>OX438711.1:3732500-6262199 GCA_949316375.1 Mythimna vitellina | reverse complement strand
AGCTAGTTTAATCATCATCATCATCATCATCATTTCAGCCGAAAGACGTCCACTGCTGGACATAGGCCTCCCCCAAGTGTCGCCACAATGAACGGTCCTGTGCGTCTCGCATCCATCGTACTCCCGCAACCGTCACCAGGTCATCGGTCCACCTTGCAGGAGGCCTTCCAACGCTACGTCTTCCGGTACGTGGTCGCCATTCCAGAACCTTTCGGCCCCAACGGCCATCCGTTCTGCGAGCAATGTGCCCTGCCCATTGCCACTTAAGTTTGGCGAGTTTAATATAAATTCAAAACTGACAAATTATACGCACAAAGCGTTTTGAGAACACATTTATTATGCGTACAGTCAAGGAGTGGAATTCCTTGCCGGAGTCTGTGTTTCCTGATAGCTACAACTTAGGGGTCTTTAAGTCAAGAGTGTATAGGTTACTTCTAGGCAAGCGTGCTCCATCGTCGACCACATCATCGCTTACCATCAGGTGAGATAGTGGTACAGTGTAACCCAGGACCCTACGCTCAACAGTCGTGCTGGCTACCTCGAGATCAATGAGGCAGTTACCATTAATGAAAAAAGGCAAGGATATTTTTATCCACGTGCATTTTTATTAGAACATGGAGTCGCATAAATGGTTTTTTATGGCAGTGCATAGTAATAAATGGAAACCTAACAATAAAGGTCGTTTTAGCAGTGAATATGGATATTTTTATGGACTACCAATCTGAACTGTTAAATGGTTTAGATTGTTATGTTGATTTGAAGTGATGAAAGACGTTTGCGTGATTGGAGGCCTACTGTAGGGGCTGCATTGTTAAGATGGACCTGTGGACGCATATTTATGTATTCATAATATAAGATTCCATTAAGGTACTCAGTACTCGACTTTTAGGCAGCCAGTATTATGAACTTTTCCTTTTTTTTTAGTCTTTTTTCTAGGCAAAGAATGGGCTGTAATCCACTACGCGGGGCCAGTGCAAATTGCTGGATGTCACATTTCTTCGAATTTTAAGTTTTAGAACATGTCGGTTTTTTCATAAACAAAAAAGTATGGGTACATTTTTTATTTGATATAAACCAGTGCTTGACTGCGATCCTACCTGATGGTAAGCAGTGATACAATCATTGATGGTGAGGCACACTAGTTTATTAAGAGCCTATTCACTCTAGTCTTGAAGACGGTGGTCAAACGCGAGCCTATCATTAATTTTTTATCTATACTAATATTATAAAGAGGTAAACTTTGTTTGTTTGTTTGTAATGAATAGGCTCAAAAACTACTGGACCGATTTTAAAAATTCTTTCATCTTTCGAAAGCTACATTATCCACGAGTAACATAGGCTATATTTTATAATGGAAAAAATAGGGTTCCGTAGGATATTTGAGTTTTTCGGACACAAGGTGTAAAAAGTCAACCAGAAAAGTTACTTATTTTGCGTACGCTGCCTAAACTATAAAAGATAGAACCATAAAATGTTCTAATTAATTGTAGATCTTATAAATATCTACCAAAGTGTGTTAGGAGAAACCTACTTTCACGCGGGCGAAGCCGCTGGCAGAAGCTAGTTTTTAATATAGAAACAGAATAAAGTTAAATTTTTCCTTTTTATCATAAAATTCTGTTTCAATGTCTGTTTAAAGCATAGATATTACAGTCCATACCCACTCACACATGTTATTTGCACAGACAACAAAGAAAACTGCGTAAACTTACGCATTGATGTAGATAATAACAATTTGTCTGTATGTTTTTATGCGGTCGAGTGGAACGAGCAAGTCAATGGGGTTAAGGCGAAGACCATTTTAATGAACCTTTTATTAACCGACTTCTAAAAAAGGAGGAGGTTCTCAATTCGGATGTTTGTATTTTTTTTTATGTTTGTTCGCGCATAACTTCGTCGCTTGCCAACCGATTTGAAAAATTCTTTGTTTGTTGGACAGGGTATACTTCCCAAATGGTCCCATAGTCACCAAGTCGGGATATGATGATGAATTCTTGGCGAAATCGAGGAAACTCCTCAAATATTATAGGAAACCATTTAGTGAGTTTGGTATTTTCATCGAGAACTTAAGCATTTACAGTCAAAAAGTAACATTTGATGAAGTGGAACTGATGAAGAAGACCATAAATGGTCAACGGAACTTCATACTCGCATAGATATCACAATGAAGATACTTAAGCGACTATGACAATACAAATAAATGAATGGTTCTGACTAGTTACGTTGAAAATGGTATCATCGAAGTGATCTGATGATGATGGAGCCGGAAGGTAGGCACTGGAACTCCGTAATTAATCAATGTAATCTAGCCGTGTTTGGGCTTATTAGAATTATCATGAGATGCACTTTGGCTCTAAGGTACTATCAAATTAATCTGATGATGAGACCGGAAGGTGGAAGGTAGACACAGGAACTTCATAATAAAACAATGTAATCTAGCAGTGTTTGGCTTAATTTATTGTCATGAGAAATAGGCACTCTGTTTATAAGTGTATCGCAACTAAAAAGTGTGAAATAAGAAACTTTTTACAAAAAAATATAACCGGATTCACTAAAAACAAAATACTAAAAGGATAAAAATAACTTTAATGTCGGAAGTCTGTGTTATTTATTTATTTATATATACCTTTTTGCATACCAAGTTACAAATTTAAAAAAGTGAATTGTAATACAATAAAAAACATACAATTGGCGGCCTTATCGCACTCGGCGATTTCTTCCAGGCAACCCAGGTGTTAAATAACGAAGAGACAAAACTATTATAGAAACACCGACTTCCGAAATTAACTAGTGCTTGATTGCAATCCCACCTGATGGTAAGCAGTGATGCAATCGTTGATGGTGAGGCGCACTAGTTTATAAGAGCCTATTCACTCTAGCCTTGAAGATACCTAAATTATAATCGGACGGGAAGACCACAGCAGGCAAATTGTTCTAATCCTTTGATGTACGTGGTATAAACGACGAGGCAAAACGATTATAGAGGTGTTAACATCGTAAGGGTGGATACTCGCCGTACTTCAGGTTGTCCAATGGTAGAAAGGTGATGGCGGAATCAGGTCATGTAATTCCCGCGCACACTCTCTAGGATGCATCCTGTACAATACCATAAAGCTGGCTGGCTATAGGCTTTGTAGATTGGTGTTAACCACATTTGGATCATAGATTACCTTCTTCGCACGCCTTCCCACTGACTTTCCATGTGTGGCTAAAGTACTCCACACATTGACGTTCATTTAAGAAATGTAAATAGGATGACGTATTGACAAGATTTTCGTCATCATAAACAAAAAGGCTAATGAAGAAAATCTCACTTAAACATTAATAAAAATTAAGTGCCTGTTTGTAGTATCAATTTTTTTTTTTTTACTGAAACCTTGTGAAATATTCGATACCAATAACAAAAATGCATATTTTTTAAATTTTCGTCTTTCTATCTGGCTGTTTGTTCCAGCTAATCTCCAAAACAAGCGGTAGGTAGCTGATATTATAAGATGTAACTTAGACTAATTTTATTTAAGAAAAAGAATTAGGGCAAAAAAACACTTCTTGAAATTTATTTATTATTAAGTATGAGACCCAGGTTGACCGCTGTAAAAACAGTTTGGCCAAATGGGGTTTCCTCGACCCATCTCTAACACAGTGCCAGTGTGGAGCCGCTGCACAGGACATGCGTCATTTTCTATGCTGTCCATCCTGCACAACCAGCTGCAGTTTTCAGGATCTATACGAGGCCAATAACAGAGCCGTAGAGGTTGCCAAATACTGGTCAGAAAAAAATTAGTTAGAGTATCGACACGAACAGAAGAAGAAAAAGATTTATAAACACATACAATTGTTTTAACAGGTATACCCACAGACTGATCAAATATACATTAGTATAGGCAAGTCGATGGTCAGTCTCAAGCAGCGCCCTGGAGAACCGGCACAAGTTACACAGCGGACAGCACACTTAGTGTCACCCTCTCGAATTCCGCCAATGTGCAAGAAAAAATATCTAATCGCAGAGAATTGCTATTGAGTATTTCAACCGCTCGGTATCTTCTCGTCCAACATACCACAGTGTCTCAAGACGAAAGTTTATGACCAGTGCGTGTTGCCAATGATGACATAAGGTACTGAAACATGGTCGCTTACAGTGGGCCTCATCAGAAGGCATACAGTCACCCAAAGAGCAATGGAAAGGGCTATGCTCGGAGTTAGTACACCAGCAAAGGTAGTATATGTGATTTCATGTAATGTTTAGATCTTCATATACCATGTACTAAGAAATAAACGATTATATTCTATTGTTTTACGAAACGCAGACAAAGTCGCGGGCACCAGCTAGTGTTAACTAACTAACGAGGCAAGTCAAATAAAAGCTTTTAAAACACTACGCCTTAACTAGTGAGTGGTTATGTCACCACTTACCCTAAACGACACGGTATTTAGGTACCCACTCGACTAAAAAATCGTATCCCTAGATATACATGATGGTGAGTCGTGACCACCGTCAGTATGGGGCAGTCTTCCGTAAAGTTTTGGGACGAAAAGAAAGAAAGAAAAATAACATTTGTTATTTTCGACATTACGTGTGTAATCAGGAAATGTAAGAAAATATTTTTTAAAGTGGTCAAGTAAAGAAGAAAGAAAGAAAACATTATTCTGCCTAAATAGACGCACAAATCATTACAAAAATATAAAACAAAATTCCCTGACAGGTCATATGTGTATCGGGCATAACTGTGTTGCACCATATGACCATAGACAACACAGTTGTCTAGATTATCTGTTGCATTTTGACGCCGGCCATAACAGAGACAAATATAAACAAAAATAAACCAAAATATAAAAGAAAATAATATAATTTTGGCAATCATCATCATCATCATCATCATCATTTCAGCCGAAAGACGTCCACTGTTGAACATAGGCTTCCCCCAAATGCCGCCACAATGACCGGTCCTGTGCGTCTCGCATCCATCGGATTCCCACGACCCTCACCAGGTCATCGGTCCACCTTGTGGGAGGCCTTCCAACGCTTCGTCTTCCGGTACGTGGTCGCCATTCCAGAACCTTTCGTCCCCATCGACCATCATTCTGTTCTGTGAGCAATGTGCCCTGCCCACTGCCACTTAAGTTTGGTGATTCTTCGATTTTGACAATAAAAACTAAGAATCAAAGTTGTGTGTCCAAACAGTGCGAGTTCGACTCACATTCCAAGGCTTCCGTACTCATGGTGGAATCTAGTGCGGGGCACGCCATAATTATGGCGGTAATTCCCTCTTTGAGGAGTGGCTGGAAAGTCGTTACGGCATCCTCACCTTACACATGACGCAGGTCTTCACCGGACATGGTAAGTTCGGGAGGTTCCTACATCGAATTCGTGCGGAAGAAACGCCCGGGTGTCACCACTGTGTTCACTGCTCGGAAGACACGGTGGAGCATACGGTAGAGGTGTGCCCCGCTTTGGCAGAGCACCACCGTGTCCTTGTGGTGGTGATCGGTTGTAATGATCTATCGCGCTGGGCCCTGGTACAGGAGATGGACCATGGAAGAAGTAATGTTAGAAAAGTAATTAAAAGTGAGGACTTGTAATTGGCTTTCCAATGATTATGGTTTTATATTTTTGTCCGGGTTTTTTAGCTGTAAGTCCTCCATGTACTAAATAAATAAAAAAAGGAGGCGGCCGCACACGTTAGGGAAAGGCCCTCACGCCCCAGCCGCCGGGATCCCAACCCCTATTTTCAGCCACTGTAGGCGCGGGCTTGCGGACGGTATGCTACTTATTGCTCGCCGTCCGACCGTCCGGTAACCGTCCAGACCTGTATGTACAGTTTAAATTAAAGCCATAAACTTAGGTCTGCGGTTCTTTGAAGCAGTAAAAAAAACAAACGTCTAAGTTAACAAATAAAAAAGATACGGCCGTTATATATCGCAAAAAACGTATATTTCGATACTCTCAAAGGAATCAAAATTCATAGAGAATTCATTCCCGTTGACCCAGAATCCTGAAATTTTGCATAAAGCAAGTTCTTATAGTAGTAGTAGAACAGTGGTGGCCGCGTGGTAACGGCCCCGACTTACGAGTTGTAGGTCGCGGGTTCAAACCCAGCCAGGCGCATTACTTTATGTAATTTATTTCATCACCACTGCTTCCAAAACGGTGAAGGAAAACATCGTGAGGACATGCCGGTTGGCATGTCCTAGAACAAAAATTTCGAAGACATGTGACATTCACCACACGGGCCTAGTGCGGGTACTAGGCCCGCGTGGTAGATTACGACCCATTATATACAACTCATCCTACAGACGAGGCCTGAGTCCCAACAGTGGGAACATTAAAAGACTGATTATGCTATTAGGCTAAGTTCTTATAGCACAGGTATAGAAATAAATTTAAAAACAGTAAATTTGTTGTTACCTACGTTACAAAAAAATTTTTTTTTTGCAATTCGGAAAAACCTTCGATTTTCGGGAGAGTCTTCGAGATTCGGGAATTGTAATTTGTACGGAACCCTCAGTGCGCCTGTCCGACTGCACTTGCCCAGTTTTTTTCACTGTTATTCTTAGTTCTTCATTGCACCAGATATGAAAGGTTTCTAACTTGTTTAATATTGAATGAATTTGAAAATTTCCCTGTATTGGCGATTTTGGATAGTTTATTTTTGACAATTCAATAAATCGCACACTTAATTAAAAAGAGACATAACTCAAAAAAGAGGTTATTGAAAATTGAACCTTATTTTTGAAACATGTGTTTTAAATTCAACCCTGTTTTTGAATTAGGTCTCTTTATGAGTAAGCTTGCGAAATGCTGCAGGCAAACAAAAATGAAAAATATAAAAAGCTTTCTAAAAACAGAGCAAATCCATTTTTCTTAACTGAATGTATCAAAAGTAGTAGAACCATAGTAATACCTATAAAAATGTGAGAAGACTTTTACTGTAGACGATTTTACAAGTTTTTTATTACTATCAGTTTAGAAACTGGGGTAAAGGGGTTTAGGTTAAGAGAGACAGTTCTTTGCTAGATTTAATGTAGGTGTCGCAGTTAAATACTTTTATTTGCCATTTAGTTAATAGGCTAGTCTGATAATAATAATAGTAATTATAATTCATTTGTTTCAAGTCATAAAAGACTTATTTTTAGGTGTTTGTATATCATAAATATACATTAGATTACATCACAAAATGGCGACAACGTACCGGAAGACGTAGCGTTGGAAGGCCTCCCTCAAGATGGACCGATGACCTGGTGTGGGTCGCGGGAATCCGATGGATGCGAGACGCACAGGACCGGTCATTGAGGAGACACTTGGGAGAGGCCTATGTCCAACAGTGGACGTCTTTCAGCTGAAATGATGATGATGATGATCACAAAATAAATTAAATTACACATAATTGTAATTATTAAAATTAATTTAAATTGCATTAAATTATAATATTAGTCAGTCAGATTTTATTTCATTTTGATTTAAATTTATTGACTGTAATTTATTGATTTTTGAGTTTATAATGTTTGATTGGGTTTTATTTTATTATGATTTTATTCTTTTCTATTTCATTATAAAAATGGCAATGGGTATACTTGAACTGAATAAAAATAATTATTATTAAAAGAAATTGCATATAATTGAAATTCAACTTCAATTCATTGTTACATTAAAATAAATTACATTTAAATTAGTCAGAACGAATGAAGACAACAATTAAAATTTGAATTTTATATTTTTAGGGTTCTGTACCTCAAAGGAATAAACAGAACTCTTAAGGATCACTTTGTTAACCGTCTCTCTGTCTGTCAAGAGCCTTTATCTTAGGAACGCTTGGAGGTATTGAGTTGAAATTAAGAAGTTGTGAAAAAAATCAAACTTCTAAGTTAACGGATAAAAAAGATACGGCCGTTTATATCGCAAAAAAAAACGTATATTTCAATACTCTCAACGTACCTAATCAAAATTCATAGAGTTCCCGTTGACCCAGAATCCTGAAATTTGGCTTAGAGCAAGGTATTGTAACACAGGTATAGGAATAAATCTGAAAACAGTAATTTGCTGTTATTTTTGTTATTGGAACAGAAAAATATCTGCCACAGCCATGCCGTATATAAGGATAGTCTAGCCTGTCGGCGATCATTGCCAGGGTGTCATTGTGGCATTGGTCGAATTGGTATACACATTGAGATAAAATTAGGGCGAATACTTCTGAGTAGCCCGCGAAATTCAAATTTTCATGTTTTTTGCAGTTCAGTATCGGATATTAAGGTAAAAAGAAATATATTTGCGATAATGTCATGTATAATACACTTACACAATTATACTCATTAAAACCATTAACTTCACTCTCTAACTTAGAGAAGAGCTAAAATTCTCTAATTTTAATATAACCTTGACGTTTTACCTCGTCTCTTCGGTTCCAGTGCCAATTCCGATACCGATTCTGATTCCAGTTCCGATTCCGGTTCCGATTCCCGTTCCGGTTCCGATAACAAAAAATTTTAAAACTCAGAACTGTTGACCACAAATCAAGATATTTTTTACAATTTGCCACAGACTGTCTCTTTCATTTGGGTTAGACGAATTAAACGATAAAGATCCAAGTCACTTGCCTAGCTCTTTGATGGAATTACTGAATGTCATTATGACTGGTAATCGAATGGCACCGTTGACTAAATGACAGGTTAAGCAACTTAGCTGCAACATAGGGATCGGCTGCCAAATGGTATTATCACACTTTACTTGGCACTTCTAGTTTTATGGTTCCCCTGAATGAAATAGACCACTGCTATGTTCCTTCAGTACAGCATTGGAGAGGATTAAGCTCGAAGTTTCCTTGCGTGATCGAATCAGGATAGAAGATATTTGCAGGAGAACCAAGGTTCCTGACGTAGCCCGAAGAATCGTCAAATTGAATTGGTTTTAAGTTTAGATGGCACGTGTACTGAGAGACGCAGCTTTGGAATGCCTCCCACAAGATGAATCGATGACCTGGTGAGGGTCGTGGGAATTCAGATGAGCTGAGTACAGCTATCAATAACACGAGTGATCTATTGATTGATTGTTCATTTGTTTAGTATAGTGTTGAATTTTTCAGGATATATACGAACTGTTTTAATCATGTTGCTGCCAATAATATGCTATTTAACCCCTGTATTTTTTTTTGTTAAGGGTTTTTCTTTAAAGACACATCCGTACCAACAAATCGGTCATGTTACAGCACCATAAGGGGATGCAACTCGACATATATTTTCACTGTTTTTCATACAACCGCTCTTACGCGATAATGACGTTATTACACATTTTTCATTAGATATTTTGGAAACACAGTATCTTGTGGATATTATCTATGATTCTATAGAAATCAATTTATAATTTTGTGTAAAAGTAATCCAGTAAAGACCTATGAAAATCTGCTATTTTGCACGAATTTTGACACTTCATAATTTACTCAAAAATTAAAAATGTCACAAATGTATAGCAATAGAAGCCTTGCGAATTTAATCAAGATTTTAAATGACTACAATTTTTTTCAAAAACTTTTAAAGGTTAAAAAAAAAAACACGTATTTCCTGGAACAAGTTTTGTAAAATAAAAATCACGAAATTACCGAAAGCTAACAATGTTTTCAGGCGTTATCTCTCTTTTTTCGCGTTGACTTTTCGTCAATCATCACATTGGATTGCGTTAGATAAAGCAACAAGCTTTTAAACCATGCTCGATGTTGACGATAGGCGAGTGGAAAAGGACCCTCTTAAAAGTAAATGCCCAAGTATCCCCCTGTTTTTGAGGTGGGGTATGAGGTATCAAGTTGTCAATCCTACAGGGCTCCGTCCAATTTGCTAATATCTCTTTGAGGCGCACGTGATCCACAATGCGCTGTCGACTCGGGCTTGGTTAGCGAGCTACCCGTTGCTCGTCGCCCTCAAGCCCACACCTGCGGTGCCTGGGAATCACCTTACGACTCCCGACAACACCTGCCCCTCTAGCCAAGTTACAACCATTTCGTTTCGATTCTCTTTTCGTCGATCGCCTCGAGTCGGCCACGCCTCTTATTCCTTTGTTCTGACCACTTGACTGAGCGTTAAGATGACGTCATAACAAAGGAATCGGAGGCGTGACCTACTCGAGGCGATCGACGAAAATAAAATAGAAACGAAACAGTTGTAACTTGGCTAGGGGGGCTGGGACAGCTCGATAAGACCCAGAGAAACTTGCTGTATTTGGATTTCACAACGATATCAATCAGGAAAGAACAGTGGTACTGCAAATCAAAAAAAAAAAATTAAAACGCTCAAGCTCAACTTTTTGCCGCTCGTCTTTTGTTTTTTCTTTTCTCTTTGGCCACCCCGGAAGCTGGCACGCAAGCTTAGCAAGCAACACCGCGGGGCAGCCTTGTAGTACAATCGTTGCATCAGTGAAAGTCGGGCTTCCATGTGATCGTATTGTTTTTATAAAATATGCGCTGGTTATCAAACATTGTGCGCAGATGTACAGATGCTGGATGTGATCTGGTCTTGTGTGCGTACTTAGTGATACATTTTGAATAAAGAATTACGTACTAGGATTTATGAGAAAATGAGAATGTTGACATGAATGTGCGTAGTGAAGAGAATGGATAAAGTGAGAAATGAGCACATTAGAGGAAGTTCGAAGGTCGCGCCAGGGACTGAAAAGTTGAAAGGGAATCGATTGTTTTAGTATGGTCATGTGAAGAGGAGAGATGAAACGCATGTCACTAAAATATACAGTATACATAAGGATGAATGGAGAGGGGGAGGGAGGTCAAAGAAACGATAGACGGATTGTGTGAGAAGTGATATGAAAGAAAAGGGAGTCGGTGATAGTGTGACTGCTAACAGTAGAGACTGGAAGAAAAAAACGTGTTGCATTGACCCCAAGTGTTATAGGACAAGGGCAGGAATATGATGATGATGATTTTCATCTCAAACTATCTTTATAGGTATAACGATTCTTCTATTCGTGTGTTGGTCACTTAACTCCTCCTAAACGGCTTGACCGATTTATATGTAATTTTGTGTGTATATTGGAGTAGATCTCTGGATGGTTTGAAAATAAAATCTGGTTTCTCAACTTTTCTTCTGACAAAATACCAGTTTTCGGGCCGGGAAATGTCTACCGGGACCTCTAGTATATGTAATATATTATAATTATAGCAGTACTAATCACACAAAACAAAACACACAGTAGAATAAAATAAAAACGGTATAGTAAACCAGCCCTCCTAGCCAAGTTACAACCGTTTCGTTTCTCTTTTCGTCGATCGCCGTCGTTACCGACTGGGGTACGTACCCTAAATAAAAATTTCATGTATTAACGTCATAAGGCTCAACCTAAATTTAGGTCGATATACATTACGACCCAGGTAAAAATTCATTTCATCAAAAAATATTTTGAAATAATTTGTTCACGGTAAATATTTTTTTGAGTTTGTTTAAACAAAAAAATACGTTTCATTATCATGTCATAATTTTAGGTCACTGGGCTGTAATTTTATGATTTTAAAAAGTATATTGGTCCGAAATGTTTAAATTAGGTCGTTGGGCCTTACGAGGTTAATATAATAAAAGCCCTTAGCCCCATCCTGCGCCCTAGCTCTGCTGCAATCCGGCGCGGGCCCTCTAGCCCAGTGAACAATGTCTCATTATCTTTACGACGTATTGTTACACGCGTACTCTTGTTAGCCTGTCCGGTTATTGGGCATGTCCTGACGTCATTGGCATGTCTTATGTTCGGATTTATCTGCGTATAAGTTTTTAACAAAATAAAAATTCGTAGCATGCTTTTATTTCGCTGTAAGTATAGTAGTGATCAAGACGAATCCAAAGAGTTCAAACACGATGGGATTATCTTGTTTCGCTTAGTTATTTATTTATTTTGTTAACATATCATTTATTAATAATTGTATTTATTTTATTTGCTTATATTTATATAGCCTCATTTTTATAATGTGAATATGACAACACTGTAAACTCCGTGAATTCTTAGGTTCCTTTTTATTATGATTATTTTTATTGTACTTTTTAGTACAATATTGACCAGTCTACACTGTCCTTACATAATATCTACTTATGCTGTAATATGGAAATATTATAACTAGGCAGTTTTAGCGTAACGAGGCGTATAGTAAGTACTTTAAGAATTCGCGGAATCTACAGTGTTCTCACATTATAAAAAGAGGCTATATAAAAAAAAGCAAAAAAAATATGAATAATTACAACTATCAACAAATGAGATGTTAACAAAATAAATTACTAACGAATTTAAGGTAGTTGAAGTCTAAATAATTTAAAAGACGGATGAAAAAAGATTGCATGTAGCGGAGATGAGAATGTTAAGATGGATGTGTGGTGTGACGAGAATGGATAAAGTGAGAAATGAATATATTAGGAGAAGTTTGAAAGTGGCGCCAGTGTCTGAAAAGTTGAAAGAGAATCGTTTGTCTTGGTATGGTCATGTGAAGAGGAGGGATGAGACGCATGTTACTAAAAGAGTTATGAGTTTACATGTGGATGAATGGAGAGGGAGAGAGAGACCAAAGAAAAGATGGATGGATTGTGTGAAGAGTGATATGAAAGAAAAGGAAGTTAGTGATTGCATGACGAGTGACAGGGCAGAGTGAACGAAAAAAACGTGTTGCGCCGACCCCAAATAACACGGGACAAGGGCAGGAAGATGATGATGATGATGATGAAGTCTAAATAATTTAAAAAATATTGCAAAAGCAATGTGTTTAAAGAAAAGCTAATAGAAACGTTACAGGGCAGATTCCCACACTGCCCCTATTCTTATGTTATGGGTATCAATAATCTCTATTGCATACATTAGTCTGAATTAGTATCATATTGATAAATATTGGATTCCACGCCATGCGGGCTGTTATCCAATTAACTTAAGTATAGCCCAGATTATAGTGGTGTGATTTTTTATTTGGTATTATTTGACGAGTAGCATAAGCTTAGCATAATCATCCTAACAATGTCACCATTTCTGGAACTCAGCCCCCCAAGCCAAGTTACAATCGTTTCGTTCGCTTCGAACGCCTCGAGTAGGCCACGCCTCCGATTCCTTTGTTCTGACCACGTGACTGAGCGTTGAGATGACGTCCAGTGCCATGAAAAACGCTTAAACGTCGTACTGTACACACGGGTGTACGAAATTTGTACGGCCGAAAATGTTGGTCTCTATATCAACGTATTTCCTAAGCTCTACACAAAACGTTTTTTATTTTTTTAATTTTTTTTGGCGATTTTAGTAAAAAATCGCGCAATTACGTAATGATAATACCCCTAAACGCGCGAAGGGATATATGAAAGTTGATTCATTCAATACCTATAACAAAAATGTTTTTTTTTTTAGTTTTTCTCTCGTTTTGTCCGTCGATTTGTCCCGGCTAATTTCAAAAACGGCTGGACCGATTGTGACGAGATTTAAACTGATAGATAGTTGATATTATAAGGAGTAACTTAGACTTTTATTTTAGAAAAAGAATCAGGTTTCCACTATACTTTTTTATTTATAATATGATAATATGCTGTTTTACGAATTCGAAGACATGTGACATTCACCAACCCGCACTGCGCCCGCGTGGTGGATTATGGCTCATTCCCTCTCCTAGAGAGGAGGCCTGAGTTCCAACAGTGGGAACATAGAAAGGCTGATTATGCTATGCTAAGCTATGCTATACTATGCTATGCTGTTTTACGAGTTTGACGCGTTGAATAAAATCGGTAAAATATTATCCACCAATTAATTGCCTTTTGTCTACCGAGCCTATTAATTACTGGTAGAAATGAATGAGAATATTAATTAATTATAAATACATATATTAATCATATTTATTTATTTTAATGAAACCGCAATTATGGAGGTATTTGTGGAATATTAAATACATAGTGGGGTAATAAAATGGTCAAACGATTTCCAAAATCGAAATATTAAAACGTGGTTTATTAATTTCTATGAAACTAGAATATGTATTTATTGTTTTTCTCTAGTTGAATTTATAGCATAGTCTGCCTTATAATATGTTCCCACTGTTGGGACTCAAGCCTCCTCTCTAGGAGAGGGAATGGGCCGTAATCCACCACGCGGGCCCAGTGCGGGTTGGTGGATGTCACATGTCTTCGATTTTTTGGTTCTAGGACATGTCGGTTTCCTCACGATGTTTTCATTCACCGTTTTGAGAGCAGTGGTGATGAAATAAATTACGCAAAGCAATGCGCCTGGCTGGGTTTGAACCCGCGACCTGCAACTCGTAAGTCAGGGCCGTTACCACTCGGTCACCACTGCAGTTGAATTTATAATTCTAGAATATTTTAATACATCGTCAGAATCTCAACTATCGACTTTTTTGGGTGAGTAATCACGAAACACCTTATATACCTCTTTAAAATAGTTTATATAAGTACTAGCTTTTGCCCGGGACTTCGTCTGCGTAGAAGTTGAAAATAGTTTTATTAGGTTTTTTGAGATACGAAAATATGAAATATTGTTTATTATCTTCGTCGTGTGTGATAGTAGATATTGTATCTTAAGATAAAATGTTATAGTAGCTTAGCCGTGTCACAGCTTGTAGTGAATTCCACTGCGGGTGACGTAACCTACGACAAACTTATTATTTATGGTTGGTACAGTAATCGGGTCTAGGGATCGAACCGCAAAATTAAGTTTGTTTTTTATTGTATATACTTTTCCGGGATAAAAAGTACCCAGAGTGGTATATTAAAGAATAATTATACTAGGTTTCATCGTAATCGAAACGGTAGTTTTTGCGTGATGCCTGAACAAACAGACAGACAAACAGACAAAAATGTTTTTTATTAAATTTATGGGTTCGGTGTCGGTCTAGTAACACCCCCTGCAATTTATTTTTTTGATATTTTCAATGTACCGAATTTTCACTTCTACAGATTTATTATAAGTATAGATACCAGCGGCCCTGACAGATGTTGTCCGAAAGCTGGGTTTTTCGTCCGGTCCAGTTTTATTTTCAAACCATCCAGGCACCCACTCAAATATACATCCATAGTTTCATTCATATCGGTCAAGCCGTTTGGGAGGAAATAGGTGACAAACACCCGTTCAGAAGATTTTTTTAACCGACTTCTAAAAAAGGAGGAGGTTCTCAATTCGGATGTTTGTATTTTTTTTTTTATGTTTGTTCGCGCATAACTTCGTCGCTTGCCAACCGATTTGAAAAAATATTTTTTTGTTAGAAAGGTTATACTTTCCAAATGGTCCCATAGTCACCAAGTCAGGATCTGATGATGGAATCTTGGCGAAATCGAGGGAACTCCTCAAATATTATAGGCAACTGCATAGTGATTTTAGTATTTTCATCGAGAAATTAAGCATTTACAGTCAAAAAGTAACATTTGATGAAGTGGAACTGAAGAAGAAGATCAGAAATGGTCAACGGAACTTCATATTCACATAGATATCACAATGAAGATAGTTAAGCGACTATGATAATACAAATAAATTAATGGCTCTGAATAGTTCCGTCGAAAATGGTATCATCAAATTGATCTGATGATAATGATGGAGCCAGAAGGTAGGCACTGGAACTCCGTAATTAATCAATGTAACCTAGCCGTGTTTGGGCTTATTAGAATTGTCATGAAATGCACTTTGGCTATAAGGTACTATCGAACTGATCTGATGATGAAGCCGGAAGGTGGAAGGTAGACACAGGAACTCCATAATAAAACAATGTAACCTAGTAGTGTTTGGATTAATTGGAATTGTCATGAGAAATAGGCACTCTGTTTATAAGTGTATCCCAACTTTGGAGATAGGCAGAAAAGAGCGTAAAGTCCCGCAAACCTCCGTTGAAAAGGGAGGATCCTCCGACTAGACGGGTGTTATGTCTGGTGGGCAGCTGCCCGATTGATGATTTCGGGCTGTTCTATATGTTCTAATCGCGCGGAAAACTTTAATTGCGCGATGCAGGATTAGTTCTTATGTGACGCCATAGATGTCGCTACATCACTCCCCTCCGGAGATCGGAGATCGATGGTTCTTGATGCTTCTTGAGGCGTGCCAGGCCAGTGGTAGGTTGGTTCCAGTGTGTCGGAACCGAATGCTGCATAGTTCTCAGTGAGTCGGAACTGTCTGCAGTGATGCCCCAGTGAGTCGGGGTGGTGCTATCCCAGTGAGTCGTTATGGTGCCCCAGTGAGTCGGGATTGGGAATTGTCATGAGAAATAGGCACTCTGTTTATAAGTGTATCCCAACTTTGGAGGTAGGCGGAACAGAGCGTAAAGTCCCGCAAACCTCCGCTGAAAAGGGAGGATCCTCCGACCAGACGGATGTTATGTCTGGTGGGCAGCTGCCCGATTGATGATTTCGGGCTGTTATATATGTTCTAATCGCGCGGAAAACTTTGATTGCGCGATGCAGGATTAGTTCTTATGTGACGCCATAGATGGTGCTACATCACACTCCTCCGGATATCAGAGATCGATGGTTCTTGATGCTTCTTGATGCGTTTCAGGCCAGTGGTAGGTTGGTTCCAGTGGGTCGGAACCGAATGCTGCATAGTCCTCAGTGAGTCGGAACTGTCTGCGGTGATGCCCCAGTGAGTCGGGGTAGAGCTATCCCAGTGAGTCGGGATGATGCCCCAGTGAGTCGGGATGTTGCCCCAGTGAGTCGGGATGATGCTGCAGGCTCCAGTGAATCGGAGTAGTACTGCTGGCTCCAGTGAGTCGGAGCGGTGCTGTGCGACGTAGCGGCTTGACAGCATGCGTCGACCAGGAGAGGTTCTTCGTTGCTCTTCATGTGACTGGCCGAAGGTGCAGTGTGCTTCACCAAAGTCGCTGATGACTCTGAGGGTGATAACCAGGTATGACCAGGTAGGCATGCTGGTGGTCAGGATACCCTTTATAGCCGTGGGTGCTGGCTGTATGAATCGTTGCTCGAAAGCTTGAGGAAGTGATGATGACGTCACGAAGTAGTAGCTGCACGAAGGCTACGCTGACGTTCTTTGTCGAGGGTCACCAGTTTGGAGGTATGCGGAACAGAGAGTAAAGTCCCGCAAACCTCCGTTGAAAAGGGAGGATCCTCCGGCCAGACGGGTGTTATGTCTGGTGGGCAGCTGCCCGATTGATTATTTCGGGCTGTTCTATATGTTCTAATCGCGTGGAGAACTTTGATTGCGCGATGCAGGATCAGTTCTTATGTGACGCCATAGATGTCGCTACATCACTCTCCTCCGGAGATCGGAGATCGATGGTTCTTGATGCTTCTTGAGGCGTGCCAGGCCAGTGGTAGGTTGGTTCCAGTGTGTCGGAACCGAATGCTGCATAGTTCTCAGTGAGTCGGAACTGTCTGCAGTGATGCCCCAGTGAGTCGGGGTGGTGCTATCCCAGTGAGTCGTTATGGTGCCCCAGTGAGTCGGGATTGGGAATTGTCATGAGAAATAGGCACTCTGTTTATAAGTGTATCCCAACTTTGGAGGTAGGCGGAACAGAGCGTAAAGTCCCGCAAACCTCCGCTGAAAAGGGAGGATCCTCCGACCAGACGGATGTTATGTCTGGTGGGCAGCTGCCCGATTGATGATTTCGGGCTGTTCTATATGTTCTAATCGCGCGGAAATCTTTGATTGCGCGATGCAGGATTAGTTCTTATGTGACGCCATAGATGGTGCTACATCACACTCCTCCGGATATCAGAGATCGATGGTTCTTGATGCTTCTTGATGCGTTCCAGGCCAGTGGTAGGTTGGTTCCAGTGGGTCGGAACCGAATGCTGCATAGTCCTCAGTGAGTCGGAACTGTCTGCGGTGATGCCCCAGTGAGTCGGGGTAGAGCTATCCCAGTGAGTCGGGATGATGCCCCAGTGAGTCGGGATGTTACCCCAGTGAGTCGGGATGATGCTGCAGGCTCCAGTGAATCGGAGTAGTACTGCTGGCTCCAGTGAGTCGGAGCGGTGCTGTGCGACGTAGCGGCTTGACAGCATGCGTCGACCAGGAGAGGTTCTTTGTTGCTCTTCATGTGACTGGCCGAAGGTGCAGTGTGCTTCACCAAAGTCACTGATGAGTCTGAGGGTGATAACCAGGTATGACCAGGTAGGCATGCTGGTGGTCAGGATACCCTTTATAGCCGTGGGTGCTGGCTGTATGGCTCGTTGCTCGAAAGCTTGAGGAAGTGATGATGACGTCACGAAGTAGTAGCTGCACGAAGGCTACGCTGACGTTCTTTGTCGAGGGTCACCAGTTTGGAGGTATGCGGAACAAAGAGTAAAGTCCCGCAAACCTCCGTTGAAAAGGGAGGATCCTCCGGCCAGACGGGTGTTATGTCTGGTGGGCAGCTGCCCGATTGATTATTTCGGGCTGTTCTATATGTTCTAATCGCGCGGAGAACTTTGATTGTACAATGCAGGATTAGTTCTTATGTGACGCCATAGATGTCGCTACACAACTAAAAAGTGTGAAATAAAAAACATTTTACAAAAAAAAGATAACCGAGTTCACTAAAAAAAACACTAAAACGATCAAAATAACTTTAATTTCGGAAGTCGGTGTTAAATAAGATACAAATAATACCGAGAGACACCGACTTCCGAAATTAAAGTTATTTTGATCGTTTCAGTGTTTTTTTTAGTGAAGTCGGTTATCTTTTTTTTGTAAAAAGTTTTTTATTTTAATGATATAATACAGTGCTTGACTGTACTATATCACACTGTCACACCTGATGGTAAGCAATGATGCAATCGTTAATGGTGAATCACATTAGTTTATTAAGAGCCTTATTACTGTAGCCTTGAAGACACCTAAATCCTTCGATGTACGCGCTATAAAAGATATATAAAGATTATGTTGTGTATGCCTTTATAATATTAAATATACATGTATGTTTATTTTTACTACATATCGCCTCTGCTTCGACGACGTGATAAGACCAATAATATTATTGTGGGACTGATCGCTTCGAAGCAAAGAGTATCGCATCTTTAATCATGAAGAGACCTAACTCAAAAAGAGACTATTTGAATCTGAAGACATAAGTTTAAAAAATAAGGTTGAATTTTCAAATACCCCCGTTTTTTGAGTTACGTCTCTTTTTTATTAAGCGTGCGATATATGCTTTTGAACCCATATTTTCCTTTTTATTGATTTTTTTTTTGGTGCACCTGCCACGTTGTCTCTCCACCACCCTTAGTTGACTGGTAGAGAATGCCTATTGTACCTTTGTGTTGCATGAAGCTTCAATAAATAAACAGCTGCACTGGGTGAAGCGAGAAGGAATGGCAGAGTTTTGCTGACTATATTTTTTTTTAGTTGCTTTTTTTTTTTACCCATTTTATTTTAGTTGCTTATCTCTTTTGAACATTTCCGCAGCCTGAGTTCCATTCCTCTATAAAACCAAAAATTGTATAGCCTACCGATAGTTGACACGTTAGTTACACATATATAAGGTGTTAAAAAATTAACTTTAAGAATTTCGAGGGAACATTGTACTCCTCATTAAAAAAAAACAGCTGCTCCATACATTATGACGAGTTTTGCGAACATAAACGTAAGGAACGACTGATTTTTTTTTCGCGATTTCAGGTTTGGTCCCATAGTAAAAGTTGTTCATAATGAGGAGTACAATGTCCCCTCGAAATTTTTAAAGCTAATTTTTTAACACCTTATATATTTGCGAGGGCTTCGGCCTCCACTGCTGGCAGTGTCGAGGGTGAGGACAAACATGCTCGAAGAGTCGCCTCTGATGCGCACGCTTCGCACTCTCAATCTCATACACGACAAGTCAGACTTATTGATTTGTCCTCCTCCTTACGTCGTACTCCTCAATGCTGAGGGTTGTTTGTGACCTCTCTGCTTCATCACTTTCATTGGAACGATATTCCTCCACCTGTTTCTGTATCTGGTGGTGTGAAGGGCATTGTATAGCCTAGAGTCAAGAGCTAGTAGTTAGTGAAGAGCTAGTAGTTAGTAATTTATTTTGATAACGTATCATTTATTAATAATTGTAATTATTTATTTTTCTTGCTTTTATATAAATAGCCTCTTTTTTATAATCATCATCATCATCATCATTTCAGCCGACAGACGTCCACTGCTGGACATAGGCCTCCCCCAAATGTCGCCATAAAGAACGGTCCTGCGCGTCTCGCATCCATCGGATTCCCGCAACCTTCACCAGGTCATCGGTCCACCTTGTAGGGGGCCTTCCAACACTGCGTCTTCCGGTACGCGGTCGCCACTCCAGAACCTTTCGGCCCCAACGGCCATCCGTTCTGCGAGCAATGTGCCCTGCCCATTGCCACTTAAGTTTGGCGATTCTTCGTGCTATGTCGGCAACCTTGGTTCTCCTGCGGATATCTTCATTTCTGATTCGATCACGCAAGGAAACTCCGAGCATAGCCCTTTCCATTGCCCTTTGGGTGACTTTGAGCCTTCTGATGAGGCCCACTGTGAGCGACCACGTTTCGGAACCATACGTCATCACTGGCAACACGCACTGGTCATAGACTTTCGTCTTGAGACACTGTGGTATATTGGATGAGAAGATACCGCGCAGCTTCCCGAACGCTGCCCAGCCGAGTTGGATTCGACGGTTGACCTCTTTTTCGAAATTAGATCTACCCAACTGGATTGTCTGTCCCAGGTAAACGTAATCGTCTACAACTTCGAGTGCAGAGTCTCCGATCTTGATCGGAGTGGGTGCTACATGGATGTTTATCATGACTTTAGTTTTGTCCATGTTCATTTTGAGACCCACTCTTTCGGAAGCTCTACTGAGGTCATTTAGCATTGTGCTGAGCTCTTCCGCGGTCTCAGCCATGACTACTATGTCGTCGGCAAACCGAAGATGAGTGATGTACTCGCCATTGACATTAATGCCTAATCCACTCCAGTCCAGAACCTTGAAGACATCCTCCATTGCGGCCGTGAACAGTTTCGGAGAAATAACGTCTCCCTGCCTCACACCCCGCTGCAGGAGGACAGGTTTCGAGGTCTGGTCCTGTAGTCTGACTGACATAGTGGCGTTTTTGTACAAGCACTTCAGCACCTCGATGTACCGATAGTCAATCTGGCACCGTTGGAGAGACTGCAGCACAGCCCAAGTCTCGATCGAATCAAAGGCTTTCTCATAGTCCACAAATGCTAGGCACAGAGGCAAATTATACTCTTCGGTCTTCTGTATAACCTGCCGTAGCGTATGTATGTGGTCTATGGTGCTGAAGCCTTTTCGGAATCCGGCTTGTTCGGGAGGCTGGAAGTCGTCGAACCTGCGCGCGAGACGGTTCGTGATGACTCTGGAAAACAGCTTGTAGACGTGGCTCAGAAGTGAGATGGGCCTATAATTCTTGAGCAGGGCCTTGTCGCCCTTCTTAAAGAAGAGTACCACCACACCTCTGCTCCACGCCTGTGGCGTTTTTCCCTCGAATATGACGGAATCAAACAGCTTCTGAAGGGCCTTAAGGATCGGTTTTCCACCCGCCTTCAAGAGTTCGGCCGTAATTCCGTCATCACCTGGTGCCTTGTTGTTATTAAGCTGCTTCAGAGCCATCCTAATCTCGTACAGGCTGACGTCCGGGATATCTTCGGTATAGTGTCGGGTCAATCTAGCTCTTGGGTCGTTTGCTAGATTCACAGTGGGTTTTGTGATTGACGTGTACAACTGTCCATAAAAAGCCTCGATCGCTCCCAAAAGCTCCGATTTGGCGGATATGACTCTGCCATCGTCGGTCTTCAGTTTCGTGAGCTGGCTCTGCCCAATAGACAGATCTCTTGCGAACACCTTAGAGCCCTTATTTCGCTCAATCGCGTCTTTAATTTTTCCGGTATTAAAGTGACGGAGATCGCGTTTCAAGGACTTAGAGATCTGTTTATTGAGCTGCCGATATGTGCACGCATCGTCTGAAGACTGCAGAATCATCTCACGCCTCTCCTTCATAAGCTGGAGAGTTCGATCTGTGAGCCTCTTGCTCTTACTTGTACGAGTCTTATAGAATTTAGACCCGACCGTATGGACAGTTTCCACGAACCCATCGTTGTATTCATCCACAGAGCTTCCTAGGCATTCGAAGCGATTTTGAAGTTCGAGCTGAAAGCTCTCGGAGTTTTGGATCCGGATATGTGCAGGACGGAGCGTAGACCTCATCAGTCGTGACCTTTCAAGCTTGACATTGATATTCAATGAGCCCCTTACCAGGCGGTGATCACTTCCGGTTTTCACGCCATTGATCACAGAGACATCATTGAATATTTGCTTCTTTGTGGACATGATGAAGTCAATCTCATTTTTAGTTGCACCATCAGGGCTTTGCCAGGTCCACTTCCTATGCTCACGCTTTCTGAAGAAGGAGTTCATCATGTAGAGGCCCTCCTTCTCCATAAAACTGGCCAGTAGGTGTCCCCGGTGGTTCCTACGTCCAGACCCAAATTGCCCCACTCGCAGCTCGTCACCGTCGCGTTTGCCCAGTTTCGCGTTAAAGTCCCCCATAACCACGGTGAAGTGAGACTTATAACCATGAATGGCCCTGGATACATCCTCATACATGGTCTCTACTTCGTCGTCGGGGTGTGTCGAGGTCGGAGCGTATACCTGTATGACCTTCAGCGAATATCTTGATGATATTCTGAGTATAAGGTACGCCACCCTGGTCGACACACTCTCGATCTTCACCACATTGTTAACAAGGGACCTGTGGACGATAAACCCGACACCTCCTTGGGATTGCTGGTCTCCTTCCCGAAAATAGAGCAGGTTACCAGATTTTAGGATTATCGTGTCCTCCCCCTGTCTTCGGACTTCGGATAATCCCACAATACTCCATCGTAACCTGCTCAACTCCTCTTCAAGTTCGGCGATCTTCTCATCGGACCGGAGTGTACGCACGTTGTACGTCGCCAGGTCCAGTCGTCGACGGTTGATCGATCCCACCCGGAGATTCTTAGCACCCCAGACTCCAGGGCTGCGCCCACGCCCGTCCACGCTAGCACAACCGCTGGAGTCGCCGGGCACTTGGGGCCTGGTTTTTATTGCATTACGCATTTAGGGGGGTTTGGACCATAACCCGCCACGCTGGTCCAGTGCGTGTTGGCGGGTCGCCATAGCCTCGTTTGTTTGTCAGCAGGGTGCACCACGTGCAGGTGAGGTTGGCTTGGATCCCGATAGGTGTTGTTTGGGACCCCGTATACACCCCTTTTTTATAATGTGAATGTGAAAACACTGTAGATTTCGCGAATTGTTAGGTTACCTACTTCCTATTACGACTCACTTTTTTTAATATGATTATTTTTATTGTACTTTTTACTACAATATTGACTAGTCTACACTGTCCTTACATAATATCTACTTATACTTTAATATGGAAATATTGTAAGAACAACATTTTTTAAAAAAGAGTAACCATGGAGTTTCTTGCCGGTTCTTCTCCATAGGAAACGACCAATTTGGAACCGTGCACTAGTTTCTGACGTTTTATAAGTGCCCATGTAGGCCTATGTGAAATAAAAAACTTTTGACTTTGACTTTGACATTGGCTGTACAGTTCAGCCAATAGAACTCTGTCGCTTTAGGTTTCCTGTAATGATAGCAGTTTGATAAATAAATAAATAAGTTGTTCCAGTTCTGGGTGTCTTGTCAATGTGAGTCTACATGTTTGTAAAGGTTTGTGGGGCTACACTTTTTTTTAAATCTTTTTTTTTAAGAAATTGCTGTAAGTTAGGGCCAACGGCTTAATGTGCTTTCCGCGGCAGAGAGGTGTCTCTGTCAAGTGCGAGTCGGACTGGCGCAGACGATTCCGTACCTACAAACTTAAGTTTTATCGTAAAAAGTATTATGATTATTTTATGAAAACAGCTTCAGGGTTTTCGGAGATTTCTTTTACTTGTATTATATGATAATGTCAATAGAAAGTTTCCTATAAGTTTTTATTCCCTACAGAGCGTCAAAATATTTACCATAAACGGAACATAAAAGATCATAAATATATTTAGATTGCGTTGACTTAGAATTTTTTTTTTCACTGCTCCAAGAGATAGCAAATCTGAAAAATCAGCATCATATCAGCCAGGTGTCGCCATATTGACGCAACCCTCACCAGGTCCTCGGTCCACCTCGTGGGAGACTAATTCTGCGTATCGGAAGACGCAAATCTGAGTATTTGATACTAATTTCAGCTTGATACATTCTTGAGAAAAAGGGTATTGACATACAGACAGATGAACGATAAAAAGATCCTATAAGGGTTCCGTTTTTGCCGACTGAGGTGCGCCTAAAAATAGGTCGTCCAGGCTTATCGGCCGGTGACTTAAAAAAAACCGGTGTGAAGTGCGAGTCGGACTCGCGCTGAAGGGTTCCGTACCATCCATAGCAAAACACGGCAAAAAAAATTTGTTGCATTTCTTGTATGGGAGCCCCACTTAAATACTTATTTTATTTTGTATGTATTATCTATTTATTGTTATAGTGGCAACAGAAATGCATCATCTGTGAAAATTTCATCTTTCAAAACAAGCCACTACGGTTTATAATATAAAGCCTGGTGGCAGACAGAGAGACGGACGATGGAGTATTAGAAATAGAGTCCCGTTTTATCCTTTGGGTACGGAACCCTAAAAATGCTATAGTAGACATCATAGTCAATGAAGATGGGGTGTCTAAAGGCGGGGTTGTTCAATAAGAAACCAAGAAAGTCGCTACCCAACGCATAATATTGAAAAAAAAAACAGTAGTAACCATATTGAAGTAATCTATTGTCCCCAAAGATTCTGCTCCATTGAAATTGTACAAAGGATCTTTAACATGGTGTGAAAGATTAATTTGATGACAAAAAAATAGGGTGGCGATGTTTATGCTACCTGAGATTATGGAATCAAGTACTTTTGAGTATAACCAGAGAGATAGAGCAATATTTTGTTATTAATAGTCTATTATTAGTCTTTACGAATACATTTTTGTACTTCTTTTCGTGTTGATGGACTTAATTTTTTTTTTCTCACCATTTGTTTGTTCCAGGATGGTTTGTAATATTCGCGCGTTATTTTATTATTATTGGTAGCAGTATAGTATAACAATAGATAAAAGCTTGCGGATGGCGAGCAATGGGTAGCTCGCCGTAAGTCGTCAACGGTGCGTACTGTTCCACGCGCGCTTTAATGAGATGTCAGAAAACCGTAGGGGCTCAGCAGGTTCGAAAGCTACTGGGGCCAAAGGTGTGATTCTGAAAGGAAGACTCGGCCCCGGTGCGAAAGGCAACAAAGGAACAGGAGTGGGTTTATAGTAAGTAAAAGTCTGACACTCTCCCGCCCCGCCCAAGAGCGGGGGATATCATAAAATGATTTTCCCACCGGGAAAAAAAACCTCTTATATAGTTTCTCTTTTTAAAGTTTAAGTCATGCCAGACAGTAGCATGATAGGGTAACAGACAAAGGTGTGCCAGACATTTTATTATGACTGTCTAAGTGGTTAAGGACTTGCCTTTAATGCACGTGGTTGTGGGTTCAACTCCGGGCAAGAGCCAGTGTGAAATGTCAATTATCATTCATTATAATGCCACATTGGTTATTGCCCGTTAAACTCATGTTTTACCAGACTGTGTTACAAGAAGTGTTATGTTTTTCGAGTGTATGTATTTTTTTTATATGTTTCTTCTCAGGGTAGTCAGCTAGGAAACACCGGCCTCACCTAGTTTAAAAGGACGAAAAAAAATAATTTAAGTGTAAAAGTGTTTTTTAAACCTATTTTTTTATTTAAATTTAAACAAATATCATATATTATTTAAAGAGTTTATTTTCTTGTAGGGTAAGATTCCCTAAAACGTAAGAAATAAAAAAGTTGAGTCTGTCAAAAAACCCGACCACAAAAAACTACTAAAAATTTTGAAACGAATCACTTTAAGCAGTCTGATGCAGTTAATGACGTCAAATCTTTATCTGAATTGAAATAAGTTCCATCAATAACAAATCGTAGTCTAATCACGTACCAAATTTCATCAACATCCGTTCAGCAGTGTTTTACAAACAAAATTCACATATCATAACAAAATTGTAAAGGCAAAAGTTTGTATGTATGTATTTGTCACGCCTATACGTTCGAACGGCTGAATGTATTTGGATGAAGTTTGGTACATGTAAGGAAGAACGATAATACGTTTATTTAACATACAGAGACATGAAATGAAGAAACAAGTAGGTACTTCTACAACATTGTATGTCTCACGGCTGCGCCATAAATGTTCAGTTCAGCATAATGCTAGCTAGTAGCTGCCTGACGCTGGTTTTCACCTTTGAGTGTACGGAACTTAATCAGTACGGGTACTCTTAGGATAGCACATAGGATACATTTTATATCGGTAGTATGTTCAAGCTGGTGAAGCCACTGCAAGCAGCTAGTTCCTAAGTGAATGGTGTAAATTAAGCCATCGATATTTAACCTGAAATTCACATTTATATGAATATATTTAAATCAAATCAATCACTACAAACAATCTATTAATAGGCACTTTTGAATAATTAAAAAAATCGATCAGGCAGAAAACCCTCACACCTCTCGGGAATCAATCCTGAAGTTAATCATTACGGTTCGGACACAATACGGCGCACTTGACATTAGACAGTGCAGTATCTACTATTTCATTCCGGTAATAAGTTTATTCTGCACAAAAAAAAATATTTTGAAAGCAGGAAAAACCGCGGGCAGAAGTTAATAACATAATAACATTCCACAACTATCACACAACGCCGTCTAGTCCCAAGCTAAGCAGAGCTTGTATTATGAGTACTAGACAACTGATAAACATACTTATATATTTCTAAATACATACATATTATAGATAAATTACACCCAGACACAGTACAAATGATCGCGCTCATCACACAGATATTTGTCCTGGGTGGGAATCGACCCCACGACCTCCGGCATAGCAATTAGGGCCACTAACCACGAGACCAACAGGCCAGTCAAAATCAACGAA
Source organism: Mythimna vitellina (assembly GCA_949316375.1). Classification (NCBI taxonomy): domain Eukaryota; kingdom Metazoa; phylum Arthropoda; class Insecta; order Lepidoptera; family Noctuidae; genus Mythimna; species Mythimna vitellina. Next base: position 6,235,265 of record OX438711.1, on the reverse strand, counting down.
TCAAAGTCAATTTTGTAGAAGTGTTAGGAAGGTCATCTTTTACCTGCGTATGACAATACTGGTTTCTGAGAGTAGTGACGTCACATTGTATTGTTATATTCAAGTTTGTGTTTATTGAACCTTTGAGATGTTATTTAAATTCTATCTTAGTGTGAATTACGAATAAAAACAGTTAAAAATAAAGTTGTAGATTCTCTAAAAGTCACTTCTCATGATGCCAAGAACGGTCATATATGGCGAGACACCATTCGTAAGAAACTAATCCAACAGAAACTTCACGACCCTCAGTAATAAGGAATTTGATGCGGAGAGGACTTCTCCTCTCCCGTCTCCTGGAACATCCCACATACCTCCGTATGTGCGATGTTCCAGGAGACGGTCTACTTGCGTAAACTATCCAAATCTGTGCAACCATTTGAGCATCATCATCATCATCTTTCTGCCCTTGTCCCGTGTTATTTGGGGTCGGCGCAACACGTTTTTTTCTTCCACTCTGCTCTGTCACTCGTCATGCTATCACTAACTTCCTTTTCTTTCATACCACTCTTCACACAATCCATCCATCTTTTCTTTGGTCTCCCTCTCCCTCTCCATCCATCCACATGTAAACTCATTACTCTTTTAGTAACATGCGTTTCATCCCTACTCTTCACACGACCATACCAAGACAAACGATTCCCTTGCAACTTTTCAGTCACTGGCGCCACTTTCAAACTTCCCCTAATATATTCATTTCTCACTTTTGAACACAACCATTTGAGCATGAAGGAATAACAAATATACAGCATAGGATAGCATAGCATAGTCTGCCTTATAATTTTCCCACTGCTGGGACTCAGGCCTGCTCTCTAGGAGAGGGAAAGGGCCGTAATCCACCACAAATCCACAAATATACAGACACACATATACTCGTAACTATGCATACAATAAACCAATGAACATCTATATTTCGTAGATCATGCAAAATACCGCCTACTGTATCGCAGGCGCCGTGGCTTAGTTGGTTAAAGCGCCTGTCTAGTAAACAGGAGATCGTGAGTTCGAATCTCGCCGGGGCCTTGGTATTCTTTTTGCATTGGGCTCGTATTTAATGTCTAGTTAATAGGTGTTAAGGCGAGTACTAGAATTACAAAGGCATATTTTGTGTTTTTGCACACTGATATACAGCAAGGCTGCGCTGTCAGTTGAGACTGGTCATCTCTTAGCTGCCAGTTGCTATTTTAATATCTATATTTAGTTTTTATTTTTACTTTATTTGCATTGTTCTCACATGATAACGACAAGAAACATGTAACAGAGATATTTGTAATTACAAAACATGATTGAAAAGAGTGTCCATGGAGTTTCTGGCACATTCTTCTCCATAAAGATCTTCGCTTTGAAATGTGCAATTAGCATCATTTTTTTTTCTGACTGACTGACTTCTTGACATTTCAAAAGTGCCTGTAAATGGTTTATTTGAAATAAAATGCTTTGACTTTTTGACAAAATATTTTAGTCTAAATATCTCACATTAATTTGTAAATAAACTGAACAATAATTTAGCTGGACTGGCACACTGAGGATTCCGTAAAAACTTAACTATGAAAACAGTTCAATTCCCGCATTGAACTACGAAAATTTTTCCGAATCACAAAAAAAGGTGTTGTTTTTGTGTCGTAACTACAAATTTACAGTTTTCAGATTTTTTCCTATACTTATGCTATGGAACCTTGCTTCATGCGAAATTTTAGGATTCTAGGTCAACGGCCGTATCTTTTTTTTTCGATAACTAAGAAGTTTCATTTTATCACAGCTTCAAATGACCGCAGAAGTGCAGACCTGAGTTTACTCCACGCGTTCTCGAGATAAAGGGTCTTGACTGATAAACAGACTGACAACAAAGTGATCCTATAATGGTTCTGTTTTTTTCCTTTAGAGGTACGGAACCCTAAAAATAAGTACCTAAAGTAAAGTAAAAGCGACCATCTTTTGTATTGAACAAGCTTACAATCATCACTGTAATAAAAACTTTTTAGGACACGCCTTAAAACCGCTCATCATCGTATAATACAACATCCATTGCTTGTTTTGAACCACAAATTAATCAACTCACCTATCAAAAGCAGCTAATGGAACACCAACAATATATTATAAACGTAAATTTAAAAATTTTTAGAACTCGCCTCGAAATAATACTATAACATCTAATCATACTTCATCCATTGCCAGTTTTGAAATAAAAATAAAAGTTAAAATCCTAACAAAAACCGCAATGGAAATCAAACAGAATGGTTCAAACGTTTAAATTTATCGAATTTGGAACGCAAAATCGTGACTGTTAGAAGTTAAAAATGCTTCGTCATGTAGAATAGTGATGACATGAATTAGAGACTATTCGAGATGTTTACTTTGAAAATGATTCATTGTATGGTACCATTCGATTAATCGTTTGGTGTGTTCTGTTTTGGGAGAAATTGTATAATATAGGTAGACGGGGGCATAACCATGACGTGTAAAAATGTCAGGCATACGAGTGAGAAAGAGGGATGGAGCTATATACCATATACACCACTTATTTTTTAATTAGTACAAAAACAAATGGGGCTCTATCCGTACCCGTTACTGATCACATTTTTGTTGTCAAAAAAAAAAAACGAAATACCATAATTGTCGACGATTTGTCATAATTGATAAATTCATAATAGAATTAATTATTCATAACAATTGCTACTAATAAATACTACGCGCAGTGTTTTTCCATTTTGATCGTCATTTATTCATTCATAATAATCAATATTTCCATAAATTGAGTGACATTTTAGGACATAAACAAACGCTAATAACTTTGTTGTTTATGAATATTATTTATTGAGAATTTACTTATATAGTAACAAGACCTTTTCTAATAAGCCCTTTAAGTATTTGTCCTAACTAAAAGTTTGTGATGCATAGCTCCATCTGTTTAACAATTCAGTTTAGGTCGTCAAATAGATTGCGTTAAGAACTCATGGTAAGGCCTAAGGTGTAAACTACTTAGTAACTAGCTACTGACCGCAACTCCAACCAAATGAAATTAGTAGCTTTAAGAGGCGATTCCCATAAGGCGCGTTCAACACGCTTCAGTCGTCTACAAAACCGTAAAGGCGCAGCACGGCCGATGCCTATTAGGGCCGTGGATTGACTTCTGAAAAGGTTACACGTGGTCTTAGAACGTAAAGGGTAACTGAAGGAGCATAGATGTGGTTTTAGTCAGCAAAAGTCTGAGACGCCTTTTCGCTCCGCCCTAGAGTGAAAAAAGTCATTAAAATATTACTATCATCAAACAAAGCTTTCTGCATTCATAGTCAATTTCCTGTACAATATTTCCATAAATTGAGTGACATTTTAGGACATAAACAAACGCTAATAACTTTGTTGTTTATGAATATTATTTATTGAGAATATACTTAAATAATAACAAGACCTTTTCTAATAAGCCTTTTCAGTATTTGTAATAATTAAAAATTAGGGGTGTATAAAAGGCAAAGTCCTGACTCACTTAATGACACATCAACGCCTATCGCAAACCCAAACCTTTAGACCTAGAACATTGAAATATTGTACAATGGTTCCTTTCATGATGTTTACGAAGAATAGGAAAGGATATTTTGAAATTCAACCCCTTTTTTTTAGGCGGGAAAATCATCTTATGACAAATCTCGCTCTTGGGCGGAGCGGGAGATAGTGTCAGACTTTTACTGACTAAAAACCCACTCCTGTTTCTTCTTTGCCTTCATCCCGGGGCCTCGGGCTTCGCTTTCACTCTACCCGTGGCCCCAGTAGGCTTCGATCCTACTGGGCCCTTACAGTTGCTGACATCTCCTTGAGGCGCGCGTGGAACAGTACGCGCCGTCGTCGACTTGGGCTCGGTTAGGACGGTTACCGGACGGTCGGACGGCGAGCCACCCATTACTCGCCGTAAATTCAACCCCTGAAGGGATAAAAGAGGGGGAACCAAAAATTGTATGAAGAAATTTACTTTCGCACGGACGAAACCGCTGGCAGAAGCTAGTATAGATATGATTATTTACAAAGAACCGTTCACACACTTTGTTTTTACTAAACGTTTCTTTTATCACCTAGGTCCTTTCTTCATCATCATCATCATCTTCCTGCCCTTATCCCGTGTTACTTGGGGTCGGCGCAACACGTTTTTTTCTTCCATTCTGCCCTGTTACTCGTCATGCTATCACTAACTTCCTTTTCTTTCATATCACTCTTCACACAATCCATCCATCTAGGTCCTTTCTTATACAACAAATTAAATAAAACAAGCCCTATTCATCAATCTTCATATGACAATTGTAAAAAGCCGATTAAACTCTTCCTAGCCAATAAAAACTACGATGACACCGAACTTCAGCTTACATCACTATCTTAGCGCTTTCCAATTAACACTCCGTGTCTAAACTCGGAGCTATTTCTAATTACCACCTTTTACTCACACACATATTTTACACTAAACACAGATCATACATTCTTACACTAAGCTTATTATCCATAAGTACAAACACACATATTTACACTATCCAATTGATGGCAAACTTAAGTTTTTTTTAGTAATTAATTTCACTATTTTAGGCAGTCTCTCTGTATTTCTAATTAACTGTGATAATGGGATCTTGGGCTGGCGGACCTTAATACAGGTTACTGTGTAACCTAGCTAGGACGCCAGGAGACCCTTCTTCTACTTTAAATTGGTCATATCTATTGTAAACTGTATAGACTGTACCTCATTTTGTGAAATAAATAATTGTTATTATATTCTTGCACATTCTTCTCCATAGAGATGTACGCTTTGGAATGTGCGATTAGCATCATTTTTCTGACTGATTAAATTCTTGATAATTCATAAGTGAAAGAAATGCTTTAATTTTAATTGTTATTCATAATAGAGTTCAAATTAAAACCTATAATACGATTACTACTTCACTTCTGAATTGTCAAAATGTCGGTTAGTCAAAAAAGTGAAACTAAATTGCACGTTACAAAGCGTAGATCTGAAATGGAGAAGATCGTGCAAGAAACCCTCTTTCTATTAATAAGTTACTTATAACTTAGTTTATTTATTTATTTATTAAAACTTAATGCAACACAAAGGTACAAAGGCGGACTTAATGCCTTAGTCATTCCCTACCAGTCAACCAAGGGTAGTGAAGAGAAAACATGGCAGGTGCTTAAAAAAAAGATTAATAGAAAAACAAGGGATCAAATGTATATATATATATATTTATATATCTAAAAAATATATTTAATATAATATGAACCTACTTACATATGAATATATATTATTTATATAAGGAAAAAATGAAAGGATTTTTGAGACTATTCGTACTACTACTGTTTTTGTGAAGTACATATTTCTTGTCCCTTCTATTATATGAGCACAATGTAAATAAATATTGAGAAAAATGTAAGTAATTAAAAAATAGAAATATTATTTCTTTACATAACTAATTATTAGGAATTTATCTATATCATTGATTTTTAATATATTACTGTAAACACTTATCTTGAGTAAACATTTTATGTCAATTACTAGCTAGTGCCTGCGACTTTGTCCGCGTCAGAATTGTAAAACAAGACAAAGACGTTTGGTCATAAATATTCTCTTTCACTTTAAAAATCATCTAAAACTAGTGCTTGACTGCGATCCCACCTGATGGTAAGCAGTGATGCAAACGTAAAACTCTAGCCGTGGAGACACCTAAATTATAATTACAATCTAAAATAAAAGTTGCCTACACCTCCTTGTAACATCAGCTATGTAGGTACCAGTTGAAGTCTCGTCAAAATCGGTTCAGCAGTTTGAAAATTAACCAGAACAAACAAACAAACATACAAAAACTTAAAAACTGCTCTTGTTACTGCATTGCGCATTTTATTAAAACTTCAAAATCATTACAACGCCCCCAATAAGTTATAAAACAACAAAAATATGGCCCCTTTAAAGCTTTTCAATGACTTATAGGTCGATATTCGCGTTAATTACGCCGTATTCCTTATCTGTTCGCCATTGATACGACATTAGTGCCGAGACATTTAACACAAATGAACGCTAAAGCGAACGCGCCTAAAATACTGCGCTCGGAAGCCAAAAGGCAGTAACTCAATCAAAGTGAATTTTGAAAAAAGAATTCGCGACATTAGGCGCTGTAAAAAATAGTTTTTTTTTTCTTTTTGGCTTCGCGCTGTTTGAGCATTTAGCCAGAGTCAAGTTTGGGCACGCCAAATTCATGGAGGTAAATCCTTTCTTTGAGGAGTGACTGGAGAGCGTCGGTGTCCTTATACTTTCTGCATAATGCAGGTCTTTATCGGACATGGTAAGTTCGGCAGGTTCTCGCACCGGATTCAAGAGGAAAAAACGCCCGAGAAACACAGTGGAGCATATGGTGGAGGGGTGCCCCGCTCAGACGGCGTACTACCGTGTCCTCGTGGGTGTAATCGGTGGCGGTGACCTCTCATTGGCACGTGAGGCCACCGGTTGGAGGATAATAAGGTAAGAGAACCCTGGTTCAGTCCCATTTACGCTTTTTGTAGGTGAGGTTGTTTTCTTTCCAAATGTAAAGTTCATATAAATATTTATAATTTTTTACATATAATCATAATTTCTTCTATACGTGTGTTTGTCATATAACTCTTCCTAAACTACTAGACCAATTTGGATGAAATTGTATGTGTATATTTGAGTACATCCCTGAAAGATTTGAAAGTACAATTAGTCCCGGTAGGTGGTGCTGTAATCGCAAATCAGTTTTTTTTTCTTATGAAAAGCCAGCTTTTGGGCAGAATAATTCCTGTCGGGATTGCTAGTGATAATATATCAATTGATATTATTCTAATGAATATGTAATGATATGAACAATAAATTATATAGGTAATTTTAAAAAAGAAAAGCAAAAAAATCCTGCAAAAAACGTAATCTGTCGCTTAAAATATTCTTCCTTAAAAGGATCGACATTTTTCACACAAAAATTTAAAGTTAACAAAAAACCGTAACAAAAGCCAAAAAACGACTAAAAAGTTTTAGATAAGTCAGTTTTTAAGCAGTATGATTCTGTTACTGGAAAATATATTACAGTTATATTTTTGGAATCGTATTGTAGCGAGTAGGCAAGTCCACTCGCACGACTCAACGCAGCACAGGATCACTTCGGGGTCACCAGTGAAGTAGTTCGTATATATTGCAAGTAGTATATAGCTTATATATACGGAGTACTATACTACTTGACTGGTGACCCCGACGTGATCCTACAAAGTCTACTCCAGTATCCTTAAGTTCTTGAATTTGACCATTCGTCATAATATCGTAATTTTTTGTGACTCCAATGCCACAAAAAATACAACTACAGTTACCTTCCTATTTCCGGTCGTCTATCAGCCGAAAGACGTCCACAGCTCGACATAGGCCTCCCCAAGTGTCGCCATAACGAACGGTGCAGTGCGTCTCATATCCATCTGATTCCCGCAACCCTCACCAGTTCATCGGTCCACCTTGTGGGAGGCCTTCCAATGCCGCATCTTCCAGTGCGCGGTCGCCACTCCAGAACCTTTCGGCCCCAATGATTCTGTTCTGCGAGCAATGTGCTCTGCCCACTGCCACTTAAGTTTGTTAATTCTTCGGGCTATGTTGGTAACCTTGGTTTTTCTGCGGTAATCTTTAATCCAAATTTTGTCTGGTAGATATTGCCTTATTACACTAAGTTCACCTATTTGCTATTATTAAGAAATGATATTTATTTTGCAAATTCATACCTAATATTAAGTCCGGATTCCGATCCCGATTTTCGGCTATCGTAGGCGCGGGCTTGCGGACGGCGAGCAATGGGTAGCTCGCCATCCAACCGTCCGGTAACCGTCCGGACCGAGCTCAAGTCATCGACGGCGCGTAGTGTTCCACGCGCGCCTCAGGGAGATATCAGCAACTGTAGGGGCCAAGCAGGGTCGAAGTCTACTGGGACCAAGGGTTTGATTCTAAAAGGAAGACTCGGCCCTGGTTTGAAAAGCAACGAAGGAACAGGAGTGGGTTTTAGTCAGTAAAAGTCTGACACACCCTCTCGCTCCGCCCAAGAGCTTGGGATGTCATTGGATGATTTTCCAACAGAAAAAAACCTAATATTAAAATTATGAAAGTAACTGTCTGCCTGTGATACTTTCAAAGTTGAATTACTGAACCGATTTTAATGTAAGGCACGGAGTAAACTTGAACCCCAAGAAACTACATAGACTACTTTTTAGACCACAAGAAAGTTATTTGTCAAGGTCACGACCCTCAGTTTCAAGGACAAAGGACATAAGTAGGAGGAAATAAATAAAACAAATTTATTTCCCGAAATCTTTGAGATACCACTTTTTTGCTTACGAGGGCGGAATACGCAAATTCACGAACACAGGCTGGCGATTTTGTTTTCAATGTTTGAATTTTTAAAATGGCCGTCGCTTGATGACGTTTGGGAAATATTTTATTGATGGATATGGCCGGCTGTTAATTGATGTCTGGGGTGTAGGTAATTTCGATATTGATTTAGATACCAATCCATTTGAATCATTGATAGTGTTATGTGTTTAGTAAATAGTTGATGGCAAGCGTGATTGAGGGGTTCTGGAGACAAAGTCGAAGTCAAAGCATTCTTGCTGAAAACCATATTTAGGTATACAAGGTCTTTCTTGTGGTTTTATTAGCGTCTATGGTTACTGCTCTGCTTTTATTTGTCGTAGCGTAATTTTATTGTGGTTTGTTGTTTTTGTTCAATGGTCATAATAATAATAATTTACAATAATTTTAACAATCTTTTAATAATTTATAAAATCTAATGTATTTAATTTTATTTATTTATTATGTTATAAAATTTTATTTAATTCTGTAGTATTACTATGGGTTAATTAATGCCTGAAATAAACGATAAATAAATAAAATATAGCTTTATAAATAAGCCAATAAGCAAGCTATCTCGTGTCATACGGGATTTTTACTGGTGTGTTTCGAACTCTTCCATAACGACTCGACAGATTTTTTTTTCAAGTTTTCTATAAGTTTATTTGGTAGGTCTAAGAATAGGTCATAGGCTATTTTTACCCTCCTATCTCCATCCCTCATTTTTTTTCTTAGAAAATTTATAATGTCAGAGCGCGAAAAGTTATTTGCTGACGTCCCATCTTTGGGGTGGGATTTTTTCCTAGCTGTGGGAAAAGAGCTAAGTATAAAAAAGAGAATAACGCTGGTTAATAAGGTTATAATTGAGCCACTAATAATAATAAAGCCTATTTATTTCCTTACTGTAAATTATTTATTATGCAATTTTTGATTGAGAATTATATATTATAATGCTGGATTACTTCATCCAGCATTATAATTAACATTACTCTAACATTTCATAAATGTATGCATAAAATAATAAAATTAAAATTCATATAATTCTCAATTAAAAATTGCATAATAAATAATTTACAAATAAGTATAAATTAAATTTTCGTGATTTTTTCTTCAATTCTATATGGACCCCTCAATGGGTGAAGGCCTCCTCCATTTGGCTTCACATCTGTTTGCCATTTGTTTTTGTGTTCAATTTATCACCGGTTTTTCTTATTATTTTATTAACCCACTTTTCTCTGGCAACTCTCAACTCTCAGCACTCCAAGCATCTATTATTTTATTTTTTTAATTAAGCCAATAACATCAATTCATTTTGATTTCCCAGAAAAAAACCTGCGTCCTTTTACCCAGCTCTCTTAAATAATTTGATCCAATAACACTTTATTTCCATTAGTAATAACTAATTATTATCAAACTCTACCGTGCAATCACATAAATGTTCCCACTAAACGTTAATACAATGAATCGAACACACATTTAAATAAAACGGTCAAATTCGAAATACTAAGAACTGGCCGCAAATAAAAGTCGAATCACTCAAAACGATTGCCGAATTCGAAATTCAAAATTAATGATAAACATGCGAAAATATTTCTCGCTTTGTCTGTCTGTTTGTTTGTTATCATTTTACGTGTTAACGGCTGAACAGATGAAACTTGGCACATGGGTAGATCATGTCTTGTGTTAGGATTTAAGAAACTTATGATGTTCTTATGGGTTAATTATCGACTTTCACGAGCAAAGCCACGGGCAAAATATAGATATTTAAATGTGAAAGTTTTTCCGCCTTATCAATAAAAAACTATTGACCCAATTTCAATAAATTTTGCTTCACCATAAGATTCCTGTTTACTCCGGGATTACGTTTTCTTGGAATAATTTCAAACTTTGACACGGGTGAAACCGCGTGCAGCAGCTAATTGGAACAATAAAAATTCAAATCTGGAACGATAAAACAGTAGTCTATAATAATGTCAACAATTTTTTTTTTTTCTTATAAAAATAATGTGTAAGAAATTAAGAGGTAAGAAACGGAACGAAATATGATCTAATCTGCATAAATACTATAAGGCTGTCTTCATATGGTTGGAGGCCAATTTTTTTTGTATGTTTTGTGTATTTTAAGTATTTTTTGTATACTGTATGTATTTTTTATATCTTGTAGTTGGGGTGAGTCAGTTATAAAGCAAAATAGCCTTTTTTTTATATAATATTCCACAACTATCACACAACGCCGTCTAGTCCCAAGCTAAGCAGAGCTTGTGTTATGGGTACTAGACAACTGATAAACATACTTATATATTTCTATAAACATAAATATTATAGATAAATTACACCCAGACACAGAACAAATGATTGTGCTCATCACACAAACATTTGTCCTGCGTGGGAATCGAACCTACGACCTCCGGCATAGCAGTCAGTGCCACTAACCACTAGACCAACAGGCCAGTCTTTGTTAATGGCATAAAATTTATATTTTCACACCAAATCACAATAAAATACACAAGAGACAGAATTACAACTCAAAAACTTCTATGGTTGTATCTCGGTCGTAATATGTCTGACAACCTTCACAAAACAAACAATTGTCTACCAACCTAAGAAGCCTTGTGTGCTCTAATTGGTTGGCGCGATGCGCATGCGTCAAAGTGCGTTCGGAAACACAATACGGTGAATAATACCTAGTATCTTGCCTCGACCTCGATCTGGAAGGCGTTTAGTTATCACCACTATAATCTCTTATATTCTTTATTGTACGCAAATTTTACAGATTTTTTTTTAGTAAAAATTTGTTTTTTTCACACTTTTTAGTTGTAATACACGTATAGCCAAAGTACCTACCTATTTCTAATGACAATTTAAATTAACCCAAACACTGCTTGGATACATTGTTTTATTATGAAGTTCCCGTGTCCACCTTCCGGTTCTATCATCAGAAAGTTCGATGGTACCTTATAGCCAAAGTGCATCTCATGACAATTCTGATAAGCCCAAACACGGCTAGGATACATTGATTAATTACGGAGTTCCGGTGAATATCTTCTGGCTCCATCATCATCATCAGATCACTTCGATGATACTATTTTCAATTGAACTATTCAGAACCATTTATTTATTTGTATTGACATATTCGCTTAACTTTTTTTTTATTTCATGTAAACTAGTGCTTGACTGCGATTATGAAGTTCCGTTGGCCATTTCTGGCCGTCTTCGTCAGTTCCACTTCATCAAATGTTACTTTTTGACTGTAAATGCTTAAGTTCTCGATAAAAATACCAAAATCACTATATGATTACCTATAATATTTGAGGAGCTCCCTCGATTCCTCACGGATCCCATCATCAAAAACGGATTTTAAAAAAAAATGAGACCAACAACAAAAAACAACAAAAAAAAAAAACATTTTTTGCAAATTGGTCCATAAACGACGAAGTTCTGAGGTAACAAACATAAAATATAAATATAAAAAAACAACTGAATTGATAATCTCTTCCCTGTTTTGGAAGTCGGTTAAAAATAGGACAGGGGCCCAAGTCTGCTATTTTTATAAATTCGTCATTCCAACGCGATCCCGTTGTCATTTTGCTAAAAGTTCGTAATCTGATAATTCATAATGGTCGATCATTGATTGGTCAATGATCTTGTGGTAGAATGACAATATCGAGCTGTCTCGAAACAAATTAAAAGCAATGACTGCACAATGACGTTCTAATGGTAGGTCACTGATCAAAGGAACTGTCAAAATTTTGGTAGTTATCCGCATACGTCAAATATTTATGTGTTTCTATGCCATTTCTTTCAATAGAGTGTCCGTGGTTGACCATTGGAAAGTCATAATGATGCCATTATATTAGTAGATTACCAAACTTGTCAAAATTAACAATTTATGAAGTCACTGATGAACCATTCTGACACTATCGTAATAGCAGACTTGAGGCCCTGGTGATGTACACAAGTACATAATCACAATTGGGCTTTCTTACAGCAAACCTTTGGTATTGTATACACCACAATTTTTTAATTAGTACAATTATTTATAGGGCTTATTTTAAACTTTACCTAAATAATAATATACATAAGCAGCAAAGTTATTAGCATTTGTTTATATCCCAAAATGTCACTCAATTTATGGAAATATTGTACAGGCAATAAATAGCCTGCACAATAGATTGAATGAATAAATGACGATCAAAATGGAAAAACAACTGTGCGTAGTATTTTCTAGTAGCAAATGTTATGAATGATTGATTCAATTATAAATTTACAGCAGTGTACGTCTATCGGCTAAAATAATGATGATGATGATCTTTAACTATGAGTAAAATAAAAACAATTGCAAATAGGTCCATCAATGACGGAGTTCTGTGGTAACAAAGTTAAAAAATACAACCAAATTGAGAACCTCCTCCTTTTTTAGAAGTCGGTTGAAAATGCGTTTAACATACTCAATGTGACCGACTCTCAATATATCCAGCTTAGCCCGAACAGCCCGATAATCATTAAAAAGTGGCCATATTAAAAAATTGATACGTTCCTAATTTGAAATCATTTGGAACGTTCAAATAAATTCGACGCCCGCTGGCTAAACGTACGTTACAATAAACGAAATGCGAATTCGAAAAATTGTTGATTGTTTTTTTTTTCTTTTTTCCCGTTTTGGCTGAGTTTTGTGCACGGCCATTTTGAGTTTGATTTGGATTTATTTTGATTCGATTGATTAGTAACATCGAGAACATGGCAGATAAGGTAATCCAGTCAGCTTATCTTAATTACATTTTAACAATGAGAATTGTAGATAGATAGAATAAAATTAAAGAATAAATACAGGTATTTTATAGGTTCTTTTTTATTTTATAATATTGATATGCTCTCGTTTCACCGTAAACTAGTCTATAATATAATAGATAACACAAAAAAATGTGTTTTATATTATTAATAATAATATTTTTTTTTAAGTTGATATGTGAAAATGCAAACTTTTTACCAACAAATATACAAAACTAGCTTTTGCCCGCGGCTTCACCCGCGTACATAAAATTTAGTCTGTCTCATTCAAGACTAAAACAGCTTTCTATCGGTGAAAAAATTTTAGCAATCGGACCACTACTTTCAGAGATTACCTCCTACAAACAAAAAAACAAACTTCACCTCTTTGTACTTTTGATGTACCTAATTCGTTGTTTTTTTTTTCATAAAAATATCCACCAGTAGTTTAAAAAGTATGAGTTACTACAACCTTTTAAATCAATAAGGAAGAATGTTCATTGTTACTTGTGCCTAAAAGTCAACCAAGCAACAATCACATTCATCCTATTTTTTTTTTTATTTAAACCTTGCTCCCACATTTTCCGTCTAAACGCAACTACTTAATAAAATTCTTGAATTCTTGAATCGAAACATGTTTCGGGCTGCATTTTTTATTACGTCCTATCAACGTCCATTACCGCTTATTATGTTTGGTTCGCTGTGTGGTATCCCTCGGTTCGATTCCCCGCTGTTACAAGCATTTTTTTTTATATCGACCGCTGACTGGCCAGGTAGAATAATGCGTTCGAAATTCAAAGTTAAGTCATGTCAGTTGAAAATAAAATGTGATAATTTAATAAAATGTGAGTTGAATTGTTCTTATTTTGAAATAAGTTTTAATTGTTAGTCATATGAATAATGAAATTATTTGTTCTTGTTAAAATATTGAAATGCGAAGATTGTCATAAAAGGAGAATCTGACTGACTGACATATCAACGCACAGCCGAAACTAGTAAGACAATGAACGTAAAATTTTACACAAGGCTTCCTAATGTAACGTAGGCTAGCAATAAGAAGGAATTTTAGGAAATTCAACCTTCAAGGGTTTTTTTTTAAATGGAAACTCATCTAATGACAAATCGCGCTCTTGGGCGAAGCGAGAGATAGTGTCAGACTTTTACTGACTAAAAATCCACTCCTGTTCCTTCTTTGCCTTCGTCCCAGGGCTCCGGGTTTTACTTTCATACCACCCGTGGCCACAGTAGGCTTCGACCCTGATAGGCCCATACGATTTGCTGACATCTTCCTGAGGCGCGCGTGGAACAATATGCGCCGTCGACGACTTGGACTCGGTCCGGAAGTTACCGGACGGTCGGACAGTGAGCTACCCATTGCTCGCTGTCGGCTGGGGCGAGAGGACCGTTGCCTCGCGCGCTCGGCCTCCTCCTTTGCTAGCATTACTGCTTCGCAGACGTAAGCGGCTCTCATCATAATGTGAATAGGATAAAACACAAAGTATTACAGAAAGTGCTAAGTAGACACAGGGGAATGTCAGTTAGTTTATTGCAAATTGAATATTTACATTCGTAAAGCAAACATGAGCGTAGGAACACGTGCTTGAATACGTGCTTGTACACTGCTAAATGCTCGAGTCAATATTTACTAACAAAATTAAGTACCTACCATTAATAATTTTTCAAATCTACCCTGAAAATATATATAAATAATAAATATACCTGCAAACGTAGTCGCGGGTAAAGAGCTAGTCATAAATAAAGGATAAACTAAGTAAATGCCCCGTCTTTACCCAACTATGTGAGAATACCAGTTTAACCAGAATGCACCTGAGTGAGCTTGAACTATGCCCATTTTTAAAATGTAAAAACTTGATTAATAGTAGGTACATCCTGTAAAATGTATGCGAGAATTTTTTTACATCTGTGTGAATTAAAACAATTTTATTACTGTTAAGAGTATTTAAAACATTCTGTTTTATAAAATGTCCAATTTAAGTACTTGGGCTATTTAGAGAAATTAATTACTTGAGAGCAGGGGTGGCCGAGTGGTAACGGCCCCGACTTACGAGTTGTAGGTCGCGGGTTCAAACCCAGCCAGGCGCATTGCTTTGTGTAATTTATTTCATCACCACTTTTTTTTATGTGGGAAATCATACAAATGACTTCTCGCGCTCTGGGTGGAGCGGGAGGGCTGTCAGACTTTTACTGACAAAATTTTACTATAAAACCACACCTGTGTCTCTCAATTACCCTTTGCGTTTTAGGACTACGGGTTTCCTTTTCAGAAATTCTCCGCGGTCCTAGCTAGCGGACAATGGCCCTGCTGGGCCCCTACGGTTTGCTGACATCTTTTTGAGGAGCGCGTGGATCACTTCGCGCTGTTGACAACTGGGCTCGGTCCGGTTAATTACCGAACAGCCGGATGGCGAGCTACCCATTGCTCGACGTCCGTAAGCCCGCGTCTACCGTGGCTGATAGTCGGGGTCGGAATTAAGGTGGCTAGGGCGTGAGGACCTTCGTTCCCTCACGCGTGCAGCCTCCTCCTTCGCTAGCATTACTGCTTCGCAGAAAGAGCCGACCGGACCAGAAGAGCAGTGTTGTTCGAGTGGTAACGGCCCCGACCTACGAGTTGTAGGTCGCGGGTTCAAACCCAGCCAGGCGCATTACTTTGTGTAATTTATTTCATCACCACTGCTCTCAAAACGGTGAAGAAAAACATCGTGAGGAAACCGGCATGTCTTAGAACCAAAAATTCGAAGACGTGACATCCACCAACCCGCACTGGGCCCGCGTGGTGGATTACGGCCCATTCCCTCTCCTAGAGAGGAGGCCTGAGTCCCAGTAGTGGGAACATTGTAAGGCCGACTTTACTATGCTATAAGTACTTGGGCTACAGTTTCTTTTTTTTTTTGAGGTAGGACGTCATCAATGAGTTCTCTCACTCCAGCGATTTAGACATTTACAGAGTAAAGTCAACAATTGTATTTTTTGTTGTTTTAGGGTTCTTTTCCTTAAAACGAAAAAAAAATGGAACCCTTATAAGATCACTTTGTTGTCCGTCCGTCTGTCTGTCTGTCAAGACCCTTTATCTCGGAAACGCGTAGACGTATCGAGCTGAAATTAAAACCATATACTAAGGTTTGCGGTCCCTTGAAGCTGAGAAAAAATCAAACTTCTAAATTAACGGAAAAAAGATATGGCCATTTATGTCGCAAAAAACGTATATTTCGACACCCTAGGGAACTAAAATTCTAGAGTACTTTCCATTGACCCAGAATCCTGAAATTTTGCAAAAAGCAAGGTCTTATAACACAAGTATAGGAATAAATCTGAAAACCGAAAATTTGTTGTTACATCACAATTTTTTTTTTTAATTTGGAAAAAACTTCGAGACTCCAATCAGGAATTGAACTCTTTACATAAGTAAGTTTGTACGGAACCCTCAGGGCACGAGTCCGACTCGCACTTGCCCGGTTTTTTTTTCGTGTTTATCTATTGTTTGTGTGCGTAGCGTTGTGCCAAAAAAAATAATATTCTTTAATAGTAATAATATATTTATTTCCTAAAAACACGGTGTACAAGATGGTAAAGGAGAACAATTAAGAGCAAACATGTTTCGCTAAGTATTATCATGCAAATATATGTTATGTACATAGTAACATACAGAGATATTTGTCAACACACAATTATAGACAATATTTTTTTTTGGTTTTAAAGTTCTAAAGGTCCATAGACTTTGTAAACAAAACACTTAATTAACTTTCTTTTCGTTAGTAAATAAATCTGATGTTTCCTTTCGTTCTACCAGGAGAAGGTATTTGAAGATTTAATATACCAAAAAAAAAATGCATACAATCACTAGACCAATGAATGAGTCAGTCATGTAGATCCTATATCTCAAGTTTATATTTTGCAATAATACACCTACATTCACTTACAATACAAACGCGAGTAACGCCCGAAGGCAAAGGTTAGCTCACGATTGAAACAATAGACGTCAATTGTAGTTCATATACTATTAATTATTAAATGTCACAATTAGAAAGGAAGGTCATAATAATATTAATTATTATTATTAGTACGGTTTCAGTATGTTCATTATTATGTGGGGTTATTATTAGGTTAGATCGAAAAATACGGGTGCGAAATGTGACGAGCATCATTATCATTTAAAAGATGTCCACTGTTGGATATATACCTCCCTCAAGTGTCGCCATAACGACTGGTCTTGTGCGTCTCGCATCGGGACCCCGCGACCCCTCACTCGCAGGTTTTCACCGAACATAGTCAGGTCGGGAAGTTCCTGCACCGGATTCGTGCGGAAGTAACGCCCAGGTGGACCGTCTGGCGATCATGGTGGAGCACACGGTAGAGGTGTGCCCCGCATGGACAGAGCATCGCCGTGTCTTCGTGGGGAAGATCGCCGGCAACGATCTCTCGCGCTGGGCCTTGGTATAGGCCATGGTCCGACCACGTATCGGAAGACGTAGCGTTGGAAGGCCTATAAGGTGGACCGATGACCTGCGATGACCTGGGTTGCCGGAATACGAAAAATGCGAGATGCACAGGACCGTTAATTGTGGCGACTCTTGGGGGAGGCCTATGTCCAACAGTGGACGTTTTTCGGCTGAAATGATAAATGATGACGATAATCGATGATGTGATTCCCAATAGAGCATAGGCACTTACCTGGAAATATAAATTCACTCTTGACTTAAGTCAAGAGTAAAGCTTACGTATATAAAGCCATGTCTATCGTCAGAGGCCTACTATGACGTCATTAAGATCATGATGAATTGGGTATATGAAAGAGATAGTGCTTTGCTACTTGTATAGCTCTGTCTCTCTCATACTCGCATGATGGCTAGTTTGATTTTCAACCAAATACATTTCATAATTTTCAAGATATTTTAATTTCCAGAAGTTTTCTGCCTCTAAACGGCATTTTTGTCTGTTAGGTACTCATAATGTCCATTCATAGTAATAAAAAAAAAAATAGAATAATTCAATATGTAATTAATTTTATAATCAAGTTATGCAAATAATATTTTACCTAAATTATTTATTTATATTAATGTCTATATTTATTTCAATGTAGTATAATGAAAATGGAAGAAGTCACTGGTTCCTGAAATACAGGCACCTAACCTAGCTCAGGAGTCAAGGGTTCACTTATTTGTACACGTATTACAACATCATCATCATCATCTTCCTGCCCTTGTCCCGTGTTATTTGGGGTCGGCGCAACACGTTTTTTTCTTCCATTCTGCCCTGTCACTCGTCATGCTATCACTAATTTCCTTTTCTTTCATATCACTCTTCACACAATCCATCCATCTTTTCTTTGGTCTCCCTCTCCCTCTCCATTCATCCACACGTAAACTCATAACTCTTTTAGTAACATGCGTCTCATCCCTCCTCTTCACATGTCCATACCAAGACAAACGATTCCCTTTCAACTTTTCAGACACTGGCGCCACTTTCAAACTTCCCCTAATATATTCATTTCTCACTTTATCCATTCCATACACGTATTACAACAATAAAAAATTATTATTACTATTATAAAATTAAAAAAAGTTCGACGCAATAGCCCCCCGTATGTTTCCACATACCATCAAGCGATTGACCAGTCAATAATGAGCAATGACCGGCCGACTGACCGAATGAGTAATGAACTATTCTCGGCTTAGTTCCGTGTCATTGGACATCCCTAAAGAGCATGGGATATATAGGATGTTGGTTGAGAATTTATAAGTAACTCGCCCCAACTTCTGCGGGTGTTACAAATCAATGATCATCATCATCATCTTCCTGCCCTTGTCCCATCTTATTTGGGATCGACAATTAAATTTGATTTGACTGATTGAGTTTTTATTAAGATGACATGTTAGTTGCTAATTTGTAATAATTTTGAATTTGTATAATTTTTAATTAGTAATAATTGTTAATTTATATTATTTTTAATTAGTAATTATTTTTACTATAGTTACTTTTTAAGAGTTTGCATGCCTTAAGGTAGAATATAGCGGAAACCCTCACCTATGTATCATCTTATATTTAAATTGATAGCAAATAAATATATCTGAATCTGAATCGGCGCAACACGTTTTTTTCTTCCATTCTATCCTGTCAACCGTCATGCTATCACTAACTTCCTTTTCTTTCATATCACTGTTCACACAATCCATCCATCTTTTCTTTGGCCTCCCTCTCCCTCTCCACCCATCCACATGTATACTCATAACTCTTTTAGTAACATGCGTTTCATCTCTCCTCTTTACATGACTTTTACAAATCAATGATAATGATAAATTATTAAATAATGCTCTGTATCCCTTGGACAGCATTTCAGACCAACGTAGCCTTATTTCGAGAACTCAAAAGCTGGGAGGGGTGGGAGATAGTGTCAGACTTTTACTGACTAAAAACCCACTCCTATTCCTTCTTTGCCATTTTTCCAGGGCCCCGGGGATCTCTTTCGCATCACCCATGGTCCCATAAGGTTTCGACCCTGCTGGGCCTCTACGGTTGCTGACATCTCCTTGAGGCGCGCGTGGAACACTACGCGTCGTCGACGGTTTGGGCTCGGTCCGAACGGTTACCGGACGATCAGACGGCGAGCTATCCATTGTTCGCCGTCCGCAAGCCCGCGCCTACGGTGGCCGGAAATCTGGATCGGAAGCCTGGCGGCTGGGGCGCGAGGGCCATTGCCTCGCAAGTGCACGTGCTGCCTCCTCCTTTGCTAGCATTACTGCTTCGCAGAAGGCGGCGATCGCCTGCCACTGCTCCTCGTTCCTTAGCTTCCTAGCTTCCTAGCTTATCACGGTCCATGAGATACAGCCTGGTGACAGACAAACAGACAGCGGAGTTATAGCAACAGGGTCCCGTTTTTACGCCTCGGGTACGGAACCCTAGAAACAAATCACCAGGTCTTGATTCCTAATAAAGTTTCCTCACATTGAGTTAATTTTAAGTTGTGCAGATTAAAATAAGTCATATTAGGTTTACACTTTTGATTTGGACACCTCAAACTAAACCATAATATGATTTGATAAACTAGACCACCAATATTGATTGGACCGTAACTATCATTCAATTACTTTCAAACACAGCCCATTTTAAATTGGTCCTATTCCTATGACTACTGACAACGACCGAGTGAACTTGAACCCTTCCATGGTGCAAATTGTTTTAAGAGACGATTCAATTTAAAATGGTGTAGTCTGTGCGGACGTGTACCTCCGAGCTAAGTTGAACCCTCTCTTGATGGGTGTTCTGTTCTACGAGGGGTCAATTTAAATTGGTCCCTATCTTCGGGTATGGTACATAACGCTAATCATGCTTGTTGCTCAATTGGCCTGTTTTTGTACCGACAACATGGTATTATCTTCACGGCCTTCTTCCGTTATGAGTTAAGCAGATTTATTAGCTTGAGAAAGCGCTGTTACAAATAAGAAGGTACTTATTCGATGTATTCAATGCTTACCTTGAGATACGATGCGTCCGACTGTCCGGTAATCATCCGGACGGAGCCCGAGTAGCCGACGGCGCGAAGTGTCCCGAGCGCGCATCAAAGGGATAGAGCGGTGTCCGAAAACAAAACCGGCGTTGTAGAACGAAAAGGGCAACTGAAGGTCTCAGGTGTATTTTAGTCAGTAAAAGTTTGACACGCCCTCTCGCTCCACCCTAGTGTGGGAGAAGACATTAGATAATTTACTACTTCAAAAAAAATGTCACGTATTCTAAGGTTTTGATGTCTTGATATAAGGGATCATTCATTTATTACGTGAGACAATTTAGGGGGAGAGGGGTTGACCATGTCTTATTTTTCCTTACAAGGGGTTAAGAGGGAGTCTTGATAGTTCTTACGTAAAATCACAAAAATTCGCAAAAATAAGATTTGAAAAAGCGCGGGCAACTGCGCGCATGCCGATGTGCATTCGGATGTGTATCTTAGGTAAACTATTTCCATGCCAACGTCACTGCTCCTCCCCGTGTGTGAACTAAACGTTCCTTGTTTGCGTAAACGCCACACTTGTGAACGTTCGTAAAAATTGTTACTTTTAAAAATGAAAGTCATCATCATCTATATTTTATCCAATTCTCCTTTCACAGGTGTGCTAGAAGTGATTTCTTTAGAAATAAGCATCACCTTTGTACTTGTGTTTCCTTCTTCTTTTCTTTTATTATTAAGTGTACATAAATTGTTAAATAAATAAATAAATCAAAACCAAACAAACGTATATTCATTTTTTCCTCTAGATTCTTACGTAATATATTAAACGGGGGAGAGGACTCGGCTCATTCTTATTTTTTCTTATTTAAGGTGAGGAGGGGGTCAAAAACTAGTAAAAATCGTTTCACGTAATAAATGAATGGCCCCTAACTGAACTACAAGCGTTGAAAATTTCACCGCATTTTTCTGTTCTTTCAGGAGGTACTAAAAAGAATCGCCCCCGGGTGGGCTCGAACCACCAACCTTTCGGTTAACAGCCGAACGCGCTAGCCATTGCGCCACGGAGGCTGTGGATATGTATCTGAAATTCATACATCGCTCTTCTATGACAAGAACTCTTTTTTTTGTTATTATTGATAGGCTCGCACTTGACTACTATCTCACCTGATGGTAAGCGATGATGTGGCTGACGATGGAGCACGCTTGCCTAGAAGTAACCTATCCTATACAAAACGTTTTGGGAACACATTCATTTTGCGTACAGCTAAGGAGTGGAATTCCCTGCCGGAGTCTGTGTTTCCTGATAGCTACAACCTAGGGGTCTTTAAGTCTAGAGTGAATAGGTTACTTCTAGGCAAGCGTGCTTCATCGTCGGCCACATCATCGCTTTCCATCAGGTGTGATAGTGGTCAACAGTGAGCCTAATACATAATAAAAAAACTTTTTACAAAAAAAATACAACCGACTTCAAACTTCAAGTCGTTGTTTCTATAATAGTTTTGTCTCTTCGTTATTTAACACTGACTTCCGAAATTAAAGTTGGTTTTGCACTTTTCAGTGTTCGGCCCTCACGCCCCAGCCGCAAGATAGTTCGCCCAATATACCCTTATTTTTTGTAAATGTTTATCCTATCCACATTATGAGGTGTAGAATAAAGTATATAATAATAAATAAATAAATTAGTATCTATAAAGTATAGATTGACAATAATAATAAAAAACAATACAATTGCACAAAACAGTAACAATCTCATGCATGGCTCTTGTAACTTTACACCACTGCAGAGAATTTATCGATACGTTCATTCAATTTCGTTCATTCAGTTAGGGTTGAACTGTTGTCAAAATTAAATAAAATGCTCTTGATTTTTTTTTCCCAGTTATGACCTTTATCAGAAATGGTATTGTTTTTGGTTTGAAAATTATTCAATAGACAACAATGTTTTTTTTTTTTTCAGAAAATCAGTTGCGGATCGAAGGACTGAAAAAATTTGCCTGCTGCGGTTATCCCGTCCGATTATAATTTAGGTGTCTTCAAGGCTAGAGTGAATAGGCTTTAATAAACTAGTGCGCCTCAACATCAACGATTGCCTCACTGCTTACCATCAGGTAGGATCGCAGTCAAACACTACTTTATATCAATAAAAAAAAATCGGGCAACTGCGAGTCGGACTCGCGCATTGTTTCATACAAACTTGCCTATGAAAACAGTTCGATTCCCGAATTTAGTCACGAAGATTTTTCAGAATCGTAAAATTAGGTTTTTTTTTTGTGATGTAAATACAAGTTTACATTTTTCAGATTTTTTCCTATACTTTTGCTTCATGCCAAATTTTAGGATTCTAGGTCAAAGGAAAGTACCCTATAAAATTTGATTCCTTGAGTGTCGAAATAAACGTTTTTTGCAACATAAACGGCTGTATCTTTTTTTTTCGTTTATTCAGAAATTTGATTTTTTCACAGACTTCAGTATATGATTTTAATTTCAACTCGACACCTCCACGCATTCCCGATATAAAAGATCTTGACAGACAGGCAGGCAGACGGACAACAAAGTGATCCTACAAGGGTTCCGTTTTTTCTTTTAGAGTCAACGTAGAGGTATCGACTACAGTGAAACGTTTTCACCTGCCCCCTAGCTAAGTTACGATCGTTTTGTTTGCGTCGAGCGCCTCGAGTAGGCCACGCCTCCGATTCCTTTGTTCTGACCATGTGACTGAGCGTTGAGGTGACGTCAATCGTAACTTGGCTAGGGGGGGCTGTAGTGCGACATAGTACTCTGAGGATGTTAATGGCATTAGCGATACAAAAGGGACTCAAGTGCGACCACATGGATGTAAAGACGGCAATCTTGAATGGTGGAACCCTTAAAAAAGATGTCATTTGTGATGTTTTATCATCTTCGACCATAAAATTAACACCGACAGTAAAGATCAGGCGGCGGCGATCTCACGCGCCGGGCCTTGGTTCAGGCCATGGTCCGGAGCGAGGAGGAGTGGCAGGCGGTCGCCTCCTTCTGCGAGGCAGTGATGCTAGCAAAGGGGGCGGCCGATCGCGTGAGGCAACGGTCCTTACGCTCCAACCGCCGCCGGGATTCCGATCCCGATTTCCGGCCACCGTAGGCGCAGGCTTGTGGACGGCTAGCAATGGGTGGCTCGCCGTCCTGCCGTCCGGTAACCGTCCGGACCGAGCCCAAGTCGTCGACGGCGCGAACTGTTCCACGCGCGCCTCAAAGAGATGTCAGCAAATCTTAGGGGCCCAGCAGGGTCGAAGCCTACTGGGGCCACGGGTAGTGTGAAAGCGAAACCCGGGGCCCTGGGACGAAGGCAAAGAAGGAACAGGAGTGGGTTTTTACTCAGTAAAAGTCTGACACTATCTCCCGCTCCGCACAACAGCGGGATTTGTCATAAGATGATTTTCCGACCCAATAATAAAAAAAAAACCGCCATTAAAGTTATTTTAAGACACATCGGATTGCATGTGAATAAATTACTTATTATTGCCAAAGCCGTTCGAATTCTAAGCGGGTACATCCGCTGGTTGACACGTGAGTAGCAAACTGCTATTGTTTTTGGTATATTGCACATAATTCTTAGGACTATACTATATTAGTACCCAGCTCAGATTATTGAGAATTGCAGGTGGGCTTTTTGGAACTGCGTACCTATTTAGTTTTTATTTTATTTATTTATTTTATAACTAGTCTAGTCTAGAAAACTGACAGGCTAGCAACTCGGCCTCGATGCTCAAGACTAAAGCATCGAGGCCGAGTTGCTAGCCTGTCGGTTTTCTACCGGTTGCATTTCGGGGAGTGTGCGTCGGAATTGCATAACCTAATTCCGCCTAGCCCGTTCCATTATCGGACCACCAGGCGAACGGCAACGCACCACCGTTACGTGGTAGACATCCCACCTATACGCACAAAACGTTTTGGGAACACATTCATTGTGCGTACAGCTAAGGAGTGGAATTCCTTGCCGGAATCTGTGTTCCCTGATGGCTACAACCCGGGAATCTTTAAGTCAAGAGTGAATAGGTTACTTCTAGGTAAGCGCGTTCCATCGTCGACCGCATCGTCACTTTCCATCAGATGAGATAGCGACCAAGCGCGACCCTATCAAGAATAAAAAAAAAAAACTATCATACAACGTCGGCTAGTTTCAAGCTATGCAGAGCTTGTGTTATGAGTACTAGACAACTGATAAACATATTTATATATTTCTAAATACATACATATTATAGATAAATTACACCCAGACATAGAACAAATGATCGTGCTCATCACAGAAACATTTGTCCTGGGTGGGAATCGAACCCACGACCTCCGGCATAGCAGTCAGGGCCACTAACCACTAGCCCAACAGGCCTGTCTTATGACCATAAAGGGTGGTTATTTGGGTAGGAAACCATCCAATGACTTCTCTCGCTCTATAGTGGAGTGAGAGGGCGTGTCAGATTTTTACCGTCTAAAACTCGGCAACTCGGCATAGTTACTATACCTCCTACGCGCAGCTTGTAGGCGTACAAGTTGACACATTAGCGCCGTCATAGTCTGATGCATCAATAGCTGACTCATACGACCTTAGACTAGAGTGATTGTGCGAGACAATATGGCAGCCAGGCTTAGGTAGCTTTGTGGTTTAGGTGCGGTGGTTATGATGAAATGGTTAGTTATTTGTTCGGTTAAATACAGCCCATTGTATTCTTTTTTTATTTATTTTCAAAATATATTTATTGATGTATATAAATACACCGATGACTTGTTTGCAAAGTTATATGAACAATCTATACATACAAGTAAAATTGAAGCGTCTGTTTGTAATCTATACTTATAGTAAATCTGTAGAAGTGAAAATTCTGTACATTGAAAATATCAAAAAAAATAAATGGCAGGGGGTGTTACTAGACCGCAACCGAACCCAAAAATGTGATTAAAAATTTTTTGTCTGTCTGTTTGTTCAGGCATCACGCAAAAACTTCGATTACAATTACCAGGTAAACCGGTTCGATTACAATGAAACTTGTTATAATTATTCTTTAATATCCTGGGCACCACACTGGGTACTTTTTATCCCGGAAAAGTATATACAATAAAAAACAAACTTAATTTTGCCGTTTGATTGCTGTACTAAACGTAAATAATAAGTTTGTCGTAAGTTACGTCACCCGCAGTGGAGTTCACTAACGGGCGCTGCACACTAAGCTAAGATACTATAATATTTTATCTTAAGATACAATATCGCTCGCCATACAATTCAATGGACTATCACACACGACGAAGATAATAAATAATATTTCATATTTTCGTATCTCAAAAAACCTAATAAAACCATTTTCGACTTCTACGTGGACGTAGTCGCGGGCAAAAGCTAGTATCTAAATATTTTTTTTTACTATTTGCATAATGCTAAACTCTCTGTTTGTTTAGTCCGGTTAATCTCCGAAACGACTGGACTGATTTTGACAGGAATTTCACTGGTAGATAGTTAATGTTAATAGAAGTACCTACTTTTTAATTACATAAAGTGAAGCGCCTGACCGGGTCTGAACCCGCGACATATACGACTCAATAAGTTGGGACCGTTACCACTAAGTGAGTTAAAAGTGTGTCGGGCTTACTCAAATGTTTCATTGACGGTAGAGCGTGTGTTGGATCATTCGGTTCCCTTCAAAATGGTTGAGCTGAGTAGTGCCAATATATGCGTCATGTCCGTGAATGGGCGCTGTCAGTTGAAACTGGTCAACTCTTAGGTACAAGTAGCTTATTTTAATTTCCATTTTGTAAATTGTTTATTCCTTTTACTTTATTTATTTATATTGTTCCCTTAATTGTAATCGAAGCGGTATGAAATATAGAACAGCGATAATATTTGTAATATATAACGTGATTGGACAGAACGTCCATGGAGTTTCTTGTACATTCTTCTCCATAGAGTCTAAATCTACACTTTAGAATGTGCAATTAGCATAATTTTCTGACTTCTTGACAATTCAAAAGTGCCTGCAGGTAAATGGTTTATTTGAAATAAATACTATAGTTTGATTACTGGGCCACCACTACTTTAAAATAAATAGATATTTAAAAATATTCAACCAAAAAACTCGTCCGTGCCAACCCTAGTCACGTGACCCTTCAAATCAAATAAAATTTTATACACGTTGTATTAAAAGATAAATTAATTCGCTACAACTGTCAGGGGTGTCACAAGGGTAGAGGATCTGATAACAACCCTTTTGAGTACCCCTGACTGACAGGTGTACGTGTCTATGTGTAATTGATTTATCATAAATACGGGGGTCGGTAGAATTCATTCCAAATACATCATCATCTATGGAAATTGCAAAGAAATATCGAGTTGCTGAGATATATTCGGACACAGTGTCCGAATCGACACATTTCATTTTCAATATTTTTTCACTGGCGATTCGGTGGCCAACAATTGAAGCTGTTTAGCTGTACGCACAATGAATGATAAAAACCTGGATGAAGTGAGTTTTATCCCCGTGTGGATATTCTACTTTTAACACCTGCTTTCTAAAAAGACATTTTAATAAGACGCTGCGATAACAAAGAGATGGGAGTGGGAGAAATCAGGGGTCACAGCTTGCCATAAACGTAAGGGTAAGTAGAAATCATTCAGAATATATCGTATTGCATGTATAGGGTAGATTTTATCTTGTGTTTAGATGTTTAAATTGATAATATGTGTTGGATAATAAATTAACTACGATTGTTTTGGGAGTAAGCAGCTGCTACAAACTACAATTTCTGTATCGATTTGCACGGGTTTACGGACGGCGAGCAATGGGTAGCTCGCCGTGTATATATTTTATATATATTTTTTATGTATATTTTAAGGCTTGGCCGGTGGCACGTTGTGATCTATGCGCGCCACAAAGAGTTGTCAGCAAAAATGACGGGGCTAATAAGGATCGGCCTTAGAGCTGCGGGGATATTCGAAAGAGTTGACCACAGCTCTAGAACGCAAACAAAGGGAACACAGGTGGGTTTTAGTCAGTAAAAAAAAGTGTATTTATTACAAGGTTAAAGACTATATCGAAGACACGCTTGTTTAACAATTACTGCTTCTGCACATGTGGCCCCCTGGTAACTCATAATATTCTGTAAATGTATCTATTAACTGCTCCATATTTGTTGTAATACTTTTTTCTTTTTTTTTTCTAACAAATTTTTTATATTATTATACCCCAACCACCATAAATTCGTTAGTAATTTATTTTGTTAACGTTTCATTTATGAAAAAAAAACAAGAAAAATAAATGTAATTATTTATTTTTCTTGCTTTACTTAATGTGAATGTGAGTACGCTGTAGACTCCGCGAATTCTTAGATTACGACTCACTTTTTTTATGATTATTTTTATTGTACTTTTTAGTACAATATTGACCGGTCTACACTGTCCTTGTACTGTAATATGGAAATATTGTAAGAACCACATTTTTTTAAAGAGTAACCATGGAGTTTCTTGCCGATTCTTCTTCATAGGAAACGACCAATTTGGAACCGTGCACTAGCTTCTGACGTTTTATTTATTTATTTATTTAAACTTCATGTACAGTAGTGGTACATAGACGGACTTAATGCAACAAGGCATTCTTTACCAGTCAACCTTTGGATTAAAAAAGACAACACTGTAGTAGGATTGCACAATAAACAAATAACAGATAAGTACATCAAACAAAAAAAAATAAAAAATAAAATAAGTTAAAACACAACACATACACACATTCCACACACACACACATTCCACACACACACATTCCACACACACACATTCCACACACACACACAGAGTAAAACTCTGGAATGTGCTTCCCCTTGCTTGTTGGTGGAAACAGCGTATGAATTGGACATGAAGCCAGTACGGTAAGAAGGAATATGAAGGAGTAGGTTTTTTGGATGCACGAAGGTTAAGATTATGAGAACTGCTTATTATATTTAAAAGAGAAGGAAAAAGTCAGAAAGCGGTTTAAAACGTACAAAAACCCTATGGATAAATTAGAACTTAAACTACTGTGTAAAAGATGCTCTCATTTAGCTACCATTAATTATAATAAATATATTGCAGATATTGAAACTGGAATCGCTGAAAATCCAAAGCAATTCTGGGCGTACATTAAGGATAAAAGGGGCGGTTCCAGCTCATTTCCTGTCACAATGACAGATGGACACAAAGCAACGTCAGATGGACAAGAAATTTGTGAGATGTTTGCGGAGCAATTCTCTTCTATTTTTGACCCGGGGATATTACCTCAACAGTTTTCTGGCTCAGACTACCTGCGAAATTTGACAAATAACAGCCTTCCTCTAATAGCACCTATAATAGACCGTGCTAGTTTAATTAAAAAATTAAAGTCCCTAGATTGTCACAAAGGTCGGCACCTTTGTGACAATCTAGGGACTTTAGTAGAGGTATCCCATCAGGGCCGGCGCCCTGATGGGATACCACCTATTTTTGTCTCAAAGTGCGCTTCTTCGTTGGCATCTCCACTTCTATTAATTTTTAATAGATCACTAGAGACAGGAGTTTTCCCAGATATTTGGAAAACCGCAATGGTCGTGCCTGTGTACAAGAGTGGTGAAAACGATAATGTTATTAATTATAGGCCTATCTCTATCCTGACTACTCTAGCTAAAGTTTTTGAATCTTTGATTTGTCCTCTCATTCAATCACATTTGAAGCTTTATCTTAGTGTCTCCCAACATGGTTTTGTGGGCGCAAGGTCTACTTGTACAAATTTGGTGACTTTCTCTGAATCCTTGGTGGAGGCTATTGACTGTGGCAAACAGGTTGACGTTATCTATACGGATTTTAGCAAAGCCTTTGACCGTGTTTCACATGACATCCTTTTAAAAAAGTTACTGGCTTATGGCATTAATGGTAATTTGTTAACTTGGCTCAAATCCTACTTAGAGAAGCGTTTCTTTTTTGTCGCGGTTAATGGCTTCCAGTCTGGTATATGTGCGATCACATCAGGTGTTGCCCAGGGCTCTCATATCGGTCCAATATTATTTATTATCTTCGTCAATGACTTACCTGAATGCTTCCGTTTCTGCGAATGTTTCATGTATGCTGATGACCTTAAGTTTAGCAGAATTATTGATTCTAAAGTGGATGCAGAGTTACTACAAAGTGACCTAGATAGACTGATTCAGTGGTGTGTTAACAATGGCATGGACCTGAACATTCAAAAATGTTTTCATGTCAAGTTTACTAGAAAAAAGCTTTTTGTTCCGTCAGTATACTCGATTGGTACCCACGTTATCCAAGAAGTGGACCAAATCAAGGATCTGGGTATACTATTTGACAAAAAACTCACATTTATGCCTCACTTAGAGAGCGTCATCAAGCGAGCCTCTAGAATGCTGGGGTTTGTGATTAGAAATGTAACTGGCTTTCGACGAAGTAAAACTAAAATTCTATTATACAACTGCCACATTCGCAGCATTTTAGAATACTGTAGCACTGTCTGGAGGCCACATTATGCCACACATAAGTTGAGACTGGAGCGAATTCAGAAGAGCTTCCTCTGGCATTTGGCATATTCGGCCGGAGTTGCTAAAAAGAAGCCATCATATGCAGCTAGGCTATCATATTTTAAGATACACTCACTAGAGAAACGTAGAAATGTCATAGATGCAAGTTTTTTAATTAAAATTTTGCGAAACAAAATAAATTGCCCTCAGTTATTAAGCAAAATCAGATTCCGAGCTCCCTCCAGATACCCCCGTGCACCAATCACTCCCTTCTACCCTATACCACGTAGAACTGTTCTCGGTTCCAATTCTGCTATTCCCCGGATGTGCAAAATTGTTAATGGTTGCAGCGATCTGGTGGACGTACATACTGACTCACTTGCAAAGTTCCGGAAATTGACGCACAAAGCAATGTAACTGGCCTGTTTGGTTTTATTTTAGTTTATTTTTTATTAGATTTTGTTTATTTCCATCTCTATGTATGCATATAAACTAGTTAAATAGTAAATTGAGCAAATGT
The DNA here is from genome assembly GCA_949316375.1 of Mythimna vitellina. Taxonomy (NCBI): domain Eukaryota; kingdom Metazoa; phylum Arthropoda; class Insecta; order Lepidoptera; family Noctuidae; genus Mythimna; species Mythimna vitellina. The sequence continues at coordinate 6,204,626 of OX438711.1, read as the reverse complement.
ATTTATTATATCACATTTACAACATCTAATTTTACCTTGGAGTGGACACATAAGTCATTTTGTACTTTTTAGCATATGTGGTGCTTACCTGTAATAAATTGTGACACTAGACTATAGATTTAAGTGAAATTTTGTAAAAATTTGAGTGTTAACAATTGTTGGTGAGCCGAATAAATAAATAAATAAAATAAATAAACACTTTAAAATATTGTTTTAAATAATCAGGAGCACAAGAATGGTGATGAGCATGCAGAGGGATCTGAGGGATCTCCTGTGACGGATAGACAGCCATTTAAGCTGGGAATGGAAGGAAGAAATGTGATCATATTTACGAAATATTTGGCATATGAAGCCAATGCAGTTGTTGAGAAGTCGATCCAATTTGTTGAATGATCTATGTCTATCTCTTAGGGCTAACTGACATAAACAATTTTTTTATCCTTTACTTTTTCGAGAAATAATGTCATATTTACGAAGCGATTTTAAGCAATACAGCATTAATCCTTATCTAATTAAGTACCTTTAATATGTTGAGCATTTATTATAGATCAATATGGCTCTTTACAGCATGTAATTTAAGTGAATATTTTCAAGGTTATTACAGATTTAAAATGCAGGGACATAGCGGTTGTGGTGGTATCAGCATTGCACCCGTGCGAAGCCGGGGCGGGTCGCTAGTGTTATATAATTTCAAGGGGTATCGCGTTGCTTAGTAATTGGGTCATGGAGGTCAAATAGGCAGTCCCTTCATCTTTAGTAGGAATAATATTATGAAGAGTTCGGCCTACTGTCTCCACGGATGTATAGCTTCACAGACGCGTAATCGTCGTTATCAGGGGTCGGAATTAGGTATTATATATTATTCATGTACTTGCATCGAAGTGTTGATATTAATATGGATATTCCCGGGATTTCTAATGTTAAATCCCGTGTGGTCAACTATATTACAAATAAATAAAATTAAAAACCTCAGAGATAGATAAGACAAATAAAACAAAGATAATTAACATACAATTTTTATCAGTATTTTTCATTGAAAAAGATCTACGTCAACTGAGGTAAGGTTAACAAATTTATACACTTCCTCCTCCTCGTCATTAATGCAAGAAGATTTTTTTTCTGCTATATTGCTCTTTAAAATTAATCTCGGGATTTGAGGCATATCCACTTTATTCTTTCGCTGTATGAAATCGGTGTAAGTACATGTTTAACTCTACCTAATTCCGGTCTCTGGTTTGAAATGTGCTGTACGCCTGCGTGAAGCTTACATACAAAACTATGTCGATGAAGCTGCAAAGATACCAAGCAAGCTGCAAGACGCTGTCGCATTGTCGACAAAAAAGAAAATTGGGACTTAAAACAATAAAAAGTTGATGAAAAAAAATCCACAGGTCATGAGAAGTGTTTAAGGGTCTGAAAGGATAGCAGACACACATACATTCCACCACAAGATGCACTAAACTTGTACACTATTTATTTTAATAGAATACAAAAAAAAAAAACAAAAGCAGCTAATTGCTCCGTGCGGGAATCGAACCCGCGACACTCTGCACAGCTAATAGTTCAACCACGTTGCCATCCATGATGTTTCATGGTAATACTCTCCCTATCTCCGTCATAGTCCAATGAATGAGCGACATTACACCTTCCACCCTTTCTCGATTACGGAATTAATGGTGACAGTTATTACAATATTATGCATTAATTCTGTAGCCGGACATGAGCCTCCCTTACAAGCAAAGCAAGGAATTAGGGGCTTGATAAAATTGCTACAAGTTTGATCAACCTTTTAATGTTCCCACTGTTGGGACTCAGGCCTCCTCTATAGGAGAAGGTATGGGCTGTAATCAACCACGCGGGCCTAGTGCGAGTTGGTGGATGCCACAATTTTTTTTTTTTTGGGAAAATCGTCTTATGACAAATCCCGCTCTTGGGCGGAGCGGGAGATAGTGTCAGACTTTTACAGACTGAAAACCCAATCCTGTTCCTTCTTTGCCTTTGTTTCAGGGCCCCGGGTTTCGCTTTCACACTACCCATTGCCCCAGTAGGCTTCGACCCTGCTGGGCCCCTACGATTTGCTGACATATCCTTGAGGCGCGCGGTAACAATATGTGTTCGATTTTTTTGTTCTTAGACATGCCTTACGATGTTTTCCTTCACCGTTTTAAGAGCAGTGGTGATGAAATAAATGACACAAAGTAATGCGCCTAGCTGGGTTTAATCCCGCGATCTATAACTCGTAAGCCGGAGCCGTTACCATTGGGCCACCGCTGCTCTAACTCTCTTCTTCTAACAATCATCTACTCTGCTTCTAACAATCTTCTACTACTCTCTCCTTCTCATACTTCTGATTTTGTACATTCTTCCTTTCATATACAGTTCATAGTGATTGGCCTGTTGGTCTAGTGGTTAGTGGCCCTGACAGCTATGCCGGAGGTCGTTGGTTCGATTCCCACCCAGGACAAATATTTGTGTGATGAGCACGATCATTTGTTCTGTGTCTGGGTGTAATTTATCTATAATATGTATGTATTTAATTTTTTTTAAATATGTTTATCAGTTGTCTAGTATTCATAACACAAGCTCTGCTTAGCTTGATACTAGACGGCGTTGTGTGATAGTTGTGGAATTTATACCTATTATTATTATATTATACTTCTTTGGAATGCGCTTCCTCTCGAGATCAGGACGGCCACCAGTCTATATGCATTTAAGCGGACGTTGCGAAATTACTTTCTGCACAATTAGTGAAGTCGTCTCAATAACCCTCTTTCTTTTACGTTATATAAATATATATATGTATATATTATATTCAATTATTTATGTATGTTTTTTTATATACTTTTGAGCCCTTGTTTTCTTAATAATCTTTTATATTTTTATTCACTGTTGTTTGTTGACTGGTAGAGAATCCCTAAGGCATTAAGTCCGCCTTTGTACTGTTGTGTTGCATGAAGTTTTAATAAATAAATAATACATAATACTGTTATTTTGTAAATTTTCGGCAAAAACTAAATCCTTGTAAGATCATTTTGCTGTCGGCCAGTCCGTTTCTCAAGACCTTTTTTCTTAGAAACGTGTGGAAGTATTAAACTAAAAGTAAAATTAAATATCCAGGTGTATCACTCCTTGAAGCGATGAAAAAATTAAATATTTAAGTTAACACAATCTAATGGTAAGGCGTTTATGGAGCATATATTGACACTCGTAAAGAAATAAAAACAAAAAAGGGTGAAGGCTACCTATTTCCCGTTGCCCTAGAATCCTGAAATTTGGCAAGAGGCAAGGTCTTATTAGCACAAATAAAGGAAGCTGCGCAGAGTATCGCGGGTTCGATTCCCGCACGGAACAATTACCTGCATTTGTTTTTTTTTAGTATTCTATTAAAATTAAATAGTGTACAAGTGTGTAGTGTGTTGTAGTGTGTGTATGTGTGTGTGTTATGGTCGATGTGGACGAAAGGTTTTGGAATAGCGACCACGTACCGGAAGACGCAGTGTTGGAAGGCCTCCCTCAAGGTGGACCGATGACCTGGTGAGGGTCGCGGGCATCCGATGGATGCGAGACGCACAGGAACGGTCATTGTGGGGACATTTGGGGGAGGCCTATGTCCAACAGTGGACGTCTTTCGGCTGAAATGATGATGATGATGATGAGTGTACAAAATATATAACTGGTATATATATACCCCTATTTTTTAATTAGTACAAAAAAATGGGCCTCTTTCCGTACCCGTTACTGATCATTTTTTTGTAGTCAAAAGTAAAAAAACGAAATCCCAAAATTGTCCACGAAAGTTTGTCATAATTGGTAAATTCATAATAGAATCAATAATTCATAACAATTGCTACTAGAAAATACTACGGGCTGTGTTTTTTTTTATTTTGATCGTCATTTATTCATTCATAATCAATAGCCTGTACAATATTTCCATGAATTGAGTGGCATTTTGAGATATAAACGAACGCTCATAAAAATCCCCAATTTTACTCGATCTGGGAATTGAAACCAGGACCTCATGTTCGGCACTAACGTTCGTAACCACTACACCAACTAGACAAGACACAAACAAGTCGAGACAAAATCATATCAATCAATTTTCATGCTGTAATCAAAGAAAGCCATAACCGTCGGCTGTCACCGAAATTGTGAGAAACTGCCAGCTAATTGGACCATACCGACGATCGTGAACGAAGTCGGTACACCACAGATAATCTGTGAAACAAACCAATAAAAAAGTTCGTGCATTCCCGAAATTCAATTTTAGAAATTAGTCTACTCGTGACTTCATTCAAACAGCGGAACACATTCTGTCCAATCAGCGGCCCGTGACGTAGGTATCTCTTCTTTATTTTCTTTCAAAAATCGAACGCGACCCGTCACGATGTCAAATTCTCACGGGTCAGACGTCATAGGTTCATTGTCACGAACGGACGATGGAGGTCGTACTGTTTTATCCAGAATATTGTTTTTTTTTTTAATACTCGAATAAATGAAAATTCTTTAGAGCGTCCCAAATTGTTATTGAAGGGACATTCGAAGTTCAGTGTTTTGTTATTTGTCTTCGCATTTTTTCTTTGATAGACACTTTCTCAGGACTTCATTGAAGCTGTAAGGGTCTATCCATAAATTCCGTTGCAATATAATGAGAAGGATATATGAAGGAGGGATGGGAGGGCAAGGTCGACGAAATGTAAGATTGTGTGACAAATCATCTAATGACTTCTCCCCTTCTAGGGTGGACCAAAGGGCGTGTCAGACTTTTACTGGTGAAAACCTTTCCACGGGTAGTGTGAAAGCGAAACCCGGGGCACTGGGACGAAGGCAAAGAAGGAACAGGAATGGGTTTTTAGTCAGTAAAAGTCTGTCATTATCTCTCGCTCCGCCCAATAGCGGGATTTGTCATAAGATGATTCCCCAAAAAAAAAAACAACACCAATGTTCCTTCGGTTGCTCTTTGAGATCTAGGACCATGGGTAACCTTTTGCGAAGTCATCCCTTGACCCTACGGCAGGTTTCGGTCCTGAAGGCCCCTACGGTTGTGCTGACATCTCTTTGAGGTGCTGTACCTATATAGCCTAGGACTTGTGTAAGACCACCTCAAGTGCGAACTGATGTGACAAGGGGTAAGTCATAAGTTTCGTGACGTTACATTTCATAATTCATTATCTAAGTGTAAAAACGCGTAATTTAAACTGTTAATAGAAACTTACAAATATATCTGACAATCAATATATCATCTATATATATAAATCAATGCCACTTTTCGTTGTAATTTTATAACTCAAGAACGGGCTCACCTATCCAAACCAAATGTTTAGGCTTTGTTCGGACTATTTAGTAGATGGTTTATGTGAAGTTTGCACAAAATCGGTCGAGAGGTTCTTCATTTATCACATTATTAGGCGGTACGAAGTTTGCCGAGTCAGCTAGGAAGGTATAAATTGTGTTGGTAAATTCGAAAATTAATTTCAAAACTAAAGATTTAATTTAACTATCCCTATGTAAAAATGCAAAATAAATGACGTCACACTACGAAGAGGAAGTGTCACAAATGTGACCAGTTATGACAAGAACGTGGATGGAAAAATAAATTAACTTCGTGCAACGTAATTTGTAGATGGCCCCTAAACAGTAAAGAGCTTGACATCACGATGACTTTTAGGGTCAAATTCCTATTCTTTACCTATTACTGTCAGTTGAAGATTTCCTTCTTAATGGTGAGCTTTATTTACAATGTTATATTTATTTATTTAATTTCATGTACAGTAGTAGTACATAGGTGGACTTAATGCAACAAGATATTCTCTACCAGTCAACCTTTTGGTTAACAAGTTTTGGTAAAAGATAACACCATGGTAGATGTGATGGCGATCGGCGGTGGCGATCTTTCGCGCCTTGGTACAGGCCATTGTCCGGAGCGAGGAGGTGTGGCAGGCGGTCGCCTCCTTCTGCGACGCAGTAATGCTAGCAAAGGAGGCGGCTGATCACGCGAGGCAACGGTCCTCACGCCCCTACCGCCGCCGGGATTCCGATCCCAATTTCCGGCCACCGTAGATGCGGGCTTGTGGACGGCGAGCAATGGGTGGCTCGCCATCCGATCGTCCGGTAACCGTCCGGACAGGTCCCAAGTCGTAGACAGCGCGTACTGTTGAACGCGCGCCTCAAGGAGATGTCAGCAACCATAGGGGCCCAGCAGGGTCGAAGCCTACTGGGGCCATGGGTGATGCGAAAGAGATCCCCGGGGCCCTGGAAAAATGGCAAAGAAGGAACAGGAGTGGGTTTTTAGTCAGTAAAAGTCTGACACTATCCCCCGCTCCGTCCACGAGTGGGGGATGTCATTGGATGATTTTCCCAGCCGGAAAAAAAAGGTTGCCCTTTGCGAGGGCGATGTTCACTCCTTCAAACGATTTGAGGTTCTGGCAGGCACCAGCCCTAACTGTTTCCGTCAATCTTGCTGACAGCTTTATGAGGCGCGCGTGGAACAAATCTATGCTTGCCATCCATAAACTTACTCCTATGGTGGCCCGGAACAGCTCTGTGACTCAACGCCTGGGGCGTCTCCGGTGCGCATTGATCCTGTGGGGGAAGGGTGTGCAAATAAAGTCCATCCTGGCACACCCTCATTTCACCAATTTTAGTAATATTTCATGTTATTTGGATCATTATCTATTCGTAAGTAACTTATTTTTAAATATAATATATCTTGGTGATTACCTATTTTTGACTTTCGTAATAGTTCCGTGGCTAACCCATTACTAGTATTACATTAATAATAAATGTAATACATTACAAATGTATATATCTAATTTGCGTGGACCTTGAACTTTGGAGATACACTAGTGTACTTTTCCAATTTAACTTTCAATAAGAAATGTAGAGTCGTTTGGATATTTTTGTTTCATGTCAATATCAAATCAAGATGAATGGATTGCGTGAAGAGTGATATGAAAGAAAAGGAAGTTAGTGAAAGCATGACGAGTTATAGGGCAGCATGGGAGGAAAAAACGTGTTGGGCCGATCCCAAATAACACGGGACAAGGGCAGGAAGATGAGGATGATGATGGCAATCTGATCATCCAATGACTTCTCCCGTTCTAGGGTAGAGACTGGGTGTCAGACTTTTACTGACTAAAACCGCACCTGTGTCCTTTTATTGTCCTTTGCATTCTCGGATCACGGGTTTTCTTTTTCGAAAATCCCCGCGATCCTAGCTACAAGGCCTCTATGGTTTGCTGACATCTCTTTGAGGCGCGCATGGATGCATTACGCTTTGTCGACGGCTTGGACTTGGTCCGGACGATTACCGGATAGCTGAATGGCAAGCTACCAACCCATTTCTCGTCATCCGTAAGCCCACGCCTACCATGGCTAGTATTTCGGATTGAGTGCGCGGCGGCTGGGGCGTGAAGATGTCCGTTCCTTCACGCGTGCCACCTCTTCCGCTAGTATTACTGCTTTGCAGAAGGAGACGACCTCCAGCCGTTCCCCCTCGCTCCGGATCATGGGATGTACCAGGGCCTGGCGCGAGAAGTCGTGCCGCCGATCATCCCCACGAGGACACGGTTAGGGTTCATAATTTCTCGAGCTTCTCAATTTCTCGGATTTCGAGAAATTCTCGACGGTAATTTCTCGGTTCTTCTCGGCCTGTCGATAACTTTTAATTAGCGTATTGTTTTGTAAATCTTTTCGGGTCAAATAATGGAAAATATCGTTATCTAAGTATTATCTCGTTAAAGTAGCGGTGTGGAGTGATAACGGCCCCGACTTACGAGTTGTAGTTCGCGGGTTCAAACCCAGCCAGGCGCATTACTTTGTGTAATTTATTTCATCACTACTGCTCTCAAAACGGTGAAGGAAAACATCGTGAGGAAACCGGCATGTCCTAGAACCAAAAATTCGAAGACATGTGACATCCACCAACCCGCACTGAGCCCGCGTGGTGGATTACGGCCCATTCCCTCTCCTAGAGAGGAGGCCTGAGTCTCAACAGTGGGAACATTATAAGGCCGACTATGCTATACTATGACTATGCTATTCTATTATTTCCAGTTTAATCGAATTAAACTGTTTACAGTATTTTACAAGGACCTATTAAATCTTAAGTCATCAAAACTTTCCGTTTTCGTTAAGCAATCTTTATTTAAATCTTCACCTCCATAATCAGTTTGATCTGATCTTTATGATTTAAACGTCAATCAGTGTTCAATTAAAATGATGACAGTGCTGATCGCTTAATTATTTAAAAAGCTGATCATATCTGTTCTGCCCCCCTAGCCAAGTTACAATCGTTTCGTTCGCGCCGAACGCCTCGTGTAGGCCTCCGATTCCTTTGTTCTGACGTCATCTCAACGCTCAGCCACGTGGTCAGAACAAAGAAATTGGAGGCGTGACCTACTCGAGGCGTTCTGCACGAACGAAACGATTGTAACTTGGCTAGGAGGGCTCAGTTCTTATTTTTCTTGAGAGGATGTCTTCTACCTCTCGTACCGAAAGACGCAGTTTTAGAAGGCCTCCCGCACTGTGGACTGGTATCCTGGTAAAGGCCACGGGAATCCGCTGGATGCAAGAAGATCAGAGGTCCTATATCACGAGCTCTTAATGCGATCCATTTGACGACCTAAATTGAAATGTGAAAAGGTTCGAGCTATATAGGGTGATAGCTCCATCCCTCTTTTGCACCGTAGGCACGTGCTTGCGGACGGTGAGCAATGTATGGCTCGCCGTCCGACGGTCCGGTAACCGTCCGGACCGAGCCCAAGTCGTCGACGGCGCGTACTGTTCCACGCGCGCCTCAGGGTCAGCAAATCGTAGGGGCCCAGCACGGTCGAAGCCTACTGGGGCCACGGGTAGTGTGAAAGTGAAACCTGGAGCCCTGGGACGAAGGCAAAGGTGTGGGTTTTTACTCTAGAGTATCTTAGGATTTTTCTACTCTCACCAAGTCATCTGTCCACTTTATGGGAGCCCTACTAACTCTGCATCTCCTAGTACACAGCCGCCACGCCAGAACCTTTTGTTAAAAAACTAAGCTGTTTTTAGGGTACCATACCTTTAAAGGAAAATACAGAACCCTTTTAGGATCACTTTTTTGTCTGTCCGTCCGTCTGTCTGTCTGTCTGTCTGTCAAGACCCTTTATCTTGGGAACGAGTGGAGGTTTCGAGTTGAAATTAAAACCATATACTCAGGTCTGCAGTCTCTTGAAGCTGTGAAAAAATCATACGAAAACAAAAGATATATCCCAACTCTGTTTGCACCATTGTGTTCTTTGAGCTACCCATAGCGTTCCAGGGTCTAGTTTGTGTTTGATACTGACAATATTCATCTATAACATGGGACTTTTATCACAACTGAGTTCAACGTTAAAATTCCACACTACGAAAGTTATATTTATAAAGATTTATCACCCGGTACAATGCACACTATATTTTTTATGACACATGTCTTGAGTCATAAAATGGTTTTTTTTTTTACTTATGATTGCTTTATTTTTCCGTCGTAATGTCCGTATGTGCGGGTCACTGGTTTTATTTGTATCATCAAGCTTATGGCTTTAGGAAGGCGAGCAAAATTTTAAGTAGCTGTATCATGGAATAATACTGTCTGGCTATATTTACAAGATCATTGCACCCTTTAGGGTTATTGTGTGGACGGCCCGGAGGTCACGGTGGAGCATACGGTAGAGGAGTGTCCTGCCTAGGCAGAGCACCATCGTGTCCTCGTGTGGGGATCGGCGGCAGCGATCTCTCGCGCCGGGCCTTGGTACGGGCCATGGTCCGGAGCGAGGAGGACTGGCAGGCGGTCGCCTCCTTCTGCGAAGCAGTAATGCTAACAAAGGAGACGGCCGCACGCGTGAGGGAAAGAGCCGCCGGGATCTTGGTCCCGATTTCCAGCTACCGTAGGCGCTGGCCAGCGGACGGCGAGCAATGGGTAGCTCGCCGTCCAACCATCTGGTAACCGTCCGGACTGAGCCCAAGTTGTCGACGGCGCGTAGTGTTCCACGCGTGCTTCAAGGAGATATCAGCAAAACCGTAGGGGCCCAGCAGGGTCGAAGCCTACTGGGGCCATGGGTGATACGAAAGAGCCGGGCCCTGGACCCGGGGCCCTGGAACGAAGGCAAAGAAGGAACAGGAGTGGGTTTTAGTCAGTAAAATTTTAACACACCCTCACGCCTCACCCAAGGGCCCGCCCTGGATGTCATTAGATGATTTCCCACCTAAAAAAAAACCCTATGAGTTTGATTTCACTGCCAGTATATAGATAATAAGGAACCCCAAGAGATCAGCCCCCCTAGCTAAGTGACAATCGTTTCGTTCGCGCCGAACGCCCCCGATTCCTTTGTTCTGACCACGTGACTGAGCGTTGAGATGACGTCAGAACAAAGGAATCGGTGGCGTGGCCTACTCGAGGCTTTTGGCGCGAACGATACGATTGTAACTTGGCTAGGGGGGCAGGATGGCAACAAACCGGTTAACATTCAAAACTAAACTTTGAGATCTAATTCGTAAGATGTTGGCAGTAATATCATCATAGCGTTAATGTTTTCCAATTGTCGATTAGGATCACTTGTTTGACTTTGTAGGTATATATGTAGTTTATTAATTCGAATATGTAGTGTAACGAGTGATAGCAGTGGTGGCCGAGTGGTAACGGCTCCGACTTACGAGTTGTAAGTCGCGGGTCGAACCCAGCCAGGCGCATTACTTTGTGTAATTTATTTCATCACAACTGCTCTAAAACGGTGAAGGGAAACATCGTGAGGAAACCGGGATGTCCTAGAACCAAAAATTCGAAGACATGTGACATTCACCATCCCGCACTGGGCCCGCCAGGTGGATAACGGCCTATTCCCTCTCCTAGAAAGGAGGCCTGAGTCCCAGCCGTGGGAACATTGAAAGGCTGATTATGCTATGCTTATGCTATGTGTAATTGTGTGTATTTGTAATTGTATTATATCTATGCTTCATTAGTATACAATTATATTCTTGCATTGGCCTTCTCTCTCTTTTATTGCACCCACCACTATTTTTCTCGGTATTTTACAGGTTACATTTTGGAGAGTGTGCGCGGGAATTGCATGATTCCGCCATCTCCTTTCTACCATCGGACAACCCGACATAGGTACGGCAAGTATCCCATCCTTACGTTGTTGAAACTTCAATGGTCCGGCCTAAGCGTTTCGCTTCGTCGTTTATACCGCGTACACCGACGGACTGGAACAATTTACCTGCTGCGGTCTTCCCGTCCAACTATAACTTAGGTGTCTTCAAGGCTAGAGTGAATAGGCTCTTAATGAACTAATGCGCCTCACCATCAATGATTGCATCTCTGCTTACCATCAGGTGGGATTGCAGTCAAGCACTGGTTTATATTAAATTAAAAAAAAAAGTCCCGCGCGGTGCTGCAGTCCGGGATCATATCCCGCGTCCCGCGTGCGTATTCCACGGATTACAATAAATACTTGTACGAAAAGGACATTTGCGCGTGCTGGACAATCCCGCATGCGTTATCACCCTAAGGGCGGGTTCCTGAGTTAAAACCTCGTACTAAAATGCCAAATTTTTTACAGGTTATCAGGGTAAAGTAGTGTTTGAGTAATTCTTAACTTCAAATGTTAATAAGAAATCGGGGTTCAGCGTGACATGAGTTGACTCGCATCATTGACGCACTGTCACGTCGCTTTGTGCCTGTCCGCATGAGTCTTCATTTGGAAACGGCTTCGTAGGTACCTACGGTGTACTCACAATAAGGTATTTCTTCGCTACCGAGAATTGAAACAATGAATGACAAACATTCATTACTCATATGTATTTTCCAGGTCATTTATTTAAGAAGCACGTCTGTGGTTTTAGCTGTTTTACATGCATACATAAGTATGTTCTTTTTTTCTTATCAGCTTTTTCAATACACTTAGACAAAAACCTACCGTTGTCCCTACCGCTTTTAGGTAAGTAATTTACTGTTTTTTGCACTAGTGCATAAACGTGCACAAGTTTGCCCAGCCACAATTTGTTACATTCATCGTAAGTATCAGGCTGGGCGCCGTGCGACACAAGTCGCACTTCAACCACCATGCGTTTATTTCTTCGTAAGTGTATTGAAAAACGTCGTTTGATACACGTAGGTCACAGCCGAGCCGAGTGCTGCAACTCGGCTCCTTAACACCTTCGCCAGCAGTTCGGGCGAATTCCGCCTTGATCTCAATGACAAACTTTCTACTGCTAGGACTCAGACCTCTTTTCTGTACCACCATAGGCGTAGGCTTGCGGACGGCAGGCAATGGGTAGCACAGCGTCCGGACCAAGCCCAAGTCGTCGACGGTGCGTAATGTTCCACACGCGCCTTAAGGAGATGTCAGCAAATCGTAGGGGCCCTGCAGGGTTGAAGCCTACTGGGGCCATGGGTTAAGTAAAAATGAACCCCGGGGCCCTAGAACACAAGGCAAAGTAGGAACATAGGATTGTGTTTTAGTCAGTAAAAGTCTGGCACGCCCTCCAGCTCCGCCCAAAAGCGAGAGAAGTCATTGGATGAATTGCCACCTAAAAAAAAGGCCTCTTCTCTAGAAGAGGGAATGGGCCGCAATCTTCTACGTGAGCCCGCTATGGATTGGGATGTTATAAAAAATGTTTATTAAAATTTTCATGTCATTCATTGTGCGTACAGTTAAGGAGTGGAATTCTCTGCCAAAGTCTATCTTTCTATCTTTAAGTCAAGAACGCTTGCCTAGAAGTAACCTTGAATAGGTTACTTCTAGGCAAGCGTGTTCCAGCGTCGATTACATCGTCGCTTTCCATTAGGGGAGGTAGTGGTCAATCGCGAGCGTCATACAAGTTTGATTCGCTAACCAAACATCTTGGAGTGGGCGCTAGATCTTTACTGCGACTTTGCCTGCGTCAGATTCGTAAAACAACGGTTTAGTAAAAAGAATTAGTGTTCCGCGCAAAAGGAACTCTAATTCTTTTTCTATAATAAAAGAAGCCTAAGTTACTCATTAGATCGTTATCATACAGATAACGGCCCCGACTTACGAGTTGTAGGTCGCGGGTTCCAGCCCAGCCAGGCGCATTACTTTGTGTAATTTATTTCATTACCACTCCTCTCAAAACGGTGAAGGAAGGCATCGTGAGGAAACCGACATGTCCTAGAACCAAAAATTCGAAGACATGTGACATTCACCAACCCGCACTGGGCCCGCGTGGTGGATAACGAGTCTCAACAGTGGACACATTATAAGGCCGACTATGTTATGTTACTCATTGTAATTTCTGCTATCTGCCAGTGCAAAAACTTTTAAAATTGCGTTTTTATTTTTTTGGTCGAATATAATTTCAGATTCATTATGCATTACATTAAAAACTGTTATTATGATGCAGACACTTCAATTTTATATATTTATATGTATGTAAGTATGTATGTAAGATGTATAGATATTTTATATTTGTTTATGACCTAAGGTACTGACTTTTAAATGACTGACCAACTTACATATTTATGAGTATATTCATAGTTAGTTGACTAACAATGTATCACAATGTTAGTCATTGACGGAGACACGATTTTAGTATTTACCATTGTTTAGTCATGTCACAGTGACATTACATTAACTTTTGGTACAATATCTTACAAGTAGACCTAATTTAAGTTTGTTCAAATGCCGAACTACATTTCTGTGTTCCAAATTGAAGGACTTCTACTTATATACCCAAACATATGCTGGTGTATTTACAGGCACATGCGACATTTCAGCTTGTTTTTTGTATGATGATGCGGTACTACAGATGTCATGTAAAGAGGAATGGTATGAACCAGTGCTTGACTGCGATTCCACCTGATGGTAAGCAGAGATGCAATCATTGATGGTGAGGCGCACTAGTTCATTAAAAGCCTATTCACTCTAGCCTTGAAGACACCTAAATTATAGTTAAATTATAGTTGGACGGGAAAACCGCAGCAGGCAAATTGTTCCAGTCCTTCAATGTGCACGGTATAAACGAGGAAGCGAAACGCTTAGTCCGGACCGTTGAAGTTTCAACAACGTAAGGGTGGATACTTGCCGTACGTCGGCTAGTCCGATAATAGAAAGGAGATGGTGCAATCAAGTCATGCAATTCCCGCGCACACTCTCCAAAATGTAACCTGTAAATTACCGATAGGCTGGCTACCCTGCGTCTGTGCTTGTGGCTTAGTAGATTGGACTTAACCAAATCTGGATCCCCAATTAGCCTCTTCGCACGCCTTTCCACTGAGTCCAAAACTGCTAGATGGCATTTTGCAGCACCAGCCCATATGCATATGTTACTAATAGAGTTATGAGTATGCAGGTGGATGGGTGGAGAAGGAGAAGAAGGCCAAAGAAAAGATGGATGGATTGTGTGAAGAGTGATATGAAAGAAAAGGAAGTTAGTGATAGCATGACGGTTGACAGGATAGAATGGAAGAAAAAACGTGTTGCGCCGACCTCAAATAAGACGGGACTAGGACAGGAAGATGAAGAGATGAAGAAGAAGAGCCACGAAATTCAAAGTAGCTTACGTTTTGTGCTATCATCATTTAGAGGTATGCGGGACAGTGTGTGACAAGCTCCACATAACTTCGTTGAAAAGGGAGGATCTTCAGATCAGACGGATATTTTGTCTGATCTTGGCAACTGCCCGATAGATGATTTCGGACTGTTATTGATTTGGTAAGGTTTAGTTACATAAAATCATAGGAATAATTACAAAGGTAGGGCTATGTTAAATGCCTGTACTAGGATAAACCTGTATTACAGGCGGTACAAGCTTTTTCTCAAAGGTTTTGTACGACAATAAAATTCATAACAATATTTAGCATTCAGTCTCTAAATAGGGAAAAATATAATTAAATTATTTATAATGTTATATACCTAGTTTATTTAGACACTAAAACGGTGCGCGCACTGGTGACTTTTGTCACCGTGACTGTTTCGTCACTCTTATCAAGTCCATGGATATATATGGAGATGCGCGCACGTTACGACGTGACAACTGGGTGACATTTGTGTACACCGGTGACAAAATTGTCACTCTCGTCGTCGGTCGTTCGCCATTTGTATTTTCATATAATTAATATATGAAAATACAAATGGCGAACGACCTAAAGGCAGGTCATAAAGTGTGAAGTAATTCATTAAAGCTTCTAATACTCATTCGGAAATATCGAAAAAAAATTATTTGGATGTTCTCGAAGTTTATAATACATAGTATAGAACTTTCCACTTAGTAGCCTGTCACTCCAAAGGGGGTACCCAGTATTCTCTTTGCTTTCTTTTTCTCCTGAGTCTCATGAGTTCGCAGAGAACGACCGTCTCTTCGAAATCCATATCGGCAAATGACGCTTCGATTTCAAAAAAGTTTTGTCACTGGCTCTCTTCGTGAGCGCACTCCACTTTGGAAACGTGACGTGACAGTGACAAACACATTAAAGTCACGGTGACAAAAGTCACCAGTGCGCGCACCGTCTTAAAGTCACAATTAAGTTAAGTATTTCGTATTTTAAAACTGTTTCTTGCATTTTATTTATATGGACAAATCACGTGGAGAACTGTAATTGCGCGATGTAGAATTTTGTAGTTTAGTTCTTAAGAGATGCCATAGAATGATGTCGCTACAATCAATGACATGACTGGTCTGTTGGTCAATGGTTAGTGGCCCTGACTATGCCGGAGGTCGTGGGTTCGATTCCCACCCAGGACAAATTTTTGTGTGATGAGCACGATCATTTGTTCTGTGTCTGGGTGTAATTTATGTATAATATGTATGTATTTAGAAATATATAAGTATGTTTATCAGTTGTCTAGTACTCATAACACAAGCTCTGCTTAGCTTGGGACTGGACGGCGTTGTGTGAATATATTATATTATCAATACAACCTTCTCACTTCAGTCGCCGCTTCGTCGACAGAATTTCATAGTTTTGTATGTAAGCTTAACGCAGGGGAACACTAAGCGTATAATGTCGAACACGCGTCTATGAAGCTACGCGTCCGTGGCCTTAGTCAGGGGCGCCGGCTTTTAGAAAACCTCATGGGTGCTCATGCTCATTTGATGGACTCGAAAAAGTGGCGAAGTGTGAGAAGAGAAATGCACACTGATAGACCGACAAATAAATAAATGTCCTACTTACATACTGCGTACTTAATTACTAATTATGTTTGATAAAAATATAAAATGAAACTATTATATAAAAATTAAACTAGTTTTTAGTCATCATCATCATCATTTCAGCCGAAAGAAGTCCACAGCTGGACAAAGGCCTCTCCCAAGCGACGCCACAACGACTGATCCTGTGCGTCTCGCATCCACCGCACTACCGCGACTCTCACCAGGTCGTGGGTCCACCTTATGTGAGGCCTTCCAACGCTGCGTTTTCCAGTGTGCGGTCGCCACTCTAGAAACTTTCGACCCCATCGACCATCCGTCTACGAGCAATGTGCCCTGCCCAATACCATTTTAGTTTGGCGATTCTTCGGGCTTTGTCGGCGACCTTGGTTCTCTTGCGGATATCTTCATTCTTTATGCGATCACGCAAGTTTTAAGTTTTTAGTATCAAGTAATATTATAATTTATACGTAACCTAAAAGGCGATTACTGATCCGTTTCTTGATGTCTATTCTCAGGGATGTTCGGCACCCACTATTTATATTTCATGGGTGCTCGAGCCCCCGAGCACCCATGGAGTCGGTGCCCCTGGCCTTGGTTATACAAAAGCTGATGAATAGGATATATGTTATGCTAACTACAGTTTTAAACTAGGCCAAAGATTTAAGATTGATAGATTTCCAAGGGCTGGCTTTTA
Source organism: Mythimna vitellina (assembly GCA_949316375.1). Lineage (NCBI taxonomy): Eukaryota > Metazoa > Arthropoda > Insecta > Lepidoptera > Noctuidae > Mythimna > Mythimna vitellina. The sequence continues at coordinate 6,187,813 of OX438711.1, read as the reverse complement.
CCTCGGTCAGCGATTAAGCATTGCCATACAACGTGGCAATGCCGCCAGCCTTTTGGGCACACTTCCAGTCGACAGCAATGCGGAGGAGTTTTTTGACGCCATATTTTAGCTTTTAAATTTTTTATTTAAGTGTATATATAAGTTAGTGTATATATGTTAAGTGTTTTATGTATTCATTTTACCACTGTACATGAAGTTTAAATTAATTAATTATATTTCATATTTTCGTAGGCCGAAGGTCGGTCGTCAGCTTTAGCAGGAATCCCGAATTCATTAGTTTGACATTACTCGCAAATCACGTCGATATTACTAATACCTGCGCTCAGCATGTGCCGTGTACAACAATGAAACATCTGAGCGTTGATTCTGTGAACTCATGTGATAGTGTGGATGTGTGGTTGTATGTGTCATGCAGCGCAATGGGTGTACGCGGTAAGGTTGGTGTATTGGACGCTCTTTTAGTTTTGTGTTGTTACTAGTTTATGACTGACCTGTTGGTCTAGTGGTTAGTGGCCCTGACTGCTATTCCGGAGGTCGTGGGTTCGATTCCCACCCAGGACAAATGTTTGTGTGATGAGCACGATCATTTGTTCTGTGTCTGGGTGTAATTTATCTATATATGCATGTATTTAGAAATATATAAGTATGTTTATCAGTTGTCTTGTACCCATAACACAAGCTCTGCTTAGCTTAGGACTAGACGGCTTTGTGTGATAGTTGTGGAATATTATTATTATTATTAGATTTCACATTTTTACATCAGATTTTATTTATTTATTTATTTTATTTAACAATTTATGTACACGCAATAATAAAGAAAAGAAGAAGGAAACAGAAGAATAGTACAAAGGTGATGCTTATTTCTAAAGAAATCTCTTCCAGCATACCTGCGAAAGGAAATTTGGATGATGACACTGTGTGTAGAAGCAAAGGAAAATTGGTACACACAAAATACACAGTAAACAATGAAATAATATAACATCCAAAAAAATAAATAAAAAAAGATATACTATTATAATTATTATAAACACATATGAAAATAAATATCACAAAAATACATACAAAATAATATGTACTAATATGCAACTATGACGAAATAGAAAGATAGTGTTCTTTTACTCTTCTTTTCTTATTGTAGGTATCTGACACACAAAAATCACACTAATATTACAAAGATAAAAGATTGCGAGTGTGTGTGTGTGTATTTTTGTTTACTTATCAAAATAGGTAAGCTCGTCATCATCATTTCATCCGAAAGACGTCTACTATTGGACATAGAGCTCCCCCAAGCGTTATCACAATAAACGGTCCTGCCCCCCTAGCCAAGTTACAATCGTTTCGTTCGCGCCGAACGCCTCGAGTAGGCCACGCCTCCGATTCCTTTGTTCTAACGTCATCTCAACGCTCAGTCACGTGGTCAGAACAAAGAAATCGGCCTACTCGAGGCGTTCGACGCAAACGAAATGATCGTAACTTGGCTAGGGGTGCGTCTCGGATCCATCGAATTCCCGCGACTCTCACTAAGTCATCGGTCCATCTTGTGGGTAAATAACAAATGGTATCTAATGCACTAACCTTACCGGGTGACTCGTCATACTGACTCGTGTCCGGACCGGACCAATATCCTCTCAAATATTGATTATTTGTTTTAAAATAATGTTACAAGCGCACACGACATCAAACAGACCCGCCTGGGAAGGTTAGTGTAGGCACTTAGTTAGAATAAATAGTTCGGGGTAAGTTACTGTTGCCGAGGTATGGAATTGGATGGGTGACCCAATGCGATGGTATTTACTTAGGCACCAGGTGTTTTTAAAAATGACCTTATTATTTGATTGTTGATTAAACATATACTGGCAATATAATTAACGTCACTTTCACGGTTTAAAATTCAAGTAAAAGAGTATTTAATACTATTTCTGATGTAAGCAAGTTTGAACGGGCCGATCGTTTCCAATACCTACACATTGATATAGTCCAACCCTTACCAATCTCACAGGAGAGACAAAAATCTTGCGTGAATCTCATCGACCGCGCTATGGGTTGGCCAGAACTCGTGGCTGTCCAAAACATCACAGCGGAGACGGTGGCTAGAACAGTATTTGAATCCTGGATCTCTCGTTTCAGTTGCCTTACGAAGCTTACAAGCGATCAGGGTAAACAATTCGAGAGCGAATGTACATACATAGTACATAATACATATTTAAAAAAATCTATTTCTTTCCTTTTTTTTCCTTTCTTAAATTATATGTATTATTTGTTACTTCAATTTAATGTTTCATAAACACTTATTTTCTTTCTACACACTAAGTATAGCCTACATTTTTTCTAGTCTCCTTTCTCAGGTCTGCTGGAAAAAAATTCTTCTTTTGTTATAATTAAGTATGTACATAAATGAAAATAAATAGACAGTAGTTTTCACACTTTGATGAGAAATTCTATATAATAACGGATAACTCATCATCATCATCATCTTCCTGCCCTTATCCCATCTTATTTGGAGTCGGCGCAACACGTTTTTTTTCTTCCATTCTATCCTGTCAACCGTCATACTATCACTAACTTCCTTTTCTTTCATATCACTGTTCACACAATCCATCCATCTTTTCTTAACTAGTACATAAATTTTGTTCCACATAATTCCGTTAAGCCATGCGCTTTAATGTCCATTTGCGACCTACACATTCCAAAAAGTCGATCCATATATAAAATATTGATAAAACAACAAAATATCCATAATACGATAGAAATAATGTAAAACCCACACAACATCAGACGACGCCGCGTGGGAAACTTCAGTAGGTTAATATAAATAAAACAGATAATTAATTTTGATTAGGTTATGTTCATAATAAATTTTGTTATCAGTATAACATGATATGAGCTTCCAGAACTTGATGAACATCCCACCAATATACGCAAAACGATTTAAATATCATTTTTTTTTCTTTTTAAAGCGTTACTGTTGTGAAACCACCTCATATTTAAAGTTGCAACACAGGTTAATAAAGAAATAATATTTTATTTTTTATTAGTAGCAACACTGTTCTTGTAAAAACTAGTTGTCATTTGACTCTGCAAAAATAAAAATGAACGAACGCCCTATTCCTCGAATTCTTGACTATTAATTTCCCTTCCAAGACATGAAAACCCCATCATTTTATAGTTACCCTATATTGTGTCCGGACCCTGGTACAGGCCATGGTTCGGAGCGAGGAATAATAGCAGGCGGTCAACTCTTTCTGCGAAACAATATTGATAGCGAAGGAGACGGTCGCACGCATGATCTAACGGCCTTCCTCACGCCCCAGCCGGGGTTCTGCTGACCCTGATTTCCAGCCACCGTAGGCGTGAGCTTGGGGACGTCGAGCAATGTGTAGCTCGCCGTCTGGTCCGAGCTCGAGTCGTCAACGGCGGAGATGTCAGCAAACCATAGGGACTCAGCAGGTTCGAAGCCAAAGCGAAGCGAAGGCAAAGAAGGAACTTAGGAGTGGATTTTAGCCAGTAAAAGTCTGACATGCCCTGCCACTCCGCCCTAGACCGGAAAAATCATTAATAATATTCCACAACTATCACACAACGCCGTCTAGTCCCAAGCTAAGCAGGAGCTTGTGTTATGAGTACTAGAAAACTGATAAACATACTTATTTATTTCTAAATACATACATATATAGATAAATTACACCCAGACACAGAACAAATGATCGTGCTCATCACACTAACATTTGTCCTGGGTGGGAATCGAACACACGACCTCCGGCATAGCAGTCAGGGCCACAAACCACTAGACCAACAGGCCAGTTAAAATTCAGTCATTCAAGTCATTGGATGATTTCATACTAAAAACACTACATTTTACAAGAAATCAGGTACTCTTGCATCCCTCGTTGTAGGTGCGTTCTCAGACATGTATACTCACTTATAAGACACCCAAACCCAGAACAATTTTTCTTTTTTATTCTTGATTGGTTCGCGCTTGACCGCTATCTCACCTGATGGAAAGCGGCGACGATGGAGCGCGCTTACCGAGGTGTAAACTATTCATTATTTACTCTTCACTCCGGCAGGGACTTCCACTCCTTAACTCAACGCACTATGAATGTAATACCAAACTATTAGTGTATATGGTCTCAACCCATACCATGTCCACCATGCACCGGTAGCACATCGACGTACGTCTGATGTTCTGATGATGGAACGGGTTTGGCAGAATTAAATTATACTATCATGTCGACTTTATAATAAGATAAATAGAAAGATGTATATACCTACACAAAAAACCATTACACGAGTGTAAAAAAATAATTACTGATTGGATAAAAATTCTAAATTACGCAGAAACTGTGAGGCCCTATTACATTAATTAACAAATAAAATAAAACACGAACACACATTTTCACTCAAACACCCCAAACTCATGCACAAACACGCACTATCACACACAAACACACCCTCACACACACGCAAACACACAAGCATACGTTATATACTAATTATTGGGCACGCCATAATCATGGCGGTAAGTCCCCTCTTTGAGGAGTGGCTGGAAAGACCACATGGCGTCCTTACCTTCCGTATGACGCAGGTCCTCACCGGACACGGTAAGTTCGGGAGATTCTTGCACCGGATTCTTGCGGAAGGAACTCCTGGGTGCCGCCACTGTGTGGACCGTCCGGAGGACACGGTGGAGCATACAGTGAAGGTGTGCCCCGCCTGGGCAGAGCACCGCCGTGTCCTCGTGGGGGCGATCGGTGGCAGTGATCTCTCGCGCCGGGCATTGGTGCAGGCCATGGTCCGGAGTGAGGAGGAGTGGCAGGCGGTCGCCTCCTTCTGCGAAGCAGTAATGCTAGCAAAGGAGGCGACCGATCGCGTGAGACAACGGTCCTCACGCCCTAACCGCCGCCGGGATTCCGATCCCGATTTCTGGCCACCGTAGGAGCGGGCTTGCGGACGGTGAGTAATGGGTGGTTCGCCGTCCGACCGTCCGGTGACCGTCCGGACCGGGCCCAAGTCGTCGACGGCGCGTGTTGCACGCGCGCCTCATGGAGATGTCAGCACCTGTAGGGGCCCAGCAGGGTCGAAGCCTACTGGGGCCACGGGTAGTGTGAAAGCGAAGCCCGGGGCCCCGGGATGAAGGCAAAGAAGGAACAGGAGTGGGTTTTTAGTCAGTAAAAGTCTGACACTATCTCCCGCTTCGCCCAAGGGCGGGATTTGTCATTAGATGATTTTCCCACCTAAAAAAAAAAAAAAAATATCCTAATTATTAAATATACATATATATAAATAATTGTATATTGATGTGGAAGAGCGGAGTCTCCTAATACAGGCATTACATGCTTAAAAGGAGGCTCCAATCACCTACTAATGAACACTATTTTGTTAAGATATTTAAGATTTTGTTTGTTTGTTTGTAAATTAACAATTCCAACGCACACTCCCCGAAATGCAACCGATAGAAAACCTACAGGCTAGCAACTCGGCGTTGGTGCTCTTCAAGCTGAAATGACATAGCCTTATATTTCAGTGACATCCCCATAGCCTCCGTGGCGCAATGGCTAGCGCGTTCGGCTGTTAACCGAAAGGTTGGTGGTTCGAGCCTACCCGGGGGCGATTCTTTTATGCCCTCACACGATTCCTTTTTAAGGCATTTTACCAAACCTTGGACATGTGCATCTTGTGGGTTCAGTATACGCAGGATAGTATATTCAATTCGGTAAGTTCAGTATATGTATATAATAATGCTTTCAGGAATATTGTTGGGGCTCCCACGATACTGCAGTGCATCAGGAATGTTTGCCAATGCTCTTAGCATATATGTATTTGTAAAAAGATTTTTTACTTTTTTAGTCCCATTTCTGTACAATAAATTAAATAGAATATTAAGTATCTACAAATTAAATAAGTATAACTGTAAAAAAAATGATTTTCCAATATTTCCTAAGCATATATTATGTAGAGACAGAAGACCTACTTACTGTTTGTAAATAAAACTCGCCGTATCTCTAAATATAGTTAAGTTTTTATAATAGTCATATTTAGTGTTAATTTATTATTTTGTATTTCAGCACTCTCTCGTCTGAAGCATAAGTTCACCCTAGTTCAGGCATATAAGCAACTGTATTCTTTTAATTTTTAATATACTTTATTGTAAATGTCTCCCTACGTAATAAATAAATGTCCCTATGTAATAAATAAACGATTTTATTATTATTATTTATTATTATATTGATGGTTTTAAAGCCATTATGAGAAAGCGGGTAGCGTCCATGACGCGCAGGGTGCGTGGGAGCGGCAACAGAAATCTGAGGGTCAATAGTGATAAGCCGTGTTGCGCCACTTTGGCACAATGGGTGCGTGTAGGGAAAAGTACATGGACTTGGTGTGTCAGGTGTACACAAAAGATATTTAAATTAAGATCTTACGTTGTTGAAACTTCAACGGTCCGGACTAAGCGTTTCGCTTCGTCGTTTATACCGCGTACATCGAAGGACTGGAACAATTTGCCTGCTGCGGTCATCCCGTCCAACAATAATTTAGGTGTCTTCAAGGCTAGAGTGAATAGGCTCTTAATAAACTAGTGCGCCTGACCATCAAAGATTGCATCTCCGCTTACCATCAGGTGGGATCGCAGTCAAGCACTGGTTTCTATCAAATTTTAAAAAAAAACTCTCTCTTAAACTTAATCCCTCGCCCACGGCTACTTTATGTAGCGATGCAGTCACGCGTTCGCATCGATACAGTCGCGATGCTGTAGCGCGTTCGCATCGATACAGTCGCGATGCAGTCGCGCGTTCGCATCGATACAGTCGCGATGCTGTAGCGCGTTCGCATCGATACAGTCGCGATGCTGTAGCGCGTTCGCATCGATACAGTCGCGATGCTGTAGCGCGTTGGCATCTTTTCTATAGCGCTTGCAATTGCGACTAACACGCGTTAGCAGCGATATCATCGCATCGCTACAAAAAGTCGCCGTTGGCAAGAGCCCTTACCTAAAACTTACTTGCATCTTTTAATAACTATATAGTTTTTAATGTGTCATGTAAAGAGGAGAGATGAAACGTATGTTACTAAAAGAGTTATGAGTATATACATATGTGGATGGGTGGAGAGGGAGGCCAAAGAAAAGATGGATGGATTGTGTGAACAGTGATATGAAAGAAAAGGAAGTTAGTGATAGTATGACAGTTGACAGGATAGAATGGACGAAAAAAACGTGTTGCGCCGACCCCAAATAAGATGGGACAAGGGGAGGAAGATGATGATGATAGTTCTGAAAATTATCCAACCGGTGGTGGTTCTACCGTTGACCACTTCATCATTTAAGATCAGGTGAGATAGTGGTTAACCACTATCTCACCTGATCTTTAATGCGTTAAGTAAAGAAGCTGTTCGAGGAAGACACAATAATTTTTGCCACTAAGCAGCACTCAGCTGGTCTCCAGTTTGAAGAGCACGGCTAGACTGTGGGACTGGTCTAAAGAACACTCCAACCGAGGGCCACTCCTGGAACTCAAAGAGCAACTGAAGTTACACGGGTATTTTTTAAGGTGGAAAATCATCCAATGACGGGAGCTCTAGGAGCAAGAAGGCGTGTTAGACTTTAACTGACTAAAACCACACCTGTGTTTCTTCTTTGCCTTGGGATCCAGGACCCCGGGGTTCCCTTTTGGACTACCCATGGTAAAGGTAGAGGGTGGGTTTAAGTCAGTAAAAAAGTTTATTTTTACCTTACACAGACTGGTGTCAAACTTTCTTTCTTGACTACCCATAAGGACTGTCAAAGAACCACAATGAACAGTCGGGACCAACATCTTAACGTACTTTCTGAAGCACGGAGAAATCTCGGTATGTTAAAATGGTCACCTATCCACAGTCTGACCTCGATAAGCGTTGCTTAACTTTAGCAGTTTCCAATTTTTTTTTTATTCACCTCATTTGGGCAGGCCAAGGTCTTAGACTATACCGTCTTGTCATCAGCAATAAAAATCTTTTTCCAAGTTACATTAAAATGTGGGTGCAATACATTCCTAATGGTTTTGCAGTATTTGACAGCATATGTATCGAGTCTGCCTTCTCGATAGCTTCACTGTGGTAGTCAATCTGTATATATAAAAGTGAAATACCACTCACTGATTAATCACGAAATCTCAGAAACTATAACACCTACAAACTTAAAATTTGACTGGTAGGTTTCTTTTATGGTGTGACGGGGTTCCAAAGAAACCTAGCCATTTTGTCGAAATCGCGCCAGTTTCAATGATTCTTTCAATGATTCTACATATTGTTCAGTTGTGTAGACACTTGAGATTCAAATCTACATCAATTTCACATCACAATATCCACTAGAAATAAATTTGCGAATAATTAGAAGCCACTGAACTTCACTCGAAAAATCCCGCTAAAAAAATTTCATTTTCCAAGATACACGCCATTGACATAATATTGGCTTAAGAATTTTTTTTTTATGTCGATAGTTTAAGACGGTGCGCGCACTGGTGACTTTTGTCACCGTGTGTTTCGTCACTCTTATCAAGTCCTTGGATATGTATGGAGATGCGCGCACGTTACGACGTGACAACTGGGTGATATTTGTGTACGCCGGTGACAAAATTGTCACTCTCGTTGTCGGTCGTTCGCCGATTGTATTTTCATATATTAATGCAGGTCCTAAAGTGCGAAGTTATTCATCAAAGCTTCTAACACTCATTCGGAAATATCTAAAAAAAATATTTGGATGTTCTCGAAGTTTATAATACATAGTATAGAACTTTCCACTAGTAGTAGCCTGTCACTCCAAAGGGGGTGTACCCAGTATTCTCTTTACTTTCTTTTTCTCCTGAGTCTCATGAGTTCACAGAAAACGACCGTCTCTTCAAAATCCATATCGGCAAATGACGCTTCGATTTTCGCAAAATGTTTTGTCACTGTCTCTCTTCGTGAGCGCACTCCACTTTGGAAACGTGACGTGCCAGTGATAAACACTTTAAAATCACGGTGGCAAAACTCACCAGTGCGCGCACCGTCTTAAAGACAGCTAATATTTCTTTTTTATTTAAAAAAAATCAATAACATCATAGACAAACTCTTAAGTAGTGATGTTCTAACACAAATTGATGTTCAACAACTTTTTTAAATATATATTTTTAACCATAGACATTATTATAGAAAACCGGTATTGCTAAACAAGATCTGAAATATGTTAATTAGGCATTTTATTTATTACTTATGTTATTTTAATTCATTTAGGGACGTAGCAAAAAATATTTGTAAAGAAATATTGGAATAGAGAAATCATTCTTTATTTTTTTTAAACATCCGTTGAAAATAATACTGTTCAATCTATCAATCTACATTAATATTGTAAAAAGGTAAAGTTTGTTTTTTTTGTTTGTAGGAGGTAACCTCTGAAAGTACTGGTCGGATTGCGAAAATTGTTTTCACCAATAGAAATTTATTCCTGAGTAACATTAGGCTATATTTTATAGCATAGCATAGTCGGCCTTATAATGTTCCCACTGTTGGTACTCAGGCCTCCTCTCTAAGAGCGGAAATGGGCAGTAATCCACCACGCGTGCCCAGTGCGGGTTGGTGGATGTCACATGTCTTCGAATTTTTGGTTCTAGGACACGCCGGTTTCCTCACGATGTTTTCCTTCACCGTTTTGAGAGCAGTGGTGATGAAATAAATTACACAAAGTAATGCGCCTGTCTGGGTTTGAACCCGCGACCTACCACTCGACTACCACTGCTCTCAAAATAACGTGTAACTTTAAAAACTAAAATTTATAATAATGACACTCAACGAAAGATATGTCAAAGCCAATTACATAAAAATAATGACTCTATATTCTATGTTAGGCTAAACCATAGACAGGTAATTTAAAAACCAGTTTCCATAGACTATTTGGAACGGTTTGATTAACAGCTGATCTTTATCGAGTTCTTTATGTACGGGCCGGTACATAAAATTAATGTAAATGGTTGCTAACATTATTCAGAGGTAGCTAGAAATATGATAGCGTTTGGAAAAGTTAAATATACAAAAAAAAACAGACATTTTAATTAAAGTGTTTTTTTTTTATTGGGTGGGAAAATCATCTTATGACATCCCCCGCTCATGGGCGGAATGGGAGATAGTGTCAGACTTTTACTGACTATAAACCCACTCCTGTTACTTCGTTGCTTTCGTCCCAGGTTTCGCTTTCACACTACCCGTTGCCCCAGTAGACTTCGACCCTGCTGGGCCCCGACGATTTGCTGACATCTCCTTGAGGCGCGCGTGGAACAGTACGCGCCGTCGACGACTTGGGCTCGGTCCGGACGGTTACCGGACGGTCCCAAGCCTTAAATTAAAGTGGGTGAGATTTTTAAACGAGTGTAACAAAATATTACACTTTTTTCATGTTAGCACGAGCTAAAGGACAAAATATGTCTCTTTTAATAATCCTATACATAATATACCTACACCATTTGGAGATTATTATATATTCTCTTTATTTTAAAAATACTAATTTAAGCTTTTTATTTTTTAGGTAATTTCAAAAAATAATCTGGGTTGCCCGGAAGAAATCGTCGAGTGCAATAAGGCCGCCAATTGTATGTTTTTTGTTCTATTACTATTTCAATTTTTAATCTTGGTATGCAATAAAGTATATATGTTGCAGTCAAAACTCTTAACCAGTCAAAAGTACTATTGACTAGCAAAATCAGTCAAAAGTACTTTTGACCGTATGCTTTAGTCAATAATACTTTTGACTAAAATAACAGTTAAAAGTACTTTTGCCCAATGGAGCTGGTTAGAAGTAGTTTTGACTAAGTGATTCTGTCAAAAGTGATTTTGACTGGACGTATCAGTCAAAACTCTTAAAAAGTTAAGGAGGTCGATAAAAATAACGACAAACGCACATATAAACTTTTATATTACTCATTTTTAGCGGAGAACGCGACAGCGACGCGCCTTTGATTCGATCGAGACTTGGGCTGTGCTGCAGTCTCTCCAACGATGCCAGATTGACTATCGGTACATTGAGGTGCTGAAAAGTGTTTGTACAAAAACGCCACTATGTCAGTCAGACTGCAGGACCGGACCTCGAAACCTGTCCTCCTGCAGCGGGGTGTGAGGCAGGGAAACGTCATTTCTCCGAAACTGTTCACGGCCGCAATGGAGGATGTCTTCAAGGTTCTGGACTGGAGTGGATTAGGCATTAATGTCAATGGCGAGTACATCACTCATCTTCGGTTTGCCGACGACATAGTAGTCATAGTTGAGACTACGGAAGAGCTCAGCACAATGCTAAATGACCTCAGTAGAGCTTCCGAAAGAGTGGGTCTCAAAATGAACATGGAAAACTTTTTACAAAAAAAAGATAACCGACTTCACTAAAAAAAACACTAAAACGATCAAAATAACTTTAATTTCGGAAGTCGGTGTCTCTCGGTATTATTTGTATCTTATTTAACACCGACTTCCGAAATTAAAGTTATTTTGATCGTTTTAGTGTTTTTTTTAGTGAAGTCGGTTATCTTTTTTTTGTAAAAAGTTTTTTATGTCACACTTTTTAGTTGTGTAGCGACATCTATGGCGTCACATAAGAACTAATCCTGCATTGTACAATCAAAGTTCTCCGCGCGATTAGAACATATAGAACAGCCCGAAATAATCAATCGGGCAGCTGCCCACCAGACATAACACCCGTCTGGCCGGAGGATCCTCCCTTTTCAACGGAGGTTTGCGGGACTTTACTCTCTGTTCCGCATACCTCCAAACTGGTGACCCTCGACAAAGAACGTCAGCGTAGCCTTCGTGCAGCTACTACTTCGTGACGTCATCATCACTTCCTCAAGCTTTCGACCAACGAGCCATACAGCCAGCACCCACGGCTATAAAGGGTATCCTGACCACCAGCATGCCTACCTGGTCATACCTGGTCATCACCCTCAGACTCATCAGCGACTTTGGTGAAGCACACTGCACCTTCGGCCAGTCACATGAAGAGCAACGAAGAACCTCTCCTGGTTGACGCATGCTGTCAAGCCGCTACTTCGCACAGCACCGCTCCGACTCACTGGAGCCAGCAGCACTACTCCGATTCACTGGAGCCTGCAGCATCATCCCGACTCACTGGGGCATCATCCCGACTCACTGGGATAGCTCTACCCCGACTCACTGGGGCATCACCGCAGACAGTTCCGACTCACTGAGAACTATGCAGCATTCGGTTCCGACCCACTGAAACCAACCTACCACTGGCCTGGCACGCATCAAGAAGCATCAAGAACCATCGATCTCTGATATCCGGAGGAGAGTGATGTAGCACCATCTATGGCGTCACATAAGAACTAATCCTGCATCGCGCAATCAAAGTTTTCCGCGCAATTAGAACATATAGAACAGCCCGAAATCATCAATCGGGCAGCTGCCCACCAGACATAACATCCGTCTGGTCGGAGGATCCTCCCTTTTCAGCGGAGGTTTGCGGGACTTTACGCTCTGTTCCGCCTACCTCCAAAGTTGGGATACACATATAAACAGAGTGTCTATTTCTCATGACAATTCCCAATCCCGACTCACTGGGGCACCATACCGACTCACTGGGATAACACCACCCCGACTCACTGGGGCATCACCGCAGACAGTTCCGACTCAGTGGCGTGCCTAGAGTTTCAAAATAAGGCAAGCCTAATAAAATTTTAACCGATTTCAAAAAAAGAAAGTTCAGTTTTCGACTGAGTATGTGGGTAGGTACCTACGTATGTATCATCGCAATTTTCTCGTAAGTAATTACTTGCTTTGTAACGGGACTAACAGGTTACAGACAAAAAAAAACAACAGAAAATTACAAAACGAAAGTTAAAAAATAGCTAGATAGAATGTAATAAGGAATTTAAATAAATTATTTATATTCTAATTAGAATCGTCTATCTTTCTTAAGAAATGATTTAATTACATCAAAGTAACATGTTGGTGACGTTTGAATTCTACCAACAACTGTTTTTCAATAGCTATCATTGATAATTCGGAAAGACGCTCTTGACCTTGTGTATTTCTCAGATAGGTATGGATACGTTTAAGAGACGAAAAAGCACGTTCCGCGGAAGAACTTGTAGCCGGAATAGTTACAACAAGATACGCTAACTTTAACAGCTCGGGAAAGGCATCTTCGAGGTTATTCTCATGAATGAAATCAATTAATTCGAAAAAATTACGATCTTTCAGATCAGGACTAGAATACAAGCAAATCAATTGGTTTTTTAATGTTTGTTTGTCGAAATAGTTTGCATAAATGTCAAATAATGAATCTAATTCCTCTGTAGGAAAATGTAAGTGATAATTGTCATTATAACCAGATGTATTCCAAACGGAATCTTCATTCGAAAAAATATGCAGCACCAGCAATACAACTTATTAGTGTGCGAACAGCCAACAATCCAACTAGTTTTATACACTGATCTATTAAATTTTCGTTTATGCGATTTACTAGTCTGAGGAATACACAGATTAGGCGTCGGTTTTAATGAAGAAATTCATTGTTTTTTTCTGAGAAAAGTTTAAAGATTTTACCTTATCTTCGCCAATCAAAACTAGAACGCATTTTAAATCCTCACAAGGTACAATTGCCTCCATTGTTGTAGGTAAGTCACCAAAACAATTGTATCACTGAGAAAATCTACGATAACACACAAAAAACAACAAACAACAAAAAATAATCTATTTTCCACTCAAGTAAATAAAACTGAAGTGAGTTGCAAACAGAGTTGCAGTGTTGTCATTTAGGCAAAAAAAAGTCGCCAGGTATATGAAAAATCTAGCTAGATGTCGCAAATTTTTTATTTTTAAGATGTTGCTTGAATATTTAATTTCGTTGTTTTAAAAAGTCGCTAGTTTTTATTGTTGCTAAATCTTAAAAAAAGTTTCCAAACTCGTTAAAAATCTCCAAGATCACACAACGTCGCTAAAACGGCAACACTGCAGAGTTGGCAAGGTGACAAGGGGACAACTTCATACGAATGCCTGGCTTAAATCTTCCATACTGATCGATTTGTAGACGCAAAAGGTCCTAACTCGTTATACGGCACGTCGCCATAGGTGCGAAAGAGACAGAGATAGTATTTGAAAGCCCGGCAAAAGCCGGTGCGTGTAAGCGAGATAGCTATATGTAGATGCTGCAAATGCGAAACTCTGCGCGCGAACAATCGCGATGTGTAGTAGTGTGGCGGTAGATACTTTGTGTTATTTTGATAAGAATTAAGCGCGCGAACTTTTAAATAGTTCGGGTTTGATATTGATTCTCTATCGAGCATTTTAGTAAGGCATGCCGGGCTTTTCGGCATGTATGAAAGAACCGCCACTGTTCCGACTCACTGAGAACTATGCAGCATTCGGTTCCGACACACTGGAACCAACCTACCACTGGCCTGGCACGCCTCAAGAAGCATCAAGAACCATCGATCTCCGATCTCCGGAGGGGAGTGATGTAGCGACATCTATGGCGTCACATAAGAACTAATCCTGCATCGCGCAATCAAAGTTTTCCGCGCGATTAGAACATATAGAACAGCCCGAAATCATCAATCGGGCAGCTGCCCACCAGACATAACACCCGTCTGGTCGTAGGATCCTCCCTTTTCAACGGAGGTTTGCGGGACTTTACGCTCTTTTCTGCCTATCTCCAAAGTTGGGATACACTTATAAACAGAGTGCCTATTTCTCATGACAATTCCAATTAATCCAAACACTACTAGGTTACATTGTTTTATTATAGAGTTCCTGTGTCTACCTTCCACCTTCCGGCTTCATCATCAGATCAGTTCGATAGTACCTTATAGCCAAAGTGCATTTCATGACAATTCTAATAAGCCCAAACACGGCTAGGTTACATTGATTAATTACGGAGTTCCAGTGCCTACCTTCTGGCTCCATCATTATCATCAGATCAATTTGATGAAACCATTTTCAACGGAACTATTCAGAGCCATTAATTTATTTGTATTATCATAGTCGCTTAACTATCTTCATTGTGATATCTATGTGAATATGAAGTTCCGTTGACCATTTCTGATCTTCTTCTGCAGTTCCACTTCATCAAATGTTTCTTTTTGACTGTAAATGCTTAAGTTCTCGATGAAAATACTAAAATCACTATGCAGTTGCCTATAATATTTGAGGAGTTCCCTCGATTTCGCCAAGATTCCATCATCAAATCCTGACTTGGTGACTATGGGACCATTTGGAAAGTATACCCTTTCTAACAAAAAAATATTTTTTCAAATCGGTTGGCAAGCGACGAAGTTATGCGCGAACAAACATAAAAAAAAAATACAAACATCCGAATTGAGACCCTCCTCCTTTTTTAGAAGTCGGTTAACAAAACTAAAGTCATGATAAACAACCATGTAGCACCCACTCCTATCAAGATTGGAGACTCCTATACTCGAAGTTGTGGACGATTATGTTTACCTTGGACAGACAGTCCAGTTGAGTAGATCTAATTTCGAGAAAGAGGTCAACCGTCGAATCCAATTCGGCTGGGCAGCGTTCGGGAAGCTGCGCGGTATCTTCTCATCCAATATACCACAGTGTCTCAAGACGAAAGTCTATGATCAGTGCGTGTTGCCAGTGATGACATATGGTTCCGAAACGTGGTCGCTTACAGTGGGCCTCATCAGAAAGCTCAAAGTCACTCAAAGGGCAATGGAAAGGGCTATGCTCGGAGTTTCCTTGCGTGATCGCGTCAGAAATGAGGATATCCGCAGGAGAACCAAGGTTACGGACATAGCCCGAAGAATCGCCAAACTTAAGTGGCAGTGGGCAGGGCACATTGCTCGCAGAACAGATGGTCGATGGGGACGAAAGGTTCTTGCGGAAGACGCAGCGTTGGAAGGCCTCCCACAAGGTGGACCAATGACCTGGTCGCAGGAATCCGATGGATGCGAGACGCACAGGACCGGTCATTGTGGCGGCATTTGGGGGAGGCCTATGTCCAACAGTGGACGTCTTTCGGCTGAAATGATGAGTGGAGAACGTGCTCTATTCTATTCCATTTAGGTATGGTTTCCGCACTTAGTCCTACGTGGACCATTGTACGTGGGCCATGGCGGCCATAACCTTAGGTGGGGTCATTCCAACCAGCCCACCTCTCTCTAAAAACAGATAAGGCCTCTTAGGTTTTCAGGGCATCAGTAAGGGAGTTCAGGGATCCTAAGGGTCGTGTATGTATTTCAGTTACGCCTGTGCAGTCTAGGAGCACATGTGCAATCGTCTCCTCCCCCTCCAAACATGCTCGTGGAGAACGTGCTTATTAGTACAAAAATGAGTGACTACGAAAAGAAAGAACGCTTTTTGCAAAGAATTTTAGCGATAGAAGATATATTGAAAATTTGAAAAGTTTGCAATGGATGTGGAAGACGCGAAATTTGATGACAAGAAAAATACCATTACAGTAAAGTAGACTAAAACGCTTTAACATCATTGAAGCTTGTGGTATAAGACTTGAGAATGAAACGGCAAAGAAGAACGCTAATGTTGCAAAGGAAATGATTACTATATTTATCTATGTGCGAAGTATGCCAAAGCAAGAAAAGGAGGGGTCAGGTTTCGAAACCGATCCTGCACACTGAAATGAACAGCCGCTGCCAAGTCGATCTTATTGACATGCAGTCGCAAGAAAATCGCGGGCATAAATTTATTACGGTTTATCAGGATCATTTGACTAAATTTGTAATTTTGCGACCACTGACATCAAAAAGGTCTACTGAAATTGCATATTAATTAATGGATAATAAATGTCATTTTTATTCACATCTAACGAGTTAATAGTGCTTTTGACTGATGCTATATTGCAGTTAAAACTACTTTTGACAAAGAGCGTCAGTCAAAAGTACTTTTAACCGAAAATTTGCAGTCAAAAGTACTAATAACCAATAATTTTCAGTCAAAACCACTTTTGACCAACCTGTTCAGTCAAAAGTATTTTTGACTGATTTTGCTAGTCAATAGTACTTTTGACTGGTTAAGAGTTTTGACTGCAACATATATAAATAAATAAATAAAATTCAAAGGCTGGCTACCCTTCGCCTGTGCTCCAGGCTTTGTCGATGAAATGCAACAATGGTTTCGATTCCCGGGTTTGACAAATAGGTATTTAATGGTTTTTTTTTTCATCTCCATCACCCAAGGTGGGTGGTACGATACCGTAAGTCTAATGGTTCGATGATGGAACGGGCTAAGCGGAATTAAATTGTGTAATTCCAATGCTCACTTCCCAAAATGAAAACAACCGAAAACCGACTTTATCGACCATAATAATAATAATAAGAAAGAGAAACAAATCAAATACCTCGACTTAGCACACGAGGTTGTCGACATGTGGCATGTGGACTCGGCTATCATTGTGCCGATTGTCGTGACCGCCAATGGCTTTATAGCCAAAAGCTTCGACGACCATCTGTCGAACCTGTCGTTGCGCGGCTGGATCAAGGGCCTGATACAGAAGGCAGTACTCCTAGGAGGTTCCTGCCTCTGGACCCCTAACCACCGGTAGCTTGGACCCTCTTCCCGACACCGGCGGACAACTATTTTTTTATATTTTTTAAATGTTTTTTTTATATGTTTTTTTAAAGAAATATTTAAAAATGTAATCAATATATATAAAAAATAAATAAATGGAATAATAATAAAATCTTTATTTCATCTTTTACACAAAATGGTTACATGTAACAGCCACAAGTTAATCTTAAACAAATAATTATGCTAGTGCCCAAGGAATGACAATAATTAACTTATCAGTATTTAAGAACTAAAGGAAAATTGACTTTCATCATCATCATCATTTTAGCCGAAAGACGTCCACTACTGGACATAGGCCTCCCCCAAGTGCCGCCACAATGAACGGTCCTGTGCGTCTCACATCCATCGTACTCCCGCAACCGTTACCAGGTCATCGGTACACCTTTTAGGTGGCCTTCCAACGCTACGTCTTCCGGTACGTGGTCGCCATTCCAGAACCTTTCGGCCCCGACGGCCATCGGTTCTGCGAGCAATGTGCCTTGCCCATTGCCACTTACTTGCACATTAGTTTGGCGATTCTTCGTGCTATGTCAGTGACCTTGGTTCTCCTGCGGATATCCTCTCAAATTGACTTTATTAACCTAGAATTATGTATAATTAGCGACTTGCCCGTGCTAGGTTTATAAAGCCTGTGTTTCGGGTCATCAACGGGTTCATGTATACAGAAATTACAGAATAACAACTTACAAACTAAACCTACAATCATACTAAAACTTCCAATAGTTTCTCTGTGTCTGTGTAGTCAATAAGACAATAATAATAGCATAGCATAGCATAGTCGGCCTTATAATGTTCCCACTGTTGGGACTCAGGCCTCCTCTCTAGGAGAGGGAATGGGCCGTAATCCACCACGCGGGCTCAGTGCGGGTTGGGGAATGTCACATGTATTCGAATTTTTGGTTCTAGAACATGCCGGTTTCCTCACGATGTTTTCCTTCACCGTTTTGAGAGCAGTGGTGATGAAATAAATTACACAAAGTATTGCGCCTGGCTGTGTTTGAACCCGCGACCTACAACTCGTAAGTCGGGGCCGATACCACTTGGCCACCACTGCTCTACTAATAATAATAATAATAATATTCCACAACAACCACACAACGCCGTCTAGACCCAAGCTAAGCAGAGCTTGTGTTATGAGTACTAGACAACTGGTAAACATACTTATATATTTCTAAATACATACATATTATAGATAAATTACACCCAGACACAGAACAAATGATCGGGCTCATCACACAAACATTTGCCCTGGGTCGGAATCGAACCCACGACCTCCGGCATAGCAGTCAGGAACACTAACCACTAGACCAACAGGCCAGTCAAATGACAATGACAGTCTCTCGGTATAAAATTACTAAAGACAAAAAACAATCTTTTATTGCAGTAACAAAACTAAAGAAACTAATTATTTAGTAAAACACAGACCTAATTAATTGTAAAGCATCGAACTCAGTACTCGTTGATCGCATGCAAAACTATTAACTTTTTTGTTTTAAAACCTTTAACGGTTTGTGAATGCAACTTGGATTAAAGAAATGTGGAAATGCAATCGTTACTTTGTGGTTCATTTGTCTCGTATTGTGAAATCTTATACCTTTTTTTTCTTATGTTTTAACTGCGTCCTTGATCTTGTGGTTAAGCAAGATTGTTGCGTATGGGGTCCTAGGTTAATGTTTTTTTTTTTCTGTTAAGAAATTTTTAGACTTTAGAAGTTGCTGAAAGTAAGAAAGAAATACTTTTATTCGGGACAGATACAGCACAACGGTTATAAACACAAAGTAAAAAAGAACAAAGTACAAAGTGCGCCGAGCGTGCCCGCCCCGAAAGGGTGACCACCTCAGCATTTTCTGGGCGTGCTGGTGTAACAACCACTTGCCTTGGAAGCATGTGAAGTCGTTGGTCCTGCGCCTGATCTTTCTCCAGTCATGTTGGATTGCCGTCCCATCGCACTTTGAGATTAAATGAAAAGAGAGAGTCACAAGGTTACGTCAGTCGCATGCAGAGTGACCACTGAGCAAGGGGTCACGTAGTGGATTGATGCAGACGGAACTTAACTTCGAGGCCAAGAAAAAGGTGGTGAGATAATTTAGATGCATGCTACGAGAACTGGTATGAGAAAGTACGGAAGGAGAATAGATAGAAAGATATTCCTTATTGTTCACCAAAAATACAAATAACATTAGGAACTTAAAATCCAAAATCTTTAAATGGTGTCTACTAACTCTCTCAGATTAATTAATTTATTTTTCTTTTTCTTCTTTTATAAATATCTATTAATTCAGTAAGCCTCCTGGCAAAGACCTACTCTAGCTGTTGCCACTGTACTCTATTGCGAGCCACTTCCCTCGAGTTGGGGCCCGCTGTCCGTTTCAACTCATGTTTCTATCTTAACAGTTATTATCCGCTACACCGTTTCCCATCCCACTATTTGTAGCAATCTGCTATTATTTGACTTCACTTTTCCTGGTTGTCTCTCATCATGTCATGCGCATGGATAAAGTCACACGTAAAAAAGTTATGATTCAATAATTTCTTATCCTTTCTTTACAAATCCGAGCTCATTACCTTACATTGCGAGCCAAGAAAACAAGTCCCATCTCCTTTTTTAACCGACTATCAAAAAAGGATATTGTTAATTTCATGATTATTCTATGATTTTTTGCTTGTAAATGGGCCTAAATGATTGTGTTAATTACTAAAGGGCATCCAGGATTTCCATATAAATCTGGAATGTATGAAAAAGTAACGATTTATTAGGTGCTATAAACATTAGTTTTGAGAATCGGCGTAGGGTAATGAGCTAGTCACCAAGTCACCATGATCGTTTACGATGAAGAATGGTAGAACTGGAATATTGTATACACATAAAGTTTTTTTTTTTATAATGTGAATATGAGAATACTGTAGACTCCGTGAATTGTTAGGTTACTTCCTATTACGACTCACTTTTTATTATGATTATTTTTATTGTACTTTTTAGTAAAATATTGACCAGTCTACACTGTCCTTACATAATATCTACTTATACTGTAATATGGAAATATTGTAAGAACAACAATTTAAAAAAAAGTTAAAGTTTTAAGTCAAAGATACTCTTTTAAAAACAATGCGGTGCTTTAATATTAATGCATATTAGGACGTAGTGTTTTTTAAGAAATTAGTTGTCTTAATTGTAGGCAAATGTTATGGGTATTTTTCTAACTCGCCGTCCGATCGTCTGGTAACCATCTGGACCGAGCCCAAGTTGTCGACGGCGCGTAGCGTTCCACGCGCGCCTTAAGGAGATGTCGGCAACCGTAAGGGCCCAGCAGGGTCGAAGGACTACTGGGGCCATGGAAAAATGGCAAATTAGGAACAAGAGTGAGTTTTTGATTTTTCCAACAGAAAAAAAATGTGCATTTTAGAATTAAAAACTGACCATGTTAAAAACAGATGAAATGATTCAATAGCTGATTCAGAACATAGTACACACGAGGGCACCGGATTCGTGCGGAAGAAATGCCCGGGTATCACCATTGTGAGGACCACCATAAAGACACGGTGGAGCATACGATGGAGGTGTGCCCCGCTTGGGTGGAGCACCGCCGTGTCCTCGTGAGGGCGATCAGCGGCAACGACCTCTCACGCCGTGTCCTGGTACAGGCTATGGACCGAGAAGGAATGACAGGCGGTCGCCTCCTTCTGCGTATAATATCAATCTCGGTATGTTAAAATGGTCAACCATGTATAGGGTGACCTCATCAAGCACTTCTTTCATTGCATAATGCATAATCAGCCTTTATAATGTTCACTCTAGAAGAGGGAATGGGCCATAATCCACCACGCGGGCCCAGTGCGGGTTATTGGATGTCACATCACATATCTTTGAATTTTTGGTTCTAGTACATGCCGGTTTCCTCACGATGTTTTCCTTCACCGTTTTTGAGAGCAGTAGTGATGAAATAAATTACACAAAGTAATGCGCCTGGAGCGGGCAGGGCACATTGCTCGCCGAACAGATGGTCGATGGGGACGAAAGGTTCTGGAATGGCGACCACGTACCGGAAGACGCAGCGTTGGAAGGCCTCCCACAAGGTGGACCGATGACCTGGTGAGGGTCGCGGGAATCCGATGGATGCGAGACGCACAGGACCGGTCATTGTGGCGGCATTTGGGGGAGGCCTATGTCCAACAGTGGACGTCTTTTGGCTGAAATGTTGATGATGATGAATGCGCCTGGTTGGGTTTGAACCCGCGACCTACAACTCGTAAGTCAGGGCCTTTACACGGCCACAACTGCTCTCAATCGCACTGCTTTCATTGCTACAATCGATCAAAATCAGTTACAATCACTAAAACAAACGATTACAATCTAACAAGACCATTAGAAAGTGTAGCCAATGCCAATTGTGTACCTACAATTGTGCAACTACAAGAACCATTTTGACTTGACCGTTCAGCGTGGCGCTGCTTGCTTAGTAAGAGATAGATTCTGTACCGAATTCGGTTAGTTCCCATTTTAGCCGGGTGTCAATTTAAGCTGGATGATTTAGTATTGTTTACATGGATAAGTAAATGCCTTGTCTATTGTGTACTTTCGAGTATCATTGTTGTAATCAAATGTTTTTGGATTGCAAAACGTACTGGTTTTCGTATTGGCTAAGTATTTCTGGAGCTAGGCCACTCTAGACACGGGTTGGTCTGGTGGCCGTGGACACTACCGTTGAGCATGTGGTCGTGGGTTCGATTCCCGGATCGGGTAAAGTATTTTTGTGTTTTTTAGTAGCAGCCCGGATTCTGGATTAGTGCACGGATTATGACATAAAATTGTCTTAAAAAAACAAGCAACATCTTTGTGCTTATAATAGAGTGTATTGCTATTTTCAAGTTTTTGTGTGTACCTGTGGACTATATTTAAGTACATATTATTATTTTAGAAATAAGTAATAAATTTTATGTGAATGTTAAAATGATTGAATTTGTAAATTATTTATTTAACTAAATTATTAAAAATACTAATGTAACTGAAATTTTTAATTTTATTAAGGAAATAATAAAGGCTATTATAATAATTATTTTATTTTAATATATCTTACAGAGATAGTTTGCGAGTTTGTAGGAAGTAAATCTTTATTTTGTGTAAAAAAAAAGGTTGCCCCGCATTCGGAATTACACCAGACACCAAAACCCAGAACAATTATCAATTATAAGTCATACAAATATTTTCTCCATGCGGGAATCGAACCCATGACAGTAGCCAGTCGCGTAAACACTGCGCCAACCGATTTTAAAAATGCTTTCACAAACAGAAAGCTAGAGTTAAATTATTGCTAAGAATAATACCTATATCCTATTCAGGGAGCCGTGAGACAAAAGGTAAACAAACCATATAATATAATACTACTAAATTAAAGGCCACAGAAACTACAAACATTTTACATTAAAATGAAATGTTTTGTCAACGGTCGGGTTATAATCCGCCATCTTATTAAACTATCGATCAACTTGTTGATAGATAGTGAAAAATTTGATACAAGAGTGCCACTTTCAGATATCTTGTTCGTCACCGAAGAAAAAGCATGCGAAGAAAACGCCAATGCAATCAACAGAAAAGGAGACTGTTATTAATTTATTCAAACATGTCGAAGAAACTTGGCCGAAGGTACCTATTTGGAGGTATGTGGAACAGAAAATAAAGTCCCGCAAACCTCCGTTGAAAAGGGAGGATTCTCCGACTAGATGGGTCTTACGTCTGGTGGGCAACTGCTCGTTAGATGATTTGAACTTGATGATGAGAACTTTGATTGCGCGATAAAGGATTAGTTCTTATGTGACGCCATAGGTGTCGCTATACCTACATTGTTTTATTTGTTTACATTTTGTCTCAAGCCCAGATAAATAGAGTATAGCTACCTATCCAGCAAAGTAGGAACGAAACAGCTAAATAATAAATACATAAATTAACATTATTGACTACGGTCCGGATTATGCGTTGCGCCTCGTGGTTTATACCGGGTACATCGAAGAACTGGAACACTTTGCCTGCTGCTGTCTTCCTGTCCGATTACAATTTTGGTGTCTTTAGGGCTAGAGTGAATAGGCTCTTAATAAACTAGTGTGCCTCACCATCAACGATTGCCTCACTGCTTACCATCTGGTTGGATTGCAGTCAAGCACTAGTTTATGTCACTAAAAGAAAACCAGAGACACAATACCTTATTACTTTTGACTTAGAACTGGTTAAATGTCTTTAAACAGTAAGTAACTGCTTAACTCCTTTTTTTTTCGGTGGGAAAATCATCTTATGACATCCCCCGCTCTTGGGCGGGGCGTGAGATAGTGTCAGACTTTTACTGACTAAAAACCCACTCCTGTTCTTTTGTTGCCTTTCGTACCGGGGCCGAGTCTTCCTTTCAGAATCAGACCCTTGGCCCCAGTAGGCTTCGACCCTGCTGGGCCCCTACAGTTACTGACATCTCCTTGAGGTGCGCGTGGAACAGTACGCGCCGTCGACAACTTGGACTCGGTCGGACGGTTACCGGACGATCGGACGGCGAGCTACCCATACACTTTAACACTATAAATTTTTTCGTCAATTTAAACTAGATAAGGCCGGCGTGTCCTAGCTAAATACTCTAGAAACACCGAAACAAACGCGGACGGCGAGGCACCCATTGCTCGCCGTCCGCAAGCCCGCGAACTGCTTAACTCCTTGAGGCATGCAAGCGTGATGTTATGTAACCCAATTTACAAACGTCAAAGCAAATTGTAATATGTTTAATATCACCTGTCACTGCCATAGGACAGGCACCTGATATTATATTACCCTCCTTTCTCTCCTCCTCACCCTTCTTCTTTGATATTACCAATATTGTTCGTAATGACATTAATTAGTTGTCCTATATAATAGTTAGAGCAGTAGCCGAGTGGTAACGGCCCCGACTTACGAGTTGTAGGTCACGGGTTCCAACCCAGCCAGGCGCATTGCTTTGTGTAATTTATTTCATCACCATTGTTCTCAAAACGGTGAAGGAAAATATCGTGAGGAAACCGGCCTGTCCTAGAACCAAAAAATCGAAGAAATGTGACATTCACCAACCCGCACTGGGTCTGCGTAGTGTCTTACGGCCTATTCCCTCTCTTAGAGAGGAGGCCTGAGACCCAGCAGTAGGAACATTAAAAGACTGATTAGGCTAGATTATACTTATGCCTATATAATATTATTTTTATTATTAGAAACATAGGATAACTGTGAGGTTCAACCTAGTGGATTCTGAGGTACTGTATGAGACTTGTAGTCTCGGACTCAGTTCTCGGAACACAGTATCCGAATGGCACATTATTATTTTTTCTATCTAACTATACTAAACAGCTAAGTCAATAAATTTGGTGGTGTCTGAATATTCAATTTGTCTCACTTTGTGCTTTTACGCTCAAGATAGTGAACGAATTTGTATGAAATTACCAGAATAGCACCAGGATTATCCAAAACTGACTGACTGACTGACCTGTTGGTCTAGTGGTTAGTGGCCCCGACTGCTATGTCGGAGGTAGTGGGTTCGATTCCCACCCAGGACAAATGTTTGTGTGATGAGCACGATCATTTGTTCTGTGCCTGGGTGTAATTTATCTATCATCATCATCATCATTTCAGCCGAAAGACGTCCACTGCTGGACATAGGCCTCCCCCAAGTGCCGCCACAATGAACGGTCCTGTGCGTCTCGCACAGGACCGTTCATATGTATTTAGAAATATATAAGTATGTTTATCAGTTGTCTAGTACTCATAACACAAGCTCTGCTTAGCTTGGGACTAGACGGCGTTGTGTGATAGTTGTGGAATATTATATTATCAGAAGATAGTACTTTAATAAAACCATTGATTGATTCATATGTCATGTCATCTTTCATCCGTTCATTGTCTGCAGCTGCACGATCCTTCAGTCTGTTTTAGCATAGTTAGACTTAGCACATTATCTGATATTAATCGTACTAATATTATAAACGCGAAAGTTATAGATAGCGGCACGAATCTTGAGCGTTCGGCGAAAGAGCGGGGATCGCTTTGCGCATCGTACAAGATCGGCGAGCCAATCTCTATACAAAGATTGCACTCCCCGCCCCCGCGTCTCTCTTCATACCACTAAAGAGACCCGATATTTCACTTCTGCGTGCTTCTGCGCAAGTAGAACTGTAAAAGTCAGCGCTCAAGATCCGTGCCGATATCTATATATATAGATGTTCGTAACTCTTTCACGCAAAAACTACTGAATGGATTTCGATGAAACTTGGTACACCGGTAGACCATGTCCTGGAATAGCAAATAAAATACTTTTGATTCCATGAGAATGTTTCCTTGGGATAATTTTCTACAATCACGCGGGCGAAGTTGCTGGTAGCAGCTAGTATCCACTTTATTACAAACCTAGAACAACACTTACTTAAACGTCACTCATAAATCTGAAAATCTAGACCAGATCTAATGACTCATTTAGGTTATACATATTTCAATATTCAGGTATTTGTTCGAACGAGTCATCGTGGCTATGGAACACAAAGGGCAACTCAAGGACCACAGGTCCACGGGCTTGCAGACGGTGAGCAATGGGTAGCTCGCCTTCCGACCGTTCGATTACCGTCGACGGCGCGTAGTGTTCCACGCGCGCCTCAAAGAGATGTCAACAAACCGTAGGGCCCCAGCAGGGTCGAAGTCTACTGGGGCCATGGGTTCGCTTCTGAAAGGAAAACCCGGCTCTGGAATAAAAGGCAACGAAGGAACTAGGAGTGGGTTTTAGTAAGTAGAAGTCAGACCCGCCCTCGCGCTCCGCCCAAGGGCGGGAGATGTCATTGGATGATTTCACACTAAAAAAAAGGACTGCTGTTTTAATTAATATTATTATTTTAGTATCAGTAGCTTTGCTTTTACCCTCGATTTTGTTCTTGTAGCCAATTCCACTAGATCTGTGACTCTGACCCCGACTACCAGCCACGATAAGCGCGGGTTTGTGGATGACAAGCAACGGGTAGCTTACCTTCCGGCGGTCCTGTAACCCTCCGGACCGGACGGCACGTAGTGTACCATGCTCGCCTTAAAGAAATGTCACACAAACCGTAGGGGCCCAGAAGGGCATGCTCTACTGCTCCGACCTAGATCGAAAGAAATCATTAGATGATTTTCTTCCGGGTTAAAAAACCAACACTTATATTGCTAATTGCGTATGTTGACAAAAAACTTGTTTATTTTTTTTAACTAATTTATTTGTCTAATATATCAAACTGTGGCGGTATGGGCACATAATTGATTTGTCACATATTGAAAAGGTTAAGTATTAGGCTCTTTGGTCCCTTACGGGATATTATACTGATAATTAAGCATCTGTTTCAAAATAAGGATACCTAATCTATATTTTTATCTGAGCTTTAAGATTTTCAAAACAATAGACCAGCTACAATCCTCATCAAATTAACTCCCGATAACACAACGCCAGTCAATAAATGATTCATGACACATTTCACGGTGCCCACCAGTTTTTGATCTCCAAACATTTATGTTAACTATACAACCTTCGTATTTCTTTACGTTTAACTTACCAATTTTAATTCTGTCAGTTTTTGTTAAGTATTGCTTCGCAACAGCATTAGAAACTGCAAATTTTGGTATTTGAAACTGGATTATTAAAGAGAAGCGAGCCAACAGCGTCAGTAAGGAGTGGCAGGCGGTCACCTCCTTCTGCGAAGCAGTAATGCTAGCAAAGGTTAGCATTAGCAGCAGGAATCCCGGCGGCCACACGTGGCAATGGCCTTTACGCCCCAGCCGCCGGGTTCCGTTCCCGATTTCCAGCCAACCGTCCAGTAATCGTCCGGTCCGAGCCCAAGTCGTCGACAGCGCGTAGTGTTCCACACGCGCCTCAAGGAGATGTCAGCAACCGTAGGGGGCCCAGCATGGTCGAAGCTTAATAGGGCCATGGGTAATGTGAAAGAGAATCCCAGGGCCCTAAAATAAGGGCAAAGAAGGAACAGGAGTGGGTTTTAGTCAGTAAAAGTCTGACACGTAAGAGCAGATGTCATTGGAAGATTTCCCTCCTAAAAAATAAAAAGACCATCGGCAATGACAATAATGATGTATTCCACAACTCAATGACAAGTGTCATGGTGGCCCAGCGTTTAAGGTACTGTGATAGTGGAGACGCAATGAAAGGCTTCTGGTTAGATTCAAACTATTATTATATTGTATTAAGCACTTTCAAATACAACTTCAACTTCAACTCTTCATTAATGGCATTTGTGGAAAAGACACCACAATTTTTTTTTTATAAAAATTACGTATTGACTTTTGTATGACGTCTCCCTATCTATTGCTTGAACATCAATCCATCCTAAACTTTTTAAAGCATAAACCTTAAAAGTATAACATGCCAGTTTGCAAGTTAATAATAACTGTGATCTCCATAGGCGTTACAGTACCCACCTCTCATGCATGAGATTGCGGGTTCGAAACCGGGCACCGGCTTGCAGACGGCGAGCAATGGGTGGCTCGCCGTCCGACCGTCCGGTAACCGTCCGGACCGAGCCCAAGTTGTCGACGGCGCGTACTATTCCACGCGCGCCTCAAGGAGATGTCAGCAAACGTAGAGGCCCAGCAGGGTCGAAGCCTACTGGGGCCAAGGGTCTGATTCTGAAAGGAAGACTCGGCCCCGGTACGAAAGGCAACGAAGGAACAGGAGTGGGTTTTTAGTCAGTAAAAGTCTGACACTATCTCCCGCCCCGCCCAAGAGCGGGGGATGTCATAAGATGATTTTCCCACCGGAAAAAAAAACCAATGTGACTAACTTTTAAATTCATATGTACTTTTCTTACTTTTTCTAGGACATTGCTGACCACTCATGCCTCAGAAAGCTCGTAAAGCCTTTAGTCCCTGTTGTCTGTCAAAGATCTACGAATATCTTTGACAGTCGTTACAGGTAGTCAGACGCCAGAAAGTATGACCATCAGTCTATCCAAGGAGTATCGTGTAGCCCAGTAACTGGGTTGTGGAGATTTGTGATACAACACTTTGTAGCGCTGACTTTACTTTGCTAAATATCTCAAACTTTGCTGTTACAATATCTATTTATTTTTACAAAATTTATATCTTGCTTTCTCTGGCGTATCTGTCTCTGTATCTGCCATGGTTCTTGTCATTTCATTAAACCAAATCTCAGCGATCTTTTTTTCAATTTTTGTATCCAAATATAATTTTCAGATATCCTCTACACATATTTGTATTTGTATAAACCCTGTTTCAGTGTACTCCTTCGTTGACCACATTTTCGCTCACCATCAGGTGATACATCGGTCATGCGCTAGCACATCAACAGTAAATAAAAACACACCCAGAAAATCGAAATAAAACAAAAAACATAGTTCTCTCCAACATTTATTGGTCGAAAAATAAATTAAAAACTTTGGATTTCAACAAAGGCCCGAAATCGTATAAATAAATACCTACAGGGACTACACTTACTTTAACAACATATTTACAATTTATTAATTACCAAATACTTAGAAGGTAGTTATTTTTCGAACCTCCAGTACTATTTATACAAATCTCATTTTGACCACAGACTCGACAACATTGTGCTTAAAATCCCCCTACTATGACATGCCAATTCCGTCATGACTTCGCTTTGAGAGAGAGAGACCGGTATACAGGACGTATAGCACTATCTCTTTTTCACAGCGCAATTCATGATAGCAATGACAAATCTTAGTAGGGGGACAGATCTGTAAAACCCACAGAACACGAAAAGGCCTACTATGACATGCCAATCCCGTCATGACTTCGCTATGAGAGAGAGAGACGGCTATACAGGACGTAAAGCACTATCTCTTTTTCACAGCGCAATTCAAGATAGCAGTGACAAATCATAGTAGGCAGATCTGTAAAACCCACAGAATACGAAAAGGCCTTAGCAGTCACTGCTATAGATGAATTGACGAAACCAAGGGTTATCAGTGTCAGTAACAGTTAGGTCAATGGTAAAAACAGCCGAACCTTGACGACATAAACCCGAAAAATCGTCAAACTTAAGTGGCAGTAGGCAGGTCACATTGCAGACCAATGGTCGATGGAACCGAAAGGAGCCACTCCACAAGGAGTGGTGATCGCGTACCGGAAGACGCAGCGTTGGACGACCTTTTAAAAGGTGTACTGATGACCTGATGAAGGTTTTTAAAATGTGCCTAAGTCTAACAGTACATGTCTTTTGGCGATTTCGTGTTCTATGATTGAACTCAACACATTTACT
Organism: Mythimna vitellina; assembly: GCA_949316375.1. Lineage (NCBI taxonomy): Eukaryota > Metazoa > Arthropoda > Insecta > Lepidoptera > Noctuidae > Mythimna > Mythimna vitellina. Next base: position 6,157,982 of record OX438711.1, on the reverse strand, counting down.
AACATAAAACTCAAAAGTGCTTTAGGCCTCATGTCTATACACTTCAAGTGATAAATACCTACATTTAATAATATCGAGTCATAATATCTACGTTGTGGACTGGACCTACTAGTACAGCAAGTCAAATAATTCATAAGTGAGAACAAGACAGCACATTCTATCTCTTTCTAACCAGTGAATGTTTGACGTGTAGTGCGATCGAGGCCAATTTTTAACAGCATTGTTCTCGAGTCTGTGGTGTCACTATTCCGCAAGGCTTAAACCCATATACCAATTGAATGTGCTCAAAGTAGTTTTCATTAAAATGGTTACTAAAATATTGCAGTATAAAAGCATTGAGCATAATGCTATTACAGTGGAAAGCGCAAAAAAAAATGCAGTTTTTTTTCAATATGGCGACTGTTTTGACAGTTCATTCAATTGATAATATTTGTTGGCCTTGCGAAACGGTTAACCAATTTCGATAACAATTTTCTTTTATTACTATTCGTCCCATATTCAGGCAGTCAGGCAGGGATGTTAAAAAAGAAATAATTACAAACATTTTTACAAAATGTTTTTAAACGAGGAATACATATTTTTTTACAGGTTTTTTATGACGTCATGAACTTAAATAACATTATTTTGGACAAATTAATTACATATTTTAGTAATACTTTATACAAATTAAATATTTAATTAAAATTAAGTACATATAAAGGAGTAAAATCCTCTGCCTCTACCGAAAAAATTTACATTTTTGTTCCAAATCAAACCAGAGACATTATGGCCGCGATTTTTAATTAATTACAGCATTAACTAACAATACAGCTGCAAAATATATTGTACAGTACACTAACGGTATTTACCGTCGCCCTACAACCTATTAAGTATTTTTAAGGTTCCGTAGGTATTAGAGGAACAAACAAAAAACATATCCGAATATAATACAATTTCATTTAAGGTTTATCTTTTTTGAGCAAAAAAATATTAGTTATCTTTTCAAAGTTTTCTGACAAAAATGTTTATTCCAAAAATATCTACAGAAACCTCCTTCACGTGACAATTCACGCAATCATTTTTTATTAATATCCATTTTTAGGAAAAGTGTGGATTTTGAATCTTTTTTTTTTCATTTTAGGAAATCGCAATGACCGATCTAGTAACTCAAGGTTTTAAGCTTTATTTTACTAATGCTAAGATTAGTTATTTTTTACAAAAATACCTTTAGAACAGTTTAAAGAGGTAGCTGAAGCTTTTTCATATTTCTAAAATTTTCTCGCTAATAAAAACGTTAAAAAATTAAGTACATTGAAAAAAGTCTATAAAAAGTGAAATAAGTACAAAATATTAATAAATTAAAATGTAAAACCTATATTAGCGATCGCTAGTAGCACCAATGCGAATATTTCTTAATAAAAATGGAACTTTATTTCATTAAAAATAGTAAAAAGATTAAATAGTAAGAGCAATGATCTACTGGTAAAAATTTTACATAAAATACAGAAATAATAATATCTTTAATTCATTTTATCCAGTTTTTGATGAAATTATTCACATATTTGAACTTATTAATAGAAAACGGCTAGTTATAGTTCATTGCTCTTGCTTTTCGTATAAAACAAGATTATAAATACAGATTTGGGTCATGAAACATTTAGATTTTACAACCTTTACTGAGCAAACAAACGTTTTACCAAACTACTTCGTTGAAGCTTTCGTTTTTTTAAAAAAAATAAAAGATTGAAAAAAAAAAAAGATGAAGTGTATCTTTTTTTGCAAAAAAATCTTATAAAGCTTCAACGAAATTGTGGTAAAACCAGGCACAAGTTATAGGATTGTTGCTTTGAACTTGAGTTACTAGACCAATAATTCATTTTAGTATGAACTAACAATTAGCGTAAAAGGAAATTTGTCACAGACAATATAATTTTAGGCTTACATAATATCAATTATTTTCAAAACCTTTCCCACATAGAAATCTATTGACATCTTACGACACAAGATTTGGTAACGGTTGGTCAAATTTTTTGTAATTTTTCTGCCATTACATAAATACGACTCTGTAACTTAGAAAAAAAATCTGATTCTTATTTCATTGTACTTTTTGCATTTCATTTCTCAATAAAATTGAGATTGTACCGGTTTCTTTTTAACAAAGACTTTTTTCGAAGAGGCAGTAAATATTTTTCAATTTGATTAATCAAAAGAGGTTACAAAGTCTATGTTTCATTGTAAAACCAATTAAAATAGATTAGCACAATTGATACTGACAGATATTGTCTTAACAGCCATTATAATAACATATTATGCTGTCGCAACCAATTAAAATAAATACCACGGGCATGTAAAATTGGCTAGCACGAGCTAGATTTTTAGTAATTTTTTATGACATAATTTATGTAAAAAATACAATTCTGATTCTATCTTTTTTAATGAAAAAAGAAATTTACGATTTTTTTTTTATTTGGAACGCATAATTCCAATTTCTATTTGGGAAACATTTCAACGTTAAATATAAAAATTATGTTTTTTTTTTTCATTATAATCTAGCGGACTGATTTTCTTTCGAGATTCTGCAAATGAGGTCATCATTTTAATAATTAATAACAATAATCAGGCAATAATTATTATTTCTAAGTACACAGCACAACTAATCAAAACTAATTAGAGAGATTACTAAGAAAACTTGTTTGTTCGTTACGTCTGAGTTTCAAATTGTATTGAGATTTTTAAATGCATTGTCAACTTGTAAAGTCATATTGCTTCACTGCTCAAATTTTATGGCGTTATTGTTTCAAATTCTTTGATATTGACCGACTTCAAAAAGGAAGAGGTTATATATCTTCGGCTATATGTATTTTTTTAAATACCTATATTTAACTTCATAATTATCCAGCAGCAGCAGTATTCTTCCTGTATCAGAAGTGAAAAAAATGTCTTAGTCACCAGAAGAGCTTGACAAAATTACATTTTAACAGCAATAAAGACAGTCAAAAAGCCAAAGTATAAGAGATTTGACCATGTGCCATTGCTGTAGCGTTTATCAATACCAAACATTCTGTACTTTTGAAAATAGTCATCGCTAATAGAATATCAGTCCGGTATTTCCGTCCGGTATTTTTTTATAGTGTGAATGTGAGAACACTGTAGACTCTGCAAATTGTTAGGTTACTTCCTATTACGACTCACTTTTTATTATGATTTTTTTTATTGCACTTTTTAGTTCAATATTGACCAGTCTACACTGTCCTTACATAATATCTACTTTTACTGTAATATGGAAATATTGTAAGAACATTTATTTTTAAAAGAGTAACCATGGACTTTCTTGCCGGTTCTTCTCCATAGGAAACGACCAATTTGGAACCGTGCACTAGCTTCTGACGTTTTATAAGTGCCCATGTAGGCCTATGTGAAATAAAAGCTTTTGACTTTGACTTTGACTTCGGTAACCTATTTCATATTTGCTTGGTTATCAAAACTGTCAGTTGTTATTTTGAAAACTTTACAACACTTTGAAAGTACAGACGTACACCCATAAAGAGTATTGAGGCATTTTGTTGTAGATTCACTTCTTTAAAAATGGTAACGTCATAATGTCCGTATTGGATGTCGGAACGACATAAAAGTCTTCATGTTTAATTAATAATGTTAATGCTGGTCTTCAAAGGTCTGTCGCAGTACCGACTTGAATACCTTCAGTTTTTCTAATTTCAGCGTTTAGTCCTAGTGGATTATCTAGCTGGAATCGTTCTTTACAAGCATCATTGAATAGATATGTTATAGTCTCAAGAGGTCCTAAACAAAGTCAGCGAAAAAATTGTTCCAAGAACACATTCACTATCCGTACAGCTTAGGAGTGGAATTCCTTGCCGGAGTCTGTGTTTTTCGATAGTTACAACCTGAGAGTCTTTCAGTCAAAAGTGAATAGGTAACTTCTAAGTAAGCGTGCTCTATCATCGACCACTGCATTGATTTATCTGATGAAAAAGTGGCCAGAGGTGAGCATATTAATAATAATAATAAAAAAACGACTGTCAACAATCCGAAATGTTTGAGATTGATCTCGTGACGTTTCGGTAGAGCTTGTCAATCCTATAATATATTATACACTGTATTTCAGATTTTTAACAATGGTCGATTTTTGGTAATAGATTGTCACTTTCTACGATAAGTTGCTAAGGAAACATTAATTTTGTTAGAACCAATAAATTAAGGACGGAACTGAAGGATTAATTACATACCAAAAACAAATGACTCATTATAAATTTTTCACATTATTTTTCTACAATCTTTAGAACCGAAGACTGGCATTCATAAGTTCTTTACTTTATATACTTTGTACAGACTTTGTATAGAGTATTAAACAACTCTCAATAACTCAAAGCAAAATCTACACCGCTCCTAAATCACAAATATGTACATTCATAATTGCTGCAAATCTCAGTACACCAATTAGTACCGATCGTAAAATGGTTAGAAAGAGATAGTCTTACCAGTCATAAAACAAAAAGAGACGACACTATTGCATTTGGACCGTCCTCAACCAAGGCATCGACTTATACTATTGAGATTGATATATACTGGGATTGCAACCCTTTGAAACCCCATTCACGGGGTTTATGTGGTCATTATGGGGTATTAGCCTCTCCCCTCTTTCCATGGCTTTCATTTATTAATTAATTTGCAACAGTCAAAACAATAGGTTGCGAATTTTGGTATTAAATAAAGAAAATCTCTTGAGTTGTTGTCAAATTATAATTACGCAATTTACGAAATGGTTACTAAAATAAAATAAGATAGTTAAAAGAATTACGATGGTCAAGTTGTTGAAATAACATTAGGTATTTTAAGGACATCAATAACTTGAATTACTTAGTTGCATCAGATAAATGAAATTAAAGTCAAAATAGTAACCAGACAGAAAATAATATAGCAAAATATGAATCTTTAATAGATTAAAACAAAAGTATAATATGCATAGAAGATATTAAAAAAGGTGAGCATGGTCGAAAAAAATTATCAAAACCATCTGCATACACAAAATTCTCGCTAACACCATTCTCAAAATCAACACAATAGCCATAAAGAATCATTTAGCGAGCAAAAACGATCAAGAAAAGAATATCTTAGATATCTAAGAGATATACCATCGAACCGATGCAACAATTTTACGCTTACACTGGGAATGAACTCAATCAAGGCCAGCCATTTTTTATTGAACACAAAAACTTTTTAAAACCTTGTCGTGCAACGGATTACCTGGAAAACTTTAGGCACATTAAAAATCCGAATTGAATTGTTGAGATTATAAAAGCGGGAAGAGTTTTGACGAAGCTTGCAGAATTTCATAAAGATGAAGGCTTGTACGTAATAAAAATATTAATTGATTGGCCTCATAACGGATTGGAATCAAACTTGTAATTCGATTCGATACGTGCAAAAGTTTTGGGTATGAATCATCTGGGAACTTCAAAATATGATCAGAATGATTTAGAGATGAGAATAGCACATTTTAAGGAAATTGTAAAAATCATGGATATCAAAAAAGCAGTTACTTAACATATTAATTCAAGAGCACCTGGTTAGACTGGAAATCAACCTTAACCTAGTTGGGTGAAGACTAGGAAAATAATAACGATCATGAAAGGTTTAGAATTACCTACAGATAAAATATAAATGTCAAAATGCTGTGAGCATCATCCAAGTGGAAGATGTTTATTACAAAGACCAGTTCAGCTGCCAAATGAGGTGATTAAAGCCATATCTCAGGGCTTTCGACTTTTACTGGCTGGCGCGAATTGAAATAATAATCCGAATTAAATTCTTAATACCCAGATCCACCACAAAACAGTTCAAGAATAAACCTTTTGTTTTGAAACAAATCCAATAAATAAGTCCACCTAAGATTCAAGACTTAAAATTCAGAAACATTATGAAATAAAAATAGCCGGCCACCATATTTTCTTGACAAACTGACGGGGGCATCAATCGCTTGCTTTGATGTCAGTATCCAGTGAATCGGCTCATTTCTTTAAAGAAATGTGCGTTGAAATTGAAAAATTGCGTCCCTTTAATGTTTTTAGAATAAGCCCTTGAAATAGAAATGTAGACAATTATAGTAGTAGTAAAGAAAATGTATTATATTTTCTTTACAGTGAACTTCAAGATAGTCGCAGTTAGAGACAAACTTAAACTACCTGATTGGATGACCTCATTACAGATGAGGAAATCTAAGAAGAAAGTATTTACTAGTATTACAATTGATGTTATAAGAAATACTCAAAATCATCTAAAACCAAAATTCAGCACAAAATCTTTTGTTGGAGTCCATAGACAAAGTTAGACTTGGAAACGGCAAAAAACTTAATAATCACGTGACTGGTAAGAAAAATAAAAGAATTTTATTGTTACCAGAACAAAAAGTAATCAATAACAGTACGCCAATGACAGGATTAGTTCCAAATATAAAAGAAATGAAGGCCATAAAACTAAGACAGGCTGATACAAAAGGCCGCTCTTAAAAAATTAAGTTTTTAATTGCCATTTTTATTAGAACCGTTTTATTATAATTATAATTTTTATCTTTTAGCAAGCCATTGATGCTATCGGTATCTTAATTGTATACTTACATTAAGTTTTAAGACTTAATTATTAGTTAATTTTCGAAACAAATTAGCCAGCGGATCTAAAATTATTTATGATTCTATTAATATTGCCAATTTTATTATTATTCATCATAACTGTCTGTGTATCTGTATTTTCAACTTAAACGTTTTTTTTATTGGTTTTCTATAATATCGCCAAACCAACATTTATTTCATTTTAATTTACACTATTACATATTTGTTTGAATTGAACGTAAATCTAATCGATATTTTCTTGTATTACATTCCACTTAGTTCTTCATTAGCAAATTCTAACCAACGATTAAATTACTTCATTCAGAATTTGCATTTCAAACCGTGTAAATTCAAAATCCGTCGCCATTTTCCGTTACTAAGGAGGGGCGTCAACAAAATTTTGAGCATCGCTGTTCCAAAAATAACAAACGAACGGATGAGGTCGTTTGATTCTCAAGATTAATGCGTTCCTATGATTTATCATCTAGTTTTGCGTATAATTTACTGCCATTTCTTGTTCATCCTCTTTTTTATAATAACAGACTGTTTTTTGTTTTGTTTTGTGTTCAAACAATGCTGTCTACAACTTCATGATGGTTATATTTTAGTAACTATTATATATTTCTTTATAATTTTTTATTGACGACAGCTGAACCAAAATTTGCTATCGTTGTATCGATTCCAGTGGTTTTTTCCGAAGAATTTGTAAGAATGAGATATAATTACTATTCGTTCAGAAAAGTATTTTCTTCTATGATAAAATTAATGTTGCTTTGATTAAATGTATTGAGTACAGACTGGCAATTATATTACATGTAATTGATGCTTCAATATTTCTTACTTTATCTATTATTAATGATTGTAGTCTGTATGTAATACGACGTATGTATACTCGCATTGATTGCTTCGGAGTCCATAATGTGACTTATAAATAATTAATTAATGTCACCGGAGTCACCTTCCATTATAATAAATCAAATGACAATATTGTATGTTAACATTTACCTAACTTTTGTAATTTAAAGAATCTTATGAGCAATAATAAGCCTAAAACAAGATTGGGGCCTCACTAAAGTCAATGGGCTTACCCTTTGTTACTTCCATAGGATCGAAAATTTAAAAAAGGTGCCCCATACTAGGACTTACAACCTCATCATCATCATCTTGCTGCCCTTGTCCCGTGCTATTTGGGGTCGGCGCAACACGTTTTTTACTTCCACTCTGCCCTGTCACTCGTCATGCTATCACTAACTTCCTTTTCTTTCATATCACTCTTCACACAATCCATTCATCTTTTCTTTAGTCTCCCTCTCCCTTACAACCTAAACTACATTAATATCTATTGGCAACACAGATTTTTGTTTTTACAGGAATTGAACCCTTGGCAATCAGTGCAGTAGACAATTGCTCAAATACTGCGTCAATCCTGTTCTCTGTCAATGTGAGTGTACTTTACACGTCTGCATAGCCCTTAGTTGATTTCAGGCAAGATGTTATATAAAGTTACCTAATAAAAATCAATATAACTGTGAACCAGTTACTGCACACGTTACGCAACTCAATCAGAGATCAATTTATAATGCATTCGCTGACGGCTGAAGTTTTAAATGAAATGCTGTTCAAAGTCATAAATGGGGACATAAAGACATGGTCGCAAAAGATATTATCATTAGTAGGACGGAATTTCATTGGAAATATACTAAAGGATGGAAATTGCTTTTTATGGTTTCGAAATAAAATATGGTGTCGAAACAACTGAAGTTATTGAAGATAGAAATAGTATTCCTTGTTTTAAAATAACAAAAAGGACTAAATAATGAATACATTATGTTTTACAAAATAAACACAGTTGCAATAGTAACAATTCATAAAAAGGTCGAATATATAAGGAACAACCACAAAGTAAACCAAACACTATCGAAATCCCAAAAAATAAAAAACAAATATTTTCAAATATCCATCTTTATATCCGATAAATCATTTCACGAAGACGTGTCTACGCTGATACAAGATTCATTTGCATTTATGTTGTTCGAACAAGAAGAAAAATGGCCGCCGTTCAAGTTTTAGCGAATATATCAGAGGAGATAGATCGTTCTTTATTTTCCTTCAACTACTCGTAGCTACGGTCAACAACCCGTTTGGCCGGCGAGGTGGCTATGGATATTACTTTCCTTTTTAGGAGAGGGCCGTGTCTGCCATTAACTTTAAGTATTGCTCTAGCGAACATTTTTCAAGCTTTTGACCCTTTCAGAATTTATTCCCGTATTTATTTGGCCATTTGTATATCATTCTTTGGAATGTCGTCTACATATTAAAGTACACCCACAATTACACCTCTGCTCTCCGGAAAAGATAACCAAGATATTATATGTTATGCTTTAGTAGTTACCATTATTTCGGAATCGAATATTTGAAACGAAATTCTGTTGCTTGCTGTTGTAAGTATGGGTAATAAAACTAACGACCCATCACCAGATTAAAAAAAGATTTAATGGAACGAGCTATCTCCATTGATTCTTATTATAATGATAGTTAAAAGTTGGCTATAGAAAAAAACAAGATAATTATCGAAAAGAAAAGACCCAGATAAATCTTCAATTTCTAATTGTAAAGTTTAAGATAATTACAATGGTATACAGTAGAGAGATTTATTTTTCTTAGACGGCTTTTAAAATCTGTTGAACAATTAACATATATACAAACTGAAGAGAAAGAACCTCATATAGACATACTAAAACTAACAGAAGAAGTGTATTAAATAAAAATTAATGGGAAATAATTAAATTTTATTGCAACACGACCGATCGCATAAACATTTTTAGATAAAACGCTTATAAGATTTATAGCAGATCAACCAATAGTAGCAAAAGTAGCAGTGTACGTCGTAAAATGGGAACCAGTTCAAATATTGTTAGAAATTCTTGGAAATAACAACGAATTTAATGGTAACTGAGTTATGGAGGTTAGATAGACAGTCATTCCATGTAAAATACTGTATTCAACTGCATCCGGTTAGACTAGAAATCGACCTCAACATGACTAAGAACAATAATGACGAAAAAATAAATGTCTAAATTGAAACTTTGTTATTTGGTAGTCAAAAGTAACAGCAATGACACAATCGGTGATGCAATTCATCTAAAAGAAGTAATAAAACCAAACGGAACTCATATTGATAATAATAATACACTAGCAGATGAAGAAACAGTTCTAACAACTATTACTACACCTATAGCAGCCAGTGTGATAGATACTGACAATTACAACAACATGATTTTAGACTGAGCAAGCAGTGCCGCAGGCTAAAACAATAACTTGGTACAATATCTTTGTCAAACAATTTGAAATAGGTGTGCCCTAAGACACGCCTAGTAATTGTAATAACATAAGTTGATAATGTTAAGGTTTGCTAAAATCTAGATGAAGTAGGTAGACTTGAAGCCAGACTGACTGAAATTGCAGGAACGTAGTCAGAAATTAATCTGATTCTTTATATATAGGTAGTAAAAAAGGTTTTATATTCTCACAGGTATATTTGATAGGAACTACAACTGTTTTTGAATGTTATCAGCTTCGTATGGGTGTTAAAAATCATTGAAATTTTCGGCTTTTCTCTATTACAATTTGCATGCATACTCTGTCTATTGATGAAAACTGCATGATAATCCGTACCGTACTTTTTGAGTTTATCGCCTTTATACAGACAAACAGACGTGATAGGGGACTTCGTTTTATAAACATATAGAGATTAGACATCACTGATATCATTGTAAGAAAATATCGTGACAAAACCTGGAGTAATACCTAATTAAAATAAGCCTGAAATCGTCAACACACACTAACAAACGAGGTGAATAATACTCGTGGCTTTTCTGAATGAAAAGGACCATTTGCTATGAATTGGGAAAGTAGCTGGCTAATATTATTTTGTGCTCTACAAAGAGACGAACTTTATCAAATATAAATTATACTATATGTGTACCATTTGAGAAACCAAAATTCAAGGGCAAATATTGTTTTATGATGAAGAACCGGCATCACGAAAACTTTTGTAATTGTTAAGACACGTTTCAGATCTGTTGTGACATTCTCTTGTCAAAAGTTTTGTTATTATATTAAAATGTATTTGGTTTATTACTTAATTTTGATGATCACTCAAATTTGTTGAAGGATCAATAAATTGAGAATGCATTTATCGGTTTTTATGACAATGAATTCCTTAGTACCAGCTTGTAGTTAAGATTTGCGATTGATTTAATGCTTGTTTCCTTTTTGTTGGTAAACTGTGTGTGGTTCTGTATCTCTACCAATCCTTTCGTAAAATACAGGCATGATATTATATCGAGACACATTTATAAGTGGGATATATCGTTGAAGTAACATTGTGTTCTCGCAATGAACTAGCTAACTATATCATTTAGCTGGAGCTATTTTTAAATCCAGTACGTTATGTAGGTACTGAACCGGTTACCGTGTGCCTTTGAGGAGTACAATCAACTTAAAACTGGCTAACAGTGCCGTTTTAAATTTCTTTTTAAACCTTAAGAAAGATATTTAATTATGTGGGATTGAAACTATTGAATTTGGACATAAAATAATTTAGTATATTGTTAATATTAAAATAATATTTGACAAAAAAATTATTAGTAAAGAATTTTACTAGCAATAACGTGATAGAGACAAGGAAGTCCATATGAATATAACATAGATTACAATTTCAATGGCCATCGTTGGTTTGTAGTGACAGTAAGATCTACACTAATATTATAAAGAGGTAAATTTTTTTTCCGATCCTGTCCGCTTGCTTTTTTCACCGATAGAAAGCCGCTTTAATCCCGAGTGACATAGGCTATATTTTATATACGGCATCTAATTAGACTAGGAGCCGATCAGAGCATAGTTGGAAAAATACTGAGCAGAAAACTAGATCTCTTAGTTTTATTAGTTGCTATTAAAACAAGTCCAAAATATTCCCCTTTTCAAATACCAAAATTTAAAATATCTTTAATACTTCATAACTATGTCCACGATCATATTATATCCATCATAAGTCCATTTCTAAACCCATATATTTTAAATAATTTAATTAGCTTAACTGAACATAAAATTTAATGAGTTGATATATTTATTGTTATTGTGATGATATAAGGCGGTTTGGATGTGGTATTTCATTTTGGAGATTTTATTATTTATAAAATCGTAAGAGAGGTGTTTTTTGCTGAATTTGCTATGAACTAAAACTGTGTTACTTTTTCAATGATCCCAAGTTTGAACACAATGCAACTGAAATTTACGATATTGAAAATTAGATTTTTGATATTAGAAAGTCCGTTTTTAAATTTAGTAAAGAAATATAATAATCCATTACAATTTTTAAATCTGTGAGTGAAATATATAAAAACTTTTATGCTTTTAGAGATTTAAATGCTTGGTACGGTTATACTTTGGCAATTTGCAATGATAGTTGTAACCAAATTGATTGCGGCCTTTTCATCAAAAAACCAAGAGTAATTATTTCATTAAGTACAGCTACAAATCGATTTGGCAAGGTACATATAGCATTGATATGGACATATAAAATTCATTCATCATAATTGCAGAAACTAGTTACCAACAATTAAAATCATCAAAGCAAATTCTGTTTTTGCGCTATTTCATTCATCAATGAGTCTTTATCAAACAGTATCTTTAAAACAAGAAATACTGTTAATTTCTTGACTTCCTTTGGTCAGAGAAGACAGTGAATTTATTCTTTGATGACAGATATTCAACATTTCCCAATTTGAAATAAAGACTTTCATTTATTTATTGTCTTATCAATCCGACTACCAAAAGGTGCTGACTCTATCATTTTTAATCATTCTTTGTCGTAGACTAGTCGACGCTCTTATTCAATGGCAGCATATTTACGAGCTGACATAATGAATGAACTATTTGTTTACACAAAGACCTTTGTTAGACATTAACGAACTAATGACGAACGAACCCTTTTCCAAAAACATCTCTATATTATGCCACCAAAAAGACAAGTTAAATTAAGAAGACCGCGACGTTCTAACAAGTCTAAAAACATCAAAAAGGTATGTACAAAAAAGCTTCACGTCTAAATTATTACAAACACGCCAGGGAGATTGGTTCGTCCACAATCCCTTCAGGAACTTAAAATAGCTTAAGACAAGTTTAAACAAACGAGCTGTACCCAGAAATGCTAAGTAGACGTTTAACTGTTTGGTTTAAAATAAAAATAGAAGCACTCAAAGTCAGTTGAGACTTGGTTACTTCGTATACCTGTGCTTCAGATTATATTCTCGCCTGTAAAAGCTTTATTGCTCATTTATATTGAAAAAAGTACGATGGAAATTGATGCTTACATAGATGTTTCTAAAAAACATGCCCTGCGGGACCCCAAAGATAATTTTATATAATTTTTAACATGAAAAGCAAGTTTTCAAAATTATTTGGTGTATTTGACAGACATATTTAGTCTAACCAGAAGATTTCATCGGTAATTTAACTAAAAAGCGCTTTCTAAAGATGAAATGGCTACTATAGTAAACTATATGGGTTACGCTTCGTTATAAGCAAAGATACGGCTCTTAGTTCCGACTAAGACATATGCAGGAATCAGGCATAAGGCTATTGTTCTCTATAATTTATTGCCTCACGCTCTCTCCAAAGGTTTGAGCAATACTCCAGACGTTCTAATGTTAATTACGTTAGCACAAGTCAAGACTACGCTTAGAATTGCGTACTTGAAATTAAATGGGAATATTTAGACAGACATAATGAAATGGAGGCCGTAGATTCAAAAGGAAAATATGAATTACGGTTCAGTTCTTTATGTGGAAGAATAAACTGATTACATCGCGTTACAAGTACAGCCAAACGTGGAAAGCTTTAACGTTCTCTATCGTCGACTAAATCATCGCTTACCATCAGGTGAGATAGTGGTCAGCCGTAAGCAATAACAAAAAAGCAAAGGCATTATACCATTCATAAACAATCTGATCAAGAAACTTAAAGAAAAACTTGACAATCACCGAACATCTACAATTTCAACAATCCACTTCAGTAACATTAATATGCTCTTTAAAATCATCTTAAATAGATAGATTTTTTACAACGATATTGATATTATCCTTTGAAAAGATCAACTATGTTAAAATCTGGTAAAAGTTAGGTCATGATGCACTAAACGTTAGTACGTTTAACTTCTAATTATTTTAGACTTTGTTATCATTAAAACTATCACCAGATTAGCTGAGTTTTCTAAAGCTACTGATTTTAATCGTGTAGAAATGGTAGCAACAGAATTACTAGTAAGAGCGTCATCAGGACCTGTACCATGACGTTTAAAGTTAGATTGTTTCATTTTTATTTCCAGTGTGGGTAAGAGATGGCGCTAGACAACCTATATAGCTCTGTCTCTTATCCACACTGAAATAAGAATGAAACAATCTTACTTTGAACGTCATGGTAACCCCGCAGGTACTGTTTTCTCGGATTTGGGGTTGTAAGAACAATATTTGCAAAAAACCTTGCGAGTTTTCAGTACCATGACGCATTGTGTTATATCTATGTACGTCAGGTGTGTACGCTATTTTCCTGGCGCTTTTTTAAGGTGTGGTAAAAATGTATTGTTTAAACCATCGGAGTGTTTGGGGCGTATCTTCCGGTTGAAACGTGTGAAATGTATATATGCTTTAGTAGATTTGTAACGATGCCGATATCCGTTGACATTGTCAAGGAATTTTAATGGATCCTTGATTTTTATCAGGAGAGGAAAAGGGCTCTTTTTACAGGAGTAAAGAAGAGACCTCTAACCAAGCAAAGTGAGCTTTGTAGGCTGATTTGTACTGATGAATCATCGAGTTTCTGAATAAGTTCCAAGGAGTATATTCTCAGGCCCATGAAAAGTTTATTGCTAAAAAAATCGTAGATAATATATGAAAAGGTAAAAGGAAATGAAGTAAATTTGCCGTAAAACTCATCTTCCAATGCTTCAAACCAAAATCAGTGTCACCTAAGAGTGGTCACATTTTTCAAGTTAACATTTGAGGAGAAATCCATTACTTGATTATTACTGTTTCTAGTAAAGTATGGTTCTCAAGAACCGAGATTGTAAAAGTCACGATCGAATGAGACCTCATTGCCTACTATTGACTTTTAACGCTTGAATATGCATAATCTGAAATCGATTTTCCGTTACAGTTTTACTTTTGTGGTCATCAAAAAACTGGGTGACAGAAATTGTTAGCCAGTACTTGCTGCATTGTCACCTGCTTGAGAAGCTTGTTTTTTGACCAATATAAAGCAAAATGCGAATAATTTATAAAGAGAAATGTCTATATAGATGACTCTATTGTGAACTGGATTTTGTTAAAGACGATAGATAACTATTGAGATGACTGATAAAATTGGATGGAAGTAAAAGAGATTCTCTATCAAACTAAAACTAACTTGAGTTATGGCGAGAAAAACAGTTAAGAATATAATCTTAAAATACAAAATTAAGTTACTTTTAACACTGTATGTTCAACTTAACATCATAAAAGATCATGCACGGTCGGAGTTCTATATTTAAACTCACATTTGTTTAGAAAACAATGCATGACCAAAGTCACTGTTAAAACTGTTTTGTTTTTAAAAGAGAATAAAACCTTTTTATGTGTCACGTTCGTTTTATCTTTAATTATCTTTATTTTTGGAACGATAGAAAGATTTTCTTAACTGTTGTTGCCAGATGTTGTAGTTTTAAAATTTGTTTTCTTGTATCTTGTTGTTTTGAAGCTACCTCAACTATGCAAATGAACACTGGCATTTTTCTTATTACTCCATTCTGTTATTTATTGTGTATAAATCTCAGAGAATTGAGATGAACAGCTTGGCGTGTCACATTCGGTATGAATTATAGGCTCATCCTGGCTAGGTCGAATATCATTTCTATGACATGACTCATTATAATGAGTTCCTTGCTCAAACCCTTGGAATATGCAAACTGATACTTGTTCTGCTGTATTTTTAGAACAGTAATTAGCATATATTTTCTCGGGTACACTTTTATCTTGTACAATTTTCCTAAAAGACTTATCTGAGAGATTGGGCTGTGTTATAGCTTCACGTTACATTGCGTCATGTTTTGTGGGTCATGCTTAAGACATTTCGTTGTTTCTTTCACGGAAATGTTTATCTCATTTACGTGTTTTCTCAATACAATTTGAAATTCATTCGCTTTTTTCTTAAAAACTACCTAAAATATATCAACTGTCTCTATTGAGTTATGGCTAACAGAAAACCGGTCTATTTCGACTACTATTTAACTATTTGACTATTTTGTTATATTGTTAAACATGGTTTTCACACGTTTTAGTAATGGCACCACTGTGCTTAATCCATATTTTGAAAAATATGAAATTTTCAATGTCTTTAAACAGTTTTGAAAATTCCATCTTTTCTAATAGGTGTAGGTCGCAGAATAATTATTTATTTACCTATAAAGGCATGTTACTATCTTTGTTATTTAATCTTGCTATTTAGTAATAAAATAATGGCGGAATTTCTGACATTGCATTGAATTTTTTAACCGCCATTTACAAAGATAGTGACGTGCGTATTCGATCAATATTTTTCGTTAAATAAAAGAAAAAAGCTGAAATGCAAAAATCAGTCAAGAAAAATGAGGTGAAAAGGCTTCACTTTTAATACATAAAATGTAAATATATCACATAATAAAAGCATATTATAAAGAGAAAAAATACTAAAACCAAAATCACAGTTTTCTAGACAAGATTCGCAACTTGTCCAAAGTTTTTCATTTATAATATAAATAAATTCTAATGTATGCATTATCCATTGTGAAAATAATGAAAAAAAACTTGTCTTTTGAACTAAAAATTAAAAAAGCTACCTAATTTTTTATATACGTTTTCCTATATCTGCATTTGATCCGTTATGAACCCTAAGTCTTATTCAAATATCCTTTGCATAATGAAAAATATAAAAAATCGTTAATTCCTAAATGGTTTAAGAAACCTAATTTTATCATACATGTTAACATTTCTTTATATATAAATATATTTAACTGATCGTAGACTACAGTTTGATGTCCTCTAATGAAATTAACTTCACATATTAGTTCGATTACTCAGTAGGCCCATTACACTTAGATAAAAATTAGGCTTTCGTGTTCCTTATAGACTAAACTGTCAAATTGGAACTTGAGTTTTGCACATCCCTTTATCACCATTCGGTTACTTACAACTCGATAAGATCCACAATCCTTAGGGCACGTCACTAATGCAGTACACCACTTTAGTTTTTTTTTTTTTTATCACACAACGCACAGATTCACGTGTAAATTAGAGTGTCAGGACGTAAATGTAGCGTGTGTAAAGTTTGTGTGGTGTGTGGGCCGGGTTTGTCGGCGAGGTCGGGACGCGGGGGTCGCGCCGCCCGGGCGCACATTCACCGAGCCAGCGGGGCCAGCACAGCACTCGCGGCCAGGGCCAGGGCGAGCGACGAAGCCAGCGCCGCCCCGCGAGAGTGAGACAGCTCCTCACTCTTGATCACCTCATTCGGCGTCTTGTCGTACTTGTGCGTCTTTTTAGTCACCGGCTTCATTGTTGTGGTCGTGGTGGTGGTCGTTGGGGTCGTTGGTGGCGGCGGCGGCGGCGGGGGTGTTGGCTGAGGAATTGGCGCCGGGGACTGCTCCTCAGGCTTGCAACACACCCGGAACACCAGCTTCATATTGTGACTCAAACATCGACCTCCAATACGTCTGTGCAAGTCATCTTTACTGGACGTCGATATGAAGTAGTAGTCCTTCCCCGGAAGGAACTCTAGACCACCCGGCTGCGGAGTGAACGGCCGGAAGGTGATGGTGAAAAACATTAGTTTGTGCGGTTTATCGCATATAGCGATTATTCTGGGGTTCGGATTAGTTATTCTACACGTATCATATTCTTCTTTGCTCACATTATAAATTATATACTTTTCTGTGTCCTCGTCAAAAGTCCCTGGAGTGTACACTGGACAAATTATATTCACTTGGTCGTATTCGAACTGAGCGTTTCCTTTATTCAAGTCAAATACATGATCCGTATTATCTATTCTGAATATGCTGTTTGTTGTATTCCAATGTATGTAGAAGGACTTCGCATAGTTCCCCATCACGCTTTCGATGAAGAAAATGAGCACAAGGACGGTCCACGGCGTATGACGGAGCCCAAAGTAAGTTAGCGACACCATCCTGACTGGTTTACTCGACTCGCATTATTCGACGAAGATGCTACGAAGTCGTTGTTCGCTACACACTATCGCACATACACCAATCCATATTTATATTCCACGATCACTATACATCACTGAACGTCCACAGTTTCACATATAAAACACGATCAATCCATTCAGAGGCGACGCGATGGGTCCTCCATGTTACTCCGTCCGCTAGATTCTATTCAACGATAAATGTGGAATTTCATAGGACGTGGCCCGTTCAAAACGCGTTGAAAACGACGCTTTCGTTGAATCTAACACTGGTTTGAACTTCACAGTTGTGTTAGACGGCTATTAGTGTGAGGATAAAGTTGAAATTAATCAATACATCACAGATTTTTTACAATACAGAGGTGTTCTTTGTATTGGGAACGGGCGACGCGGACTGGGACGGGCACGTAAGCGCCGCGCGGTGCTCGGCCGAACTACTGGAATGCGACCCGCGGCCACGGTACGCATGCTCGCCCCGCCCGCGCCCCGCACCCCCTGCCTTACCGACGCGTTCCGAGCTTTGCCGAGCTTTCGACTCGTCGCCATTTTTGTTCTTGCCCTGTACGAAAATGTAAAACGTTATTAAACACACGAATTATTTAACAAAACTATAATTTTTCGAATAGTTGTCGTAATTTTCTTTTTAAATTTTGGAATAATAAATAATTTTTATTCAAAAGTTTGAATAAAGAGCTTTTTGGTTCGACACGAACGCACCCGTTAGCAGCCATTGAAAAAAGTCCACAACTGGTTTATACAGTCGTAAAAGGGTATGACGCCGAAACATTACTGCGACGATATTGCACACAATAATAATTTATAATTTTATGCTAATTATGCCAAATGATTTTATTTCGCATAATTTTTTTTTCTTTTTTGCCTGTCGATGTTATTAATGAAGCTTTTAGTATTCGATTTGAGGATTCCATTGACTATTAAGAATCGATTATAATGGCCAGAAACAATAATGATTGGGATCTGTATATTTCTTTTTTATTGGTTCAAATAAGATTTGGGTTTTGATTGATTGTTAATTTATTCTGATAATTATTAGATTATGAGTTTTTTATTACAATGTGGTAAATATCGTAAGTTGCATAGAATCGAATATACTATTTATTTATAAGTATATATATATATTTTTTTATAGAAGATCATAGTTTAAAACAAAAACTTTATATGTGGGGAGACCTGGTAATCTGTGTGACAGCATTTCCTAGTACAGATACCAATCTTCTTCAAAAGAATATTATATCTTCTTAGGTAAGTATGTAATGTTACTTTTTAATTGCACATGCTTTAAAATTTTAATTTTAACTTTATCACCACGTTAAAAGAGTAATTCCTATTGTAAGTCCACGTTTTATTTATTTTTTAAACAGAAAACAATTAAGAAGCTAGTGCACGGTTCCAAATTAGTCGTTTCCTATGGAGAAGAATCGGCAAGAAATTCCATGGTTACTCTTTTAAGAAATAGTTGTTCTTACAATATTTCCATATTACAGTATTAATCCTTCTGGTATTTATCCAGTTCATCTCTCCACCTTCGCCTTGGTCTGCCGCGGTGTCGCCTTGCGTTTAGTGGGACCCAATAAGTGGCTCTTTTAGCCCACCGGTCATCTGACATGCGGCAGACATGTCCGGCCCAATCCCACTTCAGAGACTGGCCCGCAATGGCCGAAGACAGACTTGTGTGGAAAAGGGAAAGGGAGGCCTTTGCTCAGCAGTGGGACATAAATGGGCTATAAATAATAATAATAACAGTATTAATAGATATTATACGTAGGAAAAGTGTAGACCAGTTAAAATTGTACGCAAAAGCACAATAAAAATAATCATATAAAAAAAAAAAGAGTCGTAATAGGAAGTAATCAAGAATTTGTGGAGTCTACAGTGTTCTCAAGTCACATTACAAAAAAAGAGGCTATATAAAAAAAAAAAACAAGAAAAATATGAATAATTACAACTATCATTAAATGAGATGTTAAATTACTAACAAATTTAAGGTCATGTGTTAAAAATAAAAAAAAACGGAAACATTATAGGATCACTTTCTGTCCGTCTGTCTGTAAAGTTCATTTATCTCGGGAATGCTTAGAGTTATCGAGTTAAAATTAAAACCATAATATACTCAAATTTGCGCTCCCTTGAAGCTGTGAAACAAACAAACTTCTAAGTTAACGAAAAAAAAGAAACGGCCGTTTATGTCGCAAAAAAAAGTATATTTCGAAACTCTCAAATGAATCAAAATTAAATTCATAGGGTACTTCCCGTTCACCCAGAATCCTAAAATTTGGCATAAAGCTATATCTTATAGCACAGTTATAGGAATAAATCTGAAAACAGTAAATTTGTTGTTACGTCACAAAAAGAAAATCTTTTTGCGTTTCGGAAAAATCTCCCAGACCTCCATTCGTAAATTGAACTATTTACATAAGTAAGTACATTCGACCACATCATCGCTTACCATCAGGTGAGATGGTGGTCAAACGCGAGCCTATCATTAATAAAAAAAAAGTTTGTATGGAACTCTCAGCGCGTGAATCCGACTCATACTTGCCCAGTTTTTTAAAACACGTACAAAAACCAATCACTTCCCGTTATTTTCCTGGACATGGATAGCGGCCTCTCCATATTTAATTCTGTTATTGAAAGTAAAAAAAGCCACATAATACATAACATATCTGTAGCGACATCTATGGCGTTACATAAGAACTAATCCTGCATCGCGCAATCAAAGTTCTCCGCGCGATTAGAACATATAGAACAGCCCGAAATCATCTACTGGGCAGTTGCCTACCAGACATAACACCCGTCTGGTCGGAGGATCCTCCCTTTTCAACGGAGGTTTGCGTGACTTTACATTCTGTTCCGCATACCTCCAAATATTTACTGTAGGTACAATTATTATACACAAAGTATTAATATGATAGCTAGGTATCTATCAAATATTAAAAGGTTGATTATGGTTGTCAAAATATTTCCAAACAGTGTGACGTTATATTTCATTATTTATTTAGACATACGAAACAGTTTTGTATTTCAATAATAAATATTGTTCGAAATAGAAATCATATATTTTTTCTTTGATTTGAATATTATAGATACTGTGGCGTTCATAAAGGCCACACATATATTGCTTACTTGGATACTGGCCAGATAGATATACTCGTTAAGGTTTATGTTTAATGAAAAAACTTTTTACAAAAAAAAAAAATACAACCAACTTCAATGTAAAAAAACACTTCTTCTTTTCGTGTCGATGTACTCTAATTTTTTTCTGACCAGTATTTGGCAACCTCTACGGCTCTGTTATTGGCCTCGTATAGATCCTGAAAACTGCAGGTGGTTGTGCAGGATGGACAGCATAGCAAATGACGCATGTCCTGAGCAGCGGCTCCACACTGGCACTGTGTTAGAGATGGGTCGAGGAAGCCCCATTTGGCCAAATTGTTTTTACAGCGGCCAACCTGGGTCCGCAGTCGGTTAAGAGATTTCCAGATTGGGCACTGCAATTCGCATCCAGGGGGGAGATGTTCTGACGGGGTGATTAAATTTGTAGGAGTTGGATGCTTCTGCAAAAAAAAAAACACTGAAAAGTGCAAAATAACTTTAATTTAGGAAAATTAAAGTTATTTTGCACTTTTCAGTGTTTTTTTTTACATTAAAGCGGTTTTTTTTTTTGTAAAAAGTTTTTTATTTTATAGTTTTTAGTTATGGTACTACCACTAAAAATTACCCCTCAGCCATACTTAAATACCTAATAGCCAAATTGCATCTCATGACAATTCTAATAATACTAAACACGGTTAGATAAAATTAATTTATTACATATCCGGTGCCTAACTTCAGGCTTCATCATCAGATCAGTTCGATATATTCCCCCTCTTCTTTCAGTCTTTCAGTCAGTCATCGACTACACGTATAAATAAAGCAATTTTACTTGTTACGACAGTTCTGATGTGTTCCCATGAGGAGTTCTGTTTCATATCTTCGAAGTTCATGATCAGATCATAACAATATTTTTATGGGTGGTCCCATAGAAATATTGTTATGATCTGATCACTTGGAAGCATAAACTTTCAATCAAAAAAAATTTTCAAAATCGGTTCACAATTGTTCAAGAAATCAGTGAACATACATAAAAAAAGAACATACCTTCAGTCGAACCTAGAACCTCCTCCTTTTTGAAGTCGATTAAAAAGCTTTGAGGGATATTCGAAACAAGTTTGATTGGATATGTGAAATAATAAAAATATAGAATCAGAATCAGAATCATTTATTTGTAAAACATAGGTGAAGAACATATATACAGTAATCATACATGTCAAGGTGTTAAATAGATAAGTGTTGCACTATGCTTTGTCATTGTTGACATCGTGACATCATTGTCGACCCATCTCTAACACAGTGCCAGTGTGGAGCCGCTGCACAGGACATGCGTCATTTGCTATGCTGTCCATCCTGCACAACCACCTGCAGTTTTCAGGATCTATACGAGGCCAATAACAGAGCCGTAGAGGTTGCCAAATACTGGTCAGAAAAAATTTAGTTAGAGTACATCGACACGAAAAGAAGAAGAAGAAGATTGTTGACATACAAATATTATAGGTGGACATAATTTTATATAATACTGTAACTTATAGAGCTTCTAGCATTATAATATAGTATATTGACCATAAAAGCATTTGATTCGAGCCCCGTCCCCACAATACATATAACCTTGTATTATCTGTTTCATTTTTAGGGTTCCGTACCTCAAATGGAAAAAAATGGAACCCTTACAGGATCTCTTTGTTGTCCGTCTATCTGTCTGTCGAGACCCCTTATTTTGGGAACGCGTGGATTTATCGAGTAGAAATTCAAATCATATACTCAGGCTTTCAGTCCTTTGAAGCTGTGAAAAATATGAAACTTCTATGTTTACTAAAAAAAAAGATACGGCCGTTTATGTCGCAAAAAAAACGTATATTTCGACACTCTCAAGGGAATCAAAACCATAGGGTACATGATATGTTGACTTATGTCATGTCCAACATGTATACTCAAGTAGCCGATAAGCTTCCTAAGTTTGTTAGAAAAGAAAATATTATAACTTGTCCGACAGTATGAGAACTGTCTTGTATCGTCTTTATTTCTACTTTCACGCAAGCGCGCTTAGCTTTTGCCAGCGTCTTGGCAAAAGCTAAAGCAAATCTGACAACAAGTCCACTTACCTACAGGTCTATTGTGTAACCCAGTATAGTTTTAGCGTAGGAGGCGGCCGCACGCGTGAGGAAATGGACGTCCTCACGCTCCAGCCAGCGTAGGCGTGGGCTTGCGGACAACAAGCAATGGGTAGTTCGCTGTCCGGACCTCACATCCTCCGCTCTTGGGCGGAGCGGGAGATAGTGTCAGACTTTTACTGACTAAAAACCCACTCCTGTTCCTTCGTTGCCTTTCGTACCAGGGCCGACGCTACCTTTCAGAATGGCCCCAGTAAGCTGCGACCCTGCTGGGCCCCTACATTTGCTGACATCTCCTTGAGGCGCTCGTGGAACAGTACGCGCCGTCGACGACTAGGGCTCGGTCCGGACGGCCGGACGGCGAGCTACCCATTGCTCGCCGTCCACAAGCCCGCGCCTACTGTGCCACGGTTTCCCTCTCAGAATTCGCCATGACCTTATCAGGCATCCTACCTGCTGGGCCCCTACAGTTTGCTGACATCTCTTTGAGGCACGCGTGGAACACTACGCACCGTCAGGACTCGGGTTCGGTCCTTACCGGACAGCCGAACCGCGAGCTACCCAATGCTCGTCATCCGCAAGCCCCATCGTTAAAATTATATTTCATGTGGGCATGTATTCTTGCGTGATCGAAACAGAAATGAAGATATCCGCAGGAGAACCAAGGTTGCCGACATAGCAAAAAGAATCGCCAAACTTAAGTGGCAATGGGCAGGGCACATTGCTTGCAGAACAGATGGCCGTTGGGGCCGAAAGGATCTGGAGTTGCGACCACGTACCGGAAGACGCAGTGTTGCAAGGCCCCCTACAAGATGGACCGATGACCTGGTGAAAGTTGCGGGAATCCGATGTGGTGACATTTGGGGGAGGCCTATATCCAGCAGTGGACGTCTTTCGGCTGAAATGAAGATGATGATGATGACCATGGCCCTGGAAAGTAAAGGGCAACTGAAAGAACACAGGTGGGTTTAGACTGTAAAAGTTGGACACTTCTTCTCGCTCTAATTAGAGCGAGAGAAAATATTTGATGATTTTGACGGAAACCACGATTTCCCTCTTTTTTTCAGTGGGAAAATCATCTAATGACATCCCCCGTCCTTGGACGGAGGGGGGAGATAGTGTCAGACTTTTATGAACTAAAAACCCACTCCTGTTCTTTCATTGCCTTTCGTACCAGGGCCAAGTCTTCTTTCCAGAATCAGACCCTTGGCCCTGCAGTTGCTGACATTTCCTTGAGGCGCGCGTGGAACAGTACGCGCTGTCGACAACTTGGGCTCGGTCCGGACGGTTACTGGACGGTCGGACGGCGAGCTACCTACTGCTCGTCGTCCGCAAGCCCCATCGTTAAGATTATATTTCATGTGGGTATATATTCTATACTTTTGTGATCTACCCTTCTAACTGAGACACAATTATGCTACTTGTATCACTCTGCTCACCTCGCCTTGTATTACAGGCGTAATGTCATGTTACACTAATGACTGTACCAAAACACTAAAGTAATTGTCAAAGAGTCCAAGGTTCGGTTCCTGACAAAGACACTCATTAGCATTATGCAACAAATCCTACTTAATTAGAGATGATACGGTTTCTGGTGGATGTAGGGGGAATATCATTTGGGTAGTAACAGGAATAGTCTAGCTTGTTTTAAAGATTCACTTATTTTTCTACGAAACTGTTTCTTGTTTATTTACAAAAGTATTTTAATTAAATTGTTTAATTCATCTGACATCGAAAGTACTCGTAAATGAGAATATTTCAATTCATATATACTTAAGCTTTTCTAAGTTTATCGGGATACTTGCGTGAGAAAGCACGTTAACCAACCATCAAAGAAAGATGAAGAAAAGAAGATATAAGACAGTGTCAGACTTTTACTGACTAAAAACCCACTCCTGTTCCTTCGTTGCCTTTCGTACCAGGGCCGAGTCTTCCTTTCAGTATCTGACCCTTAGCCTCACTAGGCTTAGGAGATGTCAGCAACTGTAGGGGCCTGCTGGGCATCTCCTTGAGGCGCGCGTGTAACACTACGCGCCTTCGACAACTTGGGCTTGGTCCGGACGGTTAACGAACGGTCAGACGGTGAGCTACCCATTGCTCGCCGTCCGCAAGCCCGCGCGACCTAATGGTCTTTGTATTCAATTCTTGTAACTTTGTATTCAATTCTTATTGATTATTAAAGCAAATACAAGAACAAAGTTAATTAATATTTCAATAAAGAGTTGCCTTGACTGATTTCAATACGAAACCAAAGTAATCAAGGTCGTTTATATTTTGAGAATCCATAAATGCTCGACATTTGAAAGGATCTTGTAGCTGCTTTAGGTAATAAATAAATTCTTTCTCATTACTGAAGCAAGATATTTATTTAGCTTTCATTTTTTTGAAGTAGTAATAGGTTGGTGGTGCTCTGAAACAGTGAAACTCTGAAACTGAGCAGTGGTGGCCGAGTGGTAACGGCCCCGACTTACGAGTTGCAGGTCGCGGGTTCAAACCCAACCAGACGTATTACTTTGTGTAATTTATTTCATCACCACTGCTCTCAAAACGGTGAAGGAAAACATCGTGAGGAAACCAGCATGTCCTAGAACCTAAAATTCGAAGACATGTGACATCCACCAACCCGCACTGGGCCCGCGTGGTAGATTACGGCCCATTCCCTCTCCTAGAGAGGAGGCCTGAGTCCCAACAGTGGGAACATTATAAGGCCGACTATGCTATGCTATGCTCTGAAACAGTAAGACTAAACAGACCACAAAGAAGATGGCGTGACGAATTGGACCAATTACGTCAGATCTAGAAGGAAAAAGCGTTTGCTCGCGATAGTTGGAAAGAGTGGAGGGAGGCCTTTGCCGTGGAGTCAGACAGAAATGGTTAGCAACAAAAAAAGAGGAGTATGAAGATCCATAATTGATGACAAGAGAATGATGACACTCTTAGAATCTCTTTATTTAGACAAATCTTTCCTCTTTATAATATAATAAAGAGGAAAGATTTGATTTATTGTTTATTTGTTTGTATATTAAAATTTAACTCAAAAAGTACAGGGCTTGCGGACGGCGAGCAATGGGTGGCTCGCCGTCCGACCGCCCGGTAACCGTCCGGACCGAGCCCAAGTCGTCGACGGCGCGTACTGTTCCACGCGCCTCAAGGAGATGTCAGCAAATCGTAGGGGCCCAGCAGGGTCGAAGCCTATTGGGGCCACAGCTAGTGTGAAAGCGAAACCCGGGGCCCTGGGACGAAGGCAACGAAGGAAGTGGAGTGGGTTTTTAGTCAGTAAAAGTCTGACACTATCTCCCGCTCCGCCCAAGAGCGAGATTTGTTATAAGATGATTTTCCCACCCAATAAAAAAAGGGCTAATTTTCAAAATTCTTTCACCAGTAGAAAGCTTCTTTATCACTGAGTAACATAGGCCTATATTTTCTATTTTCACGCGGGTGAAGTCGCTGGCAACAGCTAGTTTAATATAAAGTGCCGTCACTTTCGGTTTTTCTGGCATTTGCTTGAGGCGCGCGTGGAATACCCCGTTTTCCATTTCCTCTCACTCCGCCACCGATCGCCTCCACAAGGACCCTAGCCGGGTATAACTCCATCGTGTCCTCCGGGTTATCACATAATGGTTACACCCGGGATTTGCTTCCACCTGGATCCGAAACAGGAACCTCCATCCTTGCTATGTCTGGTATAGCTACGTCAGGCGGAACGTGTCAACACTGTGACTCCTCTCCAGCCACTTTTATCTTAACCTGCTCTGCACTGTCAATGACTATGCCAGGAGGACCCGAGTTTCCTTTTCCCATTAGAATAGAATAGAATAGAATAAACCCAAATATCAAATATCTAATATCATTATCATCTTCCTGCCCTTATCCCGTATTATTTGGGGTCGGCGCAACACGTTTTTTTCTTCCACTCTGCCCTGTAACAAAAAAATCTAAAATTTAAATAAAAAAAAATAAAAAAAAAGTAAATATCTAATATCAAATATATATTTATCTATATATTTAATTTCAAATATATGTTACTTATTTATTGTGCGCACCTACCACAGTGTTGTTTTTTTTAACCCAATGGTTGACTGGTAGAGAATGCCTTGTGGCATTAAGTCCGCCTATGTACCACCACTGTACATGAAGTTTAAAAAATAAATAAACTTTTTTGAAACCAAAAATGTAACACAACTTATACATAAACTTAAATCTATGGGTACAATGGCGGTATTATCGCTAACAGCTATATCTACCAGACAACCTTAGGATGGATCGTTAGAACTTAAAATAATACAGAGGGTAGTCTGCGGTGTACTGCTAACAAATTGATCAATCTCTATATATATATATGAAACACAAAACATAACTATATACATACATGTTATAATCTTCTTCATCATCATCTTCCTGCCCTTGTTCCATTTTATTTGAGGTCGGCGCAACACGTTTTTTTCTTCCATTCTATCCTGTCAACCGTCATACTATCACTAACTCGATTTTCTTTCATATCACTGTTCACACAATCCATCCATCTTTTCTTTGGTCTCCCTCTCCCTCTCCATCCATCCACATGTAAACTCATAACTCTTTTAGTAGCATGCGTTTAATCTCTCCTCTTTACATGACCACACCGAGACAAACGATTCCCTTTCAACTTTTCAGTCACTGGCGCCATTTTCAAACTTCCTATAATATACTCATTTCTCACTTTATCCATTCTCGTCACACCACACATATAATATGTTACACAATTTCATCAAAAAAGGACCCATTATCAAATCTCAATACCGGACTATCCCACGCCCACACAAACCCATGGCCACCGTAACATTCCGCCCCAGTTCTTCAGCGTCACCTAATGCGTATTATACATACGTTTGACAAATCCTATTAACGAATATACTAGCCATTTAGCCATCCGGACGGAATAGGATCGACTAAAGACCGGATTTGTGAACACGACAAACAAAAGTGGTTAATTGTTAGTGAATATTCATTGTATTTATTGAAAGGTTTTGTTTTTGTGGCTATTTAACATAATGACGGTTCGTAAGTGTAACCGTTCGTTGAAGCCGCCGGGATTCCGATCACGATTTCCGGCCACCGTAAGCGCGGACTTGCGGACGGCAAGTAATGGGTAGCTCGCCGTCCGACCGTCCGGTAACCATCCGGACCAAGCCCAAGTAATCGATGGCGCGTACTGTTCTACGCGCGCCTCAAGGAGATGTCAGCAACTGTAAGGGCCCTAGTGTGAAAGCGAAGCCCGGAGTCACGGGATGAAGGCAAAGAAGGAACAGGAGTGGGTTTTTAGTCAGTAAAAGTTTGACACTATCTCCCGCTCCGCCCAAGAGCGGGATTTGTCATAAGATGATTTTCCCACCCAATAAAAATAAAAACCTAAAAAAAAAATCGTTCGTTGATAGTAAAAATTAATGGGTGGCTAAAACGTACCTACTTACCCATCTTGGTCACGGCATAATTATGGCGGTAAGTGCCCTCTTTGAAGAGTGGCTGGAAAGACAACACGGCGTCCTTAACTTCTGCATGACGCAGGTTCTCAGCGGAAATGGTAAGTTCGCTAGGTTTCTGCACCGGATTTACCCGGGTGTCACCATTGTGTGGACCACCCGGAGGACACGGTGGAGCATACGGTAAAGGTGTGCCCCGCCTGGGCAGAGCACCACCGTGTCCTCGTAGGGGCGATCGGCGGCAGCGATGTATCGCGCCGGGTCTTGGTACAGGCCATGGTCCGGAGCAAGGAGGAGTGGTAGGTGGTCGCCTCCTTCTGCGAAGCAGTAATGCTAGCAAAGGAGGCGGCCGATCGCGTGAGGCAACGGTCCTTACGCCCCAATCCGATCCCGATTGATTCCGATCCCGATTTTCGGCTACCGTCGGTGCGGGCTTGCGGACGGAAAGCAATGGGCGGCTTGCCGTCCAACCATCCGGTAACCGTCCGGACTGAGCCCGAGACCTCCGAAAATCTTCTATTTTATTTTAATCAATATTCTGAATGACGATACTTTTTCTGAAAAACTTTTAAGGGTTTAAAAAAAACACGTATTTCCTAAAACAAGTTTTTAAAAATATTCGAGTAAATCAAGGAATTACCGAATGCTAACAGAGTTTTCAGGTGTTATCTTTCTTTTTTCGCGTTGCCTTTTCGTCAAACATCGCGTTGGATTGCGTTAGATGAAGTTACAAGCTTTTAAACTATGCTCGATGTTGACGACAGGCGAGTGGAAAAAGACGTCTTAACGTGATCCATTTGACGAACTAAACTGAACTATTAAAGGAGTAGAGCTTTAAAGGGTATATAGCTCCATCCCTCTTTCTGGCTCACACTTGATATTTTAACATGTCATGTAAGGCTACAGGGGCCCAAGTCTGCTATTTTTATAAATTCGTCATTCCAACACGATCCCATTGTCATTTTGCTAAAAGTTCGTAATCTGCTAATTCATAATGATCGATTACTGATCGGTCAATGGTCTCGTAATAGAGTTTTGGTAGAATGACAATATCGAGCTTATTTAAAGCAATTACTGCACAATGACGTTCTAATAGTAGATCACTGATCAAAGGAACTGTCAAAATTTTAGCAGATTGCCGCATACGTCAGACATTAATTTGTCAATATGTACGAGATTACCATTCTATGTCACTTCTTTCAATGGAGTGTCAGTGGTTGACCATTGGAAAGTCATAATGACGCCATTATATTGGTAGATTACCAATTTGTCAAAATCAACAATTATGAAATCAATTATAGAACATTCTGACACTATTGTAATAGCAGACTTGAAGCCCAGGGCCTCAAGTTATCTACTAATATAATGGCGTCATTATGACTTTCCAATGGTCAATCACTGACACTCCATCGAAAGAAGTGGTTTAGAATGGTAATCTCGTACATATTGACAAATAAATGTCTGAAGTATGCAGTAGTCTGCTAAAATTTTGTTAGTTCCTTTGATCAGTGACCTACCATTAAAACGTCATTGTGCAGTCATTGCTTTTAATAAGCTCGATATTGTCATTCTACCAAACCTCTATTACGAGACCATTAACCGATCAATGATCTATCATTATGAATTATCAGATTACGAACTTTTAGCAAAATGACAATGGGATCGTGTTGGAATGACGAATTTATAAAAATAGCAGACTTAGGCCTTTGATCATGTGCTCATTCTATCTCTAGCGAGTTACCCGCCAATAGACTGAAGACTGAGTACATGTAAGTGGTATGTTGACTTATGTCATGTCCAACATGTATACTCAAGTATCCGATAAGCTCCCTACGTTTGTTACGTAAGCAAATATTATAACTTGTCCGACAGTATGATAGCCGCTATCTCGTATCGTCTTAGTTTGTTTGGGACGGCTGATATCAGGAACTACCGATTTTTGTGTTCGTCAACACTTAGCTAATAAAAATAATATTAAAAAAAAAAAAATATTTGTATTTATATAGGAGAACCAAGGTTACGGACATAGCCCGAAGAATCGCCAAACTTAAGTGGCAGTGGGCAGGGCACATTGCTCGCAGAACAGATGGTCGATGGGGACGAAAGGTTCTGGAATGGCGACCACGTACCGGAAAACGCAGCGTCGGAAGGCCTCCCACAAGGTGGACCGATGACCTGGTGAGGGTCGCGGAAATTCGATGGATGCGAGACGCACAGGACCGGTCATTGTGGCGGCATTTGGGGGAGGCCTATGTCCAACAGGGGACGTCTTTCGGCTGAAATGATGAATGATGATGATGAAATTTTTTATTTGTATTTGTATATAGTTTTGCTTTCTGGATCAAACCCTTGATCTAAGTGCCCAACGCGAGCCTCCTCAGATGTTGGTCGAGGTTCTTAGCAATTAAGTCAGTGACCGTCACGACTATTAGCACAATTATTATTATTATTCTGTCGCTGATAAATTATCACTTTGTCTGTTGCCTCAGGTAACTATGAAATAATATTAATCAAACTATATTGTTCCTCAAGGAATGATGTATATGTTGTTCTCTATAATAGGGATGCTAAGATGCCAGCCTATAAATAGGGAATATGTAATATTTGTTATCTAACCAAAGGGCTTTTTATGGTTGGAAATCATCCAATGACATCTCCCGCCTTTCGTGTCAGACTTTTACTGACTAAAACCTACTCCTGTTCCTTCTTTGCCCTCGTTCCAAGGCCTGGAGTTCTCTTTCGCATAACCCATGGCCCCAGATGGCCTGCTGGGCCCCTACGGTTGCTGACATCTCCTTGAGGCACGCGTGGAACACTACGTGCCATCGATGACTTGGGATCGGTCTGGACGTTTACCGGACGGTCGGACTGCGAGCTACCCATTGCTCGCCGTCCGCAAGCCTGCGTCTACGGTGATCGGAAATCGGGGTCGGAATCCCGGCGGCTGGGGCGTGAGGGCCATTGCCTCGCTCGTGCGGCCGCCTCCTTTGCTAGCTTTACTGCTTCGCAGAAGGAGGCCACCGCTGAAAATTGTTTGATAAGTATAGAAAAAAATGTTTTACAAAAGAAAAATGTTATTTAACACCGGCTTCCAAAATTAAAGTTTTTTTGCACTTTTCAGTGTTTTTTTTACATTGAAGTCCGTTGTATTTTTTTTTTTCGTAAAATGTTTTTATTTTAAATTTTTTAGTTATGGTACCACTACTAAAAAATACCTTAGCCAAATTTAAATACCTTATAGCCAGAGTGCATCTCATGACAATTCTAATAATCCCAAACACGGTCAGATTACATTAATTTATTACAGACTTCTAGTGCCTAACTTCAGGCTTCATCATCAGATCAGTTCGATATATTCCCCCTCTTCTTTCAGTCAGTCATCGACTACACGTATAAACAAAGCAATTTTACTTGTTACGACAGTTCTGCTGTGATCCTATGAGGAGTTCTGTTCCAAATTCTAACTTCATGATCAGATCATAACGATATTTCTATGGGACTAATTTGGAAGCATAAACCTTTCAATAAAAAAAAAAAATCAAAATCGGTCCACAATTGACCGAGAAATCGGTGAAAATACATAAAAAAAATACATTCAGCCGAACATCCTCCTCCTTTTTGAAGTCGGTAAAAAATTAAAAAAAAATGACGTGCGAATTACTTTTGCTGAAGATATGTCTCAGTCACATACAACTACAGAGAGTACCTGTACAGTACCACTAGCTCCATCTAGCGTTCGTTCGTCGTGTTTATAATAAAATGCAAGTTTAAAGTTTCACAATACATTAGTAACATAATATCTTCTATTTGTTTGTTTGTTTTATTGATAGTATGCGCGCGCCTAAGGTTTGTGGGACACTGTAGCGTAAGGTCTACGAACTACGCGCGAAGAATCACCGAATTCTCGGATAAACGCAAATTAGTGTTGTCATTACACTACTGGCTTTCATAACGTCAAAAGTACCTACAAGTTATGTTTTCTTTTGAACAATCATACAAATAATTTTCTGAGTTTTAGGGTTGATAGCGATTTGGTGACGTTCGTAAGCTACACAATTTTTTTTTTTTTTTTTTTTCACACATCTATCACACAATGCCATCCAGTCTCAAGCTAAGCAGAGCTTGTGTTATGAGTACTAGACAACTGATAAACATACTTAAATATTTCTAAATACATACTTATTATAGATAAATTACACCCAGACACAGAACAAATGATTGTGCTCATCACACAAACATTTGTCCTGGGTGGGAATCGAACCCACGACCTCTGGTATAGCAGTCAGGGCCACTAACCACTAGACCAACAGGCCAGTCAAAATACTTGTCCCGTGCGGGGATATTTGAGTTAACATTGGCATGGTACACAATTGTTACAGATCGAGCTCGGAGAACGAATGCCCTAAATATATTATTCTATATAATCAAATTACAGTACAATATAATTATGCAATTATTGTGCATTTAGTCATGTAACAGAAACGATATATTATGAGAAGGCACACCAGAAACAGAGCAAGTGCAGTATATTTATATGATCATCTTAGTGCCCTTGTCCCGTTTTATTTGGAGTCGGCGCAACACGTTATTTTCTTCCATTCTGTCCTATCACTTCTCACACAATCTATCCATCTTTTCTTTGCCCCCCTCTCACTCTCCATCCATCCACATGTAAACTCACAACTCTTTTAACAACATACGTTTCATCCCGCCTCTTCACCTGACCATACCAAGATAAACGATTCCCTTTCAACCTTTCAGTCACTGGCGCCACTTTCAAACTTCAGAAATCAGAAACGTTTATTTTAAACAGACCAATTACAGGCACTTTTGAATTGTCAAAATGTCAGTCAGTCAAAAAAAAATAAAAAATTGAAGCTAATTTGAACGTTCCAAAGCGTAGTTCTCTATGGAGAAGAACGTGCAAGAAACACCATGGTCATTCATTCTCGTCACACCACACATCCATCTTAACATTCTCATCTCCGCTACGTGCAATTTTTAAATTTTCATCCATCTTTTTCACAGCCCAACATTCTGATCAATACAGTATGACAGGCCTTATCACGGACTTGTAGATTTTACCGTTCAACTTGAGTAGTATATTTATAAAATGGTAGAAATATCTAGCCATCGCCACAGTAGACGTCCACCTTAACACTTAGCCCCCGTACTTAGCGCAGCAATATCACGTGTTTGTGCAACGTGTCAAGTATACCGCTAAAACATAGCCTTACTCCCTGACTCCCTCGGGACAGAGGGCTTTTTATTTGTACGGCAGATGCTAAGAAAATACAGTAAAAAAATATCGGATATAGCGGTGTTAAAATTGAAAATGAGGTGTACAAAAAGGTTTTATAATATTATTAAGAAAAAATTTGTGAAACAGTGTGAGATATTGTAAAGATGAAAGTTTGTTTTATATGTTATGGTGTGCAGATTCTTACAAAGATGGATCCTTCTGTCCATTCTTATGGTATATAAATACCTGTTTAAAAGCCCTCTTTGCTTTCAGAGGACAGTATTGAGTGCCATCTCATATGTTATCTGTTTCGTGTTAAAGAAAATCAGAAGATACTACCTTATATAGAAACTTTAGAGTTTCTAAAAACTCTTTTATCGACTAAAAACCCACTCCTGTTCCTTCGTTGCCTTTCGTACCAGGGCCGAGTCTTCCTTTCAGAATTACCCTTGGCCCCAGTAGGCTTCGACCCTGCTGGGCCCCTACGGTTTGCTGATATCTTTTTGAGGCGTGTGGAACAGAACCCGCCGTCGACGACTTGGGCTCGGTCCGGACGGTTACCGGACGGTCGGACGGCGAGCTACCCATTGCTCGCCTTTTGCAAGCCCACGCCTACTGGGGCCATGGGTGATGCGGAAGAGATACCCGGGGCCCTGGAACAATGACAAAGAAGGAACAGGAAAGGGTTTTTAGTCAGTAAAAGTCTGGCATGCCCTCATGCTCCGCCCAAGAGATTAAACGATTTACCCACCCAAAAAAAAAGTGGATATTCTTCAGGACATTATAGCCCCCTAAAGTCCCGCCGCTACGACCACTCCTGTACTTCTTAAATAAGATGGCCGCAATTCTCACCCGGATTTTTGTTTGTTATGAATGAACTTGAAAACTGCGATTTTAAAAAATCTTCCACCAATAGAAATTTAATTTATCTTATCACGTGGGCCAAGCCGCCGCTAGAAGCTAGTCAAATATGTGTAGGAAATAATTGGTGGTGACATGGTAGACATTCCACACATGCGCACACACATCACACACACAAACACTCAACACACACTATGTGTGTGTGTGTTGTATTTATGTATGTACGTGAATGAATGTGTTCTCTAACCGTTCTGAGCATAACTCCAGGCACACAAGAATCACACCCAAGGAAGGTAATTAATTCCAATTCTTAGCTGTATAGCTAAGGAGTGAAATTCATTTCCGGGGTCTGTGTTTCCTAATTGCTCTATCCTAGGGGTCTCCTCCCCTCGAGCGCCGATTTACATACGTCTGCCCCCCTAGCCAAGTTACAGCCGTTTCTTTTCGATTCTCTTTTCGTCGATCGCCTCGAGTAGGCCACGCCTCTGATTCCTTTGTTCAAACGTCATCTCAACGCTCAGTCACGTGATCAGAACAAAGGAATAAGAGGCGTGGCCGACTCGAGGCGATCAACGAAAAGAAAATCGAAACAAAACTGTTGTAAATTGGCTAGGAGGCCTGTGCAACTTGAATGACCTTGAAAAGTGCTTAACTGTCGTACTGTACACACGTTTGTATGAAATTTATTTGGCTGAATATTTTGGTTTTTCCTAGAAAAACTCCAGAAAAGTATAAGACCCTCCGCGCGCGAGGGGTTAGGTCAAGAGTGAATAGATTACTTGTATGCAAGCGAGCACATCATCACAGTTTATTTTCAGATAAGACAGTGTTCAAGCTTAAGCCAATCGATAATAATAATAAAAACTGGGCAAGTGCGAGTCGGACTCGCGCACTGAGGGTTCCGTACAAACTTGAAACGTAAATTGCGGTTTAAGTTTATGACGTATTAAAAAAAAACTACTTATTAGATCTTGTTCAAACCAATTTTCGGTGGAAGTTTGTATAGTAATGTACATCATATATTTTTTTTTAGTTTTATCATTCTCTTATTTTTGAAGTTACAGGGGTGTGCCCCCACACATTTTACCAGTTTGGAAGTATCTCTCGCGCAAAGTATTCAGTTTAGAAAAAAAATATATTAGAAACCTCCATATCATTTTTGAAGACCTATCCATAGATACTCCACACGTATGGACTTAATAAATTTTTTTTTTTTATTGGGTGGGAAAATCATCTTATGACAAAACCCGCTATTGGGCGGAGCGGGAGATAGTGTCAGACTTTTACTGACTAAAAACCCACTCCTGTTCCTTCGTTGCCTTCGTCCCAGGGCCCCGGGTTTCGCTTTCACACTACCCGTGGCCCCAGTAGGCTTCGACCCTGCTGAGCCCCTACGATTTGCTGACATCTCTTTGAGGCGCGCGTGGAACAGTACGCGCCGTCGACGACTTGGGCTCGGTCCGATTACCGGACGATCGAACGGCGAGCCACCCATTGCTCGCCGTCCGCAAGCCCGCGCCTACGGTGGCCGGAAATCGGGATCGGAATCCCGGCGGCGGCGGTTGGAGCGTAAGGACCGTTGCCTCACGCGATCGGCCGCCTCCTTCGCT
Source organism: Mythimna vitellina (assembly GCA_949316375.1). Taxonomy (NCBI): domain Eukaryota; kingdom Metazoa; phylum Arthropoda; class Insecta; order Lepidoptera; family Noctuidae; genus Mythimna; species Mythimna vitellina. Next base: position 6,121,712 of record OX438711.1, on the reverse strand, counting down.
AGCATTACTGCTTCGCAGAAGGAGGCGTCCGCCTGCCACTCCTCCTCGCTCCGGACCATGGCCTGAACCAAGGACCGGCGCGAGAGATTGCCGCCGCCGATTGCCCCCACGAGGACACGGCGTTGCTCTGCCCAAGCGGGGCACACCTCCACCGTGTGCTCTACCGTGTCCTCCGGGCGGTCCACACAGTGGCGACACCCGGGCATCGTTTCCGCACGAATCCGGTGCAGGAACCTCCCGAACTGACCGTGTCCGGTGAGAACCTGCGTCATGCGGAAGGTGAGGACGCTGTGAGGTCTTTCCAACCACGCCTCAAAGAGGGGACTTACCGCCATAATTGTGGCGTGCCCAAGTTCTAAGTATGTTGAATCCCTAAAATTTATTGTTTTTTTTTCTATTTTTGTGTGAGTATCTTAATGCAAGTCACAGAATACATCTACTTACTAAGTTTCAACAGTTTCGGAACAACAGTTCTTATAGTTTCGGAAAAAAGTGGCTGTGACATACGGACGGACAGACAGACATAACGAATCTATAAAGGTTCCGTTTTTTCCTTTTGAGGTACGGAACCCTAAAAACTAAAATTAGAACTAAATGAAAACCCTCACAGACAGTCCATAAACCCCTACTTCACCGAACCACAAAAACGTCAACTGATTAGAATAGTGCCCGAACTTTCCCGCCAAGTGTAGCACTGTTAGTTATATATTCTAGTCATCTCGTCTGGCGGAGTCTGGCGGTTTATTCTAAAATTATATCAGATTTCGAATCTGGACGAGTAGTGTGTGTCTAGCAGGGAGCCTGGAAGTACAGGCAGGCTGAGCAGTGTCTGAGGTGCACAAGTATTTATTTAAGGACATGCAACTCGACATACTTATGTATGTCTTTATTTAAAACTAGCTTCTGCCAGCGGCTTCGCCCGTGTGAAAGTAGGTTTCTCCTAACAAACTTTGGTAGATATTTATAAGATCTACAATTAATTGGAACGTTTTATGGTTCTATCTTTTATAGTTTAGGCAGCGTACGCAAAATTTGTAACTTTTCTGGTTGACTTTTTACACCTTGTGTCCGAAAAACTCAAATTTCTTACGGAAACCTACTTTTTTCCAAAATAAAATATAGCCTATGTTACTCGTGGATAATGTAGCTTTCGAATGGTGAAAGAATTTTTAAAATCGGTCCAGTAGTTTTTGAGCCTATTCATTACAAACAAAAAAACTTAGTAAATATTAGTGTAGATAATCATGTATGAGTTCAACGATCAGTGTTGAAGACGTTAATACAACGAGATAATTACTGTGTAAAAAGCGAGGTCCTGGTCTCCTGAAATACAGGCTTGCAGCCTAGTTTAGGCAACAGTCTTCCACAATAATAAAACCCTTGTCTTGTCACTACATTTTAAGAATTTGATGTATTGTAAAATATTGTGGTGAGAAAAATAAACATTTATTGTCATTATCATAAAATTTTACTGTTTTTCATACAACCGCTCTTAAGCGATTATGACGTTTTTACACATTTTTCATTAGATATTTTGGAAACACAGTATCTTTTGGATATTATCAACAATTTTATTGAAATCAATTTATAAATTTGTGTAAAAATATTCCAGTAAAGACTTTTGAAAATCTGCTATTTTGCATTACTTTGTGTAATTTATTTCATCACCACTGCTCTCAAAACGGTGAAGGAAAACATCGTGAGGAAACCGGCATGTCCTAGAACCAAATATTTGAAGACATGTGACATCCACCAACCCACACTGGGTCCACGTGGTGGATTACGGCCCATTCCCTCTCCTAGAGAGGAGGCCTGAATCCCAACAGTGGGAACATTATAAAGTCAAAGTCAAAAGTTTTTTATTTCACATAGGCCTAGATGGGTACTAATAAAATGTCAGAAACTAGTGCACGGTTCCAAATTGGTCGTTTCCTATGGAGAAGAACCGGCAAGAAACTCCATGGTTACTCTTTTAAAAAAAATTGTTGTTACAATATTTCCATATTAGAGCATAAGTAGATATTATGTAAGGACAGTGTAGACTGGTCAACATTGTACTAAAAAGTACAATAAAAATAACCATAATAAAAAGTAAACTAAGAATTCGCGGAGTCCACAGTGTTCTCATATTCACATTATAAAAAAAGAGGCTATATAAATAAAAGCAAGTAAAATAAATAATTACAACTAGCAAACCCGGCGAACTCCGTTTCGCCACCAGATGGCTACGTTTTATGTAAAAAAAAAAAACCTATAAACCTCACGGAGCCCGAGACCTTTCCAACGAATGCAAAACCGTGGAAATCGGTTCGTGCGTTCTGGAGTTATAGCGTCAGGAAGGAAAACCCGACTTATTTTTATATAGTAGATTATTAATAAATGATACGTTAATAAAATAAATAATAATAAAAAAAATATTGCAAAAGCAATGTGTTAGAAAAAAAAAAGTATATATTATAACAAATGTGGAGCAGTTAATAGATACATTTACACAATATTATGAGCTACCAGGGGGGCACATGTGCAGCAGCAGTCATTGCCAAACAAGCGTGTCTTCGACATAGTCTTTAACCATATAATACGCTTTTTTAGTTAGGACACATATGGCCGACTATGCTATGCTAATAGTTTTAAGATATAACCTTCCTCTATCATTTGAAACAAGCTACTATTCTCCTGACTGTACTTACTTAAGGTTTCGCATGTCAGTACAGTTCGCTTCATTCGGCCACTTAGTTCAGAAACACGATACTTGTAGGCACATACTAAGTAATGATCCGGGTTCGTTCGCGATTATTTGAGAAAGCAAATTAACGGGACATGTATTTTGAGAACGTTTGCATTAACAAAAATCATAGACTTTATAAGATACTTTGATACCTCTTTTTAAGGTTCAGTACCTTAAAAAGAAAAAAAAACGGAACCCTTATAGGATCTCTTTGTTGTCCGTCTGTCTGTCTGTAATTTTTTTTTTCTTTGATAATTTGTATGTCTCGACTGTCTACTATTATGATTCATGCATGTAGTGAGTGAATACAGTTCTACTGGTTTCTACAGGAACGTATTTATTGCATAAAACACAAAAAAGTCAGCGCGCCCTTGAATAGTTTTACAATCAAGATTACCCCTTCGAAAGATGACGGATACCGTCAATATAACAATATTTTTCTTTAAGTATTTTACCGCTGAACGATATTAAGGTAACAATTACTACTATCTTTTATTACTCATCATCTTTTGTTTGCAAAAGATATTTTTATTTATCTTTTGTGTTGTCTGTCCCCTTTCTAAAATTTCTTGTAACGGTTCGCAATGAACTAATAAAATAATAAAACAATTGTTTGTCGGCGTGTTAACCGGTGCCTCTATTCTTTCTAAAAGGGTTTTCTCGTCATAAAATTACCGGTAAATACAAAGACAGTTATTTCCTTTTTAAATATTGTAGTTATGATTGTTTATATTGTGTATAGTTCCGTAAAGAGTTGTGGAGAAAGTAAGTGTTGTTGAAATATGTTTTTAACTGCTTCGGAGAGGTTTGTTTTGAAATTGCTTGTACTTCCCAAAATATGGTAGTATACAGATGATACCCTATTGATAATTGGAAGAGTTCCTTACCTCAAAAGGAAGGGGTATCGAGTTGAAATTAAAACCATATACTCAGGTCTGCGGGCCCTTGAAGGTATGACAAAGTCAAACTTCTAACATAACGAATAAAAAAGATACGGCCGTTTATGTCGTAAAAAAACGTATATTTCGTCACTCTCAAGGGAATTAAAATTCATAGGGTACTCCCCGGTGATTCAAAATCCTGAAATTTGGCATAAAGCCACGTCAACGTCACACGTCACAGAAAAAGGAATAAAAATAAATCTGAAAATAAAAATAAAACCTTTTTTTTTTGCTTTTCAGAAAAATCTTCGAGATCATACGTGCGTGAGTCCGACTCGCGCTTGCCCGATTTTTTACTTAAGTTTTAATCTGTCTCAAATTATTATTATCTAGCTCCGTATTTGATAAGTTTTGACATTGATTGCGCCTTTTGTCTAAGTGGGTAAAAATCAAATAAATTAATGGCACGGTTTTTTCGAGTGAAGTTGCCATTGAACTTTTGCTATAATAATTATTCGCAAATGAATTCCTAGTGGATATTATGTTATAAATTTAGTATAATTTCGTATCGTCTACGCAGCTGGTCGATATAATAAGGAGTCATTGAAACAGGGGCGAATTTAGTTAAATAGAACTGAGAATGAAGTGTGTGTGTATGTGTGTGTGTATATCTATATATACCTCGGCGAAGCTTGCTGAGAAGCCTGACTGGATATATTTACTGTAAAATAAATCATTAGAATGTTTGAATGGTTCAATTCCCAAATTGAGTTACCAAGATTTTTCCTTTTTTTGTGCTGTAACTACAAAACTGTTTTCAAATGTTTTCCTATACTTGTACTATTAAACCATGCTTCATACCAAATTTCAGGTCCGATCTAGACCTGTACCATGACGTTTAAAGTAAGATTGTTTCATTTTTATTTCCAGTGTGGCTAAGAGATGGCGCTAGACAACCTGTATGGCTCTGTCTCTTACCCACACTGAAATAAGAATGAAACAATCTTACTTTGAATGGCATGGTAAAAAAAAAAACCGCTATTCTTAAATCTCATATACACAAAAAAACATAAAAATTGGTGAAGCTGTCTATGAGGAGTTCGTTAACAAACATTGTGAAAAGAGATTTTTATTACAAAGTATTTATTTTTTATTATAATAATTCGAAAAATAAAAATTCGGGACAAAACGAAATTAATGAGTAAAGACAAATGCCTTCTGCTCTATTAAAAAAGAGTACATTAAAAAAAAATCTCTATAAATGCTATTACACTATATCGGAATTCTTAAATGAACGCAATTAATTAAATATATTTCTGTAATTAAGCACATTTTTTTAAATTATTAGTGATAGGCTCGCGTTTGACCACCATCTCACCTGATGGTAATTGATGATGTGGTTCAATTTTAGCCTAAAATCTGCAAAATCTAATCTGTACATTTTTTGTGTTTTTTCCCCTTTTTTAAATAAGTATTACGACAAAAAAATTTATTGTTTGTTGTCTAGACTCATCTTGGTGGTTTATTCTAAACCAATTATGTATGTAACGTATGTTTATGTATGTGTTGTTATGTCGCGGGTTCAAACCCAGCCAGGCGCATTACTTTGTGTAATTTATTTCATCACCACTGCTCTCAAAACGGTGAAGGAAAACATCGTGAGGAAACCGGCATGTCCTAGAACCAAAAATTCGAAGACATGTGACATTCACCAATCCGCACTGGGCCCGCGTGGTGAATTACGGCCCATTCCCTCTCCTAGAGAGGAGGCCTGAGTCCCAACAGTGGGAACATTAAAAAAGGCTGATGATGATTATGTATGTTGTGTTTGTACGCCGTAAATGTCAAAACTAAGAACCTTTAAGACCTTGTATATATTATGTTGTATACTCATGTTTTATTATAAAAATATATTCTATTCTAACTTCGACAATATTATTCTCGATTTTTGATTATTGATTTTTTCTTACTTCTTGGGGAGGTCTATGTCCAACAGTGGACGTCTTTTGGCTGAAATGACGATGACTATGATTTCAAAATATACAAATTATAATACCAATAAAATTATTGCTTTTAATACAACCAACTAGAATGTAAAAAAAAATCGGTAAATGTTGCAAATAACTTTAATTTCGGAAGTCGGTGTTATAGGTATTTATATAAGCAATAGTTTTTTGTATAAGTACCAAATAGTTTTGTCTCTTCGTTAATTAACATCGATTTCCGAAATTAAAGTTATTTTGCACTTTTTAGCCTTTTTATTTTTACATTGAAGTTGGTTGTATTGTTTTTGGAAAAAAAAAACACTTTTTAGTTACGTACCACTAAAAAGTACCCCTCAGCCAAACTTAAATACCTTGTAACACGGTTAGGTTACATTAATTTAATACAGAGTTGCGATACCTACCGAGCTTCATCATCAGATCGATTCGATATATTCCCTCCCCCTCTTCTGTCAGTCAGTCATCGACTACACGTATAAAGAAAGCAATTTTACTTGTTACGACATTTCTGCTGTGATCCTATGAGGAGTTCCGTTCCATATGTTCGAAGTTCATGATCAGATCATAACAATATTTCTATGGGACCAACTTGGAAGTATAACCTTTCAGTAAAAAAATATTTTTAAAATCGGTCCACAATTGACCAAGAAATCGATGTACATACATTATACAGCCGAACATAAAATCTCCTTCTTTTTGAAGTCGGTGAAAGAAGTCATTTGGTTTCAATACTCTAAACAAGGCCTCTTTTCTTTATAAATCAGTTTTGAATACACTCTAATTTAAACCTTAAAACACGCCAATTAAAGTGAATATTTCAAAACTTGCTAAAGCTGAACTCAGCTAGAATTCCCATAAATTATTTAACCTTATCACTTACACAATAAGGTTCAATTCTCAATGTTTCTTTATTGTTAGTTCAAATAATGCATGCGTACTGGTAGCATGCGTAAGTACAATCATCTTAGTCTTGAGACGTTATTTATATATTTATTTATATTATGCACACCAACAGCACAGTCACTTACAATTCAAATAAACTTACATCTAAAATTGGCATATCAGTCATCATCATCTTCCTGCCCTTGTCCCATCTTATTTGGGGTCGGCGCAACACGTTTTTTTCTTCCATTCTATCCTGTCAAAAGTCATACTATCACTAACTTCCTTTTCTTTCATATCACTGTTCACACAATCCATCCATCTTTTCTTTGGCCTCCCTCTCCCTCTCCATTGGCATATCAGTAACCATGCAAATAACAGGTATGCATGACATTGACTAAATTAATATTAAAGACAAACAGAACAAAAAAGTGTGTCCAAAATACCTAAATCCAGAACACTACAAAGACGTAGTGTGAAAGCGGAACCCGGGGCCCTGGGACGAAGGCAACGAAGGAACAGGAGTGGGTTTTTAGTCAGTAAGAGTCTGACACTATCTCCCGCTCCGCCCAAGAGCGGGGATGTCATTAGGATGATCTTCCCACCCAATAAAAAAAAAAAAAAAAAAAAAATAACGCTACAAAGACAAAACACACCGAAATATAAAGACATAACATTATTCGCACTGTTTATAAAGGCAGCGTCTGTATGAAGCGAAGCTGATTGAGAAGATATCGATAGGGTAATCCATCAAATGTTACAAAATATTACAAATTTGATGTTTTAACAAAATCTTTTGAAAAAAGTGATAAAGTAACTCAAATTACCCAATCGAAATGCTCTTTAAAGTGAATGCTCCAGGATAACCCGAATGTGGTGGAGTATGCCCCACTTGAGCGGAGCACCGCTGTGTCCTCGTGAGGACGTACGGTGGCGGCGACCTCTCGCAACGCCAAACTAAAGCGGCAGTGGGCAGGGCACATGGTCGATGGAGCCGAAAGGTTCTAAAATGGCGACCGCGCACCGGAAAACGCAGCGTTGGAAGGCCTCCCACAAGGTGGACCAACGACCTGGTGAGAGTTGCGGGAGTGTGGTGGATGCGAGACGTACAGGATCGGTCGTTGTGGCGTCGCTTTGGGGAGGCCTATGTCCAACAGTGGACGTCTTTCGGCTGAAACGATGATGATGATGATGATGACCATGGCCCTGGAATGCAAAGAACAACTGAAAGAACACAGGTGGGTTTAACTGTAAAAGCTGGACACTTCTTCTCGCTCTAATCAGAGCGAGAGAAGATATTTGATGATTTTGACGGAAACCGATTTCCCTCTTTTTTTCAGTGGGAAAATCATCTAATGATATCCGTCCTTAGACGGAGCGGGAGATAGTGTCAGACTTTTATGGATTAAAAACTCACTCCTCTTCTCTCTCCTTCTGATGATGCAAGTACATGATTAACTCTACCTAATTCCGAGTTCTGCTGATTATGCTACATATATGTATGCTATACTATTTTGGTTCATACCTCTAGCTACCAAATCACCAATATTCCTTAAAAATATTCTTCTTTTTATCAACATCGTGCCACTATCAATCATAAACTAACATTCATACATCAGGCTTATGAGATTTATCAATTTCATAAAAAAACAGTATCAAAAACTCGATTTTAAACCTTATCTTCCTTAAGTTAAAACACAATTTTGATCATGAACGTCTGTTTTCGTAGAAACTACTCCAATAACTTATTTTGAACTTTATTCTGTAGTCGTTAAGGTATAGTTTTGAAGTATTATGCTTTCTAAACGGTGATATCCACTTATAAATATGTCAAAATGTTATGTTTTACAAGCTTTTAAGTTTTTAACCCGAGGCAGTGGCCCTCGCGCCCCAGTTGCCGAGATTCCGATCCCGATTTCCGGCCACTGTAGGCGCGGGCTTGCGGACGGCGAGCAATGGGTAGCTCGCCGTCCGACCGAGCCCAAATTCGAGCGTGGTGTTCCACGCGCGCCTCAAAAAGATGTCTAGGGGCCCAGCAGGGTCGAAGCCTACTGGGGCCATGGGTGATGCGACAGAGATCCCTGGGGCTCTGGAACAATGGCAAAGAAGGAACAGGAGTAAGTCTGAAACGCCCTCACGCTCCGCCCAAAAAGCGGGGGATATCATTAGATGATTTTCCCATAAAAAAAAATCTGGACAACTGTGTTGTCTATGGTCATATAGAGTAACACAGTTATGCCAGATACACATATCAGGGAACTTTGTTTTTATATTTTTGTAAGTATTGTGCGTCTATTTAGGCAGAATAAACATGTTTTCTTTCTTTCTTCTTCTTTCTAAGTGTCGCCTTACTAACCGGTCCTATGCGTCTCGCATCCACCGCACTCCCGCGACTCTCACTAGGTCATCGGTCCACCTTGTGGGAAGCCTTCCAACGCTGCTTCCACCGGTACGTGGTCGCCACTCTAGAACCTTTCGTCCCCATCGACCATCTGTGCTGCGAGCAATGTGCTCTGCCACTTAAGTCAGGTAGTTTTATGTGTTCCAGACTGGTTCGTGTGGCGACGACGACAGCCACGGCTGCTGGCAGAGCCGTGACCAATCTGTTACGGACGGTGCCGCTGACGCGGACGCTCCGAGCTCTCAACCTCATATCTAGTGACACAGGCATATACTGTTGTTCTTTGAGTGAATTTACAATAAATGCCATATTTTTTTTAAGTTGATATAAACCAGTGCTTGACTGCGATCCCACCTGATGGTAAGCAGAGATGCAATCATTAATGGTGAGGCGCACTAGTTTATTAAGAGCCTATTCACTCTAGCCTTGAAGACACCTAAATTATAATTGGACGGGAAGACGAACGGGAGTAGTTAGGCAGCAGGCAAATTGTTCCAGTCCTTCGATGTACGCGGTATAAACGACGAAGCGAAACGCTTAGTCCGGACCGTTGAAGTTTCAACAACGTAAGGTTGGAAACTCGCCGTACGTCGGGTTGTCCGATGGTAGAAAGGAGATGGCGGAATCAAGTCATGCAATTCCCGCGCACACTCTTCAAAATGTAACCTGTAAAATACCGATAGGCTGGCTACCCTGCGCCTGTGCTCGAGGCTTTGTAATAAGTTACAAACTAGTTTGAATAATATATGTATGTAGGTTATATAAATAAGCAGAAAAAAGAAAAAAAATCTCTATCGCATTAGGGTAAAGATAGTTGTAAGTTGGAAAAAAAATAATAATAAGTTCAGTGATTTTTCGGGCTATATCGATAACCTTAATTCTCCTGCGGATATCTTAATTTCTGATTCAATCACGCAAGGAAACTCCGAGGATAGCCCTCTCTATTGCCCTTTAGGTGACTTTTAATGAGGCCTATTTTGTGCGACCACGTTTACTGTACACGTAGTAAAAATATAAAAAAAAATAAGATTATGAAGATATTTAATTTCACCCTCATTTTGTCAAGTATGTACTACGTAGTAATTGCCGCAAAACGCTCATAAATCCGGACCGCATCTGAATAATTACGGATATATAGACCATAAAAAAGTGGTGCGTAAAAATGTAACGATATAAAACAATTTTCTTTTGATGTTGGTTCCAACAGAAAAGATAAAAGTAATAATAATAATCATTCCATCAGGCAACTAAAGTCCATAGATAAAATTAATACACAAATAATCTTACAAAATAATAAACTAATACATAAATATAAAAGAAACTATACTATTGCACACGAAGTGACGGCGTCTTGTTCCGCTGCGAGGTCGGTATCCTTCCACGAAATCGTCGATACACGACACCCTTCGGCCAAAACTCTCCTTTGAGGAAGGTCTCCAAATGGTGAGTCGGCACCCGATCCACAAACGATTTCAAATTAGTGTTATGGCGCGGCTCCAACTGCACGACTCTCGAAGTCCAGTTTGTCTTTACGCGTACATATTCCACGATCTCCTCAGCCTTCGTGGTGTGATGTAGTCTCGAAACGTACAGCTGCGTCGTAGATACTGCTGGACGCAGCAGCATGTTGGGTCCTGCCAGCGCGGTACCGCACTTGATCTAGTGTTGTAGTTCTTGTTAACCAGTCCACTTGAGAACTTCCTTCCCCAGGTACATTTTCATACAACCGCTCTTACGAGATTATGACGTTATCACACATCTTTCTCTAGACATTTTGAAAACAGATAGGTATCTTGTGGATATTATCAAGGTTTATATTGAAATCAAAACTAAGGGGTTTGCTAGCCTCAAGGGTGTTCTATCACTATTGTAGGTACGACGGCGTCACGCGGCTAACAGCTGAGTGGTCGTCGGTCGCAGGCACAAACAGAATTTGAGTTTCCTCATAAAGTTTTGACGTGGGGTACAAACGCGGTGTGAACCAACTAACCTTTAGTATCATTCTTTGCGCTCTTTCAAGTGTTATATTTTACTCTTACTTGCTCTGCCTCATGTAGTGATAAAGTAACTTAAGATAGATTGTACCAAACCGTCATAAACCATCCGAATTGTTTGTTTATCTGCAACGTCACATACTATAGATAAATTACACCCAGACACAGAACAAATGCTCGTGCTCATGACACAAAAATTTGTCCTGGGTGGGAATCGAACCCACGACCTCCGACATAGCAGTCAGAGCCACTAACCACGAGACCAAAGGGCCTGTTAACATGCAGGCCAGCGGCATGTCATTTATGTGAAACTAATCCAGTAAACCCCTATGAAAATCTGCTATTTTGCATAGTAGTTAGTAGTAGTAGTTTTTCTCATAAATAATAATAATAAAAAAATATGTCACTAGAAGCCTTGTACATTTAATCATGTTTTTTTTTTATTCTTGATAGGTTCGCGCTTGACCGCCATCTCACCTGATGGAAAGCGACGATGCGGTCGACGATGGAACGCGCTTACCTAGAAGTAACCTATTCACTCTTGACTTAAAGATTCCCGGGTTGTAGCTATCAGGAAACAGATTCCGGCAAGGAATTCCACTCCTTAGCTGTACGCACAATGATTGAATGATTCCCAAAACGTTTTGTGCGTATAGGTGGGATGTCCACCATGTACCGGTGGCGCGTTGCCGTACGCCTGGTGGTCCGATAAAGATTCTGAATAATGGATTTTTTTCCTAAAAATAACACAGGTTTTTTTAAAAAAAAAACACGTATTTCCTGGAACAAGTTTTCTGAAATATTAATTACATTATTCAATCGATGAATGATGGAATTACTGGATCCCAACAGACTGTTCAGGTGCTATCTCTCTTGATTCGCATTGCCCTTTATCAAACACTGAGTTGAATTGTGACAGATGAACCAATAAGCTTTTCAATCATGCTCAGGGTGACGATAGCCGAGTCGGGAAGCCAAAACCATATTTAATAATAATAATAATATTCAACAACCATCACACAACGCCGTCTAGTCCCAAGCTAAGCAGAGCTTGTGTTATGAGTACTAGACAACTGATAAACATACTTATATATTTCTAAATACATACATAATTACATATAATAGATAAATTACACCCAGACACAGAACAAATGATCGTGCTCATCAAACAAACGTTTGTCCTGGGTGGGAATCGAACCCACGACCTCCGGCTTAGCAGTCAGGGCCACTAACCACTAGACCAACAGGCCAGTCAAATATTTGTTTTCCATATTTTATTATTATTGTAGACTAATACTTGACTGCGATCCAACCTGGTGGTAAGCAGTGATGCAATCGCTGATGGTGAAGCGCACTAGTCTATTAAGAGCCTTTTCACTCTAGCCTGTTGTTTTCTCGGTAGGAAAATCATCTTATGACATTCCCCGCTCTTAGGTGGAGCGGGAGATAGTGTCAGACTTTTACTGACTGAAAAACCACCCTTGTTCCTTCATTCCCAAGCAAGAAGCTTCCTGCTCCAAGAGAGCCGTAAGGAACCCAGTACAGTTCGCAGACATTACAGACCGCCGTACTTTCGTCCTAGCCGCCGAGGCCCGCCGCGACAATTCTGTCAACGTCCGCCCCGTCCCTTGCTCGAGCCATCCCGCGCCGCTGAGCCTGTAGTTTAAAATTCTCCGTTAATAATAATAAAATCTTGTTCGATTCAGCCCGTCCCTTGCTGCCCTCCCCCAGCGACGCAAGCAAAGTAAGTAAGCCCTGGCTGGAGGCTGGCCGCCACAGGCAAGTTCGGTTAAGCAGCTGACAAACTCCTTTTTTTTTTTTGACGGGGTTGAAAATCCTCATGGATGTCCTTCTCATGGGGCAGGCGACGGGGTCTGTCAGACTCTTACTGACTAAAAACCACCCCGGTGTTCCCTCCCACGCTTGGACCGGGGATCGTGGGAGCTGATACGCCATCCATGATCCCCGGCTAAGCTGATTACCTCCTAGGTTGACCTGCGAGGGGCCACACATAAAAAAAGTCCCGTTCTTAGGTAACTTGCGCGATTTGCACTACTCCAACCCGTTACTTAAAACAAAAAAAAAAGAAAGATTACAAAGAACTACTCAAACTCATAAAACCATTAAAAAACACCCTTTCTCTTTAAAAACAATTTCTTTTATTCTCAAAAAAATCCTCTTTTAACAAAAAAAAAAAAGATTAGAAAAGAAAGTTTCTGAAAAGATACACGTTATCGCGTAACAATAACAAAAATATTGAAATGTCATTGCGTAGTTAAAGAGATTGCCCAATTTTTTTCTTTGTTCGCGTAAAAAGTGGCGTAGGGATGTGCTAAGTTTACATACATATCGATATAAGTAAAATCATCCTTAAGCATAAGCATAATCAGCCTTTTAATGTTCCCACTGCTGGGACTCAAGCCTCCTCTCTCTAGGAGAGGGAATGGGCCATAATCCACCACGAGGGCCTAGTGCGAGTTGATGAATGTCACATGTCTTCGAATTTTTGGTTCTAGGACATGCCGGTTTCCTCACGAGTTTTTCCTTCACCGTTTTGAGAGCAGTGGTGATGAAACAAATTATACAAAGTATAATACGCCTGACTGGGTTTGAACCAGCAACCTACAATTCGTAAGTCGGGGCCGTTACCACTCGGCCACCACTGCTCTCGTCATCATCAAATCATCCTTACTATTATTTATTCCCTCTTATCCTGGCTATAAGTTTAAATTTTCCTCAATCAATCTCGCCTCTACTGTTGAAAGGGGTATAATGTTATTGTATACCAAACACTTTTGTTTTTAAATTATTTATTGCCGAAAATAACGTTAAACCAAAATAGCAAATAGAAAGAATTTATCAAATTCGTTTAAAATTAAGTGAGTTAGAAACCTTTCAAAACTGGTGGAAATAAATTCTGTCAAGTAAAAGAAAGGATATGAACCAATTATATTGTGGCGTCACCGCCATTAAGTTTCACACCTAGAAAAGAGACACCTAGCGAGAAGTTTCTGCAACGTGCCCACTCTCCTTCATAGAAATATTTGAAATGCTAATTACTGCTTCATTATACAACGAATTTTGATTCGGTTTTCAGAAAACAATTTATTTTTATTTGTTGTTTTATACAAAATATTGTAAAAAAAAATTACACAGGCAAGTACCCAGTAGCAGGATTATATAATCTGAAAACTTAGGTTAGGTTCAAAGGTGATGATGGGGGCTATCTTCTTTATGTTAGGTTCCTTTAATTAATTTTACAGCTTCCCAAAATTTGCCACAGCCTCCTTGAAATGACCCAGATATTTAGGCAAGTAGCTAACTAGCTACAAGTAGTAAACCAAGATTGATCTAAGACAAAATTAATAATGAGAGTGAGAGCAGTGGTGGCCGAGTGGTAACGGCCCCATCCAGGCGCATTACTTTGTGTAAATTATTTCATCACCACTGCTCTCAAAAGTCCTAAAACCAAAAAAAGGAGACATGTGACCTCCACCAATCCGCACTGGGCCTGCGTGGTGGATTACGGCCCATTCCCTCCACTAGAGAGGAGGCCTGAATCCCAACAGTGGGAAAATTATAAAGTCAAAGTCAAAAGCTTTTTATTTCACATAGGCCTACATGGGCACTAATAAAATGTCAGAAACTAGTGCACGGTTCCAAATTGGTCGTTTCCTATGGAGAAGAACCGGCAAGAAACTCCATGAAGACCCAACAGTAGGAAAATTATAAGGCCGACTATGCTATGCAAGATGAATAATATATCATTCGAGCGACTAGTTGAATAGCGTAGTTTTGTGAAAAGGTTAAGCTATTAACTGAAAGGCTAACTAAACTAGTTGGCTGAGACAGAGATAAATCTTTTTTACGTGTAAATCCAGGCTTTTACACTTGAACCTCAATACTTTTCTACCTCAATAAAACTTGTCTGGATGTTTGGAGCTTTGGGGCAGTGATAGCGACTCCAACAATTTAATACTACAAAGGATGCAAAACATGATCCTTAGAAACCTTTGCAATGCCTCATGGTGCATCACTAATATGGAAATTTACCACCATCTCATGATGAACACTGTGAAGGAAGAAAAGAAATACACAGAACTACATAAACCTACCTTAGGAGGCTTGAAATTCATACCACTGCATTAGCTGTAAGGCTGACAACTCGAAGCTTCAAAAAAAGGCTCAAGAGCAAAGATATTTTGACCATATTAATTAATACGGTCCAATGAAGAGGATATGTTTTTACTGAAAGAACCATTCAAAGCGACAATATCTTACAACACACCTGCTTATAGCAAAAGCAGATTGCAGATAACATAAGATATTTAAAAAAAAACCTCGATAAATTGTATCGATTCACAAAACCAAACCTATCGATACTTTTCCCATCCTTAAGCGAAGCCATTAGCGACGTTATATCCCTGTCAACTGACGTAGATCAATCATAATCATCTTTTGTTATCCGAGGCATCGGGGAACCCCGGGCAGCGGGCAACTTGCCCCGGACCGACTAATATATTGCCCGCAATGATTCTCAGATGTAAGATTATTGCTTCTTCGATTATTGCCTTTGAGAATGTAAGAGGTTCTCAATTTGACACGCTCCTACAAGTTTTTTTATTAATAGTTATTAGATTCTCTTCATGATATTTTATTCTTCCAAGTTCTTTATTTTGAAAATTAGACTTGAGTTGACATAGATATAATAATAATATTCCACAACTATCACACAACGCTGTCTAGTCTCAAGCTAAGCAGAGCTTGTGTTGTGAGTACTAGACAACTGATAAACATACATATGTATTTCTAAATACAAACATATTATACATATTATAGATAACTTACACCCAGACACCGAACAAATGATCGTGCTCATCACACAAACATTTGTCTTGGGTGGGAATCGAACCCACGACCTCCAGCATAGCAGTCAGGGCCACTAACCACTAGACTAACAGGCCAATCAGATAGTAAGAATTTGCTGTAAGAAAACCCAATTGTAGGTTAAAGTCACCTGTGTACTTTTTATTATTTGTAAAAGATTATGGCTCCGAAACGTGGTCGCTTACAATAGGCCTCACCAGAAGGCTTAAAGTTACTCAAAGGGCAATGGAAAGGGCTATGCTCGGAGTTTCCTTCCGTGATCGCGTCAGAAATGAGGATATCCGCAGGAGAACCAAGGTTACGGACATAGCCCGAAGAATCGCCAAACTTAAGTGGCAGTGGGCACGGCACATTGCTCGCAGAACAAATGGTCGATGGGGACGAAAGGTTCTGGAATGGCGACCACGTACTGGAAGACGCAGCGTTGGAAGGCCTCCCACAAGGTAGACCGATGACCTGGTGAGGGTCGCGGGAATCCGATGGATGCGAGATGCACAAGACCGGTCATTGTGGCGACATTTGGGGGAGGCCTATGTCCAACAGTGGACGTATTTCGGCTGAAATGATGATGATGATGTAAAGATGTATATAATAAAGAATATAAAAATAGATACACTCTTTATTGCACACCATAAAAAATATAGTAGGAGCTTAAAATTAATAGGGTGTAAAAATGGTTAGGCTACACGGATACCAACAAATTTTTGCACTGACTGGGCAGGTCTATTCAAATCTCTGTGGTCCTTTCCTTAAAAGACAGTAGACTTCGAAAGGCGCTAAAATACCTTTGTTATTGTTTTAATCGCAAAATTTAAGTTTGGCTTATATATTACTAGTTTTTGCCCGCAGCTTCGCCCACGTACATAGCATATAGCCAATCGTCCCTTAGCTTACAACACCGCTCAAGTCAAAAATTGGCAGTTTTCACATTTGAATGCCTTTAGATGGAGCTGCTCATTGCGCGTCTAACCATTGGTCAAATGATATAGATTTCAGCCAATCAGAACCCATAATTCGAAAAATAGTGACAGCGTGCAAGTCGGCTGGCCTCTCAACATCGCACAGTATTTTTCGTTTCCTGTAATAAACTAGTGCGCCTGACCATCAATGATTGCATCTCCACTTACCATCAGGTGGGATCGCAGTCAAGCACTGGTTTATATCAATTAAAAAAAAAAAAAAAAAGTTGGTAAAAATGATTTATGCGGTGTTGTTATCTAAGGGACGCAATGTCACTCAGGAAAAAAAACAGCTTTCTATCGGTGAAAAAATTTTAGCAATCGGACCATTTCTTTCCGAAATTACCAACAACAAAAAAAAAACTTCACCTCTTTATAATATTAGTGTGGTGTAGATACTTACGTATATGTACGTATACAGGTGAGTTTAACCTACAATTGGGTTTTCTTACAGCAAATTCTTTCTGTCTGACTGGCCTGTTGGTCTAGTGGTTAGTGGCCCTGACTGCTATGCCGGAGGTCGTGGGTTCGATTCCCACCCAGGACAAATGTTTGTGTGATCAGCACGATCATTTGTTCTGTGTCTGGGTGTAATTTATCTATATATGCATGTATTTAGACATATATAAGTATGTTTATCAGTTGTCTTGTACCCATAACACAAGCTCTGCTTAGCTTGGGACTAGACGGCTTTGTGTGGTAGTCGTGGAATGTTATATATGTAATTTATATATGGTAAAGGGAGATATATTGGTGATATAAGTAATGTGGTGATATTTTTTTTTTAAACAGGCTACCACACAGTTCCAGTTCCATTCATGAGACAGCTCTAGCTGTTTGTTACGAGCGTGAGGAGGTTGAATATCTTTATACTAGTAACATATGATACAAGAGCAGTGGTGGCCGAGTGGTAACGGCCCCGACTTACGAGTTGTAGGTCGTGGGTTCAAACCCAGCCAGGCGCATTACTTTGTGTAATTTATTTCATCACCACTGCTCTTAAAACGGTGAAGGAAAACATCGTGAGGAAACCGGCATGTCCTAGAACCAAAAATACGAAGACATGTGACATCTACCAACCCGCACTGGGCCCGCGTGGTGGATTATGACCCATTCCCTCTCCTAGAGAGGAGGCCTGCGTCCCAGCAGTGGGAACATTATAAGGCCGACTATGCTATGCTATGCTAGTAACATATTATGCATAGGAAACTGTATGGTTAAGTGTTTAAAAAAATATCATCACATTACTTATATCACCAATATATCTCCCTTTACCGTACATTTTATCAGTAAACTCACCTGCGTAAAATAACTAAGCATGATTTCTTTCTTCTTCGTGGCCTTCACTTAGTTTTAAATATTTGACAAATGCTTCATTGACTATGCTTCATTGACTATCTTCTCGGCTTGTTTCTCAATCGACTTAAGGGCACTTCCATCTGTATTTTGCATCATATACCATTTACCTATGACAGCAGGGGACAGCATTGCTGTGGCCGAATACTGGGCTAGGTAGGATTTTAATTTACAAAATATACTGTTTTTGCCATCGATACACTAAGAATAAAAATTGCACAATCTGAATCTCATAATATTTGATTTCATTAGGTTAATAATTACGTCAAAATTCAAACTAAACCACTTTAAAAAAATAAAAAAGATATTACATTTTATTAGGTGGGAAATCATCCGAAGACTTCTCGCGCTCTTAGACGGAGCACGAGGCCGTGTCAAACTTTTGCTGACTAAAACTCATTCCTGTTTCTTCTTTGCCTTCGATCCAGGGGACCTGGGATACACTTTCGCACAACCCATAGTTATTTATTACATTTGAAAGCAAAATAAAAATCGTGATTAGTCTTTCTGACATTTTTTTAATTTAAGTAAACTATAAATTGTATCCGTTTAATTAAGGTTAACAATCAATTTCTGAATTGAGAATTTGGAGAAAAGTTTGTCAGGTTTATAGTACAGGCTATAGAATAATTCAACATATACTCCAAATTCTAATTCAAAAAATCACGCGTTGCAATTCTAAGATGTTTGTCGGTCATTTTGAAGAGCAAAATTTTTACTTATTCTGTGCTTGAGTATTTTAAATGCTTTGGTTACTGGACCAAACATTTTTTCAGGCTTTATTATATTTAAAAGATTTCACTCTTCATCTGACTTGGGTTTGTTTTCCTTGTGAAAAACAAATTTTGTAACTATATTGTATTGTTACAATATGGTTTTTACGTTTTGTACGTATAACACTGTATTCATTAACGTGTAGTCATACATTAATAAACATAGTCCTACCAAATCTCAAATACAGTCGTTTTTGAAATATCATTTTTTGTTTTTCTTCTCAGACGTTCTCACAAATTCGTCATCCGAAAAATCAGAATTATCTTTAAATTCGTAAACTTTTCTATTGTCGGATTTCTGTTTATGCAATGATTCTTTCATTTCCAATAATTGTTGTAATGTTTCATCAAAATCGTCAGAAGAATTAAATCGGTCAAGGTACCGAGTCTTATCTAAAGCTGCAACTAAGCCAGATGACGTGGACTTTCCTCGGCCTAATTTAACGTGTTTTAAGGCTCTTGCACCATGTGTTGTGTCCTCATTAGTCTTTCTTGAATAGTTAGAAACTTTTAAGTGACTCTCACTATTTTCTTTAATGGGTAATTCACATTTTGAGTACAATTCAGAGTTTGAACAACTGACCTTTCTATGTAACTTAGATGAAAGAACCACTAAAGAATCACTCTTTGATTTAATCGTTGCAGTTTCGAACCATTCGCCTGTTTCAAAAGACTCTGCAATCATTTGTAGCTCACGTTTAGCTTCTTCTTTTAAGTCATCATCTGTTTCATCTTCCAATAGCTCTTCTATTTTGATTATATTAGCGTTTGTAACATAGTTTTTGTGGGCAACTGGAGGAATGAAGTCATCACCGCATTCCGAATCTTCTGGTAGTTTTATGACTATTAGTTCTTTTTCCCTAGATGCCTTAGGTGTAATTTTTTTAAATCGACGTGCGCCTGGTGGAAGTTTAGACGATACCTTTTCTGTGGTTTTTGTTTGAGATGCTTTTGAAGTAGATATTTTGAATGAACTATGACTTGAAGTTTCAGGTACTTGTGTTTTATTATCATGCCTTATTATTTTTGCATGTTTATTTTTATCCTTGTTTATTAGTTTAACATCTAGTAAAGAGTGTTGACTCAGAATACTTATAGAATCGGATATCACGACAGTGCTCTGTTTTTGTGGTTGCTGATCTTTTTTTGTTATTTTTTTACTTTTTGACGCCGATTTATGATTCTGCGAAGTTGCCGAGTTTAGTTTTAGTGACTTTTTTTGTAAATTACTTGATTGTGGTCTTTTATTAGGAACAGTCGTTTTTTTAAAAGGAGTTCTGTCTTCTTGTGATTTTTGGTTACCTATTGATGCAGTTTGATGATCCATGACGAATACTTTATGTTTTTGTTTTCGAAATGGATATTTAGTTTTCCAATGTGGGATAACATCTTTATCCAATATGCGTCTATGATATTTTTCCTGAAATACTCGTCCGAGTTCATCATCAACTGGCAAGACTTTATTGATTGGATCCTTTCCTTCTTTTACTAATTCTTGCTTTATTTTTGATGGAAATGAATCAGTAATCGGTTGAGTTTTTTTATATTTTTTGGGAAGCTGTATTTTGTTTTCTATTAAAGTTTTTTTAATTAACGCTCTATATGGTGCTAATGGATCATATTTTTGTGGAGGTAGTTTAACAGGTTCTTGCGATGTAATAACACCTTTTTCCAAATAAGTTCTAGGTTTGTCATATTTATCTTTTTTAATTGGAAGCTGTGTTCCGTTGTCTGATAAAGTTTTTTGAAGTAACGCTCTATAAAGCACTAATGGATTATATTTATGTGGGGATACTTTAATAAATTCTTGCGAATTAATATCGCTTTGTTCTGAATTATTATTAGATTCATCATTTTTGTCTTTTTTAATTGAATGTTTTTTGTTGTTGTCTACAATTTTTTTATGTAGTAACGCTCTATATAGTGCTAATAGATCATGTTTTTGTAGAGGTACTTTACTAGATTCTTGCGAAGTAATAACACATTGTTCTGAATTAGTATTAGGTTCGTCATTTTTATCTTTTTTAATTGGAAGCTGTGTGTTGTTGTCCTTTAAAGTTTTTTGAAATAACGCCCTATATACAACTAAAGGGTCACATATTTTATGTGGTAGTACTTTAACAGGTTCTTGCAAAGTAATATTACTTTTTTCCAAATAAGGTTCATCATTTGTTACAACTGCTTCTCCATTCTTAATATCTTCTGCAAAGTAGTCACCCGCTGATTCTAAGATAAGTTTTTTGGAAAGTTTATCGATCACTTTCCTAATTATCTTCTTGTCTGTTTTCAAAAGTAGTGCTTTTATGCGTTTCTTCTTTAGCTCAGCTATTGTTTTATTGATTGCACTAATGAGTTGTGGTATTATTTCCGTTGTCAATTTGGTGTACACACTGAAAGTTGCAAAATATAGTTACGTATGAATTGTGTTACTTTCTAATGTTAAGTAAAATACAGTTTTAGCTACTGCCGATGAACTCACTCCTCGTATTTCAGGCTGTATACTGTTTTATTCTAAAAATATTTATAAATATTAAATGTAATTGACAGATTTTTTTTCGAAGTAGAAAATCATTAAAAGACTTCTAGAATGGAGCGTGAAAGCGTGTCGAGACTTTTACTGATTAAAACCAAACCTGTGAGGACGCAAAGGACAGTTGAAGGATCAGTTGAATTTTGCATTCTAGGACCACAAATTTCCTTTTCAGAAAGTCCCAGTGGCCCTAGCGGGTATCGGCCCTGTTGGGCCCCTACGGTTTGCTGACATTTCTTTGAAGAGCGCATGGAGTATTAAGCTCTGTATGTATTCAACAGGTGTAATGTTATTAGATTTTTTTACTTATAATATTTTTTTTTCATTGTCTATTTTCATTAAAGAATTCTTGTCTTCGATCCCATATCTAACTACAATAGTATCTATTGATGTACAAGCTACTACTTCTCTTTTTTATAATAAGACACAAAACAGTGGTAAGACAACCAGTATAAGCTGGCCCATATTTAAAACTCTGTACTACACTGGATGCGAGACGCGCAGGACCGTTCTTTATGGCGACATTTGGGGGAGGCCTATGTCCAGCAGTGGACGTCTATCGGCTGAAATGATGATGATGATGATGACTACACTGGGTCATCACAAAACTAGTGTTATCACTTTTCAGTCAAAGCATACTCATGCATAACCAAACATACATAATGCATACTCTCATAAACAGACGCGAGCAACCAAACTCTCACACATCACATACACAACACACACACACGCACAGACACACCATAACACATACACAAACACACCATAACACATGCACAACACACACGCACTCACGCATCATCATCATCATCATCATTTCAGCCGATAGACGTCCACTGCTGGACATAGGCCTCCCCCAAATGTCGCCATAAAGAACGGTCCTGCGCGTCTCGCATCCATCGGATTCCCGCAACCTTCACCAGGTCATCGGTCCACCTTGTAGGGGGCCTTCAAACACTGCGTCTTCCTGTACGCAGTCTCCACTCACGCAAATATACATTGATTACATTGCATCCACCAAAGAATTGTAACGAAGTCACTCGCCGCGGGAGGAAGACCTGGAGTCCTGAAATACAGGGCTACCCTAGTTTAGGCTCCAGTCCACTCCATTTATTATACTTTCTGTACTGTGTTACATCAATGTGGAAAAATAAATGAATTTTTATTATTATTTATTTATTTATTTATCACCAACTAGCTGACCTGGTGAACTTTGTACCGCCTTAGTCAAGAATTTTTGTGAAAACTTTTAGCTAAACTGTCAAAAGATAACGCCATCTACTGTCATTACCATACCATTACTTTTTAATTCCAACCAGGGTCACGGACATAGCCCGAAGAATCGCCAAACTTAAGTGGCAGTGGGCAAGGCACATTGCTCGCAGAACACATGGTCGATGGGGACGAAAGGTTCTGGAATGGCGACCACGTACTGGAAGACGCAGCGTTGGAAGGCCTCCCACAAGGTGGACTGATGACCTGGTGAGAGTTACAGGAATCCGATGGATGCGAGACGCACAGGACCGGTCATTGTGGCGACATTTGGGGGAGGCCTATATCCAACAGTGGACGTCTTTCGGCTGAAATGATGATGATGATGATGATTTTAATTCGACATGGCGTTGTATTCGTAATTTTTTTTTACGTGAAATTTTCCATAATTATTTTTTCACCGTTTCAAACTTCCCTGGACTATCACGAATATTTCAAGACCAAATTAGCTTAATTGGTCCAGCCTTCCTCGAGTTTTAGCGAGACTAACTAACAGCTATTCATCTATATACATATAGATAAACTTCTGGCGCTCTAAGTGGAGCGAGAGGTAGGATTAGACTTTCACTGACTAAAACCTACCCAAGTTCCTTCAGTCAGTTATCCATTCTGTCCTGCTTATTGCAAATGCAGTACTTGCAAAATGGCGCGGTTCGGAGATTAACGCGGTAAACATGTTTATTAATATCTAAACAACAAGTCTTATTTATATCATTTTAAAAGTGTACCAAAAGAACAAGAAAATAATGTTTTTATGCATACATTAGCCCCTTGAGATGTCATTTTTGCAAAAAAGTAATAATAATAATATATTTATTTGCATAAAACATGGTATAAAATGGTGTTAAATACTATATAGCACAAACATGTTTAGCTACGTTATCACAAAGCATGCAAATTTATTTTTTAAAGTTAGGCAAGTAGGTAAGTAGACATCAACAATGAACAACTAAAAACATCAAAACTTTTTATCTATAAATTCTTTTAAACTATAAAAATTATATTCAAGTAACCATTTATAAAATTTTGCTTTAAATAATTTACAATTTAATGTTTTAAAATGCCTCGGTATTTTATTATAAATGCGCACACACATTGCTAGGCAGTTATTATTATATTTAGCTAATCGAGGTAAATCATTCAGCACTCATTTGTATGGATCTCGTCTGTTCCGAGGGTTTACATCATTAGCAGTCTTAAATATTTTTTCGTTTTTCATTAAAAACCCAAAGTAAAAACCCAAAAATGTCGATTACTGCATTTACAATTAGCAGGACAGCATTGCAGTCGAATAATTCTACAGCCCGATGTCTGCAAGGCATTGTTTCTAGCGAGCCACGTCACTAAAATTCTTAGTACCCTTGCACTTTCGAAATATAAAAACAATAATGGTTTCATTCTCACTTTTGTTATTTCTCTAACCATTATTCATCAAAACAATGTAAAAGTCTTTGACTACGATTCTCAGTACATTGAAATTAAAACTATAATGAGGTTAGCATTCTTTGACAGTGACATAGACAAATAGCTCTCGTCATTTTATTTTTCTATACTATTTTATATTTAAAAATATATTTTTTGATAACCATGGTATCCATGGTAACCATGTTTTTTTGCGGACAATCAGATAACAAAACAAGCTTATAACTTTGTGATTTTTCATGATACAGTTATAAAATTTTGTACATAGACTCTTTACATAAAAATACTAGACACGTGTTTCGAGTTTCGCATATACTAAAACTAATGCTGTATAGCTCCATCCCTTAGCTTTTAGAGCAGTGGTGGCAAAATGGTAACGGCCCCGACTTACGAGTTGGAGGTCGCGGGTTCAAACTTAGCCAGGCGCATTACTTTGTGTAATTTATTTCATCACCACTGCTCTCAAAACGGTGAAGGAAAACATCGTGAGGAAACCGGCATGTCCTAGAACTAAAAATTCGAAGACATGTGACATCCACCAACCCGCACTGGGCTTGCGTGGTGGATTACGGCCCATTCCCTCTACTAGAGAGGAGGCCTGAATCCCAGCAGTGGGAACATTATAAGGCCGACTATGCTATGCTATGCCATCCCTTTCGTCAAATGGATTGCGTTAAAAGCTCGTGGTAGGGCCTTTTTTTTCAGTTGGAAAATCATCTAATGACAAATCGCTTGGGCGGAGCGGGAGATAATGTCAGACTTTTACTGACTAAATACCCGCTCCCGTTCCTTCGTTGCCTTTCGTGGGCCGAGTTTTCCTTTCAGAATCAGACGCTTGGCCCCAATCGGCTTCGGCCCTGCTGGGCCCCTACAGTTGCTAACATCTCTTTGAGGCGCGCGTGGAACAGTACGCGCTGTGTACGACTTGGACTCGGTCCCGACGGTTACCGGACGGTCGGACGGCAAGCTACCCATTGCTCGCCGTCCGGTGACCGGAAATTGGGATCAGAATCCCGGCGGCGGTTGGGGCGTGAGGACCGTTGCCTCACGCCATCGGCCGCCTCCTTTGCTAGCATTACTGCTTCGCAAAAGGAGACGACCGCCTGCCACTCCTCCTCCTCTCCTCGTTTCGGACCATGGCCCAGGTCAGTGACATTTAGCCAAAAAACAATCCAATATTGCGACTATACTTGTGCGAAGAAAAAAACAATCATATTCCCCCAGACTGCCAGCGCATACATCTGGTCTTCTTTTATGTAATGACAATAGAAATACACGTTCAGACGGTCAGCAGACGCTTAGTAATAGGGTCCCGTAGGCACCCTTTCGAAACGGAACCCTAAATACAGTATGAAAGCGAAACCAACTTAGTTCTACGAAATGTTGTAAAAGTGCAAAATGGGTGCAGAAATGAATATTGTTAATCCCTTTTGTTAGTGATTCTGTGACTTTCAATTGTTTAGTTTTGTTGCAATATCGCTACCTGTGTTCATTTGTATTGTATTTGCATCTGTTTACGGAACTGAGCCCCTAACATAGATAATTAACATTACATGACCGTATTCTCCGAAAAGGAAGGTTAGGTGCATTTTTTTTTACCGACTTTAAAAAAAAGGAGGAGAACCAATTTGCAATTTTTTTTTTCCTCTTAAAGGAGTTGCTTTCCGATTTGTTCAATTTTTTTCAGAATCCAGTTATGATGGTGGAATCCATGAGGAATTAAATTTTCGGAAGTCGGTGGTAAATATGAAACAAATAATACCGAGAAACACCGACTTCCAAAATTTTTAGTTTTTTTTATTTTTAGTGTTTTTTTTTTAGTGAAGTCGGTTAATTTTTTTTATTTGTAAAAAGTTTTTATTTCACACTTTTTAGTTGCGATACACTTATAACCAGAGTGCCTATTTCTCATGACCTGACCTGATGAAGAGAAGAGTTTAAAAATGTAATGATTCGACTGTACCTAAGTACTATTCAAAAGGAATTATTTATTTATGTAAGTAACAATTCATGTACATACAGACCTATAATAAAAGACAAGAAAAGCGAATCAGAAAAATTGGTACAAAGTTGATGATTATTTCTATGTTTTTTTTTTCAATATACTTGCAAGAGTTGGAAATAAGAGATTCATAGACCGTGTGTAACAATAATCGGAAATAAGCGGGCAAGTGCGAGTCGGACTCGCGCACTGAGGGTTCCGTACAAACTTACCTATGAAAACAGTTCGATTCCCGAATTGAGTTACGAAGATTTTTCCGAATCGCAAAAAAATTTAATATTTTGTGACGTAACTAAAAATTTACAGATAACAGATTTTTTTCCTATACTTGTGCTATGAGATCTTGCTTTATACCAAATTTCAGTATTCTAGGTCAACAGGAAGTACTCTATGAATTTTGATTCTCTTGAGAGTGTGGAAATACACGTTTTTTTTTGCGACAAACGGCTGCGTCTTTTTTTTTTTTGTTAACTCAGATATTTGATTTTTTCACAGCATAAAGGGACCGCAGACCTGAGTATGTGGTTTTAATTTCAACTTGATACCTTCATGGGTTCCTGAGATAAAGGGTCTTGATAGACAGACAGGCAGACAGACAGACGGACGGACAACAAAGTGATCCTTTAAGGATTCTTTTCCTGAAGGTTTTTTTTCCTTTTGAGGTAAGGAACACTAAAAAAGAAAAGTACAAACTAAACAATCACACCACACACAGGACAGATTATGTCAAGAACCTGATATTTAATTTAAAATAGAGGAAAATCAATTAAAACACTATTTCAGAGCCTACAAAGAACAAATCAAATGCACACCTAATTTAGTCCAGAACTAAAAAAAAACCAACAGTCTGAATTAAAAACACGCAGACCACTTTTCAATTCAAAAATCTTTGTGAAACGCTTGACCGTGTGAGTCCACACGTAAAAGCTGGTTAATTATCAAAGTCTAACTCTATTACAGGCAGTACCATAGATTACAAAAAACATAATTCGACCACAGTTGCGAAACTCATTAATCGATGTCTTCCTACGCATAAAGATATGGCAATGCGCCACCGATACATGGTGGACATCCCACCTATACGCACGAAACGTTTTGGGAACACATTCATTGTGCGTACAGCTAAGGAGTGGAATTCCGTGCTGGAATCTGTGTTCCCTGATGGCTATAACCCGGGAATCTTTAAGTCAAGAGTGAATAGGTTACTTTTAGGTAAGCGCGTTCCATCGTCGACCGCATCATCGCTTTCCATCAGGTGAGATAGCGGTCAAGCGCAAACCTATCAAAAATAAAAAAAAGAGTCCTACCTCGAGATC
The DNA here is from genome assembly GCA_949316375.1 of Mythimna vitellina. Lineage (NCBI taxonomy): Eukaryota > Metazoa > Arthropoda > Insecta > Lepidoptera > Noctuidae > Mythimna > Mythimna vitellina. Next base: position 6,094,306 of record OX438711.1, on the reverse strand, counting down.
TTAACGCGTTTCCTTTGACGCCTAAAACTGAACTGTCAAAAAGACGGAACAATATAAGGTGTATAGCTCTATCTATCTTTCTTGCTCGAACGAATGACATTTTAACACGTCATACAAAGGCCCTTCAAAGAAAGAAAGAAAGAAAAAACGTTTACACGTACCTCACACACATATATTGGTCTCCCTCTCTCTCTCTCCATCCATCCACATGTAAACTCATAACTCTTTTAGTAACATGCGTTTCATCCCTCCTCTTCACATGACCATACCAAGATAAACAATTCCCTCTCAACTTTTCAGTCGCTGGTGCCGGGCTAACAGTGGCTAGGCCCAACGATTCCCGACGGCCTAGGTGTCTCCTACAGGGAACTGGGCGAGAAGATTCCTCCTCGCTTTCCGTCACCTCTTTCACTAGTACTAATGCTTCATGAAAGAAGGTGACTGTTTCTCATTTCCTCTTGATACTCCGAGGGACAACTCAAAGTCGAAAAGGTTGTTATCCCAGAGCCTCTTAGCCTCTTATGTTCTTCATTTGTTTCGCGCTAACGAAAAACTCTTTAAATAAAGATTTAAAAAAAAAAAAAATGATTCCCTAACATTTTTCCAACTAGCTTGTGTTTTTTTTTTGGGTGGGAAAATCATCTTATGACAAATCCCGCTATTGGGCGGGACGGAAGATAGTGTCAGACTTTTAGTGACTAAAAACCCACTCCTGTTCCTTCGTTGCCTTCGTCCCAGGGCCCCGGGTTTCGTTTTCACACTACCCAAGGCCCCAATAGGCTTGACTCTGCGAAGTTTTCGGGTCAGTGACTCCCTACATTGCCGAACCACATTCGCAGGTCGCCAATTCCTGATCAAAATTTATAAAGTTACCTATTTTTGAGCAGTGGTGGCCGAGTGGTAACGGCCCCAACTTACGAGTTGTAGGTCGCGGGTCAAATCCGGCCAGGCGCATTACTGTGTGTAATTTATTTCCTCACCACTGCTCTCAAAAACGGTGAAGGAAAACATCGTGAGGAAATCTGCATGTCCTTTTACCAAAAATTCGAAGATATGTGACATTCACCAATCGACACTGGGCCCGCGTGATGGATTACGGCCCATTCCCCCTTCTAGAGAGGAGGCCTGGAACATTAAAAGACTTATTATGCTTATGCTACGCTATTCTTGATCATCTCCAAGGAGGAACTGGCTCCTAAGATACAAGTATTTATTTTACTTAGTTTAGGAGTCAAATGTTCATTTTATTTCTACTGAACAGTGTTTGTACAACTAATATCACCCAGGACAAATGTTTGTGTGATGAGCACAATAATTTGTTCTGTGTCTGGGTATAATTTATCTATAATATTTATGTATTTAGAAATATTTAAGTATGTTTATCAGTTGTCTAGTACTCATAACACAAGCTCTGCTTAGCTTGGGACTAGACGGCGTTGTGTGATAGTTGTGTGAATATATTATTATTATTATATATCTGCTCATGTCATTTTACACCGTTACTGTATGTGCAAAATGCAAAATAAAGATTATTATATGCCCAGTTTCAAATCAAGAGTGTCACATCTACACATTTTCTTCTATGACAGCACTGTCTATCTGTCTGTCTATTTGCCCCTTAATGACGGTAAAAGGAACTATTTCAAGCTTTACAATGATTTTCAACGGGATTAAAATCCTTTTAGCGTTTAGCAGTATGTTACAATTTTTCCTTTTGTAAATTTAGTTTTGCTAGTTTTAGGCTTACATACTGTCCATGAACGCAACAAGAAATATGTAACAAAGATTTTAAGTAACTCACAATATAATTTAAAAGAGTGTCCATGGAGTTTTATGCACGTTCTTCTCTATAGAGATCTACGCTTTGGAACGTGCAATTTAGCTTCACCTTTTTTTTGACAGACCGACATTTTGACAATTCAAAAGTGCCTGTAATTGGTCTATTTGAAATAAACGTTTCTGATTTCTGATTTGACAGATTGTCATTGACGTTCCTATTCTCCAATTCTAATCGCATTGTACCTACTGAAGAGACTTAGGTCCAAGGTTACCTCCCCATTATTATTAATCTTTGATAAACTATCTCTAGGTACTCATTTACTCACCCTAAAATAAAAATACGGTCAACCCTCACTTTTATATGAAAACCAAATAAAAAATAACGGGTAATCAGTATAATATTGAGACGCATCGCCCTAAGCCACGCCCCTTCGCCGTTAGCCACGCCCATTTCGGTTATTTACGGCTACCCAAGGTTATCTTTAGCCGTACTTTTTTAATTTAATTCCTTCAGTTTTATTGAGAATCTTAGATCTACATAATTGAGGTTGAATGTCTCAGAGATTGCAGAAACGATTAAGGCTATTTATTTATTTTTTTTATTTACAAGTACTTGTACAACGTTTCAGAGGTGTGCGGAACAGAGAGTAAAGTCCCGCAAACCTCCGTTGAAAAGGGAGCATCCTCCGACCAGACGGGATGTTATGTCTGGTGGGCAATTGCCCGATAAATGATTTCGGGCTGTTCTATATGTTCTAATCGCGCGGAGAACTTTGATTGTGCGATGCAGGATTAGTTCTTATGTGACGCCATAGATGTCGCTACAAACAAATCCATACACATTGAAGAAGAAAAAAAAACTAACTAACATATAATTTAGAAATAAAAAGAAAATACATACACTTTATCCCTCAAAACAATCAATGTTAACTTATTTTTTTTTAAGGCTATGTTCAGATGGCAAAATTTTCATGCACGTTTTCAAATTGCACGTAGCTTTTTGCAGTTTATTTTCGTGTACAATAATAGTAGATTATGTGACTACGCATCACCACTGCTCTCAAAACGGTGAAGGAAAACATCGTGAGGAAACCGGCATGTCCTAGAACCAAAAATTCGAAGACATGTGACATTCACCAACCCGCACTGGGGCCGCGTGGTGGATTACAGCCCATTCCCTCTCCTAGAGAGGAGGCCTGAGTCCCAGCAGTGGGAACATTATAAGGCCGACTATGCTATGCTATGCTATGTGACTACGGGATAAAACAGTGTCTTAGGGTCGGGTCACACGCCACAGCCACAAACGCCGCCACGAGAAGCTAGAAGCAATCACAAAAACAGCTGAAGCGCGCGACAGCCACGTGTGGCTGCTAGTTTTTTAACCCATACGTGCAGTATCATAATGGACTTTGACGAAAAAGGTTTAAATGCGCGAGTGGCGTGTGATGGCGTTTAGTGGCCAGTGTGGGCCACAAGAAGCGAGCAGTGGCGATTTGTAGCGTGTGAAGGCCACCGTCGGTAACCATGTGCGGCGAATCCATAAAAAATGTATAAAATCTATAGGAAATATGCCGTTGGCGGCGTTTTGTGGTTGTGGCCGGTGACCCGTGCGCGGCGACCCTTAAAATCGCGGGCGGTATGTTTAATCCCGAACGAAACGACATTTGCTTAGTTTTAACCCCAAACGCAGTGATAGATTTATATCACTAACTCCCGAGCACCGCGAGGGAATGACCACATTTTTTTTCTTTCGGTTTGTGACCATTTTGATTTTTGAATAGACTCATATAATGCACGTATATTTTAAATCACATTATTCCCTAGAGAAAGCTCATACGACATTAGATCTTTAAGGACCAAATGACTTGTTTTAGGTGACCGCGGTTGTATGACATATAAGGGCATTATCGAGGAGGTGATGCAAAAAGTTTACAGGTAAATTGTACGAAACCCTCGATACGCGACTCCGACTCGAACTTGACCGGTGTTTTACTTACGTAAATAGTAAAAAAAAAAAACAATAACATAATAAGTAGAAACGTTGGTATCTAACTTATTTTTAACCAATAGATACTTACCAACCGATGACAAATTCAAGACTAAAGCCAGTTTAATTACTACCCTGACTAATAATACCGTATTTTCCCCGTAATCAGTATAGAATCGATATTGACGCCGATATAATATTCATAATCGAGTCGTCCAGATTGTCCAGCCTAAGGAATAGTCGGAAATAAACTAACTTTGATAATACGACACGATTCCGATACGATTCTATGAAGTTAAATCAAACTCATTTTATTTCACGTAGGCCTACATGGGAAATTGGAACAAGATTCCAATTGGTCGTTTTTTATGAAGAGGAACCGGCAAGAAACTTCATGGTTTCATCATCAAATCATCTCCATAGCATTTTCGGTACTCAGCCCTGGTATGAAAGGTAACGAAGGATTAGGAGAGGATTTTAAGTCAGTAAAAGTCTGACATACCTTCGCGCTCCGCCCAAAGGCGCGAGATGTCATTGGATGATTTTCCCACCTAAAAAAAGTCAAGTGACTCAAGACTACCACATCATACTGTATGTTCGCGATATATTAGGGGTTAAAGTATGAAAAAGCTGTTTTTTAAATCGGGTTGCTATGAAGTGCTTAGACTGGGTACGTGAAATTCTAAGCTTTAAAGCTTCCTTTTATATTGTAGATCCCTCAAGGGGATGAAGCAGAGGTCCAAAGTTTGTATAAAGAAATTTAATTCCACGCGGGGGAAGCCGCTAGCAGAAGCTTGTGCATGCAAATGCTGTAGATAATATTACAGAAGAGAAAAACAGAGGATTTCAAGGATTTCTAACACTTGTGTGAACCTGGGACGGGTTGCTGTAGTACCTACTCGTAGTTAATAACAGATTCAGAAAACATTTCAAAAGCATTTTATTTCAAACTAGCTTTTACCCGCGGCTTTGCTTGCGTACATAAAATATAGCCTATGTCACTCAGGAATAAAGCAGCTTTCTATCGATGAAAAAAATTTTAGCAATTGGACCAGTACTTCCAGAGATTACCTCCTACAAACAAAAAAACAAACTTTACCTCTTTATAATATTAGTGTAGATAAACCATAACAGGCACTTTTGAAATGTCAAGAAGTCAATCAGTCAGAAAAAATATGCTAATTGCACATTCCAAAGCGTAGATCTCTATGGAGAAGAATGTGCAAGAAACTTCATGGACACTCTTTTCAAATGAGAATGATCAACCATCGTCGATGTTAAAATTCTTACAAGAAATGGTGTACAGTCAGTTCCCAATAAGTAGTCCTTGCATTACAGGGTTGTCAATGTTCTGATAAGAAAAAGTAATTAAATAAGAATTAAAAAGCAATAGTAGTTTATTTTAGCAGAGAAGAGAACCAAGGTTACCGACACAGCCCGAAGAATCGCCAAACTGGGGTGGCAGTGAACTGGGCACGTTGCTCGCAGAACAGATGATTGATGAGCCGAAAGTCTCCTGGAGTGGCGACCACATACCGGAAGACGCAGCGTTGGAATTGTTTTAAGGCCTCTCACAAGGTGGACCGATGACCTAGCGACACTTATCTTTCTGTAGATATGTGCCAAATAGTAGCAAAAAGATAGTGTAAGCTATATGTTACAAATTAAATATCCATCTTAAAAAAATATTTATTACACCTAACATTTTTCAAGTAAAGTAGGTATGCTTAAATAAAAAACTTAAAAAAAATACAACTGACTTCAATGTAAAAAAAAACACTGAAAAGTGCAAAATATTTTTTTTTTTTTGTAATAAGTTTTTTATATTACACTATTTAGTTATAGTACCACCACCAAAAAGTACCCCTCAGCCATACTTAAATACCTTATAGCCAATGTGCATCTCATGACAATTCTAATAATACCAAACACGGTTAGATTAAATTCATTTATTACAGAATTCCGGTGCCTAACTTCAGGCGTCATTATCAGATCAGTTCGATATATTCCCCCTCTCCTTTCAGTCAGTCATCGACTACACGTATAAATAAAGCAATTTCACTTGTTGCGACAGTTCTGCTGTGATCTAATGAGGAGTTCGGTTCGGTCCGGTGCAGGAACCTCCCGAACTTACCATGTCCGGTGAGGGCCTAAAGTCTGCTATTACAATAGTGTCAGAATGTTCATTGATTTCATAATTGTTGATTTTGACAAGTTTGGTAATATACTAATAAACTAATATAATGGCGTCATTATGGCTTTACAATGGTCAACTACTGACACTCCATTGAAAGAAGTGGCATAGAATGGTAACCTTGTAAATATTGACAAATGAATGTCTGACGTATGTAAGAGTTATGAGTTTACATGTGGATGGATGGAGAGGAAGAGTGAGGCCGAAGAAAAGATGGATGGATTGTGTGAAGAGTGATATGAAAGAAAAGGAAGTTAGTGATAGCATGACGAGTAACAGGGCAGAGTGGAAGAAAAAAACGTGTTGCGCCGACCCCAAATAACACGGGATAAGGGCAGGAAGATGATGATGATGATGATGAATGTCTGACATATGCGGTAATCTGCTAAAATTTTTGCTGCTTTGATCAGTGACCTACCATTAGAACGTCATTATGCAGTCATTGCTTTTAACAAGCTCGATATTGTCATTCTACCACAACTCTATTACGAGAACATTGACCGATCAATGATCGATCATTATGAATTAGCATATTACGAACTTTTGGCATAATGACATTGGGATCGTGTTGGAACGACGAATTTATAAAAATAACAGACGTGGGCCGCTGAAGTTCTGACGGTTTCACAAATAACTTTTATCAGGTAAGTTTTAGTTCTAATCAGCCTTATTTAGTGGCAACCCTATTAATCATAAATTTTACAATATCTTATGCGCACGCCATAATGAAAATGACATGTACACATGTACATTTTAATTACAGGCTAGAAATAACAATTATGTATAAGTAGTAGGCAGGATTATTAGGAAAGAATTATATTATTTTAATTACGAAATAATAAGCTGGAATATTATATTTATTATATTGTAGGGCGCTGGTGTATTTGACCTAGATTTGTAAATAAAATGTGTATTTACCTCATTGCGCCAGAAAGCAGAATATATTTTTGAGTATATATTTATCTTTGTATACATAATAATTTCAGCCGAAAAACGTCCACTGTTGGACATAGGCCTCCCCCAAATGTCGCCATAATGATCGGTCCTGTGCGTCTCGCATCCATCGGATTCCCGCGACCCTCACCAGGTCATCGGTCCACCTTGTGGGAGGCCTTCCAGCGCTGCGTCTTCCGGTACGTGGTCGCCATTCCAGAACCTTTCGTCCACATCGACCATCTGTTCTGCAAGCAATGTGCCCTGCCCACTGCCATTTGGGTTTGGCGATTCTTCGGGCTATGTCTGTAATCTTGGTCCTCCTGCCGATATCTTCATTCACGTCTTTCGGCTGAAATGATGATGATGACATAATAATTCTTCTGTACGTGTCTTTGTCACTGAACTCCCCATAAACAGTATGACCGATTTGGATGAAATTTTGTGTGATTAGAGTGGATAGTTTGAAAATGAAACTCTGTAAGTGGCGTTACAATCGGGTTCTAATTTTTTTTTCGAAAGCCAGCTTTCGGGGAGGACAACGTCGCCAGGACCGCTAATGTAAGTATATTAACTTGGCACGTACACAGGTGGTCTGAAAAGTTACAAAACTAACAATAAAGAATAGAATAGAATAGTATTTATTCGATGCAGGCAATACAATAGGCAACAACAAAACAAAAACAAAAAGAAAAGTACAGATTTACAATATAGTTGCGTTGAGCGTGCCCGAACCGAAAGGGTCGCCAACTCAGCAATTGCTGGGCGTCAGACACCCAGCGCTGATTTTCAGCTGGCACCCCGCAATGACGCACGAATGATGGTAAATAAAATATAACATATAAATAAACCTATATATAAATAACCCCTACTTAAACTAAAAATTTGATACAAGTGTATTTGTGTGATAATTTTGCTTTTTATAAATATTATAATATATGCCACGGTAGTTTTTTTTTTCGGGTGGGAAATTCATCTAATGACATCCCCGCTCTTGGGCGGAGCGGGGGGATAGTGTCAGACTTTTACTGACTAAAAACCCACTCCTGTTCCTTCTCTGCCATTTTTTTTTCCAGGGCCCGGGGATCTCTTTCGCATCACCCATGGCCCCAGTAAGCTTCGACCCTGCTGGGCCCCTACGGTTGCTGACATCTCCTTGAGGCACGGTTACCGGACGATCGGACGGCGAGCCACCCATTGCTCGCCGTCCGCAAGCCCGCGCCTACGGTGGCCGGAAATCGGGATCGGAATCCCGGCGGCAATTGGGGCGTGAGGACGTTTGCCTCACGCGATCCGCCGCCTCCTTTGCTAGCATTACTGCTTCGCAGAAGGAGGCGACCGCCTGCCATTCCTCCTCGCTCGCACCATGGCCTGTACCAAGGCCCGGATGCCACGGTAGTTACAAACTATTTTGCTCATTATAACCACAATATTCAACAACGCAATAACTAAAAAACAAAATCTAACGCAACACATTTTTTCTTACAATTTATTTTACTTTTTTTACATTGGCTCCTTATATCATCATCATTTCTCCCAGCGATGCCTCCATCTTTCTAGCCCGTTCAAATAGTAGTCGGCGTTATTTTCTCCGCAAAATAATTATAGACGAAATTTGCCTCCGTATTTGACGAAAATCTCTATCCTCCGAGTGCAATTATTAGATGAGGGAGCAAAAAGAAGTTGCTTGAGCTAGATCTGGTGAGTAAGACGGATGTTCGAGGAGTTCAAACCGTAATTCGTACATCTTCGCCGTGGCAACCGCTGAGGTATGAGAGGGCGCGTTGTCTTTGTGAAAAAGGATTTTATCGTCGATGAAATGACAAGAACTCCTAACAGTAATTTTTGCAATTTTACTTTTTTTACGTAGATATACTTTTAATAATCGTTTGCGTGAGCTGGCAAAAGCAACTAACTTTACATCTTACTAGCTTCAGCCAGCGGCTTCGCCCGCGTGAAAGTAGGTTTCTCCTAACAAACTTTGGTAGATATTTATAAGATCTACAATTAATTAGAACATTTTATGGTTCTATCTTTTATAATTCAGGCAGCGTACGCAAAATAAGTAACTTTTCTGGTTTACTTTTTACACCTTGTGTCCGAAAAACTCAAATATTTTACGGAACGCTATTTTTTCCAAAATAAAATATAGCTTATGTTACTCGTGGATAATGTAGCTTTCGAATGGTGAAAGAATTTTTAAAATCGGTCCAGTAGTTTTTGAGCCTATTCATTACAAACAAACAAACAAAGTTTTCCTCTTTATAATATTAGTGTACATTTTTTTTAATAAGATATATAATTAGAAATTACTAGCAAACCCGGCGAACTCCGTTACGCCACCAGATGGCTTCGTTTTATGTAACATTTCGTCTGGTGATTAAAAGAAGAAGAAAATTTTTTTTTTTTGCTATAAACCTCACGGAGCCCGAGACCTTTCCAACGAATGCAAAACCGTGGAAATCGGTTCGTGCGTTCTGGAGTTATAGCGTCAGGAAGGAAAACCCGACTTATTTTTATATAGTAGATATAAGAAGAAGAATATAAGAGATATATATATATTATTTTAAAACCCGGTCCGGGTCGTTCTTGGTGCAAAGGATCTCCATCGCTATTCAGCGAGGTAATGCGGTCAGTATTATGGGCACTTTTGCACCGGGAACGATTAGGGGCGGGTTGTATATTGACGTGTGACTTTTTAGTTTTAGACAAATGTTGCGCTATACAATAATCAATTCAGTTTATGTTAATCTTAAGTTTATTAAAATGTAACTCTATGATTTTAAAATAAGATACGCTATAAATAAGGTATGCCAGCTCACGCAAACGATTATTAAAACTCTATCTACGTAAAAAAATCGTTATTTGTCTGAATCACACATCGACTCGCTCAAACGACTATCAAATAAAAAGTACGCATCTAAAATGGCAGTGAAAGTAAATGAGCAGTGGTGGCCGAGTGATAACGGCCCCGACTTACGAGTTGTAGGTTGCGGGTTCAATTCTAGCCAGGCGCATTACTTTGTGTAATTTATTTCATCACCACTGCTCTCAATAACGATTGAGAGGAAACCGGCATGTCCTAGAATCAAAAATTCGAAGACATTCACCAACCCGCACTGGGCCCGCGTAGTGGATTACGGCCCATTTCCTCTACTAGAGAGGAGGCCTGAGTCCCAGCTGTGGGAACATTAAAAAGCTGATTATGCTTATGCTTTTATCTAATATGGCTGAAACTTTGGTGAGTAAAAGTCAAAAAACGCACCACAAAACAAACGCGTCTTCGTCATAATTGCTATATTTTAAGTTCTCTTAATTAGAATGATTTCTTATGTATCATGGTATTTATTAGTTTAGCATATATACGTATTTTATTATTATAAGCCACTTAATTTAATGATACTACATTCTATTTCAAAAATATCTGTTATTTATTTATTGTGCACACCTACCACAGTGTTGTCTTTTTAACCCAATGGTTGACTGGTAGAGAATGCTTTGTGGCATTAAGTCCGCCTATGTACCACCACTGTACATGAAGTTTAAATAAATAAATAAGTACACTCACTATCTTTTATTGATGAGACACACATTAAGGTCGGAAACTTTTCATACAACCCACGTATTACGTTCCTTAATGGCTTGTTGCATTTTACCTTGAGTTGTCATTAGATTCATCTTAGTTATGAGAGCTGTGTCACTCTCATCTTTCGTTTCTGGTACATGAAAATTATTAAAAAAAGATGGGGAATTTTCGGAGCAAATTATTAATTTTTTTTTCTACTATATAAACCGAAAGCGCAGGGGCCCAAGTCTGCTATTTTTTAAAATTCGTCATTCCAACATGATCCCATTGTCATTTTGTAAGAAGTTCGTAATCTGCTAATTCATAATGATCGATCATTGGTCGGTCAATGGTCTCGTAAAGAGTTGTGGTAGAATGACAATATCGAGCTTATTAAAAGGAATGACTGCATAATGACGTTCTAATGGTAGGTCTGTCGTCACTGATAGAAGGAACTGTCAAAATTTTAGCAGATTATCGCATATGTCAGACATTAATTTGTTAATATGTACGAGATTACCATTATATGCCACTTCTTTCAATGGATTTGTCAGTGGTTAACCATTGGAAAGTCATAATGACGCCATTATATTAGTCGATTACCAAACTTGTCAAAATTAACAATTATGAAATCAATAATAGACCATTCTGACACTATTGTAATAGCAGACTTAAGGCCCTGGCAGTAGCTGATAAAATAAAAAAGGTCACAGATTACATTTTGGTTTTTAAATTTTTCTACTGAGCTGAATTTGAGTGATGATGAAAACTGTATAGGTCAAAAAGTACATACGTTCACACCTAGTATTAAATACTGACACATAATTTTTTGAAAGAGTTTCCACCTTGGAACGCAAAATGTAACTAAAGAAAGAAAAAGGTCTAAGACTTCGTACTTAACTCCGGTACACTCGAGAGAGAGCGGAAGAAGCGTCCGGGTATCACCATTGTGAGGACACGGTAGAGCATACAGTGAAGGTGTGCCTCGCTTGGTCGGAGCACCGCCGTATCCTCATGGAGGTGATCGGCGAGCAATGAGTAGCTCGCCGTCCGGTATCCGTCCGGACCAAGCCCAAGTTGTCAACGGCGTGCATTGTTCCACGCACGCCTCAAGAAGATGTCAGCAACCGTAGGGGCCCAGCAGGGTCGAAGCCTACTGGGGCCAAGGGTCTTATTCTAAAAGGAAGACTCGGCCCTGGTATACAAGGAAACGTAGGAAAAAGAGTGGGTTTTTAGTCAGTAAAAGTCTGACACTATCTCACGCTCCGCCCAAGAGCAGGGGATGTCATTGGATGATTTTCCCACGGAAAAAAATAAATGTCCCGACAACGCGTTATGGTGGAATAATTTCCTCCTTCCAAGCGATTAAACGCACGGGTAACTGCTAGAAACTATATATAAATCAAATCGTTTCACAATAAATGCTGTCCAATGACAGAGCTGAGTAAAAATAGACCTTCTACGAACGTATAACTTAGTAAAACTTTGAATGCAAAACTGTCATCGTTGGACTAACAGCCGTGGAGGCAAGAAAGTTAAATTTGAAGGGAGATACGTCATTGATTGTCAGCCTTTTAATTCTTTAACATAGATATTATACTCGTACATTGTTGTAGCCCAAGGTTCCTGAATAACATCCATGTTCGAGATAGTTCTCTGCGCGAGTGAGGTCTAGATGAGGGTACTTCGGACCATATTTTCTTCTCCTACTCCTTAAATAATAAATCTTTTGACCTCTATCGTAAACTTCCCAAATGTAATTATCTACTATAACAGAGCTACCCATTGCTCGTCGGCGGCAAGCCAACGGCTACGGTTATTCGTAAGTATAAGTTAGATATAAAAGGCACAGACTGCGAAATTGTATGAAAGAGTTACCGTGGCCTTTTTTGGGCGAGGAATCATGAACTGACTCTCCTGTTTTACGGTGGAGCAAGAGAAATATGCCTTGCTATTGCAAACTTACGTAAGCGATGTCCAACGTATCATCTGACTTCTCTCGCTCTAGGGTGGAACGAGAGAGCGTGTCAGACTTTTACTAACTAAAACCACACCTGTGTCCGTCAATTTCCTTTTGCGTTCTAGGACCACAAGTTTCCTTTTCAGAAGTTCCCCGTTGTCCTAGCGGGCATCGGCCCTGCTGGGCCTCTACGATTTTGCTGATATCTCTTTGAGGTGCGCGTGGAACACTACACGCCGTCAGCGACTCAGCTCGCTCGGTCCTTACCGGACGGGTGGACGGCAAACTCTCCTGCGGCAGCTTGGATGTGGGGATATCCGTTCCCTCACGTGTGCGGCCATCTCTTTTGCTAGCACATTGCTCTGCAGAAGGAAGCGACCGCCTCCCGATCCCCAGGGCCCCAGCACGAGAGGTCACCGCTGATACTGGGAGACCGTCAGGGGCGCCGGCTTTTAGAAAACCTCATGCGTGCTCATGCTCATTTGGTGACTCGAAAAAGTGGCCAAGTGTGAGAAGAGAAATGCACACTGATCGACCGACAAATAAATAAATAATAATAAATTGGGAAAACATCACAAACATTATCCTGATTCCAAACTAAGGTTTTCCTTTGTACCGTGGAAACCAGGAACAACAAAGGTACCACAAACACCCTGACCCAACACATATATCTGTTTCTTCAACAAACATTTGTGTTGGTGCGAGAATCGAAACCGCGACTTTTATGTCTCAACGGCGCTCTAAACCACTGCGCTAAACGGGTCGTCGTATAATGAAAAAACGCCCATTCCTAAAAGGCGATTGGGTGCACCGACTATTTATTTCTCATGGGTGCTCGAGCCCCGGAGCACCCACGGAGTCGGAGCACCCACGGAGTCGGAGTACCCACGGAGTCGGAGTACCCACGGAGTCGGAGCACCCACGGAGTCGGAGCACCCACGGAGTCGGAGCACCCACGGAGTCGGAGCACCCATGGAGTCGGAGTACCCACGGAGTCTGAGCACCCACAGAGTCGGAGCACCCACGGAGTCCGAGCACCCACGGAGTCGGAGCACCCACGGAGTCGGAGCACCCACGGAGTCGGAGCACCCACGGAGTCTGAGCACCCACGGAGTCGGAGCACCCACGGAGTCGGAGCACCCACGGAGTCCGAGCACCCACGGAGTCGGAGTACCCACGGAGTCGGAGCACCCACGGAGTCCGAGCACCCACGGAGTCGGAGTACCCACGGAGTCGGAGCACCCTCGGAGTCCGAGCACCCACGGAGTCGGAGCACCCACGGAGTCGGAGCACCCACGGAGTCGGAACACCCTCGGAGTCGGCGCCCATGGAGACCGTTAGATTTATTTCCATAGGCCAGTCCTCTATTCTTCATAAATCCATGTCTAAATCGAAGCTCGATAACCCAGCATGGTAATTTTCTTTGTAGTCCGCCGCAACTTAGAATTGCTAGGCTATTTCCTTTTTAATTATTCATAGGGATCAAATTAGGGCGGTTCCTAGCTCATAGTTTAGTTTCAAATTCACTTTAAGTCAAGTTCTATAAGCTTTGTCGTCAAAGTGGAATAAATAGGTGATCCAGAGGTCAGTGGACAGCTATTACTAGACTGTATGATTACGGGAATCAGCAAATAATAGAATAATGCAGTGGAATAAATGGACTCTTACGTTTTATGATGACTAAATCGTATTCGTACGTTGGTTAAGCGTGAGCCTATCAATAATAATAATCAGCACGAAAGCGGTACTCCTGTACACGGCTCGTATAATTAGGAGGTTCCTTTCGCTGGAGCCCTGACAACTTTCGCCGGTAGCTTGGACCCTGTTACCGATACCGGTGGGATAATATTTTTTATATTTTTAAATGTTTTTTTTTTGCAATTTTGTCCAAAAAAATATTTAAATATATAATTTATATGTATTTACAATTAATAAAGGAAATAATAATAAAAACTAGAAACACTGATTTTCGAAATCAACGTCATTGTGAACTTTTTAATGGTTTTTGTTTTATGATGGATAGGGTCGCGTTTGATCACTATCTCACGTGATGGTAAGCGATGATGTGGTTCACGATGGTGCACGCTTGCCTAGAAGTAACCTATTCACTCTTGACTTAAAGACATCTAGGTTGTAATCATCAGGAAACACAGAATCTGGCAGGGAATTCTACTCCTTAACTGTACGCATAATAAATGTATTATGCGTAACGCTTTGTACGTATAGGTGGGATGTCCACCCCAGCGGCGCAACGCCGTACGTTTAGTGGTCCGATGTTGAAACGGACTCGGTGGAATTAAATTGAGCAATTCCAAAGCACACTTCCCGAAATGCAAACGATAGAAAACCGACAGGCTAGCAACTCTGCATCTACGTTCAAGACTTTGTATTGAGGTCGGTTAGTATTTTTGTAACTTAAGTTTTTTATTTATTATGAGAATTGATTTTCTATGACCGAAGTGGTCTATGACCACTTCCACATTCCACAATTTTTTGTTTTAGGTGAGAAATCATCTAATGACATCTCCTGCCCTTGGGCGGAGCGTGCGGGCGTGTCAGACTTTTACTGACTAAACCCTCCCTGTTCCTTCTTTACCTAAGTCGCAGCCGGGGGTCTCTTTCGCAAAACCTAGGCTCTTAGGCTTCGAACCAGCTGAGGCCATGGGTTGTGCGAAAGAGAACGGTTTTGCTGACATTTCCTTGAGGCACGCGTGGAACACTACGCGCCGTCGACGACTTGGGCTCAGTCCGGACGGTTATCCGACGGCCGGAAGGCAATCTACCCATTGCACGCCGTCTGCAAGCTCGCGCCTATGGTGAGTGAAAACCGGGATCGGTATCGACTGGGGCGAGGGCTGTTCACTCGCGCGTGCGGCCGCCTTCTTTGCTAGCATTACTGCTTCGCAGAAGGAGGCGA
This sequence comes from Mythimna vitellina, assembly GCA_949316375.1. Lineage (NCBI taxonomy): Eukaryota > Metazoa > Arthropoda > Insecta > Lepidoptera > Noctuidae > Mythimna > Mythimna vitellina. Next base: position 6,078,971 of record OX438711.1, on the reverse strand, counting down.
CCCCCGTTACTTCCCCCTCGCTCCGGACTATGGTCATAACACAATAGACCGTTGCCGCTGATCGCCCCCACGAGGAAACGTCGGTGCACTGCCCAGGCGGGGCACACCTCTAATGACAATTTCCACACTGAGGATGCAAAGTGTTTCCTCATATTCGATCCTTTTCTTATTCATTTTCCTTGTCAGAAAAAACCTTTATATTTCCTTCAATGGAATGATTCTCAAGGTCAAAATAATCTGCGTCTGACCCACTTCTGACCTGATTAAATTGTTCCAATGCGGGACGAAACACAAAAACATAATATTAGCATACCAAAAAGATGTTACAGTTGAGGTTTTTTCATCATAAAAAATTGAAGTAGTCCGAGTAGGTATGGCTTGAACAGTAAGGGTTCCGTGCTATATGAATTACTAGCTTCTACCAGCGGGTTTGCTCGATTTAATCTATTTTAATACCAAATACTAATACCACGAAAATCCGAATCCTCGTGGAATAGTGGTGGTTTCGTGGAATTCCCTGCCGGAATCTATGTTTTCTCGGGAATCTTTAAGTCAAGAGTGAATAGGTTACTTCTAGGAAGCGTGTTCCATCGTCGACCGCATCGTCGCTTTCCATCAGGTGAGACAGCGGTCAAGCGCAAACCTATCAAGAATAAAAAAGAAACTACTGCTATTTGTTTGGACTCGTATTTAAAAACACGTCCAAAGATATAAGGTGGTACAACTGATAAAAATTTGTAATCATTAGAACTTTTATTGAAAAAAAACAAATATCCGATAAAAAATACGTAAAATTTAAGAAAATTCAATTTATTTTGATTAGGTTTGACTGACTGTACCGAATTCAAATTGTTGGTATTCGTTCAGAATAGAAAATAAATATGATTACAAAAAAAATAAGTGGTATTAGAACGGAATTAATCGTTTGCTGGCGTGAGAATGAAAATTATATGCCTATCACTCACTCAGTAATAAAGTAGCATTCTATTGGTGAGAGAATATATCGCTAGGGCTTCTAGTATTTGAGGATTTTTAATTATAAAAAATGAAGTAGACCGACTAGTTACGCACTAAGGGCTTGAGTTTGAGCATTAAGGGTTCCGTCCAATACAAATTACTATGCCCTGCTAGCGGCTTTAGTCATGTGAAAGTTGAAAATATATGCCTAAGTCACTCAGTGATAAAATAGCATGCTAATGGTGAAAGATTTTTTTAAAATCGCTTAGTGTTTTTGAGTTTTTTCGATATAAAGAAAACTATAAAAAAAAAATATATATAGGCGGGCCAGAACCATAAGGGAACGGACATCCTCACGCCCCAGTTGCCGCCACAAGAGACGCACCCAGCGTCGAGAGTCGCAAGGCGATCCCCAGCCATTGTACGACGAGCAATATGTAGCTCGCCGTCCGGCCATCTGGTAAGACCGAACCCGAGTCGTAAGGCGTGTAGTATTTCACGCGTACTTCAAAGACCTGTCCGCAATACCGTAGGGGCCCAATTGGACCGATGCCCGCTAAAGCCACGGGAAATTTCGGAAGAAATGTCGCAGGTAGATACTAGCGAGAAAACTATTATTAACTAAAATAATAGTTTTCTCGCTCCACTATAGAGGGGGAGAAGTTATTGGAAGACATCCGACCTCAAAAAAAAAATCGTGGGAGTACATTCACAAACATATAAACCCACATAAAGACACCCAGACCCATCATCATTACCTGTAGGCTATAAAAATACTTTTATCCATGCGGGAATCAAACCAGCGACACGCAGCGCTCCAGCCATTCGCTTAACCACTGCGCCAACGCTGACAAAGCCAGGCTGATAGAGTATAAAGGTGAGCCCCGCTTGGGCAGAGCACCGCCGTGTCCTAGTGGGGGTGATCGGCGGCAACGATCACTCGAGCCGGGCCTAGGTCGCCTCCTTCTGCGAAGCAGCAATGCTAGCAAAGGAGGCGGCCACACGCGTGAGAGAGCGGCCCTCATGCCCCAGCCGCCGGGAGCCACCGTAGGCGCTGGCTTGCGGACGGCGAGCAATGGGTAGCTCGCCTTCCGACCGTCCTATAACCGTCCGAACCGAGCCCAAGTTGCCGACGACGCGTAGTGTTCCACGCGCGCCTCAAGGAGATGTCAGCAAAACTGTAGGGGCCCAGCAGGGTCGAAGCCTACTGGGGCCATGGGTGATGCGAAAGAGAACCCTGGAGCCCTGGAACGAGTTTGTTTTTAGTCAGCAAAAGTCTGACACTATCTTCCGCTCCACTCAAGAGCGGGGGATGTCATTAGATGATTTTCCCACGGAAAAAAATAAAATAAAACGCTAATAGAGTAACCTTTGTAATGGGGTCCTGTTGTTGTCTTTTCAATATACGGAACCCTAAAGTACAAACAAAATAATGATGGAAGACTTTGTATAACAAAAATATTCGTTGGTCCCTCTTAAGGGTCGGGGCGCACTTGAACAACATCTATTTGTATTCTCAATAAGAGAAGGAATCATTTTTCCCAGTAACTGTGGCCGTTTGTATTCAAATATACCTATTTCACTATGTTTTGAAACAACAGTGTAAGGAACGACACAAAACTGCGTTTTTTTTTTTTTGAGATTTTGTTGAAAGAAGAAAAAAAAATTTTATGAAAAACATGACACATGATTTAAAAAATACAACATTATAAAAATCTGTACAATAGAGTGAGTTAAACTTCGGGATCGGGATTTTGATCCCGATTTTCGGCCATCGTAGGCGCGGGCTTGCGGACGGCGAGCAATGGGTGGCTCACCGTCCGACCGTCCGGTAACTGTTCGGACCGAGCCCAAGTTCTACGCGCGCCTCAAGGAGATGTCAGCAACTGTAGGGGCCCAGCAGGGTCGAAGCCTACTGGGGCCAAGGGTTTGATTCTGAAAGGAAGACGCGGCCCCGGTACAAAAGGCAACGAAGGAACAGGAGTGGGTTTTTAGTCAGTAAAAGTCGATACTATCTCTCGCCCCGCCCAAGAGTGGGGGATGTCATAAGATGATTTTCCCGCCAGAAAAAACAAGAGTGAGTTAAACTTGAGGATTCAAATAGAGAATTGCTCTGTATAAGCCAAATATAATTTGTTAAATACCGGAGAACCAAGGTTGCCGACATAGCACGAAGAATCGCCAAACTTAAGTGGCAATGGCCAGGGCACATTGCTCGCAGAACTGATGGCCGTTGGGGCCGAAAGGTTCTGGAGTGGCAACTGCGTACCAGAAAACGCTGCGCTAGCAGCGGCGTGTGGAAGGCCTCCCACAAGGTGAACCGACGACCTAGAAGGGTCTTGGGAATCCGATGGATGCAAGACACACAGGACGTGTCGTTATGGCGACACTTGGGGGAGGCCTATGTCCAACAGTAGTCGTTTTTCGGCTGACATGATGATGATGATGAACCATTCATCAAGAGAAGCATTTGCCAAAAAAGTTTGTAAGGCGAGAGTTTTTAAAACAATTGCAGATTGTTAACAAAAAATTTATGGACAGGAGTTTTGGTGAAACATTACTGAACCAAAAACGATCATTAACCAGTAATAAGTAATGAAAATAAAAACACAATACACGACAATAAAATCGCAGCAAAAAGTCGCAAACTCGCTCCCAACTTATGCCGCCTCTGGGAATGAGTTTCGCGCGATACCTTCATTCAGGAAATTGAGTTTGAGTAAAGTTGCGTTAAATTTCAGTCGAGTGCCATTTCACTTGTTTTATTTACTGTAGTTTGAGTTACGACTCAGCTGAGGCCGTTTTAGATGTGGGGTGTGATTATTAAGTGGGTGTAGGATTATGGTTGAACTGCTAAGCTTGTTTATGATTACATTTTGTTTACAACTGCCCCCCTAGCCAAGTTATAATCGTATCGTACGCGCCGAATGCCTCGAGAAGATCACGCCTCCGATTTCTTTGTTCTGACGTCATCTCAACGCTCAGTCACGTGGTCAAAACAAAGGAATCGGAGGCGTGGCCTACTCGAGGCGTTCGGCGCGAGCGAAACGATTGTAACTTGGCTAGGGGGGCTGGCGCGTTTTACACAGTTCTTTAATCGAATTAAAATAAAGGTTATGCATGTCGTGTTTTGTACAATTTTACTAAGATTTTTAACCGAATTAAAAAAAAAATTGGCTACGCGTGTAGTGGTACAAATAAGAAAAACCTGCCAAGTGCAAGTCTGACTCGTGCGCAAAGGGTTTCGTACAAATCTTTATATGTAACATCCAATTTGACAGGCCTGTTGGTCTAGTTGTCAGTGGCCCTGACTGCTTATGACGGAGGTCGTGGGTTTGATTCCCACCCAGGACAAATGTTTGTGCGATGAGCACGGCCAGTTATCCTATGTCTGCGTGTAATTTATTTATACTTATAATAAATCTGTAGAAGTAAAAATTCTGTACATTGAAAATATCAAAAAAATAAATGGCACACACCAATCAAACACTCCCTGTGGTTCTCAACGAACACGGAAAGTTCGGGAAGTTCCTGCTCCGGATTCGTGCGGAAGCAACGCCCGGGTGTCACCACTGTGTGGACTGCGCGGAGGACACGACGGAGCACGCGGTGGAGGTGTGCCCCGCTTGGGCAGAGCAACGCCGTGTCCTCGTGGGGGCTATCGGCGGCGGCGATCAGTCGCGCCGGGCCGTGGTGCAGGCCATGATCCGGAGCAAGGAGGAGTGGCAGGTGGTTGCCTTCTTCTGCGAAGCAGTAATGCCGATCGCGTGAGGCAACGGTCCTCACGCCCTAACCGCCGCCGAGATTCCGACGCCGATTTTCGGCAAAGAGCTATCTGTGTGGTTCTTTCCTCAAAAGACCCTCTCAGATACTAATCTGCATGGTTCTGATATTTATATGATTTGACCATTACATGTTTTTTTTTTTTTTTTTTAATTGATATAAACCAGTGCTTGACTGCGATCCCACCTGATGGTAAGCGGAGATGCAATCATTGATGGTCAGGCGCACTAGTTTATTAAGAGCCTATTCACTCTAGCCTTGAAGACACCTATATTATAGTTGGACGGAAAGACCGCAGCAGGCAGATTGTTCCAGTCCTTCGATGTACGCGGTATAAACGACGAAGCGAAACGCTTAGTCCGGACCGTTGAAGTTTCAACAACGTAAGGGTGGATACTCGCCGTTCGTCGTTATGTTTGCTGTATGGACTTTAAAAGAGACTTTGACTCTTGAGTTTGTTTCGGTATTTCTTCTCAGGGTAGTCAGTTAGAAAACACCGACCTCATCTAATTTAAACTAACGAAGAAAATGACGTGTAAAAGTCTTTTTATAAACCTATTTGCAAAATAAATATAATTTTTCACATCGTACGACATTTTTTTATTTAATTTGCTCCCCAAAAGTGACCCCATCTAGAATTCATCTATTTACGTTTATGCGCCATTGTTTGGGCAAAAAGTTTATATGAGTCTCAATTTTCAACTAAATCGATCTAGTAGTTTTGGAACAAATTAGTTATTACATATTGACAGAACGACAAAAATTATCAGAATTATCTCATCATCATCTTCCTGCCCTTGTCCCGTATTATTTGGGGTCGGCGCAACACGTTTTTTTCTTCCACTCTGCCCTGTTACTCGTCATGCTATCACTAACTTCCTTTTCTTTCATATCACTCTTCACACAATCCATCCATCTTTTCTTTCTTAATTATCAGAATTATCTGTATTTCGATTTTATATTTGGACGTTCAGAACCCTTAAAAAACAAAATAATATTTTCTTTTTCTTTTTTTCCACAACTAGGTATCACACAACGCCGTCTAGTCTCAAGATAAGCAAAGCTTGTATTATGAGTACTAGACAACTGATAAACATACTTATATATTTGTAAATACATACATATTATAGATAAATTACACCCAGACACAGAAAAAATGATCGTGCTCATTACACAAACATTTCTTCTGGGTGGGAATCGAACCCACGACCTCCGGCGTAGCAGTCAGGGCTATTAACCACTAGATCAACAGGCCAATTGATTTTTTTTTTCTTTTCACCTGTGTAAACATATGCTTATAGCATACTCGTAGCATAGTCGGCCTTATAATGTTCCCACTGTTGGGACTCAGGCCTCCTCTCTAGGAGAGGGTATGGGCTGTAATCCACCACGCGGGCCCAGTGCGGGTTGGTGGATGTCACATGTCTTCGAATTTTTGGTTCTAGGACATGCCGGTTTCATCACGATGTTTTCCTTCACCGTTTTGAAAGCAGTGGTGATGAAATAAATTACACAAAGTAATGCGCCTGGCTGGGTTTGAACCCGCGACCTACAACTTGTAAGTCGGGGCCCTTACCACTCGGCCACCACTGCTCCTGCAACATATGCTTACTTTAATCAATCTTTCTTTTTAAACATAATTATTTTGATAAAAATGATATCTAATTTACGTAACTGACAAACATTTACCATAAGTTACAAATCTTCTAAAAACTTATATTAGTCACTGACAGCACTCACTGAAAATTGATATTAGTCACCAAAAACTTATATTATTCACTACAAATGTCAACGCCACTTAGTGCCATGTTATCTTGAATAGTATATCGATAAATTTCCGTTCAAAATTTTCGATATTAATAACATTAAATACTGTATCACGATCAGACGGGTCGCTTCTCTAATAAGCGGGTACACACTGCTCGGTGAATCGCGAGACACATCTTGAGATAAGATGGATTAAATTCTGTAGTCTGAAAATCTAAATAAGAATGCTAGAAATCTATAAGTACCAAGAGCTATTACAGAAGCTATTAAATTTAATTGTAACATATTAAAATGACCATTTAATTTACTATCCGTTTTTTTTTCGGTGGGAAAATCATCTTATGACAAATCTCGCTTTTGGGCGGAGAGCGAAATAGTGTCAGATTTTTACTGACTAAAAAACCACTCCTGTTCCTTCTTTGCCTTTCGTACTAAGGCCGAGTCTTCCTTTCAGAATCAGACCCTTGGCCCCAGTAGGCTTCGACCCTGCTGGCCCCTACAGTTGCTGACATTTCCATAAAGCGCGCGTGGACACGGCGTTGTTCTTCCCAAGTGGGGCACACCTCCACCGTGTGCTCTACCGTGTCCTCCGAGCTGTCCATGCAATGGTGACACCTGGGCGCTTCTTCCATACGAATCCAGTGCAGGAACCTCTCGAAATTACCATGCCCGGTGAGGACCTGCGTCATGCGGAAGCTAAGGATGCCGTGTTGCCTTTCTAGCCACTCCTCAAAGATGGGACTTACCACCATAATTATTACTATCCGTGTTGCACCAGCTACCACCATCAGATTTCTGACAGCTGGTTTGACATTAAACGAGCATGGCAGTTGAAAGTTTTTTATTCTCACTCAAATGTCTCGCGACACGTGTTTCTGGGTCATTAAGTTCCCTTCAAAATTGTTGAGCTGAGTGGGATTGATGCATGCAATATGCTCGTGAACGGGCGCCGTCAGGCCATCTCTTAACTGCCAGTGACTTATTTCAATTTCTATTTTTTAAATATATATTTTTGGTTCATTATCTAATTACATTGTGCTCACATAATAGAAGCGACAAGAAATATGTAACGAAGATTTTTTTAACTCATAATTTGATTTAGAAGAGTGTACGTTCATGGAGTTTCTTGCACGTTCTTCTCCATAGTGATCTACGCTTTGGAACGTGCAATTTAGCTTCACTTTTTTGACTAACCGACATTTAGAAAATTCAAAAATGCCTGGTAATATTTTATTTGAAATAAATGGTTTTTTATTTGATTTTATTTGAAATAAAACGTCAGAGTATCTTCATAGAACGTCATTATTTGTCATCTGCATTAACCGTAACTATAGCTTTTTTTTTGAGGTACGAAATCATATGACTTTTCAGACATTTACTGATTGCAACCCACCTGTGTCCTTCAGTTGCCCTTTGCGGTCTAAAGCCACGGTAATACTTACTACTATCGTCCCCGCAGACCTAGCCTGTTGATGCCCTAGTCGGGCTCCTACTGTTTTGTTAACATCTCTTCAAGGCACGCGTAGAACACTACGTTCTGTAGACTTTGATTTGGTCCTCACCGGACAGCCGGAGCAGTGGTGGCCAAGTGGTAACCGCCCCGACCTACGAGTTGTAAGTCGCGAGTTCAAACCCAGCCAGGCGCATTACTTTGTGTAATTAATTTAATCACCACTGCTCTCAAAACGGTGAAGGAAAACATTGTGAGGAAACCGGCATGTACTAGAAGCAAAAGTTCGAAGACATGTGACCCGCACTAGGCCCGCTTGGTGGATTACGGCCCATTCCCTCTCCTAGAGAGAAGGCCTGAGTCCCAGCAGTGGGAACATTAAAAAAGGCTGATATGCTATGGACAGCCGGAAGGCGAGCTACCCATTGCTCATCGTCTGCAGGTCCGTGCCGACGGTGGCCGGTAATTGCTCAACAAATTCCGACGCCCGGGGCGTTTTCTGTCGCGGCAGCTGGGTCGTAATGATATCCGTGCCCTCACTATTGTGGCCATCTTCTTCACTAGCATTAGGTACTGCTTTGCAAAAGGAGGCGATGACATCCCTTTCCCTCTTGCTCCAGACTCTAGTTTAAACCAGAGTTCGGCGCGGAAGATCACCGCCGACAATATTTGTAGAATACAAACTAAATTAACTTGATAAAAATCCCTTATAAAATCACAAAAAGACCAGGAGCCCAAGTCTGCTATTTTTATAAATTCGTCATTCCAACACGAACCCATTGTCATTTTGCTAAAAGTTTGTAATCTAGTAATTCATAATGATAGATCATTGATCGGTCAATGGTCTCGTAATAGAGTTTTGGTAGAATGACAATATCGAGCTTATTAAAAGCAATGACTGCACAATGACGTTCTAATGGTAGGTCACTGATCAAAGGAACTAACAAAATTTTAGCAGACTACTGCATACGTCAGACATTTATTTGTCAATATGTACGAGATTACCATTCTAAACCACTTCTTTCAATAGAGTGTCAGTGATTGACCATTGGAAAGTCATAATGACGCCATTATATTAGTAGATTACCAAACCTGTCAAAATCAACAATTATGAAATCAATGATAGACCATTCTGACACTGTTGTAATAGTAGACTTGAGGCCCTGTGGTCTTGTACTACTAATATACCAGACGTTTGACACAAAAATTTGGGTTACACAGTTTTTTCATAACATTCTGACGCTCCTCATTTTTAAATTCATAACTGAATAATGAAAACTCGCCGCCTGTCTATCCGCCTGTCCATCAAATTGTTACGCAAATAACACTTACCCTGCAACTTGCTGGAAAACAGACGATAATACTGTGCTCTTTTAAAATTAATTTTTCAAAACAAGCTCCACCAGTGTAAATTTTTCAATTCATATGTAATTTTCTATGTTTATCTAGGACGTTACTAACTACCCACGCTCTTGGGCGGAGCGGGAGATAGTGTCAGACTTATTCTGACTAAAAACCCACTCCTGTTCTATCTTTGCCTTCGTCCCAGGGCCCCGGGTTTCACTTTCACACTACCCGTGGCCCCAGTAGGCTTCGACCCTGCTGGGCCCCTACGATTTGCTGACACCTCCCTGAGGCGCGCGTGGAACAGTACGCGCTGTCAACGACTTAGGCTTGGTTTGGACGGTTACCGGACGGTCGGACGGCGAGCCACCCATTGCTCACCGTCCGCAAGCCCGCGCCTACGGTGGCCGGAAATCGGGATCGGAATCCCGGCGGCGGTTGGGGCGTAAGGATCGTTGCCTCACGCGATCGGTCGCCTCCTTTGCTAGCATTACTGCTTCGCAGAAGGAGGCGATCCAAAGCCCGGCGCGAGAGATCGCTGCCGCCCCCAAACCTCGGCGAACACGTGAAGCTGTTGATCCCGGATGTCATTCGTAGATCTTTGACAGTCATTACAGGTAGTCAGATGCCAGACAGTCTGACCTATCAGTCTACCTAAGAAGTATAATTGTGCTACCCAGTAATTGGTTTGTTGGGGTCTGATAGGCAGTCACTCTATATAAGACGGCTGAAGACTTGTGTCTTCCGCCGCACCTGGTTAGACTGGAAGCCGCCCCCAAGTTAATAATAATAATGGAATGTGGACTCGGCGATTGCGATTGCCCGACACAATGGTGTCGGGCAATGGCTTAATAGCCAAGAGCCTCGACCAACACCTTAGGAGGCTCGTGTTAGGCGGCTGGATCAAGAGCTTGATTCAGAAAGCGGTACTCCTGGACACGGCTCGTATTGTCAGGAGGTTCCTTTCTCTGGAGCCCTGACCGCCGGTAGCTGGGACCCTGTTCCCGATACCGGTGTGATACTATTTTTTTTTTTTTGTAATTAGGTCTAAAAAATATTTAAAAATGTAATTTATATGTATTTACAATTAATAGAGGAAATAATAATAACATTTTTACTAACAAAACTACAAATTTAACACATGTAAAGTACACAAAACAGTCACACAATAATCAATACATTTGAGCCCTGACTCCTAAACTAGGAAGGCCTGTATCTTCGAAGGCAATGTCTTCTCATTAATAGTGGCAAATGGCTTCGAGCAAATGAGGGTACACTGTACAGCATAGTTAGTTTGGAAAAGGTTAGGTTAGGTTAGGTTCTCCGTCCTAAAGCCCGTGCCTACGGTGGGCGGAAATCGGGATCAGAATCCTGGCGGCAACAAAACAAAACGAGATAACAAAAAAAAAGCGAAACCATACACGATTTTCCAACGACAAACAATACTAACAAAATATCTTAAGACAAATCCTGAGATGACTCGCCCACTTACGCTGTGTTATCAGTATTTATATATTAATGATATCGATTTGTCTGTCTGTGACTGTTTTTAATCGAGTACCTGTTTCGAATTGCGTTGAGTGAAAGGTTATGGGTTCAAATGCTGATTGAGATTTGTTAAAGGTGAACGCTCCAGAGTAACACGCGAAATTCAATTTTTTGTACGTTTTTTTTTGCAATTTGAAGCTCAGTATCGGATAGCAAGTTTTTTTTTAGGTGGGATAATCATCTTATGACAAATCTCGCTCTTGGGCGGAGCGAGAGATAGTGTCAGACTTTTACTGACTAAAAACCCACTCCTGTTCCTTCTTTGCCTTCGTCCCAGGACTACCCGTGGCCCCAGTAGGCTCCGACCCTGCTGGGCCCCTACGATTTGCTGACATCTCCCTGAGGCACGCGTGGAACAGTACGCGCCGTCGACGACTTGGGCTCGGTTCGGACGGTTACCAGACAGTTGGACCGCGAGCCACCCATTGCTCGCCGTACGCAAGCCCGCGCTAACGGTGGTCGGACATCGGAAAAAAATATATTTGCGGTAATGACATGTATGTACTTACACAATGACAATCAATATTAAAAAACTTGTTGTTCTACCATGTCTATATGTAAGTTAGTAGTTACCATACTGAGCTGTTATTTGAGGTGGGGAAATCATCTAATGACATCTCTCGCTCCTGGGCGAAGCGCCGAAACGCAATGTCAGACTTTTACTGACTAAAAACCCACTCCTGTTCCTTCTTTGCCTTTCATACCAGGGCCGAGTTTTCCTTTCAGAAGCGAATCCACATGGCTCCAGTAGGCTTTGACCCTGCTGGGCCTCTACGGTTTGCTGACATCTCCTTGAGGCGCGTTTGGAACACTACGCGCCGTCGACAACTTGGACTTGGTTCGGATGATTACCAGATGGTAGGACGGCGAGCTACCCATTGCTCGCCATCCGCAAGCCCGCGCTTACGGTGGCCGGAAATCGGAATTCCGGCGGCTGGGGCACGGGGGCCGCTCCCTCGCGACACACGTGCGGCCTCCTCCTTTACTAGAATTACTGCTTCGCAGAACAAGGAGAGCGTCTTAGTGCTACGTCATAAAACGAAGCCTTGTGCAAAATTTCATGTTTCTAGTCTTAGTAGTTTCGGCTATGCGTTGATAGGTCAGTCAGCCAGTTTTTCCTTTTATTACATACTAGCTTCTGCCCGTGGCTTCACTTGCGTGAATGTAGGTTTCTCCATACAAACTTTGGACCCCGCTTCATCCCCTTAGGGAGTGAATTTTGGAAAATCCTTTCTTAGTGCTCGCTTAAGTCATAAAAGGAAGCCGTATGCAAAATTTCACGCTCCTAATCCCAGTAGTTTCGGCTGTGCGTTGATATGTCAGTCAGTCAGTTTCCCCTTTTGTATATATAGATTAGTATAGATTGCGCTCTTGTGTATTTATTTTTCGGTGTGTTATATTTTTTTAATGGCATAAACTAGTGCTTGACTGCGCTACCACCCGATGGTAAGCAGTCGTTGTTAATAAAGGTGATGCAACTCGACATACATTTTCAGTTTTTCATACAACCGCTCTTGCCTGATTATGACGTTATTAAACATTTTTCATTAGATATTTTAGAAACGCAGTATCTTGTGGATATTATCTAAAGCTTCTATTAATATCTATTCTTAAATTTGTGTAAAACTAATTCAGTAAAGATCTCTGAAAATCTGCTATTTTGCATGAACTTTGACACTTCATAATTGAATCAAAAACTAAAAAGTCAAAAAAGTATAACAATAGAAACCTTGCAAATTTAATCAAGATTCAAAATGATGACACATATTTTCAAAAACTTTTAAGGGTTTAAAATAAACACGTATTTCCTGGAACAAGATTTGTGAAATATTCGAGTAAGTCACAGAATTACAGAATGCCAATAGAGTTTTAGAGTTTTCAGGCGTTATCTCCGAAATCCCAATAAAAGTCTTCGAATCCGACTCAGCGTTCGGGAAGCTGCGCGGTACCTTCTCATCCATTATACCAGTGTCTCAAGACGAAAGTCTATGACCAGTGCGTGTTGCCAGTGATGACATATGGTTCCGGAACGTGGTCGCTCACAATGGGCCTCATCAGAAGGTTCAAAGTCACTCAAAGTGCAATGAAAACGACTATGCTCGGGGTTTCCTTGTGTGATCGAATCAGAAATCAAGATATCCGCAGGAGAACCAAGGTTACCGACACAGCACGAAAAATCGCCAAACTTAAGTGGCAATGGGCAGGGCACATTGCTCGCATAACAGATGGCCGTTGGGGCCGAAAGGTTCTGGAATGGCGACCGCGTACTGGAAGACGCAGTGTTGGAAGGCCCCCTACAAGGTGGACCGATGACCTGGTGAAGGTTGCGGGAATCCGATGGATGCGAGACGCACAGGACCGTTTTTTGTGGCGACATTTGGGGGTGGCCTATATCCAGCAGTGGACGTCTATCGGCTGAAATGATGGGTGGAAAAGGATCCTCTTAAGCGTACTAGTTTATTATGAACCTACTTACTCCTGCCTTGAAGACACCTAAATTATAATCGGATATCGAATATTTTATCTATGTACATCCAAAGTGGCGCCAGTGACAGAAAAGTTGAAGGGGAATCGTTTGTCTTGGTATGGTCATGTAAAGAGGAGAGATGAAACACATGTTACTAAAAGAGTTATGAGTATACATGTGGATGGGTGGAGAAAGAGAGGGAGGCCAAAGAAAAGATGGATGGATTGTGTGAACAGTGATATGAAAGAAAAGGAAGTTAGTGATAGTATGACGGTTAACAGGATAGAATGGAAGAAAAATACGTGTCGCGCCGACCCCAAATAAGATGGGACAGGAGCAGGAAGATGATGATGACATCCAAAGAAAAGAACCTATGAAAACAAGTTGTCGCTTCTTTGTCGCATTGTCACATCCACCCTGTCTGTGGCCGCTTTAATAAACATCACTAGTCCCACACACCAAAAATTCTTCTGAAACCTATTTCATTTGTTTAATAAACTTATTTTTGCCTATAGTCCATTTCATTTCAACAAACGCCATCTACCTTCTCAGCCGGGAACCGAACCCAGAGCAACCCTCTCCAACAGATCGATGTTGTTATAAATAAACCGTCTAGCCGGGGTGGGGCTGCCCCAGGACACAGAATAGATAAGTTACGGAAGGCCAGCTTCAAATAGCGAATGAAAACAGGCTACGCGAAGAGTTGTATTTAAATTAAGAATTCGAAATTTTGAAGCAACAAACTCTATGCAATACAAATCAAAGTTGAAACTTGATTACAGGACAAACGTTTGTGTGATGAGCACGATCATTTTTTCTGTGTCTAGGTGTAATTTATCTATAGTAATGTATTTAGAAATATATAAGTATGTTTATCAGTTGTCTAGTATTCCTCTACTTAGCTTGGGACTAGACGACGTTGTGTGGTAGTTGTGGAATATTATTATTATTATATTGCTTACGTTGTCGCCGATCTTCATAGCACATCTTACTCGTTTGCAGCTTATCTCTAGTGAAAACAATAACTATACAGCCTCAATGAAACGAATCACATAGTTTCATACTTTAGCATCAACGTTTAGCTACTTTACACAAAGAATCACACAATTGAAATAAAAATGTCATTTTTTATTATTATTATATTACCCACGTTGTCGTCCATCTTCATAGCACATCTTACTCGTTTGCAGCTTATCTCTAGTGAAACCAATAACTATACGGCCTCAATGAAACGAATCACATAGTTTCGTACTTTAGCATCACCGTTTAGCTACTTCGCACAAAGATTCACACAATTGAAATAAAAATGAATTTTTTTTAGAGTACTGTACCTCAAAAGGAAAAAACAGAACTCTTATAGGATCACTTTGTTGTCCGTCTGTCTGTCAAGACCCTTTATCTCAGGAACGCGTGGAGGTATCGAGTTGAAATTAAAACCCTAATATATTCTATATATAAAATATTCAGATCTGCGATCCCTTGAAGCTGTGAAAATATCAAACTTCAAAAAAAGATACGAACGTTAATGTCACAAAAAAAAACGTGTATTTCGACACTCTCAAGGGAATCGAAATTCATAGGGTACTTCCCGTTGACCTAGAATCCTGACATTTGGCATGAAGCAAGGTCTCATAGCACAAATATAGGAAAAAATCTGAAACTGTAAATTTGTAGTTACGTCACAAAAAATAAAATTGCGATTCAGAAGAAATCTTCGTAACTCAATTCGAGAATTGAATTGTTTTCATAGGTAAGTTTCTAAGGTACCCTCACTTGCTAACTCGCATTTGCCCGGTTTTTTTTAGAAATTTTGCCTTGCAACTGCGCCTGACAAAAATAGTGGACATATCATATTCATAATAACATTTATTATTTTCTTCTCTAAATGTAGGAACCGGAGTCTTAAGCTGTGAAAATTTGTGCAAAATAATTAGCAGACTTTCAAAAGTCTTTACTGTATTAGTTTCAGACAATTGTTTTTTTTTTTCAGTAGACCTAGATTCAGTAGACCACAAGTTATCTACGTCTCCAAAATGTCTAGAGAAAGATGTGTAATTAACACTAATATTATAAAGGGGTAAAGTTGTTTTTTTGTTTGTAGTAGAAAATCTCTGAAAGTACTGGTTCGATTGCTAAATTTTTTCCACCGATAGAAAGCCTTATTCCTGAGTTACATAGGCCAAATTTTGATGTAAGCGTGCGAAACCGCGGGCAAAAGCTAGAATCGTCATAATAATGTAAGAGCGGTTGTATGGGTAGTCGTCGCGAATCGGGTACTCTTAACTCCAAATAAATGGGGATTAGTGCAGTATAAAGATGAATAGAGCAAGCCTTCTGACCTCATCTATTCTGTGGCGAAGAGGTCGATGACCTCAATGCATGGCTCTTTGATTCCTGCTCTATACTTTATGGGGTGACTTTTGCTTTAGCATGGTGGCCGGTCAAGTGTGAGTTGTGTTTGCTGGGTTTTTAATTTGTATGAAGAAACTTGATGTTTTACATAAGATAGGTACTAGATACGATTTGATACGAATAATTGTGATTATTATTATTATTGAATAGGCTCTTAATAAACTAGTGCGCTTGACCATCAATGATTGCATCTCCGCTTACCATCAGGTGGGATCGCAGTCAAGCACTGGTTTATGTAAACTAAAAAAAAAAAATAACTTAGGTTCTAAGATAAGATAGAGAAATTCTATCAGCGAAAATGTGGCGGTAGTCAATAAGCCACCACCGTAGGCGCAGGCTTGCGGACGGCGAACAATGGGTAGCTCGCCGTCCGATCGTCCGGTAACCGTCTAGACCAAGCCCAATTTATTTATTTATTTAAACTTCATGTACAGTGGTGGTACATAGGCGGACTTAATGCCACAAAGCATTCTCTACTAGTCAACCATTGGGTTAAAAAGACAACACTGTGGTCGGTGTGCACAATAAATAAATAACAGATATTTTTGAAATATAATGTAGTATCATTAAATTAAGTGGCTTATAATAATAAAATACGTATATATGCTAATATAATAAACTAATAAATACTATGATACATAAGAAAACATTCTAATGCCATTCCAATTCATCGACGGCGTGTACTGTTCCACGCGCGCCTCAAGGAGATGTCAGCAAACCGTAGGGGCCCAGCAGGGTCAAAGCCTACTGGGGACAAGGGTCTGCTTCTGAAATGAAAACTCGGCCCTGGTATGAAAGGCAACGAAGGGACAGGAGTGGGTTTTTAGTCAGTAAAAGTCTGACACACGCTCTCGCCCCGCCCAAGAGCGGGGGATGTCATTGGATGATTTTCCCACCAAAAAAAAAAAAGCGAAAAATGTTTGTGATTTACCATCCCCTTACCTCCGTAGTTCCTCTTGAATCGAAATTCTTCAAAAATGAATTTAAAAAAAATGTAGTTCATTAAACGTTCGTTTCGGAAACCGATTCATTATGCGTATACAACTAAGGAGTGGAATTCCTTGCCGGAGTCTGTGTTTCGTAATAGCTACAACCTAGGAGTCTTTTTTTTTTTATTCTTGATAGGTTCGCGCTTGACCGCCATCTCACCTGATGGAAAGCGACGATGCGGTCGACGATGGAACGCGCTTACCTAGAAGTAACCTATTCACTCTTGACTTAAAGATTACCGGGTAGTCTTTAGGCGGGTCTACCCTACGGAGCCAAGCACGAGCCGAGCTCAAGGAATTTTTGACTGGATTTCTTCGAGTGAAGCTCAGTGGCTGTTTTAATTATTCGCAAATTGATTCCTAGTGAATATTGTGATGTAAAATTGGTGCAGTTTTGTATCTCAAGTGTCTGCGCAACTGGACAATATGTAGAATCATTGAAATAGGTGCGTTCTCGGTAAAATCGAGCTGAGAATTTTATTGTAGTTTTGGCTACCTCAGCGAAGTTTACTGAGAAGGCTGAATCGATACATTTGCTACCAAATACTACAAAAACATTAGAATGTGTTACACCCGCATTCTAATGTAAAATAAAAGAAAATAAAGGATGACTTATTACGCAAGAAAACATGGACGAAAGACTAGGCGATATGGTCAAACGACTATAGCCTTCCCTAAGGGGTAAATAATAATAATAATAAAAAAGAGCCGAGCTCAAATTCGTGTAGTGTCGCTTGTGCTCGGTTCCTCTAAAGTCTGTTCACACTGCACGAATTTGAGCACGAGCACGGCCCGTGCCTTGCTAGTGCTGTGTTCTTCTAGCCTAATCTTTTCATTCAGGAGTAAATAGGTTACTTCTAGGCAAGCGTGCTCCATCGTCGACCTGACACGTCACTTTACATCCGGTGAGGTAGTAATCAAGCGTGAGCCTATCAATAAAAAAAAACCGGGCAAATGCAAGTCGGAATCGCGCACTGAGGGTTCGGTACAAACTTACTTATGATAAAAAACTTTTTACAAAAACAAGAATACAACCGACTTCTATGTAAAAAAAAAAATGAAAAGTGCAAAATAACTTTAATTTCGGAAGTCGGTGTTAAATAACGAAGAGACTTAATTTCAATAATTTATAATTCTAATGATATTATGAATGATATTATTATTATTTCTAATGATATGATATTATGACCCATAATTTTAGAAACCATATCTATACGCTGGAAACGGTAGAATATCATGGTCATAATATAGAAGCATAACTTTGTACAATATTCTGACAAATAAACACATTCTATACTATTCTCATCATCATCATTTCAGCCGAAAGACGTCCATTGTTGGACACAGGCCTCCCCCAAGCGACGCCACAACGACCGATCCTGTGCGTCTCGCATCCACCGCACTCCCGCGACTCTCACCAAGTCGCTGGTCTACCTTGTGGGAGGCCTTACGCTGCAATTTCCGGTGCGCGGTCGCCACTCTAGAACCTTTCAACCCCATCGACCATCCGTTCTACGAGCAATGTGCCCTGCCCATTACCACTTTAGTTTGGAGATTCTTCGGGCTATGTCGGCGACCTTGGTTCTCCTGCGGATATCTTCATTCTTTAAGCGATCACGCAAGGAAACTGCGAGCATACCCCTATCCATTAATTCCATGAATTGTTACTTAGTCTTCGTCCTCTCTCCTAACTTTGCTGTGCCCGACAAGGTCCATATTGATCTTAAAAATGTTTATACCACCTATATGTACTATGGAATGCAATAAAGTATTGAGTATTGTATCCAATGCCCTTTGGGTGACTGTAAGCCTTCTAATGAGAAGCTTGCTATTCTATTCTATTCTAAAAAATATGTAAGTATAGAAATGAGGCTGTGGTACAAACACCTCGGCTTTTTCTTCAAGAAAAACAGGTGTTATTACAATTTGAATAGACGATTACTTTTCTAGCTTTCTAGTGACAAATGCTTACAAATAGATGTTTTGACACTAATTCGTTTTTCAAAGGACGCTTTTAGGACATCAGGTAAGTTTTAACTAACCGTAAAAAACATTTTCAGGAAAAAAATGTTTTTTGAAAAACTCCTTTGAGAAAAATTTCTTTTACACTAAGATTTTATTCAACGGACTTTAATCCTTTTGTAGAAGTGACTAAAGCTTGGCCAAGTGAAATAATTTAATTGAATTACTATTCAAAGAGATTTGTTCAATGTCCTTTGGAGGAAGGCAATTAGCATATTTTTTAATTGGTACTTATTTTTAAAGGGTCGAATAGATGACAAAAGTTACTCATTTTAAGTACCCATATATATATATATATTTTTTTGTAATATCAGGACGTCCTTGAAAAATATGCACTTTGTCATAAGTTTAAATATACGTTATTTTTTTTTAATTCTTAAATTTTTAAAACACATACGCGGGCTAAAGATATGTTAGTTGTTCAGGCCAAGGCAAGGTGGAGGGAGTGTGTACCTAAGAAAATAATGGCTGGTAATGAGTGGATTTTCATATAGCATATTTTAAAAAACCTACAGTTTAATTTTTTCATTTTTGTTTTAGTTTCTACCAAAAAATAAAAAAGATCATCCCAATTTAGACGGTCTTCAGCGCAAAAAATTCTTCTGTGAAATTTTGGATTAATCTGTTTTCGTTTGTGTCTGAAGTGGAGTAATTAGGAAAGGACACATTGCTCTTTGCAGGTAATATCATTTTTGTTGGACGTATTTCATAAACTTTTAAAAACTTACAATTGCGCAATTGCAGAATATTATAAAAATTTTATATTATGAAATTTGATTTTCTCGTTGAGTCGAGGCTTCAAAGCCTTGAGCATCGACGCCGAGTTGCTAGCCTGTCGGTTTTCTACCGGCTGCATTTCGGAGAGTGTGCTTCGGAATTGCATAACCTAATTCTGCCTAGCCCGTTCCATCATTGGACCACCAGGTGTTTTTTTTTTATTGGGTGGGAAAATCATCTTATGACAAATCGCGCTCTTGGGCGGAGCGGGAGATAGTGTCAGACTTTTACTGATTAAATACTCACTCCTGTTCCTTCTTTGCCTTCGTCCCAGGGCCCCGGTTTTCGCTTTCACACTACCTGCGGCCCCAGTAGGCTTCGAAGCTGCTATTGTACACACCCTACGATTATACACCCTACGATTTGCTGACGTCTCCTTGAGGCGCGCGTGGAACAGTACGCGCTGTTGACGACTTGGGCTCGATCTGGACGGTTACCGGACGGTCGGGCAGTGAGCCACCCAATGCTCGCTGTCCGCAAGCCCGCGCCTCCGGTGGCCGGAAATCGAGATCGGAATCCCGGCGGCGGTCAGGGCGTGAGAACCGTTGCCTCACGCGATCGGCCGCCTCCTTTGCTAGCATTACTGTTTCGCAGAAGGAGGCGACCACCTGCCACTCCTCCTCGCTCCGGAGGACCACCAGGCGTACGGCAATGCGCCATCGGTATATGATGGACATCCCACCTATACGCACAAAACGTTTTGGGAATACATTCATTGTGCGTATAGCTAAGGAGTGGAATTTCCTGCCGGAGTCTGTGTTTCCCGATGGCTACAACGCGGGAATCTTTAAGTCAAGAGTGAATAGGTTACTTCTAGGTAAGCGCACTCCATCGTCGACCGCATCGTCGTTTTCTATCAGGTGAGATAACAGTCAAGCGCGAACATACCAAGAATAAAAAAAAATTGTTTAGTTTATATGCTAACGAACACATAGATAAACAGGGCTTGACGCGCGACTCGTAGGGTTAACTTGTGGGGGTTAACGTTCGACTCTCGGGGTTGCTTAGCGCTCAGCCAGATACGATAAAAGTAATAAAGTCGGTGGAAACGAACACCTGCACTTTTCCACACTAGTGCGATAAACAGTAAGTTGCGTGCTTAAAAGTAGTAGAGATAAGAGCGGTTTTCGAGTATTAAAAAGTGTTTATAATAAGGGTTCTGCTTTTGCCAACTAAGGTACAGAACCCAAAAAAAATCGAATAAATTAAACACATTTCACTTTTCTCTCCAAGTAGATACTTACCTACCTAATTCAAGTCTCAGTATCTAAATCAAGATTCAAAATTGACACGAATTCCTACGAAACACATCGTTCGCCGTTTGGTTTTAAACCCCGATCGGCTCGTGTGGTTGCCGGGTTGCTGACGGCGCTCGGTTGGCTGGTTGCTCCCGGTTATTCGGTTACAGTCAGTCTGATTAGCACCTGACGCCCAGCTTTTTGGGGTGTGGTATAAGGAGAGAAATAGAGCGGTTAGGAGAATTCTTGATGAAGAAACTGCAACATGTCTCAGAAATAGGCAGAGGATCCCAGGGTTATGAGATAGTTAGAAAGAGTTCAGCATAAGCATAATCAGCCTTTTAATATTCCCACTGCTGGGACTCAGGCCTCCTCTCTACGAGAGGGAATGGGCCGTAATCCACCACGCGGGCTCAGTGTGGATTGGTGGATGTCACATATCTTCGAATTTTTTAAAAGGACATGCCGGTTTCCTCACGATGTTTTCCTTCACCGTTTTTGAGAGCAGTGGTGATGAAATAAATTATACAAAGTAATGCGCCTGGCTGGGTTGGAACTCGCGACCTACAACTCGTAAGTCGGAGCCGTTACCGCTCGGCCACCACTGTTCCAAAAAGCTAGAAAGAGTTACCAGGGACATATATACATTCTCATGCCCCAGTCGCCGCGATAAGACACGCCCTGGGTATCGGGAGTCACAGAGCGATCCCCGTTCAACGTAAGCGCGGATTTTGCGGACGAAGGGACGAGCAATGAATAAGCTCGCTGTCCACCCGTCTAATAAGGACCGAGACCGCGTGGTTGACAGCGCATAGTGTACAACGCGCGCCTCAGTAAACTGTAGGGGCCCAGCAGGGTGGATGCTCGCTGCGGCCACGGGGGAATGTCCTAGCTAGAGGGCAACTGAAGGATAATAGGAGGATTTTAGTCAGTAAAAGTCTGATACGCCCTTCACTTTCTCTACGGTGTGGACTACTCAGAGGAAACGGTGGAGCAAACGGTGGAGCTTCGTCCGCGTAGAAGTCTAAAAGAAGGATATTAAAGAATAATTATATCAAGTTTCATTGTAATCGAACTGGTAGTGTTTGCGAGATGCCTGAAGAAACAGACAGACAGACAAATTTTTTTTATTCACATTTTTGGTGTTTTCAATGTACAGAATTTTCATTTCTACAGGTTTATTATAACTATTGAATATGGTAATTTTTTGTATAAAAACACTGCATGAGTGGTATCAAGAATTCAAGCAAAATCAAAAATCGAAAATTTAAAAAACGTTAAACTCCTAGCTCTCCCACTAGAACATAAAACGTGAAAAATCATTGGATGATTTACCAACTCGAAATAATACATGTAGCGACATCTATGGCGTCACATAAGAACTAATCCTGCATCGCTCAATCAAAATTCTCCGCGCGATTATAACATATAGAACAGCCCGAAATCATCTACCGGGCAGTTGCCCACCAGACATAACATCCCGTCTGGCCGGAGGATCCTCCCTTTTCAACGGAGGTTTGCGGGACTTTACTCTCTGTTCCGCATTCCTCCAAATACATCTTGTTTTTTTTCTGCAGCCGTGGTTAAAATCGCCTACCTATCCTATCTTGTACCTGAGTAGCAGACATGCTCGCGTGACATGACAGGGTGCGGCGATTTTCTCACTGAATTGATTTATTAAATTTCATATCATTACGGAATCTTATTTGAACGGTACATCGTAAGTTGTAGGTTTTGAAGCGATTTAGTTTAGTATATATAGTAGATTAGTAACTAAATGGGGATTCTGAAGATATTTTTTGCTAACTTTTGTCCACGGCTTTATCCACGTAGGTACATACAATATTGCCTATGTTACTCAAGAATAAAGCAGCTTTCTATCGGTGAAAAAAATTGAGCAATCGGACCAGCCCTCCTAACCAAGTTACAACCGTTTCGTTTCTGGCGTAGCCCACTCGAGGCGATCGACGAAAAGAGAATCGAAACGAAGCGGTTGTAACTTGGCTAGGGGGGCAGTAATTTCAGAGCTTACCTCCTACAGACAAAAAAACAAACTTTACCTTTTTATAATATTAGTGTAGAAGTGTAGATTACTGGTTGCTGCTAGTGACTTTGCCCATGTGAAAGAATAAAATTGGCCCAAGGAAACATACTCTAGGGAACTATATGCTATTCTAGGAACCATGCCCTAGAATACCACATAGGATATTTTTTACAACCTACCCATGTACTAAATTTCCTCCAAATCCGTTAAGCCGTTCAAACGTGAAGAACTAACAAACATACACACGACACACCCGTAAACATTTGCTTTTACTAGGTACTGAAAATAGCTAAAATTGTACCAAAAAAACTTACTCCAGGATAAAAAAAGTGTCAAGTATAGGAAAAAATCTGAAAACTGTAATTTTGTAGATACGTCACAAAAAAAAACTTCCTTTACTTTCATATCACTTCTCACACAATCCATCCATATATTTTTTTGTTCCATTGTGTAAGTACATAACTATAGTTTTCTATTAACACACGGGCGAAAGCACTGGCTTCAGCTAGCAAAACATATATGGATGGATGACTGAGGTGAGTTCACAGACTCCTCTGAATCGGCAGGCATTAACCTTGCTTAACCTTGTCGATTTTTGAGGGTGCCATCCCTTAGCCATATTTAGAAATTCAATATACGCTAGGGCGAGTCGTCGAAGGCGCGTACTGTTCCACGCGCGCCTCAAGGAGATGTCGCGTGAAGCAAAGGTCCTCACGACCCAAGCGTCGCCGGGATTCCGATACCGATTTCCGGCCACCGTAGGCACGGGCTTGAGGACGGCGAGCAATGGGTGGTTCGCCGTCCGGTCGTCCGGTAACCGTCCGGACCGAGCCCAAGTCGTCAAAAGCGCGTACTGTTCCACGCACGCCTCAGGGAGATCTCAGCAAATCGTAGGGGCCCAGCAGGGTCGAAGCCTACTGGGGCCACGGGTAGTGTGAAAGCGAAACCCGGGGCCCTGGGACGAAGGCAACGAAGGAACAGGAGTGGGTTTTTAGTCAGTAAAAGTCTGACACTATCTCCCGTTCCGCCCAAGAGCGGGGATGTCATAAGATGATTTTCCCACCCAATAAAAAAATAAAAAAATATACGCTAGGGCGATAGAAGATTTTCCTAGAAAAAAACATTTTCGCGGATCGAAACTTCACGAAAAGTTTCTTAATGCTGATTGACGAACTAGATGGGTCTGTCAAGGTCTGTCTCTCATGATTAGGGTGAGAGATCTACCTACGTATATTGACTTTTAGCTTCCGTTTTCCTTATCTGCCAGTTTGTTTTAATGTGTTAAGGGCATCCAACTCGACATGAATTGTCACTGTTTTTATTACAAGCTTTTTATTAACTTGCAATAATAATAATAATAATATATTTTTATTTCAGACTAGCTTCTGCCAGCGGCTTCGCCCGCGTGAAAGTAGGTTTCTCCTAACAAACTTTGGTAGATATTTATAAGATCTACAATTAATTAGAACATCTTATGGTTCTATCTTTTATAATTTAGGCAGCGTACGCAAAATAAGTAACTTTTCTGGTTGACTTTTTACACCTTGTGTCCGAAAAACTCAAATAACTTACGGAACCCTATTTTTTTCCAAAATAAAATATTGCCTATGTTACTCGTGGATAATGTAGCTTTCGAATGGTGAAAGAATTTTTAAAATCGGTCCAGTAGTTTTTGAGCCTATTCATTACATACAAACAAACAAAGTTTTCCTCTTTATAATATTAGTGTAGACAACATAGTCCACACAACACAAAATTAAAAACCACAATAAAAACAATACAGGATGTTAGTAACAATTTTTAGCTTATAAACTATGTTAGTACGAATACCTACTAAAGATAGTGTGCTCATAATAAGATGCCTCACTATGGGGCTATCATCATGTCTTTCTGCAATCACTTTCAGGAGGCTGTTGCTACTGCCACGCAATCTGGCGAGAAGAGACGCACTCTTTTTTCGCATGACAGCTGAGAAGCTGTCGACTCTGGCTTGGGCGAACATTTCTGAAGCACTGCAATAACGTGGCAGCCGCATCAGTGCCCTGAAAGCGTTGTTGTATTGGACTCGCAGCGCACTGGCGGCCCGTTTCGTACACTTGATTCACAGGGCGCTCGAGTACAGGGATGTACAGTAAGCATTACGTGTGTGTGTGTGTCAAAAGCGTGTGTTTGACCGAAGCAATGTATGTATGTAACTATGTATGTTCGGCTCAAATCTTGCAACTCCATTTTGAAGCAGATATCTAAAATCGATTGAGCTGAAATTTTGTATACATGTGTAAAGTGCATGACAATACAATATTATGATGACATGGAGCTGATCTGATGATGGAGCTGTAAGGTGGCCGTAGGAACTCCGCAATAAAACGACACAACCCTATCGAGTTTGGGGTCGTTTGATGCGTACTGACGAGTACTTTGATTCTTTTTAGCACATTTAATTAAAAGCTTGTTTTTTTTAAGTTTTTTTTACTTTTAATTTTATTCATACAACCGCTCTTACGCGATTTTTCATTCGATATTTTGGAAACACAGTATCTTGTGGATATTATCTAGGCTTCTATTGAAATCAATTTATAAATTTGTGTAAAACTAATCCAGTAAAGACCTCTGAAAATCTGCTATTTTGCATGAACTTTGACACTTCATAATTTACACAAAAACTAAAAATCTCAGAAAAGTATATCAATAGAAGCAACATTTTTTTTTTCAAGAACTTTAAGGTTTTTAAATAAAATACGTATTCCCTGGAACTAGTTTTGTAAAATATTCGAGTAAATCACGGAATTACCGAATGCTAACAGAGTTTTCAGACGTTATCTCTCTTTTTTCGCGTCCCCTTTTCGTCAAACATCGCGTTGGATTGAGTTAGATAAAGTAACAAGCTTTTAAACCATGCTTGATGTTGACGATAGGCGAGTGAAAAAGGACCCTCTTAAGTTATGGGAAAACAAAACTTAGTTTATTTTTGGAGACAGAATTTCGCAATATTTACGTCCACCGGTACATGTTAGACATCCCACCGATACGTACAAAACATTTTGGGGATACATTTCTTGTGCGTACAGCTAAGGAATGGAATTCTATGCCGGAGTCTGTGTTTCCTGATAGCTACAACCATGGGATATTTAAGTCAACAGTGAATAGGTTACTTTTAGGTAAGTGTGCTCCATCGTCGGCCACTTCATCTGTTACCATCAAGTGAGATAGTGGTCAAACGCGTGCCTTTCAATAATAATAATTAAAAGTAAAAATCACTATCTCTCACTAAGTTAGGTAAGTAGCAGAAGAAAATCAGGCCATTGATTAATAATATTCCACAACTATCACACAAAGCCGTCTAGTCTCAAGCTAAGCAGAGCTTGTGCTATGAGTACTAGACAACTGATAAACGTACTTATATATTTCTTAATACATACATATTATAGATAAATTACACCCAGACACAGAACAAATGATCATGCTCATCACACAAACATTTGTCCGTGGCGAGAATCGAACCCACGACCTCCATCCAGCATAGCAATCAGGGCCACTAACTGCTAGACCAACAGGCCAGTCAAAAATTTTTATTGCACATAACATTTGATTGGGCACGTCACAATTATGAGGACCTAAGTCATGCGAAAGGTAAGGACGTCATCTGGTCTTTCTAGCCACTCATCAAAGAGGGGACTTACCGGCATAATTGTGGCGTGCTTATTGCAATGTAAGCTCAAAAAAAAAATGTGTTTATTTACGACATCATATTAGAAATATCTAAAATTATCAGTGTTTATCTCTTATATTATGCATGTATTATACACATAAACCTTACTCTTGAATCACTCTATCTCTAAAAAAAAAAATAGCATGATAATCCGTTGCGTAGTTTTAAAGATGACGTACATAGGGACAGACAGACAGGAAGCGACTTTGTTTTTTTACTATGTAGTGATAATTCAGTTATTACGAGTATTAGTTTTTTCAAAAGTGTCCTTTTTTATATAGGAAATGAGCCAATGACTTCTCTCGCTCATCAGAATAGTGGTGATGAAATAAATTATACAAAGTAATGCGCCTGGCTGGGTTTGAACCCGCGGCCTTACAGCTCGTATGTCGGGGCCGTTACCACTCGGTCACCACTGCCCTTAACGAGAACTATGAACGATCCATTTTATTTACTTCTTTTATGAATGAACTATTTTGCCAGCGACTACATGAAGTTTAAAGTAAGATTGTTTCATTCTTATTTCCAGTGTGGGTAAGAGATGGCGCTAAACAACTTGTATAGCTCTGTCTCTTACCCACACTGAAATAAGAATGAAACAATGTTACTTTGAACGTCATGGTAACCCCACATGTCTTCAATCCCCTTGAGAATTTGCTTTCTATAATTATAGTTTTTCCTTGCCCAGAGACTGACCTGACCCCAGAAATCTTATTAATCCAATTCCATGTTCTAATTATCACGTGTCAGGTAAATCAGTATTATACATATACAAACGTATATACATTCAAGATTTTCCCCTGGGAGGAGGCAGAAACGACGGAATATGTAGTGTTCGATCGTTATCTACTAATATAATAAATGTTTATTAATTTAATTAAATTAACATAGTGTAGATATGTATGTCACTGGATTATTGAAAACTCCTTGTGATTACAATAAATTTTGCTTTAAATAGAGTCACACCTAACACTAATGTTGGGCATGCCACAATTGTGGCGGTAAGTCCTCAAAGAACGGTTCCAAATTCTTTGCGACTCCCACATGAAAGTTCTTAGGTCATCGGATAACTTGAAACTTAAAATGCCAATCCATACGACTACTTTCCTGGATAAGTCTTTTACTGTCCAGGCCGCTCGTCTATGGAATGCATTGCCTGTGGCAATAAAACTTGCGCAAACACTGCCTGTATTTAAAAGGCTTGTGAAGGATCATTACTTGTCACTGTGATCATGTCTTCGTTTCATCACTTATTTCTCTTGCTTATATATTTATATTTTGTATGTATGTATATGTGTATGTATTTTAGTATTAAGTTTTTGTTTATTTTTATATTTGCACCAAGTGCAACCCCATTTTGTGTCCAGGCAATCTCTATCCATTCTGGGTTGCTTGGAAGAAATCGCCGAGTGCGATAAGGCCGCCAATTGTATGTTTTATATTGTATTACAATTCAATTTGTAAATCTGTAACTTGGTATGCAATAAAGTATATATAAATAAATAAATAAATAAGTCCCCTCTTAGAGGCGTGGTTAGAAAGACCTCACGGCGTCCTCACCTTCTGCATGACGCAGGTTCTCACCGAACACGGTGAGTTCGGGAAGTTCCTGCACAGGATTCGTGCGGAAGCGACACCCAGGTGTCGCTGCAGTGTGTTCCGCCCGGAGGACACGGTGGAGCACACTGTGGAGGTGTTCCCCGCTTGGGCAGAACAACGCCGTGTCCTCGTGGGGGCGATCGGCGGCGGCGATCTCTCGCGCAGGGGCCTTGGTACAGGCCACGGTCCGGAGCGAGGAGCAGTGGCAGGCGGTCGATCGCGTGAGGCAACGGTCCTCACTCTCCAACCGCCGCTGGGATTCCGATTCCGATTTCCGGCCATCGTAGGCACGGGCTTGCGGACGGCGAGCAATGGGTAGCTCGCCGTCCGACCGTCCGGTAACCGTCCAGACCGAGCCCAAGTTGTCGCGTATTGTTCCACGCGCGCCTCAGGGACATGTCAACAAATTTTAGGGGCCCAGCAGGATCGAAGCCACTGGTAGTGTGAAGGTGACACCCGGGGCCTTGGGACGAAAGCAAGAAGGCACAGAAGGAACATTGTGGGTTTTTAGTCTGTAAAAGTCTGACACTACCTCGCGCTTTGCCCAAGAGCGGGATTTGTCATAAGATGATATTCCCACCTAAAAAAAAAACCGAACACTAATATTATACCCAAAGACGAAAAGTTTGAACGCACCGAAAGACGCAGTGTTGGAAGGCCACCCACAAGGTGTACCGACGACTTGGTGAGAATCACGGGAATGCGGTGGATGCGAGACGCACAGGACCGTTCGTTGTGGCGACACTTAGGGGAGGCCTACGTCCAGCAGTGGACTTTTTTCGGTTGAAATGATATGATGATGATAGTTTAAGTGCAGTTATTAATTTCTTCACGCTCGAACAGCTGAACAAATTTGCACGGTTCCAAATTGGTCGTTTCCTATGGAGAAGAACCGCAAGAAACTCCATGGTTACTCTTTTAAAAAAAAATTTGTTCTTACAATAATAATAATAATAAATATATAATATAATATTCCACAAACATCACACAACGCCATCTAGTCTCAAGCTAAGCAGAGCTTGTGTTATGAGTACTAGACAACTGATAAACATACTTTTATATTTCTAAATAAATACATATTATAGATAAATTACACCCAGACACAGAACAAATGATCGTGCTCACCACACAAACATTTGTCCTGGGTGGGAATCGAACCCACGACCTCTGGCATAGCAGTCAGGGCCTCTAACCACTAGACCAACAATATTTCCATATTACAGTATAAGTACATATTACGTAAGGACAGTTTAAACCGGTCAATATTGTACTAAAAAGTAGAATAAAAATAAACATCGCCTTTGGCAGCTTGTTATAAAAGCGTATGCTGTTTACTAAAAATGACTTGCTGGTCTTAGCTAAAATTGGCTTGTCTGTCTGTCAAGAACCTTTATCTCAGGAACGCGTAAAGAAATCGAGTTGAAATTACCAAAAACCATATAATCAAGTCTATGGCCCCTTGAAGCTGTGAAAAAGTCAACTTCTGATTTAACGCAAAAAAGACACTGCCGTTTATGTCGCAAGAAACGTGTCATCGAAATACATTTTTTGCGCTCTCTCTCAAGGGAATCAAAATTCATAGGGTACTTTCCGTTGACTTTTTTATTTATTTTATAAATTTGTTACATTAAGAATCATTTATAACATCTGCCAAACTGCATAACAGTTTTTCGGCAGTATATTCTCGTGAATTTCGCTTATAACTAAGACCAGATCTGATCACCCCCCAAGTTTGCAGGTAGGTACTGTACATATTTTGAATCCTTGAAGAAAAGTATTATAGAAGTATAAAGCTTTTAAAGCATTTCATTGTAGATACGTCCCGGTCCCTGAAGAAACCCCGTCACAGAGTGCGACAGTACCTACTCGTTGTGAGATAAACAGATGCAGCACCACAACACTATCCAACTGAGACCAACATACCGCAGCAACTATGGACACATAGACAGATAATGTTTCATTAGAACATTTTTTAATTGGTTTCTAATTTTGGCTCGATTTATTAATTCATCAGGTAACTCATTAATAAGTGTAGGTGCAATCCATCGTCTCGCACGCTTACCGTAGTAATTATTCACCTTATGAACCTGAAGTTTCTTTTTCTTAGATTGGCGGGTTGGGTAGGTATACACTTTTTCATTTTTATGATTTTTAATATTATGTTGTTCCAAGATAATTGTTAATTTAACTTTATCTTGAAACTTAAAATCATGAAATTCGTTATGAAAATAGGTCTTATAGCACAAGTATAGGAAAAAGTCTGAAAACTGTAAATTTGTAGTTACGTCACCAAAAAAAACATTTTTGCGTTTCGGAAAAACCTTCGTAACTGAATTCGGGAATTGAACTGTTTTTATAGATAAGTTTGTACGGAACCCTCAGTGCGCAAGTCCGACTCGCATTTTCCCGGTTTTTTTAACTGACTGACTTCTTGACAATTCAAAAATGCCTGTAAGTTATTTATTTGAAATAAATACTTTAATTCTTGATTCATTTTTTTTTTAATTGATATAAACCAGTACTTGACTGCGATCCCACTTGATGGTAGACAGAGATGCAATCATTGATGGTCAAGTGCACTAGTTTATTAAGAGCCTATTCACTCCAGCCTTGAAGACACCTAAATTATAATTGGACGGGAAGACCGCAGCAGGCAAATTGTTCCAGTCCTTCGATGTACTAGGTATAAACGACGAAGCGAAACGCTTAGTCCGGACCGTTGAAGTTTCAACAACGTAAGGGTGGATACTCGCCGTTCGTCGGGTTGTCCGATGGTAGAAAGGAGATGGCGGAATCAAGTCATGCAATTCCCGCGCACACTCTCCAAAATGTAACCTGTAAAATACCGATAGGCTGGCTACCCTGCGCCTGTGCTCTATTGCGCTAGATTGGACTTAACCAAATCTGGATCCCCAATTAGCCTCTTCGCACGCCTTTTCTCCGAGTCCAAAGCTGCTAGATGGAATTTTGGAGCGCCAGCCCATATGTGACTGCAGTACTCCACACACGATCGGACCTGTGCTTTGTATAACATTAGTTCCTTTAGTTACTCTTTACATTTCAGGGCTGAAGTAACTGCTCCGAACAATCCTACAGAAGAAGTAGGTACGTACCTACCTTAGTACTATATTTAACTTTATAAAAATAATAACCTCCTCGGAGGTTATATATTTGAGCCATTCGGGGTTGAAACACTGGGGCTATGGGGTCCGAGCGCTCATCGAGTTGTTCGGGATATCAGCAAACAGCTGGTCGACTCTTCGCGTGACCAGAGGGCTGGGCTTTTCTTCGGTCATCGAGTTAGCATTGCCATCCAGCGTGGCAATGCTGCCAGCGTTCTGGGCACTTTTCCCATTGACATCGATGTGGACGAATTTTTTGATGCCTTATGAGTTCTTTTTCTATCAGTTTGTACATATTATTATTTTCAGTTTGTTTAAATACTTATTAAGTTATAATATTTATTAGTTAAGATATATATATCTACACTAATATTATAAAGAGGAAAACTTTCTTTGTTTGTTTGTAATGAATAGGCTCAAAAACTACTGGACTGATTTTTAAAATTCTTTCACCATTCGAAAGCTACAATATCCACGAGTAACATAGGCTATATTTTATTTTGGAAAAAAATAGGGTTTCGTAAGATATTTGAGTTTTTCGGACACAAGGTGTAAAAAGTCAACCAGAAAAGTTACTTATTTTGCGTACGCTGCCTAAAGTATAAAAGATAGAACCATAAAATGTTCTAATTAATTGTAGATCTTATAAATATCTACCAAAGTTTGTTAGGAGAAACCTACTTTCACGCGGGCGAAGCCGCTGGCAGAAGCTAGTATATAATATATAAAAAAAAAAAACTTAATAAACCACTTATTAACCGATCTTTCATTAAGGTTACACCTGAAGAAACCCGTCAGTTTTCGTCAGGCGTCGCTTTTGATGACTCAATGCGTCTCGCCCGTACTCGGTGCCAGATTGTGAGTGTACTATTACATGTAACTTGACACTTTATGTGCATAGTATCACGCTAAGGAAGCTGGTAATATTGTGGTGTAAGAATAAACAAAAATGCTCTTGTATTGGGAAGTTTTTAGAAGTTATAGGTGGCGGTAAAAGAAGATATAGACAAATATATATATATATATATATATATATTGCACTTTCAGTGTTTTTTACATTGTAATCGCTTGTTTTTTTTTTTTTTTGTAAAATGTTTTTTATTTTACACTTTTTAGTTATGGCTATGGTACAGGCTTAATCATCAGATCAGTTCGATATATTCCCCCTCTTCTTTCATTCAGTCATCGACTACACGTATAAACAAAGAAATTTCACTTGTTACGACGGTTCTGCTGTGATCCTATGAGGAGTTCAATTCCATATCTTCGAAATTCATGATGAGATCATAACAATATTTGTATGGGACCAATTCGGAAACAAAACTTTTCAATAAAAAAAAAAATCAAATTCGTACCACAATTGACCGAGAAATCGGTGAAAATACATTAAAAAAAATACATTCAGCCGAACATAGAACCTCCTACTTTTTGAAGTCGGTTAAAAAATATTATCGTCATCTGTGCAAAATCGAATCCTCAAGTTCTTCGGGCGTATCATCCGTAACGAGGACTCGATGGAAACATTGGTGGTGTAAGAGAAAGTCCAGGGCAAAAACTGAGAAGAATCACTTACGGTACCGTAAGCGATTCTGTTAAGAGTGCACGTCTAAAAATATATAATAGGAACTCACAATACAGTCAAACGGGGTGAATAGGACCGCAGGGGTGAATAGGAACAAAAAATTGAAGGGAATTTTCGCGTTAATTAACAATTTTTCCCAGCATTTAAGTACTCCTATTTGTTCATTAATTGTAATAAAAACGGATACTTTGATAGAAATCAATTATATAAATACATACCAATGTAAAAAACTTAGCCAAAGTTTTGTTCCTATTCACCCCTGCAGTCCTATTAACCCCGTTTGACGGTACTTAAGTCAGCATTCAAACTTTCAGCTATTCAACCTAATAGTTTTAATATATATATTGAAATATTACACATACTAAAAAAAACCGGCCAAAGTCGGCGAGTCGGACTCGCGCACGAAGGGTTCCGTACCATTTTATATACAACTTTTTTTACGCAATTTATTTTATTCTGTTTTTAGTTTTTTTTTGTTATAGCGGCACCAGAAATAAAAGAAAGAAAAAGATTTTATTTGGCGGAACAAAACGCAAATTTAGAACTAACTAATTATAAGTATATTGTGTGAAAAATATGCGCCACATCCGCGCAAAACGGTCGAACGCTCAGGAGCCCAATCGTGCTAGGCTTTTTTCAACGAAATCGCAGCCAAACCGCTACCATATCTCAATGTTTTGACTGTTTTGTGTATATATACAGCATAATGCCGTGATCACACGCAAAATGCGACGAGTCTACGGCACTGGTTTTCAGCGTGGGCCGGTAACGGTATCGACATAGAGACGTCGGAACGGTACTGTGTGCTAATAGATTTGAATAAGATAGATAAATAAAAATAAACTTTAGGGAAAAAAAAAAACAATTAATAAATAAAGTGGAAAAACACAATATTATTATATATATTTTTATGTATAAAGTGGCAACATTACGTTGCATCTGTGCCAAATACATAATCTGTGAAAATTTTCAACTGTATAGCTATCACGGTTATTGAGGTACAGCCTGATGACAGATAGACGGACAGTGGAGTCTTAGTAATAGGGTCTCATTTTTACCCTAAAAATAAATAAAATAGCAATATCTCAAATTCTTTCATACCATCACGCTATCCACTTTATAAGCTAGACAGATATCGTGTTACTGAGCACGCGATACGATAGTATGCGGCGGCCATCTTTGTTCCGTTGACGTAATGAGAATTGACAGGTTAGTGAGATGTGGCGGGACAGACTGACACGCCAGGTTGGGAAGTCAGCTGTGGTTGTTTACCTAATTTTAGGATAGTAAATACTATTGGTTTTCGAATAATATCGAGCCTTTATGAGAAGAAAATCACTCTAAAAAAAAAAAAAAATGTCATTCAACTACTACATCCCACCTATATACAAAACGTTTTGGGAACACATTCATTGTGCGTACAGCTAAGGAGTGGAATTCCTTGATAGAATCTGTGTTTCCTGATGTCTACAACCCGAGAATCTTTAAGTCAAGAGTGGGTAGGTTACTTCTAGGTAAACGCGCACCATCGTCGACCGCATCGTCGCTTTCCATCAGGTGAGATAGCGGTCAAGCACGAACCTATCAAGAATAAAAAAAAACTACTGTTCGGATGGTTACTATTAACTTATTATAGTAATTTTTAATTACGAAAGGAAAAGACCTTTTTAGCAAAAAAACGCTAGCTTAGATCGTAAGCGACGATTTTTTTTTTCCTAAAAAAGTTTTATTTCTATATAATTATATAAAAACTAGTTTCTGCCTGCAGCTTCACTCGCGTGAATGTAGGTTTCTCCATACAAACTTTGGACTCCCGCTTCATCCCTTTAGGGAGTGCATTTTGGAAAATTCTTTCTTAATGCTCACTTGCGTCATAAAAGGAAACCTTGTGAAAAATTTCACGCTCCTAATCCCAGTAGTTTCGGCTGTGCGTTGATATGTCAGACAGTCAGTTTCCCCTTTTATATATGAATAGCTGTTCGTTAGTTTCGCTAAAACTCGAGAACGGCAGGACCGATTTGGCTAATTTTGGTCTTGAAATATTTGAAATAGTCCATGGAAGGTTTAAACGGTGAGAAAAAATGGAAAAATCGCGAGAAAAAAAAACAAAATCCGAATACAACACCATCTCTAATTAAAATGTCATTTTAAAATTAATTATGCTGTTCTGGTAATGCCAGTAGATGGCGTTATCATTACTATTAGGCGGTACGAAGGTCGCCGAGTCAGCTAGTTACAAATATAAAACTCTATGTTCAAATATTTGTTCATCAATCACATCTGAAAACGACTAAGCAGATTTGGATGAACACGTGTAGACCATTACATATGGACATACAAGTTAACGCAGTGTTAGAAGGCCCCCTACAAGGTGGACCGAAGACCTGATGATGGTTGCGGGAATCCGTTGGACGCGAGAAACACAGGACCGTTCATTGTGGCGACATTTCGGGGAGGCCTATGTCCAGCAGTGGACGTCTATCGGCTGAAATGATGATGATACAAGTTGACTTGCTTTCCATAACATGTGACTATATGCCCATATACATACACACACACACTCACATATTTATTATTATTAAAAAAATATTTACATACACACACACACACACACATATACACACACAATCACATATTTATTATTATTAAAAAAAAAAAAAAATATTTTGTATGAGTTCCACGATCAGTTTTGAAGATTAATGTTGATGTTACTAGATAATCAATGTATAAAAGGCGGGGTCCTGGTGTCCTGAAATACAGGCTTGCAGCCTAGTTTAGGCACCAGTCTTCCACAATAATAAATCACTTGTAACTACATTTTAAGAATTTGGTGCATTGTAAAATATTGTGGTGAGAAAAATAAACATTTATTATATTATTATATTATATTATTATATAACTGCTGAGACCAAAAATAACTTTGCATATGACCTCAAGTGCTGCCCACACCATCAGGTAACACAGGGCGTTATACAGATCATATCATCTACATTACATTGGCGCGTCAAAATAAATATTTAACTTTTTAATGGTTATACTTAATTGATATTTCAACGAAGTAACCCACACATGAGTTAAGGGGAAGTTGGTCATTCAAAGTTCTGTCACAGCAATATTGTGGTATCATTATAATAATAACCATCGGACAACCCGACGAACGGCGAGTATCCACTCTTACGTTGTTGAAACTTCAACGGTCCGGACTAAGCGTTTCGCTTCGTCGTTTATACCGCGTACATCGAAGGACTGGAACAATTTGCCTGCTGCGGTCTTCCCGTCTAACTATAATTTAGGTGTCTTCAAGGCTAGAGTGAATAGGCTCTTAATAAACTAGTGCGCCTGACCATCAATGATTGCATCTCCGCTTACCATCAGGTGGGATCGCAGTCATGCATTGGTTTATATCTGAGGCAGAACTAGTTTTTGTTAAAATACCTAACATTAATATAACGCTTAATCACAAATTTCCCTGATCAGAAATTGAAACAAAGAAGAAAAAAACTGAGCGAGTGCGAGTCGGACTCGCGCACTGAGGGTTCCGTAAAAACTTACCTACATACGAGTATGTGAATAGTTCCATTCCCGAATGGAGTCTCGAAGATTTTTCGAATCGCAAAAAACGTTTTTTTTTTTGTGACGTAACCACAAATTTACTGTTTTCAGACTTATTCTATACTATATGACCTTGATTTATGTCAAATTTCACGATTCTGGGTCAACGGGAAGTACCTTACGAATTTTGATTTCTTTGAGAGTGTCGAAATGCGCGTTTTTTGCGACATAAACGACCGTATCTTTTTTTTTCGTTAACTTAGAAGTTTGATTATTTCACAACTTCAAGGTATCGCAGATCTTAGTATATGGTTTTAATTTCAAATTGATACCTCTAAGCGTTTCAGAGATAAAAGGTCTTGACAGACAGACAGACAGACGGTCGGACGGACAACAAAGTGATCCTATAAGCATTTCAGGTTTTTTTCTTTTGAGGTACGGAACCCTAAAAATAAAAAAGAAAGAAAAATATTTTATTTGGCGCACAGACTCATACAGCGTAGAAACAACATGTAAAAACTTAGGATTAAAAAAAAACATTGAAACATGCGCCATCTCGGTAAAATGAAAATGAGAATTTTATCGTAGCATAGACTGCCTCAGTAAAGCTTGCCGAGAAAGCTTACTCGATATAATATTTGCCGTCGAATACTACAAAAACTTTAGAATGTGTTACATCCGCATTCAAAAGAAACGTAAACGTTTTATAATTTCTTAACTTGCGAATGCAAAAACCGCGCGAAATCAAAACAAAAACAAACTTTTACTTTTTTAATTTAGGTATTTTTTCCTAATATTGAATACTAGACTTTTGGCTTGTACTTTTTTATTTTATTTTTTTACTGGAGTAGATACTAGCTTTTAGTAATTTTGTAAGTTTAAAAAAAGGCAAAGCCCTGACTCGCTCACCGACTCATCGATGCCCAACTCAAACACTTGGACCTAGAACGCTGAAATTTTTGCACAGAGATTCCTTTTATGAAGTTTACAAAATAATAATAAAGAAGAATATTTTAAAATTCAAACCCTAAAGTCACCTATACTGTGGCTGAGCTTAGGTCAAAACGAGCGTCGGCAAATAGTTACAAGGCCACAAGGCAGCCTTCGAAACGTCCGCCTTAAGAGCCGGTTGTAGTTAAAGAGTATTTTGTATAAACTCCGCCCGGATCTATGTCAATTTTGCGGCCCCGTAACAGCGGTTTTATTTCTATAAAAAAGAAAACAATAACTATTCAAGATTTTTCTTTTCGTGAAGCCCTTACAAAAAACAAGCTTTATTATTTTTTGTAACTTTCAAATATTTCCGTGGCGTAATCTCGCAGACATACACATTTGAAATCGTAAGTTAGGGTCAGATTCGCGTATTTTTTTTATCAAGCCAACTATTTTATATCATATTTTGATTTCTACCCGGCAGTTGGTCATATAGTCAATTTTAATAAAATAATTGTTCATGGTGTTCTATTTTATATTTCTAGATTTCCAGAGGTTTAAAAAAGTTCAAAATGAGTACCTGGCCTTAATACCACAATGTGTGCAAAAAAGAACAGCCACGCCCCTTTCAACAGCGATGCTATCAAGTATCAACATATTGGATTTTGTACTCATGGTTATTAAGAAAGCCAATGAACGATCAATATTTATTAAAAATAAAACTATTAACTACATGGAATTTTGAAGTAACGAAAAAAAAAACTATAACAATAGTTTAAGTCATCTTGTGATTATCGAAAGGGAACATTATGTCTGTGGAGAATTGGCTGTTGAATGTAGGATCTTTGGGCCTTAATATAAGTTGGATAAAAAATAAGTTAACATTGATCATTTGTTTTGAGGGATAAAGTAAATGTATTTTCTTTTTATTTCTAAATTATATGTTAGTGAGTTAGTTTTTTTTCTTCTTCAATGTGTATGGATTTGTTATTAGGGTATTATTGTTTTTATTAAATGTAATTTTTTAGTTTGTAAGTTTCTACTGTAAAACGCCTTGGACATCCTCTGTAACGTTGTACAAGTGCTTGTAAATAAATAAATAAAGTGTTATAATGTCAAGCGTGCGAGCAAGAGGGATGGAGCTATACACCCTATTAGTAAATAACTCCATCCCTTTAACAGTTCGGTTTAGAGTGTCAAATTGATCGCGCTAAGAGTTCATGTTAAGGCCTCTTATTTTAATCCCCAGCACCTCTAGCCAAGTTGATAATCTGTAATCATTAACGCTAGTCGAAAACTAATCACAGGTCACGGGAACAACTTGTGACCCACAGATGCCCCGCAAGTTGAAGGGTAAAATCTACCAGTCCGTGATAAAGCCTGTCATACTGTATGGATCAGAATGTTGGGCTGTGAAAAAGACGGATGAAAAAGGATTGCATGTAGCGGTGATGAGAATGTTAAGATGGATGTGTGGTGTGACGAGAATGGATAGAGTGAGAAATGAATATTATTAGGGGTAGTTTGAAAGTAGCGCCAGTGACTGAAAAGTTGAAAGGGAATCGTTTGTCTTGGTATGGTCATGTGAAGAGGAGGGATGAGACGCGTGTTACTAAAAGAGTTATGAGTTTACATGTGGATGGATGGAGAGGGAGAGAGAGACCAAAGAAAAGATGGATGGATTGTGTGAAGAGTGATATGAAAGAAAAGGGAGTTAGTGATAGCATGACGAGTGACAGGGCAGAGTGGAAGAAAAAAACGTGTTGCGCCGACCCCAGAGCAGTGGTGGCCGAGTGGTAACGGCCCCGACTTACGAGTTGTAGGTCATGGGTTCAAACCCAGCCAGGCGCATTACTATGTGTAATTTATTTCATCACCACTGCTCTCAAAACGGTGAAGGAAAACATCGTGAGGAAACCGGCATGTCCTAGAACCAAAAATTCGAAGACATGTGACATCCACCAACCCGCACTGGGCCCGCGTGGTGGATTACGGCCCATTCCCTCTCCTAGAGAGGAGGCCTGAGTCCCAGCAGTGGGAACATTATAAGGCCGACTATGCTATGCGCCGACCCCAAATAACACGGGGCAAGGGCAGGAAGATGATGATATGAGTCGAAAACTAATCCAAATGTATGGGAATGACATCATCTCTACGTTAAGTCCCGTGGTCAGAACAAACGAATAGAAAATTCGTAGCCAAGTTCAGATCGTTTAAAATGATAGAATAAATTGTTATCATTTCAACAATGTTCAACGCTACATCCTTTGTTATGTTTGTCTCATAAAGCAAATAAATAAAAAAAAAAATGAAAAAGTAGTTTCGTCTAAAATCTTTGAGGCTCAATTCTGGAATCGAACTAAATATTT
Source organism: Mythimna vitellina (assembly GCA_949316375.1). Classification (NCBI taxonomy): domain Eukaryota; kingdom Metazoa; phylum Arthropoda; class Insecta; order Lepidoptera; family Noctuidae; genus Mythimna; species Mythimna vitellina. The sequence goes on along the minus strand of OX438711.1, from coordinate 6,039,307 downwards.
ACGACAATTTGTACAGAACCTTTGGTGCGCAAGTCCGACTCGCACTTGATTTGTTTTTAGATACAAATCACCATAGTGTATCTATTACAAATACCGATTGCATAAACTCGAAACACAACAAACCATGACACACAATAATTACCAAAAAGTGAAACGGCTTGCCAAACGGCATAATATGTAATAATAGGTGACAAACAGTCAAACCGTGACCAGCTTTAGGCGCATAATGGATAGAAATGCGGCCACCATTGCGCCATGGACGGACATACGAATCGTATTGTGACAATTCTATTATTTCTGTTCACTGGCACTGAGAACTTGAGTCAATTTTGTTGTGAACTCCTTCTGCTAGATGATCAGTAGGCGTGGGCGAAGCGACCCCTCGCCTACGGCCTCGCACCCAAAGACTGGCCTGTTGATCTAGTGGTTAGTGGCCCTGACTGCTATGCCGGAGGTCGTGGATTCGATTCCCACCCAGGACAAATGTTTGTGTGATGAGCACGATCATTTGTTCTGTGTCTGGGTGTAATTTATCTATATATGTATGTATTTAGAAATAATATAACTATGTTTATCAGTTGTTTAGTACCCATAACACAAGCTCTGCTTAGCTTGGGACTAGACGGCGTTGTGTGATAGTTTAAAAAAAATACTGTTCTTCTAATATCAACAAACGAATACTAAAAAAAAGGACCTCACGCAAACGAGAGCTTTTCTAATTTATGAAAGAAAAAGGCCTGGCTGATTCGTCTTCGTCCACGTCTAAATTAGTACACACTACGCTTCTGTAGATGATATTCATGACTGAGCCTCGATTAGCAGTGCCGGGTCGCTACCGACTTTCGGTACAGGTCACGGCTCGGCTCCAACCATGCTTATACATAATAATAAAAAATATATAAGGTTCAGGTCAAAACCAGCGTCAGGCAACTGCTGCGTAGTTGTCTGGCATTATGCTGAACTGGACCTATTTGGCGCAGCTGTGAGAGATATTGTTATTGTTAATTTGATTTCTCCTTATTTTTTTTTATTTTTTTTAAAGTTTAATATTAGTTTGTAAATCATTATTTGTTGATTAATGAATCATGGTGTGCCAAATAAACATATTTTTTTTTCTTTCTTTATTTCTTATGCTACGCCATGTCTTCCAGCCGTTCGCGTCGGTGTCCTTCATCAATTCTTCTTCTTCTTTACACGACATACCACAACCAAGATAAACAGTTTTCTTTCTCATCGACGCCATTTTCAAATTTCTTCCTCATTTTATTTTTTAACCGACTTCCAAAAAAAAAGGAGGTTATCAATACGGTTGTTTTTTACCTCAGAATTCCGTCGTTTTTAGACCGATTTACTAAAAAAAAAAATCTTCTTAAAGGATATGCTTGCTATTTCTGACAATGGAATCCATGAAGAATCGAGGGAACTCCTCAAATACTATAGGCAAACATATAATGATTTTGGTATTTTCGTCGAGAACTTAAGCATTTACAGTCAAAAAGTAACATTTGATGAAGTGGATATTATGAAGAAGACTCGAAATGAACCACGAAACTTCATACTCACAAAGATATCACAATGAAGATAGTTAAGGGACTATGACAATACAAATAAATAAATGTTTCTGAATAGTTATGTTGAAAATGTTATCATCGAAGTGATCTGATGATGATGATTTCCATCAGGTGAGATAGCAGTCAAGCGCGAACCTATCAAGAATTTAAAAAAAAGTAGTCAAAATATTTTGGAAACTGTGGTCATACTAGTGAGGCGAGTGTAAATCAATGCTGATAAGGTATAGCCTTCGCAAAAGGTGTCTTCTAGTTGACACAATTGGTTCAACTGAAGATTGAAGTCCCACAGTCCAGTCAAGATGGACTGATAGATTATATTAGTGTGTGTTGTAAATAGTTACTGTTATCAATTCTGTATTGTTTTCAGCATTATATTAATTATACAATTTTGTAAAACCGTATATAGTGCATGTCGTGTTAGCCTATAATTAATTGCTACACTAACGCATGTCAGTTTCGTTTTAGTATAATATAAATGTATTGTGTAAGCAGTTGTTGGCTCACCAAGTAAATAAATAAATAAATTAGACGTCGTGATTTTTTTTAAAGTTTTGTCACTGAAGCATGTTCAATTTTTAGCGATGATATAAACTTGCACAGTTCTGTGTTTTTCTTCTCTGACACGAGGAGCGTCCGATGAGCATAAAGTCATAATCATAAGAGTTGTAGTTCATATTTTGTTAGACCCCTTCTAGGTAGGTGTCAATTATGACAAGGGCGCTATGCTGTGGCTTTTAAATGGGTTTTGCTACAGTTGGGTTTAAACATGACAGCGTTAGTTAGTCAACACATATTAACGCATAATCTATATACGTATATAAAAGGAGAAACTTTTTTTTTTCTAGCCCGTCTGACTAGAGGTTATGGCTAGCACTCTTGTGCATCCGCCAGCGTCAAGTTGTTTATCGATAGGACTTTATTTTAGGTGGGGTCTGAAGAGAAAGGTAGGGAAACAATTAACGCGAAAATAAAAAGAAACGGAATTTAGAACAACATAGATAAAGAATCAGGAATGTGTAAAAATCTACACTAATATTATAAAGAGGAAAACTTTGTTTGTTTGTTTGTAATGAATAGGCTCAAAAACTACTGGACCGATTTTAAAAATTCTTTCACCATTTGAAAGCTACAATATCCACGAGTAACATAGGCTATATTTTATTTTGGAAAAAATAGGGTTCCGTAAGATATTTGAGTTTTTCGGACACAAAGTGTAAAAAGTCAACCAGAAAAGTTACTTATTTTGCGTACGCTGCCTAAACTATAAAAGATAGAACCATAAAATGTTCTAATTAATTGTAGATCTTATAAATATCTACCAAAGTTTGTTAGGAGAAACCTACTTTCACGCGGGCAAAGCCGCTGGCAGAAGCTAGTATATTATAAACTTAGTTTATTAAAAATATTACATAAAAAATAAAGAAGACAAAAGTCTGTTGAAATACTCATAAATATTTATACATTTTTACAGACGAATATTGTTGTCATAAATATAATCAGAAAGAACATTATATATGGAAGGGTTAAGGAGAAACTTTCTGACTGACATACCAACGCACAGCTGAAACTACTGGGACTAGGAACATGAAATTCTGCACAGGGCTTCCTTTTATGACGTAAGCGAGTACTAAGAGAGGATTTTCCAAAATTCACTCCCTAAGAGGATGAAACGGGGGTCCAAAGTCTGTATAGAAAAACCTATTTTCAAGCAGGCAAAGCCGCTGACAGAAGCTAGTAATTGTATAGAAATAATATGAAAGTAGTTTTTCGTTTGTCATGAGTTAAGCCCGCTCTCCAGAGACAGGCGCTGAGATGTAAATTTATTCCCATTATAGGTTTTTTTTTATTGGGTGGAAAAATCATCTTATGACAAATCCCGATTTTGTGCGGAGCGGGAGATACTGTCAGACTTTTACTGACTAAAAACCCACTCCTATTCCTTCGTTGCCTTCCACACTACCCGTGGCCTCAGTAGGCTTCGACCCTGCTGGGCCCCTACGATTTGCTGACATCTTCCTGAGGCGCGCGTGGAACAGTACGCGCCGTCGACAACTTGGGCTTGGTCCGGACGGTTACGGGACGTTCGGACGGCGAGCCACCCATTGCACGCGTCCGCAAGCCCGTGCCTACGGTGGCCGGAAATCGGCATCGGAATCCCGGTGGCGGTCAAGGCGTAGGGACATCTTGGTTAGGTATAGCCAGGATATATTTTAACCTTAAAAGTATTTTTCGGAATAGAACTGTTAAGCAATCCTCAGCATCTCTATTCGTAAGGGCGTTGCTAATGAGGCGTCTAAGAGGTCGCATGCTAATTAACTTGCAAACTGGTAAGGTGATGATTCCCCTCGAAGGCCGATTGTACATACGTCTGTACAACTGGAATGACCGTGAAAAACGCCTTATTGTCGTTTTGTACACACGTTAGTGCGAATTTTTTTTTAGCCAAAAATTTTGGTTTTTCCTAGAAAAATCTAGAAAAATATTTTTTTTTTTTTTTTGGTGATTTAAGTAAAAACGTGTAATCACGTAATAATATTACCCCCGAGGCGCCCGAGGGATTAAGGTTTATGGTAAAAGAGGTAAAAGGCATAGGTTGATATCCGTAACAAAATTGATAGAAGATGTCAAATAAGTAAAACTATAGGTAGACGTAATTTTTATACAAAAATTTGACATAAAGTGCTTCGTACAATACACCACTAGTTTTTAATCTATATATGGTGTTAAAAAATTAACTTTAAGAATTTCGAGGGGTCATTGTACTCCTCATTATGAACAACTTTTACTATGGGACCAAACCTGAAATCACGAAAAAAAAATCAGCTGCTCCATACGTTTATGTTCGCATAACTAGTTAAAATATATGGAGCAGCAGATTTTTTTTTTTCGTGAGTTCAGGTTTGGTCCCATAGTAAAAGTTGTTCATAATGAGGAGTACAATGACCCCTCGAAATTCTTAAAGTTAATTTTTTAACACCTTATATATATAAAAGGAGAAACTGACTGACTGACATATCAACGCACAGCCGAAACTACTGGGATTAGGAGCGTGAAATTTTGCACAAGGTTTCCTTTTATGACGTAGGCGAGCACTAAGAAAGGATATTCTCAAATTCACTCCCTAAGCGGATGAAGCGGGGGTCCAAAGTTTGTATGGAGAAACTTATATTCACGCGAGCGAAGCCGCGGGCAGAAGTTAGTTAGTACAAATACTTAAAGGGGTTATTAAGAAAGATCTTAGTATTATTTAAGTAAAGTCTCAATAAATAATATTCATAAACAGCAAAGTTATTAGCGTTTATTTAAATCCCAAAATGTCACTCAATTAATGGAACACAGCAGAGTCAGTTTTTTGACAACTTTATAGTTTAACTACTTCTTCTTTGTTTTCTTTCTAGGTTGACTGGTAGAGAATGCCTAAGGCATTAAGTCCGCCTTTGTACTATTGTGTTACATGAAGTTTTATTAAATAAATAGTTCATAGTTATCGTGGTCAGCCTGTCCGTATCTGTGACCAATACTTATCTTTGGGACAACAATCGTGTTGCAGACTTGATTATTGCATTCGGTTACTATATAGTTAAGGCGAAGCCAAGCGGGGTTTTATGCGTATTAAATAATACTAATCTATATATATATCATCATCATCTTCCTGCCCTTGTTCCATCTTATTTGGGGTCGGCGCAACACGTTTTTTTCTTCCATTCTATCCTGTCAAAAGTCATACTATCACTAACTTCCTTTTCTTTCATATCACTGTTCACACAATCCATCCATCTTTTCTTTGGCCTTCCTCTCCCTCTCCACCCATCCACATGTATACTCATAACTCTTTTAGTAACATGTGTTTCATCTCTACTCTTTACATGACCATACCAAGACAAACGATTCCCCTTCAACTTTTCAGTCACTGGCGCCACTTTCAAACTTCCTCTAATACATTCATTTCTTACTTTATCCATTCTCGTCACACCACACATCCATCTCAACATTCTCATCTCCGCTAGATGCAATCTTTTTTCATGCGTCTTTTTCACAGCCCAACATTCTGATCCATACAGTATGACAGGTCTTATCACGGACTTGTAGATTTTACCCTTCAACTTGAGGGGCATCCGTGGGTCACAAATTGTTCCAGTGACCTGTCGCCATTTCATCCATATTTATATAAATAATCTATATATATATATATAAAAGCGAAATACCACTCACTGATTAATCACGAAATCTCAGAAACTGTAACACCTACAAACTTAAAATTTGGCAGGTAGGTTCCCTATAGGGTGTAGACATCCGCTAAAAACGGATGTCCTAGAACCAAAAATTCACCAATTTCACATTCACCAATCCGCACTGGGCCCGCGTTGTGGATTCAGGCCCATTTCCTCTCCTAAAGAGAGGAAGCCTGGGTCTCAGCAGTGGGAACATTAAAAGACTGATTATGCTATGAAAAAAAATATAGCCTACGTGATGTATTTTCTAGTTTCATGCAGACAAGCCGCTGGCAGTAGATGTAGTTGCCATAAACTTGTTTAAATGAATAAAAGAGAAATACCACTCACTGATTAATCACGAAATCTCAGAAACTGTAACACCTACAAACTTAAAATTTGGCAGCTAGGTTCCTTTTATGGTGTAGACATCCGCTAAGAACGGATTTTACAAAACTCTACACCTAAGGGGGTAAAACGGAGTACCAAAGTTTGTATGGAGATAGTTACTTTCACGCGGGCAAAGCAGAAGCTAGTTCATTGATATATTTCTTTATTTTACACCAGACGGTGAGCTACCCATTGCTCGTCGTCTGCAAGTCTGCACCTACCGTGGTTGGGGTCGCGGCGGTCGGGGCGTCAATGTCTGTCCTCTTATGGTTGTGGCTATCTTCTTAGCTGGCATTGCTGCTTCCAGAAGGAGGTGACAGCTGCCCATCCCTCTGCTCTGAACCATGGCCTGAACCAAGAACGCCTAGTTTCATAGCTTTTCTTTACCTTAGCTTTAGACCCAATGAACCGCCAAAATTGAGGTCTGAGGAAATTTCAACTCCTAAGAGCTGAAGGCGATCGATGCACTCCAGGGATATTATCATAATCATCATCATCATTATGTCAGCCGAAAGACGTACACTGCTGGACATAGGCCTCCCCCAAGTGTCGCCACAATGAACAGTCCTGTGCATCTCGCATCCATCGGACTCCCGCAACCGTTACCAAGTCTTCGGTCCACCTTGTAGGAGGCCTTTCAACGCTACGTCTTCCGGTACGTGGGCGCCATTCCAGAACCTTTTGGCCCCAACGGCCATCCGTTGTGCGAGCAATGTGCCCTGCCCATAGCCACTTCAGTTTATCGATTCTTCATATATACGATACTAGCTTCTGCCAGCGGCTTCGCCCGCGTGAAAGAAGGTTCTCCTAACAAACTGGTAGATATTTATAAGATCTACAATTAATTAGAACATTTTATAGTTCTATCTTTTATAGTTTAGGCAGCGTACGCAAAATAAGTAACTTTTCTGGTTGACTTTTTACACCTTGTGTCCGAAAAACTCAAATATCTTACGGAACCCTATTTTTTTTTCCAAAATAAAATATAGCCTATGTTACTCGTGGATAATGTAGCTTTCGAATGGTAAAAGAATTTTTAAAATCGGTCCAGTAGTTTTTGAGCCTATTTATTACAAACAAACAAAAAAAGTTTTCCTCTTTATAATATTAGTGTAGATTATATGATACTATATTCTCTTTACAATTGAACACCATTCTTGGTTAACATTAACTTCGCCTTAACTGAGTTACTTAAACATCACGACTTGACCGCTATTAGGTATGTTGCTTGAAGCAAACACTAACATTTCAACATTTAATTTTAGTAATTATGTTCTTGGATTCCTTTATATTGCTACAATCAGAGAATTATTAAGAATTATGGGCAGCTTGATAAAGATATACTTAGTGAAAATTCTGTTTTATCTTTTCCTATGTCGGGGTCGGCTTCTAGTCTAATCAGATGCCAGCCTTTCGGTATTTTACAGGATTCATTATGGAGAGCGTGCCAAGGAATTACATGAATTGATTCCGCCATCACCTACCTACCATCGGATGACCCGACGTACAGCGAGGGTTCACCCTTGTGTTATTGACAACTCTATGGTCCGGACTTTTTTTTTTAGGTGTGAAAATCATCTAATGACAAGTCCCGCTTTTAGGTGGAGCCGGAGATAGGGTCAGACTTTTACGTACTAAAAACCCACTCCTGTTCCTAATTTGCCTTCGTCCCAGGTCCCCGGGTTTCGTTTTCCCACTACCCATAGCCCCAGTAGGCTTCGACCCAGCTGGGCCAATACGATTTGCTGACATCTCCAGGCGCGCGTGTAAGAATACGCGCCGTCGACAACTTGGGCTCGGTCCGGACGGTTACCGGATGGTCGGACGGCGGGCTACCCATTGCTCGCCGTCCGCAAGCCTGCGCCTACGGTGGCCGGAAATCGGGATCGGAATCGGTGGTTGGGGCGTGAAGACCGTTGCCTCACGCGATTGGCCGCCTCCTTTTGCTAGCATTACTGCTTCGCAGAAGGAGACGACCGCCTGCCACTCCTACTCGCTCTGAACCCTGGCCTTTACCAAGGCCTGGCGCGAGATATCGCAGCCGCCGATCACCCCCACGAGGACAAGGCGTTGCTCTGCCCAAGCGGGGCACACCTCCACCGTGTGCTCCACCGAGTCCTCCGGGCGGTCTACACAGTGGTAACACCCGGGGTAAATATACTTATAAATTTCTAAATACATACATACATATTATAGATAAATTACACCCAGACACAGAACAAATGATTGTGCTCATCACATAAACATTTGTCCTGGGTGGGAATCGAACCCACGACCTCCGGCATAGCAGTCAGGGCCACTAACCACTAGACCAACCAGGCAAATCAAACAGAAATTAAATTTAAAAAAAAAAATATTTCGCTCAATGGTTGGCCGATTGGCTACTACGCTGCTTGTGCGGGTTCGATTCCTGCACAGAACAAGTCCATATTTGTATTGGCATACAGATAATTGTTTCTGGTCTGGTGTACATGAGTTCCTAATTTTTCATGAGCTCATCCACAATACAGGAATAACAATGCGTTTCAAATAAGAATAGGTGTGACCTCCGCGCCGAGCATTGGTACAGGCCATGGTCCGGAGAGAGGAGGAGTGGCAGGCGGCCGCCTCCTTCTGCGAAGCAGTAATGCTAGCAAAGGAGGTGGCCGATCGCGTGAGGCAACGGTCCTCACGCCCTAACCGCCGCCGGGATTCCGATCCCGATTTCCGGCCACCGTAGGCGCGGGCTTGCGGACGGCGAGTAATGGGTGGCTCGCCGTCCGACCGTCTGGTAGCCGTCTGACCGTCTGGTAGCCGTCCGGACCGAGCCCAAGTCGTCGACGGCGCGTATTGTTCCACGCGCGCCTCAATGAGATGTCAGCAACTGTTGGGGCCCAGCAAGGTCGAAGCCTACTGGAGCCACGAGCAGTGTGAAAGCGAAGCGGGGTCCCGGGATGAGGGCAAAGAAGGCACAGAAGTGGGTTTTTAGTCAGTAAAAGTCTGACACTATCTCCCGCACCGCCCAAGAGCGGGATTTGTCATTAGATAATTTTCCTAAAAAAAAAACTAAAAATAAAAATAGGATCGATTGCCATGTTGTGACGTCACGTCATCCGTCAAATCGAAGAATTATTATGGTGAGCAAAGCAAGAAATTTTTAAAATTTTGTTCATTCACGAACTGTGAATGAAAAAAGTTTAATCAGAATCCAGTTCTTCAATTTTGCTCAACTCTGAGTTCTTCAATTTTGCCCAATTTCTTACGATGTGACAGTATGACGTGACGTCACAACATGACAATCGGTCATATTCTTATTTGGAACGCATTGTAAACCAGATTTTTTTTTTTTTGAAAAAAAATTCTTTGAGGAGTGGCTGGAAAGACCTCAACGCGTCCTCGCCTTCTGCATAAGGCAAGTTCTCATCGGACATGGTCAGTACGTGAGGTTCCTGCACCGAATTCATGCAGAAGTGACGCCCGTGTGCCACCACTGTGTAGACCGCCCGGAAGACACGGTGGAGCATACGATAGAGGTGTGTCCCACTTGGGCAGAGCACGAACAAGCCCAAGAATTGGTTATTTTTACAGAAAAAAAATAAAAAATTCTTTTTTTTTTTTTATTCTCGATAGGTTCGCGCTTGACCGCCATCTCACCTGATGGAAAGCGATGATGCGGTCGACGATGGAACGCGCTTACCTAGAAGTAACCTATTCACTCTTGACTTAAAGATTACCGGGTTGTAGCTATCAGGAAACACACATTCTGGCAAGGAATTCCACTCCTTAGCTGTACGCACAATGAATGTGTTCCCAAAACGTTTTGTTCTTATATATAGGTAAGCCTCCTCTCATTTATCTCACTTCTGTGACGATAACATTTTTCAAACACAAGTTAGACACTGCGCAATTTCGCAATGCAAACAAAATACATTACCTCGAGTATTTGCAGAGCACACCGCTCGCTAATTTCACGTCGGTCGGACAGACTAAGATATTTGATAGTAGTTATAATTATACAGTTCGCCGATAGCTAAGTACGTGTCGTAGGAATGCCCTGTGACGTCAGAGTCTGCGTACTATGTTGTGGACGCGTGCCAAATGATGGCCAGGGTTGTCGCGAGAGCGAAAGCCAACTATAATTACTGAGGGCACGCCACAATTATGGCGGTAAGTCCCGTCTTTGAAGAGTGGCTGGAAAGACAACATGGCGTCCTTTCCTTCCGCACGACGCAGGTCCTCACCGGACATGGTAAGTTCGGGAGGTTCCTGCACCGGATTCGTGCGGAAGAAACGCCTGGGTGCCCGGAGGACACGTTGGAGTATACGGTAGAGGTGTGCCCCGCCTGTGCAGAACACTGTGTCCTTGTGGGGGCGATCGGCGGCAGTGATCTCTCGCACCGAGCGTCGGTACAGGCCATGGTCCGGAGCGAGGAGGAGTGGCAGGCGGTCGGCTCCTTCTACGAAGCAGTAATGCTAACAATTAAGGAGACCAACTGCGCGAGGCAACGGTCCTATTGCCCCAGCCACCGGGATTCCGATCCCGATTACCAGCCACCGTAGGCACGGGCTTGCGGACAGCGAGCAATGGGTAGCTCACTATCCGACCGTCCGTTCCATGCGCGCCTCACGGAGATGTCAGCAATTCGTAGGGGCCTATCAGGGTTGAAGCCTACTGGGGCCACTTGTAGTATGAAAGTGACACCCGGGGCCCTGGGACGAAGGCAAAGAAGGAACAGGAGTGAGTTTTTAGTCAGTAAAAGTCTGACCCTATATCACCCAAGAGCGAGATTTTTCATTAGATGATTTTCCCACCTAAAAAAAAAAGCTATCATTACTGAGACGCAATAATAGTGTGAATAGTTTTTTCTTTAATTTTAATCAAATTTTTCTGTACCACCGTTTATTGTAAAATGGCTGCTGAATATTTTCTTTGTCTAGTTGCTACTAAGGATCCTGACTCCTAAGCAACAGGGATATACACCTAGTTTAGGAGCCAGGGCGTTACAAAATGACCTAATTATTTATAGACGTCAAAGGGCCGTTCAAGTATTACGTAAGCAGATTTTTTGAAAATATTACCCCCCCCCCTCTCCCCCTCTTCAGCAAAAGAAAGCAAAGCCCTCATCCCCCCCTCCCATGCTTACGTAAACATTGGGACGTGCATTTGTCAATGTGTTAGTTTGAATATTAATTTATGAGCAGTAGTTGTAAGTCTAGAAAAAAGGAACACTTGAAATTAAGAAAAAAAAACAGATTTAATTTAAAATTTTGACATTATTAATTCAAATTAACAGTTCTCAGTTCATGACACACTAATCCATGACACTAAGTCTTCAATGACATTAGATGTGCTGCATAATGATGTATGCCTGCTCACTGTCTTGTGATTTTGAAACATCGACATTATTCTGCTAAAAAACTGAAAAAAAAAATGCACTGCTGACGTAATCACCATCTAGACCCCCCATCCCCCATGTCATCAAAAATAAGCAAAGCAAAGACCCCCCCACCCCCCTGTAGTGCTTACGTAATACTTGAATGGCCCCATAATAGCGGTACCAACTCTTGTATCCAAATAATTCTACCACGTATATTTAGTACTTTTTAGTACTATTTTGTACCCTTCCTGAAATTTTTGTACCTCACACGGTGTATACAGAATTTCACGATATTGTTGGGTCCGCCATTATAACGCGTTATCATCATGCTTGTACGCCAAAACTATAACGAATTTCATCAGTCTGATAAAACTAAGTACGCAATTAATTACCTCCGAAAATCAACAATAGGTGACAGAGATATTATTAGTTCCTTTACAAAATATATTTTTATATTTTTGACATTTTCTACGCCTAAATAATTTGACGACCAAAAATACGACAGGTAAAAAGTTGCAGTTACATTTCGTGCAGGTACTTTATTATTATTTTTGTGTTTTATTTATATAATTATATAACACTATGTTATTAATAAATATTGAGTAGTGCGACCGGTGTGACCTCTCGCGCCGGACCTTGGAGCGAGGAGGATCGCCAGGCACTCACCTCCTTTTGCGAAGCAGTAATGTTAGCAAAGGAGAAGACGCGCACGCGCGATGGCATGGCGCTTATGCCCCAGCCGCCTGGATCTCGATCCCGATTTCCGATCACCGTAGGCGCGGGCTTGCGAACGGCGAGGAATGGATAGTTCGCTGTCCGATCGTCCGGTAACCGTCCGGATTGTGCCCAAGTCATCGACGCGAAGGCGCATAGTGTTCCACGCGCGCCTCAATGAGATGTAAGCAAACCTTAGAGGCCCAGCAGGGTCAAAGCCCCCCAGTAGGCTTCGACCCTGCTGGGCCTCTCCAAGGGTCTGCTTCTGAAAGGAAGACTCGGCCTTGGTATGAAAGGCAACGAAGAAAGTTTTTAGTCAGTAAAAGTCTAGAACCGAAAAAAAAGGGGAAAATGGGAACAAATCTTGGATTCACGTAATTAAGAAATGGGTTGCAAAACTTAAGTACTGCAATTATTTCTTGCATTGTAATACAAAAATAATAGAAGCTTTGCTAGAAAACGTTAATAGGAGAAATTAATGAAAGTCCTAATCAAAGTTTTGTTTCTATTCACCCCTTGCAGTATCAGCTGTCTTCCATCTTTACAAATACACCGTTTTTTCGGCTAATGTTCAACATTTTAAATCTATCTTTTTATATTTTTCTACATTTTATTCGACTGCGACTTCTTTTCTCATGGCTGTAGTGTAGATGACATGATTCATTCAGCCATTGGTCGTTACGACCATCAGCACAATGATTGCTCTATCCACTTTCCATATCGTCGACAACCTCGCGAGCCAAGTCAAAATATTTAGTTTATTTATCCTTCTCAGCTTTCACGAAGTTCTCGTGATGAGGGACCGCTATATCAACAATCATTGTGCGACGCTTTAGTCGATCTATCACCACTATTTCAGGCTTATTGGCAACAATAGTCCTGTCAGCGATGATAGACCGATCCCGATACAACGTGACATGGTCGTTTTCGAGAACTGGGTTGGGCACATTCTTGTAATACCTACCTCTGATTCCTCAAGTTGGTGTTTCAAAGCAAGTTGCTGGTAAATAATAATAATATTATTATTAAGATGTAAAATTTATTTTTATGTCTTTTTGTTTATAGGAGGTAATATCTGAAAGTACTGATCCGATTGCAAAAAGTTTTTCACCGATAGAAAGCTGCTTTATTTCTGAGTGACTTAGGCTATATGTTATGTATGCGGGCGCAGCCGTGGGCAAAAGCTAGTTAGTAATAAATTGTAAGACGTCACGGAATGCCCAGAAAATATGAAATACCTACCATGTTAGTATAAGCGCGCACATAAGTCAAGAACACTGATGTAGTGGGGAAGAGGGATTGTCACGGCATGACAGTATCATGCCGATTGCTGTCACGGCATTTGAGTACCTAGGTTTTACTGTCAAGACGAGCCAATAAATGTTTCACATCAAAAAAGCATTTGTTGACAGCCCTACACTACAAATGCGTAAACTGCGCAGACGCTGAACAAAACGTCTCCATTTATTCGTCTTTTTGTCGTCAACTAATTATCCGTCCCCAATGCCAAACACTAAGACAATGCTAACTATTTAGTTTTATTTAGTTGCTTTTAGTCTATTTAGTTTTACATAATGTCTAGACTGAGAGTGATGGGCTAAATTTAGTTGCTCATCTGGACGCATTCCTTAGCTCAGTTTTAGGCGATGGATGAGATGGGCGAGACTTTAAAATGACACTAGACCGAGAAAGTTAATTGGATGAGTGTATATATATTTATTAAACTTTATGGAAATAGTATCACAAAAATAACGGGTCATCATCATCTTCCTGCTCTTGTCCCGTGTCATTTGGGATCAACACGTTTTTTTCTTCCACTCTGCCCTGTCACTCGTCATGCTATCACTAACTTCCTTTTCTTTCATATCACTCTTCACACAATTCATCATCTTTTCTTTTTGTCTCCCTCTCCCTCTCCATCCATCCACATGTAAACTCATAACTCTTTTAGTAACATGCGTTTCATCCCTCCTCTTCACATGACCATACCAAGACAAACGATTCCCTTTCAACTTTTCAGTCACTGGCGCCACTTTCAAACTTCCCCTAATATAGTCATTTCTCACTTTATCCATTCTCGTCATGCCACACATCCATCATCCACGAAAATAACGGGTAAATGATAAATTATATTTATTTTGTAAGTAGGTTTAAAAAAACACTTTTACACGTCAATTTTTTTTTCTTCATTTTAAACTAGATGAGGCCGGTGTTTCCTAGCTACTACCCTGAGATTAAACACCAAAACAAACTCAGGGGTAAGAGCTCATATAGACGAGCAGCATGTTGTCAACAGCAGAGGTAACTGCCACTGAGGCAATCGTCGACACGTTGGCTGTTATCGCGGCGGCTGTCGACATTCCAACTTTGAAGATCAAATGAAGGTCGACGGTAGCCGTCGACCCGTGACTTAGTAGTATTAATAGTCAATCAGACTGCACAAGCGAGTGCAAGGACGGGTGCTGGCGAAGGGGTCTTAGCGTCAGCGTGTTCACAGTAACAAATGAGCTACGAGTCTTGATATCCATGGCGAAGCTTCGGCGGGTGAAACAAAAATGATTTAGAACCACTCGCGTAATCATTGAGAATTAACTGAGTCATTAGAAACACCCGCGCCATCCGCGCCCATGCCTGCCTCATGCAGACACGCGGAACGCAGAAGGTTTGTGAACGCAACTGGCGTCTACATACATTTTGTTCACACGCGCCTGCGCTAGCACCCGCGCCCGCCTTTACTCTGAAAGAGCGTCGGGATCCTCAAGTAGGTTCCGAGTGGCAAGTACTTACGCTCCGAGTGTACGTTTAGATCAGTGGGCAAGCGAGTCAGTCAGCAGAGCAGGTATTGCATCACGCAAATACTCGTAGAATAGGATCCCAGTGACTAGCCTAGCCCTATAACTCAGCCGAGTATTCAGTGATGATTATATGTACCGAGCACTCGGCTGAGAACACTGTCTCGCTCATCTACAAAAAGAGGATGTGTTATTGCCCTATTTTAATGATATAAGGAAGTGTTTGTAAATGATAAATGATATATTTATTTCGCAAATAGGTTTTAAAATTTAACGAGTCAATTTTTTTTGACTGAAAAGAAACACCGAAACAAACTCAGATGTCAAAGTCTCTTTTAATGTTCATACAGTAAACATGTAATAATCAAATCATAATAAGAGCAGTGGTGGCCGAGTGGTAACGGCCCTGATTTACGAGTTGTAGGTCATGGGTTCAAACCCAGCCAGGCGCATTACTTTGTGTAATTTATTTCATCACCACTGCTCTCAAAACGGTGAAGGAAAACATTGTGAGGAAACCGGCATGTCCTAGAACCAAAAATTCGAAGACATGTGACATTCACCAATCCGCACTGGGCCCGCGTGGTAGATTACGGCCCATTCCCTCTCCTAGAGAGGAGGCCTGAGTCCCAGCAGTGGGAACATTATAAGGCCGACTATGCTATGCTATGCTTATCAAATCATATATGAACCATGCAGATTAGTGTCTCAGATGGCCTTATGAAGAAATAACAACACAGATTTGAGTGGACCTGTCTAGTTAGTGCAAGCATTTGTCAGTATTTGTGTAGCTCAAACTTAGGACTACTAAGGAGCTCAACGTTGTCTGACTGTTTGTGAGTTTTTCACCTGGTGATGCTTTCCGCAAGGGTTGAAGACATCTTGGAGTACGTGCGCCATAACACGAAGTTCGCACTGAGGGTACAGCTGCTGGAGTCGCACCGTAACGTCAATTTC
Source organism: Mythimna vitellina (assembly GCA_949316375.1). Taxonomy (NCBI): domain Eukaryota; kingdom Metazoa; phylum Arthropoda; class Insecta; order Lepidoptera; family Noctuidae; genus Mythimna; species Mythimna vitellina. The sequence continues at coordinate 6,023,315 of OX438711.1, read as the reverse complement.
AAGGCGTTTGTGGTGCGAGTCCCGAACACTATTCTGCCCCTCATGTTGAAGGAAAACTTTTGGCCGCAGGGCGTGGTGTTCCGTCGCTTCCGCGGACAAGTGCCATAGAACAGCACAAAGTGAACAAGTGCAGTGTGAACTAACATGGTCATAAGTCTTATTTATTAATAATAAATTGTATTTCTTTTACTTTATATATGTTAGTCTGTAAGGTATTTATCTATGGGCCAAGATGCCTGAAAATAAATGATTTATTATTATTGGTGATGAAGCGCACTAGTTTATTAAGAGCCTATTCACTTTAGCCTTGAAGACACCTACCTAAATTATAATCTAAAAACTCTGTTAAAAATAAACTAGGGACTGTGAATAAAAACACGTATATTTGGTAATTAATCAAGTCTAATTTCTCGAATGTTATGTACGAAACCAACCATCATTATTGTTTTTGATTTAATACAGAATTAAATTATTTGTTTATATTGACAGAGTAGTAATTAAAACATAGGAGACTTTAGAATTAAACAAAAGACTTTGAACGATGCACCGAGTCACATTGGCTCTGGTCATTCAACAGCTGAGTATCAGAACTGGAAGTCCATCGGACTCTTCCACAACATTGGTTGTCGCAAAGCGCCTCGAATGGGTTAACATCATTTTCATCGTTTTGTGTTGATGAGGACAGAGCATCTCTAACACGTTTAGGTATAATGCCCAATCTTGTGTTTTCAAATTGTCTTGTAGCTGGTGTGATTTTAGACGATACAGATCCAGAGTCATAAGACACTAAGCCAAAGGATATGTTTGCTTCTTCATCCGATTCTCTATTCACTAGACACATTGAACATTCTGGATTTTGCTCGTGTGTAGCTGTGTGGGAAATACTTGATGTGTCAGGACCTTCACATACACAAATGTATGATGAAAGGTTCGAGTCTGGCCCTGCTTTTTTGGTACTAGTATTCGCAATAAACGATGGTAAAATCATTTTTTTTAAAGCATTTAGCACACCACCACTTTCAGTGTCATTTTTTACTGTGCTACGAACTTCTAGTGGTTTTGTTAGTGTGTTTGTACTGCTAGCCGTCTGAATAGGTTTTACACTCATCGAAGGATTACTCATAACGCTTAGAGATGGGCTTGCAATCGTAACCAAGTCCGACTTACATTTTGGGAGAATGTTGACATTCCTAATTTTAAAACTCCCACTGCAATCCGGAATGCAGTAAGTACTTTTATTTTCAGTTGGTTTTTTGTGTTCAAAGCATGGTTGTATGGAAAAAGATTGCGATTTGAATGTGATTTTCGTCTTCACGGGACTTTTTATACTTATAGGTAATCCTAAGTCACAGAAACAAGTGGTTGTGCTAGATTTTGCTGAACATGTCTCCTCCTCCTTAGCCTTACGTATTTTGAGAGAAACGTTGCTTGAAGACCTTTCTTTTCTTATTGACGGATAGCTGTAACTCTTGGGTTTTAGGTTGTATGTCATAAATGTGTTATTGGACTTTGCACACAAACAAATATCACTTGGTTTTGGGGCCCCACAGGTCACACAGGTTCCACTGCTTACACGGCTGGGTGTTTTCGACTGATTAAAGTAGTAAAAGACAGAGTTACAACTGGGTGTGGCGGTCGAAGTGGGCGTTTTGCACACACATTTCTTCTTTATCACACTAGTGTTAACGTGCCCACAGTTTGAACAAGCCCTTTGGACATTAGATAAAGTACTGGCCTTTTCACATGCACATCCACCATCATCTTGTTTTGTATCATTACTATCAATCCCAATGCCTGCACAAATGCTAGTGGGTGTTTCGAACTCACTGGTTTTTGGGGAAAAACTAGTCGTTTTCAGAGTACCTTTGGCCGTTTTCGGTGTCTTACTGTTGAGAAGAGATCTTTCTCTCTCGCAAATATTTCCACCACACTTCATAGGTCTAGGAGGAAAACTGATTATTTCGTTATAGATGGGCCATTTGCAACCACATCTTTTAATATTTTTTTTCGGTTCGATATTTTTGCAACCACATGTACAATCGTCACAGTTTTCACTGGGAGTTGCACTAAGCGTGGTGGTCGCGCTGGGCTTAGCGGTTTCACTGGGCTTACCGGTTTCACTGGGCGTAGCGGTTTCACTGGGCTTAGCGGTTTCACTGGGCTTAGCGGTTTCATTGGGCTTAGCGGCTTCACTGGGCTTACCGGTTTCACTGGGCTTAGCGGTTTCACTGGGCTTAGCTGTTTCACTAAGCTTAGCGGTTTTACTGGGTTTAGCGGTTTCATTGGGCATTGAGGTTGCATTAAGCTTACTGGTTGGTATGGGCTTAGTGGTTGTACTAGGTTCAGTGGTTGTACTGGGTTTTTTGCAGGCACATACATCATCACCTTTATCGGTAAGACGAGACGTTTCAAGCGAAGTAGGCGTATCATTGAGTGCAGGGGTAGCACTAGGGATTTTGCGTCCACATATTTTATCACCCTTCTCGTTTTTAAGGAATGGACAAGGAGCTTTAGGCTTTTTGCAACCACACATACAGTTATCACTGGGTGTAAAGGTTTCGCCAGGCTTGGGGACCGAACAAGTGTTACAGTTCGCACATTTTAATTTGTTTTCACTTCCTTTAGGACGCCGACTTTCGGTTTTAGAACTCATCGAGATGGTCACGCTTAGCATGTCTTTCTCAGAGCAGCTGCCACCATCCTTATCGGCTTTAGGCATAATAGTAGCAGCCATAATGGTCATACTGGGCTTTCCCTTCTTGCGACTACTTCCATCAGTTCTTTCGGATTTAGAGGTATGACTTGTCGTTTCGGGTACACTAGGCTTTTCCTTCTCATGGTCGCTCTTACCATCCTTTTCGAATTTAGAAGTGGAACTGGTCGTTTCAATCGAATCCTTTTCGGTCGCAGCCTTATCCGTTTTATTAGTAGGATCAGTCATTTTGGTCACACTGGACTTTCCTTTACCACGGCTGCTATCATCTCTTTTTTCGGTTTTAAAAGTAGAACTGGGCGTTTTGGTTGCAGCCTTTACAGTTTTAGTGGTCGATCTAGTTGTTTTTGTCTCATTTAAGTTGACTTTATCACAGCAGCTATCACCACCCTTTCCGCTTTTACAGATATCACTGTGCTTAAAGGTTTCTTTAGGCGTTGGCATCAAACAGGAACCACAGCTCGCACATATTATAGCTTCAAGGCTAGGTATTGTAGTCTCACTGGTTTTTGAGGTAGAGCTGGTCGTTTTGGTCACTTTAGATTTTTCCTTATCACGGTTGCTTCCACTATCTTTTTCGGATTTAGAGGTAAGACTGGTCGTTTCGATCATACCTGGCTTATTCTTCTCACGGCCACTCCCACCATCCTGTTTAGATTTTGTGGTAGGACTGGTTATTTTGGATGCATCTTTATCGGTTCTATGTGTAGGACTGGTGGTTTCGGTTGCACCGAGCATTTTGTGTTTATCTTCTTCATAACCTTTTTCGATTTTAGAGATTAGCATGATTGTTTCGGTCGCACCTTTATCTATATTACGTGTAGTATTGGTGGTGTCGGTTGCACCGGGCACTTTGTGTCTATCTTTTCCATCACTTCTTTCAGTTTTTGAGCTTGGGCTGGTTGTTTCAGTCACATCCTTATCAGTTTTATGTGTACGATTGGTTGGTTCGTTTGCACCGGGCTTTTTGTGCCTATCTCCTCCATCACCTTTTTCAATTATAGAGGTTTGAATAGTCGTTACGATTGGAGTGGGCCATTTGCAACCACACATACAGACATCGTCATCAGGCGGCTTGGTCACAGTGGGTGGCTTGATCACCGGGGGCGGTTTGATCTCTTTAGGCTTTCTACAACCACCCTTACATTTCTCGCTGGGCGTAAAGGTTTCACCAGGCTTTGGGGCCACACAAGACCCACAGTTCATACATGGTATACTTTGGGTAGGGCTAGGTGTTTTGGTTTTTGGGTCAGAACTCGTCACTTTTATCTCAATGGGCGGTTTGGTCTCAGTGGGTGGTTTGGCCTCAGTGGGCAGTTTTGCCACAGGGGGCGGTTTAGTCACAGGGGGCGGTTTAGGCACAGGGGGCGGTTTAGGCACAGTGGGTGGCTTAGTCACCGTAGGCGGCATGGTCACAATGGGCGGTTTAGTCTCTTTAGGCTTTCTACAACCACCCTTACATGTCTCGCTGGGCGTAAATGTTTCACCAGGCATTGGGACCACACAAGACCCACATTCCACACATTGCATACTTTGGTTAGCGCTAGGTATACTGATCCCGCTAGGTTTTGGGGTAAAACTCGTCGTTTTCGTCTCAGCGGGCGGTTTGGTCTCAGCGGGCGGTTTGGTCACTGTTGGCGGTTTGGTCAAAGTAGGTGGTTTGGCCACAGAGGGCGCTTTCTTTACAGAGGTTATAGTGAGTGATTTTGTTTTATTGGGCGATTTGGTCACTTTGGGTGGTTTTTTTTCACTCGGCTTTTCTCCACAAAAGCAGTCTTCTTCTTTTTCGGCTTCACAGATTGAACTATCCATTGTAGCAGTAAAACTTTTATTCTCACAATCGCAGTCTTCTTCCTTTTCGGCTTCACAGATTGAACCATCCATCGCACTTTGCTTATTTTCACAAGTGCAGTCTTCTTCCTTTTCAACCTCACAAAATGAATTGGTTGTACTTTGTTTCCTAATAGTGGCAGGAAAGACAAGTATATTTTCTTTCCTGCCAGTTTTGGTCGTTTTAGCCGTATCCTTTTTAGTTTTAGTGTTTGGATTGGTTGTTTCAGTCACACTAGGTTTTTTTAATTCAGATTTAACATCATCCTGTTTCACTTTAGGGACCAGAGTAGCCATAACGGTGGTATCGGGTTTATCTTTTCCAGAGCAGGTGCCGTCATCATTTTTCGATTTAGAAGTGGGACCGTAGCCTGGCATGGTCCTATTAGACATTTTTTTTTTACAGCAATTGTCATCATCATTTTCGGGTTTAAGGGTAGGTGGTTTGGTCACAGTGGGAGGTATGGGCGGTTTGGTCACAGTTGGTTTTTTGCAACCACATGTACAGTTATCACTGGGCATAAAGGTTTCGCCAGGTTTTGGGACCACACAAGTCCCACAGTTCGCACATTTTATAATAGGTTGTTGTGGTGTAGGTATATTGGACCCATCGGTTTTTGGGGTAGAACTGGTCATTTTGGTCTTGCTGGGCTTTTCCTTTGCTGAAGAGATCGGTTTCGTCTTACTAGGCTTTTTTTTCACAGTAATGCTTCCACTATTTTTTTTAGTTTTAAGGGTAGGACTGGTCGTTTCGGTCACACTTGGTATTGTCTTGACATGGTAGCTCTCCTCATTCCTTTCGGGTTTAGAAGTAAGAGTGGCCATAATGGTCGTATTGCAGCATTTATCATCAACATCGAATTTAGACGTAGGTCTATGTTGTTTAGCCACATTGTTCTTTTCTGTTGCACAGCAGCTGTCATCATCCCTTTCGGGGGCCCCAGTGAGCTTTCTGCAACCACACGCACAGTTATTACTGGGCGTAAAAGTTTCGCCAGGTTTTGGGACTTTACAAGTTCCACAGTGTACACAATTTAAAACAGATTGCTTTGGGGTAGGTGTTTTGGTCTCTTTGATTTTTGAGGTAGAACTGGTTGTTTTAATCATACTAGGCTTTTTTTCCACTGGACTGATTTTTCTGTTTTTGGGGCTACAGCAGCTGTCATAGCCCAAATCTGATGAAGAGAAAAGACTGGTTGTATTGGTTACATTTGGCGGTCTGATCTCACTTGGTGGTCTGCTCTCACTGGGTTTTTTGGTCTCACTGGGTTTTTTGTTCTCACTGGGTTTTTTGGTCTCACTGGGGTTTTCTCCACATGAGCAGTCTTCATCTTGTACGGTACCACAACTAAAACTGGTCGCTTTAGTCATACTGGGCGGTTTGGTTAAAGTGCGCGTCTTGGTTATAGTGGGTGGTTTGGTTACGGTGCGCGGCTTGGTTATAGTGGGTAGTTTGTTCTCACTGGGCAGTTTGTTCTCACTGGGCAGTTTTGTCTTACTAACTTTTTCGGTTTTAGAGGTAGGACTGTTCATCTTTGTCCTACTGCGCTTTGCCTTTCCACAGCAGCTGTCAATATCCATATCTGATAGAGAGGTAAGACTAGGCGTTGTGGCTCCACAACTACAGTCGCTATCATGTTCGAGTCCACATATACTACTCGTTTTGATTGGCTTGGCCGCACAGCAGCTTTCAACAGGCGGAGGTTTCGGTGGCGCACAACCACATTTGCAGTTTTCACTGGGCCGAAAGGTTTCACCAGGTTTTGGGATCGCACAAGTTCCACAGTTTGCACATTTTACAATAGGTGGCATTGGGCTAGGTGTTATTGTTTCTTTAGTTTTAGGGGTAGAAGCGGTCATTTTGGTCTTACTGGTCTTTCCTTTCACAGAAGTAGAGCTCGATTTCGTTTTACTAGGCTTTTTTTTCACAGTAATGCTGGAAGCACTTTTTTTAGTTTTGAGAGTGGACGGTTTAGCCACTACAGTTGATTTTGTTTTAGTGGGTTTTTCTCCACAATTACAGTATTCTTCTTTTTCGGCTTCACAGATTGAACTAGCCGATTTAGCCCCGGTAAATTTTTTATTCTTACAATCGCAATCTTCTTCCTTTTCGGCTTCACAAATAGTACTGGACGATTTATTCGCACTGAGATTTTTACCTTTAGGTGTTGCACTACTTGCTGCTGGATTAAGTGGTTCAAGTATTCCGCAGCAGACTTTATACGGTGGTGGAGCGGAGGATAATTCTTCGATTTTACCTTTTACAGAATCACAACATTCCATAAAATTATCTATTTTTGGAGTTTCATTTTCAACCTTTAATTGTTTTGCCAAAGTTACCAATTCCGTTAAGTGTTTCATGAGATGAGCCAAACGTTCTTGAGTTTCAGAAGTATTTGATAGTTTTGTTTTCCCACCACTGAAATTTATGCTTCCGGATTTTGAGGCAGTTTGGCATGTGAGACTGATCGTTTTAGTCACACTGGGCTCTTTGTGACCATAGCCCTTGTTCTCCTTTTCGGATCTAGAGACAAGACTAGGCACTTGGCTCACACTCGGCGTTCGGCTCATATCAGACGTTTGGCTCACACTGCAGCTTTCGCAACCACAACTTCCATCATCTATTTCGTTCTTAGAAGTAGAACCAGGTTTTCTGGATGCGTAGGGCATTCGAGACATTTTGGGCTTCTGTTTCACATTGCATCTCCAGTTCTCAAAATCCTTTTTTATTTTAGAGGTAGGACCAGAGTTTGGAGTTAAACAGAGCATTTGGGTAGTACTGGGGCTTCCACAAATCGTTCGGCACGTACTAGACGTTCGGCTCACACTAGGCGTTGAGGTCGTACAGAATTGTCCGCAAACACAGCTCTCTGTAAGGCTAACCGCATTGAGTGCACTGAAATCGTCGCAATCACATACTGTACCTGCGCTTTCGCTTTTAGTGACAGTTTTGACCGTTTTGGTCGCACTTGGCTTTCGCGTCAAACTGCGCTTTTTGGTCGGAGACTGGCCTTTACTACAGCTTGGGTCGCTCTTGCCCTCTCCGTCTAGCTCAGACTGAGCATTTCGTGTTTCAGTTTGAATTATAATTTTCTTTCTTTGCTCGTTTAAGGTCCCATCCGGATTCATTGTTCTTGTTATTGTGATTATTTCTTCATACTTTTGCTCGAAATTACCTAAAGTGTCATCGTCAACTGGTTCTAAAGTTAAATCAGCTCCCTTACATACTGACTGCTGTGACGGCGTATAGGTAACACAAGGGGCCGTATCACACGGTGAAGCGGAGGACAACTTGTCGATTTTACACTTGATAGTATCGCAGCACCTGATAAAACTATCTAATTTTGTAGGAGGTTCACTACCCCCCCTCAAATCTGTTGCCATTTGTATTAATCCAAGTAATTGATTCTTGAGATACTCCAAACGTTCTTGGATTCCAGTCGATTTTGCTGGTGCAGGTTTCGGTGGTACATTAGATTTTGGTGGCACACTAGGTTTTGGTGGTACACTAGGTATTGGTGGCGTAGGGGCAGCTTTTTGTTGTTGTGCCGGGGCTTGTGGCTTTGGCGTAGTCGTTGCACAATCCCCGCATGGGGGAGGTTGTGGTTTTGACGGAGGCAACGCACAACATGGAGCGACTGGTGGTTTTGGCATACAGCATGGGGCAATTGGTGGCTTTGGCATACAGCATGGAGCGATTGGCGGTTTCGGCAAACAACAAGGGGCGATTGCGGGCGGCGGCGGTGGTGGTGGCACTGCTTCATCTGGCGTTACTTTTTTATATTTCAGTTGTTTAAATCGTTTCAATCTGAATGATTCCTCTCTCTCTTGCTCATCCAGCTCAGACAAAATGTACCTTGTTGTTATAACTATCCTTGGTATTATGTTCCTCTGTAGTACATTCTGTTTCCTGTGAATACAAACCTTTTGTTGACAATGTGCATTCTCTTAAAATACCGCTGAACTCACCCTTCCTCTACGCATTTGTCCTTATTTTTTATTGGTCGTTTATAATTTATTTAATTTTATACTAATATTTTTTTTTAATATGTATACTGGTCATTTCAGCTATAAACCTTTCATTAAAAAATGTCAATAAGATTTACTCATATAGAAAACATAGTACAAAATACTATCTTAAAATAATAATATTTATATAATTAGTTTTCTGTGTTAATTTCACAAAATAAAGACATTTGAATTGCAAGTCAAACGTCAAAATTATATTATGGATGCTAACTGCACGTTTACTACGAATTTCGAGATCTACTACTAGTTCTTAACGCGATCCATTTTACGACCTAAACTGAACTGTTAAAGGGATGAAGCTATGTAGGGTGTATAGCTCCATCCCTCTTTCTCGCTCTCCCGACTAACATTTTAAACACATCATGGTAAGTTCCCTTGAAAGCAGTGGTGGCCGAGTGGTAACGGCCCCGACTTACGAGTTAGAGGTCGCAGGTTCAAACCCAGCCAGGCGCATTACTTTGTGTAATTTATTTCATCACCACTGCTCTCAAAACGGTGAAGGAAAATATCGTGAGGAAACCGGCATGTCCTAGAACCAAAAATTCGAAGACATGTGACATTCACCAATACGCACTGAGCCCGCGTGGTGAATTACGGCCCATTCCCTCTCCTAGAGAGGAGGCCTGAGTCCCAACAGTGGGAACATTAAAAAAAAGCTGATGATGATGATGATGATGAAGTTCCCTTTACAGTTATTTGGGAGTTATGATGCAGTTCTACCAACTGCAAAAAAGTTGTGTAGTTTAAATACGGTTCGTTTGAAGACCATTACCATTTCAAAAAAATATATCTATTCATCAGTTTAATATGTCTTTAAGCCCTCCGATACACTTAGAGACAAAATGTCCTTCAACATATATATTTGACATTGCAATGCTGCCCGGTGCCCCGTAACTTGCCCCGATGTATAATCGTGACGCAGGATATTTTGTTGGACAATTTGACATCGTTATAATAATAATAATAATCGTTTATTTGCTTAGACAGTAGGTACATAAAATAAAGTGTTTGCAAAGAGTTGTGATCCTGATACAAATATTTCAGATTTGAATCGAGACAAAACAATAATGGAATTCATAACGATCTTAATAAGAAAATACATAATGTCAAAAACAAAATCTAAATAGTAGCGTCATTTGAAATAATAATTAATTGAATAAAAATGAAGTTTATAGTAATCATAATATGAAATTATCAAAATACATAATGTCAAAAAACTATATCTATTAGCGTCATTTTAAATAATAAGTAATTGAAAAATAACAGAATTTATATTGAATATTTTGGGAAATATTATCAATGTCAATGTGTTGCGCATCATGTTTGGGGACATTTGTATCTGAGGCTTCACTGTAACAATTCACCTTAATAAACTGAGGAGTGAATAGGAATCATTTAAATAACTTAAATTATTTTACTGTTTCTTTTTGAACCAACAAGAAAGTTAGTTGCGTAGAAAGTGTAGTTTTAATTTTTTATTTAGCTGTGTGACCATCGTCACTGATTACATTTCATATTATTAATAACATTAAGTAGGATGTTTTATTAATACCTACTATCACTACTCAAATTATTGAAATTATTATATTAGATGTTGTAATTATATCGTATTGTAAAAAAGTACAGCTTATAAATGTACGTGTAGTTGCTCTTTGCGTTCTAGTACCGCGTTAACTCTCGCGGTAATTCTAACAAACACGCAGCCCTAGCATGTATCGGCCCTGACGCGCCTCGTCAATTTCGCTGACAGCTCTTTGAGGCGCCCCTTAAATCACTACGCATCGATGACCCAGGCTTTGTTCTTATCGGGCGGTAAGTTACCCGACAGTAAGCCCGAGACTATGATGGCCGGTAGTCGTCCTGCGAATCCCGACGCCCGGGGCGTCTCCTATCGCGGCGATTGAGGTGTGAGGATGTCCATTCCTTCACACATGTGATCGTCTCTTATGCTGATATTACTGCTTCATAGTAAGAAGCGACCGCAACCCATTTCCTCACGCTCTGGACCATAGCCTGAACCAGGAACCGGCGCGAAAGGGTGCCGCCGCGGACTACCTTCATGAGGACACGGGGTACACCTTCACCGTATGCTCCACCGTGTCCTCCGGGTGGTTCGCATAATGGTGGCACCCGGGCGTTTCTTCCACCTGAATCAAAAGGAATCTCCCGAACTTACCATGTCCGGTAAGGACCTGTATCAAAACCAAATTCAACTGAAGTATGTATAATGAACATGTTCTTGAGGATCGTTCGTATACAGAAATTTGAGTCAAAAAGTAGTTTTAAACAGACATCAATGTGTGAGTTTAATTCTGTAATATGAACCTTAGATTTGCCAATCACCCCAATTATCTTAAACAGATACCAGAACCTTGGTCACGCCATCACGCGTGAACGGCTGGACCGATTTCACTATTTTTAATTTGTTGCGTTTGTTATTGTCAGCAGAAGAATGTTATGAAAGAAAATATTAAAAAATTGGTAGTAGGGTAGAGTAGAGTGGGGTAGAGTGGGGTAGAGTACGGTAGAGTGGGGTAGAGTACGGTAGAGTGGGGTAGAGTACGGTAGAGTGGGGTAGAGTACGGTAGAGTGGGGTAGAGTACGGTAGAGTGGGGTAGAGTACGGTAGAGTGTGGTAGAGTAGGGTAGAGTGGTGTAGAGTCGGGTAGAGTCAGGTAGAGTCGGGTAGAGTATGGTAGAGTGAGGGAGAGTGAAGTGAGTGGAGTAGGGTAGGGTAGAGTGGGGTAAAGTAGGTTAGAGTAGGTTGGAGTTGTATAGAGCAGAATAGAGTAGTCAGTTGACGGGAGCAAAGCTGCGGGCAAAAGCTAGTTTTTTATATGTATTAGATGTAACATAGGCAACTTTAAAACTTATGTAGACCTCTAATAAATCGGGATAGCTCAATAGGATGACGATAGAAAAAAAAATGCACTTCATAATATATATGTATGTTGAAATATCACTTTATAAATTATTATCTTTTCTTAGTTGGCTCATAAAAATAAACCACTAAAAACCAAACAGGGGTAGACACAAATAAAATAAAAATTGATAATTCACAATAATTTATTGTTAAAAATTATAACAGAAATGAACTAGTAATTCTCAAAAGGACTTAATGATAACAAACTGATCAGGGTTCTAAATAAAACCCTTGTTCCCAAATTAAAAATTAATGTTTAATAATTTTTCATTAGCCTGAAACTTTAGCATTAGAGTTTGACAAATCCCAAACTACAAAATCTTTATTCAAAAATGAGTGGAAAGACATTCTGTTGGAATTGTCATAATTCCAAAATCATGTTTCACCAAATGGTGAAACATGCAAGCAATCCCTTACATTTTTGGCTTTTCGACAGTCACTCTATAACTAAGTATAGGCTCAATTATAATTGTTACAAGTCGTTGGGCTACACAATAGAACTGCAGTGCTATTCCAATAAAACATTTACTGTGAAAACTTAAATGAAGTAATCTGAGATCTAATAGAGCATACGGGTAATTATATAATAATTAAAGTAATTCATCATCATGTATTTTTTTTCCATAAGAGTTGTAATTATTGGCTGCTTGTAAATTTATTATAAAATACAATTTACTAATTCTTTAAAATATAACTTGCTGATCACATATCTAAAACTGATTCAGAACCATCATCACTATTTGTTGGACTACCACAGAAGAATGGATCTTGCTGGTCAGTCTTATTTCTATTGTGTCCTCCTCCAAAAGCCCCCGTGTCTACCGATACGCATGACCAAGCGAATGGTGGATATGGGTGTGACAAATTAAGAGATCTGATTAAGGTTTCTGATTTGACATTTCTCACAGTTTGTATGAACCCTCTCACCGGCACTTCACATATATTAACTGTCCTAGTACTCTGCACTGATTGACACGATCCTGTCGCGTAACTAGATGTATCTGAGGGTATCTCGTCGTCCGGAGGGAATATACGGTGCTTAACAACCACTTTTTCTGTTTCTTCAATAACGCTACCATCTTTCTCCTTATATCGTTTCACTGTTTTCACCGTACCCACAGTCTTCCCATAACATTCCTTTCTCCCCTGTCCTGCAATCGGGGCTGAAACTGCTGACGAGGTACCGCTTTTACTTCTTGCTGCGGATAAATCACTACAACTATCTTCAGATGTATCTGCAACTCCACATTTGCTGCTCTTACGCCCCTTAAGATTATGTTTCTTTTTTCCTTTGATAGGTGGCACAATTCTTAACGAGATATTACTTTGACTTCTTGACGTGCATAAATCGCAACTGTTATGATTCGATTTTTCTGGAGTTGTAAATTTAGAACATTTACCTCCAGTTGGGTCCTTCTTGTTCTTTCCTTCGATTGCCGAGCATGATTTGCATGAATGTTTCGAGGGCCGTTGTGGGGTAGTGCATTGGCTCCAATTAGGTTTAGTATGTTCTGGTGCACTTACTAGACAAGAATCAGATTTATAGGGTTGTCGTGATACCGGTTTCGTAAGTTTATGGATGCAAACATAAGTTGATTTAATGTCTTGGGAAGTTTGAGATTTCTTGGAATGCTGCGATTCTGTTTTTGCGATTTGCGGTCTATGGACGCATGTAGATTCAGTACATTTAATCTTAGAAGGTTTTAATGATTGGCAGGAACGTTGCAATTCCTGTTTTGGAGCTTTATGGGGGCATGCAGTACATTTGGAATTCTGGCAAGAACGTGATTTTTGTTTTTCAATTTTATCGTCGCACGTAGGTACATTGCATGTAGATTGAATGCATGTTGGTGTAAAATCTTGGAGCTCGGTACACGTAGTTGCAGTACACGTAGATTCAATGCATGATGGATCTTGGGACTTGGGACATATAGTTGCAGTACACGTAGATTCAATGCATGGTGGTTCAGAATCAGGGAGCGGTTTGGATTTGTGAGAACGTTGCGGTGCCTGATTAGCATTTTTATGGGTGCATGTAGATTCAGTGCATACTGGTTTGGAAGTAGTTCTTGAAATAGGACACGTACTTTTTCCGCATGGTTGGCGGGCTGGGGTGAGTGTTTGTTTGGCTGGAGTGGGTTTTTGTTTGGCTAGGGTGGGTTTTTGTTTGCCGGGGGTGGATTGTTCGTCGCCTGGAGTGGGTTCTCCGTCGCCTGGTGTGGGTTGTTCGTCGCCTGGAGTGGGTTGTTCGTCGCCTGGGGTGGCGGATGGCGGCTTATAGCTGTCCAATTTTTCTTTAGTTGTTTTACAGGTTTCATAAAATTTTTCGATGCTCTCCGACATTAATCCATCACTTTTATATTTTCCAATAAATTCAGTAATATCATTTATATTAACAATCAGGTCGTCGATAACTCGTGGTTTTGGTGTTTCGTCGTGCGGTAGTATTTTTGATTGGATTTCTTTGCAACTTTCAATGAATTCTTCAACGCTTTCACTTACTAATCCTTCTTTTTTTGCTTCATTGCTTAATGCTATGCTATCACCAATTTGGTTTATAAGTTTTTCTATACTGTGAACTGAAGGTGCTCCTTTGCTCGACTTGCGACGTTCGAGTTTATCCATAAAATCTTTACAACATGACTTAAATCTGTTTATGGCAGTAGTCGTTAAGTCGTCATTTTTTACCATATCTGTTATTTTTTCCAATTTTATTACTTGTTCTTTCAAAGCATCTAATTTATCTTTAACTGTTCTTTGATTTCTGAACTCCTGTATTTTAATTTTAACAGTTCGACAACATTTTATAAAATCTTCAGCACTTTTACTCAATAATCCTTCACCTTGATAGAAGTTAGTCATGCAAATAACTTGATCAACATTATTATCTAATAGTTCTAATCGATCCTCATCGCTCATGACGGGTTCAACCGTAGGATGGGGTTGTAAAATATAATCTGGAATTTTTGTTTCCACCTTCGATTTAGGCATCAAACACTGAGCAGCTTGAAAACCGTCACGTTTCTCTAGATCTGGTTCTACTGGCACTGGACATGAGCACGAGCCGTCAATTTTGTCTTTGTCCGGGGCCTGTCTTCGTTTGATAACTTCAGACAACTCAGCTTTTAGTCGAACCATGTCACATTTAGTTAGTCCAGAGACCTGCGCTGGTATCTCTGTCAAAAATTATAATTATGTCAATAATATATTCTTGTTACAACAATTCTACTCGTAGTTTTGGATAAAACTTAACAATAAATTAAATAAAAACTTGTAATGTATTTTTGTTAATCGATATAATATATTATGAGTTATTAAAGTTCACGTTTCATAAATGGAGTTGTCCAGGCCCGGCAGGAATGAGACCAGTTTTTTTTGTTTAGTAGAAAGTGTAATAAAAAAAAATGATAACACAGTTGGCGCAGTGATGAGCGATTGGCTGCTACGTTACGTATGCTGTGCTTCGATCCCTACACGTAACAAATATTTGTATGGCTTACAAGTCGTTGTTTCGAGTCTGGATGTCTTATGTACATGTGTGAGTTCACATAGGTGTAATTTTTAATGTAGGGCAAGGATTAAGCAATAAAATCCACAATACCACTATATTGTGTCAGTCATCAAAATTGCATAAAATGTTTTTTTGACAAGGATCATGGAATAAGTCTGTCTGTCTTGGTGTGGTCATATAAAGAGGAGAGATGAAAGGCATGTTACTAAAAGAGTTATGAGTATACATGTGGATGGGTGGAGAGGGAGAGGGAGGCCAAAGAAAAGATGGATGGATTGTTGATATGAAAGAAAAGGAAGTTAGTGATAGTATGACGGTTGACAAGATAGAATGGAAGAAAAAAACGTGTTTCACCGACCCCAAATAAGATGGGACAAGGGCAGGAAGATGATGATGATGATGATGAACACGGAATAAGTCTCTTTCCTAACGGGCCACGTGTCTGCATGGTACGCATTACTATGTGCCTAAACAACTGCATAACCGTATTCTGTACATCCTCTCGCAGCAACAAATCATATACGCTTTTTCAACTTCGATTTTTAGAAGAAAGTAAAAAACGAACAGTCGAACGAACGATTGCCCGCAAAACGGTAAACTATATCAATGATCATTGGCTGAAGAACTGTTCTTCACTTTAATTGTTTGTGGAATGATTGACTATAGAACATCTGCCAGAAAGTTGTAACTTTACACAGCGTCCTTCGTAGCAATTGCTTGATTCGCCACGTAAGGTTAAAAACTCATGAAGCTTCACCCGCACCCGCTGCGTTGAAGGAACAGTTATTTTATTTCCAAACTCACGATACCGGTGTTCTGTATTTTATTTTTTATTCTTAATAGGTTCGCGCTTGACCGCTATCTCACCTGGTGGACAGCGACGATGCGGTCGACGATGGAGCACGCTTATCTAGAAGTAACCTATTCACTCTTAACTTAAAGATTCTCGGGTTGTAGCCATCAGGAAACACAGATTCCGGCAAGGAATTCCACTCCTTGGCTGTACGCACAAGGAATGTGTTCCCAAAACGTTTTGTGCGTATAGGTGGGACGTCCACCATGTACCAGCGGCGCATTGCCGTACGTCTGGTGTTCCAATGATGGAAAAGGCTAGGCGGAATTAGGTTATGCAATTCCGACACACACTCCCCGAAATGCAACCGGTAGAAAACCGACACGCTAGCAACTCGGTGAAGTAAAGCAAATCTGTGCGCTAAAGCAGTCCTCGCGGTTGCGATTATCGCTCGCAAAATTGTCACAAGACGGGCAGTTAATTATCAGTTTTGCTCCAGACCTACATGGACAAACACGTGTAACGAGCTGTTATTGCGTTAACCTTAACAGAAAATTTGAAAAAAATGGCCTAAAAAAGTTCTGTGTGTGTATCTACTGATTCTTCGGCTACTGCGGTAGAAACTGATCACAGAACGCGCGGATGAAAACCACCGAGGCTGCGGGTGACTGCGCGCAATTCTACTAGTTACCCACCAGTGCAGCGGGATGCGCAAACCACCGAACACACGGCGGGCGTAAAACGCGTCGGGAAATGTGTTTTAATTTTATAGATGGCCAGATCTTAGGACTGCCAGATTGTTTAAACGTTAGAATTTGATGTCATGTCAATCTTTGTTTGGCCATATCATTGATGTAGGATTTCAATTATAATAAAAGATCTAAAGAAAGTAGACGAAACGAAGATTGAATTATCATGAAACTTTAACGACCTGGCCAGTTTCACTTGGCCATCATCAGATCATGAAGTGATCAATTTATAAGGTCTGGCCATATATCTGAATTTTACAGAAGCTGTGGGTTCGCAACCGTGAAGGACGCGGGTGAAAACCGCATCATGAGTTCTTAGCCTAAGACGCCGTGGGCATTTGTGATGTAATCCGGACAGATGTAGAAAGATGCTTTGAATGACCATGATATTCGTTGCAAATAATAAGTACCTAAATAATCAGTACAAGGAATTCCCTGCTAGAGACTATTTCCTGATAACTACAACTTAAGAGTCTTTAAGTCAAGAATGTATAGGTTACTTCTAGTCTACCATCGTCAATCTCATCATTACTTTTCATCAGGTAAGATACGAGGTTAAACGCGAGCTTATCAATAATAAAAAATGTATGTATTAAGCTGATAGGTAGCCATTTCTCCTTTTCGGTGGGAAAATCATCTAATGACATCCCCCGCTCTTGGGGGGCGCGGGAGATAGTGTCAGACTTTTAATGTTTAAAAACCCACTCCAGTTCCTTCGTTGCCTTTCGTCCCGGGGCTGAACCTTCCTTTCAGAAACAGATCCTTGGCCCCAGTGGGCTTCGACCCTACTGGGCCTCTACGGTTTGCTGACAACTCATTGAGGCGCGCGTGGAACAATACGCGTCGTCGACATCTTGGGCTCGGTCGGGACAGTTACCGGACGGTCGGACGGTGAGCTACCCATTGCTCGCCGCTCGCAAGTCCGCGCCTACGGTGGCCAGAAATTGGAATCGGAATCTCGGTGGTGGCTGGGGCGTTAGGACCGTTGCCTCACGCGTGCGGCCTCCTCCTTTGCTAGCATTACTGCTTCGCAGAAGGAGGCAACCGCCTGCCACTCCTCCTCGCTTTGGACTACGGCCTGTACTAAAGCCCGGCGCGAGAAATCGCAGCCAACGATCGCCTCCACGAGGACATGGCTCAAGTGGGGCGCACCTCTACCGTGTGCTCCACCGTGTCCTCCGGGCGTCGCTTCCGCACGAATCCGATGCAGGAACTTCCCGAACTGACCGTGTTCGGTGAGAACCTGCGTCATGCGGAAGGTGAGGACGCCGTGAGGTCTTTCCAGCTACGCCTCAAAGAGGGAACTTACCGCCATACTCGTAATTATGGTGTGTCCAAGCCACGTAACATAACATTATCAGCCTTAAAATATTCTCATTTATGGGATTATGGCCTTCTCTCTAGGAGAGGAAATGGGTCATAATCAGAGGTCGGAATAAGGTAGAGTAAAACATATACTTGAACCAATTTCAGGCAGCAAAAGCATAAAGTGGATATGCCTCAAATTCCGACATTAATTTTAAAGTACAGATTTTTTCCTTCCTGCATTAATGACGAGGAGGAAGAAGTGTATAAATTTGTTGACCTTACCTCAGTTGGCGTAGAGATATTTTTAATGAAAAATACCAATAAAAATTGTATGTTAATTATCCTTGTTTTATTTGATGTATCTCTGAGGTTTTTTTTTGTAATTTTATTTATTTGAAATATTGTTGGCCACACGGGATTTTTACTTAGAAATCCCGGGAAGATTCATATTAATATCAACATTTCGATACAAGTACATGAATCACTCCGCCTAATGCCGACCCCTGATCATAATCTACCATGCGGGCCCAGTGCGGATTTGGTGGATATCATACGTTTTCGATTTGTTTTTTTTCCAGGTCTCCTCACGAAGTTTTCCTTTACCGTCTTGATAGCAGTGGTGAGGAACTAAATTACATAAAGTCATCATCATCATAATTTCAGCTGAAAGACGTGGACATAGGCTTTCCCAAAATGTCTCCACAACAAGCGATCCTGTGCGTCTCGCATCCTTCGGATTCCCTCGACCCTCACTATTGGTTTAACTTGTCGAAGGCCTTCTAACGCTGAGTCTTCCGGTTCGCGGTCGCCACACCGGAACCTTTTGGCCCCACCTGCCCACTGCCACTTAATTTTGGCGATTCTTCGGGCTATACCTTGGTTCTCTGCTTCTCCTGCGGATATCTTCATTTCTAATGCGATTACGCAAGGAAACTTCAGGACCTTTGAGTGACTTTAAGGGTGCGTAGTGTGTCTGGCTGGTTTTAATTAAACCAATTCCGTAAGACTCCTAATTCGAGGCCGTTATGACTAGGCAACCACTGATCCAGGTGGTCATGTTAATCGCAAAGATAGCTGGTTATCTTTTTGAGCTTTTAAGCGGTGATTCAGGAAATCATTTTCGACCATCTGTTCTGCAGGCAACAGGACTTTTGGGCGACCGTTATGCGGTAAAATGAACTTCACATAATAGTGACACACTCAAGTGGCCACTATCTTACCGGATAGTAAGCGATGATGTGGCCGACGATGGGACACGCCCGCTTAGAAGTAACCCATTCACTCTTGACTTAAAGACCCCTATTTACCTATGTTGTAGCTCTGTAAGGGCCCAGTAGGGTCGAAGCCTACTGGGGCCACGGGTAATATGAAAGTGGGGCCCCGGGATGAAGGCAAAGAAGGAACAGGAGTGGGTTTTTAGTCAGTAAAAGTCTGACACTATCTCCCACTCCGCCCAAGAGCGAGATTTGTCATAAGACTGACTGGAACAATTTGCCTGCTGCGGTCTTTCCGTCCAACTATAATTTAGGTGTCTTCAAGGCTAGAGTGAATAGGCTCTTAATAAACTAGTGCGCCTGACCATCAATGATTGCATCTCCGCTTACCATCAGGTGGGATCGCAGTCAAGCACTGGTTTATATCAATTAAAAAAAAAAGATGATTTTCCCACCTATAAAAAAAAATGTGGATGTATTGATTATGATCTCTCTGAATATAAGGTGTAGTTGAAAAGGCGTATACGTGTCCTCGCCGCGAGAGGTCGTAAAGAAAGAATACGTTTTGGTCTTAGTCTAGTTTGTTTAGGTCTTATAGCTAGCGCTAGATTTTAGAATATAGTACATTGAGTCTTTCCTAATAACTCAGTGTAGATACCAGGAAAAAGCAATGAACAGATTTTTAATTACCAGGAAATGTAAAGGATCACGATAGAGTGGATTCGAGACAGTTATATCTTAATTTCAGTGTTTGAAATAAAGAATGTCAGCAAATATTTTGTCGAGGAGGGAAATCATCTAATGACTTCTCCCAGTGTAAGGCGGAGAGCGAGGGCTTAAACCGATGCTCCTTTAGCCTTAACCTTTCCTCTGCGTTCTAGGTCCACGGGTTTCTCTCTCAGGAGTCAACTAATGGTACCAGTAGCTTTTGGTCCTGCTGTGTCAAAGTCATGCGTGAAACAGAACGCGCCGTCGACGACTTTGCTTCAGTCGGACGGATTACAGACGCCTATGGTGACTAAAAGTCGGGGTCCCGGCGGCTGAGGCGTGAGGACGTCCGTTCCCTCACGCGTGCGGCCGTTTTCGTCGCTAGCATTATTGCTTCGCAGAACGAGGCGGCCGCCGCTCATTCCCAGACCATGGCCAGGACACGCTGTGAGATGTCGCTGCCGCCGATCGCCCCCATGAGGACACAGCGGGGCACAACTCTATCAAATGTTCCTCCATATTGTCCGGTTGGTCCGTACAAATAAATTTAGGGGGGTTAATGTACTATATTCCAAATCTGCCTGGCGCCTACTATAGTAACGCGTACCGTGCACCTCCTTTGGGGACGTTGTTTCTTACAGAGTATAGAAAAACAAATACACAGTCAAACCTGGGTCACAAATGATCGTATTTCTATGGCACATGGGTAGATTATAACTTGAATTATGACATAAGATAATTTTTATCTCAATTCCTGTGAGACAACTTTCGATAGACACACCGTGAGTAAAGATTTGGTGCTCACAATACCTACAGAGTTAAAAGAAAGAAGATTATTTTTTGAAAATCAATGGACCGTATATTCGTCCGTCTGTAACTAAGCTGTGTAACTGTAATAATTTTACAGTATAAGTATTATCAAAGTTATCATTAAAACGAACCAGAAAACGAAATGTATACAAGTTTTGGCTGACGTTTGTGGGCGAAAATGGGGTACGCCTAATATCACGTATAATAAATACTTGATATATTTTTATTTCAATACCGTTCACAAGATATAATAAACGTGACATATACCAATTGTTAATATAATTTACCATACCTAGCATGTTATATTTCTGCACCACCCTAAGGTCGACTAGTAAAAAATGCCTAAGGCATTAAGTCCGCCTTTGTACAGTGTTTCTTACTAGTGCATAAAGTTTTAATAAATAAATAAATAATTTCTTTACATTTATAACATTTATATAAGTACTCTGAAACTTATTTCGTATAACGTTATTGGATAAAATCATTAGGTCGATCATTTAAAACATTAATTTGACGCAGCTGTATCGTAAAACATGTCGTATTACAAAATGACGCGCCGTATTGAAAAATGTTGCTATATTGTAACGCTAAAAAATTAAGTAAAATTTTTTCGAGTATACTAACACATACTAACAAACCAAAGATTATACTAACATAGGTTATATAATACTAAAGATATTATGGGCAATTGCCTGAATTAAAGATAAATCTATATATTAAAATGAATAGCTGTTCGTTAGTCTCGCTAAAACTCAAAAACGGCTGTACCGATTTGGCTTATATTGGTCTTAAAATATTCGAAATAGTCCAGGGGAGGTTTAAACGGTGAGGAAAAATGAAAAAAGTCACGAAAAAACCACACATTACCCAATAAAGTACGCTGCACTGTATGCGCACTTTACATTCGTCAAAGCGACTTATTGAGCCCAAATACGGGCGCATCGTCGATACGTCCCTTGAAAGTTTTAGTTCCAATAATCCCCACAAGTATCTCAGGATAACAACAAAAATGACGTCACTATCGATAATGGTGTGTCACTATCGATAATGGTGTGTCACTATCGATAATGGTGTGTCACTATCGATAATGGTGTGTCACTATCCATAATGGTGTGTCACAATCACAACAAATATTTAGTCCTAGAGCATGCGATTAGAGCTCGGAATTTTAGGGCACCTCGACACGGACAGGTTAGGTAAGAAGATTAAGAGGGAAGCGAAGTGGCATGGAGCTCCCGCATTAGTCTTTTTTTGTAACCACCCTCGACTCAATCAAGTTTGTTGGCAGGTGGTAATCAGTTAATAGGCATATTTACTCACTATGGTAGAAATTACGTCATAAATAACTTAAATTTTTTTTACTGTACAAAGTTACTTGTTGTTTTTTAAGTTTAAATTAGAAACCAGAGCCAGAGAATAAATAATTCTCTAAATATTTTTGTTTTATCATATTGAACTAAATAGGTTTTATGTGTTTTGAGTGGTATATCTAAAGATTTTATATTCAATGTAGGTTATGCTTATAATAATTAGCAATTTAAAAATTGTGTCTATCGTTTATTATTCAAATAAAAAAAAGAAAACAAAAATATATATTAACTGGTCTTTATATCAGATGAAATTTTAGATCCAGTAGTTATATATTGTAAATATTTTTAATTATATCACATATTACTTAAATGGGAGCATTCACCCTACTGGGCAGTAGGGTGAATGCTCCTTTGCCTGTAGCTATATTTGTTGTTTTCACAATAGATACGAAGATATATCCGAAGCGGTCGTTCTTTAATTCTTTAATGTACACTATAACTTAATAGTTTTTTTTTAAATCAGTGTTTTATTTTACACTTTTAGGGTTCCGTACCTTTACGTACCTCAAAAGAAAAAGACGGAACCCTTATAGGATCACTTCGTTGTCCGTCTGTCTGCCTGTCAAGACCGAAGTTGAAATTAAAATCATATAGTCAAGTCTGCGGTCCTTTGAAGCTATGAAAAAATAAAACTTCTAAGTTTACGAAAAAAAACACACGGAAGTTTATGTCGATTGATTCGAAAAAAAATCATAGGTAAGTACGGTACCCTCAGGGCACGAGTCCGACTCGCTCTTGCCCAGTTTTTTATAAAATTTTTCATCAGCATCTCTCACAACAGACTAGCAACAGTCACCTAGCATATTTTGGTCCCAAAAATCTTGATAATTTTGCTCAAATTATTTTAAATCTTGGTAAAATTACTCAACGTGTTCATCACACCGATTTTGATATGTTTGGTGAAGAATGGAAGATGATACTGTCAGAATGTATGAAATTTTGTGAGATGAATGACTGTGTGTAATATTTATTAAATAGGTCCCAATAAAAGTCCTGCGTGACTTCTGGCTTTTGATTTTAATTTTAATTATTGTTTTATATTTTTTTCTGTATGTGTTTAAATGGTGTAATTGGCTTCGGTAGTTCTGTTTAAATTAAATAAATAAATAAATCACTTATACTACCAAGATTTTCTGGGAGAAATCTAAATGGGAATGCAAAAACCGATTTTATTGTGATATATTTACACCCATTTTCTCATAAACTCTAAGAAACTAAATGAAGACAAACAAAAACGAGCGAAATTGGTGAGGGATATAAGTTTTATTACTGTGGAAGTGATGGTTAAAGAAATGGTGTAGGAATAATGTTAGACAGCAAATTGAAAGAAAGCGTGATGGAAGTACAAAGGATTAATGATAGGCTTATAGTTGTGAAGATCATGTTAGAGAATGTAATGTTGAATGTAGTTAGTGTGTATGCACCACAAGTAGGATGCGATGAAACGGTGAAAGAGAAGTTTTGGGAGGATTTTGATAGAGCTTTAATGGCCATCCCTGTACACGAGAAATTGATTGTTGGACGTAATTTTAAGGGACATGTGGGAAGAATAAGAGGTGTCCATGAAAGAGTACATGGGAGGTGGGGTTTTGGAAGTCTGAACAGTGAAGGGAAGACGCTGCTGCAATCTGCTACTGCATTTGACCTGGCAGTAGCCAATACATGGTTCCAGAAAGGAGACGAACACCTGATCACGTACAAAAACGGTAACCACAAGACGCAAATCGATTACTTCCTGGTTAGGCGTAACCAGATAAAGTACGTCAAAGACTGCAAAGTGCTGCCAGGAGAAGACCTAGTCTCACAGTCTAGACTCCTGGTTATGTTGTTAGTAATCAAGAGAGAACAAAAAATCCAAAGAGCGTCCTCCCCCTAAAATAAAATGGCTTATGCTAGAGAGAAGAGTGACTGTGCGTAGAAATTGAGAGAGCGAGTGGTGGACAAAATGATAGAAATCATTCATGTCACCCACATGAATGATCGAAGTATAAATGAATACTAGAATGAGATTGCTGAGTGTATTAGACATGAAGCAAAATATATTTTGGGAGAGACGAGAGGAAAGGGTACAATAGATAGGGATACATGGTGGTGGTCGATCGATATACAGAATGTGATGAAGGAAAAATGAGGAAATTTAAGGAATGGAGTGTATAGATCAGGAAAACCCTAGCTTAAAAACTGTAAAAAAAAAAGTGAATATGATGCTT
Source organism: Mythimna vitellina (assembly GCA_949316375.1). Lineage (NCBI taxonomy): Eukaryota > Metazoa > Arthropoda > Insecta > Lepidoptera > Noctuidae > Mythimna > Mythimna vitellina. The sequence continues at coordinate 5,999,148 of OX438711.1, read as the reverse complement.
TAAAGAAAAAACAAAAGCCAAGAAAGCCGTGGCAAATACCGAAGGCAAAAGCACAGGTCAAAATGTACGACACACTAGACAGTCCGGCGGGCCAGAAAGATCTATACCGGCTTGCTAGAGCAAGAGAGAGAAATGCGAGAGATGTTTGTCAGATAAGATGTATAAGGGATGAAACTGGAATGATTCTATCAGAAGATAAAAAAATCAAAGAGAGGTGGAAGGACTATTTTGAAAGACTGATGAATGAAATTTTAGTGAATACACCAGTGAATGTGGGTTTAGTGAGAATGATTAGTGTAAATGAAGTCAAAATAGCTGTTAATGGAATGAAGAATGGTAAGGCAATTGATCCAGATGGAATACCAATTAAAGTGTGGCAGTTGTTGCGAGTGGATGAACGGACATGGTTAGCTTTATTCTTCAATAAGCTGTTGCGGGGAGAAGCAATACCTGATGAGTGGTGCAACAGTTCCCTGGTGCTCATCTTTAAAAACAAAGGTGATGTGCTTGAATGCAACAATTATAGAGGAATAAAGGTAATTTCACATACTATGAAAGCCTGGGAGAAATTCATTGAACTCCTTTCAAGCCTGCTGAGACAAGAGAGGAAATTTCACAGAACCAATTCGGTTTTGTGCCTTGTCGGGGTACAACGGATGCCATTTTTGCTATACACCAGCTGTGCGAGAAATTCAGAGGTGCGCATAAAAACTTGCTCATGGACCGCGTTGACCTCGAAAACGCATATGACCGGGTACCTCATGAGGTTCTGTGATGGGCCCTTAAAGAGATAGGTGTGCCAGGGAAGTATGTGCATTTGATGCGAGCGATGTACAGTCAATGCAGTACCCAAGACCGGTCTACAGTGGGCAACACTGGCAGCTTCAATGTGGCTGTCGGCTTACATCAAGGGTCGGCTCTCAGCTTTCACCTCTTCCTGATGATAATGGATGCTCTGACGTTGGACATCCAGGAAGAGGCTCCCTGGTGTATGCTGTTTGCCGATGACATTGTGCTGGTTGCTGTGAGTGGCCTAGAGGTTCAGAGCAAATTGGAGGTATGGTGGCACAGACTGGAGAGTTGTTGTTGTTGTTGGCTTAAAATTGAGCAGAACGAAAACCAAAGTTCTGCGATTTCGGAGGTCTCTCCGTTCCTATGCCCTTAGCTCTTGCTGGAACGCCTATACCAATCTGCTCCGACTTTCGGTACCTCAGTTCGCTTATCCAAGGAGATGGCGAGGAAGACCGAGACGTTCATATCCGATCAATTCAGGATGGATGAAATGGCGACAGGTCACGGAAACAACTTGTGATCCAAGGATGCCCTCTAAGTTGAAGGGTAAAGGAAATCTACGAGTCCGTGATAAGCCCTGATCCATACAATCAGAATGTTGGGCTGTGAAAAAGACGGATGAAAAAAGATTACATGTAGTGGAGATGAGAATGTTGAGATGGATATGTGGTGTGACGAGAATGGATATAAAGTGAGAAATTAGTATATTAGAGGAAGTTTGAAAGTGTCGCCAGTGACTGAAAAGTTGAAGGGGAATCGTTTGTCTGGTATTTGTATGGTCATGTAAAGAGGAGACATGAAACGTATGTTACTATGTGATTTATGAGTATACATGTGGATGGATGGAGAGGGAGAGGGAGGCCAAAGAAAAGATGGATGGATTGTGTGAACAGTGATAGGTATGAAAGAAAAGGAAGTTAGTGATAGTACGGTTGACGGGATAGAATAGAAGCAAAAAAACGTGTTGCGCCGACCCCAAATAAGATGGGTCAAGGATAGGAAGATGATGATGGTCATATACTCCATGTAATTATCACTTTTTTATTGGTTAAAAAAGTTTTAACGAGACTTTTGAAAGAGTTCGAAAGATAAACTCGAATTTTGTATGGTTTTGTTTGATTTGAGGAGTTGCTGACGATTCGGACACAATATATTTGAACAGTGTCCGAATTCACAGTTTTATTTCAATATTTTTTTCACAGACGTTTCGGACACATACTGTTTAATACAGTCCGACAAAAAGTTTTAAAATATAATTTATGGGGGAAAAAAACGTTACCAAAACAAAACTATTTTAGGCTGGATTTAATGGATGGCGGCCACTTCGGGTAATCAATTTATTTATATTATTTTAATATTTTAAGACTTTTATATGACTGTAATCAAACAGCTTCAATTTTGTTGGCATCCAAATCGTCAGTGAAAAAATATTGAAAATAAAATATGTCAATGCGGGCGCTGCAGAAGCATCCGGCGGCTTGGCTAAATGCATGCCAGAGGGTCATGGCCATACGGATGGTGCGGGGGGGATACCGCACGGTTTTTCGTGAAGCGGCAAGCCTCCTTGCTGGCCTGCCATCATGGGATCTGGAGGCAACAGTCCTTGTACGCATGCACGATCTGCGTATGGCGATGCAACGCCAGGGCGAAACTCCACTGCCGCAACAAGTCGCAGCATGGCGGACAGAGCTCCGGCGGGATCTCATGGTGAAATGGCGACAGCGTCTATCTTGACCCAGTGCTAGGCACGTCACAATTATGGCGGTAAGTTTGAGGCTGGTTGGAAAGACGTGACGACGTCCACACCTTCCGCATGACGCAGGTTCTCATCGAACGTGGTAAGGTCAGGAAGTTCCTGCACCGGATTCGTGCGGAAGCGACGCCCGGCTATTGCCATGTGTGGACGGCCAGAGGACATGGTGGAGCACACGGTGGAGGTGTGCCCCGCTTGGGCAGAGCAACGCCTTGTCCTCGTGGGGATGATTAGCGGCGGCGAATCCCTCGCGCCAGGCCTTAGTACAGGCCATCGTCCGGAGCGAGGAGGAGTGGCAGGCGGTCGCTTCCTTCTGCGAAGCAGTAATGCTAGCAAAGGAAGCAACCGATCGCGTGAAGCGGTCCTCACACCCCCGCCAGGATTCCGATCCCGATTTCCAGCCACCGTAGGCGCGGGATTACGGACGGCTAGCAATGGATAGCCCACCGTCCAACCATCCGGTAGCCGTCCGGACCGAGCCCAAATCGTCGACGGCGCGTATTGTTGCTCGCACGCCTCAGGGAGATGTCAGGAAATCGTAGGGGCCCAGCAGGGTCGAATACCACTGGGGCCACGGGTAGCGTGAAAGTGAAAGCGCCTTGGGACGAAGGCAAAGAAGGAACAGAATTTGGTTTTTAGTCAGTAAAAGTCTACCACTATGTCCCGCTCCGCCCAAGAGCGGTCAAGTCTGTGATAAGACCAGAATATTAGGTTGGGAAAAAGACGAATGAAAAACGATTGCACGTAGCGAAGATGAAAATGATAAGATGGATATTTGGGGTGTGTTACATAATTTAGAAAAGTGTAACACACCCGGATATGTGGAGTGACGAGAACGCACAAATGAAAAAAATAGTAAGTTTAAAAGTGGCGCCAGTGACTGAAAAGTTGAAAGGGAATCGTTTTTCTTATTATGATCAAGTGAAAAAGAGAGATAAAACGCATGTTACTAAAAGAGTTATCGGTTAACGCTAGTCGAAAATGAATCAAATCATCATCTCAACGTAAAGTCACGTTATCAGAACAGAGGAATAGAAAATTCGTAGCCAAGTTCACATCGTTTAAAATTATAGAATGAATCGTTATCGTTTCTACAATGTTCAACGCTACTTCCTTTGTTATACAAACGCTACATTGTAGAACGAGCGGCAGACGCAGGCGCGTCAACATGGCTACTAACTTATCGTTTTCTACAATTGCTGACACCGAGGCGTCACCGATTGGAGAACGGAATTCGACACAAAACGGTTGTAACTTGGCTAGAGGGGTTGCACTACTTGAGTGACCTTGAAAAACGCTTAATTGTACGAAATACATTCTTCCGAAAATTTTGATTTCTATATCTTCGTTTTCCTAGAATCTCTTTTTTTACGTAAAATCACGCAATTACATAATAATAATGCACCCTATACACGTGAGGAGGCCCAAAGGGCAATGGAAAGGGCTATGTTCGGAGTTTCCTTGCATGATCGAATCAGAAATGAGGATATCCGCATAGCACGAAGAATCGCCAAACTTAAGTGGCAATGGGCAGGGCACATTGCTCGCAGAACGGATGGCCGTTGGGGCCGAAAGCTTCTGGAGTGGCGACCGCGTACCGGAAGACGCAGTGTTGGAAGGCCCCCTACAAGGTGGACCGATGACCTGGTGAAGGTTGCGGGAATCCGATGGATGCGAGACGCACAGGACCGTTCTTTGTGGCGACATTTGGGGGAGGCCTATGTCCAGCAGTGGACGTCTATCGGCTGAAATGATGATGATGATACACGTGACCGAGGAATTGTTTAAAAAATACGATTTTTTTGTAATAACTAAGGTTTTACGTGTTAAAATTAACTTTAGTGTATCTCTTGGTGCAATCCACACCTAACAGTATTTTGTTTTTGTTTAGATGGACGTAGTTAGGTGTAATATCGTAAATACTATATTTTTATAATACTGTACGTATATTGTTACTTAACTACCTACTTATTAAAAGCAAGGTTAATGATTTTGACTTAAGGGCATGCAATTCGACATACATTTTTACTGTTTTTGATACAAGCGCTCTTACGCGATTATGACGTTATTACAGATTTTTCATCAGATATTTTGGAAACACAATATCTTGTGGATATAGTTTAGGCTTCTATTAAAATCAATTCGTAAATTTGTGTAAAACTAATCTAATGGATAATCCAGTAAAGACCTGAAAATCTGCTATTTTGCATAAACTTCGACACTTTATAATATACTCAAATATTAAAAAAGTCAAAAGAATATAACAATAGACCCTTGCAAATTTAATCAAAATTCTAAATGACAACAATTTTTTTCAAAAACTTTTAAGGGTTTAATAAAAACACGTATTTCCTGGAACAAGTTTTGTGAAATATTCGAGTAAATTACGGAATTACCAAATGCTAACAGAGATTTCAAGCATCGCATTGACAAGCTTTGAAACCATGCTCGATGTTGACGATAGGCGAGTGAAAAGGAGCCTCTTAAACTGCTTATAAAAGTAAAGGTGGTTTTGAATAGTCATAAAAAAAACAAAAGAATAATGAAATATCGAAACGTACTGTCTCTACAATTGCGGTATGAGGCGCTGAGATTCATAAATATAATCAAACACCAGTCACAGCATTGCATGTAGCGGAGATGAGAATGTTAAGATGGATGTGTGGTGTGACGAGAATGGATAAAGTGAGAAATGAATATATTACCAGTTACTGAAAAGTTGAAAGGGAATCGTTTGTCTTGGTATGGTCATGTAAAGAGGAGGGATGAAACGCATGTTACTAAAAGAGTTATGAGTTTACATGTGGATGGATGGAGAGGGAGAGGGAGACCAAAGAAAAGATGGATGGATTGTGTGAAGAGTGATACGAAAGAAAAGGAAGTTAGTGATAGCATGACGAGTGATAGGGCAGAGTGGAAGAAAAAAACGTGTTGTACCGACCCCAAATAACACGGGATAAGGGCAGGAAGATGATGATGACCAGTCACAGCATGTAATTTTTTTTTTTACTATTATGAGCCTGTTCACGTCACATCATCTCCTGGGCTTACCGCACAGCTCCTGCTGTTCGGGATCCAGTCGGTGATAGCCTTCGCCTAATTTTGTTACAATATGCGGCAGATACGACTAAATAAACCATAACATATTTTAAATATCTACAAAGTATAGTTGCAAGGTCCCATTTTAATTTAATTAATTACGAGGATACATCCAGCCACTTTTTTCAAGAAACGAGCTCAGAAATTGTAATTGGGGTGTGGTCTTCGTCCGTCTTGGTTGGAGGCCTGACAATAGAGGAGCCACGGTATTCTCACTTTTCGCCTGACGCAAGTCCTCACCAGACATGGGTGTTTTGGGAGATTCTTATAACGGATTCGACGGGAAGAAACTCCATTGTGTGGATCGCCCGGAGGACACTGTGAAGCATATAGTGAGTCTGCCTTGCCGTGGAGCACCGCTGTGTCCTCTTGGATAACTATCGCGTCCGCTGAGGAATGCGATGAAGTTAGATGGAAAAAACATTAAAAATGATTTTCCACCTCAAAAAAAAATGTCTTGTTTTAGTTTCATTGACATCGATATATCAAGCCAGTTTTATTTAGAAACGAGCTAGGAAAGTGAAATTGAGCTATACAAGATGGAAAATGACGACCATAGCCATAAGGGCCTGATAGTTATTAGATATACTCTTATTCTTATACTCTTATTAGAGCAGTGGTGACCGAGTGGTAACGGCCCTGACTTACGAGATGTAGGTCGTGATTTCAAACCCAGCCAGGCGCATTGCTTTGTATAATTTATTTCATCACCACTGCTCTTAAAACGGTGAAGAAAAACATTGTGAGGAAACCGGCATGTCCTATAACTAAAAATTCGAAGACATGTGACATCCACCAACCCGCACTGGGCCTGCGTGGTGGATTACGGCCCATTCCCTCTCCTACAGAGGAGGCCTGCGTCCCAGCATCAGCAGTGGGAACATTATAAGGCCGACTATGCTATGCTATAATCTTATTCAAATAAAGACGAATAAATGTGCTGTTCGTTAGAAATAGAATGAAACAATTTACAAAAGGCAAATTGGTGAAGATTACAAGTTTTTAAAAAATAATGATTGATAGACTGATAGTTTTAAATAGTATTTGTGATGAAAGGGTGTCAATGAATTTTTAGGAGGATTTTGACACAGCTTAAGTGAGCATCCCTGTGCTGCTAGGACTCAGGTCTCCTCTCTAGGAGAGGTTAACGGGCTTATCCACCAAGCGGTCCCAATGAGTCAGTGGATGTCACATAGAAATTGGCTGTTAGACTAATTTTCAATGTTAGAGATAATTATAGTAGGCAAGTGGGAAAAGTAAAAAGGAATTCGGAATTCACAGCGTCAAGGGGTCCCTTGAAGCTGTGAACAAACATGAGTGTATTAATTTCAACTCGATATCTCTACGCATTCCCGATATCTTGGGGAATCTTGACAGACAGATAGACAGACGGACAACAAAGTGATCCTGTATCAGGGTTTCTTTTTTAACTTTGAGGTACGAAACGCTATAAATCAAAGAAAGCTGTGAATATAACGACAGCAAAAGCCTAGGTCAAACTCCATCAATTACCAGAAACTCCAGCAGATCAAAAAAGCCTGTACTAACTGAATGTAAGTGAGATAAGATGTATAGAGGATGAAGCTACATTAAATCTTACAGATGATGTGAAAATTAAGTGTACTGAAAAAAACTCGAATGGTCTGTTTGAGAATAAACCAATGAATCAGGGGGTTTAGTGAGCATAATTATTACGGAAAAAGCGAGAAGTGCAGTAAATTAATATATAGAATTAATCTCTATAAGGTAGAGACAAAGTCTAGATGGCCAAGAGAAGTGTGAGGGTTTTACGATTAAGTCCACCTTTGTACTTTTGTGTTGCATGAAGTTTTAATAAATTAATAAATGAATGGATGTGGTTAGCATTCTCAATCATATATCGGCAAACTCTTTACTTTGAGCACATAATTTATTTCATCATCGCTGCTGCATTCACCGGCGTGTCCTAGAATCTGTTCGAAAATATGTGACATTGCTCAAACCCCCAAGGCTCGGGTGATGAACACAGTCCAGTTACAGTCCTGTCTCTCACACAGAGACGAGATCCGTGTCCTAGCAGTGGGAAAGTTGTAGGCTGAATATACTTGTATGAAAGATTGTGAGAACGTAACTGAAAGTCGACTGAGAGAAGAGAGTGTACCGCTCCATAAAATCGTCTTTATTTCTAGTCAGGGTGCAAGCAACGCCGTTTTCCTTATACACCTGCTGTGCGAGAAACACAAAATTAAGCGAAAAGAAAGAATTAGTTGACTTTGAAAAGGCTTACGACTGGGTGCCTCTTGAAGTTTTGTGGCGGGCTCATTAGGAGAAAAGTGTACTTGAAACGTATGTAGCTGATTGACGAGCGGTATACAATCGCGGCCGTACCCGTGTACGGTCAACAATGGGCACTACTGATAAATTCAATGTGAGCTGCATTGGCTTGCATGAAAAGTCAGCCCTAAGTTTTTGCCTCTTCCAGATTATAATGGATGCTTTGACGAAAACAATCCAGGAATAGGCTTACTGCTGTATGCTGATTGCCGATGACATCGTGCTGGTTATCAAGAGTGAACTAGATGTCCAGAGCACGCTGGGGATGTGGTAGCAAAGACCATTGAGTGTTGATCTAACATTGAGCACAATCAAAACAATCCAGTCCTGTAGTTATAACCGAGACGTAATGCATCGGATCAACTTAGGATAGATGGCGGACTCAAGGTAGGTCACTAAACCATCTGTGACCTGAGTATCAAGAAACAAAAGATGAAAATCTACAAGTCCTTTGCCGTTGCAAAACTGCTGTACTGTATGTATGGGAATGTTGGGGTGCAATGAAGACGATGGAAAAAAGATTGCAAGTAGCGGAAATGAGAATGTTAGATGGATTATTTATGGATAAAATTAGGATTAAGTGGCGCCAGTTAAGTTGAAAAATGATGTCAAGTACGTTTTACTAGATAATACTTCAGATGGATAAATGAACCAATCTTCATCCTGAGTTATGTTTTTCGATGAATTCCGATTTATATAGACGTATTTTTTAAATTACAGACCCCTTAAAGAACGGAATACTTCATTTCAAAACACAAATCGCAGACGTAGGCAACACTACTCTCAAGCAGGCAAGCAGCAGGCATTCAGCATGTAATCTGGCATGCAGCATGCAAGCAAGCAGGCATGCAGCATACAAGCAAGCATGCAACATGCAGCAAGCATTGTTTCTGTCATGGCTCCGGCGCTGTGTGGTTTTTTGGTTTGTGTGGCCCTACGAGAGCTTATCATCGCAGATGGTTTTAACGCTCACTACCGCAGCTTCGGCTTGCCACAGCCTGCTTCTCAGCTCGCGGGCCACCCTACTCCTCCGCGCCTACGTGGGCTTAAATTACACTCTAGGGGTAGGGCAAACAAGACTGTGTGAAGTCAGTTTTGCAGCAATTCGTTTCTGTCACCAAATTTATTGACTTTTTATGACACCATTTCAATTTAATATTGAAAGTGCTACCAAGTAACTGTCTATATATTTGTGACCAAAATTCTTGGTTAATGTTGTTTCGGTGTGGTGAAAATATGGCAAATAAATCATTTGGCAAATGAAAAAATTTCAAAAGAGGCTTCGGCTTATAGCAAAAAGTTATTTTGTAAATCGGTGAAATATGGTTTAGTAAAATAATACCTACATGATACTTCGATGATCTAAAAATATTTCAAATAATGCATATTGCAAAAAAGAAGTTGGTCAATAGTTTTCGGTAAAATGAAATTCGAACAAAGAAACATTCGGAAAAGTGATCAGTTCCCCAAATAAGCATCTCTCTAAATAAACGTTATGCTAAACGAAATTATACCTAATATAAATTTTGGTAAAGGTCAAATGAAATTCTGCCATGTTAAAAGTATGCAGTTATAAATTCAGACAGGTAAATATTCTGCCAAACAATAGTTATGCTAAATAATGTTTATGCCTTGAAAATTGAAAAATATTCGATTAAAAAAGATTTTGCCAAGTGTGTTATGCCAAATAAAATTCGGAGTATCAAGATTCTACCAAATATAAGGAACTAATGCCTATCGATATAAAATATATTCCAAAAGACGATTCTGACTGCAAATTTTCTGCGATGTGATGGTTCTGCTTTTTAATTATTATGGATATGAAATTTATGCCTAAAGATGATTCTGACTAACAAAATTATGAGTTTTGAATGTATGACAAATGAGTGTCTGCGAAATGATTTTCTGCGAAATGAAGTTAATGATTTCCGTTATTATGCAAAATAATATTATGACATAAAAAGTTCTGCTATAAAAGGTAGACCCGTCTAATACATCAGTGCGAATCATTCCGTCTTTCTATTCACACCTCTATAGCTTCTACCTAACATTGGCGACGAGTACCCACATATAACAATTATGTTCGGTGTAAATTCTATTTTGAGAACTGTATTCAATTTCAATCATCATGCAGAAGACAAGAAGCTTTTTATAGGGTGACTTCAGCAATGGTTCATCGCCAACAGCATTGGCGAAGATAATGGCAAAGCATCACTCCATGAAGAGGAAAGCAGTGTTGGTGAACACACTCACGGAGACACATATCAACTCGCGTGTAATCTAGCCTTGCCTGAAGATTTAAATACGAAGATCTTTGACGATATCCTGAAACTCTTGAATGGCCATTTAGTTCCGAAGCACTGTGGGTGTGCGGAAAGGCATAATTCTTATACCGCTCTGCAGCAGCCCTTGGAGTAGCACTCTACTCTAGTCTCGCTGCTAACTGAGCGTTCAAGGACTTAGAGAATCATCTTCTAGACAAATTCGTCATGAGGCATACTACCAGGTCATGAACGAGACAAACTTTTTGCCCAAAATATCAGCGACTTGACTCTGAGTAACGCTGTGGACCTAGCGAAAACCGCACGATGTGCGCGCTTGGGCGCCGCGGTGGCACCAGTAGGAAAAGTCAAAACAGAAAAGTTTCGGCTACGTCATCAATCGTACAGTGTGAAAAGTACTCGGTGTGTGGTCAAAAAAATCTCAAGTCATCGGAATGTCGTTTTGCTGACTATACTAACAAATTATGCAATCGTAAAGACCATCGTAAAATATGTACGAAAAACAAAGTACATTGCATCGAACAAGATAGTACTGATGATGAGGGAGATGATGGTGAGATATTCTTAAATATTAATAGTTTCAATGAAGTGAGTGTGACAGAAACAGTGAGTCTGTAGGGTGAGAGTATAAAGTGTGAAGTCGATAGCGGTCCACCTATTTCTGTTATTTCTGAAACCTTACATAAAAGTACATTTCCTGAAGTTTTGTTACCTGCACCTATAAAAAAAAAATATGACATATACAAGTACTAAAATTTTAGTAACAGAATGCATTTTTATGAATTTATAAAATTTCATATAAAAATCATACTGTCAGATTGCCTGTCTGCGTCATACACAATGGCAGTCCTCCCTTCCTCGGCCGTAATTTTACGCGCGCCTTTGGCTTACGAATAGTATCAACACTTGGTAACTGCAATTACATTACCGCTGCAGACAATATATTGCAAGAACTAGATCAGGCTTATCCAAATGTTGTCTCCGAAGAAATAGGGTGTTTAAAAAAAATTGAAGTTATTCTTCCCTTTAAAGAAAATGCATAATCTGTGTTTTTTAAGTCGCGCCCGGTGCCTTTTGCCTTAAGAGATAAGGTAAACCACAAAAATTGGACAGATTAGTCGCGCTAAGTAGAATACCTAATTCTACTTAACAGTACGTAGCTTCCTACCTACCAGTTTATATCTCATATTCATATGGGGGAGCTAATTTGTATATTTTTGTCTTTGTAGGTTTCTAGATTTAGGTATTTTGGACACACTTTTTTGTTCTGTTTGTCTCTAATATTCATTTAGTCAATGTCATGCATACCTGTTATTTGCATGGTTACTGAAATGCCAATTTTAGATATAAGTTTATTTGAATTGTAAGTGACTGTGCTGTTGATGTGCTTATTATAAATAAATAACAAATAGATCACACGACAGCATCTCATAAGGAACATTTGGAATTACAGTTGTCTCATAGAACGTGATTTAATTAAAATAAGTATGAAAAGCAGGACGCGATTAGGTAGTCCTGCGGGATTCAATTAATCGCGACAGAGGTATAACCAAATCTTTCTAAAACCCCATGTGCCATATAGTAACAGATCATTTGCAGCAAATACAGGTTTTCATTTTGTATACATAAGAATCTCTTACGTAAATAAAAAAAAATATGTTACTGCTATTACAAAAGTTAACATAGAAAGAGAAGTTTTTAACCCATCCCCCATCCAAAACCGGTTGTTATGCAGTGCGCCAGCCTCTATCACGGCAAGATCGAGCTTTCTCGATCCAGGGGTGGCTGGAAGTTACAGCTCCTAACTTAAGACTAACCAGACTTAACGAGAGAGTTTCCAACTGAGCATGAACAATATAATCCAAAGAAAGAGGGTTCGTTTCAATTTATTTATCGAGTGAGTAGACTCACTACAATTCTTATTTCCAATTCTATGCGCTGTTTTCCTTTTCGTTGCCGTCTTAGCCATTTCTTGGCTGATTCTAGAGACTTGTCACTCAATTATCAATCCTCCAAACTTCTCTTCAATTTTAAATAGTTTTCAAAGTCCCTTGAAGTTGGTCCTTGTTGGAAATAATGTTCACTCTCTTTGCTCGACTATTCGACCACGTGTTTCGATAATTGCTGTCTTTTTATCGATTGTTGGTAGGAACTTCGAATTGTTGTGGAGGTAATGACTGTGGTTAAACCTTTTTTTGTAATTTTTACGATATCCTCTTCTAATTTACTACTTATTGACTGGAAGATGCAAGCGACTTACAGCTATTATCATTTGAACGGTCTAACGTGTTAGGAGGATAGGTTAACTTCTCAATCTTACACATTTTGATGGGATAGCAATAAAAAATTGGATAGTGAAATTTTCTCTTAATGGAAACCTACCTGCTTTTTCCACTTCTTCAACAAGTTTTATTCCTTTCATAATGTGTATTATAAGAATTTCCAAAGGATCCACGATTGGTTCCGGTTTAGCAACTGTTGGTGGTTCGACTTCTTTTAATGGTTCAACTTCTTTTAGTGGTGCGACTTCTTTCGGTGGTTCAACTATTTGTGGTGGTGCGACTTCTTTTGGTGGTTCTACTGGTTGTAATGGTTCGACTTCTTTTATTGGTTCTATAATTGTTGTTGTTTTTGCTTTTACGGGTAGAGGTGGCGGAGGTACAACGGGTGGTGGCGGAGGTAAAACGGGTGGTGGCGGAGGTGGAAGTACAGCGGGTAGTGGTGGAGGTGGGGGTAGTACAGGTGGCGGCGGAGGTCGTGGTGGGAGTGGTACTGGAGGTGGAGGAGGTGGAGGCGGAACAAAGGCTACTGGAGGTGGAACAGGTGGCTTCGGCGGTGATATTTCTTTCGGTTCATCTTCTTTCACATCTTTATACTTTAGTTGTTTGAATCTTTTCAGTCTAAATGATTCCTCTCTCTCTTGTTCATCCAGTTCTGATAGAATGTACCTCATTGTCAGTAATATTCTTGGTATTATGTTCCTCTGTAGTACATTCTGTTTCCTGCGAATACAAACCTCTTGTTGATATTGTGCATTCTTTAATAAATCCGCTGAACTCACCCTTCCTTATTTTAAAATTCGTATCGTTTTATAATAATTATATTATTATAGAAAGCTGCCATTTTCGTGCAAAAGCTGTTAAGGACCAGTTTTTATTGAAGGAGTCCAGTTCATTCCACCATCTTCGAATTAAATACTTATTACAAAAACTATACTGTTTAAATATGCTTAGCCGTTTTCCAAAATACCAAATAGTTCACGCTTGCCTAAAATCGACACAAAAAGTATACGTATTTTAATTGGTTCATATATGACATCGCTGATCAGTGTTAAACTCGTTTTAAAATCGAATATTACGATGTTTTATTATACACGAATACTTTTGATGTATCACAATCTTTTTGTTTTCCAACGACTTAAAAATATAAAGAACAAATTCAAAAATAGTTTTTAAGTTATTTATTAACCTGAGAGATATATTAATAATTAAGAGAGCATTTTGTAATGTCCAAAAAAATTGAAGCGACTATGAATATGTTAATATGAATATTATATATGCAGCATCCGTGTACAAATATGACATCTTAGATTCATTCGAGTTTCCATGTCTGTAAACAGTTACTTCAATTACTTTTAACACATTACAAAATGCACTCCAGGGCGCATTGCTTGGTGTAAATCGTACAAAAAAGTTTAACGTTATAATTTTTTAAAAAAATTAATGGTAATTGTACCATCGTACTTAAGGAGCGATATAATATCTACCCAGTTTCAAAATTTAAATTGAGAACTAACTGACCTCTAGGTAAGGTACTCTTTAATTTTACTATATGTCGAACTAACACAATAAAAAAAAGTGTAACGATTGTAACTCTGCAATAAAATCTTGAGCAAGTTTATATAGCACAGATACAAAGAGCTGCTCACAGACAATTTTTGTTGAATTACGTGCACTTTGTGACGTAAATTGACCTTCATACATTCACTCAATATGTTAATTCTTGTTTGGAAAGAAACCAGTGAAATACGAAAGACCCGAGGCAGACTTCGTTTACTGTGCGTTGAGTGCGAGTTGTGTTTAATTTAACGCAATTGAAATGTTTACCGCGTCTGGCTCTTTGATTGGTTAAGAGCTTGAAGCGGACCAATCGGGGCACCGAACGTCACAAACGTGTCGATCGCTTTGACGTAAAACAAACTTGCACTAGCCACTCTGATAGAGTGTCCAAGGCGTTAAGTTTGCTTAAGTAAATAATATTTATTGAGCACAAAGAGCATAATTGATCATAATAAAATATTGAAACAGAAAAGAACTTTGGGAATCGATTATCTCGGTATTGGCATGTGTTGAGAAAGGATTAAATGCATGTGACTAAAAGACGAATGAATATAAATATTAGATGTTCTACCTAAATGAAAGCGATGCAAATGATAGCGTGACAATTGACACGGGGATAAGAGCAGGATTTGTTTTGTTTAAGGATTCATCTGGTAACCTAAGAGCCATTAGGACTGCTGCAACGAAGATCGGATCTACTATGAAGGTGGTGGTCTTCTACAGTCTTAATGATAGCGTGACAATTTACACGGGGATAAGAGAAAGATTTTTTTGTTTAAGGATTCATCTGGTAACCTAAGAACCATTAGGACTGCTGCAACGAAGATCGGATCTACTATGAAGGTGGTGGTCTTCTACAGTCTTAATGATAGCGTGACAATTGACACGGGGATAAGAGCAGGATTTGTTTTGTTTAAGGATTCATCTGCTAGCCTAAGAGCCATTAGGACTGCTGCAACGAAGATCGGATCTACTATGAAGGTGGTGGTCTTCTACAGTCTTAATGATAGCGTGACAATTGACACGGGGATAAGCGCAGGATTTGTTTTGTTTAAGGATACATCTGCTAGCCTAAGAGCCATTAGGACTGCTGCAACGAAGATCGGATCTACTATGAAGGTGGTGGTCTTCTACAGTCTTGCTATCATAACTTTCTTGAGCACGCTTTGTCTTCCAAATAAAACAGATTTTTACCGCTGCCGTAAACCACCCTTTCTTTTATGGACAATGTTTTTGAAAATCATCTTGGACAGTTTGTAATATATTGAAATTTTAATTTTCCAGGGTAACTTACCTAACTAAAACTTTATGTGATAATTGTCAAATAGTAAGACATGGATTTGAAATTTTTGTTTTTTTTTAGATGTAAAATGAAGAAATTAAATAAATAAAAGTAAAAATTTTCATGATATGACTGATTTTTCTGCGATGTTGCCATGTACAATCTGGTGTATATGGGCCGAAATTTAATTGCAAATATTTCGGCAATATAGCATTTTAGCACCACTCAAAACCCAAGCGAACGCCGACGTTCGCGCGTGATTTCGCGCCATTTAGGTTAAACGCTAGCGTCCGCGTAGATTATAAAATATTGAGCGTTTCATTTATAGAGTATTTATCCAAGTACACAATTAAGAACAAAGAGATTTAAAGAGATACAATAGAGCGGCTATCAGAAAAAAATGTCTTAGAAAAACTGTCATCCTATGCCTCAGTGTCGCCATCTGGCTCGGAATAGCAAACAAGCGAATTAAATTTGTCAAAATTTATAATGATTTAACTATCGCTCGGTAGGTGGCCAGGGGCCTTACCATGATAATGTTAAAACGTATTCGTACGAGCGAAAGAGAGTGATAGAGCTATACACCCTATATAGCTCCATCCTTTTAACCGATCGATTTAGGTCGAAAAATTTATCACGTTAAAAGCTCGTGGTAGAGCCTCAGTGTGTGATAATGGAAAGGTTAAGCTTTTCAGCAATAGATGGCGTTAATACAAAATCCGAAAATGTTCTGGAACTATTTATAAAAATTATTGAATTCTAATTATATACTTCGTAAATACCAAAAAAGTTTACGAAAATAAACTGAAGTTAGATCCAGTCATTTTACCATAGCAAGATTTGCAATAGCGTAATGCATAGTTCGACATATTTTCTCAGAAAATGATTTTCTTTTAGTGCATAGAACGGATACAAACACGACTTGACGTGTAGGTGTGTCATACTAGACTGAGTGACTTATGACCACCAGGTAATAAGTATCGGATCACGATTTTGTTCGCTATGTCCGGTCTATTGGTAGTATATATTTAATGTCTTTGATTAAGAAGTTCTTCATAAAGTAGTCTAGTAAATATCTAAAATAATGAAATCTTTCCGTTATTCCCTATATACCTACAGATATCCATAGGTTAAGACATTGTTTGTTACTATATGAAACCTTAATGCATAATCAAGAAAAACAGATATCGTCACTTAAAAAATATGGCCAATTGGTTAATGTTTTTTTTTTTGTCGGTGGGAAAATCATCCGATGTCATCCCCCGCTCTTGGGTGGAGCGCTAGAGTGTGTCAGACTTTTATTGACTAAAAACCCACTCCTGTTCCTTCGTTGCCTTTCATACCAGGGCCGAGTCTTCCTTTCAGAAGCAAACCCTTGGCCCTAGTAGGCTTCGACCATGCTGGGCCCCTACGGTTTGTTGACATCTCCTTGAGGCGGGCGTGGAACAGTACACGCCGTCTCGACTTGGGCTCGGTCTGAATGGTTACCGGACGATCGGACGACGAGCTACCCATTGCTAGCCGTCCGCAAACCCGCGCCCACGGTGTCCGGAAATCGGGGTTGGGATCCCGTCGGCTGGGGCGTGAGTGCCGCGACTTCGCGCGTGCAAATGCGGCTTCCTCCTTTGCCAACATTACTGCTTCGCAGAAAGAGGCGAACGCCTGCCAATCCTGCTCGCTTCGGACCATGGCCTGTACCAAGGCCCGGCGCGAGTGATCATTGCCGCCAATATTGCCCACGAGAACATGGCGGTACTCTGCCCAAGCGGGGCACACCTCTACTGTGTGCTCTACCGTGTTCTCCGGACGGTCCACACAGTGGTGACACCTGGGCATTACTTCCGCACGAATCTGGTGCAGGAACTTCCCGAACTGACTATGTTCGGTGAGAACCTGCGTCATGCGGAAGGTGAGGACGCCGTAAGGTCTTTCCAGCCGCTTCTCAAAGAGGGAACTTACCGCCATAATTATGGCGTGCCCAAGCTGTTAATGATAAGAATCATTTATGTAGAAAATTAAAAATGAACAATAGCCATAATATTATCAAAATACTTCAAAGTATATAGCAGAGCATTTTATAAAACGCTGATAACAGACCGAAGTTTCGTTGCATGTCCCCAACCCAAATAGGAATAATACGTTACTATGAAGTTTCAATTAGGATGGCTTTGGCAGGTAACAGGTTACAAACGTGTGTAATATAGTAACCTAAATTCGTTTATTTGTAAAGCTTATTTTTTTTAGTCTGTTTTTCTGGATAGTATTAGTAATCATGGTCATCCATTGCCAGACACTTAGTGTAGTGGCAAACCCCCGCCAGAAAACCTTAAACATCAATAAAACTTTATTGTACTTACGTGATAATATAAAAACTTTATCTAAATTTATGTTTCTTCAATGATAATGTTTCCCCGATAGCCAGATAGTTTTGATAGTTCGAAAACTCATCCTCAATATTTAAAATATTTGTGAATGTTGCTACAAACACATAATTTTCTTAAAATCTTAAAACGTGTTTATTAATTACTGTAAAGTTTATTATTTATTCACATACTGAGTGGTGGAGGAATGTGTATAAAATGCATGGAAGACCTTTTTCAATAATTCACTCGCTCACTCGCAATCACGGACGACTATTGCGATGCACTTGCACCACTAAAGTAGTCTAGCTGAGTGTTAGAACCATCAAAAGCGTTTGGCTATTGAGGAAATAATTACAGAGAGAGAAGAAACATTTAAAAAATTAGCTTTTATAGTATAACGTAAGTAAAATCATATTTAATTAAAATTTAAGGTTATCTGGCGAGGGGTTGTCACCATTACTGAAACATCATAGTAGGCCATCGTCACTACCTGTATTGAAAACATGCACTTACAAACTACAGCTTTTATAAAGTGATGAAGATCTGGCAGCCACTGGCTCTCTCTCTAATAGTTCTCATATAGTGATCTTTACTTCAAAGTATGCAACGTGATATTTAAGAGCATCTAATTCATGATACAGTTTCATTTGTCACAAACCGCTCTTAGGTGATTATGAAATTATTTCACATCTTTCTATAGATATTTTGGAAACACAAATATTTTGTGGATGTTTTCTAGGTTTCTATTGAAATCAAATCATAAATTTGTTTAAAATGAAACCAGTAAGAACAAGTTTTGTGAAATATTCGAGTGAATAACGGAAATACAGAGCATTCAGGTGTTATCTATCTTTTTAAAGTGTTGCTCTTTAACAAACATTACGGTAGGCTGCGTTGAATGAACCAAAAAGTTTTAAACTATGCTAAGGTTGACGATAGGCGAATCGGGAAGGGCACCATATCTCATGATATGTTTGTTTGCTTAAGTTCCACTTTGAAGAAAAATTAATATAGTGATGACTGGTTATGTCAGTTCGGTTCTGCATGTATCACAAATTACCAACATTATAAACTTTTTTCTCAATTC
Source organism: Mythimna vitellina (assembly GCA_949316375.1). Taxonomy (NCBI): domain Eukaryota; kingdom Metazoa; phylum Arthropoda; class Insecta; order Lepidoptera; family Noctuidae; genus Mythimna; species Mythimna vitellina. The sequence continues at coordinate 5,980,338 of OX438711.1, read as the reverse complement.
TGGACTATTCCCAGCATTTTCCACCAATTCAGACAGTAAAGGGTCTAGTCTCCTTAATGTGACAAGCGACATTAGAGAATCAATGGAAGATACTAAGTTTTGTTGGTAATAATAGATTTATCCAACGCCTTTTACGCCGTCAGTCACGGTATGTATTCCTGTCTATTCTTTCCCATCTTATTGTTTCTTCCGAGGCTAAAAATGGATCCATTTTTATTTCCAAAAACGTCAGCAGTCAGTTCACATAGATGAGAGCTTGTCGCATTAGCGTGACCTGGATGGTGGTGTTCCACAAGGCGGTATTCTATGCCCATTATTATTCTCCATTTCTACTAATTTTATAACCTGTGTCTTCGGGTATCCGTGTCAACTTTATCGAAATCCATAGAGGATGTAAACTGAAACTTAGCTATAAAACATTGCTCCGGTAGATTTGGAGACATCCTTGAATTTATTAAAATATAAGGCCATTGTTATCAGAAGCTCTATTTTTCCTATTATTTTCAATAATGCTGACATCCTCATCATAGGGCTGATGTAGATACGTAAAAGATCCCGTTTTTTGAACCTTGAGTCGACGCTTGGCTGGCTTAGTCAAGTTTCTAGTGTCAGTCAAAGAGTCAAGAGAAATTTGCGGTATCTGTATCGTAAGAGAAACTTTTTGTCTGCAAAACCGAATACTATCTTTGTGCAGACTTATCGGTAACGTATTATCGGTCGATCGTTCGCTGAAGCTAGCTGTTGTGTAGTGTTTAGTAAAGTTGATAAAGGTACAAAAATAATGCTAAAACAATAATTTGATGAAAGACTTGTTTTTTGTTCCAGGTTTTGTTGCACCTAGGACGTGGGACCCTCTAAGCTCGCCAATGCTACCGACCTTTTTTAAGAGACTTATCAAATTAACTTTAAAGAATCGAAATATTAAAAAACTTGGTTAAGTTCAATTACAAGCCTAGTTAAAAATAGAATAAAAATGGATAAATCTTCAACACAATAAAAGTTGTCTTTAATTCACTAAAGAACAACGCACAGTCTTAACCACTGCTGATCCTGAATAATAAACAACGAAGGTGAGACTTAGAAATATTGAGCAATTTTCTTACTTTATACTAAAAAATTAAATAGTACCCGTAGATCATGTTTTTGTAGTCAAAAGTAAAAAAAAAAACGAAATCCCAAAATTGTCCACAAGCATTTGTCATAATTGATAAATTCATAATAGAATCAATCATTCATAACAATTACTACTAGAGAATACTACGATCATAATTTTTCCATTTTGATTGTCATTTGTTCGTTCATAATCAATAGCCTGCACAATATTTCCATAAATTTAGTGACATTTTGGGATATAAACAAACGGTTATAACTTTGCTGTTTATGAATATTATTTATTGAGTCTCTACTTAAATAATAACAAGACCTTTTCTAATAAGCCCTTTGAGCATTTATACTAATCGAGAATTTGTGCTGTGTGTATATATATATATTTATATTAAGTGATATAACTGTCATGCATGCAGCTTTGATCATAGCTTTTTAAAGTCTATTCTATAATGGTAAGCTGTGAACAGCGCTTTGGGGTACATTATTATTTAAGATATATATGTTATCATGTTTTTAATATCGCATAATGTAGCTGTTTGTTGTTCCTAATCAATAAAATAAAATTATCCCTAAAAGACTTTAAATGAGGTATAAAACTCTGTATTGTTATTTTTGTAAAACCTGATTCGGAAACAACCAAGTTCTCAGAAATATAGTTAGGGTAATCTATATATATAAAAAGAGAAACTGACTGACTGACATATCAACGCACAGCCGAAACTGATAGGCTTAGGAGCGTGAAATTTTACAAAAAGTTTTCTTATAGGATGTAAGCGAGCACTAAGAGAGAATTTCCCAAAACTCACCCCCTAAGGAGATGAAACGGAGGTTCAAGATTTGTATGGAGAAACTTGTTTTTATGAGGGCGAAGCCACAATTAAAACTACAGATTATTAAAAAAACAAGTTATTTCTCATATTTTGTTTATAAAAACTGAAACCCTTTGAAATAATGAGTCTTTATTAATCATTGCGGTTAGACTTTGGTTCAATTTTATTAACCTAAGAATTTATTTACCTAAGGAATAAAATTCTCCCATACAACTTTTATCTTTACCGAGTTTAAAGTCACAGGATATTAACCTACGGTGAAAAAAAAAAGTGAAAATTTTACTTTTTAAAACTTATCAAATAACTTTAACCGCTCTTGGGGGAGCAAGAGAGCGTGTCATACTTTTATTAACGAAAACCTAGTCGCGTTCCTTCAATCGCCCTTTGCATTTCAGGATCGTGTATTTCAAAGAACCGCGCAGTACCATGGTATCTTGGCCTAATGCTGCATTTAAATCAGCAACCTCACCAACCTTACCAGTTAGAAAAGTTTGTGATTTTCTTGCAGCACTAGCTTATTGAAGAGTTCTTCGGTAACAAACAACAGACATTTCGTATTTGGTCTCAATCGAAACTTAAAGATAGTGAATATATTTTTATATTAATTGAGCAGGGAGATGATCAATTACAAATACGAATTTATAATGTGTACCCTTTTTTTTCTCAGAAGGCGGAAAATTATTTTTTAAATAAAATTGCTGAAAATTCTTATTTAAAACAGTACAAACAAATACGCTTTCCGTGTCTCTCTATTAATTTTCTAAATCTTCCTAAAGCATCGGATACCTCCCGATCCCCAAGCGAACGCTTCGTTACGCGTCGAACGTTCGCTCGTGATTTCGCGCCATACCGGTTAAACGCCGTCGTCCGCATAGATTATAATAAAATATTGAGCGTTTTTTTCATAAGGTATTTATCCAAGAACGTAAATAAGAAATTCTTCATAAAATAGTCAATATTTATTGAAAATAAGCAAGCTTTCCGTTATATACCTATAGATATCGACGACTTAACGCGATTTTTCCTAATAGATAGAGCCATAAACGAAGAAGGTCTATAATTATGTAAGTCATGCAAAATTTTAAATAAAAATCATTCGCTGTGCAAAATTTCTACAACGTGTGAATTCGTGCCAAAGCTTTTTACTACGATTAGACATAACAATAATAATGCCAGCCTTTAAGTGTACCACAGTAAACCAAAGGTCTTTTCTCATTCTGAGAAGATTCATACATAAAGCTAAAGAAACATACTTTGCATACGCAACACTTGTCAGACGCGTCCCACATAAGTCATCTGTTTTCAAGTAAATTCAAGAGTCTAGATGTCATAATGCGTAACATACGTGGGCTCAGTTTGTTTTTAATTTTAACCACTACGCTTACATAGGGCAGGTTGGCGTTTTCAGGCTTACATTAACTAAAAATAGTCTCATCTTTTTCGTCAAGCTGACAGTAGTCATAAATTAAATAAAAATTATTACTTACCTAAGCGGAAAACGATGTTACAAATTAAGTAATATCAAAGGTATTCTAAGAAGGTATTTTTTTCCTGTAAATATTAATAACATAAAATTAGAACAGTACCCGGGAGTAAACACTTAAACATACGTACCTACGTATCTAAAAGTTTCTGGACGACCATTTTTCAATGTGACTTTCCCATGGTATACCACTGACACTCCATTGAAAGAAGTGCCATAGAATGGTAATCTCGTACATATTGACAAATGAATGTCAGACGTATGCGGTAATCTGCTAAAATTTTGACAGTTCCTTTGATCAGTGACCTGCCATTATAACGTCATTTAACTGTCATTGCTTTTAATAAACTCGATATTGTCATTTTACTACAACTCTGTTACGAGACCATTGACCGATCAATGATCGATCATTATGTATTAGCAGATTACGAACTTTTAGCAAAATGACAATGGAATCATGTTGGAATAACGAATTTATAAAAACAGCAGACTTGGGCCCCTGATCATGTTGGTGGAGCAAACTTGGCCAAAGATTGCCCTAGGTTTGGAAGGAGAAAGGAGATGCCTTTTTTTAACTGCGGAACACAGAATAGGCTAATAAAAAAATCTGTTACACTTCGATGGATTTTCATTAAAATTGTTAAACTAGTTCTCCTTAAATCTGAAAAATTCCTGATGCAAAAAATGCAAAGAATGTTATATTGTCAAAATTAAAGGCATTACTTTCGATTGTATTTTACACAATTATTCCGCGGGTACTGTTAAACTTGGTATAATGGCGATAAGTCTTATTAATAATAATAATAAAAAAGTTATTTTTGAAGGTTTAAGTTATTAAGGGTGCTGTCCAGTCCTTAGATAGAGAAGGAAGGGTGAGTTCATCGGCAGCCTAGCCCCGAATAAAGGGCTTTTACATAAAGAAACTAAATACAATTACTAACTACCAAGACTACAGTATTAAGATTCAAGAGAAACATGATATTTTTATTAAAATTTTGATTATTCATGGCTACAAGCTAGGTAATTGCTGGATTGTTGACGCGTGCCTAAAAACGGAACGAACAACGCAATCTTTTTTTTACCAAACTTTGCACAGATAATTTTTCAAATGCCTCTTAACTTGTAGCCATACAAGTTGTTTGTCGCGTGTGTATATTCAAATGACGGTTTTGCGGAAAACCTCATTATTGAACAGGAATATCCTTGAATCGAACCAAAAAAATATCATATTTCTTTCAACTTAACTACGACGAAAATTTCAATGATTATCAAGCAAAATAATTCTAATCATCTTCAGCTTGTAGTTAAGAAAATGAACCATGTTGTAAAGCAACACCACTTTGTTCATAAACAACATTTTTATAAAGTATTTCATACTGATAATATTATTTTACTTGATGAACATTTCTTTTCAATTATAATTATAAACAAAAATATCTTAACAGAACCGCTATTAAAATATTCTTGTTTGATTCTACATGACTTACCTTTTTGTACAAAACAAGATAAGAATTGCCAATAAAAAATTTAGAAAACCAAATATTAAAATTCTTAGCTCACTTTGCGTTTAAAAAATATGCAAACAATAGATAATAATAATAATAGCATGATTCAAACTGTTTAATTTTATTTAAACATATAAGTGCACTTGTTCACTCTAATGAACGTGACCTTAACAGATTATCACGATCATAATTTTAGCCATCCATACATCCATGTAATACACCGACTTGGTATTACATGGATCTCACAACTTTTTACGGTAGAAATTTATTTGTTTTTAATATTACATTTATTTGACATCATTTACTATAATTTGACATTGCATTGTATGGATTCAGACTTATTACTCAATAAAAGACTAATATATTTGTACACCAATTTCATTGGTAGGACATAGAGCACGACTAAAATGTTTATTAAATACCTCTATTGTATACCTATGTTCACAAATAAAGATTGATTGATTGATTGATTGATAGAAAAACTGAGTTGCGAGGCTTGATTTTTTTACAAGTTATGTTTTTGATGGCATCTCATTTCTTTTTATACAGGTTGTTTGGTGCATCGTATGCCAAATTGAAATGGTGAACGGGATGGGTCATCTGCTTTCCTTTCGGACCCCTAAACACTTGCATGCCCTGCGGATTTTTTTTTCATCGATTTTTTAATTTAAAAACATATAGAAGTAGCAAAATGTTGACAATTTGTAACAATTTTATTGCTTTACATTTCTGAACAGGCGACAACATGATAAAAAAAATATGCTCTATCTCTCTCTACAAAATAGCACTAGGTGTGGATACACCTGATTTTTAATTTATAAATCTTACTTAAATGTAAAATCTGACCTATTTGGAATAGGACACCTGCGCTAACATAATATTTATAGCAATATGCTAAAAAAGCATATCATTGCTATTCTCACAAAACAGGCTTTCTTTCAAACGATAAGTAATATTATTGTTTTTAAGGGTATCTATTGTTATCATATCAGTCGTAAAACGTCCACTGCTGGACATGTCTCCTCTAAGTGGCGCCATATCGACCGCTCCTGTGCGTCTGGCATCCAGCGGAATTCCGCGGCCTTCGCCGGATCATTCCTTGGTCTAGCTTAGACCTTGAGTAAGAATTCATGCCGAGAACTATTTTTGAGCATCCAGGGCCTCAAGTCTGCTATTACAAATAGTATTAAAATGGTCTATAATTGTTTTTTTAATTGTTGATTTTGACAAGTTTGGTAATTTACTAATATAATAAAAGGATAAACTGACTGAGTGACATGTCAACGCACAGCTGAAACTACGTTACGTACAAGGTTTCTTGTACGTAACGTAGTCTTCATATGACGTAGGTGAGCACTAAGAGAGGATTTTTCAAAATTCGCCCGCTAAGGGGATGAAACGGGGGTTCAAAGTTTGTAAGGAGAAACCTACGTTCACGCGGGCTAAGCCGCATGCAGAAGCTAGTCTACTGATATAATGGCGTCATTATGACTTTCCAATGGTCAACCACTGACACTCCATTGAAAGAAATGGCATAGAATGGTAATCTCGTACATATTGACAAATGAATATCTGACGTATGCGGTAATATGTTAAAATTTTGACAGTTTCTTTGATCAGTGGCCCACCATAGGAACCTCATTGTGCATCATGCTTTTAATGAGCTCGATATTGTCATTCTACTACAACTTTAGTACGAGACCATTCACTTATTTGATAACGAACTTTTAGCAAAATGTGTTGGAATGACGAATTTATAAAAATAGATGACTTGGGCTTGGTCTAGTGAATATTTTACACTAGCTTTTATCCGCGGCTACGTTCGCATACATAAAATATAGCCTATGTCACTTAGAAATAAAGCAGCTTTACCTCCTAAAAACAAAAAAAAAAAAACAACTTTACCTCTTTATAATATCAGCGTAGATGTAGATCACGCCAAACAAATGTGAGTTAAAACAGAAGTGTATAGAATATACGCTAACATCATCAATAAAATTATAATTAAACCTCGTGTTTTAAAGGGGCGAATACATTGTCAATCTTCTAAGTAAAAATCATTGAATTGAATACCACGATCATCATTAAGAATGATTCGATCGTTCTAGCTGAATTTTTTAAAGAACATTTTTGGAAAATCAACCAAATTTCAACTAACACTAATGCGAAGCCGGGTTATGTCACTATTTTTTAATAAATCAGAAAAAAAAAACTAAAACTAGTTTGAATCATGCTATTATTAATAAAATAGATATAACTACAAAAATATTGCGACAAACAACTAAAACATATGTGTGTAAAAACAGAAAACCATTTGGCAAGTAATTTTTGGAACATTGGAGCATTAAAATTCATTAAATGTATTTTTGTTCGAGGATCAAAAAAATAGCCAACACGGATAAATTAATGTATGGTCTTAAAAGAACCTAAGTAGGTTCTTCTTGAATGATGCCTATACAAAAATCGTGCCTTCGCAGTGTTACACGCGTCTGTGGTATGACGATGATACATCAACATTTCAGCCGAAAGACGTCCACTACTGAACATAGGCCCCAAGTATCGCCATAACGGCTGATCCTGTGCGTCTCACATCCATCAAATTCCCGCAACCCTCACCTGATCATTGCTCGAACTTGAGTCCTTCCGATACTACGTCTTCTGGTTGCTGGAACCTTTCGGCCCCATCGACCATCTGTCCATTTGATTATCATGTTTTTTTTTTTAAAGGGAGATATCATCTAACGACTTCGTCCGATTTCGGGCGGAGCGAGAGGGCATGTCATAGTTTTATTGACTAAAACCATCACTATGTTTCTTCTTTGCCTTTGCTTACCAAAATCACGGATTTCCTTTGCGGAAGTCAACCCATGGCCCTAATAGGCTTCAGCCCTACTGGGCCCCTACGGACATCTCTCCTCTCGAGCGCCGATTGTACATGCATCTGTACAACTTGAATGACCTTGAAAAACGCTTACTTGTCGTTTTATACGCACGTTTGTACGAATTTTTTTTTAGCCGAAAATTTTGTTTTTTACATCTTAGTTTTTCCTAGAATAATCGCGAATAAGTTTTGTTTTTTGTTTTTTTTTGTGATTTACATAAAAACGTGCAGTTACGTAATAATAATACCCCGGGGCGCCCGAAGGGTTAATTCGCTCCTGGAATACAATGGCAGGACGGTGAGCAACCCATTGCTCGTCCCCAAACCTAAAGTAGTGACCATCATATCTGCGTTAGCTTTAAGGTAATTGTTAATGGCCTCACACACAAATGTTCTAGTTGCTGTCTAAACTTCAACTATCTACGTTCACTTACTTGGTGGCGTTCTTGTGGGCAACGTCGATCATGTCGAATGTTGTCCTTAGCTGACAAATATACACCATCTTCTTGATGAGGGCCAACCAAGCTTCTCTAGCAGCTTGCACTGCCATGCCACCCCTGCTCAGACCCAGATATTGGTATCCATTGTAACCAATCTGTAAAAGAATGGGACATTTTTTACAATCCAAAACTGTTTTGCGTCTGTTGCGTCACAACCTCAGGTTCAGTTGAAAACCAGCGTCAGGCACTAGTTGCCCGGCATTTATGCTGAACTGGACCTATTTTGGTGCAGCCGTGAGGCACACAACTATTTTGTTTTTTTTGCTACTGTTTATTTTTTATATATTTTTGTTTTATTTTTTAGTGTTTAGTGTTATCTAATATTATTTTTGTGCCCTGTGCTGTACCAAATAAATTATTTTTCTTCTTTCTTCTTCTTCTTTATTTTATCTATTTTATAAAGAAGGTTTTTGTTCTCCTTCTCAGTGTTGTGATGACCTCAGTGGTTAAGAGGATCCTTTTCCACTCGCCTATCGTTAACATCGAGTATGGTCTTCATCTAACGAAATCCAATACGATATTTGATGAAAAGGCAATGCAAAAAAGAGAGCGAAAAAAACGAGGCGTGAGGAACTTTGATAGAGTATGTGTAGAAAGACCAAAATAACTACACCATAATAGTATTGTAATGTACTCAAATAAATACGTTTTTTACAATAATATGCTTTTTATTTAATATTTCATTTTTCACTCGCCTATCGTCAACATCGAGCATGATTTCAAAGCTTGTTACTTCATCCAACGCGATGTTTGACGAAGAGGCAACGCAAAAAAAGACAGATAACTCTGTTGGCATTCGGTTATTCCGTGATTTACTCGAATATTTCACAAAACTTGTTCCAGGAAATACGTGTTTTTTTTTTTTAAACCCTTAAAAGTGTTACAATTTGTCGTCATTCAGAATCTTGTTTAAAGCAAGGCTTTTCTTGTTATACTTTTTTGATTTTTATAAGATTGCATGTAGCGGAGATGAGAATGTTGAGATGGATGTGTGGTGTGACGAGAATGGATAAAGTGAGAAATGAATATATTAGAGGAAGTTTGAAAGTAGCGCCAGTGACTAAAAAGTTAAAGGGGAATCGTTTGTCTTGGTATGGTCATGTAAAGAGGAGAGATGAAACTCATGTTACTAAAAGATGGGTGGAGAGGGAGAGGGAGGTCAAAGAAAAGATGGATGGATTGTGTGAACAGTGATATGAAAGAAAGGGAAGTTAGTGATAGTATGACGGTTGACAGGATAGAATGGAAGAAAAAAACGTGTTGCGCCGATCCCAAATAAGATGGGACAAGGGCAGGAAGATGATGAGTTTTTTTGATTTTTATAATTTTTGAGTAAATTATGAAATGTCAAAATTAATGCAAAATAGCAGATTTTCAAAGGTTTACTGGATTAGTTTTAGACAAATTAATAAATTGATTTCATAAAAGCCTAAATAATATCCACAAGATACTGTGTTTCCAAAATATCTAATGAAAAATGTGTAATATTTATAATCGAGTAAGAGCGGTTTTATGAAAAACAGTGAAAAACAACTCGAGACTCTCGAAGACTTTGCCGAATTGCAAAAGTTTTTTTTTACGTAGGCTACAACAAATTTACTGTTTACAGATTTATTCCTATACCTGTGCTTTGAGACCTAGCTCTATGCCAAATTTCAGGATTATAGGTCAACGGGAAGTACCCAATTTTTTTATATTTTTTTTTCGCTTGGTAAAGTCATCTAATGACATCCTCGCTCTTGGGCGGCGCGGGGGACAGTGTCAGACTTTTACTGACTAAAAACCCACTCCTGTTCCTTCTTTGCCATTTTTGGGCCCAGTGCGGATTGGTGGATGTCACATGTCTTCGAATTTTTGGTTCTAAGACATGCCGGTTTCCTCACGATGTTTTCCTTCACCGTTTTGAGAGCAGTGGTGATGAAATAAATTACACAAAGTAATGCGCCTGGCTGGGTTTGAACCCATGACCTACAAATCGTAAGTCGGGGCCGTTACCACTCGGCCACCACTGCTCATTCGGCTGCCCTGCCTTAGGCGGTGTATCAATTTTCAAATTGAAGAATTTCAAGGATGCGTCACGGTTTTAACACACTTCATTACATGAGAGAGAAAATAGATATAAGTATATAACTCTACACCAATATAGCGCTAAATCCCTTTTTATTTTATTAGTAGTATTAAAAGTTTAAATAGATAGATTACTTAGACAAATAATGTTCGGCCTACTGTAAGATGACTTTATTTTTTGTAGAACAGACGAGTTTTTCACGCAATTAACATTTAAAAAAAAAGTATTTGAGAGCAAAAATAACTCGCCCCCGGGTGGGCTCGAACCACCAACCTTTCGGTTAACAGCCGAACGCGCTAGCCATTGCGCCACGGAGGCTATGACTGCGCATTCAAATTTCATGATCTCTTTCTGAGAGTAGTAGAAAGGCAGTTCTTTAAAATGAGTTTTTTCTTAGTAACACATTTAAAAACACAAACACGTAAATTTCCGGCGGATTTTCATGCCTTGGGTTTTAATTTTAGCAAAAATAGGAGATTTATATCCAACAGCCGGCCTAAATTATACTTAAATCTCGGTGTAACCCTGAAAATTTCCCTTCAGCTAAAAGTTAAAATTGTCTAACAAACTTTCATCCCCTATTTATCGTCCCCTGTTTAAGATATTAATTTTATTTATTTAATTATGTAGGTTAACCAACACTTGTTTAGCATAGTATAGTCGGCCTTATAATGTTCCCACTGTTGGGACTCAGGCCTCCTCTCTAGAAGAGGGAACGGGCCGTAATCCACCGCGCGGGCCCAGTGCGGGTTGGTGGATGTCACATGTCTTCGAATTTTTGGTACTAGGACATGCCGGTTTCCTCGCGATGTTTTCCTTCACCGTTTTGAGAGCAGTGGTGATGAAATAAATTACACAAAGTAATGCGCCTGGCTGGTTTTGAACCCGCGACTTACAACTCGTAAGTCGGGGCCGTTACCACTCGGCCACCACTGCTCGCTTGCAACACTTGTTTACACATATACATTTCAAACTTAATGATTGGGTTAACATTAACAAGTGTAACAATTAGTTAAAGGTTAACACCACATGCACAAAAAAAAACGTCTTCACATCATCATCTTCCTGACCTTGTCCCATTTTATTTGGGGTCGGCGCAACACGTTTTTTTCTTCCATTTAATCCTGTCAACCGTCATACTTCCTTAACTTCCTTTTCTTTCATATCACTGTTCACACAATCCATCCATCTTTTCTTTGGCTTCCCTCTCCCTCTCTACCCATCCACATGTATACTCATAACTCTTTTAGTAACATGTGTTTCATCTCTCCTCTTTACATGACCATACCAAGACAAACGATTCCCCTTTACATAATATATTTATTTATAATATCATATTTGAAATTAAAAGTTATTATCGATATAATAACTTCTAATTTCAAAAAAGTTACTATACCTACTTACAAAAAAAAAAGAATTAAAAAAAGAATTTTCATTCAAGAATCCTTCCTACGTCCGACTTCAGTTGTAGAGACTGACTTGTCGGATTGTCGGGAAAAGTCCGTACTCAAGACTAGCTAATACACTTAATAAACTAGCCGAAAGTTTGAAATCCATACCAAATGGCTTGACGTTATCGAAACAATTGAAATTTCTATTAATAAAAAAAGGCCGTATACCGTTGAGGAATTTAAAACTGATAAATTCTAAATTGATCTACCTTTTATTAATATACCTCGATGTAAATATGAAACAAATAAATGACTAATAATACATTTCCTTTAAGATTAAAATTAATAAATAAATGAATTGATAATTATTTAATTTAATTTAATTTTAAAACAAATTTTGTAATGAATTTTTGACAAATTTTAGCATAATTTAATAAATTGTAATAATAATATCCATCGTTTCACCGCAACCGTTACCAGGTCATCGGTCCACCTTGTAGGTAGGCTTCCAACGCTACGTCTTCCGGTACGTGGTCGCCATTCCAGAACCATTCGGGCCATCCATTGTGCGAGCAATGTGCCCTGCCCATTGCCACTTAAGTTTGACGATTCTTCGTGCTATGTTGGTAACCTTGGTTCTCCTGCGGATATCCTCATTCCTGATTCGATCACGCAAGGAAACTCCAAGCATAGCCCTTTCCATTGCCATTTGAGTGACTTTAAGTCTTCTCATGAGGCCCATTGTAAGCGACCACGTTTCAAAGCTATATGTCATTACTGGCAATACGCACTGGTCATAGACTTTCGTTTTGAGACACTGTGGTATATTGGACGAGAAGATACCGCACAGCTTCCCGAACGCTGCTCAGGCAAGTCGGATTCGACGACTGATCTCTTTCTCGAAGTTTGACCTTCCCAACTGGACCGTCTGTCCCAGGTAAACGTAGTCGTCCACAACTTCGAGTGTAGAGTCCCCGATCTTGATAGGAGTGGGTGCTACATGGCTGTTTACCATGTTTACTTTGGTTTTGTCCATATTCATTTTAAGTCCCACTGTTTCGGAAGCTCTACTGACGTCACCAAGCATTGTACTGAGCTCCTCCGTAGTCTCAGCCATGATGACTACGTCGTCGGCAAACCGAAGGTGATTGATGTACGCGCCATTGACATTAATAGCCAGCCATCTCCACTCCAGAACCTTGAATACATCCTCCATTGCTGCCGTGACCAATTTCGGAGAAATAACGTCTCCCTGCCTCACGCCCCGCTGCAAGAGGATAGGTTTCGAAGTCTTGTCTTGTAGTCGGACTGACATGGTGGCGTTTTTGTACAAACACTTTAGCACTTCGATGTACCGATAGTCAATTTGACACCGTTGGAGAGACTGCAGTACAGCCCAAGGCTCAATCGAATTAAAGGCTTTCCCGTAGGCCACAAACGTGGTCCGTTCATTGTGGTAGCACTTGAGGGAGGCCTATGTCCAGCAGTGGATGTCTTTCGGCTGAAATGATGATTATGATGGACGTAGGTTATATAACCATTTCTTCCACTCTGCCCTGTTACTTGTCATGCTATCACTAACTTCCTTTTCTTTCATATCACTGTTCACACAATCCATCCATCTTTTCTTTGGCCTCCCTCTACCTCTCCACCCATCCACATGTATACTCATAACTCTTTTAGTAACATACGTTTCATCCCTCCTCTTTACATGACCATACCAAGACAAACGATTCCCCTTCAACTTTTCAGTCACTGGCGCCACTTTCAAATAAAATCTCAATAAATAATATTCATAAACAGTAAAGTTATTAGCGTTTGTTTATATCCCAAAATGTCACTCAATTTATGGAAATATTGTACAGGCTTTTGATTATGAATGAATAAATGACGATCAAAATGGAAAAACACTGCGCGTAGTATTTTCTAGTAGTAGTTGTTATGAATGATTGATTCTATTATGAGTTTACCAATTATGATAAATTTTCGTGGACAAATTTGTTTTTTTTTTTTTACTTTTGGCAACACAAATATGATCAGTAACGGGCACGGATAGAGCCTCATTTTTTTGTACTAATCAAAAAATTGGGGTGTATACATTTAAGATGATTGTATAATAATAATAATCCTCCCGACAGAAATTTGGCCACGGTGGCCTATTTCAGCAGAGATTAGCCAACTACACAGGAGATATTATAATGCACAAATGTGTATGCAAACAGATTAACTCTCTGTTCCTTTTTTGTTTTTGTTCTTTGTTCGCCGAGTCACGCATTCGTTTGTCTGTCAATCTACTTTTAAAGTCGATCGAATAAAAAGCATGTCTGTCAATGTAGGGGACGATGGGGGAATTGCGGACGCGGGGTAAATACGGACTCACATATATCTACTTTATCCCCGCCACCCGCGTCCCGCCGCCGCGATCACGCATTACGTTCCGACATCTTTAGTTTCCTCCAAACATTCCCGACAGGCGGCTGCGCACACGCTTCAAGGTAATTGAATTTTAACATTTTTTGTGATTTTGATGTAATTTTTGATGTTTACTATTTTGAGTGTTATTCAAAAAGATTAAAGTGTCAGTAAAAAGTCATATTTTCTGTCGATTGCGATATTAATGACGAGTAAAAAGTACAATCGTTTGCTTTGATAAATTTTATTAACCTAAAAATTTTGTTATTATACTTTTTCTAACTCGTTTGGGTCAATTGCGGACAAATGGCCTGGGGTAAATACGGACGTCCGTTTTTACCCCATTATTGATCTTAACCTATTTTTTTACGTTATTTTTTGTATATAATAATATTTTTATATTCCAGATGCCTCGAAAATATATTAGGAAAAAAGCACCAGCCTATACCATAGAAACTTTACAAAAAGCTGTGCAAGAAATTAAAGAAAAGAAGACTCCTTTTCGACAGGTGGCAGAGAAGTATGGCATTCCCAGAGCGACCCTTTTCGATCAAGTGCAAAAAGCCTGTGTTAGTACCATGCCAAAAAGAGGTAAGAAGTCAGTATTTAATGAATCTCAAGAAAAAGAACTGGTTGAATTCATATTAAAATCTTGCAAAGCCTTCTTTGGAATAACTATTCCTACCCTAAGAAAAATAGCATTTGATTTTGCCACTGTTAATAACATACCAAATAACTTCAATAAAGATACCAAAATGGCAGGTATAGATTGGTATTATAATTTTATGGCGAGACACCCCCATATATCACTTCGAAGACCAGAAGCTACTTCAATAAATAGAATCACAGCATTTAATCAAGAAGAAACGGATATATTTTTTGAAAATTTAAAAACACTCATGTTAAAGCACCAATTTAAATCGAATTCAATCTACAATGTTGATGAAACTGGGATTAGTACTGTACAACGAAATTCCAGGATTCTCGCACCAAAAGGATTAAAACAAGTAGGCAAATGTACCAGCGCAGAACGTGGTTCCTTGACAACAGTTATAAATTGTTTCAATGCTGCAGGCACATACATTCCCCCATTTTTTATATTTAAACGAAAGCGAATGAATGCACTGCTTATGAAGGATAGTAATAGTAACATGGTAGCTTGTGTTTCTGATTCAGGCTGGATAACAGAGTCAATTTTTGTTGATTGGCTTCAACATTTCAAGGCATTTGCAAAACCATCTGCAGATGATCCTATTTTATTAATACTGGACAACCATGAAAGCCACGTTAGTTTGAGAGCTCATGAGTTTTGTCGCAAGAATTTTATTCATGTTTTGACGTTACCACCTCACACATCCCATAGAATGCAACCTTTAGATTTAACTTTCCATGGTCCACTAAAAACGGCATATAACAGAGAATGTGAATCCTTCATGGTCAACCATCCAGGCACCAAAATTACGGCATATGATGTTGTAGGCCTTTATACAAAGGCTTTTAATAGAACCACAAGCACTGAAAAAGCTATGAATGGCTTTAAGTCTGCTGGAATTTGTCCAATGGATCAAGATAAATTCAAAAACACCTTTGAAAGTTTTGGGGATATAGTTACATCAGATTCTCTTCTTGAACAACAGATACAAACAAATACTAACAATCCAAGCCAAAATGAGTCTCAGAATGAATCTCAAGTTGACTGTGATGCTGTCAATGAAAATATTTATAATCTAATAGAACCTCAAGAAATATTTCCCAATATTGACGCAAACTTTGAAGATTTAAATAAAACAATACCTACGTCGGCATTAGTGGGCGATGTTAGTGAAACTGGTGCTAATCAAAGTATAACAAGTCAAACTTGTCCATCTCCCTCAGTACCACTTAGTGATGTAGTGCAAGTACCAACCCTAAAACCATCTCGTACAAAACGATTAGTTAAAAAAAAACATTCCATTATTTTTACCAGCACACCGGAAAAAGAAAACTTAGAGCAAAAAGAACAAAAGAAAATAGAAAGGAAGAGAAAGAACCTAGAACAAGAAAAGACCAAAACTTTAAATAAGAAACCAAAAAATACTAAAGAAAAACGACCAAAAGGTTTAAGAAACTTAAATAATTTTGAATGTGAAAAAGAAAATGATGAATATTTCTGCATTTATTGCCAAGAAAAGTATTGTGACCCACCCACCGAAGATTGGATTATGTGTTCAGAATGTAAGAATTGGGCACATGAGAATTGCAGTGCTGGGTCTTCTTCAAGAGGCTACATTTGTGAATTCTGCAAATGAAATGGAACCTCATCCGTAAATACCCCATGTCGTCCGCAATTAACCCAGCAATAGTCCGTATTTACCCCAAGAGCTAAGGGTAATTACGGACAAGAAGGTTTTTGTTATTCGTTAAAATTTAATTAATGTTGATTGATCTCATATAATAATTAATGTTGATTTGATAGGTTAACAAATATAGTTTAATAATTAATAAAGAAAGACTGATTATTATTAAAAGTTTGAGTTTTATTTATGATTTCGCTTAAGCGTCCGCAATTCCCCCACCTTCCCCTACTTTTAAAGTCGATCGAATAAAAAAAGCGTACTGTAAATGTAAACAAATGTCGATCAAAACTATTCTGTGTAAATTTCATCCAACATGTGACGCGACGATGCGGAAACGGTGCACAGCCTTGGTGCACAGGGTCCGTGCCAGCTCCAACACTATCCTGAGGATGATGGCTGAGAGGTATGACTGTCGGGTACATATTTGAATGTCGAACATTAAAATACCTACAGGTAAAATGTCAACGTTTAAAACATCGAAAATTTAAATATCGATTGTATCATAATATCGAAAATTGTTACACCGAAGGTTAAAAGATCTAACCTTGAAATGTCGAGTCATAAAAATATGTAATGATTTAAAAATATCGAAAGTCATTATACCTAAGTTCAAAATTTCAACATTGAATATACCCAAGTTCATTATAAATACGTTAAAAATACCTATTCGTTAAAATATTGAACAAATTTTGATTATGTGGTAGAGAAAAAGTAGCGCTCGTCGGCTGCTGCCACGGCAACGCTCGCTTCGCTCATTGTATATATGATTCATCATTTTAACCTGGGTTAAATAGGTTAGGTTAGGTTAGAACTGTGACCAATCGCGCGCGAGCCGAGCGAGCGAAGCTACTTCAAGCTAAGCTAGTTCAAGTTGTTCGCAGATTTTTTTTCACCATTTTCTAATTATCCGGGTTTTCGCAATATCCAAATTATCAAATTACCCTGTGCATACATAATAAATAAATATCGATATTTAGAACATTCGATACTCTGAACTTCAATATTTAGGACATTCGATACTCTGTACTTTCGATATTTAGGTATTTCGATGTCACTTTTGTAGATAATTAGATTTTAGATATATTGGACGTAGTTTCAACCAAAGGGCATTGGAAAGGGCTTTGCTCGGAGTTTCCTTGCGTGATCGAATCAGGAATGAGGATATCCGCAGGAGAACCAAGGCACAAAGAATCGCCAAACTTAAGTGCAGGACACAATGCTCGCAGAACGGATGGCCGTTGGAGCCGAAAGGTTCTGGAATGGCGACCACAGACATTTTACATTTTACCCGTAGGTATTTTAATGTTCGACAATTCGAGTGTTTTAATTACGTTTTAATTTAATTTTAATAATTTAATGGGAACAATTTATAATTTAATTTAAACAATATATTTTATTTATTTTTATAAAGGTGGACCGATGACCTGGTGAGGGTCGCGGGAATCCGATGGATGCGAGACGCACAGGACCAGTCGGTGGCGGCATTTGGCCTATGTCCAACAGTGGACGTCTTTCGGCTGAAATGATGATGATGATGATGATGATGATTTTTATAATTTTACTTTGACATAAAAAAATGAATTGAATTGAATTTTAATGTAATTTAGCATAATTGTTTAACGTGTATTTGTGTAAATTGTAATTTGTAGTGTCTTAATATGGGAATAATTTCCTGATAATTAAATGATTAATATTAAAATTATTATTAACTCTCATAGTCCGTCAGGACGGCAATCCAACACGACCGGAGAGACATCAGGCGCCGGACCAACAGCTTGACGTGGTTTCCGAGGTAGTGAGGTGTCATACCACCAACTTCCAAACTCTGGACTGCTACAGAGTATTACTAATAGAAAAATCCATACACAACAGTCACACTTGCGACCACGAGGCCAACGAGGCAGTTATGATATTTAAAAGAGATTATACCTAACGTAACGTACGTAGAAATTGATTAGTTTTGAAATTATTATTAATATTTAATAATGTTTTTTTTTTTCTAAATTGTAAGTATTATTACAGTGAATATTGTATAATGTAGAAGCATATTTTCAAAGTTTGTAAATGTGAGTACCATGGAGCTATTTTATGGTTTTTAGGTTACTACTGGACTTGTTTGACATAAATAAGCATGGCAGTTGAGAGTTTGTCATGCTCACTCAAATGTCTCACTGATGGTGGCGCGTGTGTTGGATCATTCGGTTCCCTTCAAAATGGTTGAGCTGAGTGGTGCGTATATTAGCGTCATGTCCGTGAACGGGCGCTGTCACTTGAGACTGGTCATCTCTTAGCTGCCAGTTGCTATTTTAATATCTATATTTAGTTTTTATTTTTATTTGCATTGTTCTCACATGATAGCGACAAGAAACATGTAACAGAGATATTTGTAATTACAAAACATGATTGAAAAGAGTGTCCATGGAGTTTCTTGCACATTCTTCTCCATAGAGATCTACGCTTTGGAATGTGCAATTAGCATCATTTTTTTTTCTGACTGACTGACTTCTTGACATATCAAAAGTGCCTGTAAATGGTTTATTTGAAATAAAATGCTTTTGATTTTGGTTTTGTAGAATACCTTGCCGTAGCCCGATGATTCTCCAAAATTAAGTGGCAGTGGGCAATGAACGTAACTCGCTTAACAGATGGTTGAT
Source organism: Mythimna vitellina (assembly GCA_949316375.1). Taxonomy (NCBI): domain Eukaryota; kingdom Metazoa; phylum Arthropoda; class Insecta; order Lepidoptera; family Noctuidae; genus Mythimna; species Mythimna vitellina. The sequence goes on along the minus strand of OX438711.1, from coordinate 5,961,171 downwards.
GGTGCCGAATTGTTTAAGAGTGGCGACCGCGTACCGGAAAACGCAGCGTTGGAAGGCCTCCCACAAGTTGGACCGATGACCTGCCCCTAGAAGGCCGATTGTACATACGTCTGTACAACTTGAATGACCTTGAAAAAGCTTAATTGTCGTTTTGTAGACACGCCTCCTACAAGGTGGACCGATGACCTGGTAACGGTTGTAGGAGTACGATGGATGCGAGACGCACAGGACCGTTCAATGTGGTGGCACTTGGGGGAGGCCTATGTTCAATAGTGGACGTCTTTCGGCTGAAATGATGATGATGATGATGACACACGTTTGTACGACTTTTTTTTGCCGAATATTTTGATTTGTATATCTTTGTTTTCCTAGAAAAATCCAGAATTCTTTTTTAAATTTATTTTTTACTTTTTTGGTGATTTACGTGAAAACGCGCAATGACCTAATAATAATACCCCAGGGGGTTAAAGGTCGCGGGAACCCGATGGATACTGGACCCACAGGATCGGTCGTTGTAGCAACACTTGGGGGAGGCGTATGTCCAGCAGATATCGTCGATTGAAATGATGATGATGAGAATAACTTACCTCCACTAAGTTTATGTTTCTCACTTTCACACCGGAAACGCTCCTACTAGTTGATTTGACGGTTATAATAGCCTGAAACAAAAAAAAATCCATTCATTATTTTACAAACAACATAGATTATTTTATTCATAACATACTCGTACAGTAGTAAGCAGAAGTCAAATCTCAAAGCATGCTCGACCAAGTCACACATTAACACCGCTGACAGACACGATATCTCGGCTCAATTCAGCTCAATGCGAGCTCGAGTGCTATCCTTTGGAGACACGCAAACTTTTTTACCAACGAAAAAAAAACCTTATTTTAACTGTTCAGTGGACGGTTGTTTAAATTTAACATTAAACAGTGAATTGACGTTTTTTAGGCTACCAGTTGTTTCAGAGAGGTAAGTAGATATTTGCTTGTATTTTTATCGTTTGTTTTAACGTCACACAGAACAGGCTCGAGACGAGAAAATAAAGACGATTTTGTTGCCGTGTAATATTTTTACAATTCAGATTAGGTAGACATTTATCAGTCGCACTCGGACAGTTCGGCGCCACGCGCTTACCCTAGCGCGATCGCCGAGCGTAGGTGTGAAAAGTGAAGTCTTCTGTACCCATCTATTCTGTGTTATACCCCTTATTTTTGGTGAGAGGGTGCGTCAGTCTTACTGACCAAAACCCACGTGTGTACCATCAGTTGCCCTCTAAGTTTCAGGGCCGCAACTCTTTCGAACAATCTCGTAAGCATGTAGTACTCTGGGGTACAGTTGTACCTATTATTCCTTTGTTTTTCGTTGTAAATCGTCAAACTTTAAGCTTCTTGTGCCAGAGTACCTATTAAAGGCTTTTTTTTTACTGGGTGGGAAAATCATCTTATGATAAATCCCGCTTTTGGGCGGAGCGAGAGATAGTGTCAGACTTTTACTGACTAAAAACCCACTCCTGTTCCTTCGTTGCCTTCGTCCCAGAGCCCCTGGTTTCGCTTTCACACTACCCGTGGCCCCAGTAGGCTTCTACCCTGCTGGGCCCCTACGATTTGCTGACATCTCCTTGAGGCGCGCGTGGAACAGTACGCACCGTCGACGACTTGGGCTTGGTCTGGACGGTTACCGGACGGTGGGACGGCGAGCCACCCATTGCTCGCCGTCCGCAAGCCCGGGCCTACGGTGGGCGGAAATCGGGATTGGAATCCCGGCGGTGGTTGGAGCGTAAGGACCGTTGCCTCACGCGATCGGCCGCTAAAGGTAAGATTTGAGCAACGCGATTACAACAGATGACTGCGACACAAGATTAAGTTTATTGTTTATTTCTATTCTCAATGCTCGCTTTATATTAAATGTATGGACAAAATTAAGACAAAGACACGACACGTGACATGAGAGAGACAACGGACCTGGGGCCTTAGTCTGCTATTTTTATAAATTCGTCATTCCAACACGATTCCTTTGTCATTTTGCTAAAAGTTCGTAATCTGCTAATTCATAATGATCGATCATTGATCGGTCAATGGTCTCGTAATAGAGTTGTGGTAGAATGACAATATCGAGCTTATTAAAAGCAACGACTGCACAATGACGCTCTAATGGTATGTCACTAAACAAAGGAACTGTCAAAATTTTGGCAGACTGCCGCATACGTCAGACATTATGTACGAGATTACCATTCTGTGCCACTTCTTTCAATGTAGTGTCAATGTTTGACCATTGGAAAGTCATAATGACGCCATTATATTAGTAGATTACCGAACTTGTCAAAATAAACAATTATGAAACCAATGATAGGCCATTCTAACTCTATTGTAATAGCAAACTGAGGCCCTGTGCTGTCGCGTGTCGTGACGTTTCCGTCAGAAATTATGAAATATTACCTAATTTTTTTCTAAATGAGCGGGTTTATTAAGAAGACAAAAAACTTTCTGACCTTCTCTCACGTTTTCCGATTAAGTACGACTCTGTCGCGGTATTCTGCCCTGTGTCGCAAGTTATAGTCCCCTGTCTTAGTCGTGTACCTCAAATCGTACCTTTTAATTTATTGATTGATTTATTTATTTAATACTTTATGCACAAACGTACAGCGGCGGACTTAATGCCTTAGGCATTTTCTACCAGTCAACCTTAGGGTGATGCAGAGATAGTGGTAGGTGCAATAAAAGAGAGAGAAAAGGCGAATAATAACAATACATTCACAAATTAATAAACTATTTACATATACACTACACCAATAAAGTCAAACAATTGGTTCAAATCGACAATTTGAAAACATTAACGCTGTGATGACACTACTGCCAACTTCTTACGAATTAGCTCGCTAACTTTGGTTTTGAATGTTAATCGATTTGTTGCCATCCTAATCTCCTGGGGGAGCACATTCCACAAAGAAATAGCTTGAACAAAGAAAGAACAGTGAAGAAAATCAGTACGATGATTGGGACATTGAAGTAGGCAGTTATGAGATGAGCGCAGATTTCTATTGTGGTTGGCGTAAATGTATTGAAAGTGAGGGGCTAACTAACTAGGGTAATTAGGAGAATCAAGAAATGAAAACAAGGTAGTGAACGCTTTAATCGCGTGCTGCTGCGTCAGTTGCCTATGAGCCCACTTTGTTCGTGGCTGTCGAGGTAAGCGCGTTGAGTTGTACTCCACGCGCTTGCCTCGACAGCACCTCAGTACCCCAAAGTACAGCTGACAATAAATCACCAGCACTAAGATATTCATAGTATTCTGGGAAAGAAAAAGGCAAGTGATGGGCCGGTCTTCCATAATGCCAGAATGGAAAGTTATTATTGTTATAAATATTGCTTGTAAAAACAAACTTTTCTTCACAAAAATAGTTTTAATATGCCTACTTTGCGTATGCTTTTATTATAAATTATGATAAAAAAAAACTGGGCAAGTGCGAGTCAGACTCGCAAATTCAAAATTCAAAATTCAAAATTCAAAATTCATTTATTGGTGTGATTTTTAGTACATTTTACATGAGATCTTAATAATAAATGAATAGTTAGTTCCTCAAAAATCTACCTTAAAGGTGTACACTCTTTCTCATATTTAGTAATTATTATAAATCAGAATTAATCAACATATTAAATAGAATAATTATAACATAACATAACTCAATTAATAGAAATTAGAATAATAATGCAATGTCAAAATGTAATAAATATCAATGTCAATTAACTTACTAAAATAATAATACAATGTCAAAATTAAATAAATATCAATGTCAAGTAACTATACTAAAAATAATAATACAATGTCAAAAATAAATAAAATCAATGTCAAATAGCTTACAATTTATCATTAAGGAATTCGTCAATATTATAATAACATTTCTCCAATAAAAAATGTCTTAATTTACTCTTAAATTGATTAATATTTAGGTCCTTAATTTCATTTGGTAATTTATTAAATATTTTTGGGGCCATACATAGTATGCTTTTGTGCATCAAGGCGGTTTTTGATGGTCGAATGCATAGTTCATGTCTATATTCTTGTCTGATTATTTTGTAGCGATGTTCAGATGCTTTTCTAAATAGTTGCATGTTCTTTTTAACAAATAAAGCAGTCTCAAATATGTACAAGCAAGGTAAAGTCATAATTTTTAACAATATAAAATAAGGTTTGCAGCTATCAGTTATTTTTATACCGGTAATAGCTCTAATGCATCTTTTTTGCGATTTGAACACCATGTCTTTATTGCAGGAGTTACCCCAAAATATGACTCCGTAGCGTAGTATAGAATCGACATATCCATAGTATGCAGTGACTGCCGCTGCTTGATTGACTACTTTCTTTAGTTTGTACAAAGCGAAAGCGAACTTACTAATTTTTTTAATTAACATTGAAGTATGCTGTTTCCAATTAAGTTGATTGTCGATTGTTAAGCCTAAAAATTTGGTATTTGCGACTTCTTCAATTTTTTCATTATTAAAAATTACATTTAGTTCCGAATTAGTTACTCTTTGCCGAAAGTTCATAATTTTTGTTTTCTTCAAGTTTATAATTAAGTTGTTATGCTCCAACCAGTTAACTGCTTGTTGTAATGCATTGATTATTTTAGCTTCAAAGTCTTTATTATTTTTGTCAAGTTCAACAATGATAGTACTGTCGTCGGCAAACAATGTCATAGGATAGGGTATATTCTGGAGAAAGTCATTTATATATATAATAAATAATAAAGGTCCTAGCACACTGCCTTGGGGCACGCCGTAAGATATTATGCGTTCTTTGGATGTGTATTTTATAACAGTTTTATTTAACTTACAAATTCGACTTATTTCTGTGTGTTGTTTTCTATTTTTTAAGTAAGATTTTATGAGTGATAAGACATTTCCTCTTATCCCGTACGCATTTAACTTGCTCAGCAATATTTCATGGTTGACCAAGTCAAATGCCTTGGTCATGTCCATGTAAATTGCTGATACTGGGATTCTTTCATTCATGTTAGCTATGATATCATTAAGAAAGTCATATATTGCCATATTTATTGAATGATCTTTCCTAAATCGTTTTTGTTCTTTTACAAGTATATTATGTTTGTTGAGGTATGCCTCTATAGACCTATAGATCCATTTTTCGAGTATCTTGGATATAACCGGAATGAGAGCTATTGGCCTGTAATTTTTAATGTCTTTTTCATCGTCTTTTTTAAATAAAGGTTTTATGACAGTAGGTTTAAGTTTCTCAGGGTAGCTTCCAGACTCAATACTTAAATTAAATATGTAGCTGAGAGGATGTGATACTATTTCTGAAACATATTTTAGAACCTTTGTTGAAATGTCGTCGTATCCTACACTATTTTTATTTTTTAAATCTTTTATTATTTTATTTACTTCATTTGGTATGATAGGGGCCAAAAACATTGACTGTGCAGAGAAATTTATTTTATTATCAGTGGTTAATTGTGTCGAAGCAGTGGAAAGTTTTTCTGCTTGGCTTATGAAGTAGTCGTTAAAGGTATTTGCTATGTCTTTGGGAGTAGTGTATGTAATTCCGTCATAATTTATTTCTTTTATATACTCTGGTGGAGAGTTGCTTCTATTTCCATTTATTATATTCCATGTCATTTTCGATTTATTATATGCTGTCTCAATTTTATAATTATTCTTTGCTAATTGTGTCAATTTTATAATTTTCTTAAGTCTGTTTGAATAATTTCTAAGTTTTGTCACATTTATCTTAGATGGATTTAATCTATGTTGCCATAACAACCGTCTTTTTATTTGGCTACACCGTCTAATACCAGGCGTTATCCAATTTGGATTCCTTATTAATTTTCTTTTTTTATACACAATTGGAAAACATAAATTATAAAACAATTGGAATAGGTCTAAAAAGTTGTTATAAGCTACGTTAGGGTCTTTAGTGAGGTAGATATCAGAAAAGGAAATTGATTTCAAGCAGTCTTTGAATTTCATCAAGTTTTCATTACTATAGTCACGCACTTTTATATTCCAGCTTTTGATTAAACATGTCTTTTTTACAGGAATTTTTAAAGTTTGTGCCGTGTGATCCGACATATGTAGATCAAGGACATTATGAGTACATTTTCGTGAAATATTATGTGCAAAATTATCAATACACGTATTACTTTGTAATCTAGTTGGTTGATTAATTTGTAAACATAGATTGTACTTCAATAGGAAACTAATAAATTCAAGAGATAATTTATCTTGTTTTAAAATATTAATGTTAAAATCACCACATAGAATTACATTCTTGTTCGAGTTGTAACAGTATTTTGATAATATAATGTTCAATTTTGAATAGAAAACTTCTAAATTGTTTATCTTTGGTACTCTGTATATACAAATAATGATTGTGTCATGTGGTATTAGTTCTATTGCACAAACTTCGACAACGCCTTCAATTGACATTTTACTGACATTCGTAAGTTCTTTATATTGGAGACCAAATTTCACCAAAATACAGGCTCCTCCTCTTTTCGTACTTCTTGTATAGTAAGCGGCTAATTTATAATTAGGTATTGAAAGAAGCTCCTCGTGTCCTCGCTCCATAAAGTGTTCCGTGATGCAAATTATGTCTATACTGTTTCTTTGTTGAGCTAGTTCTTGCAGGTGTAGTGTTAGTTGGTCCACCTTGTTGATGAGTCCCGCGATATTTTGATGCATAATAATCAAATAGTTATAGAAAAAACATGTCTGAATGCTCAATTTCTGAGGTAGAAGAATTAGATATTGTCATATTATTTTCATCGTCGATTTCAGTTATAGTCCTCTTGAGATTAGCGAAAATATTCCTTATTCCTGTTCCATTTATGTGTCCTTGTATCGCAGAAAACATTTCATAGCCACAAGTTAATTCTGCATTAGAGTCCAATAAGTAGGCATATTCGTGCGTTAAGTTGTCTAGATATAAGAGATTATTAAAAGTTTCTACTCTTGCATTATATATAGTTGTATAATAGCCGTATCTGTACGTCGGAAGGCAAATAATCACATTCGTGTTATTGATTTTCCCGATGGTTTCTCTAATAAGAAATATAATATCGTGATAGTTTCCAGTCCGTATGAAGTCCATCTCTCCCATCATAATAACACAGTAGTCATTTTTATTAAAGTTTTTTATTTTATGATCAATGCCCTGCAGCATTTGTTGAATATCACCGCCTGGATAAAGATAGTGGCAATAATCATACATATAAAAAGTATCCTCAATTAAGTTGCATAAATTATTCCTTTTATTGTTGCTAATTATACATAAGTTTTTCCTCGTACGGTTTTTTTTTAAGAAACGATTTTTATCGCCTTGCGGGTTCGTCATTAAATGGGTATCATATTGTGTTGATTTGTCAGTCTGCGCGGGTAAATTGTTAGTTTTAGTCTTGTTAGTCTTGGGTGTTGTCTGGGGGTTGTTATTTGTTGTAATGGTTTTGTTCCTCCTTTTCTTGTTAGTTAATGGTGATGTACTATTGTCACTAACTATATCGGTTGTTATTTTTTTATAAATATTTTTCTTCTTAGTTAATTCGTCGATAGTGTTTTTAAGTTGGGTATTCTCTAAGTTTAAAGTTTCGACTTCTGCGTGTGCTGCCTCTAATCCCAATGTTAATTCCTTAATTTTATTTTGTAGTTGGGTTATTTCATCGTTATGTTCTTCGTCTGACATTTCCGGCAAACTATTGCTAGTGGTACAATTTAAGTCGGTGGTTATGTTTAAATCTTCATTTGTATCCGAATGTCTGCGCTGGCGCTGACGTCGCTGAGTGATATTACCGAAGAAGTTCATTGTAAGATAACTAAAATTGTCAAGTTAACAATTTTATCTAATACAAAAAGTGACCCAGCCGGCGGGGTTCGAACGCACGACTATATGTGCGGCAGCCGACTGTTTGAGTTATCTAACTAGCTGAACTGTTATAGTTGATGTTGAAATTGGTGATCCGTATGTGCGAGAAAGATTTTTAAATAATAAGAAGTCGTTAGATATGAGTCGTGCCAGTGGAATTTTTTTCCTTACAACTCAAGTGATTCAAGTTTGAACTGCGAATTATTTTATAAGTTTTGTTCACTTATTATGCACTGTTAGTCACTTATTCTGCACTGTTGCTTCACTTGAGTTCATGATTTTAATTATATTGTTCGTAAGAGGGTTTTTAACACTATTCACAAATGTTAAATTATTTTCCATAACACTCAAGTTTTTTTCGAAGATAACATTCACACTTAATATTTATAACTTGCTTAATGTTTTTAGTGCACACTTATTGTTATTAAACTTTGTTTATTATTATTAGTGAATTTTAAAAAACAGAGAACAGCAATTCAAATGCTTGTAGCTAAAGCGCCATCTAGCGTCTCATCGCCATCTAGCGCACACTGAGGCATAGCATAGTAGTGTTTAGAATGTTCCCACTGTTGGGAATGAGGCCCTCTCTAGGAAAGGGAATGGACCGTGATTCAAAACGCGGGTCTAGGGCGTGTTGGTAGATGTCACATGTCTTCAATTCGGTTCTAGGACATGCCGGTTTCCTCACAATTTTTTCTTTCACCGTTTTGAGAGCAGTGGTGATGAAATAAATTACACCAAGTAATGCGCCTGGCTGGGTTTGAACCCGCGACCTACAACTCGTAAGTCGGGGCCGTTTCCACTCGGCCACCACTACACACTGACGGTTCCGTACGTACAAACTAACTTATGTAAATAGTTCAATTCCCGAATCGAGTCTCGAAGATTGTTTCGAATTGAAAAAAGTTTTTTTTGTGACGTAACAACAAATTTACAGTTTTCAGATTTATTCCTATACTTGTGCTATAAGACCTTGCTTCATGCCAAATTTTAGTATTCTAGGTCAACGGGAAGTACCCTATGAATTTCGATTTCCTTAGAAGTGTCAAATTTACATAAACGGCCGTATCTTTTTTTTTCCTTAACTTAGAAGTTTAATTTTTTGACAGCTTCAAGAGAACGCAGACCTGAGTATATGGTTTTAAATTCAACTCGATAACTCCACGCATACTCGAGATCAAGGGTCTTGACAGACAGACAGACGGGCGGACAAAAAAGTGATCCTATAAGGGTTCCGTTTTTTCCGTTTGAGGTACGGAACCCTAAAAATGTATTATGTCTATATAAGGTGTTTTTATGGACTACATTTGTATCCCATACCAGATAGGTTACAAGGTTATAGTAATCATGTAGGCTTAAATGATTTGGTTGCCATCAACTCAAAAAAAGCTAATCCACCAATGCCGAGGAGTGGCAGGCGCTCGCCTCCTTCTGCGAAGCAGTAATGCTGGCAAAGGAGGCGGCCCTGTCCGCCGCCGGGATTCTAATCCCGATTTCCGGCCACCGTAGGCGCGGGCTTGCGGATGGCGAGCAATGGGCCACAATGGCACCGAGCCCAAGTCGTCGACGGCGCGTATTGTTACACGCGCGCCTCAGGGAGATGTTAGCAAATTGTAGGGGCCCAGCAGGGTCGAAGCCTACTGGGGCCATGGGTAGTGTGAAAACGAAACCCGGGGCCCTGGGACGAAGGCAACGAAGGAACAGGAGTGGGTTTTTAGTCAGTAAAAGTCTGACACTATCTCTCGCTCCGCCCAAGAGCGTGATTTGTCATAAGATGATTTTCCCACCCAATAAAAAAAAAAAAAACCACCAAGGCCCCGGCGAGATTCGAACTCACGATCTCCTGTTTACTAGACAGGCGCTTTAACCAACTAAGCCACGGCGCCTGTAAGATCTTCATTATAATAAGGTTTCGAAAACGTAAAATAGTAAACTTTATGTATTATCTTAATTAAATCAAGGGACTGGAACAACTTGCACGCTGCGGTCTTCCCGTCCGATTATAATTTAGGTGTCTTCAAGGCTTGAGTGAATGGGCTCTTAATAAACTACTGCGCCTCACCATCAACGATTGCATCACTACTTACCATCAGGTGAGATCGCAGTCAAGCACTAGTTTATAACATTAAAAAAAAAACATCTTTGCCGGAGTCTGTGTTTCCTGATAGCTAGAACAACGGGGTCTTTAACTCAAGAGCGAAGGACACGGTGGAGGTGTGCCCCGCTTGGGCAGAGCAACGCCGTGTCCTCGTGGGGGCGATCGGCGGCGGCGATCTCTCGCGCCGGGCCTTAGTACAGGCCATGGTCCGGAGCGAGGAGGAGTGGCAGGCGGTCGCCTCCTTCTCCAAAGCAGTTATGCTAGCAATAGAGGCGGCCGCACACGCGAGGCAATGGCCCTCGCGCCCCAGTCGCCGGGATTCCGATCCCGGTTTCCACAACAACAACAAACACAATAAAAAAAAACTGTAGCGGTAGGTACTTCAGCAGAGAGTTAATTCATTTGTCAGTTCTTCGCCCATGTTATTTATTACATTTATTTTATTTATTTAGTACATGGAGGACTTACAGCTAATAAAATCAGACAAAAATAGAAAACCATAATCATTGGAAAGCCCTTGACAAGTCCTCACGTATAGACATTAGAATAAATTAAAATCTATTGTGATCACAAAAAAAATACTTCGCTTTTTAGTTAAGTAGGATACAGCATAAATGCCTTATAAACAATCTATTAAACCTAATGCTACGAGAATTTGAGGCTTAAGCACCTTCTGGCCGAGTTGTGAATGATATAATTGTGAATGGATCCCAATATATTCCTTGCATATGTCATTGAGAGCAGTGGTGGCCGAGTGGTAACGGCCCCGACTTACGAGTTGCAGGTCGCGGGTTCAAGCCCAGCCAGGCGCATTACTTTGTGTAATTTATTTCATCACCACTGCTCTCAAAATGGTGAAGGAAAACATCGTGAGGAAACCGGCATGTCCTAGAACCAAAAAATTCGAAGACATGTGACATTCACCAACCCGCACTGGGCCCGCGTGGTGGATTACGGCCCATTCCCTCTCCTAGAGAGAAGGCCTGAGTCCCAGCAGTGGGAACATTAAAAAGGCTGATTATGCTATTATGCTATGCTATATATGTCATGGATTCCCCCCCCGTCCTGACGTTGTTGTGAACGGACGTGCTTTCGAATCTCTCCGAACTTTTAAATCATAATTCGTCGTAAAAGTGCTTTTTAGTAGAACATAAACCTACAATATTAGACTGCAGTGCACCAGTGATAAATAGTGAAAAAACTATTGTGAAATATCAAGTGCATCAACTTTAAAAATCAAAATTAATATCTAAACGTACTGCCAAATCTTTAAATTTATACTGTTTTTGGACTTTGATCTCATTAATGAACAAAAGAACTGCTCGAACACTAATCACCTACCTACCGTACCAGTTCGCGCAAGACGATAGCGCCTACCAAATTGAATCACTCCGTTAAGTGTTAACTTGGTTTAGCGGCGTAAGGCGCCGTGTGTGTGCGCGGAGTGTCGCAAGTTCAAATCTAACTTCGAATATTACTTTTCGAAGTTTTAGATTTTATTTAAATCACATTTCCGCAATACTTAAAGAGAAATGCCTCTAAAACGCACACCGCCAGTGTCACCTGCTGTATTAAGTCAGTTACCCCCAGCCCACCAAGAATCAGAGCCCAACATATGCACGTCTGCAGAAATAAATGAAGCCACGGGTCCACAAAACATTACTTGTCGTAGTCGTAATAATAAAAGGAAATACGGAGACAAGGATTTAAATGAATTCAAAGATGAAATATCTGGTGTAATCAAAGACCTTAAAAAGGAACAAAACGATTTCTACTCCAACATGAAATCGATACTCTTAGAAATAAAAACCCAGTACAGCAAACTGCAAGACTCTGTAGACTTCACTGCGAAAAAATATGACGAAATGCTAAACAAAATGCAACAATACGAAGTTGAGAAGAAGGAAAATCGTGACTACATCAAGAAACTGGAAGACAGGGTGGATCAACTTGAAAAACAAGCAAAAATCACAACAATAGAAATAAAAAACATCCCAAAGATCGAGAGGGAATCAAAATTGGATCTGATAAATGTGGTCACTAATGTTGGTACCGCTCTGGATACCACAGTTGCGGTATCGGATATCAAAGACGTTTACAGGATTAACTCAAGCAATTCTATGAATAACACCATAATAGTAGATTTCACTACAGTCTTACTTAAATCCAAGTTATTGCAATCGGTCAGAAATTTTAATAAAAATAATAAAAGCAGTAAATTGAATACAACACATCTACGAGTCCCCGGCCCAAGCGTACCCGTTTACATAACTGACAATCTCCCAGCAAAAACTAGAAAGTTATTCTTCCTGGCGAGAGAATTTGCCTCCCAACATAAATATAAACATTGTTGGACAGCCTACGGTAAAATCTACTTACGCAAAGAGGAAGGCACTCAACGTATCACTGTAAACTCAGAAATGGATTTTGCTAGAATAATGGAAAAATGACTATTTGGCCAATATTCTACATCATTGAATCCCTGCATGTATTTTAATAGCTTTTATAAAATGTTAGTTAGTTTTTTTCAATTGTTTTTTTCTATCTATAGAACACTTTCTTTTTCTAACAAGCACACACACATAAACAATTTCACACACAATCACACACCTTTTTCGCTTCATTTTCGGAAATTTTACAATACAAGATATAAACAAGAAAAGTTTTTTGCCGTTGTTGTCGTTTTTGTACCGATTGCTAACCTACTGAATTTCATTCGTGAGCACAGGAGAGATGTCCCACAGTTTTGTACAGTTTATGCACATTATACTCTGCCTCTATCAATCAAACCGTACTCTTCGATAATTTTAATTTAATAAACAACGATATTGACAACCTTTCAATAGCTGACTCTACTACTTGTGATCTGGCTGATTGCCTAGACCTCATACCGAATAACGAAAAACGTCTCAAAATTATGGTTCAAAACATAAGAAGCATAAATTGTAACATGCCAGGTTTTAATGTTCTATTAGCACAGTCGAGAACGTCGTGGGATCTAATAATTCTCACGGAATGTTGGTTACCGCATACCTCAAATCTTCCGGTGTTAAATGGCTATAACCATTACTCAACAAACAAAAACAAAACACAAAACGAGGGTGTAGTTGTTTACATAAAAAATGGTATACAGGTTAATGTTGTAGAACCTGATTTTCAAGACGCAAATTGTTTAGCAATTCAAATTAATAATGACACCGTTGTTTTAGCTATTTATCGCCCACCATCGTATTACAATATATCTAACTTCCTACAATCCCTTAATGCAACACTAACTAACTATTCTTCTTGTAGAAACATTATTCTCACTGGTGACATAAATATAGATATAAGTACTTCAAATCATGATCGAAATGCTTCACTTTACCTCGATCTGACATCGTTTCATGGTATGCTTCCGGCTCACGTTATTCCAACACACGGAAAAACCTGTCTGGATCACGTCATTCTCAAAACTAAATTGCCAGCAAATGTTTTCATAGCTCAAACAACCCTCACCGATCATTACACTGTCATTCTTTCATTGAATCAATGTTTTCCTAGACACGTAAAACACTTGATCTCACGGATGGATTCCGTAGGACTGCTTTCAGACTTAAATAAAGCAAATTTTCAACCAGTTCTTGAGACGTTTGATGCAAACATAGCAGCTGACAAGCTAATCCACATTCTTAAGACTATAATAGAGTCAAACACTAAAATCATTACAGTCTCCAAGCGGAAAACAATTATGAAACCCTGGATAACCCCTGGTCTCTTGAGATGTATAAAAAACAGAGACAATCTAAATAAGAAAACTAAAAAATGTCCTGACAATTTAATTCTAAAGACTACATACATAAGGTATCGAAACTACTGCAACAAAATATTAAAAAAAGTAAGGATGGAATTTGAAAGAAGGGAAGTGAAGGAAGCTGGAAGGGACAACCGCCGCCTTTGGAAAGTAATAAATAAAGTCTCGAATAGATCAAGACCCAAGACATCACCAACTGACTTAGTAAGCCCGCGCGATCAACCAGTTCAATCCTTAAATAAAATAAACCACTTTTTTGCCAATATTGGATCAACTTTAGCTGGTAGAATAACTGCCCAACGGCAGGGTTATGATGACACCCTTACTAGTACCCCCCTGCCTGTCTTTTCCCATTCCATGGTTATTCTTCCCACTGATGAAGACGAGGTAGGTACTATTATTTCCTCTCTTAAGCGCGACTGTGCCGTGGGCTACGATAATATTTCTTCAAACCTTCTCATTGCACATAAAAATCTTTTACTACCATCCATTACACATATCTGTAATTTGGCGATAGAATATGGTACTTTTCCACATGCATTTAAAACAGCACTTATCCATCCCGTTCACAAGAGTGGAGACCGACACTGTATAAATAATTATAGACCAATAGCAATACTTCCTGCCTTATCAAAAGTTCTGGAACGGCTTTTGAATAACAGATTAGTGAATTATTTGGAGTCAAATAGCTTGCTGTCCCAGTTTCAGTTTGGTTTTCGCACTGGTAAATCGACAGCCATGGCGGTACATGAGCTGACAAACTTTATCGTTTCCGACATGGATGACAAAAAGAAGTCTTTGGCCATATTTTTAGACCTAGCTAAGGCCTTTGATACAGTGTCGGTTCCAATTCTGCTCCGGAAGCTTGAAAACCTGGGTATACGTGGAAATCAGTTGTCCCTCTTCAAGGATTACCTGGCTGACCGCAAGCAATTTGTTAAAATTGATAACCACTTCAGTGACACTCTTCCTGTAGCTTTTGGAGTTCCCCAGGGAAGCATTCTTGGACCCACATTGTTTCTGGTCTATATTAACGACCTCTGCAACCTCTCTCTTCGGAACGGACGGATTATTACCTTTGCGGATGACACTGTGCTTCTTTTCAGTGCAGACTCATGGGAGGGGGTATATAACTATGCTCAAGTCGGGTTTAATACGGTAAACGATTGGCTGAGATCCAACATACTCACCCTAAATTCCGATAAAACTAAGTATATAGCCTTTACTCTACGGAACAGCCCGCAGTTGTCTCTTCAACCAAATTTCATTCTTGCTCACTCCTGTCCATCCCCTCATAACGGTAATTGTTCTTGTTCCAAATTGCAGAAAGTCGACAATATTAAATACTTGGGGATCACCTTAGATTCTAACTTAAATTTTGCTGCACATATAAATAGTCTCACTAGCAGAATACGAAAATTTATTTTTGTGGTTAAGAGTCTGCGGTCTATACTTAACTCCAAGCAACTACTATCTGTTTATTGTGCTTTGTGCCAATCGCTCCTGACATATTGCATCACTTCATGGGGCGGAACGTTTAAGACTAACCTCTTGGCACTTGAAAGGGCTCAACGGGCTGTCCTTAAAGTTGCACTATTCCTTCCTTTCCGACATCCCACTGTAGAAGTTTATAAGGCTTCTAAAGTCCTCTCAATTCGGCAGCTCTTTATACTTCATGTTGTTTTGAAACAACGATCTTTGATTCCTGTTATAAACACCCATAATAGTTCTGATTTGAGAAGCAGAAGGAGGAATTTATGCCAAGCTACATCCGTTAAAACCAAGTTTGCGCGAAACTTCTTTTCTTTTCTTGGCCCATTTTTATACAATAAACTGAATAATTTACTCTCTATTCATACACTAAACAAATCAATTTTTAAAAGAAAAATTACTGACTGGCTTATTACTTTAGATTATAACCAAGTTGAAGATCTTTTTAAAACAATAATCTAACAAAATGTTCTTTTGGAACACACACAGTTTTCCCCACATCACACACCTACTCCTTACATCACACACACACTCTCCCCACACACATTCACATACATTCTCCCAAAAAAATTGTGCATGCATTTTTAATAAATTAAGTACTTTATATATATATATATATTTTTTCCATTGTAATTAACTTATAATTATTAATGTAATTAAATAATGTAATTGAATAATGTAATTAAATAATGTAATGAAATAATGTAATTAAATAATGTAATTAGATGATTATAATTATTGTAATGAATTTGCGTGAATCAAATGGTCTTCTGCACGACAATTATTAATCTTAAATTTTGTTTCTGGGGGCCTGGTGACCTGACACACAGGTTTTGTAAAAAACTTAGTTCAGGCACCAGTCTTCCACAAATTGTTTTTGGTATATTGTTAAATTAATTAATTTCTCTGTAATTTGTGGAAGGAAAATAAATAAATTATTATTATTATTATTATTATTATTGAAATTACGGCTTGCACGCACGTGTTATTGTTAAATATTCCACGGAATCAAACGAACCATTTGTTTACTTACACACAGTACCATTTGTTTTATGAAACGTTTTGAAACCTTATTATAATGAAGAGTGTATAGGCGCCGTGGCTTAGTTGGTTAAAGCGCCTGTCTAGTAAACAGGAGATCGTGAGTTCGAATCTCGCCGGGGCCTTGGTGGTTTTTTTTTGTTAGTTGGGAAAATCATCTAATGACAATTCTCGCTCTTGGGCAGAGCGGGAGTTAGTGTCAGATTTTTACTGACTAAAAATCCAATCCTGTTCCTTCGTTGCCTTCGTCTTAGGGCCCTGGGTTTCGTTTTCACATTACCCATGGCTCCAGTAGGCTTCGACCCTGCTGGGCCCCTATGATTTGCTGATATCTCCCTGAGGCGAGCGTGGAACAGTACACGTCTAGTTTGGCATGTTGTGAGCTCACGCTTCATTTATAGTTATCCGAATTTTTGTAGTGTTTCATTTGACGCTTCTGCCTCCGCCTCAAATTTTGGTACCGATTCCAACAAACCAACGCCACTGAAATCAGTTTCGATATAACCACTTTCCTAACGTCCATATTGTGAAGGGTAAGTACAGTCAAAAAACATGGAATGTCACTGTAGTACAATCAGAAACTCAATAACGGATTTTTTTTTATTCTTGATAGGTTTGTGCTTGACCGCTATCTCACCTGATGGAAAGCGACGATACGGTCAACGATGAAGCGCACTTACCTAGAAGTAATCTGTTCACCCTTGACTTAAAAATTCCCTGATGAACCTGATAAACTGATGGTTGTAGCCATCAGGAAACACAGATTTCGGCAAGGAATTTCACTCCTTAGCTTTACGCACAATGAATGTGTTCCGTTTTGTGCGTATAGGTGGGATGTCCAACATGTACCGGTGGCGCATTGCCGTACGCCTGGTGGTCCGATGATGGAACGGGCTAGGCGGAATCAGGTTATGCAATTCCGACGTACACTCCCCGAAATGCAACCGGTAAAAAACCGACAGGCTAGCAACTCGGCGTCGATGCTCAAGACTTTGAAGCCTAAACTCAACCAGTGCGAGGATACTACAATATAGATACCTATTTATCTGTATTAAACATTTTATCGTTACGTTATTAGTATTGGCTGTATATATTTATTATCGGCTTCTGTTATGTATCTACTGCGCGGGCTTTACTGATTAAGGCTGGTCGAAGGGCAGCTGTGAGGGAGCACAGACGTAAGTTCCTGAACTAGTAAGCCATTATTTATTTATATTTAATTATCTGGTGTACATAGGAAGACTACAGTCACGTTTTGAATTTTATACTGTTATCACATCCATGTGTAAGGTAATTACATTCTCAATTGCTCACTAGATTCTACAAAAACTCGGCGGCGATTTCTCGCGCCGGGCCTTGGTTCAGGCCATGGTCCGGAGCGAGGAGGAGTGGCAGGCGGTCGCCTCCTTCTGCGAAGCCGTAACGCTAGCGAAGGAGGCGGCCGATCGCGTGATCCTTACGCTCCAACCGCCGCCGCCGGGATTCCGATCCCGATTTTTTGCCGCGGGCTTGCGGACGGCGAGCAATGGGTGGCTCACCGTCCGACCGTCCGATAGTCGGACCGAGCCCAAGTCGTCGACGGCGCGTACTGTTCCACGCGCGCCTCAAAGAGATTTCAGCAAATCGTAGAGGCCCAGCAGGGTCGAAGCCTACTGGGGCCACGGGTAGTGTGAAAGCGAAACCCGGGGCCCTGGGACGAAGGCAACGAAGGAACAGGAGTGGGTTTTTAGTCAGTAAAAGTCTGACACTATCTCCCACTCCGCCCAAGAGCGAGTTTTGTCATAAGATGATTTTCCCACTCATCATCATCTTCCTGCCCTTATCCCGTGTTATTTGGGGTCGGCGCAACACGTTTTTTTCTTCCACTCTGCCCTGTTACTCGTCATGCTATCACTAACTTCCTTTTCTTTCATATCACTCTTCACACAATCCATCCATCTTTTCTTTGGTCTCCCTCTCCCTCTCCATCCATCCACATGTAAACTCATAACTCTTTTAGTAACATGAGTTTCATCCCTCCTCTTCACATGACCATACCAAGATAAACGATTCCCTTTCAACTTTTCAGTCACTGGTGCCACTTTCAAACTTCCCCTAATATATTCATTTCTCACTTTATCCATTCTCGTCACACCACACATCCATCTTAACATTCTCATCTCCGCTACATGCAATCTTTTTTCATCCGTCTTTTTCACAGCCCAACATTCTGATCCATACAGTATGACAGGCCTTATCACGGACTTGTAGATTTTACCCTTCAACTTGAGGGGCATCCGTGGGTCACAAGTTGTTCCCGTGACCTGTCTCCATTTCATCCATCCTGCGTTGATCCGATGTGTTACGTCCCGGTCTACCTCACCATCCCCTTGGATGAGTGACCCGAGGTACCGAAAGTCAGAGCAGATCGGTATGGGCGTTCCAGCTAGAGCTAAAGGCACTGGATTGGAGAGACCGCCGAAATCGCAGAACAAGTATTCCGTTTTGGTTCTACTCAATTTCAGGCCAACACTCTCCAGTCTGTGCCACCACACCTCCAATCTGTTCTGGACTTCTAGGCCACTCTCGGCAACCAACACAATATCATCGGCAAACAACATACACCAGGGAGCCTCTTCCTGAATGTCCGACGTCAGAGCGTCCATTATCATCAGGAAGAGGTAAGGGCTGAGAGCCGACCCTTGATGTAAGCCGACTGCCACATTGAAGCTGCCAGTGGTACCCACTGTAGACCGGACTTGGGTACTGCATCGACTGTACATCGCTCGGATCAACTGCACATACTTCCCAGGCACACCTTTCTCCTTAAGGGCCCACCACAGAACCTCACGAGGTACCCGGTCGTATGCCTTTTCGAGGTCAATGAATACCATGTGCAAGTTTTTATGCGCACCTCTATATTTCTCGCACAGCTGGCGTATAGCAAAAATGGCATCCGTTGTACCCCGACCAGGCATAAAACCGAATTGGGTCTGTGAAATTTCACTCTCTTCTCTCAGCCTCCTTTCAATAACTTTCTCCCAGGCTTTCATAGTATGTGACATTAGCTTTATTCCTCTATAATTGTTGCACTCAAGCACATCACCTTTGTTTTTAAAAATCGGCACTAAAGAGCTATTGCACCACTCATCAGGTATGGCTTCTTCCAGCAACAACTTATTGAAGAACAAAGCTAACCACGTCCATCCATCCACTCGCAATAACTTCCATACTTCCACTGGTATTCCATCTGGACCAATGGCTTTACCATTCTTCATTCCATTTACTGCTATTCTGACTTCATCCATATTAACAATTCGCACTAATCCCACATTCACTGGTTTATTCTCTAACACCCCACTCCAATTATTTTCCTCATTCATCAGTCTTTCAAAATATTCTTTCCACCTCTTTTTGATTTTTTCATCATCCGATAGAACCATTCCAGTTTCATCTCTTATACATCTTACCTGACAAACATCCCTCGCCTTTCTCTCTCTTATTCTAGTAAGCCGGTATAGCTCTTTTTGGCCTGCAGGACTGTCCAGTGTGTCATATTGTTTGTCCTGGGCCTTTGATTTTGCTATTGCCACGGCTTTCTTAGCTTTTTTCTTTAGAACGTCATACTCATTCTTTTTTTCAGCTTTTAAACTAGCGTTTCCTGGCTCTGCGCACTGCCATTCTTTGAATTTTTTCTTCTTTTCTTTCAACACACTCTGAATTTCTGTCGACCACCACCATGTATCCCTATCTATTATACCCTTTCCTCTCGTCTCTCCCAAAATATCTTTCGCTGCATGCCTGATACACCCAGCCATCTCATTCCAGCTTTCATTTATACTTCGATCATTCATGTCTCCCATCTCTATCATTCTGTCCACCACTCGCTCCCTGAACTTCTTCGCACAATCATTCTTCTCTAACATATGCCATTTTATTTTAGGGGGAGGACGCTCTTTGTATTTGGTAGAGAGTACTTTGACCACTGATGTCATAACCAGGAGTCTGTGTTGTGAGACTAGGTCTTCTCCTGGCAGTACTTTGCAGTCTTTGACGTGCTTTAGTTGGTTGCGCCGAACTAGAAAGTAGTCTATTTGGGTCTTATGATTACCACTTTTGTACGTGATCATGTGTTCGTCTCTTTTCTGGAACCACGTATTGGCTACTGCCAGGTCAAATGCAGTAGCGGATTGCAACAGTGTCTCTCCTTCACTGTTCGGACTACCGAAACCCCATCCCCCATGTACTCTTTCATAAACACCTTTCATTCTTCCCACATGTCCATTAAAATCACCTCCAACTATTAATTCTTCATGAACAGGGATGTTCATTAACGCTCTATCAAAATCCTCCCAAAACTTCTCTTTCACCGTTTCATCACATCCTACTTGTGGTGCATACACACTAACTACATTCAACATCACATTCTCTAACATAACTTTCACAACTATAAATCTATCATTAATCCTTTGTACTTCCATCACGCTTTCTTTCAATTTACTGTCTAACACTATTCCTACACCATTTCTTTTTCCATCACTTCCACAGTAGTAGAACTTATATCCCTCACCAATTTCTCTCGCTTTTGTTCCTCTCCATTTAGTTTCCTGCAAGCATGCTATATTTATCCGTCTTCTTTTCAATACATCCGCTAACTCTCTGGCCCTTCCAGTCATAGTCCCAACATTCCAACTTGCATACCTCAATCTCACTTCCCGACTCCCACGAACCCCGACTCCCGATCCCCCGATGATTTTCCCACTCAATAAAAAAAAACATATTTTTCAATGTCATCATCATCATCATTTCAGCCGAAAGACGTCCACTGCTGGACATAGGCTTCCCCCAAGTGTCGCCACAATGAACGGTCCTGTGCCTCTCGCATTCATCGTACTCCCGCAACCGTTACCAGGTCATCGGTCCACCTTGCAGGAGGCCTTCCAACGCTACGTCTTCCGGTACGTGGTCGCCATTCCAGAACCTTTCGGCCCCAACGGCCATCCGTTCTGCGAGCAATGTGCCCTGCCCATTGCCACTTAAGTTTGGCGATTCTTCGTGCTATGTCGGTGACCCCCCCCCTCCCCCCCCCTCCCCCCCCCTCCTCCCCTCCTGCGGATATCCTCATTCCTGATTCGATCACGCAAGGAAACTCCGAGCATAGCCCTTTCCATTGCCCTTTGGGTGACTTTGAGTTTTCTGATGAGGCCCATTGTAAGCGACCACGTTTCAGAGCCATATGTCATTACTGGCAACACGCACTGGTCATAGACTTTCGTCTTGAGACACTGTGGTATATTGGACGAGAAGATACCGCGCAGCTTCCCGCAAACAGATCTCGTGCAAATACTTTGGAGCCCTTATTCCGCTCAATTGCATCCTTAATCCTTGCGGTATTAAAGCGGCGAAGGTCGCGTTTCAGGGACTTCGATATTTGTCTATTGAGCTGCCGGTATATGCACGCATCGTCTGAAGACTGCAGAATCATCTCACGCCTCTTCTTCATTAGCTCGAGGGTCGGATCAGAGAGCTTTTTGTTCTTATTTCTACGGTGAGTCTTGAAAAACTTAGACCCGACCGTATGGACAGTTTCCACGAACCCATCGTTATATTCGTCCACGGAGCTTCCTAGGCACTCGAAACGATTGTGGAGTTCGAGCTGAAAGCTCTCGGGGTTTTGGACTTGGATATGTGCTGGACGGAGCGTAGACTTCATCAGTCGTGACCTTTCAAGCTTAATATTAATATTCAATGTGCCTCTTACTATGCGGTGATCACTTCCAGTTTTCACCGCGTTGATCACAGAGACATCATTGAATATTTGCTTCTTCGTCGACAGGATGAAGTCAATCTCATTTCTAGTTGCACCGTCAGGACTTTGCCAGGTCCACCTCCTATGCTCACGCTTTTTGAAGAAGGAATTCATCATGTAGAGGCCCTCCTTCTCCATAAAGCTAGCCAATAGGTGTCCCCGGTGATTCCGACGTCCAAATCCAAATTGCCCCACTCGCAGCTCGTCACCGTCTCGTTTGCCCAGTTTCGCGTTAAAGTCCCCCATGACCACGGTGAAGTGAGTTTTAAAACCATGCATGGCACTGGATACATCCTCATACATGGTCTCTACTTCGTCGTCGGGGTGCGTCGAGGTCGGGGCGTAAACCTGTATGACCTTCAGCGAATATCTTGGCGATATTCTGAGTATGAGGTACGCCACCCTGGTCGACACACTCTCGATCTTCACCACATTGTTCACAAGGGACTTGTGAACGAAAAACCCGACACCGCCCTGGGACTACTGGTCCCCCTCCCGGAAATAGAGCAGGTTACCGGATTTAAGAATTATCGTGTCCTCCCCCTGTCTTCGGACTTCAGATAATCCAATAATACTCCATCGCAACCTGCTCAATTCCTCCTCGAGTTCGGTTATCTTCTTCTCGGTCCTCAGTGTGCGTGTGTTATATGTTGCCAGGTCCAGTCGTCGTTTTTTAGGGTAGCCGGATCCCATCCGGTGATTCTTAGCACCCCTTGCCTCGCCGTGGCCTTGACCGCTACCGGAGTCAAGGGTAGACGGGCTGCCGGGCACTAGGGGCCATTTCTTTCCTTTGCTTATCATTTATTGGGGGGGTTTGCCGTAATCGCCACGCTTGGCAGACGGGTTGGCGATCGCAGTGTGGTTGTTATAATGCACAGAGAATGCTGCTGCCCATTCTCTGATATGTCCCTTAGTCGCCTCTTACGACACCCACGGGAAGAGATGGGATGGTGCAATTCTTTACGTCCGAACACCATACGGACGATTCCGTCATACTCGAAGGAAAAACGCCACAGGCGTGGAGCAGAGGCGTGGTGGTACTCTTTTTTAAGAAGGGCGATAATGCCCTGCTTAGGAATTACAGGCCCATCTCGCTTCTGAGTCATGTCTACAAGTTGTTTTCCAGAGTCATCTCGAATCGTCTTGCACGCAGGTTCGACGACTTCCAGCCTCCCGAACAAGCCGGGTTTCGAAAAGGCTTCAGCACCGTGGACCACATACATACGCTGCGGCAGGTTATACAGAAGACTGAGGAGTATAATCAGCCTCTCTGCTTAGCGTTTGTGGACTACGAGAAAGCCTTTGATTCGATTTTTCAATGTATTTTACACAAAACCAATTAATGCGGACTTTCCAACTGTGCCCTTCATTTGTAGTAAGAGGTTAAAAATAAATCGAATCATCTAAAAAAAATCAGTTACTCACTGGATTCCACAGAAACTTAACACATATTCGTTCGTAAAACTATGGTTGACCATCAATACTTTAAATGTATTTTACTCAAAATCAGTTCATGGGGACATACCTTGTACCCTTCATATTGTAGTAACAGGCTAAAAATAAATCGAATCATCTAAAAAAATACATTTACCACCAAGGCCCCGGCGAGATTCGAACTCACGATCTCCTGTTTACTAGACAGGCGCTTTAACCAACTAAGCCACGGCGCCTGCGTCTACCATCGTCAATTTTTGCTTTCTGATTCTTTGTACGCAGGTATAGCAGTGTTTAGTTGATCTGTCTCACCAAGGCAGTTTATTTTGGATGTGTGTCATAGATTCATGGGGTTCACGGATGCTTTTTTTTTGTGTGTATAAATAAGTTTGATGTCGTATGGTGTTCGGCCGTAAAGAATAACATTCATCCCATCTCTTCCCGTGGGCGTCGTACGAGGCGACTAAGGGACATACCAGAGAATGGGCAGCAGCATCCTCTGTGCATTACAACAACCACACTACGATCGCTAACTCGCCTGCCAAGCGTGGCGATTATGGCAATAGCAGCGCATTATCTGCTTAAGGCCCGGCGCCCATTATCGGCATCGGCAAGAAAAAGGACCCTTCGGCACCCCTACATACAAGCGAACACTGAGGGAAACTATGGCTTGGCATGTATTTAGGGATGCCGAAGGATCCTTTTTCTTGCCGATGCCGATAATGGGCGCCGGGCCTAAAAATCACAAGTCCATCTCGCTTTTGAGCCATGTCTACAAGCTGTTTTCCAGAGTCATCACAACACGACAACACGTCTTGCACGTAGATTCGACGACTTCTAGCCTCCCGAACAAGCCGGATTCCGAAAAGGCTTCAGCACCGTGGACCACATACATATGCTATGGCAGGTTATACAGAAGACTAAGGAGTATAATCAGCCTCTCTGCTTAGCGTTTG
This sequence comes from Mythimna vitellina, assembly GCA_949316375.1. Classification (NCBI taxonomy): domain Eukaryota; kingdom Metazoa; phylum Arthropoda; class Insecta; order Lepidoptera; family Noctuidae; genus Mythimna; species Mythimna vitellina. Next base: position 5,936,692 of record OX438711.1, on the reverse strand, counting down.
TGAACAACGAGAAAGCTTTCGATTCGATCGAGACTTGGGCTGTACTGCATTCTCTCCAACGGTGTCAAATTGACTATCGGTACATCGAAGTGCTGAAGTGTTTGTACAAAAACGTCACCATGTCAGTCCGACTATAAGATTAGACCTCGAAACCTATCCTCTTGCAGCGAGGCGTTAGGCAGGGAGACGTTATATATCCGAAACTTCACGGCAACAATGGAGGATTCTGGAATGGAGAGGGCTAGGCATTTATGTTAATGGCAAGTACGTCACTTACCTTCGGTATGCCGACAACATAGTAGTCATGGCTGAGACTACGGAGGAAATCAGTACAAAGCTTGGTGACCTCAATAAAATGAACATGGACAAAACCAAAGTCATGGCAAACAGCCGTGTAGCACCCACTCCTATCAAGATCGGAGAATCTACACTCGAAGTTGTGGACGCCTACGTTTACCTGGGACAGACGGTCCAGTTGGTTAGGTCTAACTTCGAAAAGCTTCGGGAAGCTGCGCGGTGTCTTCTCGTCCAATGTACCACAGTGTCTCAAGAAGAAAGTCTATGACTAGTCCGTGTTGCCAGTGATGATATATGGCTCCGAAACGTGGTCGCTGACAATGGGCCTTATCAGAAGACTTAAAGTCACCCAAAGGGCAATGGAAAGGGCTATGCTCGGAGTTTCCTTGCGTTAACAAATCAGGAATGAGGATATCCGCAGGAGAACCAAGGTTAACGACTTAGCACGAAGAATCGCCAAACTTAAGTGGCAATGGGCAGGGCACATTACTCGAAGAACGGATGGCCGTTGAGGCCGAAACGTTCTGGAATGGCGACCACGTACCGGAAGACGTAGCGTTGGAAGGCCTCCTACAAGGTGGATCGATGACTTGGTAAGGGTTGCGAATGCGGTGGATGCGAAACGCACAGGACTGGTCTTTGTAGCGACGCTTGGGGGAGACCTATGTCCAACAGTAGACGTGTTTTGGGTGAAACGATGATGATGATGACCGCCCCAGTTTCACCCGTGTGTTCTCCTCAAGTTTGGTGATCTTCTCGTCAGTCCTCAGTGAACGCGTGTTAAAAGTTGCCAGGCCCAGTCGTTTTATAAATGGGTAGCCGGATCCAATCCCATCCGGAGATCCTTCTCGCATCCCTTGCCACGCCGTGGCCTTGGCCGCTACCGGAGTCAAAGGGAGACGAACTGCCCGGCACTAGGGGCCATTTTTTGTTTTGGTTTTCATTTCGGGGGGGGGGGGGAGGTTGTGCTATATTCGCCACGCTTGGCAGGCGGGTTGGTGATCGCAGTTTGTTTGTTGAAATGCACAGAGGATGCTGCTGCCTATTCTCTGATATGTGCCTTATTCGCCTGTTACGACACCCACGGGAAGAGATGGGATGGTGTTATTATTTACGTCCGGACACCATGCGACATCAAACTTGGAGAAACACACAGAAAAATGCCTCAATTAACACCATGAATCTATAACACACATCCAAAACAAACTGCCTTGGTGCGACAGATCAACTATACACTGCTATACCTGCCTACGAAGAATCAGAAAACAAAAATTGACAATGATCTACGTAGGCGCCGTGGCTTAGTTGGTTAAAGCGCCTGTCTAGTAAACAGGAAATCGTGAGTTCGAATCTCGCCGGGGCCTTGGTGGTAGAAATATTATTTTAGATGATTCGATTTATTTTTAGCCTCGTACTACAAAATGAAGGGTACAAGGAATGTCCTCATAAACTGATTTTAAGTTAAATACATTTAAAGTTTTAATGCTCAATTATTTTTATTGAAATTAACCATAATTTTTACGAACATGTGTGTCGAGCTTCTGTGGAATCTAGTGAGCAATTGGGAATAAAATTATCTAACACATAGATATGATAATAGTATAAAATACAAAACGTAACTGTAGTCTTCCTATGTACACTAGATAATTAAATATAAATAAATATTGGCTCACCAGTTCACGAACTAACTTACGCTAGTAATAATCAAACCGACGAACGGTGAGTATCCACCCGTACGTTGTTGAAACTTCAACGGTCCGGACTAAGCGTTTCGCTTCGTCGTTTATACCGCGTACATCGAAGGACTGGAACAATTTGCCTGCTACGGTCTTCCCGTCCAACTATAACATAGGTGTCTTCAAGGCTAGAGTGAATAGGCTCTTAATAAACTAGTGCGCCTGACCATCAATGATTGCATCTCCGCTTACCATCAGGTGGGATCGCAATCAAGCGTTGTTTTATATCAATTAAAAAAAAAAAGAAAACAGTAAAGCCCGCGCAGTAGATACGTAACTGGTGCCGACAATAAATATATACAGCCAATACTAATATTGTAACGATAAAATGCTTAATACTGATAAATACCTATATTGTATTATCCATCATTGAGTTTCTGGTTGTATTACAGTGATATTCCCTGTTCTTTGACTGTACCTACCCTTCATATTAGGGACGTTACGGAAGTGTTTATGTCGAAACTGATTTCGGAGTTGGTTTGTAGGAATCGATACCAAAATTTTAAATTGGAGTCGCGGTTATGCCGCTTTCCGATGCGGACGTGTTATTTACGTTTTCTTTACACCGATTAGCGCAGCGCAAACTGTCGCTCTACCGTAACTACTTGCCATGACTGATAATCTTGTGGCGAACGAGCTATTGGCGTTCCTGCAGCAGAAGCTGGATATGATGGACGAGCTGCCCGCAGTCCAGATCTGCGCAACGAACTTCAACGAGGAGGACATAGCTGCTGCCAAGCTGTTGCTGTTCAGCGTGCTGAATAAGCGCGACCAGATGCCATCCCGCCGACGTGACGGGGCTAAGAAAAGCCTGCAGGTTATAATTACGCTGTTCAAGGAGACTGACCCTGACGACGTTTCGACGTATGTGGCAAAGGAGCTCCCTCCAGTCACCTTCGACCACGTCGATGTAACAAGCCTTTTAAAAGACATTGTCTTTCTGAGGGCCACTCTCGCGGATGTGCTAGCAAAGTTAGATGCATCTCTGAAAACCGTCGTCAATTTGCGCAAGGAATTTGATGAATTTCGCAATAACGCGGCGGCAACTGAGTCATCAGTCGACACATCGAACATAAACACGGGTCATGGAGCCGGCCTCGATATATTGTCGCCGAACTTCGCGTCAGCAGTTTCGTTGGCGGCGCATACGTCGATTGCTAAAGTTGCAGAGTGCCCCGCCCGTGCACCCCGCAACTCCATGCCAGTCACCGCGGTTCCTCCATGCAGTACGACACGAGCCCTTCGCCCCGTCCCGCTGCCTATTCTTGCAGCTCCAGTGAATCCAAACAGTAGGCGCTCCAAATCCGAAACCTGTGCTTGAAAAGGCAAAGAACAAGTTTGAAAATGACGATGGTTTCGTTACGGTGCAAAGGAGGAAGCGTTGAACGTAAACTATCAAGAATCGCTGCGGCATAGCACCTGCAACTCCTAACGTGAGCCTGCGTGCCGCCCAGCCGAACACTCCAGTGTACATCTCCCGCCTGCATCACGCCACAAGGGTAGAAGACATTGTGAAGTACGTGAGTCAAAAGACGAAGTTCGCACTGAGGGTATAGCTGTTGGAGTCACACCGAAACGTCCCGAACACTTTCCTACCCCTCATGCTGAAGGAGTCTTCCTTCAGCATGAGGGGTAGGAAAGTGTTTGTCCGCAGGGCGTGGTGTTGCAACGCTACCGCGGACAGGTGCCACTGAACATCACGAAGTGAACATAGTGCAATGTGTAGTGTTACTAACATAGTCATAAGTTTGCTTAACTAACGATAAATTGTATTTGTGCTCTGTATATGTATGGGCCAACATGCCTGATAATAAATTATTTTTTATTATTATTAAAATTTGAGGCGGAGACAGAAGCGTCAAATGAAACACTACGAAAATTCGGATAACTATAAATGAAGCGCGAGCTCACAAAAAATGCAAAACAGGGAAAATATAAAACAAAACAACAAGTAATAAAAAAAATGTTTGTATAGCCGCCGACTATGCATATTAACCTCCGATATAACTACCGATTAATATTAATTGGAATCAGTAGTACAAAATCAATCGAAAGTTTCGAACTTTCGTCATGGGATCTCAAGGCACCAGTCTTTGCGTTTATGCACAATTTGCGCATAAAGATGCAACACCGGAGCAAAACTCCACTGTCGCGATAAGTCGCCGCATGGCGGACAGAGTTCAGGCGGGATCTCATGGCAATATAGCGACAGTGACTGTCAGCGCTGGGTACGGCATAATCGTGGCGGTAAGTCCCCTCTTTGAGGAGGCGTCCTGGTTTCCTCAACTTTCGCATAACGCAGCTCACCGAACATGTAAGCTTGAGAGGTTCGTACACCGGATTCAAGCGGAAGAAACGTCAGAGCGTCACCACTGTGCGGACCGCCGGAAGCAGGAGGAGATTCGTTTGTCTTGATATAGGCATGAGATAGAGTGATGAATCGCACCTGACCAAAAGAGTTCCGCCAAGCCCGTTCCATCATCGGACCACCAGACTTACAGCTTTCTGGCACGGATATCTACATGGTGGACGTCCCATCCATATGTACAAAAGTTTTGGAAACACATTAAAGCTAGAACTCCAGCGCACACGTGTAAAACGCCTGATTTGTACGTAAAACAACGTCGCGTGGCGTGGATCAAGTGTAGCTCTATAAGTCTAGTTTCCATATGAAATGTATGGAGAGCGACGCGCCCAGATCGCCGTGCGTGGCACACGTGTGCGTAGTATAGTTCTTTCTTAAAGCTAGAACTACATTAGAGCGACGCACACGTGTAACACGCCAACACGCTTGATTTGTACGTAGAATTACGTCGCATGGCGTGGATCTAGTGTAGCTCTACTAGTCTAGTTTTCATATAAAATGTATAGAGACCGACGCACCCAGATCGGCGTGTATGGCACACGTGTGAGCAGTACCTTTATTGTGCGTAAGTAGTAGTAGTAGTAGTAAAATTCCCTACTGGAGTCTGTGTATTCGCATAGCTAGCTACAGTCTAGGTGTCTTTAAGAGTGAATAGATTACTTCTAAGCAAGCGTACTTCACCGTCGACCACATCATCGCTTTCTATCAGGTGAGATAGTGGTCAATCGCGAGCCTATCATTAATATAAAAAAGTTACGAATAAAAATCTTGTTGGATGAAGAGGGAGGCTCAAAAAGCAGTAGATACTGTGATATCGAAAGGAGATCGCATGAGTTAGGTTAACGAACTGGCAAGTAAAATATACTTTTAAGGATTTTATTGTTCTAGAATAGCTTTAAAAATTGAGTAGATCAAAGAAATGTCTAGTTTTTTCAGTTCGGACATAACCATTGTAGCGCGATGTACATATTTTGAATTCTTGAAGAAAAGTATTATAGAAGTATAAAGCTTTTAAAGCATTTCATTGTAGATAAGTCTCGGTCCCTGAAGAAACCCCGTCACAGAGTGCGACAGAAACATGCTGGCTGGTCAGACGAATATACTTTTAATGGGTTTTTCAAATTTACAGCAGGATTTGAAATTGATAGAAAAACAATTGAATGGTTCTAAATCACTTTTTGTTTATCAAAAACTGACTGATGTAACAAAGTACATATTGGATTTTTTTTAGAGTGCGACAGTACCTAAGTGGATACTGTAGGGAAGAACAAGAGAAGGAATGCGTGAAATACAACATAGCGTGAAACATGTAACATGTTTTTTAAACTATAACGCAAAAAGAGGGCTTAAAAACCCAACCACATTTTGACCGGTTCGTGAATTGAACCCAGGACCGTAGAATAGGGAGTATTCTTCGGTTCTGGGTTCAATTACAATAATGTACTTATTATCATGTCATTTTTGATGCTAGCGAATAACGCCTCCGTGGCGCAATGGCTAGCGCGTTCGGCTGTTAACCGAAAGGTTGGTGGTTCGAGCCCACCCGGGGGCGATAATTTTTTAGACTAATTAGTTATTTATGAAGTATTTTTCTACTAAGAGGGTCCTTTTCCACTCGCCTATCGTCAAAATCGAGCATGATTTAAAAACTTGTTGCTTTAACGCAGTCCAACGCGATTTTTGATAAAGAGGTAGTGTGATAGAGAGAACGCCTGAAAACTATTGGCATAGAATAATTCCGTGATTTACTCGAATATTTCAGAAATATTGTTCCAATACTGTTTGTTTTTAAACCCTTAAAAGTTTCAATCTCAATTAAATGTGCAAGGATTCTATTGATGTACTTTTTATATCTATACTAATAATAAATCAGTAGAAGTGAAAATTCTGTACATTGAAAATATCAAAAAAATAAATGGTGAGGGGTGTTACTAGACCGACACCGATCCCCTGTCTGTCTGTTTGTTCAGGCATCACGCAAAAACTACCGGTTCGATTACGATGAAACTTGGTATAATTATTATTTAATATCCTGGGCACCACACTGGGTACTTTTTATCCCGGAAATGTATATACAATAAAAAACAAACTTAATTTTGCGATTCGATCCCTTGACTCGATTACTGTACCAACCGAAAATAATAAGTTTGTCGTAGGTTACATCACCCGCAGTGGAGTTCACTAAGTGGCGCTGCACACGTCTAAGATGCTGTAATATTTTATCTTAAGATACAATATCGCTCGCCATACAATTCAATGGACTATCACACACGACGGAAATAAAAAATAATTAATATTTCATATTTTCGTATCTCAAAAAACCTAATAAAACCATTTTCGACTTCTACGCGGACGAAATGCGGGCAAAAGCTAGTTTTTAATATATGAGTACATTACGGAGGGTCAAAGTTCACGTTAAATAGCAGATTTTCAGAGGTCTTTACTGATTAGTTTTACACAAATTTATGTTTTGATTTCTATAGAAGCCTAGATAATATCCACAAGATAGTTGTGTATCCAAAATATCTAGAGAAAGATGTGTGATAAAATCATGATCACGTAAAATGTACCTCGAAAAGGTCGATCTTAACGTATCGCTTTGAAAAAATATCAGTAGGTATCTATTGACGTTTCTGATAACATTTTAATTACTTTTTAGTGATATAAACAATTAGATATCAAAACTATGAAATAATAACGTTATCATTAAGATACGATAATGAATGTAATCTGGTAATAAATTATGTATTACTAGCTTCTGCCAGCGGCTTCGCTTCGTGAAGATAGGTTTCTCCAAACGAATTTTGGACCCCCGTTTCATCCCCTTAGGGGTTTTTTTTTATTATTATTTACTTGGAAAATCGTGTTATGACAAATCCCGCTCGCTATTGGATAGGCCTATCCGATATATGACTACCTGTCATATGTTTACACGAGTTACGGATAGCATGACCCTGACGGGACCCAGCCCTGACGGCTCGGAGCTTCTAAGACCCTGAACTTGGGACGCGTGAATAGCAATCAATACAAGGGTTTTTTTTTAGGTGGGAAAATCATTTTATGACAAATCCCGCTCTTGGGCGGAGCGGAAGATAGTGTCAGACTTTTATTGACTAAAAACCCACTCCTGTTCCTTCTTTGCCCTCGTCCCAGAGCCCCGGATGTCGCTTTCACACTACCCGTGGGCTTCACACTAGGGTGTGAATATTGGGAAATCCTCTCATAGTGCTCGCGTGTTATGAGTTTACATGTGGATGGATGGAGAGGGAGACCAAAGAAAAGATGGATGGATTGTGTGAAGAGTGATGTGAAAGAAAAGGAAGTTAGTGATAACATGACGAGTAACAGGGCAGAGTGGAAGAAAAAAACGTGTTGCGCCGACCCCAAATAACATGGGACAAGGGCAGGAAGATGATGATGATGAGTGAGATGTGCCTACGTCATAAAAGGAAGCCTGGTGCACAATTTCAAGTTCCTAGTACCAGAAGTTTCAGCTGTGCGGTATTTATGTCAGTCAGTTTCTCCTTTGATATATATATATATACTCAGATTTATATTATCCTTTTAATTAACACTCATTATAAAAAAATAAAGAATGACGCGCGTTTTAAAGTCGTGTATCAACTATCGAATTTGTTAATTAACGACTTAAACCACACCTAAGTTCCTTCAGTTGCCTTTTGCATTCGGGAACCACGGGTAACCTTTTCAGAGGTCGACACATGGCCTCAGTATGCTTTGGTTCTGCTGAGGCCCCCACGGTTTTGCTGACATCCTTTTGAGGTACGCGTGGAACACCACACGCCGACGACGACTCAGACCCGGTTCGGACGACACGGGTCCGGTCCGGACGGTTACCGGACGTAACAAAAATTAGGAATTAGGTCCTCATGTTTCGTGGGTGCACTCACAAACGTGTGAACTCCCACAAACTAGACACCTAGACCCGGAACAACTATCCGTAACACACTAGCCAATCACTAATTCATATCAAATAAAAAAAAATACAGTCATACAAATGTCATTTTCAATACAATTAATCGAAAACCCGCTCTTATCCCACCGCTTTTAGGCACCCAATAGACTGTTTTCCGCACTAGTGCAGAAAAGTACACGTGTACGTGTAAGTACACATTTGTATTACATTTATCGTATCAGGCAGGGCGCGCGTCGAGCCCCACAAGTTGCCGGTCAACCCCGTTTATTAATTTCTTCGTAAGTGTATTGAAAAAAGTCGTTTGATACACGTGCAAATTTGTCACTGCAGACCTCGACTCCATCGGCAGCGATCTTTCGCGCCGGGTCTTAGTACAGGCCATGGTCCGGAGCGAGGAGGAGTGGCTGGTGGTCACCTCCTTCTGCGGAACAGTAATGCTAGCAAAGAAGGCAGCTGCATGCCCGAGAGAACGACCCTCACGCCCCAGCCGCTAGGATCCCTCAATTTCCAGCCACCGTAGGAGCTGGCTTGCGAACGGCGAGCAATGGGTAGCTCGCTGTCCGACCGTCCGGTAACCGTCCGGACCGAGCCTAAGTCGTCGACGGCGTAGTTGTTGTCAGCAAAACTATAGGGGCACAGCAGGGTCGAAGCTTACTGTGGCCATAGGTGATGCGAAAGAGAACCCCGGGGCACTGGAACGACGGCAAAGAAGGAACAGGAGTGAGTTTTAGTTAGTAAAAGTCTGACACGGAAAGGGCGGGAGATGTCACTAGATGATGTCCCCGCCTACGGCTCATGCGAATTCCGCCTCAATCGCCATGACAAACTTTCTGCACTTGTATCAAAATGTACCATTTATTACAAATTTCCATAATCATGAATTCATGAGACTTACTTATTGCTATTACACAAGTCAAAAGAAAATTATTTTCTTCCTCATAATAGAGTGGCCCACATTTATAGTTTATCTTTGGATTTCCTACGAATCTTTATTTGAAATCGATTACATACGAAGGAACTTATTGTTTTTTAAATTGGTATAAACTAGTGCTTGACTGCGATCCCACCTGATGGTAAGCAGTGATGCAATCGTTGATGGTGAGGCGCACTAGTTTATTAAGAGCCTAATGCTTTAAAATGAAAACTGTAAGCAACCGCGTTTTTTCAGGTATTAAAATTTTATTAACTTATTTATTTTTATTTAATGATAAATTAGCACAAAAAGGTGATAAAATCAAAAGAATTATGTAATTTATAAATTAATCAAAAATAAGAATCGCCCCCGGGTGGGCTCGAACCACCAACCTTTCGGTTAACAGCCGAACGCGCTAGCCATTGCGCCACGGAGGCTACGAATCTTGTTAGTGTAATTTTGAATGATTTTTTATATCAATTAAGATAGATATTCTTCATTGTACACCAAAATTACAAATTACATTAGGAACTCAAAATTAATAGGGTGTCACAATAAGCGGTCTTGTCGCTAAAAGCAATTTTTACAGACAACCTTTGGATGGATTTGACAGAGAACGAGAAAAAAAGATACGCAGGTAGTTCGTGGTGTACTATTTACATATATATACAATACTTAAACTAATAAATTGTAAAATGAAGACTTAATTAGTTAATCGGGCGCCGTAATACTGATAGTTGGTATCTAAAAAGAACCAAAGAAAGCGGGAATTACATAATTAACTGCCTTTTCTTGAAGCATTTAGTCGTAGATACCATTTATATTATTGTTTATATTTACATGATAGGTTAGTCTCTGTCGGTCCCGGCCACGTGCAATAGACAATTGACAACCACAGACTAAGCTGTAGACATCGGACAAATGTGTTTTGTCTAGTGTTTATGGTGCAGCACGGTTTACGCATGGTCCGACAGGTTGCTGTATTTTATTGTGCGTCTATTTGGGCAGAATAAACATGTTTTCTTTCTTTTTATATCGCGATCATCGAAGGACTGGAACAATTTGCCTGCTGTGATCTTTCCGTCCCATTATATTTTGGGTGTCTTCAAAGCTAGAGTAAATAGGCTCTTAATAAACCAGCGCACTTTACCATCAACGAATGTCAAGCGCTAGTCCTGACCAGGATCTGTAGCGTGACGTTTAAAGTAAGATTGTTTCATTCTTATTTCCAGTGTGGGTAAGAGATGGCGCTAGACAACCTGTATAGCTCTGTCTCTTACCCACACTGAAATAAGAATGAAACAATCTTACTTTGAACGTCATGGTAACCCCGCAGACGATGGCCCACTTATTAGAGTGCCCAAAGTGTCCCTATACCTGCACTTTGGAGGTACCTTAAGGACGCCACTGACGCCGCTATAAACGTGGCAACATACTGGGCCCAAAATCTTTGAGAAAAGAGAAAACCATCGATTCGAGAAGAAAAAGAAGAAGCGCTAATTTATATATATAAAAAAACTGAGCAAGAGCGTAGTTTAATTCCCGAATAGTCTCGAAGATTATTCCGAAAAAAAAAAAAATTGTGACGTTTTTGGTGGTGTGCTGTGTACATGATGGACATCACACCTATACGCACGTTTTGGGAACATATTCATTGTGCGTACAGCTAAGGAGTGGAACCCTTGCCGGAGTCTGTGCTCCCTGATGGCTATAATCCGGGAATCTTTAAGTCAAGAGTTAATAGGTTACTTCTAAGTAAGCGCGCTCCATCGTCGACCGCATCGTCGCTTTCTATCAGGTGAGATAACGGTCAAGCACGAAACTATGAATAATAAAAAAACCAGTGGAAGCCGTGTGACATCCATCAATTCGCACTGGGCCCGCGTGGCGGATTATGGCCCATTTCCTCTTAGATGATTCCCAGCAGTGGGAACAAAACACACAAAAAAGCATAATGGGCTTTGTAGCCCATTATGCTTTTTTGTTAGCGACGTACAGTATCTATGTTGCATAGTAATAAATTATATGCTTTTCAAAAAATCAAGATAAATTATCAATGAGGTGTTGATCTTGTCTGCTTTAAGGTAGAACTACACTACTCACTCGTGTGCCACACACGCCGATCTGGGCGCATCAGTCCCCATACATTCTACATGGAAACTAGGCTTGTAGAGCTACACTTGATACACGCCACGCGACGTCGATCTACGTACAAATTATGCGTGTTACACGTGTCTAACTTTAATTACATAAAAATGTTTACCTACTATTAAACTGTTTTTTTAAATTCTCTTGTTTTTTTTTTGTAGATAGATAGAATAGTGTCAAAGTTATAATCTATATTTATATAAATAATAGCTGTTCATTAGTCTCGCATAAGGAACAAAGAGGTTCTGAGAGCACTGTAATAATATATATATTCCACAACTTTTCACATAACATCATCTAGTCTCAAGCTAAGCAGAGCTTGTGTTATGAGTACTAGACAACTGATAAACCATACACAATTAAAATTATATACTTCTAAAAACATACATATTATACTCGTAGATAAATTACACCCAGACACAGAATAAATGATCGTGCTCATCACACAAACATTTGTCCTGGGTGGAAATCGAACTCACGACCCCCGGCGTAGCAGTCAGGGCCACTGACTACTAGACCAACAAGCCCGTCAAACACACACTGTGTCGACACTGTCGGTCCAGACGTGAATAAACCTAGTAGACCATATGGTATACCAGCGTATTGACGCGCTTGTATCGCCTCTCATTTAGGACTGGTATAGTGCTAAAGTCCTGAAAGCTTGCCAACGTGCAACACGTGCCCAAAAAGAGCAGTCGTGCCGATCCTGCCAACTATCGGCCTATCTCAATAACCTCCAATAAGCTTAACACCACATTAGACCAGATTAGGCGATATTAAATTCACGTCCACTGACACCACTGTCATCCGATCCAGCGGACTTCACCCCACTGATTCCAGGTCATTTCCTTGTCAGCCGCCCGCTAACTTCACTTCCACAGCAAGATCTCCAGAACTACTCCAGTTCTTCGTTGTCACGCTTCCAGCGGATTGAGCAGCTACGCCAGCACTTTTGGGCTCGTTGGAGCAAGGAGTTTGTGTCTAACCTGCAGCAAAGGACCAAGTGGCGCGCCTGCAAAGACACGCTGAAGTTGGGCTCCTTGGTCGTTATAAAGGAAGACCATCTGTTTCCTCTCAAATGGAGACTAGGACGAGTCATCGCCGTTCATCCAGGGTCAGATGGAATTTTTCGCTTGGCAGACACCAAATCTTCCGTTGGTGTCGTCAGAAGAGCCTTCAACAGGATCTGCCCACTGCCCGTTGATTCTGCGTCTGCTTGAAAGCGCCCCTGCTGGTTTCAAGGTCCCGGGGCATGTTCGAGCTTGGCTTCAAGTCATCAAACGCCTGCTAGTTTTACTGAGCAAATCAACAGCGCAACGTCACACATCACACATGTTAACTAGATGTAAGGTATATGTAGGTATATATTTGTGTATCTATTATAATATAATTTATTTAATGCTGGTTTTGTTACACCAATGACAACCCCATTTCTTTTCCAGGCAATTACTGTCCATTCCAGGTTGCCTGGAAGAGATCGCGGAATGCGATAAGGCCGCCTATTGTATGTACGTATGTGTTTTAGTTTCCTTTTATTTTGTATTTGGTGTACAATAAAGGATTCAATAAATAAATAAATAATTACGGTTTAATTTACGTGTACGTCATAGACCTCCATCTTTGTACTTAATTCAACACAATACATTTGACTAGCTAGCAGCAATTTTGAGTTTTCTTGAAGAATCCCTAAAATTCCCCAACAATCGTGTTTGGTATTATTAGATTATTGTCATGAGATACACTCTGGCTATAAGGTATTTAAGTATGGCTGAGGGGTACTTTTTAGAGGTGGTACCATAACTAAAAAGTGTAAAATAAAAAACTTTTTACAATGAAAAATGCAACCGACTTCAAAGTAAAAGAACACTGAAAAGAGCAAAGTAACTTTAATTTCGGAAGTCAGTGTTAAATAACGAAGAGACAAAACTATTATAGAAACACCGACTTCCGAAATTAAAGTTATTTTGCACTTTTCAGTGTTTTTTTTACATTCGGTTGTATTTTTTTTTTTTTTGTAAACAGTTTTTTACTTATTTTTGTAGAAGTTGGATATCGTCGTGGACACCCTGACTGAGCTGACTGCCTCACAAAGGGACACAGTCTGGGCAGTACTGAATTTGTATTAACCAAACCCACTTCTGCCATTGCTATATCATCTGACGTTATCAGATATGCAGAGTATATGCATTTGCATGTTCGCATATACGTTATTTCATATTTTAGTAAATCTATATTGCTGATAATCCTTATTTCAATTGTGAGGAGGTTTCTCTCTTTGGAGCCTTGAGGTGAACGCACACTTATCTGAGCCGAACGCGTCAAACGAATCGAAAGAAAATACTTTTAAAATTATTTATTAAAAATCCTATGAAACCCCGCACACCTAACCACGGTGAATCGTTCAAATCTGGAAGGATAAAATTATTTTTTACATTTTTGCATCATTCTTTACTTTGTTGTACACTGACAGCCCGAAATCTTTTCCTTTCGTTCAGTCTATCCAAAGGTTGCCTGATAGAAATTGCCCTGTGCAATAAGACCGCATAATGTACACTTATTTATACATATATGTTTGTTCTGTTTTATGTTAAGGTGTGCAATAAAGTCATATAATAATAATTATTATTATTATTTTCATTCGATTCATTCTACGCTTTCAGCTCGGATAAGTTGCGTTCACCTTTGACCACCGGCAGCTTAAACCCTGTTTCCGATACCGGTGAGCCGGTATTTTTTTAATATATTTTTCAAGTCTTTTTTATTCTCTTTTGTTTAAGAAAAAATCAAAAATTCCGAACTTTATGCCAAGAAAATGAATAAATGTATAAATGTATATCACATGTTGTGAAAATCACTGTGCATATTTCGCCCTTTTTTAGCGCATATTAGCGTATATATAATGATATTTTTTTTTTAGTATAAGTCACTAAAACATCGGATTATATCGATGAAGATATCCGCAGGAGAACCAAGGTCGCTGACATAGCCCGAAGAATCGCCAAACTGAATTGGCAGTGGGCAGGACACATTGCTCGTAGAACGGATGGTCGATGGGGCCGAAAGGTTCTCGAGTGGAAACCTTCGAAAGGCGCCCGGACTTTGGGGATAAGTCCGGAGAGCGTGGGATTTTTACCTCACTAAAACCACCCTGGTGATCACTATCAGTACTTAAACAAGAGGCGCCATAACTTCTTAAAAGACCATTCCGGAACCCCCTTAGTGCGACGCCTGTTAGGGCACATCCCTGAGGAGACTATACAACGATCTGCCCTGGAAAGCTCAACCTAGGACTACTAAGGAGCTTAACGACTTGTACCAAGGAAACGGGAGTACTAACAAAACTGTGTATACTTACGTAAGGAGGAATGGTTTCCAAGACGATGTAGTTCATATTATCAATGAAATATCTTGCTCGGGCAAGCGACATATAAGCTTCTCTGACTTCCTCACGGTATGCCGCTAGAAATCTGTAAAATAGTAATAATAATAATATAATATAAAGAGAAGAGATGAAACGCATGTTACTAAAAGAGTAATGAGTATACATGTGGATGGGTGGAGAGGGAGAGCCAAAGAAAAGATGGATAGATTGTGTGAGGAAAGATATTAAAGAAAACGGCCGTTTATGACACAAAAAACGTGTATTTTGACACTCTCATGGCCCATGACCCATTTTTATAAAAAGATATTTATTCGCATTCGCTCGTATCACTGCTACGCAGCAGAAGGTAGCTGCTTCTCATGCCCTCTCATTCCGCACCAATACCTGAACCGCATTTAAGAGTTAATTCATGAGTCTACGTCCACATGTAGACTCATGAAGAATTAACTCTTACATGCGTTGACAGAAATCTATTATTATCTACCATTCTGATTGACTAAATAGTCGGCGGCTTAGGCCTCATTTACGGAGACGCGGGGCGTCGCGCGTTGCGTTGAGCGGCGCGGCCCGCACTGAATTCAAATATATGGCGTTGTATGAGTGCGTTTACGGAGAAGCGATTTTAGACGCGTTTGTTTGAATTAGGGCGTTTTTTGCGGCCGAGCCCGCGGATGGCACCGACGCGTCCCACGCGGCGTTTATCGCGGCGGCGCACGCAGCGGCAATTCTCGATGAAGCTATGTCCGAGGCGGAATCTTCTGTCAGTCTTATTTAGAAATCGCGCAACACAGACATAGTCACCGTCGCAATGATATGATCGACTTTTTTTAGAAGAAAATTCAATGTTAAAAAGTGAATTATTTAATATAAGAAGTGGCCCAGCTTGTTATTATATATACCTACTAAGTACCTACATCTTCTTACCATACATATTTACAATTTCTGATACTTCCGTCCACTTTTGTTTGGTTATCACTCTATTTTAATGCTGTGAATGACCAGCCATCCACAACTGGGGTCGCTCCTGTATTGCAGAAATAACTAGTTCCAATTTTTCTTCATTCATGCTGCAAGTTGCGACACGTGCGCTCCCATCTCTCGCCAACATAAAACTAGTCGATTTGATCGATGCGAGCGTGCGCCGCCGCGATGCCCGCCGCGTGCTTCGCTACACGCTAGAGGATTCGCCGCGGGCGCCGCGGCGGGCACCGCCACGCTTCCCGTCTCTCTTCTCTATGAACATGGTCGTATATTGCTATAAGTTTGTGTTTACGCGTGTGATGATGCGTGCCGCTTCACGCGCCGCCCCACCGTAAACAGAAAAAACGTCCAACGCGCCGCGAGACGCCACGCCACACGCGACGCGAGACGCCCCGCGTCTCCGTAAATGAGGCCTTAGGTTTATAGACTTAACTAACTGGTGCCCCGACTTCGTGTGCCTCAGAATCGTAAAGCAGCACAATTTTGTTATAATATTTCCGATAAGATTTTTTTTGCGCGATCCCTAAATTCTTTTTCTAAAACAAAAGTTGTTTAAGCTATACCTTATGACATAAGCTATTTACCAGTAAAAGTCCCGTCAAAATCGGTCCCACGGTTTCGGATATTAACCGAAACAGACAGACAGAATGACAAAATTTTAACAATTGCATTTTTGTTTTGTTTACTTTCATATGCATTTAGAAAAAAGAAACCATAGAAGTATAGATAAACTTACGCTCCTATCTCCTGAGAAAGTCTCCGAAGCTCTTTACCCGTTGCCATAGCAGTCCATTTCATCAGCTTTCTCCCCAGAAACGCTAGATGAAGCCTGTTCCTCATCTGCTGTAGGGACACCAACGATGGCATGACGGGGTACTTGGTGACGTTCATCGCACCCCCGTCTGTCGCCTGCTCCTCTGTTAAAATCAATAAAATACATCTGCTTAGTAAATAGTTTATTGAGAGACTATGTGCAGCCTAAACCACTAGCGCTAGAAGCGGGAATCCGATGGATCCGATGGTCGTTATGGCGACACTTGGGGGAGGCCTATATCCAACATTATTCTCATGATATATGCTTATATATTCTCATGTTTACTGAGCGAGTTCGCAAAAGTTGCATTACATTTTTTATGTTATTATGAAAATATTTATATAATAACTAGCTGACCCGGCAAACGTTGTTTTTCTATGTATATAAAAAAAATTATCTAAAATTGAAAAAAAAAATTTAGGGGTTTTTTTTTTATTGGGTGGGAAAATCATCCTTATGACATCCCCGCTCTTGGGTGGAGCGGGAGATAGTGTCAGACTCTTACTGACTAAAACCCCATTCCTGTTCCTTCGTTGCCTTCGTCCCAGGGCCCCGGGTTCCGCTTTCACACTACCCGTGGCCCCAGTAGGCTTCGACCCTGCTGGGCCCCTACGATTTGCTGACATCTCCTTGAGGCGCGCGTGGAACAGTACGCGCCGTCGACGACTTGGGCTCGGTCCGGACGGTTACCGGACGGTCAGACGGGTGGATTACCCTTAACATTTAGGGGGATAAAAAATAGATGTTGTCCGATTCTACCTACCCAATATGCACACAAAATTTCATGAGAATCGGGAAAGCCGTTTCGGAGGAGTTTAACCACAAACACCGCGACACGAGAATTTTACATATTAGATAAAATAATAAATTGAATTAAATAATTGTATTCTGATAATTAATTGTCTTATATTGTATTTTAATTGTATGTTATATTAATTTTTAATTTTTTTTTTAAGTTATTTTATTTTTGTAAATGCCTAGGTACGAATTGGATCTAATTGGTATGAAATCATTATTGTAATTTATATTTTTGACTACACTATACGTGTACGTCTAATAAATAAAACATAAAAAAACAGTGGACGTCTTCCGGCTGAAATGATGATGAGTTCGTAATCAACTTCCGGACAGTTGCCCAGACTAGAGACACCCGTCTGGTGGGAGGATTCTCCCTTTTCAACGATTTTCAGGACTTTACACCCTGTTCTGCATAGCTCTAAAACAAGAACTATTGATGATGATGAACCAAGGAGATAAGGCAGAATCTAATATATCACGGTTTAAGTCATGAGCGTAGCGAGGGAGATACTAAAATCAAACTTTTTTAGACCTGGGTCCATTTTAATTTCTTCATTGTTATTAGGGACCAGGACTTTAGTCGATAAATATTATCTATACTAATATTATAAAGAAGAAAACTTTGTTTGTTTGTTTGTAATGAATAGGCTCAAAAACTACTGGACCGACTTTAAAAATTCTTTCACCATTCGAAAGCTACATTATCCACGAGTTACATAGGCTATATTTTATTATGGAAAAAAATAGGGTTCCGACACAAGGTGTAAAAAGTCAACCAGAAAAGTTACTTATTTTGCGTACACTGCCTAAACTATAAAAAATAGAACCATAAAATGTTCTAATTAATTGTAGATCTTATAAATATCTACCAAAGTTTGTTAGGAGAAACCTACTTTCACGCGGGCGAAGCCGCTGGCAGAAGCTAGTGTAATATAATAATATACATACTGTACTATAATATACATACATATAACAATATAATCCGTAGAAAAGTTTTAGTTGTGCGCGCATCACGCGAAATGTACGAAATCGATGTAAATAACTTTTATACTTTAAAATTGTGTGTGATTTGATATATTATTTAGATTTTTTTCATCGAAATCGGTTAACTACATCGAAAGATATATGAATTTTAAGTTTTCAAGAAGTAAAATATCACGCCACACGCAATGACTGTTAATCGGTACGTAGTTCGCCGGGTTAGCTAGTGTAATAATAATAGGTATTCTATAACTATCAAATAACGCCATCTAGTCCCAAACTTAGCCTGACAAACATACTTCTATCTATATTTTATATATTAATAGCAGTTAAAGAACAAATGATCGTGCTCATTACACAAACATTTGTCTTGGGTGGGAATCGAACCCACGAGCTCCGGCATAGCTGTCAGGGCCACTAACCACTAGACCAACAGGCCAGTCTAATATACTTAAATTATAAAATATAAACTTGTAACATACTATTCTTTTAAATATAAACATTTTACAAAAAAAAAACAACTTCGCTAAAGTATCAAAATAACTTTAATTTCGGAAGTCGGTGTTTCTCGGTATGGTTTGTTTCTTAGTTAACATCGAGTACAAAGGGAACAGCCCACCTGAGCGTAACCGCGGGAAAAGCTAGGTCAAACTTACCATCGTCGTCTCCCATTTTGACTTATTTTTTTTTTTATCTGTTTGTTGATTTGGTTCTATGGGTCACTATTGTGTTTTTCGGTTTCTTCGGAAGGTCAAATTGGCGTCAATGAAAAATCAATCATTTTTCTTGCTATTTTTTTTTGCCTATTGCATTTTGATTATTAAAGAACTGAAAAATAAATTTATTACATTTTTCAGGCTGATTGTGTCTGACGTTGTGACAGATTTTTGATGTGTCACAAAAATTATGAAAATATTCTTCTTCTGCTTGTGTCAGTTTCTGAAAGGATTATTGTTTAAGTTGAGATTACTCTCCTTTTTAAAGAACTATTTGGTGTTACGTGATTAATGAATTTAAACGGGTGTGTCTCATAACGTATAAACTCATTTGGTCTAATTTTATTTTATTATCGTTCATAAGACATAATCAACTTGAGATATACCAACTGTTGATATAATTTCTTTACATATAACATTTATTTATTCTAAAACTTAATTAGTATAACGTTGTTTGATATAAAGTTTATTTAATCGAAAATCATTTGGTCTAACGTTTAATCTATATAAAAAACGTCATTATGGTTAACACCCCGACTCAGAGTACCCCGACTCGGGGTACGACATCGTTTTTTTTTTAAACCACCCAGAAATAGGAGTCCTGCGAAGCGGGGCTCCGTCGACCTATCTTAGCACAGGTGGTAATCAATTACTAGTTATGTTTAATATCTACTTAGGTTACTATTACCTATAACTACGATAGAACTTACAAAGAATAAAATAAAGAAAAACACTTTTAAATATTTATTAAACAAAATACAAAGTTATATATGAATACAATAAAGGATACAATAATTATATAAATAAATAAAAGTTATTGTTTTTTTAAGCTTAAATTAGAAGCCAACATATTAGACCAAATAAGTTTTATATTTTTTGAGTGGTATGTCAAACGATTTTATATTTAATGTATGTTATGTCAAACGATGTTATATTTAATGTACGTTATGCTTATATTTTTTTTTTAATTGATATAAACCAGTGCTTGACTGCGATCCCACCTGATGGTAAGCGGAGATGCAATCATTAATGGTCAGTTAGTTATTTTAAAATTATATCAATCGTTCATTATATTAACTAATCGCTATATTAAATACAATTTTAGGTTCCGTTGTTATATGTTGTTAATATTAGAGATTTTGTTGTTATATCATTTACTCAATTTAAACACAACAAAGTTATTGTTATGAGCGTCCTTTTCGAGGAACATTTTCATACAACCGCTCTTACGTGATTATGATGTTATTACACATCTTTCTCTAGATATTTTGGATACACAGCTATCTTGTGGATATTATCTAGGCTTCTATAGAAATCAAAACATAATTTTGTGTAAAAGTAATCTAGTAAAGACCTCTGAAAATCTGTTCTTTTACGTGAACTTTTGCCCTCCATAATGTACTCATATATTAATAATATAAGAAAAGATGGATGGATTGTGTGAACAGTGATATGAAAGAAAAGGAAGTTAGTGATAGTATGACGGTTGCCAGGATAGAATGAAAAAAAAAAACGTGTTGCGTGGACCCCAAATAAGATGGGACAAGGGCAGAAAGATGATGATGATGAGTAAAAAAATTACATCAATAGAAGCCTTGCAAATTTAATCGAGATTCTGAATGACGAAAATTTTTCTGAAAAACTTTGAATGCTTTAAAATAAAACACGTATTTCCTGGAACAAATTTTGTGAAATATTCGAGTAAATCACGGAATTACCGAATGCCAACAGAGTTTGTTCAGGCGTTATCTCTCTTTTTTTGTATTGTCTCTTCATGAAACATCGCGTTGGATTGTGCTAGATGAAGCAACAAGCTTTTAAACCATGCTCGATGTTGACGATAGGCGAGTGGAAAAGGACCCTCTGAAGAATACATTTAAAAACCGGCTTTTAAAAATATGTACGTCATACTTTTTCTTGGGTTGAGAAAATATCTAATAATTTCTTACGCTCTAAGGCGGAGCGAGAAGGCGTGACAGACAATTTACTGACTAAAACCACACTTATGGTCACCCAGTTGCCCTCTGCGTTCTAAGACCACGGGTTACTCTTTTAGAAGTTAACCCATGGCCCCAGTAGACTTCGGCACGATAGGTCAATGAGAGACTAGGAAGTGAATAAAAGAATGAGCAGAATGGGAAAGTAAACATGATGCGCACTTAGACACTAGACACCAATTAACATGGAAGAAAGCCAGGAAAATGAGTTTGTGTGACGAACAAAATTGGTTTGAGATAAATCAACAAAAAACCTTTTTTCTTGAGGTGCCAGGAAGGACGTGTAATACTGATGAACATAAGTCCTTCCAAAAGAAAAATCGCCCCCGGGTGGGCTCGAACCACCAACCTTTCGGTTAACAGCCGAACGCGCTAACCATTGCGCCACGGAGGCTCTTAGGTAAAATTGATGAATATTATCTTCTATTTCTCAACAAGTTTTTGCCCGCGACTTCGTCCGCGTAGAAGTCGAAAATGGTTTTATTAGGTATTTTGAGATACGAAAATATGAAATATTTTTTATTATCTTCGTCGTGTGTGATGATAGTCAATTGAATTGTATGGCGAGCGATATTGGATCTTAAGATAAAATATTATAGTATCTTAGCCGTGTGCGCCCCTTAGTGAACTCCACTGCTTGTGACGTAACCTACGACAAACTTATTATTTGCGGTTGGTACAGTAATCGGGTCTAGGGATCGAACCGCAAAATTAAGTTTGTTTTTTTTGTATATACTTTTTCGGGATAAAAAGTACCCAGAGTGGTGTCCAGGATATTAAAGAATAATTATACCAAGTTTCATCGTAATCGAACTGGTAGTTTTTGCGTGATGCCTGAACAAACAGACAGACAGACAAAAATTGTTTTTAATCACATTTTTGGGTTCGGTATCTGTCTAGTAACACCCCCCGCCATTACTTTTTTTGATATTTTCAATTTACAGAATTTTCACTTCTACAGATTTATTATAAGTATAGAAGTCGCATAATGATGTAGGTAGTTGGTCAGTTTGGAAAGATAAATACACACACTTTTTGTGTTTCAATGCCATAAATCATGGAGGAGTGGCAGGCGGACGCCTTCTTTTGCGAAGCAGTAATGCTGGCAAAGGAGGAGGCCGATCGCGTGAGGCAACGGTCTTCACGCCCCAGCCGCCGCCGGGATTCCGATCCCGCTTTCCGGCCACCGTAGGCGCGGGCTTGTGGACGGTGAGCAATGGATAGCTCGCCGTCTGACCGTCCGGTAACCTTCCGGACCGAGCCCAAGTCGTCGAAGGCGCGTACTGTTCCACACGCGCCTCAAGAAGATGTCAGCAAACCGTAGGGGCCCAGCAGGGTCAAAGCCTACTGGGGCCAAGAGTCTGATTCTGAAAGGAAGACTCTGCCCTGATACGAAAGGCAACGAAGGAACAGGAGTGGCTTTTTAGTCAGTAAAAGTCTGACACTATCTGCCGCCCCACCCAAAAACGGGGGTTGTCATTAGATGATTTTCCCTCTGAAAAAAATCACATTAATCATCACCAGCCCCCCAGCCAAGTTACAATCGTATCGTTCGCGGCGAACGCCTCAAGTAAGCCAGGAATCCAATTCCTTTGTTCTGACGTCATCGCAACCCTCAGTCACGTGGTCAGAACAAATGAATCGGAGGCGTGGCCTACTCCAGGCGTTCGACGCGAACGAAACGATTGTAACTTGGCTAGGGGGGCAGAGATCAGAATAGGTAAAATATATTTAAGTACCTAAAGTTCGAGGAAATAACAGAGTTGATAATACCTCCTCTAAAATCCCGGATTCGTAAACATGACGATTAAAACCCGGGATTTATGAAATTGCAAATTAGGTATCAAGCTCGCTACAGTATTTAAATAGTGTGTTTTGTGTTACTATTTGGTGTACAATAAAGTTTATTCTATTCTCTATCCTATTCTATTCTATTACCTTCAGCTTCAGGTAACTGCTGCATGTTGTTTAGCATTTTGTTGAACCTATTACTAGAACCTACTATAGCAATCACACCCGGACGTTTCTTCCGCTCGAATCTGGTGCAAGAACCTCCCGAACTTACCATGTGGATCTACGTCATGCGGAAGGTAAAGATGTTACCTTTCCGGCGAAGAGTGGCTTCTCCTCACGCGTTTATCGTTTACCCATTTATCGTATTCATGAAGCGGTGGGGGATTTTGTTGTTATTATTGATCATATTCTATATTATGTTTTTTTTTTCTTTCTTTTTTCTTCGTTTTTTTTTTTTCTTATCTAGGAATAGGAATACACTATCATATCATCTTCCTGCCCTTATCCCGTGTTATTTGGGGTCGGCGCAACACGTTTTTTTCTTCCACTCTGCCCTGTTACTCGTCATGCTTTCACTAACTTCCTTTTCTTTCATATCACTCTTCACACAATCCATCCATCTTTATAATAGGAATACACTATCATAAGAATATAAAATAATATATAGAATATTTCTCCGAAACTGTTCACGGCAGTAATGGAGGATGTCTTCAAGGTTCTGGAATGAATAGGGCCAGGCATTAATGTCAATGGCGAGTACATCACTCGCCTTCGGTTTGCCGACGATATAGTTAGTAGTCATGGTGGAGACTACGGAGGAGCTCAGTACAATGCTTGATGACCTCAGTAGAGTTTCCGAAAGAGTGGGACTGAAAATGAACATGGACAAAACCAAAGTCATGGTAAACAGTCATGTAGCACCCACTCCTATCAAGATCGGGGACTCTACACTCGAAGTTGTGGACGACTACGTTTACCTGGGACAGACGGTCCAGTTGGGAAGGTTTAACTTCGAGAAAGAGATCAATCGTCGAATCCGACTCGACTGGGCAGCGTTCGGGAAGCTGCGCGGTATCTTCTCGTCCAATATATCACAGTGTCTCAGTGTCAGTGAGTGTCAGTGTCAGGCGAAAGCTTATGCCCAGTGCGTGTTGTCAGTGATGCCATATGGCTCCGAAACGTAGTAAGCGACTACGTTTCGGAGCCATATGGCATCAATAGGCCTCATCAGAAGACTTAAAGTCACCTAAAGGGCAATGGAAAGGGCTATGCTAAGAGTTTCCTTGCGTGATCGAAGCAGGAATGAGGATATCCGCAGGAGAACCAAGGTCACCGACATAGCACGAAGAATCGCCAAACTTAAGTGGTAATGGGCAGGGTACATTGCTCGCAGAACGGATGGCCTTTGGTGCTGAAAGGTTCTGGAATGGCGACCACGTACCAGACGACGTAGCATTGGAAGGCCTTCTACAAGGTGGACCGATGACCTAGTAAGAGTTGCGGTAATCCGATGGATGCGAGATGCACAGGACGATTCATTGTGGCGACACTTGGTCCCCGGGGCCCTGGAAAAATGGCAAAGAAGGAACAGGAGTGGGTTTTTAGTCAGTAAAAGTCTGACGCGATGACGCGAGAGCGGGGGATGTCGTTAGATGATTTTCCCTCCCGAAAAAAAAAAAGCAAAAATAGTTTTTTACTGAAACCTAACAATATATCATAGTGTCCCCATCTAGCGGCTCTAAAACTACTTACAACACCAAGACTTAAAAGATGATGACTTATCTACATCCTTAGAAGCCCGGAATTTTAGCTAAAATTACTAATCACTTAGTCCCTGGGAACTAACGCCTTGTTCATACTGAGACACTTACCACATTATTTTTAATCGTCATCTTCCTGCCTTCAATGAAAAAAAAACTTTTTTAATTTAATTTAATGCAATTCTTTATTGTACACAAAAACATAACACCATTCTTACACTGTCTCTACCATAAAACTCTGGAATGTACTTCCCCTTAATATCAAAAAAGCTGAAAGTAAATTTTCCTTCAAGCGTAAAATTCGGAACTACTACTTGAAGTCCTCTCAATCTTAGTTCGGTCTTCGTCATAATTGTTATATTTTAAGTTCTCTTAATTGGGGTGCTACGACAGAAAACCTCCTCGAGTGCCCGCAGGCTGTAGTTCCCTTGCGGATACGTCCGGAGTGAAGACCAGTCTGCGGGACGGTGCACCCTGGGAGGCGGCTAACGACTCCCCCTGGGTACTCTTGCCTAAGGGGTCTCGATGTCCGCCTGCGAATATTCTGTCCGAAGGAACACTTCAACGCGTGTCCCTCTGCTATAGCAGAAGGCATAGTGGCGAAGTAAGAGCGGGCTCGGTGTGCACTTACCCTGCCACCGGGCAGGCAGGAGGAAGGCTTGGTCCTCCTCCTGCCACCGTTAGTCTCGTAGCCCCAGAGATTGTCCAAGGTCATGTTTCTGACTTTTGATGGGGGTCGAGGGTCTTGGCTTAACCGCCCGGGCCGCGAGGAAGACAACCTCTATAAGAAATTACCCCAAACCTCCAAGCGGCGGCGCACCGTGAGGGAGGTTGTTAGCTTGACTAATGGGTAGCTAAATTAGTCTCTAGTGCGGACCACTATTTTGAGCAGGTACACAAAGTTTTTACTCGTGGGAACAGCAATGGAAACACTAAATATTAAAAATAAGGAACGGAGGAAGAAAGATGGGCGGTCGGAGTCCGACGCCGCATCGAAGGAGAGCTTAGAGAGCTCTGACGGCGAGGTAGAAGTGGTTTTCGGTGAAAACTCACGTTTTTACCGGAAACGTGGCAAACCGGAGGAAGGATCGTCTTCCGAAGCGGAGTTTGTGTCGGCCCGCAAGATCCCCACCAGCAGTCGGGGTGCGTGCCGAGCTGTAGGAAGAGGGAGGGGGCTTACTTCCCAGGAGGTTGCTGAGCGAGCCGAGAGGCTCGCTGCGGAGGGCCGATGTTCCGCAGCGACCAGCGTCAGGGCTGACTCCTCGGGGCCGTCTGGCAGTGTGCCGGACGCCGGGGAAGACTCCGCCGAGGAGTCGCGTAGAGCGCTCGGAGAGCTGGCCGTCGAAGCCTTAACGGCCATAGCAAGAAAGCGGGAGAAGGGCTCAAAGAAGCGAGGCATCGCCCAGTTCGCGGCCTCGATCTTGGAGGCTATGGACGCCTCCTTCGAGAAGCGGCTCGAAAAAAAGATCGCTTTGCTCCGGGCCGAGCTCATCGGAGCCCAGAAAGTCGGCCCCCAGGAAGAGGCACCAAAAGGGGGATGCACGCAGGGGCAGGAGCAAAAGCAGCCCCAGTCCCAGTCCCAGCCCCAGCCGGAGTCGGAGGGCCAGCTGCTGATGTTGGTGCGCCAGGAGCTGGCTGCCTTTAGGCAGCAGCAGCAGCAGCAGCAGGAGCAGTTCCAGCTACGGATTCAGCAGCAGCTATCCGTGCTAGAAGGGATTGTACTGCGTCCCCCGCTCGCTGCCTCTGGTCAGCGAAAGGCTGCGTCGTATGCCACCGCCGCCGCGGCCCCGGCTGCTGCGCCTAAGGCGGGCCCATCGGGGCAAGCCAGGCGCGAGGCCGTTACGTCGGAGCCTGCGAGGACGGCCCCGGCGGCCAAGCAGCAGCAGCGGCTGGCGAAGCCTGCTCCTCCCACGAGGGTCAAAGCAGCATCTGCCGCTAAAGCGGCGAACCCCCCTGCCGTGGCGGCGGCTAGGCCGCCTCTGCCACCTCTCCCGTCTGCAGAACCGTCGGCCGACGCCGGATGGACGGTTGTCGGTGACAAGAATAAGGCTGGCAGGACGGCTAGGGCGGCCAAAAAGCGCGCGAGGCGACTGCAGCGCAAAAAGCGGGCCATGGCGGCTAGACTTCGCGCCCCGAATTCCGAGGCTGTAGTTATCACACTACAGCCAGATGCGGTAAAGAAGGGCGTGACGTATGACGCCGTCATGGAGAAGGCGAAGCAGGCGGTGTTGCCCCACCTTGGTGAGCTTGGAGCCTCTAGGGGCTTCCGCATGAGGCGCACCGTAACTGTGGCCCGAATGCTTGAGGTCCCTGGTGCGGCCAGTGGCCCTGCATCCGCGGCAGGGCCACTGGCCGCAAGGATCAGGGCGTCCCTGGACGTGGAAGAGGCCCGAGTGTCCAGGCCCACCAAGCGCATTGATATGCGCATCATGGGCTTGGACGACTCCGTCAGGGTGGATGAGGTGGTGGCCGCCATCGTCGGAGCGGGAGGATGCACTGCCGAGCAGGTTCAGGCGGGCACCATCCGCGCTGACAGCACGGGCATGCGAGCCGTGACGGTTAGCTGCCCCGTGTCGGCGGCCAAGACAATCACCGGGGAGGGCCGACGGCTTCTGGTAGGCTGGGTATCCGCGCAGGTGAAACTGCTGGAGCCCAGACCTCTGCGGTGCTACCGCTGCCACGTGGGGCACCACGTAGGGGCCTGTTGCGCTGCGGAGGTGGACCGCAGTGACCGCTGCTTCCAGTGCGGTCAGTCCGGTCATAAGGCGGTTGAATGCCGTGCAACGCCGCACTGCTACGCATGTGCGGCGGCAGGCAAGCCGGCCGACCACCGGGCTGGAAGCAGGTCCTGCGACCCCCCCGCCAAAGCCAAGGGAAAGGTCCAGAAGCCCATCCACCCCAATGCCCTCACCGCCGCAGCCTCGTCTTTGGTTGCCGCTGCTGTTGCCGCTGCGACCCCCGCGGCAGAGTCCTCACGTGGGGCTCGGGAGGAGACTGTAATGGACTGTCAATAACGGCTCCATTACGTCTCCTCCAGGCGAACATCAACCACTGCGCCTCCGCTCAGGATTTGTTGCTCCAGAGCATGGCGCAGTGGTCGATCAACATCGCCGTGGTCTCCGAGCCGTACTATGTCCTACCCAGGGGAGACTGGGTTCAGGACCGGGACGGCTCGGTGACCTTAATTTCGTCGCCCGCCGCCGGTACTCCGTCCCTCGAGGCCGTCACGAGGGGACGGGGTTGCGTAGCAGCACGGTTCGGGGACATTGCAGTGGTAGGCGTCTACCTGTCCCCGAACAGAACTCTCGCCGATCTCCACATCTCCCTTATGGAGCTGAATGCCGTCGTCGCTGGGTTTGGTTCCCTCCCCGTGGTTGTTTGCGGGGACTTCAATGCCAAGAACTTGGCTTGGGGTTCCCGGTACACAGACCAGCGGGGTCGAATGGTGGAGGACTGGGCTCTGGAGACAGGCCTGGTCGTCCTAAACCGGGGTTCTGTCCCCACGTGTGTGCGGATGCAGGGCGAGTCAGTGGTGGACATATCGTTCGCCAGCCCTGCTCTGTCACCGCGTGTCGTTGACTGGCGCGTCATGGAGGGGGTGGAGACGTACTCAGATCACCAGTACATTCGGTTTGACGTCTCCAGCCAGACCTCGACCGCGCCGGTCCAACAGACCCCGTGTGGTCCGCGTTGGGCGCTGAAACAGCTGGACCGGGAGCTCCTCCTGGAAGCCGCGATGGTACAGGCCTGGGTGCAAGCACCGGACAGGCCTGTCGCAATAGACGTCGAGGCAGAGTGGTTCCGGGAGGCCATGTCGCAAATCTGCGACGCGGCAATGCCCCGAGTCCGGCCAGGACGTGCCCGGCGCCAGGTGTACTGGTGGTCGCCGGAGATTGCGGCACTGCGCAATGCGTGTAATGCCGCGCGGCGCCGGTACGCCAGACACTGCAGTCGCCGCATCCGCCCGCCGGATGCAGAGGCCAGGGAGGCGGAGCTGTACGAGGGGTACAGAGTGGCAAAGCGCACCCTCCGAGCGGAAATAAAGCGGGCCAAGTTGGAGGCTTACAACGTGTGGCTGGGGACTCTGAACGGAGACCCGTGGGGACGCCCCTACAAGGTGGTGCGGGACAAACTCCGCCCCTGGGCTCCCCCACTCACGCAGAGTCTTCGGCCCCAGATTGTGGAGGGTGTGGTGAACACTTTGTTCCCTGCGCGAGGGGAACACTCTCCCCCGCTCATGGCTCCACCACCAGCGGTGTCTAACGCGGATCACGATGGCGATGACGATGACAATGCTCCGGAGGTGACTGAGGTAGAGATGAGTGTGGCGGTACGAAGGCTGAGTGCCAAGAATACCGCCCCAGGACCCGACGGCTTGCCTGGTAAAGCCTGGGTCCTGGCCATGGAGGCTCTCGGGTCTCGATTAAGAGGGCTCTTCAGCGCATGCATGGAGAGGGGCCAGTTCCCACTTCGCTGGAAGACGGGGAAACTGGTCCTTATCGCAAAGCCGGGGCGCCCTGCGGACTCTCCGTCCGCGTACCGGCCCATTGTGCTGCTCGACGAGGTGGGCAAGCTCTTTGAAAGAGTAATTGCAGACCGCCTCGTCGCGCACCTAACACGGTTGGGACCGGACTTGGCGGACGGCCAGTTCGGCTTTCGCAGGAGGCGCTCCACGGTGGACGCCATCATGCGCGTGCGAGCTCTCACGACGGGGGATGCGGTGTCCCAGGGCAGGTGTGTCGTGGCGGTGTCTTTGGACATCGCCAACGCCTTCAACTCCCTGCCCTGGAGTAGCATTAGGACGGCACTCCGATATCACCGGGTGCCCGACTACCTCTGTCGCGTGATCGAGGCCTACCTGTCGGACAGGTACATCATCTACCCCGGTCACCAGGGAGAATGGAAACGGCGAGAGATGTCGTGCGGTGTTCCACAGGGATCGGTACTAGGACCGCCCTTGTGGAACATCGGCTACGACTACGTGCTGCGCAGCAACCTCCCTGACGGGGTCAGCGTGATCTGCTACGCAGATGACACGCTGGTCCTGGCGCGGGGAGAGTCGTACCAGGCGGCGGTCGAATTAGCGACACGCGGGGTTGCGATAGTCGTTGATAGGATTCAGCAGTTGGGACTCGAGGTGGCGCTGCACAAGTCTGAGGCCATGTGTTTTCACGGCCCTCGGAGCGCACCGCCTCGGCATTCCCAATTAACGGTAGGAGGAGTTCACATCGGCGTCGGGTCGACGATGAAGTACCTGGGACTCGTCCTCGACAGCCGGTGGAATTTTGAGGAGCACTTCCGACGTCTGGCCCCCAAACTGAATCGGACTGGGGCTGCCCTCAAGCGGCTCTTGCCCAACCTCGGAGGTCCAGACGCCTCCTGCCGGAGGCTCTACGCAGGCATCGTCCGGTCCATGGCCCTTTATGGGGCGCCGGTTTGGGCGCCGTCACTGCGAAAGCGACCGGCGGCCCAGCTGAACGCGTGCCAGAGGGTCATGGCCATACGGATGGTGCGGGGATACCGGACGATTTCCCGCGAAGCGGCGAGCCTCCTTGCTGGCCAGTCACCATGGGATCTGGAAGCATCAGGCCTTGCACACATGCACGATCTGCGCGTGGAGATGCAACGTCGGGGCGAAACTCCACTGCCACGACAAGTCGCGG
The DNA here is from genome assembly GCA_949316375.1 of Mythimna vitellina. NCBI lineage: Eukaryota > Metazoa > Arthropoda > Insecta > Lepidoptera > Noctuidae > Mythimna > Mythimna vitellina. The sequence continues at coordinate 5,906,410 of OX438711.1, read as the reverse complement.
CATGGCGGGCAGAGTTCCGGCGGGGTCTCATGGTGGAATGGCGACAGCGACTGTCGCAACCCAGTGCTGGGCACGCCATAATCATGGCGGTAATTCCCCTCTTTGAGGAGTGGCTGGAAAGGCAACACGGCGTCCTTACCTTCCGCATGACGCAGGTCCTTACCGGACATGGTAAGTTCGGGAGGTTTCTGCACCGGATTCGTGCGGAAACGACGCCCGGGTGTCGCCACTGTGTGGACCGCCCGGAGGACACGGTAGAGCACACGGTGGAGGTGTGCCCCGCTTGGGCAGAGCAACGCCGTGTCCTCTTGGGGGCGATTGGCGGCGGCGATCTCTCGCGCCGGGCCTTGGTTCAGGCCATGCTCCGGAGCGAGGAGGAGTGGCAGGCGGTCGCCTCCTTCTGCGAAGCAGTAATGCTAGCAAAGGAGGCGGCCGATCGCGTGAGGCAGCGGTCTTCACGCCCCAACCGCCGCCGGGACTCCGATCCCGATTACCGGCCACCGTAGGCGCGGGCTCGCGGACGGCGAGCAATGGGTGGCTCGCCGTCCGACCGTCCGGTAACCGTCCGGACCGAGCCCAAGTTACCGACGGCGCGTATTGTTCCACGCGCACCTCAAGGAGATGTCAGCAACTGTAGGGGCCCAGCAGGGTCGAAGCCTACTGGGGCCAAGGGTCTGATTCTGAAAGGAAGACTCGGCCCTGGTACGAAAGGCAACGAAGGAACAGGAGTGGGTTTTTAGTCAGTAAAAGTCTGACACTATCTCCCGCCCCGCCCAAGAGCGGGGGATGTCATAAGATGATTTTCCCACCGGGAAAAAAAAAAAAAAAAAAAAAGTTCTCTTAATTACAATGATTGAATTCTTATTTGTCATAGTATTTATTAGTTTATTATATCAGCATATATACGTATTTTATTATTATAAGCCACTTAATTTAACTATACTACATTCTATTTCAAAAATATCTGTTATTTATTTATTGTGCACACCTACCACAGTATTGTCTTTTTAACCCAATGGTTGACTGGTAGAGAATGCCTTGTGGCATTAAGTCCGCCTATGTACCACCACTGTACATGAAGTTTAAATGAATAAATAAATAACATAATATAATTATGGAGATATATACAGCTCATGTACAAAGGCGAGCCTAACTCAGCAATGAGTTTTCTCCCAGCAAATCTTTGAATTATAGAGAGAGAACATATTCGAGGGTAGGATCCAGTGCACAATATAAACCTACATAATTGAGTCTAATATATAATTATATTATACATACTAATACATACTATATATACTAATATTATATCAATAATGAAATGAAGTGCTCTTTAAGTTTCCTTTTGAAGACATCTGTAGAAGGGCTATCGCGAAGAAAGTATGGCAGAGAGTTCCAGAGACGTACTACTCTTTTTTTCCATTCTGTCTTGTCACCCGTCATGACATCCATCTTTTTTTCCTTCCTTCTCCATCTCAATCTATTCTATTTAAAAATTAATCGAGTCAAAAAATTTATAAATGTCAAAAATACATAATTATTCGATCATTTAGGAAATCCTGGATCGTGTAGTAAGCTTTATCGATTAAGAAATTGGTGAAGGCGTGAAGGTCGGAACCGTCCGAGAACCCTATCTGTGGAGATTGTCTATCCCGACCTGGTTGCGGAGTCTGTTTACAGTTTTCCTGATTGGCCATGGCAACTCTTATCCAGGGGAGATAAAACTCTTCCCGCTCTAGATATAAATATGTCAGCGCAAGGATGCCGATCATCATTGAAGCTCTGTCAGGGACTATGTTTTGTGGGCGATGGCTGGGTATCGAGCAATAAACAAACTATTCCAGATCACACAACTGATTTATTATGACGCAAGCTTTAGGTATTCACTTCACACAATGAGCCGTGAAACAGTCTCCGAGAATCGATGTTGTTTGCACGACTGCCGACAGAAGAAAGAGCACCGCACCTCTGCGGTTGGCACTTTTATCTGCTCGGTTCGTGAAAACGTGCAGATTCTGTTAAAGTGACATGTGTCACTTTTCACTTAGCTCGTTCATTCGTTCTTAAGCTTCCGCACTATTGACTTCTCCGACAAATATATCTTTGCGTGGATGTGACGCATATCTTCCCTATCCATTGACTAAGTTTGTTAGCAAGTTTTAAGATCGCGTCATTTCGCGTTAATAAACTGTTTTTCTTTCATTTAAGGAATGATAATGAAAGAAATGGAAATGAACGAAATTATGAGGAGAATGGACGAAAAACCTTATGCGTCCACCAATTAGGTAGTTTGTTTTGAGATAAATCAACTAAATGCATATAAGAACTTTTTTTTAAATGCCAGGCTGGCCGTATAATACTGATGAACATAAGTCCTTCCAAAAGAAGAATCGCCCCCGGGTGGGCTCGAACCACCAACCTTTCGGTTAACAGCCGAACGCGCTAGCCATTGCGCCACGGAGGCTCTTAGATAAAGTGGATGAATATTAACTTCTCTTTATCAATATCACCGTTATCTCTACGGCTCTGTTATTGGCCTCGTATAGATCCTGAAAACTGCAGGTAGTTGTGCAGGATTGACAGCATAGCAAATGACGCATGTCCTGTGCAGCGGCTCCACACTGGCACTGTGTTAGAGATGGGTCGAGGCCCCATTTGGCCAAATGGTTTTTACAGCGGCCAACCTGGGTCCGCAGTCGATTAACAGATTTACAGATTGGCCACTGCAATTCGCATCCAGGGGGGGAGATGTTCTGACGGGGTGATGATTTGTGTAGGAGTTGGATGCTTCTGCTTCCATAGCGCGCATCTCTCGTCCTTTGCAGAGCCGTAGAGGTTGCCAAACACTTGTCAGAAAAAAATTAGTTAGAGTACATCGACACGAAAAGAAGAAGAAGAAAAAGACCGCTATCTCAACTGTTGGTAAGAGATGACATCGCCACCGATGGAACATGCTTGTGCAGAATCACTCTTCCCTTGCTGACTGACCTTCAGATTGAAGTCATCAGCTCCCCTAGCCAAGTTGGTAATCTGCAATCGTCAACGCTAGTCGAAAACGAGTCAAATAATAATAATAATATTCCACAACTTTCACACTACGTCATCTAGTCCCAAGCTAAGCAGAGCTTGTGCTTTGAGTACTAGACAACTGATAAACATACTTATATATTTATAAATACATACATAAATTACACCCAGACACAGAACAAATGATCGTGCTCATCACACAAACATTTGTCCTGGGTGGGAATCGAACCCACGACCTCCGGCATAGCAGGCCACTAACCACTAGACTAACAGGCCAAATGTATGGGAATGACATCATCTCAACGTAAAGTCACGTGGTCACAACAAACGAATAGAAAATTCGTAGCCAAGTGCACATCGTTTAAAATGATAGAATGAATTGTTATCGTTTCTATAATGTTCAACGCTACATCCTTTGTTATACAAACGCCACATTGTAGAACGAGCGGCCGACTCAGGCGCATCAACATGGCTACCAACTTATAGTTTTCTACAATTGCTGTCACTGAGGCGTCACCGCTTGGAGAACGGAATTCGGCACGAAACTATTGTGACTTGGCTAGGGGGACATGACACAAGGTCCGGTAGGTAATTCCACTCCACGCCCGAGGCAATGGCCCCGCGCCCCAACTGCTGGGATTCCGATCCCGATTTCCGGCCACCGTAGGCGCAGGCTTGCGGACGGCGAGCAAGGGGTAGCTCACCGTCCGACCGTCCGGTAACCCTCCCGGACCAAGCCCAAGTCGTCGACGGCGTGTAGTGTTCCACGCGTACCTCAAGGAGATGTCAGCAACCGTAGGGGCCCAGCTGGGTCGAAGCCTACTGGGACCAAGGGTCTGATTCTGAAAGGAAGACTCGGCCCTGGTATGAAAGAGAACGAAGGAACAGGAGAGGGTTTTTAGTCTAGTCAGTAAAAGTCTGACACTATCTCCTGCTCCGCCCAAGAACGCGGGATGTCATTGGATGATTTTCCCAACGAAAAAAAAAGCAGTGGTAGCACTGCTTTGCCCCAAAACTCTCAAATCTTCAAATCTCTCAGTCTGTCCATGATCTTAGAGACTGTAAGCGCACTCTCTTAGGATTACAGCGCGGCGGCGTGGTAATTGCTTAAAATTGGCTTTTTAATACATTTACCGTAACACCACCTTGGCAAGGCTTGGTTTAATATTAAATGAACTTGGCAAGAGTTTTAGGATGTGGATTTTGTCTCTGGGGTGGTCAGAAATCTTAGTATGTAGTTTTCACTCGTAATTTTGTGAAAAAGAAAATCAGTGCTGAGAAACAATTTATTTATTTTTAAAAATTATAAAAAAATGGGCAAGTGCGAGTTGGACTTGCGCACTGAGGGTGTAACCGTTAAATTCCCGAATGGAGTCTGGAAGATTTATCCGAATCACGATTTTTTTTTTGTTGTGTCGTAACAATAAATTTAGAGTTTTCAAATTTATTCTTATATCTATACTCTAGGAGCAGTGGTGGCCAAATGGTAACGGCCACGACTTACGAGTCGTAGGTCGCGGGTTCAAACCAGGCTGGTGCATTACTTTGTGTAATTTATTTCATCACCACTGCTCTCAAAAACGGTGAAGGAAAACATCGTTCTAAAACCAAAAATTCGAAGACTTGTGACATTCACCAACCCGCACTGGGCCTGCGTGGTGGATTATGGCCCATTCCCTCTCCTAGAGAGGAGGCCTGAGTCCCAACAGTGGGAACATTACAAGGCCGACTATGCTACTGCCTACTAGCCTACTGGGGCCACGGGTAGTGCGAAAGTTAAACCCGGGGCCCTGGAACGAAGGCAAAGAACAGGAGTGGGTTTTTAGTCAGTCAATGTCTGACACACCCTCTTGCTCCGCCCAAGAGCAGGAGATGTCATGGGATAATTTTCTCATAAAAAAATAAATAAACCGGTGTTCCTTCAGTTACCCTTGCGTTCTAGGACCACAACAAATCTTTAGAAAAATCCCGCATACTTACCCACACCATTTGTATAGTGTTCAAAATCTGTCTATAGAATAGAGTTCGAATAATAGAAAATAGACGAACACTAGAATATTTTTTTCTACAATATCATAGGAACCCTTTATAAAATGCATGTACCTACTTCAATTCTTTTACATAATGTTCACGACGCATCAGCCATTGAGCTAGCACTGTATATGGCCTATGGGGAGTGTTCTATGTCAAAAGCTATGTTCATTATAAAAAATTATGGAGTCCCACACATCTCGAGTGGCGCGCTTGTCACCATACAAGGTGTGAATGATTGTGTACGAGCTACGAATTATTTGGAGTCGGCATTTAATTAATTTTAATATACGCCCATACCGATCTACTCTGACGTCGGACATTCAGGAAGAGGCTCCCTGGTGTATGCTGTTTGCCGATGATATTGTGTTGGTTGCCGAGAGTGGCCTAGAGGTTCAGAACAGATTGGAGGTGTGGTGGTACATACTGGAGAGAGTTGGCCTGAAATTGAGTAGAACCAAACGGAATACTTGTTCTGCGATTTCGGCGGTCTCTCCAATCCAGTGCCTTTAGCTCTCGCTGGAACGCCTTTTGACAATGCGATTATTGAAGAATTGAAGTTGAAGTATATTTTGACATTGATTGAGAATGAGATGATATAGGTAGCGACTTCAGTTTGAACATTAAAAAAAAAAAATGGCGTTCAAGACCGGGTACATTACTAGCAAAACTGATTGTCAATTTGGACCGAAAAGCTTTAAAAAGGCTCCCACAAGGTGAACCGATGACCTGGTGAAGGTCGCGGAAATCCGATGGATGCGAAACGCGTAAGAGCGGTCATTGTGGCGACACTTGGGGGAGGCCTATGTCCAAAAGTGGACGTCTTCCGTCTGAAATTACTGATAATGATTTAAAGTCAGTCAAATATGAAACAGGCACGCAATTAATTCGAAGTTAAAAGTAAAATCAATCCATTCGTCATTCCATGTAAGCAAAAAGCAAATACCACATCGGATTGAAAAGCGAAGGAGGTGTGAAAGAGGGCTGCAGACTCTTTGTCAATACATAATAAGCATTGTATGGATGTGTCACGCGTTCAATAACCCACCTAACTTACGAAGACCCCTCATCTCCCCTTCACAACCCCTCGCTACTAAAAAAAACTGTGGAAGAAAAGGGGGGAAGGGGATCAAGAAAAAATGGTCGAGATATTAAAGTGAGTTTATTTTTTATTTTTAAAGTAAGGAATCTCTTTTTGTTTAAAGAGGGGGGATCGAAGTGTCGAGAAATTCTTTAATGAATCTTTGTGAGTGAGTGTTTTTAGGGTTTCGTACCTCAAAAGGAAAAAACGGAACCCTTATAAGATCACTTTGTTGTCACTTCGTCTGTCTGTCAAGACCCTTTATCTTGGGAACGCGTGGAGGCATCAAGTTGAAATTAAAACCATACATTTACTAAGGTCTGCGGTCCCTTGAAACTCGAGCGAGAGCGTAAAAAAATCAAATTTTTAAATTAACGAAAAAAAAAGATACGGCCGTTTATGTAGCAAAAAACGTATATTTCTACACTATAAGGGACATCAAAATTTACAGGGTATTTCCCGTTGACCTAGAATTCTGAAATTTGGCATGAAGTAAGAAGCAAGGTCTCATAGCACAAGTATAGGAAAAAATCTGATAAAAAGTTTTATGCGATTCGGAAAAATGATCGAGACTCGTTTCGGGAATTGAACTGTTTTTATAGGTAAGTTTGTACGGAACCCTTATAGCGCGAGTCCAACTCACACTTGTTTGGTTTTTTTTATTATTTATAGTCTCGCCACCACTATCTCACCTAATAGTAGCGATGATGTAGTCGACAAAGGAATACGCTTGCCTATAAGTAACCTATTCACTCTTTTTTTTCGTTGGGAAAATCATCCAATGACATCCTGATGGACTGGATGACTCTTGGGCTGAGGGGCAGGGTGTGTCAGACTTTTACTGACTAAAAACCCACTCCTGTTCCTTCGTTGCCTTTCATATCAGGGCCAAGTCTTCCTTTCAGAAGCAGACCTTTGGCCCCAGTAGGCTTTGACTCTGCTGGGCCCCTACGGTTTGCTGGCATCTCCTTGAGGCGCACGTGGAACAGCAGATACGCACCGTTAACGACTTGAACTCAGTCCGGATGATTACTGGACGAGGACGGCGAGCTACCCATTGCTCGCCGTCCGCAAGCTCGCGCCTACGGTGGTCGAAAATCGGGATCGGGATCCCGGCGGCTTGCACGTGCGGCCTCCTCCTTTGCTAACATTACTGCTTCGGAGAAGGAGGAGACCGCTTGCCACTCCTCCTCGCTTCAGACTATGGCCTGTACCAAAGTCCAGCACGAGAGAACTTATTCACTGTTGACCTTAAGAACCTGGAAACACAGACTCTGGCAGAGAATTGAATTCTTTAGCTATAAGCACAATGAATGTGTTCCCAAAACGCTTTCTGCGTATATATGTGGAACTAACAAGTGATATCTTACGGCAATACAGGTAGTTTACTAAGGAATGTTACAAAGAGGCTTTGAGCCAACATTCCTAATCGATTTCAAAGATATTTTGTGTACAGCAAATCTCACACTGAAGTGAGGTACGTACACTGCACGCAACGGGTACACTATCTACATAAATACGAAAAACTTTATTTTGACTGTCACAAATACCGATGACCGATGACCTGGTAACGGTTGCGGGAGTACGATGGATGCGAGACGCACAGGACCGTTCATTGTGGCGACACTTGGGGGAGGCCTATGTCCAGCAGTGGACGTCTTTCGGCTGAAATGATGATGATGATGACGACTGTCACAAATACGAATTTCAAAATATCGATTTTCATAATTCCGAATGCTTAAAAAACCCTAATATAACAACTCCGATTTATCCTATTCCATTTCCAATATATCCGATTCTATTTTTATAATTCTGAAATTCCAATATTCCTTAATTTTATACAAATTAGTTAAATTTACTATTTTCCAAAAGCCGAGTTTCAATAGATCGAATAACAAAAAATCCGAATAATGATAATTCTAATTTCAAAAATACGATTCCGAAACCAAAGTGCCTTGTAAAACTGAATTTCATACCTAGGTGTATGTTTCTTATTTTTTTATTTTGATTGATAAAACCTAAAGAGAATCTGTGGTCGACATCGCAAAAGCGAAATCGAACTTCGAAACGAAATCGACACGGAGCGAATGCCACTTGTGTAGGACCCCTGCTACACTTCTAATGTATCTCCAATAATTCTTAGTGCCTGCGATCTTACCTGATGGTAAGCAGTTTCGGAACTATTGATGGTGAGACGCACTAGTTTATTAAGAGCCTATTCACTCCAGCCTTGAAGACAACTGAATTATAATCGGACAGGAGGACCGCAGCAGGAAAATTGTTCTAGTCCTTAGATGTACGCTGTACCTATAATTGTATTAAACGACGAGGCCAAACGCTAAGTCCGGACCGAAAGTTATATTAATCAATATTATATACTCATAATTATATTCCACTATCAACGTTATGTAGACACTTTAGATAAATACGGAACAGAGTGTAAAGTCCTGTAAATGGTGTTGTGTCTGATCTGGGCAACCGCCCCACCGTTGATTTCTGGCGTTTGTAGGCTAATACTATTGATTTGCAAACTGGCAAGTAATACTTTTAAGGTTTTTGGTAAGAAAAGCATAGTTGTGAAGATATTGATTATTTACTTTGTCTTCTATCTTGATGATTATATACAGAAGCAGTCATTGTCAAACAATGACTGCTTCTGCAATGACAAACTAAACTTCAACTGTACGTTATCACGTTGCAATAAGAGCGCATTTTGCATTTCAAAGTAAGGTACTAATACGTCAACCCTTTCCAACAATATTAAAACATTCTTTTTTTAAAAACAGCATCAAATACAGCGTCTCTAGCCATTAAACCCCCTCAGTCGCCACATAATTATATCCGCGACTACTTTTCTAATATTTTGCACTAGTTTGTCCCTCCCCTATTTCCTAGGCAAGCCGACCCTAGGTAGAAAGTGATTCAAAACTACATAGTGTATGCTTTTGCGAGGGGACATCACTATATGGCTGGGTCTTTGATGTAACTGAATAGAAATATGTCAAGAGATATGCGTGAACTCATCTTAGTATGCGTGTCTTGTATCTACGTCGACTTATCTGACACTTTTTAATTTTTTTCCTTCTTATATACAGAGTTCAGAGGTACCACCTAGCTCAGGGCCTCAAGTCTGCTATTACAATAGTGTCAGAATGGTCTATCATTGACTTCATAATTGTTGATTTTGACCAAGTTTGGTAATCTACTAATATAATGGCGTCATTATGTCTTTCCAATGGTCAACCACTGACACTCCATTGAAAGAAATTGCATAGAATGGTAATCACGTACATAATGACAAATAAATATTTGACGTATGCGGATAACTGCCAAAATTTTGACAGTTTCTTTGATTACCACCTACCATTAGTACGTCATTGTGCAGTCATTGCTTTTAATTTGTTTCGAGAAAGCTCGATATTGTCCTATCACAAGATCATTGACCGATCAATGATCGACCATTATGAATTATCAGATTACGAACTTTTAGCAAAATGACAATGGGATCGTGTTGGAATGATGAATTTATAAAAATAGCAGGCTTCAATTGAATATGTATCGGTCTTTTTATGTCAATAAAAACATTATTATTATAGTTTTTTAGGCAATTTTTCTCAGGCTAGTACCTGGTGTTCTTTTAGAATCTCACGGGTGTGAACCAAGGTGAGATCCTAATTATTGTTTTAAGATGGTAATAGATTTCGTACTGAATTTAAATTATTATCTAAGTCCAGTTGTAAAAATTTTCTAACTATACGACAAGTGTTCAAAATAGCCGCTTTTTGTAGTGTTATGTACATTCAGTCAAAAAAGTATCGGGAATGGATGATTTGTTTATGGTTCCAAATTCAAATTTTTGTTTTTTTGTAGTTGTTAGATTGGCACAACTGTTTTCCATTTTGGCGCGGAGTTTGAGTTGCATATGTTATTTATATTAAATACAGTGCTGGTTTTAGTAATATCATATATAGTGTGTATTGCGAATTTCATAATGGACAAAAATATCGAACACAGAGTTTGTCTTAAATTTTGCATCGCCAATGGAATTTCGTGTTCGGAGTCACTGAAAATATTACAGAAGGCTTACGGTGCATCGACTTTATCAAAAAATCGTGCTTATGAGTGGTTCAAAGCGTTCAATAGCGGTCGAGATGTGATGGAAGATTTGCCTCGCTCTGGTAGGCCGTCAACGTCTGCAACTGAAGTTAACATCGCAAAAGTGAAGAAAATAGTGACTGAAAATCCCCATTCAACTCTGAGAGAGATAGCCGCCGAACTTTCTGTATCTCACGAGTCAATCCGTACCATTTTAACTAATCATTTGGGTATGAAACATGTTGCTGCTCGGCTAGTCCCAAAAGATCTGAATTTTCTCCAAAAACTCAATCGCATGAAAGTCGCTGAGGACATGCTAGAACGAGTCAGTTCGGACCCAACATTCATGAAACGCATTGTTACTGGTGACGAGACGTGGGTTTACGAGTTTGACATGCAAACTAGTCAACAAGCTTCGGAGTGGCACCTTCCAACTGAACCGAAACCGAAAAAACCACGCTAAAGTCGATCAAAAGTCAAAGTCATGTTGACTGTTTTCTTTTACTATCGCGGTGTTGTGCACTCTGAATTCTTACCGGAAGGTTTAACGGTAAATAAAGAATATTATTTGAGCGTTATGCGGCGTTTAAGAGAGCGAATTCGACGAAAAAGGCCAGATTTGTGGAAAGAAAATTCTTGGATTTTGCACCACGACAATGCGCCTTCGCACAAGGCTATCATTGTGAACGAATATTTGACCAAACACTCAACAAATACCATCCAGCAACCACCATATTCACCAGATATGGCTCCTGCTGACTTTTTTCTTTTTCCTAAACTCAAATTACCACTTCGTGGCACCCGTTTTCAATCGATAGAAGACATAAAGGAGAATTCGCGGCGAGAACTGAACTCAATTCCGGAAGCAGCGTTTAAAAAATGTTTTGATGAATGGATTATTTGTTGGCGCAAGTGTATCGTTTCTAAAGGAGCATACTTTGAAGGTGATAAAATAAATTTGGATGAATAACAGACATTTTGTGTATTATTGATCTTTTACCGGTACTTTCTTGACAGAGTAGTATGTGTATTTTGATAGATTGAGAACATTAAAACTATCGAATATTTGTTTAGGAATAACACCTGTTGCTGATATTACTATTGGGACTATTGTGACTCTATTCATTTTCCAAACTCCATTTATTATTATTATTAGTTCGATTTACTACCTTTGTGGAAGTTTTTTTTTTGTACTTTATTAAATTTGTGGAAGTATGTAGCATAGAGAGCAGTGGTGGCCAAGGGGTAACGACCCCGACTTACGAGTTGTAGCCAGGCGCATAACTTTTTATAATTTATTTCATCACCACTGCTCGCAAAACGGTGAAGGAAAACATAGTGAGGAAACCAGGCATGTCCTAGAACCAAAAATTGAAAGACATGTAACATTCACCAACCCGCACTGGGCCCGCGTGGTGGATTACGGACCGTTCCCTCTCCTAGAGAGGAGGCCTGAGTCCCAGCAGTGGGAACATTGAAAGGCTGATTATACTATGCTTATGTAGCATAGAGCTTATTTATAATTCCAGCTCCTATTGGAGGCGATTGGCGGTGGCGAACTTTTGCGACAGACCCTGGTACAGGCCATGGTCCAGAGCAAGGAAGAGTGGCAGGCGACCGCCTCCTTCTGCGAAGCAGTATTGCTAGAAAAGAAGGAGGCCGCACGTACACGTCCGGTAACCTTCAGGACCGAGCCCAAGTCGTCGACGGCGCTTACTGTTCTACGCGCGCCTCAAGAAGATGTCAGCAACCGTAGGGGCCCAGCAGGGTCGAAGCCTATTGGGGCCATGGGTGATGCGAAAGACATCCTTGAGTCCCTGGAAAAATTGCAAAGAAGGAACAGGAGTAGGTTTTTAGTCAGTAAAAGTCTGACACTATCTAACGCCCCGCCCAAGACCGAGGGAATGACATTAGACGATTTTCCCAACCGAAAAAAAACCCTCAAATGAAAAAAGGGCGAAATGCTAAAAGTAGCGGGTGCCCACATTAATGGTACGAGTATAGGTTCCTAACAGCGAAAGAACTTTTTTAATCGGATGAGTATACCTACAACCAGGGATCATCTCAAAAAATATTGGGTACCTTTTTATATTATTACTTCAGTAAACAAAGAAAAACATGACATTTTCTTCGTTGTTTATCATCCATATTTCTTGTCAACGCCGTATAAGTGCGGGAGGCGCCGAGTTCATGTATTATTCATAAGTGAAAACGATGGCCTAGAAGACAAAATAAATGTGCTAATTACAAAATATTGATAATTTAATGTTCTAAATCTTTTTTTTTTTAATTGATATAAACCAGTGCTTGACTGCGATCCCACCTGATGGTAAGCGGAGATGCAATCGTTGATGGTAAGGCGCACTAGTTTATTAAGAGCCTATTCACTCTAGCCTTGAAGACACCTAAATTATAGTTGGACGGGAAGACCGCAGCAGGCAAATTGTTCCAGTCCTTCGATGTACGAGGTATAAACGACGAGGCGAAACGCTTAGTCCGGACCGTTATTCCAAATGTATTAAATTAAATGAGCATGCTCTACCGATCTCACTTATCCAAACGACATAATTCCGTCTCTTTCTGTCTAAACTGTATTTGTAAATTCTTAATTAGCGATGTCATTTTGAAGCCAAAAAAAGTTTCAGAGGTATGCAGAACAGAGAGGTGACCGACCAGACGGGTGTTATGTCTGGTGGGCAGCTGCCCGATAGATGATTTCGGACTGTTCTATATGTTCTAATCGCGCGGAGAACTTTGATTGCGCGATGCAGGATTAGTTCTTATGTGACGCCATAGATGTCGCTACAAAGTAAAGTCAGTTATTTACCATCAGTTTAAATTACAAAAAATAATAAATAGATTTATAGCATATCACTAGTATTAAAAATGATTGACAAATATGCGAAATATTTTTATTACTTTTGTCATTTTGTAACTTTTGATTTCCTATTATTTATTTATTTATTTAAACTTCATGTACAGTAGTGGTACATAGGCGGACTTAATGCAACAAGGCATTCTCTACCGGTCAACCTTTGGGTTAAAAAAGACAACACTATGGTAGGCTTGCACAATAAACAAATAATAGATACTTCAAATAAAAAATAAAAAATAAAAAATAAGTTATCTAAAATAATAAAATACATTTAAATGCTAACATTATAAACTAATAAATACTATGAAAAATATCAAATCATTAAGAGAACTTAATAATTATTTTGACGAAGACTAAACTAAAGTTGAGAGGACTTCAAGTAGTAGTTCCGAAGTTTACACTTGAAGGAAAATTTACTTTCAGCTTTTTACCCAATACCTCCGTTGCTTCTCATGTCATTTCCGTTGCCTTAGTGCCGCTGTACGCTACCACAGAAGCATCTACTGCCCCGGTGCTGCTGCCCGCACTCGTAACCAATGCCGACGTACCCATAAAAGTTCCTGATGTCGCTCGTGCTTCACCTTTCACCGCCTCTGCTCCGTTGCCGCTGTTCCTGCTTACAGTAAACGCCGACTTTTCAACAAAAATGACCGATGTTCCAACGAAAATCCCTGATGTCGACGGTGATGTACAAAACGACTTTGCTGCCTCGGTACCGTCGTCTTCGCCTGCAGTAAACACGCGCCCGCGTCTACGGTGGCCGGAAATCGGGATCGGAATCCCGGTGGCGATTGGGGCGTGAGGACCTTTGCCTCACGCGATAGGCCACCTCCTTTGCTAGCATTACTGCTTCGCAGAAGGAGGCAACCGCCTGCCACTCCTCCTCGCTCCGGACCATGGCCTGTACCAAGGCCCGGCGCGAGAGATCGCTGCCGCCGATCGCACCCACGAGGACACGGCGGTGCTTTGCCCAGGCGGGGCACACCTCTACCGTATGCTCCACCGTGTCCTCCGGGCGGTCCACACAATGGCGGCACCCGGGCGTTTCTTCCGCACGAATCCGGTGCAGGAACCTCCCGAACTTGCCATGTCCGGTGAGGACCTGCGTCATGCGGAAGGTGAGGACGCCGTGAGGTCTTTCCAGCCACTCCTCAAAGAGGGGTCTTATCGCCATATTTATGGCGTGCCCAGCACTGGGTTGCGACAGTCGCTGTTGCCATTCCACCATGAGATCCCGCCGGAAGTCTTTCCGCCATGCCGCGACTTGGCGCGGCAGCGGAGTTTCGCCCCGGCGTTGCATCTCCATGCACAGATTGTGCATGCGTGCAAGGACTGTTGCCTCCAAATCAAATGGTGGTTGGCCGGCAAGGAGGCTCGCTGCTTCGCAGGAAATTGTGCGGTATCCCCGCACCATCCGGATGGCCATGACCCTCTGGCTTGCGTTCAGCCTGGCTGCCGGACGCTTTCGTAGCGACGGCGCCCATACCGGCGCCCCATAAAGGGCCATGGACCGTACGATTCCTGCATAGAGCCTCCGGCAGGATTCTTAATTGTCTTGAATTTTGTTTTACTGTGTGTGTATCCATGCGTGCCAAATAAAATATTTTTCTTTCTTTCTTTCTATTGTTTTTGTTTCAGCACTACCTTAATCCTTCAAAATCTACTCCCCAAACTCATGTTAAAATGATCAAATCACCCGCCATTTTAACCACAGCTTAGCTTGTAACTGGGACACGATGAGGCCCGGAGTGTTCACATTATGCGAGCAAGCGCACAGCTAAACACCTATTACTCGCGCACGCAGCCACTGCAGGGGACATAGACCTCACTATGTGCAGGTAGACTTCAGAAAAACTAGACCTGGCTGCGAGTTTTTCACTGAAAACCTGAAATTGTACACTTTTATACAAGTGGATAAAGTTTGTCATTGCAACCGAAGTGGAATCCGCTCGAGCCGTAGGCGAGGGTATTAGAGAGTCGAGTGCTGTAGTGACTTTCCACGTGTATCAAACGAAGTTTTTTAATACACTTACGAAGATATAATCAACTGACTGCCAGTGACTGAAAAGTTGAAAGGGAATCGTTTGTCTTGGTATGGTCATGTGAAGAGGAGGGATGAAACACATGTTACCAAAAGAGTTATGAGTTTACATGTGGATGGATGGAGAGGGAGAGGGAGACCAAAGAAAAGATGGATGGATTGTGTGAAGAGTTATATGAAAGAAAAGGAAGTTAGTGATAGCATGACGAGTGACAAGGCAGAGTGGAAGAAAAAAACGTGTTGCGCCGACCCCAAATAACACGGGACAAGGGCAGGAAGATGATGACGAAGATATAATCAACGGATTAACGAATTATAAACGGGGGTTGACGCGCGACTCGTGGGGGTCACTAAGGCACAGCCTGATAAAATTGTGGCGGGGGCACTTTACGACACTAGTGCTAAAAACAGTAAATTGCGTGCCTAAAAGCGGGGTTTCGAATATTGAGAAAAACATAGTACAAAAGGTAGTGTATCTTGTCTTTTCGATTGAGCAAATTAACGCAATGTCATATTATAAACATTTCATACAACTGATCGTGTACAAGCAACTTGTGATGAAATGAGCAGATATCGCGAAACAAAAAGCCGGTGTATCTGTAAAAATGTATGGCTTGGCTGTTTTGTTACTTACTTCAGAAACTAAATATTCGCATCACATCCACGACGGTAGCAAAACGGTGAAGCCATACATTTTTACTGATATGTAGAATTTGTGAAGTTAGGGTCGGTAGAGTTAGGCCGTGTAGATTCAGAAGCTTGGCTCTACATGAGATCTGATATCTTTTTCACAGGGCAAACCTTATGTGGTCGTCTTGGCAACATTTTACATGAAATGTTTTTGGTGGGATTGTATTATATTGGATTAAAGGACATAATACATCTTATTAATTTTTATTTTTTGGAGTTCATCGTTGAGTCAAAATTGTTCAGCGAAATCCACTTTGAATAATTTTGATGGCCAATTTTGACTGCAATTGGGTTATCTCACAGATACGTCAAACAGTCCTCTATAAATAAAAAAACGAAATACCACTCACTGATTAATCACCAAATCTCAGAAACTATAACACCTGCAAACTTAAAATTTGGCAGGTAGGTTCCTTATAGAGTGTAAACATCCGTAAAGGATTTTACGAAATTCCACCCCTAGAGGGGTTAAACAGGTGTCCAAACGTTGTATGGAGAAACCAAATTTCATGCAAGCGAAGCCGCTGACAGAAGCTAGTAAATTACAAAATATTTCTGTCATTCGACTGGCCTGTTGGTCTAGTGGTTAGTGACCCTGACTGCTATGCCGGAGGTCGTGAGTTCGATTCCCACCCAGGACAAATGTTTATGTGATGAGCAGGTAGCGACATCTATCGCGTCACATAAGAACTAATCCTGAATCGCGCAATCAAAGTTCTCCGCGCGATTAGAACACATAGAACAGCCCGAAATCATCTATCGGGCAGTTGCCTTCTGGTAGGCAACTGCATAACATCCCTTCTGGCCGGAGGATCCTCCCTTTTCAACGGAGATTTGCGGGACTTTACTCTCTGTTCCGCATACCTCTAAACTGGTGACCCTCGACAAAGAACGTCAGCGCAGCCTTCGTGCAGCTACTACCTCGTGACGTCATCATCACTTCCTCAAGCTTTCGAGCAGCGAGCCATACAGCCAGCACCTATCGGGCAGTTGCCTTCTGGTAGGCAACTGCATAACATCCCTTCTGGCCGGAGGATCCTCCCTTTTCAACGGAGATTTGCGGGACTTTACTCTCTGTTCCGCATACCTCTAAACTGGTGACCCTCGACAAAGAACGTCAGCGCAGCCTTCGTGCAGCTACTACCTCGTGACGTCATCATCACTTCCTCAAGCTTTCGAGCAGCGAGCCATACAGCCAGCACCCACGGCTATAAAGGGTATCCTGACCACCAGCATGCCTACATGGTCATACCTGGTCATCACCCTCAGCCTCATCAGCGACCTTGGCGAAGCACACTGCACCTTCGGCCAGTCACATGAAGAGCAATGAAGAACCTCTCCTGGTCGACGCAAGCAGTCAAGCCACTACGTCGCACAGCACCGCTCCGACTCACTGGAGCCAGCAGCACTACTCCGACTCACTGGAGCCTGCAGCATCATCCCGACTCACTGGGATAGCACCACCCCGACTCACTGGGGCAACAACGCAGACAGTTCCGACTCACGGAGAACTATGCGGCATTCGGTTCCGACCCACTGGAACCAAATTACCACAGGCTTGGCACGCATCAAGAAGCATCAAGAACCATCGATCTCCGATCTCCGGAGGGGAGTGATGTAGCGACATCTATCGCGTCACATAAGAACTAATCCTGAATCGCGCAATCAAAGTTCTCCGCGCGATTAGAACACATAGAACAGCCCGAAATCATCTATGGGGCAGTTGCAGCCCACCAGACATAACATCCCGTCTGGTCGGAGGATCCTCCCTTTTCAACGGAGGTTTGCGGGACTTTACTCTCTCTTCCGCATACCTCTAAAAGCACGATCATTTGTTCCGTGTCTGGATGTAATTTATCTATAATATTTATGTATTTAGAAATATATAAGTATGTTTATCAATTGTCTAGTACTCATAACACAAGCTCTGCTTAGCTTGGGACTAGACGGCGTTGTGTAATAGTTGTGGAATATTATTATTATTATTCATCTTAATTCTTAAAAAATAAATAAAAATAGTTTTTTTTTTTCCAGCCGCCTCTATTACCTTCCTCTGCCTATCCTCCTCTTTGATCCTGCTAGGGCTGGGGAAAGCATACACTTTTATAGTTAAATTAGACCACACCGTCGCATTAATGTGATTTTCCGTAGCTATTCGTATACGCACAACATGCACCTACTAATGTTTGGAGACGAATAACGTGTTTTATTAGCAACGCACAATAATAATAATAATATTCAACAACCATCACACAACGCCGTCTAGTCCCAAGCTAAGCAGAGCTTGTGTTATGAATACTAGACAACTGATAAACATACTTATATATTTCTAAATACATACATATTATAGATAAATTACACCCAGACACAGAACAAATGATTGTGCTCATCACACAAACATTTGTCCTGGGTGGGAATCGAACCCACGACCTCCGGCTTAGCAGTCATGGCCACTAACCACTAGACCAACAGGCCAGTCAACAATAAGAAAATGTTGCAGCTTTTTTCTTGACTATTACGTTTGTTTGTATTTGGTTTTTTTTAAATCTATTTTTAGTGGGTTACAATTAGGGCTGTCATCAAACAGGCAAAAATCCCGGAAATTTGGGCGAAATGTTTTTTTGTGGATGTGGCGCATGACTCACTCTTTTGTATAGATTTATTATAATATTATAATATACCTACTAGCTTTTGCCCGCGACTTCGTCCGCGTAGAAGTCGAAAATGGTTTTATTAGGTTTTTTGAGATACGAAAATATGAAATATTATTTCTTATCTTCGTCGTGTGTGATAGTCCATTGAATTGTACGGCGGGCGATATTGTATCTTAAGATAAAATATTATAGTACCTTAGCCGTGTGCAGTGCCCCTTAGTGAATTCCACTGCGGGTAACGTAACCTACGACAAACTTATTATTTGCGGTTGGTACAGTAATCGGGTCTTGGGATCGAACCGCAAAATTAAGTTTATTTTTTATTTTATATACTTTTTTGGGATAAAAAGTACCCAGTGTGGTGGCCAGGATATTAAAGAATAATTAAACCAAGTTTCATCGTAATCGAACCGGTAGTTTTTGCGTGATGCCTGAACAAACAGATAGACAGACAAAAAATTTTTTAATTATACCTCCACGCGTTATCAGGTTTAAAGGGTCTTGACATACATACAGACAGACGGACAGACAAGTGATCCTACAAGGGTTCCGTGTTTCCTTTTGAGGTACGGAACCCTAAAAAATATTAATTTTAATTTTTATAATATACCGCCACCATATTTAATGCCTCGATGACATTTACGCAATTTCTTGTTAGCGAATAAAAAGCGCGTGAATTTATTTTTTTCTTTTTCGAGTGTCATTTCAAATGTTCAGCGGTTGTTTATGGTTCGATGAAGCTCTATTGACGACTAGTATTTTTTTTTTAATGAATAATAAAGAAGCATGCACTTTTAGATGGGAAACTGTGCCGCATTTGATTGTTTTTAAGAGTTAGAGAAAAAATGATGAAGGAAGTAGGTTAATTATAATATTATATTTGATCTCCGATAACCGGAGGAGAGTGATATAGCGACATCTATGGCGTCACATAAAAACTAATCCTGCATCGCGCAATAAAAGTTTTTTGCGCGATTTGAACATACAGAACAGCCCGAAATCATCTATCAGGCAGTTGACCACCAGACATAACACCTGTCTGGTCGGAGGATCCTCCCTTTTCAACGGAGGTTTCCGGGACTTTACTTTCTGTTCCGATTACCCCCAAACTTTTATTAAACAAAGGTTGTTTTTCGTAAGTAATGGTGTTTATTTAAAAATCTAACATCATAATTATCACAATAAAACAAAATCCTCCTGACGGGGGACAATCTCAAGACAGATATGCCAGTACTCAAGAGATATGGCTGGCCTGTTGGTCTAGTGGTTAGTGGCCCTGACTGCTATGCCGGAGGTCGTGGGTTCGATTCCCACCCAGAACAAATGTTTGTGTGATGAGCATGATCATTTGTTCTGTGTCTGGGTGTAATTTATCTATATATGTAAGTATGTTTATCAGTTGTCTAGTACTCATAACACAAGCTCTGCTTAGCTTGGGACTAGACGGCGTTGTGTGGTAGTTGTGGAAAAAAAAAAAAATTATAGCTATATGCTCTGTTCTTTTACTCTTATAGTCCGTTGGCGTTGACGGCAATCCGACGCAACCGGAGAGAGTTCAGGCGCAGGAGCAACGGCTTTACGTGCTTTCCGCGTGCGTCTAATAATAGACATATATTTATTTACTTCACATCAAACAAACTGATTAGCATCCGTAGACTCATAGCAAGGTTCAGTTGAAAACCAGCATCAGGCAACTGCTACATAGTGGCCTGGCATTAAGCTGAACTGGACCTATTTGGCGTAGCCGTGAGACACACAAAGTTAATGTATTTTTTAAGTTTTAGTATTTAAGTTTCTATATTGTAATTATTATTTCATTATGTGTACCTGTGTGCCAAATAAACGTGTTTTCTTTCTTTTATTTCTTTCTTTCCGAGGCACAAAAGTATCAAAAAAAGAAAAGAAAGAAAAACAAAAAAAAAAACAAACAGAAAAAAAAGAGTTACTGATAGAAAAACTATTTATTTACGCAAAATGACGCAATCTTAAAACTAGTTAACAAACATAATCAATAGAAGAAAGAAGAAGAAGAAAGGAAAACTTTTTATTTGCCGGAAAAGGCGCAAACTTAAAACTAACATATAGCAAACATTTTTCATGATAAAAACATAATTAAAATAACATTTATGCAGGAAGGGAAAAGGAAGTTAGTAATAGCATGACGAGTGACAGGGCAGAATGAAAGAAAAAAAGTGTTGCGCCGACCCCATATAACACGGGACAAGGGCAGGAAGATGATGATGATGATGAAATGCACCACGTCGAAGCAAAACGGCAATAGATAGGAAAAAACCAGAAAAAAGAAATCAACCATTTCAATGGATTTTGAAAAAGCTTTTGATCGTGTGGACCACGTCATCTTACTCAGTAAGTTATACAGACTGGGTATACGCGGGGGTCTATTAAGATTGTTTCAGTCATATTTATTCAAAAGGTCACAAGCTGTAGTACTAGGAGGAAACCGTTCTAATTTTATTGAAATTCCAAGTGGTGTTCCACAGGGATCCCATTTGGGACCTTTATTTTATAATACATATTTGTTTGACATCACTGATTCTTTTAAAATTTCTGACCATTTAATGTACGCGGATGACAAAAAATAATTCATTTAATATGATGATTATAGGGCTCTCCAAGAAGACCTTAATCGTTTAAACAATTATTTGAAGATAAACAAAATGACAGTATACCGCGTACATCGAAGGACTGGAACAATTTGCCTGCTGCGGTCTTCCCGTCCAACTATAATTTAGGTGTCTTCAAGGCTAGAGTGAATAGGCTCTTAATAAACTAGTGCGCCTGACCATCAATGATTGCATCTCCGCTTACCATCAGGTAGGATCGCAGTCAATCACTGGTTTAAATCAACTAAAAAAAAAACTGATTTCTATTCTTGATTTTTTGCTTTTCTGATTTTGATTTTTATGATTATTTATTTATTATATGCTTTTTTGTACACCAATACTAACATTGAAGGAAACTAAACCTATAACACATACGTACATACAATGGGCGGCCTTATCGCATTCCACGATCTCTTCCAGGCAACCTGAAATGGACAGTAATTGACTGTCATTGGCGCGACCAAACCAGCATTAAACAAATTATATTATAATAGATACACGGATATATACAATCATCTAGGTTATGATTTTATTTCATCATCATCATCATTTCAGCCAAGAGACGTCCGCTGTTGGACATAGGCCTCCCCCAAATGTCGCCACAATGACCGGTCCTGTGCGTCTCGCATCTATCGAATTCCCGCGATCCCCACCAGGTCATTGGTCCACCTTGTGGGAGGCCTTCCAAAGCTGTGTCTTCAGGTCTGATTTTATTTACTTTTATTTTATTTTAATTAGGCAACCAACAGCAATACACAAAGTATGTTGCAGAGTAAGTTCTTATAGTAAACTATGGCTAATAACAGGTTTCCCTTCCTAACTGGAATAATTCTATAATTTGCGAAACGAGTAAAAAGAAAATTAACAAAAATATCCTTTACAATTATGCTTGAAATTAATTTTGGAATAAAAATTAGAAAAAATAGTTAAAAAAATAGATTAATTGCCAGTCATTGGCGTTCTTTAACAGTTTTGTGAAAAAGTGTTGTGTGGAGTTCACTAAGGGGCGCTGCACTCGGCTAAGATACTATAATATTTTATCTTAAGATACAATATCGCTCGCCATACAATTCAATGGACTATCACACACGACGAAGAAAATAAATAATATTTCATATTTTTGTATCTCAAAAAACCTATAAAACCATTTTCGACTTCTACGCGGACGAAGTCGCGGGCAAAAGCCAGCATATAATATTAAAACAAATCTATACAAAAGAGTGAGTCATGCGCCACATCCACGAAAAAACATTTCGTCCAAATTTCCGGGATTTTTCCCGTGTTTGTCCGGCATCGGCAAATTAGATGGTGACAGCCCTAATTGTAACACACTAAACACAGATAAAAAAAAATCCATATTCAAATAAACGTACAATAGACAAGAAAAAAGCTGCAACATTTTCTTATTGTGCGCGGCTTGGCAAAGGCAACTACATTCTGCCTCTCATCATAAACCATGTAAAAATAATACGGAAAAAGCGCGGGATACTAGACTCTCAGTTTATAAAAGACAGTAAAGAGACTGAAGGAAAAAAATGCTCTTATGCGATACTGAATTGCGTAAAAGCGCTACAAGACCCCGTTCAGTATGTAAAGGCGTACATTTGGTGTGAATACGTTTATATATTTATTTTACATTCAGTTTTTTAGGGTTCCGTACCTCAAAAGGAAAAACGGAACACTTATAGGATCACTTTGCTGTCCGTCTGTCTGTCAAGACCCTTTATCTCAGAAACGCGTGGAGGTATCGAGTTGAAATGAAAACCGTATACTCAGGTCTAGTGTACAGTCAGGAAACTTTATAGTTAAGCAGATTAAAAACATTTACTCCCCACGATATTTATTTCGAACGCAACTCTTCTTCGAACAAGTTTTTTTTTCTTTTTAAGGTGCGAAACTATTTAATGACTAAGACTGACACGACGTTCTAGGGCGTAGTGGGGGCATGCCAGCTACTTTTTTAGGGTTTCGTTCCTCAAAAGGAAAAAATCGGAACCCTTATAGGATCACTTTGCTGTCCGTCTGTCTGTCAAGACCCTTTATCTCAGAAACGCGTGGAGGTATCGAGTTGAAATTAAAACTGTATACTCAGGGCTACGGTTCCTTAAAGCCGTGAAAAAATCAAACTTCAAAGTTAACGAAAAACAAAGTTACAGCTGTTTATGTCTCAAAAAATGTGTATTTCGACTCTCAAGAGAATCAAAATTTATAGGGTACTTTCCGTTGACCTAGAATCCAGAAATTTGGCATAAAGCAAGTTCTTATAGCACAAGTATAGGAAAAAAACTAGAAACTGTAAATTTGTAATTACATTACAAAAAAAAAACTTTTTTGCGGTTCGGAAAAAAACATCGAAACTCAATTCGGGAATTGAACTGTTTTCATAGGTAAGTTTGTACGGAACCCTCAGTGTGCGAGTCCGACTTGCACTTTCTCGTTTTTTTTTGTATAGGTATTTTTTTTATTTTTGCTTAAGCTTGTTTGAAGTTGTTTAGGTGTCTGCGGTACATATTTTCAGAGAGTGTGCGAATAGCGGTCTATTTCTGCCAGGCCCATTCTATCATGGAATCCCTTGTCAGAGTATGTTCCTATTTCCTGATAGCTACAACTGGGTCCTTATGTCAGGAGTGAGTAGATTAATTGTAGTGAGTCAGGTACTGGTGAAACGAGAGCCTGTTAATAGATAATAATACAAACTATCTAAATAATTAGGTTGTAGGTGTACGTGGTCGTGTAGAGGTACGTGTTCTCGTGGGAGCGATCAGCGGCAGCGATCTCTCGCGCCGGGCCTTGGTACAGACCATAGTCCGGAGCGAGGAGGAGTGGCAGGCGGTCGCCTCCTTCTGCGAAGCAGTAATGCTAGCAAAGGAGGCGGCCGATCGCGAGAGGCAACGGTCTTTACGCTCCAAGCGCCGCCGGGATTCCGATCCCGATTTCTGGCCACCGTAGTCGTCTTGCGGACGGCGAGCAAAGGGTGGCTCGCCGTCCGACCGTCCGGTAACCGTCCGGACCGAGCCCAAGTCGTCGACGGCGTGTACTGTTCCACGCGCGCCTCATGGCGATGTCAGCAAATCGTAGAGGCCCAGCAGGGTCGAAGCCTACTGGGGCCACGGGTAGTGTGAAAGCGAAACCCGGGGCCCTGGGACGAAGGCAACGAATGAACAGGAGTGGGTTTTTAGTCAGTAAAAGTCTGACACTATCTCTCGCTCCGCCCAAGAGCGGGATTTGTCATAAGATGATTTTCCCACACACTAAAAAACAAAAAAAAAAACTACGTCAATGCTTTTTGTCAACCGTGTTTTGTTGTTTTATTATTTTTGTACCCCTTTTTGTATATGATATGTAATGGTTTATTGTTATTTTTGTAATTAATTGGTTTATTCAGTGATTTTAATTATATAATTATGTAATACTTGCTGGCCGATCAACGTCTCACCGTTGACGACGGCTGGTGCTGAAAATCAGCGCTGAGGCTCTGTCTTACACGAGCCCCGGCATTTTGCTGAGCGCTGGCCGTTTTCCGCGGATGTGACCCATATCCTACCACTTATATTAGAAGTCGTTGTTGTTATTTGTTTTTATTTTTAAGGTATGCGCCAAGTTTGACGTGAATAAATGAAATGCTTGATATATACATGAAAATCCGTATACTTTTCTTCAAGATTAACACATCACGCTACAATGGTTACGTCCGAACTGAAAAAACCAGACATTTTTTTGTTCTATTCAATTTTTAAACCTATATTTTACTTGCCAGTTCGTTAACCTAACTCATGCGATCTCCTTTCGATATCACAGTACCTTAAATCAGTTTAGATACATCTTAGAATCCTACAAAAGAACGATGGAATACTTCAATGGACGCTCAAAAAAGTTAAAAACAATAAAAATAAAAATTCAGTGAATCTAAGTAGGCCTGCAAAATAGCATAATAACAGATAATAACCTATATTCAAAATCTTATTGATTTATTTAAAACTTTATGCACTAATGAAACATTATACAAATGCGGACTTAATGCCTTAGACATTTTCTACCAGTCGACCTTAGGGTGGTGCAGAGATATAACATGGCAGGTGCAGCTTAATAGAAGACTGACAGAGAGGAAATAAGAACAATAATGAATATATACTCAGATACATACATACAAATAAAGAATGATATTGAGAGAAAAACGAATACAATAAATCAAGAGTATGATGAATCTTCCAACTTCTTGCGAAAGTGTTCTCGTGCTTTTACTTTAAAAGACAACCGACTGGTTGACTTATTTCTTTTAACGTAGGTAATTAAGAGTCATACAAGTTAAATACTTATGAATAATAGTGAAAAAGTAATCATTGCTATTTCAACATATAAAATCCGATCAATTGAATTCGAGTAAATCAAGTTAATCCCCATAGGAAGTACTTTCGGATTCTTTTTGAACCCCAAATAACCTTTTTTTGACCACAATTAAGACCTTTCATTGGTCAAGCTCAAATTAAAATACCTAAACATAAACAACAACAAAAAACCACGCGTTTAAAAAAAAAACAAATATAAAACATTTTAAATTGAAGTCATGCTCAGAATATCAATAAAAACTGCAAAATAGTTTTTATGTGAACACGGCCGAACGCAACCCCATTTAGTCAATAGACAATAGTCAATTTATTTTTTTCTATAGCACGCACTGGCCACTAGTTGGGTCACATTTAATCGAGGCATAGAGTAAAATTCTAAATTGAAATTGATTTTTAATAACGGAAAATGGTTGCGTGACTTTGATAAAGTTGAATAGATTTTACTAATAGAAAATCGTCTTTTAATTTGTTTGGTTCAGTAACTATTTCAGTTTTGATTATAATTGATACAAGGTCGCATTTTCATGAATGTTAATCAATATGTCGTGGCCAGATCTTAGAAATTGATCATTCATGATTTGCGGGGTTACCATGAGGTTCAAAGTAAGATTGTTTAATTCTTATTTTAGTGTGGGTAAGAGACAGAGCTATACAGGTTGTCTAGCGCCATCTCTTACCCACACTGGAAATAAGAATGAAACAATCTAACTTTAAACGTCATGGTACAGGTCATGGCCAAGTAAAACTGGCCAAATCATTTTAAACGTTATTGTTTGATGATATGTCAATCCTCATTTGGCATACTTTAGACTTTTTATTGTCATTGAAATCCTAAATCAATGATATGACCAAACGAAGATTGACATATCATAAAATATTAACGTTTAAAGGATTTAGATCCTTTCATTTTTCCTTATATCTAATATATAAAATTCTCGTGTCCCGGTGTTTGTGGTTAAACTCCTCCGAAACGGCTTTCCCGATTCTCATGAAATTTTGTGTGCATATTGGGTAGGTCTGAGAATCGGACAACATCTATTTTTTATCCCCCTAAATGTTAAGGGTAATTAACCCCTATTTTTTTTTCAAGTTTATATATAAAAAAAATTATATACATAGCAAAACAACGTTTGCCCGGTCAGCTAGTAAGTAATATATATTTATGTATATGTAAGTTCATATTATATTAAATATTTATGTACGTTTATTTTTTATATATATACATTTGATCCCTTGTTTTCCTATACCTTTTCTTTTTTTTATGCACCTACCATGTTTTCTCTTCACTACCCTTGGTTGACTGGTAAAGAATGCCTAAGGCATTATGTCCGCCTTTGTACCTTTATGTTGCATGAAGTTTTAATAAATAAATAAATTTAGCCAGTTTCAGTTGGCCGACAAAATATATGTAAAAGAAAGTCGTGTTAGTTACACTATTTATAACTCAAGAACGGCTGAACCGATTTGGCTGAAAATTGGTGGGGAGATAGCTTAGAATCAGGAGACGGCACAGGATACTTTTTATCTCATAGGGTAGGGTAGAGTAATGTATGAGTGTCTAAAGTGTATAGGTATATCGATAACCTATAGTTGCAAATGCAATCGAATTACACACGAATGACAGACAAAACATGGTACAGGTATCGGCATGGATCTTGAGCGCTGACTGTTACTTGCGCAGAAGTAAAATATCAGGTCTCTTTGGTGGTATGAAGTGAGACGCGGGGGCGGGGAGTGTCAGTGATTGGCTCGCCACGCATAGCATCATAGACGTCACTCGTGATTGGTTCCCTGCGCTTGCTGCATGTACCTAACGACGACGAGTACACTTCCGTGCCAATAAATTGACTCGTTATTTTTAATCCATCGATTTTAATTAATTAATGTGAACAAATTGTACTCTTTTTTTTAATCTGACATTAAAGCGTGAGAATATAATAATTAAGTATTAATTTAAATATAAAACTATAGCAATAATAAGTAATCAGTTGAAATGAATTAAACGATATAATAAATATACAGATAGGAAAATTAAATAGGCACTTATACTAGCGCTCTTCTTCTCTCCTACCATTTTTTTTTACAATGTTGCTGTGCCCGACAGGGTCCATAATTGGTTCAAATCTTTTTATTATTTATCACCATATACATTATAGATCGCAATAAAGATTTGAGATTTGTTGATTATTTGATTTGATAAAATACCAAAATCAGCAAATAAAATGATGAATGTATCATCCGCCAGACGCTCCTTTTATGTCTTGAATACAACGACTTTGATTCAGGTGACATTTTCCTTTTTCTCTATAAGTTTATTTTCAAAATTGAAAAATAACACACTCATAACAATTCATGAAATTACCAGACCACGAATACCAGTAATAACCAGTAATAAAAACTAGTTTTGTTATTCGACGCTTCCTAAAATTTGTCTAATATTTTTTTGTACCAGAAGTTTTTTTTTTCTATGGAAGTGTTTTTTTGGTTCAATAACAAAATAATACGCTTTCCATAAGCTTCATCTATACATATAATAAATCTGTAGAAGTGAAAATTCTTTAGATTGAAAATATTTAAAAAAATAAATAGCAGAGGGTGTTACTAGACCGACACCGAACCCAAAAATGTGATTAAAAAAATTTTTGTCTGTCTGTCTGTTTGTTCAGGCATCACGCAAAAACTACCAATTCGATTACGATGAAACTTGGTATAATTATTCTTTAATATCCTGGGCACCACACTGGGTACTTTTTATCCCGGAAAAAATATACAATAAAAAACAAACTTTATTTGTCACCCGCAGTGGAGTTCACTAAGGGGCACTACACACGGCTAAGTAATATTTCATATTTTCGTATCTCAAAAAACCTAATAAAACCATTTTCGACTTCTACGCGGTCGAAGTCGCGGACAAAAGCTAGTCAGTAATAAAACGATGAATGTTTCATCACACTCCTTTTATGTCTTGAATACAACTACTTTGGTTCAGGTGACATTTTCCTTTTTCTCTATAATTGGATTTTCAATATTGAAACATAGCATACTCATAACAATTTATAAAATTACCAGTCCACGAATACCAGTAATAAAAACCAGTTTCGTTATTCGACGCTTCCTAAAATTCGTCTAATAATTTTTTGATCCAGATTTTTTTTTTTCCATGGAATTTTTTTTTGGTTCGATAACAAAATAATACGCTTTCTATAAGCTTCATGTTAAAAATATAGGTCTCCTTTATCGAAGCCAGCCACATGGATCTTTTCCTCTCTTTCCTACTTACTTACTATGTCAAAAACTGTGAACCAGTGTATTGCATTAAATGCCAAATGATATTTATTTTGCAAATAGGTTTGAAAAAACACTTTTACCCGTCAATTTTTTGGTCCGTTTAAACTAGATGAGGCCAATGTTTCCTAGTTGACTACCATGAAAAGAAACTCCGAAAAAAGTCAGGGGTAAAAGTCTCTTTTAAAGTTCATACAGCAAATATGTAATGATCCAATCACATGAGAACCATACAGATTAGTGTCTGAGAAGGTCTTTTGAAGAAAGAACCATTCAGATTTGAGTGGACCTGTCCAGTCAGTGCAAGCATTTGTCAGTATTCGTATATATCAAAATCACTAAGGAGCTCAACGAAGTTAATGATAGTATGACGGTTGACAGGATAGAACGGATGAAAAAAACGGGTTGCGCCGACCCCAAATAAGATGGGACAAGGGCAGGGAGATGATGATGAAGATGACTGAGGAGCTCAACGACTTGTCAAAAAATACCAAGGAAAGAACATTTGGGTAGGCCATAAAAAATACTCAAATTCCAAGACCGACGTTAAAATTACTGAAATAAAAAAAAAACTATCAACAATGATTGTAATTTCATAACATATGAAAGCAAGGCCTAACATAACATATTTTAATATTTGCATGCCAACTTATGGCAAAATGTGTCTTTGCGCTAATAAAATATAGTAACCATATTTTGTACTGCATTTAATGTAAATAAATGGCTTTGACTTTGACCAAATACTTTTCTTTTTTATTTGAAAAACAACAGTTCGGTCGATTCTTCCCCTATAATATTTGATGCCGGACGACAAACAATCATGCAATATAGACTTATTATTCATTGAAGCCACGAGAGGAGGGTCGCAAGCTTTAGTAGTCCAGCTGCTTGCCTAGACCAGGGGTCAGATGTTGAGGGTTGCCAGATCACAAAAATAAAAAACAAATTTTTATAGTATTTTTTCAACATAGTAAATTTTTTTTATTCATAAGTAAGTTACCTAAAGAAGTTGTTATGGAAGCTTTTATAGTATATTTACTCCTCATTTCTAAATTCATAATATACTAGCTTCTGGTAGCGGCTTCGCCCGCGTGAAAGTCGGTTTCTCCATACAAACTTTCGACCCCCGATTCATTCCTTTAGTTTATATATTATAGTTCCTGAGATTTCGTGATTAATCAGTGAGTGGTCATTCGTTTTATATAGATGATGTTTTTAATTGTTAGTAATTAAATATAACTGGGCCTGCAGCATGGGCCGTAATGCAACAGATTACGGCCCATTCCCTCTCCTAGAGAAGAACCCTGAGTCCCAGCAGTGGGAACATTGAAAGGCTGCTTATGCTATTATGCTATAATTAAAGAGAACCATCATCCATCATCATCTTCCTGCCCTTGTCCCGTGTTATTTGGGGTCGGCGCAATACGTTTTTTTCTTCCACTCTGCCCTGTCACTCGTCATGCTATCACTAACTTCCTTTCCTTTCATATCACTCTTCACACAATACATCCATCTTTTTTTTGGTCTCCCTCTCCATCCATCCACATGTAAATTCATAACTCTTTTAGTAACATGCGTCTCATCCCTCCTCTTCACACGACCATACCAAGACAAACGATTCCCTTTCAACTTTGTACAGAATAATATGGTGAATCATTTTCAAACTTATTTCTTTCTTAAGAGGGTCGTTTTCCACTCGCCTATCGTCAACATCAAGCATGGTTTAAAAGCTTGATACTTTATCTAACGCAATCCAAGTGGTGTTTGATGAAAAGGCAACGCAAAATAAGAAAGATAACGCCTGAAAACTCTGTTAGCATTCGGTAATTCCGTGATTTAATCCAATACTTTACAAAAATTGTTCCAAGAAATAAGTGGTTTTTAAACCCTTAAAAGTTTTTGAAAAAGAATTGTGGTCATTTAGATTCTTGATTAAATTTGCAATCATCATCATCATTTCAGCGGAAAGACGTCCACTGTTGGACATAGGCCTCCCCCAAATATCGCCACAATGACCGGTCCTGTGCGTCTCGCATCTATCGGATTCCCGCGACCCTCATCAGGTCATCGGTCCACCCGGCCTTCCAACGCTGCGTCGTCCGGTACTTGGTCGCCATTCCAGAACCTTTCGTCCGCATCGACCATCTGTTCTGCGAGCAATGTGCCCTGCCCAATGCCATTTAAGTTTGTAGATTCTTCGGGCTATGTCCGTAACCTTGGTTCTCCTGCGGATATCCTCATTTCTGACGCGATCACGCAAGGAAACTCCGAGTATAGGCCTTTCCATTGCCCTTTGAGTAACTTACTTACTTTGCAAATTTGCAAGGCATTGTTATAATTTCTGGCTTTTTTATAAATTTTTGAGTAAATTATGAAGTGTCAAAGTTCATGAAAAATAGCAGATTTTTAAAGGTCTTTACTGGATTAGTTTTACACAAATTTATAAATAGTAGCCATTAGTGTATATATATAGTTTTAATTAGTTAAGTATTTTTGTATATATTCATTTGTTGTGTTCTTAAACAAAAAAAAAAACAGCACAAGCCTCAATCAAATTTATAAATTGATTTCAATAGAAGCCTAGATTTATTCAAATACATCACCATCAGCAAAAGGGTTTACCTACACTCTTTTAAACAAACCAAATGAACTGTAAAATATTTATTCACCATTAGTTAGTACAACCAAAAAAAAATGATTAAAAACTTGTCGCGACAGTTGGCAACACTTTTCCATGACCCTCCTCTTTTAAAAGGTAAGTGCTTCTATAAAAATTCTATGGTCATTATTTTCTAAGTATGATTTTTAATCTGTGGCTAGTTTCTATAGGTTTAGGGTTGTACTATTGAGTACTGGACCTAATGGACATACTTATGTATATGTATTTTTATAATGACCCCTTTTTAGGGTTCCGTATCTCAAAAGTAAAAAAACGGAACGGACGGGTCATTTTGTTGTCTGTCTATCAGTCTGTGTCTTTGTGTAATTTATTTCATCACCACTGCTCTCAAAATGGTGAAGGAAAACATCGTAAGGAAACCGGCATGTCGTAGAAACAAAAATTCGAAGACATGTGACATCCACCAAACCGCACTGGGCCCGCGTGGTGGATTACGATTGCGATTACGCCCATTCCCTCTCCTAGAAAGGAGGCCTGAGTGGGAAAATTATAAGGCCGACTATGCTATGCTATGCTGTCAGTCTGTCTGTCAAAACCCTTTATCTTTGAAACTCGTGGTGGTATTGAGTTGAAATAAAAACCATATACTCAGGTCTGCGGTCCTTTGAAGCTGTGAAAAAATCAAACTTCTAAGTTAACAAAGAAAAAAGATACGACCGTTTATGTCGCAATAAATGTACATTTTGACACTCCCAAAGGAATCAAAATTCATAGGGTACTTCCCGTTGACCCAGAATCTTAAAATTTGGCATGAAGCAAGGTCTTATAGTATACATATAGGAATAAATCAGAAAACAGAAAATATTTTGTTACGTCACGAAAAAAAATACTTTTTGCGATTCGGAAAAATCTCCTCATTCATTGTGCGTACAGCTAAGGAGTGGAATTCCTTGCCGGAATCTGTGTTTCCTGATGGCCCGGAACCGGGAATCTTTAAGTCAAGAGTGAATAGGTTACTTCTAGGTAAACGCATTCCATCGTCGACCGCATCGTCGCTTTCCATCAGGTGAGGTAGCGGTAAAGCGCGAACCTATCAAGAATAAAAAAGAAAAGAACTTCAGTTACTAGTATGAAATACCGTGAAATTAAAATGCACTTAAACATCTATTTATATCTTTTTACCTTTGTTTAAAAATAAGGTGATAATCAAACAGACATGTTTTCAATAAATTATTCTCCTCTAAAAATCTATATTGCCTTCTTAATTACAAAGTCAGACACAATTAACGAGGGTCTGAATGAAACCTTTTTTTTCGGTGCGAATATCATCAAATGACATCCCCCGGCCTTGGGTGGAGCGTCAGACTCTTACTGACTAAAAACCCACTCCTGTTCCTTCTTTATTCTTTATTCTTTATTGTACACACAATTTTATAATATCAATAAAAATAGGACAGTTGATGTACATAGGCGAGCTTAACCCACAACTGGGTTCCTTCGTTGCCTTTTGTACCAGGGCCAAGTCTTCCTTTCAGAAGCAGACCCTTGGCCCCAGTAAGCTTCGACCCTGCTCGGTTTGATGACATCTCCTTGAGGCTTGTATGGAGCAGTGCGCGCCGTTTGCGACTTGGGCTCGGTCCGGACGGTTACCGGAGGACAGGACAGTGAGCTACCCATTGCACTTCGTCCGCAAGCCCGGGCCTACGGTGCCCGGAAATCGGGATCGGGATCCCGGCGGCTGGGGCGCCAGGGGCACGTCCTCGCGCGTGCACGAACGGCCTCTTTCTTTGCTAACATTACTGCCACTTTTCCTCGCTATGGAACATGGCCTGTACCAAGACCCGGCGCGAGAGGTTACTGCCGCTAATCTCCCCCACGAGGACAAGGCGGTGCTCTGCCCAAGCGGGGCACACCTCTACCGTAGACTAGTTTTAGTAGAGTAGGTTTTTGCCATTTCGACAGTCCGTGATAAAACGCTTACAATAAGATCACAAAGAGCAATATACGGAGAATCACGACATTAGTAAGACCACTTAAAGGCTAATATTGACCATAGAGCATGCCAGTGAAAGACACTCATAAGTAATTTGTACTTAGAAAAGCAGCGGCCGGACAGCGAGCTACCCATTGCTCGCCGTCCGCAAGCCCACGCCTACGGTGGCTGGAAATCGTGGTCGGGATCCCGGCGACTGACGCGTGCGGCCGCCTCCTTCGCTAGCATTACTGCTCCGCAGAAGAAGGCGACCGCCTTCAATTCTTTTTCGCTCCGGACCATGACCTGTACCGAGTCCCGGCGCGAGAGGTCGTTACCAACGATCCAAGGACACGGCGGTGCTCCGCCCAAGCGGGAGAAACCTCCACCGTGTCCTCGTGAGAAATGAGTTAAGTTCACCATCGTTGGATAGAGACATTGTAGGTATAAGTAAACACACATCGTACATTGTCCAACAGAAAATAAATGAAAACGTTTTAGCTGTTACATACATTGTATTTTGATGCGGTCATGTCGGCCATTTTGTCCACGTCAGTGCTACCGAGCGGTAATTAATTTGTGGGAACCTACAAAAGTGGAAACGATAAAAATTGTGGTGTAGGTGATAAAATTACAGCGGTTTTGCATGCCGACGCCAGTGTGTTTTTCGGGTACATGGGTTATCCGAAAGTCGAATCTACAAAGCCTCGAGCACAGGCGGAGAGTAGCCAGCCTATCGGTATTTTACAGGTTACATTTTGGAGAGTGTGCACGGGAATTGCATGACTTGATTCCGCCATCTCCTTTCTACGATGTACGGCGAGTACCCACCCTTACGTTGTTGAAACTTAACGGTCCAGACTAACCGTTTCGCTTCGTCGTTTATACCGCGTACATTGCAGGACTGGAACAATTTGTCTGCTACGGTCTTCCCGTTCAACTATAATTAAGGTGTCTTCAAGGCTAGAGTGAATAGGCTCTTATTGAACTAGTGCGCCTCACCATCAATGATTGCATCTCTGCATACCATCAGGTAGGATCGCAGTCAAGCACTGGTTTATACCGGTAAAAAAAAAAGTATATATAATCACCGCCCCTCCAATTATTCTAACACGTGCATCGAATTCCCGCGACCATTATCAGTTCATCGGTCCACCTTGTAGGAGGACTATAATTATACCAACGCTGCGTTGATTTCCGGTCATTATGGCGTCATTTAGGAAGGCCTATATCCAACAGTGGACGTCTTTCGGCTGAATTGATGATGATGATGTTTTTTTTTAGATGGGAAATCATCTAATGACATTTCCCGCCCTTGAGTGGGGCGGGAGGGCGTGTCAGTCTTTTACTGACTAAAACCCACACCTGTTCCTTTTTGCCTTAGTTCCAGAGCACCGGGGTTCATTTGTACATCACTCATGGCCTCTGCAGGCTTCGACCTTGCTGGGCCCCTACGGTTGCTGACATCTTCTTAAGGCGCGCGTGGAACACTATGCGCCGTCGATAACCTGGGCTCAGTCCTGACGGTTATCGGACGGTTGGATGGTAAGCTACCCATTTCTCGCAGTCCGCAAGCCAGCGCTTACGGGGGCTGGAAATCGTGATCGGGATCCCGGCAGCTAGGGCATGAGGGCCGTTCCCTCGCGGCCGCCTCCTTTGCTAGCATTACTACTTCGCAGAAGGAGGCGATCGCCTGCCACCGAGCGTCACCACGAGGACACGGCGATGCTCTGCCCAGGCAGGGCACACCTCTACCGTATGCTCCACCGTGTCTTCCGGGCGGCTCACACAACGGTGACACCCGGGCGTTTCTTCCGCATGAATCCGGTGCAGGAACCTCGCGAACTGACCATGTCCGGTGTGAATCATGTGGAAGGTGAGGACGCCATGTTATCTTTCCAGCCACTCCTCAAAGAGGGGACTTACTGCCATTCCACCATGAGATCCCGCCGGAAATCTGTTCACCATGTCGCGACTTGGCGCGTCAGCGGAGTTTCACCCCGGCGTAGCATCTCCATGCGCATGATGATGATGTTGCGTTACTGTCTAGTGTCTCTTACTCTGTTATTGCAAGTTTTGACTGTTTCTTACAAGGATTTGTAATACTTATGATATCGCAAATGCGTTACCAATCCCAGAGATAGAGCTGAAAAGTCTCATAAGCCTTCAACAACTACTACGTTTTTTTTTTTAAGTTGGGAAATAATCCAATGACTCTCCCGCCCTTACGTGTCAAACTTTTACTGACTAAAACCCACTCCTGTTCCTTCTTTACCTTTGTTCCAGGGCACCAGGGTTCTCTTTTGCATCGCTCCAGCAGGCTTCGACCTTGCTGGGCCTCTACGGTTGTTGTTATCTTCTTGAGGCGCGCGTGAAACACTACGCGCCGTCGACGACTTGGGTTCGGTCCGGACGGTTACTGGATGGCCGTCCGCAAGCCCGTGAACTACTACTTATAAGCTTCAAATCGCTACACAATTATTTATTATTATTTACAATCGCCCGTTTTATCATCGGATCACTAAACGTACGGTGTTGCGCCACCGGTACATAGTGGACATCAACCCATACGCATAAAGCATTTTGGGAACAGCTGAGAATTCCCTGCTAGCTATAACTTTAGGGGTCTGTAAATCAAGCTTGAATAGGTTACTTCTAGGCAAGCCTGCTCCATCGTCGGCCACATTGGGCACGCCAGAATTATGGCGGTAGAGTGGCAGGCGGTCGCCTCCTTCTGCGAAACAGTAATGCTAGCAAAGGAAGAAGCTGACTGCGCGAGGCAACGGTCCTCTCGCCCCAGCCGCCGGGATTCCGATCCCAATTACCGGCCACCGTAGGCGCGGGCTTGCGGATAGCGAGCAATGGATAGCTCACTGTCCGGACCGAGCCCAAGTCGTCGACGGCGCGTATTGTTCCACGCCCGCCTCAGGCAGACGTCAGCTAATCGTAGGGGCCCATCAGGGTCGAAGCCTACTGGGGCCACGGGTAGTATGAAAGTGAAACCCGAGGCCCTGGGAAGAAGGCAAAGAAGGAACAAGAATGAGTTTTTAGTCATTAAAAGTCTGACACTATCTCTCGCTCCGCTCAAGAGCGGGATTTGTAATTACAAGATTATCCAACCTAAAAAAAAATATCATCAGCCACAATATCGCTTACCATCAGATGAGGTAGTGTTAAAACGGGAGCCTATCCAGTATCCATAATAAAAACCAACAGCGCTCCTTTCCTTCCGGTTTATACATGGTCCGATAGATTGTTGTATTTTATTGTGCGTCTATTTGGGCAGAGCAGTGGTGGCCGAGTGGCAACGGCCCCGACTTACGAGTTGTAGGTCGCGGGTTCAAACCCAGCCAGGCGCATTACTTTGTGTAATTTATTTCATCACCACTGCTCTCAAAATGGTGAAGAAAAACATCGTGAGGAAACCGGCATGTTCTAGAACCAAAAATTCAAAGATATGTGACATCCCCCAACCTGCACTGGGCCCGCGTGGTGGATTACGGCCCATTCCCTCTCCTAGAGAGGAGGCTTGAGTCCCAACATTGGGAACATTATAAGGCCGACTATGCTATTTGGGCAGAATAAACATGTTTTCTTTTCTTTCTTTCTTTTCTTTTCCTTCACGAAAAAAGTGTTAACTGTAAATTCTTTTGTTAAAAAAACAGTTTTAACTGTAATAAGCTCTTTCTCGGACGAGCTGTCACAATAAGCTGTCTATTTCTAAACAGTTAACCGCCATTTTCTCGTAACTTGTACCAAACACAAATCGCGAATCAAGTGTCGATATATTAACCGTCGATATACCCGACCTAAATGGCGTGCAAAAAAAGTTTTTTTTTTTTAATATGCCATCGAGGCACGAATCTACTGCAGAGTGCCAACTTTGAAAATGGAACTCCATTAATTAAGTATTGGAGTTAAATATGGGAATGTGAGGCTTTAATGCTTGCTGGCTGGTTTTAGAAAAGTTATTTTTTTCTGTGATAGCCTCGTTAATAGTTGGTCTAGCTAGACCAGATAGCCTGCTAAAATTTAATTATCCATTTTATATTAGTAACAGATAACTTTAAATCATCTTCTTATTAGTTTGTACACTCTTGCCAGAGTGATGATCGCTACTACCAGGATGATTCCTGCCCCCCTAGCCAAGTTACAATCGTTTCGTTCACGCCGAACGCCTCGAGTTGGCCACGCCTCCGATTCCTTTGTTCTGACCACGTGACTGAGCGTTGAGATGACGTCAGAACAAAGGAATCGGAGGCGTGGCCTACTCGAGGCATTCGGCGCGAACGATACGATTGTAACTCGGCTAGAGGGGCTGCCCTCCTAGCCAAATTACAACCGTTTCGTTTTGATTCTCATTTCGTCGATCGCCTAGAGTAGGCCAAGCCTCCGTTTCTTTATTCTGACGTCATCTCAACACTCAGTCACGTGGTCAGAACAAAAGAATAGGAAGCGTGGCCGACTCGAGGCGATCAACGAAAAGAGAATCGAAAAGAAACGGTTGTAACTTGGCTAGGGGGGCTGGTGATACAGCGCCATTCATAGCGGACTGCAGCTTTCCGGGTATATTCGCAAACCGAGCACTTAGTTGCGGCCTTGATCTAGTCTGTCCATCTTCTCTTTGGTCCATCTCATTGGTGATCTACCACGTGGCCTGGTGTCCTCAAAAACAAACTTTAAAAACCTACATATAAATTCAGTCAAAAAAGTATCGGGAATGGATGATTTGTTTATGGTTCCAAATTCAAATTTTTGTTTTTTTGTAGTTGTTAGATTGGCACAACTGTTTTCCATTTTGGCGCGGAGTTTGAGTTGCATCTGTTATTTATATTAAATACAGTGCTGGTTTTAGTAATATCATATATAGTGTGTATTGCGAATTTCATAATGGACAAAAATATCGAACAAAGAGTTTGTCTTAAATTTTGCATCGCCAATGGAATTTCGTGTTCGGAGTCACTGAAAATGTTACAAAACTCGTGCTTATGAGTGGTTCAAAGCGTTCAAAAGCGGTCGAGATGTGATGGAAGATTTGCCTCGCTCTGGTAGGCCGTCAACGTCTGCAACTGAAGTTAACATAGCAAAAGTGAAGAAAATAGTGACTGAAAATCCCCATTCAACTCTGAGAGAGATAGCCGCCGAACTTTCTGTATCTCACGAGTCGATCCGTACCATTTTAACTAATCATTTGGGTATGAAACATGTTGCTGCTCGGCTAGTCCCAAAAGATCTGAATTTTCTCCAAAAACTCAATCGCATGAAAGTCGCTGAGGACATGCTAGAACGAGTCAGTTCGGACCCAACATTCATGAAACGCATTGTTACTGGTGACGAGACGTGGGTTTACGAGTTTGACATGCAAACTAGTCAACAAGCTTCGGAGTGGCGCCTTCCAACTGAACCGAAACCGAAAAAACCACGCCAAAGTCGATCAAAAGTCAAAGTCATGTTGACTGTTTTCTTTGACTATCGCGGTGTCGTGCACTCTGAATTCTTACCGGAAGGGCTAACGGTAAATAAAGAACATTATTTGAGCGTTATGCGGCGTTTAAGAGAGCGAATTCGACGAAAAAGGCCAGATTTGTGGAAAGAAAATTCTTGGATTTTGCACCACGACAATGCGCCTTCGCACAAGGCTATCATTGTGAACGAATTTTTGACCAAACACTCAACAAATACCATCCAGCAACCACCATATTCACCAGATATGGCTCCTGCTGACTTTTTTCTTTTTCCTAAACTCAAATTACCACTTCGTGGCACCCGTTTTCAATCGATAGAAGATATAAAGGAGAATTCGCGGCGAGAACTGAACTCAATTCCGGAAGCAGCGTTTAAAAAATGTTTTGATGAATGGATTATTCGTTGGCGCAAGTGTATCGTTTCTAAAGGAGCATACTTTGAAGGTGATAAAATAAATTTGGATGAATAACAGACATTTTGTGTATTATTGATCTTTTCCCGGAACTTTCTTGACAGAGTAGTATACACTATCGCGATTCACCATCAATTATTGCGTCACTGCTTACAGGTGGGATCGCACACCAGCACTAGTTTATATAATTAAAAAACCTATATACACGCATATTTTACATTTAACTTACTATAATTACAGTAAAACCAAAAAAAAAAACAAAACTATTTAATTTAAAAAAAAACTAAAATATGGCGTCAAAAAACTCGTTGACTATTTTTTTATTTTTATTACTTTGATATTTATATCAAGCACTGGTTTACCAGTGCTTAACTACGATCCCACCTGATGGTAAGCGGAGATGCAATCATTGATGGTGAATCGCACTAGTTTATTAAGAGCCTATTCACTCTAGCCTTGAAGACACCTAAATTATAGTTGGACGGGAAGACCGCAGCAGGCAAATTGTTCCAGCCCTTCGATGTACGCGGTATAAACGACGAAGCGAACGCTTAGTCCGGACCGTTGAAGTTTCAACAATGTAAGGGTAAATACTCGCCGTTCGTCGGGTTGTCCGATGGTAGAAAGGAGATGGGATTCAAGTCATGCAATTCCCACGCACACTCTCCAAAATGTATCCTGTAAAATACCGATAGGCTGGCTACCCTGCGCCTGTGCTCGAGGCTTTGTAGAGGCTTTATTACTGTCCAAAAGACCGGCGGCATTGGCATGTATGTTTATGCTTATCCTCTGTCCAAGGTAAAAACCAGCCCTTGGGTCAAACGAAGTGTCAACCAGACGTTTCGACAGATGTTTATTTATGCAATTTGTGAACACTCGGAGATCACCCACGATCCAAGAGCTTAAACCCCAAATGATAAATGATATTTATTTTGTAAGTATATTAAAAAAAAACATTTTTACACGTCAATTTTTTTTTTTTTAATTTTAAACAAGATGAGGCCGGTTTTTTCTAGCTGACTACCCTTAGAAGAAACACCGAAACAAACTCAGGGGTCAAAGTCTCTTTTAAAGTCCATACAGTTAATATGTAATGGTCAAATCACATGAGAACCATGCAGATTTGTCTGAGATGGTCTTTTGTAGAAAGGACCATACAGATTTGAGTGGACCTGTCCAGTCAGTGCAAGCATTTGTCAGTATTCGCAAAGTTCAACCCAGGACTACTAAGGAGCTCAACGATTCGGACATATAACTTCTAACTTACTACGTAATAAAACTTATGTGATAATATTTCTAAACAATCTCTGTATTCTCTATTTCAATTTTTTATTCTATTCACGCCCATCAGTTCTTCTCAATTTCAAACTTATCAAAATCATTGAACCGGCTCATTTTATTCACACTAGAATTTAATAAAATATAAAAAAAAAAATTCAGTCGACTGGATTTCAACAGCTCACTATTATTACCAAAGACAATAGTGCCAGTTATTAATAGTGCGTCATAGACAAAAGATTTGCTCTATGGTTCAACGCCTCTACGATATGGGGGCTTAATAAAGGGTGTTGGTTTTGAAGTTTATTTTTGTGAAATATCAAAAGGGAATAGGAAAGTACCATCTTGTTGACATGAGGGATCAAAGACTTAGTGTACAGTCAGCAAACTTTATAGTTATTTTTATTATTATTTATAGCCCATTTATATCCCACTGCTGAGCAAAGGCCTCCCTTTCCCTTTTCCACACAAGTCTGTCTTCGGCCATTGCGGGCCAGTCCTTCTGGTATTTATCCAGTTCATTTCTCCACCTTCGCCTTGGTCTGCCGCGGTATCGCCTTGCGTTTAGTGGGACCCAATAAGTGGTTCTTTTAGCCCACCGCTCATCCGACATGCGGCAGACATGTCCGGCCCAATCCCACTTCAGAGTGGCAGCTTCTCGGGCAACATCTTGTATCTTAGTTTTGGCGCGCAGCATTTTGTTCCTTACACGGTCGGAAATTCGAACACCCAAGATACTGCGCTTCATAGCTCGCTGACAAACCTCGAGCCTGGACCTCTGCTGAAGCGTCAAAGACCAGGTTTGTGCTCCGTACGTAAGTATGGGGAGAATGCACTTGTCCATAATTTTCCGTTTCAGGCATAGCGGGAGATCTCCTTTTATAGTTAAGCAGATTAAAAACATTTACTCCCCACGATATTTATTTCGAACGCAACTCTTCTTCGAAAAAGTTTTTTTTTTTCTAAGGTGCGAAAGCATTTAATGACTAAGACTGACACGACTACGGCGGAGTGGAGGCATGCCAGCTACTTTTTTAAGGTTTCGTTACTCAAAGGAAAAAAACGAAACTCTTTTAAGATCACTTTTTGTCCGTTTGTCTGTCAAGGCCTTTTATCTCGGGAGCGCGTGGAGGTATCGAGTAGAAATTAAAACCATATACTCAAGTTTGCGGTCTTTTGAAGCTGTGAAAAAATCAAACTTCTGAGTTAACGAAAAAAACAGATACAGCAGATTATGTCGCAAAAAACATAAATTTTGACATTTTCAAAGGAATCAAAACTCATAGGGTACTTCCTGTTGACCTAGAATCCTGAAATTTGGCATGAAGCAAGATTCCATCCCACCCATTGAACAGAACGCTTTGTGCGTATGGTGGGATGGTGTCCATCATGTGCCGGTGGCGCAACAACTGACTTTTACTGACTTCCACACTTGTGTTCCTTCTTTGCCCTTAGCGTTCCAGGATCACAGGTTTCCCTTTCGGAAGTCAACCCAGGTAGCCCTAATCATGGGGCCATCCCCATGATTAGGGCTGACATCACCTAATTTACCAACGCCGGATAAACATCGCAAAAATCCTGGAACGCACATAAAAATATAACACACAGACGAACGAGTCAGTTAGTTTTTAGGTATCTATCACTCCGCTCAAAGACGCTAGTTTCGGTCAAACCGAATATGTGGCCAGTTTTTGGCCGAATCCGAAACCTAATCTTCGATCCATTTCTAATTATCGGCACTCCTGTTACATCACTCAGTTTTTGATAAACAAAGTGACGTAGAACCATTCAATTATTTTTCCATCAATTTCAAATCCTGCTCTAAATTTGAACTACCCATTAAAAGTATATTCGTCTGACCAGTCAGCATCTTTCGTTAGCATTACAACTAGTAAGGGGCTATTCAAGTACTACGTAAGCAGATTTTTTTGCAAATATTAACGCCCCCCTCCCCCCGTTAGCAAAAATAAGTAAAGCTTTCACCTCCCCCCCCATGCTTACATAAACATTGGTACGTGTTTAGTTATTAATTTATGAGCAGTAGTTGTAAGTCTAGAAAAAAGGAATACTTGGAATAAAGGAAAAAACCGAGTTAATTTAAAATTTTGACTTTATTAATTCAAATGAACAGTTCTCAGTCCATGATACACTAATTCATGACACTAAGTCTTCAATGACATTAGATGTATGCTGCTTAAGATGTGTGTCTGCTCACTTTTTTGTGAAACATCGACATTGTTTTCTTAAAAAAACTACAAAAAAATTGAACTGCTGACGTAATCACTACCTACCCCGCTCCCCATCCCCCATGTCATCAAAAATAAGCAAAGCAAAGACCCCCCGCCCCCTGTTTTGCTTACGTAATACTTGAATGGTCCTTATTAAAATTGATTTATTTATTTCCAGGAATTAAAAACTTCAGGTTTTATGGTCCTAAAACACTGTAGCGACATCTATGGCATCACATAAGAACTAATCCTGCATCGCGCAATCAAAGTTCTCCGCGCGATCACACATTCTCCGCGCGATCAAAGTTCTCCGCGCGACCAAAACATTCTCCGCGCGATCAAAACATATAGAGCAGCCCGAAATCATCTATCGGGCAGTTGCCCACCAGACATAACACCCGTCTAGTCGGAGGATCCTCCCTTTTCAACCGAGGTTTGCGGGACTTTACTCTCTGTTCCGCTTACCTCTAAAACACTATATTATAAACTACCTGTAAGCCTTGTTATAACCATTTCAAACAATTTGACAAAAGAGGTTACTTCATTTTTACACAGTGTAAGCTTATGGTCCTTTTTACAACCTTGTTCTTGACAGATCGAGCCAATAAACCCTGTTCTCTTTTACTACCAAATCAGTAAAAAAAAAGAAATAAAAAGGTCGCGAAACCAACTAGAAAACAATAAAATACGACCATAGACCACTCCACAAAAAATGATTTAATTTTTTTATTACCGTTTCCTTACCTTTTTATGACGTATATTTTATTTCCCGCCATTTTTAACGTCAAAATAAACGAATTGCCTCCAAAAGTGAATAAGGTTTTCATTAAACAAGATACTTTTTTTTCTAATGTCCTCGAAATGCGTCGCCAAGATTCTATCTTGACTTTTCATAAGGTTCTCCATAGACATTAAAAAAAATATAAAGAGTTCTTAGGAAAAAAGTTGAAGATTTTCCTTTGGAGAGGTAGGAGGTATGAAAGTTTATTTTTAGGTGGATGTGGTATATTTTATGTTTTAATATAACCAATATTCTATAGACTTTAATTTAAAATGATGTTTTGATTATCGATTGAACTATTCAATAATTACTTTTATATGGTTGTTATTTTCATAAGTGTGAAAAATAATATATTTTCCTAAGAGTGATATATAGAAATTTAATAACCTACTAACCCAAAACATAATAGATTCGTTTTAAAACCAATCTAAGAGTATATATATTTATAACTTAAGATCGGTAGGGTAGAGTAGGGTAGAGTAGGGTAGAGTAGGGTAGAGTAGGGTAGAGTAGGGTAGAGTAGGGTAGAGTAGGGTAGAGTAAGGTAGAGTAGGGTAGAGTAGGGTAGAGTAGGGTAGAGTAGGGTAGAGTAGGGTAGAGTAGGGTAGAGTAGGGTAGAGTAGGGTAGAGTAGGGTAGAGTTGGGTAGAGTTGGGTAGAGTAGGGTAGAGTTGGGTAAAGTAGAATATAGTAGTCAGCAAACTGAAGCAAAGCCGCGGGCAAATGCTAGTTTTAGACATTTCTCAAAAGTATTCATCAGTTAATCTTAGATGCTAATCTCAATCAATCTTAGATGCTAATTTCAGTCAATCTTAAATGCTAATTTGAAGCACATTTAGATAATATAATAGACTAGTTTCTACCAGCGGCTTCGACCGCGTAAAAGTAGGTTTCTCCAAAACAAACTTTGAACCGCCGTTTCATCCGTTTAGGGGGTTAATTTTAAAACCCTGTATTAGTGCTCACCTACGTTATAA
This sequence comes from Mythimna vitellina, assembly GCA_949316375.1. Taxonomy (NCBI): domain Eukaryota; kingdom Metazoa; phylum Arthropoda; class Insecta; order Lepidoptera; family Noctuidae; genus Mythimna; species Mythimna vitellina. Next base: position 5,861,931 of record OX438711.1, on the reverse strand, counting down.
AAGGAAATCTTGTGCAAAATTTCACGGTGTTAGTCTCAGTAGTTTCTGCTTTTATATATGTAGACTTACTACCCCTATTTAAACCCCGTTAGAGGATGATTTTAATAAAATATGTAATTCGTCTTCCATCAATTCTGTTCACGAATGTACATGCAAAATTTGAAGTAGAGTGAACCAAGGATTCACGTTGTCCTATACAATTGATACAAACTTTGCTCCCCTTTTTCACCCTCTTACGGGGTAGAATTTCGAAATATTCTTTCTTATCGGATGCTTACGTCATACAAAAAACTTGCCCTCCAATTTTCAGGTTTTTACAATCAGCGGTTTTGGCTGTGCGTTGATCCGTCAGTCAGTCATCCAGGACAAAGCATTATATTTTCCTGCACCATTTGAAATATGGCATATTATCACACATCATTTGAAATAATATAAGACAGTCACTAAAAAAATATTTTATTTTTAATTCGGTCCCACAATATATTTCTTAGTTCCGAACCCCAAAACTTCGAAGCACCGTAAATAATGTAGGTATTATTGCATATTTCTCGAATATAAAGTCGTCTACAGTCGGCCATCTTGGCTCCTTCAATGAGGCAATACAGCTGAAGTGTTGCCCACTTAGAAAAATGTTGCCAAGTTAAATTAATACTTCACGCTACACAGAAGAGGGTGGGCTGGTCATTTTGTATTCCGATATAGAAAATATCACGAAATATAGAATGTTATCGAGAGGATATTTTTTAGAAAAATGTTTTTCAAGAGGAATGTGCTAAGTTGGGTCTGAATGAGAGTTGAATGATTGAGGGCAAAATATTCACTTGTCAAAAGTTTTTCATAAAAAATGTTTTCTTTTCGATGGCATATTAAAAGAGTGGATTCAACCTTGATTGACCTAGACATTAACAATAAAAAAAAATATATGTTGGACTAAAAAGTGCGTACCTGAGAATGCATGACGCCTCCGAGGCCGACCTGCAGGCTCAGACAAATGCTCAGACAAAAAAAACTTTTTTTAGCGTTCATGCCAAACGCTAAGTACAATTTTTTTTTTTTCGGTGGGAAAATCATCTTATGACATCCCCCGCTCTTGGGCGGAGTGGGAGATAGTGTCAGACTTTTACTGACTAAAAACCCACTCCTGTTCCTTCGTTACCTTTCGTACCGGAGCCGAGTCTTCCTTTCAAAATCAGACCCTTGGCCCCAGTAGACTTCGACCCTGCTGGGCCTCTACAGTTACTGACATCTCCTTGAGGCGCGCGTGAGACAGTACGCGCCGTCGACGACTTGGGCTTGGTCCTGACGGTAACCACGGATGACGGGGACGGGGAGCATTGGGTAGCTCGCCGTCCGCAAGCCCGCGCCTACTATGGCCGGAAATCGGGATCGGAATCCCGGCGGCGATTGGGACGTGAGGACCGTTGCCTTCGCGATCGGCCGCCTCCTTTACTAGCATTACTGCTTCGCAGAAGGAGGCGGCCGCCTGCCACTCCTCCTAAGTACAACATATGGGAACGACATTAGCTGCACAGAAGTCATGTGATAAGTGACGTAACAGGTAGGTAGAATCTATAATTTTATTTGATATAACGAACAAATGATATAATTTACAATTACCTAATTTTTATAAGCACACATACATCGATAATAAAATCTATCACTCACGCGGGGTTACGACAGTCGTGAGCAGGATCCAAGGGTTGGGACTCGAGGTGTCATTGCACAAGTGCGAGGCCATGTACTTTCACGGCCCTCGGAACGCGCCACCACCGGGTTCCCAGCTAACGGTAGGAGGAGTCCACATCGGCGTCGGGTCGACGATGAAGTACCTGGGACTCGTTCTCGACAGCCGATAGGATTTCGAGGAGCACTTCGGACGTCTGACTCCCAAACTAAATCGGACTCGGGCTGCCCTCAGGCGGCTCCTGCCCAACCTGCTGGGTCCAGACGTCTCCTACCGGAGGCTCTACGCGGGCATAGCCCTTTATGGCGTACCGGTATGGGCGCCGGCGCTGCGGAAGCAGCCGGCGGCCCGGCTGAACGCATGCCAGAGACTCATGGTCATACAGATGGTGCGAGGATACCGGACGATTTCCCGCGAAGCGGCGAACCTCCTTGCTGTTCAGCTACCATGGGATCTGGAAGCAATAGGCCTTGCACACATGCACGATCTGCGCAAGGAGATGCAACGCCATCAGGGCGAAACTCGATATTTTTTAAATAAATAAATTTTACAAGTCATCAAAATAAACCTTCCAGTAGAATTTTGTTTAGCACTTCTAAACAAAAAAAAAATGGTTACTAAAGAATCTTTGACATGTTAGATCATGGATCACAACCAATGTGTGCCGACCCCGTCGTGTACAAGTCGTGATGGTGAACTAATGACGTAGGTAATGAAATGAGCTCCTACACTTGTGATAGTCGCAAATCTATACATGTCTATACGGTGACGTAGAGGCCGGTATTCATAGTCTTGGTTGGGGATTGTCATCTTGGGAAAGAATTCTCAACGGAATGGTACGGAAGTCTTCCAAAATTTGTGTAGGGAAATTTAGGCAATATCTTTGTAGCGATATCTATCTATAAGAACTAATCCTGCATCGCGCAATTAAAGTCCTCCACGCGATTAGAATACAATTATAGAACAACCCGAAATCATCTATCGGGCAGTTGCCGAACAAACATAACTCCCGTCTGGCCGGAGGATCCTCCCTTTTCAACAGAGGTTTGCAGGACTTTAGTCTCTGTTCCGCATATCTTCAAATGTATCTTAATTGGGCTTCAAACATAGCGTTTTAATAACAATCTAGTAATATGTGTGGATGGGTAGATTCCATATCCGTAGGTAGACTATATCCCTATCCAGGACACGGTCTACCTATTCTATTAACAAGTTTCATTCAAAGAAGTAAAGAGGTAACCATCAGACATTGATATATGTCGTGTCAAGTTGTCAAATCTGTCGGATGCGAGAAGTAGGTACAAGAGCTATGTCCTGTTAAGAACCTCAAATGATGCCGATGATAATTTGCTGTAGTGTTGGCGATACATCCAGTTTTATTGCAAATATAGATATCTTTAGTCTGGTGGTGAGCACTTAGCTCGTACCCACACAGACAGTCTTTCGGCATCATCATTCATATCCACACACACTCACACACACAGACACTCACCCCACACACACTCACACATTACAAATGCGATTCTCAGTCACACACAGAATCAACCACGCAGTCATTTTACTTTTAATTTAGCTTTTAATTCAACCTTTTACTTTTATTTTGTTAAATTCTTTTTGTATCTAATAATATATTATATATATCTAGTATACTATGTATCTAATAATATATTCTTCAATTCAATATCAGCTTATCATTTTTAAATTTTTTTAATATGGGTTTATAGTGTCCAAGTAGCAGTAGAACACTGACTCCTAAGACACGAAACTCTCCTAGGAATTCCTAGTTTAGGAGTCAGGGTGTCAACTTTTGTGCGCCTTTAATTATTGTAACTTAACTGCTATTATGCATGTTATAAGGATTTGTGTAAATAAAGTATTATTATTAAATATTTTCTCCATATAGCTAATACCTAATAGAAATTATTATATATAATTATTAATCTGTCTATTTCGTCCTGCCCGCCGTCTCCTACGTGATCTGTTGCATCCTCGTCGCACTGTTTCAGTGCACCAAATTTGTGCTACTTTGGCCCAGAACTTGTCGACCATTTAGACTACTTAAAATTGCTTGAACAGGCAATGTGACATGAATTCGGCTGCAAGCCCAGACTATGGTTACGGGCGACTGCGTGTATTTCTATATTACCGTGGTACAGCAGCACGCTCTTTGACGAACCCACAGTTCTATAAAATGTAACACAGGGCTGTCACGTAGCAACGTGGTAATTATTTTTTACTATTTTGGTTCCCCACAGTTTCACACATATTTTTAGGGATAAAAATCAACGCTTTGTTTAAATAGCATTTATTAAAAACTACCTTTTACCCGCGACTTCGTCCGCGTAGAAGTCAAAAATGGTTTTATTAGGTTTTTTAAGATACGAAAATATGAAATATTATTTATTATCTTCGTCGTATGTGATAGTCCATTGAATAGTATGACGAGCGATATTGTATCTTAAGATAAAATATTATAGTATCTTAGCCGTGTGCAGCGCCCCATAGTGAACTCCACTGCGGGTGAGGTAACCTACAACAAACTTATTATCTACGGTTGGTACAGTAATCGGGTCTAGGGATCGAATCGCAAAATTAAGATTGTTTTTTTTATTGTATATACTTTTTCGGGATAAAACGTACCCAGTGTGGTGCCCAGGATATTAAAGAATAATTATACCAAGTTTCATCGTAATCGACCCGGTAGTTTTTGCGTGATGCCTGAACAAATAGACAGACAGCCAAATTTTTTTAAATTACATTTTTGGGTTCGGTGTCGGTCTAGTAACACCACCTGCCATTTATTTATTTAATATTTTCAATGTACAGAATTTTCACTTCTACAGATTTATTATAAGTATAGATTGAGTGTCTGCGAACTCTATTAAATAAAATGTATTTAAAAAAAATCCTAATAATGTATGTTAGTTAAAGACCATTTAACCTACTTATGATTGCTTGGATAATCTTACACAGCTTATTTTATTTTATTTATTTAAGGACAATCACAATACAGCAACAAATTTGTATAAATAACAATAATTGGAGAGGTAGCACTATTGCAGCCGACTGCATTATCAAAAACATGTGTCGAGTGCCACTACAAGAGCATTGTTATTTAAGTACGATATTATCAATTAATTTATTTACATACATATTTATTTTTTATATTTAGAATAAGATCTTTATTGCTTTTTTTTAACTTTGCCCTACACTCGGAATTGCTGCTGTATCTTGGGAGCGTTCACAAACATATATCATCATCATATAAGTCGAAAGAAGTCCACTGTTGGAGACAGGCCACATTCAAGTGTCACCACTAATAATTTCATATATAAAGAAAAATCTAATAACACGATTATGCAGGATTTTGGATTTTTTAGTTCTATTTAACTATTTAAAACCCACCTCTTTACAAATGAGGTAATTTGTATGTTTTAATACCTCTAAATTTGTATGATTTCATACCTCTCTCTCACGAAAAAACGGAACCCTTATGGGATCACTTTTTTTCCGTCCGTCACTCTGTCTGTCAAGACCCTTTGTCTCAGAAACGCGTGGAGGCATCGACTTGAAATTAAAACCGTATACTCAAGTCTGCGGTCTCTTGAAGCTGTGAAAAAATAATATTCTAAATTAATTAGATACAACCGTTTATGTCGCAAAAAACATACATTTCAACACTCTCAAAGTAATCAAAATTCATAGGGTACTTCCCGTTGACCCAGAATCCAGATATTTGACATAAAGCAAGGTCTTATAGTATAATAATTATAGGAATAAATAATCTAGAAACTGTAAATTTGTAGTTACGTCATAAAAAAAAAATACAATTAGGAAAAATTGTCGTAACTCAATTTGGTAATCGAACTGTTTTCATAGGTAAGTTTGTGCAAACCCTCAGTGCGCGAGTCCAACTGGCACTTGCCTTTTTTTGTTTTATTTTAATGTACTAAAACATTATTCGTTAAGTTTTTTATTAATGTTTAGCGGTTTCTAAGAATACTGTGGATAATGATGGATTATTATAAAAATTTCAAGTTTCTCGTGTTTTTTATTTTTGATGTAAACTCACGTGCAAAAGTGCATGGATAGTACAGAAAAAAAATCGCGTGAAGCGAGAAATGACGCCATCTAGCGTAAAACCAGATTGAAATGTTGTTATCGACCACATTACATAATAATGTTAATAGATGGCGTCGCTGTGCTTCAAATTATTAATTAATGTTTATTTTTGTACTTTCTTTTTGTTTCTTCAAACACTGAAATAATTTATAGTTTCTTTTAAAGAGATGAAGAAATTAAAATTGAATATCAATTTATAAATATTTGATTATCTATGTGTTAGTTTTCAAACTTGAGAGGGTAGCTTGAATATGGATTTATAAATAACAACTTGTAGGTAGTATAAATAATACTTAGACCAGAGTTATGACATAGCTCAATATTGATTGTTCGCTAAGTTAATTTCGATTATCTCGTTCCAGCGCTTTTCATTGAATTTTATTTTTAACCAGGTGTATTGTCTACTTATTTTACCAAAATGTGTAGATATGCATTGTTGGATTTAGTAAAAAGAGCTCAAATAATTGCTATGCATAATCAAGGTAAAAACTTGTCAGGAATAGCCAGAGAGACCGGTGTAAACGTAAGTAGATTTTTTTTCTTCTTTTGTATAACAGAAACCTCCTATAAATCATTATTGGGTATTATATATTCCTGTTTTATTTTTGCAGAGAAAAACAGTTGCTCTATGGGTAGGACGATTTGAAGAAGAGAGGTCTTTGAAACACCATAAAAAAGCTGGCAGATTAAAACTTATAAACATATTGCAACGTCAAACCATGATAAGGGAGTACGAAGAAAATGGACATCTGTCGACGAACCACTATGATGGGTTATTTGTCACAAGCGTTGACACTGTTCGTCGTGCTCTTCATACTTAGCGAAAAGATGCATTATCGGAGGCATGTTGTGAAATCCTTGCTATATGGATCACATAAACTTTGATTAGAGTAGTGTCATCTTTACTGATGAAAAAACTTAAGTCCAGTGAACACGGACGGTTATGTTTGTGGCGTCAAGATGATAAATAATTATGATTCTGAATTAATATTATGTGCTCAGTACTTATTCTCTGTATTAACTGGAGACCTTGTTATGTGTGTTTAACTTAATACCCATATTTAAAACAACTTAAAAAAGTTATGAACACTTGATATATTGTTGTGCAATTTTATAGTTTTTAGCCTTCATTTAATCCTTTTCACATTTAGAATAAAATTATCTGGTCTCTTGTTTGTTTATTAAGGTTACATAAGCTTCAATCCTCTTTCCAATTTTGGAAACGAATACTTAAGCTATGGCCTCAATAAGAAGTTAGATATAATATTATAATCTTATTCGGTGATTAATAAACGGTGATTGTTGAATTTGAATAAGAAATTGTAAGAAATAAACATATTTTTTTCTTAATAGTGCTTTTTTTTTGTTTGATGAGCCTGTTAACCTGCATTTTTTTTTCGTTTTGCTGAGTAACTACCCATTATATTACAAATAAATAAATATCCACTTGTTAGCTTTGATATAATATTCCTACCGATTTCTTTTGTTTGTTATTCATAACTTACAAAAAGTGTGAGTACTACGTGAGATTCGAACTCACGGCTAATTGATTTACGCATAGACTATCTGCACATGCTAAACCGCTAGGTCAACTTGACTCCAATTTGAATGATGAAATTATGAACTACAGTCAGTTGTTGATGGCAATGATGACGCATGTGTCTATTTTCTTCAGACTAAAAGTCAAGTTTATACTTTTTGAGATTGCCTTTGGACGCCACTTAGCTGTGAAGAAACCAACGCCATCTAGTTAAATTTTAGAAAACTTGAACTTTAACGTGCAAGGGAAAATAGGCGTTAAGGTATCCAAGCACTTTTACTGGCCTCTGTACAATAAAGAGTACATATCTATCTATCTATCAACTGAGTAACATCCGCAAATCAGAGTAGTAAGTTAAAAAATAAAAACCACAAAGTTTAGTATAAAATTAAAAAAATATCAAACTACTATTCCTTTCTAAACATCTCATGTCAACCCTACAGCTAGATCCCCTCCCACTAGGGTTGCGCAACAATAGCACCGTGGGGTTGTAATTAAAAAAAAGCGCGTAACGTGCTGGCGTGAATTTTCACGCGTACCACTCAATGGGTCGGCAGTGTGTGCGTATTTATAATATTGCACACGTGTGTGTTGACTCCGGAACGCATGTTCGCGATTTTACATCTTTTTTTCTGTTTTTTTTTTTTTTGTCGTTTGATAGAAATATCATCATCGTCATCATTAACATGTCCATTGCTAGACATAGGCATCCTCCAAGTGTCAACTCAACGACCGGTCCTGTGCGTCTCACATCCGTCAGATTCATCGGACCACCTTGTGATACGCGTCTCATATTCGTCAAATTTCCGCGACTCACACCAGGGGTCCAAGTCTGCTTTTTATAAATTCGTCATTCCAACACGATCCCAATGTCATTTTGCTAAAAGTTCATAATCAGCAAACTCATAATGATCGATCATTGATCGGTCAATGGTTTCGTAATAGAGTTGTGTTAAAATGACAATAACAAGCTTATTAAAAGCAATGACTGCACAATGACGTTCTAATGTTAGGTCACTGATCAAAGGAACTGTCAAAATTTTAGCAGATTACCATATACGTCAGACATTAATTTGTCAATATGTACGAGATTACCATTCTATGCCATTTCTTTCAATGATGTTTCAGTGGTTGACCATTGGAAAGTCAAAAACCAAAATAATGACACCATTATTTTAGTAGATTTTAGTCCTCTAGGAGCACGGTGGTATCACACAACATATTAACTATTTTAGGTGACGGTAGAGCCTGTAGCTAGTTACCCGACTCCTATTCAACCACAGTCAGTAGGCGGGCGCGCTCACCAGTATTGGTGGACGTATTAATAAGATTCGTACCAATCTGCAGAGCGGCTCATCCCACTGTCTCTGGGAAGATGGATTCTCGAGCAATGACTTTTCCGGGCAAGCCACTTTCCAGGCGTTCACGGCGTCGGTCCGCACGGCACCTCACAGTCAACCAGTGATGGAGTTAAGATACTTCCGGTTAACTGTTAAGTGTTGTGGACCGAAGACAGTAACGCCGGTAGACTTATACAAGAAATTTTTGCGGATGCCGAGTCCGCTTGTATCCACCCTCAGTGATCCAGGGCCACATTTAAGATGGACGAAGAGGAGGGATGAAACGCATGTTACTATAAAAAACTTTTTACAAAAAAAGAATAACCGACTTCACTAAAAAAAACACTAAAGGATCAAAATAACTTTAATTTTGGAAGTCGGTGTTTCTCGGTATTATTTGTATCTTATTTAACACCGACTTCCGAAATTAAAGTTATTTTGATCCTTTAGTGTTTTTTTTAGTGAAGTCGGTTATTCTTTTTTTGTAAAAAGTTTTTTATTTCACACTTTTTAGTTGCGATACACTTATAAACAGAGTGCCTATTTCTCATGATAATTCCAATTAACCCAAACACTGCTAGGATAAATTGTGTTATTATGAAGTTCCTGTGTCTACCTTCCACCTTATGGCCCCATCATCAGATCAGTTTGATAGTACCTTATAGCCAAAGTGCATCTCATGATAATTCTAATAAGCCCAAACACGGCTAGGTTTTTTTTTTTTTTTTTTTTTTTTTAATTGATATAAACCAGTGCTTGACTGCGATCCCACCTGATACTAAGTGGAGATGCAATCATTGATGGTCAGGCGCACTAGCTTATTAAGAGCCTATTCACTCTAGCCTTGAAGACACCTATATTATAGTTGGACGGAAAGACCGCAGCAGGCAGGTTACATTGATTAATTACGGAGTTCCAGTGCCTACCTTCCGGCTCCATCATCATCATCAGATCACTTTGATAATATCATTTTCAACGTGACTATTCAGAACCATTCATTTATTTGTATTGTCATAGTCGCTTAACTGTCTTCATTGTGATATCTATGCGAGTAAGAAGTTCCGTTGACTATTTCTGGTTTTTTTCATCAGTTCCACTTCATCAAATGTTACTTTTTGACTGTAAATGCTTAAGTTCTCGATGAAAATACCAAAATCACTATATGGTTGCCTATAATATTTGAGGAGTTCCCTCGATTTCGCCAAGATTCCACTATCAGATCCCAACTTGGTGACTATGGGACCATTTGGAAAGTATACCCTTTCCAACAAATAAAGAATTTTTCAAATCGGTTGGCAAGCAACGAAGTTATGCGCGAACAAACATAAAAAGAAAATACAAACATCCGAATTGAGAACCTCCTCCTTTTTTAGAAGTCGGTTAAAAAGAGTTATGAGTTTACATGTGGATGGATGGAGAGGGAGAGGGAGACCAAAGAAAAGATGGATGGATTGTGTGAAGAGTGATATGAAAGAAAAGGAAGTTAGTGATAGCATGACGAGTGACAGGGCAGAGTGAAAGAAAAAAAACGACCCCAAATAACACGGGACAAGGGCAGGAAGATGATGTTAAAGCGGATCGAATGTTTTGATCAATTTTGTCCAAGAGATGTAGTTGTTTCCATAAAGAGGAAGAGCGAAGAAAATACATAAAATTTGGAGCAAAACAGCAATATCTAATGAGGGTGAAAGCCGAATGTAAGTTAATTTTTGTAAGTCTATCCGGAATATCGCTGAAACGTTTAATTTTATAGTCAACGAATAAAGAAAAACTGTCTTCCAAAATTGGAGAACGTAGGAGGTGCAGTGAACATTTTTTAAAAATTTTATATCTGGGGCTATTGTATTGAATTTCTGAAGTGTCAATTGTCTGTCAGTACTGTCAGAAACGAAAATTTCACATTTGGAATGGTTGACATCTACGCTGATGGATCGAAACTGCTCCTTCAGAAATTGGAAATCATTTAAAACAGTATTTACGTCATCGCCCAGAGTTCCATCACCTAAATAACCATCCGGACCGAGCTCAAGTCGTCGACGGCGCGTAGGTACTCCACGCGCGCCTCAGGGAGATGTCAGCAAATCGTAGGAGCCCAGCAGGGTCGAAGCCTACTGGGGCCACGGGTAGTGTGAAAGTGAAACCCGGGGCCCTGGGACGAAGGCAAAGAAGGAAAAGGAGTAAAAATAAAACCACACGTTAAATTTTGAATTTTACTTATTTTGATTAGGCTTTGTGCAAAGTTTCAACTTAATTAGCCCAAGGAATAAGATTCTCCCACAAAAAACGGATAATGTAAACCTTTTTTATTTACTTTGATTTGCCCATTTTCCCACTTTTTAACCCCTTAAAAATGGAATTTTCAAAAACCACCTTTTGGTGCTCGCTTATATCATAAAGTGAAGCCTTGTGAAAAATTTCACATTCCTAGACCGAGTAGTTTCGGCTGTACGTCAGGTTCGGCGATATGTCAGACAGTCAGTTTCTTCAAATGAAATGAATAAAATGATATTTATTTTATTCTTGATAGGTTTGCGCTTGACCGCTATCTCACCTGATGGAAAGCGACGATGCGATCGACGATGGAACAAGCTTACCAAGAAGTAACCTATTCATTCATGACTTAAAGATTTCCGGGTTGTAGCCATCAGGAAACACAGATTCCGGCGAGGAATTACACTCCTTACTCAGCTGTACGCACAATGAATGTGATCCCAAAACGTTTTGTGCGTATAGATGGAATGTCCACCATGTACCGGTGGCGCATTGCCGTACGCCTGGTGATCCGATGATGGAACGGGCTAGGCGGAATTAGGTTATGCAATTCCAACGCACACTCCCCGAAATGCAACCGGTAGAAAACCGACAGGCGATGCTCGAAATATGAATGATATTGAAATATTATTAATATTTTTTTTCAGTTTTTCTGTTACGTCTTTTTCGGTTTTGGTTACGGCCGAAACTGGAAAAGTAGCCGAACATTCGGTTTCGGCTGCAAATCGTATTTCAGTCTGTAACTATTAAAAAATTACTATTGCCAACAAAATCCTTGGCGCAACGGGATCGCAAGTGTGTAGCGAGCCTAAAATCATGAGATATTATGTTGTAAAACACGTCCGTAAGTAATTAAAACACTAGCCGCGTGTAATCAGGCCTTATTTATTAAAATATACGTACGTCTATGGAGTCACTCAGGGTGAAGAGAGTTACTTATTTATTTATCTATACTTATAATAAATGGGAAAAACGTGTATAAACATGTTGCGCCGATCCCAAATAAAATGGGACAAGGGCAGGAATCTTCCTGCCCTTGTCCCATTTATTATAAGTCATCATCATCAGATGATGATGATGACTTATTATAAGTCATCATCATGATTTATTATAAGTCATCATCATCAGATGATGATGATGACTTATAATAAATCTGTAGAAGTGAAAATTCTGTACATTGAAAATATCAAAAAAATAAATGGCAGGAGGTGTTACTAGACCGACACCGAACCCAAAAATAAGATTGTGATGAAACTTGGTACAATTATTCTTTAATATCCTGGACACCACACTGGGTACTTATCCCGGAAAAGTATATACAATCAAAAACAAACTTAATTTTGCGGTTCGATCCCTAGACCCGATTACTGTACCAACGGCAAATAATAAGTTTGTCGTAGGTTACGTCACCGGCAGTGGAGTTCACTAAGGGGCACTGCACACGGCTAAGATACTATAATATTTTATCTTAAGATACAATATCGCTCGCCATACAATTTAATGGACTATCACACACGACGAAGATAATAAATAATATTTCATATTTTTGTATCTCAAAAAACCTAATAAAACCGTTTTCGACTTCTACGCGGACGAAGTCGCGGGCAAAAGCTAGTGTATAATGATAAGCACACCAACATCACAGTCAGTGGTGGATTGGCCATGTAGCAAGAGTAGCAAAGGCCCCGCTCAATCGGGGGCCCCGCGTGTTCGAGGAACCTGCACTTGGAACGCAAAACAATCTAGTCTTTATAAATATTATATCGAAATCCGAAAACAGCTGATTATTATTTTATTTTATTTTTTGAATAATAATAACAATAGTTTATTTTTCACTCTACACAAAGTATATACAAAAGTTTCATAAAATTGACACTAATTAATGCAACATAAAAAAACTTTGTGAGAGTCTGGAGTCCATACTAGGGTACCCTGTCTGACGGATCACCAGGCACTCACCCCAAAATGCCGATTCTTAATTATTGACAATACTAAACAAATGACAAAAAAAAAAAGATTTGAACTTTGTTAACAATTTAGCGAGAATACAGACAAAAATTATTTCATTGAATATGATAGTCACCCTCATTACCGTACTTTCCACGTACCTTACCCAATTTTAAAATCCACGGGGTTATTGGTGATTGAGATAAGAATAAGAAGTATCTTATAGGTCTATACAACTCTTGGTCGAATATGCCCGCGCTGGGTTTATCCGTCACTGAGCACAGTCACTTACAATTCAAATAAACTTATAACTTAAATTGTCTATCAGTAACCATGTAAATAACAGGTATGCATGATATTGACAGAATGAATATTAGAGACAAAAAAAACAGTGAGTCCAAAACACCCCAAAATATAAAGAATAGAATAGATCTTTATTTGAACATAAAGTATGTAGGTTTCTTTTTTATTTATTTTTTTATTGGTGGGAAAATCATCTTATGACAAATCCCGCTCATGGGCGGAGCGATCGATAGTGTCAAACTTTTACTGACTAAAAATCCACTCCTGTTCCTTCGTTGCCTTCGTCCCAGGGCCCCGGGTTTCGTTTTCAAACTACCCATGGTCCCAGTAGGCTTCGACCCTGCTGGGCCCCTACGATTTGCTGACATCTCACTGAGGCGCGCGTGGAACAATACGCGACGATTACCGGACGATCGGACGGCGAGCTACCCATTGCTCACCGTCCGCAAGCCCGCGCCTACGGTGGCCGAAAATCGGCATCGGGATCCCCGCGACTGGGGCGTGAGAGTCGCTTCCTAGCGCGTGCACTTTCGGCCTCCTCTTCTGCTAACATTACTGCTTCGCAGAAGGAGGCGGTCGCCTGCCACTCCTCCTCGCTTTGGACCATGGCCTGTAACAAGGCCCGGCGCGAGAGATCGTTGCCGCCGATCGCCCCCACAAGGACACGGCGATGCTCTGCCCACGCGGGGCACACCTCTACCGTGTGCTCCACTGTGTCCTCAGGGATTGGATTTACATGAGCTACTGAAATCTCATGTGGTCCATCCACATATAAATTAACTGTTTTATTTGATCTGTAGGTGAAACCCACACATTTTTAAGTTTTGACAGCCTTTAGCTTTTTAAGTTTTTCAGCTTTTTAATGTTCCCACTGCTAGGACTCAGGCCTCCTCTCTAGGAGAGGGAATGGGCTGTAATCCACCACGCGGGCCCAGTGCGGGTTGATAAATATCACATATCTTCGAATTTTAGGTTCTAGGACATGCCGGTTTCCTTACGATGTTTTCCTTCACCGTTTTGAGAGCAGTGGTGATGAAATAAATTACACAAAGTAATTCCCCTGCCTGGTTTGAACCCGCAACCCACAACTCGTAAGTCGAGGCCGTTATCACTCGGCCACCACTGCTCTCCCACCCGGCTGTAACCCAAGTCAAATATCCAACTATACTTCCACCTTATGTAATGAAAGAAAACTTAAGTAAAATTTACATATGTAGGGGATTCCGGAAAAGTCTAGCAATTGGGAGACCATAGCCTCTGTTCTAAAAATCTTTGTGGAACTAAATTTTGCGACATTACCATAATAAGACAATCAGCGAGGCACCGTGCAGATCACATCTAAGATTCCTTCTTAAATCCCCTCCTCATAAATCCAGCTACTACTCCTACTCTTTCTCTGTCTACGCAGTAAGGTTGTGGAACTCTCTTCCGCCTAGCTTTCGTGATTCGAAAACTATCTCACTCTTTAAGACTCAAGTAAAAGAGCACTTACTATCTTTGCTCTCTTGTGTGATAATCATATATATATATATATTATGTATTTAGTAGTTTAATTTAAGATTTCACAAACTCTTCTTTCCTTATTTCTACACACTATAGTCTATATCTCTTCTAATCTCTCCTTTCGCAGGTCTGCTGGAAGAAATTTCTTTTTGAAATAAGCAGTACCTTTGTACAAATTTGTATATTAAGATACCTATCTTCTTCTGTATATTTGTGTGTACATAATAAAATCTATACTTATAATAAATCTGTAGAAGTGAAAATTCTGTACATTGAAAATATCAAAAAAAAAAAAATGGCAGGGGTGTTACTAGACCGACACCGAACCCAAAATCGTGATTATAAAATTTTTTGTCTGTCTGTCTGTTTGTCTGTCTATCTGTCTGTTTGTCCAGGCATCCCCATTTATTATTTTGATATTTTCAATGTACAGAATTTTAAATTCTACAGATTTATTATAAGTATAGATAGATATAGATTTCTTATAGAATTAGAAAGAAAAAAGAATTTATTTGGTACAGCACAAGGTACAAACACAATATTAGGTAACACGAAACACAAAAAGTAAATAAAAAAAATATTTAAAAAAAGCATTAGCAAAAAAATATAGTTATGTGCCTCACGGCTACACCAAAATAGGTACAATTTGTAATTATTATTTTGCCCACCCAGGCAGGAGATATCAGCCAAATGTCGTTTTGGTAGAAATCTTTAATTACTCAAAAATTGATAATGACATGTTAAACTTTCCTAAGAGAAAATATAGCTAAATAATGCAACTCTTTGACACTTCACGTGACTCAAAGGCTGGCTTTTACCTCGGACAGAGAATAAGCATTGCCATACAGCGTGGCAATGCCGCCAGTCTTTTGGGCACATTACCAGTCGACAGCGATGTGGAAGAGATTTTTGACGCCATATTTTAGTTTGATTTTAGTTAGTTGTAATTAGTGTAGGGTTTTTATTATTATTTTATTTTTATGTAATTATAGCTATCATGCAAAAGTGTAAATAAAAACATTTTTTTTTTATCAATGATAGGCTCGCGTTTGACCACCATCTCATCTGATGGTAAGCGATAATGTGGTCGACGATGGGGCACGCTTGCCTAGAAGTAACCTATTCACTCTTGACTTAAAGACCCCCAAGTTGTAGCTATCAGGAAAAACAGACTCCGGCAAGGAATTCCACTCCTTGGCTGTACGCATAATAAATGTGTTCTCAAAATTACATTTTTTTTATTTTTTTTTATAACTATAGATCCCTATATTTATATATATACAAAATTATATACAAAAACACTTAACTAATTAAAACTATACATATACATTAACGGCTCCTAACTAAAATATGGCGTCATAAAACTCCTCCGCATCGCTGTCGACTGGAAGTGTGCCCAAAAGGCGGGCGGCATTGCCACGTTGTATGGCCATGCTTAATCTTTGACCAAGGTAAAAGCCAGCCCTTGGGTCACGCGAAGTGTCAACTAAGCGTGTCAAAATACAGTTGACAGAAAATAGCGATTTGTAAGTCAAGAAAGATTTATAAGCATTTTAGAGGACGGCGGGTATGCTCTCCCATATTCCCCCTACATATGTACCATGTGCCAACATTCTAATCATATGAATCGTATATAAAGCTTAGTAGGTACCGCTAGGTCTAAAGCACCTAGACGCGCAGCTCCTGTACATTCTGTACGCACTTTTTAAGACTAGCTACCGTTTCCATTGCCGATGTCGATGCGAAACGCACAGGACCGTTTTTGTAGCGACATTTGGGGGAGGCCTATGTCCAGCAGTGGACGTCTATCGGCTGAAATGATGATGATGATGATGAAATCAAATAAATCTATACTTATAATAAATCTGTAGAAGTGAAAATTCTGTACATTGAAATTATCAAACGAATATATGGCAGGGGGTGTTACTAGACCGACACCGAATCCAAAAATGTGATTAATTAAATTTTTGGCCGTCTGTCTGTTTGTTCAGGCATCACGTAAAAACTACCGGTTCGATTACAATGAAACTTGTTATAATTACTCTTTAATATTCTGGGCACCACATTGGGTAATTTTTATCCCGAAAAAGTATATACAATAAAAAACAAACTTAATTTTGCGGTTCGATCCCTAGACCCGATTACTGTACCAACCGCAAATAAAGAGTTTGTCGTAGGTTACGTTAACCGCAGTGGAGTATACTAAGGGGCACTGACACGGCTAAGATACTATAATATTTTATCTTAAGATACAATACCGCTCGCCATACAATTCAGTGGACTATCACACACGACGAAGATAATAAATAATATTTAATCTTTTCGTATCTCAAAAAACCTAATAAAACCATTTTCGACTTCGTCAGTGTGAAAGTCAAAGTCGAAGCTAGATAAAAAGTAGCTTAAGTATGTCCTTCTTTATGGTTTTAGCTTAATCCAGAAATTAATTTAAATTTGAAATTTCATAAAAATCAGTTCAGTAGTTTAGCCATGAAAGCGTAACAGACAAACAGAGTTACTTTCATATATAAAAAAAATATTCATCATCATCTTCCTGCCCTTGTCCCGTGTTATTTGGGGTCGGCGCAACACGTTTTTTTTCTTCCATTCTATCCTGTCAACCGTCATACTATCACTAACTTCCTTTTCTTTCATATCACTCTTCACACAATCCACCCATCTTTTCTTTGGTCTCCCTCTCCCTCTCCACCCATCCACATGTATACTCATAACTCTTTTAGTAACATGTGTTTCATCTCTCCTCTTTACATGACCATACCAAGACAAACGATTCCCCTTCAACTTTTCAGTCACTGGCGCCACTTTCAAACTTCCTCTAACATATTCATTTCTCACTTTATCCATTCTCGTCACACCACACATCCATCTCAACATTCTCATCTCCGCTACATGCAATCTTTTTTCATCCGTCTTTTTCACAGCCCAACATTCTGATCCATACAGTATGACAGGCCTTATCATAAAATAGATGGGTACAGACGTCAATCTCATGTATGTACTTCACTTTTCATACCTACGCTCGGCGGTCGCGCTAGGGTCAGCGCGTGGCGCCGAACTGTCCGAGTGCGACCGGGCGCGGTGATAAATGCCTACCTAATCTGAATTGTAAAAATATTACATGGCCACAAAATAATTTTCTCTTTCTTAGCCTGTTCTGTGTTACGTTAAAACAAACCATCAAAGTACAAGCAAACATCTATTCTAATACCGCTCTGAAACAGCTCGTAGCCTAAAAAACATTAATTCACTGTTTAATGTTGAATTTAAACAACCGTCCACTGAACAGTTAGAATTAGGTTTGTTTTGTTGGTCCATTTTTCCCCAAAAAAGTTCACAAACGCGTGTCTCAAACGGATAGCACTCGAGTTCGCTTTGAGCTGAATTGAGCCGAGATATCGTTTCCGTGAGCGGTGTCTATGTGTGCGTTGCACGAGCGCGTTTTGTATGTAGATTGACTTCTGTACCTATTTTGTGCCTAAGGTGTCTCCTTCGGCAACAGCTGGCGCGTGATGTCCGTTTCCTTATGGTCGCGACCATTTCCTTCACACGCTACTCTCTTCTTCTCGCTCCATCTCAGTCCACAGGCTCCGAGTACTGTGCTGAGACTCGTCAAACTTCATTCTCTTCGTAAGTACTAGAGTGGCGACTGCTTACCTGAAGACGCAGGAAGGCCTCCCACAAGGTGGACCGTTAACCTGGTAAAGGTCGCGGGAATCCGATAGATGTGAGATACACAGTCCCGTCGTTCTGGTGACACGTCGGGGCGGCCCATATCCAACAGTGGACGTCTTTCGGTTAATATGACGATGATAATGATCGATAACACTTACCAGCTTGTTTTCCATCAAATTATTACACAAAAATCTTGACAAATCTTACCACAGATCAATGGACACCAACCCCAGTCATTCTTAACGAGCCTAGCTCCCCTCTTGTACACACACATCCCCCACGCACTCTTACACACACATATATCTGCACATGCGCATATTTACGTACACACAGACGTACAAACAAGGCAGAGGGTGACGTATGTTGATATTATAGAGCATTGACTTGCCTAGACCGACCCAGTTAGGGTGTACAGGAAATTCAGTCATGGATGAAAATGTGATGGTTCGTGTTTCAGTACCGTATTAATAAATACGTTGACAACGGCACTCATTTTTGTATTATTTCCATTCTTGCTGTACGGGGCGTTTAAGACCTCGTTTTAACTGTCATTATGGCGGTAAGGGGCTTATTAGACCCCGTAATGATTAAGAAACTAAAAGTTTTTAGTCTAGTTTTTTTAGAACAATTTGCCTGCTGCGGTCTTCCCGTTCAACTATAATTTAGGTGTCTTCAAGGCTAGAGTATTCACTCTAGAGCCTATTCAGGCTCTTAATAAATTAGTGCGCCTCACCATCAATGATTGCATCACTGCTTACCATCAAGTGAGATCGCAGGCAAGCATTAGTTTATATCAATTAAAAAAATAACAAACTTGCGGTACGAGATCAAAGTGACCCCGTATTCAAAGTAGATACACCACTACATTCTGTTACAATAAGGTATCTTAGATATATATTATCTCTTTCCTAAACTAGACCAAATTGAAGTTACGGCCTGTACACGGCAGAGAAGACTGTTTTTCTTAGTCGCACTGCAAGGAAGACACAGTGATATGAAAGAAAAGGAAGTTAGTGATAGTATGACGGTTGACAGGATAGAATGGAAGAAAAAAACGTATTGCGCCGACCCCAAATAAGATGGGACAAGGGCAGGAAGATGATGATGACTGCAAGGAAGACACAACGAGGCGTATTAGACCTTCGGCGTTCCGCACTGAACGTGTAAAGAATTGTAGCACAGAAATGTAATGAGGAAATCAGCAAAATAATATATTATTATTGTATCATCATCTTCCTGCCCTTATCCCGTATTATTTGGGGTCGGCGCAACACGTTTTTTTCTTCCACTCTGCCAATATATTATTATTGTATAATTAGCTTTTATAGTTTCCACTGCTGTGTCTCAGGCCTCCTTTCTAGGACAGGAAATGAAAAAAGGTAAAAATGCTAGACAACTACGTAATAGTTGCTGGTCGCTGATATTCAATTGAACCTTACTGTAAGTTTGCGGTTGCAAATCAGTTTCTCTAGGTTTTTTAGGTGGAAAATCATCCAATGACTTCTTCCGCTTTAGGACGGAGCGAGAAGGCACGTCCTTCTTTGCCTTGCATTTCAGGACCATGGGTTTCCCTTTTAAAAGAAAACCCAAGTAGGGTGACATCTCTTTGAGGCGCGCGGGGAACACTACGCTCCGTCGACGATTCGGGCTCGGTCCGGTCGGTCGGATGGCTAGCTACCCATTGCTTGCTTGTATTGCTTTTGGGATCCCGGCTGGAGCATGAGGATGTCCGTTCCCTCACGCGTGCGGCCGCCTCCTTCGCTAGCGTTACTGCTTCGCAGGAGTGTTAAAGGGTTGGAGCTGTAGGTATAGTGTGTATAGCTCCATCCCTTAAACAGTTTAGTTTAGGTCGTAAAATGGATCGCATTAATAGCTCGTGCCTCAAATCGCGGTTACACTTATATTGCGACTAACTAAAATTTTACGTTAGACGTCATGCGTGGTCCCAGCTGTTTCATTCCCTGGCTCCATATCCTGCATTCCCAAGTGTTTCAGTTACTTTTTGACACAAAAAAAAAAGAAAATAATGAAACAGCCCAATTGCCAATAATATCAGCCAATATTTGCGCCACATGAGGAGCCTACACAATAAAGTGACCAGCAGTAGGTACGATAAGCTATTAATCAAAATCAAAATCATTTTCATCATCATCATCATTTCAGCCGAAAGACGTCCACTGTTGGACATAAGCCTCCCCCAAATGTCACCACAAGACCGGTCCTGTGCGTCTCGCATCCATCGGATTACCGCGAAAAAATAAAAATAATAATAAAATCATTTTATTCACATTTAAATAGAGTAATTGATGGTTTCTCATGTTACATTATAATATTATTAAATTCTATTTAGCCTTTAACGTATGTGAACTTTATTTTATACATTTTTATTTTATTGAAATAAAATAAAATGGGTATTTAATAATAATTAGTCGTAATATTTCTAAAATTTGGCATGTCCAATGTAAATTATATAAATAATACCTAATGAAATACATTCCAATATCAATAAAAGTCAAATATTTTTAAACTTTAATCAGTGTCACACTACACATACAAAATATACATATATAAATATTTTATTTTATTTTATTTTATTCAGGAAAAATAACAGTTATACATTAAAATCACCACACACACAGTCATCATCACACAGGTCATAAGACCTGTCATACTGTATGGATCAGAATGTTGGACTGTGAAAAAGACGGATGAAAAAAGATTGCATGTAGCAGAGATGAGAATGTTGAGATGGATGTGTGGTGTGACGAAAATGGATAAAGTAAGAAATTAATATATTAGAGGAAGTTTGAAAGTGGCGCCAGTGACTGAAAAGTTGAAGGGGAATCGTTTGTCTTGGTATGGTCATGTAAAGAGGAGAGATGAAACACATGTTACTAAAAGAGTTATGAGTATACATGTGAATGGGTGGAGATGGAGGGGGAGGTCAAAGAAAAGATGGATGGATTGTGTGAAGAGTGATATGAAAGAAAAGGAAGTTAGTGATAGTATGACGGTTGACAGGATAGAATGGAAGAAAAAAACGTGTTGCGCCGACCCCAAATAAGATGGGACAAGGGCAGGAAGATGATGACATAACATAATCAGCCTTTTAATTTTCCCACTGTTGGGACTCAGTGAATGTCACATGTATTCGATTTTTTTGGTTCTAGGACATGCCGATTTCCTCACGATGTTTCCCTCCACCGTTTTGAGAGCAGTGGTGATGAAATAAATTACACAAAGTTATAAATATGCAAAAATTATAAATTATAACCTTCGAAATTTTCCACAAAATACTATGAGTTATAATTAACAATGCGCTATTCTAAGCTGTTAAAACAGAAAAGAAATTAATAGTAAACATAAACACAGGCATGCAAATAAGAAAAAAAAGATGGAGGTAGAGAAAATATGAAAATATTAAACGAACTATTTTAAATTTGCTTATAAATAAGCTTTTTAAATTTTTGAACAGAAACAAATAAAATAATAAATATTAAAAAATAATAATAATAAATATTATTCCTGTAACCGTTCATTAATCGAATAAATTATTTTTTTTTAAAGTACCTCTTTAAGAATTTTCTTAAAAGGCCCAAGCTTTACGTCCAACTAAACTTTTCAACACCATTTCTTTGCGAAATAAGTACCATTCAATCGAAATGTAATCGCGCTCTCAAATAGAAGTTCCGTTAAAAAATGAACACAGAAAAATATGTTGGAACAACCTGTACATAGCGTATGCTACACAGGATGTTTCCGGCGCACGGGCGTTGGGATCATGTCAGACCGTAGAGCAGTGACGGACAGTTTCTTTTTAAGCCCCTGCCCAAAAGTCAAGTCAAAGTCAAAAGTTTTTTATTTCACATAGGCCTACATGGGCACTTATAAAACGTCAGAAGCTAGTGCACGGTTCCAAATTGGTCGTTTCCCATGGAGAAGAACCGGCAAGAAACTCCATGGTTACTTTTTTTTTTAAAATTGTTGTTACAATATTTCCTTAGTACAGTATAAGTAGATATTATATAAGGACAGAGTAGACTGGTCAATATTCGCCTCCTTCTGCGAAGCGCTAATGCTAGCAAAGGAGGCGGCCGATAGCGTAAGGCAACGGTCCTTACGCTCCAACCGCCGCCGGGATTCCGATCCTGATTTCCGGCCACCGTAGGCGCGGACTTGAGGACGGCGAGCAATGGGTGGCTCACCGTCCGACCGTCCGGTAACCGTCCGGACCGAGCCCAAGTCGTCGACGGCGCTTACTTTCCACGCGCGCCTCAAGGAGATGTCAGCAAATCGTAGGGGCCGAGCAGGGTCGAAGTCTACTGGGGCCACGGGTAGTGTGAAAGTGAAACCCGGGGCCCTAGGACGAAGGCAACGAAGGAACAGGAGTGGGTTTTTAGTCTGACACTATCTCCCGCTCCGCCCAAGAGCGCGACTTGTCATAAGATGATTTTCCCACCTCAATAAAAAAAAAACCTGGCAGTCGTGTTTTTTAATAAAAAAAAATTCTGTCTTTCTTACCTCTAACTAGCGACCCGCTTACAAATCTAGTCTGGGTACTTCAAATGTCAGATATTCTTGGTTTTTCTCTACAATAATCATCATCTCCTTAACCTTTTCTCAACTACCGGCCGTCCGGTAACCGTCCGGACCGAGAACGAGTTGTCGACGGCGCGTAGTGTTCCATGCGCGCCTCAAGGAGATGTCAGCAAAACCGTAGGGACCTAGCACGGTCGAAACCTACTGGGGCCATGGGTTGATGTGAAAGTGAACCCCGAGACTCTAGAACGAAGGCAAAGAAGGAACATAGGAGTGAGTTTTTGTCAGTAAAAGTCTGACACGCTCCGTCCAAGAGCAAAAAAAACCTTTTTTCAACTAGCTTAGAGTCAGCTCCCAGTCTAACCTAATGCTGGCTGAATACCCGTGTTTTACATGGAGCTTTAGGACTTTTACTGCCTAAAACCTTACTGTATGTTCAGTTGCCCTTTGTGTTCTAGGGCTGTAGTTACTCGCATTGCACTAAGGGGGTTCCGGAATGGTCTTTTAAGAGGTATGTGCTGATGGTGATCACCGGGGTGGTTTTATTGAGGTAAAAATCCCACACTCCCCGGACTTATCCCCAAAGTCCGGGCGCCTTTCGAAGGTTTCCCCTCGAGAACAAAAAAAAAAGGGCTGTAGTTACTCATTGGACATATTCCGCCGCCCACTCAAGGACCTTATAGTCGCAATGGGCTATGCTACGCTTCGGTGTCACAATTCCACAACATAAAGGCATGAACTCACTCAGGAAGCGACCACGACTGCGCTACAAATACAATTCTAAGGCAGAGTTCCCACTATTTCGTAACTGATCTTAGTGATTCTGTGAATGCATGCAAATTATTCTTGCTACTACACCGACCAATATTTAGTCATTACCAGAGGTGCATCGTACATCGAAGGACTGGAACAATTTGAATCCGTGGTCCAAGAACAAATAGGGCAACTGAAGGACACACGTGTAATTTTAGTCAGTAAAAGTCTGACGAACCAATTCTGTTGCTCCACCCTGGAGCGACAGAATTGGTTCATTGTTATTCGGATGTATGTATTACGTGTGTATGTATTACGGATGTGCTCATGAAAAATTAGGAACCCATATACACCAGACCCGAAACAGCTATCTATATAGGCCGTACAAATATGTTCTTGTTTTGTGCGGGAATCGAACCCGCACAGGCAGCGTAGTAGCCAATCGGCCAACCATTGATGCAAATCATTTTTTTTTAAATTAATTTCAGTTTGACTGGCCTGTTGGTCAAGTGGTTAGTAGCCCTGACTACTATGCCGGAGGTCGTGGGTTCGATTCCCACCCAGGACAAATGTTTGTGTGATGAGCATGATCATTTGTTCTGTGTCTGAGTGTAATTTATTTATTTAAACTTAATGTACAGTGGTGGTACATAGGCGGACTTAATGCCACAAAGCATTCTCTACCAGTCAACCATTGGGTTAAAAAGACAACACTGTGGTAGGTGTGCACAATAAATAAATAACAGATATTTTGAAATAAAATGTAGTATCATTAAATTAAGTGGCTTAAAATATTAAAATACTTATATATGCTAATATAATAAACTAATAAATACTATATACTATATAATATGTATTTATTTAGAAATATATAAGTATGTTTATCAGTTGTGTAGTACTCATAACACAAGCTCTGCTTAGCTTGAGACTAGATGGCGTTGTGTGATGGTTGTGGAATATTATATTATTAAAATAAGTTGGCTTAAAAATAAATATCCTTACATATTATCAAAACAAAGTTTCATATTAAGCCTTACATTAGGGTTAGGCTCGCGTTTGACCACTATCTCACCTGAAAGCAAGTGATGATATGGCCGACGATAGAGCACGCATGCCTTGAAGTACCTACTTACCAATCCCAAGCATGTAAATCCATTTGATCTAATTTTTAATTTAGTTTTGATTTAATTTTATTTTATTTTATTGTATACTTTTTTATAATAGAAAATAATTATATGAAAGAAAAGAAAGTTAGTGATAGTATGACGGTTGACAGGAGAGAATGGAAGAAAAAAACGTGTTGCGCCGACCCCAAATAAGATGGGACAAGGGCAGGAACATGATGATGACTTTTTTTATAATTTATTTTATTATGTAAATAATTTATATATACATCTTAACTATTAAATATTATAACTTAAAAAGTATTTAAACAAACTGAAAATAATATTAAGTACAAACGGGTAGAAAAATAACTCATAGGGCATCAAAAAATTCGTCCACATCGATGTCAATGGGAAAAGTGCCCAGAACGCTGGCAGCATTGCCACGCTGGATGGCAATGCAATGCAATGCAATTTTATAATTTAATTTAGTTTAATTCAATCATTTAATTCAATTAGACATTCGTGTATGTCTATATTGTAATGTAAATATCAATTCCCATTTTTATTTCTTGTTCTGTATTTTTGTGTTATTATTACTGATAATTCTAATTATTATTTTTCACCTTGACGTCTTAAGCAATGGTAATTAACTAATCTTATGTGTTTTAAAATCAAATGTTTTGTGTTAATGTTGTGATTGTCTCTAAGTGTTGCAGCACTTGAATAGAGTTCTATATTTGATCCTGTAAACTCCCAGTGCATGTAATGTTGACGATCCTAATAATAAATAAATAAAGTAACCAATTCACTCTTGACTTAGAGACCCCTAGGTTGTAGCTATCAGGAAACACAAATTCCGGCAGGATATTCGTCTCCTCTCGTCCAAAGCTGCTAAATGGCATATATTATGTTAAGGCGTCAAGGTGGATAACTGATATTTACTGTGTATCAAAGTTTATGACTGGTGTGTAAGGAAAGGGTTTTATGAAGAAAAGCACAGAAAGACATATCATCTTCCTGCCCTTGTCCCATCTTATTTGGGGTCGGCGCAACACGTTTTTTTCTTCCATTCTATCCTGTCAACCGTCATACTATCACTAACTTCCTTTTCTTTCATATCACTGTTCACACAATCCATCCATCTTTTCTTTGGCCTCCCTCTCCCTCTCCACCCATCCACATGTATACTCATAACTCTTTTAGTAACATGTATTTCATCTCTCCTTTTTACATGACCATACCAAGACAAACGATTCCCCTTCAACTTTTCAGTCACTGGCGCCACTTTCAAACTTCCTCTAATATATTCATTTCTTACTTTATCCATTCTCGTCACACCACACATCCATCTCAACATTCTCATCTCCGCTACATGCAATCTTTTTTCATCCGTCTTTTTCACAGCCCAACATTCTGATCCATACAGTATGACAGGTCTTATCACGGACTTGTAGATTTTACCCTTCAACTTGAGGGAAAGACAAGACTAATTATTTATTTTAAATAGGCTTGTCTATTAATCGAATAACTAGTTGCTTGTTTCAAAACTAGGAAGCGTCTCTTGCCCTGTTTTTTTTTAATATTAAAATTGCATTATTGTATAAAACAAAAGTGCTTTCATTATCGACATTTGCCAGAAACAGAATAGTGAAATTTCTCAATTTTTTTTTTACATTTATTTTATTCTTGATAGTTTCGCGCTTGACCGCTATCTCACCTGATGGAAAGCGACGATGTGGTCGACGATGGAACGCGCTTACCTAGAAGTAACCTATTCACTCTTGACTTAAAGATTCCTGGGTTGTAGCTATCAGGAGACACAGATTCCGGCAAGGAATTCCACTCCTTAGCTGTACGCACAGTGAATGTGTTCCCAAAACGTGTGTTCGTATAGGGGGGATGTCCATCAAGTACCGGCGGTACAACGCCGTACGTCTAGTGGTTTTCACTAATACACAGAGTACCTAATTCATGTGGAAGGTTTAGGTGCATTTTTGGGGTGGTAAATCGTCTAATAACTTAACCCGCTTTTGGGTGGAGCGAGTGTACCTGTTAGACTTTTACTGATTATAAGCACACCTGCATCCTTCAGTTGCCCTTTGCGTTTTTGAACTACGGGTTTCCCATACAGAAAATTCGGATAATAGCCGGACGGCAAACTACCCATTGCTCGTTTTCCGCAAGCCCGCACCTGCAGTGGAAGTTGGGGTTGGAGTCGCGGTAGTTGGGGAGCCCCACTAGTAATCTTTCCACTGATGTGTCTCCACTTTAGGTGAAGGAATGTGCCGTAATCCGCCAGCGCGGGTTGATAGATGTAACATGTCTTCGAATTTTTGGTTATAGGACATACTGGTTTCCTCACGATGTTTTCCTTCACCGTTTTGAGAGCAGTGGTGATGAAATAAATTACACAGAAGAATGACCCTGTTTTTTTTTTATTTGAGAAATAGCGGGAGATAGTGTCAGACTTTTACTGACTAAAAACACACTCCTGTTCCTTCGTTGCCTGTCGTACTGGAGCCGAGTCTTCCTTTCGGAATCAGACCCCAGTAGGCTTTGACCCTGCTGGGCCCCTACAGTTGCTGACATCTCCTTGAAGCGCGCGTGGAACAGTACGCGCCGTCGACGACTTGGACTCGGTCCGGACAGTTACCGGACGGTCGAACGGCAAGCCACCCACTGCTCGCCGCCCGCAAGCCCGCTCCTACGGTGGCTGGAAGTCGGGATCGGAATCCCGGTGGCGGTTGGGGCGTGAGGATCGTTGCCTCACGCGATCGGCCGCCTCCTTTGCTAGCATTACTGCTTCGCAGAAGGAGGCGACCGCCTGCAACTCCTCCTCGCTCCGGACCATGGCCTGTTCCAACTCCTAAGTCGAGACCGTTACCACAGGGCCATCACTACTCAGCTATTTATTAATAAAAAATCTGAAATTTTTAGTGAAACTTACCCATATGATTTGCGTAGACATTCGCTACGAATAAAAATACTAGAAAACAAAATAGTTTTATAATGAATAATCTTTTTAAAAAGACTAAAAGGGTAGATAGACTTGGAAACTGTGCTTCGTATGCAAAAACAGTACCTACTGTGTAAGCTAAAACGTATTGAATTGTCAATTTATACCAAAAAACCATTGGTATCTACGACAGGGCCGTAATAAGGATGCCTTAATTTTTTAGATTAAAAAAAACCATTTGGTCCGTCAGCTATTTTAACTAAGTATTTTTCAATAGTCACGTAAAAAAAAAATGAAACAGCGCGTTGAGATTTGTCGTGACGTCATAAGTAAGCCTCTTTTTTAATAGAAGTCATCGTCGTTGCCGTCACCGTCGGCGACTCAGGGTCTTTACTGAACTAGCGGACGGCGAGCTATGTACCCATTGCTCGTCGTCCGTAAGCCCGCGCCAACGACAACTGAAGATCGCCCTGCAACTCTCAATTCCTTTGTTCTGACGTCATTACAACGCTCAGTCACGTGGTCAAAACAGAGGAACCGGAGCCGTGGCCTACTAGAGGCATTCGACGCAAACGAAACGATCGTAACTTGGCTAGGGGGGCAGGGATACTCGTATTTTATGAGATTACATTTTGTAATTTTTATTTTAATGCAGCTCTGTTCAGACAAGTTTATTTCAATGATAATCAATGAGAACAATGCAGTAGACTAAATACGATAGTTATGGAAATTAACTATGTACTTTCTAATTTGAATTGACTACATAAAAAAGTGGTAGATATCTAATTGTAGATGCACAATTTAAAAACAAAAGTAAAATAGATAGATAGATATTTTTTATTGTACACCAAAAATACAACTTACATTAGGAAATTAAAATTGATAGCGTGTCACAATGGACGGTCTTATCGCTAAAAGCGATTTTTTACAGACAACCTAAAATTATTCGCATTAACCAATTAGTGAAACTTCTTATTTTTTTAATGGTTTAAGGTAGGCAAATAATTCCACTTTGGTTTATGAGGTAACCAACTCGATGCCTGAAACACCGCGAATTGCAAAAAATCGTTCGAAAATTTGAATTTTGCAGGCCTAGCACAAACAACCAAGCATAATAGGCTTAATGTGAATAATTTCACCCGACTAAAAAGGCACAACTACGTCTGCGTCCGCATTTAAGGCAGGCGAGACTTCGGGGTCAATGTGTATTCAGAGTGGGGACTCCACTTGCCAATCGACTGACCCCTGGAAAGACGGTGGCACAGTGATCTTGTGCTGCCGTGCACAACCAGGCTCAGAGTAGACCCTTAACGGTCTTCGCTGGGGTGTGCCCTAACAGGCGTTTTACAGGTTTTTTTTTATTTCTTGATAGGTTCACGCTTGACCGCTATCTCACTTGAATCAAAGCGACGATGCGGTCGACGATGGAGCGCGCTTACCTAGAAGTAATCTATTCTCTCTTGACTTAAAGATTCCCGGGTTGTAGCCATCAGGAAACACAGACTCCGGCAAGGAATTCCTCTCCCTAGCTGTACGCACAATGAATGTGTTCCCATAACGTTTTGTGCGTATAGGTGGGTGGTAGGTTCTAGAGTGGTACTCAATTCATCATTAGATATGAGATATGTAAATAATGTCATTGCGTAGGGTTTTACCCCAGAGCTGATTTAACAGTTCACCAGAAATGCAAGTGAGCTTTGTTTGAAAACTATCTATCTATCTATACATATAATAAAACAGTAAAATTCTTTTGTGATGGTATTAATTGGCGCAAAAACTACTGAACCGATCCTGTTCAAATTTTGCATACACAATCCTTATAGGTCAGGGCAACTGATAGGCTATAAACTATCACGCTATTTGCTATGGGGAGTGAGCAATAATCCAAAATGTAGGTATTGAACGACATTTGCCGCGAGTTCAATTCCCAGCTACAGTTAAAAAATTTGTCATTATTTTGTCTTATTTTTTTTTGTATTAAAATAACTTTTACCATTTTTTCAAAATAAAATTGACATTTCTATTCGATATCTTCTAAATATTTTGTACAAACTAATCAAAACACATAATAAAATCAAAGCGACGAATAAAACCACGTACTATAATGTTACATTATTCCATTTAGCTGCAAATTTAACTTCTAAAACGAAAATCATCACGCTATCATCGTTAGGGAGCCAACCAGTCAATTATGACGTTTATATAAGAACGTCTATTTTATAATTTATTCATCGAAGATCGCAGCGCAGTGGTTTCGCATCTAGACTTTAATGTAATGTGAAGGTGGTTCAAATCCCGTACGGCTCTCTTAGGAGAAATTTTTGTTCTATTTTGTCATCGTGAATAAGATTTTTTTATATATTTTTGCATGCTTACATTTTTTTTTATAAATCTACGTATATTATATATCTGTAGAAATTTTTAGTGAAGTGCGTATTATTAATTTTAGAAATCGATGTAAATAACTTTTATACATTTAAATTGTGTGGAACTTGATTATTATCTTACTTAGGCTTTGTTTCATCGCAATGAAACAAAGCATATGAAAGAGAAACGGTATGAAATCAAAGTTTTCGAGAAGTAAAATATGACACCACACGCAACTCGCAACGCCATCTAAAGACTCAAAGTAGAAATAATGATGACAATGACGTTTGAACTTCATATTAAATTTGATAGATGGCATTGCGTATTTTACGTAATTTTCTGAGAAGAATGTCCATCGCCCACGATTACAGTTATGGTTAAACTGGTGTTAGACGGAGGCATTTTTAACAATCCTACAGTTTTTTTTTATTATATTTTTCGCATTATAGTAACAAGCTAATTGACCGTGATTATTCAAGGGATACCATCCAAAGACGATAAAAGTAAATAGCTATATGTATTTAATTATTCACTTTAAAATAACACGGCCACATTTTCGGAAGGGGTTACAGGGTACCTTGCGTTGGATGGTCCCCAGGTGGACCGATGACCTGGTAAGGGTCGCGGGTATCCGATGGATGAGAGACTCACAGGACCGGTTATTATAGCGACACTTGGGGAGGTCTATGTCCAGCAGTGGACATCTTTCGGCTGAAATAATAATGATGATGATGGCACCTTTTTTTTCTTTTTTTAAGGGTGGAAATCATCCAATGACTTCTCCCGCTCTGGTTAGAGCGGGAGGACGTGTCAATCTTTCACCGACTAAAACTACACCTGTGTCTATCACTACGCGCTGTTGAGGATTGTGCTCGATCCTGTCAACTACAGGACGGCTAGCTACCCATTGCTCGACGTCCGGAAGCCCGCGTCTACCGTGATTGGTAGTCGGGGTCGGAATCTTGGCTCGGCGTGAGGCCGTTCGTTCCCTAACGCATGCGGCCTCCGCCTTCGCTAGCATTACGGCTTTGCAGAAGGAGGCGACCGCCTGCCACTACTCCTCGCTCTGGATCAGAGCCCGGCGCGAGAGGTCACTGACGCCGATTGCCTTCACGAGGACACGGCGGTGCTCCGCCCTTGCAGGGCACATCTCCACTGTGTCCTCCGGCATGATGGCACTTTGCGGATTAATAATGGTGTGTTTTATTATTTGCAGTCACCGCTTCATATAAAACGGGATCGAATGTGTTTTTCTGACCACAGTTCGACAACGTATGATGTATCTCAGATTCCTTACAGCCTTACGTCGATATATGGACGTTACCTCTTTGCAATAAGTGATGACCAACACTGGAATAACCCTCTAAGGGAGGCCAGTCTCAGGGATAACACTTATCGGCTGCTACATTTGTTAACCATAATTTCATTGTTTTATGGATAAGCTCAGGACTGTTGTGGGTGTTTCGAACGGTTTCTGTTCTGGGTTCGGTTGAAAGTACCCTGATATTACCATTTTGTGAATCACCTGGAGAACTCAGTGTAGCATGCGGTGGAGGTCTATCCATCTTGAGTGAACCGCCGTGTCCTCATAGAGGCAATCGGCGTCAGTAATTTCTCGGTTTGGCCATCAATATGCGAGTTCGATTGAACGGGGATACACGCACACAACGTTTCACCGTAGTTTCATTCATAAGTTGGAGATTCTTCATAAGGTAGTTCCTACTATGGAAAAAAACATTTGTCTTATATACGGGGATGTCAATTAAATACACACCAAAATATCCTAGGTAAATGAACAAGTAATTCTAAACGCCTGAAATGATCAAACTGCAACAATCAATGCAAGCATGCTCTCGCCAATTCTTCATAAGTACTGTTGTGGAAGAAGATAGCTGATGATTTATTTATTTAATCCTTTATGCACAAATGTACAGCGGCGGACTTAATGCCTGCCGGATGATGATGGTAGTTTTTGGATTCACTTAAGGCTTTTCACTATCAGTGCACGTTATCCAGCTGAAGGTCGGTGTCCCGATTATGCTCCTTCGTTTATCTCTACCAAAGCTGTCTAATTGATTAAACTCTTCAGTGAAAAGTTATTGAGGCGAAAATTGTTATGGGAGATAACTCTTTCGATCAATCTTGCAGCCCTAGCAGACATCGGCCCTAGAGGGCCCTATCCATTTGCTGAAATCTTTTTGAGTCGCGCGTAGAATACTACGCGCCGTCGATTTAGGACTGCTTTGACCAGACGGCCGGACAGCACCACCGCAATCCCGTGTTTGCGATGGCTGGGAATTGCCTTGCGGCTTTCAACACCCGGAGCGTCCCTTGCAGCGACCGCTGAGGAGTCAGGATGTCCTATCCCTCATAGTTTCAGCCACCTTCTTTGATCGTAGTGCTTCACTGAAGGAGGCTACTGGTTGTCATTTTCTCCACCAATCGCCCCCATAAGGACAAGGCGGCGCCGGCGCTCCGACCAAGCGGGACTGACTTCCACCGTATGCTCCATCGTATTCTCCGGGCGTTTCGCAGAATGGTGAGACCCGAGTGTTTCTTCCCGCTGAATTCGACACAGATACCTTCCGAAATACCCACAACCGGTGAGTCCTGCACAAAGAGAGGATGCCGTGACGCCTCTGTAGACACTTCTCAAAGACAGGCATTACCGCTGCGATTTGATTGTGGCGTGCTCACTGTGGCGAGGGGTTAAAATCATGCAATGATGTTTTACCAGAACATAAACCAGAAACATACATAATTGCCCATGCATACATATGCCTTTTCCCATGGGGTAAGCAGAAATGACCACTGCTACGACCAGCGGGGTGGCAAGGAGGCGTGTGCATGTCCGCGCGACTTGCGCAAAATGCACACGATCGGGCAAACGGCCGTCAGTTACAAACTTGTGAGATACGCGATACGTGATCGTAAACAAATTTAAAATGCCGTGTTGTTCAGTGGTTTCATGCAAGAACCGAAGTGATAAGAGAAGCCTGGGTCATCATGGAATCTCTTACCATATGGAAGTACAAGTTTAATACTATATTTATCTTTAAAATCAGTAAAAACAACAAATCTTATAATATCCCTTGCTGCTACTACGTTATTTTTGTTTTCAAATATCAAGGCGACTGTATTACTCTTACAGTACATACATTGCTCTTTAACCACTACTTAATTTTAACGCTCAGTAACGGAACAAGCAATGTAAAAATAACATAACGATACTTTATCAGTGCGGTGTATTTCATAATAAAGCCGCTGTTAGTTGCGGCGAGTTAATGATGTGCCTGTATGATCTACTTATATAGACTATCGACCATAATATCGATTGGTTGGATATCCGAAGTAAAATAACGTAAATATTTTTATTTATTTTGATTATTTTACAGAGTTGTAAAGAAATAGCATAATTCAGAATTTAATAACGACTTTTGCTTAAAATAAGGCAACATGTTCTAGCTCTTTATTTGTTCTCTTTATTTAACAAGATAGAATTTTTTTTTCAAAACTTTATTTTGTTAGAAAAAAAATAGTACAGTATTTTTTTTCTAACAAAAGCCTTACATGGTGAGGTTTAGCAGTAAGTTAGGTAAAATGATAACTACAATGTTACTTTATGTTTTCAGTTTCCTGAAAGACGCAATTTTAATAAAGCAATGGATTGATGGAAGGCCACCTAACGGGTTCCCTAAAAAAAATATAGTACTATATGCTCATTCCACTTTCAACCAGAAATAATGCTTTAGCCTCTAAAAAAAACGCAGCCTTTTTGAATGGGCAATCCTTAAATTAAGACTAGACCTGAGTTAAAGTTTTTTTAGTAACTGAAAGCTTTTTCATGCAATAATTCATAATACAAGTTATTAAACTTTTCAGGATTTTAGAGGACCAGGACATGTACTTGGCCGATTTTTAGTATTTGATATTGACGTTCTGAAATGACGTATATAATGGCCTTATACGGGTAAATGGTTAGTTTTTGGGTTTTATGAAAACAAATTAATAAATAATTTATTATTATGATCCTTTATTAACTATAAACACATATTAATTACATTTTTAAATATTTTTCTTAAACAAAATGATACAAAAAAAAAAAACATTTAAAAATATAAAAAATAGTACCCCACCGGTATCGGGAACAGGGTCCAAGCTACCGGCGGTCAGGGCTACAGAGAAAGGAACCTCCTAACAATACGAGCCGTGTCCAAGAGTACCGCTTTCTGAATCAAGCCCTTGATCCAGCCGCCTAACGCGAGCCTCCTAAGGTGTTGATCGAGGCTCTTGGCTATTAAGCCATTGCCCGACACGACTATCGGTACAATGATCGCTGAGTCCACATCCCACATGTCGACAACCTCGCGAGCCAAGTCAATATACTTAATTTGTTTATCTTTCTCGGCTTTCACGAGGTTCTCGTCATGTGGAACGGAAATGTCAACGATCATTGCACGCCTCTCGTTTCGGTCCACCACCACTATATCAGGCTTATTGGCTACAATAGTCCTGTCAGTGATGATGGACCTATCCCAGTACAAAGTGATATGACCATTATCAAGAACTGGGTCGGGCTCATACCTGTAGTAAGGCACTTCCGATTCCACAAGAGAGTATTTCAGAGCCAGTTGCTGATGGATAATTCTGGCTACTAGGTTGTGCCTATGCAAGTACTCTCCGTTAGCTAGACGAGAACAACCAGAGATTATGTGACGAATTGATTCTCCCGGACGGTGACATGCCCGACAGATGTCAACCGTGCCGTCCTTCACAATAAATCTCCGGTAGTTATTCGTCATGATAACTTCGTCCATAATTGCACAGACAAAACCTTCGGTTTCCCCAAAGAGGTCACCGAAACGCAGCCAGGCTACGGACGCCAATTGGTCTACATCGGGCCCGTGAAGGGCCCGGAAAAAGCGTCCGTGAAGTTCCTTGCTCTGCCATACTGCCCTGCGATCGTTAGTGTCAAGCACTACCGGTTTGCGCCAGTTCTCGTTAGCCAGAGAGAGCGGGGTGAGTCCCTTGTCCACTGCCACTACATCTCGATGCATACCCACGTCGGCAGCTAGAAAATATTCCCTGAGACTGCATACCTCGCGGTTGTGTAGGGTCTTAGCATTTAAGAAACCTCGACCCCCACACTTCCGCGGGATATACAGTCTCATCACCGACGATCGTGGGTGGTGCATTCGGTATGCAGTCAGCAGTGTACGGACCCGCCTATCCAGGGCGTCAAGTTCCGTTTGAGTCCATTTGAGTACGCCGAAAGAGTACATCAATACCGGCATGACCCAACCGTTGAAGGCGCGCACCTTGTTTCCACCTGAAAGAAGGCTACTGAATACCTTCTTCAGGCGTCCAAAGAAACGCTCTTTCAACAACTGCTTCATGTCCGTGATATTGATGCCTAGAGCTTCCGACATACCCAAATACTTATAGGTTTCGGTTGTAGAGAGGGATCTCAGGATTATGGAATCTGTGAGTTGAGTACCCACTGATTCCACAACCTCCCCTCGCTTTACATGCATGACCGCACATTTGTCCACACCAAACTCCATCCTGATGGCACTACTGAAGGTTTCAGTTACCTTCAGTAGCTCCATCAGTTGCAGATTGTTGGGGGCAAACAGTTTCAGGTCATCCATGTAAAGTAGGTGAGATATTACCTGACCACCTCTCTTCAATCGATAGCCTAGACCTGAATTCTCCAGCAGTGTGCTTAGAGGATTCAAGGCTAGGCAAAACCAAAGCGGACTCAAACTATCACCCTGGAATATACCTCGCTTGATCCTTACAGGTTCGGTATTCCTCTGGATATGTCGACATCCTGGATAGTGGAGGACCGTACTCCATTGCCTCATACACGACATCAGGAAGGTGCGTAGTGTTGCATCAATTTTATACAATTCCAGCACCCTCATGAGCCATGTATGAGGAACAGAGTCATAGGCCTTCTTATAATCTATCCAACATGTCGACAGATCCTTTCGGGAACGTCGAACCTGTTGGCTGATGGTCATATCAATGAGGAGCAGCTCCTTAGTACCACGGGACCCGTTCCTACATCCATTCTGAGAAGGTGACATGATAAAATTTTTGTCAATATGACTATTAATTTTGCTTCTCAGTATGGATGTAAGAACTTTATAGACCGTCGGCAAACACGTAATTGGTCTATAATTTTTAGGTTCCGCAGTACTGCCTGACTTATGGAGCAGGTGGGTTATTCCTGTTGTTAGGAACTGGGGTAGCGACCCTGACTCTAAGGCAGACTGAAACTGATATGCCAAGCGAGCGTGTGATCTTGTAAGCCACTTAATCCAGAAATTGTGCAGCCCATCCGGCCCTGGAGATTTCCAGTTTGGCAACGGACGGACTGCACGAGCTACATCATGGGGGCTGATGTTAATTGCCCCCATTTGTGGTATTGGATCACACGCACGCTCGACCTCCCGAGTCCAGTCACCCTCGGTGTGACTGACAGGCTCCGACCAGATGCTGCGCCAGAATGAACTCATGGCGTCATCATCCGGGAGGCGCGCGTCAGTCACACCTTGGTCCGGTCGCTCCCAATCCCTATAAACCCACCTTTCATTACTCCGGAATGTGCGATTCTGGGTGTATCGCTCCACCCGCCGCTTATACCTGCGGATACGGTTTGCCCATGCATACACCTTCTGCTTCAGGAAGTCGATGCGCTCTGTGACACGGGACATATAGTCTCGGGAGCTGATGTCAGTCCCCGAAAACGCCCGCCTCACAAAGCGCATCACTCTTGGGCGAGTGTTGCCCTCCCTGAAGCAGATGAGTTTGCCGATGAGTGCTCTGGCCTCACCAATACGACGCTCGATCCTGCACTGCCAAGCCGGCACGGCTGGTTTTGATCGTGTAGCTACGTCACAGTTTGGAAACTTGACGTGAGCTACACGACATGCCGCTACAGCCGCGCAGTACATTATCGAGTGTGTATCAGTGAGATCTTCACAGTTGTCAAAATAGTTTGACAACTGCAAATCCAGAGCAGCCACCAGCGCCTTATTCTTATTATGCATGGGCAAACGAGGTAAACGCGGCCTAAGTTCGAGCGGCATGTTGCGATACTCCCGAATAGCACA
This sequence comes from Mythimna vitellina, assembly GCA_949316375.1. NCBI lineage: Eukaryota > Metazoa > Arthropoda > Insecta > Lepidoptera > Noctuidae > Mythimna > Mythimna vitellina. The sequence continues at coordinate 5,824,686 of OX438711.1, read as the reverse complement.
CTCCAAAGCACTCCTCAATTCATTGTTGCACTGGGTACTTACCTGTGTAACCATGTCAGTAATCTCTTCATCAGCGTGGTTTGAAAGATGGTTGGACGGTGATACCTGTGAGTTTACCACCGCCTGCGACGAAGAGGTAATGGCATGGCTACCCATTTCCGTTCGGAGGCGATCAAGTACAGTATCGTCCAACATATGATTACGCTGGATGACCCGCACCTGATCCGACAGTCGTTGGGCCGAAACGTTGACGGCTGGCTCAAGCACCTGAAACAAAGAGAGCATCCGAACACGGTACGCGGTCAGGTTGTTTCCTCCCTCTGTAGCCCCAAAGTATGCGCGCATGACATTTTCATTAATTGATTGTGTCCAACGCATGCGCTGCACACTTCCACCGGTAGCGGGAACCCTATCAGAGACCGGTGGGCCTCGAGGTTCCAGGCTGGCCGGAGGTCGGCCTCTTCCCCGTCGACGCGCAGGTGGTGGTGTCGTCGGCGGCGAGAAGTATTCGTCGCTCGAGCTCGACGCAACTGCAGCAACCGGAATCACTGAATTTACGGCTAGCGCAGGTCCCGGCGGCTGCGAGGCGGAGCTGAGCGACGAACCCGAAGATGTTAGCTGTGTTTTAAGTAGTTGTGCTCGGCTTCTAGTCAGCATTTTTGTCGTTTCATGCTCCAAGTCAATTGTCAAGTTTGAATAGTTATTGTTTCTATATTAGCCGAATTGGTCTGCAATCAGCAATTATACACTATTTGTGTATTTTTTTTTCTTGTCCGTTTTGTTGGTTTAATATACATTTTGTTGTAAAATTATTTAATTATTTATAAAATATTTACAGGGAGCAAAAAATTTTTGCTGTCACTCCTTGACAGTCGAGCCACAGATTATTATTATTATTATTATTATTATTATTATTATTATTAAATTATTATTATTATTAACATTTTATGATTTTGTTTTTGGGACCCAAAAGAAATAGCACGACAAAAAAAAAATGGAAAAATCGATAACTTTTCTATTTAGTCAATCACTAGCGTAAATGTAAAATAAATTGCTTTTGCATAGCACATCGACATTTCATGTGTGCGTAAGTTGTACGGTGCATGGAAAATACACGCTGTTTTTAGGGAGGTAAGGTTTATAATTGACTGTGTAGTATGGACTGATTTATGATTTGCGGATGTGTGCGCGACTGCGTAAATATTACTGCAAATGTAGTAGTTTCGGCGTTGGTAGGGAAACTGGAGACATCGTGTTCCGGTACAATTTTTACTACTTAACATATCTCCTCCCTTCTTAAATCTGTGGCTACGACCCATACATGCTCTTTCTATTCATTGACGGTCATACATCTGGATCTGGACGAGTAAATAACATGTTTCCTGAAGGTAATTTGCGTGTTTAACCGACTTCTAAAAAGGAGGAGGTTCTTAATTTGGATATTTTTACCTTTAACCGTTTTATGTTAAAGTACAATAAATTATTGCGATGCTTTCGGAATGAATTGCAAGCACAGAGTGATTGTACAGTTTTACGAACTTAACGCGGACGAAGTCGCGGGCAACAGCTAGTCAAGCAATAAATCTTTTCATATTTTGTTACTGAAATATTTTTTTATATGATAGCACTACGAATGGATAAAGTGAGAAATGAGTGTATTAGAGGAAGTTTGAAAGTGGCGCCAGTGACTGAAAAGTTAAAAGGGAATTGTTTGTCTTGGTATGGTCATGTAAAGAGGAGAGATGAACCGCATGTTACTAAAAGAGTTATGAGTATACATGTGGATGGGTGGAGAGGGAGAGGGAGGGCAAAGAAGAGATTGATGGATGGTGTGAACAGTGATATGAAAGAAAAGGAAGTGATTGATAGCATGACGGTTGACAGAATAGAATGGAAGAAAAAAACGTGTTGCGCCGACCCCAAGTAAGATGGGACAAGGGCAGGAAGATGATGATGATGATAGCACTATGTTTTCTACCTTGGTATACTTGTGATCTCAGTTTCAAGAGGGTGTAAGTAACTTTTAATAAACCTTAATGAATTGGTGTTAAAAGAAATGACGGGGCTTTGCTACAATCACCAACCCAAAAATACCAGAATATGCTGCTCTAGCGCTCACGACAACCTCTTCATTAAAGGCGGCTGTTTAAAAAAACGATTCACTGATATTAAAACCTGTTCAGGGGCTTGAAATGGTACGAGCTAATTATTTTAGCACCAAGAAAAATATTTAAACATCCAAAGAAAACTGAAAAAACCAGAGTATGCCAGAGAGGGTTAGACCACGTCTAAGATTTTTTTCACGAACTAATGAACTTAGCCAGTTATCTATGAACAAAAGTTTATTTTCTGCCTGATGGTCTAGTGGTTAGTGATCCTGACTTCTATGCCGGAGGTCGTGCGTTCGATTCCCACCCAGGACCAACGTTTGTGTGATGAGCACGATCATTTGTTCTGTGTCTGGGTGTACCGTATCTATAATACGAATGTATTTCGAAATATATAAATATGTTAATCAGTTGTCTAGTACTCATAACACAAGCTCTGCTTAGCTTGGGACTAGACGGCGTTGTGTGATAGTTGTGGAATATTATTATATATTATTCATAGACTAAAATAAAGCTATTGAGAAGCATAAGATAATTATAATCATCATCATCAGCTAAAATGTATCAATCGGATTCCCGCGACCCTCACCACATCGGTACGCCAGTCACCACTATCGAATTTTATGGCCCCATCGACCATCTGTTCGAGCCATGTGCCCAGCTCACTGCCAGTTACGTATGGCGATCCTTCCGGTTACGTCGGTAAACTTGGTTCTCCTGCTATCTTCATTCAAGCATAGCCCTTCCCCTGACCTTTGGATGACTCTAAATCTTGTGATGACGCCGACACTGATTCAAAGCCACACTGAAAAACTGAAAACTGAAACACGCACTGGTCATACACTTTCATCATCATCATTTCAGCCGCTAGACGTCCACAGCTGGACATAGGCTTCCCCCAAATGTCGCCACAAAGAACGGTCCTGTGCGTCTCGCATCCATCGGATTCCCGCAACCTTCACCAGGTCATCGGTCCACCTTGTAGGGGGCCTTCCAACACTGCGTCTTCCGGTACGAGGTCACCACTCCAGAACCTTTCGACCCCAAATTCCATCTGTTCTGCGAGCAATGGGCCCTGCCCATTGCCACTTAAGTTTGGCGATTCTTTGTGCTATGTCGGCAACCTTGGTTCTCCTGTGGATATCTTCATTTCTGATTCGATCACGCAAGGAAACTCCAAGCATAGCCCTTTTCATTGCCCTTTGGGAGACTTTCAGCCTTCTGATGAGGCCTATTGTGAGTGACCACGTTTCGGAACCATATGTCATCACTGATTGATTGCCATTGTGGTGTATCTGACGAAAAAATACCGCTCAGTTTCCCGAACGCGCCCCACCCGACGATACACCTCTTTCTCGAAGTCAGATCTATCTAAGTGGACCGTTTAAACATTTCATCACCCCGTCAGAACATTTCCCCCCTGAACGCGATTTGCAGTGGCCAATTTGGAAATCAGGCAACCAGGTTACCCGCTGTAAAATCAATTTGGCCAAATAGAGCTTCCTCTACCCTATTTTAACACAGTGCCAGTGTGGAGCCGCTGCACAGGACATGCGTCATTTGCTATGCTGTCCATCCTGCACAACAACCTGCAGTTTTAAGTATCTATACGAGGCCAATAACAGAGCCGTAGAGGTTGCCAAATACTGGTCAGAAAACGAAGAGAAGAAGAACTGGATCGTTGGTCACTGGTAGGTAAAGGTACGGTGCCAGTGGAACAACATCGTCTGGGTTCTCTATAACCTGCAACCGATCAGCCTTTAAAGTATAACTCAACAGGAGTCTTCTAGGTGCACTGTTTTCATCGCAAACCACATCCATTACTTTACATACACCAGCCCAGCCAAGTTACAACTGTTTCGCTTCGATTCTCTTTTCGTTGATCGCCTCGAGTCAGCCACGACTCCTTCAATACAAGTATCAACATGGATGTAAATCGTAGACCTCATAAATCCTTTTACATCAGGCAAAGTTGAGGGGAAAAACTGGTTTACCATGGATAAACAAAGTGAAGCCAATCATTTTAACTTTGTTTCTTTATGGGATGGCAAAATGAAGACCAGCAAGAAAATTTCAAGAAAAAATTTAATTAAATGCAATTTATAAACAAAATAAAACACTGTAATTGTGATTAACAATAGCCTCTTTTTGGGGAAATCGGTAATTAGTACATAGACGAATATTTTCCCGAATTGGAATCCTCCCTATGTGGTCGCATGACAGACCGTGCAACACTCTTTGGCAGTCTCGAAATTGTTGTCATTGCCCCCGCAGCCACCGTAGATGAATTTTTCACATTTGCGAGTTTTACAGTTGTAACCATATCTGAAATAAGTAAAATTTGTATTATAAAAACCTAAACATTATATACATAACTCGATGTACGTATATTATGTAAGAAAAACAATGTATTTTTACACCACCTGCTCGATAATGCCCTCATAAATGTCATACAACCCACAACAAGTCATTCTATCCCTTGGGATCTTAATGTACTATGGGCTTTCCCTACGGAATAATGTGATTTGAATTTGGAACGTCAAAACAATTTGAAAAAAAAAACTAAAAAAAAGATAATTAAAATGTACCTGCATCAAACGATAAAATAATTCGATTTAAAATAAATTCTATTCAATTCTAGTTTATATCCCTTGCTGTCCTCGGGAATTAATAATATAAATCCCTGCGTTCGGGATTAAAACTTAGTAACAATTGTTTCGTTTGGAATTCAACTTGCCGCCCTCGACTTTAAGACACTGTTTTTAACTTGACTAATGATGAACGGATTTGAAAATTTCATTCAATTTTTTTTTTTTTTTTTTTTTTATTGGGTGGGAAAATCATCCTAATGATATCCCCGCTCTTGGGCGGAGCGAGAGATAGTGTCAGACTCTTACTGACTAAAAACCCACTCCTGTTCCTTCGTTGCCTTCGTCCCAGGGCCCCGGGTTCCGCTTTCACACTACCCGTGGCCCCAGTAGGCTTCGACCCTGCTGGGCCCCTACGATTTGCTGACATCTCCTTGAGGCGCGCGTGGAACAATACGCGCCGTCAACGACTTGGGCTCGGTCCGGACGGTTACCGGACGGTCAGACGGCGAGCCACCCATTGCTCGCCGTCTGCAAGCCCGCGCCTACGGTGGCCGGAAATCGGGATCGGAATCCCGGCGGCGGTTGGAGCGTAAGGACCGTTGCCTCACGCGATCGGCCGCCTCCTTAGCTAGCATTACTGCTTCGCAGAAGTAGGCGACCGCCTGCCACTCCTCCTCGCTCCGGAGCATGGCCTGAACCAAGGCCCGGCGCGAGAGATCACCGCCGCCGATTGCCCCCACGAGGACACGGCGTTGCTCTGCCCAAGCGGGGCACACCTCCACCGTGTGCTCCACCGTGTCCTACGGGTGGGCCACACAGTGGCGACACCCGGGCGTCGTTTCCGCACGAATCCGGTGCAGGAACCTCCCGAACTTACCGTGTCCGGTGAGGACCTGCGTCATGCGGAATGTGAGGACGCCGTGAAGTCTTTCCAACCACGCCTCAAAGAGGGGACTTACCGCCATAATTGTGGCGTGCCCAAAAATTTCTTTCTATTTGTGATTTTAGGATAAAGCAACTTTTTCAAACAAATAATAAAAAAGTGCCCATCTCAACTAATTGCTCTCGGTATCCCTCGAAATCGACGAAAAAGGCATCGAAATGAATAATTAATTTAAATGAATAAAACTAAATATTATATGTACAAATAATACTTAAATAGCATGGCATTATATGTTTTTCAATTAAAGTAAAGGAGCTGGAATTACATTACCCATTATAAATGAAAACTAAATGACATTACTAATGATATTACATAACAATAATAATATTTACTTTTTTATACACCTGCCATGTGGTCTCTCCATCACCCTTGGTTATCTGGTAGACAATGCCAAATGCATTAAGTCTCTTTTGTAACTTTATATTGCATTATTGTTATGAGCTTGCTATGTCCCTCTGCAGGGCAAAGGCCGTCCTTCCATTCTTCCACCCACCTCTATCCTTGGCTACTTCAGGCCAATCCTTTAGGTAAAAGTCCAACTCGACACGCCAACTCCTTCTGGGCCTATCGATATCGCGTCGCCAGCTCCTGCTGTTCGGTTTCCAGTCAGTGGTGACCTTCGAGTAATTTTATTGCGAAATGAGGCAGATGTGGTCTGCCCAGTTCCATTTTAGTTTGTGCGACTGAGTTACCTACGTCTGCGATATGTGTTTTTAAACGAAGTAAAGTGTTCTTTGTGCAGTCTGTTCTTTTGACCTCGAGAATACTTCGTTCTATTAGGCTTTTGACGTTTCGTTAATGACCATGTTTGTGCTCTGCAGGTGAAGGTATGACAGATGCACATGTCCATGAGTTTCCTTTTAAGGGGAAGAGATCCTTTCATGAAGTGTTTTATCGACTAATAGAAATTCTTCCAGGCTTTCTCGGTGCGTCTTTTGGTTGCATGAAATTTTAAATAAATAAATAAAAAAACTTACCGAGTAATATGAGCTCGACACAGCCCTTTAACTATGGGTTGAGAGCAAACTTCATCTGGAAAGAATAGATAGGATTAATTCGACCCAAAACCAATAAAAATAAATTAATACTAATATAATAAATGCAAAACAACTTTTTTTGACTGTCCATCTGTCTATATACCCCTATTATTTAATTAGTACAAAAAAATGGGCTTTAGCTGTACCCGTTACTGATCATAATATGTAGGGAAAAGTAAAAAAAACGAAAGCCCAAAATGACACTTATGACAAATTTTCGTGGACAAATTTGTAATAATTGATAAATTCATAATTGAATCAATTATTCATAACAATTGATACTAGAAAATACTACGCTCAGTATTATTCCATTGTTTTTCATTCATAATCAAAAGCCTGTACAATATTTCCATAAATTGAGTGACATTTTGGGATATAAACAAACGCTAATAACTTTGCTGTTTATGAATATTATTTACTGGGACTAGAATTGTGGTAAAATGACAATATCGAGCTTATTAAAAGCAATGATTGCGCTATGACGATCTAATGGTAGGTCACTGATCAAAGGAACTGTCAAAATTTTAGCAGATTACCGCATACGTCAGATATTCGTTTGCCAATATGTACGAGATTACCATTCTATGCCACTTCTTTTAGTGCAATGTCAGTGGTTGACCATTGGAAAGTCATAATGACGCCATTACATTAGTAGATTACCAAACTTGTCAAAATAAACAATTATAAAGTCAATGAGTCAAAGACCATTCTGACACTATTTTAATAGTAGACTTGAGGCCCTGTTGTATAGATAGATAGATATATTCTTTATTGTACACCAAAACTGAAAAAATACCTAAATCAATAAATATGGCGGTTTGACGCAATTTCTATAAAGAAGCTGTCAAACCACCATCTTTATTCTCGAGCTAAAAAAAAAATGGCTATTAAAACATTAGCCCTAAATAGAATATTTGCTGTTGTAACAGCAATAGAAAGAATCACTTTGAAAATTTCATCATAAACATCATTTCAGATGAAACACGTCCACTGTTGGACTCAGGCCTCCCCCAAGCGTCTCCACAACGACCAATCCTGTGCGTCTCGTATCCACCACATGCCCGCGACCCTCACCAGGTCATCGGTCCACCTTTTGGGAGGCCTTTCAACGCTGCGACAATTTCAGCTGTCAACAAATTACGGTTCTCAAGATACAGACAGATGGACATATAGCGGAGACTTCCTGGTTCCCTGGTACAGAACTTCGGTTATGGAACCTATTAACCGCCTTTACTTTAGCCGCTTAACACGATGACAGCGGAACTCATTTTTATATATTATTTCCATTCCTACGGTACGGGGCGTTTAAGACCTCGTGTGAGAACTTTCATTATAGCGGTACGGGGCGTATTAGACCCCGTAACTTTTAACAAACTAAAAAATTTTTTTTGGCTAAGTGCGGCACGAGATCAAAATGACACTATATTAAAGTAGATAGATCACTGCACTTCTGTTTTAATAGGGTATCATAGATATTGAATATCTATTCAAAACTAAACCAAAATGAAGTTACGGCCTGCGCACGACAAAGAAGACTATGTTTTTCTTACCCGCACTAAAGGTGTATTACGGGGTTACCATGACGTTCAAAGTAAGATTGTTTCATTCTTATTTCTGTGTTGGTAAGAAACAGAGCTATACAGGTTGTCTACCGCCATCTCTTACCCACACTAGAAATAAGAATGAAACAATCTTACTTTGAACGTCATGGTACAGGTCTTAGACCTCGTTCCGCATTAAACGTGTTAAGGAACCTAGTCGCCAATAAACTTCATCTATACTTATAATAAATCTGTAGAAGTGAAAATTCTGTACATTGAAAATATCAAAAAAATAAATGACAGGAGGTGTGACCGACACCGAACCCAAAAATGTAATTAAAAAAATTGTTGTCTGTCCGTCTGTTTGTTCAGGTATCACACAAAAACTACCAGTTCGATTACGATGAAACTTGGTATAATTATCCTTTAATATCTTAGGCACCACACTGGGTACTTTTTATCCCGGAAAAGTATAAACAATAAAAAACAAACTTAATTTTGCGGTTCGATCCCTAGACCCAATTACTGTACCAACCGAAAATAATAAGTTTGTCGTTGGTTACGTCACCCGCCATGGAGTTCACTAAGGGGCGCTGCTCACGGCTAGGATACTATAATATTTTATCTTAAGATACAATATCGCTCGCCATACATTTCAATGGATGACGAGCGATATTAACACATGACGAAGATAATAAATAATATTTTATATTTTCGTTTCTCAAAAAACCTAATAAAACCATTTTCGACTTATACTCGCACGAAGTCGCGGGCAAAAGCTAGTAGTACAATATTATTGGAACTTACCCTTATGATATGTGTAGACATTAACTACGAATAAAGAAAAAACAATGAAAAAAATATATAGTTTCATAATGAATTAGGTAACGTCTACAATTAGTGTTCAAAACAACGTTTCGTACAATACTTTTCATGCTAAAACAAACAAAATTCTCAATTTATATTAAAAATTTCTACGCCAGGGATGTATTAAGACTATCTTATTTTCTATAGATACCTCATCGTCATTATTTACACGCAAACTTTGCCCACTGCTGGGTTAGACCTACACGGGATTGACCTTTCTTTTTTCGTACTGGCACTCACGTTCTTGCCAATCTAGCCAATCGTCACGTTAATGTGCCAATCTCCACTTTCCTCTGACAATCCTCATGTGCTTTTCTGTTCTAATCCCCATGCTCTTGTACCAAACTTCACGTTCCTGTTTATATCCCCACGTTCCTGTGCCAATTCCCACTTGTTTGTGCTAATACGCACGTTTCTTTGCCAATCCCCACTTTACTGTGCTAATTAAAACCCACGTTCCTGTGCCGATCTCCACCTTTCTATGCTAATACCCACGTTTCTATTACAATCCCCACTTTTATGTGCTAATACCCACGATTCTTTGCCAATCTCCACTTTTCTGTGCTAATTAAAACCCACGTTCCTGTGCCAATCCCCACTAATCTATGCTAATACCCACGTTTCTATGCTTATCCCCACTTTTCTCTGCTAATACCCACGTTTCTATGCCAATCCTCACTTTTCTCTGCTAATACCCACGTTCCTGTACTAATCCTCACTTTTCTATGCTAATACCCACGTTTCTATGCCAATCCCCACTTTTCTATGCTAATACCCACGTTTCTATGCCAATCCTCACTTTTCTCTTCTAATACCCACGTTTCTGTGCTAATCCTCACTTTTCTATGCTAATACCCACGTTTCTATTACAATCCCCACTTTTATGTGCTAATACCCACGATTCTTTGCCAATCTCCACTTTTCTGTGCTAATTAAAACCCACGTTCCTGTGCCAATCCCCACTAATCTATGCTAATACCCACGTTTCTATGCTTATCCCCACTTTTCTCTGCTAATACCCACGTTTCTATGCCAATCCTCACTTTTCTCTGCTAATACCCACGTTCCTGTACTAATCCTCACTTTTCTATGCTAATACCCACGTTTCTATGCCAATCCCCACTTTTCTATGCTAATACCCACGTTTCTATGCCAATCCTCACTTTTCTCTTCTAATACCCACGTTTCTGTGCTAATCCTCACTTTTCTATGCTAATACCCACGTTTCTATGCCAATCCTCACTTTTCTCTGCTAATACCCACGTTCCTGTACTAATCCTCACTTTTCTATGCTAATACCCACGTTTCTATGCCAATCCCCACTTTTCTATGCTAATACCCACGTTTCTATGCCAATCCCCACTTTTCTATGCTAATACCCACGTTTCTATGCCAATCCTCACTTTTCTCTTCTAATACCCACGTTTCTGTGCTAATCCTCACTTTTCTATGCTAATACCCACGTTTCTATGCCCATCCCCACTTTTCTATGCTAATACCCACGTTTCTATGCCAATCCCCACTTTTCTATGCTAATACCCACGTTTCTATGCCAATCCTCACTTTTCTCTTCTAATACCCACGTTTCTGTGCTAATCCTCACTTTTCTATGCTAATACCCACGTTTCTATCCCAATCCCCACTTTTCTGTGCTAATACGCACGTTTCTTTGCCAATCTCCACTTTTCTGTGCTAATTAAAACCCACGTTCCTGTGCCAATCCCCACTAATCTTTGCTAATACCCACGTTTCTATGCTTATCCCCACTTTTCTCTGCTAATACCCACGTTCCTGTGCCAGTCCCCACTTTTCTGTGCCAATGCCCACATTCGTGTGCCAAACCTCACATTCGTGTGCCCGCGATGGAAACAATGTCGTCTACTCACCTCATAATCGGATGACAGACATTTCTTCTTCCAGTCCTTGGACGCCAATATTGATGTTGACTTATAATAAAAGACAAGAAGAACGAAACAAAAAAATTGGTAAAGGTGATGATTATTTCTACAAAACTCTCTTTCAGCATAGGAAAAAAAGTACAAACAAAACAGTTATCATTGAAATGATAACTGTTTTGTTTGTACTTTGTGAAGGTTGTTGAATAGCAGACATATTAATACAAATTTTTAATGTATAATACAGCCCTGTTCGAAACCAATTAACCAAAACGAATTATCAAGAACTGTCTTAACTTGATAGCTATGGAAATTAATCGAAAATTAGTAACTTTATAACAAGGTAATTCATATGAAAGACAGCAATCATTTAGACCTAATTACAATTTGAATTAAATTCAAGCATGCTTTTTATTTAGATCAGCTAATCTTTAAGGGCGGAATTCACCAATAAAACTAATCGCGTTTTAACGTTTGGCTCGCATAATCGCGTTTAGCCGCTGTAACTAGTGTCACTTGTAAAAATACAACAAAAGAAAAATACAGACAAGTGACACTAGTGACAGCGGCTAAACGCGGTTATGCGAGCCAAACGTTAAAACGCAATTAGTTTTATTGGTGAATTCCGCCCTTAGTGATAAATTATATAATAATTATGTAAAGCATAACACGCAAATTGAGAATTGCCTCCTGAAATACAGGCTCGGCCTAGCTCAGGCGCAGTTGCAAATTTTTATTTCTTATGCATTTGTATTAAATCACATTCAATTCATTGTTCAAATAATGTGGAGAAAAAATCTATTTATACTAAAACTAAATACATATAATACAAAAAAAACACAAAGCACATTCAGGCGTCAAAGTACTTCTCCACATTGCTGTCATTCGGAAATGTTCCCAGAAGGCAGGCAGAATTGCGACGTTGAATGGCAATGATAATTCTTTGGGCGAAGAACGAGCCAGCCACGCAGTGTCGATCAATCGACGTGAAATTTGCTTAAAAAGGAGACGAGCATTCGGACCCCATGACCCAAGCGTTTTGACCCCAAACGGCTCAAAACTGTAATTACCAATAACGTTACAGTATTTGCGCTGTTCACAGGTCTCGGCATCCGTAGCCTAATTTTATTATTATCGGATTCATCAGTTGATATTAAAACTAACCATCATCATCATTTCAGCCTGTTCACACGTCCACTGTTGAAGATAGGCCTCCCCCCAAGTATCGCCATGACCGTGAGCAATCCTGTGCGTCTACAGCGCACCAGGTCGTCGGTCTAGCATGTTGGAAGGAGAAATTTTTACACACAGATTCTGTACATAAAAATACTAGACACGTATTTCGGGTTTCGCATATACTAAAAATATTGTTGTATATACTAACTAAAAAAAATAGCATGTACGTACAAACCCATTCAAAAAGAATCCATTGGACATTGCCACGTTTAATGTGTCATTGATAATCACCTAAAATGGAAAAAGCAGATCAATTCCTTAGTGACTCGCATTCGTAGGTTAATCTACGTCTTTAAAAAGCTTAGGGAGGTCGCTGACTTCAAATGCCTCATGACAGTTTACCTACCTAATTATAGGATATTGCGTGATCTTGTGGGGAGTAGCCCACAAAACCGCCATGCTTGGATTAAAAAGCGCACAGAGGGCTGTACTAAAAGTTCTCTGAAGGAAACCTATCCGCTACTCAACCTCAGACCTTTACTCGGAGTGTAACTTGCTTACGGTTAAGCAAATATTCATTCTGCAAACTGTGCTGAGGAAACATAACCTTGAACCTTATGATCCAAATTTTAGTACTGCCGAACGCCTCTCAGACAGTCTGCAAAATAGTGCCCTGTAGAGTAGCAGTAGCAAAAAGGCATTTTACATTCATCAGCTCCAAGATTTACAACAAAATAAACAAATTCGTCAATATTTACCACCTAAAACGAAATGACATTAAAAAGAATTTGACTGATTGGTTAAAAACACTTTCGTACAGTTTTACTGAGAAAATTGTGGAACCTTAGAAAGTATTAATACATACACACACAACACATATACACACACTACTCACTACATACTACACACTTATTGTTATGTCTGGAACATCGTTGTGTTGTTTGTTGTTGTTGTTTGTTCTTAACATAAAGACGGGCGTTGATAGTTGCGACACATTTTATAACTTTTGCAGCTGCCATCGTTATCGTCAATTTTTTTTATGTTTATCGGCAATACTAGTTCGTTGGCCAAAGAAAAAAGCCTAGCTTTCTAGTTACGTGTAGAGTTAACTAGCTATTTGCTTTTTTTATTATATACAGGCTCGCGTTTCACCACATTTCACCTGATGGTAAGCGATGGTCAGGGGCGGATTAACCCAGCGCGAGGCCTGTAGCAAATTCGACGAAAGGGCCTCTGTGTAGATCTATTAAATACTTCTCACTCTTATCTCAATCACCAATAACCATACGGTACGTGGAAAGTATGGTAATGAGGGAAATCTAAGAGATTGACTATCATATTCAATGGAATAATAATCAGCTGTATTCGAAAGTCTATATATTTATATAGACTAGATTTTTTTTGCGTTCAAGTACAGGATCCTCGAACACGCCGGGCCCCCGATTTCGCGAGGCCTGTAGCATTTGTTACTCTTGCTATATGCCTAATCCGCCACTGGCAACGGTGTTGCTAATGTCCCTGCTCCCCTAGCCAAGTTACGATCGTTTTGTTCGCACCAAGCATGGCTATGGTACGTAAAACCAAAACAAAACTAGTTAAATGTCTAGTCTTCTCCATATTCAGCTACGGGGCTAAGACTTAGACTTCGAAAAAGGCGGACCGAGACCGCATTGATGCCTTCGAGATGTGGTGCTGGAGGAAAATGCTCCGAATTCCCTGGACTGCTTTCCGTACAAACTTCTCTGTCTTACGTGAACTGAACATAAAGATCAGACTGTCGACTACCTGTTTGCGCAGAGTACTGGAGTTCTTTGGCCACATTGCCAGGAAAAATGGCCACAACCTGGAACAGCTCATCGTAACTGGCATGATGATGGCATTTGATGGCAAATGACCAAGAGGGCGCAGCCCAAAAAGATGGGCAGATCAGGTCCGCTCCACATTGGACACCAAGGACGTGTCAGTCTTGCCAATAACCAAGCAATGCTATATTTATCTACACTAATATTATAAAGAAGTAAAATTGGAACTCCAGGACCCTGAAACGAAGGCAAAGAAGGAACAGGAGTTAGTTTTAGTCAGTAAAAGTCTGACACGAAAGTGCGGGAGATATCATTGGATGATTTTCCACCTTAAAAAAAAAGGTAAAGTTTTTTTTTTTGTTTGTAGGATGTAACCTCCGAAAGTACTGGTCCGATTCCAAAAAAAATTTACCGTTAGAAAGCTGCTTTATTTCTGAGTGAAATATATTTTATGTACGCGTGAGAAACCGCGGGCAAAAGCTAGCTATAATTTTTTTTATTCTTAAAAGGTTCGCGCTTGACCGCTATCTCACCTGATGGGAAGCGACGATGCGGTCGACGATGGAGCGCGCTTACCTAGAAGTAACCTATTCACTCTTGACTTAAAATTTCCCGGGTTGTAGCCATCAGGAAACACAGCTATAGGTGAAGGGCAAAGCTATTATGCTATGATAATATTAGCTATACTATGATATTATTAGCTATACATGTAGTAACCTACAGTTACAGATTGAGTCGTTGGTTAGTTTTTTCTGCGTGAATACAGTGAACAAAATCGTATTTTCATTTACAGCGGCCCGCACGGGTTTATCTAGATCGTTCTGTGCATGTGATGCGGATGCGTCATCTCTAACGTGTGTGTGACAAAATAACTTTTTTTGTCCTGGGTTAACCATACAATTGAATGCATTTGAACTGTCACTGTCCTGTCTTTGTGGTACAAAAAAAGTTCCTGCCCTCATAAAAAAAAACTGGGCAAGGGCGAGTTGGATTCGCGCCCTGAAGGTTCCGTACAAACTTACCTATGTAAAGAGTTACCGTTTATTCCCGATTGGAATCTCGAAGTTTTTTCCAAATCATTGACATAACAACAAATTTTCAGTTTTCAGATTTATTACCGTACCTGTGCTATAAGACCTTGCTTTATGCAAAATTTTAGGACCCTAGAATTTTGATTTCTTTGAGAGTGTCGAAATATAGGTTTTTTCGAAAAAAACGTATATTTCTATACTCTCAGTAAATTCGTTGTTACCTACGTCACAAAAAAAAACTTAAATTTTTGCAATTCGGAAAAATCTTCGAGACTTCATTCCGGAGTTGTAGCTTGTATGGAACCCTCAGTTTGCGAGTCTGGCTCGCACTTGCCCTGCAGTTTTTTTGCGTAAGTAATTGTCAAAGTTTTGGTTTGTTTTGGAAAAAAAAAATCAATCAAGTAGAAGGAATTACAGCCCAGCGAAGCCGGGGCGGGCAGCAGGTTTATTTACGAAAATAAAAAAACTAAATATTTTTTTAAATATTTTAATCTATTATCTAGCATTCATAGCATGCCGCTTCACACTTTTCCAGACTTTCAAAACGGTTATCATTTCCGTTGCACCCTCCGTAAAAGAAGCTCTCACATTTTTGCGTTTCTTGATTGTATAAAAAACTGAAAAAAAAAAACATCATGATATAGCATTCCATTATATTGTACATAGCATAGTCGGCCTTATAATGTTCCCACTGTTGGGACTCAGGCCTCCTCTCTAGGAGAGGGAGTGGGCCGTAATCCACCACGCGGGCCCAGTGCGGGTGTCACATGTCTTCGAATTTTTCAAAAGTCAAAGTCAAAGTCAAAGATTTATTTGCAGATAAATATGGTTATAAAAGTTCTTACAATGGTTATATATATAATAGTAGCTTAACATATTTAATCATAACATAATGACATGCAAAATGTTGTTACAGGTAATTAATTAAATATTATTTCAGTTGTAGTACAAATAAACAAATTATTATTAATTAAATTTGAACTGAAGAAATTCTTTTATAGTATAAAAGGGATTCTCAATCAACCACCTGCGTAAAACCTTTTTGAAGCGGACCATTGGAAGTTCCTTAAATCGGTCAGGCTTTTTTTTGGCTGTAGTACATGCCGGTTTTCTCACGATGTTTTTCTTCACCTTATTATATTGTACAGTAATCTTCATTTAATCTTTGTCATCTCAACGCTTAGAGTCACGTCGTCAGAACAAAGGAATCGGAGGCGTGGCCCACTCGAGGCGTTTGACGCAAACAAAACGATCGTAACTTGTCTAGGGGGACTGTGGTGGCCGAGTGGTTCCTCGTATTGGCCTCTAATAGGTTTCAATATACTCGACGCGAACGAAATGGTCGTAACTTGACTAGGGGGGCTGCTCTCATTAATGATTACAAAAAGATAAATGGGAAAATAAAATAAATCTACCTGGGAATACTAGCACGGCAGTTTCCTGTCTTTTTGGGTTGCAAGCATCTCGGATCTGTAAAAATATATAGTCATCATCATCATCATCATTTCAGCCGATAGACGTCCACTGCTGGACATAGGCCTCCCCCAAATGTCGCCACAAAGAACGGTCCTGCGTGTCTCGCATCCATCGGATTCCCGCAACCTTCACCAGGTCATCGGTCCACCTTGTAGGGGGCCTTCCAACACTGCGTCTTCCGGTACGCGGTCGCCACTCCAGAACCTTTCGGCCCCAACGGCCATCCGTTCTGCGAGCAATGTGCCCTGCCCATTGCCACTTAAGTTTGGCGATTCTTCGTGCTATGTCGGCAACCTTGGTTCTCCTGCGGATATCTTCATTTCTGATTCGATCACGCAAGGAAACTCCGAGCATAGCCCTTTCCATTGCCCTTTGGGTGACTTTGAGCCTTCTGATGAGGCCCACTGTGAGCGACCACGTTTCGGAACCATATGTCATCACTGGCAACACGCACTGGTCATAGACTTTCGTCTTGAGACACTGTGGTATATTGGATGAGAAGATACCGCTCAGCTTCCCGAACGCTGCCCAGCCGAGTTGGATTCGACGGTTGACCTCTTTCTCGAAATTAGATCTACCCAACTGGATTGTCTGTCCCAGGTAAACGTAATCGTCTATAGTTTCGAGAAACTAAAAATATCTAGTAAGAATATTTATTTCTAGCTTTTGCCTGCGATTTCGTCCGCGTAGAAGTCGAAAATGGTTATGAAATATTAATCCTATACATAAAATTATTTTGCGATGGTATTAATTGGCGCAAAAACTACTGAACCGATCCTGTTCAAATTTTGCATACAT
This sequence comes from Mythimna vitellina, assembly GCA_949316375.1. Taxonomy (NCBI): domain Eukaryota; kingdom Metazoa; phylum Arthropoda; class Insecta; order Lepidoptera; family Noctuidae; genus Mythimna; species Mythimna vitellina. The sequence goes on along the minus strand of OX438711.1, from coordinate 5,807,421 downwards.
AATCCTTATAGGTCAGGGCAACTTATAGGCTATAAATTATTACGCTATTTGCTATGGGGGGTGAGCAATAATCCAAAATGTCGGTATTGAACGACATTCAACGAGTTCGATCCTCAGCCTTAAAATTTTTGTCATTATTCTATCTTATTTTTTAAAACCATCTAGGGTCAAATATACACACAAAATTTCATCTAAATAGGTCGAGCCGTGTAAACCGAGTTAGGTGATAAACACACGTGCAGAAGACTTATATTTATAAAGATTATTAAAACCTTACCTATGGCAGAAGAAACAGCAACAGCCAGCAGAATTAAAAGGAAAGAAAATAATAGTTTCATTTTTATTTCGTTTTTATTTTTATTTCAGACACGACTTTGTACTTAATAGTGTGTTTGTACACCACTAAAACTAAAATAAATATGTATTTTATCAATATTTTACAGCCTTTTAAAGGTACAGTATTTTGTGTATGTATCATGAAAAATCAGGGACGTATTAAGGCTGCTCAATAAAACAAATATAATAAAAATAGAAAGGGCGAAACAACAAAACGACCCTCGTCATCCAATGCACAACTACAGTTAGGTTCCCCTGAGACTTAAAAGTCGTAAAAGTTTTGCTGCAAGCGTGAGCCCATCTCAAGGTAACAACACCTCAGAGAGATGCGTCCTCTGGCGAGAGAAGTTTAAACCTCCTGATGATTTTGTCGAGCCGTCGGAGAGCCTCTCTCCTGGACACGAGTTGCCATGGCCCACCTGGAAAACTCTAAACAGACTCCGTACCCAAGTTGGGCACAGCAAAGACAATCTCCACAGATGGGGGTTCTCGGACGGTTCCGATCTTCAGTGCTTGTGCGGCGTCTCTCCGCAGACCATGTCCCACCTTCGATCCTGCATCACGTGCCTTGTTACCTGTTCACGTAGAGACCTAATGACAGCATCAGCGGGCGCACTGCCGTGGCCGAATACTGGGCCATGTAAGGAATTTAACTAGTTTTGCCATCGATACGCTAAGAAGAATAAAATAAATTCAGTGATGATTTTTTTTTTTTTACCGACTTCAAAAAGAAGGAAGTTGTATGTTCGGCTGAATGTATTCTTTTTTAATGAATCAGCAAATTATCGGTTAACTGTGGACCGATTTTTTTTTTTTGAAAGGTTATGCTTCCGAGTTGGTCCCATAAAAATATTGTTATGACCTGATGAGGAACTTCGAAGATATGGAACGGCACTCCTCATAGGATCACAGCACAACTGTAGTAACAAGTAAAATGGCTTTGTTTATACGTGTAGTCCATGACTGACTGAAAGAAGGGGTAGACATATATCGAACTGATCTGATGATGAAGATGGAAGGTAGACACCGGAACTCTGTAATAAATCAATATAACCTAATCGTGTTTGGGATTATTACAATTGTCATGAGATGCACTCTGGCTATAAGGTATCATCGAGCAAATCTGATTATGATTAGTTAAGGGGTACTTTTTAGTTGTGCTACTTACCACAAAAAAAAAACTTAAACTTAAACATTTTTTAAAGAGTAAAAAAAACTTTATACAAAAAAATACAACCGACTTCAATGTAAAAAAAAACACTAAAAAAGTACCTACTAAATAACTTTAATTTCGGAAGTCGGTGTTAAATAACGAAGAGACAAAACTATTATAGAAACATAGACTTCCAAAACTAAGTTATTTTGTACTTTTATATGGTTTTTTTTTACATTGAAGTCGGTTTTTTTTTTGTAAAAAGTATTTTTAAGTAAGGAAATCATCCAATGACTTCACCCGCTCCGGGTGAAACAGACTTCTACTGACTAAAATTACACCTGTGTTCTTCAATTGCCCTTAGACTACGGGTTTCTTTTTCAGAAAATCCCCGCTGTCCTAGCGGGCATCGGCCCTGCTCCGGTTCGGTTCTACGGTTTGCTGATATCTCTTTGAGGATCGCGTGAATCACTACGCGCTGTAGACGACTGGGGCTCAGTCCGGTCGGATACCGGACTGCCGGACGAACGCTCCACAACCCCGCGTCTACCGTGGCTGGTAGTCGGGGTCGGGGTCTCACAGGCTGGGGCGTGAGGTTGTTCGTTCCCTCACGCGTGCGGCCTCCTCCTTTGCTAGCACAACTACGATTTTCTGCTCAAGCAGGGCACACCTCCTCCGTATGCTCCACCGTGTCCTTCGGGTGGTCAACACTGTGATAAAACCTGGGTGTTTCTTTCATCTGAATCAGGAACCTCCCGAATTTACCATGTCCGGTGAGGAAGCTGTGATGCCTTTCTTTATTTAAAGTTATTTTAGGTCAGCATCATCAGATATAGAGTATATTTAGCATAGCATAGCATAGTCGCCTTTTAATGTTCCCACTGTTGGGACTCAGGCCTCCTCTCTAGAAGAGAAAATGGGCCGTAATCCACCACGCAGGCCCAGGGCGTGTTGGTGGATGTCAAATGTCTTCGAATTTTTGGTTCTAGGACATGCCGGTTTCCTCACGATGTTTTCCTTCACCGTTTTGAGAGCAGTGGTGATGAAATAAATTCGCCTGGATGGGTTTGAACCCGCAACCTAAAACTCGTAAGTCGGGGCTATTTCCACTTGGCCACCACTGCTCTCAGAGAGAGTATATTTACTAAGTAAATAGGTAGGTTCGTGCAAGTAAAACAGAATAAACTTTATTATACACAATTTAAAATCACATTGGTTATTGCCCGGTTTTGAACCAGCAACCTCATGCAAGAAAGGTGGGTGTCGTAATCACTGTGCCTTCATACTTATATTTTACTACCTTTTGCCCGCGACTTCGTTCGCGTAAAAGTCGAAAATGGTTTTATTAGGTTTTTAAGAGATACGCAAATATGAAATATTATTTATTGTCTTCGTTGTGTGTGATAGTCCATTTAATTGTACGGCGGGCGATATTGTATCTTAAGATAAAATATTATAGTATATTAGCCGTGTGCAGCGCCCCTTAGTGAACTCCACTGCGGGTGACGTAACCTACGACCAACTTATTATTTGCGGTTGGTACAGTAATCAAGTCTAGGGATCGAACTGCAAAATTACGTTTGTTTTTAATTGTAGACACTTTTCCTGGATAAAAAGTACCCAGTGTGGTGCCCAGGATATTAAAGAATAATTATACCAAGTTTCATCGTAATCGAACCTGTAGTTTTTGCGTGATGCCTGAACAAACAGACAGACAGACAGACAAAAATTTTTTTAACCAAATTTTTGGGTTCGGTGTCAGTCTAGTAACACCCCCTCCCCCCTGCCATTTATTATTTTGATATTTTCAATCTCCAGATTTTTCACTTCTACAGATTTATTATAAGTATACATTACTTTCAATAATTCTACCCTGCTTAGTTACTTCGTGGCTATTGAATACAATGCGTCATTTAACAAAACAGCTGTCTAAACATGATAGCTATAGAAAAAAATGAATTTTAATATTAAGATTTTTGAATACCAAATATATACATACGTAATAAACAATGGGACTGTATAACATCTGTTACCAATATATCAATTTTCAAAGTCAAAGTCAAAAGTTTTTTATTTCACATAGGCCTACATGGGCACTTATAAAACGTCAGAAGCTAGTGCACGGTTCCAAATTGGTCGTTTCCCATGGAGAAGAACCGACAAAAAACACCATGTTTACTCTTTTAAAAAAAAAATGTTGTTACAATATTTCCATATTACAGCATAAGTAGATATTATGTAAGGACAGTGTAGACTGGTCAATATTGTACTAAAAAGTACAATAAAAATAATCATAATAAAAAGTAACCTAAGAATTCGCGGAGTCTACAGTGTTCTCACATTCACATTATAAAAAAGAGGCTATATAAATAAAAGCAAGTAAAATAAATAATTATAATTAATAAATGATACGTTAAAAAATAAATAATAATAAAAAAAAATTGCAAAAGCAATGTGTTAGAAAGAAAATAATATATTACAACAAATGTGGAGCAGTTAATAGCATAAATATAATAACCTCATCGGAGGTTATATATTTGAGCCGTTCGGGGTCGAAACACTGGGGCCATGTTGTCCGAGCGCTCATCGATTTGTTCGGGATATCAGCAAACAGCTGGTCGACTCTTCGCGTGACCAGAGGGCTGGGCTTTTCTTCGGTCAACGAATTAGCATTGCCATCCAGCGTGGCAATGCTGCGTTCTGGGCACTTTTCCCATTGACATCGATGTGGACGAACTTTTTGATGCCCTATGAGTTCTTTTTCTACTAGTTTGTACATAATATTATTTTCAATTTGTTTAAATATTTATTAAGTTATAATATTTATTAGTTAAGATGTATAGTTAATAGATAAATTTACACAATATTATGAGCTACCAGGGGGCCACACGTGCAGAAGCAGTCATTGCCAAACAAGCGATATGTGATTTTAATCATATAACTACTGTACTACTTATTTCATTAATCTAGCATTTTTACTACGCTATCTTGATTAATACTTATTAAGAGAACCTATCATTTTTTTGAGATAAAAACTGGGCAAGTGCGAATCGGACTCGCGCACTGAGGGTTCCGTACAAACTTGAAAGGTAAATTTCTGTTTACGATTTATGAAGTATTAAAAAAAACTACTACTAGATCTCGTTCAAAACAATTTTCGGTGGAAGTTTGGATGTTAATGTACATCTTATATATTTTTTAGTTTTATCATTTTATCATTCTCATATTTTGGAAGTTGCAGGGGGGGGGGGACACATTTTACCACTTTGGAAGTGTCTCTCGCGCAAACTATTCAGTTTAGAAAAAAAAAATATCAGAAACCTCAATATCATTTTTGAAGACCTATCCATAAATATCCCATATGTATGGGATTGATGAAAAAAAAAAATGTTGAGTTTCAGTTCTAAGTATGAAGAACCCCCAAATTTTTTTGTGTGAAAATCTTAATGCGGTTCACAGAATACATCTACTTACCAAGTTTCAACAGTATAGTTCTTACAGTTTCGGAAAAAAGTGACTGTGACATCCGGACGGACAGACGGACAGACATGACGAATCTATGAGGGTTCCATTTTTGCCATTTGACTACGGAACCCTAAAAATGAACTTTTCAAGGTTTCCATTAGTGAAATATATTTTTTTTTGTAATCTGACCATTCATGAGAATACCATTCTTGAAATTATGTTTTAAATTGTATTTTACTAATCCACACCAGGCCAGCGTGGTGGATTTGGGCCTCACCTGAAAGGACTGGGACTTGAGTCCCGGCAGTGGGAAACTTAAAAGGTTTAAAAATAATTTAAAATAGCTTGTAATATTGAGTACATTTGTAATTTAATTTAATAATTTGCAATACGAAATTAAAAACAACTTCAACTTTATGAAAATCCAAAGTAAATTAAGAAAAAAATAAATAGGCTAGGTATTTGTAGAGAGCAGTGGTGGCCGAGTGGTAACGGCCCCGACTTACGAGTTGTAGGTCGCGGGTTCAAATCCAGCCTGGCGCATTACTTTGTATAATTTATTTCATCACCACTGCTCTCAAAACAGTGAAGGAAAACATTGTGAAGAAACCGGCATGTCCTAGAACCAAAAAATTCGAAGACATGTGACATTCACCAACCCGCACTGGGCCCGCGTGGTGGATTACGGCCCATTCCCTCTCCTAGAGAGGAGTCCCAACAGTGGGAACATTAAAAGGCTGATTATCGCATTAGGTATTATTACTAGTAATGTATCTATTACTGGCAATCTGTATAATTCACGTACTCTATACAATATCGAGGCAATGTATAGAATACCTGGGATGTCCAGGCAATGTATGCAATATTATAAATATTATTGTCCGTTACATTATTACCTTTTTTTTAATGTGGGAAATCATCCAAATGACTTCTCGCGCTCTTCGTGTCAGTCTTTTACTGACTAAAACCACACCTGTGTCCTTCAATTACCCTTTGCATTCTAGGACTACGGGTTTCCTTTTCAGAAATTCTGCGCGGTCCTAGCTAGCGGGCATCGGCCCTACTACCCTACGGTCTGCTGACATCTCTTTGAGGAGCGCGTAAATCACTACGCGCTGTTGACGACTGGGCTGGGTCCGGTTAATTACCGAACAGCCGGACGGCGAGCTACTCATTGCTCGGCGTCCGCAAGCCCGCGTCTACCGTGGCTGGTAGTCGGGGTCGGAATTACGGCGGCTAGGGCGTGAGGACTTTCGTTCCCTCACGCGTGCAGCCTCCTCCTTCGTTAGCATTACTGCTACGCAGAAGGAGGCGACCGCCTGTCATTCCTCCTCGCTCCGGACCATAGCCCGAACCAGGGCCCGACGCGAAAGGTCGCTGCCGCCAATTGCCTCCACGAGGACACGGCGGTGCTCCGCCCAAGCGGGGCACACCACCACCGTATTCAATTTACACTTTACCTAGGTAGTGTAAACAATTTCTAGGAATTTTATAGAGTACCTGCTGGCCTACCGGCAATGCATAAAAAAAAAATAGATTTTGGTTTATATTTATCAAATTTTCGTTTGCCCGACATTTCATAAGTAGTAGGTTGGCTAACTATGAAATGACGGGCAACCCGTAACAGGCGCTCTGGGGGTCGAAGAAGGGCAGACAACGCCATCTTTCAATCACATCGACATCCGTCGGCCCATCAATCTGGACCCAAGATGGCGCGTAGTGTTTCACGCGCGCCTCTCTTAGATGTATAGGAGAGCCACTCTCCAATACGGGACGAGAGCCACGATGATCGGGTCACCACTAGTCCAGGACAGCGGAAGTCAAACTGCACCCGCAGCCCCCGACAAGAGTGTAAAAAAGAGGAGGAGGAGTGGCAGGGGGTCGCCTCCTTCTGCGAAGCAGTAATGCTAGCAAAGGAGGCGACCGATCGCGTAAGGCAACGGTCCTCACGCCCCAACCGCTACCGGGATTCCGATCCCGATTTCCGGCCACCGTAGGCACGAGCTTGCGAACGGCGAACAATAGGTAGCTCGCCGTCCGACCGTCCGGTAACCGTCCGGACCGAGCCCAAGTCGTCGACGTCGCGTACTGTTCCGCGCGCGCCTCAAGGAGATGTCAACAAATCGTAAGGGCCCAGCAGGGTCAAAGCCTACAGGGTCACAGGTAGTGTGAAAGTGAAACCCGGGGCCCTGGGACGAAAGCAACGAAGGAACAGGAGTGGGAATTAGTCAGTAAAAGTCTGACACTATCTCCCGCTCCTTCCAAGAGCGAGATGTCATTAGATGCTTTTCCCAACTAAAAAAAAACCATCACGTAGGCGAAGCCGCTGGCAGAAGCTAGTTTGAATTATGTTTTCAGCCTAGTCATTACAAAAATGCACAGTGACATCTATCACCAGAATATAAAACTATTACAATATGGAAAACAGTTCTCTTACAGATGATTTCGTTACAGGTGTATTGTATAGATGGCGCTATTTTCAATAACATCGTATAGAACTCAAATGGAACAACCTGTAATTTTAATTCAAATTTTAATTAATTACAGTAGATTATGTGACTAGGGAATAAAGCTAGTCGTATGGCATTTTGAATTCCGCACAAAACGAAGGTTGCTCAGTTTTAATCATGAACGCAGTAAGAGGCTTATATAATAACTCCCGAACACTGTGAGGGAGTTTTTTTTTTAATTGATATAAACCAGTGCTTGACTGCGATCCCAGCTTAATTCACCAGTTAATATAAAAAACCTGTGTGAAGTGAGGAATTCAATCCAAAGACAGCTTTATTTTCGTGTTGGATACTCTACTTTTTACCCTACTACGGCAAAGCCAAAGAAGGGTTATGATTTTGACAGGTTATGTATGTATGTACGTTCATCTGTTCCTCATAGCTCCTAATTTACTTATCGGAACTCGCCATATGAGGTGTCGTTAGAACCGTTTTAATTGTCCGCTGAACATAGGCTACGTGATGTGTCACAAAACACGATACGGCGCCCTCTAGTGAACAAAAAGTAATGTGTTAAAAAATAAAAATGGAGATTGCCGTGTTTGGCAACTTTTGAAAGGGCTTCACTTGTACATTTTCAAAATATCATCAAAATTCATTGTGGCGCCCTCGAGTGGACAAAACGGTTTGTGTTAAAAAAAAAAAATACGTCGTGTTTGGTATCATTTGAAAGGGCTTCATGTGTACATACCAAAAATATCGCCAATATTCAATATAGCGCCTTCTAGCAGATTAAACATCGTGCGCAAATATAAATAATAACATAAGCTGGGAGTACCGCCACGCGGTGAAGACGGAAACGTTAAATTAACATCAAAACTCTTTAAATAAAAAAAAGTAAAAAAACGAAAAACTGAAAAACTGAAGCCAAACTGAAGTGGCAGTGGGCAGGGCACATTGCTCGTAGAACGGGTGGTCGATGGGGCCGAAAGGGCCGGGAGTGCGGTGGATGCGAGACGCACAGGATTGGTCGTTGTGGCATCGCTTGGGGGAGGCCTATGTCCAACAGTGGACGTCTTTCGACTGAAATGATGATGATGAAAAAACGAAAACCCGACTTTGACAAAAAAAATCGACGTTTCTGCGTCGTTTTTTTTTTGTCGAAGTATGAAACAAGATTTTCAGGATGCTAAAATAAAAAAGGTAACTGGAAAAACAAAAACAGAACAAAAAGAAAAGCCGTAGTCACACGTTATTAAAGTGTTTCCGTTGGTACCTATAACGCGTGACTACGACTTTTCTTTTTGTTCTGTTTTTGTTTTTTAAAATGTACTGAATTGCAGCTGCCTTAATATTTTCCAGAGTTAAGTTACTGTCAATTTCACTATTACAAAAAAAAAACACAATTAAATTGAACCATAGTTTTAATTTTCATAAATTTTTGCTCTTTCACTAATTTTCTTAGAGACAACAGTAACCACATTTTAGTCTTTATTTTATTAATGGCCAGTTTGTTTTTAGAATAAACTCGAAATTTTTTATTAATTGAATTAAAATGTACGTGCATCAAAACGTACATTTTAATTCAATTAATAAAATTTTCTTTTTTCAATTGGTTTTGACGTTCTAAATTCAATTCAAATTATTCCCTAGTGAACGCACATAATACATTAGATAACTAGGGACATAATGACTTGCTTTAGGTGAGGGTTGTATGACATATACTTGTTTTCGGTGCATTAGTCCGTAGCAAGCTTGAGTCAAGTGCATGCGTTTGGAATCCTTTTGAAAAACAATATATATTAACTTTGGAAAAAGTGCAAAAAGCATTCCTAAGGAATCTTTATAAACGTCTTTATGGCTATTATCCTTTTTTATATCCCACGAAATTCCTGCTGGGTTGCTTGGGTTTCAATTCCTTAGAAGCTAGACGGTCACGCGACCAGATGATTGTAGCATTCAAAATACTCAGGGGAATTATAGATGCTCCTGATCTACAAAACCTTCTCTGTAATTTGTATGTGCCAAACAACTACAGCCGTGGCAGGAAGCATCGGCTCCTGGCAGTTCCGATGAGTCGTACAGTTGCTCACTCCAAATCACCCATACCGCGGACACTTTCTTCGCTTAATGCTCTCCTAGACAAAAACACCGATTTTGATATGTTTGGTGAAGAATGGAAGATGATACTGTCAGAATGTATGAAATTTTGTGAGATGAATGACTGTGTGTAATATTTATTAAATAGGTCCCAATAAAAGTCCTGGGTGACTTCTGGCTTCTGATTTTAATTTCAATTATTGTTTTATATTTTTTTTTTCTGTATGTGTTTAAATGGTGTAATTGGCTTCGGCCGTTCTGTTTAAATTGAATAAATAAATAAATAAATATAAAAGGGCATCATCGGTAAAAAAATATATTGAAATACATATAGGTAAATTATTGAAAAATAACATTGCGTTTAAAAATCATTGTTTTTAATTATTATATAAAATAATCATGTTACAGTCTTAGACAAGCTGCTTGACAATCTTCTAGGGTAGCAAACCGGTTTTCGTTGCCCATACAGCCTCCGTAGACGAAAGGCTCGCAACTTTCAGCTACATTATTGTAGGCATACCTGAAAAATCACAAAAAAAAGACTTGAAATAATATATTATGTTCTTTATGGAAGGTTCTCAGTAAAATTTAGGCACCTAGATAGAAATCTCATTATCTACTTTTTTTTAAATTACTAATTGAAATAATTCTTATTGAATTGAATTAATTCGTATTTCAATTATATTACAATTTGTTTTTATTGTTGACATGCCCAGTTTGTTTATGTTTTTTTTTTAATTTGCCGTCACCTTACCCCCCTTACCTATCGTTAACGTCGAGCATGGTTTAAAAGCTTGTTACTTCATCTAACGCAATCCAACGCGATGTTTGACGAAGACGTAACGCGAAAAAAGAGAGAGAACGCCTGAAAACTGCCTACCTAAAATACTCTTGTAGCGACATCTATGGCGTCACATAAGAACTAATCCTGCATCGCGCAATCAAAGTTCTCCGCGCGATTAGAACATATAGAACAGTCCGAAATCATCTATCGGGCAGCTGCCCACCAGACATAACACCCATCTGGTCGGAGGATCCTCCCTTTTCAACGGAGGTTTGCGGGACTTTACACTCTGTTCTGCCTACCTCCAAACTCTCTTGTAGAATCGGAAGTGCCATACTACAGGTATAAGCCAAACCCAGTTCTTGATAATGGTCATATCACTTTGTACTGGTATCGGTCCATCATCACTAACAGGACTAGTGTGGGCAATAAGCCTGATATAGTGGTGGTGAACTATATCCATTCCGGATGATGAGAACCTCGTAAATGCCGAGACAGGTAAACAATTCAAGTATATTGACTTGGCTCGCGAGATTGTCGACAAGTGGGATGTGGACTCGGAGACCATTGTACCGATAGTCGTGTCAGCCAATGGCTTAATAGCCAAGAGCCTCGACCTACACCTTAGGAGGCTCGTGTTAGGCAGCTGGGTCAAGGGCTTGATTCAGAATGCTGTTCTTCTGGACACGGCTCGTATAGTTAGGAGGTTCCTCTCTCTGGAGCCCTGAACGGCGGTAGCTAGGACCCTGTTCCAGATGCCGCCGGTGGGCTACAATTTTTTATATTTTTATATATTTTTTTTATTTTTTATTGAAAAATTTAAAAATATAATTAAATTTATATATATGTTAATGAATAAACGGAATAGTACTCGTATAATATCGGTGCCTGGCCTAAGTTCTCTACAGAACCTGTTTGTCAGGTCACCAGGGCCCCAAAAACAAATTTTGAGATTAGTTAGTAAAACCATCAAATATCAACCAATTCAACAATTTGCCTGCTGCTGTCTTCCCGTCCAAGTATAATTTAGGTGTCTTCAAGGCTAGAGTGAATAGGCTCTTAATAAACTAGTGCGCCTCACCATCAATGATTGCATCTCCGCTTACCATCAGGTGGGATCGCAGTCAAGCACTGGTTTATAACAATTAAAAAAAAAAACATTCAGAAAGTTGGTATTGCGCAGACAGATACCAAATTTATACAGTATAGTTTCTGGGCAGTGTCAGATTTAGCCTTTTTGTGACCTGTAGCAAATTCTACCAAGGGGCCTCGGGATATATTAATTAACAACGAATTAAAACATATTTTTCAAACCGGCTGTGGAGCCCTCTGGGAGCGATAGATTTATAGTTACCTCCATTGTCTTTCGTGGAAAACCTGGAACTACTTATGATATCTTTCCCTATTCTTGTACATCCAAGCGGGGCCCCGACAATGTGCGGGGCCCATAGTATTTGCTACGTGGTTGATCCGACTCTGTATACGAGCCGACGATGCTGACGATCAAAATTGGCTACTTCCCTGTTGCATACATCGGGGAACGGTGCCACGAGTACGAACAAACTAGGTAGTTATTTATACATATATACTTACATCGGCATATGACCATAGCATATCCCAGCATCCGTAGGTAGCAGGCATTTAGGATCTGAAAGTAAATTGATTTTTACATTTAAAACTGTTAATGGGCCGCATCAGAAGGCTTACAGTCACCCAAAATCCAATGGAAAGGGCTATGCTCGGAGTTTCCTTGCGTGATCGCATAAAGAATGAAGATATCCGCAGGAGAACCAAGGTCGCCGACATAGCCCGAAGAATCGAAAAACTGAAGTGGCAGTAGGAAGGGCACATTGCTCGTAGAAAGGATGGTCGACGGGGCCGAAAGGTTCTAGAGTGGCGACCGCGCACCGGAAAACGCAGCGTTGGAAGGCCTCCCACAAGATGGACCAACGATCTGGTGAGAGTCACGAAAGTGCGGTGAATGCGAGACGCACAGGATCGGTCGTTGTTTCGTCGCTTGGGGGAGGCCTGTGTCCAACAGTGGACGTCTTTCGGCTGAAATGATGAATGATGATGATTTAAAACTGTCATGACAACCCTTCCAGACGACACTCAGAGTAGACGAAAGAGGTTCGAATGACCTTGCCTTGAATACCTCTTTCATCTGTTCAGTGAGATGGCACGATTGGCGCAGTGGTTGAGCGATACGTTGCGCTACGTGTCGCGGGTTCGATTCCCGCACGAAACAAATATTTATATGGCCTACAGATAATTTTCATCAGATTTATTTCATTGCTCTCAAAACGGTGAAGGAAAACATCGTGAGGAAACCAGCATGTCCTAGAACCAAAAATTCGAAGACATGTGACATTCACCAACCCGCACTGGGCCCGCGTAATGGATTACGGCCCATTCCCTCTCCTAGAGGGGAGGCCTGAGTCCCAACAGTGGGAACATTATAAGGCCGACTATGCTATGCTATGCTACATACAGATAGTTATTCCGGGTCTGGGTGCCGCGTGTACGTATGTTTATATGTTTGTGAACACGATACAGGAGTTGGTCCTAGTGTGGGGAAATGTTTTTTTTTTTAATTATCACTATTTAAAAGCCGTTTAAGGGGGGCAGTGGTGGCCGAGTGGTAACAGCCCCGATTTACGAGTTGTAGGTCGCGGGTTCACACCCAGCCAAGCGCATTCATCATTACAGCCGATAGACGTAGGACATAGGCGTGGACATAGGCCTCCCCCAAATGTCACCACAAAGAACAGTCCTGTGCGTCTCGCATCCATCGGATTCCTGCAACCTTCACCAGGTCATCGGTCCACCTTGTAGGAGGCCTTTCAACACTGCGTCAGGCGCATTACTTTCTGTAATTTATTTTATCACCACTGCTCCTAAAACCAAAGATTCGAAGGTATGAGACATTCACCAACCCGCACTGGGCCCGCGTGGTGGATTACGGCCCATTCCCTCTGCTAGAGAGGAGGCCTGAGCTGAGGCCCAGCAGTGGGAACATTAAAAGGCTGATTATGCTAGAAGGCGTATGCATACGCCACCCAGACTGGGAGAAATTGTTTTATGATTTGCTAACACAAAAAAAAATGAGGTTGAAATTTACCAATTGATATTCCGTCTCTGGATGGAACGAGGCGTGTTAAGGTGTGTCCAGATCTGGCGAATGCGCCGTTCGCGAGCCACTTGTGAGCTGCACGCGAGCTGCTCGCGTGCGTTTACAGCCTAAGTATTGTGCGCCGCTCTAGAGCAGCTCTGCCAAGGCTCGAGTGAGACGCGCGTGCAGCTCGCTCTCTTGTAGCTTCATTCGCGTTTGAACTATGTATGTGTACCGCGCACGACACGCGCACACGTACTGCGCCGCTCGTGTACGGCGTGTGGGCGGCACAGGGGCTTCGTACGATCATGAAATGCGCGCGCGTAGTTCGCTAGCGGCTCGCGAGCGGTGCATTCTCCAGGTCTGGACGCACCATTAGACTGTTACCAACTAAAAACCTTCTGTGCTCCTTCGTTGGCCCTTTGCATTCTACTATGAGAACCGTGCTCGGCTAGGTAGGCATTGGTTCCCGGAATTTATTCTCGAGGAAATCAAACTAGGTAATAATTAATATTTTTTATCTGCAAAAGACTTGTGGGGTCACTTGGCGCCTAGCCAGACAACCTGATAAAATTAATAATTTGTTGCAGGGACGAACGCGAGCACGTTCTGCATCAGAATATATGAGTAAATTGCGCACCTAAAAGCGGTAGAGCGGGTTTTCGAGTAGGTGTATTGAAAAGGTTTTTTCTTTACTAGTGCAGAAAAGTACGCGAGCCCGCCTTCGCCATAATTTGTTGTATTTATCGTATCAGGCTGGGCTGTAAGCGACCCCCACGAGTCGTGCGTCAGCCCCCATTTATTTATATCTTCGTAAGTGTATTGAAAACTGACGTGTTTCACACGTGGAAATTTGTCACTTCAGCACTCGGCTCCATAACACCCTCGGTAGTAAGAAACCTTTCAAATCTGGTGGAAAGGGAAACTGTCATGTAACAGAAGATTGATGCACATACTGAAATGTGACGTCACAGCCGTTAGGTTGCGAGTTATCCCCACCACGCGGCTCCTTCGTACCAATATTTGAAACGCTAATTGCTAATTCATATATTTTGATGTAGCCCGAAGAATCGCCAAACTAAAGTGGCAGTGGGCAGGGCACATTGCTCGTAGAAGGGATGGTCGATGGGACCGAAAGGTTCTAGAGCGGCGACCGCGCAACGGAAAACGCAGCGTTAGAAGGCCTCCCACAAGGTGGTCCGACGACCTGGTGAGAGTCGCGGGATCGGTCGTTGTAGCGTCACTTGGGGGAAGCCTATGTCCAACAGTGGACGTCTTTCGGCTGAAATGATCATTCAGAACATTTCTTATTAGTGTTATTTGTTTTTTATTATAAAATATTCTACACCGTTCTTTAGATTAAATGGAAAAAATGTGCATATTAGTAGGAATAATAACTAAATTATTACATCATCTACCAAAGAGTTCGCAAAATAATCAGAAGAGGTAAAAAAATCATAACAAGCATGAAGATAAAGTATCATTCTCGACAACGACTTATCAATTGTGGAAAAGCAACGACCTTACAGCCAGTAGACGTCTAATTATAGGCGACGCATTTCTATCAACACATATTTTATTTTGTTTATTTGGAATAACAAATAATTACATACTTAATAGAAAATAACAACAGAAAAAACGTTAAATTAACAATTATGCAATCAACAGCGTTATTCGCAACAATCATCACTAAATAGTATAAAATAAAGTCGCTTTTCGTGTCTGTCTGTCCCTATGTATGCTTTAATCTTTAAAACTACGCTACGGATTTTTATGCGGTTTTCTTTAATAGATAGAATGATTCAAGAGGAAGGTTTATGTGTATAATACATGCACAATATAGTAGAGGAACACTGATGATTTTAGAGGTTTCTAATGTGATGTCGTAAATAAACACATTTTTTTGCGCTTACATTGCAAACGCTGGCTGAACCCTAAGAGATAGATCAAAATAATGTACGACAGTATTGTACACCTTAAAAAGGTCTACAAAAAAGTCCGCGATGGTATATGTCTATCTTTTAGGTGTAACCCACAATAAACATTTTTTATTCTTTTATTTTTTACGAGAAATAATGGTTTATTTACGAAACGATTTTAAGCAATACAGCATTATTCTTTATCCGATTAAGTACCTTAAATAAATTTTGCATTTAATATAGATCAATATAGCCCGTTACAGCGTGTAATTTAAATAAATATTTTCGAAGATATTACTGATTTAAAATACAAGGACATAGCGGTTTCGGTAAATAACTTGATTCTTTGAAAGATTGATGCGCCGACGCAAATATCCTATTCGGTCGACACTGTTCTCGATTTGGAAGCTGTTTTTTTTTAACCGACTCTAAAAAATAAAACCTGATGATGGAATCTATAAGGAATCGAGGGAACTCCTAAAATATTATAGGCAACCATAGAGTGATTTTGGTATTTTCATGGAGAACTTAAGCATTTACAGTCAAAAAGTAACATTTTATAGAGTGGAACTGATAAAGAAGACCAGAAATAGCCAACGGAACTTCATACTCACATAGATATCACAATGAAGATAGTTAAGCGACTATGACGATACAAATAAATAAATGGTTCTGAATAGTTATGTTGAAAATGGTACTATCGAAGTGAACTGATGATGATGATGATGGAGCTGGAAGATAGGCACTGGAACTCCGTAATTAATCAATGTAACCTAGCCGTGTTTGGGCTTATTAGAATTGTCATCAGATGCACTTTGTTTATAAGGTACTATCGAACTGACCTGATGATGGAGCCGGGAGGTTGATGGGGACTTCATAATAAAATAATGTATCCTAGCAGCGTTTGGATTAATTCGAATTGTCATGAGAAATAGGTACTCTGGCTATAAATGTGTCACAATTATAAAGTGTGAAATAAAAATTTTTTTACAAAAAAAAAATAACCAACTTCACTACAAACAAAAAACAAAACACTAAAACGATCAAAATAACTTTAATTTTGGAAGTCGGTGTTAAATAACAAGCAAACAATACCAGAAACACTGACTTCCAAAATTAAAATTATTTTGATCGTTTTAGTGTTTTGTTTTTTGTTTGTAATGAAGTTTTTACGGTTCCGTTCCTAAAAAGGAAAAAACGGAACCCTTATAGGATTACATTGTTGTTAGTCTGTTTTTCTATCTCGGAAACGCGTGAAGGTATCGAGTTGAAATTAAAACTGCTCAGGTTTGCGGTCCCTTGAAGGTCTCGCAAAAAACGTATATTACGACAAGGGAATAAAAACTCACAGAGTACTTCCCGTGGACCTAGAATTCTGAAATTTAGCATGAAGCAAGGTCTCATAGCACAAGTATAGGAAAAAAATTGAAAACTGTAAATTGGTAGTTACGTCACAGAATTTTTTTTTTTTTGCGGGTCAGAAAAATCTTCGTAACTCAATTTTGGAATTTAACTGTTTTCATAGGTACCTAAGTTTGTACGGAACCCTGGCTCGCACTTGCCCACTCTTTGTACTGATATCACTTTTTTTTTTTGTAAAATTGTTTTCCTACAGAATTTCTTAATTCTTTGAACCCGTCTGGACTCCCTCCTCATAAAATGGTGTTGAAAGTAAGTTGTTCTGTTATTTTATTAAAAAAAACCTGAATCCATCTAAACTTTGTAATGGCACGCGTTTGCTGGTAAAATCACTAAAAAATGTCATAATAGAGTGCGTAATACTCACTGGATGTGGTACCGGAGAAGATGTGTGTCCATGGAATACTTCTCCATAGAGATCTACGCTTTGGAATGTGCAATTAGCATCATTTTTAACAGACTTCAAAAAAAGAGGAGGTTATCAATTCGGTTGTATGTTTTTTTTATTTTTTTTATGTGTTACCTCAGAACTCCGTCGTTTACTGACCGATTTGCAAAACTTTTTTTTATTTTTATCTTAGAGGATATGCTTTCCGATTGGTCCCATTTTTTTTTAAATCTATTGCTGATGACGTGATCCATGGAATCGAGGGAACTCCTCAAATATTATAGTCAACATTAACGCAACGCGAACACTTAAGCATTTACAGTCAAAAAGTAAGATTTGATGGAGTGGAACTGATGAAGAATACCAGAAATAGCCAACGGAACTTCATACTCACATAGATATCACAATGAAGATAGTTAAGCGACTATGACAATACAAATAAATAAATGGTTCTGAATAGTTATGTTGAAAATGGTATCATCATGGGAGTGAACTGATGATGATGATGGAGTCGAAAGGTAGGCACTGGAACTCCGTAATTAATCAATGAAACCTAGCCGTGTTTGGGCTTATTAGAATTGTCATGAAATGCACGTTGGCTATAATGTACTATCGAACTGATTTGATAATGGAGCCGGTAGGTGGAATGCAGATACAGGAACTTCATAATAAAACAATGAAACCTAGCAGTGTTTGGGTTATTTTGAATTGTCATGAGAAACAGGCACTCAGGTTATACGTGAATCGCAACTAAAAAGTGTGAAATAAAAAACCAGTTGGTGTTAAATAAGAAACAAACAATACCGAGAAACACCGACTTCTGAAATTAAAGTTATTTTGATCCTTTTAGTGTTTTTTTAGTGAAGTCGGTTATTTTGTTTTTTGTAAAAAGTTTTATTTTTTTGACTGACTGACTTCTTGACATTTCAAAAGTACCTGTAAATGGTTTATTTGAAATAAAATGCTTTGAATCTTTGATGTTTTGATTCCCCAAATTCTTCTGGTAACATCAGATTTACCGTTCAATTTAAACGCCTACAATTTCCGGTAAAGATATTTTTTGCCAATAATAAATCGCAGGGTCAAACTGTCAACGTTGCAACGTTATTGATTGTTATTTGATCGTTGAGTGTTTTTCACATGGCCAATTATATGTCGCTCTTTCAAGAGCAACCTCAAAAGAAAACATGTTTGTATTATCAAATGACAAAAAAAGCTGTAAACGTTGTATATAAAGACACTCTGTAGTATAATAACAACTGGCGACCTGCCCCGGCTTCGCACGGATGCAATGCTGATCAAAACCGCATCAAAATCCGTTGCGTAGTTTTAAAGATCAAAGCGTACATAGGGACAAACAGCGGAAAGCGACTTTGTTTTATAGTATAAAGTAATCAGCATTGCACCCGTGCGAAGCCGGGGCGGGTCGCTAGTAAATATATAAATCACGCGTTTGATTGAAAATTGACAACAATATGATTTAGCATATAGTATGCCATGCAAACTTTGGACCCCCGTTTTATCCCTTTAGGGGGTGAATTTTGAAATTATCCTCTCTTAGTGCTCGCCTACGGCATAAAAGAAAGCCTTTTGCAAAATTTTACGCTCCTAGTACCAGTAGTTTCAGCTGTGCGTTGATATGTCCCTCAGTCAGTTTCTCCTTTTATTTATGTATATATATATATATACTAGCGACCCGCCCCGGCTTCGCACGGGTGCAATGCTGATTACTTCATACTATAAAACAAAGTCGCTTTCCGCTGTTTGTCCCTATGTACGCTTTGATCTTTAAAACTACGCAACGGATTTTGATGCGGTTTTGATCAGCATTGCATCCGTGCGAAGCCGGGGCAGGTCGCCAGTTGTTATTATACTACAGAGTGTCTTTATATACAACGTTTACAGCTTTTTTTGTCATTTGATAATACAAACATGTTTTCTTTTGAGGTTGCTCTTGAAAGAGCGACATATAATTGGCCATGTGAAAAACACTCAACGATCAAATAACAATCAATAACGTTGCAACGTTGACAGTTTGACCCTGCGATTTATTATTGGCATAAAATATCTTTACCGGAAATTGTAGGCGTTTAAATTGAACGGTAAATCTGATGTTACCAGAAGAATTTGGGGAATCAAAACATCAAAGATTCAAAGCATTTTATTTCAAATAAACCATTTACAGGTACTTTTGAAATGTCAAGAAGTCAGTCAGTCAAAAAAATAAAACTTTTTACAAAAAACAAAATAACCGACTTCACTAAAGAAACACTAAAAGGATCAAAATAACTTTAATTTCAGAAGTCGGTGTTTCTCGGTATTGTTTGTTTCTTATTTAACACCAACTGGTTTTTTATTTCACACTTTTTAGTTGCGATTCACGTATAACCTGAGTGCCTGTTTCTCATGACAATTCAAAATAACCCAAACACTGCTAGGTTTCATTGTTTTATTATGAAGTTCCTGTATCTGCATTCCACCTACCGGCTCCATTATCAAATCAGTTCGATAGTACATTATAGCCAACGTGCATTTCATGACAATTCTAATAAGCCCAAACACGGCTAGGTTTCATTGATTAATTACGGAGTTCCAGTGCCTACCTTTCGACTCCATCATCATCATCAGTTCACTCCCATGATGATACCATTTTCAACATAACTATTCAGAACCATTTATTTATTTGTATTGTCATAGTCGCTTAACTATCTTCATTGTGATATCTATGTGAGTATGAAGTTCCGTTGGCTATTTCTGGTATTCTTCATCAGTTCCACTCCATCAAATCTTACTTTTTGACTGTAAATGCTTAAGTGTTCGCGTTGCGTTAATGTTGACTATAATATTTGAGGAGTTCCCTCGATTCCATGGATCACGTCATCAGCAATAGATTTAAAAAAAAATGGGACCAATCGGAAAGCATATCCTCTAAGATAAAAATAAAAAAAAGTTTTGCAAATCGGTCAGTAAACGACGGAGTTCTGAGGTAACACATAAAAAAAATAAAAAAAACATACAACCGAATTGATAACCTCCTCTTTTTTTGAAGTCTGTTAAAAATGATGCTAATTGCACATTCCAAAGCGTAGATCTCTATGGAGAAGTATTCCATGGACACACATCTTCTCCGGTACCACATCCAGTGAGTATTACGCACTCTATTATGACATTTTTTAGTGATTTTACCAGCAAACGCGTGCCATTACAAAGTTTAGATGGATTCAGGTTTTTTTTAATAAAATAACAGAACAACTTACTTTCAACACCATTTTATGAGGAGGGAGTCCAGACGGGTTCAAAGAATTAAGAAATTCTGTAGGAAAACAATTTTACAAAAAAAAAAAGTGATATCAGTACAAAGAGTGGGCAAGTGCGAGCCAGGGTTCCGTACAAACTTAGGTACCTATGAAAACAGTTAAATTCCAAAATTGAGTTACGAAGATTTTTCTGACCCGCAAAAAAAAAAAAATCTGTGACGTAACTACCAATTTACAGTTTTCAATTTTTTTCCTATACTTGTGCTATGAGACCTTGCTTCATGCTAAATTTCAGAATTCTAGGTCCACGGGAAGTACTCTGTGAGTTTTTATTCCCTTGTCGTAATATACGTTTTTTGCGAGACCTTCAAGGGACCGCAAACCTGAGCAGTTTTAATTTCAACTCGATACCTTCACGCGTTTCCGAGATAGAAAAACAGACTAACAACAATGTAATCCTATAAGGGTTCCGTTTTTTCCTTTTTAGGAACGGAACCGTAAAAACTTCATTACAAACAAAAAACAAAACACTAAAACGATCAAAATAATTTTAATTTTGGAAGTCAGTGTTTCTGGTATTGTTTGCTTGTTATTTAACACCGACTTCCAAAATTAAAGTTATTTTGATCGTTTTAGTGTTTTGTTTTTTGTTTGTAGTGAAGTTGGTTATTTTTTTTTTGTAAAAAAATTTTTATTTCACACTTTATAATTGTGACACATTTATAGCCAGAGTACCTATTTCTCATGACAATTCGAATTAATCCAAACGCTGCTAGGATACATTATTTTATTATGAAGTCCCCATCAACCTCCCGGCTCCATCATCAGGTCAGTTCGATAGTACCTTATAAACAAAGTGCATCTGATGACAATTCTAATAAGCCCAAACACGGCTAGGTTACATTGATTAATTACGGAGTTCCAGTGCCTATCTTCCAGCTCCATCATCATCATCATCAGTTCACTTCGATAGTACCATTTTCAACATAACTATTCAGAACCATTTATTTATTTGTATCGTCATAGTCGCTTAACTATCTTCATTGTGATATCTATGTGAGTATGAAGTTCCGTTGGCTATTTCTGGTCTTCTTTATCAGTTCCACTCTATAAAATGTTACTTTTTGACTGTAAATGCTTAAGTTCTCCATGAAAATACCAAAATCACTCTATGGTTGCCTATAATGTTTGAGGAGTTCCCTCGATTCCTCATGGATTCCATCAGCAGATTATATTTTTTTTTGAAGTCAGATAAAAATGAACAGCTTCCAAATCGAGAACAGTATCGACCGAGTAGGATATTTGCGTCGGCGCATCAATCTTTCAAAGAATCAAGTTATTTACCGAAACCGCTATGTCCTTGTATTTTAAATCAGTAATATCTTCGAAAATATTTATTTAAATTACACGCTGTAACGGGCTATATTGATCTATATTAAATGCAAAATTTATTTAAGGTACTTAATCGGATAAAGAATAATGCTGTATTGCTTAAAATCGTTTCGTAAATAAACCATTATTTCTCGTAAAAAATAAAAGAATAAAAAATGTTTATTGTGGGTTACACCTAAAAGATAGACATATACCATCGCGGACTTTTTTGTAGACCTTTTTAAGGTGTACAATACTGTCGTACATTATTTTGATCTATCTCTTAGGGTTCAGCCAGCGTTTGCAATGTAAGCGCAAAAAAATGTGTTTATTTACGACATCACATTAGAAACCTCTAAAATCATCAGTGTTCCTCTACTATATTGTGCATGTATTATACACATAAACCTTCCTCTTGAATCATTCTATCTATTAAAGAAAACCGCATAAAAATCCGTAGCGTAGTTTTAAAGATTAAAGCATACATAGGGACAGACAGACACGAAAAGCGACTTTATTTTATACTATGTAGTGATATGGATAGACCACCAAAGCATAATCAGCCTTATTATTTTCCCACGCTGGGACACAGGCCTCCTCTCTAGAAGAGGGAATGTATAGTAATCAACCACATGGGCCCAGTGCGGATTGGTAGATGTCACAATACCTACGATTTTTTGGTACTAGGTTAGGCCAGTTTCCTCACGATGTTTTCCTTCACCGTATTGAGAGCAGTGGCAATGAAATAAATTACCTACATAATCTAATGCGCCTGGCTGGGTTAG
This sequence comes from Mythimna vitellina, assembly GCA_949316375.1. Lineage (NCBI taxonomy): Eukaryota > Metazoa > Arthropoda > Insecta > Lepidoptera > Noctuidae > Mythimna > Mythimna vitellina. The sequence continues at coordinate 5,784,882 of OX438711.1, read as the reverse complement.
AACCCGCAACCTTCACCTCAGAAGTCGGAGCCATTATCACGGGGTCACCAACTCACCACTGCTCCTGACACAAGTCATCTATCTGAGATATTGACACAATGCATTGTATCTAATCTAGTTATCAGGTGATAACGTAGATAAGATGCATGTATTATATAAGCCACGTGTTCAAACGCGAGTCAGAAACCAAACAATGTGACACCAGCCTTTTTAACCGACTTCAAGAAAAAGGAGGTTCTATATTCGGCTGATGGTGTTTTTTTTTTAATTCTTGATAGGTTCGCGCTTGACGATGCGGTCGAAGATGGAACGCGCTTACCTAGAAGTAACCTATTCACTCTTGACTTAAAGATTTCAGAGTTGTAGCCATCAGGAAACACAGATTCCGGCAAGGAATTCCACTCCTTAGCTGTACGCACAATGAATGTGTTCCCAAAACGTTTTGTGCGTATAGGTGGAATGTCCACCATGGTTTTGGTAGTTGGATGGTTTCTTTTACACCTATTTCTCAGTCAATTGTGGACCGATTTTGAAAAATATTTTTTTGATTGAAAGGTTATGCTTTCAAGTTGGTCCTATAGCTATGATCTGAACTTCAAAGATATAGAACGGAACTCCTCATAGGATCACAGCAGAACTGACGTAACAAGTATAATTGCTTTGTTTACGAAGACTCAGCCCTGTTACGAAAGGCAACGAAAGAATAGGAGTGGGTTTTTAATCAGTAAAAGTCTGACACTATCTCCCGCTCCGCCCAAGCGCGAGGGATGTCATTAGATGATATTCCCACCGAACTACCCTGGTCACCAGGGAGAGTGGAAACGGCGAAATATGTCGTGCGGTGTCTCACAGGAATCGGACCTAGGGCCACCCTTGTGGAACATCGGCTACGACGACGTACTACGCGGCGACCTCCCTAACAGCGTCGCTGTGGTCTGTGGTCAGGAGTGTTGCGACAGTCGTGGAAAGGATCCAACAGTTGGGACTCGAGGTGGGCTTTAGTCAGTATAAGTCTGACATGACATCTCGTTCCACTCTAGAGCGGGAGAAAAATTTGGATGATGTGACACTTAAAAAAGAACTAGTTGGGTATTGAATGATAATAATTGGCACATAAGATTAGGTAAAAATTCGTTTTAAAACTTACCCCTCGCTTCACTCAGGCCAACAGCCACGAACACAAGGACGAGGAAATAAAATAATTTCATGTTATTTATTTTATTGAACTGCGCAGGAGTCGTTCACTTTGAGACAATGTTTGTGCTGATTGCGCTTGATTTTATGTCGTAACGTCTATATTTGACAATTGTTTATTTAGCAGGGACGTACTAAGGGCGGATTGCATTTATTTAATACCAAAATTGAAGAATTTATTTATCAGTGACGCAAGCGCAGTGTGACTCTGAGAGTTACGTAATTATAATGCCTAGGTCATATTTGCGTGTCATGTTTAAAAAATAAAACTAGGAACAAACACAAATTTGTAGTTCCTGCAACCAGGCTTAAAAAAAATAGGGTACTCATTTAGATGCCAATGTATACACTTCTATAATAAACTTCCTAGTCATATTTAACAACTAAGCCTTAATAATAATAATAAAACAAATAAATTAAAAATAAATATAATATTAATACATTCAAATCATTTGTAATGCGAAAACTTTGCCAAAAGGCTTTTTACACTATAAAGGACTATGTTGAGGACGAAAAGGCTTGGGATTGACCTGCTCCAGTACGCACTACAACTGTTGTCTTATTTTTCTCTTTTGTTTTTATTTTCAATTGTGCTTTTATGATTATAATTTTTTTACAATTTGATATTGTAGATTATTTTTATTTAGCAACTTGTCATTTTTTTTTTCCTATAATTTTTGACATCAATATTTACTTTACTGAGTATTACATTTTGTAAATTATATATTTCCTTTTATTATTGTGAACGTGAGGACAATGTTGATTGCATTTTTTTTCCTTTTCAGTAATTTTAACGTATGTCTGGCAATTTGAGTATATTCTGCGGCCTACCCAAATGTCCTTTCCCTGGTATTGTTCGTCAAGTCGTTGAGCTCCTTAGTAGTCCTGAGTTGAGCTTTACGAATACTGACAAATGCTTGCACTGACTGGACAGGTCCACTCAAATCTGTATGGTCCTTTCTTCAAAAGACCATCTCAGACAAATCTCTCTCGGTTCTCATGTGATTTGACCATTACATATTAACTGTATGGACTTTAAAAGAGACTTTGACCGCTGCGTTTGTTTCGGTCTTTCTTCTCAGGGTAGTCAGCTAGGAAACACCGGCCTCATCTAGTTTAAAATGACGAAAAAAAAATTGACGTGTAAAAGTGTTTTTTTTAAACTATTTACAAAATAAATATAATTTATCATAACCGAAGCAATGTAGTTTTTAACCGACTTCAAAAAGGACGAGGTTATATACATATACGGCAGTATTTTTTTTTTAATATTTGTTCACCGATTTCTCGGTCATTTGTGGACCGATTATGAAAGAAAAAAATTTGTTTAATAGATTTTACTTACAAATTGGTGCTATAGAAATATTGCTATGATGTGATGATGAAAGGAACTCCTCATAGAATCACAGCAGAACTGTCGTAACAAGTAAAATTGCTTTGTGTATTGTTTAGTCGATGACTGATCTGATGATGAAGCAGGAAGGTAGGCACCGGAATTCTGTAATAAATCAATTTATCCTAGCCGTGTTTGGGATTATTAGAATGGCCATGAGATGCACTCTGGCTATAAGGTACCATCGAACTGATCTGATGATAGAAGAAGTCAAAAGGTGGAAGGTCAAGTTTGGCTGAGGGGCACCACAACTAAAAAGTGTCTTCCTTCCCTTATCCCTCCTTTTTTAAGTTTTTTTTAGGTGGGAAAATCTTCTAATGACAAATTCCGCTCTTGGGCGGAGCGCGAGATAGTGTCAGACTTTTACTGACTAAAAACCCACTCCTATTCCTTCGTTGCCTTTCATACCAGGGCCATGTCTTCCTTTCAGAAGCAGACCCTTGGCTACGCCTTAAAGTGCTTAACAGCTTTACCACGTGTTGATCATCATATGTTTCAGCCGAAAGACGTCCACTGTTGGACATAGGGCTCTCCTAAGTGTTGCCATAATGACCGGTCATGTGCATTTCCCTTCCATCGGATTCCCGAATAAATCTCAGCAGGTCATCGGTCCACCTTGTGGGAGGCATTCCAACGCTGGGTCTTCTAGTACGCAGTCACCAGCTGGCCGAGCCAAGTTACGACCGTTTCGTTTCGATTCTTTTTACCTTCGTCCCAGGGCCCTGGGTTTCACTTCCATACCACCCGTGGCCCCCTTATTCCTTCTTGCAATCGAGTGAAAAAAAATACAACCGATTTCAATGTGTAAAATTATCGTCACGTGACACTTGACGACATTCGACGCGTGCATGGCTTATTTTTGTTTTGAGTCTCAGTAGGTAATTGACAGTTGAAAGCACGTACAATTTTTATTTTTATTCTCACTATTAAAATTAATCATGTTTTACAGAAACACAAGATTTTCTACAAAATGCTTCATATAACGTCCGTATTTCCCTTCGATGTCATTATAAACGGATTCCAATGTACACGTAATAACTTTTTTTATCAGACTTTTAAGAGGACTACAGCACGTAAACCACGGTCACTCTCGAACTGCATACAAAAGAAAGAGATTCGCAAAGACACAACGTTTGAAAATATGAAGCATTTTATCGATTTACTGAAATCTACAGATTTGATAATAAAATTAAAACACTATAACGGTAAAACTGTGATATCGAAAAGAGATCGCATGAGTTAGGTTAAGGAACTGGCAAGTAAAATATACTTTTAAGGATTTTGTTGTTCTAGAATAGTTTAAAAAATCGAGTAGAACAAAGAAATGTCTAGTTTTTTTCAGTTCGGACATAACCATTGTAGCGATAGGCGGTAACCAATATTGAATTCTTGAAGAAAAGTATTATATATGTACAAAGCTTCTCAAGCATGTTATTGTAGATAAAGTCCCGGTCTTCGAAGAAAACTGTCGCAGAGTGCGACAAAACTTTGCTTGTAGAATAATCTGACAAATATTAGAATGATCGCATTTATACCGCGTACATCGAAGGACTGGAACAATTTGCCTGCTGCGGTCTTCCCGTCCAACTAATATAATATAATATAATATTCCACAATTATCACACAACGCCGTCTAGTCCCAAGCTAAGCAGAGCTTGTGTTATGGGTACTAGACAACTGATAAACATATATTTCTAAATACATACATATATAGATAAATTACACCCAGACACAGAACAAATGATCGTGCTCATCACACAAGCATTTGATCTGGGTGGGAATCGAACCCACGACCTCCGGCTTAGCAGTCAGGGCCACTAACCACTAGACCAACAGGCCAGTCTACTACTACTAACTATAATATAGGTGTCTTCAAGGCTAGAGTGAATAGGCTCTTAATAAACTAGTGCGTCTGACCATCAATGATTGCATCTCCGCTTACCATCAGGTGGGATCGCAGTCAAGCACTGGTTTATATCAATTTAAAAAAAAATGTGTATTAGTTTGGTTTTTAATCGACAAAAGTATTTTTAGAGGCATTTTCGTAATTTCTTTCTATCATACTATGTTAGCTGTATTATGACTTGAACACAATACCTATCTAGCATTTTTCCTGAAGAATAACATAATATATATTTTTTTTATTCTGTTTACTGCAGTGGATCATATACTTTTGCGAATTTCCATTATACAACGAACGATTGGGTCCTGTAGTCCTCTTAATGCTTTTTTGAAGTAAGAAATCATCAAATGACTTCCCCCACGGCAGGTTGTGTCAGAATTGATTGACTAAAACTCAACTGCGTTTCTTTATTTACCCTTTGCATTTTAGGGCAACGGAAAGTCTTTCAATCGAACTCGCTGCCCAAGATTATTTAATGCTTTTTTTTGAAGTTGAAAATCATCATTGATTTAGGGCAATTAGGTACTTTAGTTAAAGACATGTTTTTGAAAAATTGTAGACTAAATAATAATGAGATATAACTACACCGCAGTCATACACTCATGTCATGAAACCCCAAACAGACAGAGGATACGAAAGGCATCGAAGGAACAGGAGTGGGTTTTTAGTCAGAAAAAGTCTGACACTATCTCCCGCCCCGCCCAAGAGCGGAGGAAGGAAAAAAAAAAAGAAATCTTGTGGGAGGCCTTCCAACGTTGCGTCTTCCGGTACGTGGTCGCTATATTTAGATGTGAAAAGTGAAATTTAATTTATGGAAATTTACATTAACTTTTATACAAAAAAGAAAGGACAGACAGAGGATGTTCTTCCATTCATCCGTGAAAACGTCACCATCAGGTTTAGAATCCAAGAGAGCGTTGAGCGCGGAGATTGCACGAGAGACAGGAGACTGGACTCGGGCGAAGGTACAACTTCCAGAAACAGCAAACAGTCGGTGCCTCCGATTATGACTATAGTTATTCGGAACAAACAGCAAAGTTGTCATGATTTTAATATTTTTACTTAATTTATTTTTAAATTATTTTTTTGAATTGATTATAAATTTTGACATGAAATGAAATTGATTATGCATATTGAAAATTTACTTGCTTGTATAATTATATTATGACGAATTTATATTTTAATTTAATAGTATATATATTTTTTTTCTTTATAATTTGTATGTCAATTGACAAAACATAGCGCACTACCTATTTTTTTTAACATCTTGTATATAATTATAACCTATGTTTACGAATAAATGATTCTGATTCATGATTTTTCCCGCTTTACAATTGAGCAAGAGGGCGTATCAGAATTTTACAGTTACAGATATATTTATTTCTCAAAAAGAATACAATTCACTTAATATGAGAATTACAAGTTATTCTAAAATACTAAATACGTTGTCATACGAATTGTACGTACTCAAATATACTAAGTAAGTAGTAGTTAAACACATATTTAGATTGCGCAAATATGATCATATTTCTGAATTCCGTATTAAGCTCAAGTGGCTACCTTGGAAGCAACCGGCCTTGCACACATGCACGATCTGCGCATGTTGATGCAACGCCGGGACGAAACTCCACTGCCGCGAAAAGTCGCGGCATGGCGGGCAGAGTTCCGGCGGGGTCTCATGGTGGAATGGCGACAGCGACTATTGCAATCCAGTGCTGGGCACGCCATAATCATGGCGTTAATTCCCCTCTTTGAGGAGTGGCTGGAAAGGCAACACGGCGTCCTTACCTTCCACATGACGCAGGTCCTCACCGGACATGGTAAGTTCGGGAGGTTCCTGCACCGGATCCGTGCGGAAGAAACGCCCGGGTGTCACCATTGCGTAGACCGCCCGGAGGACACGGTGGAACACACAGTAGAGGTGTGCCCCGCTTGGGCAGAGCAACGCCGTGTCCTCTTGGGGGCAATCGGCGGCGGCGATCTCTTGCGTCGGGCCTTGGTACAGGCCATGGTCCGGAGCGAGGAGGAGTGGCAGGCGGTCGCCTCCTTCTGCGAAGCAGTAATGCTAGCAAAGGAGGCGGCTGATCGCGTGAGGCAACGGTCCTCACACCCCAACCGCCGCCGAGACTCCGATCCCGATTTCCGGCCACCTTAGGCGGGGACTTGAGGACGGCGAGCAATGGGTGGTTCGCCGTCCGACCGTCCGGTAACCGTCCGGACCGAGCCCAAGTCGTCGACGGCGCGTTCTGTTTCACGCACACCTCAAGGAGATGTCAGCAACTGTAGGGGCCCAGCAGGGTCTAAGCCTACTTGGGCCAAGGGTCTGATTCTGAAAGGAAGACTCGGCCCCGGTACGAAAGGTAACGAGAGAACAGGAGTGGGTTTTTAGTAAGTAAAAGTCTGACGCTATCTCCCGCCGCGCCCAAGAGCGGGGGATGTCATAAGATGATTTTCCCAACGGAAAAAAAAACCCAAGTGGCTGCCTATCCGCCTTGGCCGGAATGCTTATATTTTATCGTTGCTTTACAGTGTCCTGTTTATTCCTACAACCCCCTCTTATCTCAAATAAAGTTTTTAGTTCATTCATGACACACATTCTAGATACTTGAGATCATCGGAGAATATGACCCTTTTGATGCGCTCACATTCTACTTTTAGCGTTTTGTGACAAGTCGTTTGCTTGCAATCCAGGCGGTGCGTTTGTGGAACGCGTTGCCTTTACCAATTAGACAAGCCCAGTCACTAGTTTCTTTCAAAAATCTAGTTAAAATCCATTCCCTTTCTCTCTAACACTATCATGGTTCTACGTAATTTAATTTCTTCCACCAACTATATACAATATTTAAGTCTGCCTTTTTCTCCTTTTTTCTTTTTTTTTTCGTCCCTTTTTTAATGAAGTTATGTAGCATTTTATAATATGTATGTATATATTTATTGAGTTTTATATATATAAGGTGTTAAAAATTAACTTTAAGACTTTCGAGGGGACATTGTACTCCTCATTATGAAAAACTTTTACCATGGGACCAAACCTGAAATCGCGAAAAAAAAATCAGCTGCTCTATACATTTTGACGAGTTATGCGAACATAAACGTAGGGAACAGCTGATTTTTTTTACTGAGCTTATTAAAAGCAATGACTGCACAATGACGTTGTGATGGTAGGTCAGTGATTAAAGGAACTGTCAAAATTTTAGTAGTTTACCGCATACGTCAGATATTAATTTGTCAGTATGTACGAGATTATAGCTTCTTTCAATGGAGTGTCAGTGGTTGACCATTGGAAAGCCATAATGACGCCATTATATTAGTAGATTACCAAACTTGTCAAAATCAAAAATTATGAAATCAATGATAGACCAGGCATAACTCTTGATGCTAAGCTTTTTTTTTTTTTTTTTTATTGGTTGGGAAAATCATCCTAATGACATCCCCGCTCTTGGGCGGAGCGGGAGATAGTGTCAGACTCTTACTGACTAAAAACCCACTCCTGTTCCTTCGTTGCCTTCGTCCCAAGGCCCCGGGTTCCGCTTTCACACTACCCGTGGCCCCAGTAGGCTTCGACCCTGCTGGGCCCCTACGATTTGCTGACATCTCCTTGAGGCGCGCGTGGAACAAAACGCGCCGTCGACGACTTGGGCTCGGTCCGGACGGTTACCGGACGGTCAGACGGCGAGCCACCCATTGCTCGCCGTCTGCAAGCCCGCGCCTACGGTGGCCGGAAATCGGGATCGGAATCCCGGCGGCGGTTGGAGCGTAAGGACCGTTGCCTCACGCGATCGGCCGCCTCCTTAACTAGCATTACTGCTTCGCAGAAGGAGGCGACCGCCTGCCACTCCTCCTCGCTCCGGAGCATGGCCTGAACCAAGGCCCGGCGCGAGAGTTCACCGCCGCCGATTGCCCCCACGAGGACACGGCGTTGCTCTGCCCAAGCGGGGCACACCTCCACCGTGTGCTCCACCGTGTCCTCCGGGTGGGCCACACAGTGGCGACACCCGGGCGTCGATTCCGCACGAATCCGGTGCAGGAACCTCCCGAACTTACCGTGTCCGGTGAGGACCTGCGTCATGCGGAATGTGAGGACGCCGTGAGGTCTTTCCAACCACGCCTCAAAGAGGGGACTTACCGCCATAATTGTGGCGTGCCCAATGATGCTAAGCTTCAGCTAAAAGTAACCTATTCACTCTTGACTTAAAAATAATGCACTGTGGTTTGCGACACGTGACAGGCTTGTAACATAACAAGCGATTCTTATTTGACTTTTATTTGAATTTTTTGATTTTTAATTTTTTGTTTTTTTAATTTTTTGTTTTTTAATTTTATTAATAATAAAAAGAGCAGTGGTGGTCAAGTGATAAAAAACATAGCCTCTAAAAATAAGTCTAATATTATTAATTCAATGGTTATAAATGATACTGAGAAAACAAACAATGTCTGGGGGTTCTGGGATCTTCATCCACACATGACAGATAAATCAAAGCTAGTGAGGCTCAATCTGAGCAGTGGTGGCCGATTGATAACGGCCCCGACTTACGAGTTGTAGGTCGCAGGTACAAACAAAGACAGGCGCATTACTTTGTGTAATTTATTTCATCACCACTGCTCTCAAAACGGTGAAAGAAAACATTGTGAGGAAACAGGCATGTCCTAGAACCAAAAAATTCGAAGACAAGTGCCATTCACCAACCCGCACTGGGCCCGCGTGGTGGATTACGGCCCATTCCCTCTCCTAAAAAGAGGAGGCCTGAGTCCCAGCAGTGGGAACATTAAAAAGGCTGATTATGCTATAATTTTATTAATTGGACATAACTGATTTTAATTTAATTCAATTTAATTAATTTTAGGTAGGTGACTTAATTTTTTTTTTCGTTTTAATTATTTTTACAAATTATGATTTTAAATATGACTGTTTTAATTATAACTTTTTCTTTACATGCTTCTACGATGCTTGAAATAAATTATTATTATCTTTATTTATTTTTATACATATTTTTAAATATTTCTTAAAACACACATACAAAAAAAAGCATTTATAAAAAAGCATTCGATTCCCACCCAGGACAAATGTTTGTGTGATGAGCACGATCATTTGTTCTGTGTCTGGGTGTAATTTATCTATAATATGTATAATATGTATGTATTTAGAAATATATAAGTATGTTTATCAGTTGTCTAGTACTCATAACACAAGTTTTGCTTAGCTTGAGACTAGACAGCGTTGTGTGATGGTTGTGGAATATTATATTATTATTATATTATTATTATATTTACATTATTATTATTATTAAAGATCCCCAGGTGGTAGCCATCAGGAAACAGAACCCGGCTGGGAATTCCACTCCTTAGCTGTACCTACTAACAAGGATTTTGCGTCGCTCACCAGGTCATCGGTCCACCTTATGGGAGGTGTTCCATCGTTGCGTCTTCCGGTACGTGGTCGCTTTATTTAGATATGAAAAGTGAAATTTAATTTATGGAAATTTTATATAGGCAACGAGAAAAATCCTTCAAGATGTGGTCTGGTAAGGTTTTTTGAATAACGTGTTTTTATTTAGGTGAGCAATCGTCCAATGACCTCTCCCACCTCCGGGTGGAGCGACAGGGCGTGTCAGACTTTTACTGGCTAAAACCCACTCATACGTTCCTTCTTTGCCTTGCGATCCAGGGCCCCGGGATTTCCTTATCCTTTTAGAAGCTAACCCACTAGTTTTATCAGAATAATGAAATTTGTTATAGCTTTGGCGAACAAGCATGGTCCCGCCATTATAACAAAACAACAACAACAACACACAACAACAACAGTTTTTTTTTTTTTTTATTGGGTGGGAAAATCATCCTAATGACATCCCCGCTCTTGGGCGGAGCGCGAGATAGTGTCAGACTCTTACTGACTAAAAACCCACTCCTGTTCCTTCGTTGCCTTCGTCCCAGGGCCCCGGGTTCCGCTTTCACACTACCCGTGGCCCCAGTAGGCTTCGACCCTGCTGGGCCCCTACGATTTGCTGACATCTCCCTGAGGCGCGCGTGGAACAATACGCGCCGTCGACGACTTGGGCTCGGTCCGGACGGTTACCGGACGGTCAGACGGCGAGCCACCCATTGCTCGCCGTCTACAAGCCCGCGCCTACGGTGGCCGGAAATCGGGATCGGAATCCCGGCGGCGGTTGGAGCGTAAGGACCGTTGCCTCACGCGATCGGCCGCCTCCTTAGCTAGCATTACTGCTTCGCAGAAGGAGGCGACCGCCTGCCACTCCTCCTCGCTCCGGAGCATGGCCTGAACCAAGGCCCGGCGCGAGAGATCGCCGCCGCCGATTGCCCCCACGAGGACACGGCGTTGCTCTGCCCAAGCGGGGCACACCTCCACCGTGTGCTCTACCGTGTCCTCCGGGTGGGCCACACAGTGGCGACACCCGGGCGTCGTTTCCGCACGAATTCGGTGCAGGAACCTCCCGAACTTACTGTGTCCGGTGAGAACCTGCGTCATGCGGAATGTGAGGACGCCGTGAGGTCTTTCCAACCACGCCTCAAAGAGGGGACTTACCGCCATAATTGTGGCGTGCCCAAAACAACAACAACAGTAACAATATCGTGAAATCCCGTTTACACCGTATGAGGTACAAAAATTTCAGGAAGGGTACAAAATAGTACTAAAACGTACTAAATATACGTGGTAGAATCATTCGGATATAAGAGTTGGTCCCGCCATTATGACGTTTATATGACCTCAGTAGACTTCGACCCTGCTGGGCCCCTACGGTTTTGCTGACATCTCCTTGAGGCGCGCGTGGAATACTACGCGCCGCCGACGACTTGGGCTCGGTCCGAACGGTTACCGGACGGCGAGCTACCCATTGCTCGCAGTCCACAAGCCCTTGAATAACGTGTAGGATCTCTTTAATGTCATTAGTTAATATTTATATTGTACGATTCTGCTCCTTCATATAATGTTTTTACTTCCGTAGTTAGTTCGAGGTCGTCTTAGGTAATATTGTTTTTTTCGTCTTTTGATGCGTTTTTGTGTTTGTCCTTTTTTGTAAACTTTATTTTAAAGTGTATGTTTTTTTTAAGAATATAAACTAGCGCTTGACTGTGATCTCACCTGATTGTAAGCAGTGATGCAATCGTTGATGGTGAGGAGTTTATGAAGAGCCTATTCACTCTAGCCTTGAAGACACCTAAATTATAATCGGACGGGAAAACCGCAGCAGGCAAATTTTTCCAGTCCTTCGATGTACGCAGTATAAACAACTAGATGAAAAGCTTAGTTTGGACCCTAGAGAACAACAGAAGGGTGGATACTCGCCGTTCATCGAGTTGTCTGATGGTAGAAAGGTGATGGCCGAATCAAGTCCTGCTATTCACGCGGACACTCTCCAAAATGCATCCTGTAAAATATCGAAAAGCTGGCTACCCTACGCCTGTGCTCCAGGCTTTGTAGATTAGACTCAACCAAATCAGAATCACCTGTTAGCCTTTCCTCTGAGTCCAAAACTTCTAGATAGTATTTTGCAGCACCAGCCCATATGTGGCTGCAGTACTCCACTCACACCTGAGCTTTGTATAACATTAGAAGCTGTCCCGGTTTTTTTTTCTTTTTATTGGGTGGGAAATCATCTTATGACAAAACCCGCTCTTGGGCGGAGCGAGAGATAGTGTCAGACTTTTACTGACTAAAAACCCACTCCTGTTCCTTCGTTGCCTTCGTCCCAGGGCCCCGGGTTTCGCTTTCACACTACCCGTGGCCCCAGTAGGCTTCGACTCTGCTGGGCCCCTACGATTTGCTGACATCTGCTTGAGGCGCGCGTGGAACAGTACGCGCCGTCGACGACTTGGGCTCGGTCCGATTACCGGACGATCGGACGGCGAGCCACCCAAGAAGCTGTCCCGGTGTGAATTACCGCCGGACTTTTGCAACAACGCCGAGTTTCTTAGCAGCTACCTTTAGCTTTTGGACTCAATGAATCGCCCAAAGTTAAGGTCTGAGGAGACTTCAACTCCCAAGAGCTGAAGGCGGTCGGTGCACTCCAGCAATACATTCTGGAAAGCAGGAGCCAATGTAAATGGGGTCCTTTTTGCGGTGAACAGACACGCCCGCCATAAGCGGCGTTGAATCCCACCCAATCTGGTGTGTCTGGTGCTTTAAGCCACTTGGAGACCGGATTAACTCCTTACTAGACCAAGCACTCTTTGGGTATCTCTCTATCAACTGTACAATCATCTGCATACGCATAGATACCGAGCATTAATAGATCGTTGAAATTGTCGCAGCTCAGCTTCGGTAGGCCTCGAATTGGGATCTTTATTTGAAGAAAATATTTGCAATCGCAGACTTTTGTATATTTTTCTTGCTGTTCAACGATACATCATTTCATTATCAAAGTCAATACTCAAGTATTTTCTACGGCCTTTCCTAAAAAGACCATCTCACACACTAATCTGCATAGTAAATAGTTCTTATATGATTTGACCATTACATGTTTGCTGTATGGACCTTAAAAGAGACTGATATCTGAATTTGTTTCGGTATTTCTTCTCAGGGTAGTAATAAGGAATCTCCTGCCTCATCTAGTTTTAAATGACGGAAAAATTTACGTATAAAAGTGTTTTATTTAATCTATTTGCTAACTAAATATTATTTTTCAAGGGGCGTGGTTAGGCCGAGTAACAACGATGAATCACTATTATCTTAAAACGAATACACTATAATTATGTGTTAAATAAGTAAACAGTGGTTCTCTTATTTTGTTTCAGAAAGTAAACGAGTTAATCGAGTACCCGTGAAGCCCCACGCGCTGGTGCGAGTTGCACCCGGCGCTGCGTGGCCGCGCTTCCAGCCAGCAGCGCACGGACTTCGTGCTCAAAGAGAGCAAAACTAAATAAATTAGAAACCTATTCTAAAAATGCAAAATCTTTAAAAGTATATTTCACAAGCCAGTCCTTTAGCTATAAAAAAAACACAACTCATGCGATCTCCTCACAATATGCAGCAGAAAAAACGTTGCAGAGTGAACAGACCTCTGAGGAACTCTGGCATTAGTCATGGGCTCCGATGAGCATTTGTGGATAACAACTCGGAGAGACGGTTCACTCAGGAAGTCTTTTACCCAGCTAGTCAGACCAGGGCCTCAAGTCTCTTATTACAATAGTGTCAGAATGGTCTATCATTGACTTCATAATTATTGATTTTGACAAGTTTGGCAATCTACTAACATAATGGCGTCATTATGACTTTCCAATGATCAACCACTGACACTCCATTGAAAGAAGTGGCAAAGAATGGTAATCTCGTACGTAATGACAAATGAATGTCTGACGTATGCGGTAATTTGCTAAAATTTTGACAGTTCCTTTGATCAGTGACATACCATTAGAACGTCATTGTGAAGTTATTGCTTTTTATTCGTTCCAAGACATCTCGTACCACAATTCTATTACGAGATCACTGATCGATCAATGATCGGCCATTATGAATTTAACAGATTACGAACTTTTATCAAAATAACAATGGCATCGTGTTGGAACGACGAATTTATAAAAATATCAGACTAGAGCCCCAGGGGAAAAGCCGTACGCTGGAAGCCTACTCAAAAGGCTGGTGTGCCCATACCCTGTCAAAAGCTTTCAAGACGTCTAAGGAGACTGCTATCGTTTCCCCATTCTTCTTGAGGGCCAGGCCCCACAGTGTGTGGCATACACTAGTACAAGTAGGTAGGTAAAATAATTATTATTTATTCAAACGCGGAAATCAATAGTGATGCTGTATTCAAATACCGCCCTGCGGCTCATATAATATCTAAGGTCAATGCATATCAGTAAACCTGACATGTTTTGAGATACTGAACGAACTTTGGCCTTTTGCAGAGAAACGTCCACGTTTCATTTCAATACCGGTAAATAACAGTTTATTTTAAATAAATATGATAATAGATTAGAACCTGATACAGTTCTGGTGGATTGAATCGAGACGCATGCAATAATTGTTGATACAACCGCCTGCACGAAGAGAACCTCGTGAAAGCCGAAAACAATAAGAAAACCATGGAATGGGATTCCCTGCTCGAGTCTGTGTTTCCTTATAGCTACAATTTAGGGATATTTTTTCTTTTTTTTAGATCTTGATAGGTTCGCGCTTGACCGCTATCTCACCTGATGGAAAGCGACGATGCGGTCGACGATGGAACGCGCTTACCTAGAAGTAACCTATTCACTCTTGACTTAAAGATTCCGGGGTTGTAGCTATCAGGAACCACAAATTCCGGCAAGGAATTTCACTCCTTAGCTGTACGCACAATGAATGTGTTCCCAAAACGTTTTGTGCGTATAGGTGGGATTGCCACCTATACGCACAAAACGCGTGTTTGGTGGTGGCGTATTGCCGTACGCCTGGTAGTCCGATGATGGAGCGGGCTAGGCGGAATTAGGTTATGAATTCCGACGCACACTCCCCGAAATGCAACTGGTAGAAAACCGATAGGCTAGCAACTCGGCGTCGATGCTCGAGACTTTGAAGCCTCGACTCAACGAGTGCATCATCATCTATAAATCAAGAATGAATAGGTGTCTTCTAGGTCTTTCCATCAGGTGAGATAGTAGTTTGAAGGGGTACCCAATTGCTGTCTGTACAATAAAAGATTCATCATTTCAGCCGATAGACGTCCACTGCTGAACATAGGCCTCCCCCAAATGTCGCCACAAAGAACGGTCCTGTGCGTCTCGCATCCATCGGATTCCCGTAACCTTCACCAGGTCATCGGTCCACCTTGTAGGGCGCCTGCCAACACTGCGTCTTCCGGTACGCGGTCGCCACCCCAGAACCTTTCGGCCCCAACGGCCATCTGTTCTGCGAGCAATGTGCCCTGCCCATTGCCACTTAAGTTTGGCGATTCTTCGTGCTATGTCGGCTAACCTTGGTTCTCCTGCGGATATCTTCATTTCTGATTCGATCACGCAAGGAAACTCCGAGCATAGCCCTTTCCATTGCCCTTTGAGTGACTTTGAGCCTTCTGATGAGAAAAAAAAAGATTCAATAAAAGATTATTAAAAATATATATTATAACTTATATTTTACAAAATATAGTCACGGGAGATATTTTCAAGTACTTTAATAATCTAATGTAGGGAAATTACGACCTCGTCGTTTTCTTTGTATGCAATGGCGTTCACATTGAGCTTTAGTGTAGAATCTGTTTTCATTTCCACCACACCCTCCATAGATGAACCTCACACATTGCTTCGCATGAGAATCATAACCATACCTGAAAATAAAATCAGAATTAATTGTAGAGCTTGAAGTTCAAGTAAAGTATAGCTTTGTTTGTTACGGAGAATCACTGACTCCTAAGTTACAGGCCCACACCTAGTTTAGGAGTCAGAGTTACCTACCTATATAATTGTGACCTTGAATAAGCCTATATGTTCATAGTTTTATGATGTAAATGCTGTTTTTTTTTTGTGTGAAATAAATTTATTTATTTCAACAAATAGCGGAGTAGTCTCAAAAATCCTTTAATTTTCCCTTAATTTGATCCCTTGTTTTCCTATTAATCTTTTCTTTTTTTTTATACACCTACCATGTTTTCTCTTCACTACCCTAGGTTGACTGGTAGAGAATGCCTAAGGCATTAAGTCCGCCTTTGTACTTTATGTTGCATGAAGATTAATAAAAAAAAAACCAACAAAAAAAAATATCTTTGGACTAGTAGTAGTAGTTAGTAAACTTCATGGCTTTTTTGTGAATATCTATAGGTATATAGGGAATAACGGAAAGGTTTGATTATTTTCGATATTTACTAGACTACTTTATGAAGAACTTCTTAATTATGTACTTGCATAAATACTCTAGAAATAAAACGCTCAATATTTCATAATCTATGCGGACGCTAGCGTTTAACCTAAATGGCGCGAAATCACGCGCGAACGCCGGCGTTCGATTGGGTTTTGAGTGGTTCTTTTTTATTTCGTATTTATTCAATTCAAATGTAAAAGTGCCATATTAATTATAGTAACAAATAAATATTAATTACTATTTAAACACTATTTAATACGTATTCGACTAAACTAACTTAAAAATAGATAAATTAAATTGGTCTTAATTTTCACCCCACGCGAGTAAAAGATAAGAAAATTAGGGCACGTGTACTGAAGTGTTAGTGAACTAGTGCGATTCACCATCAACGATTGCATCACTGTTTACAATTCAGTGGGATCGCAGTCAAGCACTAGTTTATATCATTTAAAAAAAGGTGAGCCTAAAGGTCAATCGCGAGCTTATCTACACTAATATTATTTTTTTTTTTTTCGGCGGGACAATCATCTTATGACATCCCCGCTCTTGGGCAAAGCGAAAGATATTGTAAGACTTTTACTGACTAAAAACCCACTCCTGCCTTTCGTACCAGGGCCGAGTGTTCCTTTCAGAATCAGAGCCTTGGCCCCAGAAGGCTACGACCCTGCTGGGCCCCTACAGTTGTTGACATCTCCTTGAGTCGCGTGAAACAGTACGCGCCGTCGACGACTTGGGCTCGGTCCGGACGGTTACTGGACGGTCGGACGGCGAGCTACCCATTGGTCGCCGTCCGCAAACCCGCGCCTAACGCCTTACGGTGGCTGGAAATCGGGATCGGAATCCCGGCGGCGGTTAGGGCGTGAGGACCGTTGCCTCACGCGATCGGCCGCTTCCTTTGCTAGCATTACTACTTCGCAGAAGGAGGCGACCGCCTGCCATTCCTCCTCGCTAATGCCTACTGGACTTGAAAACGGGGTCGGGATCCCGGCGGCTGGAGCGTTAGGAAGTTCGTTCCATAACCCGTGCAGCCGCCTCCTTGGAAGTTTTAAGCTAGAACTACATTAGTCCAAAGCACACGTGTAACACGCCTGATTTGTACGTAGAACGACGTCGCGTGGCGTGGAACAAGTGTAGCTCTACAAGTCTAGTTTCCATATAAAATATATGGAGACTGACGCGTCCACATCGTCGTGTGCAGCACACGTGTGCGCAGTCTAATTCTAGCTTTAAGGTAGAACAACACTGCCTAACTGTCGGTCTCCATATATTGTATATGGAAACTAGATTTGTAGAGTTACACTTGTTCCACGCCACGTGACGCCAAGCGACGTCGTTCCACGTACAAATCAGCCCCCCTAGCCAAGTTACGATCGTTTCGTTTGCGTCAAACGCCACGCCTCCAATTCCTTTGTTCTGACGTCATCTCAACGCTCAGTCACGTGGTTAGAACAAAGGAATAGATTAGATCGTGAGGAAATCGGAATGTCCTAGAACCAAAAATTCGAAGAGATGTGACATCCACAAACCCGCACGGGCCCGCGTGGTAGATTACGGCCCATTCCCTCTCCTAGAGAGGAGCCCTGAGTCCCAACAATGGGAACATTATAAGGCCTATACTTACATGGGTTGATGCGCCATACAGTAGATTTTATCGGGTTGTCGGGTATTTTCTAATGGCTGTGTACACCTGTAGTCGTTGCCTCTTGGAAATAACTCGTCAATAGCAGCACCTATTATATAAACAAATGGAGTTACATATATATTGCAATATTATTATTTTTCATAATCATTATCATAATAATCATAATCATTTATTTTGCAATTGCTATTTAAAAAGAATATATTTATGTTAAAAATGTCAGCTTTTTTTTTTGTTAACGTATCATTTATTCATCATCATCTTCCTGCTCTTGTCCCATCTTATTTGGGGTCGGCGCAACACGTTTTTTTCTTCCATTCTATCCTGTCAACCGTCATACTATCACTAACTTCCTTTAACGTATCATTTATTAATAATTGTAATTATTTATTTTACTTGCTTTTATTTATATAGCCTCTTTTTTTTAGTGTGAATGTGAGAACACTGTAGACTCCGCGAATTCTTAGGTTACTTTTATTATGATTGTTTTTATTGTACTTTTTAGTACAATATTGACCAGTCTACACTCTCCTTACATGATATCTACTTATGCTGTAATATGGAAATATTGTACCTAACAACACTTTTTTTTAAAAGAGTAACTATGGAGTTTCTTGCCGGTTCTTCTCCATAGGAAACGACCAATTTGGAACCGTGCACTAGCTTCTGACGTTTTATAAGCGTCCATGTAGGCCTATGTGAAATAAAAAACTTTTGACTTTTGACATGAAGATCGGACAGCGGAGTCTTAGCAATTCCGTCCCGTTGTTACCTTTCGGGTACGGAACCTTAAAAACAATAAAGGAGAAAGAGGTTTGTGATTGTATATAATTTGCACATTTGTTAAACTGGCTCAGCGGGGTTACCATGACGTTCAAAGTAAGATTGTTTCATTCTTTTTCCTCTCATTTCTCTCTTCTCTTCTCTCTCTTCTCTTCTCTCGTCTCCTCATTTCAGTGTGGGTAAGAGACAGAGCTATACAGGTTGTTTAGCGCCATCTCTTACCCACACTGGAAATAAGAATGAAACAATCTTACTTTAAATGTTTGGTACAGGTCCTGGTCACTAGTTAAGTATATTTACCATCAACATAGCAGTAGATGAGACTAAATATTAAAAGATATAAAGATTTCATTGCACACAAGTTTTCTCGAGAAATTCCTATCAGTATCTGACATATATCTTGGTGACTAATATGAGATTAGCTAAAGGATTTAATAAACTATGCCTTTAAGGTGCAGTTTTGTTGCTGCAGACGGCTACGCTACGCAAATGTACTACGGTTTTAGGATTGTCCAAAAGCCAGGGTTGCGGGGAAACCAAGTTTAAGAGATCGTTCAAAAATCAGGGATGCAGGAAAGCCAGGGCTATAAGATTGTTCGAAAACCATGGTTATAAGATTGTTGGAAAACCAGGGCAGAAAGAAAGCCAGGGCTGTAAGATTGTTCGAAAATCAGAGCTGCAGGAAAGCCAGGGCTATAAGATTGTTCGATAACCAAGGCTAGAAACGACCAATTTGGAACCGTGCACTAGCTTCTGACGTTTTATAAGCGTCCATGTAGGCCTATGTGAAATAAAAAACTTTTGACTTTTGACATGAAGATCGGACAGCGGAGTCTTAGCAATTCCGTCCCGTTGTTACCTTTCGGGTACGGAACCTTAAAAACAATAAAGGAGAAAGAGGTTTGTGATTGTATATAATTTGCACATTTGTTAAACTGGCTCAGCGGGGTTACCATGACGTTCAAAGTAAGATTGTTTCATTCTTTTTCCTCTCATTTCTCTCTTCTCTTCTCTCTCTTCTCTTCTCTCGTCTCCTCATTTCAGTGTGGGTAAGAGACAGAGCTATACAGGTTGTTTAGCGCCATCTCTTACCCACACTGGAAATAAGAATGAAACAATCTTACTTTAAATGTTTGGTACAGGTCCTGGTCACTAGTTAAGTATATTTACCATCAACATAGCAGTAGATGAGACTAAATATTAAAAGATATAAAGATTTCATTGCACACAAGTTTTCTCGAGAAATTCCTATCAGTATCTGACATATATCTTGGTGACTAATATGAGATTAGCTAAAGGATTTAATAAACTATGCCTTTAAGGTGCAGTTTTGTTGCTGCAGACGGCTACGCTACGCAAATGTACTACGGTTTTAGGATTGTCCAAAAGCCAGGGTTGCGGGGAAACCAAGTTTAAGAGATCGTTCAAAAATCAGGGATGCAGGAAAGCCAGGGCTATAAGATTGTTCGAAAACCATGGTTATAAGATTGTTGGAAAACCAGGGCAGAAAGAAAGCCAGGGCTGTAAGATTGTTCGAAAATCAGAGCTGCAGGAAAGCCAGGGCTATAAGATTGTTCGATAACCAAGGCTATAAAATTAACGAAAACCAGGGCTGTAAGAAAGTCGGGGCTACAAGATTGTTCGAAAACCAGAGCTGCAGTAAAGCCTGGGCTATAAGATTGTTCAAAAACCAAAGCTGCAACAAAGCCAAGGCTATAAGATTGTTCGAAAACCAGGGCTATAAAATTAACGAAAACCAGGGCTATAAAATTAACGAAAACCTGGCTTGCAAGAAAGTTGGGGCTACAAGATTGTTCGACAGCCTGGGTTGCAAGAAAGTCAGGGCTATAAGATTGTTCCATAGCCTGGGCTATAAATAAATCTGTGCTACTTGATTGTTCGACAGCCTGGGCTGCAGGAAAACCAGGGCTACGGGATTATTCGAAAGAGTCAGACCCAGGAACGCAAAAAGTAACTAAAGAAGAAAGAAAGAAAAAAGCCTTTATTCGTGCCTCACACAATCGTATAAACTAAAAAAAAACACAATGAAAAAAAAGAAAGGTATAATCAGAGCGAAGCGAAAAAGGCGCCTAACTCAGCATATGGCCTCGCATAGGCGAGGTAGACCGAGACGTAAAATATTGGTTCAATTCAGGATGGATGAAATGGCGACAAGTCACTGAAACAACTTATGACCCACGGATGCCCCTCAAGTTGAAGGGTCAAATCTACAAATCTGCGATAAGACCTCTGATACTGTGATACTGTGTGCACACACAGATTCAGATTCTGTGATGCTGTGTGTGATCAGAATGTGGGCTGTGAAAAAGGGTGATAAAAAAAGATTGCATGTAGCGGAGATGAGAATGTTGAGATGGATGTGTGGTGTGACGAGAATGGATAAAATGAGTATATTAGTTCGAAAGTGGCGCCAGCGACTGAAAAGTTGAAGGGGAATCGTTTGTTTTGGTATGGTCATGTAAAGAAGAGTTACTAATAGAGTTATAAGTATACATCTGGATGGATGGAGAGGGAGAGGAAAGCCAAAGAAAAGTTGGATGGATTGTGTGAAGAGAGATATGAAAGAAAAGGAAGTTAGTGATAGCATGGCACAAGGCAGAATGGGAGAAAAAAACGTGTTGCGCCGACCCCAAAAAACACAGGACAAGGGCAAGAAGATGATGATGAAATAACGCAGCGCTGGTATTCTGTTAGGGCCCTGTTAAGGAACACAGGTGGGTTTTAATAATTGAAAGTCTGACACTCTCTCGCTTGAACCCAGAGCTAGACATCCTATCTTACGCAGAAGTGAAATTGCACCTTTATCAATCACTTTCATGGCTATGTAATTTTAAACAAGCTAACACTAATGAATAAAAATAATCTTCTATTAATATTTTTACCTTGGAACTAATGCCTTGGACGAATAACAAATTTGATTTTTTTTTCATATTTTAAGAACAACAATGTTTTTAAAATAGTAACCATGGAGGTTCTTGCCTGTTCTTCTCCATAAGAAACGACCAATTTGGATCCGTGCACTAGCTACTGACGTTTTATAAGTGCCCATGTAGGCCTATGTGAAATAAAAAAAACTTTTGACTTTGACGGCATGGTTGTTGCAATTGGCTAGTGAGCTAAGTGTCGGCGGTCCGATTTCTTTACGAAACAAATATTTGTATAATATAATATTATATTTAGTATTTCACGACTATCACACAACGGCAATGCGTGTTGCCAGTGATAACATATGTTCCCACTACAAGGTGGACCGATGACCTGGTGAAGTTTGCGGGAATCCGATGGATGCAAGACGCACAGGACCGTTCTTTGTGGCGACATTTGGGGAGGCCCATGTCCAGCAGTGGACGTCTATCGGCTGAAATGATGATGATGATCACACAACGCTGTCTAGTCCCAAGCTAAGCAGAGCTTGTGTTATGAGTACTAGACAACTGATAAACATACTTATAAATTTCTAAATAGATACATATTATAGATGAATTACACCCAGACACAAAACAAATGTTCGTGCTCATCACACAAACATTTGTCCTGAGTGGGTATCGAACCCACGACCTCCGGCATAGCAGTCAGGGCCACTAACCACTAGACCAACAGGCCAGTCAATGTGTATGACCTACAGACAGGGCCGTCTTTCACCTATTAGTGGCCCTGGGCACATTAAGACATTGGGGCCCCTATGACCATAATAAAGCACTGTTTTGTTAGAAGAGACATATAACGTAGATATGCACAGATTTAGCTTTATTTTTATTTCTTTACAGTTCATGAGATATTATGATGAATAGACAATATAATGTGATCCACACTAAGTAACCAGCATCCACGATTAGTCCTTATTCAAATTTTTCTATGCTGATTGAAGTGGTACCTTTCTAGATATGAGTTGAGCAAAATCGTTAATCACATCTTCAAAATCATCGAAGGACTGGAACAATTTGCCTGCTGAGGTTTTTCCATCCGATTATAATTTGGGTGTCTTCAAGGCTAGAGTGGGGAGAGAGGCTAGGCTCTTAATAAACTAGTGCGCCAAACGATCAACGATTGTATCACTGCTTACCATCAGGTGGCATCGCAGTCAAGCACTAGTTTGTTTTAGAGCATAATTTATTAAAACACTAGCTTTTTCCCGCGACTTCGTCCGCGTAGAAGTCGAAAATGGTTTTATTAGGTTTTTTGAGATACGAAAATATGAAATATTATTTATTATCTTCGTCGTGTGTGATAGTCCACTGAATTGTATGGCGAGCGATATTGTATCTTAAGATAAAATATTATAGTATCTTAGCCGTGTGCAGCGCCCCATAGTGAACTCCACTGCGGGTGACGTAACCTACGAAAAACTTGTTATTTGCGATTGGTACAGTAATCGGGTCTAGCGATAAAACTGCAAAATTAAGTTTGTTTTTCATTGTATACACTTTTCCGGGATAAAAAGTACCCAGTGTGGTGCCCAAGATATTAAAGAATAATTATACCAAGTTTCATCGTAATCGAGCAAAAACTACCAGTTGGTAGTTTTTGCGTGATGCCTGAACAAACAGACAGACAGACAAAATTTTTTTTAATCACGTTTTTGGGTTCGGTGTCGGTCTAGTAACACCCCCTGCCATTTATTTTTTTGATATTTTCAATGTATAGAATTTTCACTTCTACAGATTTATTATAAGTATAGATGCTGCAATCGGTAAGCCCGATTTTCAGGCGAGAGTAGAGCAGCTATATACACCGCTATGTAGACTGGCCTGTTAGTCTAGTGGTCAGTGGCCCTGACAGCTATGCCGGAGGTCGTGGGTTCGATTCCCACCCAGGACAAATGTTTGTGTGATGAGCACAATCATTTGTTCTGTCTCTGGGTGTAATTTGTCTATATATGTATGTATTTAGAAATATGTAAGTATGTTTATCAGTTGTCTAGTACTCATAACACAAGCTCTGCTTAGAGTGGGACTAGGCGGTGTTGTGTGATAGTTGTGGAATTTTATATTATATATCGGTTATCGTTTGGTAATCGAGTAGGGAAGAGGGATCCCAACTCATCGCAGGGCCCTAGACAACACAACACATACTGGGGAAGAGGGGCCTAGCCATAAATAGTTGTTCCGGGTCTGGATGTCTTGTGTTAATAACATAGCTCTATATAAATGTGAATTGGTTATTGTTTTATACATTTTATACTAAGCAATAAAAAACACTAAAAATAAATCTTTTTTTTAGGGTTTCGTACCTCAAAAGGAAAAAACGGAACCCTTATAGGATCATTTTGTTGTCCGTCAATCTGTCTGTCTATCTGTCTTTCTGTCAAGACCCTTTATCTCGGAAACGCGTGGAGGTATCCAGTTGAAGTTAAAACAATATACTCAGGTCTGCGGTCTCTTGAAGCTGTGATAAAATCAAACTTCAAGTTAACGAAAACAAAAGATAGGTCCATTTATGTCGCAAAAAAACGCATATTTTCATAGGGTAATTCTTGTTGACCCATAATCCTGTTTGGCATAAAGCAAGGTCATATAGCACCGGTATAAGAATAAATCTGAAAACAGTAAATTTGTTCTTACGTCACAAAAAAAAATAACTTCTTTTAAGAAGAAGAAAATAAGTTAGTACGGAACCCTCGGTGTGTGAGGGTACGTGGGGTTTAAATTCAAACAATTTACTAGGCTTTAACTTAGTAATAAAACCACATTTTAGATAATAAAACATGTTTATTTATTTTATTATTTATGTACACACAAAAACAGAAAAAGACAATACAAAGTAGACAAGAGTACAAAGGTACTGCTTATTTCCAAAGAAATACATACATATTTTAATATTGCACTTGTAACGAAAGAAAATTAATTCTTTTCACCTCTAAACGTAGAAATTGTTATAAATTAATAATAATAATAAATAATAAAACATTTTATTTTCAGGCATCAGAGGTCCATAGAAAAAATACATAATAATCTTAAACAATAATAAACTAATGGACAATTTAATTAAATAATCAATGAAAAAATAAGATTATTATTCATTAAGCATTCCTTTCGACATGTAATTGAATACAATGCCACAATATTGGGCATTCTATTCGACCCGCCATCGCCACCACGCCAAGGATACTATTGCTACTGCCGCGAACACGACTTAGCAGTGACCCAGCTCTTTTTCGCAAATTGAAAGTTTAACGAACATTATAATTATTAACAAAAAATAAAAAAAGGTTCAAATAAACCAAACAAGGCTTCCAAAAAAAAAACCTAACAGCCTGAAAAGACTGCCAAAGTAAGTAAATACCTGTTGGTAGCGTGATTATGGAATTTTGAGCTGTTGTACAATGACTTAAACAAACGTGTAATCATTGAATTTTATTATTTCATTTAGGTACGTCTCAATTATACTAAACCAGAATTTAACTGAAAAAAATATAGTATTTCCTTATGGGGATGCAACTCAACATACTTTTTCACTGTTTTTCATACAACCGCTCTTACACGATTATGATGTTGTTGCACATTTTTCATAAGATATTTTGGAAACACAGTATCTTCTGGATATTGTCTAGCATAGCATAGCATAGTTGGCCTTATAATGTACCCACTGTTGGCACTCAGGCCTCCTCTCTAGGGGAGGGAATGGGCCATAATCCACCACGCGGGCCCAGTATACTATCTAGGCTTCTATTGAAATTAATTTATAAATTCGTGTAAAACTAATCCAGTAAAGACCTTTGAAAATCTGCTATTTTGCATGAACTTTGACACTTCATAAATTACTCAAAAAAGTATAACAATTGAAGCCTTGCAAATTTAATCAAGATTCTAAATGACGACAATTTTTTCAATAACTTTTAAGGGTTTAAAAAAACACGTTTTCCTGGAACAAGTTTTGTAAAATATTCGAGTAAATCACGGAATTACCGAATGCTAACAGTTTTCAGGCGTTATCTCTCTTTTTTCGCGTTGCCTTTTCGTCAAACATCGCGTAGGATTGCTTTATAGATGAAGTAACAAGCTTTTAAACCATGCTCGATGCTTGACAGGCGAGTGAAAAAGGACCCTCTTAAGAAAACTATTTTGTATACAATGTAACACTGCAACTATAAACTATATTGATAAGAAGTTTACATTGTGTGATGCTTACGGTCCGATAATGAAGCTGAAAGGTGGTCATGGGAACTCCTAAACTATACATCATAAACCCATGGTGTTTAGAATCATTTGCTATGCCTCGATGAGTCTGATAGTAGATTTGAATGATGCTACAGCCAGGGCTGTGCAAAATACATGCTTTGCTTTAATTGAAATACGAATTATAAAATATAGTTATTGCAAGTAATTAAAATACAAAATATCTTTAATTAAGGGATTTGAAATACAAATTACTTATTAAAAAATGAGTAATCTAGACCAGCATGGGCTGAAAAGTAGAGGAAAACAAACCGTTAAACCGTTATGACTTGACGTCTTAGCTTGACATTGACAATTCAACGTACATTTTTTTTTGCCACAGGTAGTGTGAAAGTGAAGCCCGGGGCCCCGGGATGAAGTCAAAGAAGGTACAGGAGTGGGTTTTTAGTCAGTAAAAGTCTGACACTATCGTGGGATTTGTCATTAGATGATTTTCCCACCTAAAAAAATACATTTTTTTTGCGTTTAGTTGGCCAATTTTGACGTACAGTCATAGCGTACAGTATATAACAGATGCAGTGTTGCCAACTCTAATAGCTGCTTTACCATTATTGCACTCTCGCCTCGCACTCGCACTCACAATCGCTAAATGAAGATTAAATGTATTTTAATGTTAAAATGTACTTTGAAGCCTCGAGTATTTTAAATACTAATTAGAAAATACTTCGCCGTCAGGTATTTGAAATACGAATTACAAATTAAATTTTAAGGAAGTAATTGAAATACAAATACCAAATA
Source organism: Mythimna vitellina (assembly GCA_949316375.1). Lineage (NCBI taxonomy): Eukaryota > Metazoa > Arthropoda > Insecta > Lepidoptera > Noctuidae > Mythimna > Mythimna vitellina. The sequence goes on along the minus strand of OX438711.1, from coordinate 5,758,251 downwards.
CGTATTTGTATTTCAATTACTTATTTTAATTACAAGTAATTCAAATACGGCCCAAACCTGGCTATAGCCAGGTAAGCTTCCTCATGAGGACACTCTTCAATAGTTACTATCTTCAATGGTTTATGACAGATATCTGCCAGATCTGGTTATGAATAGTATTCAGGGTCTGATGATGGAACTGGAAGGCAGCCAAATAAAACATGGAACTTTGTGTATTTATAAATAACTTAAAGTAAAAAGGTCCTGACGAAAAGGTCTACTCACCAACATTTTTAACTATGTATAGGATGTTAGTAGTAAGTCAACTTCTACAATTGGAACAATAAAAGATTATTTCAATAAATACGTCACATATATTTTGAAACATGCTATTATACCTACTGAACGGGGTAAATAGGAATTAAGGGGCAAATAGAAACAAAATTTTGATTATGGTTTGTTACATAGTATCAATTTTGTTTAAATCCCAGTCTATTATACCAATGCTAATATGTATACTAATTATACAAAGAGAAAACATTTGTATTTGTGTTTATTATGAACAAAAACCTACTTACTAGACAGTTTTAAAAATTCTTTCACTATTAATTTTAAAAGAGTTACCCTGGCCCTGGAATGCTAAGGTAATTGAAGGATACAGGTGGGTTTTAATCTGTAAAAGTCTGACACCCTCTTTCGCTCTATCCTAGATCTCATCAAATACCCCCGTATTTAATGACTTGACTTAAAAAAAATTACTGAGTGACAGCCATATATTTTCTATTTTCACGCGAGCAAAGCCGCTGGCAAAAGCTAGTTAAACGATGATACGATAATTAAAGTCTACCAACAATATTATTTAAATATCATTAAATACTTTATAGATCTTGTTCTATTTACCCCTTTTTTATCTGTATCTTTCAGTTGCCCTTTGCGTTCTAGGTCCACAGGTTTCCTCTTCAAAAATTCCTTATGGCCCTAGCGGGCATCGGTCCTGATGGGACCCTGTGGTTTTGCTGGCATCTCTTTGAAGCACCCGCGTGATACTACGCACCGTCGATGACTCAGGCTCGGTTCGTACCGGACCGCTGGACGGCAATGTTTCTATTTACCCCTGTATTCCTACTTACCCCGTTGGAAGATGTTCACGTTTACAAGCATGAAGTTACAGTTACAGCTATACTATATTGAACTCTAGTCTGTTTTTACGCAAAGCTCTTCGCACTCAGCTATGCTACTGAACCTATTTTCGTTCCCTCCGCAGCCTCCATAGATGAAGTGCTCACATTGCCGTGTGACCGAGTTATAACCATACCTGGAAATCGAAACAGGTCCAGAATTAACAACAAGCCTTATTGTTAAACACACCGTGTTTAAAAGTTGGAAAAACTCACAGATATAAAAATAAAAACAATACACACACAGACACAGATATAAAGAAAAACAATTTATTAACGAGAAATAACGCTTATTATTGCGTTATTTCTCGTTAATAAATTGACAAGCTTACAATTATACTATTCCAAAACTTTTACACAACGCCATCTAGTGTCAAACTAAGCAGAACTTGTGCTAAGAGTATTAGACAACTGATAAATATACTTATATATTTCTAAATAGATGCATATAATATACAGAACAAATGATCGTGCTCATCACACAAACATTTGTCCTAGGTGGGAATCTAACCCACGACCTCCAGCGCGTATTGTTCCACGCGCGCCTCAAGGAGACGTCAGCAAATCGTAGGGGCCCAGCAGGGTCGAAGCCTACTGGGGCCACGGATAGTGTGAAAGCGAATCCCGGGGCCCTGGGATGAAGGCAACGAAGGAACAGGAGTGGGTTTTTAGTCAGTAAAAGTCTGACACTATTTCCCGTTCCGCCCAGGAGCGGGAAATAGTGTCTAGTGTATCTATATCTATAGTGAATAGTTTTCCCACCCAATAAAAAAAAAACCCACGACCTCCGGCATGGCAGTCAGAGCCACTGACCAGTAGTTGAACAGGCCTACCAAATTATTATCATTTTATAGTGAAAACTAGCGACCCGCCCTGACTTTGCACGGGTGCAATGCTAATACCGCCGCAACCGTTATGTCCCTGCATTTTAAATCCGTAAAATCTTCGAGAATATTCACTTAAATTAAATGATGTTAAGGGTCATATTGATCTATATTAAAAGCACAATGTATTTAAGGTACTTAATTGGATAAGGATTAAAGCTGTATTAATTAAAATCGTTTCGTAAATAAGCCATTATTTCTCATAAAAAGTAAAAGTGGGTTATCCCTATGAGCGGATTTTTTTGTAGACCTTTTTAACGTGTACAAAACTGTAGTACATTATTTAGATCTATCTCATAGAGTTCAGTCGGTGTTTTCAATGTAAGTGCAAAAAAAATCTTCATTTAGGTACCCAGTGTCACTATAACAAATAAAAATAATCTAACGACACCTTTCAAGCTAAAGCCGTTTAGGCTCCGGGGCGTGCCAAAGAAATATACATACATACATGTAGCGACATCTATGGCGTCACATAAGAACTAATTCTCCGCGCGATTAGAACATATAGAACAGCCCGAAATCATCTATCGGGCAGCCCACCAGACATAACACCCGTCTGGTTGGAGGATCCTCTCTTTTCAACAGAGGTTTGCGGGACTTTACTCTCTGTTCCACACACCTCCAAATACACTTGAAAAATACCCCTTCTCTGGCGCTCTTGGGTAAAAATACTGACCGACTGGAGTGGACATGGTGAAGATCCATTTCTAAGTTGATATATGTGCAGCCTTAAATCATTTAAGACCAGCCTTTATGTACACGTTAGTGGAGTTCTAACTTACTTAGGCATGTACGCCAAACAATGTATGTCTTCTGGTTTTCGGCTCTCATTTAATGGTAATGAACACCTGTAGTCGGCAGCGTCAGTGGTATTACCTATTGAACAAATAAGAAACAAACAATATCAGACATCGAAAGTTCCATTATTTATTTATTTAAAACTTTATGCACTAATGAAACATTATACAAAGACGGACTTAATGCCTTAGGCATTTTCTACCAGTCAACCTTAGGGTGGTGCAGAGATATAACATGGCAGGTGCAGCTTAAAAGAAGACTGACAGAGAGGAAATAATAACAATAATAAATATATACTTAGATACATACATACAAATAAAGAATGGTATTGAGAGAAAAACGAATACAACAAATCAAGAGTGTGATGAATCTACCAACTTCTTGCGAAAGTGTTCTCGTGCTTTCACTTTAAAGGACAACCGACTTTACGTCGACAACCGCCGTTGCCTTCCTGATGTTCAGAGGGAGCGCATTCCATAGGGAGATCGCTTGAACAAAGAAAGAGTAATGGACAAACCCAGAGCGGTGCGTCGGACATCGTAGAAGACGATTATTTGTAGATCGAAGATTTTTATTGTGCGCAGAGCAAAGAAATTGAATTTCTGAAGTGTGATAAGAAGGAGAAGAAGGGTTATCTAGAAAAGAAAACAGGGTTGTCAAGGCTCTTAACGCTCTACGCTGGCGAATGGGTAACCATTTTAAAAGTGATCGATGCGTTGACACATGATCATCTTCATCTCCCTAACCTTTCTCCCAATTAGCTTGGAGTCAGCTTCCAATGTAACTGGATGCGGCTGTATACTCGCGCGGACAAGTGCCAGAGAACAGCACAAAGTAATAATAATATTTCACAACTATCACACAACGCCGTCTAGTCCCAAGCTAAGCAGAGCTTGTGTTATGAGTACAAAACAACTGATAAACATACTTATATATTTCTAAATACATACATTTTATGGATATACGTGCTTTGTTTAAAAGGGGAAACTGACTGACTGACATATCAACGCACAGCCGAAAGAAACTACTGGGATTGGGAGCGTGAAATTTTGCAAAAGGCTTCCTTTTATGACGTAGGTGAGCACTAAGAAAGGATTTTCCATAACTCACTCCCTAAAGGGATGAAGCGGACGTCCAAAGTTTGTATGGAGAAACCTACATTCACGCGAGTGAAGCCGCGGGCAGAAGCTAGTATCTTATATAAACTTTGAAGACCCATTTATCTAAATTATAAAATTGATATATTTTTTTTAGATGATTGCCGACCTAAAAGAAAAAGTAGTAATAAATTGGGCATTATTTATTTAAAAAAAAATAGAATATAAAACTATATAATCAACCTGAAGGACATATTCATTTATAAAGTATACATAATATATGAAATAGAAAAGAAAAAGAGAAAAGAAGGAAAGAGTATATCTATCCATCTATATTTACCATCAACGTAACAGAAGATGATACCAAATATAAAAATACAAATATACGATTTCATTGTGCACGAGTATTCTCGAGGAAATTCTATTAGCACCTAAGCAATGTCTTGATGGCTGATTCTAAATGAGCCTAACTAATACTTAGGTATTACAGGCTTAGGCCTGTAAGGGGCAGTTCCATTGCTGCGCACTCAAATCAAATCAAAAATATTTTTATTTCACATAGGCCTACATGGGCACTTACAAAACGTCAGAAGCTAGTGCACGATTCCAAATTGGTCGTTTCCTATGGAGAAGAAAGAGAAACCGGCAAGAAACTCCATGGGTACTCTTTTAAAAAAAGTGGTTGTTTACAATATTTTCATATTACATTATTAATAGATATTATGTAAGAAAAGTGTAGACCACTTAATATTGTACCCAAAAGCACAATAAAAATAATCATATTAAAAAAAGTGAGTCGTAATAGGAAGTAATCTAAGAATTCGTGAAGTTTACAATGTCTCACATTCACATTATAAAAAGAGGCTATATATAAAAAAGCACGAAAAATATGAATAATTACAACTATAATTATGCGATGTTAACAAAATAAATTACTAACGAATTTAAGGTAGTTGAAGTCCAAATAATTTAAAAAAAATTGCAATGGACTTCACAAAAGCAATGTGTTAAAAAAAATTTATATATTAAAACAAAGATGGAGCAGTTGATAGACACAATAACCAGGGAGCCACATGTGCAGAAGTAGTCATTGCCAAACAAGCATGTCACTAAGCTACACAGTTGTGTTTAGCGTCGATTTAGCTACTAGTAGCACAGTAGCACGCATTCAGTATGCTGCACAGTAGTAGATAGCACGCATGATATGCGCATCTCCCGTTTCCTTCTTTATTTTAACTATTTTTCAGTGTCGTGTTCTCTGCATCAGTAATATAAAAATCTTTTTACAAAAAAAAAAGAAAACCGACTTCACTAAAAAAAAACACTAAAAGGATCAAAATAACTTTAATTTCGGAAGTCGGTGTTTCTCGGTATTACTTGTATCTTATTTAACACCGACTTCCGAAATTAAAGTTATTTTGATCCCTTTAGTGTTTTTTTTTAGTGAAGTCGGTTTTCTTTTTTTTTTGTAAAAAGATTTTTATTTCACACTTTTTAGTTGGGATACACTTATAAACAGAGTGCCTATTTGTCATGACAATTCTAATAAACCCAAACACGGCTAAGTTACATTGATTAATGACGGAGTTCCAGTGCCTACCTTCTGGCTCCATCATCATCATTAGATCAATTTGATGATACCATTTTCAACGGAACTATTCAGAACCATTAATTTATTTGTATTATCATAATCGCTTAACTATCTTCATTATGAAATCTATGCGAGTATGAAGTTCCGTTGTCCATTTCTGATCTTCTTCATCAGTTCCACTTCATCAAATATTACTTTTCGACTGTAAATACTTAAGTTCTCGATGAAAATACCAAAATCACTATGCAGTTGCCTATAATATTTGAGGATTTCACTCGATTTCGCCAAGATTCCATCATCAGATCCTGACTTGGTGACTATGGGACCATTTGGAAAGTATACCCTTTCTAACAAAATAATAATTTTTCAAATCGGTTGGCAAGCGACGAAGTTATGCGCGAACAAACATAAAAAAAAAATACAAACATCCGAATTGAGAACCTCCTCCTTTTTTAGAAGTCGGTTAAAAAATAATGATTATTGTTCATTGTTACAATAAATAAAGAATACCTTAAAACTATTACATGTTCATTAATATTGTCTGTAACTAATTAGTAATGTCCTTAGTTCGGCGGGCTGTGCCGGCGCTGCCGCTGCGCCTGCTGAGATCCTCAAACGGCGCAAATACTGAAATCTTATTGGTAATAAATATTTGAGCCGTTTGGGGTAGGACACGGTAGAGCACACGGTGGAGGTGTGCCCCGCTTGGGCAGAGCAACGCCGTGTCCTCGTGGGGGCAATCGGCGGCGGCGATCTCTCGAGCCGGGCCTTGGTTCAGGCCATGGTCCGGAGCGAGGAGGAGTGGCAGGCGGTCGCCACCTTCTGCGAAGCAGTAATGCTAGCAAAGGAGGCGGCCGATCGCGTGAGGCAACGGTCCTTACGCCCCAACCGCCGCCGGGATTCCGATCCCGATTTCCGGCCACCGTAGGCGCGGGCTTGCAGACGGCGAGCAATGGGTGGCTCGCCGTCCGACCGTCCGGTAACCGTCCGGACCGAGCCCAAGTCGTCGACGGCGCGTACTGTTCTACGCGCGCCTCAAGGAGATGTCAGCAAATCGTAGGGGCCCAGCAGGGTCGAAGCCTACTGGGACCAGGGGTAGTGTGAAAGCGGAACCCGGGGCCCTGGGACGAAGGCAACGAAGGGACAGGAGTGGGTTTTTAGTCAGTAAGAGTCTGACACTATCTCCCGTTCCGCTCTAGAGCGGGGATGTCATAAGGATGATTTACCCACCGAATAAAAAAAAAAAAGCCGTTTGGGGTCGAACCGCTTGGGTCATGGGGTCCAAGACCAGAGTACACGGTCATGAAGACGTCAATCAATTCTATCCATCATGAATAACGTTTGAATGACGTAATTTCATCGCTTTTAGTTTTACATCATGCAAACGTCATCGCATTAGACGGTAGGCTTTTCGTCAATCAAAAAATTTACTGTGGCAGAACTGACAGCAAAACCTATCTTGTAATGGACCATTCTCTGCAAGGTGGTATACTTGGACCAACTAGAGTGAATAGGCTCTTAATAAACTAGTGCGCCTCACCATCAACGATTGCATCACGGCTTACCATCAGGTGGGATCGCAGTCAAGCACTAGTTTATATCAAAATATATATTTTTTTAATGGACGCCTAAAAGTTATTTATTTATTTTTTATTTATTTATTATTTATTTATTATTTATTTATTGTTTATTTATTTATTATTTATTTATAATTTATTTATTATTTATTTATTGTTTATTTATTTATTATTTATTTATTATTTATTTATTTATAATGACTAGTAACAGGGCAGAGTGGAAGAAAAAAACGTGTTGCGCCGACCCCAAATAATACGGGATAAGGGCAGGAAGATGATGATGATTTATTTATTTATTATTTTTTTATTATTAGACATACATACAGCTATCATTACAAACCAATCCAATGCGATAGTGTAGTCAAAAATATAAATTACAATAATGTTGTCATGTCAATTTGATTCAATTCATAACATTTTCAAAAATAAAATAAATTAAGCTTAATAGGTGTTTTTTTTTTTAAGTTGTATGTTTTTATTAATAAGTTTGTTGTATTTTTTATTAATAAGTTGAGTGTTTGATAAAGGCGTAATTTAACATCCTACGCAGAAGTTAAATTACGCCTTTATCAAACAATTATGGTTATTTAATTCAAAAAACAACCTAGTAATTAATATTTTTAATCTTCTATTAATTTTTTTTATTCCCTCGGAACTAATGAGGCGAAAATAATCTGTGTATGATTAAATTCCGTGTTAATATTAATTATGAATCAGTCACAGGGTTAAATTAAAAGTAAATACTTCATTTCGAAGTTTTAATGAGTTATAACTTCAAAATGAAGTACATAATAATACTTTTGTGTTTAGTTGTTTCAAAAAGTTATAGTGGTGAATTATCTGATGAAATTAATATGAAGTATCTGGTCAAAGGTAGCACACTTTTTTGTGTTAAGCTTTGTTTTTTTAATTTTTCTCACCTGATTAGAAGCTATAATGGAGACAATAGAGTACGCTTGCTAGAAGTAATAAGTGTAAAATAAATTCACTCTTGACTTAAGACCCCAGCCCCCCTAGCCAAGTTACAACCGTTTCGTTTCGATTCTCTTTCCGTCGATCGTCTCGAGTAGGCCACGCTTCCGATTCCTTTATTCTGACGTGATCTCGAAGCTCAGTCACTTGGTCAGAACAAAGGAATAGGAGGCGTGGCCGACTCGAGGCGATCAACGAAAAGAGAATTGAAACGAAACGGTTGTAACTTAGCTAGGGAGGCAGGTTATAGTTATCACTAAACACAAACTCCGGCAGGAAATTCCATTCCTTAGCTGAAACTCTCCCACGAACTTTTAACGTAATCCATTTTACGACCTAAACTGAACTGTTAAAGGATTAGAGCTATATAGATTGTATAGATCCATCCCTCTTCCTCGCTCGCTCGCCTGACATTTTAAGAGGGTCCTTTTTAACTCGCCTATCGTCAACATCGAGCATGGTTTCAAAGTTTGTTACTTCATCCAACGTAATCCAACGCGATGTTTGACGAAGAGGCAACGCGAAAAAAGAGAGAAGGCCTGCAGAAGGTCGTCCATACCACGATGTCCATACCTAATCATGTCAGTAAGTCCCATCTTTGAGGAGTGGTTATAGAGGCGTCACGGCGTCCTCACCTTCCACATGATGCAGGTCCTCACCGGACATGGTAAGTTCGAGAGAATCCTGCATCGAAATCAGGCGGAAGAAACGCCCGGATATCACCATTGTGTGAACCGCCCGGTGCACACGGTGGAGATGTGCCCCGCTTAGGCAGAACACCACCGTGTCCAAGTGGAGGCAATCGGCATCAGCCACCTCTTGCATCGCCCTGAGGTGTTTCCAACCACGCCTCAAAGAGGGGACTTACCGCCATAATTGTGCGTGCCCAGCACTGGGTCGCGACAGTCGCTGTCGCCATTTCCCCATGAGATCCCGCCGGAGCTCTGCCCACCACGCCGCGACTTGTCGCGGCAGGGGAGTTTCGCCCCGGCGTTGCATCTCCATGCGCAGATCGTGCATGCATGCAAGAACTGTTGCCCCAGATCCTATGGTGGCTGGCCAGCAAGGAGGCTTGCCGCTTCGATTGAAATCGTCCGGTATCCTCGCACCATCCGTATATCCATGACCCTCTAGCATGCAATCAGTCGGGCCGCGGGCACACCGGTGCGCCATAAAGTGCCATAGACCGAACGATTCCTAAGTAGAGCCTCCAGCAGGAGGCGTCTGGACCCCCCAGGTTGGGCAGGAGCCGCCCGAGGGCAGCTCCAGTCCGATTTAGTTTGGGAGCCAGACATCGGAAGTGCTCTTCGAAATCCCATCGGCTGTCGAGAACGAGTCCCAGGTACTTCATCGTCGATTCGACGCCGATGTGAACGATGTCCAAAGACACCGCCGCGACACACCTGGCTTAGGCCACTGCATACCCCGTCGTGAGAGCTCGCACGCTCATGATGGCGTCCACCGTGGAGCGCCTCCTGCGAAAACCGAACTGGCCGTCCGCCAAATCCGGCCCCTTCCGCGTTAGATATACTCAGCTGTCCCTTGAAGCTGTGAAAAAAAATCAAACTTCTGAGATAAAGAAGTTTTTGTCCGGTTTTTTTTTTTTTTTTTTGTTAAGTAACATAGGATAGTACACTTCTTTCTTAACTTAATCTAACCTTTTCACAACTTTTTTCAGGTTTCGATGAAATTTGCGCACTACCAATCGACCCTGGTCATTGCCAACTGGAATACAACAGGTAACGTACAGTCAGGGGTCAAATGTGCAGTTCAATTTTCCTAGTTGTTATTTAGGCTTCTTATTTTATCTTTGTGGTCTGATTTCCCCATTCAGTCCTTGGTGAACCATTGTCCGTAGGCCATGGTGGCTTTCATCCAAACTAGCCCTTCTCGTAGTCCTTTCAGTTTATTCGTGGCGTCTAGCGAATTTAGTCCTCCCAGGTTTCGTGTTTGTATTTCGCTGACAGTGTGCGTTATGTTTCGCGATGTTGTGGCCGATGATGGAGCACGCTTGCCTAGAAGTACTTATTCACTCTTAACTTCAAGACCTCTAGGTTGTAGCTATCAGGAAACACAGACTCCGGCAGGGAATTCGACTCCTTCGCTGTAAACACAATAAATGTCCACCAAGTACCAGTGGCGCAACGCCGTACGTCTTGTGGTCTGATGATGGAACGGACTCGGCGGATTTTAATTTTGCAATTCTAATGCACACTCTCCGAAATTTAAACGACAGAATACCGACAGGCTAACATTTCGGCGTCGATAATCAAGACTTTGCGGTTTTGATTCGACAAATGCATCACTGCGCCGACCTTCTCAATCGACTCTCACTAGAGTACACTCACTCTCACTCGTGCGAGATGCACTCATCTAGCTGTTCATCATCATCATTTCAGCCGATAGACGTCCACTGCTGGACATAGGCCTCCCCCAAATGTCGCCACAAAGAACGGTACTGCGCGTCCCGCATCTATCGGATTCCCGCAACCTTCACCACGTTAGCACAATCGCTGGAGTCGCCGGGCACTTGGGGCCTGTTTCTTGTTGCATTATGCATTTGGGGGTTTGGACCATAACCCACCACGCTGGTCCAGTGCGTGTTGGCGGGTCGCTATAGCCTCGTTTGTTTGTCAGCAGGGTGCACCGTGCAGGTGAGGTTGGCATGAGTCCCGATAGGTGTTGTTTGGGACCATCTAGCTGTTATTACAATAATAATGTGTTTTATTATGCTCTCTTACAGATACGCTTTCATCCCCGCTATCAACGTATGTGTCGTTTTCACTTACGGTGGCTGTGGAGGTAACAAAAATAATTTCAGGTCCCTTGTGGAGTGTGAGATGGCCTGCCCTTCGACCTCTTCTAGCGAAAGCGAGGATATTGAGCATTATATTCTATGAGCTGCTAATAAATTCCCTATTTGAGGATCTTTAATTTGTTGGTTAATCATTATGTCCCTAACCTTTTTCTCAACTAGCTTGAGTCGGCTTCCAGGCCAAGTGGAGGCGGCTGAATAACCGTGTTTTATATGGAATTTTGGAGTGACTGCTTATCAGACCTCCACAACCCAGTTACCAGGGACCCAAGTCTGCTATTATGTTATACTAGCTTTTGCCCGCGACTTCGTCCGCGTAGAAGTCGAAAATGGTTTTATAAGGTTTTTTGAGATACAAAAATATGAAATATTATTTATTATCTTCGTCGTGTGTGATAGTTTATTGAATTGTATGGCGAGCGATATTGTATCTTAAGATAAAATATTATAGTATCTTAGCCTGTGCAACGCCCCTTAGAAAATTTCACTGCGGATGACGTAAACTGCGAAAAACTTATTATTTGCGGTTGGTACAGTAATCGGGTTTAGGGATTGAACCGCAAAATTAAGTTTATTTTTTATTGTATATACTTTTCCAGGATAAAAAGTACCCAGTGTGGTGCCCAGGATATTAAAGAATAATTATACCAAGTTTCATCGTAATCGAACCGGTAGTTTTTGCGTGATGCCTGAACAGACAGACAAAAATTTTTTTAATCACATTTTTGGGTTCGGTGTCCGTCTAGTAACACCCCCTGCCATTTATTTTTTTGTTATTTTCAATGTACGGAATTTTCATTTCTACAGATTTATTATAAGTATATAGATAATCCCATTGTCATTTTGCTAAAAGTTCGTAATCTGATAATTCATAATGGTCGATCATTGATCGGTCAATGATCTTGTGGTAGAATGACAATATCGAGTTGTCTCGAAACAATTTAAAAGCAATGACTGCATAATGACGTTCTTATGGTAGGTCACTAATCAAAGGAACTGTCAAAATTTTGGCAGTTATCCGCATACGTCAAATATTAATTTGTCATTATGTACGAGATTACCATTCTATGCCATTTCTTTCAATGGAGTGTCAATGATAGACCATTGGAAAGTCATAATGAGGCCATTATATTAGTAGATTACCAAACTTGTCAAAATCAACAATTATGAAATCAATGCTAGACCATTCTGATAATATTGTAATATCAGACTTGAGGCCCTGGCAACACGATGCTCCTTGGATAGACTGGTGATCAGACGTTCTGATGTCTGACTACATATAGAACCTCTATTTGAACCTCTATTTATCAATAAACCGCAGCGTTGTTAAGTGACATCTTCAAAAACATTGGCGTACTACATGTACTATTTGAAACATTGTTACAAACATTGTTACAAACGGAACCTTAAATTAAATAATCTTAATGTAATAAACATAGGTCTGTAGCTGATTGTGGGCTTCAAGTTTTGTGGTATACAGTGGTCCCCAAACTAGGCAGCGCCTGTATCTTGGGGACCGGAGTTGGATAGTAACAATAATACTATTTTTGCCACTGGAGAAGATAACAAAATGTACATAAAAAGAATATACATATACATAACGATTGTCATAGAGCTGAACGAATGACAACCGGGACCAACGGCTTTATGTGCTTTCCGAGGTACAGACACACACTAAAGGTTAAAATAGGTTAGTAAGTAATAGATGATATAACAACAAAATCTCTAATATTAACACATATAAGAACGGAACCTATAATTTTATTAAATATAGCGCTTAGTTAACATAATGAACGATTGATATAATTTTAAAATAACTATTTTTTATAAGCATAACATACATTAAATATAACATCGTTTGACATAACACACATCTACACTATCTACACTAATATTATAAAGAGGAAAACTTTGTTTGTTTGTTTGTAATGAATAGGCTCAAAAACTACTGGACCGATTTTAAAAATTCTTTCACCATTCGAAAGCTACATTATCCACGAGTAACATAGGCTGTATTTTATTTTGGAAAAAAAATAGGGTTCCGTAAGATATTTGAGTTTTTCGGACACAAGGTGTAAAAAGTCTGCCTAAGCTATAAAAGATAGAATCATAAAATGTCTAATTAATTGTAGATCTTATAAATATCTACCAAAGTTTGTTAGGAGAAACCTATTTTCACGCGGGCGAAGTCGCTGGCAGAAGCTAGTTAAATATAAAATCGTTTGACATAGCACTCAAAAGATATAAAACTTATTTCTTCGGATGTGATAAAAACGCCTACTTAAAAACACAAAGCAAAATTGCATAGACACGGGTTAGTTTATTTAATACTAGCTTCTGCCAGCGGCTTCGCCCGCGTGTAAGTAGGTTTCTCCTAACACACTTTGGTAGATATTTATAAGATCTACAATTAATTAGAACATTTTATGGTTCTATCTTTTATAGTTTAGGCTTTTCTGGTTGACTTTTTACACCTTGTGTCCGAAAAACTCAAATATCTTACGGAACCCAAAATAAAATATAGCCTATGTTACTCGTGGATAATGTAGCTTTCGAATGGTAAAAGAATTTTTTAAATCGGTCCAGTAGTTTTTGAGCCTATTCATTACAAACAAACAAACAAAGTTTACCTCTTTGTAATATTAGTATAGATTATTTTATGTTGTAGCCTGTGGGTAGCTCAACAAAAGTTATTGTTAGTTGTCCCTTAGTTATACCTATAACTTAGGGATAACTAATTTTTAATATCTACTTAGGTTACTATTTAGGTTATTAGGAAATAGTAACTTAAGTAGATATTAAACATAACTAGTAACTGATTACGGCTGCTCTGCTTATGGGGCTCCTATGGCTGGGTGGTTAAAAAAAACAACTACGAAGGCTAAGGCGGGAGCTCCGCTCCGCTTCGCTCCCGGTCTAGCTTTCTTGCCTAACCTATCCAAGTCGGGGTACTCCGAGTCGGGGTGTTAACCATAATGACGTTTTTTATATATATTAAACGTTAGACCTAATAATTTTCGATTATATAAACGTTATATCAAACAACTTTATACTAATTAAGTTTTATAATAAATAAATGTTATATGTAAAGAAATTATATCAACAGTTGGTATATCTCACGTTGATTATATCTTATGAACGATAATAAAATGAAATTAGACCAAATGAGTTTATAAGTTATGAGATGCACCCAATTAGGTTAGTTCGCTACAAACATGCGCTAAATGCCCGTGCGTGGCAAAGTAAACTTTTTTTTTAAATTGATATAAACCAGCGCTTGATTGCGATCTCGTCTGATGGTAAGCGGAGATGCAATAATTGATGGTCAGGCGCACTAGTTTAATAAGAGCCTATTCACTCTAGCCTTGAAGACACCTAAATTATAGTTGGACGGGAAGACCACAGCAGGCAAATTGTTCCAGTCCTTGGATGTACGCGGTATAAACGACGAAGCGAAACGCTTAGTCCGGACCGTTGAAGTTTCAACAACGTAAGGGTGGATACTCGCCGTTCGTCGGGTTGTCCGATGGTAGAAAGGAGATGGTGGAATCAAGTCATGCAATTCCCGCGCACACTCTCAATGCCAACCTAATAAGTTTTTTATGTGAAAATCAATGAGAAATCATTAAGCTAGTTTACGATTCCAATTGGTTCTCTTGGTTCTCGTTTCCTATTGAGAAGAAACAAGAGTTACTTTAAAAAAAAAGGATTGATTTTTTAATATTTAGCAATATATAGGATCTATGTTTCCTGATTAACTTAGGGGTCTCAATAGGTGTAGGCAGGCGTGCTCCGTCGTTGACCACATCATCGTTTAGACGTTTGGGGCCCTTCAAGTATTACGTAAGCAGATTTTGTGCAAATATTAACTCCCCCCTCTCCCTAGTCAGCAAAAGTAAGCAATACTCTGACCCCCCCCCCCCCCCCCCGCCAAGTTTACGTAAACATTGGTACGTGCATTTATCAATGTGTTAGGCTATTAATTTATGAGCAGTAGTTGTAAATCTAGAAAAAAGGAATACTTGAAATAAAGAAAAAAAAACGGAGATAATTTAAAATTTTGACATAATTAATTTAAGTTAACAGTTCTCAGTCCATGGCACACTAATCCATGACAATAAATCTTCCATGACATTAGATGTATACTGCTAAATATGTGTTTGCTCACTTTCTTGTGATTTTGAAACATCGACATTGTTCTCTTAAAAAACTAAAAAAAATTGCACTGCTGACGTAATCACCATCTAGACCCCCATCCCCCATGTCATCAAAAATAAGCAAAGCAAAGAGCCCCCCACCCCCCTGTAGTGCTTACGTAATATTTGAATGGCCCCTTTACCATCAGGTTAGATAGTAGTCAAACACGAACTTATCCATAATAAAAAAAAACATATCTCTGTCACCACCACGGTCATGTCACATATGAATATAGATATATCGGTGCAGGATGCCGATCATCATTAAAGCTCTGTCTAGGGACTCTATTTTGTGGGCGATGGCTGGGTATCGAGTAATAAACAAACTATTTCAGATCACACAACTGATTTATTATGATGCAAGCTTTAGGTATTCACTTCACTCAACGAGTCGTGAGACAGTCCCCGAGGCTAGACGTTGTACGCACGACTGCTGACAGAGGAAAGAGCACCGCAGCTCTGCGGTTGGCACCTTATCTGCTCGGTTTGTGCAAACGTCAGCGCGGATTCTGTCAAAGTGACATGTGTCACTTTTCACTTAGATCGTTCATTTGTTCGAGAAGTCTAATTAATATGTCTATCAAACAGTTTCATGGCTAAGTTTTGAACAATCTATTAAATTAATAACATTACCTTTTTTGTGGAACTAATGAGGTGAAAACATTCAGCAATTACTAAATTCCTTGTAATTATAAATTAGTCATAGAAAGAAGTGGATGCTAAGATAAAATAAGCAGGTACCAATTTCAAATTCGAAATGAAGTACACAGTATTGATTGTGGCTATAGTTATCACTAGAAGTTCCTGTTCCGAAGAATCTGAAGAAAGTATTATGAGAGGTGGTTATCATTTTCTTCTCACATGGACTTAAAGGGTCTACGCAGACCGGCACGGCAAAGGATTTGATTTTTTTCCAATCCATATTCAATCATATGTGAATAGAAATACGACATAAATTCATATGCTTTAAAATGGTAGATATCATCACACGGCATTGAAAGGGCTCTCATGGTGGGATGCCGTAGCGTGCTGCGGAAGACAACGGCATGCCGAAGGACACCAGCGCCCGCCAATACTCTATCAAACGCTACTTATAACTGAAATGTGTGTCGGGCAGCAGAAGCTATCGAGGCATACTTCGACGTGACGTGCCATTCCAGCTCCCATTAACCACATTAACCGCTTGCGGTTAGTGTGCGCTGACTGGCGGCAAAACCCTTTGCTATGCCATCCCTGTCTGCGTAGGCCTTAAGTTTAGTGGACAGCGTGATTGATAAGTAAACGAAGATAGTGATAAAATTAGTGTTGTGGGGTAAGAAAGGCAGGCGGCCAGAAAGATGCTTTACTTTGTGAATAATTTATTTCATCAACTCATAAAAACGGTGAAAGAAAACATCGTAAGGAAACCGACATGTCCTAGAACTAAAGTTTCAAAAACATGCGACATCCACTAACCCGCACTCGGCCTGCGTCGTGGATTACGGCCCATTCACTCTCCTAAAGAGGAGGCCTGATTCCCAGTTGTGGGAACATTTTAAGGCTGATTATGCTATACTATGCTAGGGGGTTAAGAAATTCTAAATATTGTTGGTTCAGTAAAGTGTTTTCGTCACATATTTTCGCCCTCAATTGTAAATACACTACAAACCCTGCTGATAAAATATTGATTTTCATTTTTCAGGAGGTTTAAATAAAATTTGTAGCCTGCCAATCAATTTTGGACAATGTTCATTTGGTATTACAAGGTAAGTATATAACAATAATATTTTATCTAGTAACTAAAATGTAAAGAGAACGGATGATAAAATGAGAGAATGTTGAGATGGATGTGTGGTGAGGTGAAAATGAATAAAGTAAGAAACGAATATGTATAAGAGGAAGTTTGAAAGTGGCGCTAGAGACTCAACAGTTGAAATTGAGTCTTGGTATGATCTTCTTCTCGAATCGATGGTTTTCTCTTATCTCAAAGTTTTTGTGCCCCGTATGTTACCACGTTAATAGCGGCGTCAGTGGCGTTCTTTAGGTCCTCCTAAGTGCAGACGTTGGGACACTTTGGGCACTCATAAATGGACCATCGTCTAGTCAGGAGCACCGCACTCGCTCTGGGTGTCGGAAAGGTCTATAATCCCACATTTTGCCAGGGCCTCAAGTCTGCTATTACAATAGTGTCAGAATGGTCTATCATTGATTTCATAATTGTTGATTTTGACAAGTTTGGTAATCTACTAATATAATGGCGTCATTATAACTTTCTAACCACTGACACTCCATTGAAAGAAGTGGCATAGAATGGTAATCTTGTAAATATTGACAAATGAATATCTGATGTATGTGGTAATCTGCTAAAATTTTGACAGTTCCTCTGATCAGTGACCTACCATTAGAACGTCATAGTGCAGTCATTGCTTTTAATAAGTTCGATATTGTCATTCTACCACAACTCTATTACGAGACCATTACCGATCAATGATCGATCATTATGAATTAGCAGATTACGAACTTTTAACAAAATGACAATGTGATCGTGTTGGAATGACGAATTTATAAAAATAGCAGACTTGGGGCTCTGGTCATGTTTTCAACGGCCTACTTGGATGCGCAGTCTATTGATTGCTTTCCATATAAGCCACTGCAGATTGCGTCCGGGTAGCAGATGTTCCTGGGTCTGTACGAAGTCGGGCGGTGGTGACTGGTGTTCCTCCCACAACTTACAGCTCACCGTGGATGGTCGTTCCCGAATAGCCTGTGTGCAGCGGAGACAGCTCTTCCGACTTTTAAGTCTACCCAGAGCTGCTGTATGTTTATAAAGGGGATGTCGGGAATCGGATTCTTGATACCGTTTTTCAAGTCTACATGCAGCATTCAGCAACGGTGGTCATGTGAAGAGGAGGGATGAAACGCATGTTACTAAAAGAGTTCTAAGTAGACTTATGAATGGATGGAGATAAGAAGAAGGCAAAAGAAAAGATGGATAGATTGTGTAAAGAGTTTTATGTAAGAAAAAATAGTCAGGGATAGCGTGACGGTTGACAGGACAAAATGGAAGAAAAAAAACGTGTTACACCGCTCTTAAATAATACGAGTACTTTACATTTAATTAATGTTAAATTATACATTTTGTATATTTCCACCTCCTCTTTGCGTCATACTCTTCAATGGTGAGGGTCGTGACCCTGGTTCATCACTTTCATTCGTTCGATATTCGTCCATCTGTTTCTGTCTCTGGAGGTGTGAAGGGCATTGTACACCTTAGAGTCAAGAGCAGTGCGGATCTGGTAGGGCCATAGTATTGGGCTGCGTCCATGAGGCCTTTTCCCATCCACTTTATCAGTCACGATTGGCCTTTCGAGGTTGCCACCATCTTTCCTTGCAATGTGACTGAAGTATTGTAGAATCTTGCGTAGGCACTCTGATGACAACCGCGAGAAGATTTTATTTATTTATTTAAACTTGATGTACAGTGGTGGTACATAGGCGGACTCAATGCCATAAGGCATTCTCTACCAGTCAACCATTGGGTTAAAAAAAAAAACAACACTGTGGTAGGTGTGCACAATAAATAAATAACAGATATTTGAAATAGAATTTAGTATCGTTAAATTAACCTTTTCAGTAGCGTAATTAGAGACAAAAAAACGGCGTTTGCTCGGGGTCTAATGAATTAAGTGGCTTATAATAATAAAATACATATATATGCTAATATAATCTTCTACTATATAAAAATAAGTCGGGTTTTCCTTCCTGACGCTATAACTCCAGAACGCACGAGCCGATTTCCACGGTTTTGCATTCGTTGGAAAGGTCTCGGGCTCCGTGAGGTACTATAAAGTAAAGAAAATTCAGGAAAAATTTCAACAGAAAAGCGGGAAAATCTTTTTTAGTGGCGAAACGGAGTTCGCCGGGTTTGCTAGTAAACTAATATAAATACTATAATAAATATGAAAACATTGAGATTTTGTGTTTGAATGAGATTTTGATTTTCTTATATATTTCAGATACGCTCATATACCCACTATAAACTCCTGTGTGGTGTTTACTTTCGGAGGCTGCGGGGGCAACAATAATAACTTCAAAACGCTTTGGGATTGTGAAATGATGTGCCCTGTCCAGAAATCTGATTTCAAGAGCGAAAGCGATGATTTTTTGTCTTTTAGAATAAAGCACTAATAAATTTCATGCTAATGTTTTTTCCTTTAAAATGAGCTGTGGTGGCCGAGTGATAACGGCCCCGACTTACAAGCTGCAGGTCGCTTGCTCAAACCCAACCAGGCGCATTACTTTGTGTAATTTATTTTATCACCACTGTTCTCAAAACGGTGAAGGATAACATCGTGAGGAAACCGGCTTGTCCTAGAACCAAAAATTCGAAGACATGTGACATTCACCAACCCGCAAACAATAATTACTTGAGCAAAATCCGGTAAAATACACAAAAATAGTGAGCCGAAATCACGCACGCACCAAGAATTTCACGGTGACTGTCAAACCGAAAAAAATATAGCAGACTATGCTATAAAATGCTATGTAATGCGTTCAATTTGTAGGAAATATATCCAAGAACGAAAATAATCAAACTTGTTCATACAAAAGTGGTCTCTCATCATCTTCCTGCCCTTGTCCCATCTTATTTGGGGTCGGCGCAACACGTTTTTTTCTTCCATTCTATCCTGTCAACCGTCATACTATCACTAAGTTCCTTTTCTTTCATATCACTGTTCACACAATCCATCCATCTTTTCTTTGGCCTCCCTCTCCCTCTCCACCCATCCACATGTATACTCATAACTCTTTTAGTAACATGCGTTTCATCTCTCCTCTTTACATGACCATACCAAGACAAACGATTCCCCTTCCACTTTTCAGTCACTGGCGCCACTTTCAAACTACCTCTAATATATTCATTTCTCACTTTATCCATTCTCGTCACACCACACATCCATCTCAACATTCTCATCTCCGCTACATGCAATCTTTTTTCATCCGTCTTTTTCGCAGCCCAACATTCTGATCCATACAGTATGACAGGTCTTATCACGGACTTGTAGATTTTACCCTTCAACTTGAGGGGCATTCGTGGGTCACAAATTGTTCCAGTGACCTGTCGCCATTTCATCCATCCTGTATTGATCCGATGTGATACGTCTCGGTCTACCTCGCCATCTCCTTGGATAAGCGACCCGAGGTACCGAAAGTCGGAGCAGATTGGTATGGGCGTTCCAGCGAGAGCTAAGGGCATAGGACCAGAGAGACCACCGAAATCGCAGAACAAGTATTCCGTTTTGGTTCTACTCAATTTCAGGCCAACACTCTCCAGTCTGTGCCACCACACCTCCAATCTGTTCTGGACCTCTAGGCCACTCTCGGCAACCAACACAATGTCATCGGCAAACAGCATACACCAGGGAGCCTCTTCCTGAATGTCCGACGTCAAAGCGTCCATTATCATCAGAAAGAGGTAAGGGCTGAGAGCCGACCCTTGATGTAAGCCGACAGCCACATCGAAGCTGCCAGTGTTGCCCACTGTAGACCGGACTTGGGTACTGCATCGACTGTACATCGCTCGGATCAACTGCACATACTTCCCAGGCACACTTTTCTCCTTAAGGGCCCACCACAGAACCTCACGAGGTACCTGGTCGTATGCCTTTTCGAGGTCGATGAATACCATGTGCAAGTTTTTTTGCGCACCTCTGTACATTCAGTCAAAAAAGTATCGGGAATGGATGATTTGTTTATGGTTCCAAATTCAAATTTTTTTTTTTTTGTAGTTGTTAGATTGGCACAACTGTTTTCCATTTTGGCGCGGAATTTGAGTTGCATCTGTTATTTATATTAAATACAGTGCTGGTTTTAGTAATATCATATATAGTGTGTATTGCGAATTTCATAATGGACAAAAATATCGAACAGAGTTTGTCTTAAATTTTGCATCGCCAATGGAATTTCGTGTTCGGAGTCACTGAAAATGTTACAGAAGGCTTACGGTGAATCGACTTTATCAAAAACTCGCGCTTATGAGTGGTTCAAAGCATTCAAAAGCGGTCGAGATGTGATGGAAGATTTGCCTCGCTCTGGTAGGCCGTCAACGCGTGCAACTGAAGTTAACATCGCAAAAGTGAAGAAAATAGTGACTGAAAATCCCCATTCAACTCTGAGAGAGATAGCCGCCGAACTTTCTGTATCTCACGAGTCGATCCGTACCATTTTAACTAATCATTTGGGTATGAAACATGTTGCTGCTCGGCTAGTCCCAAAAGATCTGAATTTTCCCCAAAAACTCAATCGCATGAAAGTCGTTGAGGACATGCTAGAACGAGTCAGTTCGGACCCAACATTCATGAAACGCATTGTAACTGGTGACGAGACGTGGGTTTACGAGTTTGACATGCAAACTAGTCAACAAGCTTCGGAGTGGCGCCTTCCAACTGAACCGAAACCGAAAAAACCACGCCAAAGTCGATCAAAAGTCAAAGTCATGTTGACTGTTTTCTTTGACTATCGCGGTGTTGTGCACTCTGAATGCTCACCGGAAGGTCTAACGGTAAATAAAGAATATTATTTGAGCATAATGCGGCGTTTAAGAGAGCGAATTCGACGAAAAAGGCCAGATTTGTGGAAAGAAAATTCTTGGATTTTGCACCACGACAATGCGCCTTCGCACAAGGCTATCATTGTGAACGAATTTTTGACCAAACACTCAACAAATACCATCCAGTAACCACCATATTCACCAGATATGGCTCCTACTGACTTTTTTCTTTTTCCTAAACTCAAATTACCACTTCGTGGCACCCGTTTTCAAACGATAGAAGACATAAAGGAGAATTCGCGGCGAGAACTGAACTCAATTCCGGAAGCATCGTTTAAAAAATGTTTTGATGAAAGGATTATATTTATATTTATATTATTCGTTGGCGCAAGTGTATCGTTTCTAAAGGAGCATACTTTGAAGGTGATAAAATAAATTTGGATGAATAACAGACATTTTGTTATTATATACATATTCAGACTTGACAGAGTAGTATTTCTCGCACAGCTGGTGTATAGCAAAAATGGCATCCGTTGTACCCCGACCAGGCATAAAACCGAACAAAAGTGGTCTCTAAGCATTTAAAATAGGGCCTACAATGATGTGGAAGAGAGCGAAGCCGGCGTTCGCTCGAGGATCGGGAAGAAGTAGAAATACCAATGTTCGAATTTTGAATTTCCCTCCACGTTTTTACACACTATTGTCTGCATTTCTTCTGAGGTCTCCTTTGGCAGGTCTGCTGGAAGAAATTTCTTTTTGAAATAAGCAATACCTTTGTACAAATTTTTATAATGTTTCTTTTTCTATGTATATGTGTGTATAAAGTATATATGTGTATATATAAAATAAACATTGTGTGTCAATTAGGTCCAGTTCAGCATAATGCCAGGCCACTACGTAGCAGTTGCCTGACGTTGGTTTTCAACTGAACCTTGCTATGATTCTACGGATGTTAATCAGTTTGTTAGGTGTGAGGTAAATAAATATATGAATATTATCACTAGCTTCTGCCTGCGGCTTCGCCCGCGTAAAAGTAGGTTTCTCCATACAAACTTTCAACCCCCGTTTTACCCCCTTAGGGGTGGAGTTTTGTAAAATCCGTTTTTAGCAGATGTCTATACTCTATACGGAGCCTACCTACCACATTTTAAGCTTGTAAGTGTTATAGTTTCTGAGATTTCGTGATTAATCAGTGAGTGGTATTTCGCTTTTATATATATATAGCATAGTCGGCCTTATAATGTTCCCACTGTTGGGACTCAGGCCTCCTCTCTAGGAGAGGGTATGGGCCGTAATCCACTACGCGGGCCCAGGGCGGGTTGGTGGATGTCACATGTCTTCGAATTTTAGGTTCTAGGACATGCCGGTTTCCTCACGACGTTTTCCTTCACCGTTTTGAGAGCAGTGGTGATGAAATAAATTACACAAAGTAATACGTCTGGTTGGACTTGAACCAGCGACCTACAATTTGTAAGTCGGGGCCGTTACCACTCGGCCACCACTGCTCTCCTCGGCCACCACTGCTCATGACATATATCTAGTTAGTATAAATTAGTGTATAGTAAACGATAAATAATAGATAGTATTTAGTGATAGACGTATATGAAACAGGAAAAAACAGACTAAGAATAAAAAAGTCATCAAAACTATATGTAAATTCAATCGCACAGTCCTTACAGCTGGCATAAAACCGGCCCAGAGCGATTCAACCCAACGTAGTATGAAGCTATACACCCTATATAGCTCCATCCCTTTAACAATTCAATTTAGGACGTGCGAAGAGCTGGTGGTAGGGCTGTTACATAGCTCGTAGAACAGATGGTTGATGAGGACGAAAGGAGTGGCGACGAAGAAGACGAAGAAGAAGAAGTGCAGCGATGACCGATGACCTGGTGAGGGTCGCGGGAATCCGATGGATGCGAGACGCACAGGACCGGTCCTTAAGGCGACAATTAGAGAGGGCTTTGTCCAACAGTGGACGTCTTTCAGCTGAAATTATGAATGATGATGATGGTAGGGCATACGGTCTTAATCATCTGGAAATTAAACCCAGGAGCCTACGTTCAACAGTCGCGATTGCGACCACAATGCCAATAGGACAATACCAGCACTTATAAATCTGATTTTAATTAACAAAAGACTAAAGGAATGCTCATTATGAAACATCCGACATAGACGTATAGAATTGGATTAAGCGTTACCTGCCTGAATGAGAGGTCAAACAATCGTTCAGCCAGTTGTTGTCTTTTTCATTTACTCAACTGATTTATGACATATGACGAAATTATGTATGATTGGTTTGATTGGTCTTAATCATGTGAGTGTCTCTAAATACATAACAGTAATCAAAATTCGATATGGTGACTAACAGACATTATATTGTAGAAAAGAAGAAACAAAAAACCAATGAATCATGACATGAATAGGTCTTAAAATATCGTCAATTTTTTAAAATTGTATTTAATTTTAAATGGTCAATTAGAAACTATAACGATTTAAAGTTAATGTCGTATGAAAATAAACGACCTTAAGGGATGTTTCTAAGAATAAAACACGCGATATGAAGTTGATGGCATCAAGTCTCAGATTGAACCAAAACAACTACTGTAAACTTCTTGAAAAGTTTAGCGAGTTTTAATAGAACTCTGATTGGTGACCAATAGTAAAACATATTTGATGCATTAGCTTTATCTCTTTCTACGGATTAGTGTATTTTGTGACGGTAATACTCAGTCCAGTCATCTAAGTCTATGAACAATCACAATTCAATTAAACAATTGCATACCAGACAATCCAAACGTAAACAAAAACATATCTATGAGAAACAATTGACTGTCTATTATCATAACCATTAATTATATTGACATCGATGACAAGACGACAGGCCATAATATATTATAACCGAAGTGTGCGTTTCAAAAACCATTTCTCTATATTACATATTGTTTCTTATTTAGTAACATAAATAAATAAAATAAAATAAATTTAATTCAGTTAACCTTGATCCATATTATAATCAAAACATGTCAAATCAATACAATAAAATTAAAATAAAATTCAAAACATATTTAAAATTGGAATAAAAATTAAAATAAAAACTAATAGGCCGCCAATTGTATGTTTTTTTTTTGTATTACAATTTCAATTTAAAAATGTGTAATCTTGGTATACAATAAAGTATATATAAATATATAAATAAAATTAAAACCAGAATAAGATAATTTTAAATTAAATTTTTTATTTAAGTGATTGAAATGGTACTCATAATTCTATATTACGATTAATTTCATAGCTTAACTGCAAATATCATAAGATACAACAGCGTTAGTTAATGACATTGCCGTGGCCAAATACTGGGCCATGTAAGGAATTTAATCAAGAAAATATCCTACTGTTTTCACAATCAACACTCTAAGAAGAATATGAGAATATTTTTAGTGCTGTGTTTGTACTTTGTGTTTGCATCAGCGAGCCACCAAAATGGAGAGACGGGTCCAGGAGTTGTCACAATTGAAGGTAATAATTACTTTAGAACGGATGGTGGGTGGGGCCGAAATGTTCTAGACCTGTACCTTGACGTTTAAAGTAAGATTGTTTCATTCTTATTTCCAGTGTGGGTAAGAGATGGCGCTAGACGACCTGTATAGCTCTGTCTCTTACCCACACTGAAATAAGAATGAAATAATCTTACTTTGAACGTTATGGTAACTCCGTTGGAGTGGTAACTGCGCACCGGAAGACGCAGCGTTGGAAGGCCTTCTACAAGGTGGACCGCTGACCTGGTAAGGGTCGCGGGAATCATCATCATTTCAGCCGTAAGACGTCCGTTGTTGGACATAGGCCTCCTCCAAGTGTAAGTCTAGTGGTTAATTCTACGTCGACCGTTGATTAAACCGTTGACTTACGAGTTGGTCATGGGTTCAAACCCAGCCAGGCGCATTACTTTGTTTAATTTATTTCATCACCACACTGCTCTCAAAACCCTCGGTGAATGAAGTCCATGGAGCTGGTCCATGGAGTTTCTTGCATATTCTTCTCCATAGAGATCTACACTTTGGAATGTGCAATTAGCATCATTTTTTTCTGACTGACATTTCAAAAGTGCCTGTAAATGGTTTATTGAAAAAAAAATGCTTTGACTTTGGCTTTGAAAACATAGTAAGGAAACCGGCATGTCCTAGAACCAAAAAATTCGAAGACATGTGACATTCACCAACCCGCACTGGGCCCGCGTGGTGGATTACAGCCCATTCCCTCTCTCAGAGAGGAGGCCTGAGTCCCAGCAGTAAGAACACAAGGCTGATTATGCTATGTTATGCATCAATTATAATTATATTATTTTGTAATATTGACCTTACATTACTGGTTTTTTTTAGGTTCACGAACCGATATATACATGAACAACAAAACTGAAAACTTAGCTAGTACAACACAAGATAATTTGCATCAAATTACGCCTACTACAACCCCCGAAATACCTGCAGCTTTACCCCATCCTCTAATACGCTCCAACAGAGCAATAAAACGTCCCAACACTGAACCAAAGTGGCAAAAGAGAACAACCATACGTCGCAAGGGAACAGCAAAACGTCGTATAGCCACTACAAAACGTCGGAAGAAAAAGATACCTTTGCGTCGTCGCAAGCCCACAGCAACCACTTCAGTGCCATCACGCCGTGGAGTGCACAACAGTAAGCATAACATCTTCATATGTATATTTCCTTATCCTTACATACATTAAACAAACTGCCCCACCGCGTCTGTCTGTGGGTTTTTTTTTTTAGTTGGGAAAATCATCTAATGACAAATTCCGCTCTTGGGCGGAGCGGGAGATAGTGTCAGACTTTTACTGACTAAAAACCCACTTCTGTTCCTTCTTTGCCTTCATCACACTACCCGTGGGTCTGTCTGTGGGTGCGAACGCGATAACCTCAAAACCTACTAAAAGGATTTTCATGCAGTTTTCACCAATATACAGAGTGATTCATGAGGAAGGTTGTGTTGGTATGTGTGTAGTACGATCATAATTCAGGTGTCTTCAAAGCTAGAGTGAATAGGCTCTTAATAAACTAGTGCTCTTCACCATCACCGACTGCATCACTGCTTAACATCAGGTGGGATCGCAGTCATGCACTGCCCCTCTAGCCAAGTTACAATCGTATCGTTCGCGCCGAACGCCTCGAGTAGGCCACGCCTCCGATTCCTTTGTTCTGACGTCATCTCAACGCTCAGTCACGTGGTCAGAACAAAGGAATCGGAGGCGTGACCTACTCGAGGTGTTCGGCACGAACGAAACGATTGTAACTTGGTTAGGGGGGCTGGTTATTAAAAAAACTAGTTATGAACTTTATTTTCCTTTGTCAGTCTCTACTCCTATTATCTGGGGTCAGGTCTCCTCACAGTCCTCACAATTCTGCGCCAGGATAATTTATCCTCGGTTGTCGATTTTGGGAAGTAGGCTTTCTTGCTGCTTATGAATGAATATATCAAGCAACATTAGAAATGAAGCACGAACCCTAGCTTCGCAAATCGCGTCACCTTGTTAAAACGCCCCCTTAACTTATTTCATTTGTTTTCGCCGCAGTTGCTGTCACTCGCTCGTCGATTAATCGTGTGGGCCACGACCGAGCAGCTGTAACTACACGCCGTATACCTACTGGAGCAAAGATTACGAGTACTACAAAACGGATGATGACTACTACGAAACGGATCATGCCTACTACAAAACGAATTAAGCCTACTACAAAACGAATTAAGCCTACTACAAAACGAATTATGCTTACTACAAAACGGATCATGCCTACTACAAAACGGATTATGCCTACTACAAAACGGATTATACCTACGGCAAGACGGGGTATGCCTACTGCAAGACGGGGTATGCCTACTACAAAAAGGATTAGGCCTACTACAAAACGGATTACGCCTACTGCAAGACGGGGTATGCCTACTAAAAAACGGATCATGCCTACAACAAGACGAACTCGGCCTACTACAAAACGGGCCAAACCTACTACAAGACGGACGTCTAATACCAGTACAACACGACGTGTGACAAAACGACGTAAGAAAAAACCAAAACGCCGCAAGAAACCTAAACTTCGAAATCTAATAAACCGTGATTTAAAAATTTCCTAGAAAATTACTCTTCACGTCTTTTAATTGTAGGTTAGTTCAATTATATAGTTCAATTATTTTTATTTGGGTGCTCGTAGATAAGTAATAAGAGGTCGGAATTAGGTAGAGTTATTCATGTACTTGCATCGAAATGTTGATGTTAATATGGATCTTCCCGGGATTTCTAATGAAAAATGTGAGCTGTTTCGAAGGATGTTTGGTGAACAGAGTAATAGCATTTTGCAGTGATATTCTATGAGGAGTCTGTGAGCCTGTGAGCACACCACGTTTTTTAAACGCGCCGTTGACGCGTGTTTGTAGCAATACAGACGTGATACGCACGCAAGTCAGACGCAGCCTGGTAGACCTTTAATAGAATAAAAGCGCGCTGTCGACGCAGGTTTCTAAAACGCGCGTCAACGGCGCGTTTAAAAAACGTGGTGTGCACAGGCCCTAACAAAGCCACAATGTCGCAATGTAAGAAGTTTAGTAAAAACTGTTACCATTGCACATAGTACGATTATTCCAGTAAAAAAAATTCAATTTATGAACGGGGCATAACAAGGCAATACCCATAGTACTTTTGCTATATCTGCCAGTTTTTATTATTAAACTAGCTGACCCGGCGAACTTCGTACCGCCTAAAAGTCAATGAGTTTAGTATATCTTTCGATGTAGTCAACCGATTGCGATGAAACAAATGCTAAGTAATATATCAAATTACATACAATTTTAATGTATAAAAGTTATCTACATCGATATCGTACATTTTACGTGATGCGCGCACAACCAAAAACTTCTACAGATTTATTATAATGTATGTATATGCCGTGGCAAGATTGTAGAAATTGATCACTTCATGATATGATAAATCAATCCATTTAATGATATGTCGATCCTCGTTTGGCCTTATCATTGATGTAGGATTTATATGATAGTAAAAAGTCTAAAGAAAGTAGGCCAAACGAGGATTGAAATATCGTCAATCTTTAACATTTAAAACGATCTGGCCAATTTTATTTGGCCATTTCATAAAGTGATCAATTTCTATGATCTAGCCACGACATATACTAATACATCATGAAAAAAAATCACAAGGTTTTATTCCAATAACCCATCGAATTATTTTTATTTTTTGATTCTGTCATATTTTTTACTTTTAATTAATTTTGGCGGCACGGATGGCGCAGTTGTTAAGCGATTGGCTACTGCGAGCGGGTCGCAGGTTCGATTCCGCGGGAATAAATATTTGTATAGCCTACAGATAGGTATACCGGCCCCCCTAGCCAAGGTACAACCGTTTCGTTTCGATTCTCTCTTCGTTGATCGCCTCGAGTCGGCCACGCCTCCTATTCCTAAGTTCTGACAACGTGACTGAGCGTTGAGATGACGTCATAACAAAGGATGGATGGCCGTGGCCGACTCGAGGCGATCAACGAAAAGAGAATAGAAACGAAACAATTGTAACTTGGCTAGGGGAGCTGGTTGGAGTGGTTTGTGTACGTGAATTTACATGTTTGTTAACGTGGCAAAGTTTTTTTTTAAATAGAAGAAATAAACAAATACAAGGAATTATTGTGTTAAGTGGGTTTAGGAATATTTTATTACCGTAATCTACTTATGTCATTATTTTAGCATACTGTAAAGTTGCTTCTTATTTGTAAAAAATAAATACAAATTATTGTTTTCTTTTAAATGTCTAACACCTGCCCTGTCCCAGTGTTCCCATATAGATTATGTTTCCTATAGGAAAGTGTTTATTTCGATGTACAAAAGAAGCGTTTAAAATATGACAACTTCGTTCCATTACACCCTGCATTTAAATTAAAACTGAAGAATTCTGAGTGATACAATGAAATATTATATTTTATTTTTTTAATCTACATCTACACTAATATTATATAGAGGTACAGTTTGTTTTTGATTTTATGTTTTTTGTTTGTAGGAGGTAATCTCTGAAAGTACTGCCCCCCTAGCCAAGTTACAACCGTTTTGTTAGAAACTACAAAAAAAAATACTATTTATTATTATTTGGTTTCAATAAATAGTATTTATGTGAGGTAAAAAAAATCTTTTTTTTTAAACTGCTTGAATCAAAAAACTTAACGTCAAATCTAGAACAAGGTTTTTTTTTAATATCGTCATCTCAAGACATTTTTTTTCCAAACAACGAGCTATTGTCGATTTTCCTTAATCGCTAATTCATTTTCTTTATCCGCAATTAAATATCTACTATTAAAGTATCGATATTATCCTTAATCCATTAGGTACCTACTTTTCATTAATTAGTACTATTATATGCCAACTGTCTCATAAATTAATAATTGTTTGAGCGAAGACCTTTACTGCACCAAAGATTCAATATAAAATGGAGTGCTACATAATCCCCAAAAAAAATTTCGTAGAAAAAAAAAGTGGCACACACAAAAAGGCTGCCAGGCTGAAATGGGATTAGGCGAGGGGTCACATCAGCTGCATGCATTCTGACCGTTGGACCAGAGTCTCTACAAAGTGGGTACCTGAGGTTGGACGACGCCGCCGAGGTTAACCTGGGAAGAGATAGCGATATGACGTAGACACCTAGTAGCTCGAGAAAAGAATACCTGGAAGAATTTGGGGGAGGCCTTTGCCCAGCAGGAGGAAAGTATAGCCGAAATAAAATAAAAAATAAAAACATGGAAGTTTATTGCACACAGGCGCACTCTCTATTCCTATACTCTTATAGTCGGATAAGAAGGTAATCCAAGACGACCAGGGAGAGATCAGGTGCAGGACTAACAAGTTTACGTGCTTTCGTACTAATATATTTGTACACCAATATCATTGGTAGGACATTGAGCACGACCAAAATATTTATTAAAGACGTTTATTGTAATACCTATGTTCACAAATAAAGATTGATTGATTGATTTTCTAAGGCGTTCCAAAAACTGAGCAGCTGAGAGTAATTCCTAATGGAAAAATACAAAAGCACTTTTTGTCTGACCTGAGAATCGAACGTAGAATCAATTACTCAGCAGTGACGCTTGCGACCGCGACATCAACGAAGCAGAAACCTACACCAACGCAGAGTATTTTTTTTTTTGGATCAGAAATCATCAAATAATTTATCCCGCTCTGTGAGAAGCGAGAGGGAGTGCCAGTCTTTTGATGACTAAAACTACCTGTGTTCCGAAAAAAATGCACGCTTTCCGTGAAATATGCCACTAAGTTCAGCCAGTAAGTACTCCATTTTCTTCATACTCTGTGTCAAATAGTGACAATGTTTCCCTAACCTTGTGACAATTTCATTGATAAAACTGTTTAAAACAATTGGTATTTAACAGTTGTCTTGATTTCAGTCTCAACTAGCCTTCCTTGAAGAACTAGAAAATATTTTCAACCAAAAACCTTTCGACTCAAAAAAATTATTGAACGTTTTGTCATAATTCTCGAATATTCTCGATAACGTATCTATTCAATGGTGGATTGTTTTTTGAAACACTAGCACTTGCTTTAAAGTAACTTTTTTTTAAAGTGTTTGCCATTTAATCTAAAATAATGTCGCAGTTTTGGAGTCTCTGTACGTTTCTTACTCTCATCGGTTTGGCGACAACACAACAAATAAATGGTACGTATCACGATTATTATCCTGATTGCTCTCACTCAATAATTGTTCATAATTATGCGTAAAATGACCCCTTTTCACAAGTAGTTTATAGTTTTTACCCAATGTGGCACTTATTTTATTTTAGAACATTATATTGTTTGTTTATTTATTACGTATTTTATTTTAATAAATTATACACCAGTAAGTACATAAAAAATAATATTTAGTTCAATTATACAGACTGTTTGGTGCATCGTGTCGCAAATTAAAATGGTCAACGGGAGGGGTCATCTGCTATCCTTTCAGACCCCTAAACACTTCTCATGCCCCGAGGATTTTTTTTCATCGACTTTTAATTGTTTTGTGAAAATAAGACCCAAATTTTTCATTCAAATACAATTTTTTTTAAATATATAAGGAGTATACTCTGAATTTTTTTTTTTTAGATGTTTATTGTATTAGAGTACTTTTAAATTTAAAATTAGTGACATTAGCTATCTAGTTTTTTGTTTTTTTAATTTACCCACAAAGTTTTGGACTTAAATTGAAGCTGTCCATGTCATAGCTATTTACATGGCTATAAAAAACAAAACAAAATGAATTCGGTATCCGGAATCTTCCAAGTTCCTCAAAAATTCTCGAATTTATCCCCTTGCTAGTTTTTTTTTTTTTTTTTAATCCCCTTGCTAGTGATGTGCCACATGCCATAAAAATCTTTTTATGACTTTGTAAATTCGCTTGAATGGTGAATCGAGTCATATATGACTAATATTCAAAATTATGATTTAAAAATATTTTTGCTTAAATAATACCAGAAAAACCTATTAAAAATGTTATATCACTCTTATAAGGTAAAATCTGTCTTGTGTCTCACTTTCACTTGTATGATATTCCTCCAACCGTTTCTGTCTCTGGCGGCGTGAAGTGTAATGTATGTATACCGTAGAGTCAAGAGCGGTGTGGATCTGGTCAGGCTTTTTCCCATCTACTTTACCGGTCACGATGAGCCTTTCGAGGTTGCGACCGTCTTTTTTTGCAATGTGACTGAAATACCTATTGCTGAACCTTGCGAAGACACTTGGTAGACAGCCGTGAGGAGATTTGACTGGAGTTTCTACACTATACATATATAGGTGTTGGTCACTGCCACATTCCACCATCCTACATACTTATTAAAAACCAGCTTCTGCCAGCGGCTTCGCCCGCGTGTATGTCGGTTTCTCCATACAAATTTGGACCCCCGTTTCATCCCCTTAGGGGAAAATTTCGGAAAATCCGTTCTTAGTGGATGTCTACACCCTATAAGGAACCTACCTGCCAAATTTTAAGTTTGTAGGTGTTATAGTTTCTGAGATTTCATGATTAATCAGTGATTGGTATTTCGCTTTTAATTATAATGGAAGACTAGCTGACTCGGCGATCGTACCGCCTAATAATGTGATAAATGAAGAATAGCTCGACCGATTTTGTGCAAACTTCTCATAAACTATCTACTAAATAGTCCGAACAAAGTCTAAACATTTGGTTTGGATAGGTGAGCCAATTCTTGAGTTATAAAATCACAACGAAAAGTGGCATTGATTTTTATTTATATATATATATTTGTACACAGGTGGCAGCTGTCAATTGCCCATCGATCCAGGCTACTGTGGCGTGCTAACTGTTTTATCCACACCTTCTATAAGGTAAGACGACAGTTTGTATTTTTGTGTGTGTGTAAATTTGTTACTCTCAAATAGCTGGACAGACGTGGATGAAATTTGGCACACGGGTAGACGGTGTCCTGGAAAAGCACGTTAGATACTTTTTATCTTTGAAGATTATTTGGATTTTTTTTACTTGCAAGTTAGTTTGAAAACTTTAAAAATTATACAATCCCGCGCGTCATTGCTAATATCTGTATTCCATTCATTAGCAGTTCTAAGTCCGTATATGTCATTAATATTGTATACTATTTGAGACACATTGTTTCTACGGTAGAACTCTTATTCTAAACGAATTCGAGTTTTCTTACATTTTATACAAAAATGGATAAAAATGCTGCGATAACTCAGAAAACATAAAATACAAGTAAAATAGAAAATATAAACTAAAAAAAAAATGATAAACATAATTATATATTTCTAAATATATATATTGTTTCGAATTAGAACAACATTAACAATAGTAATGTTGTTCTAATTTGAACATTCCCCCCCCCACACGTAAAGTGGAAAATGTTATTTTTTTCGTTTCAACCCTAACGTGTGATATATTGTTGAATAGGTATTTAAAAATGAATAGGGGTTTACTGAAATCATTTGTTGATAATGTTAATATTTTGGGAAAAAATTGCTCCAAAAGTAAAAAGAAGTGTGTCCCCCTCTAACTTTTCAACTATAAGTTTAGAAAATATGAAAAATTAGTAACCCAATTTCCCGAGAGATGGCGCTGTACTTTGGGCTACTTCGCTCTGGAAAGATTTTTCCTAAGTTGATGAGGTCGGGACAGGTATGAGCTATTATATTGAATTTTTCGTTTGGTCTCTGGTTGGCATTGGTGTTATTTGTTCTTGCTCGTTGTCTGTCGTTCATTAACTCTTAAGTGGGGACACTTATTGTGACGGACGAGAAACTACGGAACCATACACTGTGTATCGGTTTTTTTTTGGTATTAAAATGTCATACATCAGACGTTTACGTAATAAGCTAATTCCCGCTTTACTCATTTCCAGGTACGGATACGACAGGAGCACTACTCGCTGCATCCAGTTCACCTACTCCGGCTGCGGCGGCAACACCAACAGGTTTACCAGCTACAACCAGTGTCTGACCACTTGCTACTATTCGCAAGGCTCCTTAAGCCAGCTTGTCAACTTGTTCGGATCTTTAGTCAGTCAGTTTACTTAGAACAATACATTTTTATAAGTGATGTTTTGTTTTTTATTTTATCTCTAGTTACTAGCTACTGTGCCAGCTTTTTTAATATTAGTGTGATTTTTATTATCTACGAAAAAGATGCCATATTGGCGTTGCTACGCTGTGTCGTCGAAAAGCAATGATTTCAACGCAGTCAATGCCACACGAGCGCTGCGTCGGCGCTGAGTTAGAGCGGGGACACACGAACGGTGCGGCGCCGCAGCTTTGTTATGTCACAGCGGCGGCGCCGGTGCCCCAGTCTGTTAATAATGTTCCCTTTCTTGCGACATATAAACAGCTGAGTGGTGCCGCAATGACGTCTCGACGCATTCACCCCTCCCCGCCTCGTCTCGGTGGTTGCAAATCCTGTGCGGTGCCGCAGCGCATTGCAACGTCGGAGTGGCACCGCTCAATGTTTATGTCTATTCAAAACGCTGCTGGGACGCCGGCGGCGGTGCCGCTGCGACATAACAACGTTGTGGCGCTGCACCGCTCGTGTGCCCCTTCACTAAGCTAGGTTAGTGAAGGTGCACACAATGCTCAACCTATTCTTTTACGCCGCCGTCCGCATTTTAACGCATCATGTGACATATCGTCACTGCTCCGTCGACGCAGCACCAACGCAACGTACAGACAACGCTCGTGTGGCCCCTCTCAAAGCAGTAGTAGCCTTACGTACTGTTTACGATATAAAATCAAATTTATGCGCCATAAACGGAGCCTAAATTTGACTCGAAGTTTATTTTAAAATTTTCTAATATTATTAAGATACTTCTATATAAGATATTAATATACTATATATATACAATTATAAATCTTTACTAATAAATATTATAGCCTAATAGGTATAGTACATACAAACTGAAGTTATGTACAAACGGGTAGAA
Source organism: Mythimna vitellina (assembly GCA_949316375.1). Lineage (NCBI taxonomy): Eukaryota > Metazoa > Arthropoda > Insecta > Lepidoptera > Noctuidae > Mythimna > Mythimna vitellina. Next base: position 5,723,145 of record OX438711.1, on the reverse strand, counting down.
AAGAAAAGGGCATCAAAAAATTCTTAGAATTTTGGTTTTTTCACTGCTCGAAGGGGTGGCAGACCTAAGTATTTACTTTTAATTTCTGCTTGATACCTGCACGCATTTTTGAGAAAAAGTGTATTGAAAGGACAGGGACGACAAAGTCACAGTATAAATATGAAAATATGGATTCCATATCTTTACTGTGACAAAGTGATCCTGTACGGGTTTCATTTTTTATTTAGGTGTATAGATGACCCAGTCAGGCTCAACGGAGACCGTTGTACAGTCTCCTCAGGGATGTGAGTGATGTGAATGATTTTAGAGGTAACGGGGCCCCTTCTATGTGCTAATGGTGATCACCGGTGTAGTTTTAATGAGGTCCTATGTTACACTGCGGACTTATCCCCAAAGTCAGGGCGCCTTTTGAAGGTTTTACCTCAAAAACAGAAAAAAAAACGGTTTATAGATGACCGAATATTACATAGTATCGGAATCATGCCCGGAAACTCAGTGAATGTGTAACTGTAATTGTAGTGAACAAACAGTAGTACCTAAAGTCTAACAATGGAAAAGTAAACATTGATTACAGGGTGTGAGGCGTACTAATCGAAGACTAGTTTCTACTAACGTTTAAGGATACAAACCGGGCAAGTGCGAGTCAGACTCGCGCACTGAGGGTTACGTACAAACTTGAAAGGTAAATTGCGGTTTAAGTTTTATGACGTATTAAAAAAAAACTACGTTTCGGAAAAAAGTGGCTGTGACATACGGACGGACAGACAAACAGACATGACGAATCCGTTTTTTGCCATTTGGCTACGGAACCCTAAAAAGTATTCTATGTACTTTCCAGTGCATGGTTTAATTGTTGCCCAAGTGTTGTTCGAAGGTTTGGAACAGTTTACCTGCAGTGGTTCCCGTCTGATTATAATGTAGGTGTGTTCATGGCTAGAGTGAATAAAGTAGTGCGATTCACCACCAACGATTGCATTACTTGTTACTATCAGCTGGAATCGCAGTCAAGCACTAGTTTATATAATTTAAAAAAAGTCACAAATAGATAGGCAATGAAGTAATGAGTAGTGACAGAGTTAAGAGGGTCCTTTTCCACTCGCCTATCGTCAACATCGAGCTTGGTTTAAAAGCTTGTTGCTCCATCTAACGCAATCCTACGCAATGTTTGATGAACAGACAATGCAAAAAAAGAGAGATAACGCCTGAAAACTCTGTTGGCATTCGGTAATTCCATGATTTAGGTACTCAAATATTACAAAACTCGTTCCAGGAAATACGCGTTTTTTTTTTAAACCTTTAAAAGTTTTTCAGAAAAATTGTCGTCATTTAGAATCTCGATTTAATTTAATTTTTTATATTTTCTATACTTATAATACTTAAATCTGTAGAAGTGAAAATTCTGTAAATTAAAAAGGAAAAGGCAGGGGGTGTTACTAGACCAACACCGAACCCAAAAATGTAATTTAAAAAATTTTGTCTGTCTGTCTGTCTGTTTGTTCAGGCATCACGCAAAAACTACCGGTTCGATTACGATGAAACTCTATATATATCCTGAGAACCACACTGGGTACTTTTTATCCCGTAATATACAATAAAAACAAACTTAATTTTTCGGTTCGATCCCTAGACCCGATTACTGTACCAACCGCAAATAATAAGTTTGTCGTAGGTTACGTCGCCCGCAGTGGAGTTCACTAAGGGGCACTGCACACGGCTAAGATACTATAATATTTTATCTTAGGATACAATATCGCTCGCCATACAATTCAATGGACTATCACACACGACGAAGAAAATAAATAATATTTCATATTTTCTTATCTCAAATAACCTAATAAAAACATCTTCGACTTCTACGCGGACGAAGTCGCGGGCAAAAGCTAGTTTTTAATATATGAGTACATTATGGAGGGTCAAAGTTCACGTTAAATAGCAGATTTTCTGAAGTCTTTACTAGATAGAGGTCGCTTGCGTGAAGCTTACATATAAAACTCTGTTGACAAAACTACAACGACATTATGGCATATATGTCGCTGAAGCTTTACGCAGGCATACACCAAGCGTATAGTGAAAAATACACGTCTATGAAGCTGCGCGTCCGTAGACAGTAGGCTTTACGATTTTGACAGGAACATTTAGGTATGAGTCACGATTTGGCTTTGATATGATTTAGTAAGAATACTATTAAGATGAGTGAGCAGTGGTGTCCGAGTGGTAACGGCCTCGACTTACGAGTTGTAGGTCGCGGGTTCAAACCCAGCCAGGCGCATACTTTGTTTAATTTATTTCATCACCACTGCTCTCAAAACGGTAAAGGAAAACATGGTGAGGAAACCGGCATGTCCTAGAACCAAAAATTCGAAGACATGTGACATTCACCAACCCGTACTGGGCCCGCGTGGAGGATTAAAGCCCATTCTCTCTCCTAGAGAGGAGGCCTGAGTCCAAACAGAGGGAACATTATAAGGCTAATTGTGCTTTATGCTTATGCTGTAAGAGACACTTAGATACGCAACGATTGAGCTAAAATTATAGAATAATAAATAGAGCTGCCTGTATACAGTAAAGGAAATGGTGAACGACCTAAAAAACAGAAAACAAATTTGACTAGCAAGTATATTGACTAAACATGCGCGCTATTTGCAGCAGGGTATCCAATTTAATTGGATTAGATTATTAAAAATGTTGTTTAAATTAATAATTATTATAAACAATCAAATAGCATCTAATAAAATTAGTTTCTTAATCGAATGTTTGGTTTAGTGACTTATGTGAAACTAGTGTTTTTTTTTTTTTTTATAGAAAAACCATATAAATAAATAATACCCTTGAAAAAATGAAGAACTTTGGCCGTTATTACAGTTTAATTATATTAATTATGTTTATAATAAAAACGTGTACAACAGAAGAAATAAATGTCAAAGATTTAGAGGCCAGTGACTCCGATGGTAAGTGTAATAAAATCCTCAAGGAGATGTCAGCAACCGTAGGGGCCCAGCAAGGTCGAAGCCTACTGGGGTCATGGGTGATGCAAAAGAGATCCCCGGGGCCCTGGAACAATGGCAAAGAAGGAGTGGGTTTTAAGACCGTAAAAGTCTGACACTATCTCCCGCTCCGCCCAAGAGCGAAGGATAGGACAGGCGAAAAAAAGTGTAATAAAATAAAAATGTTTAAAAGTCCTTTTCAACCAGAGATGGCAGATGTGCTATATCATGTTTCTATAGATTCGTTTTATATTCACCACATTCATATTAATTTGTCCATATAACTTAGCACAGCTGAAATCGGGTTAAGGTAAACTTTTATATGGATGAATGTGTGCCTTGGGTGCGCGCTTTAGATGCGTGCTCTAGATGCGTGCTCTGGATGCTTGCTCTGGATGTGTGTTCTGGTCGCGTGCTCTGGATGCGTGCTCTGGGTGTGTGCTCTATATGCGTGCTCTGGATGCGAGCTCTGAATGCGTGCTCTGGGTGCGAGCTCTGGATGCGTGCTCTTGATGTGTGCTCTGGATGAGTGCTCTGGATGAGTGCTCTTGATGCGTGCCCTGGATGCGTGCTTTGGATTCGTGCTCTGAATGCGTGCTCTGGATGCGTGCTATGGATGTGTGCTATGGCTGCGTGCTATGGATACGTGCTATGGATGTGTGCTATGGCTGCGTGCTATGGATACGTGCTATGGATGTGTGCTATGGCTACGTGCTATGGATGTGTGCTATGGATGCGTGCTATGGATACGTGTTATGGATGTGTGCTATGGATGTGTGCTATGCATGCGTGCTATGGATGTGTGCTATGGCTACGTGCTATGGATGTGTGCTATGGATGCGTGCTATGGCTACGTGCTATGGATACGTGCTATGGACGTGTGCTATGGCTACGTGCTATGGATGTGTGCTATGGATGTGTGCTATGGCTACGTGCTATGGATACGTGCTATGGATGTGTGCTATGGCTGCGTGCTATGGCTGCGTGCTATGGATACGTGCTATGGCTGCGTGCTATGGATACGTGCTATGGATACGTGCTATGGATGTGTGCTATGGCTGCGTGCTATGGATACGTGCTATGGCTACGTGCTATGGATGTGTGCTATGGCTGCGTGCTATGGATACGTGCTATGGATACGTGCTATGGATGTGTGCTATGGCTGCGTGCTATGGATACGTGCTATGGATACGTGCTATGGATGTGTGCTATGGCTACGTGCTATGGATATGTGCTATGGATGCGTGCTATGGATATGTGCTATGGATGTGTGCTATGGATGTGTGCTATGGATGTGTGCTATGGAAGTGTGCTATGGATGTGTGCTATGGCTGCGTGCTATTGATACGTGCTATGGATACGTGCTATGGATGTGTGCTATGGCTTCGTGCTATGGATACGTGCTATGGATACGTGCTATGGATGTGTGCTATGGATGCGTGCTATAGATGCGTGCTATGGATATGTGCTATGGATGCGTGCTATGGATATGTGCTATGGATGTGTGCTATGGATGCGTGCTATGGATGCGTGCTATGGATATGTGCTATGGATGCGTGCTATGGATATGTGCTATGGATGTGTGCTATGGATGCGTGCTATGGATGCGTGCTATGGATATGTGCTATGGATGCGTGCTATGGATGCGTGCTATGGATGTGTGCTATGGATGCGTGCTATGGATGCGTGCTATAGATATGTGCTATGGATGCGTGCTATGGATATGTGCTATGGATGTGTGCTATGGACGCGTGCTATGGATGCGTGCTATGGATGTGTGCTGTGGATGCGTGCTATGGATATGTGCTATGGATATGTGCTATGGATGCGTGCTATGGATATGTGCTATGGATATGTGCTATGGATGCGTGCTATGGATGCGTGCTATGGATGCGAGCTATGGATCCCTACTATCGATACATAGCTACTTTGCGGCGGCACATCTTACTCGCACCACTACTAGCTTAGTATCAGTGGAAACGGTCACATAGTTTCACAGCTTAGCCATTACATTCTATGAAGATGCGATGCCGCATAGTACCCCCCGAGGTAGATGTGCAGCTCCAGCTATGCGATGTTTCGACAATAGAAATGTACTTCTTGTCACTCTGTAAGAATTCTGAAACGTCTCATCGTTAGCTGTTTGGAACAATGTAATATATACAAATATGTATATGTGTGTATATTTGTGTGTATTTATGTGTGTGTTTTTGTACGTGTTTGTGTGTATACACAATCAGAATACTTTACATTGACTGATATTTAATACGATTTCGTATCCAGAATCTATGTTTTCTTCGTCGGAGTAAAACGATGAACAACGATTCATCTTCCTCCACGAGTTCTTCTCCGCACATTGCGAGATATAAAATAAAATTTTGCTTCCACGATGGCATGTCTACTTTCAGCGACAAACGTGGGCCTACTGTAGGTACTCAGCTCTGCACATAGCTATGTCGTGGCCAGATCTTAGAAATTCATTTCATGATATGGCCAAGTAATACTGGCCAGATCGTTTTAAACGTTAAAGTTTGATGATATGTCAATCCTCGTTTGGTCTACCTTCTTTAGACTTTTCATTATCATAGAAATCCTACATCAATGATATGGCCAAACGAGGATTGACATAATTATCATCAAACGTTAACGTTTAAACTATCTGGCCAGTTTAAATTAGCCATTTTATGAAGTGATCAATTTTAAAATCTGGCCACGACAGCTACACTACTCACGACTACGTGCTATGGATAGTCATCACACATCTATAGCACGCATCTATAGCACACATCCATAGCACGCATCCATGCCACGCATCCATGGTACGCATTCTTCCATATAAAAAAACATATCTTAGTTGAATCCGTTTCCACTTGTGCTAAGCTATGTGCACCAATGAATGTGATTGGTGGATATCAAACGCATTCATAGCAACGTAGCATAGCACGTCTCTGCTGGAAAAGCACTCTTAAATTGCGTTTTTTACCAGAAATGAGATATGCAGCCATACTGTGAGGATATGAAAGCTAAACTACGAAACTATGTGACCGTTTCATTTTCACATGGGCATATTTTATTTTAGATGTTTCCAGATCACATAGCAGTTCGGAATCTGGTTTAGATATAAATCAAGACACGTGTGATTTACCGATCGACGCAGGAGACTGTGAGGCCGAAAGTCTAGCCACCAATGAAAACGGTCTTAGTGATAATGCAATCAAAGAGCTTTACGAGATCAACGATCTATACGAAGTCAAACAACTCTACGAAATCAGCGAACGTTATGGACTCAAGGAACTCAGTGGTCTCAGTGAAGAACTCAGGAATCACAACAAAAAGCACAGTCGATAGTAAGTTTAAAAAAATATATAGATCAATATTGGTCAAATCTAAAAAGGACCTTTACTAACTTGCAAAACGCACAAGTATAGCGGGGTTACCATGACATTCAAAGTAAGATTGTTGTCATTCTTATTTCAGTGTGGGTAAGAGACAGAGCTATACAGGTTGTCTAGCGCCATCTCTTACCCACACTGGAAATAAGAATGAAACAATCTTACTTTAAACGTCATGGTACAGGTCTTACTCTATTTAAATGTGAATAAAATGATTTTATTTTGATTAATAGCTTATCGTACCTACTGTTTGTGACTTTATTGTGTAGGCTCCTCATGTGGCGCAAATATTGGCTGACATTATTGGCAATTTGGCTGTTGAATTTTTTTTTTTGTGTCAAAAAGTAACACTTGGGAATGTCGGACGGCTTGGAGCCAGAGAATGAAACAGCTGCATGACGTTTTAAAATTTTAGTTAGTCGCAATATTATTAAACAATCTTACTTTAAACATCATGGCACAGGTCTAGGTCAGATCTTGATTCGACGAGGGCCACATGACTCGACGTGATACGATCTAGTCGAGTTTGTGATTCCAGTCAAAGTGAACGTCGTATGATCGAAGTCTCTAGCTTACGGACAGGTTCATCATTAACTCCGGTCACCAGGGAGAGTGGAAACGGCGAGAGATGTCGTGCGGTGTTCCGCAGGGATTTGTACTAGAACCGCCCTTGTGGAACATCGGGTACAACTGCGTGCTTATCGGTGACCTCCCTGACTGAGTCAGCGTGGTCTGTTGCGCAGATGACACGCTGGCTCAGGAACTAGCGACACTTTTTTGCGACAGTCGTGGAGAGGACTCGAGGTGGCATTGCACAAGTCCGAGATCATGTGTTTTCATGACCCTCGAAACAGGCCACCACTGGGTTCCCAAATAACGGTAGGAGGAGTTCACATCGGCGTCAAGTCAACAATGAAGTACCTGAGACTTGTCCTCGACAGCCGGTGGAATTTCAAGGAGCACTTCCAACGTCTGGCTTCCAAACTAGATCGGACTACATAGGGCTGCCCTCAAGCGGCTCCTGCTCAACCTAGGTGGTCCAAACGCCTCCATCCGTCCCTTTACGGAGCACCGGTATGCGCGCCGTCGCTGCGAAAGCGACTGGCAGCTAAGCTGAACGCATGCCAGAAGATCACGGCCATCCGGATGATGTGGGGATACCGCAAGGTTTCCCGAGAAGTGGCGAGCCTCCTTGCTGGCCTGCCATCATGGAATCCGGAGGCAATGCACGCATGCACGATTTGCACGTGGAAATGCAACGCCAGGGCGAAACTCCGCTACCGCGGAAGCATACGATAGAAATGTGCCCCGCTTAGACAGAGCACCGCCGTGTCCTCGTGGGGGCGACCTCTCGCGCCGGACCTTGGTACAGGCTATGGTCCGGAGCGAGGAGGAATGACAGGTAGTCGGCTACTTCAGCGCAGTATCAATGCTCGCGAAGGAGCTCGGCCGCACGCGCGAGGCAATGGCTCTCATGCCCCAGTCGCCGGGATCTCGACCCCAATTTCCAGCCACCTAAGGGCGTGCTTGCGGACGCCGAGCAATGGTTAGCTCGCCGTCCGGTAACCGTCCGGACCGAGCGCAAATCGTTGACAGCGAGTAGTATTCCACGCGCGCCTCAAGGAGATGTCAGCAAAACCGGTCGGGCCCAGCCGGGTCGATGCCTACTGGGGCCATGGGTTCGCTTCTGAAAGAAAAACCCCCGCCCTGTAACGCAAGGCAATAAAGGAAAATAAAAGTCTGACACGCCCTCGCGCTCCGCCCTAGAGCGGGAGAAATCACTGGACTGGATGTCACATCTAAAAAAAAATCTTCAGTTTCTAAATTGTCCTGAAATGTGTAGCGCTTTGAGACACAATTTAAGTTTAGAACGCCACATAATTATGTAACAGTTATCATTTACTCATTTCAGCTTTGGCTACAACAAAAATACAAAGAAGTGTGAACAATTCGACTACGATGGTTGTGGAGGCAATGGCAACAGATTTACATCTCTTAACAAATGCAAAAGAAAATGCTACACCCCACTGAAGTATTTCCTATCAGAAGTCACGGATCTTCTACTGTTCAAATTCACACAGTATTCTTCTGAAGTACCTGCTACATGATCCTCGTCATCATCTGATTGGTAAATACCAGTCAGATTCATCCTCAGACAGCCGACCCCATCGTCGGCTTCCAGGCTAACTGGCTGCATCTGAATACCGTTACATTAAAACACACGCCGATCTGGGCGCGTCAGTCTCCATACATTTCATATGGAAACTAGACTTGTAGAGCTACACTTCGTTTTACGTACAAATCAGCCCCCCTAGCCAACTAGCCAAGTTACGATCGTTTCGATTGCATCGAACGCCTGGAGTAGGCCACGTCTCCGATTCCTTTGTTCTGACGTCATCTCAACGCTCAGTCACATGGTCAACAGCTCGTAGTGATCCACGCGCTCCTCAAGATATCAGCAAACCGTAGGAGCCCAGCAGGGCAGATGCCCGCTAGCTAGGACCACGGGGAATTTCTGAAAAGGAAACCCGTAGACCTAGAACGCAAATGACAACTGAAGGACACAGGTGTGGCTTTAGTGAGTAAAAGTCTGACACGCCCTTTCGCTCCGCCCAGAGCGCGAGAAGTCATTAGACGATGTCCAAGATTTAAAAAAATACCCCCAGTTGCACTAATATACGACCTGACCGACTGGGCATATCGTTGATTGATCAATCTCTATATATCTGTCAGATAGGAACTAAAAGCCAAAATCCTCCAAAGTTCTCCGCGTGATTAGAACAAATATGTCCCCGTAAAATTTAAATACCGTTATCTCGAGAGATTGTGAACTATCGAAAAATTGTGAACCCACGATTTAACGCATTATTTTTCGGTAGATTGTAATATATCGAAGTTAAACTGTTATATCACAATCTATCGCGCGTTAAATTGTCAAATGTCCGAAGGCGGTCTCTGATTGGTCAGTCTTACAGTAGGCCGTTCTATGACTATAGAGTTAGGAATATAACACAAGTGTCACTCAAATAAAATAAATGCACTTCAAGAATTGTGACATCAACTATTATTTTATTATGTTTGCTTTCAATGGTAGCAAAAAAAAAATTGTTAAATGATCCTGATATTGTAATAACCATTTATACTCTTAATCTGGAAATTTTCTTCAAGATCTATTGGTTCCCTCTAATTGAAGTCGTTCAAACTTTGATATTTTATTGTTTGGTACTCGTCCAACAATTTTATCACACGTTGTATTCTAAGATTTGTCCATTCAAATTTTTTACTATTTTCACTATACCCAGTGTAATAGTTTTGTAACTCTATGGTAAATTCATCTTGATTAACAATACCTGGTATTTCTGAGTTTTGTTGGTGGAGCGGAGCAATATCCAACATTGTAAATTTGATAAAATGAGATCACATAGGTTCATATGCATAAAACATATGAAAACACGAAAAATATTAGTAATTTGGGCTATGTTCGGTGACTGAAACATAATGATTTATCATTCAAACTGCACTTCTTAGGTTAATCACAGATTCAGTTTTACTTCCACAACAATTACATGTAACTAATTATAAAGCTATGAGTTATTTTCAATACGAAATTAATTTAAGATCACCAAAACACTATTTGTTTACATTCGACAACAAACGAATAAACAGTCAAATATCGCGGCGCGGAGTACATGACGTTCAACCAATCAGCGCGTGAGATGCGTTCCGTTCTATTCCATTTGAAAACATAACAGACTTACTTCGATATATTATAATCTACCGAAAAATAATGCGTTAAATTGTAAGCTGTTCGTTAAGATTCACAATCTTTCGATAGTTTACAGTCTCTCGAGATAGATTGTACGGAACGGTATTTACATTTTTACGGTGCCATGTACAATAGCCCGTAATCAAATATCGGGCCTATGCCCAAACCGGACACACCACCCGTCTGGTCGTAGGATCCTCCCTTTTCAATAGAGGTTAAATACACCATGTTCTGCATATCTTTATCAGGATATTTTCTTTATTTTGACCTCAATAATATGGTTCTGACTTTGCCTCAATTATATGCACAGTTTTCAAAAAAATAATATTTATAATTAGAGTGAATACGGAACCAAAATAAAATATAATTGCTAGACACAAATTATAATGATTGATAATGTCATTTATTTACGTATCATTGTTGTTATTAAAATTAAGTTCGTTTTCTTTAAGACCTTTCCCAACGCGTTGTTTACATTTCGCGTGACCCAAGGGCTGGCTTTTACCTTAGGCAAAGGATAAGCATTGCCATACAGCGTGGCAATACTGCCAGCCTATTGGGTACGCTACCAGTAGACAGCGACGCGGAGGAGTTTTTTGACGCCATATATTAGATTACTTTTTTAATAAAAAAATTCTTAAGAACTAATCTAAAGGATTGTTTTTTTATTTAGAGTTTATATTACCGGTAATCTGAATAATTCAGGTATTCTATACAATACCTAGGCAATGTATAAAATAACTGGGGTGTCCAGGCAATATATGAAATATTATGAATATTATTGTGCATTACATACTTTACCTAGGTAATGAATACAATTTCTATAGATTGTATCCAATGCAATCTAATTTAATTTAATTTTACCAACAACATTTTTACAACCTGTCCTCGCAGAGACGGTGGGATGTGCCGCTCTGCAGTACTGTACGGAATAACCTAATGAATACGTCGTCAAGTACTGCTGAGCGTGCGCGTCTGCTGGCTGTAGGGGAATGGGAGTCGGGTTTGTGGCTTCAGGCACTTCCGTCATCCACCATAGGCACTATGATGGATGACGCCTCGTTTCGGCTCGCAATCTGTTTGCGCTTAGGCGCACCTTGTGTTGCTCCACATCGGTGCCACTGTGGCGAAGCTGTCGACAGCCTCGGACATCACGGCCTGTCCTGCTGCAGGAGCGCAAGTCGCATACCACGGCATGCTAGCATCAACGACATTATTCGTCGAGCTCTCGTCACCGCCGGCGTACCTGCCGTATTAGAACCTAGTGGCTTGGTACGTGACGATGGGAAGAGACCAGATGGTATGACGTTGGTGCCGTGGAAGGTGGGTAGGCCTCTGGTGTGGGACGCAACCTGTGTCGACACCCTTGCGCCATCCCAAGTTCTTAGTTCGGCGGGCTGTGCCGGCGCTGCCGCTGCGGCTGCTGAGACCCTCAAACGGCGCAAATACTGTAACCTTATTGGTAATTACAGTTTTGAGCCGTTTGGGGTCGAAACGCTTGGGTCATGGGGTCCGAGTGCGCGTCTCCTTTTCAAGGAAATTTCACGCCGTCTGATCGACACTTTGCGTGACCAGAGGGCTGGCTCGTTCTTTGCCCAAAGAATTAGCATTGCCATTCAACGTGGCAATGCTGCCAGCCTTCTGGGCACGTTTCCGGATGACAGCGATGTGGAGGAGTACTTCGACGCCTGAGTGTAATAGGTGTTTTTGTATTATATGTACATAGTTAGGTTTAGCATAATAGTATTTATAGTTTTTATGTATATAGTTAGGTTTTAGTATAAATAGTTTAGTTGATATTTAAGTTCTATGATAGATTTATATTGAAAACTTTAATAAAAATTACATTTAATTTTTATTTTAACATTTCATTGTATGTAATTTTATTATATGTATTGTCTGTATGTGATTATGGAACTAAAATGAGTCTTTGGTACTCGAAATAAATAAACAATAATAATAATAATAATTGTATAGAGTACCCGCTGGTCCACCGACAATTTGTAAAATAAACAGATTTTGGTATATCAATGCCAACCGACCTACCTATAAAATAACGGGCAAATGAAAGATGTTCTAATTATTTAAAACTAATGTTTGTAAAAAACTAAATCAGGGAAGAAATTGACGTAATTTTAGGACACCCTAACATGGACATGTTAGGTTAGAAGGCTAAGATTAAATGCCTTAGTCTGAGGCTACAGTGGCCAGCGATTTGCGATGCGACTGGAAGAGCGAAACGAGTTAAATATGGTATGACTACATTATAAGCGAAAATCCGGCGATGATGTGGCTACATTACACACTTATATACAACGAATTAGATGAGAAACCACCAGGAAATAGGAGCCTTACTTTAAAACCCTTAGACATAAATAGGACCTAAGTACTTATACATAAAAAATTAACGTGAAATAAAAAATCTTTTGACTATATAGTATGTAAGTAGGTAACATAATATTATTTGCTTACATGAACTCAAACTTATAACCTAACCTGTCCGTGTCGGGGTGCCCTAAAATTACCTCCGTCACCTCCTTCCCTGCTGTCGTCTTTTACATACATTACCGGCTGCAAATTTGGTATTGTGTAGAATACATAGGCAAAGTAAAAAATAAATAATATTTCATGCATTACCTACACGTTTTAGGTATTCTATACATTGCCTAGCTATTGTATAGAATACCGGATTATACAGATTTCCAGTAACGTAAATATAGGTATGTGTGTGTGTTTGTGTGTATGGTAGTTTTAATATGTAAAAACTGTAAATAATAATATAAATAAATTAAAAAAGTTCGATTTTAATTTTATAGTCTTATTTATTTAAACTATTGTTTTCCTTCATATAAATGAGTTCTGTTGCATGATTTCGTTGTCCGCTACTCGGTCTTGGTCTGGTTGTATAGTTTCTTGATTTTCTTGGCTGTCAGAAACTGAGAAGACGAAACTGCGGACAAAAAAAAAATAACAATGTATTATTGAACTAGACTATAGGTGTGTTAAAACTACGGGGTGGATCGGAAAGTATTCGGGCTGACATCGTCATCATCATTTCAGAAAGTCCCCGTGGCCCTAGCAGGCATCGGCCCTGCTGGCCATTTTTCCCTGTATTTGGTGTCTAATTTTTCCTTATGAAATTGAACTTACAATTCTAAGTCAATCTAAAGTTTCAACAACCCGACGTAGGGCGAGTATCCACCCTTACGTTGTTAAAACTTCAACGGTCCCGACTAAGCGTTTCGCTTCGTCGTTTATGCCGCGTACATCGAAGGACTGGAACAATTTGCCTGAAGACACCTAAATTATAGTTGGACGGGAAGACCGCATTCCCGTCCAACTATAATTTAGGTGTCTTCAAGGCTAGAGTGAATAGGCTCTTAATAAACTAGTGCGCCTCCCATCAATGGTTGCATCACTGCTTACCATCAGGGCCTCAAGTCTGCTATTACAATGGTGTCAGAATTGTCTATCATTGATTTCATAATTGTTCATTTTGACAAGTTTGGTAATCTACTAATATAATGGCGTCATTATGACTTTTCAATGGTCAACCACTGACACTCCATTAAAAAAATCGGTAATCTCGTACATACTGACAAATGAATATCTGACGTATGCGGTAATCTGCTAAAATTTTGACAGTTCCTTTGCTCAGTGACCTACCATTAGAACGTCATTGTGCTGTCATTGCTTTTAATAAGTTCGATATTGTCATTCTACCACAACTTTATTACGAGACCATTGACCGATCATTATGAATTAACAGATTACGAACCTTTAGCAAAAATGACAATGGAATCGTGTTGGAATGACGAATTTATAAAAATAGCAGATTTGGGCCCCAGGTGGGATCGAAGTCAAGCACTAATTTATATCGAATTAATATAAAAAAAGACTGCTCTAAGTTTCCCGTTTTATAAATCACCAATTTCATAAACAAAGAACTAAGTAATATAAAACATCCAAATATATAAAAAAAAAGATCTAGATCAATTTGCCTGCCGCGGTCTTCCCGGCCGATTATAATTTGGGTGTCTTCAAGGCTAGAGTGAATAGGCTCTTAATAAACTAATACGCTTCACCATCAATAAAAAAAAAACTTACCCATATGAGTGACCAAAATATAAAAGAACACGGTCATTATCAGTAACACAATTAAAGATTTCATTTTGGTGACAACAAACACGTTTGTCCAACAGAGGCTAGTATTAATTACTGCTTAACTCACTCGATATTAATTACAATTACATATTGCATTATTATAGTAATAATAATGGACATTCTGCTGATTACAGAATAATCGTAACGTGGCTTATGCTAGCGTAGGTACTTTACCTTGTTGTGATAATAATACACCACAAATTATTAATTAGCATAGCATAGCATAGTCGGCCTTATAATGTTCCCACTGCTGGGACTCAGACCTCCTCTCTAGGAGAGGGAATGGGCCGTAATCCACCACGCGGGCCCAGTGCGGGTTGGTGGATGTCACATGTCTTCGAATTTTTGGTTCTAGGACATGCCGGTTTCCTCACGATGTTTTCCTTCACCGTTTTGAGAGCAGTGGTGATGAAATAAATTACACAAAGTAATGCGCCTGGCTGGGTTTGAACCCGCGACCTACAATTCGTAAGTCGGGAGCGTTACCACTCGGCTACCACTGTCTCTACTAATTATTAATTAGTACAAATACTTAAAGGGCTTATAAGAAAAGTTTTCAATAAATAATATTCATAAACAGCAAAGTTATTAGAGTTTGTTTATATCCCAAAATATCACTCAATTTGTAGAAATATTGTACAAGATAATGAATGAAAAAACAATGGAAAAACACTGCACGTAGTATTTTCTAGTAGCAATTGTTTTGAATAATTAATTAAATTATGACAAATTTTCGTGGTCAATTTTTTTGATATCGTTTTTTTTTTTACTTTTGACTACACAAATATGACCGGTAATGGTTCTTCAGTACGGATAGAGCCTTATTTTTTTCGTATGTACTAATTAAAAACTAGGGGTGTTTTTTTTTCCGGTGGGAAAATCATCTTGTGACATCCCCCGCTCTTGGGCGGGCGGGAGATAGTGTCAGACTTTTACTGACTAAAAACCCACTCCTGTTCCCTCGTTGCCTTTCGTACCGGGGCCGAGTCTTCCTTTCAGAATCAGACCCTTGGCCCAAGTAGGCTTCGACCCTGCTGGGCCCCTACAGTTGCTGACATCTCGTTGAGGCGCGCGTGGAACAGTACGCGCCGTCGACGACTTGGGCTCGGTCTGGACGGTTACCGGACGGTCCGCAAGCCCGCGCCTACGGTGGCCGGAAATCGGGATCGGAGTCCTGGCGGCGGTTGGGGCGTGAGGACCGTTGTCTCACGCGATCGGCCGCCTCTTTTGCTAGCATTACTGCTTCAAACTAACTTTAAAAACTAGGGGTGTATAACTTATAGCTACAACCTCGGGGTCTTAAAATAAGGAGTACATTTGTACTAATGTATATTAAGTATTAGCTTTTTCTGTTTTTTGTGTGTACATCAATAATAAAACAAATAAATAAATTTTTCGATCAATATCATCTGATCGCCGCAGTCTGGGCGTACCTTAATGCATGTTCGTTTAAGGGCCTACGCACACTTGAGACAAGACCAAGAATGTCTTAGACAGACTTGACATGTCTTCAACATACAAATTATTCAACAACAGCTATGTATTAATTCGTCTTTAAACGAATCATTTTTGTTTGCCCCATCATCGTCGGTATCAGATTGATAATTATGGATTCTATGATGCTGATATACACCAAGTATCGCATTTTTAGTAAGAACTTGAATTTTACTAAAGCACTAGAAAAATCACTAAAACCAATATTTCGCAACTAAATGGGGAGTTAAAACCACCAGTTTTAGTAGAAAATCCACTAAGTTGGCAACACTGGCCGTACGCCGCTAGACTGTTTTGTCTTGATGATACGTGCGCCATGTCGCAAATAAAACAGTCTTGTCGCAGACAAGTCTGCGACCCCAGACTAGTCTGTCTAAGACAGTCTTGTCTCAAGCGTACGCAGGCCCTAATTGGGATAATTTTCTACTTTCACGCAGGCGAAGCCACTGGCAAAAGATAGTTTTTTTTTTTAATAATAATAAAAATAACATAATTGATAACAATCGATGAATGACAAATGATGATGTTCAATCATTGATGATTGGTAATCGATTTTTATTGTTGTTGATTTTTTATTGATTTATTTTTATTTTATTGGTAATTTTTTTTTATTGGTTATATTTTTGGGTTTTTAATGAAATTGTTAGACAATTATTACTAAACAAATCATTTATTTAAGTAAGTATCATTAAAAATTGTTTTTAATTCAAACAGATTCGTTTTGAATTGTATAGCTTCTTCTTTTAAACATGTTCTGTTCCATAATTTCGTTGTCACTAACCAGTCTTATTCTGGTTATAAAGTTTCTGGATTTTCTTGGCTGACATGATACGGCTGGTGGAAACTGTGGAGTAGAAAAATAATAATTGAAAAGATTATGTGACTACGAGATGAAGCAGAGTCTCAAAGTCGCAAGCGGCATTTTGAATTCCGAACGAAACGAAGGTAGCTAAGTTTTACTCCCCAACGCAAGTTTTTTTTCAAATGGTGTTGATGTTCCAAATTCAAATCTCATTATTCCCTAGAGAACGCCCATACTACATTAGTTCCTTAAGGACCGAATGATTTGCCTTAAGAGTCGCTGCACACCGGCCACAACCACAAAACGTGCCAACGGCATATTTCCTTTTTTTGTGTGTGTGTGTGTGTGGCCTCTCGCAGGTCAACCTAGGAGGTTGTCGGCTGCTTAACTGGTCTTGTCTGTGGCGGCCTCGATTATACAATCAAAGCCTCCAGCCAGGGCTTACTTAAACTAACTTAAAACTAAGCGACTACACGCTAAGGGCACTCCCTGTGGGGTACGGACCTCGGCTTAGGGCGTCGCTGGGGGAGGGCAGCAAGGGGGCATATTTCCTATAGTTATCATACATTGTATATGGAATCGCCACACACGGTTGACGCCGGTGGCCGCCACATGCTACAAATTACCGCTGCTCGCTTCTTGTGGCCCACACTGGCCAATAAACGCCGATACCACAAAGTACCGATACAAAACGCCGCCACTAGCGCATTTAAACCTTCTTCGTCAGAGTCCATTATGATACTGCGCGTATGGGTTAAAAAAGTAGCAGCCAACGGCCACGAGTGGCTGTCGCACGTTTCAGCTTCTTTTGTGGCCGCTTCTAGCTTTTCGTGGCGTTTCTGGCTGTCGCGTGTGGCCCATGTGCGGCGGCACTAAGTGAAGCTTGTATGACATAAAAAAGGGCATTATCGAGCAGGTGTTTTAAAAAAGATTTTATAAGTACGAGTAACTAGGTTTATAGATGGGGGATGGGATAGTGTAACTTTTTTTTTTATTAACGATAGGTTCGCCTTTGACCACCATCTCACCTGATGGTAAGGGGGCATCCATAAATTACGTGAGGTGTTTTTTTGAATTTTCTATCCCTCCATTCCCTCCCTCCCCCCCTGGTGAGATGTCGTGAGATTTTATTCAACCCCCTCCTCCATCCCCCAAACTCACGTGAGATTTTTCAAAATGTGGGTTTCTTACGTAAACGCATTGGATTGTTAGTGTAATAAAAATTTAACAATAGAATACTTAAATCGTAACTACTGTGATTAAAAATGAATATCTACTTTAATTCAGTCCATTATTTTCTTTCGAACGAATTATTTAATGATCTTAATCGTATTACGATTACGCTTAAGATTAAATCTTGAGCATATACAATCTTGATTAAATGGACCAAAATAGTATTGTTTTTTTTGTTTCAATCAGAAAAAAAAATGCGTGATATTTGCCGAGACCCCCCTCTCTCTAACGTAAGATTAGATGAGATTTGACTCGACCCCCTCCCCCCCCTTAAACATCTCACGTAATTTATGGACGCCCCCTAAGCGATGATGTCGTCGACGATGGAGCACGCTTGCCTAGAAGTAACCTATATAGAGATCTTTAAGCGACGAATTCTCTAGAATGCAAGCTCCTAGCGAATTTAAAAAACTAAATATTTTCTAGTTTATTAGAAACTGTGGCGGTCCAAAGGAAACAGTCCTGACTTAAGAGTTTTGGGTCGCGAGTTTGAATCTAGCCAGACGCATAACTTTATACAATTTATTTTACAATCTCTGATCCAAATCGATGAAGACAAACTTCGTGAGGAAACTGACATGCCTTACTGAACGAAAACTTTGAAGATGTGACATCCACCAACACGCACTAGGCCCGCGTGGTGAAAAAAAAAAACAGAGTGGAAGCACATGCCTCCATTTTTTTTTTTTTTTACTTATTATTTAGAGGCTACTTAGAGAAAATAGGTAATAAGTAAAGTAATGCCTAATACTAAAAATATTTTCTAATATATAATAAAATTAATTTACCCATATGTGTAACTAATACATAAAAGAACACTGTTAATATCAATAACATGATTAAAGTCTTCATTTTCGTTGTAACACACACGTTTGTTCAGCTGAAGTCTAGAATAAAAACTAGTCAACACGCCCGTTATAAATTGCAATTATTACTATTACTACATAATATAAAACAAAGTCGCTTTGGCTGTCTGTCTGTCCCTATGTAAGCTTAGATCTTTAAAACTACGCAGAAGATTTTAATGCGTTTTTTTTAATAGATAGAGTGATATTTGAGTTTTTCGGACACAAGGTGTAAAAAGTCAACCAGAAAAGTTACTTAATTTGCGTATGCTGCCTAAACTATAAAAGATAGAACCATAAAATGTTCTAATTAATTGTAGATCTTATAAATATCTACCAAAGTTTGTTAGGAGAAACCTACTTTCACGCGGGCGAAGCCGCTGGCAGAAGCTAGTATGTATTATACATGCATAATAAAGTAGAGAATCACTGATAATTCGAAAAGAGGTCAGAATGGTTACAAACCGATTAAGATTCAAGATTGAGGTTCGCGAGCATATTCGTAAGAAGTTGGCAGTAGTATCATCACGACGTTAATGTTTCTCTGTTTGTCGATTTGGACCAATTATTGTTTTTTTTTTATTATATATATTTAGTTCATTAAATTAAGTATATATTATTTAATATATATTATATTTATTGTATTGTATCTATGATTCATTTCTATTAACCTTTTTTTTTCTCTCTCTCTTTTATTGCACCTACCACTATTCTTCTCTGCGTCACCCAAAGGTTGACTGGTAGAAAATGCCTAAGGCATTAAGTCCGCCTCTGTACCTTTATGTGCATGAAGTGTTAAATAAATAAATAATTTTGGAGGTTTCTAATTTGATGTCGTATATAAACATATTTTTTTATGCTTACATTGCAAACGCTGGCTGAACCCTAAGAGATAGATCAAAATAATGTACTACAGTATCGTACACCTTAAAAAGGTCTACAAAAAAGTCTGCATTGGTATATGTCTATCTCTTAGGGATAACCAACTATAGTCATTTTTCATCCTTTTCTTTTTACGAGAAATAATGGCTTATTTACGAAGCGATTTTAAGCAATACAACATTAATCCTTATCCGATTAAGTACTTTAAATACATTTTGCATTTAATATAGATCAATATGGCCCTTTAAAGCATGTAATTTGAATGAATATTTTCGAAGTTATTACAAATTTAAAATGTAGGGACATAGCGGTTGCGGTGATATCATCATTGCACTCGTGCGAAGCCGGAGCGGGTCGCTAGTATAATATCGCATGGTTAATCATAAAAAGACCTAACTATAAAAGAGGTTTTTTGAATCTGAAAACATACGTTTCAAAAATAGGGTTCAATTTTCAAATAACCTCTTTTTTGAGTTGCGTCTCTTTTCGACTAAGCATGCGATATAATAATTCATTATGCTGACTAGAGGATAATGTAACGTGGTAGCGTAGGTAAGTACCTACTATACTTAGTGCTGAATATGTATATAAGAAAAATTCAGATAACGGGCGGTCTATCTGTCCGTCCGTCGGTCAGCGGGCTGTATCTCATAAACTTCTTCTTTTCGTGTCGATGTAGCATAGTCGGCCTTATAATGTTCCCACTGTTGGGGCTCAGGCCTCCTCTCTAGGAGAGGGAAAGGGCCGCTATCCACCACGCGGGCCCAGTGCGGATTGGTGAATATCGCATGTCTTCGAATTTTTGGTTCTAGGACATGTCCGTTGCCTCACGATGTTTTCCTTCACTGTTTTGATAGCAGTGGTGATGAAATAAATTACACAAAGTAATGCGCCTGGCTGGGTCTGAACCCACGACCTACAACTCGTAAGTCGGGGCCGTTACCACTCGGCCACCACTGCTCTTCGTGTCGATGTACTCTAACTAAATTAGATAGATAGATATTCTTTATTGTACACCAAAAATGTTGTCTTTTTAACCCAATGGTTGACTGGTAGAGAATGCTTTGTGGCATTAAGTCCGCCTATGTACCACCACTGTACATGAAGTTTAAATAAATAAATAAAAATACAAATTACAAACACATACACACACACACACACACACACACACATACATACACACACGCACACACACATACATTTTTTTATTTATTAAATTTTATCTGACCGGTATTTGACAACCTCTACGGCTCTGTTATTGGCCTCATATAGATTCTAAAAACTGCAGGTGGTTGTGCAGGATGGACAGCATAGCAAATGACGCATATCCTGTGCAGCGGCTCCACACTGGCACTATGTTAGGCATTTCAACATTCCGTCAGAACATCTCCCCCCTAGACGCAAATTGCAGTGGCCAATCTGGAAATCTCTTAAACGATTGCGGACCCAGGTTGGCCGCTGTATAAGATAAGATAAGATAAGATATTCTTTATTAGTGTAAACATTGTATACATACAATAGCATGCAAGATTGAAATTCATTATTTGAGTCCAGTCATGTTTAGCCGTAAGTATCGGCGTACAAATATTTATAACATTGAAAATTTCATTAATAAATAGGTAATTAATACATCTTCACACAAAAAAATTACTTAGGATTTCAATTACAAAATTTGTAACTTCAATGCGACGTTATTTAAAACGCAGCGCTGCGCTGTAAAAACAATTTGACCAAATGGTGCTTCCTCGACCCATCTCATAAACTATAAGAAGTAGAGAGTAATTTTTTTTTACATAAAATGTATTTCTATTGCCGCTACAAAAAAAAAATAGTAAAATTTAAACAAACTCAAAAATGAAAGGGGCGGTCCCAATACAAGAAACGTTATTTTGTTGGCGTTTTTCCCTTTATTTTATTTAGTATTGTAGTACGGAACCTGGTGGCGCCTAGCACCAATTGCTTTGGGCGAAAACACAAAAATTAGACGACGAATAAGGTTTTGGGTCTAAAAGGAAAATTATGTTAGGAGCATGCACTCTGATCTGGGTTTCTTCTGTCGAACGAAGGCTGGACCTCCTAGATTGATCTATCCGGAGCAGCACACAATATGTATCGTCACCCACGCATAAACGCACTCTTCGCAATATTCAATCGGAAAAGTACCTAATTAAATTTAAAGCACTACATTTTAGGCGTATTCTTCCTAAACACAATCATTCACAAACAACAAGGTCCCGTTTACACCTGAAATTTGGCGTAAAGCAAGGTCTTAAAACACAGGTATAGCAATAAATCTGAAACCTAAATTTGTTGTTACCTACGTCACAAAAAAGGTTTTAAAAAAAATACTTTTTTGCAATTCGGAAAAATCTTCGAGACTCCATTCAGGAGTTGTAGTTAGTACGGAACCCTCAGTGCGCGAGTCCAACTCGCACTTGCCCAGTTTTTTATCCTGGTAGTGCAATGCGTGTTAAAAAAGGCTAGAAATACACATACATACATCGATGACATTACCCGTCCAGGTAAATGAAGTTCGCTCATAGTTCCTAGCCTGCATGTACAATAATTCCGCAAGATGTAAAATTCACTCATTACTGTAGTCCATTTCGATCACTTTTCGATCTATATCCGATATCGACTGATCAACGCAGTTTGGGTGCACCTTAAAATACACATACATACATCGATGACATTACCCGTCCAGGTAAATGAAGTTCGCTCATAGTTCCTAGCCTGCATGTACAATAATTCCGCAAGATGTAAAATTCACGTATTACTGTAGTCCATTTCGATCACTTTTCGATCTATATCCGATATCGACTGATCAACGCAGTTTGGGTGCACCTTAATAATGGTCGCCGCAGTCTGGGTACACCCTAATAAACGTATTGTATGAAGGTATAGCAGTAGATAAGTAGGTACCTACATAAATAGCGTTTAGTCAACGAAATTAAATACTCACCGCATTCAGTGGCGTTTTTATCTTTCGGCCAAATAGGGCATGGTTCGGGGCGGTAGATTGTGAGGGGCGATGAGAATGGCCATTAGCCACCTGCCGATTTTTTTTGAGGCGAGAACTGCTCTGAGTACTATTCTTGTCTGCCAAAATGTGGTGCTAAAGTTTTAGATCACTCTTGCATCCTTGGTTATCAAGCTTATTAGTTACAGCACGCGAACATCTTTTATTTTTACTTTGACTAGCTTTTGCCCGCGACTTCGTCCGAGTAGAAGTCGAAAATGGTTTTATTAGGTTTTTTTAAATAAGAAAATATGAAATAGTATTTATTATCTTCTTCGTGTGTGATAGTCCATTGAATTGTATGGCGAGCGATATTGTATCTTAAGATAAAATATTATAGTATCTTAGCCGTGTGCAGCGACTCTTAGTGAACTCCACTACGAGTGACGTAACCTACGACAAACTTATTATTTTCGGTTGGTACAGTAATCGGGTCTAGGGATCGAACCGCAAAATTAAGTTTGTTTTTTATTGTATATACTTTTCCGGGATAAAAAAAGTACCCAGTGTAGTGCTCAGGATATTAAAGAATAATTATACCAAGTTTCATCGTAATCGAACCAGTAGTTTTTGCATGATGCCTGAACAAACAGACAGACAAAAATTTTTTTAATCAAATTTTTGGGTTCGGTGTTGGTCTAGTGACACCCCCTGCCATTTTTTTTTTATATTTCCAAAGTACAGAATTTCCACTTCTACAAATTTATTATATGTATAGATAAATGCGCGCAATCACTTCCTATATTTAAAAGACTTGTAAAGAAATATTACCTTGTAATTATATTATGTTATTTAGTTTAACCTGTCCCGATGTTTATATGTCTGTAATCAAATCTTGCAAATTAAAATTGATCCACTTCCCGGTTACTGATTGAGCTGAAATTTTGCATAGATGTGTAAATCAGATGACAAAACAAAATTCTTATGACTTGGACCTAATCTGATGATGGAACCGGAAGGTAGCCATAGGAACTCAGATAACCCTATCGTGTTTGAGCTTTTTGGAATGGTCCTGATGAATATTATTTTTATACCGCGCCATAAAAGCTTGCATGAAATGATTTTCATTGAAAAATTTTTAGATAGAGTAATTATAGTCGTCACTTTTTCTCTTACCTTTATAATTAGTAGGTATTATGTACTTAGTTTAGTGTTAAGTATGTAGGTAATTTGTTTTTTTTTATTATTTTTTAACTTATTTTGAAATCAAGTGCAAGAAATCCCATTTTAAGTCCAGGCAATGTCTGTTCATTCCAGGTTGTCTAAAAGATATCGCAGAATACGATAAGGCAGCCAATTGTATGTTTTATAACTTTAGCCTTAATAAGTTTATGGCTCAAATTGTAATATTTAATATATTAGTGTACAATAAAGTTATTGGTAGACGGAAAGATATATTAAATAAAAATTAAATTCCCCTTTTCACTTCATTAATAAAGGTCGAGTTTCCAAAAATCTTATCTTAGTGTTCGCTTCAGGGCCGAGCCCCCCCTATGTGCGAAGTGCGCGGCGCACACTGGCGCCAAAGCATATGGGGCGCCAGATAATAATAATAATAATAATAAGGTTTATTCACAAAAAGAAATACAGAAACACATTTTTAGTGTACATTACTAGTTGCAAAATCTGTACAAAAGGTATGTAACCCTGTCTCTTAGACTAGGATAGCCTGTATTCTAAGAGACAGTGTTCGACCGAATAATTGTATTTAAACATCATATAATACATCAAGTGAACGGTGTTGATGTGAGCTTCTGTAGTTGTGTTATGTGTAGTGAATAGAAAAAAAAGGGTAAAGTAAATGAAATGGAAACGTACACGTTTGAGTTTATGATTGGGGAATATTGATTTGTCTGATTGTGTGCGCTTTTTTTATGTAAGAGTTGTAAGACTACTACTGCTTACTGTGTTGGATTACTAGGTGATGTATGTGAGCAAAGATTCCGTGTAGGCATAGTCCTTTTGTAGTAGCCACTCTGTAACTACAGATTTAACTTTGTGTGTATTTAAGTTTAGAATATTTAATGGCGTAAATCCGCTTTTTGGTATATGTGTGTACCTAATATGTAGAATTGGCGTTTTGCGAAGGTGGTTTTAGGTTGGACTCTTGGAAGGAGATTTATTCGCTTATTTGGGTTTGGCAGACCGACATGTGTTCTAAGTATAGATCGGAGCACAAAGATTTGCCGTACTGTGAGAACTTCACAGTCAGAGTACAGTTCAGTGGTTGGATACCGGTATGGTTTTTTTGATAGTACTTTGAGTACGGCTCTCTGCGCTCTTTCCACTCTCAAAAAACTGGTTTTTGTTGCACCGCCCCATGCAGCTATGCAATACCCAAGAACCGACTGGCACAGAGCATGGTACACTATCCTTAGTGTGTGAGGACTAGCAGAGTCTCTAAGGGACTTAAAGATGCCTATAAGTCGCAATGTTCTTGTGGTAACGACTTCGATCTGCTTGTCCCATCTTAGTCCGCTATCAATCTGCACTCCAAGATACTTTACGGTGTCCGCTCTGGCGAGTGCTGGACAGCCACAAGGTCCGAGTAAATTTGAGCACGAGTGAGCAATTACAGAGAAGGAATGAGACGGTGCAGTGTTATTACGGATTGCGAATGGTATGTAGGATGTTTTGCTCAAGTTAAGTGTCAGGAGGTTTAAATTGAGCCATGACATTATTTTGCACAAGGCCTCTTCTGCAGTGGCTTTGACCACATCCCAAGTAGGTCCGTATACAAGAATCGCGGTATCATCAGCATACGCGTAAATGTTACAGTTAGTGAGGCACATCCTGCACAGGTCGTTCACATAAATTTGGAAGAGTGTAGGCCCAAGTATGCTTCCTTGTGGGACGCCATAATTTATGGGTTCCTCGTCACTGTAGTAAGAGCCAATTTTGACCAGTTGCGTTCGGTTTTTGAGATAATCTCTAAAAATCTCAAGTTGAAGGCCACGTACACTGACGAGTTCTAATTTAGCAATAAGTTTGGGGACAGAAACTGTGTCAAATGCTTTAGCAAGATCTAGGAAGATAGCCAAACATTTGGTTTTACTATCCAGATTTCTAGCTACCTGTTGCGTGAGATCCAAAACGGCATCCTCGGTCGACACTCCTTTTCGGAATCCGTATTGATTCTCAGCAATTATTTTGTGTTTGCCAAAAAAGCTCCCCAAACGTTTATTTAAAATCCTTTCAAGAATTTTAGAAAGGGCTGGCAATACAGATATTGGCCTATAATTGTTAACACAACTTCTGTCCCCTCCCTTGTGAATGGGGTGTATAATAGCTTTCTTAAAAGCATTCGGGAATACGCCTGTTTGGAAGCAACGGTTACAGAGATAAGTCAAAGGTGGAACCAGAACATGACGGTTTTTTTTTAGTAGTAAAGACGATATTCCGTCCCATCCTACGGCACAATCATCTCGTAACTGAAGTATGACAGACTCTACTTCTGCTTCATCAGTCTCCAATATCGTGAAAGAGCCGAGTGGGGGGTTTTGTGAGGTGTCTTGGACTAAAGTAGGAGGACAAGAATTACTGGCCGTGGATGGTGTATGAGCCTGTGAGATGATTTTTGCCGCCAAATTTTTGCCAACGTTACTAAAAAAGTGATTTACCTCGTTAATTGATGATTTAGGGTCATCACGTAACTTAAGTAGCTCTAAAGGACTAACATTTGTCTTTTTTGTGTTCGTGATTTCTTTTATTGTTTTCCACATGGTTTTAGAATCGTTTTTAGCTTTTTCTAACTCACTCTTTTCGTAAGCTATTTTCAATTTCCTAAGCAAGTTGTTACAGAAATTCCGGTAGCGTGCATATGAAGTTTTTAGTATTAGATTATTTGGTGCTTTTTTAGATGAAATGCCAGAGTCAATTTTAGAAAAATAATTAGTTACACAACAACAAATTCTATATAGTTGAGTATATAGTATATAGTTCTATAGAGTTGTTATATTCAACAACTAAGCCTTAATAAATTCAAAACATTTGTAAAGCGAAAACTTTGTCAAAAGGCTTTTTACTCTATATAGGACTATGTTGAGAACGAAAAGGCTTGGGATTGACCTGCTCCAGTACGCACTACAACTGTTGTCTTATTTTTCTCTTTTGTTTTTATTTTCAATTGTGCTCTTTATTATTATTATTTTACAATTTGATATTGTAGATTATTTTTATTTTGCAATTTGACTTTATTTATTTTTATTTTTGACATCAATATTTACTTTATTAAGTAAATTACATTTTGTAAATTATATATTTACTTTTATTATTGTGAACGTGAGAACAATGTTGATTGCCTTTTTTTTCCTTTTCAGTAATTTTAACGTATGTCTGGCAATTTGAGTATATTCTGCGGCCTACCCAAATGTCCTTTCCTTGGTATCGTTCGTCAAGTCGTTGAGCTCCTTAGTAGTCCTGGGTTGAGCTTTGCGAATACTGACAAATGCTTGCACTGACTGGACAGGTCCGCTCAAATCTGTATGATTCTTTCTTCAAAAGACCATCTCAGACAAATCTGCACTGTTCTCATGTGATTTGACCATTACATATTAACTGTATGGACTTTAAAAGAGACTTTGACCCCTGAGTTTGTTTCGGTGTTTCTTCTCAGGGTAGTCAGCTAGGAAACACCGGCCTCATCTAGTTTAAAAAAACAAAAAAAAAATTGACGTGTAAAAGTGTTTTTTTAAACCTACTTACAAAATAAATAGGTATCATTTATCATTTATAGATAAGTACATCGGTAAAAATTACAGGCCTATATCGAAAAAAGACAAACAATTTGGTGCTCTAAAGGTTTCGCACACAGGCGCTGGCTGGGGTCGGCTCGGCCCTGGCTCGCCTACGTCGTGAAAGAAAGCCTTGTGCAATATCACGCTATAATATATATATCCTATAATATTCGCAGTAGTTTCGGCTGTGCGTTGATATGTCAGTCAGTCAGTTTCTCCTTTTATATACCTATGTAGATTTAGGGGCCCCTTGGTAGAAGTTGCTTCAGGTCCCACGCTGGCTTAATTCGGTACTGGCTGTTATAACTTATCCACAAGCTCCCCCGAGTATGTTTGTAACAGAGTGTTATGAAAAATATTCATCTTCATCATCATCATTTCAGCCGAAAGACGTCCACTGTTCGACATAGGCTTCTCCCAAGCATGGCCACAACGACCAGTTTCGTGTGTCTCGTATCCATCGGTTTCTCATGACCCTCACCAGGTCATCGCTACGACTGCTTATGGGTGGCATTCCAACATCTCTAAACGTCTCGAAAGTTTCTAGAGTGGTGTCCACTCTAGATCCTGCAAGCAATGTACCCTGCTCACTTAAGTCTGGCGATTCTTCGGGCTATGTCGGTAATCTTGGTTCTGCGGATATCTTCCGATGCTATCAGGCAAGGAAACTCCGAGCACAGGCGTTTCCATTGCCCTTTCGGTGACTTATTAAGCCTTCTGATGAGACCCATTGAGCCCACATGAGCAACCAAGTTTCGGAGCCAATTTTCATCACTGGCAATATATTACCTAATGTTAATATATTCATCCATTTAAGTATTTTATAAAGACTATTAAACGGTAAACAACTTTTATCAATTCAGGAAGTATTAACAATAAATAACTTTATTCACAGTATTGTTGAGGAAAATAATATTTATTGAACTCATATTTATAATAAGTACATTCAAATTAAGACAATAAAGCAAGAATGTTGGCCCTATTTCGTATTTTTTTCTTCATTCTTCATCATTTTTTATCATCATTTCAACCGTAAGACACAGACAGTGGACACTATTGGACATAGGCCCCCCCGATTGTCGCCACAACCTGTGCCGGGGTCGGACCGAGGAGGGCCTCCCACAAGCTGGTCCAATGGCCTGTGGGGCTATTGCTTATCTATGGTTGGGATCGCGGGAATCCAATGGATGAACAGAATTTTTTTATTGCATCAAAGCAGGCTACCTATCTAAGTTCGAAAAATATTTGACGGAATTTCATTTCACCTAAAACTTTTCTACTATTATCGTTTCGTTTTTTTTATTTCATCGAAGTCACGTCTGACACTGTATCAGTTGACCTATTATCAATATGATTTTTTTCGTTACTCCGACCTTCCATTTGGTCGAAAAAATTTTCATCGATGTAACACTTAGCCGAAATAACATTTGTTCGAAGTTTTATGTTTCCGAACATTCATTATACCACTGTTTTTGTAATGTTGGTGTAATAGCATTTAATAATACAGTTGATTATGAACAAAAGTAGTTTTATTAACCGACTTCTAAAAAAGGAGGAGGTTCTCAATTCGGATGTTTGTATTTTTTTTTATGTTTGTTCGCGCATAACTTCGTCGCTTGCCAACTGATTTGAAATTGTATTTTTGTTAGAAAGGGTATACTTCCCAAATGGTCCCATAGTCACCAAATCAGGATCTGATGATGGAATCTTGGCGAAATCGAGGGAACTCCTCAAATATTATAGGCAACTGCATAGTGATTTTGGTATTTTCATCGAGAACTTAAGCATTTACAGTCAAAAAGTAACATTTGATGAAGTGGAACTGATGAAGAAGATCAGAAATGGTCAACGGAACTTCATACTCGCATAGATATCACAATGAAGATAGTTAAGCGACTATGATAATACAAATAAATTAATGGTTCTGAATAGTTCCGTTGAAAATGGTATCATCAAATTGATCTGATGATGATGAAGGAGTCAGAAGGTAGGCACTGGAACTCCGTCATTAATCAATGTAACCTAGCCGTGTTTGGGCTTATTAGAATGGTCATGAAATGCAATTTGGCTATAAGGTACTATCGAATTGATCTGATGATGGAGCCGGAAGGTGGAAATGTAGACACAGGAACTTCATAATAAAACAATTTGGAATTAATTGGAATTGTCATGAGCATAGGCACTCTGTTTAGAAGTGTATCCCAACTAAAAAGTGTGAAATAAAAAACTTTTTGTGAAGTCGGTTATCTTTTTTTGTAAAAAGTTTTTTTTTGGTCCCAGATGATGCAGCATGCAAAAAGGCATGTAGCATGCAAGCCGCGTTGGCTGACTGTACAAGACTTTGTGAAATCGGATTTTCAGCGATTCGTTTTTGTTACTAAATTTTGCAGCACAACATATTGACTTTTTATGACACTATTTTAATTTAATATAGAAAATACTACCAAGTACAACTGTAACCGTCTATATATATGTGACCAAAAATCCATAAAATATTGTAGTATCGAAGTAGACAGATGATCTAAAAATATGTCAAATACTAGTCAAATAATACATATAGCAAAAAAGACGTCAGTCAATAATTATCGGTAAAATTAAATTATAACAAATAAAAATCGGAAAAGTGATCGATTCCGATTAAAGAAAACTCAATTCCAGAACGAAATATTTAAAGGCTAGCAACACAGTTTACCTGCTGTCAGTTCCGAAGACAGCAAAATTGCAAAACGTCAATTCTCATTTTAATTTGGGAAAAAAGCGTGTAATTTTTAGATTAAGTCGGATTCTTTCGTATTACATCTCCACTACCAATTCGAAATGTAAGTATTGTTCATGTTATATGTTCTCAAAGCGAAAAATGCGTCATTAAAAGTGTACAATGTAATTTTTTATCGATATGTCTATTAGGGCGT
The DNA here is from genome assembly GCA_949316375.1 of Mythimna vitellina. Classification (NCBI taxonomy): domain Eukaryota; kingdom Metazoa; phylum Arthropoda; class Insecta; order Lepidoptera; family Noctuidae; genus Mythimna; species Mythimna vitellina. The sequence continues at coordinate 5,692,916 of OX438711.1, read as the reverse complement.
TGAGGTTATAGAAAAAAGAATATTCTTGCCAACAACGCGTTATATTATGAAAGGATGATTTTTTAATAGTTTAATTTGTTTGTTATGAACTAAAAAGAAATACCTAGGTCTTTCTGACAGGGATATAAAATGTAAGCTTTCAGAGCGTATTGCGTTTCTCACCAATGTTTCGTTTTTTGCAAAGTTTAAATACATAATATTATAGTGATAACCAAGAACTCTTGCTGTAGAATGATCGAATTATTTTTTATTTTCATAGAATAAAGGTATTTGATCTGCCTATAACGCTTGCAGTTTATGTATCATAGTGAAATACTTGAATTGGAGCTGGTGGATAGGAGTAGGTTTAATCCAGCCTGCTGCCATCAACATGTCATAAATATATAGAAAAAGATTATGTATTTTTTTAAATTATATAAACTAGTGCTTGACTGCAATCCCACCAGATTGTAAGCAGTGATGCAATCATTGATAGTGAATTGCACTAGTTTATTAAGAGCCCAAGACCTCTGCAGGCAAATTGTTCCAATCCTTCAATGTATGCGGTATAAATGCATAGTTAATTTCCTGATGAAAATTTATTTTACTTCTACAAAATACCATTTATAGGTATTTTGTAGTAATAAAGTCAGTTCAATTTCTAAGCAACACTGATAAAATGTAGGTACATTTTATCAGCTTTTCTTAGAAATTGAACCTAAATTCGAACAGACTTGTTGCAGTACAGTAATAATCAAACTCAAAGGTGGCTGTGAAGTGTGCTTCTCTATGTTCGGTAAATGATTGCACACATGAAATTTTAACATTCTAATTATTTTAGAACATATTTATTTTAAGGTTTCATTGTAATTATTTTAATATTTATTTACTTCCCAGAGGCCCGTTTTGCACTTTTGGCCAAAATTACACTGTTTTAAGAGATTTGATTTCTTGTTTTTATATGAGCACATGCATACAACACCTTCTAATTGAAATATATTATGAAATACACTCACAAATTTTGTTCAACCTAATTTTTAGGTCCAGAAAACCACCTTTCAGATGTCCATCCTTTGTACCAATGCTGAGCACTGCCTTTTTTGCACAACGTTAAAGGCAACAACACCCTTGACCTGGCCTTTTTCATGGCAACTAAAATTTCTCTGTTTTCGGAGTTCCAAAAGCACTCTTTCAGAGCGATGGATCACAAGCTTTGTCCTTCGTTTAAAGCTGGGTGCTATAGTAAAAGTAATTTTCACTTCATTACTCTACTTAATATTTTCAGACTACTTTGTGAAAATCAAACATTCTTTTCTTCAATCAATTGATGCATGCCTAGGGTCGAAGCCTACTGGGGCCATGGGTTTACTTCTGAAAAGAAAAGCCGGAGCTCTGAAACGCAAGGCAAATAAGGAACATAGGAGGATGTTGGTGTCTTCCAGGCTAGAGTGGATAGGCTCTTAATAAAATAGTGCATCTAACCATCAACGATTGCATTACTGTTTACCATCATGTGGGATGACTGTCAAGTTAATATCAAATTTTAAAAAAAATCTGACGCGCCCTCTCGCGCCTCCCTAGAGCAAGAGAAGTCATTGGATGATTTCCCACCTTAAAAAAAATCAACCAATTTTAAAATTTTCATTTAATAATTTCGTCAGAAAAAATGAAGCTTATTTTATCTTCCAATCATAGCATTTTATGAAGAACAACAGCAGAATTACCTTTAAATGTGTTAATTTGACACTCACAGTTTGAAACCATGTATTGTAAATTGATTGATATTGACCGTGATATCCATTAACTAAATATTTTTTTTTTGTAAACCAATAAGTAGTACATCTTTGAGGCCATTCGAAAAATGGCTGAAATCTAATTGACGACACGGTTACCACAGTTTGCAAAGTCTGTCACGGATTTGATTTAAATAAATTTATATAGCCTACAGATAGTTGTTGTGTACACGTTTTTGAACACACCCACGATACGATAAAGTAATTCCTTGTGAAGGGTTGCCTGTTAAAAAAAAAAACAAAATGAAAATTCCATAATTATTTTGCCTCTGCATCACCCAAAGTTAAACTATTCAGTCTACCTATTAAATAATACAAGCTGTTAGAACCATGTAAGTACTTGCCTATTTTGTATTACAATGGGTAGAAAATAAAGATTAACATTTCTATAAAAACTTATTTCAAACGATTGTTACAATGTACACCAGTACCTTGACGATTTACCTTTGGTATTCCAAAACACGAAATAACGAACGTACTTTAAATGACATTGGCGTAGTTAGTAGAGGGCGTAGGCCCCTCGCCTACGGCCTCGCTTCAAAGGTGAATCGCGCAAGTGAGGGCTCTTTAAGAATGATGGTTTTTTATGATTGATAAGCTCGCGTTTGACCACTATTTCACTTGATGATCAGTGGTCACACTAGGTTGCGACAATTGCTGTCCCATTTTAAAATTTATGAAAGAAAAAGGCCTCGCTGATGCTAAAAATAAGTCCTGCGCCCGTGTCTAAATTAGTTCACGTTACACCTCTGCTAAATAACCAAATTAAATAGCATTTTATTTGTAATATTCCCAGATGTCAGGCCGTGAAGGTGGTAAGAAGAAGCCGCTGAAGGCCCCTAAAAAAGAGTCCAAGGACCTCGACGAAGATGACTTAGCTCATAAAGCAAAGCTAAAAGAACAACAGAAGGCGTTACAGGTTTGTAACTAAAGTTATTTAATCAACGTTTAAATTTTTAATTTATTCCTGTTCTTACCTCATTTTTTTGGGGGCTGACGCAGCATGTCTCTTCTATACATCTCTTTTCGCAGTATTCTCAATTACATATACTATTTTGACAAGGGACTAAAAAGACTTGGTTTTATCACCCCTTGAAATAACCATTAAAAAATATACAATTTGCGTGATCTATCGAGAATAGAAACCCTCATTCGGCCTTTGGTAAACAATGCCGTGTAACAGAGTGTTCTATTATTTTTCAGGAGGCGAAAGCGAAGGCCTCACAAAAAGGTCCTTTGGCAACAGGAGGCATCAAGAAGTCGGGAAAAAAGTGACACTACTAACTTTGTATTTAATTATAGGCTATAAATTCTAATGTAAGAATTATTAAAAGATCTTTGTTTTCATTTGATGAATACAGCATAAACTATGGTTGTTCACTATTAACATGTAATTTTCCATGATTTACATCGTCGTGCTGCCATAATTTGGCCCCAAACGTTCTGACATACATACCAGTCTTGTAACATGCATTTTGTATAAATATAAAAGAAGCATTTGATAACTGAATTTGGTTTTATTTAATAGGCTGTATGTAATATGCTAAATTGACCTTGGTCTAAATAAAAAAAAATGGCGCGGATAAGAATCTATTCCCGCGTCCCGCCTTTTTATTCTAGCGATTTGTTTAAGAAACAGTTGGCCTTGTTGGGTTTTGTTCTGATAAAACGTTGTTAAAATTGTATCTTTCAGCATAATAACGAGAATCTGAAAGTTTTCAGAAAACAGTGCTCGAACTATAGAATACATTTAGGATAGGGACACAAAGTGAGTGATATAGTTTAAATAAGAATTAGCAGAAAACTGTGTGTGTGCTCCAATCAAGATGTTTTCAAGAAAATGAATTCGCGTTTATCGGTCGCGGGGCCGGGGTATCAATTTTAGGCCTGTGGTAGCCACTTTTGGGATAAGTCAAAGTCAAAAGTTTTTTATTTCACATAGACCTACATAGGCACTTATAAAACGTAAAGTTAAAAGATAAAGTTTCCTTCCTTTAGCAGTCTTCATGTTGTCCAATGGCTATGCTCGGAGTTTCCTTGCGTGATCACATCAGAAATGAAGATATCCGCAGGAGAACCAAGGTTACCGACATAGCCCTAAGAATCGCCAAACTTAACTGACAGTGGGCACATTGCTCGCAGAACAGATGGTCGATGGGGATGTAAAGTTCTGGAGTGGCGACACTTGCGCGGAAGACGCAGCGTTGGAAGGCCTCCCACTAGATGGACCGATGACCAGGTGAGGGTCGCGGGAATAAAATGGATGCGAGACGCACAGGACGAGTCAATTTGGCGATACTTAGGGGAAGCCTATGTCCAACAGTGGACGTCTTTCGGCTCAAATGATAGCTGACACCCGCTCCTCGAAATCTTCTCAGCTCTGATGGACATGGACCTCGGTAAGGTGACAATTTCGCAGCAAATTTGAAAGAAAACTGTCGTCTCTTTGAGGTGGACCGGTGGCGGGTTCAACTTAGTCTCCAACTGAAGGCGGCGGTCTTTTAAAATTTCCTGTAAAATATTAGATAGTACAGACTAGTTCAAAGTGAGTTAAGCAGCAACGGTACGCTGACTAAGTCTGTGTTACAGTAGTTAGAGCAACCACTTGACTAACTTTTTCTGGTGTCGTACATTATTTCACCAAAAAAATAATCGTGTTTAGGGATATCAGTACAGGTCAGCTTCTGATAACAATCGAATAAGGAGAAACGGTTGCCTGGGGTTTTTATGGGAGTAGTTTGTGTCCGAACTCACTGTAGTAAGCATATTTTCTTGTGTTCAATTAAATTAAATATTTAAAAAAGTACCTACTAGGTAAATCATTTTTTATATTAATGATAACAATGCTGAAGTTTCAGGCTTTCCATTAGTATATCTTTTTTTTTAATATTTCAGTATTCTCTAAAGAAAACATCTGCAAATGCGTACCTACTTTGTACGTTGAGCTGATTTGGGTTTCTCGCGAGTATAGTAGGTACCTCATAAATGAACTACTAGTTCGCATTGAAAAATCCTTTCATAGTTAGCCCATTTATCGAGGAAGGCTATAACGTCCTTAGCTAACAACACCGCATAAGTCATTTTTACCAACTTTACAGGAAACGAAAAAAACTGTGTGGTGTTAAGAGGCCAGCCGACTTGCATGCTATACTTTACGAATTATGGGTTCTGATTGGCTCAAATCTATATCATGTGACCAATGGTTAGACGCGCAATGAGCAGCTCCATCTAAAAGCATTCAAATGTGCAAACCGCCAATTTTCGACTTTACAGGAAACGAAAAAAACTATGCGGTGTTAAGAGGCCAGCCGACTTGCACGCTATCAATACTTTTCGAATTATGGCTTCTAATTGGCTGAAATCTATATCATGTGACTAATGGTTAGACGCGCAATGAGCAGCTCCATCTAAAAGCATTCAAATGTGAAAACCACTAATTTTCGAATTGAGCCGTGTTGTAAGATAAGGAACTATAAGCTATATTAATATAACATACACGATAGGAACGTAGTAGTAGGTAACCAAAGACGTGGGAGCCAGATATTAATACATATTTGGTTGAAGAATGTTTTTGTATATCAAAATTAAGTTAACAGATTCTATCATCATCATCATTTCAGCTGAAGACGTCCACTGTTGGACATAGGCCTCCCCCAAGAGTCGCCACAATGAACGGTCCCGTGCGTCTCACATCCATCGGATTCCCGCAACGCTTACCAGGTCATCGGTCCACCTTGTAGGAGGCCTTCCAACGCTACGTCTTTCGGTACGTGGTCGCCATTCCAGAACCTTTCAGCCCCAACGGCCATCCGTTAGTATTCTATAGGTATATAAAAAAGGAGAAACTGACTTAGTAAAGTATGTATGGAGAAACCGCTAGCAGAAGCTACTATATAAATAAAGACAACATGTTGGTTTATTTGATCATTTTACTTTTTGTCCACGTTCAATATTTTCTTCTTTTAGAGACTCCTTCTATTCACCGATTCACCACCAGCATTGCATAAATTAACTTTTCATATTCCAACTTATAGGTAATGAACATTTAAATATTTCGAAGTTTCAAGAAAATGATTCCACAATATCCTATAGAAAATATGACTGCAGACACGGAAGAGAATAACAATATAACTACAGAACCGTATATTGAACAAAGTCTTTCAAACGTTGATGATAATTCTGATAAACTCAAAAACGAAGGAAATGTTGAAGTAATTACTCCTGAAGATGTTACAAACATCGATTCTTCACTTGTTAGTATTGATGAGTTCAGTGTAACCAAGTTTCTTAATAATCAAGAGAATATTGTTCCTATTGAAATCAGTACAAATGATATGAATGATACTTACAAAGAACATAAGGAAAATGAAATAACTTACATTGAAAATGATAGAATTTTAAATAATGCTGTAGGAAAAAGTTTAGTTACTGACGTTACTGAGGATGAAACTGTGATGAATGGGAGTAATATTGATCTTAAAGAAATTAAAATTACACACCGTGAAGCGGTTTCTAATTGTGTCAATAATTCTAAAGCCAACAACGTAATAGACGATGAAACCATCCAAGGCCTTGAAGAATTTGAAACAGTTTATAATAATATAAATAAACCTGTTTTAAATGATGAATTTGAATTTGAAGTCTTAAATTTAGACGAACTTGACGATATATTTGATCAAATGGACTCTATAAATGAAGACGTAATTTCTATAAACAGTTCTGTTAATGACAATAATAAAAACGCAACTTGTAATGAGAAAGAATTAACAGATCCTCTTGCAATAAATTCGAATTTGAATGAAAACATTGATATTATTTCAATAAATTCTTCTACCGAAGATGAGAAAAGTCAAATGGAGAAAAGCAAAGACACTGTTTCCATTGATGTAGTTTCTCATGAAACAGCCTCGGATGACGGCTACAATTCATCAGATTTTGAGTTCATATCTGAGACTGAGGCTAGCATGTCTGGGATTGTGATTAATTACCGCCTCGAAAACCACCAGAATACTCAAACTACTTCTGAACCAATAATTTTTTGTTTCGATGAAGAGAATCGTCAAGAAAATGAACAGTCTGATCCTGGCGAAGGTCCTAGTGGACAAAATAGGCCAAGAAATGAATTTGAAGACAGAAGGTACAGAAACGATCATCGTATTCCTATTGGGGATGACTATTTGGGGTTGTTTCAAGGGATTTACAACCCACTGTTGCCGATGTCGGATATAATTTTCTTGGAGAACAAATCTGTCCGAGTTTCGGCGATGAATATGCAGTATGATGGGATCGGATTCGAAAAGCAGTTGGCAATGAGAAGACATCAGCCGGATAGCTCGGAAGATGAATGTAAGTTTGTCGAATCCTTATATTAAGTTAAGAAATTTAGATAACTAATGTAATTAGCTGACTAATGTACTTAGCTTGTCAATCTCTTGCTCTATAACCCATTTTATTTATCTTTTTTCTTTTTAAGGTGGTAAATTTTTGCTTTAACACGCCAGGGCCCCTGTAGCCCTGGGGTTGATAGGGCCCCGGTAGCCCGGGGGTAGATAGGGCCCTCGTAGCCCTGGGGTCCCATACTATTGATGCGGCTGATATCGCGGTTGCAACGCCCTTGTTGCACGTCTTTTACCATCTTCTGTACCTAGGTACACGGTGAACACCCCACCCATCCGTACAAAACGTTTTGGGAACACTTTCATTGTGCTTACAGCTAAGGAATGGAATTTCCTGTCCGAGTCTGTTTTCTGATAGCTAGAGCCTCTTTAATGAATATAGGTTACTTATTTTTTAAATTGTTATAAACTAGTGCTTGACTGCGATCCCAACTGATTGTAAGCTCGCGTTTGACCACTATCTCACCTGATGGCAAGCGTGCCCCATCGACGACCAAAACATCGCTTGCCATCAGGTGAGATAGTGGTCAAACGCGAGCCTATCAATAATTAAAAATAAACACCTGTATACCGGAATCTGTGTTTCCTGATGGCTACAACCCGGGAATCTTTAAGTCAAGTGTGAATAGGTTACTTCTAGGTAAGCGCGTTCCATCGTCGACCGCACCGTCGCTTTCCATCAGGTGAGATAGCGGTCAAGCGCGAACCTATCATGATTAAAAAAAAATACCATACATCTCTATTAACCGTCATCTCAATAACCCCCTCCATCCTTGCTATATTATCTTTTACCCAAATATCTTTTTTTTTCTCTAAATTTTTCGGGTTCTCTGTACCCTTATTTCTACTCAAACAAAAAGTTCCTCACAAGATGTTTCTAGTTCTATTTTCTGCCACGTCAACCGACTTCTAATATTATTTTTATTTTCAGTTGAAGATGAAGCAAAGGAATCCGCCAAAAAGATCCTGAACATGTATCCTGGAGCAAACAGAAAGAGACGGCGCAGATTTTTATAATTACCTATTTATATTTTGCTTATTATAGTTTACTTAATTTCAAATTTAATCCTGTGATTTTATTTACCTTGTATTTTGTCCAACTGGAGATACCTATGCTAGGATAAGAGCAGAGACTTACCAGTTTTTTTTAACGAAAATTAACTCCTTTGAAGAGCGTCCTAAAGGATTTTTGTCAGCGAGATCTTTAACTAGAACAAACGGCGATCACTTACTTTTTATGGGCTCCGTTTGAAAATATACGTTTTTCAACTTGTATAAAGTACTTTAGAAGGGCATCATAAAATTCAAAAAAAAAAATCTATGCACTACTTTGATTGCATAGATGGCCTTCAAATTTCTACAAATATTTTTTCATTTACTGTTCTACAGTTAAAAAAAATGTCTATTAGCGTTTATTGTTTGTGTTGTGTCAACTTTTTTTTACCTAAGCAATTACCAAGACGAAATTTATAACCGTCCATAAAGAATATAATTATTGTAACATTGTACAAATATTTTTTTTACTAAGAGTACTTTTAAGATATTAGCATTTTTTCTAGTCTCGGTAACTAATTTTGTAAATCACGTCAAAATGTCAAATTACAGATCGCCTGCCCAGGCCTTTGGACGGATGGACGTAAGACATTTTTCTCGCCAAAACGCTTCCGTATTTACGTAGATTTATCGTTCAAGTGTAATAATGTAGGGAAAGAGGAGTAGACAAATACTCAAGGTCATAAGTAGGTTGAAATTGGGGTTTCTGGATCAGATGAGATCCAGAAACCCTCAATTTCAACCATCATTCATTACATTCAAAAATTGGATCAGATGAGATCCAGAAACACGAGATCCAGAAACCCACAATTTCAACCATCATTCATTACATCAGAATCAGCTGGACGTTTTTTTTTGGTAGTCGACTTTTTGCTTAAACACCCATCAGTTTTAGAGAGTTATTAATGTAACATATTCCTTTCACAGCTTTCAAATAAAAACATTGAGGAAAATGTATGGCATGTTGCATCCAAGGATCGTCGTAAATCTCCCAATCTTCTATAACACCTCCACATGAGAAACAAGCTGCTTTATCATTTACACTATTTCCATAATAAAAGAAACCGGCTTCAGCCATTTCCATCACCAACCTTCTCCTTGAATTAGCTGTGGCCCAATAATGTCTAAAAGAAATTTCACGCATTTTATACGTATTATACATGTCATAACGAGGGCTACATTTATTTTGAGACATGTTCTGTTCACTCGCTATATAGTTCTTCATACAGATAATTATAAAGGTGAAATGATATCGTATTGCGGTAGCCAGCAGTTTATAATGATTAACATTTGATTGGGATTGGGAGGGATAGGTGATTTGAAAATTAAACAAGCAAATATTTATTTCAAAAATTTATTATCTATACACCATTTATTTAAACATATTACATTTTTTAAAGCACATATTTTATCATGATAAATACAACTATAGGCATCATGAGAATTTTCATATTTATTGTACAAGCTTAATAAATTGGGACAACCCTCATCTTCTAAATTATTTATATTATTATTATTCAAAATCTTTTTTAACCACAACACTTTTTCTAAACCTTTGGTGTAAACACTTTTATCTCTTAAAATATCTACAATCAAATTCTGGTGATTTGAGTAGGGCACAAATCCGTCTCTCCAGTATATCCTTCTATTGCGTTCAATCCAACTGACTTGTCGTTTTTCTGGTTTCGTCAAATCATAAAATGGAAATGGTGGCTTAATTAAAAACACCTGAACTTTTTTATTCATTAATACAGCAAATTCTTTAACGATAAATTCATTTGTTTCCGTTTTGAAACCTTGAACATCTACAATGGCCGTCATGATAATCTGCGCACTATGTTACTTAAAGGTTTATATTCCACAAGTCGATCGTTAATAATTAAACAATATCCGGTTGTGTTATCTGGTATTGGTGCTGAACATTCAATCTCCAACCGCACATCTACTGGACCTGTTTTCAAACTATCGTTTTGTCTTGAACAGTCTATAATAAAGAGAGGGGCCTTCTCCTTGAAATCAATCAAATTAAGCAAGGGGTCTGCAGGACAATTGTAATACGACTGACGAAATTTCACGTACATTTCATATAATATATTGTATTTGTTTTCAGAAAAATTTAAGCTTAGAGGCTCGTAAGGATAATACTGTGAATTCAAAAATAGTGTTACGTTAGTAACCCCACAGTAATCAAACAGAGAACTGTCTTTGGTTTTATTATTTTTTCTGTTGGTTTGCAAGCAAAAAATTACATACCGAGGTTTCTCTAATTGCGATGCAGTCTTAACTGACCAAGAATGTTTAGTAGTTTTCGGGAGCAAAGGATATTCATATAAATCCCAATTTCGAAACGCTATTTGAATAGGTTTATCTCTTTCCAAGTGTTTTAGTAGTGTCAGTCGTTCACGGTCTGACACTTTTATATGTGGTACACGCCATTGCAATCTTTGTATGTCTATTTGAAAATGCGCAATATCATCAGTTGCTATGATACTGTTTAAGTTAGAGTTACTTCTATTCAAAATAAGTTCATGTTTACAATTTATCACAATTTTATTGTAATCCTCCGCAAATCCTAAAATCTTATTAAGAGGTACAATAGCACTAAAATGACCATCACTTTTAAATCCATCTAGGTTCCAACCCCACAAAGCAGCAACTTTATTTTCTCCATCATTCATTGAAATGTATGACTTTATTGTCGACGTTATTCCAGAATTTTTAATGCGATCTATTTCAATGCCATTTATTTCGTATCTGATATCTTGAAACAAAAACATAACAGGGTTGTTACTGAACGTAATATTTTTCTTAATCGGTTTTCCATCTTTGTCGAAGAACTTTGCTTGACCCTCGACGTAAATTGAACTGGCTGATGGTAACACGTATATGTCTTGTTGGTGTATGGGAATTCTGATTTCATCGTTTTCTCTAAAGCTGTTAGTGTAGGGATTGTATGTGTGGACTTCATAGCTTTCAATCGAACTATCGAAGTGAGGTAATTCAGTAATTTGTAGTATATTCATACTTTAAAACCTAGAGCTTTAAGAAAAGCTTTATTTGCTTCACTCAATTTCTTCACTTTTTTCTTACGTCTATGCGCCTTTGTGGTCGTAGATGAAATAAGACGTTTGATTTTCACAGGAGTGTTTTTATAATATACTATCATTTTGTTTTTCTTAAATGAAGACGTAATTGAATATGTTCTTCACCAAAGTTAATACAGTTACCAAGTTGATCAACAATCTTAACAGATATAGATGAAATTATATTTTTGTTCACTGGGAAGTAAATAACGTTCTTTGGTATTTCTGTGTAGCCGTGACTTGAAGCAGTATCAGATATGAATTCATGAATAAAATGAGTCGGTAATCCGTTGTAATATGAACCGTGCACAAGATCACATTCGATTCTGATTACAGCTGTTAAACTGCTGTTATTAACGGGCACATTCGGTCTTGTTTTTAATACTGAAAAGTATAGTAAACCGCACTCGTATTGATCAGATAAATGAAGAGGTGGTTGAAAATACGAGACCAGTTCTGATTTATTTCCAGAGATGGTAACCGTAGTAAACATGCTTACATACTGAACTCTTTTAAATGATCCTGTTTATTTTATTTCTTGATTATACCAAAAATTCTTTAAGAAATTTAAACAAAGATGCCCACAGTTGAAGGGGTGATCACGTTGTATATTTTCATAATTATATTGAATGTTAGAACCTACATATTTTACAAATTCCTTTGGAGGTTTAAGATTTCCATAACTGTCGAAATACTCTACATAATCATTATATTTTGCATAGGCTACCCAATGAGAACCAAGATTTTTAGAACTATCTAAATTAATAACTCCACATTCTTTTTTATATGGAAATTTAGGGAGCTCATCTCTCATAAAGACACCTCTAAAATAAGGAATTCTATTTCCATACTTTAAAATGTCAAAGTTAGTTAAGGCCCGTTTGGGTAGCCGATATCTTAGTTTTTTTCTTTTGATACGAAAATTCCAAGGCCGCCCTTATGTTGTTTAAGGTGTAGTCCTTTCCCAATACATAGAGCTTCCATTTTTTCATTGTGTCTCCTCGATTCCTCATACAACTTTTTAGCCATTTTGAATTCATTTATGGTTTTGGCAATACCAGCTGCACCACCTGCCAAAGCTCCCGCCGCTGATAATCCCGCAAAAATAGGAATCAAAGGTAGTACTACCCCAGTTTTTGGAATAGGAATAACACGAGGGAGCTTAATCGATGAATCATCAGCTAATTCTCTGGTAGCGGCAATAGCTAATTCTATGGCCATTTTCTTGCTCTTAGGTTTTAATTTTTTTATGTGTCTTTTTGCTTTTGTAATAACAGTTTTTAATTTACTTTTTAATCCTTTTCCAGATGTAACTTTTGAAGAACGCTTTTTTCTCAAACCAGAACCAGTTTTAATTTTTGCCGACATAGCCTTACTTACTAAGCGTGCCGCGAGTTTTTCGCCTAAACTAGCATCGGAAGCAACCGCTCGCTGTTTCGCCATTTTTAACAAAATTAAATCAGCCTTATGTCGATCTTTCAAGTTTGATGACTTGTGATATGCAATATCGTGATCTTTGCAATATTCGTCCAACTTATTTACACCGTTATCTCCTTGTGCAAGTCTTTTTATTAATTTAGTGCCAGGACCACAGTAATTATATCCTGGTAAGTGTAATTCAAATGGTAAATTATTAATAAGCCAATTGACAAGACTACTCCCTCCAAAACACATTATAAGACTGATGATTCCGGTTTGAATACTTTAATAAATAGTTATGCGATTCGACTTTGTTGTTAATATGATTTATAATATTACATTTGATTTATCAATCCAACTGCTTTCAGCTGAAGACAAACCCAACCATTTTACTAAAACTCTGTTACCTTTTCTTCTAAGAACTTTCTCAACTAGATATACATTGGGATGTTTTGTTTTTTGAAGTTCTTGTGTATAAAATGCGCCTAAAATAGGGCGACCTCTGATAGTATCTTCAATCAAGTAAGTTATGGGAGATGTTTTTTGTATTTTACGAATTTTAAATATTTCTGCTGACCAGTTGGGAGTGTAACCTTTTTCAAATGTTCCTTTGTATTTACTGATACGCACATAATCACCTACTTTGTACTTGCTTTTTAAATTATATTTTTTTAGCAACTTTAAATACCTTTCTAATATCATTTTTTTATTAATATTGTCCACATTAGCAGGGATTTCATTAATAGTGCGATGGTGAGTGTGATTGTATTTGTAAATAGCATCATTTAGAGTATTATTTATCCAATTGTAATTGCCTTTTAAACTAAATTCCTTATAAACTTTAGATTTCAATGTCCTGATAAATCGTTCAACTATTGAAGCTTTTTTTGTTGAGAAGGTTGAATAATGGTTAATATTATATGATTTCATAAGCTTCTGAAATTTGTTATTATAAAATTCTGCTCCATTATCCGTTTGCAGATTTTTAGGAACACGCCCTTTATCCAACAAAGTTTTGAACGAGTTACACACATCTTCTTTGGTTTTACTTCTCATCGGGAAGGCCCAAGCATATTTCGAAAATGTATCAATAACGGCAAGAATATATCTGTAATTTTTATTTTCTTTTGAAATTGTTTGCATATCAATTAAGTCTGCTTGCCACAAGTCATCTATATCTTTCATGATAACATGTCTTCGTGGATAGTTCACCCTCGCATTTTTATGAATTTCGTTTACCACGTCAGCTTTGCTCATGTTCACAATTCAGTATACTTGTCTTGAACTCAGCTATTATACTGAATAAAAAGCATGTTATTATGACTATTTATTACTTAATTATATTAGTTTCTTTTAATTCTTCGATTATTGATAAAATTTCATTATCATGGTTTGTATTACCAGCATCTCGGGAAGCAATTAATAGTTTCAATCTGTCAACCAGTTCGTTAGGATCATCCCAATATACCAAATCAGTGTTATTTTTGTATTTCTTTAGCGTTGGTAAGCTTCCTCCAAGTTTAGTGATAATATTATTGTTTAACGATTCAGAAAACAATGGTCTAATTATTTCACGATATTTTATACCTTTATCGCCTCTAATTTGTCCATTAGGATTGAAATCCTTCTTATGTGCATTTGTATAATGCAACATATCTTTATAGACAAGTTTATCTTTGCTCGATATTAGTTTCAAATCAGGTTTTCTTCGAAGTAAAAGTTCTTTTAAACCAGGGGTTAAATTGTAGCTTTTGTCACCAACTTTAATTAAAATTACATTGTCATCATTCACACTATCTATTTTAGAAAATGAAACTATTGAATTACCCATTAGTAATTTTTTGTTTGCGCTCCTTATTCCAAATGGTATATTTACCCCATCATAAATATCATGGATATCACAGCCCTCTAATGATATTTCTAAATCTTCCAGTAATTCTGTCTTGGGGCACTTTTTAACGAACTGCACAGAATTCAGTTCTGGATCGCAGCATTCTTCAAACTTTGTAGATGAGCTAGTATTAATGTCATCCAATTCCATGTCTTCAGAATAAGAGTGTGTATTTCCTAAATTTTGTATTTTTTCTATTGTTTTGTTCGAATCAACTAGGGTTTTAAGGGGATCTGTGACAGGTTTTAACATTTTGTTAAGTGACAAGTTCATTGAGTGTTCCTGGTTTTTAATTTGTTTTATTTTATTCTTTATGGAGTCTACAGACTTCATTAATTCTATTTTAATATTTTTCTCCATGTTGTACCTATTATAACAACTGTATTAAGCTAAAGAACAAATTATACTGAATTTGATTTTGTATGTTAATTACTTATATGTACAATTGTACATATAAACACTCAGTTAAATTTAAAAAACATATCAAAATTCTGTCTGTACCTTCCGTTATTTAATGACGATTCTTTATTAATAAGTAGAAAATTATAAGGTTTACTCCAAACAGTTTGACAAAGATTTCTGAACTCTTTCCATTGTAAATCACAACTAACATGCTCTTCATAAATATGCTTTAAATTCACATCATCTTGTTTGAATATAATAAGAAAATTAACATTGTCACGTAACAATTGCTTTGGAATTTTAGAATAGGTTTGAGACAAATAAAAACAATCTATTTGTTTATGTCTACCCATACAGAAATAATTACGGATATTTATTTGATTTTCACAAGCAACATCATCGAAAATAAATACAGAATTTGTTAAAGCTTCACTCGGAGAAATGACATCTTTATCGTCATTGAACTCGTAAAAATTAATCTGTGGTACTCTTTTCAATACTTCAGTCAAGAAACGGTATTTAGGTTGAAAAGAAGTTTTCGAGTAAAGATACAGATTTCTAAATTTGAGCCCATTTTCATGCAGCAGTAAACTAATCATAACATTCGTTTTACCGCAGTTCGACGGACCACATATTATACAGCGAATCGTATTCGGCAATAAAGTGCTATGTCTGATATGCTGGGCAGATTCACTTAATCTAATATTATTAACATTTAGGGATATGGGTTGCTTGATCAACTTCATCTTGTCGATTAATTCAAATGCTGTTTAACATTCATATATATATAGGTAGGTACAAATCCAAAATATTAGTGTGAATTAAAAAACAAAATAAAGTCAAGAATGTCTTGGATGTATTCAAACCTTTTGTAATTGGCTTAGATACTCCTTTGACTTTTTTAATTTGTGTTTTTAGAGTTTTAATGGAGTAAAGTTTTCGGTTCGAGGTAAGTTTAATTTCTACCTTACACGCGCATATATACAATTAAACATAGGCACTATTATAGGTATGCACTGAAAATTGATATGGGTCTCAGCATGTTATATATAGCAGGCTTGCATGAGAAATCTACGACTTGATATCATCAATTGAGTTGAACAACGAGTTTTTTCTATTCGTTTTAATCAAAAATCAAGTCATAGAAAATTATAATCGTAAGTAGCTACTTAATTATTTTTTTCCAATAATAATCATAAAAAAAAAACATTTTGAACTTAATATTATTATAAAGTGTGAGTTACTTTTAACATTGTTTTTATTTCAGAAAATGGAAGATCTTGACATCGTAGATGATGTTATTAACTCATTCTATTTTACAAAAGAACAAACTGCAAACAATATCGAACAAACTGAATTCCAGGAAAATGAACAGGATAAAGACAGGGATACTCAAGAAAGATCAAAAAAAGGAAAAAACAAGAAATCGAAATTAAATTCTAAAATCACTGTATCCAAACTATTGAATACACCTTCTTCGTCTTTCGTTATTCGCAAGGAGCCAGGAAAAGCGCACCATTTAATTAAAATATGTATTTATGATTTAGGTGATAATAATATTGACCATAGTGATAGTGCTTGTGTGAATGTTCAATATCAAGTCAAGGACCATTATGATGAAATTATGAATGAAACTGAATATCTCGTTGGTAAAATAGTTAAAAAATTAAGTTCATCTACATACAAACTTTAAGTGTATTGTAATTATAAGATAATGTTTAAATAAATGTGAAGTTCAATAAAGTACAATTTATTAAACATGTTGTTTTTTATTAATCTAGTATATATAAATCATAATTTTGTATATCAGTATTTTTGTTTGCTTCCAATTTTAACTCTATTTATTCTACGAATAAGCTTATTATTTATTCGTAGCTTAACTAACTTTATTATTCTGCTTTCATAATTATATATACATATATATTATAGAGTGTATGTATTATAAGTAATTAATTAGTTTATGTATTGTGTATAGTACACCACAAATCCATCCAAAGGTTGTCTGTAAAAAATCGCTTTTAGCGATAAGATCGCCAATTGTGACACCCTATTAATTTTAAGTTTCTGATGTAATTTTTATTTTTGATGTACAATAAAGAATATATCTATCTATCTATATTTATTTTCGCATCGTTGGCAGAATTTAATTGTTAGGGTACATATATTTATTGAAATAAGTTATAATATAAATGAAAAGTCAATTTTATGGATAAAATGTATGGTTTATTAGGTAATAAATCTTGTACTTACATTACAAATTATGCAAAAATCTTAACATTAAACTATGTATTTAAAACACAGTGGTGTATATTGTACAATACAAAAGTTTTAACATATGCAATCACAATGACCCCAAGGTAATGTATTTACTTGATTTGGTTGAACTATTCTCTTATCATCTATTCTATTTAAAATCACTTTATTAACTTCCTGTGAATAAAGTACATGTTTATTTGACTTTATCATATTCATGTTACATTTGTATGTAAAATTCTTAAATAAAACTTTCTTATAGTTAGACATTTTCAAACTTTTTGTTATGGGTCTTGATACTCCTTTAGCTTTGTTAATCTGTGTTTTTATTGATTTAATACAATATAGTTTTGCTCTTAATCCAGTAAATTCAGTTATAACATCACCACCTAATTCATCTTTAAATAATCCAGGAATTTTATCGTTAAGTTTTGGTATACAATAAGGATTATTAAAATCAAAATTACTAGTATCAAATTTTAAAATATTGTCATTCAAGTCTTTATAAAAGTTTTGTGTATGTATTAAGTATAATAAACTGTCAGTATCTGTATAACACAGTTTGACATTTTCACCGTACTGTTTTTTAATGAAGTCGTAATGGAAATTATACATATGCTGTTTAGCATATTCCAGAACAGCAAATCCAACATATATGGGTCTATCTAAAACAAGTTTTTCATGATTCAATTGAACTGCAAGAAAATCTTCATCAAAAACACAAATACTTCGTAAGTTTGGTTTTGAAATTAGTTTTTCTGCGCCTACTGTTTTGTTTGTTCTATTATTACTATCATTCCACTTAGTTACTAATTTAACATCAACCTGTTTTCGTTTATTTTCAATGGTTTTTCCGAATATTGAATTATTTAAAAGTTTAAAGAAATCTCTTTCAAATGGTGTCTTAGCTGATTGACGTAATTGAGTATTTAAATCGATATACTTTTTCAAAAAGGTTTCTTGTTTAAATTGGAGTATACGATGAACTTTTTTCAAAATAAGTCCATTTCTAAGACATTCTTTTAAATGTATATAATGTATAACATAGTTGTATTTATCATACAAGTTCGCAATTAACTTTTCTGTCCTCCCTCCTATAGGTACAAACTTTTCTGGAGCAAAAGGCAAATCACTATGTAAATTATGTAAATTATCTGGATACATGATATCAACTTCTAAAATGTAGCCATACTCAGCATCATCGGGTACATCAAATAAACAAAAATGTTCTACTTCGAAACTTGTCATAAATTTAAAATCTGATATAGGTAACTTTTTTGTCATTGCATATCCGTAAAGATTGTTACAGTCAAGATAAACTAAATATGTTGACGGTTTAGAATCATCAAAATACGGGAGGTAAATGTTATTTGCCTTAGCATATCGATGAGAACACTGTGCTAATCCACCACGGATTCCTTTTTCAATCATCTGATATATGTCTAAATCATGAATCAATTCTAGTTGAACACCTGTGTAAAGGAGCATAGCATCCCAACTTAAACCAGGTGAACTTACATAGTATGCAGGATCAAGATTATAATGCTGAAGACAGATTTTTCTAAAATTTTCGAATATATCGCATAGTAATAATACGTCGCACTTTACATATAAATCAGTATATTCACCGAGACTTTTAATATTAAAGTAATTCCAAACGGTATGCGCATGTTCATACTCGCTATCATCTATATGCCTCATTTCCAAGCTGTTGTAAAAACAATGTTTTGGAGGGAGCTGTGTCTCATCATATTTATGCCATGAATCAATATATTCATACGGATAAATACCTTTTCTTCGTATTAATTGGAATTTATTCTCATCAGGAAAATGTGATCTTAAATTAAAAAAATCACTGTCTGTTAAACTTTTACTCAAATTATCAAGACTTGAGCTAAGAAATTGGAATGAATCTATGAACTTAAGTTGCAAAGGCTTATTACATCTAGTAGTAATGATTTTTGTAATGGATAAATATTTTTCTTTTGTCTTTGGAATTATTTTTATTTCACCATCATATTTTGACAATTCCTTGATAAATATATGGGAATCATAACCAGATAAATTATGAAATACGATAGGTATGAATGGACAGACTTTATAAATTAAATTACAATGTGAATGAGCTGCACCTCTATATTCTGATGTAATATGATCATGATCGAGCACTTTGTCATCAAATAACAAACTTTTACAAATATGACATGTGCTTGCATTACGATAATCATTCATTTGTTCTGGAGTCATTGGTTTCATAGCTTTTTTAGTTAATAAAATCTCATGTATTGATTTTGTTTCTTCTATTAATTTCTTAACAAACACTTGTACACAGTCTGCTCCCTGATAAGTAAAAAACTTATTTAAGCTACTATCATGGGAACAACAAATGTAATATGCAAAACATGAAGGCTGGTGCAATTTATTTTTTATGGTATTTTTATTAGTATTTTCTTCATTAAAATTACATAATAGACTTTCAAAATCTGCGTATATAACAAAGTTTATTTTTTGTTGTCTCTCGAAATGCTTAAACTTTAACGTGCTGTTTTTATCAGGCAATATTGTTAAAATTTTAGGACAGGCATGTGAATGGAATTTAGTTTCACTTGTAAAAAATTGCAAACATGTCTCACATAAATACATTCGACCTTTGTGTTTGGAAACTTGACGTCTCACTAAGCGTAAAAGGTCTTTTATCAAACAATAATGAGCACTGTTATTTTTTTCGAAATACAATAAATTAATGTGTTTATCTTTTCTATTATTCGTCACATAAAGAGGACCAGTTACAGTGTAACCTTTATCCAATCCATAAATATTAATACTTAAATCACTGTTATTCTTTTCAAACAATCTTATGTCTTTAGCAGATGGTGAGAATGATACCCCTTTTATGTTAAATATTTTACTAAAATGTGGGTAAGAGCTTGTCCTGCAGACATTATTATTAGCTGGAAATAATGCTGCTAAAATGCTCCATAAAAAACAATATTCATCGTTATTATTGATGTTTATACAGCTCTTCGTATTTTTAATAACAACTGGTAGTTCTATGTAAGAGCCACCTCTCATGGGAGAAAACTTATTTATATTTATTTCTAAATGACTTAGTGACACGAATGTCCAACCAGATTCGCAGTGCTCAAATTCAGTTAATTTCATCTTAAAAGTCTCTCTTAAATTTGAGTAAATATCATTCAAATCATTTCGTATCAATCAATTCGTAATCATTTTGTATTAAATGACTTCAGCTGCTGCTCACCTGATTTAGGTAAGACAAAATAAGCAAACAGCTCAAAGTTAACTTTAATACACATATGTTTTAATAGCGATAACTCAATTAGTTTATAAATGTCATCTCGCTTACCATCTAAGAACGCCTCCGATAGGAGGTACTCGTCTTCAATGGATGGGTTTAAGCGATATGTCATTATTCTGTTTTTAAATGCTGTAGCTATTATATCAATATGTTCAAATTTCGACTTTATCAAACAATTCGATTTATGGATATTAGTTCGTTTATGATATCTGTATTCATGTTTCGGTATCTGAATTTTACATTCATCACAAATAATATAATATGATGGTGAACCAGTAGAGGGTGATTTCACTGAAAAGAAAAATGACGCATTAAATGAAATAATATATTTAATTAAACATAGCTATATTTAAAATACACATTTATCTTAGGATATTTAGCAGATACAATCATGGTCTATGGATTGTACAGAGTCAATGATTAATTAGTTTTATAAAGGCTCTACTGGTACGAGCTAATAAAAGTGGGTGTACAATTTTTAAATTCCTTCCTCGTCTCTTTTATAAATGAATTTAAATGTTTCCAGGATTCGGTATCTGAATTAGTTTTATTTTTAATAGTCAGCACGGAGTGTCGCCATCGATTAACTGGTGGTACTCGTTCGATCTCTTCACTATTATAAATTTTTAACTCGACATAGAAACTACCGATTTTTTCTTCATTCATCTGTCTGGAGAAACCGTTAGCTAATCTACGTGTCACGTAAGAGTAGATAGGGGCGGTTTTTTTACCGATGCTGTGATCCGGTTCGTCGTCGTCGTCGCTATCCGTTCCAAAGAGATCACGCATCGTAGCTCTTGACTTAGCCTTCTTACTGGTTGTAGGCTGACTGCCCGATGCTTTATCTGTAACCTTCCGCTTCTTTTTACTAGTCTTGACTGGAGCGTCAACTACCGACTCGTCAGAAGATGGAAACAACTGCTCAGCTATTTGCTTGGACCTGAAATTAAAGAGAATACCTAATTAATAAAACTAAGTAATTACTATGATTTGAACATTACTGAGTAAATGTCAGTATACCTACTATGGGTACCTACTCTTCGAGGAAACAAGGCGCGATGTTATGTAATTAGTAGCAGTATTGAATAATTGAAACACCTATCTGTTTATTACTTCACACAAGTGACTTATTATTGCACTTAATTGGGGAACGTTTGAATAGTAATAAAATATGGGAATGATCGAAAAGTAGCATGTCGATATTAGGAAGATTGAATGATTGAATAATAGAATAATAGTATGATTGTGTGTACACAGATAATAAACTTATGTAAACCATAGATACTTACATCTTATAGAAGATCTGGTATGTCTGGTCTGGCCTGAGTGGGTGTCTTGATCTCGTATAGCGATGATACTTCTAGCACTTGAAGAAGTCTTTTGCGCTCGAGCTTTTCCAGCAAGACTCTTAAATAGTGATAAATCTACGTCATAGTATACCAAATTTGGCAAAAGGGCACGTGTTGACAAAATGCTGTGTCAGATAGTTGCACCCAAATACGATAGTCCATATTGTCTTCAATATTGTAATACTATACTGAAACAAAACTAAATAGATAAGCAAAGAAGGCTGACTCTTTGAAGTGAGCGATAATGTACCCATAGACATGAAGCGCTGGCATTCGCTCGTGGATGGCTATTGATCAATACGACTGACGTGCGTGGTTCAAACGGCTTGAGAGAAGATCTTAATGAGTGCACGTCTGCGGATATGCATTATCACTTTTGTACGGAGTCGACCTTCTGTACCTATACATTTTGTGGTTAAAACTATTTTAGCTTACTATTATAAATTTTACCCGACTGTGTCAAGCAAAAGACGGTGACGTGTTTTGGCAATTTTAATTTTAAGGTAATTCTAGTTCCTCTGACGACTTTGGTTGTAATTCTACTGATAGATTTATAAACAGTTTTACAATTTTTGTTGCAACAATAAAAGCAATATTAACAGTATTGAGATACCTACCGGTTATTCGTTTTTTAATATTTCTTGATTAACACCCGTAAATCCCATCACACATCGATTCAGTAAATCTTGTTCAATTCCAGCATATAGATAAACCTACTTACGTTAAGTAGGTACTTTATAAATACATAAAGTAATAACTAAAAATATCATACCTTTTTAAAAATAACTTAAAAATATAGGACGATATTATAACAGTAGGCAAAACCGTGCATAACAATAGTATGTCGATTTGCTGTTTTGTTTTGATCTGCCTCCAATTATAGAATTACGCAAAGGTAGCATCAACGACATACTACTTACAAGCAATGACTTTGCCTGTCGAACTTTGCTAATAAAATATATGAAAAAGTGACTGCGAACAAACATACAGTAGTATTTATTTTATCCGTATGTATTTAAGATAAACAATAAATGTTTGGCGTCGTGGTGTCTGAGGTTTCAATTACACCTTACCATTTTTGACTGGGGTATCAACATCTAACAAAAAACGTACGACTTTGAACTCTATTGATTATAATTAGATTATAATATTAAAAAAAAAGCCTTTAAATCGATCATTAATTGATTTCATTCTGGGTAGAACGTTACTATCGTTGTGATGTCGGTAAGTGTTAATAACATTTCTTTAACGGTAGATCTTTGTTTCAACCAATTGTATTAAGGTTTGAGACTTATTTAAAGCAATGGTTGTTTTTCAGGACACGGAAGATCTTTTCAATTTTGTACCTATGAATCAACCAGCAGTTCAATCAACACCCGGGCAGAAAACGCTGGGTCTTGCTCGTAAGAGACCAAAAACAGATCAAACATTTTTTCAATATATAAAGAAACCCGTCACTCGCGGGACAAAAATAATCAAGATTGAAATTTACAATGCGGAGAGTTTACCAAAATCCGATCAGCCGATGTGTAACTGTGAAGCTGATGTGTGTGTTCAGCATGTTGTAAAATCCATATTATTTGATGAAATTTATTCAAGTACGAGAAAATTAATAACCAGAATTCAGGATGAAATCGAACCGAAAGCTTAGGTTTAATAAAATTAAGTTATCGTTCTACAGTATATTACATATGTATAAGTTTCTAAGTGTTGTATGTGGTGATTAATGTTCAAAAAGCAATTATGTTAAAATTTTCATTATTAAAATGTTTTATAATAAAATAATACTAAACAAACTATAGTTTGTATTATTTCTACCTCATACATATGAAGTACTTACGTAGTGCAAATAGTCACTGCGCTATACATATAAGGCTGCAACGTGTATCCTATGAGTGCATTCCACGCTCATGTCGTAGAGTAGGAACTGCATGCTACTGTTACCTAATAAAATGCACACTTTAGTTAAGGAATGATGACTGCTGAGCAAATTTTGATGTAATGCAGTGTTTCTGGATCTAATCTGATCCAATTTTCGAATGTAATGAATGATGGTTGAAATTGAGGGTTTCTGGATCTCATCTGATCCAGAAACCCCAATTTCAACCTACTGTCATAGACTAATAGGAGCCCCATAAGCAAAAAAATATAAACCCACGTAGCTGATAAACGAGAATTTTTTCATCTGGATTTTACTTCTTTTACAGTTACTTCTGCCCCCCTAGCTAAGTTAAAATCGTATCGTTCGCGCCGAACGCCTCCGATTCCTTTGTTCTGACGTCAACTCAACGCTCAGTCACGTGGTCAGAACAAAGGAATCGGATGGCGTGGCTTACTCGAGGCGTTCGGCACCAACGAAACGATTGTAACTTGGCTAGGGGGGCAGGTCCAGCATGCACAATCGTCTCGCTTCACCGCTTACCATCAGGTGAGATAGTGCAGAATATACTTCTGAAATCTAGACGTTTTAAATGAAACCAAAGATTCATATAGTAGGTATGTTTATTGTAAGTATTTACAATGTAAATTATAACTAACATTTATCTCTATTATAAATCTAATACAATAAAAAAAATGTACTTGAACCTTATAGACATTTGTTTCGACAGATAAGTTGACAAAGTAAAGTTTTTGTTAAACATTCATATACCTACATGCTTTTGAACGTTCCCAAACTGTACTAGTACCTATAAACTTAAAATTTAAAGACCGAACTAATGTTTCCATAATCACCCAGAACACGTGATATTCTTTGCAAAAGCC
The DNA here is from genome assembly GCA_949316375.1 of Mythimna vitellina. Taxonomy (NCBI): domain Eukaryota; kingdom Metazoa; phylum Arthropoda; class Insecta; order Lepidoptera; family Noctuidae; genus Mythimna; species Mythimna vitellina. The sequence continues at coordinate 5,668,216 of OX438711.1, read as the reverse complement.
ATTGCACAACCTAGCAGTATTATTTACAAAGTTTTACTTGACAAGAAACCACCAGAATTAACCATACGACAACCAAACTTTTTCAAAAATAGTACTATTTTTTTTTTTTAATATAATGAAGCTCTCGAGTTTCAATCTGGGTAGTTATTCAAATTTAGGCATAGTACTAATCTACAAATCATTTATTAGGTTCATCTCTGTTGAATATTCGAAATAAAACAGAAAGGTTCTATGCTCCTCCTCGTTGATTCTGCCGCGTGCGATCGCACTCCCGCTCTCTTTCTCGCTCTAGTAAATGACTTTTCTAATTCTAAGTGACAGAAAATGATGAAAGCATAGGAAAGTGCGTTTCGGTGCTGACAGATGTAGCCCTTAACCATATGAAATGAACTTCAACTCTTCATTACTGACATTTGTGGAAGATACACCACAATTTTGCCAACAACACGTGCGAACTAATAGACCGTCAAACGCTGGAGAATATTTAGCGAATAATAACCGTAAATAAAAACAAAAAATAATTAAAGTTCAAAATAGAAAGACTTCTTCGCAGACGCAGATAAAATCCAGTTACGTCTTAGGCCGCTATCCCTCTGGCCAGGTGGACGCAAGAAACTTGCGACGTTAACGGCGCGTCTGCGCAACGTTGGTGCTGCGCAGACGTTGGATAAGCGCCAACGCTCGTAAAACGCCAGTGGAATAGCGGCCTTAAATGGTGTAAATAATGTCACAGTCAAAACTTTAGCCAAAATCAGAATTAGGTACTTTAAATCAGTTAATACTACTTTAAAATTGCTACCATTTAAATAAAAACCTGTTAGATTGGTAGTTTTTTTGTGACTGCTTTAAAGACATTACTTGTACATAACTGAAACGATTCGTAGTTTTTAAAATTATAAAATTAACAAACGCATTATTATAAGTTAATCTTCACTAATTAAAAGTATTGACTGTAAATTATGTATTAACTAGCTGACTTGGCGAACTTCGTACCGCCTAATAATGTGATAAATGAAGAACCGCTCGACCGATTTTGTGCAAACTTCACATAAACTATCTACTAAATAGTCCGACCAAAGCTTAAACATTTGGTTTGGGTAGGTGAGCCCGTTCTTGAGTTCTAAAATTACAATGAAAAGTGGCATTGATTTTTATTTATATAGATATATATGAAATTCTCCCACTAATAATCCTGCATCGACATTTTTCTACCAAATGAAGCATTTTTTGTCTGTCATTAGTTTCGTCTCCATGGTTACCAGTTTCCATAAACTGTCAAAACATATTTTAACCACTGCAAGGTTCCAGACGACCAACCGATGTTGTTTTGGATTTTAATGACCTGGTCACTTGGACCTTCAAATCAAGTCTTATTTTATTTTACAAAACACTTCACTTTGTATCACAATACATTCTAATGTTCTTGTAGAATTTGGCAGCAAATGTATCGAGTCAGCCTTCTCGGCAAACTTCGCTGAGGTAGCCAAAACTACAATAAAATTCTCAGCTTCATTTTACCGAGATTTCAATAATTCCACATATTGTCCAGTTGCAAAACTACACCAATTTTACATCACAATATCCACTAGGAATCGATTTGCGAATAATTAAAACAGCCATTTCACTCGAAGAATTCTCGCCAAAAACCCAGACGAACCGAGCAAATTATTTGTAGTGTAGTACTAACCGAAATTAAGCAATACAATTTATTTGATGCGTATAGCAAAAAAAAAAAGGACCTTATACTCATATTTACTTGAAAAAGGCCGCAGTTTTACAATACTTTTTTCGAAAGGCAAGACATTGCTTATTAAAGGGCAATGCTTTATTTTATTATCTTAAGAGTTTTGCAAAGTTAGAATCTTTCTGATATGAATAATTTTATTATACCCACAATTTTCATAATTGGATCCTTTCTTAAAACAGAGATGTACATTATTGTAAAAATGCGTTAGAAGTTGGGAACGAAAACCTTCTATAAAAATTACATACATAACTTATGTATCATAAATTATATTGTTTAAATGATTCGCTTTGGAATCTTTACGAGGCTTCTTCATACAAGTCATACTAAACTATGATTATCTCACCTATTTCATAGAAACTGTTTTACGTTCAATTTTTTACATAAAAACTAGCGGATGCACCGCTTTTTCATTGTGGATGCATTTTTATATTGTATTTGAAAAAAATGTTAAAAAGCTGAAATAAATTTAATTTAAGTAGGTACAGTAAAGTCGTATGTCTTTGGTCCGATTTTTGTTTTGAGATGACAATTCATCCTGTGACTTCTTCCGCTCTTGGATGGAGCGAGGGGGCTTGTCAGACTATTACTGACTAATACCCACCTGTGTCATTCCAGGATCAAGGTTTCCATTTCAGAAATTCCCCGTGGCTCTAGCGGGCATGACATGCGGGGTTACCATGACGTTCAAATTAAGATTGTTTCATTCTTATTTCAGTGTGGTTAAGAGACAGAGCTATACAGGTTGTCTAGCGCCATCTCTTACCCACACTGGAAATAAAAATGAAACAATATTACTTTAAACGTCATGGTACAGGTCTTAAGCCCTAGTTAACTAATTAAAACACAGTGACCTGCGTTCCTATTAACCAAAGTCATACGACTTTACGGTACAACATTAAAAAAAAAATAAGATGTTAGGTTTAAGACCTCTTTACAGAAAACCCTATTGAAAAATGTATAGTTGATAGTATATTTCACGTAGGCGGTTTGGACTTGAATGTACCTGTAGATTCACGTGCACATAGCTTGTGTGTGTATTTGTGTCAGCTATTTCCTGTATCACTGAGCGAACAGAGCTTCCACAGATAAAAATATCCTCCATAACAGAGAATAACTTGCCTTGGTGACATAGATCCACTATAACTAGGTACAAACAACATAGTATTGGCTTCATTTCTCTATGGTAGGCGCCTGATAAATCAAATTCCATTGCGCGTCATGAAACGACATGGTGTATTTATGTGTTATATCATTATGACATAAATATGCGATCGGGTAGCGAAGTGTTAAAACATTGCAAATATTCTACTAACTTCAATTTTTTTACAAAATGTGTGTTGTTTAACAATTTACGATGTCATAAAGATGAAAAAAGAGAAAATAATGTATTCAAATTACATAGTATTTTGTTCAAAACTCATTACTTAGCAGTATCCGTAAGAAAACGTAGCATTTCATCCAAAGTTTCGGCTTTGTATAGCGTTGTCTTCATCACTCATACGTGTACAACAGGTACTTTATTAATAAATAATCCTTGAGTACTCGCGCTATGAGCATTTTGCCGCCTTCAGAAAATACTTTATATTTTCAAAACTATGCGAGATTCATGGTCAACCGTTGCGTGACATAAACCATTAACTGGTCCCACATCCTTCACCTAACTGTATTCTATTTTATTTTTATAGTATGGCAAGTAGAGCCGATGTAGACAATTCTGCCAATGTCTAAAGTAGATTGAAAATGCAAGTGTGTATATTATTAATAAAGAAAATGAAAAGGGACAGTAACTGTAGATCCAAAAATACAGTTGAACTTTATGGATCTAACTGTATTGCAAGTTTGAGTCTACTGCGTCAATATGATTTTGTACTTTCAAGTTTTATGCGGCGGCAAATTGCTCACCGCGCGAGCACCTGCGTTAAAAAATAACCAGAGTAGTAGGGTATAGTCGTTACTCTAACCGTTCAAAAATGCTTCGAGTTGCAACCCAGGGTCGTTCTTTTATAATTTGAGTAGCTACCCTAGAGTTAACCCACCTAACTCTAACTCCGTGCAGGGTAGGTTAGTGTAAGCGTCAGAAATGACAGTTGCTTGGCATTGACAGTTGAAATCTACGTTCGCGTTCAAAAATGCGAGCGCGCAGTTTTTACCCTGATGACGTCATTAGAGTTAATTCTTACCTCATTTTTGAATGCAGGGCTGGGGTAAAATCTCTTGACGTCATCGGGATGAATAGAAACTAGAACTTAGATCAGGATTTACGCTTATTTTTAAAAAATAACAATTCATTAATAAATTCAAATAATTAACTTTTCACCACTTCATCTCTATTACAATTATATTCAAGTCGCTTGACGGGTACATGCATCGTCTTTATGGACTTTTTTCCAGAGAAGCTTCGACAGCCTGGTTTTGAACCACAACTTACTGTAGCTATTATTATTGGCCTGTACATCCTGAAGGATTACGCAGAGGAATTCACCCACATTTCGCCAATTATATTACAAATCCCATTTAATAGGGGTATTTTAAAATATATTATTTTATAATACAATACAAAAAGTGCACCCACAGCACATAACAAAGGCCGGACCGCACGGCCGTTCGTATAAAAATAAAAACCAATGTTTTGTTTTATGAAACAAGTTCGTTTAAAATTTCGACTTTCGCTTAGCTGGTGACCTTGGCGGCGGGGGTTCAGTCTTCTTGGTCTGTAAATAATTATAATTTTGTCAATAAGTACTAAATTATGTAAAACAGTATGGGTCAGCACACACCCGAGACACGACAATGCTTGAATGGGCAAGTAAGACCTTTCGTTCACGGACGCATAGCTTCATAGACGCGTATTCGTCATTATACGCTTGGCGCACGCCTGCTCACAGAGTATGTACAAAACTATGAAACTCTGCCGACGAAGCGGCAACGTCGTGCCATCGTGTCGCTGCAGCGCGGATACGCGTCTATGAAGCTATGCGTCCGTGGACAGTAGGTCTTACTTTAGCCGCGCGCGGGGCGTAAATCGAATAACAATTTTTTAATGGATAAAATACTCATAATTCTATTTAGTTCGTCAGCCAGATTATCCCATAATATCAGACATGAATATTTTGGATCGATGGAAATGGTTACAGATGAAACGAAAGAGCCGTTAACTTAGAAGTGTCGCACAAAAACCCCACGGCATATTGCGTCACTTCTAGGTTAACGCAAATAAACAAAAAAACGAAGACAATACCTTCAATTTTTTGTTTGAGTGGCAAAATAAAAAAATACACTAGTAAAATTTTTAGGAGCTACACTGACGGAGCAAATAGCTTTTTTTTATTAATAATCTAGCGAAGGGATTTTACAGGCTTTTGCTCATCACTTCGAAAGACAACGCGATGCCGCGAAGCGTTGTCGAAATCTGTGCATCTTTTTGAGTAGCAAATACAGCCCCCCTAGCCAAGTTACGTTCATTTCGTTTGCGTCGAACGCCTCTAGTAGGCCACGCCTCCGATTTCTTTGTTCTGACCACGTAACTGAGCGTTGGGATGACGTCAGAACAAAGGAATCGGAGGCGTGGCCTACTCGAGTCATTCGACGCTAACGAAACGATCGTAACTTGGCTAGGGGGGGGGGGGGGCAGTTCTATTTTGCATTGTTAGAATACCTAGTCACGTCGCGTCTTGGTGTAAACTGACACATCAGACCTTCTTGCCTCATCGCATAGACTTGTCACAGTATTTGTGTACATCAGGGCATGTGGCCCGGAGACACATGTTCATTGTTCTTATAGTAATGTATTAAGATATAATGCAAAACTATTTTAAGTAATAGAATAATATTAATGCCCAGTTTCCGAGGTTCTCAGATTATTTATTAGTAGCTCATTAATTGGGTATTTGCTTGTGCTTAGTTTTGTACAATATTTTATACTTAACAACAAATAACAAAAAAAAACAGCATCAAAATTAGTTATTAAATGAAGCAGCAATCAGCATTTCAAATATTGGTTCGAGGAAGTGTGGGAGCGAGATGGGAATATCTCGCTATCTCTTTTAACCTAATGGCGGTGACGTCACATTTCAGTATGTGCATCCTTATACTGTTATTTGACAGTTTCCCCTTCCATTCGATTTGAAAGGTAACTAACTAAGATGGTTAATTGGATTAATATTGGACGAATTTGAAAATTTATTATAGATAATTCTATTTGCGATTTTGGACAAAGGTACTTTTACTTAGCAATTGTGATTTAATTATGAATTTACCAATTATGACAAATTTTCGTGGACAATTTTGGGACTCCGTTTTTTTTACTTTTGACTACACAAATATGTTCAGTAACGGGTACGGATAGAGCCCCATTTTTTTTGTACTAATTAAAAAATAGTGGTGTATGTAGCACTTAATTGGTAATGCCGATGTCACTCTGTCTAAAACCCAAGATACCAAACCATCGGCGCCATCAAACAGATCCAGTATTTTATGCCCTGGAACTGTACTGTGGGTTTTATTCAGCAAAAGTCCCACACTCCCTCGTGACACAGAACGGGAGGACATATTTGATGCTTTTATGAAGAGATATCTGAATTTGTACAAAACTGATGTAGAAATGATATATTAATTTTTATACCAAACTTATTGCGACAATGGGAAAGGTTTGTTAGAATTCATGGTCCACATCATGTGATGTATAATTGTTTAGGATAAGATGAGACTGACAAAACGTCCCTTAGCTTACAACACCGCTCAAGAGTGCCGCACCGCTTAAAAGAGTGTCCATGGGGTTTCTTACACGTTCTTCTCCATAAAGATCTACACTTTGGAACGTGCAATTTAGCTTCACTTGTTTTTTTTGACTGACCAACATTTTGACAATTCAAAAGTGCCTGTAATTGGTCTATTTGAAATAAAAGTTTCTGATTTCAGATTCTATAGTGCAAGTCGAAAATTGGCGGTTTTCACATTGCCTTTAGATGAAGCTGCTCATTGCGCGTCTAACCATTGGTCACATGATATAGATTTCAGCCAATCAAAAGCCATAATTCGAAAAGTAGTAATAGCGTGTAAATCGGCTGGCCTCTCAACACCGCACAGTTTTTTTCGTTACCTGTAAAGTAGGTAAAAATGACATATGCGGTGTTGTTAGCTAAGGGACGATAAGCTAAGTGTAAAAACGCCTATAAATAAATAAAGAAAAAAAATGAACAAATAAGTCTTTAGTTATGATTAACTCAGAAACCAGTAACATTAACTATATTGTATAGCAAGCCACCTTCAAAACAAAATGGCGACTATTACTAGTGTCAAAAATTGCGTTATATGCCTTAATATTACATAAATACTATTAAAACTAGATTAAAGTCTTTTAAAGTAATAAATTAGTCACTTAAATCTAATCTTAAAAACTACAGAAGCCTATCTCCTATTCTTTGCAAGAAAAAATTGCACAAAATTGTTTTTAATTACTTTGAATGCCTAAAAAACACATTTCTTGCAGTTATAAGCTAAATTCGTTTCTTTTTTTAGTTTTACACGACTGCCCAAAAAACAAGATTGTTTTGTTAGAGTTTTAAGTCAATATCTTTGAGTTATGCATGATTGTAATAATGGAAAAAAAAATGTACCAGTCCTTTTCATACTTTTTTTTTCATACTTAAATTCCGAGATCTAATACTTGCTCAGTCCAACTTTATAAGCAGCCTTGTCTTTTTAAAGGCAATTTTAATATATACCTACTCATAATAATCCAAAAATAATAATCAGCCAAAATACCCCTAGTGCCGGGACTCAGTCCTTATTAAATTAATAATACAATACATTTTTATGCCGACATAAGTTTCTATATTAACCTTAACGTTATGAAATGTAATTTGAAAATTATTTAACTGTTATTTTAGTAATATTTATAATAATCACAATTTTTTCACTAGCAACATAATTTTTGTGCATGCTAGCAACACATGCCAATAAAATAATTAATTATCTCCGAGATTTGATCCATAAAGACTCTATAATTTTCTTTTAATTGTATTAAATAAATAATCTAAAATAATTAACAATTAACGTTGCCACCTACTAGGCTCTTACAGTTCAAGAAGTTTCCCATAGACTCAAAACTAAAAAGATCTAAAATAAAGGTTAATTTTATTTGATTCAATATTTTAGTGTAGTTGTAGGAAAGAAAAATATTTCGCAGTAATAACTAGAATAAAAACTATCTTATTTATACTCTAATTACTAATTGTGTAAATATGTCTCAATATAATATAAAACTTATTATATTGTAGTTGTCCTTAATAGTCCCTGCAATCGATTTATCAATAGCGGCAATCGATTATTATGATCAAATCTTTTGGTACTTAGAATCTAAATAAAGTGACATTCTATCGATAATGAGGACAGTCAAGGAAAAATTTATGAGATTGACATGTGAAGTGGTCATAGCATAATAGCATAGCATAATCAGCCTTTTAATGTTCTCACTGCTGGGACTCAGGCCTCCTCTTTAGAAGTAGGAATGGGCCGTAATCCACCACGCGAGCCCAGTGCGGTTTGGTGAATGTCACATGTCTTCGAATTATTTGGTTCTAGGACATGTCGGTTTCCTCACGATGTTTTCCTTCACCGTTTTGAGAGGAGTGGTGATGAAATAAATTACACAAAGTAATGCGCCTGGCTGGGTTTGAACCGTTACCCCTCGTCCACTACTGCTCTCAAATTTTAGATTTTGGACAATCGTTGCATGTATAAATTTAAATAGTTTATAGATAGGGGCATTCGTTACGTTAATTTACGTATTATAAGTTTGCTATCTCATTCACTATACATGAACCACGCTTTTTTTAGTGTTTCGCGAACCCGATTGTTCCCGAAAATAGCCGACCGCGTAGCGAGTTCAATTCGGTCTAGTAAGATCAAATTTTGGCATAAGCCCCCCAAGCCAAGTTACGATCGTTTCGTTTGCGTCGAACGCCTCGAGTAGGCCACGCCACCGATTCCTTTGTTCTGACGTCATCTCAACGCTCAGTCACGTGGCCAGAACAAAGGAATAGGAGGCGTGGCCTACTCGAAGCGTTCGACGTAAACGAAACGATCGTAACTTGGCTAGGGGGGGCAGTTGTGGTGAATGCTACAGGTAAACCCGCGAATTTTTTGAGTTGTCGCATTTTACAGGTCAGTGTCGCGATCGTAACACGTATTTGTATACGAATTTATAATCATTAAAATTATCAATCCCCCAATCAAACCCCTCAATGCCTCTCAGTTCATTGCACCCTATTGAATGGCTATTTCATAGAAAAATCATTCCATAAGGTTAGCTACACCAGACACAGACCAACAAAATGCAAAGATCCTTTAAACGCGGGGTCCATCTTGTCCTTACTATACTTCCTGTCCCAGCCCGTCCTTTGGCGTCCCCTCGGGAGGGGAGACGACAGGGCTTCACACGTTTCCGCTACCCCTTACCCATTACACGCTTAATTCAAAACATGGCTACAAACTAAGCGACTATATTATAAGTCCTGGCTGGATACTTTAATTTTATTTAGACTACAAGCAAGTCTGGTTAGGCAGACGACCGTTGGGGAGGTCACTCATAACAAAAATCGATGAAATGTCATTTTATTTAGAGTCCCTGATCATGCTATTCTAGTCGGTTAAGTTCGTAATTTCTATTGTCAAGCTACTATTATCAAGCTGAAACTCCTAATCCCAAAAAGCAGCATGGAAGAAATGTTAAGAAAATATAAATTAGCTAACTAAATTCGCGATGCATTACTTACAAAAGTTTGGGTACTTGACTACTTTTTAAATACTTCGTGCATATAGAAAAACTCTATTAAAAAAAAACATTTCTGACCATTTCCGCTATAGTTTTGATTTGTTTTTATTTAGTGACATCATCATATTACATGGATTCGTCTCCTTCTAATCTGTAAAAATGAAATTCTTTTTAACGTTTTTGAAGGCATATTTTTTTTCTTAGTATTAAGAGATTTTGTAAAATACATGAATGGATTCTTATGGCGTATATATGCATGCATGCCTATCTACAACACAAAACACAATAAAGGTTTCTATGTCCACCAACAACCATTTTGTATTTGAATTTCGGTCTGGTGTCCAAAACTTAGTCTAAAGCACGTATTTTACGTTTGGGTGGGACCAATGTGCCCCAAACCAGTTTCATTAGAAAAATGTTTTAAAACAAAATTTTCCTATGTTTGCCAGTAAATAAACAAAATGTATTCGTTTTTTTTAGTGTCTCAGTACAACGCAGTACAATTCTATATATAGGGTAGATTGGAACTCAGGCCTCCTCTCTAGGAGAGGGAATAGGCCATAATCCACCACGCGGGCCCAGTGCGGGTTGGTGAATGTCACATGTCTTTGAATTTTTGGTTACATGCCGGTTTCCTCACGATGTTTTCCTTCACCGTTTTGAGAGCAATGGTGATGAAATAAATTACACAAAGTAATGCGCCTGGCTGGGTTTGAACCCGCGACCAACAACTCGTAAGTCGGCCTACAATTCTATATATTGTATATTTATTCTATAAAATTAAATTCTACATTATTTCCACTTTACAGAAATACATATAAAAGTTTTCAGTGAGCTGGATTGGCATTTTTTTAAACACATGTTATGAAAAAAAGAACTTCTTAACTGAGATAGCAAAATTGAATTCACAGCGATTGATGGGCGCCAGGCGCTGAAAGATAAGTATCTATTTTTTTTATTAGCCTATACTGGCCCACTGCTGGGCAAAGATCTCCCCCAACTTTTTACAGGTATACTTTTCTTGAGCCACCTCTAACCAGCCCTTGCGGTAGGCATCTAGGTAGTCCCGCCTCCTCCAAAGAATTTTTTTGCTCTACATATTGGGGCAGACAGTTGTCCGAAAATACATTGATACGTCACGTGGAACAAAATTCTACATTAAAATCTAACTTAGTTCACCCACTGTGGGTTTAATAACTCTTTTAGAAGAAACTTTTTATCATACTTTATTAGGTGTGCTATTAGTATAAAGCTTCTATAAAAATAGTCAAGTACCCAATATTATAAGAAAACGATTTTAATTGCTTACTAGAAATGTACCAATTATACCACTTTAATAAAAGTAAAATACTCATCAAAATAGTTACATTAGGACAATTTTCAAAAGATCAGTTAGACTACTGATTAAAACCACCCCTCTCGCACACTTGCGTCCCGGTTTGCAGGTGAGGTGTGACTTCCGCTGCCCGGATCTCACTTAGTTCAACCCAACATTGTTTGAAAAAGGCAAGAGCGAGTCGGACTCGCGCACTGAGGGTTCCGTACAAACTTACAACAGAAAACAGTTCAATTCCCGATTTGAGTTACGAAGTTTTTTCGAATCGCAAAAAGAGTTTTTGTGACGTAACTACAAATTTACAGTATTCAGATTTTTTTCCAATACTTGTGCTATACAACCTTGCTTCATGCTAAATTTCAGGATTCTAGGTCAACAGGAAGTACCCTATGAATTTTGATTCCTTTGAGTGTCGAAATACACGTTTTTTTGCAACATAAACGACCGTATCTTTTTTTTTCGTCAACTCAGAAGTTTGATTTTTTTTCAGAGCTTCAAGGGACCGCAGAATTGAATATATGAACGTTCTAATCTCAACTCGATACCTCTAAGCGTTCCCGAGATAAAGGGTCTTGATAGACAGACAGACGGACGGACGGACAACAAAGTGATCCTTCAAGGGCTCCGTTTTTGCTTTTTAGGTACGGAACCTTGAAAAAGGGTTCTTTGATGTGAAACATCTATTGGCGCGCCTTGGTAATAAAACCGACTCGCATGCCGTGACGGCAAACGTCATGATGCCCCATCACCCCTATGCCAACGCTATAGAGTTCCTTGCATGTACACGCGCGCAAATTAACATAGTATATTACATATCTCCCGGGCGTCCTATATATATATATTTTTACAAAATTCACGATAGGCGTGCGTAACTCTTTACTGAACCGACTCACTGTTTGGAAACAATTTAGTGTTCCGAAAGATTGGAACATCAGTCATCATCTTCCTGCCCTTGTCCCATCTTATTTGAGGTCGGCGCAACACGTTTTTTTCTTCCATTCTACCCTGTCAACCGTCATACTATCACTAACTTCCTTTTCTTTCATATCACTGTTCACACAATCCATCCATCTTTTCTTTGGCCTCCCTCTCCCTCTCCACCCATCAACATGTATACTCATAACTCTTTTAGTAAAATGTGTTTCATCTCTCCTCTTCACATGACCATACCAAGACAAACGATTCCCCTTCAACTTTTCAGTCACTGACGCCACTTTCAAACTTCCTCTAATATACTCATTTCTCACTTTATCCTTTCTCGTCGCACCAGACAAGATTGGAATATTGATTGGAACATCAGTAATGTTTTAAACGGCATCATTTGGAACAATTGGAACACTGAAACACTCTTTACTGTAAGTGACCAGCAGTCTTTTTAAAATTCAAATAACAACGTAAATAGTGTAAATATAATTTATGACCTGAACTAAAAATATTTGCTTTAAATTATTCTCAAATCAAAATTCAATTAAATAAAGCTTTTAGTGTAATGACGCAACGTAACAGACCATGATTCATACCAGTCAATGTCTGTATCTTTTGAGCCGTTGTTCCAAATGTTCCGTTTGTATCTTGTGAGTCGATGTTTCAAATGTTCCGTTTGTATCTTGTGAGCGAATGTTTCAAATGTTACGTCTGTATCTTGTGAGCGAATGTTTCAAATGATCCGTTTGTATCTTTTGAGCCGATGTTTCAAATGTTCCGTTTGTATCTTTTGAACCGATGTTTCAAATGTTCCAAATGATACATACGAGTATCACTGTTTCAGAACATTTCAGTGATTCAGATGCAAATGTCCAATCGCAAAGATGACACACTTTTCCCGCGCCAATGGGCCGATTTTTGCCCCCCCCCCCCCCCTTCCCCATAATTATATTGTAACTATTTTACTACACAGGTACATTTCTGGTAAGCATTTAAACATTATAACATTAAAACAGCTGACATGAACTAACCTCTCTCGATCGCTTTGCCCTGGGCTCTCCAGCATCCTCCTTCTCCTTAGTTTTCTCCGCTTTCTCCGCATCATTCTCCACAATTTTTTCTTCTTCATTTCTCTTCTCAACTTCAACATCACCATTTTCTTCTTTCTCTGGTTCTTTTTCTTCTGGCGGACTTTCGGTCTCTTTTTCAGGCTCTGGCGTCTTTCTTGGCGATTTCTCTCGCGTCTCTTCAACATTTTCTGGTATAATTTCCTCGTCAGGTTTTGTCGCTTCCGTCTCTTCCGCTATTGGCTCTGGCTGGGGTGGTTCTGGTGTGGGTTCCTTCTCTTTCTCTTCTTGTGGTTGCTTTCTAGAAGATTGTCTTTTGAGTGGGGTTTTTGATGTGCTGTTTGCTTCTTTTTTGTCTTTCTTTGATTTTGCTGTAAATATAAAAAGATTTTTGAAAATGTAAATGTTACTGCGTTGGAAGGCCTCCTACAAGGTGGACCGATGACCTGGTAACGGGTGCAGGAGTACGATGGATGCGAGACGCACAGGACCGTTCATTGTGGCGGCACTTGGGGGAGGCCTATGTCCAGCAGTGGACGTCTTTCGGTTGAAATGATGATGATGATGATGAAATGTTACTGAAAATGCTAAGACATTGTAACCGTTTGCGCGGTTCAGAATAAAAGATTGCGAACAGTTTAAAATTCGGCTACGGTTTCGGGTTTGTGGAGCGCGTTGCCTTTACCAATTAGGCAAGCCCAGTCACTAATTTCTTTTAAAAATCTAGTTAAAATCCATTTCCTTTCTCTCTAACACTATCCTGGTTCTACGTAATTTAATTTCTTCCACCAACCATATTTTATTCTTTCTTTTTCTCCTTTTCTTCTTTTTTTTTTCATCCTGAAGTTGTGTAACATATTATAATATGTATGTATATATTTATAGTTATGTATTGTGTTTTATATATAGAGAGACTGATCAATTAGTTAGCAGTACACTGCAGGATACCCCCTGTATTATTTTAAGTTCTTACGATCCATCCTAAGGTTGTCTGGAAGATATCGCTGTTAGCGATAAGACCGCCATTGTACCCATAGATTTAAGTTTATGTATAAGTTGTGTTACTTTTATGGTGTACAATAAAGTTAATTCTATTTTATTCTACATCTTTCACGCGGCCGAAGCCGCTAGCAGAAGTAAGTGAAAATATATAACCTGGTGTAGATTTCTTCTTGGTTTTATCTGCTGATTCTTCTCCTTCTGGCTGTGTTAGTTCCAATTGTTCCGCTTCGTTCGCTGCGTCGATCGCCTCTTTCATATCATGAGCCGAGGGGACTGACATCTCTGCAATATTAAAAAAAACCATAGCATCACTGCTTACCATCAGGCGGGATCGCAATCAAGCACTAGTTTATATTTTTCTGCAATCAGTTTTACTTGTTGTAGTTTGAATTTGTGGCCAGATGAGCCTGACTCCAGTGAGCCATCCACCCAATCAGTTTCTGAGTCCACTGTCACACACACAGTCTTTTCGAGTAATCTAGTTTTAAGCAGCAGATCATCAGGGTGCCTTTCCAGTCTCTCCTGGTATTTTTGTGAGTGTTTTTGTATTTCCCCCGACACAGTCTTCAACTAGTTTACATCAATTATTATAAAGAAGGTCGTTCTTGATGCAAAGGATGGCCATCGCTATTCAGCGAGGTAATGCGGCCAGTGTTATGAGCACATGATGTTTGACATTTAATTTGATTGTAAAATGATAATTCTTTTGTATTGTTTATTGTGATTATTACAACACTAATTGATATTTTATATTTTATTATAATTTTAATAAATAATGATTATAAAGAAAAAAAAATATCGAAACGATTAGCGCAGTGGTTGAGCGATTGAGTGTTCCGCTGCGGGTCACATACAAAACTATGGCCAACTGTCCACGAACGCGTAGTTTCATAGACGCAAAACGACGACACAACGCTACCGCTTCGTCGATAGTTTCATAGTTTTATATGTAAACTTCACGCAAGCGTACACCAAGAGTATAATGACGAATACGCGTCTATGAAGCTATGCGTCCGTGGATAGAAGGCTTAATGGCCGAAACTGCGTTAAGCGAACGCCCGTGCGGTGCCATACAAATGCTCCCCGCGCGGGCATGCGCCGCGGCTCGCGGGCCCCGCGCCACCTTTTAGCTACGTAATAAATATTAAGTTCTCCATCGACACGACTACATGCACACCGTTAAAGATGAACTAGCGACACTGCGTAGGTAATAACACGGTTTCCGTGACGGTGACCCAAGCACACCACATACGCGCATAGTCACGCGACGGGTGCCCGTCCCAGCCGGCCGCTGAACGCCGTAAAAATCTAGACTGATGAGTTTCTCAATGAAAATTGCTTGGGCATTTCAGTTGTCAGAGGTCGTTGACCGTGGCACTACTTACCGAGTGGTTCATGTATCATTTCTAGTAGCTCATCGGCACTGAGTGTGGAAGTGACCTTTTTGAACTTGAGCACACGATTCGTGAAGTATTCCCAGAACGACAGCCCTTCTAATGGATTGAATAGGTCCTGTAACGAGAAATTATATTTATTTTGCAAATAGGTTTAAAAAATCACTTTTTTTTTTTCATCATTTTAAACTAGATGAGGCCGGTGTGTACAAAACATTGTATTAATCTTCACCCAACCACTTTACCCAACAAACCGAGCCTATACCCAACTAAACGTCCGGCTAGCAGCGCGCCCGCGCCCTCTAGACTACTGTACAGTACGGCCGACGTATCTTGGCGAGCCGAACTTTGCGCAGAAGGCTGCACACGAACCATTTTAGGGTTCCGTAGCCAAATGGCAAAAAACGGAACCCTTATAGATTCGTCGTGTGTCTGTCTGTCTGTCCGTCCGTATGTTACAGCCACTTTGTTTCCGTAACTATAAGAACTATACTGTTGAAACTTGGTAAGTAGATGTATTCTGTGAACCGCATTAAGATTTTCATACAAAAATAAAAAAAAAACAATACATTTTGGGGGTTCCCCAAACTTAGAACTGAAACAAAAAATTTTTTTCATCAAACCCATATGTGTGAGGTATCTATGTATAGGTCTTCAAAAATGATATGGAGGTTTTCTAATCCGCAAAGATTGACTTTGACATCTGTTTCTGTTTCCACTTTCATTGCTTCACTATTATACACCCTCTACATAGCTCCATCCCTTTCAACAGTTCAGTTTAGGTCGTAAAATGGACCGCGTTGAGATCTCGTGGCCCCTGTTCTGCTCACCTCTAAAGTATGACATTTTAAGTTAAAACTAGGAGTTACCTTCATCTTCTTATAGACGGAGTCAGCCTGTTTCCTGATGCGGTGCGCTTGCTTAGTAAACACGAGCGCTGCACTCTCGGAGAGCTCCCAGGAGGGAGTGTTGCCGACGTAGGCGCGCATGCGTTTGATCGTCTCCAGGCAGGTCGGGTGTTTCAGCAGCATTAGAGGTTTTATGTCTAGGCCTGCAAAGAAATGCGAATGTTACAAGGGTAGCCCGCGAAATTCAATTTTGAAAGTTTTTTTCTATTTTCAGCTCAACATTAGATAGTATGGTAACAAAGTTCTTCAAATAGCTTCTATTTATTTTTTAGGATCGCCAACATTACAGAGTTAAGAGCAGTGGTCGCCGAGTGGTAACAGGCCCGACTTACGAGTTGTGTAGATCGCGGGTTCAAATTCAAACCCAGCCAGGCGCATTACTTTGTGTAATTTATTTCATCACCATTGCTCTCAAAACGGTGAAAGAAAACATCGTGAGGAAACCGGCATGTCCGAGAACCAAAAGTCAAAGACATGTGACATCCACCATCCCGCACTGGGCCCGCGTGGTGGATTACGGCCCATTAGCTCTCTTAGAGAGGAGGCCTGAGTCCCAGCAGTGGGAACATTGAAAGGCTGATTATGCTGTGAAACTTCTTGTCTTATTTCTAGAGAAAGTTCAAAAAACATTCCTTAGATTTATGTTTAAGAAATTATTTGGATACTATCCTTTTTTATCTGACAAAATTTTTGCTCGGAATGCTGAAATCTAACTCGCTAGAAGTAAGGCGCAATTAATTTTTGCATATCTTCACTTGTCGAGTTCTTTGGGGTGAATCTGATTGTCCTGAATTAGTTGCTCAGCTTGTGAGATTGTGTGTTGCTCTCGTACCTAAACAACACCGAACGCCGCGAACACACCGCTTGTTAGCTGATCCTTTATAGCAGACAGTGTCACAAGCTCACTCGCCGCCAGTCTCATAGGGGTTCCAAATAATGGAAGCCGACTCTAATTTCCTGACTAAAGTCACATAGACCAATTTTATGTTACAACCTTGTTCGTTGCGGGTTTCGCTATGTTAATCTTCACCTTTTTTTTTTATTGTGTGGGAAAATCATCTTATGACAAAACCCGCTCTTGGGCGGAGCAGGAGATAGTGTCAGACTTTTACTGACTAAAAACTCACTCCTGTTCCTTCGTTGCCTTCGTCCCAGGGCCCCGGGTTTCGCTTTCACACTACCCGTGGCCCCAGTAGGCTTCGACCCTGCTGGGCCCCTACGATTTGCTGACATCTCTTTGAGGCGCGCGTGGAACAGTACGCGCCGTCGACGACTTGGGCTCGGTCCGATTACCGGACGGTCGGACGACGAGCCACCCATTGCTCGCCGTCCGCAAGCCCGCGCCTACGGTGGCCGGAAATCAGGATCGGAATCCCGGCGGCGGCGGTTGGAGCGTAAGGACCGTTGCCTCACGCGATCGGCCGCCTCCTTAGCTAGCATTACGGCTTCGCAGAAGGCGACCGCCTGCCACTCCTCCTCGCTCCGGACCATGGCCTGAACCAAGGCCCGGCGCGAGAGATCGCCGCCGCCGATCGCCCCCACGACGACACGGCGTTGCTCTGCCCAAGCGGGGCACACCACCGTGTGCTCTACCGTGTCCTCCGGGTGGTCCACACAGTGGCGACACCTGCGTCATGCGGAAGGTGAGGACGCCGTGAGGTCTTTCCAACCACGCCTCAAAGAGGGGACATACCGCCATAATTGTGGCGTGCCCAAGCCTTCACCTTCAGTTATACTTCGCGTCCCAAGGCCGAGGTAATTGTTTCAAACAAACGAGAAAAGTCACACTTACCCGTTAAATCATCCAAGAGTTTCAAACACATGTCGGTATCTGCCTTCTCGAGGGACAAGCACGTCTTAATTTTAGCATCTAGTTCTATCAACTTCATTTCCGTCTTCAGGAATTGTACGCGGGACTTTTTCTCTTCTGCAATAGGATAAAAACACGTAATATTAACCTTCCAAATACCGTAATTAGATACAGTAGAAAGACAATGAGAGAGCGTACGCCGGCGTTTGCTTGGGGTTTAATGAATTAAAACAAATAGGGTAGACGTGTTGCGCCGACCCCAAATAACACGGGAAAAGGGCAGGATGATGATGATAATGAGGGTAGAACTTGTCTTGATTTGTTTTTGTTGACTTGTTTGTAGTAAATGGCTCATCTACATGAATGCACGAGGAAGGCGGACATCAGAAAGGAGTGGCGGCGTGTTGTGAAGCTTGCAAACCACTCTTTCAAAAGTGATAAAGACAAAGATACACCAATATACCATTGTGTTGCACCTACCATGTTATATTTCTGCACCGCCCTAAGGTCGACTGGTAGAAAATGCCTAAGGCACCGCCTTTGTAGTGTTTCTTACTAGTGCATAAAGTTATAATAAATAAATAAAGATGAAGGACTTATTATCTGAAGTAGAAACTAGTAGGTTAGGTGCATAAGAGACCATAATATTTAACCAGGTAAGTTATGCCAGCACTTTGAGCGCGACCTCGCGAGAATGTCTGATTTTCATAAAAAAAACTTAAACCATATTTTGAGGGTAATTTTGAAAAACTAATAATGACAGTCTTTATTTTTCATTTTGATTAGAATTTCTACCAAGTTTCATGTTTATTAACCCAAGAAATAAGAATTTTCCATACAATTTTTAAATCTACCTAAATTGTTCTAATGAGAATAGTTCTGAAAACAAATAATGACAAGCTTATATTATTTACTTAGGTTATTATTTGTGCTATCATTTAAGAGCTGCGCGGTATCTTCTTGTTTAATATACCACAGTGTCTCAAGACGAAAGTCTATGACCAGTGCGTGTTGCCAGTGATGACATATGGCTCTGAAACGTGGTCGCTTACAATGGGCAATGGAAAGGGCTATGCTCGGAGTTTCCTTGCGTGATCACATCAGAAATGACAGTTATCCGCAAGAGAACCAAGGTTACCGACATAGCCCGAAGAATCGCCAAACTTATGTGGCAGTGGACAGGGCACATTGCTCGCAGAACAGACGGTCGATGGGGACCAAAGGTTCTGAAGTGGCGACCACGTACCGGAAGACGAAGCGTTGGAAGGTGGACCGATGACCTGGTGAGGTTCGCGGGAATGTGATGGATGCGAGACGCACAGGACCGGTCGTTACGGCGAAACTTGGGGGACGCCTATGTCCAACAGTGGACGTTTTTCGGCTGAAATGATGATGATGATGATGATGATTGTATATACATACCAGTTTCTCTTTCCTTGTCCAGGGTCGCCTTCTCTTCATCAGTGAGGTTAAGATCTGTCACTAGCTGAGCGATGACCGACTGGGAAGTTATGTGACCTTTTTCTGTTGACAAACAAATCAATATTCTTAGTAAAATATTATTGTGAAAATTAGCCTGAGACTAGAAATTAATGCTGTTTCGTGGATACTTTCACAAACATTTGAATTTCACTAGTTACCCTGAAGAATTCACCTAAAATAGTATTTTTTAATATCATTAACTCACTATCATTTATTGACTGGCCTATTGGTCTAGTAGGTAGTGGCCCTGACTGCTATGCCAGAGATCGTGGGTTCGATTCCCACCCAGGACAAATGTTTGTGTGATGAGCACGATCATTTGTTCTGTGTCTGGGTGTAATTTATCTATAATATGTATGTATTTAAAATATTTAAGTATGTTTATCAGTTGTCTAGTACTCATAACACAAGCTCTGCTTAGCTTGGGACTAGACGGCGTTGTGACAGTTGTGTGAGTATTATTATTTTTAAATAACTACTCTTGGAGGATTGATGATGATTAAAATGGTTTGCTTTGCGCGTGTCCCTGTTCCCAGACGTGCTTTTCCTCGTTCTCAGCGCCCCTCCCGCCGCCCCCGGACGCCATGCGCGTGTACAACTACTTAAAACAATTTTATTTTTTAATCTAAATCCTGTAAATACAACGGGACCTGCGGGATTGAAGTCGTCAATGTGCGGAAGTGCAATTTTGATGCGGGATCGGATTCCCTAATGACAACCTCGTCAGTCATATCAAAATAAAAAAACAGGGTAAGTGCGAGTCGGACTCGCGCACTGAGTTTTCCGTAGAAATCTACCTATGTAAACAATTCAATTCCTGAATGGAGATTCGAAAAAAATTCTGAATCGCATTTTTTTTTTTTAAGACAACAAATAAACTGTTTTCAGATTTATTCCTATATCTGTACTATTAGACCTTGCTTTATGGCAAATTTCAGGATTCTGTGTCAACGGGAACTACCCTGTGAATTTTGATTTTCTTGATAGTGTCGATATATAATTTTTTTGCGACATAAACGACGTATTTTTTTTTTTTTTTTCGTTAACTTAGAAGTTTGATTTTTTCACAGCATCAAGGGTCCGTAGACTTGACTATATGGTTTTAATTTCACCTCGATACCTCCACGCGTTCCCGAGATAAAGGGTTTTGACTGACAGACGGAAGGACAACAAAGTGATCCTATAAAGGTTCCGTTTTTTCCTTTTGAGGTACGGAACCTTAAAAAAACTTTTTACAAATGTGGTGTTTCTCGGTATTATTTGTATTATATTTAACACCGACTTCCGAAATTAAAGTTATTTTGATCCTTTTAGTGTTTTTTTTAGTGAAGTCGGTTATATTTTTTTTATAAAAATTTTTATTTCACACTTTTTAATTGCGATACACTTATAAACAGACATGAAATGTTACTTTTTGACTGTAAATGCATAAGTTCTCGATGAAAATACCAAAATCACTATATGGTTGCCTATAATATTTGAGGAGTTCCCTCGATTTCGCCAAGATTCCATCATTAGATCCCGACTTGGTGACTATGGGACCATTCGGGAAGTATACCCTTTCCAACAAATAAAGAATTTTTCAAATCGGTTGGCAAGCGACGAAGTTATGCGCGAACAAACATTAAAAAAAAATACAAACATCCGAATTGAGAACCTCCTCCTTTTTTAGAAGTCGGTTAAAAAAGCTTACCCAGTTGCAATTTAAGTGTAACAGCATTCAAAGCAGCTTGTTTATCCCACTGTAGCCTTGAAGATTCGCTCTTGAAGCTGTTCGGTCTTGACTGGAACAGTTTGATGCCGACGTACTGCCCAGAAGGGAGGTAGGCTATTAGTATGTTTTCTTTTTCTGCATCTTCTGTGAATATAAAATATTACTGGGTAGCACAAAATAAAGTTATCTACATATGTACATGTAAAGAGACGTTTGAAACATTGAAGATAATACATACACTGTGCACCGGTCTGTACCCTTTGGTTGCTGAGATTTTTTTTTATTAATTGTTAAAAACCAGTGCTTGACTGCGATCCTACCTGATGGTAAGCAGTGATGCAGTCATTGATGGTGAGACACACTAGTTTATTAATCCTTCGAGTACCGTAATTAGATGCACAATAGAAAGACAATAAGAGAGCGAACGCTCGCTTGGGGTTAAATGAATTAAGAGCCTATTCACTCTAGCCTTGAACACACCTAAATTATAGTTGGACGGGAAGACCGAAGCAGGCAAATTATTCTAATCCTTCGATGTACGCGGTATAAACGACGAAACGAAACGCTTAGTCCGGACCGTTGAAGTTTAAACAACGTAAGGGTGGATACCCGCCGTACGTCGGGTTGTTCGATAGTAAAAAGGAGATAGCGGAATCTAGTCATGCAATTCCCGCGCACACTCTCCAAAATGTAACCTGTAAAATACCGAAAGGCTGGCTACCCTGCGCCTGTGCTCGAGGCTTTGTAGATTGGACTTAACCAAATCTGGATCCCCAATTAGCCTCTTCGCACGCCTTTCCACTGAGTCCAAAGCTGCTAGATGGCATTTTGCAGCACCAGCCCATATGTGACTGCAGTACTCCACACACAGGTTGGTGGATAAGACAACAAACCCCTTTTCCAATACGACGAGTTCCTTCACAGATGTTTGTTCTATTTGCGACTATACTAAACTGTTTTTATAACGAACTGTACTGCATTCAACTATTTAATCTTTTTTTTTTTGAAGTTACCCTAAATTATGGGCCTCATTAGAAGACTTACAGTCACCCAAAGGGCAATGGAAAGGGCTATGCTCGGAGTTTCCCTGCGTGATCGCATAAAGAATGAAGATATCCGCAGGAGAACCAAGGCCGCCGACATAGCCCGAAGAATCGCCAAACTGAAGTGGCAGTGGGCAGGGCATATTGCTCGTAGAACGGATGGTCGATGGGGCCGAAATGTTCTATAGCGGCGACCGCGCACCGGAAAACGAAGCGTTGGAAAGCCTCCCACAAGGTGGACCGATGACCTGGTGAGTCGCGGGAGTGCGTTGGATGCGAGACGCACAGGATCGGTCGTTGTGTCGTCGCTTGGGGGAGGCCTATATCCAACAGTGGACGTCTTTCGGATGAAATGATGATGATGACCACAAATTATAATAACATACACAAGACACCTAGATCTAGAACAATAATCAGTTCAACTCGATAAAAAATAAAAGACCCATTTTAACATTTGAGAAAAACCCTAGTATCTAACTTGGAACAAAACTGAAAGAAACAATAAAATAATAATTAGGGGTCTGGTGAAGTAGTAGCTACAATACACCGGACAAGCCGCTAGGTAGTCAAAATACAAAATTCAAAATTGGCCTTTTATTTTTTGACAACTTCAGCCATACAAATAGATTATTTGAACTGACTGAAAGTTTTTATTTAAGTCTGGTTTTGCAGTCTAACTTATGAAATTGTCGGCCCTAACTGACTCCATCAATTTTGCTGACATCTTTTTGAGAAGCGCATGGCGAACGTAACGCGCAGTTGACCCGGGCATGGTCCTCATCGGACGGCCGGACGGTGAGCTAGCAATGGTTTGATGTTCGTAAACTATATGCGCCTATGGTGACCGATGGCTGTCCTGAGACTTCCAACGGGGCGTCTCTAGCAGGGAACAAGAAACTGCCTAGCCTTTTCCCAACTATATTAAAATCGACTTCCAGGCTAACTAGTCGTTTTCTATATATTTCACCAATAATATAGAATAATAAAAAAATATAGATATAGAATAATATAGAAAAAAAAAAATATATAGAACTAGCTTCTGCCAGCGGCTTCGCCCGCGTGAAAGTAGGTTTCTCCTAACAAACTTTGGTAGATATTCATAAGATCTACAATTAATTAGAACATTTTATGGTTCTATCTTTTATAGTTTAGGCAGCGTACGCAAAATAAGTAACTTTTCTGGTTGACTTTTTACACCTTATTTTATTTATTTATTTATTTATTTTATTTAACACTTCATGCACATAAAGGTACAGAGGCGGACTTAATGCCTTAGGCATTTTCTACCAGTCAACCTTTGGGTGATGCAGAGAAGAATAGTGGTAGGTACAATAAAAGAGAGAGAGAAAAAAAAAAGGTTAATATAAAAAGATATGCAAATGAATCACAGATACAATACAATAAATATAATATATATTACATAATATATACTTAATTTAATAAACTAAATATATATAATAAAAAAAAAACAAAAATTGGTCCAAATCGACAAACAGAGAAACATTAACGTTGTGATGATACTACTGCCAACTTCTTACGAATATGCTCGCGAACCTCAATCTTGAATCTTAATCGGTTTGTAACCATCCTGACCTCTTGGGGGAGCGCATTCCACAGAGAAATAGCCTGAATAAAGAAAGAACAGTGAAGAAAGGCAGTGCGATGAGTAGGACATAGTAGAAGACGGTTATGAGATGAGCGTAGATTTTTATTGTGGTTGGCGCAAATGTATTGAAAGTGAGGGGCTAAATAACTAGGAGAATTGGGAGAATTAAGAAATGAAAACAAGGTAGTGAGTGCCCGTTGCTCTCTGCGCTGACGTATGGGCAACCACTTTAGAAGCGATCGATGTGCAGAGACATGATCATATTTGCGCAGATTGAAAACAAATCGAATGCAGTAATTTAGAAGACGGTCGAGTTTATTGAGGAGATCTGCATTCAGGTCATAGTAACACACATCGCCATAATCGATGATAGGAAAAATTAGGGTCTGCACAAGCATTGCCTTCGTGTTCGATGGCAAAAAGTTTTTAAGACGATACAAGGCCCGCAGCACTCCCGTAACCCTCTGACTAACACTAACGACTTGAGTACGCCAGTTCAGGGTGCTATCGATACGCAAGCCCAGATCCTTTACGTCAGTACTGAAAGGAACGATCGTAGAGTCGAACAAAACAGGTGGCAAAGTTGCAGAGTCCACTTTGGCGATGCTTCGAGAGCTCCCAATGATGATCGCCTGACATTTATTGGGATTTACTGCAACACCAAATTTATCAGACCACGTGTCCGAAAAACTCAAATATCTTACGGAACCCTACCTTTTTCCAAAATAAAATATAGCCTATGTTACTCGTGGATAATGAAGCTTTCGAAAGGTGAAAGAATTTTTAAAATCGGTCCAGTATTTTTTGAACCTATTTATTACAAACAAACAAACAAAGTTTTCCTCTTTATAATATTAGTGTAGATAATATAGATTCATGAACGCTTGTATTCGCCAAAGGAAAAGATAAGATTGAGGAATAAAATGTTTCTTGATCTACATATCCACGCAACATTTTTTTGTGGCAAATCATCAAAAAAAACTTCAAGTTCTCAGTTAAGCAGGAGGGCTACGGTAACTCCTTTCAACAATGCGCTACCCTGGCAGGCGTGAGCCCCACCTGGCCCTATCAATAAATCCATGTAACATGGATCGAGCCTATTCATTCAGAAATGTAGACGCAAGACTGCTACTAAAAATTACCTCATATAAAAACTACGAAACTAACTTTCATAATGGGGTACTTGACTTATTTTTTTTAAAATCAAAATGTAACTTTATTCAAAATCGAAAATAATAAAAGAATAATAACATGGAATCCGTTTAAAATTAAGTAAGTTAGAAAACTATTCAAATTTGTTAGTGTGTGTGCGAGTAGTGTAAAAAGGAAATGTTCAAAACACACGCTTACTGCTTCATTATAAGAATAATTTTAATCTTAGCGTTACTTTTTGTTTAGTACAAAAATAAGCACTGGCTGAAATTAACTAAAACCTACGAAATGAAAATACAAAATTAATCATCAATAAATTTATTCCTACAAATTCTACTTGGACAACTTTTTCCTCAAAATACTATTTTCTTTAGGATACATTTCTATAATCTTTAAAATAGTCGCCTTCTCGTCTTCAGTAAGATCATCAATTATTCCAAAATTCTTCATATGATCAGAATACTTCATATTAAAGCCAATATCACCAAACTCTGTACTCATTGGTACTGCCTTAATTTTTTTACTAAAATTATTTTTAAATTTCAAAAACTCATATCCTTCTGGTATCTTAGAGCCGCCATTTTTAAAACTACTACAGTCCAAGTTTTTATAAGTCTTACTCAAAGAGGTTACAGAGCAAAAAGATAGGCTTTGTGTTTGTGATAAGTTTTTTATGCTAGACTGATCAGAATCTGCCTCTAGAGAAAGATTTTCTGTAGGAATTATGTCTTCATCATCTAGCATATTAAGAGAACTTGAAATTACACTGCCAAGTATGTTTGATTTAATTTTCTGTGGTAGTGAAACTTTTTTGTTAACAATTTGACTTTTTTCTTGCATATAAGGTGTATTTGATAGATTATCTAATGAAATTTCAACGTTTTCAATATCTTGTGTATGGTATAGGTCCATATTTCCTGTGATAAGAGAATCATCTAAGGCAGTCAGGACATTAGAATAATTATCAGTATTATTTGAATTTTGAGTAAACTGCGTTATAGTATTACTATCTGATCTCATTGTCCCGGTATCCATGTGTTGCATCAATTGTGGTGGGACATTTAATATATCAGAATCGTGATTCAGATAGTCCAATGTAGTTGAATTCAAATGTTTGTCCAAACATTCCTGTATTGGTCCCTTGTTTATTGGTTTTTCCTCATTATTTGAAGATTTTTTAACGGGCACAATGAATTTCTTAGCTTTTGTCACCAATTTTTTGTCATTTTTTTTCAAATTCTTTTGTTTACCGAATGTCGGTATTATTTTAGTTTGGGAAACACTCTGTTCTATCTTGTCTTTGTCTGAGTTCGAATCTAAAAGTATTTACAAACAAAAAATAAATAAATTATTCTGTAAAATCTGTCATATGTATAACTTCCGGCTTTTGTAGAGTAGGTTTATATTGAGATTTTTTCAATATGTATGTGCCTAATAAGACCAACCATATCAATGCAATTTATCTACTAACATTACTTCAAGACGTGATTATGGAAGTAGTGCTAATTCATTAGCTAAGTTCTACATGAATAGACTACATCAAAGTAAGGTGAATAATACTACTACTTTAATTTCTCAATTGAATTGATAGTATTTGACATCATAATTATATTAAATTCATTATTATTAATATATTTTTTTTTTAATTTTGACATAACTGTAATTACTCAAATAAATTGATAATATAATTATTAAATAATAATAATGTCTATTGTATGTTAATTAGGATAAATTAAAATTGCAATGCTTGTAAAAGCCTGCTAAGTCAAAAGTACTGACATGATATTATAACAACATTGTAAACACTTAGTTCGCAATAAACGCTTTGACTTTGAATCATTTCCTACAATTCAGCTAAGAAAGTAAAGTACAAATGAACCACAAAATTAGTGAATAGCGTCAAAACAAAAGATTTTATTAATGAATTCCTTTCGACGCAACTAATATTTCACGTTTTCAGAATTTAATTTTTATCACCGCAACATTGCTAATTTTCGAAATAATGTATATATATATATATATGTTTACTACACAACCTACGGGAAAATTAAATTTATTTATTATTGCAAAATGCAAATATCAAAAGTAAAAAATTACCTTCATGTATTTTAACGTCATGGATTCCGACATTATTTTCATAACTATTCAAACAATCATCCGTAGCGAAATTATCGTCATATTGACTGAATATGTCATCTTTGAAACTAAATTGACTATTTTCATTGCTTTTATCGTCCATTCTTCAAGTTATTTTAATAAAAACAAAATAAACGCACTTAATTTTTTGCAAAAATAATTCAAATTCCGCGGTAAAATCAAACATTCGAAATTCGAACTCATTGGGACGTAACTTTTTTTTGTTATGGTAATTACTTATTCAGCCTAACCGAAATGAGGTTTCAGTTGTCTTTTTTTCTTGAATTGGTGTTAGTGGCTTTTGTTATCATTTTCAATAAACTTAAGGTTTTATTCTTGTTTGGTTTTTTTTTTTTAATATTTAATACTAGGGACCTTTAAAACCATGTCAAGTATTTTATTAGTTATTGTTCAGACAGTCATGCGCGTGTTGCTTAGGGAAAGTGGAGTTAATCTCAAAGAGAAAGTGCGTAACGATCACATATGGGGGAGTTTCAAATTAGCGCCTCTTAATTGTTCTTAGCGTATCGATGGCAAAACTAGTGAAATTCCTTGTCTGGCTCAGTATTCGGCCACAGCAATGCCGTCCGCTGATGCTGTAATTAGGTCCCTACGTGGACAGGTAACAGGGCACGTGATGCAAGATGGGAGAATATTACTGAGAAAACTACAGAGTCCAGGCTAAGACGGTACGGACATGTTATGCGCAAACCCGATTACCATATCGTGAAAAAGTGCCTTTCCATGGCTACAAAGAGAGGGTAAGGTAGACCGCTAATTGCCTGGATGACTATCCGTAAGAACATGCAAAATCTTAGTCTTACATATGACGATGCTTAACAGCGAAATGAATGGCGCCGAATGATTAAAAAAAAACCGACCCCACGTAACGGGAAAAGGCAAGGGCAAAGAAAGAGACAGTCGTTAACAGAGAAACAAGACGTATAACCAAATTCCGTTTTCTGTTCTTTTTTCTTTTTTTATTTATCATTAATACAAAAGAATACAGGATTATCTAGGTTAAATAGCATCCAAAAACCACTACGGTTTAAACTTGTGCTATCATGAATCTATCTCAATATCGAAATGAGTTTTTATATGTGTATGTTTTTGTGGATAACAATTTATAAAAACTTGGAAGTCTTTTAATAAGTAAAATAAAACATTCTTAAATAATACTTAAGTAATATTATTTAAGTTTGCATTTGATATTTTTATGTGTAATATTTTTTTTTTTATTTCTGAGGGCAGACTATTAATAAGTCTCGGTACAATATACACGGTAGTTCGCTCGCCATACGTATTGTTGGCGCGCTGTGTACGAAGCCTATTCTCAGAAATTGCCCGAGTGCATACAGGATGTTCGATTTTGTTTATTAGATGCTTATTGAATAATTGTTTTTTTAGTAACAAAAAAAAAAATTTGAGTATGAACTGGTAAGACATTACAGTGTTTAAAGAGGCCATTTATATTGTTGTAAAATTGATTTCTAATTTTGGGAGATACAAATACAATACAAAATTGTTTATTTCAGAAACCAAACATTTGTAACAATAGATTGTGATTGGAGCCTCCTTTTAGGTAAATAATACCTGTATTAGGAGACTCCGCTCTTCCATAACTTAGCAATATTTAAATAGTTTTTGGTTATTACAATTTACAGTTTTGTATTTTATTACTTATATTAATATTATAAAAATCTATTTGTATATGTGTGTGGGGTGCGCGTGTTTGTGTTTGGTGTGTGCGTGTGTGTATGTGTGGTTTGCGTGTCGTGGTGTGGTTACGTGAGTGTGTAAGGGATGGTTTATTTTACGTATTGCAGCAGTGCTTCCGTACTTTCATATGTTAAGGTTTTTAACCATTCTATTAGCAATTTCTTACATTCACGTAGTTGTTTAGTGTATATATATATTTCTTTGTTTACCTTATTATATATTTGTGCAGAGCGTTTATTGTATTGTATAGCAGCGAATTTAGTTTTTGTTTGTGGAACTTGTGCAATCATATCTTTCCGTCTCTTTGATAGTATTTTACTATCATAAGAGAGAGTTTTGTGTTTTTTTAAAATCAGTTGTGTGATGTACAATTTCCTAACAGAAAGCAGACCGCTTATCTGATATATACTTTCTGTAGGGTGTCTCATTCGTTTAAAATACATGATTTTAATGAGGGCTCGTTGTCCTCGTTCCACCTCTATAAATTTTGTTTTTGCGGCACCGCCCCATATAACTACTATTGTTTGTAAAATTTGAAGTTGAATTTTGTAGATACTATCAAGATAGGTTAGTTTTATACCCAAATTTGTTTTAGAAACGGGTGTTAGGCGCCATCGAAAATGATCAGCGCGCGAATACGCTATCTTTGCCTCGCCTCCGTGGGGGGACAGTTTTGATGTTATCGTAAATAATTCATTTCTTACCTGGTTTAAACGGCTCTTTCAAATCTTCAAGTTCGGACTGTAAATAAATAAAAAAATATATTAGTTGTCATCCCAGCTCCATTTCTGAAGAACATTCATTACCAATAAGGTCCAAAAAACGGAAAAAACGGAACCTATACGTTTTTTTTTTATTCTGTGGGAAAATCATCTTATGACAAATCCTGCTCTTGGGCGGAACGGGAGATAGTGTCAGACTTTTACTGACTAAAAACCCACTCCTGCTCCTTCGTTGCTTTGGTCCCAGGGACCCGGGTTTCGCTTTCACACTACCCGTGGCCCCAGTAGGCTTCGACCCTGCTGGGCCCCTACGATTTGCTGACATCTCCGTGAAGCGCGCGTGGAACAGTACGCGCCGTCGACGACTTGGGCTCGGTCCGGACGGTTACCGGACGGTCGGACGGCGAGCCACCCAATGCTCGCCGTCTGCAAGCCCGCGCCTACGGTGGCCGGAAATCGGGATCGGAATCCCGGCGGCGGTTGGAGCGTAAGGACCGTTGCCTCACGCGATCGGCCGCCTCCTTAGCTAGCATTACTGCTTCGCAGAAGGAGGCGACCGCCTGCCTCTCCTCCTAGCCTATAAGGGTTCCGTTTTTTCATTTTGAGGTACGGAATCCTAAAAAAAGACGTAAAATAACTTGTCTGGCAAACAAAAAAACACCTCTTTACGTAACAACTAACATTATAAAAAGGTAAAGTTTGTTTTTTTGTTTGTAGGAGGTAATCTCTGAAAGTACTGGTCCGATTGCAAACAATTTTTCTCCGATAAAAAACTGCTTTATTCCTGACTAGCTTCTGCCAGCGGCTTCGCCCGCGTGAAAGTAGGTTTCTCCTAACAAACTTTGGTAGATATTTATAAGATCTACAATTAATTAGAACATTTTATGGTTCTATCTTTTATAGTTTAGGCAGCATACGCAAAATAAGTAACTTTTCTGGTCCGAAAAACTCAGATATCTTACGGAACCCTATTTTTTTCCAAAATAAAATATAGCCTATGTTACTCGTGGATAATGTAGCTTTCGAATGGTGAAAGAATTTTTAAAATCGGTCCAGTAGTTTTTGAGCCTATTCATTACAAACAATCAAAGTTTTCCTCTTTATAATATTAGTGTAGATTGACATAGGCTATATTTCATGTACGCGGGCGAAGCTGCTGGAAGCTAGTCCATAATAAATATTACCAACAAACCTGTTTCACAGCATTGAACTGCTTAATATTGTTGTAGGGTCGCTTCTCTTTGGGGTCGATTTCGTCCTACGTTACGACGTCACTTCTTAGAAGCAGAAGTGTCCTTAGCCGTAATAAATATTAACAACAAACCTGTGTTACAGCATTGAACTGCTTAATATTGTTGTAGGGTCGCTTCTCTTTGGGGTCGATTTCGTCCTACGTTACGACGTCGCTTCTTAGAAGCAGAAGTGTCCTTAGCCGTAATAAATATTAACAACAAACCTGTGTTACAGCATTGAACTGCTTAATATTGTTGTAGGGTCGCTTCTCTTTGGGGTTGATTTTGTCCTATGTTACGACGTCGCTTCTTAGAAGCAGAAGTGTCCTTAGCCGTAATAAATATTAACAACAAACCTGTGTTACAGCATTGAACTGCTTAATATTGTTGTAGGGTCGCTTCTCTTTGGGGTTGATTTTGTCCTATGTTACGACGTCGCTTCTTAGAAGCAGAAGTGTCCTTAGCCGTAATAAATATTAACAACAAACCTGTGTTACAGCATTGAACTGCTTAATATTGTTGTAGGGTCGCTTCTCTTTGGGCTTGATTTTGTCCTATGTTACGACGTCGCTTCTTAGAAGCAGAAGTGTCCTTAGCCGTAATAAATATTAACAACAAACCTGTGTTACAGCATTGAACTGCTTAATATTGTTGTAGGGTCGCTTCTCTTTGGGGTCGATTTCGTCCTATGTTACGACGTCGCTTCTTAGAAGCAGAAGTGTCCTTAGCCGTAATAAATATTAACAACAAACCTGTGTTACAGCATTGAACTGCTTAATATTGCTGTAGGGTTCCTTCTCTTTGGGGTCGATTTCGTCCTACGTTACGACGTCGCTTCTTAGGAGCAGAAGTGGCCTTAGCAGTAATAAATATTAACAACAAACCTGTTACAGCATTGAACTGCTTAATATTGTTGTAGGGTTGCTTCTCTTTGTGGTCGATTTCGTCCTATGTTATGAAGTCGCTTCTTAGGAGCAGAAGTGGCCTTAGCCGTAATAAATATTAACAACAATCTATCACAGCACTGAACTGCTTAATATAGTGGTAGGGTAGCTTCTCTTTGGGGTCGATTTCGTCCTACGTTCCGACGTCGCTTCTTAGGAGCAGAAGTGGCCTTAGGAGTAATAAATATTAACAACAAACCTGTGTCACAGCATTGAACTGGTTAATATTGTTTTAGGGTTCCTTCTCTTTGGGGTCGATTTCGTCCTATGTTACGACGTCGCTTCTTAGAAGCAGAAGTGGCCTTAGGAGTAATTAATATTAACAACAAACCTGCGTCACAGCATTGAACTGCTTAATATTGTTGTAGGATTCCTTCTCTTTGGGGTCGACTTCGTCCTATGTTACGACGTCGCTTCTTAGGAGCAGAAGTGGCATTAGCCGTAATAAATGTCATAAACAAACCTGTGTAACAGCATTGAACTGCTTAATATTGTTGTAGGGTTCCTTCTCTTTGGGGTCGATTTCGTCCTACGTTACGACGTCGCTTCTTAGAAGCAGAAGTGGCCTTAGCCGTAATAAATATAACAACAAACCTGTGTCACAGCATTGAACTGCTTAATATTGTTGTAGGGTTCCTTCTCTTTGGGGTCGATTTTGTCCTGTTACGACGTCGCTTCTTAGGAGCAGAAGTGACCTTATCCCTAATAAATATCATAAACAAACCTGTGTCACAGCATTGAACTGCGTAATATAGTTGTAGAGTTCCTTCTCTTTGGGGTCGATTTCGTCCTATGTTACAACATCGCTTCTTAGGAGCAGAAGTAGCCTTAATAAATGTCATAAACAAACCTGTGTAACAGCATTGAACTGTTTCATATTCTTGTCGGGTTGCTTCTCTTTGGGGTCGGACTTGTCCGGTGTCGGAGAGGCGCCGCGTCGCTTCTTAGGAGCCGGCGACGGTAGGGTCGCATTCTCTTCCGTTTGTTCGTCCATGTACCTGCGGATTTTTATATGTAGGTATACCATGTGTTGCGTCGACTCCAAGAAAAATTAAATAAGGGCAGGAAATTGATAATTTCAACAATCAGACATTTGTAGGGAAATAATGATCACTCATCGTATTTTAGCAGGATGTCGTCTACATAGATGACAAATATAATGAGATGTATTATGTAGATGATGTTTTCAACTTCGATTTTATTAGATAAAAACAAAAAAAAAAAACGGTCAAGAGCGAGAATAAACGGCAAGAAAATCACGTTTGTTGTATGGGAGCCTCCTTTAATACTTATTTTATTATGTTTTTTAGTATGTATTGTTTAAAGTGGCAACAGAAATACGATCATCTGTGAAAATTTCAACTGTGTAACTATCACGGTTCATGAGATACATCCTGGTGACAGACAGAGAGACAGACGGACCACAGAGTCTTAGTAATAGGGTATGGAACCCCTTTGGGTATGGAACCATAAAAAATAAGTAAAATCTGTTAAAAAATCTATTTCCCCGTGTGTACATTAATTCATTAAACCCCGAGCGTCCACTGGTCATTGTCTTTCTATTGTCTCTAATTATTCTACTCAAAAGGTTAAATATTTGTACGTCACAATCGCAAACACAGTTCAGTACTCAGTAACTGCATTTCGGCAAGTGACACTATGTTATCTATGGATTTTTTCGAGACAAATCGTTATGTTTTAATAAAATGTCCGTATCAAATCCAATCAATTAAAATTAAACACAACAGCAAAACAATCTCAACTGACGATGTTTGACGATTTTCTTTGTTTTTAAGGTGGGATTCATCCAATGACTTCTCCCGATCTGGTTGGAGTGCCGTCCCGCTCCGTGCCAGACTTTTACTGACTAAAACTACACCTTTGTCCTTCAGTTGTTCGTCGTGTTGACGTCATCAGGTTCGGTACTCTACGCCCGCATTTTTGAATGCGAACGTAGAGTTCAACTGCCAATGCCAAGCAACTATATTCCTGCCGCTTACACCAACCTACCCTGCTCGGAGTTTGGGTTAACTCTAGGGTAGCTACTCGAGTTATAAAAGAACGACTCTGGGTTGCAACTCAAAGCATTTTTGAACGGTTAGAGTAAAGACCTTACCCTACTCTGGTTATTTTTGAACGCAGGGCTGTATAGATTAAATACCTCTTCGGCCGTATCTTCCGTCCACTTCTGCTAACTAGTTCTTCTTCCTTCTTCTCTTCTGAATCATCTTCTTTTGCAGCAGGCTCTTCCTTCTTGCCTTTGCCCCGTGGAGTCTTGGGCTCCTTAGCTGGTTTGACTGGAGTTTCTTTTGCTTTCACATCGTTTTTAGGCTTCTTAGTTGGTTTTTGCTGTGAAAATAAGTTTTGTTATTATTTTATACTTCTTTAGATCATTTGTTCTGTGTCTGGATGTAATTTATCTATATATAAAGCATAGCATAGTCGGCCTTATAATTTTCCCACTGCTGGGACTCAAGCCTCCTCTCTAGAAGAAGGAAGTAATAATAATAATAATAATGTATTGGTTCTAGGACATGCCGGTTTCATCATGATGTTTTCCTTCAACATTTTGAGAGTAGTGGTGATGAAATAAATTACACAAAGTAATACGCCTGGCTGGGTTTGAACCCGCAACCTACAACCCGTAAGTCGGTGCTGTTACCAATCGGCTACCACTGCTCTATATATATACAAGGAAAACCTGACTGACTGAGATCAACGCACAGCCGAAACTACTGGGACTAGGAGCGTGAAATTTTGAACAAGGCTTCTTTTATAATGAAGGCTAGCACTAAGAGAGGATAGTCCCAAAATTCACCCCAAAAGGGGATGAAACGGGGGTCCAGAGTTTTTATGGAGAAACCGACAAACACGCGGGCGAAACCGCTTGCAGTCAATATGTATGTATTTAGACACAGAATGTTTATCAGTTGTCTAGTACTAGTAGTTTGGGACTAGGACTGTTTATATGTACACGATAGGTTAGTCTCTGTCGGCCCCGGCCACGTGCAATAGACATAGACAACCACAGACTAAACTATAGACATCGGACAAATGTGTTTTGTCTAGTGTCTATGGTGCAGCACAGTTATGCCTGGTTTATACATGGTCCGACAGATTTATGTATTTTATTGTGTGTCTATTTGGGCAAAATAAACATGTTTTCTTTCTTTTTCTTTACTAGAGAGCGTTGTGGGAAAGTTGTGAAGTATATTATTTATTTGCAAATTACGCAAAAAAAAAAAACTGAAGGTGGTGAGTTATTATGATGATTTTCCACCCAAAAATAACCTCTGGCAACATGTAGGTGTACTAGATATCTCTGTCTATGCTTTCGGGATCATAAATCTTATGTTGTTCAACATACCTTTCCTTCATCAATGACCAGGTTTCCAGTGTCATCTGAATCTTCTACAACAGTGTCATTTTGAGTAGCATTGAGGGTAGTCTGCAATATAAAAATAACATTTTTTAAAACATTCATGAAAACGTATAGGAAACTTATTCATTTACTTTATGGTACGCCAAGATTTCTTTTTATTTATAATCTTACAATAAAAAAAATACAATTGGCAGCCTTAGGGTCAGTTTACATCGAGACGCGACGCGACGCGATGCTGCGCGAATAGCGATTCAAAATATTACTTTATTTACTACACGAAAAGATACACATTTCAATGTGAGAATACGTCGCACCACGCAGCGCTGCGCCGCGAGGCTTCTCGGTCTGTAATGTATGTATTGTCGTATAGTAAATAAAGTTATGCTTTGACTCGCTCTTCGCGCAGCGTCGCGTCTCGTTGTGAACTGACCCTTATCGCACTCAGCGATTTCTTCCAGGCAACCTAGACATAAAATGAGGTTGCTCTTGGTGCTAATATAAAATTATAAAATATGAAATTGTGACTCGAAACTCTCGACAAGTGCAATGATGCATTTGTCGATTTAAAACTCCCAAGTCTTGAGCATCGAAGCTGAATTGCTTGCCTGTCTGTTTACATTTCGGGGATGCATATTGCACTGCATTGGAATTGCATAATATAATTCCGCCAAGTCCGTTCATCATCGGACCACAAGACGTACGGCGTTGCGCCGCCGGTACATGGTGGACATACAACCCATACACACAAAGCGTTTTGGGAATACATTTATTATGCGTACAGCTAAGGAGTGGAAGTCCAGAGTCTGTGTTCCGGAGTCTGTGTTTCCTGATAGCTAAAACCTGTTTATTCTTGACTTAAAGACCCTAGGGGTCACATACAGGTTAGTTCTAGGCAAGCATTTTCCATTGTCGACCGCCATCGTACCCATAGATTTAAGTTTCTGTGAAATTGTGACTATTTCGGTGTATGATAAAATTTATTCTACTCTATCATCAGGTGAGATAGTGATCAAACGCGAGCCTATCCATATTAAAAAAAAGGAAAGCATCAAACAAAAAATCAACAAAATTCCTACTCAAAGGAAAGTCACTGGCAGAAGCTAGTCAAGTCAAAGTCAAAGTCAAAAGTTTTTTATTTCACATAGGCCTACATGAACACTTATAAAACGTCAGAAGCTAGTGCACGGTCCTAAATTGGTCGTTTCCTATGGAGAAGAACCGGCAAGAAACTTCATGATTACTCTTTTAAAAAAAATTGTTGTTCGTACAATATTTTCTTATTACAGTATAAGTAGATATTATGTAAGGACTGTGTAGACTGGTCAATATTGTACTAAAAAGTACAATAAATACTATATAGTACATCATCATCATCATCATCTTCCTGCCCTTGTCCCATCTTATTTGGGGTCGGCGCAACACGTTTTTTTCTTCCATTCTATCTTGTCAACCGTCATACTATCACTAACTTCCTTTTCTTTCATATCACTGTTCACACAATCCATCCATCTTTTCTTTGGCCTCCCTCTCCACCCATCCACCTGTATAATCATGACTCTTTTAGTAACATGTGTTATAAATACTATATAGTACATAAAAATACTAAAAAAAACTCACATCTTCAGCCATAGTCTCGTCGGCTACTGTAGTATCGACACCGGTATCATCCAGCGTATCATTTGTTGCTGAATCATTGGCCGAGTCGTTGGTTGAAGATTCAGCTGGTGGTACCTATTTAGAACAAAATACTTTATTTATATCTACCCATTAAACGTGAAACAGTTTATAATAATAATAATAAAACTTATTTCAGAAAGTCCGTTTGTCTGTCACCAGTTACATGAAATTTTCACAGATTTTTGATCGACATTTGTATACATTTAAAACGACCATCCGCGCGTCGACTTTAAAAGTAGATTGACAGACATGCTTTTTATTCGATCGACTTTAAAAGTATATTGACAGACATGCTTTTTATTCGATCGACTTTAAAAGTATATTGACAGACAAACAAGTGTTAGTAACAATGTTCTTAGCCTAGTGTTAGTAAAGCATAATAAATTAAAATAATAATGACAGTAGTTATATTAGGCGATTGCTCTCGCGTGTAGGCCTATCAAATGTGCCATCAGTATAGAGTCCCAACAGCCGGCACACGCGGTCAGGATGTTGCTGGGGCCGCCGCGTACCCGCGCCAATAAAGACGCACTTCGCTTTCGTATGACAGCGTGAAAGCCGTCTACGCGCGCCTCCGCGAACATGCCACTCGCGCTACAGTACCGCGGCAGCCCTATCAGCACCCTAAACGCGTTATTATATTGTTTATACTGACGATGTTTTATTTACGAAATACTTATTTTTTATCACAATCCAAACAGATAAAAATAAAAGTTAGGAAAAAAAGAGGGGGAAATAATCCTGCGCCTCTTTATGAGTGCTGTACTCGTTTGAGTTCAGCAACCTGTTACAGCAATATTTCACTCGGAATCTATATAAATAAAAGGAGAAACTGACTGACATTTCAAAGTACAGCCGACACGACAGAGACTAGGAGTGATAAAGGCCAATGCAAACTATAGGCATGATTTATTTTTTTCTTTTGTGTTGTTAGAGGAAGTTCATTTTAGAGGCCAATACGAGGAATCAATAGCAAAAAGAACCAGGTCTTTAAACCGTAACCGCACGAAGATACGTACAAAAGCACTGCTAGTATATTTTTGTTAGGCGTTACCGATTTTCGTTATATTATAATGAAATGGAAATATAATACGTAATATATTGAGGTTTCCATTGATAAAATAGATTAAATTGGTTAATACTGTTATATTTTTTTCACAATCGCAGTCTTTTGTAACTAAAACTAGTAAAAAAAAAGTGATAAACGAATCGAAAAGATACGCGTTAGTGTTGTGATAGTAATTGACACTATTTAATGCGTACTCACCATAACAACCGACACTAAAACTATATTAAACAGTGGGAAACTTAAAATTTCATACGTACAGTATTTTTATTTAAGAAAAGTAAGGCCTGATAACAAACTATAGCAATATACTAAATAGTCTCTAACTTCCTTTGGTTACGGTTGGTAGACATAATTCTTTTTGCTATTGGCTTTAAGATATGGCCTAAGTTTCACTTTAGAGAAAAGAAAAAAATTACATGCCAGCTATGTATGGGAAAATTTTCATTCCTCTTTTGCACAAGGTTTTCTCCTATGACGTAAACAAGCATTAAGAGAGGATTTTCCATAATTCACCTCCTTAAGGGATAAAAAGGGAGAACAGTTCAAAGTTTGTATGGAGAAACCTTTCATGTGGGTGAACCCGGTGAGCTTCTAGAAATATTGATCAGAAAACTTTCGATTACTCTTTAGATTATAAACAAGTATTCTATATCAATACGTACGATAATAATTATGGGAATTATAAAATTGAACAAAATAATATTCAATTTTGCGCTTTCCGGCGCATTTTTTGTTATTTGTTATGCTAAAATGCACTTACTGCCAATTGTGAAAGTATCGTATCGTATATAAGTAGACACTTTAATTTTTATTAACTTTTTAGCCCCCCGATAACAGAAGCGTTAAATAACAAATATTACAATATTGAAAACATATTTGGGCGCCAAAAAAAAAACACCATTTTATAATTATGATTTACCCACCAGTATCAATCTCACAACTAAGGCCGCGTTCCCACTTTGTCGTGGCGACAGATAATTGTGTAGTTTTAAGTCACATTAAAAATAAATAATTGAATAAAATAAATATTTAAGTGGAGCTAACACACAACAAATGTGATTTTTTTTTGGCAGTTTTTCGCTCGATATTAAATATCAATATTTTAGTACAGGACCGCTCACGAAATCTTCAAAGACGACTCATGTTATGAGCCCGACAGTTTATAATCAACTGCCTGTAGCTATTTCTGGTGCCTCATCTATAGGGAGCTTCAAAGCTCGTCTGAAAAAATGGCTTATCGAGCAAGCATTTTATTCTTTTGACGAATTCATGATTTAATTTAATTTAACTTTGACGCGAATATTAATTTGGAATAAAAATTATTGTGACTTTTAATAGGATTGTTTTTTATTTTAATTTGTGATTTGACTTCGGTTTATGTGTTTTTCTTTTATTTGTTGACTAAGTATAATTTAACATTCTTGTATATGACTTGTAAGAATCCCTTACCAATAAACTACTATGACTATGACCCTTCATATGCGAGTCCAACTCGCACTTAGCCAGTTTTTTCGTTGTTTTTTATCCTAAACACATTGTGCCGTATTTTCAGTATGTAGATTATTTTATTTATTTATTTATCTTTATTCCAAAAGGTAAGGAATTTATAAGATAAGCCCTACAAAACCGTTACAATGGTTTGACTGTGGGGTCAGTGAGTCTCTAGACATACTTAAATGTACTTAAAACATTTCTAAATAATATAATTTTAATTCAATTTAAATTAAAACAGATTATAATAGATATCTTACCTCCACAGAAACCCCTATAACTTGCTCCAGCGGTACTTTATTAGCGAAGTCATGTTCAATCTGCTTCACACCATTGTTGAAGTCTCGCCGCTTCACATTTTTAGTGAGGAACTTGTCTTTGTTGTCAGCATAGTCAAATATCATGTTCGGAGAGAGGTTTGCTCTGGAAATAACAAGATTAATAGGGTTCAATTAGAATTTAAACTAATATTATAATAAAAGTAAACAACTATTTTTACATTTTATATTACAACTAGCTTTTGTTGTTGAGATGAATGTGTGGTGTGACGAAAATGGATAAAGTGAGAAATGAATATATTAGAGGAAGTTTGAAAGTAGCGCCAGTGACTGAAAAGTTGAAGGGGAATCGTTTTTGTAAAGAGGAGAGATGAAACACATGTTACTAAAAGAGTTATGAGTATAAATGTGGATGGGTGGAGAGGGAGAGGGAGGCCAAAGAAAAGAAGATGAATGGATTGTATGAAAGAAAAGAAAGTTAGTGATAGTATGACGGTTGACAGGATAGAATGGAAGAAAAAAACGTGTTGCGCCGACCCCAAATAAGACGGGACAAGGGCAGGAAGATGATGATGTACAATGCGTTCCAATCAAAAATAGGATCGATTTTTACATTTGACGACGTAGCTGTCAAATTGA
Organism: Mythimna vitellina; assembly: GCA_949316375.1. NCBI lineage: Eukaryota > Metazoa > Arthropoda > Insecta > Lepidoptera > Noctuidae > Mythimna > Mythimna vitellina. The sequence goes on along the minus strand of OX438711.1, from coordinate 5,627,968 downwards.
AAAATTGGGTAGGGTGAGCAAAACAAGATATTTGTTTACGAATCATTAACGAAAAAACACCCACATGTACCCACCACATGAACCACACATATGTACCATGTAAATTAAATATTTGAAAATAATCATTTCCATGAGTTCGAATGGGTGCAAGAAAACCCAGTTGTGGGTTAAGCTCGCCTATGTACATCAACTGTCCTATTTTTATTGATTATTATAAAATAGTGTGTACAATAAAGAATAAAGAAAAAAGTTTAATCAGAATCTAGTTCTTCAGTTTTGCTAATCTCTGCGTCACTGTGTCAAGTTTCTAAATAGTGGTAAATGGAAGATTAAAGCAAATTGTTCCTAACTACGAAGATAAGAAAGAAAATAGTTTTTTTTTTAACTAATTATGACTGAAATAATATATTTAGCTAATTTAGATCAAACAATAACGTTTTTAATTCACCTAGATTTAACTAAGGTTCGGTAATAAAGCTAAAAAAATAAATTTTAAAAATAAAAAACCCGACTGCGTAAAAAATAAAGAAACCATTTTAATTAAAACAAAACTGCAACAGTCGGGACCCATATTATATGGAATGATTTTAGTCTAGATTATATTTTAATGGGTCCCGGCAGTCGGTTAAAAAGCCGTTATTAATACGCAAATAAGTTTTCTTTGCAAACCGTACTTTTCAATTAACATTCGACAGATCGAGGTTAATGACTTGAGCTTCTCCATAGAAACTTTTGACCTCCGCTTCATCCCCCAGGGGGCGAATTTTAGGAAATCCTCTCTAGTGCTCCTCTACGTCATAAAAGAAAAACTAGCAAAATTTCACGCTTCTAGTCCCAATAGTTTCTACTGTGCGTTGATAAGTCAGTCAGATTCTCCTTTTATAATTATGTCGCCGTAAAATTGTAAATATAGTTAGGTTATAATCTATCTCGCGAGATTGTAAACTATCGAAAGATTATGAATCGTAAGATACTGCTCACAATTTAACGCATTATTTTTCAGTAGATTATAATCTATTATCGCGCGTCAAATTGTCAACTGTCCGAAGGCTGTTCCTGATTGGTTGATCACAGTTGACAGGCCTTTTTGTGCCGGCTATGTTCGGTGACTAACTGTTGCACTTCTTTCGTTAATCACAGATTTATTTTACTTCCACAATTTTATTATACACTAGATCTATTCGCTGATGAATGGAAGTAGATGCTGATGAATGGAAGGAGATACTGAGTAAAGGTCTGGTGAATTGCGAGAAGACTGAGTGAGAGGTTTAGTTATATTATTTGTGTTATATTTTCTTTAATGTATTTTACATTATTTTTAACTAATGTAATTAGTGTAAAACAAATAAATATAACTAATTCTAGAGTTGGGAGTTATTTTTAACACAAAATCATTAAAACACTGTTTGTTTAGAAATAACAAACGAATTAACAAACAAATATGGCGGCACGGGGCACATGACGTTCAACCAATCAGCGCGCGAGATGCGTTCCGTTTTACTCCCCCCCTACCCCTAGCAAATGGCGTGACTATTTGTAGCCTAAGTGTTGACTAGACCTATAAGGTTTTTAATGCAAAATTTTAATATCAGTTTATTTAATGGGCTGTAATTGTAGTAATAATCGCATGCCATGAGACAGAATGCACAAGGATTCGAAAAATATTGGAACAAAAAACTGTATTAAAAAAGTAATTATATTGTTTAATTTTATGTATAGTTTATCTGTACTTCTATAATATATTAATATATTATCTAAGTATATTATTATATAGAGGAAAGATTTATATTTTTGGTTATAATGAATAAACTCAAAACTAATGGGACTGATTTTCAAAATTCTTTTGCCAGTAAAATTCTAATTTCTCACTGAGTGACACAGACTATATATAATATATATATCTATATATTATATTTTCAAGTCGCTGGCAAAAGCTAATAGCTAATGCTATTTGTTTGTTAAGGTTATTCCAAGGTAGCCTACGAAAATTAAATTTTTCGTATATTTTTTGCAATTTTCAGCTCATTATTGGATAGTATGGTAAAAAAATATATATTTGCAGTGACGACATGTATATATTTAGGCAATTGTAGTCATTAAAATTATTAACATAACTCTCCAACTGAGAGAAGAGACCAATTGTACGCGTCTCATCAACAATTGCATCATTGCTTATCATCAAGTGAGATTGTAACTAAGAAGTTTAAATCGATTGATTTAAAAAAAAATGCGCCTTTTTAATAAAGACTTGTCATTTTGCGCCTTTTTAATAAAAACTTGACATTTTGCGACTTTGTAATAAAAACTTGTAATTTTGCGCCTTTTTAATTAAAAGTGTCATTTTGCGCCATTTTAATAAAAACTTGACATTTTGCACCATTTAAATAAAAACTTGACTTTTTGCACCATTTTAATAAAAACTTGACATTTTGCACCATTTAAATAAAAACTTGACATTTTACCTTGTCTCTGTAAAAATCACATAAGGAACTTTTTGTTTAGGGATACTAAAGGAACCCCTTCACAATGTTTATAAAAATGTATGTTTCAGAAAAATACAAATAAAAAATTTACTTTGATAAGATTTTTATCCATAGATAAAAATATATGTTTTCAATTTAATCATTTTGATAAGGAATATTATTATAGAATTATTTAGGTTAACATGTGAGAAGTATCCAATCATTTCTTTTCATTTTTAGGGTTCTGTAGCCAAATGGCAAAAAACGGAACCCTTATGGATTCGTCGTTTGTCTGTCTGTCCGTCCGTCCATATGTCACAGCCTTTTTTTACGAAACTATAAGAACTATACTGTTGAAACTTGGCAAGTAGATGTATTCTGAGAACCGCCATAAGATTTTCACAAAAAATAGAAAAAAAACAATAGATTTTGGGGGATGCCCATACTTAGAACTGAAACTCAACAATTTTTTTTCTTCAAACCCATTTGTGTGGGGTATCTATGGATAGGTTAGGTGAATAGTTTGAAAAAAAATATACGATGTACATTACCATGCAATTTCCACCGAAAATTGGTTTGAACAAGATCTAGTAAGTAGTTTTTTTTTAGTACGTCATAAATCGTAAACTGCAATTTACCTTTAAGTTTGTACGGAACCCTCAGTGCGCGAGTACGACTCGCACTTGCCCAGTTTTTAAATAAAGTTACTTTATAATTTGAATAAATTTTAAGGAAATTGCATTCAATTAGATAAATAAAAACATTTTACACTTACGTTTCTCCCGTCCCATAGAAATATACAAAATACTTCTTCCCATTCGGCTTTTGCACCTGGAATCAAATTATGACATTTGAAAATAAACACATTTAGGCCCGGCGCACATTATCGGCATCAGCAAGGAAAAGGACCCTTCGGCATCCCTACATGCATGCTAAAGCATAGTTTCTGACAGTATTCGCTTGCATATAATCCCTATATGCCAAAGGATCCATTTCCTTTGCCGATAATGGGCAATGGGCCTTATTATGACAGATTAACCTGTTTCAATATTATCTTTAAACTTATATAATTATAGTATTGTATTGTGTTGTTGTATTGTAGTATCATAGTGTTGGTACTATTTAGATGTTTAATAAGGTTTATTCTATTCTGTTATAGTTTAAGGGTAAATAGTATGAGTTAAGCACATATTTTGTCATGTCTTCTCTTTATCCGCTAACTCATAATAAGCCAACAAACAGATTTAGATACTGTTTTCAAGAATCAAAATGGCAATAAATGGGGAAGGTTTGTATGTATAATTTGAACCTATACTAGTATGTATAGCAAATTTTAATTTTTCAATGTTTATTTTTATGAAAACAGTAATAATATTTCCTCGTAATAATATGAATAAATGATACAATAAATGGTTGTGCTTTATCTGCGTTGTTAGTAACACATTTACCTCATAAAAATAAACAGAATTATCACTGCTTCAGTACTATTACTTTATCAATCAAATATAATAAGATTTTTTCTGAAAAGTAGTATTCGTTTTTTAATACAAATAAATTGCATTCAGATGGCTTACAGAACTGTATAATTCATAAACTACATCACTTATCTATTTGGCCAAGTAAAAAATTCACATCTATGGATTCAGCAAAATGAAAATGACATCTATGGACTTATCAAAACCATAATTGTTGATGTCAATATTTTTACTAACTCCTATATAATTTATGTTCAAACTATATAAGAGGATTACAATACATGCTTGGACATTTCATTTAAATAAGAATCCCTTTAAATATTATTAGCAAAATAATTTGATTTTAATAAGCATACAAGTGTCATTCACCACACAATAGTGACAATTTTTTATCTTTAGAATACTGTTTATTTGCAAGATTAATGAATAATTTGATAAGCAGGCACGGGAAATATGATTATAACGCAAAACTAGCTTTGTATTATGAAAAGAGTCAATGAAATCACTAAAATAATGTCATTAAAATAATGTTATCAGATATTCAGAGATCTGTTGCTGTGTCAATATCTAAAATATAAATTATGTGAATTATATAGTCTCTATTTGCTTTCTGAGACCTTGGGGCATTGCGAAGGCGTCGGGACCGCGATACAACATGTCTTCCCGCGCTTACACCCAATTATAACACAAAGGCTACAGCTTTTTCATTTTTAATACACAATGGCAACGGAATCACTTATATTTCACACTCACCCTGGCTGGCCATGCAGGATATCCTTTTACTTTGGCAAAGATGAAGTCGCCAGATTTGTATTCTTTTACTTTTTTGCCCATTTTCAACGAACGCCGCTGCAGTACCTAATGTATTCTTGAAATTCCCAACAGCTCGATGCCTTTACACAGAAACTGGAATTAAAACGTTATTGCACCGGTAATTTTTACTTGTTTATCAGCGCGTTTGTCGTGAATAATCTGTAATTATTTAGCTTATTCGAAAAGACGCCAAGATAAGTAATAAATAACCTATAAAAAAATTCTTACCGCGGCAACGAATTGACGGTAAAGAAATAAACATGGCGTTTTATGGAGTTACCATGTTAATAAAATCACAAATTTACCACATTAATCTACTATTATGCCGGAGCTGCACAAGCTCACGATTTGGAATGATAATCTATTCCTTTATTTTAGTTTATTTGCCAAGATACTCATTTAACAATTACTTATTTCCCGATTTTATTACATAGACCCCATTACGTCATTGCAAATTATATAACAATATTTATTACAATGTATTTGCAACTTCACATTAATAAAAAGATACCATATTTAAGCGGCCGCCAAACATATTTTAATAATATGTATTATAATTTACTAACTACTTGACACTGATCTGCAAAATACAAAAAATTTAAGAAAATATGGAATTCGCGGGCTACCCTGGCACTTTCATTTTAATCTTTGGCCGAGGTAAAAGCCAGCCTCGGCATTGGATCACGCTAAAGTTTAGTTAGTCAAGAGTATAGGATATATTAGAGAAATGAGGATATCCGCAGGAGAACCAAGGTTACGGACGTTACGGACATAGCCCGAAGAATCGCCAAACTTAAGTGGCAGTGGGCAGGGCACATTGCTTGCAGAACAGATGATCGATGGGGACGAAAGGCTCTGGAATGGCGACCACATACCGGAAGACGCAGCGTTGGAAGGCCTTCCACAAGGTGGACCGATGACCTGGTGAGGGTCGCGGGAATCCGATAGATGCGAGAAGCATAGAACCGGTCATTGTGGCGACATTTAGGGGAAGCCTATGTCCAACAGTGGATGTCTTTCGGCTGAAATGATGATGATGATAGGGTATATAGAATAGGTCGCTTCTGTTGCTTTTAGGTAAGCGCGCTCCATCGCCGGCCACATCATCGCTTGCCATCAGGTGAGATAGTGGCCAAACGCGAGCACATCAATAATACAAAAAAAACGTTCAATTAGGTGTTTGTATAAATCTCAGGGTAGTGTATTTATTGTGTATATATAATTACACGCAAAGGGCTCGAAAATGCTCATGAGGACGATATATTTCCGTTACTTGAGATTCTTAATTATCCGCAGTCACAGTGGCAGCACCAGCAGTGTACGACGAGCTAGGAAAATAGGATGACGTATACGCATGCATGAGTATTGACACAAGTACCTTGTCGTTGCACTTTTCACTGAGGATGCTTATCAATTTTGCCGTACCAATCAAAGCGATGGTCTTGTATTTGCACAATGGTCGCTTTATATTACAACAACGCCTAATGATAATTCATGAGTAGAAAAAGCTACTGAACATAATATAAATGAAAATTAAACCCCAATCGAACGCCAGCGTTTGCTCTCTCATTGTCTTTCCATTGTGTCTCTAATTACGGTACTAGAAAGGGAACAGCTTATTACAACTATGTAATGACAAGTGAGTGTATATCCCTCATGCACACTATTTCATAATTCACCTCTATTTATTTATTTATTTATTTTATAATTTATGTACACACATGAATAAAGAAAGAAGATACATTCTGATAAAAATTGTACAAAGGTACTGGTTAGATATGAATATGTTATTTGATTATAGTGGCGTAACTTGGCGTAGCTATATAATAATCACAATAAGCTATCGAAGTTTTTCTCCAATCATACATATTTTTAAACTGTTTTTCATTTTTCAAGGATTTATTTATATTGTTGAGGTACCTAACAATGATGTAGTAAACTGTTTGAGCAAAAAATGACATAAACAATTTCTCTAAAACTTAAAATGTGCCGATAACAGTCTCATCCACCCACTTACCTCTATTGTCTATACGCAAAAACATTTATAGTTTATATTTTAACTGGCAACCCAGTTACTATGAGTGGTCGTGTCAGACGGATGCTTCGGGCGAGCATTTTCGCGTAAACTAATTGATTTCTTCTAATTAAATTATAGTGAATCATTGTGTAAGCGATGCAAGTGTGATGTGAGCCATGCGAATTAATATAGTGCAAATATACAACCGAGAGACTTCAAAATAGGGGATGTAATAGAAAAATAAAAATGGCTTCAGGAGATACTGATCACATCGAAGTGATGGACTCTTCGGCTTCCAGAAAGCCTGAAACCGCGACTGGACCTTCGGGCGCAGAAGAAGATGGTAGTGCATTGCTAAATCTAATAATACTACAACGCATTCCATTGTAGTAATCCCATTGTAACAAGATAATAACGTTGTCAACTGGGACGATTTTCATAAAGCTCATCGGCCCATTTTTCTTCTTTTCAGATCGAGACAAGAGTTCAATCGCTGAGAAAAATGTACCGTACGATGTAAGTGATAGTTTCATTTGTTATTATTTTGACTATTTCATTCATAACTGTGTGAAAAGACAGAATTATCGTGGAGAAAGTGTTGTAGAGATTGGCTAAATGAATTGTGTGTAATTAGCATTCAAGATTCATTAACAATTACGCTGTGAGAAACTGCAAAGTAACACAATTTTACGTACATTATTATTTTCGTAACACATACATACACAGTCTATATTTAATTTTGCTTGTATAGCTAAAATAATGATCTGAAAATATAATAACACCATACAGTTTTTCTAGAACACTACTATGGTAACATTCTCATCAAAATATGTCAAGCAGTTTTTGGGTCATGTCTGTAAAAAACTTGTATTTATTTTAATAATGTAATAAAGATAAGATTTGTTACATCATTGCCAGATTTAATGTAATCTCTATTACACAACAAACAATCAAAATGTTTCTTTGAATTGTTTATAGATTCAAGGCCTGATATTTGTATCATGAAAAAGGCCCTTTCTCCAGGAAGGAACTTTTATACTCATAATGGTCAATATTTATGTTATTATCTTATTTTTGGAGAGATTATTACATAGAGAAAATGAGTATACTATATCTAATAATCTGTCCAAAAATAAATAACATAATAGCAGTCAAATACAAATCAATAAAAAAAAAGCTAGCATTTAGAATGCATTACTGTTAACAATACCAGGAAGACTGGCACATAGAAGAAAAAACTCCTTCCAAATTCAAAAATATAAAAAAAAATGATTGTTCCAACAACCACTGCTTGAAACCTATTGTTTAAAACAATGGACCATACTTTTAACAAAAAGATTTTTTTTTGTCAGTTTTTTTTTAGTAGCTTACCTGTACCTGCTTTAAGTGGATTCATTGTTATTGAGGATTTATTTGTTTATTGGCATGAAATAGAAATAGTCTTGTCAATCAATGGAAAATGTTGGTTGAAACTATATCAGCTGCATCTGGAACTACCTACTGGATATCAAAATAAACATAGTTGAGTGAAACTCTAAGTAGATAATATATATTAATATGATATTCCACAACTATCAAACATCGCCGTCTAGTCCCAACCTAAGCAGAGCTTGTGTTATATGTACTAGACAACTGATAAAAATACTTATATATTTCTAAATATATACATATCATAGATAAATTACACCCAGACACAGAACAAATGATTGTGCTCATCACACAAATATTTGTCCTAGGCATAGCAGTCAGGGCCACTAACCACTAGACCAACAGGCCAGTCAAAGTCAAAGATGATGGTGTAGTAGTCTTATAGATAGGCTATGGGAAGAGAAAAGAGTTACCGTGGCTCTGGAATGCAAAGGACAATTGTAGGAACAGGGGTGAATTTTAGACAGTAAAAGCCTAACACTTGTATAGCATCGCATCTTGTTAATATGTTGTTGGTGTTCCTCACAATCTATATATATAAAAGTAGAAACAGACTGACTGACATATCTACGCACAGCCGAAACTACTGGGATGGAAGCGTGGAATTTTGCAAAAGTTTTCTTTTTATCACTCGAAAAAAAATGTTACTGAATTGTAATAAATAAATCCAATGAATGCAAAGTAAAAAAAGTTATTGGCAATTTTGCATTTTTCTCGTAATTACAATAATTTACTAAAAAATAGTTTATCCACAATGTGTTAAAACACTTTTAACATACATACATTTTAAAAGTGTAAAAAGTAAGGTGATATCTGTAAAAAAAATTAAGTTTTTTTTAGAAAATTATCAGGAAATGCAAATAACTGTTTTTTACTTTGTACCCGTTGAATCAGAAGGGAAGAGACATAAATAGAATGGCCACATCAGCTGTTAAATACTGCAATAATATTTCCTTATAACTAAAATTTCAATTGTTTTGATTTGTTTATTTACTTCCTGATTGATTTACTAATAGAATAGAAGTAGGTGTCAACTTCAGTTTTTTTTTTTGTACGGATTGTACGGAACCCTTGGTGTGCGAGTCCAGCTCACACTCGGCATTTTTTTCTTTTTTGTTGTTATTACAACTTTACGCTATTTGATGTTATGTAATTAGTAAAATAGTTTAAATATTGATTGGCATAGATTCTTGTTTATTTTTATAACATGTTCATGATAATGAATGTACTGATAACAATTTGTTATCAACCTAGACGCGAGTAAATTATTTTTAATGAGATTAAATGTTATTATTGTTTTTTTTTATTGAAAAAATTCAGTATGAATAACAATTTGTGTGAACTTTCTCATTATTTTGGTAAAAAGGATGTAAGGGATTAAAATTGAATTATTTCCGTTCTTAAGAGGACCAAAGAGCCTACCATGAGCTCTTAATGCCATCTATTTGACGACGAAACTGAACTGTTATTTGTAACTAAGACTAACTGAACTGATATATTATGATCCACTTCAGTAAAAGTCAGGCACTATCTCCCGCTCCGTCCAAGAGCGAGATTTGTCATAAGATGATTTTGCCAAACAATTAAAAAAAAAAACTTCAGTAAACAGAATCACAAAAATATATTTCATTCTTCAGGATTATTTATCCTGAAGAATGTGTGATAGTGTATTCAAAACATAGTATAGCTATCTTGCTTGCCAGCTTGAAAAATTACATAATTGATTAAAAACCAGACTAATATATGCAATTGATTGTTTGTCAAATTGTTCAACAATCAAAGTTTTACCGTTATAGTGTTTTGTTGTTTGTATTGTGTCTTTGCGCGTCTTTTTCTTTTGCATGCAGTCCGAGAGTGACCATGCTTTATTTAGGTCATGTTAAGCACCACGTTTTACACAATTATGGGAGAGACTTCTATATTGCGCACTTCTATAGAACGAGAGGTAGTGTCAGACTTTTCTAACTAAAACTTACCTGTGTATCAGGTGCCCTTTACGTTCCAAAACCGCGGTAACTCTAGAACAATTCCGCAGCCTTAAAAAAAATCTAGGTACCATTTTATCACAGGTCAATGAACTTCTCTGATAAGACAGTGTGTACTTTATCAATCCTGTGGGAAAATTTAAGTCCAGACATGAAGACACGTAACACTATGCCTGTGGACCCTGAAGGGCTATCTTATCTTAGGATTTTCGTTTCCGCACATTATCCATGATGATCGGCACATAGGCCCCGTTCACCTCTCTCCAGGAGCAGATTAGGCCTCCCAGTTTAATCAAAGAGTATGAGAGAATTTGATGATCTTCAGCCCCCCTAGCCAAGTTACAATCGTTTCGTTCGCGCCGAACGCCTCGAGTAGGCCACGCCTCCGATTCCTTTGTTCTGACCACGTGACTGAGCGTTGAGATGACGTCAGAACAAAGAAATCGTAGGAGTGGGGTACTCGAGGCGTTCGGCGCGAACGATACGATTGTAACTTGGCTAGGGGGGCAGGTTCGCATGCGCATTCAAGAAACACGGACGCGACCGATTCCACCGCCTCCATACGATTGATAACATGCATTTGTAGCATCACGCTACGACTAAAAGGAGTAGAGCAGTAACCAAAGACGCGGGTGAAATCGCAGAGCTGTACCCTTTGATTAAAAAAAAATATATATATATTAATTATAATAGCTATCCCCTTCGATTTGTGCGATTTGCCTTCCGAGGCCGCTGTCAGAAGCTATTTTATACTAGCTTTTTCTTTAATAGGCTTCTCTATACAATCTTTGGACGTCCGTTTCATATTCTTAGGTGCGAATTTTGGAAAATCCTCTCTTAGTGCTTGCTTGTGCAAAATTTCACACTTTTAGTCTCAGTAGTTTCGAATGCGTTGAAATGTCAATCAGTCAGTTTCTCCGTATAAATTACTAGCTTTTGCCCGCAGCTTCGCCCGCGCACATAAAATATAGCCTATGTCACTCAGGAATAAAGCAGCTTTCCATTGGTGAGAAAATTTTAGCAATCGGACCAGTACTTTCAGAGATTACTTCCTACAAACAAAAAAATAAAAATCAAACTTTACCTCTTTATAATATTAGTGTAGATAGTGTAGCTATGTAAGTATGTAAGTTGAAGGGGAATCGTTTGTCTTGGTATGGTCATGTGAAGAGGAGGGATGAAACGCATATTACTAAAAGAGTTATGAGTTTACATGTGGATGGATGGAGAGGGAGAGGGAGACCAAAGAAAAGATGGATGGATTGTGTGAAGAGTGATATGAAAGAAAAGGAAGTTAGTGATAGCATGACGAGTAACAGGTCAGAGTGGAAGAAAAAAACGTGTTGCGCCGACCCCAAATAATACGGGATAAGGGCAGGAAGATGATGATGATAGTGTAGCTATGGATAAATCATTAAAAAAAATTGTGTCAACTACCCTATTGTCAAAATTACTTCACGCTTGTTGTCGCTACATGAATTACCAGTTTGTATGTATGTAGATACTTTCACTCCATAACTTTAATGTCATTTACTGCGTATAGCAAAATGTTATTGAGTCTTTTATTTTTTTTCGTAATTTGTATGAAACCGTGTAAAGAAAGAGAAAGGGTTCGGTACTTTTTCTTTTGTATAGCTTAATCTGCGTTCAGTTTCACTACTTTTAGCAGGTGTGGGTGTTTTTTTGTAGGTGGGAAAATCATTCATTGACATCCCTCACGTCTTGGGCGGAGCGAGAGTGCGTGTCAGACTTTTACTGACTAAAAACACACTCCTGTTCCTTCTTTGCCTTCGTCCAAGGGTCGAGTTTTTCTTTTAGAAACAAAGCCTTGGCCCCAGTAGGCTTCGACCCTGCTGGGCCCCTACGGTTTGCCGACATCTCCCTTAGGCGCGCGTGGAACAGTACGCGCTGTCGACGACTTGGGCTCGGTCCGGACGGTTCCCGGATGGTCGGACGGCGAGCTACCCATTTCTCGCTGCTGCAAGCCCGCGCCTAGGATGGCTGGAAATCGGGATCGGGGTCCCCGGCGGCTGGGGCGTGACGGCCGCGCCCTCGCACATGCACGTGTGGCCTCCTCTTTTGCTAGCATTACTGCTTCGCAGGAGGAGGCGACCGCCTGCCACTCCTCCTCGCTCCGGACCATGGCCTGTTCCAAGGCCCGCCGCGAGAGATCGTTGCCGCTGATCTCTTCCACGAGGACAAGGCGGTGTTTAGCAGGTGTGTTGGAATTTGAATTCGTGGCGGGATGGTTGCGACTCCAATGAACCCCAATTAGTCGCTAAGTCCCCTTTTTCAATTGGATTAAATGTAGTCTTTCTTTTTAGTCTTTTTGAGTTATTTCTGGTTTTAGGTGCAGCTACCAGATGATGAATTTGATGACTTTTCACTGAAAAACTATAAAAGCACTGAGTGGCTATTATCTAGTTTTTTATCCCGGCATTTGCGCGGATCCTTTGCAATTATTCATAGAAGCTAATCTGCGGGAAAACGCTAGCGTATTAAATCAGACAGACTAAATGGTCTACCGCACTGCCTAAGAAATCAGTATTCAGCCTTTATTAATATTGTCTATGGGGGAAAAGCAATACAAAGCTGGCATATAGCCAGAGACAATGAGTAAAGAGAAATAAAGACTCGTTCTTATTGCTACGTTGTGTGGATTTTTCTTCATGGTTTTATGGCTGTGCGTAGACTTAGTATATACCATGACGTGTTAAAATAAAGAGGGATGGAGCTAGCCCTGTATACCTCCATCCCCTTTTACACTCCAGTTTAGGTCGTCAAATTGCTCGCGTTAAGAACTTTTGGCAGGGCCTCAATTTTGTCTGTCAAAACAGCATAGTTGCGTGTATGTGTTATGCTCGGGTCAAACAAGGATATGACACCCTTTTAGAGCATTTTTTTGAACGCCGGAATCGGGCAAACAAAAAGAGCTTACGCGGTTTTCTAGGAACATAAAGTCAGAGTGATGTTACGAAATTCTACTTAAGTCAGGAGGTATCATCATCATCATCATTTCAACCGAAAAAAGCCCACTGTTGGACATAAGTCTCACATCCCTCGAATTCCTGCGACACTCACCAAGTCATCGGTCTTCCAGTACGCGGTCGCCACTCTAGAACCTTTTGGCCCCGTCGACCATCTGCTCTGCGAGCAATGAGCACTGCCTACTGCCATTTAAGTTTGGCGATTCTTCGGGCTATGTAGATAACTTTGGTTAACATGGCAGATAATTATGTTTTCGAAAAATACAACTTGGTGTAATGGAATAAGTAACTACAGCAGTAATAAAATATTGGTATATTGTCTGTCGTAAGCTACAACTACACTGCTTACACGTGTGCGACACGCCGATCTGGGCGCGTCGGTCTCCATACACTTTATATGGAAACCAGACTTGTAGAGCTACACTTGATCCACGCCACGCGACGCTACGCGACGTCATCCTACGTACAAATCAGTCCCCCTAGCCAAGTTAAGATCGTTTCGTTTGCGTCGAACGCCTCGAGTAGGCCACGCCTCCGATTCCTTTGTTCTGACGTCATCCCAAGGCTCAGTCACGTGGTCAAAACAAAGGAATAGGAAGCGTGGCCTACTCAAGGCGTTCGACGCAAACGAAACGGTCGTAACTTGGCTAGGGGGGTAAGCGTGTTACACGTGTGCGTCGGTCTAATGTAGTTCTAGCTTTAAAGAAATGTATCCAAATTATCATGTTGTGGAGAAACTCGGTTGTGGAGATCAGATAGGCAGTCGCTCTATGAATATATTGATATTCAGATGCAACCAGTTTGATTGGAAGCCGACCCAAAAGTAGCTGGGAAAAGGCAAGGTACATTGATAGATTATTTAACCGCTTGCTTCGAATTGGTCCGACGAATGTTTTCGTGTCCCATTCGCCAGGGACGTGTGTTTGCGACTGGGTACTCCATCTCGTTTAGCTCTTCAATTCCCGTGGATATGTCCTTCCCTGGTGGAATAAATGCGAGAGTGTTTAACGGATATATCTAACGCAGGCGGTTAAGAAATACTATTTTTTGAGGGTAGTTATCAAATGACTTTTATCTTAGGGTGGAGCGAGATTTATCGATTAAATCCCATCTGTGTTCCTTCAGCGGCCATTTACAGTCCAGGTCCACGGTAACTCTTTCGAACAGTCCCACAGTCTTCTTAAAGAGACACCAGGTATGAAGCTGGTGTGAACAACATAAGGAAAAAGGTTGAAACTTTGAAAAAACCTTACAATACAAGGATTTTAAATTAAAATTCTTCTCATAATGGCTTGTAAGTCCTTCATAATGCTGTGGGAACCAACCTTACAATCCATTGTCTGTTCTGAGTCAACCATTGCGCTTATAGAAACATATACTCGATGTATTTAGAAAACATCACACTAATACTAAACGTGAAAGTTTGTGAGTGTGTATGTTTATTACTTTATCTATATTTTTTTTTTTGGTCAGGAGTGAACCCATCAAGGTTCGCTCTTGACCGCTATCTCAACCTGATGTAAAGCGACGATGCGGTCGACGGTGGAACGCGCTTACCTAGAAGTAACCTATTCACTCTTGACTTAATTTCCGGGTTGTAGCCATCGGGAAACAGATTCCGGCAAGGAATTCCACTCCTTAGCTGTACGCACAATGAACGTATTCCCAAAACGTTTCGTGTGTATAGATGGGATCACTCTTAAACATCTGAACGGATTTGGATGGAATTTGCCACACTGGTAGAACATGTCCTGGAATAACACATTATTAACAGAGGTCGGAATTAGGTAGAGTTCAACATGTAACTAAACAGATTTCATACAACGAAAGAGTAAAGTGGATATGCCTCAAATCCCGAGATTAATTTAAAAGAGCAGAATTTATTTGACGCTGTCTGAAATGTAGAGAAAAAAATTTCCTGCATTAATGACGAAGTGGAGGAAGTGTATAAATTTGCTAACCTTACTTCGTAGAGTGATCCTTTTCAATGAAAAATACTAATAAAAATTGTATGTTAATATCTTTGTTTTATTTGTCTTATGAGGTTTTTTTTTTTGTAATATTGCTGGCCATATTAACATATAACCTTGTTTTAAAATAAATATATAGATAGATAATAAGTTTACTAACATAGGTTTAAATTTTTCTCAATTGTTTACTAACCCATATGGATGTAACTTATCCGAATCAAAGATTTTTTTTTATTTTTTTATTTATTAATATCAACATTTCGATGAAAGTACATGAATAACTCTTCTGACCACGTGACTTTACGTTGAGATGATATTATTCCCATACATTTGATTCGTTTTCGACTAGCGTTGACGATTGCAGATTATCAACTTGGCTAAGGGTGCTGAAGACCAGTCCACAATCAGCCTTACATTCGTCTAGACATATTGACTACAAACGAAGTAGACAATTCTCTCAATATAGTACATTTTAAGCCGAGTAAGTTATTAAGCACGAAAGAACTCTAGAATATTATGTCGTCCTTGAAATATGGCTATGGATTTGGCAAAGGACGTATTTAGGCTTACAAGTTATGACAGAATATGGAGTAAAAGCTTTTAGTTGTAATAGCCTAAGTTAGTATGTAAACTTAACCCTTTTAAGGCTAATAGAGGATTCTCAGTAGGCGTTCGTCAAGTTTGGACGCATATTGTTTTGGTTTTTATCGGCAGTGTCGCCCGCATGATGGTTTTTTGTTTTTGTGGTGGGAACATCATCTTATGACAAGTCCCGTTGTTGGGCGGAGCGGGAGATGGTGTCAGACTTTTACTGAATAAAAACCCACTCCTGTTCCTTCGTTGCCTTCGTCCCAGGGTTTCGTTTTCACACTACCCCTGTTTTGACCCTCCTGGGCTCCTACCATTTGCTGACATATCCCTGAGGCGCACATGGAACAATACGCGCCGTCTATGACTTGGGCTCGGTCTGGACGGTTACCTGACGGTCGGAAGGCGGGCTACCCATTGCTCGCAGTCCGCAAGCTCGCGGCCCGCATGATGGTTGAAAATTATAAGAAGGGACATACTACCTGGATAATCGTTCAAATGACAGGGGCTACCCTTTTTTTACGTGAACAAAAGGACCTCTCGGGGTCTGAGACACTTTCGAACACCGGTGGGTTTCTGTCGGTGACTAGAGCGAGAAAATTTACTAGATAATTTCCCATTCATAAAAGGAATGAGTAAGGCATGACTCTACAAGCCAGACAATGTGGTGTTTAAAAAGATTAGCCACTCTGGAGTTTGATAACAGGGCTGAATGCCCAATAGGGCTAGAGTTATGGGTTGGCGAACCGGGCAAAACTGATGAGCGGCTGAGAATGCATTGAGTTTGTTTGACAAGCCTGTTGGTCTAGTGGTCAGTGGCCCTGACTGCTATGCCGGAGGTCGTGGGTTCGATTCCCACCCAGGACAAATGTTTGTGTGATGAGCACGATCATTTGTTCTGTGTCTGGGTGTAATTTATCTATAATATGTATGTATTTAGAAATTTATAAGTATGTTTATCAGTTGTCTAGTACCCATAACACAAGCTCTGCTTAGCTTGGGACTAGATGGCGTTGTGTGGTAGTTGTGGAATATTATTATATTATTATTAGTTCCAGGCTCTACAATGAAATCAACAAAAAGATTTTACTATACAAACTAAATAAGCATAACTTTAAAAATAAATTATCTAATTGGTTAAAGTCATTAAACTACGATGAGTCGGAAAAACTCATCGAAGTCGTTAAGTGATGTTACAAAGCTTAATTTTTATTTTATTTTTATCTTAATTGTTATTTTTTGTTATCTTCTTCTTAATTTTTTCGGCCTAATTATTAAAAAAATAAAATGCACTAACTTAGAAGACATACCTGATTAGAAATACCTACATATTATGCACCAACAGAATAGGATTTAAATACATTCTAAAACAGACTGCACTATTAAAACGGTAGACCGCCGACTACCCAAGATACGGTCAGTGCTCAGTTTGGGAGTCGTTGACTCACTTTTGGAAGTAACCAGTGTAATGTGATGTTATCTAGTTATTGTGTTTTGTGTACTTTTTACCCTTAGTTCACTGCGGGTGATGTAACCTACGACAAACTTATTATTTGCGGTTGGTATAGTAATCGGGTCTAGGGATCGCACCGCAAAATTAAGTTTGTTTTTTAATGTATATACTTTTCCGGGGTAAAAAGTACCCAGTGTGGTGCCCAGGATATTAAAGAATAATTATACCAAGTTTCATCGTAATCGAACTGATAGTTTTTGCGTGATGCCTGAACAGACAGACAAACAGGCAAAAATTTTTTTAATCATGTTTTTGGGTTCGGTGTCGGTCTAGTAACACCACCAATGCCATTGGCACGGTTTCACGGCACTGAGAAATTAATCAGGAATATCCTTTCTCCCTTACTTATTGATTTCAATGTGCCGTGCTTCATCGAGGCTATAGATGCCTGGAGACTCGCTTGCCCGAATGCAAATCCACCCGACAACCCAACTTCCCAGAGACGGTGGGATGAGCCGCTCTGCAAAGTACTCCAGGAGAACCTAATGCTAACATCAGCTACTACTGCGGAGCGTGCGCGTCTGTTGGCTGTGGGGAATTGGGAGTCAGGTCTTTGGCTTCACGCACTGCCGTCGTCGAATATTGGCACCTTGTTCGACGATACTACTTTCCGCTTAGCTGTTGCCCTACGCCTTGGCGCTCCTTGCTGTTCTCCTCATCGCTGCCACTGTGGCGAAGTTGTCAACAGCCTCGGTCACCACGGCCTGTCATGCAGTCGAAGCGCGGGACGCATAGCGCGGCACGCGAACCTTAATGACATTATCCGACGTGCTCTTGTCACCGTCGGCGTTCCGGCTGTTTTGGAACCTTATGGCCTGGCACGCGACGATGGTAAGAGACCGGACGGTATGTCTTTATTTCCGTGGAAGATGGGTAGACCTTTAGTGTGGGACGCTACCTGTGTCGACACTCTTGCGCCATCCCATCTTCCTAGCTCATCGTGCTGTGCTGGTGCTGCCGCTGCGGCTGCGGAGAACCTCAAGCGTCGAAAATATAACAACCTCGTCGGTAGTTATATTTTTGAGCCGTTTGGGGTTGAAACTCTTGGGCCGTGGGGTCCGAGTGCTCATACCCTTTTTAAAGAAATATCCAAACGCTTAGTTGACACTTCGCGTGACCCAAGGGCTGGCTTTTACCTTGGTCAGAGATTAAGCATTGCCATACAACGTGGCAATGCTGCCAGCCTTTTGGGCTCACTTCCAGTCGACAGCGATGCGGAGGAGTTTTATGACGCCATATTTTAGTTAGGAGTAGCCGTTAATGTATATATATAGTTTTAATTAGTTAAGTGTTTTTGTATATAATATTGTATATATATATGAAATTAAATTTACCCATCTTTAATTAAAATTAGGTATAAAATAATTCAGATTGATTTTTATGCCATTTATTTTTTTGATATTTTTAATTTACATAATTTTCACTTCTACACTTTTATTATAAGTATAGCTATTGGAAGAAAAAACTCTTGAATATTTTTTTTTTTTGTTTTTTTTTTTCTATAAATTTGTTACTTATAAGGTGTAATTGTGAAGAGAGGCAAATGTATTGTTTGCCCGAAACGGCTTAATAGCTAAATCTTGAACTGCTGCCCTGAACAACACAAACTTCTGTACCTTTTCTCTTCTAGTCACGACTGCCTTATTCATCATCACTGAGCGTAAACGATTGACATTATTCACGAGGTTATGGTGTGGTCCTTTCATAAAGAAGGCTCTCAATAAGGCTGGATTTATGGAAATTTTATGCTAAAGAGGTTTAAATAAGTCATAACCTAATTCCGCCTAGCCCGTTCCATCATCGGACCACCAGGCGTACGGCAATGCACCACCGGTATATGGTGGACATCCCACCTATACGCACAAAACGTTTTGGGAACACATTCATTGTGCGTACAGCTAAGAAGTGGAATTCCTTGCCGGAATCTGTGTTTCCTGATGGCTACAACCCGGGAATCTTTAAGTCAAGACTGAATAGGTTGCTTCTAGATAAGCGCGTTCCATCGTCGACCGCATCGTCACTTTCCATCAGGTGAAATAGCGGTTAAGCGCGAAACTATCAAAAATAAAAAATCACACCTCATTTGTATGGACGTCGATTTTTGAAACTAGATGTATGAGATTCCACGGGTAGTGTGAAAGCGAAGCCCGGGGCCCCGGGATGAAGGCAAAGAAGTAACAGGAGTGGGTTTTTAGTCAGTAAAAGTCTGACACTATCTCTCGCTCCGCCCAAGAGCGGGATTTGTCATTAGATGATTTTCCCACCTAAAAAAAAATGTATGAGAATTAATTTTAGTAAATTGTTTCGAATAACACTTGTGTCAGCGTTTTTTGAAAAGGGGGTAAAATGAAGCGAAAACGATAATATTTCACATACTCTTATTTTTTATTTTATTACTTCTACACACTATTGTCTACATTTCTTCCTATCTCTCCTTGCGCAGGTCTGCTGGAAGAATTTCTTTTAGAAATAAGCAGTACCTTTTTACAATTTTTATAATAATGTATCTTCTTTTGTATTTATTTGTGTACATAAATTATAAAATAAATAAATCATTTATATTTATATATAATATTAGTCAAACTGTGGAATCTGGATACTCTACTGATACACTTAAAACGACAATCAGTAAAAATATAACATTTCCATTTACCAGATCAGAACACAAAAGCATTAAAATGTATCGGCATATAACGCTTCAGTCTCATTAGGACTAACCCATCATTGTTCGGGACCATTGACCTTACCAATTTAGGTGGTGCGGTCATTTGACAGTTGAAGGCAGAAATGCCACTTAACGAGAGCGGTTAGAAACTCGTATGGCATTGACAGTTGCTTTTGATGACGATAATTTGACTGGCCTGTTGGTCTAGTGGTTAGTGGCCCTCACTGCTATACCTGAGGTCGTGGATTCGATTCCCACCCAGGACAAATGTGTGTGTGATAAGCACGAACATTTTTTCTGTGTCTGGGTGTAATTTATCTATAATTTATGTATGTATTTAGAAATCTTTATGTATGTTTATCAGTTGTCTAGTACTCGCAAGCTTGGGACTAGAGGGCGTTGTGTGATAGTTGTGGAATATGATTATTTTTAATAATAATAGGATTGACTAATGTGTGTAGTAGTCTAGTGGTCCCTGACGCTATTCCTTTTTTTTGGTGAAAGTTAGAAATCGTCAAATGACTCCTTCCGTTTTGTGTGAAACGAGAGGGAGTGTCAGTAATTTATTGGCTAAAACTCCATGCTCTTTCATGTGCTTTTTGCGTCCCAAGGCCGAGGTGATCCTCCTCCTTCAAGTCACCCATGAGCCTCACCACCATATTCCAAAGAAGAATCTTCCATTACTTTGGCCACATTGCCAGAAAGAGAGGTGATAACCTGGAAAAGATTTATTTAAAGGAAAACTAGATGGGGAAAGATCCAGGGGCAGGAGTCCGATACGTTGGTCTGACCAAATCCGTGCTACACTGGAGTCAACTGTGACGCCATCCACATCGCCGAAGATAAGACAACATGGCGAAATATAGTCCACAAAAGAGTTATTCATCGAGGTCACGACCCTACGACGCAAGGAGTAGGTCCTACTCCACAAAGAAGACATAATCATCCTACTCAGTAGGATGGACATAGTCATCCTCCTTCTTAATATTTATTTATTTAAAACTTTATGCACTAATGAAACATTGTACAAAGGCGGACTTAATGCCTTAGGCATTTTCTACCAGTCGACCTTAGGGTGGTTCAGAGATATAACATGGCAGGTGCAGCTTAAAAGAAGACTGACAGAGAGGAAATAAGAACTATAATAAATATATACTTCGATACATACATACAAATAAAGAATGATATTGAGAGAAATACAATATAAATAAGTAACTAATATTTTCATACAGATTTTGTTTGAAGTTAGTTTTCTGATTTCTCTTAGCATGTGGTTACCGCGACGATGGTGGGTGGACGTCTATAAATAACCGAATGTAGGTGAAAGAAAGGTGGTAGGGGGAGCCACAGGCTGCCAAGTTAGGAGGACGGCTGTCTAAAAGTTTGTGACATATTTATTTAGAAATGTTAACTGATATTGTTACTGATACTGAAATCGCTCTTTGGGGTAACTCTTGCGGGGCCTATGCCTTGTTTTTGCTGGAAAATACACAAATTATTTTTTATACTCTGGAAGGAGCGAGAGAGAGTTTTTTATTATGTACAGGCTCGCGTTTGACCACTATCTCACCTGATGGTAAGCGACAATGTGGCCGACGTTTGAGGACGCTTGCCTAGAAGTAACCTAACCACTTTTGACTTTAAAGACCCCTAGGTTGTAGCTATCAGGGCCAAAGCAGCGTTTAGCGGGCGCCGGTCGCGTGACGTCGCGCGTGTGTCGTGTGCGGCGGTCCCCGTATCGGAAACCGGATTATTACCTGCGCATTGTCGCTAGTTCAACTTTAACGGTGTGCATGTAGTCGTGTCGATGGAGAACTTTAATGTATTATAAAATAGCAAAAAGGGCCCGGGGCGCGGCTGCCCGCCGCGAAACGCAATCGGGCAGTTTTGTATGGGACCGCGCGGGCGTCCGCTTAACGCAGCGTCCTAAGGAAACAGACTCCGACTTTAACTGACTACACTGAAACTCGCAACCCTGGCGGGCCTTGAGGCCTATGCCTAGGATCTATGTCCAGAAGTGGACGTATAAAAAAAATCTGTATAAACATATACCCCGTATATGGATGATCTGCTTCTTGACACGGTTGAATATTCTGAATATGTTTCCAAAAAAAATAATCTAAATAGCATTTATTCCAAATAAACCATTTACAGGCACTTTTGAAATGTCAAGAAGTCAGTCAGTCAGAAAAATAAAAATAAATGATGCTAATTGCACATTCCAAAGCGTAGATCTCTATGGAGAAGAATGTGCAAGAAACTCCATGGACACTCTTTTCAATCATATTTTGTAACTACAAATATCTCTGTTACATGTTTCTTGTCGCTATCATGTGAGAACAATGTAAATAAAAATAAAAACTAAATATAGATATTAAAATAGCAACTGGCAGCTAAGAGATGACCAGCCTCAACTGACAGCGCCCGTTCACGGACATGACGCTAATATTAGCACCACTCAGCTCAACCATTTTGAAGGGAACCGAATGATCCAACACCCGCGCCACCATCAGTGAGACATTTGAGTGAGCATGACAAACTCTCAACTGCCATGCTCATTTATGTCAAATTCGGAACACAATCCGCTTGACCTGTCCAAATTCTAAAAGTAACTCGGCTGTGAATTATGCGCTACTATTAGTTACTCTAGGACGATGCCCTAATAATTCATTGAAGCCTTTTCCAGGTACTGTGACTATCATGATCGATAATAGCACTTATGTAAAGCATCAAAAGAAAGATAATTAAACATAGCATACACAAGCATAATCAGCCTTTCAATGTTCCCACTGCTGGGACTCAGCCCGCCTCTCTAGGAGAGGGAACGGGCCATAATCGACCACGCGGGCCCAGTTGGTGAACGTCACATGTCTTAAAATTTTTGGTTCTAGGACATGCCGGTTTCCTCACGATGTTTTCTGTCTTCGTTTTGAGAGCAGTGGTGATGAAATAAATTACACAAAGTAATGCGCGCCTGGTCTTCGGTTTGAACCCGCGACCTACAACTCGTTACCACTCGGCCACCACTGCTCTCAAAGCAGTAATTATTAGTAGTATTAGTAATTATACATAACTAACCTTAAAACTCTAGCAGTAAAATTAAGTTTCTGCGAATCAGCATTACCTACCGGAAGCAAGAGGTAACAGACGGCCAAGACGTAGTCAATGCGTTGTCGCACTTGTCTCGTTTCCTTAGTCAATGGTATAATAAAATTGGCGCAGACTCTGCCAATTTTGTTGTACCATCGACCGTTATGTAATAACTAGCTTCAGCCAGCGGCTTCGCCCGCATGAAAGAAAGTTTTCATCATACAAACTTTGGACCCCCGTTTCATCCCCTTAGGGTGTGAATTTTGAAAAATCCTCTCTTAGTGCTCGCCTACGTCATAAAAGGAAGCATTGAGCCAAATTTCACGCCCATAATATTAATATTCCACAACTTTCACACAACGCCGTCTAGTCCCAAGCTAAGCAGAGGTTGTGTTATGAGTACTAGACAACTGATAAACATACTTATATATTTCTAAATAGATACATATTATAGATAAATTACACCCAGACATAGAACAAATGATCTTGCTCATCACACAAACATTTGTTCTGGGTGTGAATCGAACCCACGACCTCCGGCATAGCAGTCAGGGCCACTAACCACTAGACCAACTAGCCAGTCAAAATCATCTCTCATCGGCTTATAGTCTTAGTAGTTTAAGCTGTGCGTTGATATGTAAGTCAGTCAGTTTCTCCTTTTATATATATAGATAATAATTTGTTTATTGACAAACACATAAGTTTAAATAAAATAAGAGATATACAATTGAGAAGAAGACAAACCGATTTGGAGGTATGCGGAACAGAGTGTAAAGTCCCGCAAATCTCCGTTGAAAAGGGAGCATCCTCCGACCAGACGGGTGCTATGTCTGGTGGGCAATTGTCCGATAGATGATTTCGGGCTGTTCTATATGTTCTAATCGCGGGAAGAACTATGATTGCGCGGTGTAGGATTAGTTCTTATGTGACGCCATAGATGTCTTTACACCGAGAATACATTAGAAGTAGCCTTGGGCCAAACTAGGCATAGCCTGTATCTTGGTGGCCCAAGATTAATGTACCAGTAATATGTAAAATGTACCAGTAGAGCCGATTCACACCGAAATGGCCTGGTGGTAGGACCGGCTGCGACTGATTCGCGTCAATGTCGCTGGTCACACGGTGTTTCGTAAAGCAAAATAGAAGGTGGGACATAGTATTTCTACAATTGAACTGGGCCTCAATTCTGCAATTACAATAGTGTCAGAATGGTCAATCATTGATTTCATTATTGTTGATACAAGTTCGGTAATCTACTAATATAATGGCGTCATTATGACTTTTCAATGGTCAACCACTGACACTCTATTGAAAGAAGTGACATAGAATGGTAATCTCGTAAATATTGGCAAATGAATGTCTGACGTATGCGGTAATCTGCAAAAATTTTGACAGTTCCTTTGATCAGGGATCTACAATTAGAACGTCATTGTGCAGTCATTGTTTTCAAGGTCGATATTGTCATTCTACCACAACTCTATTACGAGACCATTGACCGATCAATCATCGATTTAGCAAAATGACAATGGGATCGTGTTGGAATGACGAATTTATAAAAATAGCAGACTTGGGCCCCTGCATGTACAATGTCACAGTCAGCTTGAAAATTCAAGCCAAATTAAAAGTTTCCGCGGCACAGTTTACCTGCATGAACTACAAACTGAAACAGCGGAAGCGAGAGGTCACAGACTGCCAAGACGAGGTCAATGCGTCGTCGCACTGGTCACGCTTCCCTAGTCTATGCCAATTTTGTTATACCATCGACAATCTTGCAACATAATCAACCTGTTTTGTTTTCACTACTGCTAAAAGGTTTTGTTGCAAAATATTAACAGCCGCATGGATGTCAGGCATTATCATCATCATCATTTGTCGCCACAATGAACGGTCCTGTGCGTCTCGCATCCATCGGATTTCCGCAACCTTCACTTGGTCATCGGTCCAGCTTGTAGGGGGCCTTCCAACACTGCTTCTTTCGGTACGCGATCGCCACTCCAGAACCTTTCGGCCCCAACGGCCATCTGTTCGGCGAGCAATGTGCCCTGCCCATTGCCACTTATGTCAGGCGTGCAAGCGAGAAAGAAGGATGGAGCTATACACCCTATATAGCTCCATGCCTTTAACAGTTCAGTTTAGGTCGTCAAATGGGTCGCGTTTAGAGCTCCTGGTATGGCCTCAAGGTTCAACAACGTAGGGCTATAAATACGGGATCCCGCGCTTGCGGGACTGGATTCCCTAGTCATAAGTAATGCTTTGCAAAGGTCCAGTACGGTGACAAATATCTTCTGTATGTACATATATGTCCGTTTGGGCTAAGCATTCATGAGTCAGGACCTCGGACCTAGAAAGCTGAAATTTTGCATAGAAGTTCCTTTTATTAACCGACTTCAAAAAGAAAGAGGTTCTATGTTCAGCTGAATGTATTTTTTTTTTGGACACCGATTTCTCGGTCGATTGTTCAACTGAAAATATTTTGTTCGTTTGAAAGGTTATACTTCCGAGTTCGTCCCATAAAAATATTGTTATGATCTGATGATGAACGAAGATATGGAACGGAATTCCTCATAGGATCACAGCAGAACTGTCGAAATTACTTTGTATACACGTACACACAAAAAAAAAACACTAAAAAGTGCAAAATAACTTTAATTTTGTAAGAGGAGACAAAACTATAATAGAAACATCGACTTTCGAAATAAAAGTTATTTTGCACTTTTTAGTGTTTCTTTTTACATTGAAGTCGGTTGTATTTTTTTTGTAAAAAGTTTTTATGATGTGTACAAAGAATAACAAAGGATTTTCTAAAATTCACTTCCTAATAGGATAAAACGATGGTCCAAAGTTATATTAGAGAAACCTAGTACACGCGGACGAATCTGTTAGCTAAAGCTAGACTTAGAACAATTACCTAGTTCGAAAAAAATACGATTGCCAATCATGTCATAGATAGGTCATAATTTTTTTCCTTCCCTTGTATTGTGTTAGCTGTCTTTCTATTTATAGCCGATCATGTTTTCCTTATAAGATAATAACTACGATACTAAGAAAATTGAGTCAGAGGTTGTAGAAAAAAATGCTAAAAATAGATTCAGAAGAAGAAATAGCTGAACGAATAGAACAAAATCTTGTCAAGTGACGACTGCTTGGGGACCTTCAACGGCACGGCACTAATCATCACAACGCTTAGTTGAAACTACGGGGCCTAGGAGTGTGAAATTTTGCATAAGATTTCCTTTTATGACGTAGCGAGCACTAAGATAGACAAATTCCACCCTTAAGGGGGTGAAACGGGGATCCAAAATTTGTATAGAGAGGCCTATTCTCACGTGAGCGTCTGCCAGAAGCTAGTAATCCGCTTCACCGCATCTCTACTTTGACGTCGTAGTGGGGCTTGCGCGCTCCAATAAACCCTAGGTCTGTACCGATAGAGTTTGCTTTGCCATAACATGCCAAGGGTGAGGGGTCAGATTAAGAGAAATACAATCCGCAAGGCAGTTTTTTGGGCTTAAGCGACCCCATGCACTCTTGGTCTCCCAGGAGATTTCTTGTTCCTCATCTCCGGCTTACCTTTCGCCGACCATGGTGAACCCTGACTAGGAACAGAGCGGAATCTCTCTCTTACCTTTATTGGCTGACTTGAATGAAGATTCGCAAAGGCAAACGTGCTCGGGAGAAGGATGCACAATCCAGTAAATTGCTGATAGAGATCTTGACCGTACTTCTAGGATTGCCCTACTAGGTGTGGTATGCATCTCCACTCCTCAAGCACCTCAGGATATGTTGCCCTCTTGTTTCTTCGTCACTTCGTGCTAGCAACCGTTTTTGGGCCCATGTATTGAGTGTGCAAGTCACCCCCTACCTTTTTTATCGATGTAATGTATATTAATAACACTTCAGACATTACGTACGAATTCTTTACAAAATGTCTATAGTCACAGCACAATACATTAATTTTTCAGATACTTTCCGAGATCTGGCTGAAGATCTGTGAGTACTGAGTGACCGCACTTTAAGGGGTAATTTTTAGTACATACACAATTCGCAAATTTGTTCTACATATTTTAAGTATATTACTAAATCCTACGATTTTATTTTGCGAAATACCAGTGTGGTCCCTCAGTTTACACACTGCTATGGCATAAGATATTTTTTATCCCGGTAGTCGGGGGAAGCCCACTAATAGTATAAAGGCGAAAGTTTGTGAGTGTGTATGTTTGTTACTCCTTCACACTCAAATGGTTGAACGGATTTGGATGATGAATGAAATTTGGCACATTGGTAGTCCGTAGGGGCAGGCTTGCGGACGGCGGGCAATGGGTAGCACGCCGTACGGACCAAGCCCAAGTCGTTGACGGCGCATAGTGTGCGCGCGCCTAAAGGAATTGTCAGCAATTCGCCATGGGTTAAGTGAAAATGAACCCCCGGCCAGCAGGCCCTGTAACGGAAGGCGAAGAAGGAATAAACGATTGGATTTTAGTCAGTAAAAGTCTGAAATGCCGTCTCGCTCCTCCCAACAGCGAGAGAAGTCATTGGATGATTTCCCACCTAAAAAAAAAATGGGTAGACCGTATTCTGGAACAGGACACGGCACTTTTTTCCCGGGAGTATCTTCGTTTTGGGCGAAGCTACAAAAGCAGTTTTTTTTAATGTGCTTGACTGCGATCCCACCTGATGGTAAGCAGTGATGCAATCGTTGATGGTGTCTGTCTGTAAAAATAAAATCTTTTTACTCACTAACGCTAAATACATGACACGTCTTCTAAACTTCAGTTTTTATTCATGATAAGATGAAATCTTGTTTTTATCAAGAATAACGTTGTTGTAAGTATGATTACGCAATGTTTACCTTTATTAGTCACACTTGCCTCTTCATATTTCGTCGGATTTAAGAAGACAAATGTTATGCAGATTTAAAGGACATACTGACTGATACCTGCGTCTTTTTTAGGGTTCCGTACCTCAAAAGGAAAAAACGGAACCCTTATGGGATCACTTTGTTATCCGTCTGTCTGTCATCAAGACCCTTTATCTCTAAAAAGCGCAGAGGTATCGAGTTAAAATTAAAACCATATACTCAAGTCTGCGGTCCCTTGAAGCTGTCAAAAAATCAAACTTCTGAGTTAACAAACAAAAAGATACGGCCGTTTATGTAACAAAAAACGTGTATTATCAATGTAAGTATAAACTTGAACCGTATAAAATACTTCATTAAGATGATCATTACAAAGTAAAATAAATAAGTTACTTCTCGTTCGAACGGCTGAGCGTATTTCGATGGAATTTGGTACACGGGTAGACCATGCCCTGGAATAGCATATAAGATACTATTTTCCCGGGATTATATTCCTTCGAAAAAAAAAGGAATATAAAATAAATTAAAATAAAAAATAGCTGAATCATATTTTTTAGAGAACCTAGACCTAATTTTTAACACAAAAACACGTAAAACTGTCAAAACCATAGTTGTTTTAAAAAATAACTCGTTATGCAAAACACGACCGATAGAGGCTGAAGTTGAATTGATTATTTCATTAATGATCTCTTTCTCTGCTTAGTAACAAAACAAACTAGTTTACTGAACTAGGCTTTGATAACATTTCCTTTTATTCATATTAAAAACCGGCCAAGTTCGAGTCGGACTCGCGCACGGAGGGTTCCGTACCGTCTGTAGCAAACGGCGCGTAGTGTTTCACAAGATGTTCGCACCTCAGAGATGTCTGCAAAATTGTAGGAATCCAGCAGGGCCGAAGCTTACCGGAGCCGGACGGCGAACAATGGGTAGGACGCTGCTCGCCGTCCGGTCGTCTGGTAACCGTCCGGACCAAGCCCAAGTCGTCGATGGCGCATAGTGTTCCACGCGCACCTCAAAGAGATGTCGTCAGTAAAACCGAAGGGATCCAGCAGGGTCGAAGCCTACTGGAGCCATGTGTCGTCCAAAAGGGAAAAAGGGGTCCTGGAACGCAAGGCAAAGTAGGAACATAGAAGTAGGTTTTAGTCAGTAAAAGTCTGACACGCCCTCTCGTTCCACCCTGCAATGGGAAAAGTCATTGGATGTTTTCCCCTCTAAAAAACAAACCGTCTGTAGCAAAGAACGGCAAATAAATCACGTTTGATGTATGGGATTCCCATTTATTATTGTTTTTTATTTTTTTATTAACCGGTGCTTGACTGCGATCCCACCTGATGGTAATCAGTGATGCAATCATTGACGTTGATCCCACTAGTTTATTAAGATCTTATTCACTGTAGCCTTGAAGACGCCTATATATTATTATTTTGTGTATTTTTTTATCGGCTACAAAAATACGTCATCTGTGAATTTCAACTGTCTAGCTATCACGGTTCATGAGATTCAGCCTGGTGACAGACAGACGGACAGCGGAGTCAGCATTAGGGTCCCCTTTTTACCCTTTTCGGTACGGAACCCTAAAAAACCGGATTAATAAATGCTTTATGCAAATTTTTTAATGTGTTTATTGATCTCTACGCACACGAGTAGCGGTTTGCATTGCTGCCGTCTGTAGCAAACGGCGTGGTGTTCCACGCGCGCCTCAAGGAGATGTCAGCAACCGTAGGGCCCCAGCAGGGACGAAACCTACTGGGGCAAAGGGTCTGATTCTGAAAGGAAGACTCGGCCCTAGTATGAGAGGCAACGAAGGAACAGCAGTGTGTTTTTAGTCTGTAAAAATCTGACACTATCTCCCGTTCCGCCGAAGAGCGGGGAATGAAATTAGAAGATATCACACCGAAAAAAAAAATTGTAGCAATTACTGACGCAAAGTGATCTGGCTAGGCACAGTGGTTGAGCGAATGATTGCTGCGCTGCGTATTGCGGGTTCAATTTCCACACGGAAAAATGTGAATGAAAAAAAAAATATATATATTTGTATGAACTACGTATACGTGCTCCGGGTCTAAATGTCTTGTCATATGTTAGTTTACATGTTTGTGAATACTACCACGATACAGGAGTAGGTAATTCCTAGTGTAAACCAATTTACACTAGGAATTAAAAACGACCACGTTTTAAAAAAACAGGAAACTTATCATCATCTCCCTGCCCTTGTCGCGTGTTTTTCTTTCATTCTGGCCTGTCACCCGTCATACTATCACTAACTTCCTTTTCTTTCATATCACTCCTCACATAATCCATGTTTTTTTGACCTCATGTAATATACTCATAAGTCTTTTAGTAATATGCGTTTAAGAGGGTCCTTTTTCACTCGCCTATCGTCAACATCGAGCATGATTTAAAAGCTTGGTACTTCATCTAACGCAATCCAACGCGATGTTTGACGAAAAGGCAACGCGAAAAAAGAGATATAACGCCTGAAAACTCTGTTAGCATTCGGAAGTTCCGTGATTTACTATTTTTTTTAAACCATTAAAAGTAAATAATTTGCGTCATTTTGAATCTTGATTAAATATGCAAGGCTTCTATTTTTATACTTTTTTGACTTTTTTTTAATTTTTGAGTAAATTATATAGTGTCAAAGTTCATGCAAAAAAGCAGATTTTCAGAGGTATTTACTTTATTAATTTTACACAAATTTATAAATTGATTTCAATAGAAGCCTAGATAATATTCACAAGACTGTGTTTCCAAAGTATCCAATGAAAAATGTGTAATAACGTCTTAATCGCGTAAGAGCGGTTGTATGAAAATCAGTGAAAACGTATGTCGAGTTGCTCTTCACATGACCATACCAAGACAATCGATTTCTTTTCAGAATACAGGGAATTTAAAAAAATCATTTATGACACCAGTGTTATTTGGAATATGCTTTCTGACATGGTTTTACTGCCCGTCTACCTAAGGTGGCCAACCATACTCAATCTAACCGTTTAGGCGCAGAATGCCCAATTCGCAAAATGTCCAGCGGACGCAAAATGTCCAGCGGACGCAAAATGTCCAATTCGCAAAATGTCCAGTTCGCAGTACGCCCAAATCGCAGAATGTCCAGTATTCATTATAACGTTGTAACCACTAATTGGTGGCGGATTTAAATTTTTGCGAACTGGATATTCTGCGAATTGGACACTTTTCGTCCGCTAGACATTTTGCGAATTGGACATTCTGCGCCTAAACGAATCTAACGTATCCTACTTTATTTTTGGTAAATATACTTTATACTTTTACATAAAAATAAAGTTTATGAAAATACTCTATTCCAGAATCCAAAAATGTAAGTAAGTAAGGATACCTAATAAAAAACGGTTAGTATGTGCTAGAAGTACATAAAAATGTCTTTTAGAGAAGAAACAAATAAATAAATAAAATTTTGAAAAATAGGCACTTTCTTTTTCTTTCAAAGTCTTTGATTTTTCACTACTAAAAATTTGATACGTTATTTTTCTTCCAAATCCCTGGTCTTCCTGTCAAAACGGACATATATAACCGTCAAAAACTACATCAAACTTGTTTATTTCACGATTTTCATTGCTCCCGTATTTTAGGTGTGTTTACAAACATAAATCTCGGCAACACAAAACAGCAAGACTTGGAACAACTATTAACAGAAATATTTTTAACAGCCACAAGTCGTTCTGGTGTTGTACTGGCGAAATATCTGAACCGATTTTTAACCGACTTCTAAAAAAGCAGGAGGTTCTCAATTCGGATGTTAGTATTTTTTTTTTTATGTTTGTTCGCGCATAGCTTTGTCGCTTGCCAACCGAGTTGAAAAATTCTTTGTTTGTTGGAAAGGGTATACTTCCCAAATGGTCCTATAGTCACCAAGTCGGGATCTGATGATGGAATCTTGGCGAAATCGAGGAAACTCCTCAAATATTATAGGCAACCATATAGTGATTTTGGTATTTTCATCGAGAACTTAAGCATTTACAGTCAAAAAGTAACATTTGATGTCTGTTTATAAGTGAACTAAAAAGTGTGAAATAAAAACTTTTTACAAAAAAAATATAACCGACTTCACTAAAAAACACTAAAAGGATCAAAATAACTTTAATTTCGGAAGTCGGTGTTAAATAAGATACAAATAATACCGAGAAACACAGACTTACGAAATTAAAGTTATTTTGATCCTTTTAGTGTTTTTTTTAGTGAAGTCGGTTATATTTTTTTTGTAAAAAGTTTTTTATATCTATATTATTTATATATTGCACACTAGCTTCTGCCCGCGGCTTCACTCGCCTGAATGTAGGTTTCTCCATACAAATTTTGGAACCCCGCTTCATCCCTTTAGGGAGTGAATTTTGGAAAATCTTTTCTTAGGGCTCAACTACAGCTACGTCATAAAAGGTGGCCTCGTGCAAAATTACACGCTCCTAATCCCAGTAGTTTCGGCTGTGCGATGATATGTCAGTCAGTCACTTTTCCCTTTTATATATATAGATAATATTGTACAGGTGAAAGTTTGTTTAAGGAAATCATCCAATGACTGCTCTTGCACTAGAGTGGAGCGAGAGGGCGTGTCAAACTTTTACTGTTTAAAACCCACTCTTATGTTCCTTCTTTGTCTTACTTTCCAGGACCCCGGATGTGTGTATCTTTCAGTTCCAGTACGCTTCGGCTCTGCTTCAGTTAATTATATTCTATTTTTCACTGGGTTCCCCATTTGGCATACCTAAATGGGGAATCCAGTGATTCAAAAAGTTTTTACTACAGACGTTTAGTGTAATAATCCTAGTGAGGTGATGGAGCATCCCCTAGTGTCCGTAATACAGGTTAACTCCTAGCACGGGACTGGGTCTTGCTTCGTTATCCACTGTAGTGTTTTATCCGTCACTCTTGGTGTAGTATTAAGGTAATTTGTAAAAAGATTTTTTACTTTTTTAGGCCACATCTGTACAATAAATTAAATAGAATATTAAGTATCTACAAATGAAATAAGTTTATCTGTAAAAAAAATGGTTTTCCAATATTTCCTAAGCATATCTTATGTAGAGACAGAAGAACTACTTACTGTTTGTAAATAAAACTCGCCGTATCTCTAAATTTAGTTAAGTTTTTATAATAGTCATATTTAGTGTTAATTTATTATTTCGTATTTAAGCACTTTCTCGCCTGAAGCACAGGTTCACCCTAGTTCAGGCATATAAGCAACTGCGTTCTTTTTAATATTTAATATACTTTATTCAACATCATCATCTTCCTGCCCTTATCCCGTGTTATTTGGGGTCGGCGCAACACGTTTTTTTCTTCTACTCTGCCCTGTTACTCGTCATGCTATCACTAACTTCCTTTTCTTTCATATCACTCTTCACACAATCCATCCATCTTTTCTTTGGTCTCCCTCTTCCTCTCCATCCATCCACATGTAAACTCATAACTCTTTTAGTAACATGCGTTTCATACCTCCTCTTCACATGACCATACCAAGACAAACGATTCCCTTTCAACTTTTCAGTCACTGGCGCCACTTTCAAACTTCCCTTAATATATTCATTTCTCACTTTATCCATTCTCGTCACACCACACATCCATCTTAACGTTCTCATCTCCGCTACATGCAATCTTTTTTCATCCGTCTTTTTCACAGCCCAACATTCTGATCCATTCAGTATGACAGGCCTTATCACGGACTTGTGATTTAATATACTTTATTGTAAATGTATCATCATCTTCCTGCCCTTATCCCGTGTTATTTGGGGTCGGCGCAACACGTTTTTTTCTTCCACTCTGCCCTGTTACTCGTCATGCTGTCACTAACTTCCTTTTCTTTCATATCACTCTTCACACAATCCATCCATCTTTTCTTTGGTCTCCCTCTCCCTCTCCATCCATCCACATGTAAACTCATAACTCTTTTAGTAACATGCGTTTCATCCCTCCTCTTCACATGACCATACCAAGATAAACGATTCCCTTTCAACTTTTCAGTCACTGGCGCCACTTTCAAACTTCCCCTAATATATTCATTTCTCACTTTATCCATTCTCGTCACACCACACATCCATCTTAACATTCTCATCTCCGCTACATGCAATCTTTTTTCATCCGTCTTTTTCACAGCCCAACATTCTGATCCATACAGTATGACAGGCCTTATCACGGACTTGTAGATTTTACCCTTCAACTTGAGGGGCATCCGTGGGTCACAAGTTGTTCCCGTGACCTGTCTCCATTTCATCCATCCTGCGTTGATCCGATGTGTTACGTCTCGGTCTACCTCACCATCCCCTTGGATGAGTGACCCGAGGTACCGAAAGTCAGAGCAGATCGGTATGGGCGTTCCAGCTAGAGCTAAAGGCACTGGATTGGAGAGACCGCCGAAATCGCAGAACAAGTATTCCGTTTTGGTTCTACTCAATTTCAGGCCAACACTCTCCAGTCTGTGCCACCACACCTCCAATCTGTTCTGGACCTCTAGGCCACTCTCGGCAACCAACACAATATCATCGGCAAACAACATACACCAGGGAGCCTCTTCCTGAATGTCCGACGTCAGAGCGTCCATTATCATCAGGAAGAGGTAAGGGCTGAGAGCCGACCCTTGATGTAAGCCGACTGCCACATTGAAGCTGCCAGTGGTGCCCACTGTAGACCGGAAAATTTGTATTTTGGTTTTATTAAAATAAAGATTTCATTATTATTATTTTAGTGTAAGATGGCCCATTTATCGCAAATAATAATTTACTCTTGACTTATAGTTAATTCTTTCATTTGCAGCCGGCAGTGGGCCCTTCGGGGGCCATCAGCAAGGTGCACAAATCAGACAGAAAGATCGGACATCGGCGAGTCGGCGAAGGTGGCGAGATCACCTACAAGAAGATTCAGTCCTCGCAGATTATGGGATCTATACAGCTCGGTAAGTCTTAAACTTAAAGACCTTTAGGCTTAATATTTATTTATTTATTTAAACTTCATGTACAGTGGTGGTACATAGGCGGACTTAATGCCACAAAGCATTCTCTACCAGTCAACCATTGGGTTAAAAAGACAACACTGTGGTAGGTGTGCACAATAAATAAATAACAGATATTTTTGAAATAGAATGTAGTATCATTAAATTAAGTGGCTTAATATTCCTTGTGTGTGCAAAATGATCTCTTCTATATGTAAAATAATTAATATGCAGGTTTTTTTTTTTATTGGTTGGGAAAATCATCATCCCGCTCTTGAGCGGAGCGAGAGATAGTGTCAGACTTTTACTGACTAAAAAACCACTCCTGTTCCTGCTTTGCCTTCGTCCCAGGGCTCCGGGTTTCACTTTTACACTATCCGTGGCCCCAGTAGGCTTCGACCTTGCTGGGCCCCTACGATTTGCCGACATCTCCTTGAGGCTCTCGTGGAACAGTACGCGCCGTCGACGACTTGGGCTCAGTCCGGACGGTTACCGGACGGTCGGACGGTGAGCCGCCCATCTCTCGCCGTCCGCAAGCCTGCGCCTACGGTGAACTTGAAAGTTGACTGGCATATGATTCTTGTATGCTCAACTAGGACATTAAAAGATTGCTGCAACATTTATATCTTTATCATAGGAACTAAACTACAATATCCTGCGTCGCGTTATTAAAGTTATCCGCACGATTAGAATATGTACAGTACAACAATCCGGAATTAACTCTCGGGCAGTTACCCGGACCAGACGTAACACCCGTCTGCCCTGCGTTCAAATATGAGGTTGGAGTTAACTCTACTTACGTCATCAGAGTAGATACTCTACGCTCGCATTTTTTAACGCGAACGCAGAGTTCAACTATCAATGTCAAGCAAGTGTCATTTATGGCCGCTTACACCAACCTACCCCGCTCGGAGTTAGAGTTAGTTGGGTTAGCTCTAGGGTAACTACACGAGTTATAAAAAAAAGACCCTGGGTTGCAACTCGAAGTAGTGTTGAACGGTTGGAGTAACGACTCTACCCTACTTTGGTTATTTTTGAACTCAGGACTGGTCGGAAGATCCTCCCTACACATCCCTTTGCGATTTCAGGTTTGATCCCATAGTAAAAGTTGTTCATAATGAGGATTACAATGTCCCCTCGAAATTCTTAAAGTTAATTTTTTAACATCTTATATAAAAGTGAAATACTACTCACTGATTCATCACGAAATCTCAGAAGCTATAACACCTACAAACTTAAAATTTGGCAGGTTGGTTCCTTATAGGGTGTAGACATTCACTAAGAACGGATTGTACGAAACTCCACCCCTAAGGGGATGAAACGGGGGTCCAAAGTTTGTATGGAGAAATCGACTTTCACGCGGGAGAAGCCCGGGAGAAGCCTGGCAGAAGCTAGTTATTAATATTAGTTAGTGATATCGTGACGGATGATAGGACAGAATGGAAGAAAACGTGTTGCGCCGACCCCTAATAAAATAATACGAGACAAGAGCAAGAAGATGATGACTATACATTACACAGGTCACCAAACCGACAACAAACAAAAAAAATCAATGGATGGTCTGATCTTATCGGCCAGGTCGATCCCTTAGGGCTATATTTCACCGGGATACCATGGCGGCGCGACCAGTCGCTGCTACCAGTCGCCGCTACCACCAAAATGCTCAATAGAGAGCAGATATAGCTCTATAGAGAGTTACTCACCTGGTGTCCGTTTGGATGCGCAACCAATTTGGTGGCGCGACCAGCTCGGACTCCAGTCCGGCCGCTAGTACCGCCCCCACCGAAGAGTATGTAACATGAAAATCTATCTTATGAAAGGGCTATATTTCGCCGGGACACCATGGCGGCGCAACTGGAAATATAGCCCTTACAGGGGAACCTTTGTATAGAATGAAAAATATGAAGAAATATCTAGGTGTGCTATAATCATGTGTAGGAGGGCGATTAAAACCACATTTTTTTTTCAGTTTCACCACAGCAGCGTCTTTTATGCAAATTACGCTTATTTCCAATGAAGTCTAATGGAGTAGGTAACGTCATCTAACACATGCTACTTCCACGTACGGGTCACGTGTTGTGTGGCTCGTATTTACATGCTAATAGAGATCATTATGTACCTCATAATGTATACTTTTATTTGTTTGAGTACTTGAGTGACGATAGGCCATTCGTGGATTGGACTTTGAATCATTCTCATGTTCACATTCAACTTCGTATCCGTTTTAAAATCCGTTATTGTTAAGGCACAAATACATTAAAGGTCAAAATGTCCCCCACACTTGCGCAACACGTGCATTGCTGGACATAGGCCTCCCCCAAGTGTCGCCACTACGGACGGTCCTGTGCGTCTCGCAACCATCACATTTCCGCGACTCTCACCAGTTCATAGGTACACCTTGTGGGAGGCGGAGGCCTTCCAACGGCGCGTCTTACGGTGTGCGGAAGCCACTCCAGAACCTTTCGGCCCTACCGACCATCTGTTCTACGAGCAATGTTCCTTGCCCACTATCATTTAAGTTTGGTCATTCTTCGGGCTATATCGATATCTTCATTCTTGATGCGACAACACGCCATTTGGCGTGTAGAGTGTTGGGGGGCAAGTTGCGGGACACTTTTTTTTACTAATAAAAGCCTCAGAGATAGATAAGACAAATAAAACAAAGATGTACACACATTTTTTATTAGTATTTTTCATTAAAAAAGATCTCGACGTCAACTGAGGTAAGGTTAACAAATTTATACACTTCCTCCTCCTCGTCATTAATGCAGGAAGGATTTTTTTCTGCTACATTTCTGATAGCATCATAAAAAAAATCTGCTCTTTAAAATTAACCTCGGGATTTGAAGTATATCCACTTTATTCTTTCGCTGTATGAAATCGGTTTAAGTACATGATTAACTCTACCTAATTCCGACCTCTGCTGATGAAAGATCCGTAACAATGATCAAAGATCTATAAATAATAGCCTGCACCAACGGCTTAACGTGCTCAATTGCTTATGCTTACACTGACCGACTTCGGCAACCTTGGAGATCGACCACTCTCTTCAACTGTTATTCTATCTGAAGACCATTTGTTTTGGGTGGGAAAATCGTCCAATGACATCGCCCGGTCTTGGGAGCGAGAGGGCGTGTCAGACTTTTACTGACTAAAAACCCACTACTGTTCCTACTTTGACATTGTTTCAAGGCCCCGGGGGATCTCTTTCACATCACCCATGGCCCCAGTAGGCTTCGACCCTGCTTGGCCCCTACGGTTCCTGACATCTCCTTGAGGCGCTCGTGGAACAGTACGCGCCGTCGACGACTTGGGCTCGGTTTGGACGTTTACCGGCTAGTCGAACGGCGAGCTACCCATTGCTCGCCGTCTGCAAGCCCGCGCCCACGGTTTCCGGAAATCGGGATCGGAATCCCGGTGGCTGGGGCGCGAGTGCTAATGTCTCGCGCGTGCGGCCGCCTCCTTTGCTAGCTTTACTGCTTCGCAGAAGGAGGCGACCGCCTGCCACTCCTCCTCGCTTTAGACCATGGCCTGTACCAAGGCCCGGCGCGAGAGATCGCCGCCGCCGATCGCCCCCTCGAGGACACGGTGGTGCTCTGCCCAGGCGGGGCACACCTCTACCATATCTTCCACCGAGTCCTCTTGGTGGTCACACACACAATGTTGACAGCCGGGCGTTTCTTCCGCACGAATCCGGTGCAGGAACCTCCCGAAATTATCAAGTCCGGTTCGGGAAGGTAAGGACCCTTGATGCCCTTCCAGCCACTCCTCAAAGAGGGGACTACCGCTATAATTATGGCGTGCCCAACCTGAGTCCCTACCACAAGCTCTTAACGCGATCTAATTGACGACCTAAACTAAACTGTTAAAGCGAAGGAGCTGTACAGGGTGTATAGCTCATCCGTCTTTCTCGCTCGCAAGCCTGAGATTTTCACCCGTCATGGTAAAGACCCAGATTCTAGAAATTGAGCACTTTTTTTAAATTGCAAGTTTTTACGGTAATATTTTAACAGCAGTACAGATTTCAGGCGTATACATTCCATGCCGCAATCATTTAATATGTATTAGATCTGTGTTGGGAACGAAAAAATGCCAGACAGGTTATTTTGAGACGAAAAGTTGTACCTTGGTGTCCTTGTTATGCTGTCTGTCCTTCATGACCCTCGTCAAGGATCGCAGACTGTATAAGTCGTGGTAAACTAGGGACATGTCATGTTCTAAGATGATCCATAGGCATACGACATATGGGAGTAGATACAGTTCTAACTGGTACAGATTGCGATGTATCTCACGACTGCGCTGTATTTATTTATTTATAAGCACTTGTACAACGTTACAGAGGATGTCCAAGGCGTTGTACAGTAGAAAATAACAAACTAAAAAAAAATACATTTAATAAAAACAATAATAACCTAATAACAAATCAATACACATTGAAAAAAAAAAATTAGAAATAAAAAGAAAATACATATACTTTATCCCTCAAAACAAAAGAAACAATGTAAACTTATTTTTTATCCATCTTCTCATAAAACCTTAGACATTCACGACACTCATCTATCCATCTCCCAGCAAACAAGTCACACTCCGGTGTTAGAGTCAGAAGAACATTAAGCAAAGAAAGCGCACGAACGAGCGGCGAGTTAGCTCGTGACACTGTCTGTGATAAAGGATCAGCTAACAAGCGGTATGTTCGCGGCCTTAGGTGTTGTTTAGGTACGAGAGGAACAAACAATCTCACCAGCTGAGAAACTAATTCAGGACAATCAGATTCACTCTAAAGAACTCGTAATTGCGCTTTGCTTCTAGAGAGTTAAATGTAAGAAGCAATAATGTTGTATGTGATAAGCACGGGATATGGCGACGTTTCGAGGAGGTCTATGGACAATAGTGGACGTCTTTCGATTGACCGAAGTGACGATAATCGGTAAAAAAGTGTGAGGCCCTGAAGGAGCCTGCGGGATTGTTCGTAAGAGTTAATGTGGCCTTAGAACGCAAAAACAACAAAATCGTAAAAAGTAGTTAAACATTTTGATTACTTACTACAAATTGTAGTTGCAAGCACGATTGCGAGATTACTTTTTATAACTAAACATTTAAAGGTTGTTTTTTTTGTTACTAGTAAATCAACGCAATAATAATATATGTAATAAATGTAAGTAAATAATCATCTACGACTTCAAATCATATAGCGTAGCCTTATTCATGAAAGTAAACATACCTGGATTTTTTATACGGTTACATTCTATTTTTTCGAAATTAATTTTTAGAGCCAAATTCAGTTTTGATAAATTAATAATTCCAACACGTTACATGTTTATTTAATTGCAAAATAAAAGATCTTATTACTGAAATAATCAGTAATTATAACTACTTGATTACAAAATAGTAGTTAACTTCGCCCTACATTAGTTACCCGTGGTCCTGGGACGCAATGTGTGCAACTGAGGGAGTATAGGTATGAGTT
This sequence comes from Mythimna vitellina, assembly GCA_949316375.1. NCBI lineage: Eukaryota > Metazoa > Arthropoda > Insecta > Lepidoptera > Noctuidae > Mythimna > Mythimna vitellina. Next base: position 5,587,701 of record OX438711.1, on the reverse strand, counting down.
TTAGTCAGTTATCATATCTTACTATCAGGTGAGATAATGGTCAAGCGCGAGCCTAATATTAATAAAAAAAAAATTGAAAAGATGGAAGGGTAGAAAATGATTAATGACTCTCCAGAGAACGCAAGCATATCCTCTGCAATGGCATATAAGGCTAATAACGATAAAAAAAAAATTGATCTGAGGCCAGATCGTCTCGTCAAAAAACTGCAAATAATATCTACTAGTTGATATTTTTTTTTTCATTTCGCGGTATTAATAACGTAACCCATATTTAAAATGAACGGTTTTAGCCGGATGTTGACAATCCAAGCAGTATTTTTATAATATCCAACGGTTCTATTTTGACCTGAGACATTTTAAATGTTTCTCACACGTAATCGTGGGATTTTAGTATGAGAATAAAGTAATTTAACGTTATGACAACTTAGATGAGTTCTACTTTTTCAATTTATATGAAACTGTATTTAAAAAAAAAAGTAGCAGTGGCAACGGCCCCGACTTACGAGTTGTAGGTCGCGGTTTCAGACCCATCCAGGCGCATTACTTTGTGTAATTTATTTCATCACCACTGCTCTCAAAACGGTGAAGGAAAACATCGTGAGGAAACCGGCATGTCCTAGAAACAAAAGTTCGCAGACCACCAACCCGCACTGGGCCCGCGTGGTGGATTACAGCCCATTCTCTCTCCTAGAGAGGAGGCCTGAGTCCCAGCAGTGGGAACATTAAAAAGGCTAATTATGCTTATTATTATGCTATGCTACTAAAAATCTTATCACATTAAATAGTCTAACGGAGTTCCTTCGTACTCAAAAGCTTGCACTGACTGGACAGGTCAACTCGAACCTGTGTGGTTCTTTCCTTATAAGACTATCTTTTTCCTTTAATCTGCATGGTTCTCATATCATTTGACCATTACATATTTGCTGGATGAACTTTAACCTTTTGAGTAGCGTAATTAGAAACACAATAGAAAGACAACGACCGAGCGAACGCCGGCGTTCACTCGGGGTTTAATGAATTAATTAAAATATCATCAAAGTTTAACGTTTAAAACGATCAGGGGCCCAAGTTTGCTATTTTTATAAAGTTGTCAGTCCAACACTATCCCATCGTCATTTTACTTAAATTTCGTAATCTGATAATTCATAATGGGCGATCACTGATCGGTCAATGGTCTTGTGATAGAATGACAATATCGAGCTGTCTCGAAATCAATTAAAAGCAATGACTGCACAATGACGTTCTAATGGTAGGTAACTGATCAAAGGAACTGTCAAAATTTTGGCAGTTATCCGCATACGTCAAATATTCATTTGTCATTATGTACGAGATTAATTGATTTGTGTGAACAGTGATATGGAAGAAAAGGAAGTTAGTGATAGTATGACGGTTGACAGGATAGAATGGTAGAAAAAAACGTATTGCGCCGACCCCAAATAAGATGGGACAAGGGCAGGAAGATGATGATGATGTACGAGATTACCATTCTATGCCATTTCTTTCAATGGAGTGTCAGTGGTTTACTATTGGAAAGTCATAATGACGCCATTATATTAGTAGATTACCAAACTTGGTCAAAATCAACAATTATGAAGTCAATGATAGACCATTCTGACACTATTGTAATAGCAGACTTGAGGCCCTGGCCAGTTTTAGTTGGCCATATCATGAAGCGATCAATTTCTATGATCTGGCCACGACATGTATATAGAACGCAAGAAATTATTGAGTATTGAGTACGGTTTCTGGTCCATAATGTTGTACGGGGCTTGTGATTCATGTGTTCACGTAGTGTTCAGTCGTATCTTCATATTTAAGTGAGTTGGTATACGTGTATTGGCCATGTTATCATCATTATCCTCGTGCCCTGAACTCAATTTATTTCGGGTCGGCGCAAGAGGTCGGTGTAGTTTGTGTGCATTATGTGATACTTGCTGGTGCCCGCTACTTCGTCCGTGCTAGACTCGTGAAACAGCACAATGGCGTTTGTTTTATTGCGCGGAACCCTAAATAGTTTTCTAGAATAAAATTAGCCTAAGTTAATCGTGATAATATCAGCTATTTACTGGTAAAGTTAGTGATGGGGCCGAAAGGTTCTAGAGTGGCGACCGCGCACCGGAAAACGCAGCGTTGAAAGGCCTCCCACAAGGTGGACCGACAACCTGGTGAGAGTCGCGCGAGTGCGGTGGATGCGAGACGCACAGGATCGGTCTTTGGGGGAGGCTTATGTCCAATAGGTGACTTCTTTCGGCTGAAATTTTCTTTCGTTGAGTCGAGGCTCCAAAGTCTTGAGCATCGGCGCCGAGTTGCTAGCCTGTCGGTTTTCTACCGGTTGCATTTCGGGGAGTGTGCGTCGGAATTGCATAACCTAATTCCGCCTAGCCCGTTCCATCATCGGAGCACCAGGCGTACGGCAACGCGCCACCGGTACATGGTGGACATTCCACCTATACGCACAAAACGTTTTGGGAACACATTCATTGTGCGTACAGCTAAGGAGTGGAATTCCTTGCCGGAATGTGTGTTTCCTGATAGCTACAACCCGGAAATCTTTAAGTCAAGAGTGAATAGGTTACTTCTAGGTAAGCGCGTTCCATCGTCGACCGCCTCATCGCTTTCCATCAGGTGAGATGGCGGTCAAGCGCGAACCTATCCGGAATAAAAAAAAAAAAAAAAAAAATGATGATGATGATGATGATGATGATGATGATGACTGGTAAAGTTTTGTTACAATCGGCCCCGTATTAATTGAAAATTGTCTTCGAGTGACACACACATTCAAAACAACGTTTAATATCAATAAATATTACACTTTTAACACAATGTTACAGTACTTTCTAAGCTAGTTGTACTAAAAGTACAAACATACGTACAGTTTAATGTCAATAAACAAACGTTTAAAGCCATTACAAAGTTTATTTACTCGTTTCGCCGATCAGACGTCGCTTGTATTGATCAAGGACGTGCAATTAATACTTCGTATCGACGCTTGTTCATTAGATATAGTGATAGGACTGTGAAAAGTAATTTAAATATACATATACTAGTGTGTTTGTTCGGTAATGGTGGGTGGTTACCGTTAGCTTTTCTAGGGTTCTGTATCCAAAAAGGTAAAACGGGACTTTTTTTTTTCGTTGGGAAAAGTCATCTTATGACATCCCCCGCTCTTGGGCGGGGCGGGAGATAGTGTCAGACTTTTACTGACTAAAAACATACTCCTGTTCCTTTGTTGCCTTTCGTACCAGGGCCGAGTCTTCCTTTCAGAATCAGACCCAAAACGGGACTGGACCCTATTACTAAGACTTCGCTGTCCGTCCGTCTGTCACCAAACAGTATCTGATGAACGTGATAGTTAGACAGTTGAAATGTTCACAGATGATGCTTTTCTGTTGCTGCTATAACAACAAATACTAAAAACAGAATTAAATTAATATATTTTATTCTGTTTGATACTCATTCTGTTGTCATTTGTGACATTTTTATAGATTTGTTGGCAAATCATCAAATAACTCTCCAGTGGTGTAACTAGGGCGATGCCAGCTGTCCCCAGGCATAGGGCACAGACCCTGGCGGGGCGCAAAAATGTTATATCTAGTGCTTTTTGTTTGTATTGTACTTTTTTCTAGAGGCGTAGTTATAGAAACTCGCATCGGGGGCATAAAAGGCTAATTACGACACTGCTTCTCTCGCTCTAGCTGAAGCGAGAGAGGGGGGAGTGTCAGACTTTATTTATTAGCTCGCGATTGATTACTATCTCACCTGATGGTAAGCGATGATATGGTCGACGATGGAGCACGCTTGCCTAGAAGTACCTAACTTATTCACTCTTGACCTAAAGATACCTAGGTTGACTATACTCTATTCGGACACGGACTACAGACTTTTGACTTCTATTCCGTAGGCATAAAGATGGCCGCTTAGAGTGGGGACTCTGCTCGCCCTTCGAGTGATTCTAGGGAAGACGGTGGCACAGTGATCACGTGTACAGTGAAGCTTAGGGGACACCGTTATACAGTCTCTTCAGGGGTGAGCCGTAACAGGCGTTGCGCAGAGGGGGAGAACTGGCAAAAGGAAGCGAGGGTCAGCGAAAGATGGAAGGATTGGAGGAATGTCTTTGTCCAGGAGTAGGACCTATACGCACAAAACGTTTTGGGAATACATTCACTGTGCGTACAGCTAAGGAGTGGAATTCCTTGCCGGAATCTGTGTTTCCTGATGACTACAAGCCGGGAATCTTTGAGTCAAGAGTGAATAGGTTACTTCTAGGTAAGCGCGCTCCATCGTCGCTTTCCATCAGGTGAGATAGCGATCAAGCGCGAACATATCAAGAATAAAAAAAAAGTAGGACAGAAACGACTAGTAAATAAAAAAAACTAGAGCACCACGGAATGGTTTAACCGGTCGAAATTAGCTCCGTTTAGCGTAAAATATACGTGATCGATCCTTAGTAGTATTGAACTTGACCAAATTATCATCGTGTCATTCAGATTCAACTTAATATTCCGGCATTTCTTATGTAAATTAAACATGCTTGACATTTTTATTCTTAAAGTAACTTCTGTCAGCGGCTTCGCTCGCGTTAAAGTAGGTTTCTTCATATAAACTTTAATCACTCGTTTCATTCCCTTTTTTGTTTCTTTTTAGGGTTCCGTACCTGAAAAGGAAAAGCGGAAATCTTTTAAGATCACTTTGTTGTCCGTCCGTCTGTCCGTCTGTCTGTCAAGTAGTATTGAATTTGACCAAATTATCATCGTGTCATTCAGATTCAAATTAATATTCCGGCATTTCTTATGTAAATCAAACATGCTTGACATTTTTATTCTTACAGTAACTTCTGTCAGCGGCTTCGCTCTCGTTATAGTAGGTTTTTTCATATAAATTTCACTCGTTTCATTCCCTTTTTTTTTCCGTACCTCAAAATGAAAAAACGTAACCCTCGCGCGCCTCAAGGAGATGTCAGCAAATTGTAGGGGCCCAGCAGTGTCGAAGCATACTGGGGCCACGGGTAGTGTGAAAGCGAAACCCCGGGAACTGGGACGAAGGCAAAGAAGGAACAGGAGTGGGTTTTTAGTCAGTAAAAGTCGAAAGAGGGATGTCATAAGATGATTTTATTTATTTATTTATTTAATACTTTATGCACAAACGTACAGCGGCGGACTTAATGCCTTAGGCATTTTCTACCAGTCAACCTTAGGGTGATGCAGAGATAAATAGTGGTAGGTGCAATAAAAGAGAGAAAAAAGGCGAATAGGTACAAGAATAGATATACTAATAAACCATAAATATTATACAAAAAAAAAACACTTACAGAAATAGAGCTGTACAGGGTATAACTCTACTTTTAACACGTAATGGTAGAACGCCTGCTCTTTGCAAACTGTGTCCGAATCACCTATACTTGTACCTACCTCTTCGTAGAATTAAACCGTGATGTTACGTTAACCTTAACACTGCTACGTAACACAGATAATTTTCCACAACCATTACGTTACAGTTTATTTGTAAACAAACCCGTAGGATTTTAGCTTGTGCAATGGTTAATTTTAGAACGCCGTTGTAGTATGAGTTGGGAAGCTGGATGAAAATGGATGTGGCAATATATAAGGTGTTAAAAAATTAACTTTAATAATTTCGAGGGGACATTGTACTCCTCATTATGAACAACTTTTACTATGGGACCAAACCTGAAATAACGAAAAAAAAAATCAGCTGCTCCATACATTTTGACGAGTTATGCGAACATAAACGTAGGGAACTGCTAATTTTTTTTTGCGATTTCAGGTTTGGTTCCATAGTAAAAGTTGTTCATAATGAGGAGTACAATGTCCCCTCGAAATTCTTAAAGTTAATTTTTTAACACCTTATATATGTGGAAATAATTTATTTTGAGGAAATGTAGTTATTGATAGCGTGATTGTTAACTTGGTCGCTCACAATGGGCCTCATCAGAAGGCTCAAAGTCACCCAAAGGGCAATGGAAAGGGTATGCTCGGAGTTTCCTTGCGTGATCGAATCAGAAATGAAGATATCCGCAGGAGAACCAAGGTTGCCGACCTAGCACGAAGAATCGCCAAACTTAAGGGGCAATGCGCAGGGCACATTGCTCGTAGAACAGATGCCGTTAGGGCCGAAAGGTTCTGGAGTGGCGACTGCGTACCGGAAGACGCAGTGTTCTGTGATTGTGGACCGATCCGATGGATGCGAGATGGACAGGACCGTTCATTATGGCGACAATTGGGGGAGGCCTATGTCCAGCAGTGGACGTCTATCGGCTGAAATGATGAGGATGATGAATGATGATTGTTAATGGCCGGCCCTTAGTATGATGTACCTAGATTTGATAGTATTGAGGCGCTCGCGTTTAACCATTATCTCACCTGATGATAAGCGATGATGTGGTCGGCGATGAAGCACCTTGCCTTAACAAAACCTATACACACTCGACTTGGAAGACTTCACAGATTGTAGTTATCAAGAAATACAGACTCCAGCTGAGAATTCCACTACTTAGCTGTACGCACAATTAATGTGTTCCTAAAACGTTTTGTTTGTATGGGTGGGATGTCTACCATGGTGGTCCGATGATGGGACGAGCTTGACGGAATTAAGTTACCTATGCAATTCCGACGCACATACCCCGTAGTGGAACCAACCGGTAAAAAAACGACAGACTGAATCTTAGACTCTTCAACCCGACGTACAGTGAGTGTCCCTCCTTACATCTTTGACACCTCTACGGTCTGGATTAAGCGTTTCGCCTCGTCGTTTATACCGCGTATATCGAAGTACTGGAACAATTTATCTGCTCCGGTCTTCCCGATTATAATTCAGGTGTCTCGAAGACACCTGAATAGTGAATATTACTTAAAAATTCTTAAAAAATTACTAATGGTCCTCTGATTACCTATATTATAATAACTTGTAAACAACTTGTATAAAAAAAGATAACAAAACTACTGGAAAGGTAGTAAAAACAATAATGAGTCATTTTAACTGTGGTAAATATTTTCTTCACATTGGTGTTATAGAAAATTACATAGTCTACGATAGCAACTGTTTCGTAATATTCTAGCGGTTTGATTTTCCTCGTCTAGGCACGGGTCACTATAGGTCTTTGGGGGTATGCGGAACAGAGAGTAAAGTCCCGCAAACCTCCGTTGAAAAGGGAGGATCCTCCGGCCAGACGGGTGTTATGTCTGAAGGGCTGCAACTGCCCGATAGATGATTTCGGGTTGTTCTATATGTTCTAATCGCGCGGAGAACTTTGCGCGATTCAGGATTAGTTCTTATGTGACGCGATAGATGTCGCTACATCACTCCCCTCCGGAGATCGGAGATCGATGGTTCTTGATGCTTCTTGATGCGTGCCAAGCCTGTGGTAAGTTGGTTCCAGTGGGTCGGAACCGAATGCCGCATAGTTCTCGGTGAGTCGGAACTGTCCGCGGTGTTGCCCCAGTGAGTCGGGGTGGTGCTATCCCAGTGAGTCGGGATGATGCTGCAGGCTCCAGTGAGTCGGAGTAGTGCTGCTGGCTCCAGTGAGTCGGAGCGGTGCTGTGCGACGTAGTGGCTTGACTGCTTGCGTCGACCAGAAGAGGTTCTTCATTGCTCTTCATGTGACTGGCCGAAGGTGCAGTGTGCTTCGCCAAGGTCGCTGATGAGGCTGAGGGTGATGACCAGGTATGACCATGTAGACATGCTGGTGGTCAGGATACCCTTTATAGCCGTGGGTGCTGGCTGTATGGCTCGCTGCTCGAAAGCTTGAGGAAGTGATGGTGACGTCACGAGGTAGTAGCTGCACGAAGGCTGCGCTTACGTTCTTTGTCGAGGGTCACCAGTTTGGAGGTAGGCGGAACAGAGAGTAAAGTCCCACAAACCTCCATTGAAAAGGAAGGATCCTCCGACCAGACGGGTGTTATGTCTGGTGGGCTGCAACTGCCCGATAGATGATTTCGGGTTGTTCTATATGTTCTAATCGCGCGGAGAACTTTGATTGCGCGATTCAGGATTAGTTCTTATGTGACGCGATAGATGTCGCTACAGGTCAATGTTTTACGTTAAAGTGACTTGTTCAAACAAAGTCTAATATATAAGGTGTTAAAAAATTAACTTTAAGAATTTCGAGGGGACATTGTATTCCTCATTATGAACACCTTTTACTATGGGACCAAACCTGAAATCGCGAAAAAAAATCAGCATATGTTATGGAGCCGAAGCAGCAGCAAATCCGAGGCTGCAGTGACAAGTTTGCACGTGTACAATACGGCCGACGTATCTTGGCGAGCGTGAACATAGGCTCTGCGAACTTTCACGCATGTACACTCGCAAAAAAAAGTGTTATTGGCATTCATTTTTTTTTAAACCGAAATCCGAAAATAAATTTCCTGATACAGGGACCAAATACAAAGAAAATAAATATCAAAACGCTATGAAATAGAAAGCTACAAAAATAACGTAATGATTCACTCATCTTTCGATAGTGGCAGATTTTTATCACAATCACACACAATATTATTTACACTTTGATAAACTTTTTATTATTTAATCATTTTCGCTGACGGGGGAAATCCCTAACATAAAGTCATCTGCCCCTTGAGTACTTTGTGAGGTACTCGGTATAGGTTCGTTATCATAATCGTCGTCGCTCTCACTTTCAGATTCATTTTCTGAGTCTGAACCTGTATTAATGACGAATTGTTCCGCCATTCATCAATAATATGATCGCTCTGCATATATTTTTTTCTTCGACTTCTTGCACTTTTCTGCATAAAGCACTCCATTGTTCCTGACCCCATTGCATTTACTTTTTCCTGGATGAGCTCCTTTGTCCGAGTTACGTTCCAGTCGACGTTTTTAGCGGCTACGTGCCCTTTAATAGCAGCACACGCCATCTCGATGGGGTTTAAATCAGGATGATAAGGCGGTAATCGAAGGACATCATGGTTGTATTTTTTGAACATTTCATCTATTACGTATTTTTTATGCCCGTCTTTGTTTTTTTCTTATTAAATCATAAAGTTGCGGTTTACGCATGTCAGTTTCATATGGTGTACCCTTTTCTGCTAACCACGCTTCCATTTTTGCCTTCTTATCATTAGATGAAGAGGCAGTATTCAAAATTTTGTTTTGGTATGGAGCATTATCGATAACCACCACCGAGTTAAGGCTCAAATTTGGAATCAGTTGAGTCCGTAACCATTTCTCATAGTTTAAGAAATTCATGTCATCATGATAATCTCCAGTTTTGTTTCCAGATTTGAACATCAGCAGGGCATTCGGAACAAATCAAATCCTACTTCTGATCCATTGTGCACCATAACTATCCGCCTTACCTTTTGATATAGGACGCTTTAGTCCTTTAACGAAGCCATCTGACCATGCCTTACTTTTTGTGTTTGATGTGTGGGCGTACGACTCGTCAGTGTATACAATTGGTCGCCCTTCATCCCTGTATTTTTTCACTGCTCTCAAGTACAATATCCTTTTTAGGCGAATGTCGGTTTTCTCTATAAGAACCATTCAGTTTCAGTCTTTCGCCACTTGAAACACAAATTTTTGACTAGTTTTTAAGCTCGTTTTAGCTCCTTGAAAATTTGTCTTGTTTGAGTTTCGCTAGTAATTTATTTATTGTTGGCATTTCTTTTTCAGAATTGTGAAAGTTGTGTATGCATCTTTTTATTGCAGTTTGGTCAAAATTGTCAATATCAGTAATAGGCTTGGATCTAGACCTTTTCTTACCAGGCGTGCGGAATACCGAAAGTAAGCCCGAAACATTGCCTGCAGTTGCGATCCACTGTACTCTGCGTTGGGACACACCAGTTGCGTTAGCAACTCTTAAAAAAATGTTGTCAACATCTTTTAAGCCTTCTTCTTTTTCTTTTTTGAAATACTGCGTTAAATCAAAAATATTATTAGTTTTTTTTTTATTAAAATCGATATCTCGTTTACTAAAGACAACATATACTATGTTTGTAAATCTATTTCGTTCAATATGCCATATACACAAAAATCAATAATTCAAAATCGAAATCGATAAAAATCGATTGCGATATTTGATTGAATAAAGGGTCGATTGTGTTTACATAGAGTCAAGCTCTAGCTTACACCTCCGCCCCGCGCATGTCGCCTCATGCCACCATTTTGTTCCTAAAAAACGTTCGTGCGCAGCCTTCTGCGCAAAGTTAAGGCTCGCCAAGTTAAATCGGCCGTATTGTATCAAACGACTTTTTTCAATACACTTACGAAGAAATGAATAAACGATGGTTGGCCGGCGACTCGTGGGGGTCGACGCGCGTCCAGCCTGATACGATACATGTAATAACATTTTGGCGGTGAGAGCACGCTCACTTTTCTGCACTAGTGCGGAAAACAGTATTACGTTTTTTCGAGTGGTGGTGTGTATTAAAAAAATAATTCAATATCAAAAATGAGTGTTGCAATTGTAACTCACAAATAAATAAATGAATGAGTCTATTATTGTAAATGCTAACACTCCGTACAAAATTTCTTTAAAATCGGTTTAATAGTTTAACCGTGAAAGTGTAGCAGATACAGTTTTTTTATTTATAATAGTAGTTGTTCGTAGTAATACCCAAAACACAAAACGTTTTTGGGAAGACATTCATTGTGCGTACAGCTAAGGAGTGGAATTCCCTTTCGGAACCTGTGTTTCCTGATAGCTTCAACCTGGACATCTTTAAGTCAAAAGTGAATAGGTTACTTCTAGGCGAGCGTGATCCATCGTCGACCACATCTTCGCTTTACATCACTTGAGATAGAGGTCAAGCGTGAGCCTATAAAAAATTATGAAAGAAATATATATGCCGTATCCAAATTATATCCCTCTGTGGCCAGTAATAGCGCTAACCCGAATCGTAATGTTATAGTTCGTCTGTGTATTGCACAAGGTCGGTTTAATTGACGGATGAGCGTACTTAAACCTACTCTACTCTTGTCGCATCCAGCTAAAGTGCAGATTGGCAAAAAAAAAAAACAGGGCAAGTGCGAGTCGGACTCGCGCACTGAGGGTTCCGCACAAACTTACCTATGAAAATAGTTCGATTCCCAAATTAAGTAACAAAGATTAAAAAAAATAAGAAAAGTTAAAAGAATAAGAAAGTATTTTTTTTTTGTGACATAACTACAAATTTTAGGTTTCAGATTTATTCCTATATCTATACTATAAGTGCTTGCTTTATGCCAAATTTCAGGATTCTGGTACAACGGGAAGAACCCTGTGAATTTTAATTCCTTTGAGAGCAATAAATGTACGTTTTTTGCTACATAAACGGCCGTATCTTTTTTTTTCGTTAACTTATAAGTTTGATTTTTTCACAGCTTCAAGGGACCGCAGACTTGAGTATACGGTTTTAATTTCAACTCGATGCCTTCACGCGTTTCTAAGATCAGGTCTTGACAGACAGACAGACAGACGGACGGACAACAAAGTGATCCTATAAGGGTTCCGGTTTTCCTTTTGAGGTACGGAACCCTAAAAACAGAAATAAAAATTTGATGATTTCCCACCTTAATTTTCCTACACTCCTGCTTCTTATACTCGTATACGAGTAGTCCAATGAGACCGCAATGATGTGACGGGAGAAATCATTAAGAGTGTTTTTAATATCGTGCGGTTTTGATCACGCATGCGGGATTGCCCCGCACGCGTAATTTCCGTAAATGTCCATTTCATACAAGTATTTATTGTAATGCGTGGAATGTATGAATGACGCACAGGACCGGTCATTGTGGCGGCATTTGGGGGAGGCCTATGTCCAACAGTGGACGTCTTTCGGCTGAAATGATGATGATGATGATGAGTGGAATGTATTTATTGTAATGCGCGAGACGCGTTTTTTTGCATTATGAAATTTTCTGCATGCGGGGCGGAGCAATCCCGCATGCGTGATGAAATCCGCACGATATTAAAAACACCTTTAAAGGACTACTTTAAAAAAAAAAGGGACAAAAGTCACTTAGAGCGATCGGGCGCCACATGTAGATGTACACCACATAAGGTGCATGTAGGTGTAGGTGGTGGTATGTATTCTTAAGTAGTAAATTTATAATTAGATCATATGGACCTGTCGTGTCGGACACAGCAAAATAAGTGAGTTAAAAGAGAGGAAGCATTTTTAATTATTTATGTGAAACAGCAACACAACAACGACTATCTGTTCTGCGAGTAATGTGCCCTGCCCACTGCCACTTAAGTTCGGCGATTCCTCGAGCTGTGTCGGTAACCTTGGTTCTCCTGTGGATACCTTCATTCCCGATGCGATCACGCAAGGAAACTCCGAGCATAGCCCTTTCCATTGCCCTTTGGGTGACTTTAAGCCTTCTGATGAAGCCCATTGTGAGCGATCACGTTTCGGAACCATATGTCATCACTGGCAACACGCACTGGTTATAGACTTTCGTCTTGAGACACTGTGGTGACGAGAAAATACGCCGCCCAGCCGAGTCGGATTCGACGGTTGACCTCTTTCTCGAAATTAGATCTACCCAACTGGACTGTCCTGTCCTGGTCCTGTGGAGACGCACAGGACCGGTCATTGTGGCGGCATTTGGGGGAGGCCTATGTCCAACAGTGGACGTCTTTCGGCTGAAATGATGATGATGATGAACTGCACTGTCTGTCCAAGGTAGACGAAATCGTCCACAACTTCGAGTGAGCGACCACGTTTCAGAGCCAAATTCATCACTGGTAAGATAAAGATTCTCAGCAAATAGCAAGTAGTCGCCAGACAGTTACTACTTACAACATGACACTACAAAGGCCATTCATTCAACGGATGCTCATTACCGATGCCTATCAGACATGCATTTGTTACATCTGACGACTTACCAAGGAAATGAGCTGTGTTTACATACTGTGGTTATTTATAACAACATTGATCTGCCTCAAGGATACATTGAGGTAGGCTGGTGGAAAACGGTCAAGTTAATTTTGATAAGAAAACAAGTAAACAAAAGCTTTTATTATTCCTTAGCATAATTGGCCTTATAATGTTCCCACTGCTGGGACCCAGGCGTCCTCTTTAGGAGGGAATGGGCCGTAATCCACCACGTGGGCCCAATGCGGGTTGAAGTCACACATCTTCGCATTTCTTGTTCTAGGACATGCCGGTTTCCTCACTATGTTTTCCTTCACCGTTTTGAGAGCAGTGGTGATGAAATAAATTACACAAAGTAATGCGCCTGGATGGGTTTTAATCCGCAACCTACAACTCGTAAGTCGGGGCCGTTACCACTCGGCCACCACTACAACAAATCCTTACAACAAACAAATTTAGGGTTATTGTGTTAGTAATATAATAAAAGACTTATTACTATAATTGTTAGTGTTGTGTGTTAGTAGGTATCTTCATTACTCTCGTGTTCAATGTAAGGTCCGCCTGTGGCGGTAAAAGCCTACTCCAAATGCTTCCATCGTTCACGGAGTCTGGTTGTTCTGGCCCAGAGTTCACCAGCTACTTTGATTATGTCCTCTTTCCGCCTTTTAAATGGTCTATGAGCACAATAATTTGTTCTGTGTCTGGGTGTAATTTATCTTTAATATGTATGTATTTAGAAATATTTAAGTATGTTTATTAGTTGTCTAGTACTCATAACACAAGCTCTGTTTAGCTTAGGACTAGACGGCGTTGTGATAGTTGAGGAATACTTATCATCATCATCTTCCTGCCCTTGTTCCGTGATAATTGGGGTCGGCGCAACACGTTTTTTTCTTCCATTCAGCCCTATCACTCGTCATGCTACCCATCCATCTTTTCTTTGGTCTCCCTCTCCCAAGTTGAGGAATATTATTATTTTATAATAGTACGACAAAATATGGCTTGTCCCAAAAAAGTCAATATTCTTTGCCACTTTTTCATATGACTGTTTCGAATGAAATAGTAACTCAAGTGTAACATATCAAAGTACCTACTGCGCAGTCTAATGCCCCTCAGTGTTAACCACTATTGTCCTCAAAAAGTAAATATAGAAGTCAGGAATGTCGTATTAAGTCATATTAATATCTAAATCATGGTTCATCAAAACAATACAAATCATATGCAGATATTGAATGATTCACCGACCGCAAAATGTAAACACATAACTAAATGTACATTTCTCATTGTATGTAAACTGATAAGTCCTGCTACGGCTATTATCGTTGTAAACAGTTGTTTTATCGTTATTGTTTTTTTTTGTCTGAATTTGCTATCGCGGATTTGTCACCTCATTTTGTTAGCGGGATTGACTGTTCAAGGTCTATCGGGTGCTCGTCTGATCAGACACGATATTTCAGCCGAAAGACGTCCAATGTTGGACATAGGCCTCCCTCAAGCGTCGCCATAATTAACGATCCTGTGCGTCTCACATCGGTCATCGGTTCAGCTTATGGGAGGCCTTACAACGCTGCGTTTTCCGGTGCGCGAACGCCTCTCCAATCCAGAACCTTTCGGCCCCATCGACCATCTATTTAAATACAGTGCTAAAGCAATGTCTAAAATCTGCTGCACATAGGTATTGGAGGAGTCGAAGCATGGTCACGGCAACTGGTCATAGCTATACCACTCGTGATCATCCGTATCCACCTTTGCTGCATAGCAGAGGTCCAGAGTGAGGGGGAATGGGCGGCATTCACCTCCTTCTGCGAAGCAATAGTGTTGGCGAACGAGACGGCCGCACGCGTGAGGGAATGGACGAATGCTCACGCCCCAGTCGCCGAGACCCCGACCCCGACTACTAGCCACTGTAGGCGTAGCTTGCGAACGACGAGCAATTAGTAGCTTGCAGTCCGGTAATCGTCCGGATCGAGCCCGACTCGTCCACGAGTGTTCCACGCGCGCCTCATAGAGATGTCAGCTAAAACGTAGGGACCCAGTAGGGCCGGAGTCTACTACGGTCATAGATCGACCTCTGAAAAGGTTACCCGGGGTCCTAAAACGCAAAGGCAACTGAAGGAACATAGGTCTAGTTTTAGTCGGTAAAAGTCTGACAACAAGAAAGAAAACATTTATTTGAGATTCGCACAGAACAAGCAACAATAAAATAAAAAGTAACTACTTAATCTATAAATACTAGAGAGACTCTGCGAAGAGTGGAGAAGTCATTAGATGATTTAAACACAAATCATTGCTATGCTTATAATGGTTAAGAATATGATGATGAGTGGATATCAAACGCATCTATAGCAACTTGACATAGGACATCTCTAGCGGTCACTTAGGCATCCACAGATGGATGTTGCCGTAGATCAATTATGATAAAAAATGGTCTACATCTCGTTGTAGTGTTGTCACGTCATTTCACGCGTGTCTGAGGAAGGCTTAGACTCCGTCAGCTATATTAGCGTTAATTCGCGATCGTCGCGTTCATTGTGTCGGAAAACCCGAACGCGTCGTCGTGCCAACGGAGGTCACCTTCCGATTACTTTCAGTTCGGTTATTCTTCTAAGGTCGCGAAGAAAAATTTTTAAACAACAAATAGTACTGAAACATAACGTAGTATAGGGCTGCCATCCGCCCGTCATTTTATTATTAAAAATGTCTATTGATTGTTGCGGTTACATACGTACCTAATTCGATTTTATTATTTATTTATTATTTATATTTCACAACTATGACACAACGCCGTCTAGTCCCAAGCTAAGTAGAGCTTGTGTTATGAGTACTAGACAACTGATAAAGATACTTATATATTTCTAAATACATACATATTGTGGATAAATTACACCCAGACACAGAACAAATGATCGTGCTCATCACACAAACATTTGTCCTGGGTGGGAATCGAACCCACGACCTCCGGGATAGCAGTCAGGGTCACTAACCACTAGATCAAGAGGCCAGTCAACAACCTGTATAAAAAATCAAAACGATGTTTTTATTTTTATTGCGAAAATTATTATTTCTGACGTGTTTGGGGAAAAAACCATATTCCGCCCAAATGTCCGGGTTTTTTGCCGTGTTTGTCCGGCGTCGGCAAATTAGGCGATGGCAGCCCTAACGTAGTAGAACATTGCTCGAAGTATCAAGCTGTAGAAATATTCAATAAGTTGCCGTCTGATTGAGAATTGATAACCGCCTCCTTTTTTTTGAAGTCGGTTAAAAATGTGTGATAATGTCATAATCACGTAAGAGCGATGATAGTATGGCAAGTATCACGGGTTCGGCGCTCTTAAAAACTTCTTACTAAGTTAATTTGTAATCCTACAATTAAGTCGGTCATATCGAATGAGCTAGCGAATTAAAAAACTGACGGATCTGGGATCTAGTTCGCGTTGTTCAACCGCTGGAGCGCTCTAAAGGTGGATCTACATTAGAGGAGTCGAGCACATGCGGAGCACGAGCCGAGCTCAAATACGTGTAGCGTGGACCGACACGAGCGACACTACACGAATTTGAGCTCGGCTCGTGCTCGGCTCTTCTACCGGACTAAAAAAGGGACGGATCTGGGATCTAGTTCGCGTTATTCAACCGCGGGAGCGCTCTAAAGGTGGATCTTCATTAGGGGAGCCGAGCACAAGCGGAGCACGAGCCGAGCTCAAATTCGTGTAGTGACCGACTTTAATGGAGCCGACACGAGCGACACTATACGAATTTGAGCTCGGCTCGTGCTCCACTCGTGCCCGGCTCTACCGGACTAAAAAAGTGACGGATCTGGGATCTAGTTCGTGTTGCTCAGCCGCGGGAGCGCTGTAAAGGTGGATCTACATTAGAGGAGCCGATAACAAATTTGTGTAGTGTGGACCGACTTTACTGGAGCCGACACGAGCGACACTACACGAATTTGAGCTCGGCTCGTGCTCGGCTAGGCTACCGTAGAACCACCTTAACGGCTCGTTCGCAAACTACACAATACTAATGCACTAACAACACAGTTATTCATTCCATTCACTACAGACGGTATTAATCCGGTTTTGAAATCAGAACCGGATTCCAAAGAGCCAATCTTGACACTTTTTGCAGATTGGCTAGATAATCTTATCACGTGCCAAAGATAATTTATTATAAAAACATAAGTAGCAAGTACTATAACGAAACATATGATGATGCTGATACATTGTTATCTGAATACGTCATACAGTCATGAAACAGTTTTTTACGTCACTGCTGCTATCTGTCTGTTGGTCTACGTCATTGGGCAGGTTTCATTATCACAGGTCAGCTAGAGTTGTCGAGCAAAAATGCAGTTTTTAACGTGTTAATAAGTGCTGATTAGGGAATTCGGTTTAGTGTCTGCCAGGACTGGAGGATTGTTCGAAACGCAAAGGGCAACTGAAGGAACACGGTTGGGTTTATGTTAGTAAAAGTCTGACACTATCTCACATTCATTAAGTAATTAGATATATAACATCATCATCATCATCATTTCAGCCGAAAGACGTCTACTGTTTGGACATATGCCTCCCCCAAGTGTCGCCACAATGAACGATCCTGTGCGTCTCGCATCCATCGGATGACATATAACAAATGCACAAAAAAATTGAGTAAATTCTTGCAGTGACATTATCTTACCTCTACAATTATATTCTGATACAGACTTTTCTAAACGTAACATGATATTTAGTGTGCGGTGGTAGGTTGGTTTAAATCGAGGCTCTCCGACTTGTCATTCCATTACACTGTTAGGGCGATGTAACTCGACATACATTTTCACTGTTTTTCATACAACCGCTCTTACGCGATTATGACATTATTACACATGTGGATATTATCTAGGTTTCTATTGAAATCAATTCATAAATTTGTGTAAAACTAATCTAGTGAACTTTGACAATTCATAGCTTACTCAAAAATTAAAAAAAATATAAAAATTGCCTTGCAAATTTATTCCAGATTCTAAATGACGACATTTTTTTTAAAAAACTTTTAAGGGTTTAAAAAAAATCACATATTTCCTGCAACAAGTTTTGTAAAATATTTGAGTAAATCACGTAAAGTTATTTATTTATTTACGTGATTTACTCAAAATTACCGTATGATAATAGAGTTTTTAGGCGTTATCTCTCTTTTTTTGCGTTGCCTTTTCGTCAAACATCGCGTTGGATTGCGTTAGATGAAGTAACAAGCTTTTAAACGATGCTCGATTTTGACGATAGGCAAGTGAGCAAGGACTCTCTTAGGGCTTGAACTGCACTAGTGAGCTAGATTCTGTAGTATTAGTCTGTTATTATTTACCCCCGCAGAAAACCAGTTTACCCCGCAGGGGTAATTATCTCTAGGTTAGGAAACGTGGGACTAGAGACTATGGTGGCATTAGAATGTTGTACTACACATATTTCATTTGCTTGTTTTGTTAAAACAGTCTAAAGCTAGAACTACACTGCTTACACGTGTGCCTCACACGCCGGTCAGTCTCCATACATTTTATATGGAAACTAGACTTGTAGAGCAACGTTTGATCCATGCCACGCGACGTCGTTCTACGTACAAATCAGGCGTGTTACACGTGTGCGTCGGTCTAATGCAGTTCTAGCTGAATGGTTACTCCCAGATCTTTGCGTACTAGTTTAGAGCCAATTGATGACGTTATCATGTCTTAATTTCATTCTACGAAAACTCAGTCACAAATCAAGAATGAACTTGTGTATTATTTTCGGTTCAACGATGACTCAATAAAAGGAATTCTTTCTTGATAATATTCTGACTCAGACTGGTCACGTGATCAGGGGCATTCGCCAGCCAAATTCATGAGATGCATCGGATATGTCCATATCCGATTGTGTTTATTGTCTAAATTAAATGATGACTCAATAAATTTTGGTACCCTACTCTAATATACAGGGTGTCTTTGACTTTGACGCACAAACGATCCAGTACATGATTCTGGACCCCCCAGAATTAATCATCGGATTTTTCCTAATTTTATTTTTTTTAAAACTACGTTTTTTAATTTAAACTGATTTTTTTAGGGTTCCGTACCTCAAAAGGAAGAAAACGGAACCCTTATAGGATCACTTTGTTGTCCGTCTGTCTGTCTGTATGTCTGTTAAGACCCTTTATCTCGGGAACGCGTGGAAGTATCGAGTTGAAATTAAAACCATATACTCAGGTTTGCGGTCCCTTGAAGCTGAGAAAAAATCAAACTTCTAAGTTAACGAAAGAAAAAGATACGGTCGTTTATGTCGCAAAAAACAAATATTTCGACCCTCTATAGGGAATCAAAATTCATAGGGCACTCCCCGTTGACCCAGAATCCTGAAATTTGTCATGAAACAAGGTCTTATAGCACAGATGTAGGTATAAATCTGAAAACAGTAAATTTATTGTTACATCACAAAAAAAAAAAACTTTTTTACTATTCAGTAAAATATTTGGGAATGAACTATTTACATAGGTAAGTTTGAACGGAACTCTCAGGGCGCGATTCCGACTCGCACTTGCCCATTTTGTTTTAATCGAAATAATTTATACAAAGTATTGTGATTGGGTTTGAACCCGCGACCTCGTTTAGATGAAAACAACTTCTCTTTGAGGATCAGGATTTACTTACACATTATATTATAACCTTCATGGGTTCATTGGACGGGGAAAAACAGCATTTATCGTGGTTTGCATACATTTTATATGAGCTTTTTCGCACGTTTCCGGACGCCCGGAAGTCCCGAACTGTGCAGACAGAGCCTAAAGCTCCCTTAATTATTTAATTATCAGGGTAAATACGAGCACGTCACAATCACGGTGGTACGTCCTTTTTTTGAAGAGTGGCTAGCGAAGCGCCATCGCCACAGGGTATTCATTTTCCGTCCCACACAGGCCCTCACCGGACATGGTCAGCTTGCGATATTCTTATTTCGGATTCAGCCGAAAGAAACACCACTGTGCGGACCACCTGGAGGACACGGCGGAGTATACAGTGGGGGATCGGTGGCGACGACCTCTCGTTCCCGGTCCCGGTTTAGTCTATGGTCCGGAGCGAGATGGAATGCGCAGCGGTAAGGAAGATCCTCAGGCTGCGTAGTGGCACGCAATGAAACGGACATCCTCACGTCCGTCACCAGCCGCCGCCACAGGAGACGCTATGGGCGTCACGTCTAGAGTCGCAAGGCGATTCCCGCCTTCTGTATGCGCGGGCTTACGGTAGACGAGCAACGTCCTTCGGCTGTCGGCGGCGCGTAGTCTTCCATGCGCGCCTCAAAGAGACGTCAGCAAAACCGTAGAAGCGCTGCGTTCAAAAATAACCAGAGTAGGGTGGGGTCGTTAGTCTAACTGTTCCAGAATGCTTCGAGTTGCAACCCAGGGTCGTTCTTTTATAACTTCAGTAGCTACCCTAGAGTTAACCCAACTAACTCTAACTCCGAGAATTGTAGGTTGGTGTAAGCGGCAGGAATGACAGTTGCTTGGCATTGACAGTTGATGATCGTCATTAGAGTTAACTCTGACCTCATTTTTGAACGCAGGGCAGTAGGGCCCATGCCCGCCAGGACCGCGGCGAATTTTGATAGAGTTACCATGGTCCTGGAATGCAAAGTTCAACTAAACGGGTTGGTTTTAGTCAGTAAAAATCTCGCACTCCCTCTCGTTCCACCCAGAGTGAAAGAAGTTATTTTATGATTTCTTACCTCAAAAAGAAAAAGTCATATCAAGTACACAAACCCGCTACGTAGATTCCTCGTTCGTTCCTTCGATAGTTTACGTGGTATGGTGTACAATAAAGAGTATATTGCACCTTCGGTACAACAAATTCACAACAGCTCATTTTTAAATTTTACAGGAGAAGACTTTAAAATTAATTGTTTATTTTGTTTGCTATAGTTTTACGTAAAAATCTTATATTGAATTACCAAAAAAATCCTAATAAAAAACTTAACAAAAAAAGTGTCCTGAATTGTGGCTTTTTAATTAGTGACTTTGTAGTTCCAATTTGTGTAGTTAAATTTTTGTAATTTATAAAAAAAGAATTGAGGTCTTAAAAATTGTTACGTTTTTGTCGCTCCAATAAGTTAGAATAAAAATGGTCATAAATACATTTGTGTGGCTGCTAGCTCCAACGTACGTCAAACGCTCGCGGGCGCGGGGGCACTACTGTCCAATGAAACGTTGTCGCCCCAAAACGCATGGAAAAACCGCCAATAACCACAAAGGCACCTGCGCCATCTAGTAGAATTTTGAGATACTTTCGCGGATGTTTTTGTTGCCCCAAGCATAGGCATGGTTCAGAGACAATTTGGCATGGACACTTAGCTCGATTTTGCAGTTTCGGCTATTTGCGAAGGTGCGATATCTATCTACGTTCCTACGGCTTTCTCCAAGAGTGTCCTCGGTCTGTCCCGGCAATGGAAACATCATAGACTAACTACAGTACGCTTATGTTAGTTATAGTAATAATAACCATGCATGCTACCTACTAATTAACAAGTCACCGTAGCATTTAGTTAATTTTAACTACAAACTCGGTGTGAACGGCTCAATTATATCAGCATTTGTTCGCAGTTCAAGGTTTCCCTAAAGCAATGAGCTTGTTTTCATGTGTATGTTATTGTAGTTATCGCTCGTTCGAAATAAACGATAAATTATAATTATATTATTAATGTGGTTGTATTTCCTTTGGATGAAGATGAGGGTTGATACATAACCGGCTTGAAGCTGCAGTTTCGAAAAAGCTGTGGACTCACATGGAAGGGTGCAAATTGAAAAAAAAGTTATTTGCAATTTTGCATAAGCGTAGCTTAATCAGATTTACAATGTTCCTACTTCTGGGACTTAGGTCTCCTCCCCAAGAGAGGCAATGGGCCGTAATCCACCACGCTGACCCAGTGCGGATTGGTAGATGTCACATGTTTTCCAAGTTTTGGTTCTAGGGCATACCAGTTTCTTCACGATGTTTTCCTTCACCTTTCTCAAAAAGGAGAGCAGTCGCTGTGAAATAAATTAAACAAAGTAAAAAGCTTGTCTGGGTTTTGAATCCACGACATATAAACTTGTAAGTCGTGGCCTCTACAAATGTACTACCATTGCTATTTATTTGCTTATAGGATCATTTTGTTGTCCGTCTGTCTGTCTGTCTGCCTGTAAAGACCCTTTATCTCGGGAACGCGTGGAAGTATTGAGTTGAAATTAAAACCATATATACTCAGGTCTGCGGTCCCTTGAAGCTATAAAAAAATCAAACTTCAGAGTTAACGAAAAAAAAAATGTTATGGCCGTTTATGTCGCAATAAACGTATATTTCGACACTCTCGAGGGAATCAAAATTCATATGGTACTACTTCCCATTGACCTAAAATGTTGAAATTTGGTAAGAAGCAAGGTCTCATGGCACAAGTAAAATAATCTGAAAACAGCAAGTATAATGGTTAAGTCACAAAAAAAAAATGAACGATTCGGAAAAATCTTCGTAACTTATTCGGGAATCGAACTGTTTTCATAGTTAAGTTTTTACGGAACCCTCAGTGCGCGAGTCCGACTCGCAATTGTTCTTTTTTTATAGTCGGTTTTGTGTCCCACTGAGGGGCAAAAGCCTCCACATTTTCCTTTCAAACTTCTAAGTCTAGGGCGATCTCTCACCAAATTTGCTCCGCAAACATGATCAGATCATCAAATCACCTTCGCCGCGGCCACATCACTGCTAATAAACATTTAAAATAACTGTTAAAGCGACAACCTTATAAAAATGACTAACTGTCAACCGATACAAAACACTGGAATACGTAGTAATAAAACTGATATTAAATTCCCGCTTCCCGTTGAAACCAATACTGAAATCAGTCACCAGCCAACTGGCAATTAAACCAGTCAATACCAACGTTTTAATATTAAAATTAACAGGAAAAAATATCCTTTAATCCCACTGGAAGTTTTAAGGAAACAGTTTGCGTAAATTAAGCAGTTTTGCGTGAGTCCTGCCACGTTATGGACTTTTTCCAAGTGTTCTGTGTTAAACTTAGTGCTTTTATGGTGTTCTTTAGTGCTTTTATGGTGCTTTAGGTACTCAAAATGGATGCTAAAAAGTTAATGCATGACATCGTGTGGGGTGAGGATTTTTTTTTTACAATAATTGTTTATTTTAACGAGTTATTGTTATTTATAGACAGTGATTTAATGGGTGTGACTTATATTGCGTTTGATTTAATTATGATTTTGTGTGTGTAAGTGTGTAATTTCAATCTAGCAAATATTTACATATTTGAAGAAACACTTTACTATCATTATAAGTAAGGTGTTAAAAAATTAACTTTAAGAATTTTGAGGGGACATTAAACAACATTTACTATGGACCAAAACTTAAATCGCGAAAAAAAAATCAGCTGTTCCCTACGTTTATGTTCGCATAACTCGTCAAAATGTATGGAGCAGCTGATTTTTTTTTTCGCGATTTCAGGTTTGGTCCCATAGTAAAAGTTGTTCATAATGAGGAGTATAATGCCCCCTCGAAATTCTTAAAGTTAATTTTTTAACACCTTATATATACACATTAAATAAAAAAGCCTTTAAGAACTAAATAAAAGTTATCTAAAGTATGGCATCGAAAAACTCCTTAAACATAATCAAATGTAATTGTAATTCGAAATTAAAAAGACTGCATTTACACAAGATCGAATATAGCTAACAAGAAATAGTTAAGCATAATTGAACTTAAATGTTCTCACAGCTGGGATATAGGCATCATGTCGGTAGTGAATGGGAATAGGCCGTAATGCACCACACTTGCACACTTAGTATAGAAATACAAAATTCTTACAGAAGTTGGTCCATCATTTTATAAGCTATCGCGGGTCATCCACATACAGACACATAATAATATTTATTTTTCACTTTATTAATTAAATACACACACACACACACATATTAATTAAATTTATAAATATTTTTTTTAACAAAATCATATAAAAAAAACGTCGAGACAGAGTCCAAGCTACCGGTGGTTAGGGCTCCAGAGACAGGAACGTCCTCACAATGCGAGCCGTGTCGAGGAGTAATGCCTTCTGTATCAGGCCCTATATATATTTATTTTAATTATTATTAACTGACCTGGCATACGTTGTTCTGCCATAAAAGTTATTAAAAGAAAAAATGAGGGGTGAAAGTAGGAGGGTACAAAGTAGCCTACGACTTATTCTCAGACCAGTCAAATGTACACAAAAAATCCATAAAAAATCGGTCATGCTGTTTCGCAGGAATTCGATAGCAAATACTATGACACGAGCTTTTTATATTATACTAGCTTCTGCCAGCGGCTTCGCCCGCGTGAAAGTAGGTTTCTCCTAACAAACTTTGGTAGATATTTATAAGATCTACAATTAATTAGAACATTTTATGGTTCTATCTTTTATAGTTTAGTCAGCGTACGCAAAATAAGTAACTTTTCTGGTTGACTTTTTATACCTTGTGTCCGAAAAACTCAGATATCTTACGTAACCCTATTTTTTCCAAAATAAAATATAATCTATGTTACTCGTGGATAATGTAGCTTTCCAATGGTGAAATAATTTTTAAAATCGGTCCAGTAGTTTTTGAGCCTATTCATTACAAACAAACAAACAAAGTTTTCCTCTTTATAATATTAGTGTAGATTCGATGAACCTTACTATAGCTTATTATAGCCGTGATACATAACAAAAGGAAACTAAAAACTGAAACACAATGGTTAGCCTTATCGCATGCCGCGGACTCATCCAGGTCACAGCACCGGCTTTAACTCGTAAACACTCCACTTTTTCAGATGTCAAAGAAATATAGTCTCCTAAATCCGTTTGCGAATATTTTAGCTCTGTTTTAAATATATTGAGATCTGGGTAAACTTGGCAAGAGAACCCACAAGACAGTGGGGCTTGGAAAATGGCGGACTTTGCCCAACAGTACATGGTGGTCATCCCACCCATACGTACAAAACGTTTTGGAAACACATTTATTGTGCGTACAGCTAAGCATTGGAATTCCCTGCCGGAGTCTGTGTTTCCTGATAGTTATAACCGGGGGACCGTTAAGTCAAGAGTGTTACTACTACACTACAATTGCTATAGGTTGGTTCGGATTCATACAATATAGCTACCTATCCTTTTCTCTCATATTAAAGACTAGCCTTTGCCCGCGACTTCGCGTAGAAGTCGAAAATGGTTTTATTAGGTTTTTCGAGATACAAAATATGAAATATTATTTATTATCTTCGTCGTGTGTGATAGTCCACTGAATTGTATGGTGAACGATATTGTATCTTGAGATAAAATATTATAGTATCTTAGCCGTGTTTAGCGCCCCTTAGTGAACTCCACTGCGGGTGACGTAACCTACGACAAACTTATTATTTGCAGTTGGTACAGTAATCGGGTCTTGGGATGTAAAAAAGAACTTAGGCTAGCGTGCTCCTTCGTCATGGTCAAAGGCGAGCCTATCTATAATAACAAAAAAGTTTAGCACAAAGTAGGCTAATAAAAATAAAAAAGGTTGGTGTATTATAAATAATTCAGAAGAGGAAAACCGTCAGCAAGTGTTTCCTGTGTCGCATAGGAAACTGATATAAATCCAAGGGCGTGCTATCATTCAGTGCCAAGTGTGTTTCAGCTAAATAGAGGAACTGTGCTGTAAAAAACGTAGTACACCATATTCATAGGTATTGTATAATACAGGGGTCTCCAATCTTTGAAGCATTACAGTATGTTTCAAGGGCCAAAAATGATTTTATTTTTCTGCCCTTAACTATATTTCTGGACTTGTCGCAAAGTGCGCGACCTAAGCAGACATACGCTTTTTTGCTTTCAGTTACTATTGTCGTAAGAAAATCACAATTACATAAATCTCATTAGTGTTTTTTTTTTACTACTGTTAGAGGGATTTATTTCAATCATTGGTTAGTTATTAATATACTTGTCGGTCATGTCAATAGTACGGAAGTTTTAAGAACGAACTGTCACTTTGACAGAATCCGCGCTGACGTTTGCACGAACCGAGCAGATAAAAGTGCTGATCGCAGAGGTGCGGTGCTCTTTCTTCTGTAGCAGACGTGCGAACAACGTTGAGTCTCGGAGACTGTCTCACGGCTCGTTGTGTGAAGTGAATACTTAAAGCTTGCATCATAATAAATCAATTGTGTTATCTGGAATAGCTTTTTTATTGCTCGATACCCAGCCATCGCCCACAAAACAAAGTCCCTGGACAAAGCTTCAATGACGATCGGCATCCTTGCACCGACATACTTATACTTAGTTTTCTGCGTCATTATTTCTGTCGTTAAGTTTTACCTTACAAGTAAATAAAACCGAGTTATTAGCATTCTGTATTTTCTTCTTCAACTTAAACATCAATAATAACAACGATAAGGCATCGACTGTCGCGGGATGATACTGGATCTGGCCGGCCGGATTTGGCCCGCGGGCCGTAGTTTGGAGACCCCTGGTATAATGGCCCCTGGCATTCAAGTTATATTATGAAATAACGCAAAGAGGTTGACGTCGTATGCCGCAGGTTCCACTAAGTTCGGCTCCAGCTGCTAAAAATTTTGTACAAAAAAAAAAAACTACTGTTCCTTAATATATTCCTATTTTTTACTACAAAATTTGCTTTTGTTCCATCAAAAACATTATATATAACATGACGCTAAGACCTACGGGAGTAACCAAATACACGGGGGATAGCTAGTGTTTAATACATTCACATTACACCAGCTGTTGTAATAGGGGGCGTAAACGCGTAACTGTTGTTCAGTGTTAATCCGAAAAATGTTTGACAACGCGACGCATAGACCATGTGCTGGAATAGCACTAAAATATACTCTTTTATCCCGAGAGTATATTCCTTTGCGACAAATCTCTAGTTTCACGCGGGCGAAGCTGTTGCAACAGCGGCTATACATTCATACTAGCTGCTAAATTATCAGTTCTTTTTTATTTTTTATTAAGGCCTACCAACAAACAACTTGTTTACAAAATATTCTACATTACATGATCACAGGGTGATTTCGTGTAAACAAATCAATAAAGGCATGCACATTCAGTGTGGTTCTTTAAAATTACAAAATTACTTAGTATGCTTAATTACTTAGTAACCTCAAGCGGCGGAAATATAACAACCTCGTCGGCAGTTATATTTTTGAGCCGTTTGGGGTTGAAACTCTTGGGCCGTGGGGTCCGAGTGCTCATAAGCTGTTCAAAGAACTATCCAAACGCTTAGTAGACACTTCACGTGACCCAAGGGCTGGCTTTTACCTCGGTCAGAGATTAAGCATTGCCATACAACGTGGCAATGCCGCCAGCCTTTTGGGTACACTTCCAGTCGACAGCGATGCGGAGGAGTTTTTTGACGCCATATTTTAGCTAGTAGTTTTTGATTTAAGTGTATATATAGTTTTAATTAGTTAAGTGTTTTATGTATTCATTTTTTAAAGCTTAGTTGTTGAATAAATAAATATAGCCTTTGGCCTCTTAGTATGTATAAATTAAAATTAAATTAAAAGAGGTAAATCAATTACATTGAAATTACAATAATTCTAATATCAATATTAATAACAAATTAAAATAAAAATTTAAAGAAAAAAAAATGATAAGAAAAGACAACAAATCGAATAAACATCAAATTAAAACACTTAAATTACAATAAAGTTTTTTTTTTTAAATGAGTCTGTAGTTTTCATCGTGTCTTTAAAGTTAGGCCAGTTAATTTAGATTTGTTATTATTTTATTGTTGTGTTCCACTGCGAGGGAAAGACCTCTCTTCCATTCTTCCTCTTTCCTTTGGTACATCAGGCCAATACTTTAAGCAGGCGTCCAATTCGTCACGCCATCTCTTTTTGGGCCTAGCCGCGTCGCCGGTTGTTGTTATTCGAGATATTGATTTGATACTATACATTTTGATTTTTTATTTTGATTTGTTGTAGGTCGCGGGTTCAAACCCAGCCAGGCGCATTACTTTGTGTAATTTATTTCATCACCACTGCTCTCAAAACGGTGAAGGAAAACATCGTGAGGAAACCGGCATGTCCTAGAACCTAAAATTCGAAGACATGTGACATCCAACCCGCACTGGGCCCGCGTGGTGGATTACGGTCCGTTCCCTCTCCCAGAGAGGAGGCCTGAGTCCCAACAGTGGGAACATTATAAGGCCGACTATGCTATGCTATACATTTTGAATGTGTTGTGGAAGGAATGACATTGTGAAAGAAAAAGAGTGAGCACGAAAAATTATATCTAAAGATATGACCAGGAACGTAATGAAAATAGTGGTACTCTTTGCCAAGTTTATTCAACTGTTAAGAGGGTCCTTTTCACTCGCCTATCGTCAACATCGAGCATGGTTTCAAAGCTTGTTACTTCATGTAAAGCAATGCAACGCGATGTTTGACAAAAAGGCAACGCGAAAAAAGAGAAATAACGTCTGAAAACTCTGTTGGCATTCGGTAGTTCCGTAATTCACTCGAATATTTTACAAAACTTGTTCCAGGAAATACGTGTTTTTTTTATACACTTAATAGTTTTTGAAAAAAATTGTCGTCACTCAGAATCTTGATTAAATTTGCAAGGCTTCTATTGTGATACTTTTTTGACTATTTTAATTTTTGGGTAAATTATATAGTGGCAAAGTCCATGCAAAATAGCAGATTTTCAGAGTTCTTTACTGGATGAGTTTTACACAAATTCATAAATTGATTTCAACAGAAGCCTAGTAGATAATATCCACAAGATTCTGTGTTTCTTAAATATCTAATAAAAAATGTGTAATAACGTCATAATCGTATAAAAGTGGTTGTGTGAAAAACGGTGTCAATGTATGTCGAGTTGCGTGCCCTTAAATGTCAGATTCACTGCAATTAATGCAATATTTTTCCTCATACTTTGTTTTAATTTAGTGTGTCATCATCGTAATGGTCATAATGAAAACGAGTCCACATGTCTCGTGAGGGTATGCTTTGAATGTTTAGGGAAAACAATATTATGGTAATTTTAATTATGAGAAACTGTTTATAACATACCTACTAGAATTAATCATCATCATCATTTCAGCCGAAAGACGTCCACTGTTGGACATAGGCCTCCCCCAAATGTCGCCACAATGACCGGTCCTGTGCTTCTCGCATCCATCTGATTCCTTCTACGACGACCCTCACCAGGTCATCGGTCCACCTTGTGGGAGGCCTTCCAACGCTGCATCATCCATTCCAGCCAAGTTACAATCGTATCGTTCGCGTCGAACGCCTCGAGTAGGCCACGCCTCCGATTCCTTTATTCTGACGTCATCTCAACCGTCAGTCATGTGGTCAGAACAAAGGAATCGGAGGCGTGGCCTACTCGAGGCGGTCGGCGCGAAAGAAACGATTGTAACTTGGCGAGGGGGCGAGAACCTTTCGTCCCCATCGACCATCTGTTCCTACCAGAATTAAGCTGACAATTATTATGACACTTGTTAAAATGTTCCGCCCTCTTTGATATTAGAGCTTTTTTTTAAGTGACAAATCATCAAATAATTTCTTCAGCTATGGATGGAGCGAGAGGGTATGTCAGACTTTTACAAGTTAAGCCTTCTGTGTCGGATTGGTGCGACAAGTGTTTACGTGTCCTATTTGCAAGGGTCGTGTGTTTGCGACTACTCCATCTCGTTTAGCTCTTAAGAAAATATTGCCAAGTGTAAATCGGACTCGCACTCGAATGTTTGTTGGACGCTTAATTTATTTTATTTATCTGATAAAGCGGCAACAGAAAAACTTCATCTGTAAAAATTTCGAAGCCTACTGGGGCCATGGGTAGTGTGAAAGTGAATACGGGTGCCCTGGGACGAAGGCAAAGAACGAACAGGAGTGGGTTTTTAGTCAGTAAAGATTTGACACTATCTCCCGCCCAAGAGCGGGATTTGTCATAAAATGATTTTCCCACCCTAAAAAAAAATCTGTGAAAATTACAACTGTCTAGCTATTACGGTTCGTGAGATACAGCTTGATGACAGACAGATATACAGTGGAATCTTAGCAATAGTTTCCCATTTTTAATATTTGACTACGGAACCCTAAAAAAACGTAGTATGGAAAAGGTTACACAGACAGGTTTATTGTTATTGTATAAATATTAGTGAGCAATCAAGGTAATAACTAGGATAAGTGCCCAATTGGCCATGGTTTCTATTAGAAGCCAAGTCTAGAAAAACGTCAAAACGTGACAAAACATCCATTAGTTTGACACAAAAACCATAAGCCCCAAACCCAGCAGTAGAACTATCAATCAAATTCGTTTAATAACTTTTTGTGAGTACCGGAACTAATATTTTCTATTCACAGAAGCCTCCATATTTGACTGTTTTTCAAACGAAAACTTTTTATACACGACACGTCACTGAAATCAATATTTGATAGAAAGAAACTTTACATTGTACAAACTATTTAAAAAAAAATCAAAATTAAAAAATTAAAATATTTTTATTTCACATAGGCCTACATGGGCACTTATAAAACGTCAGCAAGCTAGTGCACGGTTCCAAATTGGTCGTTTTCTATGGAGGAGAACCGGCAAAAAACTTCATGGTTACTCTTTGAAAAAAAAACTGGGCAAATGCGAGTCGGACTTGCGCACTAGGGTTCCGTTCAAACTTGAAAGGTAAATTTCGGTTTACGATTTATGACGTATTAAAAAAAATGACTTACTAGATCTCGTTCAAACCAATTTTCGGTGAAAGTTTGCATGTTCATAATTTATTTTAGCTTTATCATTCTCTTATTTTAGAAGTTACAGGGGGGAAGTGTCTCTGGCGCTAGCTATTCAGTTTAGAAAAAAATGATATTAGAAAACTCAATATCATTTTTGAAGACTTATCCATAGATACAAGTAACGGTTTGATGAAAAAAAATATTTTTGAGTTTCAGTTCTAAGTATGAGAAAACCCCAAAATTTATCGTTTTTTTTTTTTTCTATTTTTGTTTGAAAATCAGAATGCTGTTCACTGAATACATCTATGCACCAAGTTTCAACAATATAGTTCTTATAGTTTCGGAAAAAAAGTGGCTGTGACATACGGACGGACACAGATAGACAGACATGACGAATCCATAAGGGTTCCGTTTTTTGCCATTTGGCTACGGAACCCTAAAAAGCGGTAGATTTTACAACCACGGGACAAATGAGCCAGTCATCGTCCAATGTTCACTACAACAGCTGGTAAGCCTCTTGAACTCTGACATAAATTATTCAGGTAGAGACGTTTCAAGAATTTCCGTAATTGTTAAAAATAGCTTTTCACCGTTTAGTGGCGATCGAAACTTCTAATAAAAGATTCAGTTACTTCACGTTGAAGCTTATATACAGGTTATATATTCAGAAAGAACGGTAAAGCGAGTATCCACCCTTACGTTGTTGAAACTTCAACGGTCCGGACTAAGCGTTTCGCTTCGTCGTTTATACCGCGTACATCGAAGGATTGGAACAATTCACCTGCTGCGGTCTTCCCGTCCAACTATAATTTAGGTGTCTTCAAGGCTAGAGTGAATAGGCTCTTAATAAACTAGTGCGCCTGACCGATTACATCTCCGCTTACCATCAGGTGGGATCGCAGTCAAGCACTGGTTTATGTCAATTTAAAAAAAAAAAGGCCGTGCCTTCGAGGAGTGTTATATTTATTTATATTATACTTTATTGCACACCAAAATAAATATGACAATTTTATCCTTAAATTTAAAAACATGCAATTGGCGGCCTTATCGCATTCCGCGATCTCTTCCAGGTAACCTAGAATGGACTGAGGTTGCCTGGACAAAAATGTCACTTGAAAATGACACTTGGGGGAGACCTATGTCTCAAGCTGAGTATACCTTCGGGTAAACGAAGATGTAATCGTTAAAAAATATTGTTTCATTAAAAAAAAATAGCGGCCAATTCAAAATTCAAACATTTTTATTTCACATAGGCCTACATAATCATTTCAGCCGAAGAATGTCCACTGTTGGACGTAGGCCTCCCCCAAGTGTCGCCACAACAAACGGTCCTGTGCGTCTCGCATCCACCGCATTCCCGCGACCCTCACTCTCAGATCAACGGTCCACCTTGTGGGAGGCCTTCCAACGCTGCGTTTTCCGTTTTATTTATTTATTTAAGGACAACCAACAAAGCATACACCATTATACATGTAAGGATTCAAGGTCATTGTTACATTTTGTAGTGTAGCCTTAATTAAAGGCTGCCACGACATGCATTAAACAGAAGGAGATTTCGCTAAACAAGTATTCAAATGGATACAAATGATTAAATCCTTAAACAATTACAAATTTTAAGTTTTAAGTTATGATAATTTTGTGCTTTTCGCTTACTTTAATTAAGTGAAAAAGACAAAGCCCTTTCTAATCTTGGGATAATGCCTTATGCAAGCCAGACTTGAAACTACGCAAAGAGTGAGACATATCAATATCTAAACTGGGTGAGCGTGACAGGCGACTGAATTGAATCTGCATCCTGTTCTGTCCTGTTTTAGGCCTACATCTATCTTCCTGCTCTTGTCCCGTGTTATTTGGGGTCGGCGCAACATGTTTTTTTCTTCCACTCTGCCCTGTGCCATTGGTCATACTATCACTAACTTCCTTTTCTTTCATATCACTCTTCACACAACTTTTTAGGCCTACATGGGCACTTATAAAACGTCAGAAGCTAGTATGCAATGGTAACCGAATACTATACAGTGGCAATTCGGACTTTAACCACACCTGTGTCCTTTAATTACCCTGCGTTCTAGGATCACGGGTTTCCTTTTCAGAATTTTCGTGTGGTGAAGCAGAATATATGCGTTTTGTTATGTCAGAATACCAACATACTATAAAGTACAAAACAAAGTATAAATCTCTACATTTTTATTTAAATATTCATTCGATTTCAAGGTCGATTTCTCAAGATATAGCCTTTGACCGTAGTGTCGCTAATGGCTTAGCATTACCATCGTAATAATATAATTATCTTGTCAACCATTAAATATTTCTTGTTGCTTCAGCAAGACAAATGGAATGAATGAACAGTTTTTTTTTTTTATGAGGAAGGAAGTTTTTTGTCGAAGAATCTCAAGACTGATCGATTTTATATGATTTATTTGTTAAAATATTTTCAGATTTCGATTCTATATAAAATAAATTAAAGTGGCGCCAGTGACTGAAAAGTTGAAAGGGAATCGTTTGTCTTGGTATGGTCATGTGAAGAGGAGGGATGAGACGCATGTTACTTAAAAAGTTATGAGTTTACATGTGGATGGATGGAGAGGGAGAGGGAGACCAAAGAAAAGATGGATGGGTTGTGTGAAGAGTGATATGAAAGAAAAGGAAGTTAGTGATACCATGGCGAGTGACCGGGCAGAGTGGAAGAAAAAAACGTGTTGCGCCGACCCCAAATAACACGGGACAAGGGCAGGAAGATGATGATAAAATAAATTGAACTTTCAGAATGGGAAACAAACTGTTTGGGCTTAGAAATCATCAAATACCTCTTCCCGCTCTGGGTGAAGCGAGAGGTAGTGTCAGACTTTTTGTTCCTTCAGTTGCCCTTTGCGTTCCAAGGCCGTAAGTCTTTCGTGGAATCCCATAATTCAATAAGGAGCGTGTGTATCATAATATAAAATTCGATTGCAGATTTTTTTCGTGGAGTTTATCATGGCTCCGTTTCAAATATTCTATTTTAGACTACATACTGTGCTATAAACCAATCGATCAATACCTCTACCCTTGGTAGGTACTCCTATAGAGGTATGCGGAACTGGGTGTGAAGACCCGCAAATCTCGTTTGAAAAGGGAGGATCCCCCCGGGTGTTGTGTGTGCTCCGGGCGAGTGCTCTTAGCAGTTTTGGGAACTGTTGTACTCTTTGTAATAGGGTGTTACACACATTTTTGAAAAGTGTCTTAATTAGATTCTGTTGTGCTAATAAACCACTAAAAAAAAACATTAAAAAATATACATTTTCAAATTTGGCGCGTGTTTGACGAAAATTTAGAAAGCATTGGACGCCATATTTACCCTGCGGTCGTGACGTCAGTTGGCTGTGTAAACAAATGCGCTCAGTATGGCCGATCAGTTGACAGTTGACAGCTGTCGCTTTATTTTACACAGCCGAATGACGTAATAACATGGTGGCTACTATTTTAAGGTGATAAAGAACAGATAAAAAAAAACCAGAAAACTTCGAATTGAATTTTAAAATTTATTTTGTTATTTTATGAACTAAAACCAAAAATTTCTGACTGCATTTGACCTGAATTATCTTAATAATATATTTTTAGATTTTTTCTCATATAGAGTAAAATACCCTATTCTGATACAGTGATGTGGAAATTTTCTTTTAGTTTCTATGTGGATGGTATTACTGACGTCCAATTGTTTGTAATAATTTATTTCTTCTTATTATGAGACTGCGCCTTCGGTCGTTCTAATCAGTCTTGCCTTGGCGCTGCATATCCTATCGCTGTCACCTCCAGGCTTTAGAACCTAATTACTGCGAAAATGAATGGCGTTTCCCTAGAATATTGAGCCAGAAACAAAAAACTATTTTAATAAAATTGGGCAAAGCGAGTCGGACTCGCGCACTGAGAGTTCCGTACGAACTTACCTACATACTAGTATGAAAATAGTTCAATTCCCTAATGGATTCTCGAAGATTTTCTTGTTTCAAATCGCAAAAAAGTTTGTTTCATTGTGACGCAACAACAAATTTTCAGATTTATTCCTATATCTATACTATTTATGACCTTGCTTTATGCCAAGTTTCAGGATTTTGGGTCAACGGGATGTAGTAACGGGAAGTACCGTATGAATTTTGATTCCTTTGAAAGTGTCTAAATGCAAGATTGATGTTTTCACAGCTTCAAGAGACCGCAGATCTTAATGTATGGTTTTAAGTTCAAATCGATACTTCCCCGCGTTTCCGAGATAAAGGGTCTTGACAGACAGACAAACAGACAGACGGACAACAAAGTGATCATATAAGGGTTCCGTTTTTTCTTGTTGAGGTATGCAACCCTAAAAAACTCGTGGCAATCGACACGCTATGAAGAAAATTTAAAGTTCAAGGGCGGGTTTCTGAATTGAGTATTGAGTTGAGTTTAGAACGTCTCAGAGCCTTAGAGCCATTTTTTTATAGGGTTCATGCTAGACTATGAGATATATTCAACTTCAAATGCACCCTTCGCGCCCAAAAAAAAATAAGAAAACACCATTTCTGTTTTTGTCCGGGAAATATAGAGACCAAAATTTTTGGCCGAATAAATTTCGTACACCTGTGTATACAGTACGAGGTTTAAGCGTTTTTCAAGGTCATCCAGGTTGTACAAACGTATGTACAATTGGCGCGCAAGGGGATCGAAATCGGGGGTAAATGTTCCAATGTTCAGTGCACAGATCATCTCCTTGTCTCGTGTTAGTTGAGGTCGGCGTAACACGTTTTTTCTTCTATCAACCTTCTAAAACAACAACTAACAAGAACATTTTCTTTCGCAGGAATTCAGCATGCAATCGGCGGGCTAGCATCAAAACCGGAGCGAGATCTCCTCATGCAAGACTTCATGACCGTCGAAACGACAAACTTCCCCCATGAAGGATCGAATCACACGCCGGCTCACCACTACTCTGAGTTCAAGTTTAAAACCTATGCGCCTATAGCGTTCAGATACTTCCGCGATCTCTTCGGGATTCAACCCGATGACTTCTTAGTAAGATTACTGTATTAATTCTTCTGGAGCTTTAGTAGATGTTCTTCTGTTTGGTATTGTAGAAAAAGGCTCGTCTTTGTAAGAAAATAGAGTAAATTTACTGCCAGACGGCTTGCTTAGCGCCTAGAACCTGACGAACCTGTGAATTGATGAAGTGGAACCAACGTATCGTGATCCATTTGACGATCTTAACTGAATTCTTAATGGAATGGAGCTATACAGAGTGTATAGCTCCATCACTCTTTTTCGCTCGCACGCTTGACATTCTTACATGTCATGGTAAGTTCTCGCCAGGTGACTCGTAAGGTTCTAGGCGTTGATCAAGCCGACTTTTAGTGCGTTTTTGATTTAATGGGTTGCTCTAGGGCAGCCCGCAAAAAATCAAATTTTCTTAAATTTTTATTATTATTGATAGGTTCGCGTTTGATTACTATCTCACCTGATGGTAAGCGATGATGTGGCCGACGATGGAACACGCTTGCCTAGAAGTAACCTATTCCTAGTTTTTTTTGTTGCTTAGCTATCCATATTGAATGAATTTTTCAATGAAATAGCCATTCAATAGGGTTAGGGGATGACCAGACGGTTGCAAACTAGCGTTCCAACCAAGGTGACCTTGGTTTAGGTGCTTGGTTTGTGTTGCGGCTACATGGATGTAAACCACGCGCCAACACATTCGATGGTTGGGAAAATTTGCCTCTCAATCAAGGGCGTTGAAGGTCATGGATTACAACTGCTGTCTACACAGATTAAAACTAGCAAAGTCACCTTGGTTGGGACGTTGGTTGGCAACCTTTAGGTCACACCTTTAGACGAACTGAGAGGGTTATATTGATGATTGATTATAATTCCGTGTTACGGTCGCAAATCATATTTTAGCAACCTGACACTGATCTGCAAATGCAAAAAAAACTTAGAAAATTATATATCGCTGGCAGCCATGGAGCATTCACCTTCACGCTAAAGTCCTGCGATGTGACTGCACCAGCGCTCAATACAAGTACTATCTTCAAGGCTAGAGTGAATTGAATAGGCTCTTAATAAACTAGTGCGCCTCACCATCAACAATTACGTCCCTGTTACATCAGGCGAGATCGCAGTTAAGCACTAGTTTATATTACTTAAAAAATCAAGTACTGTCAGATTTATATTGATCCAATAAGAAAATATTTTAATTGAAATCAGAAGCATTGGATCGAAATTAGCGTCTGCTCTATCAATCCTGAGTATGAGGTTCCAGTTTCGGTACGTGGGTCGGGAAAAGTGTTAATGGAGCTTTTCAACTGGAATTTCTCAGTAGTAACTTGGAGCCTGGAATTTTGCCTGATAATGGCTATAGGCTCGCATCCTACTACACGGGTTTGAGATATAGCTGGCGAAATATGACTGTTATAAGATTAGGACACCTCTCTCTAACCCAACGTGGAAATAAGCCTTAGGTAACCTGTCATCCTGCCAGGGCTGCGGATTGTTCGAAAGAGTTCGGTTTACTAAAGGAACACAGGTGGGGCTTTATTAGTCAGTAATAGTTAGATACTATCGCTTGTTCCACCTGGAGCTGGCGAAATTCTTCGTTGATTTCCCACCTATTAAAAAAAAGGAATGAAGAAATTAGTATTTCTTCATTCCTTCACTTCTTGAGATAGAAGATTGCTTCACTACTTACCATCAGGTGGGATCACAGTAAGATCCAAGGTCGCCGACAAAGCCCGAAGAATCCCCAACATTAAATTAAATGGTAATGGGCTGGGCATATTGTTTTTAGAACAGATGGTCGGTAGGAGAAAGGTTTTGGAGTGGAGACCACGCACCGGAAGACGCAGTGTTGAAAGGCCTCCAACAAGATAGATCGATGACCTGGTGAGGGTCGCGGGAATCTGATAGATGCGACACGCACAGGACCGTTCGTTGTGGCGACACTTGGGAAGGCTTGTGTCCGATAGAGGACGTCTTTCTGCTGAAATGATTTTGAAAAAAAAGATACCTGTCATGACAGGAAAATGTTTGTCAAGTTGAAAATGTGTCGTCCAAACTTGCGTCATACAATTGGCGTGAAAATCGAAATTGATTAATTACA
Source organism: Mythimna vitellina (assembly GCA_949316375.1). Lineage (NCBI taxonomy): Eukaryota > Metazoa > Arthropoda > Insecta > Lepidoptera > Noctuidae > Mythimna > Mythimna vitellina. Next base: position 5,550,050 of record OX438711.1, on the reverse strand, counting down.
GTGACGCAAATAATGCTTGACCAGACGGAGCTTGGGTTTCCACAAGATTTCTTCAACGAAACGTAGGAAGAGCGAGGAAAAACCTGCCAATGGAATTGCTTTGTTTTAGATATGGAGCAATTTTATTGGTGTATTATTTCCTCGACCGCTATGTATTCTTTGGAAGCTCAAATGCAATGCCAGCCTTGAGCATTCAGCCAAGGTTGCTGGATTCGAAAGCGGGTCCTTCATGGGTTTACCTCCTAAGGGACCCGGAGTCCTGGAACTCAAGGCAAAGAAGGAACATAGGAGTGGGTTTCAGTCAGCCAGAGTTTGACACGCCGTTCCATTCCGCCCTAGAGCGAATTAAGTCATCGGTTGATTTCCCACCTAAAAAAAAGCTATTTTGAGTTTTGAGCCAAGGTTGCGGGATTCGAAAGAGTTACCGCAGTCCTGAATCCAATGTAACTGAAGGAACACAGATGGGTTTTAGTCAGTAAAAGTCTGAACGTCCATTTCGATCCACTTAGAACGGGAGATATTATTTGAAAATGTATCACCTAAAAAAAGCCCTTTTGAGTTGCCGGACTTGGAGAGTGATTACCAAAGATTACAACCGACATACGGCGTTGCGCCACCGATACATGGTGGATCAGATTCGTAGCGTGGACTAATTTGGACGTGGACGAAAGCATATCTGCGAGGGTTTTTTCTTTCATAAATTCGAAAACGAGACAGCGACTGTCGCAATCCAGTGTTCGACCATTTCGTCGCTGACCATCAGCGAAATAGTGGTAAAACGCAAGCCTATCAGTAATAAAAATACCCTCGATATAAAGAACACACGCTTGCGCAAGGCCCCTTAGGGCGCGAGGCCATGTGCTAGGGGCCACTTCGTCCACACGTAGCTACGCTGGGTTCCTTCTATTTGGCAGAATATTGATACTCCGATTTTTATTTGGCATAACTCACATGGCATAATCTTATTTAATCGAATATTTTTAAGGCATAAAAATTATTTAGCATAACTTTTGTTTGGCAGAATATTTACGTGTCCGAATTTACAATGGCATACTTTTATCTTGGCAGAATTTTGTTTCGCATAATTACCTTTGCCATAATTAATATTATGCATAATTTTGTTTAGCATAACATTTATTTAGAGATACGATTATTTGGTATGGGTGCATATTTGAACATCAAAAATTAAAATAGATGTATCTTCTTGTAAAAATTAGTGTTCAAAACATCAAAAACTTATAATATATGGAATAAAACTGATAATTTAAATAAAGTAAATTTATGCTGTCGAATGGTTAGATAACCTACGTGCAATGTATTTAAAATCGAATGGTCTGCAAAAGTGACATAGAATGTTCTAAATATAGCATGTATTGGTAGCATTTTCAATATTAAATTAAATTTGTGTCATAAAAAGTCAATACGTTGTGCTGCAAAATTTTGTGACAGAAACGAATCGCTGCAAAACCGACTTTACGCAGTCTTGTCTGCCCTACCCCTAGAGTGTAATTTAAACCCGCGTAGGCGCGGAGGGGTAGGGCGGCCCGCGAGCTGAGGAGCAGGTGGTTTGAAGGCCCGCCACCGCGGCTGAGGCTGGCCGGCTTCGCCGGCCAGCAAGCCGAAGCTGCGGTGGTGAGCGTTAAAAACATCTGTGACGATAAGCTCGCGTGGCGCCGCCCAAACCCCGCAGCGCCGGAGCCGTGACAGAAACAATGCTTGCTGCATGTTGCATGCCTGCTTGCATGCTGCATGCCTGCTTGCATGCTGCATGCCTGCTTGCATGCTTCATGCCTGCTGCATGTTGCATGCCTGCTTGCATGCTGCATGCATGCTGCATGTTGCATGCCTGCTTGCATGCTACATACATGCTGCATGTTGCATGCCTGCTTGCATGTTGTATGCCTGTTTGCATGCTACATGCATCCAAGCCAAGAAAAAAATCAGTTCTGCCTTTTAATGACTATCGATATAAAATGTATGCCAAAAGACGATTCTGACTGTGAATTTTCTGCGATATGATGGTTCTGCTTTTTAATTATTATGGATATAAACATTATGCCTAAAGATGATTCTGACTAACAAAATTATGAGTTTTGAATGTATGACAACTGAGTGTATGCGAAATGATTTTCTGCGAAATGAAGTTTATGCTATCCGTTGTTATGCAAAACAATATTATGACGTAAAAAGTTCTGCTATAAAAGGTAGACCCAGCTACGCTACTGTGGTGGAAATCCCAGCCATACGTAGAAAACGTTTTGGGAACACATTTATTGTACGTACAGCTAAGGAGTGGAATTCCCTACCGGAATCCGTGTTTCCTGATAGCTACAACCTAGGGGTCTTTAAGTCAAGAGTTAATAGGTTACTTCTAGGCAAGCGTGCTCTATCGTAGATCACATCATCGCTTACCATCAGGTGAGACAAAATCAGATGGTCAAACGTAAGCCTATCAATAATTTTAAAAAAATGCGCCATGTTGCAGAATTGCGAATCAGGACTTTATTGCATTATAAGGACGAGCCTTTATGCTAGTGGTTGTGGTTTGTGGTATTATAAAGCAGAGCGGAAAGCGATAAACAAATTACCGTGGTATGTCATCACTTGCGCGGGCCGTCACGTCTCAACCAGGGGCTAAAGTATCCAAAGAAGTAATATATTGGTACTTATGACCACGGGGCCAATTTGTCTTAGGGAGTAACGCGTCCATGGGGCTATTGGGCCAATCTGTGTTCATTAACGATAGCTATAAATTCCGGGTTCGACTCCTGGATTTGTGACGCTAATGGTTGTTGACTCCAACGTTATTACAAGAGCTACTCACCGTCCAGGGCTGCAGGATTGTTACACAAGATAAGATTCAGAATAAAATAGTGGAATAGTTTTTCAATACACTTACTTAAGAGCGGGTTTTCGCTCTTATCCCACCGCTTTTAGGCACGCAATAGACTGTTTTCTGCACTAGTGCGGAAAAGTGCGCGTGCTCTCTCCGCCACAATGTTATTATATGTATTGTATCAGGCTGGGCTCGCGTCGACCCCCATGAGGCGCCGGTCAACCCCCGTTTATTCAATTCTTCGTAAGTGTATTGAAAAAAGTCGTTTGATACACGTGCAAATTTGTCACTGCAGCCCTCGGCTCAGTCGCAATGACAAACTTACTGCACTTGTATCAAAATGTACTATTCTGGTAGTCGTGGAACTTCGCAGGTCGCCCCAATTGTTTCCGACTTTCAGCAGTTGCGATGGTTAGGAATACTGGCAGGCTCGCATGGCCTTCAGTGGACTGCGGGATTGCCGAAAGAGTTGCCGCGGCCCCGGAACACAAAGAGCAACTGGAGGATTTTAATCAGTATAAGTCTGGCGCTCCCTCTCGCCCCGCCAAAAGCGGGCGAAGTTATTTGGATGACCGCCCACCTAAAAAAAAGGCCTACAGAGACTATTGCCGTATTCATTTACGGCATTTCTTTTACTGATTCCGCTCGGCTCATCCGCCATATTGATATCACAAACCACAGCCCAAACGTAGAAGTGATAGTTTGAAGACTGAACTCACCTGTTTAGATAACTTAGAAAGTTCTGACTTGAACCAAGTCTCACGTATGCGTACGCTTTAGATGTGTGTTTAGCACGTTGCATGTAGATTGTAATTACCTAAATGTGTTCAGCACTTAGTGTTTCCAAGAGTTCTTACACTGTATGATAAATTAGATGAGTTCCTATGTGACCGTTTCTTGATTACGATGAGAGAAACTAGAAAGAGTTACGTTCTATTAGCGGTAATGGTTGTCGAATAGTCCAAAATGTATACATAGATAAATAAAATGTTTATTTAATGCAGCACACAGGAAAATAAATTTACAATACATGAGAGCATTAGTATGTTATAAAACTAATCAAATAATCATATTAAAAAAAAATTGACACTATAAGTGATCGCTGAATTTACTTAAATCGCCCCGATATACGAGTTGTTCGGGTTGAATCCAAGGCAGGCACCACCACATGGTATTTCATCACCACTACTCTCAAAGCGGTGTAAGAAAATATCGTGAGGAAACCAAAAATTCGAAGTCCTGTGACATCCACCTACCCGCTCTGGGTCCACGTTGTGGATTATGCCCCATTCCCTCTCCTAGAGAAGAGGCCTGAGTCCCAGCAGTAAGAACATTATAAGGCTGATTGTGCTATGTTATTCAAATTAAATTAAAAACACGTTACAAACCAGGAAAGTGACTCTAAGTTGGTATGACACAGGCACTTAGTAAAAGAAAATTTGAAACTGATAAAAAAAATATAGTGTGGTGCCCGCCTCACGGTTGCACTACACAGTTCTCTACAGTTAGTATAGGATAGTGCGGGTGACAGCTGTCAGCTGTCAGATTCATACAATGTAGTTACCTATCCTTTTCTCTCATCTTAAAGATGTATATTTTCGTTTTGCTGTCATCCTACCCATGCAATGTAAAAAGGACCTTAAATAGGATTGACATGCTACCAACCACATCGCTCACCTAGTAATATATTGGGACATCTATTTGTCTTAGTTTGCAGAAACTAGTATCAAACATTGTACAAATCTCTAAAATGAAGTTCTGAGTTCATTTTATATCATTGTTAATATAAATTGGGTTGTTGACTAATAGTATAGACCATAATAGATAAGTGTAAAGTAAACTTACAAAAAGAAAACAACCGACTTCATTGTAAAAAAAACACTGAGAAATGCAAAATAACTTTAATTTCAGTGTCGTGAAAGTCAGTGTTAAATAACGGAGAGACAAATCTACTATAGAAACACTGACTTACGAAATTAAAGTTATTTTGCACTTTTCAGTGTTTTTTTTTTTTGTATTGAAGTCAGTTGTATTTTTTTTTTTGTAAAAGTTTTTTTATACTATGACGTGATCAGCATTGCACCCGTGCGAAGCCGGGGCGGGTCGCTAGTAATAGATATAATTAAGGATATAAATACACCACTTTTAAACACTAAGGCCGTTAAAACTCAATTTCGCATTTATTGTAGATGTGCCAATATTTTACTAAATGAGCGACATGGTCCACGCGTATACCAGGTGGTAAATCTTATACATTTTGAACTTGACAGCAATCGTTCTCACTGATGGAATGTACCTTTGTCTAGAGCCTGTCCCAGAAGATGTAGCTTCTCACACGTGTGTCCTTAAAATAATTTTGATACTTTCATGCATGAAAACAAAACGATACATCACGCCAACACACACATTTGGTCTTACACCAATGTATTGAAGCGTAAAATTGAGGGAAAACACTAAATTGTAGGAATTGAAGCGAAACATTATACAAGGTGTAGCTTGAATCGGCAAAAAAAATCAGGACGCGATTATGTTAGTGATTCTCGAACCGAATCAACAATAAAATAGGTATTAAGGAAAAATATTCCTATTGATTGAAATAGGTAAAAGGGTTTCGCAAAGTGGGCGGAGCCTCTTACAGGCGCTGTCACATTCACGTACACAGTGACATGATGCGCAATAAATTGCAAAGGGTGATTCTGTCTTTTTAAAGAGGTTTTTTTAGAGTGTTATTCTGAATAACTCAAAATTAAAATTAAAATCTCAATCGTATTTTTATTTAATTTCTTAGTGCTCCAGCCGGAAAACAGAAACTTTAACTGAAAAAAAACTGAAATCCCGATTGCGGTGTTTTTCAAAGCATCCAGAGATCTACTGTGCACACAATATTACTTGCACATTGGTCAAGTCGTTTAGGAGAATTTAAGTGGCAAATTCACGTAGGTACAGAAGAATTATATGTATAAAGATTTACGAGTTTTATAAAAACCTTCAACCAAATGCAAAACTGTACCTTGTATGTTGTTACTGAACATGTGAACATAATATATTTATACACATATTTAGGTACTTATTGACCAAGTTGACATATCGCTTGAGCATATTTGTTTTGCGTGCATCTTTTACAAGAATCGTGGCAAAGATATAACGATACATCTGCAGTGTTAAATGTACAATATTATATACATACATATATAGGGATCATCATCTGACACGATTATATTTGTGTCTAACCGTAGGTTTATTTTTTGATATACACGTTTAATTTGCCTGAATTAATAGGTAAATTCGTATTTAATTATATTTCATCCCATTTATATAAGGTGTTAAAAAATTAACTTTAAGAATTTCGAGGGCTATTGTACTCCTCATTATGAACAACTTTTACTATGGAACCAAAGCTGAAATCGCGAAAAAAAATCAGCTTCTCCATACATTTTGACGAGTTATGCGAACATAAACATAGGGAATAGTAAAAGTTGTTCATAATGAGGAGTACAATGTCCCCGCAAAATTGTTACAGTAAATTTTTAACACCTTATTTAATAGAGCTAATATTGTCATACTGTACATAAGTTACTTTTTAGGAACGCGTTAAGATGAGAAACTATTTAGACACTGATTTAAGAAACTTGGATAGGACAATAAAGATGGTAGATAAAATTTTGTAACATTGTTGCAACAACATGTTTATGTGTTGCTAAAACATGTTGCTGCAACACTGCTATGCAAGATTTGTGTACCATAACTTACGGATATTACATTATTTGTTAACACTTTTTAGGAGCGCGTTTAGATGAGAAACTATTTAACTAGCTTGCTTGATACAAGTAGATACTAAAATCAATAAAATAAAAGACACTGATTTATGGAACTTGGATAGGACACTAAAGATGGTAGATACAATTTTGTAACATTGTTGCAACAACATGTTTCTGTGTTGCTAAAACCTGTTGCTGCAACACTGCTATGAAACTTTTGTATACCATAACTTAGGGACATTACATTATTTGTTACTACTTTTTAGGAGCGCGTTTAGATGAGAAACTATTTAACTAGCTTCCTGATACAAGTAGATACTAAAATCAATAAAATAAAAGACACCGATTTATGAAAGTTGGATAGGACACTAAAGAAGGTAGATAACATTTTGAAACGTTGCAACAACATGTTTCTGTGTTGCTAAAACATGTTGCAGCACAACTTTTTTATACCATAACTTAGGGACATTAGGATTTCAAATACTAGGGCGAATTGTTGAGATTAAAAACTATCACAAATATTATATCGAACCTACAGAAGAACATCACAAAAACAACACTTGAAACCAACTCATATTCCTATAGCGCCACTCCAAACCATATTATGTTAATCGATTTCTACCAGATGTCAATGTGCAGTGCCCCGCTGCGGGAGCTCAGCAACCCGGGCGCTAGCGGCAGCATATTTTACTTGACCAACGACGATGAGTTCATTATCAAGACCGTGCAACATAAAGAGGGAGAGTTTCTGCAGAAACTACTTCCTGGATACTACTTGAACCTTGATCAGGTGAGTTTGGACCTATAACCATTTTAACTGTCCGCTTCGGAATGGTCTGACGAATGTTTTCGTGTCCTATTCCATAGGTTCGTGTGTTTGCGACTGGTTACTCCATCTCGTTTAGCTCATCAATCGCCATAGGTGACAGAAGAGCTGACGAGATGGACTATTTGGTTGTGGAAGTGCGACCCTGGCGGAATAAACGCGAGAGTGTTTGTCGGATATATCCGACGAAGGTGGTTAAAGGTTTAATATATTAGACGATAAATTTAGATTGCCGCTTTTCTGTACAATTCCGAGATGGACTGCAGACTAAAAACTGCAAGCGACACTACTAGTTTCTATTGAATCTCTTGAAATTAATTCCGAGTACGGCAACACTGCGGCCTGCAGTCGCGGTAAGCAGCCTGCAGCCGCGACACGCAGCGCAGCAAGGAATCGTTTAGCCATTGCTTTTTCTATTTATTGAATTTTAAATTATTGTTTTTTTTTTGGGATTTAATTTATTGGATTTTTATTGTATTTTTTTTTTGGATGATCTTTATCATGGGTTTTAACCTGAAATAAATGTATTTTATTTTATTATTATTGCGCCAACCGTGCCATTTTGTGTAGCATACAAGCCTACTGCAAAAACTCAGAATGGTACTTAATCTATAATTTTCTCTTTTTTCCAGAACCCACGCACATTATTGCCAAAATTCTTCGGTTTATACTGCTACCAGTGCAACAGTAAGAACGTCCGACTGGTTGCCATGAACAATTTGTTGCCATCCTCCATCAAATTACATCAGAAGTACGATTTGAAAGGGTCTACATATAAGAGGAAGGTACGTGTAGTTGATAAGATAATTATTATCAATTTTTGAAACAAACTCTATGTTAAACAGGACAGGGTTCAAATTGAGGGTCCATTGCAATTCCTCTTTTTAGGACTTTGTATTACAAACTCTTACTTATAAACCGGTTAGGTGCGACTCGTACTCACGCGCGAAGGGTTCCGTACCGTACGTATTAAAAAATCACAAAAAAAATCGTTTGTTCTATTGGAACCCTACTTAAATATTTATTTTATTCTGTTTTAGTAGCAAAATTTCAACTGTCTATTCAACACGGTTCATGAGATACAGCCCGGTGACAGACAGGCGGACAGTGGAGTCTTAGCAATAGAATCCCCTTTTCACCTTTTGGGTACGGAACCCTAAAAATCAACTTAGGATACACATACAGCCAATAGTTGAATTGGTTGAATCCCCGTTCCAGAATCTATGAAATGGCGTCTTTATTAATCCTCATTAAGACATTCATTTTTATGCATTATTTTCCAGGCGAACAAAGGTGAACGTCAGAAGACGTCACCCACCTACAAAGACCTGGACTTTATGGAGCACCACACCGAGGGTCTGTTCCTGGAGGCAGACACGTACAACGCGCTCATTAAGACCATGCAGCGGGACTGTCGAGTACTCGAAAGCTTTAAGGTAACCTCATCATCATCATCATTGCACCTTACTATGGACAAGTCCGTAGTCATGTTATTTAATTTGTTCAATTAACCCCGTCTGCAGGTGGTCATTACCCACATTGGATATTATTTATTTGACGACGCGCTTGCCGCAGTGGTTGAGCAATTGGCCTCTGCGCTGCGGGTTTGGTCAATAGATACACAGATACTCCTTCACTCGCGTGGAAGTAGGTTTCTCCATACAAACTTTGGACCCCCGTTTCATCCCTTTAGGGGCTGAATTTTGAAAATACCTTTCTTAGTGCTCGCCTACGTCATAAAAGAAAACCTTGTGCAAAATTTCACGCTCCTTGTTCCAGTAGTTTTGGCTGTGCGTTGATATGTCAGTCAGTCAGTTTCTCCTTTTATATATATAGATAATAGATACATAAATATTATGAGCAATGATAAGAAATGGAGACTTTCGATAATCATTATAAAAACATTTAAGCAAAATTTTAGTGCTTGAATTATGATTGTACCATAATTTTCTAATAATAATGGGGGTGTATATGGGTGTAGGACAAATGTGTGTGTGATAAGCACGATAATTTGTTCTGTGTCTGGGTGTAATTTATCTATAATATGTATGTATTTAGAAATATATAAGTATGTCTATCAGTTGTCAATGTACCCATTCTAGTACTTATAACACAAGCTCTGCTTAGCTTGGGACTAGACGGCGTCGTGTTATAGTTGTGGAATATTATTAGTATTTCAATTACATGTTGTATACAAGGACTCGTCTGCTCTTCTTTATAACTTGTATTTTTTTTTTTATTATCAGTAAATACTCCATAAAAAATCTTATCATCCCCAGATCATGGACTACTCTCTACTAGTCGGCATTCACAACCTCGACGAAGCTCAAAGAGAGAAGTCGGAAGCCAGGAAACGTACGGACTCTCAGAGTGAGGGTGATGACGCCGAGGGAGAACCAAGGAAGGGACTCAATAGAACGAGGTTTGTTTCAAATTATTATTTGTTTAAAATAAGATATAGATTAAGGAAAAATCGTATACAGGGTTATTTTTTAATGTTCGATCAATTTTTTTTGCTGGGCCTTGAAAAATATTCCTATATTTATAATAGGCTGATAATTAGCACTTTAAATGGCAACAATTACTAAAATACAGTTTATGAACATCATTTCTTAGTGTTTTGGTGACTGCTGTGCTCATGTTCAGAATTAGGGCATCCAATCCCGCATCAAAATCGTGATCCCGCATGCCTGCGGGATTGCAGTCAGCAATCTCGAAGATCACGCGGGATTTGCGGGATTTATTTTTTTAATATTTCTTTTTTGTTTAAAGTAGTAGGTAATCACACGGCACACCTATAAATTTACTACCACCTATAGATTTTCTATAAATTTACCTACCTATGTAAATAGTTCGATTCCCAAATCGAGTTTCGAAGATTTCTCGAATAGCAAAAAAATTTATTTTGTAATGTAAGTATACTTAACGATTTTCGTATAAAATCAAATGCTTTTAATTCATTAAATCACGTCTCCGCCGGCGCCGGCGTCTTTCTATTGTGTCTCTAATTACGCTACTCAAAAGTTTAAGGAGTAATATAATAAAATATTAACGAGTAAATGGACCTTTTTCTTCTTTTTCACGTGATTCATTATTTATTTATTTATTTAATACTTTATGCACAAACGTACAGCGGCGGACTTATTGCCTTAAGCATTATCTACCAGTCAACCTTAGGGTGATGCAGAGATAAATATACTTTGGGGAATCCCTGGTCATAGAGTACGTAAACTGACATTGATTACGTTCCGTTCCAGTTGCGATACGGGACTTTCACAACAAAAAATAGAAATTCAAAAATTATTTATCTGCAAGGTAAAATTGAAAACAAAATAATTACTTTCCATACAAATACTATGAAAAATGTCAAGAGTTCTATGTTTCATTTATTTATTTATTTAAACTTCATGTACAGTAGTGGTACATAGGCGGACTTAATGCCACAAGGCATTCTCTACCAGTCAACCACTTTCATCACTTTTTAATGAGGATGAGCTTGGTCTGGTATATGATATTATGATAAATGATATTTATTTTGTAAGTAGGTTTGAAAAAACACTTTTACACGTCAATTTTTTTTTTCGTCATTTTAAACTAGATGAGGCCGGAAACGGCAGCAGGTCGTCGGAATCCAATTTTCTTATAAAAAACTTTAATCCCGCAGACGTGAGGGATCCTGCATGAGTAATCCCGCATTTCCGATACGCATTTGCGGGATTGGATTCCCTATTCAGAACATGAGCCAAACATAGAAATATCACCAGTCCTTACTGCGTTATGATTCAATGGTCAAACAATTGTTTTGCAGCCGCAACCACGGCTGGTCCTTGAAAAATATACCTCTATTTAAAATAGACTGTCAGTGAGCACTGCAAAAAATATATAAGGTGTTAAAAAATTAACTTTAATAGTTTCGAGGGGGACATTGTACTTCTCATTAGGAACAACTTTTACTATGGAACGTAACCTGAAATCACGAAAAAAAAATCAGCTGTTCCCTACGTTTATGTTCGCATAACTCGTCAAAATGTATGGAGCAGCTGATTTTTTTTTTCGCTATTTCAGATTTAGCCCCATAGTAAAAGTTGTTCATAATGAGGAGTACAATGTCCCCTCGAAATTCTTAAAGTTAATTTTTTAACACCTTATATGGCATGGCAAAAAATACAAAAATACACCACTTCCTAGTGATTAAGTGTGTGACCTTGTTTAGAATATGAGCCACACAGATATATTCGACGTAGGCCGTTAAAAAATTAATAATAATATAAGCTAAATTGTTTTGTGTAATCATGAATAAGGTTATTTTATAAATTTTGTTTATAAATTCTAAAACGAATGTGTTATTTCTGAATCTTTTCTATTGGTGGCGGTACTGTATCTCTTTTTATTACAAAACTATTTCAGATCTGAACAGGGGAGGGAGGATTTCACCGCGCAAGTCAAAAGGACGCAGTACGATTGAGTTTTATATGTTTTTGAATGTTTCTTTTTAATAATACGTATTTTTATTTATTATATTATTGTTGTCTAACAGTTTTCGTAATATTATGTATTATTTTTACTCTTAGTATTTCTTTGTGGTGGGTTTTGATTACAGGTTTGGTGGGTAATTTTATTAAAATTATTTTTTGTCGCATTGTGATTGAAGACGGAAATATTTTTGTCAATTCTTGTTAAAGACAAGTTTTTGCCAGCAGCTTGCGTGAAAATAGTTTTCTCCATATCCATCATCAAGGGAACCTCTGGGCAAAATTTAAGCGTTCTAGGTCCAAGGGTTTTAGGCTGAACGTTGATCAGTTAGTGCGTGATTCAGCACTTTGCCTTTTATATATAATGAACTAGTTTTTGCCCGCGGCTTCGCTCGCGTATTTAATAACCTATGTCATTCAAAAATAAAGCAGTTTTCTATCGGTGAAAAAATGTTCGCAATCGGACCAGTGCTTTCAGAGATTACCTCCTACAAACAAACAAACTTTACCTCTTTATAATATTAGTATAGATTTGTACCATAGTCTCACACTGCTTACTAGTTCTGTTCTTTAGTTTTATTTTTCAAAACGATAAACGTAAACATCGTGAGGAAACCGCCATGTCCTAGAACCAAAAATTCGAAGACATGTGACATCCAAACTGTACTGGGCCCGCGTGGTGGATTACGGCCCATTCTCTCTCCTAGAGAGGAGGTCTCAGTCCCAGCAGTGGGAACATTTTAAGGTTAATTATGCTTATGTTAAACCTTTTTATGACCCTATAAGTTCAGGTAACGGCTCCGACTTACGAGTTGTAGGTCGTGGGTTCAAACCCAGGTGGGTAGTTTACTATTGAGTTCAGTTTAGGTACTTGTAAACGGCATGTTCTCGCTGAAACATTGAAATTCAAAAACATGGAACGCACTGGGCCCATGGATTACGGTCCATTCCCTCTCCTAGAGAGGAGGTCCGAGTCCCAGCAGCGGGAACATTATAAGGCTGATCATGTGAGTAATGTCGCATCGAAGCTATCATAATTTTAAAAAAACAGGGCAAGTGCAAGTCGGACTCGCGCACTGAGAGTTCCGCACAAACTTATCTATGAAAAGAGTTCGATTCGCGAATTGAGTTACGAAGATTTTTCCGAATTGTAAAAAAAAAATGTTTTTGTGGTGGAACTACAAATTTACAGTTTTCAGATTATTTCCTATACTTGTGCTATAAGACCTTGCTTCAAGCCAAATTTCAAGATTCTAGGTCAACGGGAAGTACCTAATTGCTTTATACCTTTTATTATCATTGAAATCCCACATCAACGATATGGCCAAACAATGATTGTCATGTCATCAAATGTTAACGGTTCAACGATCTGGCCAGTTTTACCTGGCCATATCATGAAGTGATCAATTCTAAGATCTGGCCACGACATATTGTTTGTCCTGGGTAAATCTTGCAAATGAATTTTAATACAGTTATTCCTAACCGATTGAGCTGAAATTTTACTGAAGTATACCATGACGCGTCAAAATGGCGTGCGAGTGAGAAAGAGGGAGGGAACTATACACCCTATATACCTCAATCCCTTTAACAATTCAGTTTAGGTCGTGGTAGGGCCTCTGGATGACAACGCACGGTTAGCTAAGTGACGTCATTCTAAAACCAATTTTCGTACTTTTTACACTGAATGTCGGCAATTGGAGCTAGAGAAGGATATGTCTGAATCTCAAGCGAAAGGCCTGTTGACGTCGGTCCTACTAGCAAAATTCCATTTATATTACAATTTTGAAATATGTCATTGATGAAGTAGGACGGGTAAATCCAGGCGCGAACTCCGATTTTCCTAAATAGTTGGACAATAATGTGAAGTAGGTGACTAAGGTGCTTAGTACCTCACACAATCAGTATTCTACGGAGATCCTATGTTAATGTTAATGTGGCTAACCAGTTTTTTTTTTGTACACTCCCTTGATTTGGATATCAAATAAAAAGGTTTGTTGAGACGAATACAAAAAAAACAATGTCAATAAATCCACTGTGGCTGACAGTTTTTTAAAAGCTAGCTTTTAAAAATGTTTTATTAACATTAATCCTTACTAATACTATAAATGTGAAAGTAAGGCTTACTGTCTACGGACGCGTAGTTTCATAGACGCGTGTTCGTCATTATACGCTTGGTGTACGCCTGCGTGAAGCTTACGTACAAAACTATACGACGAAGGTACGACGTTGCAGCTTCGTCGACATAATCAGAAACTTAGCGTATACGCGTCTACGAAGCTATGCGTCTGGGAACAGTAGGCCTAACACACTTATACTACTGAACCTATTGAAATTGAAATTTGGTACAGATTAAGCTTGAATATATAATAGCTAGTCTACTTTTTATCTGACTTCGACATTCACGCGAACGAAGTCGAAGGCAAAAGCTAGTTTTAACATTTGTGTGATAAACCCATCTAACCGGTAATCGATAACCCACTACACTTACGTCATGTGATCTTATAGTTAGGTGTTATTAACTCAAATAACTTGAGAGTAAACTATCTCTGTAACTGTATATTATTATTATTATCTACTACCTATTAATTTATTATGCATGTTCTAACAATAATATTGAGGCTCCATTGTGAATTTATTTCTACCTAAAATAGTGCTGGCAACATAGAAACAACTTATGACTGATCTGAGTGTCTAGTGCGAGTTTATGTGATCGACACGTTTGTAAAGCCTGGTGGGTTACCATGACGTTCAAAGTAATCTTGTTGTGGGGCTGGCCCTGGTCCAGAGCACTTCGACCCTTCTGGATCTTTTGTGCGGTTCCCCTCCTGTCTACTCAACCCCTAGCCCTCCGTGCACTTTCTTCATGAGTCCCAGTATGGCTTTGATGGGGCTGAGCCTGTAGTCCTCTGGTCTTGGATATGGTTGGCCCAGATACTCTAGTCTTTTGGAGCCTAGTGCTGCACAGTCGCACAGCAAGTGTAGCATATTCTCCTCTGCATCTCCTGTTTCATTTTTATTTCAGTGTGGGTAAGAGACAGAGCTATACAGGTTGTCTAGCGCCATCTCTTACCAACAATGGAATAAGAATAAAACAATCTTACTTTTAACGGCATGGTAACCCAGCTGGTATCCACTTTGTTCGCGAACCTCTTGCGCTCTGCGCTTTTTCAACTACTCTACATAGTAGATACATTCGCACTCCTGGAGTGTGAAACGGTACGCCTTCAGCGCTCCAGTCGGAGGCGGATTTTGGGCGAACACAAAGGGGAGCTCAGTCTGTTCGTGGACGCGAGCAAAATAAAAATACCACGTTTAGTGCGTACAGTTTGTCGTGTATCATGCTCCACGCTCGGATAAATGGAGACGTCGGGTGAAAAGTGTTCGCCAGGGGACTGTGGAGTATGCGTGTTTCTTATGGAGATGTGCTTACTGTCTTCATCAGAGCGGTTGCAGATGCGCGGAGTACAGTGAGTTCGCGAACATAGTGGATATCCATTTTGACTATTGGCCAGCTCCAACTCTTAAATCGGTCAAGTCGAGAGTGAATAGGTTGCTTCCAGGCAAGCGTGCTCTATCGTTGACTATATCGCCTACCATCAGGTGAAATAATGGTCAAGTGTGAGCCTATGAATAATAAATAAAATATAACAAAAACGTCTTTAGTCGACCTTACTCTGGAGCCTCAAAATATGAATGTGTATGGGATTCTAAAAGCATGCATCTACCTGTTATTGAATGCATTCGTTCATTCAATCGTTCGTTCAAGGTCGTATGTGCTGTAAGTGTGAGATACAACATTGTTGACATGTTTTTGTTTAACGAAATTTTAAAGTTTAACGCCTCTTGCAAAATATAACCTTCTGCTAAATCATTTTTAATCAATGGCCGAGTGGTAACAGCCCTGACTTCGAGTTTTAGGCCGCGGATTCAAACCCAACCAGGCGCGTTACTTTGTGTAATTTATTTCAACTCCACTGCTCTCAAAATGGTGAAGGAAAACATTGTGAAGAAACCGACAGTCTTAGAACCAAAAAATTCGAAGACATGTGACATCCACCAACCCGCACTGGGCCCGCGTGCTGGATTACGGCCCATTCCCTCACCTAGAGAGGAGGCCTCAGTCCCAGCAGAACATTATAAGGCTGATTAATACTACTTATGCTTATTAATCTAAAATATAAAAATCAATTCCTGTTCGTTAGTTTCACTAAAACTCGATAATTCTTCTTTTGAAAAATTGAATCGCCTCAAAGCATTAATTTCACGAGGGCGGAGCCGCAGACGGCAGCTAGTTTTTTCAATGTCCGTCAATTATTCGTAAATTTAAACTAGATGAGGCCGGTATTTCTTAGCTGACTACCCTGAGAAGAAGCACCGAAACAAACTCAGGGGTCAAAGTCTCTTTTTAAAATTCCGTACAGCAAACATGTAATGGTCAAATCATGTGAGAACCATGCAGATTAAGGATTTTCACACAGATTTGAGTGGACTTGTCCATTTAGTGCAAGCTTTGCAAGCAGCAAGTGCACGGGTCTTACTTGAAGACGGATGGAGCCATACTCCCATTAAAGCTTTATCAATTCAGTTTAGGTCGTTAAATGGATCGTGGTAGGGCCTCTAGACTACTAAGAAGCTCAAAGACTGTTTAATGTTGTATTTCACACGTAAATTATATGCTGTTCGAATGTATTACAAAGATTTCAAGTGTACGTGTCTCTAAATGCTGTTTGTGTGAACAAGGTTTTATTTAGAAACTCTTTCTTAATAGTTCCACGACGGGGTAAAGGAATCTTCTTATACAACGCTACATCTTCAATCTTAAACTTTATAGTAGTGGACTTTAATTTAAAACCTGAATGTATATCATCATCATAATCATTTCAGCCGAAAGACGTTCACTCTTGGACATAGGCCTCCCCTAAGTGACGCCACAAAGAACGGTTCTGTGCGTCTTGCATCCATTGGATTCCCGTAACCTTTAGGAGGCCTTCCAACGCTGCGTCTTCCGGTACGTGGTCGCCATTTCAGAACCTTTCGGCCCCGATGGCCTTCCGTTCTGCGAGCAATGTGCCTTGCCCATTGCCACTTAAGTTTGACGATTCTTCGTGCTAAGTCGATAAACTTGGTTCTACGGATATCCTCATTCCCGATTCGATCACGCAAGGAAACTCCGAGCATAGCCCTTTCCATTGCCCTTTGGGCGACTTTAAGTCTTCTGATGAGGCCCATTGTAAGCGACCACGTTTCAGAGCCATATGTCATCACTGGTAACACGCACTGGTCATAGACTTTCGTCTTGAGACACTGTGGTATATTGGACGAGATGAAATGATTGAATGTATGTAAAATTAACATTCATGATTTCTCTTATATCGAGAAAAATACGGGCATAAAGCTGCATTTAATTACACTGGAATTTGACCCAGCGATGGAGCTGGATATTACATGGAACGACTGCCCATCTGACCTTCATAGCCCAGTAATTGGGTATCTGCTTGGCAAGACTGGTAACATGGTCTACAACTGTGCCTTTTATTTGAAGTTCCGTAAAGGTCTATTCAGTGGTCCTTCGAGCCGGATGGCGTTGTGTGAGTTGACGAAGCTTGTTGCCCGCGTCTCCCGCGCAGGCCGTCCTGTGGCCACACGTAGTGGTGCGCCGACATAATATTCTTTTGACTCTGCACTTTTATTGGTTTTAACTGTTAGTGTAGAGAATATTGTAATAAATAAATTACAGAAGCAACCATTCACACAGACACGAATATTTCTTCTTACCCAAACCCTTGTGCATACAATCAGCTTTTTTACCCTGCCTCCAACTTATCAATACTGTCTGTTCCAGATCTATCAACCGTCAGCGACTGGTGGCGCACTCCACGGCGATGGAGAGCATACAGGCTGAGAGTGAGCCTATCGATGAAGAGGACGATGTGCCGTGAGTATTACTTGAGATTATCGAACCGACCCGGCTTCAGAAATAGACGTTCAAATAAGCGTTAACATTTCAACTCACTAAAATTGGCAAAGGTTTTTTTTTTTTGTTGAACCCACCCGCCTTCGTGAAATACACTATCTTTATCCGTACATATTTTTTTAATTTCTACGTCGCCCACCGCGTTTGTGTGTATGTCTGTTCGCGATAAACTGAAAAACGACTGAACGGATTTTCATGCGGTTTCCACCAATATACAGAGTGGTCATGAAGTGGGTATATATAACTAGCTATTGCCTGCGGCTTCGCCCGCGTGAAAGCCAGTTTCTCCATATAAACTTTGGACCCCGTTTCATCCCCTTAGGGGGTGATTTCGGAAAATTCGTTCTTAGCGGATGTTTACACCATATAAGGAACCCACCTACCAAATTTTAAGTTTGTAGGTGTTATAGTTTCTGAGATTTCGTGATTAATTAGTGAGTGGTAATTTTTTTTCATGAAATACATCGAATTATAGTAGAGAAAGGGCGAAAATTACAAAGATTTCTTTGAGGTTGCTAGTCTTCTATGATTATATTATTAAGCTAAAGAGTTTCTTTGAATGCGCTAATCTCAGGAACTCCTAGTTCGAATAATTGAAAAATTATTTTAGTGATGGATGGTCCATTTATCAAGGAACGCTATAAGCTGTGTAACATCAATCTGCGACCAATAGGAGCTGCTTTGAAATTTATTGACTGTTTAAACTCTAATTTATTTTATTTATTTATTTTACAATTCATGTAGACACTTATATATAATAAAAGAAAAGAAGACGGAAACAGAAAAATGGGTACATAGGTGATGCTTATTTCTACGGAAATCTCTTCCAGCATACCTGCAAAAAAGAAAATTGGATAAAAAGAGATGTTGCCTACATCTCTTTTTTTTGTGTGTGAAAGTGAAAGGGAAAAAAGAAAAGTACAAATAAAACAATTGTCAATAACACATACAAAATAAAATGACATAATTATGTTTTCTATTTATATCTTCAGTCCTGGCGGTATTCCTGCACGGAACGCGCGCGGCGAGCGTCTCCTCCTTTTCCTGGGTATCATCGACATCCTACAGTCGTATCGCCTCCGTAAGAAACTGGAGCATACGTGGAAGAGCATGATACACGATGGGGTAAGTACTTGAAGATAAGGCGAGGCTAACGTAGGTGACATGGTCTGTGGTGGAAAGAACTGGTCTGTGTGGTTGGTGCGGACTCCGCACAAATTTAAGGTAAATAGTTCAATTCCCGTATCGAGTTTTGAAGATTTTCTTAATAGCCAAAAGTAATTGTTTTGTGCTGTATCTAAAATACATAGCTCAACAAACGTTGGAGTAATGGCATTCTAGCCGTAGCAACTGCTACGGCTAGAATAACTTTGAACAGACTGGCAAGGGATAGAGACAAATGGAGGAGGCTTTCACCGCCAGAGCGGTCAAAATTCAAATGTTTTTATTTCACATAGGTCTACTACATGGACACTTATAAAACATCAGAAGCTAGTGCACTGTTCCAAATTAGACGGTTCCTATGGAGAGGAACCGGCAACAAATTCCATGGGTACTCTTTAAAAAAAAATTGTTGTTCTTACAATGTTTTCATATTACAGTATTAGGTCCTTACAACAGAAGACAATACTAACAAACTAGGATAAGTCGGCCTCGGCGTCATCCTCCATCCTCAGATCTACTCAGTAGCATAGATAGGCGTGAGCGAAGTGGGCCCTCGCTCACGGCCTCGCACAAGCAAGACACTCTTTAAAAACGAGGGTATTTTTATAATTGACAGGCTCGCGTTGGACCAATTTCACCTGATAGTAAGTGATGATGTGGTCGAACACTGGGTTGCGCTGTCTCGTTTCCGAATTTATAAAAAAAAAGCTTCGCTGATGTGCCCACGTCTAAATGAGTACACGTTACGCCTCTGGGTTTACTAAACAACATTGTACATTACAGCTTTTGTGACTTATAATGTCCTAGTACGCGGGGGTGGAAGGGAAGTGTCACAACGAAACAACTTGTTCATAACACGGTTTATTTAAAACTGACGACGCATACAAAATCATCCGCAACCCGCTATGACTTACTGTCTATTTATTACTTATATCTAAGTACCTACATTACATGACTGATATAATTTTAAAACGTATGTTCTTTTCTAATTTCAGGACACAGTCTCAGTGCACAGACCGAATTTCTACGCACAGAGATTTTTAGACTTCATGGCTAAAACCGTGTTCAAGAAAATACCTTCGTGTAAGTATTACTCTATGCTTTCCATAAAATCTAACTACTCTATGATCAAAGAGGTTACATTCACTATGGTATCAAAATGTTACCATCTACAACTCAGTGTTACAAGTCTGAATAATTTCAAGTATTTCAATTTTCTCTTTTTCTATTAAAATCCTATCATTAGTAAGCTCTAATTCATGTCGCTATTCTCTTATAGATAATTACCAAATAGTAAAGTCCTGATGTTTAGATTTTATGTGTTTTGAGGTCAAATTGGAGATGGGTATTCAAGTAAATTGAGAAATTCTTTGTGCATTTTTTTGTTAGTTAAAAAGGTTGTGTGGAGAGAATGGGCCATCATCCATCTTGTGGGCAAAGTGCGGGTTGCTCTATAATGAAGATGAGACAATTTTTATTTACTTCTGTAATCCCTTTTTTATTGAAATAATGTTCAATTTATTCTTGTAATGGCCATATATCGACTTCCCATCTCCAATTGAACCTTTAATCTATTGAGAAAGGTCCCATGTGTAGATCCGCAGTAACTATGAAAGTTTGAACACACAGTACATAAGTACAAGCATATAAGTAGCGTATATAATAGAAGGTCAAGACTAATTGCTAACCGGATGTAAATCCAGAATCACCAAAGAACCTTTTTTACTGTCATTGTCTATTTGGTAGACATAAGGATGGCATTGAAAGCAAAACAGTGGTTACAATACCAACTTTTTAGTGCAACTGTCATTTTGCTACCAACGCAATACTGACTGGCCTGTTGGTGGCTAGTGGTTAGTGGCCCCGACTGCTATGCCGGAGGTCGTGGGTTCGATTCCCACCCATGACAAATGTTTGTGTGATGAGCACGATCATTTGTTCTGTGTCTGGGTGTAATTTATCTATATATGTATGTATTTAGAAATATATAAGTATGTTTATCAGTTGTCTAGTACTCATAACACAAGCTTTGCTTAGCTTGGGACTAGACGACGTTGTGTGATAGTTGTGGAATATTATTATTATTTAATAAAAGTCAAAATCGGTTGAACGGACAGTAAAAAAGGTTTGTTTGAATGTCTCATTTTATTGCGAATGGAGTAAAAGAATTTCTTGATGAAAAAATCCAGTAAAACCTTGTACGAATTAGAAATTGAATCCTGGAACCATTCAGTCCTGAACAACCAAGCAGGGGTTCAAGTCTGCTATTTTTATAAATTCGTCTTTCCAACGCGATCCCATTGTCATTTTGCCAAAAGTTCGTAATCTGCTAATTCATAATGATCGATCATTGATAGGTCAATGGTCTCGTAATAGAGTTGTGGTTGAATGACAATATCGAGCTTATTAAAAGTAATGACTGTACAATGACGTTCTAATTGTAGGTCACTGATCAAAGGAACACGACATTCATTTGTCAATATTTACGTGATTATCATTCTATGCCACTTCTTTCAATGGAGTGTCAGTGTTTGACCATTGGAAAGTCATAATGACGCCATTATATTAATCGATTACCGAACTTGTCAAAATCAACAATTATGTAATCATTGATAGACCATTCTGACACTATTGTAATAGCAGACTTGAGGCCCTGACCAATTGTACAAGACTTACTACAACTGCTTAACTGGTTCCTATAAAGAAAATGTGTTCATACTTTCACAGTACTCTCGATCTCCGATAGTTATATGCTAACGTTGTGTCTAACGTCTGATTGTTACCTTATATTTAGGGGCTTGTGTATCGACATAGTTTCAACACTCCATACGATTTTATTACAGTAATGGTCTTCCCATCCGATTATAATTTAGCCTCCTTTCAGCTGTCATGGTTCATGAGATGCACCCTGGTGACAAATAGACAGACAGCCGAGTCTTAGCAATAGGGTCGCGTTTTTGCACCCTTTGGGCACGGAACCCTTAAAAAAGGATTAAAAAGTAAATCTTTTAAAGAGAATAGCAGTTGCTCCATCTAAAAGGCTGATAAACTAGTGCGCCTCACCATCAACGATTGCATCACTGCTTACCATCAGGTGGGATCGCAGTCAAGCACTAGTTTATATCAAATTAAAAATTGAAAAAAAAATTGGTATGTAGTCTTCTTCACGTGTATTCGGTTAGACGGGAAGCCGTTCACAAAATTGAGTAAAATAAATCTTTTCACAAGTTTTTTATTTACTATATTCAAATGGAGTCTTTAAACTATGTCAATCTTTATGCTACTAAAAATATTGTAGCCTTATATGTTCTAAACAAAATTAAGGAAATTCTCCTACTTCTTTTACAAAATTCTTCTTCTATGGCGTGGTCTTGAGATTGTGATATAATTATTTGTCTCGCGATTGAACTTTAATTCAATATACAGCAATTTTTGACGATTGTACTACCAAAATTTTAAAAAATCTGCAGGTTTTTTAAATAAATTTAACTTACATATCGTCGTTTACAAAATGAACCCAATATTAAAAATATCAAGTTGCAATAAACGTTGCTACCTTCTGGACTTATTTATTATTTAAATACTTTTGGTCAAACGCAAGCATAAAATGCATAATAAAAAATATCAGTTTCTTTTTCTGACTATTAAAACTGCTATTTAATCCAAATAAAATTTATTCAGTTTTGTTCATAACTAAACTTACTTAGCTTAGAAAAAAAAGCTGACGAAAAATTCCATCACTCGGGGGTCCGGAATCTTGTACTGGATCCATGGTATTAGTTTGTGCGTCGATGTCAAAGACACCACGTATCTACAAACTAAAATTAATAATACGTACAAACGGGTAGAAAAATAACTTATAGAGCATCAAAAAATTCATCCACATTGATGTCAATGGAAAAAGTGTCCAGAACGCTGACAACATTGCCATGTTGGATAGCAATGCTAATGCATTGCCTGAAGAAAAGCCAGCCCTCTGGGCTACCAAAATATATGGTTACAATAAAAAAACAATCGCGGTCTCTCGCTAAACCTACGAAACATAGATAATTATTTTATTTTTAATCATAAAGATATAATAAATGGCCGAATACTGGGCCATACAAAGAATTTAACTAGTTTTGCCATCGATACGCTAAGAAGAAGAATATAATAAATGCTAAATCACATAAAAAAATTTAACCTGTCTCAAGACCATGCCCACCAAACAAAGTTACTAAACAACCAATCTATGTGTTGCATCAGTGGACCTACCAGAGATCAAGGGGAACCATCGCAAGTTCCGAACGCTAGTCACATCTTACATAGGTACCGTAGGGATTACTGTGTTTACTTGTTATTGTATTATATGATGTGTGTGGATGTGATTGGGGGGGCGGGTGTTGGTGTGACTTAGTAGAAAATAGTTGAAGGCAACCGTAACTGCATCTGGTTAGGCTGTAAGCTGGACCTAACATTCAGTTCAGTAAAAGTTGATATATAGGGTGACTGGTAATTAGTGACCGATACTTAAACACGTGATTTTACTCATGATTACGAATGACTTTCCCAAATAAACTTTTTTTTATACTAATTAATTTAATCACAATAACAAAACAACAGCAGCAACGGTCTTTGCATATTATTTTACCGAAACCTGTAGGTACATTGCTTATGTCATCGATAACGCGGGCGCTGCGCCGCTAACAGCTGATCGGGTGAAGGCGCGCGCGAAATTCAAAGTTTCAAACAGCTGTTTTGATATTGTGATTAAACTAATTAGTTTAGAAAAAAAGTTTCTTTGGGAAAGTTGTTTGTAATCATGAGTACAATCACATATTTAAGTATCGGTCACTAATTACCAGTCACCCTATATATACGTTGTTAACAAAAGTTGCGCAACATTTTTGTTGCAGCATCGGTTTGTGTTCCTGGCAATTTTGCTACCGTAGTTACTTTGCAGAAAACAAGGATTCAGTAAAACCAGTCAATTAACAATTTTGTGGCATTGTTGCTGCAACTTGACCTTGTGTTACTGGCAACATGTTTGATAGTGAAATATTGGTTTTACGCAACAGAAATGTTTCTGAAACAATGTTGTGCAACTTCTGTTACATATGTTTACCGAGCTTTTTCGCGCCAAATAGTTCGTATCAGAAAAACGAACTCGTTACAAAAAAGTTCATCTCAAGTAAAGTTCTAGACAAAAAATGTTCTAGCGTACTAAATAAATATAAATGCCTATCTCTGTCAGATGACATAGGTATATAGGATATTACAGATTTTCAGATTATATTACACATGCTTGAAAACCATCAATTGAGTCGCCATCTCTGCTAATATAATAATATTCAAAATATGATTTAGTAATTTGGTATAGTAAAAATATTACCCTTAGTAGTTAGTTCTAGGATAAGCCCGGGATAGATGACACACTTTCTGACCCAGAACAACAATTTTTTTTTTTTTTGTTTTACTGTCTGGTACTTCGACTGTTTACCTACTTTAAAATTCTTTGACATTACTAGACGATTAGCGATCATTGCCGACTTTTACATTTTTGGGTCAATTATCCCATACAAGGAATAGGAATTTCCAACCTTTATAAATTGCGTTTGGGATACCCGCCATCTATTCCGCGTACATTTTGGTCACACCTTGCCTTCACATGCAATCGCGCAAGGGACACTGTTTACTTACTAAAAGTTACAAATAAAATGGAATATAATTCAACCGCAAAACTGGAGTAATTATAATCGGGGCATCTATCTCGCTTTTACCCTACAGAGAATTCATAAAAAGTTGCCCCGAATTTTTTCATTTTTTTATTTTATTGCGGACAGAAAACAGTTACATGCACAAACATGTAACTTACTCCAATGTCCACATCTTAACATATTAATAAAAGAAGTGAAGGACTGTGGTAAGATTTCACAGAATACAGTGCCTTCAGCGAAAGCTTCATGTGTAACAAACTAGGTATTTTCTATAATCATAATTAATATAGTAGTATATAATTTAATTCAATTAAAAATAGTTATTTAGGAACAAAATTTAATATCACAAAACATAGGCGTATACGGTGTTATATTGTTGTGTTACTTAGATAAAAAAGAATGGTGTGTGAAATATAATCTCTTTTGTGACTAAAAACGTGTTATTGACTACACTAAAGTCAAGTTTATTTAGACGTAGACAAAATATTCGTTTCATAGTAGTAGACAATATATTTATGTATGTACACTACAATTGCTATAGAATGGTACGGATGACAGCTGTCAGATACATACAATGTAGCTATCTATCCCTTTCTCTCATATTAAAGATGCATATTTTCTTCCTGCTGTCATCCTACCCATGCTATAGAAAAGACCTTAGTGTATTTAAATACAAAGTAAGGCTCAAGTTCTCATTTATTTATGATAAGTATAAATACTACGTATTTTTGTCACCACCAAATTTTTTCAAGACATTAGGTTAGCAATCAGAGTACACGATTATTGCAAATAAATTACTCTTAAATATGAAAATAAATACCAGCCCCCCTAGACAAGTTACAATCGTTTCGTTCGCGCCGAACGCCTCAACCACCACGTCACGCCTCCGATTCCTTTGTTCTGACCACGTGACTGAGCGTTGAGATGACGTCAGAACAAAGGAATCGGAGGCGTGGCCTACTCGAGGCGTTCGACGCAAACGAAACGATCATAACTTGGCTAGGAGGGCAGGTGTTCAACACATCTGTTTATATAAGGTCTGAAACTAAGTAAAGCGGACACCCGCGCGATTTCATACAAAAATGCCTGCGCGGGTCCCCGCAACGGAGCACTATTGTATGGAACCGCGCGGGCGTCTACTTTACGCTGTTTCTGGCCTAAATTGACAAAATGTGGGAAGCAGCTGTTTATTTTTCATAAACTACATATATTTCTGCATAAATCTTATATTTATTTATTACTTAAGACCTTGGAATCATATTGACGGTTACAAAGATTTTCAAGTATATATAATAATTTTAAAGGATGAGACAAAAAGAATGCTTTTATATTAAATTCTCTTAGTAATATCGTGCTTTGTAGAAAAAAATTTTATTACGGAGTAAGAAAGGGATAAAACACCAACACCTAAACCTCATTTTTGTAGGAATTAGCTGAATAACGTGGTTTTTATTTGAAACTAAATATTTTAATTTCGTTTTGATTTTATTATTAATTTTTCGTTCGGAGCAATATAATCAGGCATGTATTTTAGACACTTTTAATTTTATTTTGGTTTTATTAAAAAATATATATAATTGCAAATAGCATGACGATATAACGGAGATCATGCACGCCCCTGAAAAATATTGCCAGCCGAAAATAATATCTGTGTTTTTTTCCATTTTTTTCCCGACAATTGTCCGTAATCGGATTCTCACGCGGGTCCGTGGAGGTCTGAGTAAGTCCCAGTTGTTTTGGGGTCCCGAAGCATGACGATGTGACCTTGTGACCCCCATTTCATGACCCTGAATGACCCCTCGATGTTTTTTTTGGATTGTTTCTCCAGTATTTTGTGCGTGGTGTTGTTGTAAATATGATTCTTTCAAGGAGTTTGGGTATATTTGAGAAAATAATTACAAGAAAAAAAAACAATCACAGAAAACAAACTGATACTTTTTGTGAAGTAAATAATGTCAGCAACACTTAGTTTTTGAGTTGAGTATTTGATTCTTAGTTACAAGACCATACATTCATTAGATTTTTTTTCTTTAACTTTAAAAAAGTTCTAATACTAAAGTATAATTTGCCATTCTCAGTTCAGAAATCGGAAATAGGTTTTTCACATTTCATATTAACATAATTTTGCATAAATATGTATATGTACCAGTACCCGATACTTCTATCAATATTTACGACATCTACCCGCGAATGTGTTGTGGTCTTGTACAGTAGTACCCCGACATCGCCAGTGGCTCCATCAATCGAGCTCACTATCATCATATCCCTAACAGTAGTTAGCTACGTCTCTATGGTTTCTTTCGACCTTCAACGACGAAGCACGTGTTGTCTATGTTTCTTCTTCTTTTTTTTTTCGTTTTGACAGATGTCATTTCGCTCGCTGTTCTTTTTTTTTTCTTTCTCTGAATTTGGAACGTGTTTTGTTTCTAATTTTTAAATTGTGAATGCGAAATGATGTCATATGGAGTTTTATGATGACGTTTATTGATTATAAATATGATCGGTTTTGTTTTTAATTCTTTTTTTTTACTTTTTGGGGACAGTAATATCAGATTTTGTGGGTGTGTGTCTAAATAACATAAAAATAAAATGTGCATGAAGATGCAGTTTTCAAACTTTGCACTTGAATTTTATATATAAGCCTGTTTTAAAAAAAATAATTATTAAATCTGATGTTACTATCCACCTTTTAACATATTTTCACAAAATTCTTCACTGTTTTAGAATGCTTTTTGAGAACATTTTGACAGTTATGTTGCGAAATTAAGCGTTCACGCTGACATTTCTTTTTTGTGTTTTTGACAAAAAAATATAGAGCTTTTTTTTTCAATTAGTGAGCTGATTTTTATCTTTTTTTTCCTTTTAAGTTTTGTAAATAGTTCGGAGTATTATTGTGGTTTGCTAAAAGTATTAATTCAGTTTCATTCAATTTAAAACAGACCACTATGAAACTGAATTTAAATTCATTAAACTTGTGGATCCGTAAATTGATAGATTTTTCTTTTATAGATTTATAAATTCGAAATATTTTCTTATACCATAATTGGACGTTATTGTAGCAATAAAAATATTTCCAAAGACATTATTTAATAAAAAACAAAGTATTGCATATTATTTTCTGTATGACTATTGTATGCTCTAAGAGCGGGTCCGAAGCTAATCTGATCAATTTAATTATTTAAGTCCTTATATTAATTACAAACCTATGATCCACAATAAAGATATTGAAGTTGAAGTTTCTCTAATATGAAACGAGTGATTCTGATAATTTCTCTCAAGCGTTAAGTCCGACTCTGGACAATTGTGTTCCTAACTAGACAAAAATTTGGATTTTAATAATCAAACCACAATATCACTCCTCTCTCCTCCCGTCATTTCTCAATCTAACCTCTGAACCTTCGCTCCCACAGCCCTGAAACACTCGCCGTCGAAGAGAAAGAGCATCGCCAAGCCGTCAAGGCCGCAGGAGGAAATTGATACACCAGGTATGTTAGAAACCGTTGATTTTAGTAGTTTTACTTGTCTATGGATTTTTTTTCGAAGCGAGTTGACGATTATTAAAAAAAAAATGAACAATCGATGAGTTCTTTTTTGGTGAAGTTTGGTATACAATTTTTTTTTAAACCCGTATTAGATTTTTTTTTCTGTGAATAAAATGTTGACAGTTGTGTTGATGATTTTGATTTACATCAGTTAATAGTATGATCAAATAGTACTTGAAGCCTAAGATATGTTTATCGACAAAATGTCCCTAAATATGACACGCTACACTCAATCTACGTTTAGTCCTGCAACTTGCCCCTCAATAGTTTACAATGCATTCTTGTGACGCGAGATATGTTTTTGGACAATTTGACAGTGTCGCGCGTCAAGATGGGGGACATTTTGTCCTCTAATGTATCTCAGATTTAAAGCTAATTTGTATCCATTATAGACGTAAAATAATACCACGAAAATCAAAAGTTTTTTTTTAAATTTAATTGGTTTCTGACACTTTAATCGTCAACTCGATTAAAATCTAATATTAGTTTATTATTAACGATTACAATTATTTAAACAAAGTAGTTTCACCCCAACTTACCCTAACATTGAATGCGAATTATGTTGGTACCTATATATTATTATACATTTCAGTTTATTTTATCCCCCTCCCTTCCTTTTTCCGGTGTTTGTTACCCCCCGATGTTGTGAACCGTCCTACTTTTTCGTTTCCTTATCTTTGTAGTTTTTATTTTTCCATTTTTTTATACCGGCGTTTTGACGTTTTTACAACAAACAAAAAAAAAATGTGATGTGTTTTTTGTGCTAACGGTGATGGTGGTCAACATGTTCAAAGCATGGTTTGCCGACGGGGGAGCGAAATAAACTGAAATGTACCAAAAAAAAAAACGTCCAAAAAAAACAACTCGACAACCATTTTGACAAAGACGTTTTTTATCCAGGACGTATCTACATCGGCAGACCGATTAAAGATTACAACCCTGACCTCTTGAGGCAGTCGAGACTATCGCCTAGGTCTTCAATAAGATCGAGTATGAGCGATTTCACTGACACCACCATATCTACTTGGAATCAGAGGCATCCGAGTGTACAGCCGCCTACTGAGTACCCCTCCGTCCTATCTGACAGACTAAAAATAGACAGAGATAGGACATTCCCTAGACGTATAGAATTTGACACGTCCAATCTAACTCGAGATCCAGGCCCGTCATATAGCAATAACGTCTACAGAGCGTCGATTCAAGATAGAATGGACACTCTATCCGACCAACTGACGAAAGTCCTTAGCACAGGAGCTGGAAGCTCCCATATAAACGGCAGCCTAGCTGACAGTGGGATACAAACTGACAATACAAGCACCAGTGTACCACAAATATACGTAGAAGCAACCACCAACTTCCCTAAGAAAAAAGACGCGGCCGTAGACACAAGAAATGAGAACAATCTCCAAGATATACCCTTTATAGACGACGAAGATGAAGATGGTAAATGGAAAAAGCGTTCAAATATTTTAGAAAAACACAAAAGCACTTCTAATATACCAGCTAGAATCGACGAACTGAAAGAAGAATCGAACGAGCGACTAACAAACAGTTTGAACCGAGCCAAATCTCCGACGTTCGTAGAAAAATTCAAGAAATTCTTCATCGATATAGGTTTAGTAAAGACGGACAGCACTTTAGAACCTGAAACGTCAAACACGTTACCAAAAAGCCTGAGTTCCAGCTATAGAAAGTCAGCTACACCTAGTTTAGAAGCAAGAGAAACTGCGACGCTACCAAAAGACATGAGATTTCGTAAAGTACGATCAACACAAACTGTTTATATTAAACCAGAATCTCCAATCATGATGGAAAAGAGTCTACAGTTGTCAGAACATGTCTCCGTAGTACAACTGAACGGCGATGAGCATATACGGGATTCACAATCGAGAGAAGAATTCATAAAGGAAGTCGTCTACATCAGGAGCCTAGACAAAGCTGAGATATATTCTGGCAAAGACAGCGGGAGTACTATCATAGTCGTACCTCCAGCGGATTGAGGATAAAATATCGATAGTTTGGTAGAAACTACACAAAAATCGATAGATTTATCGATCGTCTCAAATATCGTCACTTACCTCTATCGTTAAATTTTGTTGATAGAGAAATTACTGTCCTAAGTTATTGTTAGAAAGCGTGTGTTTGTAAAATAGGGATGTTATGTTAGTCGATGAATGTAGTGAAGTGTATTTGTGTATCGATTTAGCGATTATTATCGAAGTAGTTCAGTTAAAAGACATAGTTCATAATAGCTTTGTGTTGTTAACGCTTATTATAGTACTTGTTTAATCGTTTATATCTTGATTTAGTATTTGCAAAGACAACCTTTGCTATTTTATATCGAGTATCGATAATATAATATTATATAAAGCAATAAATATTGACAACACACATTTATAATGTAACTACGTCAATATTTTAACTAAATAAAAAAAGCCTTTTCTTTGTGATATCGAGAAAAATAAATTAAATTCGATTAAGTCTCCAAAATGTATACATAAATGCTTATACATTTTGCAAAGTGAGAATTTTATATATTTATTTGAGATATTACCATACATTTAATGGTAAATCATATTTTTTTGACCTTTCTTCTTTTAAAATCGCTAAACTACCTTTTCGACTGAAAAATTAGATAAAAAAAAAAATCGAATTAAACAAAATCATAGTCGATTTGTTACCTACATATATTCCTAACTAGTGTTACTATGTTTAAAAAAAATGTAATATATTATGCAGTATTTTATTTCGAACGAATGTATGTGCGGTTGGGTTCTTTTTGAGGTCAAAGCAGGTTCTAACAAAGGTTCTGGTGCACTGTTTTACTATTTATTAAAAAGATTATCAAGTCTTAGTACATTGATCAAAAAAAGTTTTGAATCAGGAACTATAAGACCAAATGTTGTCGTTTTAAACCTTTAGCCACCCGCGCCGGATTAGTTACACGAGTGTTTTCGTGTCCCAGGGTCGTGTTTTTGCGACTGGGTACTCCATCTCGTTAAGAGATGGAGAATTTGATCGTAGATGTGTAACCATAGCGGAATAAACGCGAGAGTGTTTGTCGGATATATCCGACACAAGTGGTTAAAAGTTTAATAAAATATTGGCACGTCAGTAATATTTTTGACTGACTCGAGTATAACGCTGGACGTAAAAATAAGTGCCTTATGGTATACCAAATATTTAAAATGGTCTTTTCTAAAGCCTGGACAAGTAAAAAATCGCACTGAAAGTGTGGCGATTTTTCTAATGACTATATAAAATGGATGACACAATTATTTTGTATGTCTCATTTAATAACGATGTGAAATAATTATATTACGAACAGTTAAGGATGAAACTCTCATCCTTTACTGTTAGTTATACAGACAAAAAGAAAAAAATATGTACTATGCAAACATTCATAAAATTTAACCAATAATGCAGAAAAGATTTGAACTGTTGAATTTGAACTGAAAAAAAAATATGCTGATATGTGGTTAAGCAGTGGTTTCCCAACCTGTGGTTCGAAAGAGCTAAAATATGGTCCGCGAAAAGCGTAACAAACTGTTCAATTGAAAAGTCAAATAAATGCAAATTGGTTTAGATTTGTATAAAAAATTTTTGATTTCAAAGAACACAGGTGTGCTCCAGGTTTTGAATTAGATTTTTTTTTTAGTTGTTCTTATATTCCGTTCGCGTTAAGATTAGAAATTTGAACAAACCCTTTTTAAATGTGCGTTCAACCGATTTTGAATTTTTTTTAATTGCGTTGGTGGCATAACAAATGGCGGCTGCAGTAAATAGTTGGCATTGTAACCGCTTTTAATGCCATCCTTATGCCTACGGAATAGAAGTCAAAATCGGTTTGCTTAAATGTCCAATCTGAACGCGAATGGAGTATAGTTAAATTTACTTCAGGTCTATTGTGACAAATAATAAAAAATCCAAAGTGGTCCCAAATAGAGGTTGGGAACGTCTGTTGTAAAACGTTTGTATGAATTGATTATTATTATTATTTATTAGGTAAATATTATTTTTATTGTTTTATCGTAATTTACTTGTGGTGTCTGAGTTTTTTTTAACTCTTTAACTGCTTGTGTCGTATTTGTCCGACGAGTGTTCTCGTGTCCTATTCGTCAGGGTCGCTTGTTTGCGATGTGGTACTCAATCTTGTTTAGCTCTTCAATCCCCATAGGTGACAGAAGAGCTGACGAGATGACTACTTAATCGTGAATGTGCGACACTGGCGGAATAAACGCGAGAGTGTTTGTCGGATATATCCGACGAAGGCGGTTAAAAAGTTAATCCAATAAACCGGTTCCTAATTGGTTTAGGAGTGGAAAAATAAATATAATTAGGTACTGTTCAGGCTGTTATTCAGTTTACGAATGACAGAATGTGAATTGATTCCCCCACTAGTTTATGGTATTTCTTGTCTTAAAAGAAAATGTCACAAATTATACAAATGATTTTTTTAAAACTATTATTAATTGAGATTTCTTATTTGTCAGCAGTTTGAGTATTATAAAACCATTTGTCTTCCAAAATTTTAGTTTTATGGTACATTGAAGTTTTTTAATACTCTATCTCTCTCTAGTTAAACTGATTTATTTCTCCTCAAATTAATGTAATACAAAAAAATAGTATTTATATCTTGTCACAATTTAAATCCCAATATCACTCAATATTTTATTGTAGAGTTCCATCAAAGGCTCAGATACACTAGGGACAAAATGTCCCCCAACTTGACGCGTATCGCTAAATCCACGTGACATTGCAACGTTGTCCAGTGTCCCGCAACTTGCCCCTCAATATTTTACAACGCGTTTATTTATTTTTTAAACTTTATGTACATTGGTGGTACATAGGCGGACTAAATGCCACAATGCATTCTCTACCAGTCAACCATTGGGTTAAAAAAGACTACACAGTGGTAGGTGTACACAATAAATAAATAACAGATTTTTTAAATAGGATGTAGTATCGTTAAATGATCCGTTCATGTGACGCGAGACATGTTGGATAAATTGACAGCACTACGCGTCATGTTGGGGGACAGTTTGTCCCCTAGTGTATCTGAGACTATATTTTTATTAATAAAACAAGATGAGAAGACATTATTCTGTATAAATTAATAAGACACCCTTCACAATGTAATGAGATTAAATGATTGAATGTTAGTTAATTTTTTTAGTTTTAA
Source organism: Mythimna vitellina (assembly GCA_949316375.1). Taxonomy (NCBI): domain Eukaryota; kingdom Metazoa; phylum Arthropoda; class Insecta; order Lepidoptera; family Noctuidae; genus Mythimna; species Mythimna vitellina. The sequence continues at coordinate 5,516,600 of OX438711.1, read as the reverse complement.
GTGACTGATTTAACTTTTGTTCGCGACTGAAAATTAAATTTTAGAATTTTGAATTGAAAATATGAAAATTACAAAAAAAAAATAGTTTGACTTTTTGATCAATCGCAAACAAAAGTTTTGTCGTTTATTTAAAACTGGACCAGTGTAAGTTATAATATACTTGTTCGGTAGACTATTAAGTATATTGTATAACGCTTGAGCTGTTTGACCAAAATTTTATTATCATTTAATAAATGTGAATTTGTGGCTGGAACTTATTGGTTTTATTTTTTATCACTTCAGTATTGTAATATTATAGTCGATGTTATTAAAAGCCTCGCAACATTTTTCTGTGTTGATATGTCACACACGTTAGAACAGTGACCATTCACTGTTCTAACCTAACCTGCATGATCACTTCGTTCGCTCGCCATCGTGTTTTAATAGTCGCTATTCTAACCTGACCTAGTCCAGACGCGATTTTTCCGATCTACTCACGATTAGTTCATATTCGTACAGGCACTGTAAATTATGGAATATGTATGGTTATTATAGACAGTGCCTAATAGTTAGGTTACAAGTCAAAAGTCGCCAGGTCTATACAAGAATTCGTGTCGATTCTACACACGAACTGTGTAAACTGCTTTGGCGGTGACAAAAAAAGAATGTTTTCTGCGCTAGACACGACGCGTGAAGTTGCTATGGTGCGGTAGGGGGCGGGATAGATGTATTACTACTACTAGGACTATGATACATTTTCGTACCCAGATCCAACAAAATTCTTATCGTATACATGATGTGGTCATGGTCATATCTGCTGCAGACACAGTGATATTTTTATAAGACTACACGCTTTTTAAGGTATTCATGCATCAATGAAGTATATCTCCATGTGCAAGTAATTTAAATTAAAAAAAATAAATTAAAATAAGCTCTTTAAATCAATGTCAAAAATAGAATAGAACTTTTTTAAATTTGGAAACGCGCCAGTGTTGCCAAGTTCTGACTCTTTTTCCAAAATCGACTTTTATTTTTTATTAAATCTATTGGTTAAATAAATTATAATTGTAATTATTGCTCACGAATTTGACGTAATATTTTCACGCTATCAAACGGATAGGAGCAGGATCGAGTGGGGTCGCGAGCGTCAAAGCAGGTGAGACTGAATGTAGTATTGTGTTCTGTTGTTATGTGACAACTGTTGTTTTAATACTACAACGTTTAAAAATATGACAAATGTGAGAAATTAAAAGATATTACATTTCTTTGGGAAATGGAAATACAGAATGGAAAGTCAAAGCATTTTATTTCAAATAAACCATTTACAGGCACTTTTGAAATGTCAAGAAGTCAGTCAGTCAGAAAAAATGATGCTAATTGCGCATTCCAAAACGTAGATCTCTATGGAGAAGAATGTGCAAGAAACTCCATGGACACTCTTTTCAATCATGTTTTGTAATTACAAACGACTACCTCGACCGTATTGTGCTGAGCGTGAGAGTGTCATAAAATTATTCCTTCAGTAATTAGATAGCACGAGTGGAGTAGTGGTTGCGCGATTGGTTGATGCGCTACGTGTAGCGGGTTCGATTACTGCACGGAACTTATCGACGGGTGCAAAGTAAATAAAGTTATCTGCATTTTGCGATTTTCTGATAATTAGTATTAATGAGCAGTTATTTAGTAAAATTTTTTTCCAATAATATTGTTGAAAAAACAACCATCTTTTCTGCATTTTTGACACTTGAAAGATTATTTTCCATGTCTTAGAATATGAATATTTAGTAAGTTTCTGCAAATATCAGAAAATCACAAAATTGCAGATAACTTTATTTCCTTTGCACCCGTCAAAATATTTGTAATTCTTACATCTCTTGTGTATGTGAGCTTGTGACCCACAATACAGGGTGTATTCTTAGTGTGGGCCAAAGTTTTAATATAAAAAAGAGAAAATCTGAGTATGGATTTGATCCCATTTGAAGGCAATATGCTTGTCCCTTCTTACAAAATAACTACCTGTATTAATGATGGGAACTGTTAACAAATATACATTTTTGTTTAGTTCTTCGAGAAGTCAACTACAATTATTATGTCATGTTATGTAAAAATAACGTTAGGGGCCGTTCAAGTATTACGTCAGCAGATTTTTTGCAAATTTCAACTCCCCCCTCCCCCTTGTCAGTAAAAATAAACAAAGCTCTCTCCCCCCCCCATGCTTACGTAAACATTGGTACTTGCAAGCATTTGTCAATGTGTTGGTTTCGTTATTAATTTATTAGCAGTAGTTGTAAGTCTAGAAATAAGGAATAGGCTTGAAATAAAGGAAAAAAACAAACTTCATTTGAAATTTTGACATATTAATTCAAATTAAAAGTCCAAAGTTCATGATACACGAATCCATGACTCTAAATCTTCAATGACATTGGATATTTGCTGCTCAGTGATGTGTCTGCTCACTTTCTTGTGATTTAGAAACTTCGACATCGTTCTCTTAAAAAACTAAAAACAATATATTACTGCTGACGTAATCACCATCTAGACCCCCCATCCCCCATGTCATCAAAAATAAGCAAAGCAAAGACCCCCCCCCACCCCCCTGTGGTGCTTACGTAATACTTGAATGGTCCCTTATATAAAGTGGTAAAATATGTAAATAACAGTCTAAATATAAAACCGTTCTGTACTTTCATAACCCACGATATATTCTATGATTTTCTACTCACAAAATAAAGTACTTTCTACAATAAAATATAATATAAACAAAAAGTGTAGCAAGGAGTACACTTTTAAACCTCAAATTAATTATTAAATATTAAAATAAAAATTTGTATTAAACTGTTCACCCATTAATCGCTTGAATCAATCAAATTAAATATTCAGAATTCATTTACCTTTAACCGTCTACGTCGGATATATCCGACAAACAATCTCGCGTTTATTCCGTCGGGGTCGCATTTCCACGACCAAATACTCCATCTCGTCAGCTCTTCTGTCACATATGGGGATTGAAGAGCTAAACGAGATGGAGTACTCAGTCACAAACACACGACCCTGACGAATAGGACCGAAAACACTCGTCGAGGAAATCCGACGTAAGCGGTTACAAGGTTGAATCAATCAATCAATCAATCAATTGGCTAAATGTAGTTTTAAATTTATTTGCTGCTTTGTCGTCGGTGCCAATAATGTTGCTTGTGCTTAAACTGTCGAATCAATGAAATGGATTTCACGCGAGAAATATTATTCAAAATTTTTATTCACACTTTTAAATTTTTTTCGTCATCACATTCAGTTAAGCTACCAATGTGAAAGGTCTGAATCCCTTGCTACGCTTTTTGCTTCGTAAATAAAGGCTATTTAAAATCTTACCAGAAATGTAGTTTTTTTACTAATAAAAGATTCAATGCTCGAAACACAAATGTGAATTATTTGGTGGACATTTATTCTTTTAGCAGTAAAATTTCTACGTTTTTGGTAAAACTTTAAATTGTAGCCGTCAATAAACTCTAAAAAATATATAAAGAAACTTATGGTCATGTTATCTCTCCTTTTTCATGCTGCTGTGGCCTTATTGGAACTTTTTTCTTATTGGGTATACCATCAATCTTTGCTTTTCTTTTTACTCCCTAAATCTGCATGCTGTAATTTATTTTTAATATCTAATACATAAACTTGATGCACCAATAAAAAATACGTTATTTAAACGGTCAAGCTCCATCTAAAAAATATAAATTCAAACACGCCATTTTGGATATTTAACGATATTACGTAAAACCCGTCTGTAACTGTAACTACGCTTCCAATGATACACAAATCTTTTAATATTTTTAATGTTATTATCTGTTTTTTCTAATGTGCCAAATTTTTCGTTTATACATTTTATTATTGTGTATTTTGATTATTAATAAACCTATACAAAATTTTGAGCGTTTTTGTCGATCGCCAGTTTCTTTATCGGATGTGACAGCGCATATAACACCGATCTCGGTGACGTCACCGGTGTCGACCGCTGCTAAAGTCACTATGTCGTCGGCAAAGACGACAGTCGCCGTGTCAGAGCCCGACATCGCGTTCCCCGCCGTCTTGAAAGGCTCCCAAAAGCAGAGAGTCCCCCCTCCGGTCCCTCCGAGAGGGTCTCCTAAAGCTAAACGTGGAGGCGCCGCCTCCCAAGCGTCTAGCATCGATACGAAAGGTGATTATCCGAATTTAAACATTTCTGTGAGTGACATTCCTCTGCAGACACCCATCACTAGTAGTGATGATGATTTCTGCTTTTACGGGCATGATTTTAAGTTTAAAGAACCCACTGCATGTCGCATCCCACCGTCTGTATCTGAAAGTTCTGTTAAGATCACCAAATTAGTTGCTTCGAACTCTTTCCTAGACTTCGTAGAAGAGGCGGATAGTATCACGGAGAGATCTTATCCTGGTAAAGATTTGATTGCTCAAACATCAATGATGGCTAAGTTCAATATCGATAAAGTATTGAGAGAACATTTGGACTCGGGAGATTACGATGACACATCTCTTACTGAATCCAGTAGCGAGGAACGAATTGTCATTGAAGAAATTCGCGATAATGTTAAAGATGCAAGACCTAAACAACCAAAAAGTCCATCGCAGTTCGTCAAGGAAGTTGTGACCCAGATAGGTGATAAATTGACTGGAAAAACTCAAATAAACTTAGATTCTTCGGAAGAAAAAGTGAGTGTTCACAACGTTAAATCATCAGATCTGATATCGGCAGCTAGAACATTGCGAAAAGTAGCTCCAGCTGAGACAACCCATGTAAAACAAATTCCTAAAGTAGAAGAAAACCAAACGGAAGAAAAAATAGAAAAGAACGGCTCAAAATCGGGAATAATTGCTGGTATATCGAAAAAGCTAAACTTTACTCAATCTAAAAGAGACAAGAACCGCACGCATGAGAAAAAGCCTACACCAAAAGTAGAAATAAGAACATATCAACGCGGTATGACGAAAGACGAAGCTATATGTCACAAGAAGGCTAAAAGTAAAATCGATATGTTCCAAAAACATATATTTAAAGTTCAAACGGACTCAGACAGTTCAAGAAGAAGCTCTATATCTTCATCACAGGATAGTAAACAATCAGAAAAGAACATCGACACGCAGAGATTGGTCAAGGAAACTAAGAAAATGTTCGAGCCTATTGAATATACTCACGGCAGTCTGACATCGGTTGACAAAAAGCATTTCTCGTTAGCAACAACAGTTGTAAACCCAGTAGTTTCAAAGTCAATAAGTGGCAATGTACACGAGAAGATAAAACAGTTTTCCGAGACGCCATTAACAAAAACACCGAATAAGATACCGAGACAGAAAAAGAAGGGAAGTTTTAAGAAGAAGTCGGACAAGAGAAAAATGATAATCAAAATGAGGAAAGAATTTGAAGAGATGTTGTAGACGAAACTTAGGAATATTGACGAGAAACAATAGATAAAGTAATAAACTTATAAAAAGAAGAAAATAATGTCTTAATAATTGGAATAGAAAAGAACAAATTAATATTACAAGACAATAATTTAGAGAGTTGAATTGAAAACAAATATATATTAAGAAAGATGGATCTAAGATATATTTTGTTGAGGCTCAAAGCCATTCTAAATATTGTTGTTCTTAGTAAAGCATGTAGTTAGATTGTGTTGTGATCCGTTATGACTGCCATTTTTTCTATATTTACCGTTATAATTGCTCGGTCGTTGGATTTTCATATTTTATTAAATACCTTTTCTCCTTAACATAGTGCATCCTTTTTTAATAACTCATTGATTTTATCTATTTGTATGTATTTAGTTGCTACATTATCAATCACTTTAGTATATACTTTAGAATATATATCATTATATTTATCATGTAGCTTTTTTTCGTAGTTCTGGAACTGGCTTTCTCTTGTTGAAAGTAAATTGTAGTCTTTAATGGGTCGTCTGAGTAAAGAAACAACCTAATAGCATTATACAAACTAAAATGTTTGACTGTCGAAATCTCCTGGGAGTTTTTTTTGTCTGGAGACGTATATTTGCAATACTTTATGCTGGGCGAAGCTTCAAATGATATCTAAACAGTAGATATTTTCACTCTTTGAAGTTTTGTTAACAATGACAGAAGAAAAATAATACTTTATTACATCCTGACTTCAAACTCCTTAACTTCAATGTTTATTGAAAACAGTTTACTTAAAATTGCAGTTTCATGTATCACTGTAGAAATTAGAATACTTACGAGTTATTTCGCAAGTAATTTTGCAGTGAAAATATACTGCTACTCACTATTTTATAGCTAAAGCTAGCTTGTATATTTAAAGAAAAACTTTTTTACTATCCGTTAAACCAATTTTGACTATTGCGTTAGTGGCTTGACAAATGACGGTATTATTATATAGTAAATAGTTGGTATTGTAACCAATTTAATGCTTTTAATGCCATCCTTATGCCTACGAAATAGAAGTCAAAATCGGTTTCTGTAAATGTCTAACTTTCTTGCGAATAGAGGGTAGTATATTTGGAATTCCTTAGCATTTATTTGTACCATAGAAAACATTCAATTTATTTTAAACTAGCACCTTCGTAGCTGCACTTCTGTGGTAACAATTTTACCTTGAGCGGACCCAGCGTAAAGTTTCGATAGATTGTGAGACCTGCATATTATGGTTTTGTTACCACAGAACAGCGTTCATCAGAAGACCCTTCTAAAGTTTCACTAGCTAGAATTTGAAACAAACTAGGATTTAGTACCGCACCATTGACCACAATTCGGCTGAATGTAGAAATAGAATGAATATTTTGAATCACAAAACTGCTCACAGATGTAGATTATTTTGTAATTGATATTCTGACAAACCAACTTACATAAGCACTAATTTAACAGACACTTAACCATCTTTGGATTGTGACAAATACGTAGTAACAATATTTATATATGCTTTTACAATTACTGGAAATAAATAATTCCGACGCATCACAAATCAAACTTAATTTAAGAAATGTGATTGGCTTTTGAAACATTTTTTTTTCGTTCCAATATCTGAGCTTAAGCCTCATGAAGAAAAACAGCCATAATTACGGCCCTTGTCAAATTGTAGCCAATACCGTGGTCACAGTTGATTTTTTCAATATTACAAATGTTATACCCCTCAGTGTATCTTATATTGACGTAAATTCGAAGTGTCTATCTAAAAATTTACATAGCATATTGACCCCTTAAGCCTACTGTCCACGGTCGCGTTGCTTCACAGACGCGTATTCGTCTTTATACGCTTGGTGTCCGCCTGCTCACAGCTTACATATAAAACTATGAAACTGTCGACGGTATGGCGACGTCATACTCGCGTCGCTGCATGCAGGCTTCATGATGCTTGCTGTACCTCATATTAAACGTTGAGGATTACAACGAGCGAAAGGAAGTTTTTATTTTTGTAAAATTAAGAATTTCTTTGTCGTCTAACGGCATTGTCATAAATGATTGATGTCGTACACGTGTAATCGTGGACAGGGTTTAATACGCTGTGCCACTCGAGCTGCCTGGCGTATTTTTAAGCGTCTATGACGCTACGCATCCGTGAACGGTAAACCCAATAAAGTGATGCTCACATTTCTTGCGAGTTAAAAAAGGCGTGCTTGTTCAGTCCAATTTTATGCCAGTGTACTTGGAATCTAACCTAAATGCATATTCTATCAATATATCAACCAACACAAAAATCTACACCTGTGCTTACCATCAACTTTGATACCACTATCACCATGCGTACCTAATATTAGTCCCACACTCTTAAGACAAGTTATATTGCTAGTTCAAGTAGTAACGCTAGCTTACCACCAGGCGGCGCTCCGTTATCGTGTTGTTCGACGCCCCCACCACCCTTTGAAGAGGCGCCACCGCCGCGGACAAGTCGTACCAACTCTTCGTCTACGACGTCTTCAAGTGCCTCTGGGAGACGTAGGGGGGCTTCTAGCGCGGCTAGCGTGATGACCACGTCTTCTGCATCGTCTTTGGCATTAACGCCAGCCGCGTTGAGTAGTGCACGCAGTAATGATGCCAGGTAAAGTTATTTTTAATATTATTTATTGTAAATGTAACATTTTCTTTTTTTGTATTTTATGAAATAGTATTTTGTAAACTTGTGACAAGCGGTTGTCATGAACACGTAGAAATTTTAGATTTCTTTTTTATTTGGGCTTGCGGGTGATGATTAATGGGTAGCTCGCCCTTCGGTCCGAGCCCGAGTCGTCGACGGCGCGTAGTATTCCACGCGCGCCTCAAAGAGATGTCAGCAAAATCGTAGGGGCCCAGAAGGGCCGAAGCCTACTGGGGTGGGGGGGGAGCTACTCATTGCTCGTCGTAAACTTCATAAATCTCTCTAATGGCTTCAATACTGGTAGTTAGTCACTCAAAATTCATTATTAAGCCAATGGCATAGGCATAGGATCTCTAATATTTTAAATGATTTTTTATAATTAAATAACATAATCCCCGACCCCATATGTCTGTTTGTCTGTTCACGATAAACTCAAAAACTACTGAATGGATTATCATGCTATTGTCACCAATAGACAAACTGATTCATGACGAAGCTTTGAATGTATAACACGTGCATATTTTAGTAGAGATAGGCCAAGAAATTCAATGATTTGTAACTCCTGTGCGAAGCTGGGGCGGGTCGCTAGTCGTAGAGAAATGAGGATTCTTCTAATGGTTAACTAAGGGCGGAATTCACCAATAAAACTAATCGCGTTTGAACGTTTGGCTCGCATAATCGCATTTAGCCGCTGTCACTAGTGTCATTTGTAAAGATACAACAAAAGAAAAATACAGACAAGTGACACTAGTAACAGCGGCTAAACGCGATTATGCGAGCCAAACATTAAAACGCGATTAGTTTTATTGGTGAATTCCGCCCTAAGATGTATTGCAGAATGATGTCCGACAGGAGTCACGTGGTTTAATGGCTAGGAAGCCATTAAAACTCGAGACTACATTAAGATCATTCAACAACCAAAAGTCTTTGATGTAATATAGATGTGTTTTTTCAGTGTGTGCTGGACACCTCCCGCGTCTGTCGAAGGTTCCACTCCAACGTGGACGGAGGGCACGCCCAGCTTTACTGAGTCCAGTAGTAGTGAACAAGGTATGTTACTAAATTAGAACTTGGAAATATTGCATAAAGAGATTCTATATGTGAACATTTCATTTTTAAGAGTGATGCTCTTTCTCTATGTAAATAAGGTGTATAAAACAAAAACTGATAATTTTCTTGGAAGCAAAATAAGACATCATAGATTATAATAAAAATAAGTTTATTTTTGTACTTAAAAGCAAAAGCACAGAACATAACATAATTTAAGCCATGTTTTCGTATGAATAGTTCATTTTTTTACCATTAAAATATAGATGTACACATTCTAATGTTTTTGTAGTTTGTGGTAGCAAATATATCAAGTCAACCTTCTCGGCAAACTTCGCTGAGATAGTCAACACTACAATAAAATTTACAGCTCCATTTTAACGAGATCGCACTTGTTTCAATGATTCCACATATTGTCCAGTTGCGCAGACACTTGAGATACAAAACTACACCAATTTTACATCACAATATACACTAGGAATCAATTTGTGAATAGTTAAAACAGCTACTAAACCTTACTCGAAGAAGTCCTTATTCGTTTGGTGTTCCACAGGCTACCCAATAACTCCAGCACGGGGCGCCACGCCGTGCGACAGTCGCGAGGGTCGTCGCTCCCCGCGCCCCCCGGCACCGCCCGCGCGCGCCCTTCCTCCCACCACCATCAACTGTCTTACCAGCGAAGTGGTGAGTCATTGTTAAGCTGGCTGGTTGATTCAAAGGTGATTGGTTCGATTTTGGAGAGACGGATTGATTGATTCAAGTTTGATTGATTGATCAAGTTTTAGCTTTGATCTGCCACCTGTTTCTTGAACGATTACTAATACGACTAATCATAGTAGTTTACACGCGCTTGATAATTTATCACATTATATTTATGAAAACATTTTTTTTTTTAATTTATCATTAAAAGAAATTGTACTTAGTAAAACATTTTGGAAATAAGAACAACTAATACCACAATATAATAATAATATAAAGTAGCATGATAACCTTGTAAAAACAATAATATAGTATGCAGAATGAAAACAATAATAAAAAATAATAAAATTTTATTAAAATTATACAGTAATTCAGTGAATAGTTTTTCCTAAATCTTAATAAATTCTCAACGTGTACTATGCCTGAACTAAGTCATCATGTGTTTCAGGCGACAATGAATAGAAAATTTTAATTGTAAGTATAAAATAGATTAAAATAAATAATAGGCAATTCTAAATTAGTTGCATGATAATATTGGAAAACATGTTATATCATATTATAGCATGTATAAAGGCCAATGCAAACTATTGGCATGATTTACTTTTTTCTTTTCGCCAGAAATGAAACCTAGATTATATGTTAGAGGACAATAAGAATAATCAATAGCAAAAAAAACAGGTCTTTAAACCGTAACCGAACGAAGATACGTATAAAAGCATTGCTAGTATATTTTTGTCAGGCGTTACATATTATATATGTTGCAGTCAAAACTCTTAACCAGTCAAAAGTACTATTGACTAGCAAAATCAGTCAAGTGCTTTTGACCGTAAGCTTTAGTCAATAATACTTTTGACTAAAATAACAGTTAAAAGTACTTTTGCCCAATGGAGCCGGTTAAAAGTACTTTTGACTAAGTGGTTCTATCAAAAGTAGTTTTGACTGGTCGTATCAGTAAAACTCTTAAAAAGTTAAGGTGCTCGATAAAAATAACGACAAAGTTTACATGTGAAACCTTAATATTACTCATTATTAGTGGAGAAAGTGCTGATATTAGAACAAAAATGAGTGAGCATGCTTTTTGCAATGAATTTTAGCGATGGAGGATATGAAAGAAAAAAAATTTTTTAATCTTAAGTTTTTTTTTTTTTTTGTATTGATTGTAATGCCAAATTTTTCGTAATAAACGATTTCACGTTTAATAAATATCTTTTTTATTCACATCTAACGAGTTAATAGTGATTTTGACTGATGCTTTATTGCAGTTAAAACTACCTTTGACAAAGAGCGTCAGTCAAAAGTACTTTTAACCGCAAATTTGCAGTCAAAAGTACTAATAACCAATAATTTTCTGTCAAAACCACTTTTGACCAACCTGTTCAGTCAAAAGTACTTTTGACTAATTTTGCTAGTCAATAGTACTTTTGACTGGTTAAGAGTTTTGACTGCAACATATACATATCATTTACATTTTTAAATATTTCTTTAAAAAAAATACATTTAAGAATATAAAAAATCTGCCGGTAGCAGAAACAGAACAGGAAGGAACAGGGTCCAATCTACCGGTGTTTAGGGCTCCAGAAACGGGAACCTCGTCACAATGCGAGCGGTATCGAGGAGTACTGCCTTCTTTATCAGGCCCTTGATCCAACCGCGCAACGACAGCTTCGACAGGTGGTCGTCGAAGCTTTTGGCTATAAAGCCATTGGCGGTCACGACAATCGGCACAATGATAGCCGAGTCCACATTCCATATGTCGACAACCTCATGTGCTAAGTTGAGATATTTGGTTGGTTTCTCTTTCTCAGCTTTCACGAGATTCTCGTCGTGTGGAATGGTGACGTCGACTATCATTGTGCTGCGCGGTAATCGGTCTATCACCACTATATCCGACTTATTAACTACAATATTATTATTATATTTATAATATCACTGTTTTATAATTAAATAATCGGCTCGCAGATAAACCCTGAGAGGTTTTTGTTGTATGGCAATAATATAATTGTAATATAGAAGAAATAAAAAAAATCGTTTAAGAAACTGGCGGTTAGTATTCCTTTTTTATATTCTAAAAATGCAGTATACTTACTTGCTTTTTTTGTACAGCAAGTTGTAACTATCAATTTTCTTTTTTCAAATAGTTATAATGCGTCTCTCCAAAATTCTAGTTATTTTTCATTAATACAGGGCACTGGTAAGTAAATAATATCACAATGTTTGGTAATGGATTTAATAATATACTAACATCACTGACAACCATTTTACACGCTACAGCTTCATATACGATAAAAATGAACGGTATAAATGCTAATATATTTGGTACTTGACTTGGCGGTGGCACTACCGTGCACCCATGTTTTCGATTTCACTTAAATATTTTTTTTAAGTGGATTATTTAGTTTTCTATTTTATCGTTCATTTTAATTTAAGGTGGTGTTGCCAGAAATTATTTCTTCTATCTTTAAAAATAATTAACAGTAAAACCGCTTGCGTCGGATTAGTCCGACGAGTGTTTCTGCGACTGGTTACTCCATCTCGTTTAGCTCTTCAATCTCCATAGATGACAGAAGAGCAGACGAGATGTAGTATTTGGTCGTGGATGTGCGAACCTGGCGGAATAAATGCGAGAGTTTTTGTCGGATATATCCGACGTTGGCGGTTAAAAGGTCAAAATCTTAATCAATCATAATTCCGAAATATATTTTTTGCAGAATCTCGATATTTTTGATATTTTGTTTGATAACAATTTCTGGAACAACACAACGCGAACACGCTTACATAATACTTTATATTGTAACATATACTATGCATTATATATTTATTTAATTAGCGCATAAGCCATATTAATGAATGCCCTTTTTCTTTGGACGCTGCTTACGGTGGGTTCTAGTTGCATCTAAAAGAGAGAGTAGAAAAGGATTACAAATGATTAAAATATCAATAAACATATTTATAAACGCTTAAATCTCTGTTTTTACGACGCTAGCTTCCTAGGAACGTTTTTTGTCATGGCAATCACAATATTTAATAATAAAAAAAAAAGAAAAAACACAAAATTGGGTGCTTCCATTTTAAGGAATGCGAAAAAGGAACGCTTTTTTGAAAAAACAAAATGGCGCCGGAATGTCTTGTTTGATTCAAATAAAATTAAGCAATAATAGCTGTTGCGTGAATATTGGCTGGTAACTTTTTAAAACTAAGTGTTGCCGTTTGTATTGTTGAATAAAAAAAATATATCGTAAATGAAACGCTAGTTGAAACGAATGTTTTTCTAAATATTTAATAATTGCCAAAAAGAACGGACCCATTTTTTTAAAACAAAAAATGTTTTTAGACTATGTAACTTAGCTATTGTGTAGTAAGTAATAATTTTAATATAATTTTTGTATTTTGGGACTTATTTGATAGTAATTTGTGACAGCATAAAATCTGTAAAAAAATTAATTATATTTTTCCACAAATATTCTCTCCCGGTTTCTGGATAGATACTATTCACGTATCACAAAGTAATCGTAAGCCAGGTCGGTTCAGATCTTACTAGAACATCTCCAAAACTTGTGATTTTGAGTTAACATGAAAGCTGTGTCTCAGAGTAACCATCTTCTTACTAGATGGCGCTGAAATCAATATTTGTAAGTAAAGCGCTGCACTTAAGAGTGTCCAACCCGAGGTGCATATCCATACAACAGCTCCTATAGTACATACGCGTTAAGAATGCATTGAGTCATCATTGTCCGTTGGCCTAGGCCCGCCCCCTAACCAATCAAATCTTTCCAAATTACAAATTCAAGTTCACAATGACAGTTGAAGGCATTGTTTCGAACTCAACGGTTGTGTCCTGTCATATGTGTGATATGTGTGGTTTAAATTTTAAAAAATAAATACATTTCCAATTCGTAAAAATAAAAGTGGTTCGATAATTCATAGTGGGGAAAGAAAAGTAATTTACGTTGTTTTTAAGTAATATAATCTTTTAAAATATAATTTGTTTGAATTTAACACCACTGTGAATACACCTTTATCTTGCAGTTGCACTGAAGACTCACTGCATTCTTAACGCGAACGAACTTTACGTGATTATGAAGTTATTAGACAATTTTTCTAGATATTTTGGAAACATAAATGTTTGTGGATATTATCTAGGTTACTATTGAAATCAATACAAAAATCTGTGTAAATCTAATCCAGTAAAGATCTCTGAAAATCTGCTCTTTTAGCGTGAACTTTAAGCCCTTCATAATGTACTCATAAATTTAAAAAGTTAAGAAAATATACCTATAGAAACCTTCCACATTTAATCGAGATTCTGAATAACAAAATTTCTTAAAACTGTTACAAGTTAAAAAAAAAACACGTATTTCCTGGAAAAAGTTTTGTAACATATTCGAGTGAGGTAACATTTTTAATTGATATTTTAAGTAAATGCTTATTTCGAAATTTTTTAGTAAGATCTGGGATTGACGAATGTCGCTTTCATTTTGAGATCATTTTCATTTCAGAAATTGGTAGGAAACACCTGGCCACATTATCACGGTGCGCCTGACTCTGGTATTTTACCGCGTCGTACAGATATCGGTGCCGAGCCATGTCAAAAGGATTTACCGTACGATGTCGCGCCGTGTAAATAAATACACGACAAGGCAGCACTGAAAACCGTTCTCTTGCATTGACTGTGCAACTGTGTCGTGTTACGACGCGGTACCGTGCATCCGCTTATAACAGTTAATCTATATCTGTACGACGCAGTAACGTGTCGTATTGTAGTCTGACGCCCCACCGTTGTAATGTAACCAAACCCATAGTCCTTTCAAAACAATAATTTAAGTTTTAATAAAATGGTAATTACAGCTTTTACACGTGATAAACATGTAAAATAAAAAACTGTAATTCATATTTTAAATCCATTAAATAAGTCCCAAAATAAAGGTTTCGACTGACTTCATCTAATCATATTCAGCAATCGACTGATCTCGACACATTTTAGTGAAGTTAGCGATAAACAGGGTGTTATGATGAAACAAGTATGTGTGAATAACGTGATTATACGAATATCTATATAACACAACTACACACCCTGTGTTTCAATACCGGCTTACGATCGCTCAACGATTAAAAAAAAAAACTTCAATTTTAATCACTTGTCGTATCCAATACGACTATAGATTAAACTTTTCAAAAACCAATAAGACGCACATAATAAATACGGCGAAAACTATTTCGTAGATTTATTAATCTTTATCCAAAATTAAAGATTTCATAATAGGATCAATGCGTTAAAGAATAATATAACATCCATTAAAATTTAATAAAGCCGGTATTGCTCGTTGGTATTTCAACAACACATAGTCTAACAATTTAGTTTTTTTTTTGTAATTTTATGATCTGCAGACGAGAGTATGCGCGTCCAGTCGTCCGTAAGAAGTCATATCAATTCGTTGCTAAAGTACAAACTAAAAAGACAATTGAATCAAGACTTTTTTTTAATAACTGTCACGAGATCCAGTGCTACCAACACTAGTCGACCAAAAACTACTTCTTTCGTACTTATAAACTTCCGTTTAATGTATTGCTATTAATAAAATGAAGGTTGTCAGTTAACAAAAGCAATTCGTTGTTCGCTTTTGAAATACATATAATCCGCTTTCATGTGAGTGTAATAATATTTATGAAACTGTATAAGGTCTGTAAGTATTTTTACCAAAAAATAAAGTTATAAAATATTAATGTTAATACATTTCCGACGGCTTTAAAATATAACCATTTAATTGACCAGCTTATAGGCGAGGTTCAGGTCAAATATATGCATTATTTATATTAACAAATATTCGCAAAAATACATAATTACATCTTAATAGAAAATATAACAAAATTATAGTTATAAAACTGACCATTTTAATGAGTAGAATAGATTTGTTCGTTATATCCAAAATTGTAAAAGTGCTTACAGATCAAAATCTAAATTAAAACTTTTTTGTAAGAGGTGACCTTTCCTTAATAATTATTAATAAAAAAATAATTAATAATAAATGTGTTCATTGTAGGATCACTGGTACAGTACAAATTGTATATCGATTAGTATAGTAGTGTTTCAATTTAAATACACCTAATTTAATGTTAAAATTGACTTAAATGCATTACCTACTTACGTAGTAAACTTATTTTTAGTAGGGCATATAAATATGTGATATTCACATATTTTTATTTGAATTTTAACAATTTATTACAAAAGTTGCAAGAATCGACATGCTGAGATGAAAAATAAGAGAAAGTCAAAGACCGCTTTCTCTTTAGATAAAATTCTGGTTAAATTTCATTCCAGCGGCCATGACAAATATACAATCATCTCAAAACTGTTCTGACTACATACAAAGCATCTGATATAACAGAAGCCGGTAGGCGCAGGTGACAACCACACAATAACATTCAAAACTCAAGGATACAAGTAAAAATAAACAGCGAAAAAATAGCATAATTAACTTGTTAGTCAAAGATAATGACGTTACAGATTTTCCATTTCATGAAGTCATGTTAGTTACAATATGAACATTAGGTTTAATAAAAGTAACCAACTAAGACCTCGTGGGATGGTAGATCTAAATTTTTCTCTACTGGTCACCCTTACAAAAACGTATCTGGTGTGTATAAACTGTTACGTTTCTCGTCGTTGTTACTATATATCAATATAATGTATATTTTGTTGTTGTTAACTATTTAAAACGACCGACATGTAGAATAAACATTTGAAAAAAAATTGTTCTGAATATTTTTAATCCTTTTATGACCCAAGGTATACGAATAGAGTAGAGGAAAAATACTATAAAACATTTTTAGCCTTTAATGCTAAATTAGTTGAACCTCTCATCCAAAATATGCATTACGCGTATGTCATAACAAAACGGTAACCCTTTTTTTATTTACCGTAACAAATTTAATCATTTATAGTAGATATAGTCGACCGCACGTTGGAGGTGACACTTTGCCCTTGAGCTGGCTTAGCGCAGTGCAGAACTACAATAGATTAATCTGCTAACCTTTATTAGTTTTGTTACAACTGATGTGCGACCTACTATGCTTTTACTTGTCTTCAAATAGTCATATTATTAACACTTAGTAAGTAGAAAAAAAAACCATCTTGGACGGGTATAACAGTAGCTACAAGTATGTGATGTGCACAACATAAATACTTAAAAAAAGTTCTCTGTATGGAGCCGTAGTGTTTGTATTAATCTACTCCAATTATTCTTTTGAGGAACGTTTTAATACATAGTGCCCGTAACGTTAATTTAATTGCCTGTACTTAAATTTCTACCATTTAGTCTTACCATATTAAAAATACCTACTAAAATAGTAGAAATCATGCTTAAAGCTTACCCTTCCCTAAATTTATTTTTTAATGGATAACTGCTTGTAAAAGGTAAGAATTTTATACTGAACATTATATTTTATAAGTATGGTTTATAAGTCAATGGTAAATTATAAATAACTAAGTAACACTGTATTTCAAAAGATATTTTAGATCAAATTCTGTGACATTTATCTAAATCCATTTCGAAATATAAAAATCATCTTTGTTTTAAGTAATTTTATAATTTCCCTACGACTTCACTAACATGGAATTAACGCTAACTAAAATTCATTAAACTTAGTAATAGTTAATGAATAAAAACACTAAACTAGATACACAGGAGTACTTTGTTTTTATTACATAAATGAAAAGGTCTCATCATAATGCCACAACATCTTACAAGCAATTTACACATGACTCATCAAGATTATCTTCCTCCTTTTTACAATTATTTATTTATTTATTAGAGTCATTATTATATTACAATATAATATTTAGAAAAATAACACAGTTAATAAAAATCATTAACATTACAATGGAGGTATTGCAAATCAACCGTCATCTCAAAATGAATCTGTAAACTAAATAACTAAAAAATAAGTTGGTTCGATTCATTGGTCGCTAAAATTAGCAGATATTTAGACAAAACTTAAATCGAAAAAAAAAGAATTAATTTTTTCATAATAATTTCTACATACACTGATTATAATTTTTCATAACAGGTGGAAATAACGCACTTAAGATCTGAAACTTCAAGAATAACAATATCAAGTTATGAAATACACACAGATGCAGACGAGGAAGAACCATGTTAGATAAGTGTATTAAGCGGCTATTTTTGTACAAATTTATTGCAGCATAATTATACGAAAAAAAAAACAATCTTAGCAGAGTTATACAAAGCTGACTTGATTAAAATTATATTGCAATAAATTCCTACAAAAAAAAAAAAAAACTATATCCTGCTATTATCTATACTATTAAAATGTGACTGTTACGACGCTTAATGAAAACGTTCAAATCAGTATTTTAATATTGGTGCTTTACCAATAAAAGATGGCTACTGGAGATCTATATTAATTTAATTAATGGTACATGTACTTAAAGGAATCTCTTTGTCTTAATAAAACGTAATATAGTGACTACAGAGTCCACAATATATGAATACGATAACCATAATAGGTACCTATGAAATTGCCGTTTTTAAAACGGGTTTCTTTGAAGCGTTATATCTTTGGATTGACTTGCAATTATGAGTTCAAATAAACTCTATATTAATGGTACATTATTCTTTTTTCGATATTTATTTGTTTCTTTGTGTTTTTTATTTTCTGTAATATCGCAGTACTTGTAACCATTTTTTTGTATGAAATCTAAGAAATCTCGCATTATTTTGTAATATGAGTTCTACCGTGGACACAATGTGTCTCATACAATATTGATGATGTATACGGACTTAAAACTGCTAATGAATGGGATGTCTATTTTTGTTTCAATCACTTTCACATGGGAAATTTTATCTCACGAATAACTGTTCTTCTCAAGGCGGCTATAAGACAAAAATTCCAAAACGAAAGCTATTAAACCATGAAGACAGAGTTCTTTTATTAGAGGAAAGTCGTAGGTAAACTGCATTAATATTGCTGGCCCTTTGAAATGCATAGTTTCTACGTTGGAACTCTTAATATTTATTAGCTTTCATGGTTATAAGTAATGCGATATTACAGAAAATACAAAACCCAAAGAAACCAATAAACATCTAATTTCGAAAAAAGAATAACGTACCTTTAATATAAAGTCTATTTGAACTTATTATTCCAAGTCATCCAAGGATATAACACTTCAAAGCAACCTGTTTTAAAAAACGGAAACTTCATAGGTAAAGATCTATTATACGGCCTTCTAAACCAGTACTTTTATAAAAAAAATGAACACTTCGATCTCCAGTTAATATAGAAAGCCAACTTAAAACGTTTCTTAAAACCCCATGTATCCAAATATTCTGAAAACATGTTAATGTTGCCATCTTTATAGTAATTATATCAATAAAATTATATTAACCGATGTATTATTATTAGAATAAGAATCTACCCACTGCCATTGTTGTTAATTTTAATGTTAAAGAGAATAAAATATGAATGGCATCTAAAAATTACGTGTAGTACCTGATATGACAACTGATTTATAAAGCAGTAAGAATGTATTATTATACTCCAGTCAGATTAATAAATTAAATCAAAATATACTGAAATTATTAGCTTATCTCATTAAATCTCAATTACATTAGAATATTATGAATTTAAATTGAACAATTTATACACTTTCTTAATAAAATATAGAATCTATTACAAAATTAAAACAAAGGTGCCATTCATAAATGCCTAAAATAATTTACGTTAGTTAGTATAAAAATACAGTAATTCTATTATTTGAATGATGAAGGCGCAAAACAGTTTTTACTCTTTACTTATTATTTATAACTCCAAATCAGTATTTTTTAATCTCATATTCTAGGCAACTATATTTTCTTACCTATGTCATATAATACACTAGTGAGCTAGGTTCGTAGCCAATCATATACTTTTTACTTTTTTCTCGTCATCGACGTGACCCACAGCCTGACTTTGCCTGCTGATAAGCACTGGTTTCCCTTTTTTCTTGTGCGAATCTCCACGTACCTCTCCCTCATCCAGGGTCGACTCTAGGTGGCAAAATGTGTTGATACCTGACATCGGTCCGTTGTTGTCTTACTACAGGGCTAAGCCTTCTTCCCATTAACCGAGAGACTTCTAGTAAACTTCTTCAGGTAAACTTATAGGTAGTGAAAAAAAAATTCAGTAATTTTTGAAAGACTTCTGCTGTTGGACATAGTCTGATCTAAGTATTGCCACAATGACCGGTCCTATTAGTCTCGCATCTTTGGAGGTAAGCGGGACATCATCACGTCGGGGTCACCAGTTTGTAGGTAAGCGGAATAGAGAGTAAAGTCCGCAAACCTCGGTTGAAAATGATAGATGATTTTTGGGCTGTTCTATATGTCCTAATCGCGCGTAGAAGTTTAATTGCGCGATGCAGGATTAGTTCTTATGTGACGCCATAGATGTCGCTACACATCCATTGGTTTCCCGCTACCCTGACCAGGTCGTCAGTCTACCTTGTGAAGAACATTCCAACGCTACATCTTCCTGGTATTCTAATACCTTTCGGCCCCATCAACCATCCGTTCTACGAACAATGTGCCCTACCCACTGCAACTTAAGTTTGTATGATTCTTATACTTTGACTTATTGCTCTCAAGCAGCTCATGTTGAAGATAAAAATATGTCAGCCAATTAGTAAGGATCTGTCCGCAAGTGGTGCGCAAAATCAAAGCATATAAATTTAATTCGTGGAGGCTCCATTTTACCTTACCTAGCCACTAGTGTGTCTTAGCTGTAATTTAGTTAAATTCGATATTTTGGTTTTTTGAGATGTTAAGTTATTATATTACAATAAAATGTTATAATGATTACATTAACTATTTATACTTTTCAGATAGATGTATTTAGAGGCTTTCTGCTCAATCAAATATTTCTGAATATTTTTTTCCTCTTATTTATAAAGATCTGTTTGATTAATAAAAATAAAATTAGTTTATTTGCACCAAATATGAAGGATGCAAATAAAGATGCAAATCTAGTTTCTGAGTTCTCGTTGAGCTATATAACATCTTTTAATCAAATTTAAGATAATATAAATGGTTATTTCGAGTAGAGGCCAATAATCCATTAGCTCAATTAAAAGAAGAGAATTTCACCTGTCTAATTTTATCAAGTTTTATTTTCGTTTTTTTTTCTTTTGATAGACTGATTATATCTTAGATCTGATTTTTTATTTTATTTTTTAAAACGAAAATCTGTTTTTACAAATCCTTTAATAACATTTGATAAGGTAATAATTCTTTTATTTTAATTTTTAAGTAGACAATCTAATTTTATCTTTAGTAAATTATTGTAATCATGTTCATTTTATTTTTTTCCATTTTTTTTTATTTCTTATCATTTTATAATATCATTTCAGTTATAACATTTACGCTTAAATGATTATAATATTTATTTGAATAACACATAAATGTATGGTACAAAAGAGAAACGTATATGTTTGGATGTGTTTATTATCGTGTTTTGAAGCTTGTAGCTAGTGTTGTGGTAGTGTCTATGTTTGGAAATGAAATGTTCAATATGAGACATTTTCACTGAGATAAAAGTCTCAAAATATCTAAACAAAAAACTTTTGTAACTTTTGCTTGCCGGCTCTGTCCCTTCTCAGACCCCCAAAGGTCTAAATTACAAAATATTCAAAGGAATGGCAAACATTAAAAAAATACCTTCTCTTAGGCACGCGCTTTTATATTTTACAAGCTCGCGCTTCCTCCACTGTCATAGGGTGCCAAACTAGAATATAATATGTTCCACTGAACAAGAATATATTATGCATGTGACTTAGATCCAATGGACCCTGCAGCTTATTCTGATGTAGTTAGGGGAAGCTGGACCTCAGGGCTATACACTCATGCTAAAACAGGAGTGGACTCAACTGCTACTGGGTCCTTGTATCAGATGAGACTATACGCTGCCCCTGGAGCTATATTCGCAGCAAATGCAAAACAATCATCTCCATCACTATAATAATAAAATAATATGTCACAGACTATATTATATTCCAGTTTCGCACCCTACGGTCCTTATTAACTAAGATAACACTAACCCTTTACCAATACTATTCCAAGACAGAGCCAAGTACGTCAGCCTCTACTTCATAAGTAACACAAATTTACATAAAACGTGATTGAAATGTCATATTCTAAAATATTATAATGTTTCTATGCAGATAATGGACAAACCATAATTATGCACGGTCACATATTAGACTTTCACATGTTAATATATTAATGTCTTAGAGATCGTCTAGCCAGAGCTATCGTTTTCGCGGGTACTAAAGCTTCGTTCTCATTTGTGACTTCATTCTGCTTGAATCTATATCCACCCAATACTTAGAGTAGGTCTCTTTAATAGCACGCTACTTTATCCGTTCTTGTGCCTCCCGTATTCAACCCTTGACTGCAACCTTGACCAGCTCATCGGAACACCTGGTCCGTGGTCTGTCTACGATCATATGGCCAGTTTTAGTCTCAACTCTAAACATTGACCATTTAGTTAACGAACATAATTCCACGGTACAAGCTATGCTTAATATGGTAACATTATTTGTGTATTTTCTTATGAGACCTCGGATTAGTTGGCTATATGACAATAGATTAATTTTTCTGTGCATATTTTGCAACGATGAAATTGTCTAGTTCTTCAAAGGTCATAAATTTGGAATCAACTTACACATCGTGTATCACATCATTTTTAACCGCATAATCAGCTAACTTTTCAATTTGTACGATCCCTAATAGCTGACATTACGTTTTCACCTTCGTGATGAAGAAAGGCAACTTTGGCTTTGATATTTTAATGTTGTGGAAAATTTAATCAACAATTCAGAATCATTTTTCTAGCCTTTACCCATGAATGTGGGGAATAGATTGCAGTCTAACCGAATGGAGATGTTACAATTATTTTGCAGTTGTACGGTTCTCTCGTCGTATCATATCAGTTTTTAGAAAATAAGTTCCTAATATACTATATGGTAATGGTACCTAAAGCATGTGAAAATCTACTGTGTAATTGTATTGTACTCCAGCTCAGTGTAACATAAGCTAGTATTAAGTGTTCCTGTTCTAATCTATACACACTGTGTAGCATATTTTAGAGATATTAAGAACAATTAAATACATTCTATTGAGACACTCAACAATAAACGTATTTCATTGTATTAAGAAATGATAAAACAAATCAATCTTATGTGCAGACTACACATATCTCATGCCATAAATTGTGCTATGCCATAAATTGTGCTATACCATTGTGGATGGAAAATTTTGGTTAAATGTAATTTATAAAACAACAATTCAAATAATTTGAAAGTTGTTATAAAATTATAACTATTGTATGTTGCAGCACACTATCGTTTAGAAAATGTACGATAAAAACGTACATAAATAAAAACTTGAAAAATAATTCTTATTCAACGTTCGACGCAGCTATTTACGATGTTCTTGTAAAATATTCTTTATTTTTCTTTAAGAAATAGTAAAGCTATATTTCTTTTAAACCTTAAATACATTTAACGCGTATACGACATTTGATTAATAAATGAATACTTTTGTCGTCCAGATTAATTAATCGTATGTTATAATCAGAGGTCGGAATTAGGTAGAGTTATTCATGTACTTGCATCGAAATGTTGATATTAATATGGGATCTTAACTGAATTTCTAAAATCTAGATAAAACAAAGATAATTAACATACAATTTTTATTAGTATTTTTCATTGAAAAAGATCTCTCTACGTCAACTGAGGTAAGGTTAACAAATTTATACACTTCCTCCTCCTCGTCATTAATGCAGGAAGAATTTTTTTCTACTATATTTCTGAAAGTGTCTTAAAAAAAATTCAGCTCTTTAAAATTAATATCGGGCATTTTATTCTTTCGCTGTATAAAATCAGCGTAAGTACATGTATAACTCTACCTAATTCCGACCTCTGGTTAAAATTATATGTATTAACTTAAATCAAAATAAAATATTCAATCCATTTCAGTTATTCCACCGATATAATAAATGTTTACTAGAATTAAGTAAGATGCCATCATATTTAGCTTACATAAACACAAGAATTTAATCTAAAATAAAACCGGACAAGTGCGAGCCGGACTCGCGCACTGAGGGTTCCATACAAACTTACCTATAAAAACAGTTCAATTCACAGACCACGTCAGCTCTTTCGAAATTCCCTTGGCCCTAGTGGGTATCAGCCCTACTGGGCCCTCTATGGTTTTGCTGATATCTCATTGAGGCGCGCGTGTACGACTTAGGCTCAGTCCTTACCAGAAGACGATAATCTTTAAGTCAAGAGTGAATAGGTTACTTCTAGGTAAGCGCGTTCCATCGTCGACCGCATCATCGCTTTCCATCAGGTGAGATGGCGGTCAAGCGCGAACCTATCAAAAATAAAAAAAGACCGCCGACCAGCGAGCTACCCATTGCTCGTCGTCCACAAGCCCAATACATAACTACATCTCTGTGAAATTTCAGTCACATACTTTCTAGCCATATTATGTGTCCATCCTTTATTTCTTTTTCATCATTGTACTTTTTTTTCAGTAACGTAATTTATTTATTTTTTATAAATTAAAATGTAATAAAAATTAATCAAATAAGTAAAAACCTGATTACTTTATCATTTCTTTAACATAATTATTAGAAGACAAAGTCCCCCACCGCGTATTTCTGTCTGTCTGTTCGCGATAAACTCAAAAAACTACTGAACCAATAGACAGAGTGATTCATGAGAAAGGTTTAAATGTATGTTAGTCACCGGAAAATTGCAAACGCCGTCAGATTGAAAACTCTTTTTTTTTAAATAAGAAACGTTTATTTTGGAAACTAATGAATTTGGATGTGTTTTATGTTATATAAAACGATTTTTTCATAATATATCGATTTATTGCAATCAGATGGAGTTTACAATTTTCCGGTGACATGTATAATATATAATAAAGAAAAGCCGACACTTCAAAGATTTGTAACACCTGTTCGAAACAGGGATGGGTCGCCAGTCTTTATCATAAATATTGTAAGCTAATATTGATATCATCATTGAATAATAATTGTTGTTGAATAATATAATTGTACAAAACGTTTGTATCTTGTTGAACTTTGCTAGTGCTGTACCATGTTTATCGATAAATGTATTTGTATTATCCTGTGTACTTATCTGTATATCGCGAGAGATATTTGAATTAAATGTGTATTTCCAAAATGTCTTTTTTCTTTTATTTAAATGAATGGAGTAATCAAATTTCCACTTAAACATAACTATACAAGGTGTTAAAAAATTAACTTTAAGAATTTCGAGGGGACATTGTACTCCTCATTACGAACAACTTTTACTATGGGACCAAACCTGAAATAGCGAAAAAAAAAAATCTGCTGCTCCATACATTTTGACGAGTTATGCGAACATAAACGTAAGGAACAGCTGATTTTTTTTTCGCGACTTCAGGTTTGTTCCCATAGTAAAAGTTGTTCATAATGAGGAGTATAATGTCCCCTCGAAATTCTTAAAGTTAATTTTTTATTGTTCCTATTGGTTAATAAAATTGGGCCAAGTTTTCAAATCAGACTTTACTGTGAGTAATTGAATTCTAAAAATTTTTTTTCAGAAAAACTACCTTACACATAAGGGTTTTTTTCTTTCTGACATAAACTATATTTTCACACTACGTGAAAATTCCACATTTACAAACTGCAGACTCAAAGCAATATGAACCTATACTTTTAGGCACAAAAGTTCACTTTTATTCACAATCGTCCGGCACTTAAGTCTTTTTGTGTTAACCACTGGTGATTGGTGATCTAAGGTAAGCTGGGAGTGTTTATGTTGCATGGATTTATGTTTTTTTTTATGTTATTGTACTGTTCAAATGCTTTAATTATTTGATTTTGTTACTAAGTTTAAGGTAAGCCAGGTTTTCGTTTTGTATACAGGTACCTAACATTACTATTTTGTTATTTAAACTTAATATTATAAAGAGGAAAGATATGATTTTTTTTTTGTTTTATATTACGATTTATCTCAAAAACTACTGGACCGATTTAAAAAAAACTTTCACCGTTAGAAAGCTACATTTTCACTGAGTAACATAGGCATATGTTTGCTATTTCTACACGGGCGAAGCCGCTGGTAAAAGCTAGTTTTAGAAGATAGAGCGCGTCTGCCCGCGACGAGTGCCCGCGCGGATCACCGCAACAGAGCACTTTTGTATGGGACCGCGCGGGCGCCCGCTTAACGCAGCGTCGGCCCTAAGAAAGAAAGAAAGAAAACAAAAAACGTTTATTCGTACCTCACACAAACAGTAGAATTACTTAAGAACGAAAAAAAAAAGTCTAAGAATGATTGCGTGTATATTAATAAGTCAGGTTTTTAATCGATAAAAGTAATTTTTAGAGGCTTCAAATTTTTTTTCTATCGCACTTAATTTGCTGTATTATGTTTTGAATAGGTAAACTATCTTTCATTTAAGGTGAATGTTCCGCTGGCCTGTTCATACATTTTTCGTTCGAACTATACTCCGTACATAGACACTTTTTGCTCAAAACGAATCACTTTATCACTTTTCTACAATGAAATAGTTCCGCGTGTAACTTTTTGGTAAATAATTTGCATTATATATTGAGAAAAACAGTCTAGAAAACCGGGCAAAATTAGACATTTTGTTTACTAGTGTGAGTGCGATTTGACAACCAAGCTTGCCGCCATGAATGCGATAGATTATAATACTTAACGCTAGATGGCGTGCAACCGATATTGTAAATTTGAAAAATCTTTACTAAATTTATAATAATGGTTTCCATTAAAAAAAGCATTATAATAACGTAAAACTAACTATCATAAACGAAAACATAAAACATTGTTGTTGTCAAATATTGTTAGCGTTAGTTATTATTATTGTTACTAGCAACAATTTCGTCAAACGAAACCTACGAGAAACAAAACGCGACGTTGCCGTACTTCCTAGTTCCTTCCTACTTGACCCTTTGACCCGTAATGTTTCTAAGAAAAACCGTTGCCAAACTTCGTTCGATTCGATAATTCGGTTGACTTGTAATAAAATACATTTTGAAGCTCTAGGCTAGCAGTGATAGGTTTTACGCGCGGAATTTCTTGTATGTTTTGAATTTTATGCATTTTCATAGATTCGAACAAATATTTCTTGTATGTATTTCATTCCAATTTAATGTAATTATAGCAATGTATTGTAGTAAAAGTTGCATAGACGCAATTTTATTTTAAAATAAAAGTAGGTACCAATCTTTCGGTGGTATTAGCAAGTCGGCCCGTGAGTTTAGCTGGCTATTTATTACAAACTAAAATCTTCTCATAGAAATCACCAATCGATATTATTAACTGATTCGTTAAGTTATACTTAATTAATATCAAGTATATAATTTTTTTTTTTACTTTATAATATATTATCTATCATATGTAAATCAAATTTATAAGTCGCTTTAAATATATATATTTCCTGTCATATTCTTTTTTCAGATTAGTAATACAAATAGTTATCGATGGACAAACAAACATTAGTTTTACTTGGTATGTACCAAGTAAAACTATATCGCGTCATAATGTGCATTCCGTTACATATAATTATGGATTATGATTTATTATTTATGGTTGTTCTGCAGGGATTTATCCCCACTAGATATTATTTTCTTAATTGTCAATCAATATTATATCAAAATTATTTGGGTAAGTAAAATTTTACTGCTATAATTTTCTCAAAATGCGAATGTAATTTTGAACGTAATTTGGAACGTCAATATTTGTAATACTCTGTATTATCTACGGACATTACTTTGCATGACATGAGATTGCATTTCGAACGAATTCCGAATTTATAAAAGTACCTAACATATTCACATATATACATATATTGTCTTGTATATCATTTGTTTTTGTGTATTTCAGTTTAGGTTTACATCTTGGTTCCTACTGTCTGATGCTGCGAGAAAGATAGCGTACCAAACGCCACGAATATTCAGGCGTCCGTAAATTGACATAAAGAGTGAAAAGCGCATTCAAACGATTATATGGTGACTGAACTGCAAGGACTATTATTGCAATGTCAATGGAACTGAAAACAAGGAAGGAAACTTCGTAGAAGATCTAAAAAAAGGATGCTCCAGAAGTGTGGGCACTGATTTATGCCACCAATGAAAAAATTGCCTTGAAGGCAGGCCTTTTGTCAAATGAGACGACAAATGTGGCAGAAAACTTTATGAGCGTAATAAATAAAATCAGCTGAGGAAAACGAATTAATCTAGGTAAAGGGGGATCGTACCAACGTGTTCATGTGGCAGGTAAATACTATATACATTTACTTTTCTATTAGAGCAAACAGAAGTTGGAACCAAAAAGAAATGTTATGTTTACCAGTACTGTTTCCTTATACTTATATTGTACATAACATACATATAATTTCTATCTATTTTTTTCATATTTTCTAGTAAAATTATATTTTATTTTCAGGGCTATCGCTTGCTACTGGACACAAATGGTATAAGACTGCATGGAAAAAGCAGACCACACAGAGTCCAGGAACACATTTAAAAAAATACATAGAGCGAAAGGAACAGAGCAGAATACGATAAGATTTGTCAACACTCAAACAATTTTTTGTTCGAAGAGAAAAAAACACAAACCAGACAAGAATTATGGACCTGAACCGAGTGATCCAATTGATATTGATGAACTACAATTGAGAATATGGTGTGAAGAATGGTTAGCAGAATTAATAAAATTTATAATTCTATTGCATGTCCACTATATTTTAGCATGATAATTACTCTTACTATAATATTAAATTTATTTCAGGTTCAAGGATGAATGCGTGTCAGTAACATGGATAAATGCTACTTCAAATGTTTTATTTCAGTCAATGAACCTTAGACAGTTATAGAAGTTTGTCGAGATAATGAATTTATCAGCAATATGATGCCAAAGCCATTAGACTTTTTAAAATACTGTATTCTGCCAGAAATCATTTTGAACCATGGTCAAAAAAATGTGAAATGTATAGATATGAAAGGTACACTAAATTATTACTCTTTTTTATTTATTTCATAATTTCCATAAATTTCAATCTATATTAATTTTTTCTTGTGGAAAATTGTTCTTCAACATCCACATAAAAAGTTACACACAAAATATACTAAGTATAGTCATTTTCTTTTGCAGCAGCTGTTAAGTGGTGGTTTTCCGGACAAGAACTTCAGGATCAAATGATTGTTTTAATTGTATGTTTAGAATCTACATTATCAATGTTTACAATCATAGAGTGAATGAAAAGAACTTTGTAGCTTTTTTATTTCCTTTACAATTAAAACAATACTTTAGCAGATATGTATAACCATTTGTTAGTTATGTTTAAGTTTTACAAGAATAAAAATGTGATTATGGATGCTTAGATATTATCAAACATTTTTCCACCTTCTTGGTTGCAATCTCTTATTCTAATTTGTGTTTTAAATTTGTTGTCTTGTTTATGAAATAGAGTTTCTAGCGTTTGTCTTGTACTGGTGTGTAATTAATTTTGAAAAAGATTGTTTTTTAGTAAATGGTCATGTATCAAGCATTTATGTCTCTATAATTACTTGTAATAATTGTTAGTTGGAATATGTTATTTTAAATAATGTAATAAAAGGTAATAAAATAAAACTGTCTTATAATGCATTCTTGACATTCATTTGATTCACAAAATTAGAGGTCAATTAAATAGTTTACACCTGAAATACCGCCTTTTATTTTTATAATATAATCATAACAGGTACTCCCCCAGACATAATTATAATTTCTACAGAAACCAGGCTTATAACTTTTAAATGCACGCCATCTAGTGGTAATTTTGTTAGATTTTAAAGTAGTCGTTCGTGTCTATGTGTGTGTAAACGATACTATAAGCAGAGTTGGATATTAGTATTTCGAAAAATGGCGAATCAGATGGGTTTTGAGACTATAATTTGACTAACTTCGATAAAGTGGAATGTCCGATTTACGCTGTACTATTTCTGTGACTTAATATTGTTTCAATTACACTCAAAACAAAATAAAACTGAAAATGTTGACTTCAGCGCCATCTAGCGGGAAAATGGCCACGAACAACCCGTAGCAATCACCTTAACCTAAAGAATAACATTTATTTTTCTGATTCTGTTTACGTGGATCATTAAAACTCGCGATTAGCTGCTGTAGGCAATTGACGCGCCGTGAATTAACTGCAAATGACAATCGTTTTGTTTACCACTGAATAACTGACTGCGAAGTTAGGTTAGGTTAGATTTATGTGGATTATATTTTTAAGGTCATAGTCAGTAACATAATGTTAACTATATGTTTAGTGTTCAGAAATAAATGTTTGCTTTGTACAAAACTTTAATTTGTAACACTTCATACTTTCAGACTCGGCTGTAAGAAGACGGATGCAGTCCTAACTTCATGCCAAAGGAAATTATCTCTTATTTTATATTGTTTAAAGCATTTTATTAAATGCTGCTCCTATTCTTAGCATTTATATTTTAGCTCAATTTTACACAATGTATACCAAAAATTATTCTGAAGACTTGTGTATACGTATCCAAAGCTAATGGTGGATCTGAACGTGAGGTGAGTGTACAGTAGCGAATCTATGTGACTGAGGGGGTGAGGGGTGGGGTACTGTGTAGTGCGTAGCTAACTTCACACCCGCCACTATGGTAGCACACACGTGGCAATTTACTTGCGCAAGTTAAGACTTGTACACAAGTATACTGTAATGCGATATTTGTACAAGCGTACTTGAACAGTCTGTGGTCAAATAACGTGTATTTGTGCAAGTCTACACATGCGCAAGTAAATCGCTACGTTTGTTTCAGCCCTTGCCCAGAGTGAAAACGCGGTGACTCAGGCGGGTGCAGTCGTTGTTAGATGACCACAGCGATTCGTTGTAGTGGTCATTGGAGGTGAAATGTATTTCCTCAGGGTGGTTTCGTGGGGTAAAAGAATAGAATATCGCTCGCTAGCTCGCCCTGTCCATTTCTTGGTAGACGCCCGCCATTTGGGTTTGTCCATTAATCACGTAAGGCTCCAAAGGGTTCGGAGAAAATCACAAAATATCGCAAGTGGTAGGGGGAAGGGGTTCGTAAAATCAAGGGGAAGGGTTTCGAAAAAATCACAAAATATCACAAGGCGTAGAGGGGATTGGGTTCAACAAAATCACAAAATGTTGCAAGGTGTAGAGGGTATAATGGGTTTGAATAAATCACGACATATCACAAGCATGCTAAAACGTCAGCATGGACGCGACATGCCGTTTTATAGTGTTTGATACTTCGCGCCCGCCTTAGCACCTGCGTAATCTCTTCACCCTGGCCATAGCCTGACGCTTACTGTACTTACTTAATTATTTTAGCGTTTTTTTAAGAATTGAATGATCTTTAATAATACTTATATTAGTTACTACAATGTTTGTAATATTTTCGCCATTTTGCTATGTTACAAAATGACAGAAAATAAAAGCGTTAGGAGACTAGCTAAGGCATTTTACGCGCTGCCAAAAGAGGGTGTAATTATAGACTCACACATAACTGAACTATAAAGTGAAGATTAGAACCGAACTATTTCCGTCCAAGTCGTTTCCAAGCACGTCATTTTACGTAGATATACTGGAACTTCTATATTACCGTCCATTCATTATCTGGCGAGCCTTTTTGCGACCATTTTGGAATCGGCTTCAAGCCCAACTGCATGCAACTGAGTTTCACTGTACCTGCAGGTATTTTATATGGAACTACTATTTAAAGTGATTGGTTCCAGTCGTATGTGAACAGCCCTACCCAGACAGCCTCTAAAGTATATAGGGTGAAAACTTGAAACTTGCCCTGGTTTTTACACAAAGAAAACACTCCTTTTTTTAAAGATGGTTGAGATTGTTGCGTAACATTTAGTGATTTTAGAGTAAATTTTTGAAGTGCGCCAAAATCACTAGTTTAACGAATTCGAAAATGGAACAGATCTTTTCTTTTTAAATACTTCGATCCTGTTTTTAATATGGATCAATAAAGTCATTGGGACGATTTAGGTTTGGGCACTAGAAAATCGCAAAAAAAAAACCGGGAAACACTACAAAATATAGTTTTTTTTTTAATTGTCCGGGTGTTTTTTTAGAGAATTTTTTTTTCAGAATATTTATTTTATTCGCAATTACTCAAAAATATAGTTAGTTTCGGAGCAGTGGTGGCCGAGTGGTAACGGCCCCAACTTACGAGTAGTAGGTTGCGGATTCAAACCTAGCCAGGCGCATTTATTATGTAATTTATTTCATCACCACAGCTCTAAAAACGGTGAAGGAAAACATCGTGAGGAAATCGGCATGTCCTAGAACCAAAAAATTCGAAGACATGTGACATCCACCAACCCGCACTGGGCCCGCGTGGTGGATTACGGTCCATTCCCCCTTCCCTCTCCTAAAGAGTAGGCCTGAGTCCCAACAGTGGGAACATTATAAGGCCGACTATGCTATGCTATATAGTTAGTTTCATAAGAATGTTTTCTCGTAGTATACACACTAATGGCAGGTAGCCACCACATGTATACCCGGGCAACCAGGCCTGCTTCAACTTTACACTCTATAATAAAGCAAATATTTTTTAAACGCCACATAGCATCGATATTGCAGCGATATCAATGTTTTAATGTGAATTTATTAATCGTAAAATTATAATCGAATATTTTATACGAATATTATAATAATATTCATATATCTCAATATTAAATAGTGAATTATGTAGCTCAACACAAACGTAATAAATATTAGTTTAGTAATACAGCAAAAAGCACTATAGTTGTTGCGTTCTAGTATGGCATTACCGGTCATTGACCTACATTTATTATCATTCTTGTACGCTGCACAGGCGGAGCAATCTTCATCCTCGAGTTTCGGTAAATGTCAGCGTCTATATTTTGCATGTAATTTTAAGCAACCGTTAAAAATGTTTTGAAATGTTGGTTGTCGCATCAACTTAAGTTGCTACGTGTGTGGAGTGCCTTAAATAAAGTAACTAAGCCGCGACATCTATCATGAATGATCCCCAACTTTTTTAATTAATGTAAAGTTATAGGCACTCGGTTACACAAAAATTGTTAATTGTTCGTGTTCCTGAAAAGAGTTTGGAGCAATATGGTACGGAGATTAAAAAAAACGCCGCTGCGTTCAGAGGTCTCCTATAAAAATACCTACAACATTGAAATGGTGAACGCCACTTGAATCCGCTGAATGCGAGAAGCAAGGTACTTCTCGATGTTGCGACGTCGCTGTATTTTACCACCGTAACCGAAATCGTTCAACAGGAATTGTAGCCTCTGAGTTACCATTATTATCCCTCTGATTTATAATATCTTGGCCGAGACGCTCTTTCTAAGTAGAAATTGATTGCATCTCTGCTTACCATCAGGTGGGATCGCAGTCAAGCACTGGTTTATATCGATTAAAAGAAAAAATGGACCCAAAAATCCTACATAAAATCGAAACATAACAAAACCTACAATAAAATTAGTCTGCTTGAGTTCTTGATATAACTATAAACTTGTGGAGTTACCATGACGTTTAAAGTAAGATTGTTTTATTTTTATTCCATTGTGGGTAAGAGATGGCGCTAGACAACCTGTATAGCTCTGTCTCTTACCAACACTGAAATAAGAATGAAACAATCTTACTTTTAACATCATGGTAACACACCTGACCTCATGTCGGACTGCAGTCCTTGCAATGACTAATCCAGTTAGGCACTCCGCTGACGGATCAACGTTATTTCCGAGTTGCGGTAACAGGCAACTCGCAATATTTAAACTTAATATTGCGCAATATTACTGTCGACGATACATCAACAATATCCATTCAAATTACTACATCTAACAATTGCCAAATATGTGCCACTTGTTTTAAATTAGTTTCTACAACTTAGGGAAGGGACTGAACCGCCTTTTAGTCCCTTCTTGTTCCCTGCAGCCATTTACGCTAATTTTGCTCAATGTCAATCACATCATTTGGAAAATTAATCCGTTTTGTTGCTGCAGCTATGCAACCCTTGAGATGTATAATGTTGGTGGTTTTATCAACTAAAATTGGTCAGTCTCTAGTAGAATTTATGTCTTAAGTGATTTCTTTGATCTTAAATTTTCTAGTGATCCAATGTATTTAGTTTTATTTTGTATTTTTTTTTATATATCATTTGTATTGTGGTTTTAATAAAATATTGTTTTTACAAAACGTGCTTTTCATTTGCAATTATCGATAAATCGGTAAAAATGAATAGAAAAGCAGGGGTGAATAGAAACAAAACTTTGCTTTTAATCGGCTTCTAATGAAGCATCGACTTTTTAGAATAACAATTCATGAATAAATTGATTGAAATGCTGAAAAAAATAATCAAATATCGTGAAAATACTCTCTGAAGTTTTGTTTCTATTCACCCCTGAGTTTCTATTTACTCCGTTTTACGGTACTATAATCCTGTTCACAGATTTAGAGCACAAACACAAAACTGCGATGCGATGTCGCATCGTAAAAATCTACGCATGACGCATCGCAAGAAGTTGCGAATTGCGAAAAAAAACGATGCTTCGCCGCACAAAATCGCATCGCAGTTTTGTGTGGGAGCCCGTAATCGAAATATTCTACTATGAATGAATGCAGAATCTCGATTATAGTAAATCAGAAAACTGAAAACATTACTTGAACGTACATAGCTAAAAATAACAATAAAAACTGTAATTACTGATTTTTTCAGAGATATTCTCATGTGAATATAAAGCCTATTAACTCTAGCCTTGAAGACACCTAAATTATAATCGGACTGGAAAACCGCAACAGGCAAGGAAAGGAAAGGAAAGGCGTGCGAAGAGGCTAATTGGGGATCCAGAATTGGTTAAGTCCAATCTGCAAAGCCTCGAGCACAGGCGCAGGTTAGCCAGCCTATCGCTATTTTACAAGTTAAATTTTGGTGAGTGTGCGCGGGAATTGCATAACTTGATTCCGCCATCTCCTTTCTACCATCGGACAACCCGACGTACGGCGACTATCCACCCTTACGTTGCTGAAACTTCAACGGTCCGGACTAAGCGTTTCGCTTTGTCAATGTAAGGGTGGACACTCGCCGTACGTCGGGTTGTCCGATGGTAGACAGGTGATGGCAGAATCAACTGGAAAATGCACCCTGTAAAATACCGAAAGGCTGGCTTCGCCTATATTTCTGTATTTAATAGATGTACTTAATAACAAAAATATAAGTCTGTCATGAGTTGGGAGGATGCAAAACATCCTTTGATTTTTTCAAATGAAAATTAATAAATACACGGACAGCACTGCAGACGCGCGACCACCAGCGAAATTATGTCTGATCAGCCGGGCTGACGCATGAATTTTTTTTTCGGTTGGAAAATTATCTTATGACATCCCCCGCTCTTGGGCGGAGCGCAAGATAATGCCAGACTATTACTGACTAAAAACCCACTCCTGTTCCTTCGTTGCCGTTCGTACCGGGGTCGAGTCTTCCTTTCAGAATCAGACCCTTGGCCCCAGCAGGCTTCGACCCTGCTGGGCCCCTACAGTTGCTGACATCTCCTTGAGGCGCGCGTGAAACAGTACGCGCCATCGACGACGGCTGACGCATGACTGCGGTGGAAGTAGGTTTGGAGGTATGGCGGAACAGAGAGTTTTGGAGGTATGTGGAACAGAGAGTAAAGTCCCGCAAACCTCCGTTGAAAAGGGAGGATCCTCCGGCCAGACGGGATGTTATGTCTGGTGGGCTGCAACTGCCCGATAGATGATTTCGGGCCGTTCTATGTGTTCTAATCGCGCGGAGAACTTTGCTTGCGCGATTCAGGATTTTCTTATGTGACGCGATAGATGTCGCTACAGAGTAAAGTCCCGCAAACCTCCGTTGAAAAGGGAGGATCCTCCGGCCAGACGGGTGTTATGTCTGGTGGGCTGCAACTGCCCGGTAGATGATTTCGGGCTGTTCTATATGTTCTAATCGCGCGGAGAACTTTGATTGCGCGATTCAGGATTAGTTCTTATGTGACGCGATAGATGTCGCTACATAGGAAAATAATGGCATTTTTAAAAGCATCTGGGGTGCCAATAGAAGTATCTGGTGTTCAAACCAGCTTTTTGATCAATTTATTTGGACACGAGTGGTTCGAATTTGTGTGCGTGTGGTGTGAGGGCCCGTTTGTTAAAACTCTTTGAATTGAAAATATGCTTAAGACTAGCTTTTGCCCGCGACTTCGTCCTCATAGAAGTCGAAATATTTTCTATTACATTTTTGATTGATTTCTTTAATTATATATTAATTACTCATTGGCCGCGACTTCGTTCGCGTAGAAATTGGAAATATTTGAGAGGAAGGCTGTTTAAGATGCATCACACCATTTGCTTTACTGGACCTGTCAAAACTGCGACACTGATCACATTATTGCGAAGAAATTTAACCCCGAGTCTGGTTCCTCTAGTTTTTGGAGAAAAATAATTGCCGTAACCATTTCAAATTGAGCGGATGTAAGGGAAGGCCACGCGGAGTAAGTGAATTCAGTGAAGGTAATATACCGCTCTTCTTGATCCATTCCGCATTATCAATGGAAATTAGTTGATGCTGGTCTCCTCGCTACTATTTCTAGCTGCGAATATTGCCTTTTGACAAATCCACCTGTTGTCTTAATTTTCTATCTTTGACTGGCCTGTTGGTCTAGTGGTTATTGGTCCTGACTGCTATGCCGGAGGTCGTGAGTTCGATTCCCACCCAGGACAAATGTTTGTGTGATGAGCACGATCATTTTTTCTGTGTCTGGATGTAATTTATCTATATATGTACCTATGTACTTAGAAATATATAACTATGTTATCAGTTGTCTAGTACCCATAACACAAGCTCTGCTTAGCTTGGGACTAGATGGCGTTGTGTTATAGTTGTGGAATATTATCTATTCAGAAAAAAAGTTGTTTTTATTTTCACAATAAGGTACTTTCCAGTCTCCTATAGTAACCCGCACTGGGCTCGCGTGGTGGATTACAGCCCTGTCCCTCTTCTAGAGAGGAGGCCCGAGTCCCAACAGTGGAAACATTATAAGGCCGACTATGCTATGCTACGCAGTCTCCTATTAAGTGATTTTGAAAGACTATTTGTACTACACCCGCTCAAATAAGCACTCAGTAGAATTGTGATGTGGTGGGCGAATTTCCATAGCGAGGAAGTTCTTAAAGAGAGTTTTAACAAACGGGCCCTCACACCACACGCATACTCGAAGTGTGATACCGGGTCCTTTGAGCTACCCGTAAAGTACCTAAGAAGTTTGCTGAAAGCGACAATTGAGTTACATATGAGCAAGTACGGCTTCCTGACGTTTCGAGTGAGTGTGAACCTAGGCTCAGTGTGTCCAAAGCTTTAAATTTTATAAAGATAAAATGAAA
The DNA here is from genome assembly GCA_949316375.1 of Mythimna vitellina. Taxonomy (NCBI): domain Eukaryota; kingdom Metazoa; phylum Arthropoda; class Insecta; order Lepidoptera; family Noctuidae; genus Mythimna; species Mythimna vitellina. Next base: position 5,479,286 of record OX438711.1, on the reverse strand, counting down.
CGCAAAACATAAAAAACAATAACTGTATTTTCCAAAAATAAGAACCTAAACAATCTACACAGATTCCCATATAAGACAATAAATATATCAATCAAATTATCTCTTGATAGCCATCATAATAATATTTTTTTTACAAACAGTCTTGTATGTGTTATTCGCCATAGCTTCATAATTCGCCTGAATTTCTTGTTCTCTGTCATACACAAACTTTGGTAATTTCGCCACTAAATGTTCTCCTTTATCCGAAAACGCCTTCTCGGCATAAATCTCCAAAACGGCTTTTTTCGCTTCATAAGACTGCAAAATGTCTGAAGCGTTCTTCTTTGTCTGTATGTCTTTCCTCTCGTCCTTTGCTCTCTTATTGCCGGTCGATAATCGAGTTGAGTGACCACTGAGTAAAACGATTTTTTCTTCGTCTGATATACTAAGAATTGCGTTTCTGTTGCGCTTCCTCATTTCACATTCCCTGACATGGCATCTTTCAGGAGATATCGACTTCCTCATACTGAACTGTGTAGAATCTACATTTAGAATTCCCGATTCTGCTTTTGTGTCATCTCCAAAGTTAAAACTGCCGCGTATACCAGGCCTAATAGTGCTGTGTACTGATAGGTTGGTGCTATTAATTTTGCTCGTTAAGTATCTAGAATTTTGTGTATGTACATCGACAAATTCTGTTGTTTTGTAATCAATTTGCGTGTAATCCGATTCTCTTTTTAAATCGCAAGTGATTTCTTCGCTTTTCTTACTTATTTGCTTATTGCCGCCGCAGCAGCAGCCGCCTCCGTCGCCTATTCTTGAAGCAAGTTTTAATCTTGCAGCAAGTGTACTGCACATGCACCCTCCTCCTCCTTTCTTGGATTCGGCCTCTGATGACAACACATCTACACTGCGGACGCTGTTACTGCAATCACTATTGTTTTCCCCCGTGGGGTACACAACTTGTCTGTTAATTGTCACTTCTGAAAGCACTGTTTTACTCTCCATTTTATAGTAGTTATTCATGCTGTCAGTATCTCTAAAATAGTTGGGTTTCAAGGATGCGTAAGTGACGTCCTTAGCGAGATCGCTTCCCTTTACTTTAGAATCATCGTGTTCACTGCTGTCGGAAGTTAATATAACTTTTAGCATATCTTTTAGTTTTTTCATTCGTGTCTTGTTCTTGTATTTAGTATCATGTACTTCAGCCATCACGTGTTTTAACATTTCTTTCTTTTCTTCCATTGTCTGAGGTTTGGCGAATGAGTCTAAACTCAATGATTTCTTTATTTCTGGCAGCGTGTCTGGTTCGTCAGTATCCGTGGTAGACATGAATGTATCATACTTTTTACTAGGTCGTTTCTCCGTATCTGTCTCGGTATCATACTTCGGCGGCTCAACTTGTCTATCTGTATCTGTTTCTTCCGTGTCGTATTTAATTGGTTTCTCTGTATCTGTATCCTCATTATATTCATATTTGTGGTCTGTCAGTTGTGTGTCCGTTGTTTCATCTGCGTTATCGGGAATGTCTTTAATACTAATGTATTTTTGGCTTGGGAACGACTTCGCTTCAGTATCTTCACTCTTTTCATCCTCAGTAATGCATCTACACACGGAAGGTTCGGAAGAGCCCATTAAAATTGCCTTTCCGATTTCATTTGCTGGTTCGCTCATTATTTCCACGCTCCTGTTACTGTGCATGCTGCTGTGGACATGCATACTTTTATCAGTATGCACACTCTTGTTAATATGCACGCTCTTCTTAGTGTGAGCGCTCTGGTCAGTATGCACGCTCTTGTTAGTATGGACGCTCTTGTTAGTGTGCACGCTCTTGTTAGTTAACATGCTCTTGTTAGTGAGCATGCTTTTGTTAGTTAGCACGCTTCTGTTGATAGGTGTACTTCTGTTAATGTTCAGGTTTCTGTTGCTGTGCACGCTCGTGTTGTTCGCGATAGTGTTATCAACTGAAGTTGTTAGGTCCACAGTAGCTCTATGAACTGAAAAAGCATTCTCATCGTGAAAAATATCACTGTACCCAGTGGAAACTGTGTGGAACTTAGCAGATATCTTCTTAGAAAAGTCGTTGTAGTTCTCGTTTTGTAGGTTCACGGATTTCTTCTTCTTTGATTTAGATTTAAAGTTCTTTATAACTATGCGTATGTTGATATCGTTCTTTTGATCTGAATGATCAGCAGCTTTTTCATTTTCATTTTTTACTACGAAAACTTCTTGTTTTGATCGTTTTAATGGCTCTTTGGGTTCGTTGTTACCTTCATTGACTTTTTCACCATCGTTTGCTATATCGATTTCAGTTGTTTTTTCTCCTTGCGTGACTTTCAGTTTAAATTGAATTTCTATTAGATTTGCTATACTAGCATCGCTTGCTACTTCCTCTACTTCTTTTTGTTTGTCTTTGTCTGCTCCTATGGCTTGAGTAGAGTTATTTGTAGTTACTCTGCGTACTTCCGATGCTTTGTACATTTCACCTAATAAGGAAGGTCGACTACTACAGCCTGCATGTTGAAGTCTGTAATCTTTTCTCTCAAATAAAGTACAACCGCCTTCATCTTGTACTTTTATATTAAGACCTTCTCTTATCTCTTCTGTACTTGGTGTTTCTTTTTTCAGTCGTATGGTAATTTTTTCATGGGAATTCAAACTTATGAAGCCGTCATTATTATCTTCGCCTTCCCAAGCTAGACAATCTTTTGAACACGTATTTTTCTTAGGTTTCATTTTGAGGAAAAGCCCGGCTAATCTTGATCTGCTTTTGCTTGCACCTGGGCATGGGGAACATGCTTTGATACATGGTTCCGCGGGCGGTGGAGCACGGGGTGGCGGAGGGCACTGCATCCCAGGTATCTTGGTCAAACAGGGTAGCCGTGGTGACCCCTGATAATTTGGACAACTTGGCTTGCAATCTATCTTTTTCACTGATGGTACCGTTTCACATGACATTTTAGGCATCATTGAACAATCTTTCTTACACTGTCCATAATAATCATCATTGATAAGTGATGTAGTTGACGACCGATTAGAGAACTGATTTTTGTTTGGCCATGGGTAGTCATCATTGAAATCACTACATGGTGATGTTTGGCATTGATCTGGTTTCTTAGGCTTGGGTTCAGGTTTCGGCGGACAGGGGTGAATGGGCGAGTAATAAAAGGGCGCATCAGGACGGAGCGAGTTATACGAAAGCGATGTCATCGAATGCTGGCACGCTAGTGATCTACAGAAAGGTTGCTCACAAGGCTGTGGTTTGCATGGGGATGAACCTGATTTTTGGGTCGACACCTTTTTGGACGAAAATAATTTCGCACGGAGGCTACTCGATGTTTTTTTGCAAGGTGGGGGAAGAGAAGGACATCGATCAGGGTCGGTGCAACACGTTGCAGGCGATGCAGGGCAGGACGGGGGAGCCATAGGGCAGGGCTTATTTGATTTGCTGCAAGGTGTTTGTGGTGGTGTGTTTGGACACGTCTTGAGACAAGGAGGTGGGCTGGTCGGTGGACCAGGTGGAGTAGTCGGAGGACAAGGTGGTGGGGGCTTTGGTGGGCAATTTGTCGGTGCACAAGGAGGTGTGTTAGGGCACGGAGGGGGCGGCGTCATTGGAGGTGGGACCGGAGGTGGTGGTTCTTTTGGTTCGCACGGACAAGGTTGTGGTTTTGGACAAGGAGGTGTGTGAGGACAAGGAGGAGGCGGTTTCGAAGGCATCATTGGCGGACAGCTGCACGTTTGTTTTGGTGGACAAGGCTGTACTACTTGTGGTGGGCAAATTTTCGGGAGTGCTGAGAGAGGTGGGGGTCCTGGTGGTGGGGGTCTTGGGGGTGGTGGGCTCAAAGGTACTACTCGTGAAGGTGGTGGGCAAGGAGGCGGTAGGCAAGGAGGCGGTGGGGGTGGTTGCATACACCGTGGTGGAGGTGGTGGGCTTGGAAGGCAAGGCGGAGTGTGAGGACACGATGGTGGTGGCACTGGTGACTTAGGTGGACACGAAACAATGTGAATGTGTGGGCATGATGGATGCGAAGGACAACGTATTGGCCTCATGTAGTAACAAGGTGGAGGGGGGGATGATTTATTGCAACAAGGCGGACTGGATGGTGGACTTCTTACTGGTGATGGTGGCTTGCAACCAGGCCCTGGAGGAGGTGGACAAGACGTTGGCTTACCGCAGCAAGGTGCAGGGGCTTGCACACGGGGTGGTTGTTTCGGCGGACATGGTGGAGAATGGGGGCAGGCTCGTGGCTTTCTTGGTGGACACGGGGGAGAATGGGGACAAACTGGTGGCTTTTTCGGAGAACCGACACATGGTGGCGAAGGAGGACAAACTTTCGGTTTAGGTGGAGAAGGAATACAAGGTGGTGAAGCGGGTGGAGACTGCCTGACTGGTTTAGGTGGACACCGCGGAGGACTTGGTGGGCACCGTGGAGGACTTGGTGGGCACCGCGGAGGACTTGGTGGGCACCGCGGAGGACTAGCGATCCTGCGAGGTGGGCTCGGAGGACAAGAGGGAGGCGGCTTCGACTCTGATGATGGACAGAGTTTTGGCGTAGGCGGGCACGTTGGCGGCTTCTCGCAAGACTGTTTAGACGCAGAGCAAGGTGGCTTCTTCATTTTTTCACATGAATCCCTACAAGGGGGGCGTGGGATCTCACCGGATGGCCTCGGATTCACTTTCGCGTGCTTAGCACAGCAGCCTCCGGTACTACCACCACCTTTAAATGCCAGAATACTTTCTGGCATCTTACTTTTTAACTGCCGCGCTAGATATTCGTTCATTGTATCACAGTCAGGCAGGGACACATGCTTCTCTCTCCCCCCTCTTTTGCGTCTGCTTGGCTTAGACTCTACTGGTCTGCAGCAAGACTTCTTTAGCTTCGGGCATTCAATTAGCGGCGAAGTGCCACCCTTACCTTCAAACTCACCGCCTTTACTCTCATTATCGCATTTACTCTCAAAACTCGGTGAACTTGACGGTTGTAAAAAGTCCGGATTCGGGCCCACCCATTTGGACTTAGCACTCATTGCGTAAATCTTTCTTCTTTTAAAAACTTCGATGGAATCCTTGGGAAGTACTCTTTTATCTGGGTTATCATCTTTTCCACTTTTTTTCGATTTGTTTAACTCTGCTTTATCTTGTCTATATTGGCATTGGCTGCAAGAAGACGCGCCACACGATGAGACCATGGCTGACGTTTGGAATTCTTCGAAAATATTGGGACAGGATTTTGTTCCATCTCCCTGGTTGTGGTAACTAGTTCTGGAGTGTTCTGAGCAGCACTTTAGCTGTGAATCACTGACGCACCAGGAGTATAGGTCAATGCCCAGAGGCGTCCAGTGACGGTAGTATTCTTGTAAGTAGCTCTCAGCAAATTCGCACTTCTTGGTGTGAGGCCTCAGAAGGTTGTGTTCTGATTCTTCGTCTGAAAAGTCATCTTGGATCTTCAAGCTGCAAATAGTAAAATATAGTATAAACAAACATCCTGCAATATGGCCGGAAGCTGCTGCTTACCATGACGTGTTAAAATGTCTGCGAGCGAGCGAGATAAAAGGATGGAACTATACACCTTATATAGCTCAATCCCTTTAACAACAAGCAACAGTTTAGGTCATTAAATGAATCACGTTAAGAGGTCGTAATAGGGCCTCTAGTATGTTATAAAATAATTCTATATGTTTTGAAGACCTTCAACAAGAAATGTAAACTCAATTCAAAATAAAAAAGAATGAGGTTAAAGATTAGTACACTCATTCAAATAAAGGATATTTGAAAAATAGGCTACAATATGCTTTAGAGTACTATCTTCTCTCATATACCAACATAAAAATAAATGTACACTCACATTGGCTTCCGTATTTGGCTCAAATCTCGATGCGTGATGATTCCGACACCGATGACATCGCATCTTTTGGGTATGTAGACATTACTGCCTTGCACCACCACGTCTCGATGCGTCGGCTTCTTAGTCGTCGACTCTAATACTTTCGAAACACATTTCTTACTTTCCTTCACACTGACAGTTACTTTTATCTTATTTTGTTTGTGATCTATGTTTAAGTTACGAGTTGGTTTATCCTTCTTCAAATCACTGCCTGTTTCATATTCAACAATTTTAAAAACCTCTTCGTCGCTCGATTGATTATTAGTACGTTTATTGACTTCATCACAGCTAGAATCAATAAAGAATCCTTTTGGTATATCAATCCTTAGATATTCTGAACTTTCTTGCTTATTCGGTTTGCGGAAATTTTTTGAATGCAATACAACCTCTATTTTATGTGAGAACGCTTTAGATTTATCTATAAACCATTTCTGATCTGATATTCGTACTTCCATATTATCATTCCTGTCATCATCTGATTTACATGTAAGTTGTGGTTTTAGCTGCTTAACTGGCTTCGGTTTGTCTGTTATAGTTTTTGGGATCATCCAAGCTTCTATGTTTTGTCGCATGAAGTTTACATGTTGTCTTGTATAAGATTTGTATGAAGATTGAACTGTGACTTGGCTTTTTGATCTAAAAACTACGCTGGTATCTTTGTAGATATTGTCCATCAATTCGAAGACAGTACTGCTACTAGGGGCATACGTTTTATTATTCCATCGAACTTTAACACTGTTCCGAGAATCAATAGAAGGAGTAAGGAATTTCTTAAGCCATGCTTTCCTAACAATTTCTTCATAACCATTTGGCTTAATCTCTGGTTGTGTTTCAATTTCTGCGGCCTCATAAACATTACCTCCAAGTATATTAATCACCAATCCATCCCTTACTTCACAACGTCCTGCAGTAACACCTTTCTTAGCTTTATAAGGCTTATCTTTGGTTTTCTTTTTATTTTTAAAGAAAAAGAATTTTCTACCCTCTTTCTTCTCATCTGGTTCTGGTTTATTACTCGGCTTTTCTTGTATTTTCGGTATCTCAGTTTTCTTCATGGCTTCTTTCTTTGTAGAATGATACGAAGGTTTCGGAGTGCAGCGTCTTTTATAAGTATCTTCTTCTAAGTTGAACTTTTTCCCCCATAACTTAAACATACCCTTGACGCCTTGAGTTTCACTGTCATCATCAGCTGCTTTTGAAGACCAATCAGCACTACCTATTTCTTTTTTGTTGCTTGTTACAGATCGCCTATAGTGGGAAGGTCTTGGATTAAACACAGTTTTGTCTCGACTATACTTCGTCGCGAACGGACTATAAGGTTTTGTGTTGGAAAAGGATCTTCCTTCTAAAGATGGTGGATCAGAATTTATAGAGACATCCTTTCGGCTCTGTGTGCTAATATGACTTGAAACCTTATTGACAATAACGGCGTTCTTCCTAGAATCATCCTTTTTAGCTAAACCACGCCGTAGTGCTTCAAATCTTCGCTTCAGTGTCGAAGTGCTCTTTATGTCAGATGTGTGTGAACTATATTTTGAATCTTTGGACTTAGACTTGGCTGCAAATATATTTCGGTATTCCATCTCAAGTTTATTCTCCATAAGGTCTTCGGCCTCTACGGATACACGACTATTTCGCTCATTACTAGGATTCTCAAGATTATGGACATGTTGTAGCAATGAATCTGAGGAGGACCCTTTATCTGCTGGTTTCTCTTTTGTTCCTGGAGCTTTCCGTGGCTCTACGGATACAGTTGTCATCGTTTTCGGTTCTTCCTGGTCTATTTCGATCGTTATTGGTGGAAGTATCTTTATTGAATGGACTACTTTTACTGGTTGAACTATTTCAACTACTTTCATTTCAGAATTAATTTCAATGTCTTTATGGATTGAATTCTCGACTTGTGTCGTTGTATTCGTTAAGCTTTTTACAACCGCGCTGCTTCCTATTTCAATGTTTTTATTAAATCCGGTTTCGCTGTAACTCGTAGATCCTGATATAGTCTGTACAATGGGGGATAGTTTCTCATTAATGGCGCAACCTATATTATATTCTAATATTCCTCCTACACACTTTGATGATGTTCTTTTATTTTCATAATAACTATTAGGCCAATGTTGTCTGGTGGTTCTTTCTAAAAAAGAAAATATGATTTTATTCTAGTCAGGAGTAGGTACTGTTGTGGGTTGATGCTTTGCGGGATTGTGCGAAAGAGTTACTGTGATCCTGGAATGCGAAGGGCAACTGAAGGAAGGAAGAATCTCGCTCTATACAAAGCGGGAGACATAATTTGATGATTTCCTACCTCAGAGTAGTATAGTGAAATGAGAGTATGACTGTCAAATAGAGATAATTATATTACATGTATTAACTTAAGGTGCGGGCCTTTAAATGACGCATGTTAAATTCAAATTAAGGATACATGAAGTCTAATGTCTTATTCGCATGTGAGTCGTCTTTGACTTTGTTTTCACCGTGGCGTGCGAACGGGTTCATTTGTTATCTAAAATTCATGCAAATATGACAGCTAACTACATCAAAATCGCTTAAACTTCTCTAACACATGTCATACATAATTTAAATTTATAAGCAGGCCATCACTGAAGGTTCTACTTTCAATCATAACTCACGTAAAATATACGAAGAAAAATCGGAACTGCCGACTCCTCTATCAACTGTTTCCGGCAGATATATCCTTTTAACTTTCTTCCTCTGCAGTGCTTTCACACTACCGACGCCTATATCGGTGAAGCTCCTTGAGCCTTGGTAGGCGTAAACTTGTTTTGGCGAGCCGAAGTATCTGACCTCCTGTCTTCTCCTAGGTGGTGCCAGATACCTACACGTGCATATTAAGTTATCTCGTTTACAGTCGTATTGGCAACCCACTTCTTGGGTTTTCTGATCATATCTTGAGTGAACGGGAGGGTAATCTCCGTCACTGACGATTTTCGTGGCGAAAAATTGATATTCTTTATTCAATTCTGTGTTAAAGTCACGTTTTCTCACATTAACAGCTTTACTCTCTTTCATTTCTTCTTATATATCATAATTTGTTTTGTTCTCTTGCATGTTTCTTCACTTTTGATTGAGTTTTCGATTGTATGATCTGAATGCAATCTGCAATTATTTTTTTAAATTTTATTAATAGGCTCGCGTTTGACTATTATGATAAACGATGGTACGATCGACGATGAAGCACGTTTGCCTAGAAGTAACCTATTAACTCCTGACTTAAAGATCCCTAGGTTGTAGCTATCAGAAAACACACGAGTGTGGCAGAAAATTCTACTCCTTAGTGTATGTACGCATAATGTTCCTAAAACTTTTTGTGCTTACACATGACACGTTTACCATGAAAATTAGGGAAATGTGGGTGCACCTGTATCTACATAGGTGAACTAAAGCAGAAAGTTCTGCCGTAACCTTAGGAGCACGGGCGTGATGCTATGTTAATAAATTCGAAATTAAGGCAAAAAAAGTAAACATTATAAGGGTAATTGGAAAAAAAAAAGCGTTGATGGTGAAGCACGCTAGTGTATTAAGAGCCTATTTACAGTACCTATTCACTCTAGCGTTGAAGACACCTAAATTATAATCGGACAGGAAGACTGCAGCAGGCTAAGAGATAATTTCAATCCACGGTTGCTTGATTGACTGCTGCACTGCGTATTAGGAAATATTTGTACAGCCTACGAGGTCCTGCTAGGGCTACGACTAGTTTATGAAGAGAGACCGTGGCCCTAGACTGCATAGGTCAAGAGCGAGAAATCGCGGCATGGCGGACAGAATTCCGGCGGTTTGGGAACAGCTAATGCCGCAATCCAGCGCTGGGTACGCGACAAGACCCCTCTTTGGAGTGGTTACAGAGGCGCCAATGCGTCCTCACTTTCCACCTGACGGACACAGTTGTTTCAGGCAGTTCCTGTATCGAATACAGCGGGAAGAAACGCCCAGGTGTCACCATTGTGCGGATTGCCCAGATTACACGGTGGAAAATTCGGTGGAAGGGTCTTCCACCGCTTGTGTGGAGCGCCGCCATGTCCTTGTGGAGGCGTTCGGCAGCGGAGACATCTTGTGTCCGGCCCTGGTTTAGGCCATGCTACAGAGTGAAAGGGTAAAGGAGGCGACCGAAATCGTGAGGTGAAAACAAGTCTCACACCATGCTCCCAGCCGGGTACCCCGGCATCGGAAATGGACGACTACTGATCACCGTAGACGTGGGTTTGGGTTCCAACCGGACGGCGAGCCAGGGGCAGCTCGCCGTCCGGTTGAAAGGAAACGGGTGTAATTTGGCTAGGGAGGCAGTAGTTTAGTTTGAGATGGACCCAATAGTTTGATTATTGATAACGACGTGACCCTCCGCCGCGCCGCTCCTTTGATGATTACCATTCCACTGCGCTCACGATATTGGAAAGTAGCAGATTCTGGACTTATTGTGTTTCCATTGGTGTAATCGCTGTAAGGCGTTCCGATGTGAGGATAAATAAATAAAGTTCTTCATCTAACGACGAAACCAAAAATCAAATTTTAAATGAAATTAGAATATATTTCGGTATATCTTAATAAAAAAAAAAACTAAACAATTTTTCTTTGGAACTGCATGACTTATTATCATGATTCTGTAGTATTGTTTAAGTGCATCATTGTACTTTTATTTTTTAGGGTTCCGTACCTCAAAAGGAAAAAACGGAACCCTTATAGGATGACTTTGTACTCCGTCTGTCTGTCAGTCTGTCTGTCAAGAACCTTTATCATAATTTTTTTTGCGATTTGGCAAAATCTTTGTAACTTAATTCGGAATTTGAACTGTTTTCATAGGTAAGTTTTTACGGAACCCTCTGTGCGCGAGTCCGACTCGCACTTGCCCGGTTTTTTTTCTCTATCAAGCATGCTCTCATGGACCAGACGGTTTCAAACCAGCTTCCCAACAGGGGTGACCTTGCAAGTTTTCTATCCATGTAGACAGCAGTTGTAATCCATAGCCTTCAACGCCTTTGGTTGGGGGGCGCATTTTCCCAACTACAGTGACTGAATTGCGAAGGTGTTGGCGCGTGGATTAAATCCACACGTGTAGCCGCAACACAAACGCAAGCTCCAACCAAGGTGACCTTGGTTGACCAGACGGTTGCCACGTCTGTTCCACCTTTAATTAAATGCGAACATTTAACTGGTTAAAGGTGGACCAGATGGTTGTGATTCAGCGTCCCAACAGGGGCGACCTTGCTAGTTTCAATCCGTGTAGACATCCATGACCTTCAACGCCCGTGGTTTGCGAGCGCGTTTTGCCAACCCCAGTGACTGATTTGCGAACCTGTTGGCGCGTGGTTTACATCCATGAAGCCGCAACACAAACCAAGGTTACCTTAGGAACGCTAGTTTGCAACCGTTTGGTCCACCCTTTACTAGTTGCATAATTTTTTGTTTTTGTTAGTTCTTAATCGTTTGTCTGTCAATCTACTTTTAAAGTCGATCGAATAAAAAGCATGGTCTGTCAATCTACTTTTAAAGTCGATCAAATAAAAAGTCTATCAATCGACTCTTAAAGTCGATCGAATAAAAAAGTATGTCTATCGAATAAAAAAAGTCGATCGAATAAAAAAAGCATACTGTAAATGTAAACAAATGTCAATCAAAACTATTCTGTGAAAATTTCATCTATCAAATGTGTTTGTTTTCAGTTTATAATAAAACAAAATAAAAGCAATTTTATAAAAATAGCAATTATCATACTATTACTTATTCTGTGCAATTATTGAACATCATAAGTACACAAAAAATAACCCAAAAGGCTGGCAACATCGCCACGTTGGCGAAAAGACAACCAACCGCTTGGATATTCTCTGAAAACTCGATGCTCAGGCACCCTGGCCCTGGAGCGTCAACCCCAAATATGGCTCGAATATTTAATTATACTGGTGATGTTTGCACGAAAACGTCTTGTCACTTTGAATGTTACACAGAAATGTTAAGCTTACCTGCACCCCTAGCCAAGTTACAACTATTTCGTTTCGATTCTCTTTTCGTTGATCGCCTCGAGTCGGCCACGAACCCGATTCCTTTGTTCTTACAACATCTCAATGCTCTGTCACGTGGTCAGAACAAAGAAATAGGAGGCATGGCCGACTCGAGGCAATCAACGAAAAGACAATCGAAACGGTTGTAACTTGGCTAGGGGGGCTTTTTTTTGGTGGGAAAATTATCTAATGACAAATCCCGCCCTTGGGCGAAGCGGGAGATAGTGTCAGACTTTTACTGACTAAAAACCCACTCCTGTTCCTTCTTTGCCGCTTTCACACTACCCGTGGCACCAGTAGGCTTCGACCCTGCTGGGCCCCTACAGTTGCTGACATCTCCATGAGGCGCGCGTGGAACAGCACGCGCCGTCGACGACTTGGGCTCGGTCCGGACGGTCACCGGACGGTCAGACGGCGAGCCACCCATTGCTCGCCGTCCGCAAGCCCGCGCCTACGGTGGCCGGAAATCGGGATCGGAATCTCGGCGGCAGTTAGGGCGTGAGGACCGTTGTCTCACGCGATCGGCCGCCTCCTTTGCAAGCATTACTGCTTCGCAGAAGGAGGCGACCGCCTGCCACTCCTCTTCACTCCGGACCATGGCCTGTACCAATGCCCGGCGCGAGAGATCACTGCCGCCGATCGCCCCCACGAGGACACGGTGGTGCTCTGCCCAGGCGGGGCACACCTCCACCGTATGCTCCACCGTGTCCTCCGGACGGTCCACACAGTGGCGGCACCCAGGAGTTTCTTCCGCACGAATCCGGTGCAGGAATCTCCCGAACTTACCATGTCCGGTGAGGACCTGCGTCATACGGAAGGTAAGGACGCCATGTGGTCTTTCCAGCCACTCCTCAAAGAGGCGACTTACCGGCATGATTATCACGTGCCCAGCACTGGGTTGCGATAGTCTCTGTCGCCATTCCACCATGAGATGCCGCCGGAGCTCTTCCCGCCATGCCGCGACTTGGCGCGGCAGCGGAGTTTCGCCCCGGCGTTGCATCTCTACGCGTGGCTAGGGGGGCTGTAGTACCTATACTGCAGGTAACTTTAATATTTCTGATCATCAAAATATCATAAGATTTCAATCATTGAAAACTAGGACTTAGTGAAATTAATTTGCTTATGACGTCACCCCCCACGTGATGCTGCTGCCCTTTCTAACACTATAATTATGTCGAACAACAAGCTCGACTTCTGAGATGTCTCACTTTACTCCTTCGACTTGTGAGAAACCTAGGTTTGCTTGTTCGGTGGTCGCTTGACTGTTAAGGAGACTCGCAGTCATCGGTCTAGTTGAGAATTGGTTCAAAACATGATTTTTAGCACTGACCATGATCAGCAGCCGGGTTTGGCGACTGCGTCAATTCTGCAATGCGTTTGATGATGACTCTGCGTTTTGTATGGGTAAAAGTGGTAAAGTCCAAAGCTGTCATGTGTAAAATATTTCGCGTAGAAGTATTTCGAAGTAACCTCATATCAACCTAAAGTGCATCGCAGGAACGCGATATCGAAACTCGAACAATGAAATTTCGCACTGACAGAACAAGGGCTCCTAACTTCCAACGCGTTATAGTTGTTTTATCTAGACTCTGAATACTTACTTATTTGGAAATTTTCTTGTACTCTCAAGCTTTTAACTAAAGCTTAATTTTTTTGTATCAATTTTGATCTCATTAAAAAAATTGAAACTGTAAATTTAAAATTTTTACGAAGAATTTTTTTCCGAATCTTTCACTTTATTCGATTTTATTGACACATACCTTATTGTTTTTTAATTGACAGTTTTCGGGGCATCCAGGTTTAAAAAAAGAAGAATCTATTCATAGACTTTTGAAAAGGTCAGTTGGTAGATATTATTAGACTGAATAGAAGAACAGACTGGTCTTATACTCTGTCCTTGTTTTGTTAGTGTCCTCCATGGGGTTCCGTTCAGTTAGACTGGAAGCCGACCCCAAGCTAGTTGGGAACGGATGCTACCACTGTGTGGACTGCCCGGAGGACACGGTGGAGCATACGGTACAGGTGTGCCCTGCTTGGGCAGAGCACCGCCGTGTCCTCGTGGGGGTGATCGTCAGCAACGATCTCTCGCGCCGGGCCTTGGTACAAACTATGGTCCGAAGCGAGAAGAAGTGGCAGGTGGTTGCCTCCGTCTGCGAAGAAGTAATGCTAGCAAAGGAGGAGACCACACGTGCACTCGCGAGGGACCCTCACGTCCCAGCCACCGGGATCCCGATCCCGATTTCCGGCCACAGTTTTTTCCCACTTTTTTGTGATATGGTGGTGGTGGATAGCTTTCAATATTTGACGTTCAAATATTTCGGTCCATTTTGTCTAAAAGATGTGGGTGTTTCCATAAATGAGAAGCGCGAAGGAAATATGTTAATTTAGGGCCGAAACAGCATAATCGAATTAAAGTGATGGCCGAATGTATGTTAATTTTGAGCAATCTTTCCGAAATATCATTTAATTAATAATATATTTAAAAATAAATATGTACAACAGTTTATAAAAAAAAATAATGAAGCTTACAAAATTAGGTTTTTACCCGCCTGAAACATATTTTCGGTAACCATAAAGAAATGACAGACTATTCACAAAAACGTTCTTCTGTCAAATTCAAATATAATTTTTTTGACGTTAGCCAAATAAATTTTAATTTTAATGTTGTTTTTTTTTATTTATAGTTTTTTTATGAATTTATTCAAGAACATCTCCTGAAACGAAATATGAAAAGGAATATAATTGTTCGTGCTCGTAAAGTAAGTAAGGCCTTTTTTACAAATATTATAAAAAATAAGTATTTTCACAACGATTAGTCACAAAATTTTCCAAAACATGAGAGAATAGACTATAACATAATATAGTCCACGGTTTTGACTTTAGAGCCGGCTACATCGCTAGGCCTACGGGAAGTAAATTATAGGCCATGTTACGACAGATCCACTTTGTGTAATTAACCAGCTGTTGACCGTGTCTCCGCCCGCGTGACATTATTACTTCCTACCTATATAAATTATATCCAATGTATTCGTCTAAATTATAAGCTTCTGGTACCAAATCTCATCTAAATCCGTTTAGTCGTTTGATCGTGGATGAGTAACAAACATAAATTGGTAGGAAAGAGGGTGTCAGGTAAAGAGAATTACTGACCACACGTCTTCTTCAATTTCAGAGTTTCATATGATATCAGGAGCCAGTAGAAGACGTATTCGTATAAATATAACAACTTACAAACATCAAGGATACCTAGATAACGAAATGGAGGAGAGGGGGAACAAGAAATGCTGCAGCAAGGCTTACCATAACAAGTTTGTTTGTGCGATATGCCTGAACCCAAAACTTGAAGACAGGAATTGCGAATGTTGTAAAAAAATACCAAAAAGTTGCCCCATTTGTCAGAATTCAAAAGATTGCTATGGAAAAGTTAAAGAAAGGGAAAAACATGTAGCAGAAAAAGAAACATTTTGTGTGATGAGAAATAAAACTAGAGATTGCAGGGACAAAAGTCCTGTCACAAAAGATAAGATTGTAGATTGTAGTGGTAACATGAAAGGAAGAGTGGTGATAGAACAAGAAAATCCAAGAAGAGATCCAAACGCCAAGACTGTGCAAACTTCTGACACAAACGTCGCCCAAGGCTTGTCGCTCCTAAACGAAGTGCTAACAGTATTCCAAAATAAAAAAGTTGACATTAACAAAGAGAAAGTTAAATCCGGACTTCTCAAAGACGTGGCAGTTTCCACAGCTGATGAAACCGATGAAAAGAATCAAAAAGACAAATCAAGACTTTCGGTCAGCACCTTCCAATATTCTATTGATGATAAGAAAAGCATAATTGAGAACGGAAAATTCACGGTCATGAACTGTTGCCAGCCGGTGTACCTCAAGGCCCAAAATTCACTCGACTTAATTAAACACAAGTCATCTTCTATACCGCAAATGAAATTAGAAGAATTGAAATATTCTTTGAAAGAGAAATCGAGGTCCAAAGACGCAATCGAAGAAGTAAATAGGATGTTTGCCACTGTTAGAAAAACCAATAAATTTACAGAGAACTCCAATCGACCCATGGTCAGAAATGGGCCTAGAGTGTTGCCTTTAGTTAAAAGCCCAGACCAAAATAAAAAGGATTTTGGCACCGAACAAAGTGAGATACATAGCTGCAAATGTTGCCAGACTTGCATGTCCAGTGGGGACTCATTTGCGAAACCGCAGTGTGGCCACGGTACGGATAAAGTGAAATGTGACAAATGCGTTTATATGCTGTGTTGCCATTATGAGAAGGCGCACAAAGTGCAGACTGGGGTATTAATTTGCGAGCACTGTAGGGTTTTGAATGACGAGCAGTGTTGCCAGAACTGTGTGGATGACAGCGGGTAGTTCTTTGCCAACAGAACTATGTAGGTGGTATGTAGGTGGCGAAGCTTTTTTTGTGCTGTCATTGTTTTTTATTTGTTAATGTTTTAACCTTTATTTTTGATAAAGTTTTATTTATTTTGAAGTAAAACTGTATATTTATTTCACAATCTTCTGTAATGACGAGTCACCTATTCTATGTGATGGGCACACATACTCCTGTCTGCCAGCGGAAAGATAATTATGCCTAAGCAATGCATTGTTTACTAGAAAAGTATTTTTCAACGCACTCAAAAACCCTCCTATCTCTACCGCTGTTAGACATAAAATTTGTTGTTTTTTGCGCTCGTGCGTAAAAGTGCGCGAGCAGGGTCAGGGTCCCTGCCTACTGTATATTTATCGTATCAAGCTGAGCGCTTAGCGACCCCCACGAGTCGCCGGTCAACATCCGTTTATTTTTTTTCTTAAGTGTTGAAAAATGTCATTTGATACACATGGAAATTTACCACTGCAGCACTTGGCTCCATAACAACACCGCTTTGGTCAATTTGTATCGAAATGCACTGATGCAGTTCCAGAATCTGAATCTGAAGAACATGAACTGGTTTCTAATTCCGAAGTTGGGTTACCTACTACCCTCGTTGCTACTGAACGTCACTACTGCCAGCCTATATCGCTGCTGAGCAAAAGTAAAAAAACGGCCAAGTGCGAGTCGGACTTTCGCATGAAGGGTTCCGTACCATTTTTTTGTACACAATTTATTTTTATTCCGTTTTTTGTATTTGTTGTTATAGCGGCAACAGAAATACATCATCTGTGAAAATTTCAACTGTCTAACTGTCACGGTTCACGAGATACAGCCTGATGATAGACAGATAGACCCATACGCACAAAGCGTTTTGAGAACACATTTACTATGCATACAGCCAAGGAGTGGAATTCCTTGCCGGAGTCTGTGTTTCCTGATACAACTTAGTGGTCTTTAAGTCAAGAGTGAATAGGCTACTTCTAGGTAAGCGTGTGCTACATCATGGATCACATCATAACTTACCATCAGGTGAGATGGTGGTCAAATGCGATCCCATCATTAATAATAATAAAAAAGTGTAGTCTTACTAATAGGGTCCCGTTTTTACCCTAAAAAGGACTAGTTCTGGGTTCCGTCATCTTCTGTGTGGTCTACTTCGTCGTCGTCTGATGGTTTCTGGTTAGTGGTGGTCCTTCAGTAAAACAAAGCCACTACCTATTTCAATTTTAAGTATTTCTTTTTTTGCTGTTTTTATTATTACATATCCACGGGCTCCTCTAAGTCTTACAGGGTGTCCTGCTTGAGTGACGAATACGACGCGACGCGACACGCACGACACGACACGATGCGATGCAATGCGACGCGATGCGACACGCGACAAATGTCCTACGTAATTTTGGCCATTACTACTCGAATCATGTACAGTACAATTTTGCTTCGACAACTTAAACTTCTTTGTATGAATAAATGATTCCTATAATGTTTATATTTTTTGTCCCAAAACAATCTTTTGGTCACGCACTGCGGCGATCAACGCTTCTGAATCAACCATTTCGTAGTTCGTGATGTCGCGTCTGGTCGCCCTCAAAACTAGTACCTACGCGTTATGTCGCATCTCGCCACAGTCTGCCATACAGTCCTGCGTTCAAAAATGAGATTAGAATTTGACGTCATCAGGGTACATACTCGCTGCTCGCATTTTTGAACGCACACGTAGAGTTCAACTGTCAATGCCAAGCAACATTCCTGCCGCTTACACCAACTTACCCTACTCGGAGAGTTAGAGTAAGTTGGGTTAACTCTAGGTTAGCTACTAGAGTTATAAAAGAACGACCCTTGGTTGCAACTCGAAGCATTTTGAAACGGTTAGAGTAACGACCCTACCCTACTCTGGTTATTTTTGAACGCAGGGCAGGCCGCAAGCATGGTATGCCGTTGAGTTGATCGCGTTCGTCGCGTCGCGTCATATTCGTCGGTCACGCAGTACACCCCATTAGCTAGTCTACAATAAAACACACTATTAATATGAAATAACAAATAGGTTTAATGTTTAAGTATCTTAATACTGCTCACAAATAATTATTATAAATTAGAAGTAAAAACTCTCTGCTGAAAACTTGTCACCCCTGAAACAGTGCATAAAAATATTAGTCCAACTCTTTTTTTATCTGGCAACCGAATTACACTATTCTATAAACGGGAGGTGTGCCCCGCTTGGGTGGAGCACAGCGGTGCCCTCATGATGATCAGCAACAACGTCTTTTCGCACCGGACCCTAGTACACGCCATGGTCCGGAGCGAGGAGAAATGGCAGATTCGCCTCTTTCTGTGAAACAGTAATGCTAGCGAAGGAGACAGCCGCACGCGTGAAGGTTCCTGGGGGGGGAAGGAGTTCCTCACGCCCCAGCCACTAGAACCCTGATCCCGAATTCCAACCATCGTAAGCATGAGCTTGCGGACGACGAGCAATAGTACCTGTGTGTATATAATTGACGATCATCTATCCAAGGAGTAACTTTGGAAAGCGTATACCATTGATCAACCCGTTCGGCAGTTTTTGTTTCATCACCATCATCATTTCAGACGAACGATGTTCACTATTGGACAAAGGCCTCCCCTAAGTTTCACCACAACGATTCCCGCGACTGTTAAGTCATCAGTTCAGTGTTCATGGTCGCTACTCCAGAACCTTTCGGCCACATCGACCATTTGATTTGCGAGTAACGTGCCCCCTGTCTGCCGCTAAGATTGGCGATTCTTCGGGCTTTGACGGTAACCGTGGTTCTCCTCTTTCTGTTTAATGTAACGAATTAACTTACTTGTCATTCTCCCCATATCTGCTTCTGCGGCTGTCCATTTGTTCGCTATGCGCTCGGTCCCACGCGGTCATCCGTGGCGTGTTTCTATTGCTTGACAAAAATATAAATATTGTTAATGAGGCGTTTGAATTCCAATGACGGCCAGATTTCGCCATTCACGCCCATTTGAAACGTGCAACGATAACTCTGCCAGATGGTCGTCCAGATAACCTAAGACCTGTACCATGACGTTTAAAATAAGATTATTTTATTCTTATTTCCAGTGTGGGTAAGAGATGGCGCTAGACAAGCTGTATAGCTCTGTCTCTTACCCACACTGAAATAAGAATGAAACAATCTTACTTTGAATGTCATGGTGCAGATTTCGCCATTCACGCCCATTTGAGACGCGCAACAGCTTAAGCCAATTGTTTCTCTTTCTCAGCTTTCATAAGATTCTCGCCATGTTGGATGGTACTATCATTGGACGGGTTTTTTTTTTGGGCGGTGCGCTAACCGATCTATCATCACCGTAGGTCGGAATTAGGTAGTATTATTCATGTACTTGCATCGAAATGTTGACATTAATGTGGATCTTCCCGGGATTTCTAATGAAAAATCCCGTCTGGCCTACAATATTACAAATAAATAATAATAAAAACCTCAGAGATAGATGAGACAATTATAACAAACATAATTAACGTACAATTTTTATTAATTTTTTTCATTGAAAAAGATCTCTCTACGTCAATCGAGGTGAGGTTATCAAATTTATACACTATCTTCTCCTCGCCATTAATGCACGAAGAAATTTTTTCTGCTATATTTCTGACAGTGACAGGATTTGAGGCATATCTACTTTATTCTTTCGCTGTATGAAATCAGTCTAAGTACATAAATAACTGTACCTAATTCCGACCTCTGATCATCACTATATCCAGCTTATTATTATCAAAGCCATGGGAGGCACACTAGTAAATTAATAAATCTGTCAAATGTTACTTTGTCAATTGTAATAATAGCATTATAAGGATAATCTTGAAAGTGTGACATGTCAAGCCTATTAGGGTTGTGGGCATGCCATTGTGGCGCTTGCCGTGTCATCGTAAGATCCTTGACAATTAGAACGACGCCTGATACTGATTTGAGTATTTTTCACTTTTCCCTTTCGAGTTGCTAACACCTATTTGAAAAATCCATCATGTATAAGCTTTTGCAGACCTAGGCATCGTAGGACGACGCCTCAGGATTTGATGAAAACTAAAACGAGTCCATTTTTCATTATTGGCAATTATTTTTCCACCACCAAGTCCTTCCAAACATTCTTCTAAGGCACCATCATGAAAATTTGAAATAGACCTAGTGGTGCGCGCTAAATCGTCATGGCACCATCTTCGCATTAAGTTGCTGCAGATGGAAAGCGGCAAGATCGTCCCAGAAAGATACCTGACCATAGGCGTTTTAAAAGCTAGGATACTCACTCTCCTAAACACAAATCGAAGAAAGGCTGCTCCGAAATCGCACGCTCATGAACAGTATGCTTCGAATCAAACCCCTTAGCTAGCACCTTCTTCAAGGTATTCGAAGAATCCACAAACTTACACATGCATTCATTCAAAGTCTGCATTTTTCCCATGAACTCATCCTTGTCGCATTTATCTAATGGGTACTTTATCAATTTTTCTAATTCTGCAGTAATCATACGACAGTTATTCTTCAAATCTGGTATATCAGACCATTGTATATCAGTATTTGTCGCAGCATGCTTCAATATCTTTATTTTTGGTGTCACAGTTTCTATTACGAATTCTCCTTCTTCTAAAATTTCGTCTTGCAGTCTATAATAAGGTTGTCTAATGCCGTATAGCGACATGTTCGGGGCATCTTCAGAGAGGCCGTCTTTTGTTTTCGCCATCACTAGTTTGAGAAGGTTCTCAAGACCAATTTTGTGGTGGTTAAGAAGATGCCTGTCCAAGGCTGTTATTCTGTAAAGAAGGGAAAGGTGTTTATGTTTGTTATTCCTTCAAGCTCCTATCGGCTGAACGGATTTGACTGAAATTTGATCATGTCCTGAAATAGCACGTAGGTCTTTTTTATGCTGGGAGTATGTTTTTTTGGAATGACTTTCTGCTTTCACGCAAGTTGGAAATTGCTCACAGAACAGATGGCCTTTGGGGCCGAAAGTTTCTGGAGCGGAAGACGCAGCGTTGGAAGACCTCCCACAAGGAAGACCGATAACCCGGTAAGGGTCGCGGGAAACCGTTGGATGCGAGACGCACAGCCCCATTGCAATACTTGGGGGAGGGCTATGTCCGACAGTGGACGTCTTTCGGCTGAAATGATGATGATGTTGATGCGGGCAAAACTGCTATCAAACGGTAAAAAATAAAACAAAACAAAACAAAAAATTACCTATCAGCATCAAAAGAGCATAAATGACACCCGAAGGTCTCTTTATCGTCTACCAGCTTCTCGTTTAGTAACTGGTTGACATTGACATCATCCATACGCGATATTGAAGGTTCAGCTTTTACAGATTTTTGAGAACATTCCGGCCTTAGTGATGTCTCCTGAAAAATCGATACAAAAAATAATGCGCTTAAGTCAATTTAAAGGCGAGCCAAGAAGTTGGTGATGAACTGATGATGCACTGGCTGGTACTGAAGCACATGTCGAGTCAAAGCTTCAAAGTCTTGAGCATCGACGCCGAGTTGCATTTCGGGAAGTGTGCGGCATAATTGCATAACCTCATTCCGCCAAACCTGTTCCATCATCGGACCACCCTAGTGTCGCAGCTCTGCGACGGTAGACTTCGGTTGGGGATCTTCTACTTGAATAAGAATCTTGGGAGGCTAACACGTTTTACTTATACTATTATCCAGGATTCGATATCAGCCCATCACGCTACAATGGTTATGTTCGAACTGCCAAAAACTAGACATTTCTTTGTTCTACTCAATTTTTAAACCTATTCTAGAACTGCCAAAATCCTTAAAAGTATATTTTACAAGCCAGTTCGTTGGCTATAAAAAACCTAACTCATGCGATCTCCTTTTGATATCACAATACGTACAGCGCGCCAACGATATAATAAAATGGACAATATGTGGGATATTGTCCATCCATACGTACTCAACGTGCAGAGTAGGTAACATATTCATTGTGGGTACAGGAGTGGAATTCCCTGCTGGAGTCTGGAGGGGGAAGTGGGATAGTAAATATAGCACTCACAGCTCCACCAGGACGGTTGACAGTAGTAACGGAAGCATCCAAGTCTTCTTCAGGGTGTGAGAACAGCGTCCTGCTCTTGCAGATGCGCGCGCGCAGCTTGTCTAGCAGTCGCGTTGCTGATGATGTCCGGCTTAGCGCTGTGTGCGGGGAAAGTTGGGTAATAAACATTTATAGGGTTAAATAAAAATAATAACGTAGGTACTGTAAAAAAAAGTTGCTTTGGTCAACGCTTGTTAACCAATTATTATTAGGTAGTCAATTTACCCACGTGCATAATAGAGATGCATCGCGTAAGCCTCACTCGCCAACGAAAATGCAATATTATCGATCACGACCACTCAAGGGTGAACGACTAAGAAGGAGGACAATAGAGAATATGCATACAATTTTTTATTTGCTAAATTAAATAGATACTTTTTTAGCCCTGATAAACAAATATACAAAAAAAAGTAACTTCATCAACAATGAAGTTATGAAGCTTCAAAGCTGCTAATTAATAAGAAAGAAAAGTCTGACATGGTCTCTGACGTCAAAGTCCATGACACCCGTACGGCGGCGTCTTGGCGAGAGAGACAAATATAATATTTGTTTGAAATTGTTATATCTTGTTTGCTCTACTACCAATTTTGATATTGTTTTCACTATTAGTATTATTCTATTTTTGTATATTTATTGATAAATTGGATAGTTAAATGTTTTTAGGGTATCGTACCTCAAAGAAAAAAACGGAACCCTTATAGGATAACTTTGTTGTTCGTCCTTCTGTCTGTCTGTCAAGACCCTTTATCTCGAGTACGCGTGGAGGTATCGACTTGAAATTAAAACGATATACTTCATCTCAACGCTTAGTCACGTGGTCAGAACAAAGGAATTGGAGGCGTGGCTTACTCGAGGTGTTCGACGCAAGAGAATCGAAACGAAACTGTCGTAACTTGGCTAGGCGGGCAAGGCTGCGGTGACTCTTTCGCGCGGTTGTTCGATTCCCTTCGAAAAAAATTATCACCGCGCCTTTGTAGCCCGCGAAATTTTCTTTTTTCATTTGCATTTTGCATTTAAGAGTTAAGTTGTATATTCATTAAAATATGACAAAAAAATTACTAACATTTCGTTTCTTTTACATTAGTCTTCAAATGAGAATACGTTGGACTCAGAGAGGGGGATCGCGGAACAGTGTTAGCCTTCTTCTGAAAATTAAAATATTGTAGGTAAGTACACAGGTCACATTATACAGGTTTTACAGGTAACATTTTGGAGAGTGTGCGCGGGAATTCCATGACTTGATTCCGCCATCTCCTTTCTACCATCGGACAACCCGACGTACAGCGAGTATCCACTATTACGTTGTTGAAACTTCAACGGTCCAGACTAAACGTTTCGCTTCGTCGTTTATACCGCGTACATCGAAGGACTGGAACAATTTTCCTGCTGCGGTCTTCCCGTCCAGCTATAATTTAGGTGTCTTCAAGGCTAGAGTGAAAAGGCTCTTAATAAACTAGTGCGCCTGACCATCAATGCTTTCATCTCTGCTTACCATCAGGTGAGATCGCAGTCAAACACTGGTTTATATCAATTAAAAAAAATATATGTCGGAAAAGTCAATAGTACGGAAGCTTGAGAACGAATGAACGAGCTAAGTGAAAAGTGAAACATGTCACTTTGATAGAATCCGCGCTGACGTTTGCACGAACCGACCAGATAAAAGTGCCAACCGCAGAGGTCCGGGGTTCTTTCCTGTGTCGGCAGCCTGCCGTGCCAACAACATCGACTGTCGGAGACTGTTTCACTGCTCGTTGTGTAAAGTGAATACCTAAAACTTGCAATATAATAAATCAGTTGTATGATCTGGAATAGTTTGTTTATTGCTCGATACCTAGCCATCGCCCACAAAACAGAGCCCCTGGACAGAGCTTTAACGATGATCGGCGTCCTTGCGCCGACATATATATTTTGTGTACCTACTAGCTGACTCGGCAAACGTTGTGCTGCCTTATAAGTTACCAAAGAAAAATAATGGTGTGGGGTTAGGAGGGTAAAAGACAGCCTACAGTCTATTCTCAGACCCGCAAAGTATACATTAAAAAAAATATAAAAATCGGTCAAGTCGTTTTGGAGGAGTTCGATAGCAACACTGTGACTAGAGATTTTTGTTTATATATAAATACAGGGTCTATAGTGCATCGTGTGCCAAATTTAAGTCCAAAACTTTACGAGTAAATTAAAAAAAAAACTAGATAAAAAAATAAATAAGTGACATTACGTCACTAATTTTAAAGTTAAAAGTACTCTAATACAATACACTTCTAAATAAAATTAACATTCAGAGTCTACGCCTTATATATTTTTTAAAGTTTGTATTTGAATGAAAAATTTGGGTCTTATTTTCATAAAACAATAAAAAGTCGATGAAAAAAACATCCAGGGGTCTGTAATGATAGCAGATGACCCCTCCCGTCGACCATTTAAATTTGGCACACGATGCACTAAACAACCTGTATGTCGAGGTAGATCTTAGACATTGATCACTTCATGATATGGCCAAGTAAAACTCAAAATTCGTTTGGTCTACTTTTTTTAGACCTTCTACTATCATTGAGATCCTACATCAATGATATGGCCAAACGAGGATTGACATATCATCAAATGTTAACGTTTAAACGATCTGGCCAGTTTCAGTTGGCCATATCATGAAGTGATCAATTCTAAGATCTGGCCACGACATAATATAAAAGGAGAATCTGACTGACTGACATATCAACACACAGCCGAAACTACTGGGATTAGGAACGCGAAATTTTGCACAAGGCTTCCTTTTATGACGTGGGCGAGCACTAAGAGAGGATTTTCCAAAATATACTCCCTGAAGTGATAACACGGGGGTTCAAATTTTGTATGGAGAAATCAACTCTCACGCGGGCGAAGCCGCTGGTAGAAGATAGTTTTGATATATGTACCTTTGAGGGTCGAGAAAGTCTCCTTATATTTTTCTTTTGAGTTAAATAACTTCAACTGCTCTGCGTAGAGTCAGAGAGAGCGTCAGACTTTTACTGACTGAAACCCACCCGTATCTCTTCAGGTGCCATTGTGTTCTAGAACCGTGGTAAGTATTCCGAACAATCCTGCATTTCTGCAGATAGCATCCTGCCTACCTGTATACCTACGTCTGGTAGTCCCAAAGTCAGGTAGTTACCAAAGCAGTTTGAAGTCTCAGCATAGTCAGCCTTTTAATGTTCCCACTGCAGGGACTCAGACCTCCTCTCTCTAGGAAAGGGAATGGGCCGTAATCCACCACACGGGCGTAGTGCGGGTCGGTGAATTTCACATGTCTTCGAATTTTTGGTTCTAGGACATGCCGCTTTCCTCACGATGTTTTCCTTCACGGTTTTGAGAGCAGTGGTTATGAAATAAATTACACAAAGTAATGCGCCTGGCTGAGTTTGAACCCGCGACCTACAATTCTTAAGTCAGGGCCGTTACCACTCGGCCACCACAGCTCTCTCTTTGAAGTCTTACCACAGACAATCTGTTTGTCTTGCCGAGCACCGAAAAAGTGTCTTTCGTATCGTGATGCAGCTGCCGGTGCATCTTGAGAGCACTCTCGAACTGTGCAGTAAACGTGCAGCGGGAACAGCTAAAAATAAACATATTATCATTACCTATACACGTGATGGAACCTGGAGTAAAGTCCCGCATACCTCCGTTGAAAAGAGAGGATCTAGAGTATCCTCGTTTTAGACGCATGAGTATACCAGCCCGCCTAGCCAAGTTACGGTCGTTTCGTTTGCGTCAAACGCCTCGAGTAGGCCGCGCCTCCGATTCCTTTGTTCTGACCACGTGACTGAGCGTTGAGATGACGTCAGAATAAAATACATAAGATAATCTTAAACAATAATAAACTAATACATATTATCAATTGCCATACGGATGGTGCGGGGTTCCCGCGAAGCGGCGAGCCTCCTTGCTGGCCAGCCACCATGGGATCTGGAAGCAACCGGCCTTGCACATATTCACGATCTGCGCATGTTGATGCAACGCCGGGGCGACCCTCCACTGCCGCGCCAAGTCGCGGCATGGCGGGCAGAGTTCCGACGGGGTCTCATAGTGGAATGGCGACAGCGGCTATCGCAACCCAGTGCTGGGCACGCCATAATCATGGCGGTAAGTCCCCTCTTTGAGGGAAAGACAACACGGTGTCCTTACCTTCCGCATGACGCAGGTCCTCACCGGAAGAAACGCCCGGGTGCCACCATTGCGTAGACCGCCCGAAGGACACGGTGGAGCACACAGTAGAGGTGTGCCCCGCTTGGGCAGAGCAACGCCGTGTCCTCTTGGGGGCAATCGGCGGCGGCGAACTCTCGCGCCGGGCCTTGGTACAGGCCATAGTCCGGAGCGAGGAGGAGTGGCAGGCGGTCGCCTCCTTATGCGAAGCAGTAATGCTAGCAAAGGAGGCGGCCGATCGCGTGAGGCAACGGTCCACACGCCCCAACCGTCGCCGGGAATCCGATCCTGACTTCCGGCCACCGTAGGCGCGGGCTTGCGGACGGCGAGCAATGGGTGGCTCGCCGTCCGACCATCCGGTAAACGTCCGGACCGAGCCCAAGTTGTCGACGGCGCTTACTGTTCCACGCGCGCCTCAGGGAGATGTTAGCAAACGTCGAGGCCCAGCAGGGTCGAAGCCTACTGGGGCCAAAGGTCTGATTCTAAAAGGAAGACTCGGCTCCGGTACGAAAGGCAACGAAGAAACAGGAGTGGGTTTTTAGTCAGTAAAGGTCTGACACTATCTCCCGCCCCGCCCAAGAACGGGGGATGTCATAAGATCATTTTCGCACCGAAAATAAAATAAATAATACATATTATCAATTAACTTATTTAACTATAATTTACACACGTAATGTAGTCGGCGTCGTGTAGCGCTGCGTGGTACCGCATAACCGTCCTCGGAAACTTCGATATACGACACTTTTCGGCCAGAAGTCCTCTTTTAAGAAGGTCTGTAGCTGGTGGGTTGGGACTCGTACCACGAACGACTTGAAGTTGACGTCTTGGCGCGCTTACAACCCTCAGAGTCCAGCCTCCCTAGCCAAGTTATACGGTCGTAACGATTCTCTTGCGTCGAACGCCTCGAGTAGGCCACGCCTCTGATTCCTTTGTTCTGACGTCATCTCAACGCTCAGTAACGTGGTCGCTACGTTTGGTAGTCCCAAAGTCAGGTAGTTACCAAAGCAGTTTGAAGTCTTAGCATTATCAGCCTTTTAATGTTCCCACTGCTGGGACTGAGGCCTCCTTTCTATGAGAGGGAATGGGCCGTAATCCACCACGCAGGCCTAGTGCAGGTTGGTGAATGTCACATGTCTTTAAATTTTTTATTCTAGGACATGCTGATTTCCTCAAGATGTTTTCCTTCATTTTAAGAGCAGTGGTGATGAAATAAATTACACAAAGTAATGCGCCTGGCTGGTTTAAACCCGCAATCTGTATACAACTCGTAAGTCGAGGCCGTTACCTCACGGCCACCACTGCTCTATTCATGAAATATTCGAGTGAATAACGGTATTACTGAGTGCCAGCAAAGCGTTCAGGTGTTATCTCTTTGTTTTGCGTTGCCCTTTTATCAAACATAATAATAATAAAATAAAAAACATGGCGTAGGATTGCGTTAAATGAACCAGCAAGCTTCTGAACCATGCTTAGGTATGACGATAGACGAGTGGGAAAGAGCCCTCTCAAGTGGTCGGATCGGGAATGAAGATAAGCAGAAAAACCAAGGTTGCCGACATACATAGCCTAAAGAATCTCCAAACTTAAGTAGCAGTGGGCAAGGCATATCTCGCAGAACAGATGATTGATGGGACCGAAAGGATCTAGAATGCCGACCGCGTAATGGAAGACGCAGCGTTGGAAGGCCTCCCATAAGGTGGACCGGTGACCTGTTGAGCGTGGGAATCCGATGGATGCGAGACGCACAGAGCGGTCGTTGTGATAACACTTCAACTCTCAAAAGAGAGAGAAAAGTAGAGAAAGTGCCTGTTTAGTTTGAAAATATTCTTCGAGTTTATGTGCTGCGTGTTGCGATCAACTCGTGGCAGGCGCTTTGCTAACTTTTGCGATAGTATTGAAGGGCAAAAAGCTAATTGGTCAACTACATTACCTATTTACAGTGCATACAATGATTTATTGATTACTAGTGCCCCGCCTCGCTTCTCAAAACAGTGAAGGAAAATATCGTGAGGAAACCGGCATGTCCTAGAACCAAAAATTCGAAGATATGTGACATCCACCAACCCGCACTGGGCCCGCGTGGTGGATTACGGTCCATTCCCTCTCCTAGAGAGGAGGCCTGAGTCCTAACAGTAGGAACATTATAAGGCCGACTATGCTATGCTATGCCCCGCCTCGGCATCGGTCTGGTACAAATTATATACATAAACTATAGCTCTATAGATTAGTGAAAACCGCGACGAGTTAGCAAATAAATAGATAGACGCGGATAGGATATATTACGCTTTGTTTTCTTGCTATAAGACGAGACAAGGCGAGGCAAGACCGGATAAGACTGAATAAAACTCAATAAGATGGGACAAGACGGATAAGACGAAGTAAAGCGCGACAAGGCAGGACGAAGAGAAGCACAGCAGGGCAAGGCGCGAGACAGAACATATAATATTAGGTACTTATTTATTATGTCGAAATTAATTATGTTCGCCAACAAAAATAGTAGATACAACATCTGTTAGGTCCGCTAGTGCTAGGTAACGAATTCTAATTAATTTAGGGACGGCGCATCACCTTGAACATACAAAATTCTGTTAAAATAATACTGGCTTCCTATTACGGGTAAAAGTTACATGCATGTTATGACAGACAGAAGACATTTAGGCTTCCCGACAGAGCTAGGTACAAACAAAATCAATTTTGAAAGCTACTCTCAATATTTAATTAATAAATTTCCTCATTTAAATAAGATCAGGAATCAATACTTACGAATAGGTCATTACAAACTAAAATTAAAATAGTACAAACAATTGTAAATGTTCAAATTAACGTTATTATTTCTGTGACAGTTTAGTGTCTAATGTCAAATGTCAGAGCAAAGAAAATGATAGAAGAATAGAAAAAAATGTAGTCTATGGTTGTAAGAAGTTCGAAAGTTACATTTGAAAAACAAGGGTTTTTTTGGTGGTATTTCTTCGAGTGAGGTTCAGTGGCTGTTTTAAGTATTCACAAATTGTTTCCTAGTGTATATTGTGATGTAAAATTGGTGTAGTTTTGAATCTCAAGTGTCTGCGCAAATAATATGTGGAATCTTTGAAATAGGCGCTATCTCGGTAAAATGGAGCTGAGAATTTTATTGTAGTTTTGGCTACCTCAGCGAAGTTTACTGAGAAGGCTGAATCGATACATTTACTGCCAAATACTACAAAAATGTGTTACACCCGCATTCTGATGTAAAACGAAAATAAACAACTACGATATTCGAATACGAAAGACATTATTGCAAGTAAACATGGACAAAGACTAGACGATATGGTCGAACGACTATAGCCTTCTCTAAGGAGTAAAAGGAAGAAAAATTTTTTTTATGACAATTGGAATTGGAAGTTTGGAAGTTTTTGGCGGGATTTTTTAAGTGAAGCTCAAGTGGCTGTTTTAATTATTCGCAAATTGATTCCTAGTGTATACTGTGATATAAAATTGATGAAGTTTTGTTGGTGAAGTCTGTATCTCTACACAGCTGGACATTATATGGAATTATTGAAACAGGTTTTTTTTTTTTTAATCGGTGTGAAAATCATCTTATGACATCCCCGCTCTTGGGCGGAACGGGAGATAGTGTCAGACTTTTACTGACTAAAAACCCAGTCCTGTTCCTTCGTTGCCTTCGTCCCAGGGCCCCGGGTTTCGCTTTCACACTACCCGTGGCCCCAATAGGCTTCGACCCTGCTGGGCCCCTACGATTTGCTGACATCTCCTTGAGGCGCGCGTCGACGACTTGGGCTCGGTCCGGATGGTTACCGGACGGTCGGACGGCGAGCCACCCATTGCTCGCCGTCTGCAAGCCCGCGCCTACGGTGGCCGGAAATCGGCCGGCGGCGGTTGGAGCGTAAGGACCGTTGCCTCACGCGATCTGCCGCCTCCTTTGCTAGCATTACTGCTTCGCAGAAGGAGGCGACCACCTGCACCTCCTCCTCGCTCCGGACCATGGCCTGAACCAAAGCCCGGCGCGAGAGATCGTCGCCGCCGATTGCCCCCACGAGGACACGGCGTTGATTATTGAAACAGGTACGATTTCGGTAAAATGGGGCTGAAAGTTTTACTGTATTGTTGATTGTTGTTTGTTTCGCTGTGTTGTTGACCTCGGCGAAGCTTGCCGAGAAGGCTAAATCGATACATTACCTGCCAAATACTGCAATAGTTCATTTTGATATGGAAAAAGCTTATCATTGTGACCAAGGCGAGGAAAAATTCTAAAGGTGTTATAGAGTCGAGTGCTGCTGTGACAAATTTCCACATGTATCAAACGACGTTTTTCAATGCACTTACACAAATATAAATAAACGAGGGTATACATGCGACTCGTGGGGGTCGCTAAGCGCCTAGCCTGATGCGACAAATATAATAAATTGTGACGGGGGCGAGCGCGATCACTTTTTAAATTGCGTGCCTAAAAGCGTTAGGGAGAAGAGTGGGTTTTCGAGTAAGTGTATTGAAAAAATATTATAAAGTGTAAAGTATACCTACCCGTACTTTAGTGGAACTTAAAATTACTCAAAAAATAAAAATCTGCTATTTTTTAGAGCCGGTCTAAAGTGCATGAAGTTTTTTCTTCATCATTAACCTTTTGAGTAGCGTAATTAGAGACACAATGAAAGACAATGACCGGCGTTCGCTCGGGGTTTAATGAATTAAATAGCCTTTTTTTACTAGCTGTAGAATGCTTACGTTTACAGATATGAAAGAGTCTTAGCCATGTCTAGTTCGAAATATCAAGAACAACAGCTAACATCGATGGAATGTAGACAGAGGTTACAAAGTCATTGTTATGAAATGGTCCTATCACGAATCCTTTCTTTTGTCTGCTAACCGTGACATTTTACCTGTCAACACGGAATTATGGGGACAGAGCCTCAGACCAAAGAGTATAATAATATATAGCCTCAGACGTATTGTTGAGTGGCTGGAGAGGCGCCACGGAGTCCTCACTTTCCACCTAACACAGGTTCTCACCGGACATGGCTAGTTCGGGAGGATAATGTTTCATATTCAGGCGAATTGCAATCCTCCTTCAAGAGAATCCTCATGGCTCCGCGTGGTTTGAGTATATACGATGGCTCGAAATCATCTATCGGGCAGTTGCCCACCAGACAGACATAACACCCGTCTGGTTGGAGGATCTTCCCTTTTCAACGGAGGTTTACGAGACTTTACTCTCTGTTCCGCCTACCTCCAAACAAGTATGGCTTAGGCGGAGCACTGCCGTGTCCTCGTGGGGGCGATCGGCGGCTGCGACTTCTCGCGCCGGAGTCCTGGTACAGGCCATGGTCCGGAGCCTCCCTCTGCGAAGCGGTAATGCTAACGTAAGATGCGACCGCATTCGTGAGGGAACGGGTTTGCGGATGACGAGCAATAACGATAACAGAGTCGTCCTGGAGAGCAAGGCAAAGAAGTAACATAGAAGTGGGTTTTAGCCAGTAATGGTCAGATTCGCCCTCTCGCTCCGCCCTAGCGCGCGAGAAGTAATTGAATGGTTTCCCACCTAAAAAAACCCCAGCCAAGTTTTGCCACACACCTAAGTTTTGCCAGACCAGGCCAAACTCCACACCACTGCCTTTTAAAATGTTGCTACATCACAGATTTCCATAAACTACCTTCCTCAAATTATGGGATTTTAGGTTGTCGTGTGTTTAATCCTAAAGCAATATTTAAAAAGCTTCAACATCCAGTGGCGGATCAACCCAGCGCGGGGCCTGTAGTAAATTCGACCAAGGGGCCCCCCTGTGTAGACCTACTAGTCTGATTCTGTAAGGAAGACTCGGCCCTGGTACGATAGGCGACGAAGGAACAGGAGTGGGTTTTAGTCAATAATAATCTGACACTATCTCTCGCTCCGCACAAGAGCGGGGAATGTCATAAGATGATTTTGCCAAAGAAAAAATAAAAATGAAAAAAGATCTACTAAATACTTCTCATTCTTATCTCAATCACCAATAACACAGTGGATTTTAAGATTGGGTAAGGTACGTGGACTTCCATATTCAATGAAATAATAATCAGTTGTATTCGGATTTCGTATTTATATGCTTACGTTATCGACAACGCTGCGCCGCTAACAGTTGATCGGATCGCGCGCGAAATTCAGAGTTTCAAACAGCTCTTTTGTTATTGTGATTAAACTAATTAGTATAAAAAAAATTTCTTTGGGAAAGTTGTTTGTAATCATGAATGCAATCACGTGTTTAAGTATCGGTCACTAATTGCCAGGCCCTGCGCATTTGGGGGCCCCACGTGTTTGAGAATCCTGCACTTGAACGCAAAAAATCTCGTCAAACTATATAAGGTGTTAAAAAATTAACTTTAAGAATTTCGAGGGGACATTGTACTTCTCATTATGAACAACTTTTACTATGGGACCTAACCTAAAATAGCGAAAAAAAAAATCAGCTGCTCCATACATTCTGGCGAGATATGCGAACATAAACGTAGGGAGTAGCTGATTTTTTTTTCGCGATTTCAGTTAGATTTTTTGCGTTCAAGTGCAGGATCCTCGAACTCGCGGGGCCCCCGATTGCGCGGGGCCTGTAGCATATGCTACTCTTGCTACATGACTAATCCGCAACTGTCAACATCATCAACATGCACGTGACTGCAGTCAGGGACTTCTTAAAGCCTCTTATCAAAATGTAAGCTTAAATATAACATAAACCTTTGTAATCTTATCTTGAACACTGAAATTACATTACAGGGTGAACTATACTAAATCCTTTAACAACATCAAGTACATTGACATCATTTTATAATGTTACGTGTATGGGGTATTTGAATGCCGGTTTACTAGTAGGGAACTTTATTTACCACAAATAATAACAAATTGGTAAAAATCTCTGAGACTCGATTCGGAAATTGAACTGTTTTCATAGGTAAGTTTGTACGGAACCCTCAGTGCGCGAGTCCGACTCGCACTTCCCCGATCTGTTTACTCAGGACGCGTTTAACATGCATGTCATTCTACATGATCCTCATTGTGTATTGAGTTCGATAACAACAATGTTACCATCATTTTGTAATTATTTATTGATTTTAAAGAGCGTCCATGGAGTTTCTTGCACGTTCTTCTCCTTAGAGATCTAAGCTTTGGAATGTGCAACTTTATTTTTTTGTTACTGACCGAAGTTTACATTTCAAAAGTGCCTATAAATGGTTTAATTGCAACAAATGCTTTGTAATATTGGTAATGGTCCAGTGACAACCGCCTCTCATGCACGAGGTTGCTGGTTCGAAACCGGGTAAGTACCAATATGAATTTTTCAATTCATAAAATCATAAGTGCTTTTCTAAGATTATCTAAGACATTACTGGCGGACGCCCGTGTCTCGGAAAGCTCGCAAAGTCGTTGATTTCGGTTGTCATTCAAGAAAGAAAACATTTATTTGAGACTCGCACAGGACAAACAACAATAAAATAAAAAGTAAGTACTTAGTCTATAAATACTTAACTTTAAATAAAAAATAAAAGAAAACAACATTAAAAGATAAAAATAAAAGACCTGTGCGAGGCTAAAAAGACTCCTATCTCAGCATATTAAAAAAAAAAGTTCATAAACCATTCATTCGTAAATCTTTGACAGTCGTTCAGATAGTCAGACACAAGAAAGACCATCAGTCTTTCCAAGGAGTATCGTGTTGCCTAGTAACTGGATTGTGGAGGCCTGATAGGCAGTCACTCCATGTAAAAGGGTATTCAGATATTCAGCCACATCCAGTTAGGCTGAAAGCCGACCCTATGCTAGTTTTGTTTTTTTTTTTAGGTGGGAAATCATCTTATGACAAATCCTGGTCTTGGGCGCAGCGAGAGAAAGTGTCAAACTTTTACTGACTAAAAACCCACTCCTGTTCCTTCTTTGCCCTCGTACCTGGGCCCCGGGTTTCACTTTCACACTACTCGTGGCTCCAGTAAGCTTCGAACCTGCTGGGCCCGGTTACTGACATCTCCTTGAGGCGCGCGTGGAACAATACGCGCCGTCGACGACTTGGGCTCGATCCGGACGGTTACCGGACGGCGAGCCACCCATTGCTCGCCGTCCACAAGCCCACCCTATGCTAATTGGGAAAAGGCTAGAGAGATGATAATGCATTGAGTTTCACTGGCCTGTTGGTCTAGTGGTTAATGGCCCTGGCTGCTATACCGGAGGTCGTGGGTTCAATCCCCACCCAAAACATTTTTTTTTGTGATGAGTACAATCATTTGTTCTGTGTCTGGGTGTAATTTATCTAAAATATGTATTTATTTAGAAATATATAAGTATGTTTATCAGTCGTCTAGGACCTGTACCATGACGTAGTACCATGACGAAGTAAGATTGTTTCATTCTTATTTCCAGTGTGGGTAAGAGATGGCGCTAGACAATCTGTATAGCTCTGTCTCTTACCCACACTGAAATAAGAATGAAACAATCTTACTTTGAACGTCATGGTAACCCCATAGTACTCATAGCGCAAGTAAATAAAAAAGTTTGTTGTTGAGAACACAGCGACATGACGCTTACACAGACACGAAAACCAAAACAGAAACAGGTAAATAATTGAGTTATTTTGTGAAATAAACAATAACAAACTGACAAAAGGTAAACTACCTATATTCAGAAATAAAATTAATTTAGAACACAATACCTACTGATACAAACAAAGAATTAAAGAGCCTATTACACTACGCGTTATTTAGACAGTCTTATAAGACCTAGACCTGTACCATGACGTTTAAAGTAAGATTGTTTCAATCTTATTTCCAGTGTGGGTAAGAGATGGCGCTAGACAACCTGTATAGCTCTGTCTCTTACCCACACTGAAATAAGAATGAAACCATCTTACTTTGAACGTCATGGTAACCCCATAGTACTCATAGCACAAGTAAATAAAAAAGTTTGTAGTTGAGAACACAGTGACATCAGACATGACGCTCACACAGACACGAAAACCTCAACAGTAACAGGTAAATAATTGAGTTATTTTGTGAAATAAACAATAATAAATTGACAAAAGGTAAACTATATTTAGAAATAAAATTAATACAGATCACAATACCTACTGATACAAACAAAGAATTAAGGGCCCCTTTTTCGAAATTTACGTTTCTAGATCGAGTTGTTTTCAGAGAAATCATCATATTTAAATCCGGAAAAAAATATATAGTACAGATACATCTTTAATCTAGTGACTTTTTTGGTTAAAAACACATTATTTAACATTCCACTCGATAAAAAAAAAATCTGAAATAAAGTCGATTTTGAAAGTATTTTAAGTTTTATGAGACTTGGGGGAACGCAACTTTTATGGAAATTTTACATTTCATTTACTAATCGGGTTTGACAGGGATATTTTTGGATAAATTTATAATATGGCACTTATTTTTTTTAATATAAAATAAATACGTGAAAACGGCACGCGCGCACCGCGCCATTGTCCTGCCGGACATCATCGAGGGAGGACCTATGCAAGTTTTGCTCGCGACCATACATTTTCGTTGCCGCGCGCGTAAATAAACGTGTTTTATTATAAGTAATTGCAATCGCGAATAGAAAAAACAAAATTAAGAAAAAAAGGGTATCTGAAGTGAAGAAAATCCGAAAGTGTATTGCGTAAGTATTTATTCTATAAATACGTCACAATATAATTACTCCTCTACACAGACCAGCGAAGTCAGTATGACTAGAATTTTAAATCTATCATGGAAACATTCTTAAACCTTTAAAAAGTGCAGTTTTGCATCCTGATCAAATTCAAGGAGATGTAAGTACCTAAGTTTGTTGTTTTTTGTTTTTAACCGACTTCTAAAAAAGGAGGAGGTTCTCAATTCGGATGTTTGTATGATTTTTTTAATGTTTGTTCGCGCATAACTTCGTCGCTGCCAACCAATTTGAAAAATTCTTTTTTTGTTGGAAAGGGTATATTTCCCAAATGGTCCCATAGTCACCAAATCGGGATCTGATGATGGAATCTTGGTGAAATCGAGGGAACTCCTCAAATATTATAGCCAACTGTAATATGATTTTGGTATTTTTATCGAGAAATTAAGCATTTACAGTCGAAAAGTAACATTTGATGAAATGGAACTGATGAAGAAGACCAGAAATGGTCAACGGAACTTCATACTCGCATAGATATCACTATGGAGATAGTTAAGCGACTATGATAATACAAATAAATTAATGGCTCTGAATAGTGTTGAAAATGGTATCATCAAAGTGATCTGATGATGATGATGAAGCCGGAATGTAGGCACTGGAACTCCGTAATAAATCAATGTAGCCTAGCCGTGTTTGGACTTATCAGAATTGTAATAAGATGCACTTTAGAAACTTTTTACAAAAAAACATTTTTTTGTAAAAAGTTTTTTATTTCACACTTTTTAGTTGCGATACACTTATAAAAAGTAAAGTAAAAAGTTTATTATTATTATTACATTCTTTTATTATGTTTATGAAGATTTGAAAGATATTGAACAATGGCTATCGGTCACTACTTGTACTCACTAGGTAAGTACCTAGAGCACGGTTTATGGTCGCGCTGCGTTTAGTAGGTAGAAATCGGCCGGCCGCTATAGAAATAGCCTATGACCTATTCTCAAACCTACCAAATATATACAAAAAACTGGCCAAGACACGAGATTTTTATATATGTATCAGGTTTTATTTAAACTCTAGTAATTAGTGTTTGTTAATTTGATTTTTTTGAAAATATGTAATGAAATTTATTCCATTCCAGTGCTCTGAGACCACGTACCGGAAAAGGTACTTTGATGTCCAAAAAAAGTACCAATGAGCACTCTAAAGAGGGACAGTATACGTAAGTACATTATGTACATATTACATTATATACTGTGGCGGAGCAGTTTTATTCATCCGCTACAAGTTTGACGTTATCTCCCGTCGCGCTTTAGTTTTCTTACTTATCACATGTCTTATGTATCCTATTATGGGATGTAACATGGCAGTAAATGATTTTTTGTTAAAGTTTATTTCGGTGACTTTGAAACTTCCGTTTCATAACGTTAATGACATTCCATTGTTGCAGAAAAACTAGGGATGACGAAGATAATTCCATTATTGTTGAAGCTAAAAATGAAAAAGACAAATTTCAAAGGACAACTAGAAAAGACAAAGATGATTCCATTAAAGCTGAAAATCAAGAAGAGGAAGATGATTACTATAACGTTGAACCTATATATAATGCTATATAATGCCTACTTCCTGAAATCGTGAACCCCTGACATACGCGTGGTATGGGTATAAGAAATCTGACACTTGAAGAGAACAAATAATCCGAAAATAAGGAAAATGAGGAATCTCTAACGCAAAACAATCCTGATTTGCTATCAGGTCCTAGTTCCCAACGCGGAGGGGAGTGCCATGAGGACTGTGGCTTTGACCCTCTTAGAGGAGACTCGCGCCCAGCATTGAGGAATATATCGGTCGATGAAAATGAACCTGGACCTAGCACACGACCACTAAATTTTTATGAATTTTATTTTTTATGAATATTAATTTTTATGCTGGTACTATATATTTTATTTTATTATATTATAACACTGGTCGACAAGGTTTTTCCCACAGAGATTGTGTTTACTTATTTTTACTAAAGTATCTACCCTCATCATAAAACACTACATACTTTGTTTTTATTAGCCTCAGATTTTTTGTGACTGCCACTTAAAATTTTACCGAACTTTCCACTAAATGCGCTCGAATTGCAACAAATGTAGTGCTCAATTGTGAGTTTGTCATGCATAAGCTACTCGTTGTTGGTTTCTCAACACATAAAGAAGATGTGGGTTTCATTTACCCTCACAGTTTCTGCCGAGTAGGTATGTGGTGAACCAAATTCTAAAAGTGAATGAAGAAATTTTGCTGACTTGGGTAAAATGGTGTTATCGTGATAATTTTGGTTTTTCCGTGGCTCCTCAAAGTAAAGTGAGTGCTTCATATGAGATCTACAACAAGAGTAAAGATTTTTACAAATTCGACAAAAGGAGTGCGCTTAATGGCTTCGGAAACCCTATGTTTTGAACAGGATCCTAAAGACCACAGACACACTACGTGTCTGTGGTCGTTTTGCCAGACTTATATGGCAAAAGTGATAAATATAACGCATACACTGTAAAATATGTAAGTGTGCGTTCTGCAATACAAACGCTTTCTGATAGTGTTGCTATAGCAATACCTGCAATGCCAAATAAAACATTGCGCAGGAACTAATACCATGATTTACTAACTACGTGTATTGTAACTGCAAATAAAATTCATGATTTAGCTTTTATACCCAACAAGAGAGGAACACTAATAACTGACACAAACTAATCTAGTTTGAGTCAGTTATTAGTGTTCCTCAATCATCTTTTTGGTGATTTATAACAAACTTAAAAAAATCATCTATTTTTTATATATTACGAAACAAATGACTACACAAATCTCATAGAGAACCTAATTAAAACATATCAAGCATAGAGTTATAATTTGTCTCTCTAAATATACTTACAATCACATTTTGGCTTCCGTACCAAAAATCTGGGATCCAATGCCCAACACAAAGGAGAAAGGTTGCGGAAGTTAATTTAATCATGAAAAACCCGTACCAGTGCAAATGGAGTCCTTGAATATTAGCAATTTTTAGTTGGATACTTGTGGTAGACCAGCCTCAAGCTAAATATTCCAGAAAATCATAATATATGGTTTAAAAAGACGTCATCATCATCATCATCTTCCTGCCCTTATCCCGTGTTATTTGGGGTCGGCGCAACACGTTTTTTTCTTCCACTCTGCCCTGTCACTCGTCATGCTATCACTAACTTCCTTTTCCTTCATATCACTAAAAAAAAAAAACGTATCGTACGTACGTTTAAAAAGACGTATTTTTTAATTTAATTGTAAGTAAAGTATCAATATTTTTCATGACAAATACAAGTGACTGTCACAAAAAACGATGGCTAACAATTTTATTCTATATCTATTTCCTACAAAAGGGAGTCAAAATAAAACCATATATAGCAAAAAAAACTCTTGTGGCAAAAAAAAAGTAAATTTTTGTAGACCAGTGTAATTAATCATATTTGTCTTTCATTATATTACTCACCAAATCTTCTACAACCATTCTTTAAGTTCAACAGAATG
Organism: Mythimna vitellina; assembly: GCA_949316375.1. NCBI lineage: Eukaryota > Metazoa > Arthropoda > Insecta > Lepidoptera > Noctuidae > Mythimna > Mythimna vitellina. Next base: position 5,439,621 of record OX438711.1, on the reverse strand, counting down.
ATCATCGCCTGCCTTTTCATTCACGAGACTGTCTTATCAGAATACCGTGGCCCTGGAATGCAAAGGGCAACCGAAGGAACAGGGTGGATTTTAGTCAGTACAAGTCTGACAGTCCGCTCCACCCAGAGCGGCAGGACTCATTTGATGATTTTACCAAGCAATAAAAAAAAGTTATACATTTATAACAATATACCTAAGTGTATTAGTGTTTACAGTCAATAGTGCAGTGGACAGCACATCAAGCTATACGTTTTTGTTGCAAAACAAGCTATTATTACTAGCACGCCAATAATATTTGAAATACTGATTTATTTATCTATACTGTGGCGTGCTCGCCCGCCGCCATAGGTCACCGGAGTTCATATCGCGACGGCTCCTGAGCAACGCGGACGCAAGCCGTCTCGGTGCGTAAAATGCCTAAACTTTCGGAAGAAGGGGCCCTTAAAGAGCCTATTACACTACGCGTTATTTAGACAGTCTTACGGGGTTACCATGACATTCAAAGTAAGATTGTTTCATTCTTATTACAGTGTGGGTAAGAGACAGAGCTATACAGGTTGTCTAGCGCCATCTCTTACCCACAATGGAAATAAGAATGAAACAATCTTACTTTAAACGTCATGGTACTGGTCTTAGTCTATGTCTATCTAAGTATCTCATCATTCTGTTTCATTCCTTTACACGACATTGACGTAAGTTGCTCTTTTTTTTGTGTGACGCTACATAGACTAAGATCTGTACCATGACTTTTAAAGTAAGATTGTTTCATTCTTATTTCCAGGGTAGGTAAGAGATAGCGCTAGACAACCTGTATAGTTCTGTCTCTTACCCACACCGAAATAAGAATGAAACAATCGTACTTTGAGCGTCATGGTAACCCCGTAAGACTGTCTGAATATCGAGTGGTGTAATAGGTGCTTTAGTGTGAAATTAAAACTTCATCATGTGTGATGCTAAAGTCATATTAAATATTCATAATATAAACTAGAATTTAAATAATATACTAAACACAACAAACTCAAATATTGATAGTAGGTAATAGTAAGAAACATGGTAAAGCTTATTTCTTTTTTTTGAGGTGAGGTATCTTCCAATGCCTTCTCCCGCTCTATGGTGGAGCGAGAGGGCGTGTTAGACTTCTACTGACTATAGCCCACCCGTGTTCCTTCAGCCATCCTTTGTCTTCTAGGGCAACCGTAACCCCAAGCTGTCGATGGCGCGTAGTGTTCCACGAGCGCCTCAAGATGTCAGCAAATCGCAGGGGCCCAGCAGTATCGAAGCCTACTGGGGCCATGGGTTAAGTGAAAATGAATCCCCGGGACCCTGGAACGCACGAACGTGTAGGAACAAACGATTAGGTTTTAGTCAGTAAAAGTCCGCCCAAGGGCGCGTGATGTCATTATATGATTTCCCACCAGCAACAGTAACTCTTTCGTTTCCTGCAGCCTTAGTAGATATATATGTTCTACTAAGAGGCCTATTACACTATTCGATATTCAGACAGTCCAAGTCGATGTCGCGTAGTGTAATAAGGGTCAGACCGGTCTTTCTCGGAACAAAAAATAAGACAGTCTAAATATCGTGTGCTGAATATCGCGTAGTGTAATAGGCCCTTTAGTTATGTCTATCACATATTAGGCACATTCGTGTATAAAGTTAAAATAAACGAATAATACTGTATTATAAATTAGAATCGGTACAAAATGTGGTTTACATCGTCGTGTTTCGCACTGAGCGTATCCGTTACAAACCTTTAGTATTTATGCAATGCAACTGGGAACGAAGCTACCTGCGGGTCACCGTTTACCACCTGTTTTAAGTGTTGCCAAGTTATAACGTTTGCTTGTTTTGTGGATAAAATTGTAAAATGCGTTTCTGTTTCTGCGTTGCTTGTATTTTGTATGTTTTTTGATGGCATGGTGGATAAAAATTAATATAATATTCCACAACTTTCACACAACGCTATCTAGTCCCAAACTAAGCAGAGCTTGTGGTATGACTACTAGACAACTACACATGTTATACAAATAGTAAAAAATATTAAAAACGATAAATCAATTTTGTTTTTTTTTTGTTTTAAATACGTAGCTTTACACTAAAAATTACTTCTTATCGTGGATGCATTCACAACCATGTAACTCGAAATAACAATCTGTAGGCCACACATATATTTGTTTCGTGCTAGAATCGAACCAGTGTCGCGCAGTGCAGTCAATCGTTCAACTTCGTAAGTTCGTGAAGACATTTAATATCTAACAATCTGTACGTACAGTACAGATTGTTAGATATCAACCATCGTGGAGGGTAGAGAACTTTCGTCCAGCAGTAGGAATATTATAGGCTACCTAGTGATAATAAATTATTCACAGGACTAAATGAAAACAACAGCGATCGCATGTCTACTGAAAGAAATAAAGACTGGAACAATTTGCCTGCTGCGGTCTTCCCATCTAATAATAGTTTAAGTGTCTTCAAGGGTCGAGAGAATATGCTCTTAATAAACCAATACGCTTCACTATCAACAATTGCATCACTGCTTACCATCAGGTAGGATTGCAGTCAAGCACTTGTCAATCAATCTAAAAAAGCAGCACCTTTGTGCTCTTCCATCTGTAATTTTTATTTTCGTTTTATTTGTTTGGATGTACGTGAATAAAATAAACAGATTTAAAAATCAAATAACGACTCACCAAAGAGGTATTTTGGTCAAGTTATTCCCTAATGGTTAGATAACTAAAATGCGTCTACAAAATCCATAGCATTTTCCTTATAACGATTTTTTGCCTCGAAAACGCTTTTGTGCAGTCGACAACCACTTCCAACTGATCAATTTGAAATAAAATAAGCAAAACATTTCGATTTAGGTATCTACATCGAAGAAATTCAAGACTGGTTTTTTAATAGCCGAGTCATGTGAGTCTATTTACGTAGTGATTTGGCTTGAACATTAATGGGATTCTATTTTATCAAATGCAAGCAAAAAGAGCATAGATAATAGCTGAAAAGCTCACAGACACAGTGGCAAAAACATGTTATTAACGAATGAAGATTAGATAGCCTTTTTGTGTCTAAATCATAACAAAATGGCCATTAAAACAGCTCTAAGTACTAATTATATCGATTCTCTGTACTTAAACAACAAATAATGAATAATTATTAACTTATCAACACATAGGACTAAGCCGAACGTGTGAAATCTTCACATTTTTTATTCCTTTAATGTCATTCAATTATGATTTTTTTTATTCGTTTTCAAAACGATAAAATACTCTTTGTACGAGTTCTATCACGATTATGATTAGAAACAAACTTTTATTTTCACGTACAATTGAAAAACACGTTTGATATTGAGTCTTATCTGCGGACAATAAGGAAGTAATAGATTTATCGAAATGTAATTCTAAGTATGTGTCTAAGCAAAACCTTCTTCGTGCACTGGTAACACTACTCAAGCTGGAAGTCAGTCGAGTGCGGGGGGTCATTGCGATCGCGCGTTGCGTACCTTTCTCCATTTTGTATTTCAACACGCCAACAAAATCTTATTGTAAAACAAATAAATAACATTGACATACTAATTCTATTATTAAACAAAACATAACTGTGCGTTTCGCAAATTAGATTCTAATATCTACCCTCGATAGAACCGGTTGAGACTAAAGGAAGTAAGTAACTGTTATATAAAGTTGAGTTTTCTTTTGCAAGTATACGGTTTACGGCAAGTTTTTGTTTGTGATTTTTTATAACAAACAGTTTTTATTGTTGTTCTGAAGTGTATTTTAGAAGTTTTGTCTGTGGAACCAACGACAACTGAAACAGGTAAGTTTTTTTTTCTTATCTAGAGCAATGTTTCGGCCGCTTTCTCTTGTTAGCGCAGGGTTGAATAATTATCTGTTACTTTTAAACTACTCTGCAAACCATTTGAAAGAAACGTTCGTTCGTGTTTACTCACTAAGTTTCTGTGTATAAATATTAAGTAATAACTTGCGTAATATACCGGTTTTTTAATGTAATCAAATAGTATTGTTTTCGCACAGTGATTGGCGTGTTTAAACTTTGTGTGAGTAATTATTTTTAGAAGGCATCGCTTCCGGCTGAATGGGGCCCACAAGCGGCCGTTAAAAGGCACAAAAACAAGACGAGTGTTCCATCATGTCACAAAAAATTTCCAATGGAAATATTGAAGTGGTGATTACTCATTCGTAGGCAAAGTTACATTGTGTTTAGTATAGACAATTAAGACCTACTTTTACATATCAGGCTGGATGAGATATGACTTTTGCCAACGTAGGATCTTCTGATTAAAAAAAGACCGACTGCAGAAGTTTTTAAAATTCAATCCATTAAAATCACAATAACCTTAAACGTTTATTGACAACTAACGCTAAATTAATATGTGTAGTTTGAATTTGAAACGGTTTCTAGAAATCTTAACTGTATTAGAATTTTACAGTTTCTGTGTTGCTAAGTTATAGATTTTCTCACTGTCTTTATTTAAAGTTTGTTAATGACTAAATTAAAAGTTCGGTAAAATTGTTGATATTGAAAATATGTGGGTAGGTACCTACTTACATGTACTTAGACTATCAAGAAGGACATTTAATTTATTTTCTGTAGCTTTCCACCTATTTCACTTTGATTATATAATGTCCTATTTCATTATAAATAAGTTACGTGCTTGTAAGTCCAAACCATTGTACTTCTAAAACTTCTAGAATAATCCCACCAGACATATTTTTCCCTCAAATTGCGCGCCATTCTAAAGTTTTTATTTTCGTCGCCGCCATTTTCTGAGTCATACTGTCATTTTGTGGTGAAAACTTAAATAGGCATCGCTATATAATGAGAGGTTGCCAACCCATCGGTTACTGCCTGCGCGGTTACTTTTCCTTACAGATTTATGATTGACTTGGAATTATAAATAGCTTGAAACCTACCTACATTCTAGCCGTTTCGATTAATTGACGGATCTTTAGATTTTAGAAACTGAAATATCTATTCGTGGCTGGTTGTCAACATTTTGGACTGCTTATTTTTAGTCGATTTCTTCTCTAAACTTGATTGAACTTAATGAATACCTAGGTTGTCAAGTTTTTTTGTCAGACTCAATTCTTATGGTTGGAGTTCCTGTTGCTCTTTGGGGAGAACAGAGGGATCAGAATCCGAAATATAATATGCCCGCATCGATCCCACACCGCACTAACTGACCTGACCAATATATTTTTTAACTTCTTTGATTAGTTGATTTTAATACCAACAACCAATTAAAAATCTTGACAAAGACAGAATATTAAGTCTGTCCGCCAATTCTTGTGTTGATTAGCGATTCAGTAAAAAATTGGGTTTGAAAGACATCAAATGCTAGACATGGCCTTCCCCAAGCGTTGCCACATTGACGGGTTCTGTGGTTCCCCCGTCTATTTCTAGTTTTAACCTTTCGGCTTCGTCCACCATCCGATTACAAGGTAACTTTCTTTTTTGAATTTGGAAACTTACATGGATTTTCTCTGCTCGATCCAAGATTGAGGAGAATTTGACAGACAAAACTGTCTTTGTCACAACTGTGTCTAACATTTTTGTTAATCAGAGTCAACACGACGACGCACTCGACATTCTGCAGCTACCATAGTTTGGGTCGTTGGTGTATTTGTACATTTGGTCACCCTCCCCCGGGCAAGTATTGTCGTACATGGATGTCGTACTTGCGGTTTTCGCAATATTTCCTACCCATGTCTGTCTCATAAGTCACAATTTACTTAACATAAATGCTTATACCTACGTAACCCGAAGAAATTACACTGTGCATAATTGAATACATCACAAAAGTAAATGCATGTGTTTGCATATCATTAATGCAATTAATTAAAGTCGTAATCACTTCCTTGTTTCTCTGTTTTGTTGCCCTGTGTAAAACATTTTCCTAACTGGTTTTGATCCTTCTAGCATCTATGTAGGTAAACCAAGAGATTACTAGATAAAAAGGTTCATTTTTTATTATTTTTGACAGACTCGCGCTTAATCACTATCTCACCTGATGGTAAGCGATGATGTGGTCGCATTTAAAGATCCCAGGTTGTATTATCAGGCAAAACAAAATCCGGCAAGGAATTACACTCCTTTGCTGTACGCATAATGAATGTGTTCTCAAAACGTTTCTTGCATGTGTGCATGAGTGGGATGTCCACTATGTACCGGTGCCGCATTGCCGTACGTCTAGAAGTCCGATGACAGAACGGGCATGCTGGAATTAAACTATGCAATTCCGACGCACACTCTCCGAAATGCAACTAGTGGAAAACGGACAAGCTAGCAACTCCGGCATCGATGCCCAAGACTGAAGACTCGACTTGACAAGCGCCTTTTTGCCGATGATCTTCTCAAAACAAATAAAACTTTTGCGACCTAAGGAAAATAAAGATTATGCTATATGCCTATGGGCTATGGTTTTGGGAGACTTAAATCGACTGACTGACTATGGCCCCTGCCTGAACACTGACCTTATTAATATCAAAAAATGGCAGAGGGTGATTTGCACACTCAATAAATGAGCCCTAAAAACGGTCGCTAGCACGAAGTACGTAACAACAAGGAGGAAACATAATACTGAGGTGTCTGAGGAATGAAAAGGACCCAGAAGTATGGTCAAGATCCATCGACCAGCAACTTACTTGATTAAGCATTCATCTCCCATGCACGTTTGCTCTTGCGAATCTCCACTCAAGCAGTCAATAAAGGCAAGAGAGAGGTGGGAGCTCTGTTCCTGGTCAGTGCCGACCGGCCAATAATTCTCCGGAACAAGAATTCTATCGGATACGTGAGGTCGCTATGCCCAACAGCTCGCCACAAAACTGACCCGCAGATGTGATATACACATTAAATGTAAAACAGCTGAGGTGTGGCGTCGTGGGCACACTCGGTCCGTTCCCGAGGACGAGTAGACGTCATTCTGAAGTTGCGCCTGCTTACTGATAATTTGGTTGTTTCATTTATAAACCCAAATCCCTAAATAGTGATTTTAGTCAACACCACATTGCATCTCTCTTAGTCTGGCTCCTTACCTTAGGCATGTTACGGCAAAGCAAACTACAGGTACAGACCCAGTGTTCATTCGAGCGCGTTAGCCCCACCACGACGTCAACGTAGAGATACGGCAGTGAGATTTATGATTATTATTAAAGACATTAATAACAGATTTATTATTAAAAATTCTGTGGTAGTCAGCTGATGTAAACCAGTTGATTTGTCATTGATATTGATTATTATTGAGATGAGCTCTTAAACTTCAGGTTTAATATATTTCGAGATGACCGCGACCTTCTCAAAATCTGCGATAATTTTATAACAAGCGGGTTATATTTTGAGCAGCTGTGATCCCACAAGCACTTAACGCGTTTTACGACCTAAACTGAGCTGGTAAAGGGATAGGGCTATATAGAGTGTATAGCTCCATCCCTCTTTCTTGCTCGCACACCTAGGAATCAAGTCTGCTATTAAAATAGTGTCAGAATGGTCTATCATTGATTTCATAATTGTTGATTTTGACAAGTTTGGTAATCTACTAATTTAATAGCGTCATTATGACTTTCCAATGATCAACCACTGACACTACATTGGAAGAAATGGCAAAGAATGGTAATCTCGTACGTAATGACAAATGAATATCTGACGTATGCGGTAATCTGCTAAAATTTTGACAATGGCTTTGATCAGTGACCTACCATTAGAACGTCACTGTGCAGTCATTGCTTTTAATACGTTACAAGACAGCTCGTACCACAGTTCTATTACGAGATCACTGATCGATCAATGATCGGCCATTATGAATTAACAGATTACGAACTTTTAGCAAAATGACAATGGAATCGTGTTGGAATGACGAATTTATAAAAATAGCAAACTTGGGCCCCTGATATTTTACCACGCTGTAGTAAGCCCCCTGCGAAGTAATATCTGTGATCCGTTTCCCATGAATTGAATATTTTCTGTATCTAAAAAATCATGACCACGCTCTATACATGCGATGACATGTCATTCTACTTTTTTTTTCCTCTGATGTATAGTGACATGAATCATATCAAAATATTTAATAAGTCTTAAATTAACCACTGTAAAAACGTGGTTCAATTTGACAACAAGGTAAAAATGTTATAATAAAAACAATATTTGAGGTTATTTAATTAACTGTCAAACGAATTTATGTACGTACTATCAGTTTTACAACAACACTGTATTCTCCAGCTTTCTACCCATAATAGCTTTTATACAATATGGCTTGATAAATTAGCCAAAAGAACCGCCTAACTTAAGTGGCAGTGAGCTGGGCACATTGCTCGCAGAACAGATGGTCGATGGAGCCGAAAGGTTTTGGAGAGGCGACCGCGTACTGGATGACGCAGCGTTGGAAGGCCTCCCACAAGGTGGACCGATGACCTGGTGAGGGTCGCGGGAATCCAATGGATGCGAAACGCACAGGACCGGTCGCTGTGTCGACGCGTCACTTGAGGAAGGTTACAGTGGATGTCTTTCGGCTGAAATAATGATGATAAAGAATACCATGATATGGTTTGGATTAATTCAACCTTGTAAGAGCGTCCAATATACCACAATGTCTCAAGACAAAAGTCTATGACCAGTGCGTGTTGCCAGTGATGACATATGGCTCCGAAACGTGGTCGCTTACAATGGGCCTCATCAGAAGGCTTAAAGTTACTCAAAGGGCCATGGAAAGGGCTATGCTCGGAGTTTCCTTGCGTGATCGCGTCAGAAATGAGGATATCCGCGGAAAAACCAATGTTACGGACATAGCCCGAAGAATCGCCAAACTTAAGTGGCAGTGGGCAGGGCGCATTGCTCGCAGAACAGATGGTCGATGGGGACGAAAGGTTCTGGAATGGCGACCACGTACCGGAAGACGCAGCGTTGGAAGGCCTCCCACAAGGTGGACCGATGACCTGGTGAGGGTCGCGGGAATCCAATGGATGCGAAACGCACAGGACCGGTCACTGTGTCGACGCGTCACTTGAGGAAGGTTACAGTGGATGTCTTTCGGCTGAAATGATGATGATAATGAATATCATGATATCGACCTTGTAAGAGCGATAAGACCCTTTGAAACGCTCTATTATCACGCATTACATAGCATATTTCAATACAAAAAATAAGGCTGTACATAAGAAATATGTTCAGCCTTATTTTTTTCTTGATTGTGTGTGATCTTTTTTTTTCTATAGTTTTGTATTGTTAAGAAAATATAGGCATGGTAGGCATGTGTATTACACAAGATTCACAAAGACAAATATGTATTATATATATGTTATTAGCAAATCGCCCTGGTTTCATAGGGTTATAAATTATATAATCTATATATATATGTTCACTCTCAATCAGGTTCAGTTGAAAACCAGCGTCAGGCAACTACCACTAATTGCCATGTAGTTGTCTGGCATTTTTTGCTGAACTGGACCTATTTGGCGCAGCCGTGACACACGCATTATGTCAGTGTTTTTTTTTTCTTAGTTGTCTTAATTTTTGTCTTTACAGTGTGTGTATCCATGCGTGCCAAATAAAATATTTTTCTTTCTTTCTTTCTTTCTATATAAAAGAAAGTCGTATTAGTTACACTATTTATAACTCAAAAACGGCTGAACTGATTTGGCTGAAAAATGGTTGGGGGAAACCAGGACATGGACATAGGATACTTTTTATCGAGTAGGGTAGAGTAGGGTAAAGTAGGAATATAGTACTCAGTTAAAGGGAGAGAAGCCGCGAGCAAAAGCTAATTTATAATACACAAACATCATATTTTAAATACTGCTTCTGCCCAAAGACATTTATAATTCTTTTTTTAAGAGTCAAAGATAAGTCTGAAAAAATAAATACTTTCCGTACAAAGTTGTCATACATAAAATATAAAGTTGTGCGGTGTGACGAGAATGGATAAAGTGAGAAATGAATATATTAGAGGAAGTTTGAAAGTGGCGCCAGTGACTGAAAAGTTGAAGGGGAATCGTTTGTCTTGGTATGGTCATGTAAAGAGGAGAGATGAAACACATGTTACTAAAAGAGTTATGAGTATACATGTGGATGGGTGGAGAGGGAAAGGGAGGCCAAAGAAAAGATGGATGGATTGTGTGAAGAGTGATATGAAAGAAAAGGAAGTTAGTGATAGTATGACGGTTGACAGGATAGAATGGAAAAAAAAAACGTGTTGCGCCGACCCCAAATAAGATGGGACAAGGGCAGAAAGATGATGATGACAAAGTTGTCATACCAGCTGGTTAAAATTAGTATGGGAGGTCCAATGATCAAATCCATCTATTAGCATTCGTGCCCAAAACTATTGTCTCGACTTTTTTCTCAGCAGAAAGAATGAAAATCACTGTTGCTAATATTGCTAAAGCTAGATATAAGACAAAACTTTCCTCCTCCTCCTCCTTCCTCCTTTTTCTTCTTTTTTCTTTCTTCTTCTTCTTTTCCTTTTTTTTTTCTCTCTTTTTTATTACACCTACCACTATTCTTCTCTGCATCACCCAAAGGTTGACTGGTAGAAAATGCCTAAGGCATTAAGTCCGCCTCTGTACCTTTATGTGCATGAAGTGTTAAATAAATAAATAAATAAAACTTTACAAGCGCACGAAACTACATTATACGTCTCCTAACATCAAATAACACAGGTGCATATCTGAAATGTAAAGAAAGAAATAGTTTTGCTTAACAAAAAACTCGATTCTGCTTAGAAAACCAGTTCTGCAAACAAGGTATATGAAACACCGTTTTTCGAGTCTGACCAGCGAGTTTGGAGTTCTGGAAATACGTAATTGAGACATTTCTTCTTTATTTATTTAAACTTCATGTACAATAGTAGTACATAGGCGGACTTAATGCAACAAGCATTCTCTACCAGTCAACCTTTGGGTTAAAAAGACAACACTGTGGTAGGCTTGCACAATAAACAAATAACAGATAATTCAAACAGAAAAAATAAAATAAAAAATAAGTTATTTATAGTAATAAAATACATATATCGACGGTGAAGTGCCAATAACTCCTAACTGTCGTAGTCAAAAATCTTCTGTCTTAAAAACGTCAGGAGGTAATACTATGAATTGACATGCTGGTTTAGTTAAGAGGTGTTTCCACAATTTAATTTGATGCAGTAGCAACTAAGCGAATATTAGTTATATTCGCTTCAAGAGATTTCACAAAAACATGCAGAAACACACATTTGAATTAAGAGCGCTAAAAAGTAATTATCTCGAAAAATGTCAGTTAGAAGGTATTGGCACTTCACCGTCGATATATGCTAAAATTATAAATTAATAAATACTATGAAAAATATCAAATCATTAAGAGAACTTGATAATAATTCTGAAGAAGACCAAACTAAAGTTGAGAGGACTTCAAGTAATAGTTCCGAATTTTACGCTAAGGAAAACTTACTTTCAGCTTTTTTGATGTCAAGGGGAAGCACATACTTACTTTAATTATTTTTTCTACACCTCTTATATCTCAGAATCGCTGTCGTTGGTATGGACACGTCGAAAAGCATGTACAGGCACTTTTGAATTGTCAAGAAGTCAAAAAAATCACGCTAATCGCACATTCCAAAGCGTACATCTCTATGGAGAAGAATGTACAAGAAACTCCTTGGACACTCTCTTCATAAACGTAACTACAGAATGATATAATGAAATTGCGCCGAGCTTGCGCGTACCGAAAGGCCATTTTTCATTTCATTTCATTTACTTATTCATAAAACAATTTGCATTATGTTGAATCCAGGTACAAAATGCACGCAAATGACATACAATTTAAAGAATAAAGAAAAACAAGATACAATTTTGAGTTAATGGATGACATTCAAATAAGGTGTCAAACAGTTACAAATATAATTTCAAACGATCTGAATTAATATCGTCCAGCATTAACTATAATGTCAAAAATATATAAAATTTCAAAGCATGATTCTAAATCTATATAATGTCAAAAGATAAATTAAATTAAATGTCGGAAATCAATTCTGAGTTATATAATGTCAAAAGATTACCTTTCTTGCATTCAGGTTAAAAATAAAATACAATTCATTTGTTATTATCAGAAATTAATTCCGATATGATAAAAAGACATTTTTCTAATAAAAAGGTTTTTTACTTTTTCTTAAACAAGTGGGTTTTATAAATCAAGGTTCTTAAATTAGACGGCAACTTATTGAATATTTCTCTCCAATCTCACGTTCCTCTTGTGATTCAAACTCATGTACCTATATACTTGACAAAATAACTTAAGAGGACCAATACGTTTAGGCTAGGAACTGTTAAATAGCTAACTTTTTAAAGTAATCTCTGCATGAGACACTTTGTAAAATCCTAACTATTGTCTTTATGACTCGTTTCTGGAAGATGAAAGCTTTCTGCCAGTTGTAACTATAACTATATCCCCATAGCATGATGCTATACCTTATCCTAGACTCAACTAGCGCATAATATACAGCCTTTCATCATCATCATCATCATTTCAGCCGAAAGACGTCCACTGCTGGACATAGGCCTATCCCAAGAGCCGCCATAGTGATCGGTCCTGCGCGTCTCGCATCCATCGTACTACCGCAACCGTTACCAGGTCATCGGTCCACCTTATAGGAGGCTTTCCAACGCTACGTCTTCCGGTACGTGGTCGCCATTCCAGAACCTTTCGACCCCAACGGCCATCCATTCTGCGAGCAATGTGCCCTGCCCATTGCCACTTACGTTTGGCGATTCCTCGTGCTATACAACCTTTAACTGTTCTATATTAATTTCAAAGGGTTACTACCATTTCATGGGCATCGAACACCCAGCAAACTGCAGTGACAGTAGATCTGTCAGAAGTTATCTACATTGATCAGGGGTTTCATTCAGGACCTGGAGATAATTTAAAGTAAATTCTTACAAAAGAGTAAGTCACACTAGTCCATTTCACAAATTACTAGTTATAGAAATTCAATAGGTCTACTTGAAGTCCTCTCAACCTTAATTTGGTCTTAGTCATAATTAAAAAACAAGTTGTAACTGAGCGCAAAATTATTTAAAATGTTAATGTACAAATAAACGAAACGAATTTATTATTATTATATTTTGAGTTCTCTTAATTATAATGAGTTTATATTTTATCTACCATTTTTATGAATTTTATTATTATAAGCAATTTTAATAATACTTCATTCTATTTAAAACATCTATTATTTATTTATTGTGCACCTACCACAATTGACTGGTAGAGAAAATTCACGAATTTTACCTATCTCTTCATTATTTATTATTTTATTTCGATAGACTACTTAACGTCCGTAAGTGTGTTCGTGGCATCACAGCGGGCCCTAACAGAATACCAGCGCTGCGTTATTTATCGTTTTAAATAACGCAGCATATGCTGAGTTAGGTGCCTTTTTGGTGTCGCACTGGCTATACCTTTCTTTTTTTTTATAGTGTATCTTTAGTTTATACGATTGTGTGAGTCACGAATAAACGTTTTTTCTTTCTTTCTTTCTTTCTTATTACTTAATTCATCATCATCTTCCTGCCCTTGTCCCGTGTTATTTGGGGTCGGCGCAACACGTTTTTTTCTTCCACTCTGCCCTGTCACTCGTCATGCTATCACTAACTTCCTTTTCTTTCATATCACTCTTCACACAATCCATCCATCTTTTCTTTGGTCTCCCTCTCCCTCTCCATCCCTCCACATGTAAACTCGTAACTCTTTTAGTAACATGCGTTTCATCTCTCTTCTTCCTCTCCTTTCTTATTACTTAATTACCAAACACAAAAAAAAGCATTTACCATAGCGACAATTCCTGTCTACCACACTAACATACCTTGATGAATGGAATCAGCTGGTACCAACAACAAAATAGCTAGAATTCAGTTAACGGTAAACGCTGTTTACCGCGAAGTGAACGTGTGAGCGAAACAGCAACACGATTTGCTCAAGAGTAAAAGAGACAGAGCGACGGTTGTCGGCGCACAGAATGGGCTTAAAATTGTCGTCTCCGGTTCAGTTTTACTGATGTCATTATCTTTACTATTTAGATTAGGACAAAACGGTGTGGGCTACTTATGTTTGGCGCTGGTTTGCGAGAATTTTAGTCTTGCATGCAGTTTCGACCCGAAGGTTTACACGACTTACAGAATGACACTTGACATAAAAGTTATTTGACAAGGTATACTGTTTACTACTTAGTAGAAAATAACAAAAAGTATAAAGGTGGATTGGGGTAAGATCGGCACTGGGGTAAAAACGTCTAAATATTTTTCATATATAAAAATATTTCGGGTTTTCCTTCCTGACGCTATAACTCCAGAACGCACGAACCTATTTCCACGGTTTTGCATTCATTGGAAAGGTCTTGGGCTCCGTGATGTTTATAGCAAAAAAAATTTTTTTCTTCTTCTTTTAATCACCAAACGAAATGTTACATAAAACGAAGCCATCTAGTGGCGAAACGGAGTTCGCCGGGTTTGCTAGTTTCATATATATTTTTTAATTGATATAACCCAGTGCTTGACTGCGATCCCACCTGATGGTAAGCAGAGATGCAATCATTGAATCATATCCAATTATACCATTTATTTACCTTTATTTTTAATGCTAGCCACATTGCTGGGCAAGGCGGAACATAATGCAATCAAAATTGGTAGCATTAAAAATAAAGCTAAATAAGTGGTATAATTTATTTAGACGTTTTTACCTCAGTGCCGATCTTACCCCAACGCACTATAAATTACAATATTGTAAATTTGTGATATAGAAGGAGATCGCATGGGAAACGGCCATCATTAACATGCTGGCTAATAAATACTAATAAAGTAATATGTATTATGTCAATTGTGAAAGGAAGAAGTGCTTTTTAATTTTCCTGTTGAAGACACCTAGAGAAAGGCTGTCATGAAGGAAACGTGGAAGAAGAGAGTTCCATAGACGCATTGCAGTTTCAGAATAGCCATCATGTCGGCTGGAAGTGTGACGCCTACATTTATAATCTCTCTCTGGTGTCACCACATCAGCAAATAAGTATACAGTTATTGCTACCATTATAAAAAAAAAATATCAACACAAAATTATAACCTCCTCCTTTTTGAAGTCGGTTAAAAACTTATTTTCGTGGTAATAATACCTCACTCATATAGATAGTGACAATATCTAGCAATATCAATACGTATTTTATGATCTGTTTTGACCCATTCGACCTCACAACCTTGAAACTTAGCTATGTGCTAAGACTAGCAGCCGTGTTGACACATATTCAGTACCTATATGAAGACACCGCCGGGATTCCGATTCCGATTTCCGGCCACCGTAGGCGCGGGCTTGCGGACGGCGAGCAATGGGTGGCTCGCCTTCCGACCGTTCGATAACCGTCCGGACCGAGCCCAAGTCGTCGACGGCGCGTACTGTTCCACGCGCGCCTCAAGGAGATGTCAGCAAATCGTAGGGGCCCAGCAGGGTCGAAGCCTACTGGGGCCACGGGTAGTATGAAAGCGAAACCCGGGGCCCTGGGACGAAGGCAACGAAGGAACAGGAGTGGGTTTTTAGTCAGTAAAAGTTTGACACTATCTCCCGCTCCGCCCAAGAGCGGGATTTGTCATAAGATGATTTTCCAAACCAATAAAAAAAAAAACTATATGAAGACATAATGTGAATCCATATTCACGCAGACAATAAACGCATCAGAAAGAGCCCTCTTAATGCACTCTTACATACAACCACAG
This sequence comes from Mythimna vitellina, assembly GCA_949316375.1. Classification (NCBI taxonomy): domain Eukaryota; kingdom Metazoa; phylum Arthropoda; class Insecta; order Lepidoptera; family Noctuidae; genus Mythimna; species Mythimna vitellina. Next base: position 5,423,881 of record OX438711.1, on the reverse strand, counting down.
ATGTAATAGGTTTCGTTACGTTCAAAGAGTAACTTGCGTTCCAGAGGTCGGAGGTCAAATTCCATCAGTCTTGGTAGATTAACTAACTGTACAAAAACATGTTTGGCATAGTTAGAATGTTGCAAAACAATAAGAAATTGGATTGGCTTTATTGTTACGTTTAATAAGAAAATTATGTAGGAACTTGTATTTTTAAAATTCATTCAACAATTTGCGTAGAAAGGTTCATCGTTTCAGCCGAAAGTCGTCCACTGCTGGACATAGGCCTCCCCCAAGTGTCGCCACAACTACCAGTCCAGCGCCTCTCGCATCTGACGGTTTCCCGCGACCTTTATCAGTCATCATCATCTTAACGTTCAGTCACGTGGTTAGAACAAAGGAATAGGAGGCGTGGCCTACTCGAGGCGTTCAACGCAAACGAAACGATCGTAACTTGGCTAGGGGGGCAGCAGGCTTAGCCAAGTTACGACCGTTTCGTGTCGAATCTCTTACTAAAAACGGTAAAGCCTCAGCACGTAAGCGATTTTAGAAAAAGAAAATGCGCCTGGATCGATCGCTCGTTCGACAAAAATTGTAACTTGACTACCATTTATACCAGAAAACTACAGGATATAGCGATGACTACTGTAGAAACGATTACATTGCATTCTATCATTTTGAACGATGTGAACTTGGCTACTAATTTTGTATTCGTTTGTTCTGACCACGTGACTTATAGTTGGGATGATGTCATTCCCATACATTTGATTAGTTTTCTACTAGTGTTAACGATTGTAGATTATTAACTTAGTTTAGCCAGCAGCCCCCCTAGCCAAGTTACAATGGTTTCGTTCGCGCCGAACGCCTCGAGTAGGCCACGCCTCCGATTCCTTTGTTCGACGTCATCTTAACGCTCAGTCACGTAGTCAGAACAAAAGAATCGGAGGCGTGGCCTACTCGAGGCGTTCGGCGCGAACGAAACGATTGTAACTTGGCTAGGGGGGCTGGTCGTTGGTCCACCTTGTGAGAGAAATGTCAGTTGAACATCTAAGTTCATAACTAGTAAGTTCAAAATACTTTGACAAACAAGGAGCAATCTTCAAAAGATCTACTTTTAACAAAAGCTTCAACAAACAATAAGTTTGTCCTCTAAAGCTACCAGGCGGCTAAGTGACGTCATCCCGACCTGAGACTTACACTGCACTTACATGCTTTGCCTATGAGTCACCGAGCAGGCTTTGTGCTAAGTTACAAAGGCATTAAATTGTAGGTGCTCACGGATTGAGCTTAAAGCATTTTTGTATATAATTCTCTGCACATCACAGCAGCTAAAATTAGGTCTAACCTGTTGATTCCGTAAATAAAAGATTTAGGTGAAGTTGTCGCATGTTGTCGGCGCATAGTGTACCACGCTCGCCTCATAGAGATGTAAGCAAAACTGTAGGTGCTCAGCAGGGCTGATACCCGCTAGGGTCATGGGGAATTTCTGAAAAGGAAACCAAAAACGCAAAGGCCAACTGAAGGAACAGGTGGGTTTTAGTCAGCAAAAGTCTGACACGTGCTCTCGCTCCAGCTTAGTGATGATCTACCACATACCTACTATTTTTTTTTCACCTGATGGAATGCGACGGTACGGTCGACGATGGAGCGCGCTTATCTAGAAGTTACCTGTCCACTCTTGGCTTATTATTATGAGCCCGTTGTGTCCCACTGCAGGGCAAAAGCCTCCCTTCCGTTATTCCATTATTTTCTGTCCTTAGCTACTTCTGGCCAATCCTAAGAAGTAAGAGTCAAAATCGTCACGCCATCTCCTTCTGGGCGTACCGCGTCGCCGGCTCCTACTTCGCCCAATTTTGTTGCGACGTGCGGCAGATGTGACCTGCCCAGTTCCATTTTAGTTTGGTGGCCGAGTTACCTACGTCTGCGATTAGTGTTTTGGAACGAATTGTACTGTTTCTTATGCGATCTGTTCTTTTGACTCTGAGAATACTTCGTTCCATTGCTTGCTGTCAGACCCCGAGTGCGAACTTTCTTTGCAGTCCGTAGGTGAGAGTGGGAAGGATGCACATGTCCATAAGTTTCCTTTTAAAGGAAAGTGAAAGAGATCCTTTCATCAGATGTTTCATCGACCGATAGCTCTCTCTTGACTTCCTCCTTCTCGAGTCGTATTCCTCATTACTGAGGGTCGTGAAGTTCCCGCTGGATTAGTTTTTTTCTAATGGTATTTCGCCATCTATGACGGTTCTTAGCGTCATGAAGTCCGACGTGCAATTGGGTGTCCAGTGTGGAGCTGACCTGATCTGCCCATCTCTCTTGACTTAAAGAAAAAAAATAAAAGGTCGATGACGATATCCTCAGATGATTTATAATAAATACAATCTTCGCACGCAATTTAACAACGTATTGAGTGTTGACCTCTTTCGATTATAAACGCTTATTTCCTAACCAAGGTCTTAACAACCTAGATCGTGTTATGATGCTCAAGCATTGACCTAAGGCTGTTATTGTGTGTTTTAACTACCTTCATTACTTGGCTAGTAAATTATTTGTAATGTATGTGGACTAGCTTCGCACGTGGATGCATCTTTGCATTCTGAAGAGTTTTTTTTAAGATAGAGAAAATATTTTTTTTAAATTGATATACACTATTGCTTGACCTAACAAAGTGGCAGTGGGCAGGGCACATTGCTCGTAGAACGGACGGTCGATGGGGACGAAAGGTTCTAAAATGGCTGCCGCGCACCGGAAAACGCAGCGTTGGAAGGCCTCCCACAAGGTGAACCGACGACCTGGTAAGAGTCGCGGGAGTGCGGTGGATGCGAGACGCACAGGATCGGTCGATGTGGCGTCGCTTGGGGGAGGCCTATGTCCAGCAGTGGACTTCTTTCGGCTGAAATGATGATGATGATGATATTTACTTGACTGCGATCCCACCTGATCTCTTTCGCATCACCCATGGCCACAGTAGGCTTCAACCCTGCTGGGCCATTACGGTTGCTGAGATGTCAGCAACCGTAATGGCGCTCGTGGAATACTACGTGCCGTCGACGGCTTGGGCGCCGTCTGGACGGACGGTACCCATTGCCTACGGTGGCCGACTAAAACCCACCTATGTTCCTTCAGTTGCCCTTTGTGTTCCAGTGCCGCGGTAACTCTAGAACAATCCCGCAGTCCTCGTGGGTTTCGGTACGTAGTGGGTCCATTTTCCGATATCTCTCTCCCTAAACCGTCAACTTTTGTGCCTACCAAGAAATATTAGATCAGAGGAGAACTAAGCAAAATATTAAACGTATGATTTACAGACGTACCTTTTGATTTAAAATCTACGTATTAAAATGTCATGAAGATGATTTGGCATGCAATTCACGACCTGCTCAACACAGCATTTAATGTTCCAAGACACTATTTATAAGATAATGCATATTGCTTAGCGGTCTTATGTCACTATTGTTTAACATAGTGGTTCCCAACTTGGGGCCTTACCAAGACCTGTACCATGACGTTTAAAGTAAGATTGTTTCATTCTTATTTCCAGTGTGGGTAAGAGATAGCGCTAGACAACCTGTATAGCTCTGTCTCTTACCCACACTGAAATAAGAATGAAACAATCTTACTTTGAACGTCATTGTAACCACTACCATTAATTGTGGCGACACATAGGCAGGCTTGTATCCATCCACTATCCACTAAGCATCCAGCTAAAAGACATCCAATGCTATACAAGCAGTCTTTTAGCCGAAATGATGATTATAAATATTTTTGGAAAGGGGAACTTAGAACCGTGATAGCAGTAAGTCAGGCATCGTCAAAAGCTCAGTTTAAATAATTATGGTCTTATGGTTCTGTTCCCAAAAGGAAAAAACTGAACCTTTATAGGATCACTTTGTTGTCCGTCCGTCTGTCTGTTTGTCAAGACTCTTTTATCTCGTGAATGCGTGGAGGTATCGAGTTGAAATTAAAACCATATCTTCAGGGCCTCTTGAAGCTGTGAAAAAATCAAACTCCTGAGTTAACGAAAAACAAGATACGGTCGTTGTCGCAAAAAAATGTATATTTTGACACTCAAGGGAGTCAAAATTCATAGGGTGTCAACGGTACCCTATGAATTTTGATTCCCTTGAAAAAATTGTTTTGTGACGTAACTACAAATTTAGTTTTCAGATTTTTTCTTATTATTGACCTTGCTTCATGCCAATTTTCAGGAAAACAATTTTTTTTGCTCTTCGGAAAATTCTTAACTCAATTCGGCAATTAGAACTGTTTTCATAGGTAAGTTTGTACGAAACCCTCAGTACGCGAGTCTGACTCGCACTTGCCTTTATTTATACATTGCATTGGTATGATGATAGCAGGACGAAAATATGCATCTTTAGGATGAGAGAAAAGAATAGGCAACATTGTATGAATCCGACAGCTGTCATCCACATCGTCATCATCCTATTACAATTATTGTAGTATCAGAGAGTAGGCCACATCATGACAATTTTGTCTGTTTAGAAAACAAAAAAAAAATTGATCTAGCGAAAGTAAAGTCATAGACAATTAGAGAAAGCAAACGATTGTCGTCCGCCATTACGCTCTGACCAATTACGGGTCAGAGTTAGTTTGTGAAGCCAATCACGTACGTCGAAAGTGTTCAGCGCCAAAATTGGCGGCCGCTGATTGGGTGGCGCGTTGCGAATCTGAATTTCTATTCTTTTTTTGAAGTTTTAATTGTGGGAACGTGGTTTTTTTGTGTGTCCGTTATGGGACCGTGCTCGATTGTTATTACTTTGGTATAGTTCTCAAAAAACAACTGAAAGAGCACAGGTGGGTTTTAGTCAGTAAAAGTACATGAGTAGATAAACGGTGGAATGGGTTTTATCATCATCATTTCAGCCGATAGACGTCCACAGCTGGACATAGGCCTACCCCAAACGTCGGCACAAAGAACGATCCTGTGCGTCTCACATGCATCGGATAAACGCAACCTTCACCAGGTCATCGGTCCACCTTGTAGGGTCCTTCCAATACTGCGTCTTTCGGTACGCGGTCGCCATTCCAGAACCTTTTGGCCCCGACGGCCATCTGTTCTGCGAGCAATGTGCCCTGCAATGGGTTTGGCGGAATTAAACTATCCGATTCGGACGCATACTCCCCGAAATTTAATGTAGCGAAATATCCTTCCAAAATATCATGTTTTCAATTCCAAACATTTAGTTGTCATTCATTACAGAGCTGCAGGTAGTCGTTGCCATCCAATTACTCTGTACTTAATGAACACAACGAGTGAATGTATTATTGAAAGCAAATGTACCATAAAGTAGCAACAACGGATATAGACCAGTGAAACTTGTACGTGTCACAGAGACTTACAATATCTATGATACGTGCATAGACTATCAAGAGTCCATAGACTATGATTGACACTTGATATCTCTATGAATGAAAGTGTATGATCTGTGCTAGACGTGTAATCTATCGATGCATTAAAGCTTGAATTTCGAAACTGTGATTAAGCAGCTTGGTAGAAAGATATCATTACTGTTTCATCGTGATTCTTGTGTTTTGTCGGGTATTAAATAGTCTTCAAACGTGACGACACTAAAATAATACATTTTGATATTTATTTTCTTTTATTTTTATTCTCGCTAGGTTTGCGCTTGACCGCCATCTCACCTGATGGAAAGCGACGATGCGGTCGACGATGGAACGCGCTTACCTAGAAGTAACCTATTCACTCTTGACTTAAAAATTTCCGGGTTGTAGCTATCAGGAAACACAGATTCCGTCAAGGAATTCCACTCCTTAGCTGTTCGCACAATGAATGTTTTCCCAAAACGTTTTATGCGCATAGGTGGAATGTCCACCATGTATCGGTGGCGAGTTACCGTACGCCTGGTGGTCCGATGATGGAACGGGCTAGGCGGAATTGTTATGCAATTCCGACGCTCACTCCCCGAAATGCAACCGGTAGAAAACCGACAGGCTAGCAACTCGGCGCCGATGCTCAAGACTTTGGAGCCTCGACTCAACGAGTGCATCATTGCCAATGATCCTCCTGGCACGCCTCTCAATTGCCTCAAGTGCATCAAGCTGGTATCGGGCAGATCCGTCCCAAAGATGAGAGCAGTACTCCATACACGATCGAACTTGTGCTTGATAAAGTTTGAGCAGGGTTGTGTTGATAAAAGTGGAGAAACTTGGTTGTTGCGACCGAGGCGGAATTTGCGCGAGCCGCAGGAGATGGTGTTATCAAGTCAGTGCTGCAGTGACCAATTTCCACGTGTATCAAACGTTTTTCAACACACTTGCGAAGTAATAATAAACGGGGGCTGCCCGGCGGGTAGTGGGGGCTAGATATGATATCATCATCTTCCTGCCCTTGTCCCATCTTATTTGGGGTCGGCGCGTCACGTTTTTTTCTTCCATTCTATCCTGTCAACCGTCATACTATCACTAACTTCCTTTTCTTTCATATCACTGTTCACACAATCCATCCATCTCCCTCTCCACCCATCCACTTGTATACTCATAACTCTTTTAGTAACATGCGTTTCATCTAGATATGATAAATATACAATAAATTGTGGCAGTGGTAAGCTCACGCATTCGATCGAACCCACGACCTCCGGTATAGCAGTAAGGGCCACTAACCACTAAACTAACAGGCCAGTCATTTGTGTGTCCCGTTACGCAGTTGACCCGGGTTTTTAATTATTATCTGCATTCCCCACAATACATAATAAATATTATTGTTTTACTTCTATCTTTCAGATATATCGAGAACCGATAATTCCGTTTTTTTTTTTATTTGTTTTTGTTGCAAAATTTAGGTACTTATTCTTATCTTTATTTTGAACTTTGGCAGACAAAGGTTACTAATTAGGTATTTCTTGTGATTACTATTCAAGGAAAAGTTACATAATACATGAAATGTGCCTGATCTCAGATCTGTCATTGAAAACAACTTTGCAAAAACAACAGATATTTGACGGCACCGTTGACTCAATTGTTGGGCAATTGGCTGCTGCGCTGCGTGTGGCAGGTTCGATATCCGCAAGGAACCAATATTTGTGTGGCCTAACGAGGGTTGTTTCGGGGGTGGGTGTCTGTGTAGTGTGAGCTTACATGTTTGTGAACGCAACCACGATACAGGAGTAAAAGTTTATGTTAATTTAAGGCTCTTTGGCTAACAACAACCTTTATTTAACGCGCTTTTCAAAAAAAAAAACATGTTGTTTTTTTAAATTTTAAATCCAAAGCATAAACAAATTATTTTTCTGTAAGTGTTAGTACAAAATGTAAGAAGTCGCGTGACAAGTGACGTGCCAGGTAATGTCATTGTCATACATTTTGAACTTAGTTGAAATGCTTTAATTGACTCTTCGTGTGACCCATGGGCTGGCTTTTACCACGGTCGGCTGTATTGCCATACAACGTGGCAATACCGCCAGCTTTTTGGGCACACTTCCAGTCGACAGCGATGCGGAGGAGTTTTATGACGCCATATTTTAGTTGAGAGTAGCATTTGGTGTATATATAGTTTTAATTAGTTAAATGTTTTTGAAATAATCGTGTAAATATATTTCCATATTAAATTTTGAACTTAGTTTTTGGCGGGAACGCTAATAGAAAAGTTATTTGTCGTCTTCGTTTCACTGCACTCTTATAAGTAAGTAATCTAAAGGCTAAACTATGTACTAAGTTAATTGATGAGGAAATAGTTTGTTTAGCTTTTATATAAAGTTCCATTATTATTTAACTAAATATATGTAATTTGGTCATCCACTCTTATTACAGATACGATAATAATATTATAATTTATTATAGTTATGTACTTAATTCTTTTGTAATTTTTTAAACAAAAATCCAATTATTTCACAAAATAGTTGCCGAATTATTCAGTTTCGTAAAATAATAAGACATTAAATAACTACGAATATTTATAAAGTAACTGTGTACATAATTAAAAATATGTGTATGTCGTTGCCAGATTTTAGAATTGATCACTTCATGATATGGCCAACTAAAACTGGCCAAATCGTTGAAACATTAACTTTAAAATTTGATGATATGTCAATCCTCGTTTGGCCATAACATTGATGAAGGATTTCTATGAAAATAAAAGTTCTAAAGAAAGTAGGCCTAACGAGGATTTACATAATTATCATCAAACTTTATCGTTTAAAACGATCTGGCCAGTTTTACTTGGCCATTTCATGAAGTGATTAATTTCTATGATCTGGCCACGACATGTAGGTATACAAAAACAGATACATTTATTCGTCGAATTACTCCTCAACTTCGTTGTAACGCCGGAAATGTGCCCAGAGCCCCACGAGCTTTTAATGCGATCCATTTTACGACCTAAACTGAACTGTTAAAGAGATGAAAGAGCTATATAGGGTCTATAGCTCCATCCCTCTTTCTCGCTCTCACGCCTGACATTTTAACACTGTCATGGTAAGGCCTCAGATGATAAGTAGACAGGCACGTTTTAAAAAGCTTTTATTTGTAAATAAGTTTAATTTTTATCTTCACTAAAACTAAAGTAAACGAATTATATGTATATATATGTATTATATTGTTTGTATTATATGCAATTTATTTGTTTATGTATTGTTTATATGTAAATAGTACACCACGAACTACCTGCGTATCTTTTTTCTCCTCTGTCAAATCCATTCAAAGGTTGTCTGTAAAAAATCGCTTTTAGCGATAAGACCGCCCATTGTGACACCCTATTAATTTTAAGTTCCTAATGTAATTTGTATTTTTGGTCTTCTCATCTTCTTTTCGATTCGATGGTAAACTCGTCAAACTGTTTGGGCCCAATAGGTGGCTACATTAATAGCAGCATCGGTAGCACTCATCAAATCCTCCAAAGTGCAGGTATACGGACACTTGGGGCATTCCAACATATGGCTCATGTTTTGAACAGGAGCTCCGCACTCACATTGAGTATTCGATGGGTCTATAAAACCCCATTTTGCCAAGTTGAGTTTGCAGCGGCCTACCTGGGTTCGCAACCGATTTAGTGCCTTCCATACCGGCCACTGTTAATCGCGTCCAGGCGGGAGATGCTCTTGGGGTCTCAAAAAGTCGGATGGTGGGGTGATGCTCTTCCCAAAGCTTCAATCTTTCGTTAGGTGGCGGGTTATTAATGGCCTGTGTGCTACGCAGGAAGCTCTTCCGGCTCTTAAGCTTAAGGGTATTTTTGGTGTACAATAAAGAATATCTATCTATCTAAACGACCATCTTTGTTTGTTTACGCGAATATGACGCCATTTCCCGGATTACTTTCGCAGAACTTCCTAATAACGCCCCCACTCTGCCCACCATAAACATAATACTAGGAAAGTACCGCCCCTAAAATGTTTTGCGTGGTTTTACCCGAAAACGCGGATGACACGGCGTGGTACAACACTCGAGATTACTAGTGACGTAGCGGATAGGGTTATGTTATATAGAGCCAAGAATGTAAATATTATTTCTTCTTTTTTTTTTTACTTAAATAGTTTGTTGTTGAGATGAAACGCATGTTACTAAAAGAGTTATGAGTATACATGTGGATGGGTGGAGAGGGAGGCCAAAGAAAAGATGGATGGATTGTGTGAACAGTGATATGAAAGAAAAGGAAGTTAGTGATAGTATGACGGTTGACAGGATAGAATGGAAGAAAGAAAAGTGTTGCGCCGACCCCAAATAAGATGGGGCAAGGGCAGGAAGATGATGATGATGATGATTTAAATAGTTTGTTATCTAGGCACTAATTAATTAATAAGTGCTGAAATTTTGCACAAAAGTTCCTTTTATGATGTATTTTTAGGGTTCCATACCCAATGGGTAAAACGGGACCCTATTACTAAGACTCCGCTGTCTGTTCGTCTGTCTGTCGGTCCGTCTGTCACCAGGCTGTATCACATGAACCGTGATGGCTAGACAGTTGAATTTTTCACAGATCATGTATTTCTGTTGCCGCTGTAAAGAAAAATACTAAAAATAGAAAAAATAAATATTTAAACATACCTAATTTTTTGCCGGTTTTTGGCTACGGACGGTACGAAACCCTTCATGTGTGATTCCGAGTCGCACTTGGCCGGTTACTGTTTCCTACCCCTGAGGAGATATAATTTAGAAATATTTATTGTCTTTGTGCAAGTTTATTTTTATTACTAACAATAGTTTTATGTCTTATACTAACCGTTGGACCATGATATCCGAAAATATTTTTTATTTATTTTATTATTTATGTACACACAAACACACAGAAGAGGACAGGTATCTTAATATAAAAATTTGTACAAAGGTACTGCTTATTTCAAAAAGAAATTTCTTCCAACAGACCTGCGAAAAGAGAGATTAAAAGAGATTTAAAAAAAAAAATTCAATTCAACATCTCTGTATCAATACCACAGCCAAAGCAGGAAAACGTTATAGAACTCCTTAGTTTGTCTATGAATCATTTTAGACTGGTCTTCTATCTATATTTCAAGGTTACAGGAAAACAGTAGAGGAATTTAAAAGAAATAAGTAAAACAATATTGAAGATAATTTTTAATTGATTAACAACCTAAAATGTTTGTTAAAATTATCAACAACATATTCCTCATGTGTTTTTCGCTTCGTATTCTTTAGCTTCTACTTTTTTGTTGAGGTAAGAAATCACATTTTTTCTGTTCTGGGTGAAGCGAGAGAGAGTATCAGACTTTTACTGACTTAAACCCGCTTGTGTTCCTTCAGTTGCCTTTGTGTCATATGGCCACGGTAACTCTTTCGAACAATCCCGCGGTCCATTTAGTCAATAATAAATTAACGTTTCAGCAACAACAAATCAACAAACATTTCAGCCAAAAGGCGTCCACTGTTAAACATAGGCCTCTCCCAATTGTCATGTATCCATTAAATTCCTGCGACTCTCACCAGGTCCACCTTACGAGCACCAGAACTTTTCGGCTCCATCGACCATCTGTACTGCGAACAATATGCCCTGTCCACTGCCACTTAAGTTTGGTGATTCTTCGGGCTACGTCAACGGTATTGAAGAATATTTGTCACTTAAAATACATAAAAACATTCACAGGTGTTTTAAAAGTTATATTTAGAGTCGGCAACTAGTTAAATCATTACCAAAATGATCTAATTAATATTAATAAATGCCAAATTAGTAAACAGTTAGTTAGTAACCCACGCGTCAACTACTTATGATGGCGGCAATAAAAAATTGCGTACATTTTTAATTTTCGCTTTCGTTTTGTTTTTATATGTGCATATTTATTAATACTTGGGTTATTGGAGCATCGAAAGTTAATATTTTGTGTCGGTAGAAATAATTAATTTGAATAATCTTTTATGTTTTTTGTATTTGATCTTTTCTATTTTAAGTGTTTGTGTGTACATAAATCTATACTTATAATAAATCTGTAGAAGTGAAAATTCTGTACATTGAAAATAACAAAAAATAAAAATGGTAGGGGGTGTTACTAAATCGACACCGAACCCAAAAATGTGATTAAAAAATGTCTATCTGTTTGTTCAGGCATCACGCAAAAATTACCGGTTCGATTACGGTGAAACTTGGTATAATTATTCTTTAATATCCTGGGCACCACATTGGGAACTTTTTGGGGTAAAAGCTAGTAAATAAATAAATGTATTAAAATGTTTAGAAGGAATTTTTTAGGACTTACTGTCCAAGACATTGCTAAAACCTAGAATTGCCTGCCAAGAGAGCCTGCTGAGAGGGAACAGTTCAAATACAGAAGATAAAACAGTAGTCGGATAACGGTGTCTGACGTACAGAATCTCATGCCAGAATTTTTGAGAGGGAACAGTTCAAAAACAGAAGATAAAACAGTAGTCGGATAACGGTGTCTGACATACAGAATCTCATGCCAGAATTTTTGCATGTCTCCAATAGGTTAGATGTGTAAAGCAATAACTTTTTTTTAACAACCTTAGTACCCTATCTCAGGCGATTAAAGGATTATTATTATATTTCGTTTATTCCTTCAACATAACATATAAATTATATTTTTAAATATTCCAATAAAAAATGAAAAACATTTCATAATATAAAAAATTGATTATAATATTATTATTATTAATAAAAAATGCACGCTGATATAGAGACTGCCTTTTATGTGTGCAAAAATGTCAATAACTTGGTTTAGTAGAGAAAAGGTAGACCAAAGAAAATATGAACGTATTGTGTGTAAGTTGGTAAAGAAGAAAATTCTAAGAGATAGGAGTATTTGGAGGAGGATATATAGGAGTGGAGGAGAACAAAACTACTGCCTGTCTTACTTATATTATTATAAAACAAAGTCACGTCACCATGTCTGTTTGTTCGCAATAAAATCGAAAAGTCCTGAATGGATTTTCGTGTAATTTTCAACAATAGACAGAGTGAGAGAGGAAGGTTTAGGTGCACGTAATACATGCATACTGTAGTAGAAAAAAATCGACAATTACAAAAATTTCTAACACGCATGCGAAGCGAAGGCTGGTCATAAATAAATTGGAATAAGAACAGGTGAATGCTGAAAATTAAGCTCACGTCAGGCATCATCATTTCAGCCGACGGACGTACATTGCTAGACATAAACCTCCCCAAATTGTCGCCACAAGGACAGGACCTACACGTCTCGCATCCATCGGATTCCCGCGATCCTCACCAGCGGGGTTACCATGGCGTTCAAAGTAAGATTGTTTCATTCTTATTTCAGTGTGGGTAAGAGATAGCGCTATACAGGTTGTCTAGCGCCATCTCTTACCCACACTGGAAATAAGAATTAAACAATCTTACTTTAAACGTCATGGTACAGGTCTAGGTCATCGGTCCATCTTCTAGCAGGCCTTCCAACGCTGCGTCGTAGAGATCACACGCACGTGACGTTTCACAGTTTCTGCTTACCACCAACAAGAAAGAAAATTTCAAGATTATACACGTTCATACGGTAACGCCTTCTAAAGGTAGATTTCTGAGTAGTGCAATCGTTGTATCGCCAAGCGATATCACCGATTTGTTTTGTTTTGTTCAACACTGCAGCGTCGCGCACCCGGCTCATGAGCTAATATGCGAGTATTGAGTGCGGGAAAACCCAGCATTAAAAACACTTTTAAAACTAGCATAGTTATTACTTTAAACGCCATTATACTGAGGCTAGTGTAGTTTATTGGTACATTAAATACTCTTCTCCTCGTTTAGGGCCGAATTCACCAATAAAACTAATCGCGTTTTAACTTTGGCTCGCATAATCGCGTTTAGCCGCTGTCACTAGTGTCACTTGTAAAAATACAACAAAAGAAAAATACAGACAAGTGACACTAGTGACAGCGGCTAAACGAAAATGCGATTAGTTTTATTGGTGAATTCCGCTCTTAAACGTGTTTGTGAAGCTGGTTCAAAGTAAAAGCTGTAAACATTTTAGTGACTAATTTCGAATTGTCACTCAAAAATCTGATGATGAACAATTGAATTTGACACTATTGTCTAAATAGCGCCCCAACAAGAGCATCTTCCTTGAATACGAGTAATTTGAATGGAATACTGGCAAAATCTTTTTTTTAAGGTTCCGTACTTATGTCAGCAAAAACCCTTATTGGGTCACTTTGTTGTCTGTCTGTTAAGGAGACCCTTGAAGCTGAAATTAATATCAGATACTCAGGTCTGCTACATTGAGCAACAGTAAAAAAAATCAAACATCTAAATCAACGTAATGTAAAGATATATTTAGGCGCATATTTTGACGCTGTTTAGAAAGTTAAAACCTATAGGGTACTTCCCGTTGACCTAAAATCCTGAAATTTGGTATGAAGCAAGGTCTCATAGCACAAGTAAAAGAAAAAGTCAGAAAACTGTAAATTTGTAGTTAGAAAAATCTTACTAGTCTCGATTTGGCGACTGAACTATTTATTATTACTATTATTTATTGTGGATAGGCTCGCGTTTGACCACTATCTCACTCAATGATGGTAAACGATGATTTTCCCGACGATAAAGCACGCTTGCCTAGAAATAACCTATTCACTCTTGACCTAAAGACTCCCTAAGTTGTAACCATCAGCAAACACAGACTCCGGCAGGAAATGCTGCTCCTTAGCTGTACGAACAATAAATGTGTTCCCAAAACACTTTGTTAATACGTATTGGATGTCTATCATGTACCGGTGGCGCAACGCCGTACGTCTAGTGGTCCGATGGAACATATTCAACGTTCAAAAACTGGCCATTCATTACGTCTGATTGTCTAGCGTTTTCTACATCAAAACACGTCGTGCATACTAAGCCAGCTGCCCTACTCGCTTTACTGTTTTCCTAAACTTAAATCAATCCGGAAATACGCATAATACGTCATATATGTATGTGTGTGTCGTATTACGTGAACAACTAACTCGGCTATACACCCAACATAGGTATTTGGTTAATTTATTAAGTAATACATTAAGTGGGCCAAAGTAGTGGGTAGACCCAACTACTTATTGTTTAAAGAAATAAAAACTATTTTGTTTTTGTTTTTACTGGTTTGTACGAGGTTCTGAAACAGGATGTGCGCTATAAACTTTAGTAATTGATTTTCAAGGTCAATGGGGCAGCGTTACAAATTATATGAGACATTTTTTTTATTTTTTATTAATATAACCTAGTGTTAAACTGCGATCCCACTTGAAGGTAAGCAGTAACGCAATCGTTGATGGTGATACACACTAGTTTATTAAGACTCTATACACCTATCATTGTCTTGAAGACACCTAAACTTTAATCGGACAAGAAGACCGCCTTTCTGTAGACTTACAGGTAGGCACAAGAGTCAAAGATGACTTAAGTCATATTATCTATGAATTATCAAGTCGTAAGTTGACAAAACAAAGAAACACAACAATGAAGAAATATGAGAATAAATATTCGATACTTGGGATGCTGTAGCATGCGTCAGCCTTGCATAAACCTATCCAATTATCAGTGCCACAACAGAGTCCAGCGGCCATAGCACGTTATCTGTGTATGAGCGTCCATCATTATATTAACATCAATAAAATAATCGTAGAATAGAAACGCTCAGTGCATCGCCGAACGCCGCGGAGACGGGTCGTGCGCGCAAAAAAACAGTTACGTTACCTACGTTATTTACCTGAATAAAAAGTTATTTCGCGTTTTAAAAAGTGTTTAATAAAAAATGGCGGAAGGCGACGTGCCTTTGGTTACAAGTTTTGGCGGCAGTGAAATTGAATTTGGAGGGAACGGATCTAAAATGACGAAGGCTAATTCAAGGTTTGTTTTTTTTTTTGCTAAGTTATTTTGTGTTCAGTCTGAACTGTCACTGAGTTTTTTTTTGTATAGTGACAACAGAAAATTAATCAAGAATTTTCCTAATTATTTTATATTCTAAGCAGTGTTTATACATTAATTATGAAGTAAAACACAACGCAAGCAGAAACCTTGAATCTTAATCATAAGTTGACTTAGCAAAACTTTATGCTCACTTTGTATTCAATGCTAAATCTTTGTTTTTTCTCAACAACCTTTTTATACGATTTTCGACTTTACGAACGTCATCGAAGCTACGTTAGCGATATTTACATAGATTCAATTGGAAGTTTTGTAAATATACGAGCATCGGACGTGCACAATCATTTCGAGATGAAAGGACAATGTAGTCATGTCAAAACAAAGATCGCATAATGAAAACGGCTAGCTCCAGCAAATAAACAGTAGGTACATCTAGTCACAGACAAGACATTTAATTTTAAACTACTGAACCTCCCCGGCATTGCACGGGCGCAATTTAATAAATATTAAAAAAAAAACATACCAACTTTATTCCTACAATTTATGTTCATAAATTGTAGGAATAGTAAAAAAAAAACTTACGAAACCGTTCGAGCAATTCTCAAATGAATCGATTTTAAATTTTTGTATACATAGATATCACAAAAACACAAATCACTACAAATCTTTAAACCTGTTTTTAAAATAAACTGTGTTATTTTATTATATTGTCATCCTACCTCCTTCGTAAAATCATAGACAATTTCTTTTTTTAAGTTTGAAGTCAGAATTAAAACAAAAAATGGCGTCTAATGCAACGATTAAAATTGGTGTCATGTCACAAATAATTAAATTAAATTAACATTTATTAAAATGTGAGAACATTATTATAATATCTGATATCAGCTGATCGCGAATGACGGGAAACCGTTATCGGTGACAAGAGTTCGCTGTATTGGTAATATTTAAACATATATTTTGCTTTGTTCATAACATTAATATAGTAGGTAGGTATATATCTAGTTACCTACTAATTAAAATCACGCTAATAATTCTTAAAAAAAATAACGAATTTTGACATTGTAGTCCATGGCTTTTTCCACTACTTTTTTTTCATTACGATGTTTATGACACTAAACTGAAATAGTAAAAGAGTGTTAAGAATAGGAAGCCAGTCTTACATTTGTGAGTAGTGATGGCTCAGTGGTAACGACCCGCACTTACAAATTGTACGTCGTAGGTTCAAACCCACCTAGGCGCTTAATTTGTGTAGATTATTTCATCACCACTGCTCTCAAAACGGTGAAGGAAAACATCGTGAAAAAGTTACTTTCACTAACCTGCACTGAGTGTGGGTGGTAGCCCATTCCTCCTCCTACAGAGGAAGTCAGAGTCCCAGCAATAATCAACATAAGGCTGATTATATATTTGTACCTAATTAAAAAAGGAGTCTTAATTTATCAGCTGTATTTGCAACAATATAAAAATAAACTGGAAAAGGGTAGTTGACATTTTTATCAGGGGTTGATAGCCTGTGACAATAATTTATTTATTGTTTTTTATCAATGAAATGAAAGTGAAGGCGTTCCGTGCAGTTTTTATACAATAAAATTGCTCACGACCATGTCGCTGTCAAAGTGAGGAAAGTTTAAAGCGTGAGTAGAAGTAAAAAACATGAAAAAAAAGATGGGTACCTGCATTAACACTGAGTTAAAAAAAAAAGCTTGATATTGTTTTGCCAAGACTGGAAGGAGTCCCTAACACATGTAGAAGGCTATTTAGTATTAATCCGTCTTTAAAAGCAATTTTTCCTTAGACTGTCCTTGCATTTTTAGCTCACCTTTGTATTCTATGCAATTATCCCCCTCCATTCTATTAGTACTAGTGATAGATATATGCCCAGGCATTTAGGGTCATTGGGCAATATGTGCCCGAATAGCCCTATTTAAAAAAAAAAAAACAAAAAAAAAATACACTTCGAATTTCGAATTTGAGGTTTACGAGTTCTAATAAAACTGACAGCTGTCAAACTTTTAGTCCCATAGTCCGTCTGAAGTAACACCCATCAACTAAATTGAAAAATAGCTCTTCAAGTAGGTCATCAATGGCTACAGTCTATGGACCACAGCATAGTAGAGATAGTAGCCCGGAATTAAAAGATTACTAGTTTACGTGATCTGTATGTATTCTGTACTGTGAATCAAATGGGAAGTTCCGTGTTTACCATTTAAATTCCTCGAATTATATTAAACGAAGTAAAGTATCGAAATAGATAAAATGTTGTTTGTTTATAATTATAAATGATACTCCTAGTAGTGTGTTTATGTAGTGTTTTTATAATTAATGATGTTGTATTTATTTTACTTCTGGGTTTTCTAGTGAATTTCTACATGGGAATTTATACTTGTTGACATAAAAATAGAAATATCATGTTTTATCTTCAAAACAATAAAAACTTTTTAATGTAGCGGAAATGGGCTTAGATTCGGGTTTTAACCTACGGGTTTCCAAGTAACTTGAGACCAGAGCTGGAAGAAGATGATATCCCATGTACCTATAGTTGCGTCAAAATAACATGGTTATATGTCACATTTTTTATTTTTATTTATGGGCCACATCAGAAGACTCAAAGAGCAATGTAGAGGGCTATGCTCGGAGTTTCCTTGCGTAAGCGACTCAGAAATGAATTGTATCCGCAGGTAAACCATGGTTACTAACATACCCGAAGAATCGCCAAACTTAAGTGGCAGTGGGCAGGACACATTGCTCGTGGCGCCGAAAGGTTCTGGAATGGCAATCGCGATGATTGGATGTTCGGCTAAAATGATGATGATTTTATTTATCTAGCTTTGTGTGATGAAGCTAAGCGAGCCAAATTTTCGGTTATTTAACGGTATAGTTCAGTGGGAATCTACGCAACAAATAATTTTCAAGTTTTTAATGCGATACCAGTCGTTATATTAGCATATCTCGTAAGGTCGTGGTCGCTTGACGCAATCAAACATATGTTGTTAAGAAATACCTATCAGATTTTTGCTGTTTTGTTTTCTTCTAATTTTTTTTTTTTTCATGTTTTTCGAAAAAAGTATCCTTGTCTGTTTATTGTAAACTGACGTATCTGGACGAGGTTTTTTTTAATCAATTGGTATACAGGCAAAAGAATGCGCCTTTTACAAAATATGAACATCAGAGTATAGTAGATTTAAAAATGGAATATGCTTGAACGTTTTTAATTTTAGTCATTAAAAATACAATTTTTTATTTGTTTATATTCGTGTTAGTTAACTATTTGAACAGTAATTGAAGTAGACATTTGTCCTCTTACATAAAAACACACGCATGGTCATATGAATGTACTTTTTAGCATTCAATAAATGACCCGAAAAATAATTCATTTGTGTATGTGGTCTAGATTCTGTGTGTTGTCTGTGGTTTCGTTTCCCGCCTTATGTGATAGTGAAAAAAAAAATGTTCAGGCACAGATGTTCCGCCGTGTCTGGTCTATGCGTTCCAAATATGAGGTGAGAAAT
Organism: Mythimna vitellina; assembly: GCA_949316375.1. NCBI lineage: Eukaryota > Metazoa > Arthropoda > Insecta > Lepidoptera > Noctuidae > Mythimna > Mythimna vitellina. The sequence continues at coordinate 5,405,119 of OX438711.1, read as the reverse complement.
ACTTACTTCCAAGAAATATTTTTTTCTTGAAAAAAATATTTATTTTTGTTATTTCTTTTTGTGCTATCAATAGACAATGATTTAGAAAAAATCGAGTATGAAAAAAGAAAAACATCTATTCAGGACATTTTTGCTTGTATAACATGACAAAATACATGGAACTGTTGATTTTTCTAGGTTTTTTTTTTTTGGATAAATCGTGTCTATAATTCTTACTAATTTGTTGCCTAAACAATATTTAGATGGTGCTAAAAAACAAGCAATATAAATTTATTGCCCATCATGGTCCAAAGTATTACAGAATTAATTCAGTCCTTACGTTTTTATGTGTTAAGTTAGCAATATTGTGCAATACTGAGTTTATTTATATTATGATTTATAATTACGTAACCATAAATGAGTTTAGCAAGTCGTTAGACCTGATATTAAAAGTAGTTTTACAACTGGCTGATTCATTTTGAAAGGCCAAAACTTCAATACCTACCTACATACAGAGGTCTGCTATTATCTGTTTTGACGCTAAGATGGTAAACAACTATGACGAACTTATTGCAAAAAAATATAATAGGAGAATTTATGCGTGTTTGAAATTTAAGAAAAAAATGTTTCGTTCATTTTATTTTTTTTATATATGGCCTTTTTATAACAAAAAACAATTACCTTGTAAATCATAATTATCTTGCTCTATGGAAAAGAAAGACAAAATAAATAAAATTGCGGCTGTATGGCTTTTTCTTTGCTTTTCTATGTTAAGATGGGAAGAATAAAACTAAAAAAAAAACAAAAACAAAACCAGCTTTATTCTACATACTCCTTCCCATAGACGTTTCACTAATAATAATTTAAAAAAATATTAAAAATAAATATGTTCGTCGCCATTGCCATACTTTAACGCACCGGCGCTTTGACAATTTTGTAATTTATTTCATCATTAATACTATCAGAACAGTGAAAGAAAACATTGTGAAAAAACCGGCCTGTCCTAGAATAAAAAATTTGAAGACATGTCACATCAACTCGCACTGGGCCTGCGTGGTAGATTACTGCCCATTCTCTCTCCCAAGAAGGAGACCTAAGCCCCATTCACAGTATAGATATGGAAGCCATATTTATACAGTGCCCCAGTAGTGGGAACATTATTATCATGCTGTTTATGCTTATTATTATTATTATTTATTTATCTTTATTCCAAAAACGAAGTAAATTATAAGATAAGCTCAACAAAACCTTTGCAATGGTTTGACTGTAGGGTCGGTGAGTCTCTAGACATATTTATATCGACGGTGAAGTGCCAATAACTCCTAACTGTCGAAGTCAAAAATCTTCTGTCTTAAAAACGTCAGGAGGTAATACAATGAATTAACATGCTGGTTTAGTTAAGAGGTGTTTCCACAATTTAATTTGATGCAGTAGCAACTAATATTCGCTTCAAGAGATTTCACAAAAACATGCAGAAACACACATTTGAATTAAGAGCGCTAAAAAGTAATTATCTCGAAAAATGTCAGTTAGGCACTTCACCGTCGATATTAAGCTGTTGCAAACCGTCACCCCTGTGACTTGTACAATTCTCTTTCCAAAGCCTTTTGTCCTATTAACGGGTTATGTATCCACAAATATGTGTATTATGTTGTTAATATACAGTAGAAGTATTTAGTTATGTATTTACCAAACTCGCGTGTAACATACGATGTATTCGACACGAAGGTTACATTACGAACGAAGCTGAATGGAATCAATCATTCAAGGATTCCGTATGGCTTGTATGAAATCGTTGAACGTTTGACAAATTACAAATTTGTTTTGGTTGTATTTCCGCTTGGTTATGCATATTTCAATGGCTAATGTTTAATTTTACTGTCAATTCTGTATTTTTTAAATATTGCATACTAACTTTTTCTCCGGCTTCGCTTCTATAGGCAATACTATAAAAAAGTGCATTTTTTTCTGAAATTAAAATTTTTTGTAGTGTTTAGTCAATAAAGAAAATTGTGTTATTAATTTTAAAACAATCAAGTAGGATGCACTCGGGTAGATATAATAATTAAGTAAGTACATAAGTGGATTAAAAAATCAAATATTATTTATTAAAACTACGCACTATTAAGAAAAACACTGCAATGGAGGACTTAATGCCATAGATATTTTTTATCAGTCGTTCTTATAGTGGTACAGAAAAAGCAAGAAGCATAGACTAAAAAGACATTTTTTTTTTTTCAAACATACAAATAATGTAAATTTTATGTTTCTTTTTACTTTAGTCGTCAATTTGTTACTGTTATTGGATAACCATTTCTGGAATCAGTACCAACTTAGTATACAAATGACCTCTTATTTACAGAACCCAAAGTTTATAGATTTAATTTAAAACGATTAACATATTTTTCTGATAATTGCACACGAAAACATTGAATTTGCAAGATTTTGAGGTTATTTTCGTACAATACAAGGTTGTTTTTAAGTGTTACATATGCGGGTCAAATGTTTTATACATATAGATTGTAGCTTGTGTTGTACGAATATTATTTGGTGTAAAAACGCATTTAAATTACTTAAATGAAAAAAAAATGAAACTTCGAAAATTTGACGTAGGGCACTTTGGGCAGACACAACCATAGATTATTGCCAAAATTTTGACAGGTATTTTTTTAAATTATGTAAACTAGTGCTTGACTGTGATTCCACATGATGGTAAGCAGTGATGCAATCGTTGATGATGAGGCGCACTAGTTTATTAGGAGTCTATTCACTCTAGCCTTGAAGACACCTAAATTATAATCGGACGGTTTTTCAAAATAGGATTTCAGAAATACTAAACTTCAATTACCTAAATCAAAAATCGGGGGTAAGTTTACAAGACTTGCAAAAAGGACAGAAAACACCTTGATTTTTAATAATCATAACTACAATAAAATATGTTTTTATGAGTCAGGAAAAATCGCTAGACCGCTTATGTAGCTGTTCAATGTTCATATTATGATAAATGACATAAGTGCTAATAAAACGAACACATGAAAGGCAGTGATGTCACATTTAGAACAAGTGTTATAAGTGTTTACTTCAAGCTTTACTTGGGGTCATGTGTAAACGGCATCTAGCTAAAGTTCAAGATCACGAAATAAGCACTGTTATTCGTGACAATTGAAATGACATTGATTAGATATCAATGTCAAAATAACGCAGGTGTATACCACACACTCATTTTTATGAGTACCTACTGGTTTAAGTTGTCATATAGGGCGAGCCGGGCAAAACGACAGATTAAACGTCATTTATCATTTTAGTCAATGAAAAATGACATTGAACTTCGATGTATTATTGATGTATATATTTATTGTTAATTAATCAGCTGACATGGCTCAAGTTTTCAAACAGAGGTTTTCCGAAATCATTGGTCTGTTAAACAATTATGAATTACTAGCCAATTACAGCGGCTTTGCCCGCGTGATGCTTTGAACCACCGTTTCATCCCCTTAGGGGGTGAATATTGGAAAATCTTCTCTTAGAGCTTGCTTATGTCATAATAGGAAACCTTGTGCAAAATTTTACGCTTCTAGTCCCAATAATTTCGGCTGTGCGTTGATATGTCAGTCAGTGCAAAATTTTACGCTTCTAGTCCCAATAATTTCGGCTGTGCGTTGATATGTCAGTCAGTCTGTTTCTCCTTTTATATAAAAAGATAAATAAAAATAATCTCTAAGCAAGTTCAAATCTGGTAATTTTTCAGAAGTAGGTATATCAAAATTGAACTACTAAATGAGCTGTAAGGCCACTGGTTAAGCGAAAGTACATCCTAATGTGACGTCATCCAATGTCGAGTATCTAAACTTAAAATATCTTAAAGTATATTAAAACTGCATTTGAGTGTCCACCTTATGTACTGAATTTTAGAGTTCAGAGTTCATTGATGTATTGGAAGTAAGGATATTGTATCAACAATATCCTTAGGCATTACTAATAAACTTGATTAAGCAAGCTTTAAAGTGTTTGTAGATACTTGTGTAAGTATTAAGAATCTAAAATATCTAGCCTTCAGGGCAAAACAATTAGGAAATAATAATAATTTTAGTATTAAGTGTCTATCAAGTTTTATTTACTTTTTTATCTTTTTTGTGTCGAGGCAATCTCTATCCATTCCAGGTTGCCTGGAAGAAATCGCAGAGTGCAATAAGGCCACCAATTGTATGTTTGTTTTTGTATTATAAGGTTTTTAATTTGTAGTCTTTGTATGCAATAAAGTAAAAATAAATAAATCATTATTGAAACTTTAGGCAGGTACTTCTTCTCTAGCTAAGTAGCTCTTCATCGTCTTTCTTCTGCCCTTGACTGAAAGGGTCTTAGGGCAAGTACAGGCCGATGTTATGTCATTATATAGTAAGTTCGATACACCCATATTTCACCAGTTACCCCTTATCATTTGCCATCAATTAGCTGCTACGGACAAAAATATATATATCTAATGGTAAAACCTAAATGTTCTTTGGCGGGAATTGAACAACATATTTAACAGTCGCAATTGTGACCACCAACTTAACCAACAAAACAGTTTCAGTTTGATAATAGTTTACTTTGAATAGGGAACAGTGGGCACTCTAGTAACATCGAATTTCCCAAAAGGGAACTATGGGTATTTCGCTAAAAATAAATGCCCGGTATCGTAATAAACTTTGAACTTTACGGGGCGTTTTTGCCTACATGATAATTATCGATGCGTCAGACTGTGGTCAAACGGAGTGCGTCTGTTTTCGCTAAATGCATGTCCTGAGTTCATATTTAGAACATGGAAACGAGCGCGTTTTTCAAACCATAGATATATTACTTTTTTTTTAATATGCTTTTATACACGATAGCATTAGACAGAAGTTAAAAAAAGGTTGTTTTAATACACTTTGTTATAAAAATACGTTACATGTATAATGTGCTTTATTACAGTTAAGATGGATGCTGAATTTATTATAATAAACTTATATACCAACTGTTATATTTAAAAGAATTCATTTAAACTATTCATCTTCTGGATTTATGAGGTTTTTAATTAAATTAATTATTTAGTTCTTACTTATTTATACTGCTAGTGTCTTTGTTAAAAACCTAAAAAAAGCAGGGGTTGTCAGTACCTGGAACGTGTTTCATTATTTGAAATGAAGTTACGTAAAAGAAAAAAAAATCTAGTGCGTTAGTACTTACCTTACAATAATCAAATATATCTAAGTAGGTGATGTTTGATTTAAGAAAGAGAAAGAAATTATTTGTTTAGCAGAGCTTAAATAAATCTTAAAATATAATTTTTAATAAGATGGTTAAAAATTTATTTTTATAGTCATAGTGAGGACTTAAATATTAACTATAAATACTTTTATACTAAACCTAACTATGTACATATAATACAAAGACACAAAATACAATCAGGCGTCGAAATACTCCTCCACATCGCTGTCAACCGGAAATGTGCCCAGAAGGCAGGCAGCATTGCCACGTTGAATGGCAATGCTAATTTTTAATTGGCATTAATTTTTAATCGGTGATTTAACCAAAGGAAATATCTTCTTTTAAAATTAAATTTGTAACATTTCGTAACTAGCTGTAATATACTTAGAAACAATTTTTCCTGGTAAATTTTCCTTTACCAAATATCTATTTATTTTTGTTGTTCGTATGTCATCATCATCATCATTTCAGCCGATAGACGTCCACTGCTGGACATAGGCCTCTCCCAAATGTCGCCACAATGAACGGTCCTGTGCGTCTCGCATCCATCGGATTCCCGCAACCTTCACCAGGTCATCGGGCCACCTAGTAGGGGGGCTTCCAACACTGCGTCTTCCGGTACGCGGTCGCCACTCCAGAACCTTTCGGCCCAAACGGCCATCTGTTCTGGGAACAATGTGCCCTGCTCGTATGTAAATTGTACTAATTACCTACAAGTGACTGCAACACACAAGTTTTAATTAATTATTTTACATGATTTTAGTTAATAAACATTGAAATCGGACACAAAAGGAAAATTACGATGACCGCTAGTATTCCGGTCTAATGTGATAAAATAATGCGAATGTTTTTTGTAATTCAAAAACAAACTGGTTTTTTTTAATTTTTTTTTTTAATACTAGTTGGGCCCACAACTTCGTCTGCGTTTGACTTGTAAAACAACATAACGGCCATTTGGTCACAATTTTAAGAAGAATATTTTTCAATATTTTTTTTTTCAAAAAATCAAATTTGCTTAAGTTACTCTTTAGCTATCTGTGAAAATCTTGTTAGAATTGGCCCAGCCGGTTCGGAGATTAGAATAGTGTGTTTCAGAAAAGTTTGACACCCCTTCTTGCTCCACTCAGAGGAGAAGAAGTATTCCACCTCAAAACAAAAAACCACCACAGGCTCTTATTTTCGCCTGGGCATGGAATTAGTAAGTAACCAAGTAGGTACTACAGCACTAATAGCTATTTGGGCTTTTAAGCCCGAGTACTGTGAGCACTGTGACCATGTTTTTTATTCTTGAATGTGTCGCAATATTTGGCTTACCGTGGGAAGTAAAATGACTTTATCAAATTGGACAAATTGCTTGCCTATGCATGAACAAATTAAGTATGAAATTGCTCAAATGTCGAAAACTGTGGTTGAGTCAGAGAGGAAATTCTATTTTGCTTAGTTTTAAATACCTTTTATGTATTACGAGTAATTACTTATTCTCTTCCTAATAATTAAAACCAGTTGCTGACGATTCGGACACAGTGTCTGAATCGACACATATTTTTTTTACTGACGATTCGCACACACACTGTTTACAACAGTGTGTGTGCGAATCGTCAGTAATATAATCAGATAATCAGATAATCAGATAAAAATATAATGTATGGTGAATAAAGCGTTACCAAAACTATTTTAGGCTGGATTTAAAGCGGCAACTTCGGATAATAAACTTTGTAATACATATTATTAATTTAATGATACTACATTCTATTTCAAAAATATCTGTTATTTATTTATTGTGCACACCTACCACAGTGTTGTCTTTTTAACCCAATGGTTGACTGGTAGAGAATGCTTTGTGGCATTAAGTCCGCCTATGTACCACCACTGTACATGAAGTTTAAATAAATAAATAAATTATGATTATTTTTTTATCAGACTACTAAATAGTTTCAATAAATTTGGTAGTGTCTGTGAAAAAATGTGTCGTCAGTGAAAAAATATTGAAAATAAATTGTGCCGATTCGGACACTGTGTCCGAATCGTCAGCAACTCAATAAGCCGACTGAAAATTACATTCGTTTCTGAACTACCCATTAACTGAAGTAATTGTTTAATTTATTCGCCATTGCAAGCAAGCAGATGTCTAATATCATAGAGCCTGGTCAATCTTGATTGTCTTCATTTTGCTTACGAAAGTCCACTGACATTTGTGGAGCGTTTGACATTTCGGCCGTATTGACTGTCAGCCAAACAAACATAGAGAGAAAATGGTTTGTAGGAGCTAATATTCTACTCTATTCGAGGTCAAATGTCTTCTTTCTTTTGTGTTTACTCGTTTTATATTTAAACTATGAAAATTTATTGAAATTAATAAAATTAATTATAAATATTACATTTCGTTTTTTTACTTTTGACTACACAATTATGATCAGTAATGGGTACGGATAGAGCCCAATTTTTTTTTGTACAAATTAAAAAATAGGGTTGTATAACATAATGTTTCTTACATACCAAGTTTTATTATTGGACACCGAATTCTCGAAGATTGTCTTACTTCCCAAGCCAGCCCAGCAATTCTTGATTGTAAATATCTACCTCTCTTTATTGCAGTTTACCTCAGCACTACCATATTGTTAACAATTGTGGTTGCAGCTCGATTGAGCAACCAACTTTCTCGCTTGTTATGCAGAATTCTGTACCATAACCAACCAATAGGCATATACAAATGATTTCTGTTAGCGTTCCCGCCAAACACTATGTGCAAAATGTATGGTAATGACATAATGACATTACTTGAGGAGACGTCACGTGACATGTAACGTCATTAGGTACACTGCCAATGTCATCCAAGGTATTTATTTATTGACACTAGTGTATCCACCCTAGGTTCGGTTGGGTGCAAATTATATATAAACCTTGCTCGTTTATTATTATTTGTATTAATAAAAACTGCATCAAAATCCGTGACGCGGTTTAAGAGGAGAGAGCGAATAAACAGGCAGATGCGTAAACCGACTTAATTTTATCGTATTCTATGTCGCTTGTGTACGTAAAGATATGAATGTAAAAAATAAAAACGGCAAACAATAATAATGCCTTAATGCCTAAGGCATTAAGTCCGCCTTTGTACAATGTTTCATTAGTGCATAAAGTTTTAAATAAATAAAATAATGTAACAACAATAGCAATAATGTATACTGTAGGGTAAAAAATAGAAACAGGGTTAACAGGGATGACTTTAATGATTATAATTCCGTAAATAAATATGTGTTATGGCCGCCAGTCATATTGTAATCAACATGAAACTTTTATTTTAGCTGGCTGCTCTGGCACATGCACCTTAAAAAGATGCGATAATATTCTCCGAAGTAGAAAAAATATTGACATATTTATGTATATGTCATTGTCGACATACTACAGTACTTACTTGGGTATATAATTCTATGTACCTATTCTTTTTCATTCATAAAATATAACATCCTAGGTCTTTGTCCAGTAAATAAATACATTCACTATTTTGCACAGATAACCTAAAAGTAAACTTACGACTTCCATGGAATTTTATATTTATAATCTGTTTTTATAAAGCTACTTATTCACGCGTTTCATTTGCGCTCAGATTTCTAGAATCAATTTGAATTTGGTACGGTAGTATCTAAATTTGGACTTATGACAAATTTAAATCTGTCAGTGAGATTTTTTTATTTCTTTGGATCAATATTGAAAGTTAGCCCGTTTCAGTTGTTCACAGCTGCAAATGTAAGTTTGTCAACTGAATTGAATGACTCACTTTCCAAAGCACCCGGAAGGAATTGTGTAAGTAATATATTTTTTATTGTGTAAAGTAAAAGTTTGAAGTAGGTAATTTTTATTTTAAAGCCATTTTAGATTTTTTATTAGTTTTAGAGTTTTACTTTTTCGATCTGCTTGTGTAATAATTAACCATTGAGTTGACCCCACCCGGAGGACACGGTGGAGCACACGGTGGAGGTGTGCCCCGCTTGGGCAGAGCAACGCCGTGACCTCGTGAGGGCAATCGGCGGCGGTGATCTCTCGCGCCGGGCCTTGGTTCAGGCCATGCTCCGGAGCGAGGAGGAGTGGCAGGCGGTCGCCTCCTTCTGCGAAGCAGTAATGCTAGCTAAGGAGGCGGCCGATCGCGTGAGGCAACGGTCCTTACGCTCCAACCGCCGCCGGGATTCCGATCCCGATTTCCGGCCACCGTAGGCGCGGGCTTGCAGACGGCGAGCAATGGGTGGCTCGCCGTCTGATCGTCCGGTAACCGTCCGGACCGAGCCCAAGTCGTCGACGGCGCGTTTTGTTCCACGCGCGCCTCAAGGAGATGTCAGCAAATCGTAGGGGCCCAGAAGGGTCGAAGCCTACTGGGGCCACGGGTAGTGTGAAAGCGGAACCCGGGGCCCTGGGACGAAGGCAACGAAGGAACAGGAGTGGGTTTTTAGTCAGTAAGAGTCTGACACTATCTCCCGCTCCGCCCAAGAGCGGGGATGTCATTAGGATGATTTTCCCACCCAATAAAAAAAAAAAAAAAAAAAAAAACCATTGAGTTGACAAAAACTTAAGAATGTTGATTTTTTGTTTGTTTAAGTAATTAATTTTTAACCACTATCCGTATTTGTAGTATTTTTTTTATTTTGGAAGCGCTCTGTGGTATATGATATATAGCTACAGTTTTGTAATCTTTCAAACCTTTTAATACTGTTTATTTCTTTTGTTTTCACAATAACGAAGGTTGCAACAACAAATTAAAATTAGATTATGAATAAAGCATTTTACAGCTCAAATATCAGTGTGTCTGAAACAATTGTTGCAGTTCACTGCTAATATCCTTGAATGTCTATCAAAATTTCAAGTTCCCTTCTCTTTTTGTTATTTTGATTGTAGGTACCTACTATTTGTTGTAATAAGTTATTATTATCAGCTTTGTTTTATTTTTTTGGGTTTCGCACAGCTTGTGCATTTAGCCAGTGTCAAGTTTAGAAAGTAATTAGTTTTTGATACAGAATACGGTTACCCTGTTTTTTTTTTCAGTATTTTGCAGCAAATGTATCGAATGAGCCTTCTCGGCAAGCTTCGCTGAGGTAGACAATACTACAATAAAATTCTCAGCCCCATTTTCTTTCACATATTGATCAGATGCGTAGACACTTGAGGTATAAAACTACACCAATTATATGTCTTATGGTACTAAATAAAACAGCAGTTAAACATCACTCGTTTAAATACTGTAGGGATTAGGTATTTCTACCTATTCCTGCAATGGTGATCACGACGTGGTTGATGACGTCACGATGTAGTAACTGCACGAAGGCTACGCTGACATTTATAATCGACCAGAGAGTCATAGACCAGTAGGATGTAGTGTCTGTCGGGGGCACTGATTGGAGGATGGTCCCTTTTCAAAAGTGGTTTGTAACACCTTACACCCTGTTCCGTATATCGCTAAACCTTCCTTGAATATTTTAGTCTCAGGTAATGCTATAAAGATGAATTAAATATGGTTGTTAACAAAAGGTCTTGCTAGAAAATTGCAATTAGAAAACGCAACGAGAACAATAACATTCATTTGATTGGGCTACAAAATTAGCTTCATTACTTAGTAACCGAGAATAATAAGATTAAACGCAACTTTAATTCTCATAATAATATAATGTGCAAAATGAGATTACATTTTGTACCTACAAGTAGGTAATTAAAATGGTATATTATTAGTAATTTAGTAATATTTGCGCGCCCGTTGGCAAATTCACATTTCAAATGCCTTGAAGCTTTGGACTTGCGTCCGTATCGTGAGAGTTTCTCTTTTTTGAGGTGGTAAAACATTAAATGACTGCTCTCGCTCTAGGTGGAGTGAAAGAGCTTTTCCTATCTTAAACCCACCAATGCCCTTTTGTTTTTTCGTTGCCCATTGCGTTCCTGAGCCGCAGTCTCTCTTTCGAACAATTTCACAGCATACGACCGGTCCTGTGTTTCTTACTTCCATCGGATTCTCGCGATCCTCAACAGGTCATCTGTCCACCTTGTATCGCCACTTGAGAAACTTTCGGCCCCATCGAACATCTGTTCTGCGAGCAATATGCCCTGCCCGCTGCCATTTAAGTTTGATAATTCTTCGGGCTATATCGGTAATCTTGGTTCTCCTGCGGATATAGCACTCTCCATTGCCCTTAAGGTGACTGGTTGGTCTTCTAATGAGACATTGAGGCCCATTGAGAGCGACCACATTTCAGAGTTCACTGTTTCATGTTATATTCCTTTCAATTTATATTTAGCAAGAAAAATTTGCTCACCGATAAGACTAAGGATCAAGTTATTATTTATAATAACCCTAGACAATGTTATTGCATACAGATTGTTATCTGAGTCCAAGAGAATTTTGCAACTCATCCTCACCTCGCTGCAAATGCAACGAGTAATATTGTGTGTCAGCATCTCGGCTCGCTGTTCTAATAAGTAGCTTTTGTTCTACGTGCATTGTATGTCTTGGTAATGTTTATTGTTTCCTTTACCGTATTAGATTCTGCGGGTTCGAAAGAGTCACCATAGCCTTTTGAACGCAAAGGGCATCTGAAGGAATACTGGTGGGATATTATCAGAAAAATTCTGACAGATGATTTTCTTCTGGAAAGACTCCTGAGGGACTACTGTTAATTTCTAATCCAGTAGATTAAAAAACTAGGCAGTCTGAAAAGCTAAGGCGAGGCTTTTTAGACTGACACGGAAAGTTTTGAAACTTTCTGTGACTTGACTGTTTCACAGGTACTAATTTTATGTGATATCCATTGTCTTAGATTATATTTTATTTTTATTTTGAGTGGACACTGTCTTTTATTGGTGGAAAACGTTGACCTAGATATTGAATATATTTAGGACCCCTATATCAAACTGAATATTAAGGTAAATCAACTAAAGGTCAAAATTTCTTATTCATTCTTTATTTTGATCAAGAGTAGTGTCACCATTCTAAACACGATGAATTTCATTTAAAATGGACTGTTCCTAATTTGTATGTTCCAATTGTCTTAATTGCGTAGCGTCTGTCGTGTGATCTTCTAAACCGAATCGTTTACTTTTCGCATTGAGAGTGAGGTTCTAGGTATCTAATGAGGTTTACTCTGCATGCGAATCATCATCATCATCATCATCATTTCAGCCGAAAGACGTCCCCTGTTGGAAATAGGTCTCTCCCAAATGTCGCCACAATGACCGGTCCTGTGCGTCTCGCATCCATCGAATTCCCGCGACCCTCACCAGGTCATCGGTCCACCTTGTGGAATGCATGCGAATGCTATCCGTTTTTTTGTTAACTGTCTTTCTGTTGATTATTGTTATATAGCCTTTTCCTAAGTATTTTGGGGTTGGCTTCCAGTCTACCATATAGATACATTAATTTCCTACCTAACTCGGGGCAACAGCCTATCTTTCACAACCCACAAATTGGGTGGTAATACCGGAAATCCTTTGTGCAATGTATGAAAATAAAAGTTTATATTAGCAGGATTTCTTAATGAATTCATGTCAAACTTTGATCTTTTGAGTGTAAGAATGATTTATTTTTTGGCAGACTGACTGGCTATTCTGTTACCTTTTTCATCTAATTTTCATAGTCATGGATACAGAAAAGGATTAAGGCCACCTTTCCTTCAGAAAAAAAAGTACTATTCATGAGGGTAAATACAATCATTTTCAACGTTCACAATTATTTTAGGAGACTAGATGGCGCTACGTGTTTACTGAATCATGATTAAATTATATTAAACTTTAAGACTGTAGGAAGCATGGTTTAAATACCTGAATTGATCCTTAAAATCAATTGGCTAAAGCTAGCCATCGAAAAAGGCCATCGAAGGATATTAATCTTGTTTAATTTAACTTAGTTTCATTTACCGAATTCGTTCATCAAAAACATAATTCCTTGAAAGCAAATTACGACTTTGACATTGCACACATTATTTTTCACAAAACATTGACTTTACCGAGGTCATAATTACAATTTGTGTTCTGGCAAGTATTATTGAGCAAGTCTTTTTACGTATGCACGATTCTAATTGTTACAACGCGCGACTCCGCTTATGCAATACAATTATGAATTTACTTAACTTCAGACCGCGGCTTTGTCCGTGTAAAAAAATGTTCTGATAGTCCGTTCTGTTACTTTTTTTTCAAATAGCATTGTTCTGATTGTATTTTTTGCCCAATCGCTTAGCGACGTTGATGTGTTCATGTTTCTCGGCAATGGGCTATCAAATGCAAAAATAATAGTAATTCAAAATACTTCTAATAGATCTAATGGTAAACACGTTCAATCAAATAAACAGTCTCTTTAGTTTTATTGTATTATTATTTTGCAAGAGAACAATAATTGTCGTACAAAGAATATTCACTATTTGATTTAATTACACTGTTCTGTCATTGTATGACAAAAACTTGACTGAAAGGCTTCAGGTGCTTAACTAATAAATTGTTTTGAATAATTTGCATACATACTGCAAAATTTCTAGTGCATGACGTCAATTGGTAAACAGTAAAAGTAAATAAATAGAAACTGCTTGTTAATTATTGTGTATGTGTGTGTCTGTACTGTCTGCTGATTTCATAGGTTAGACAAATGTCATGACTAGACTAATATAATAGGCTGTTTCGAAAAAAATATGTACTCAGCAGTGCCGTAACTAGGGCAGAGGTGCTCAGGCACAGGGCGCAGAAATGATCAAATCTGGCCTAAATTTTGGTAGTTAGTATAGCTTCATACAATACTTATTATTTAACGTGTGCATATATAAACTATGATTGTATACGTAAAATCAGGGCTCAAAGAACCACAAAGGGTAAACGATGGGTGGTGTGATTCAAGTCGTGTCTTGTTTTATGGTTCGAACCGGGTAAGATTTAAATGGCGGGTCTAGATACGGCACTGGTACTCAGTGCTGCTATATTTAATACTAGCTTTTGCCTGCGGCTTCACCCGCGTACATAAAATATAGCCTATGTCACTCAGAAATAAACCAGTTTTCTATCGGTGAAAAAATTTTAGCAATCGAACTAGTACTTTCAAAGATTACCTGCTATAAAAAAAAAACTACCTCTTTATAATATTAGTGTAGATAATTTTATGAGGCAGTCATCAAAAATCAAAAAAGTGTCAATTGATTGACAAGCTACGGGCCCCAGCGTGGCCATATTCTCACTAGATGGCGCTAAACTCAACTTTTTTTATTGAACTTAGTTAATAATTACCTCAAAATCCACCTAATTCAGCCTGTTCATATCTCTAACTATAACGCTTTTATAAGTGTAGGCCGTACCTTTCACCTTAAGGCGCAGCTCTCCTGCATAGTGATCTGTTGGATTTTCAATCCTCGAAACTGAACGGAACGTTGAAAATCAAACAATGCAATTTAGTTTAGGCATTAATTTAAGTGTCCGCTTATACGTATTCAGAGACTAACAGTTTATCCATAATTAAAATGCTAACGAAGTCCTCCATATATTTTTATCCCGCTCCACATTATTAATCCAATGAACACGAATACGATTTGCAATAATAATGTAATTCCTTTATCGCATAAAGAACTGCATAGATAATCAGACAACAAAAACAAAGGGTGTTATGTCGCTTATGCCCAAGACAAATCGCCTTTGTCGCATTGCCTTTGTTGGCGGGTATATACGGAAGTCGGTTCATTCCGGAATCGTACGTGAATGGGACGCTTTATATCTTCAATATGAATTGACGTTCTAAGAATTTGATGTTGATAATGGCGCTAGTGTCTTCAGAGAGCATAGACTACAGAGTGATATAGATTTTTTTTGTACATTTAGCTAGTAGGTCTAAAAATGTTTAAAATTTCGGTTTTGATACAGGATTACAGTCACTTTGTTTATTAGATTATGGATGTAAAACATTCTATTTTTTTTGCAGTATTTGTCAGCAAATATATAAAGACAGCCTTCTGAACAAGCTTTGCTAAGGTAGTCAACATAATTTTCCTTTTTGATTCCACTTGTCCACTTGAGATACAAAACAACAACAATTTAAAACACAATGTCTACAATTTACAAATAATTAAAACAGACTGAACTTCACTCGAAGAAATCCCGCCAAAAAATCTGACCTAGTTTTTAGAGGTTACGTACCTATTTATGTTTTTTTTTTTTCGCGCTTTTTTTTAATTGCGTTGATTCGTGATTGAAATGTCACCGGAGCGAAAGCATTTGTTCAGAACGGTCAGCAACCCGACTATTTTGTGTGATGTGTGAACACTACGTATACTTAATTATAAATTAGTGTGATATTGCACTTTGTGATTGATTCTCGCTCTATTATCAGGTAACACACATACTTAGATAGGGTAGACTGATGTGAACTGGTGAGGTGGCCCCCCTGGTGAGGGTTGCGGGAATCCGATGGATGTGAGACGCACAGGATCGTCGAACTTTGGACGTCATTCGGGTGAAATGATGATGATGAGATAGAGTATTTCGCTCCTTTTTGTGCGCTAAGAAGTTGAGAGGGTGGAAGTTCCTTTAGCTGGTCACTTTAATCACAAGGTCAAAATATTAAGCGTGCGAGCAAATAAGAGGGATGGAGCTATACAGCCTCACCCTGTATATAGCTTCATCCCTTTAACAGTTCAGTTTAGGTCGTCAAATGGATCGCTATAAGAGCCGTGCCTCATTGGGAAGCCATCGCCATGGCGTAGCCAGGTGTAACGCCAAAAAAATGTATGGATTGGCTGCGAGGCCAACAGTTGCCAGGTTTTTTTTAGGTGGGAAAATCATCTAATGACAAATCCCGCTCTTAGGCGGAGCAGGAGATAGTGTCAGACTTTTACTGACTGAAAACCCACTCCTGTTCCTTCTTTGCCTTCATCTCGGGGCCCCCGGCTTCGCTTTCACACTACCCGTGGCCCCAGTAGGCTTCGACCCTACTGGGCCCCTACAGTTGCTGACATCTCCTTGAGGCGCGCATGGAACAATACGCGTCGTCGACGACTTGGGCTCGGTCCGGACGGTTACCGGACGGTCGGACGGCAACAGTTACCAGGTGAGGTACACACGATAAAACTGCATGCGTCTTCTTGGCTGCCCGAATATGCAACACCGCCATGGCGTCCCAGTGAGGCACGGGCCTAAGAGCGCGAGTTAGGCCCTCTTGTCATTACAACTTCCTATCCTGTTTACATGTCTGCTGTAATTTTGAATGGGGGTACATAATCGAGAACTCGCGACGTAACCTTGTCAGTGCAATCTTAAAAACCGATATATTGCTTTACGTGACTTAGAAATGTAATTATTTTACGTACATTTTGATAACGTTAATTAAAATTTTACTCCACACATTATTTTCGCGTTATCGTCACGGTGCGTGGTTTGCGAGATCGACAGAGATTTATAGTTGCTCATATTGCGGTTATCATTGGCCCTTGAACCGCTTGCGTCGCTTGTGTTTTCTTGCCCTATTCGCCAGGGTCGTCTGTTTGTGACTGGGTACTCCATTTCGTTTAGCTCTTCAATCCCCATAGGTGACAGAAGAGATGATGAGATGGAGTATTTGGTCGTGGATGTGCGACCCTGGCGGAATAAACGCGAGGTGTTTGTTGGATATATCCGATAAACACTCTCGCTAAAAGTCTTCTGAGCGTTGAGATGACGTCAGAATAAAGGAATCGGAGGCGTGGCCTACTCGAGGCGTTCGACACAAATGAAACGATCGTAACTTTGCTAGGGGGGCTGGTGTTCCTACGTTGTCCATTGTGTCCCAGGGCCATGGTAACCCTAGTGATCATCGGTCCTATTAGGCACCTTCGGTTTGCTAACATCCATTTGAGGCAAACGTAGAACACAACGCTTCGCCGAGTTTTTGGTCATTACCGGATGGCCGGACGGCGAACTACCTATTGCTCGCCGTCCGCAACCTTACCTCTGCTGAACGATGAAGTATACGCATAAATTAAATAAGCTATTATCCTGTTAGATATGTATAGTTAATGTCATTTTCCTGATTAATTATTGTAACTATTTATAGGTGTGTCCGACGTCCAGTATGATTAATTACACTACGGTATTGACCGACAGTTATCTTGCGGTCACGTGATATTTTAATGGTCCATTTTCTGCTTAGGCATTTACTTTTAAGAAGGAGACGGCCGCACGCGTGAGGGAACGGACCCCGACTACTAGCCTAGTCGCCGTAGGCTTTGGTTTGCGGAAGACGAACAATGGGTAGCTTGCCGACCAGTCCTATGGTAACCGTCAGGACTGAGCCCGAATTATCGACCACGTGCTCTTCCACGCGATGTCAGCAAAATCAGCAGAGCCAAAGCCTACTAGGGCTAAAAAGGTCACCCGGACCGTGGTCCTAAAACGCAAAGGACAACTGAAAAAACACAGGTGTAGATTTACTCAGTAAAAGTCTGACACCACGCCCTCTCAAGATCTAGAGCAGGAGGAATTATATGACGACTGCACATGTGCTCCTAGACTGCACAGGCGTCACTGAAATACGTACACGAACCTTAGGGTCCCCGAACTCCCTTATTGATGCTCTGAAAAACCTAAGAGGCCTAATCTGTTTTTGGTGAGAGGTGGGCTGGTTGGAATGAACTCACCTAAGGTTATGACCGCCATGGCCCACGTACATTGGTCCACATAGGACTAAGTGCGGAAACCATACCTACATAGAATAGATGACGATTTCACAGCCCTGTGGTTTAGGTCTTGTCACAAATGATTGGAAATTGGGGCAGTACTCCCTCTCTCTCTTTGCCTAGCCTTATCCCATTTCAATTGGGGTCGGCTCTCCTCGTCATTTTTCGCCAGACATTTCGGTTCTGGGTCCCCGAGTCAAATTAAGGCCCGGCGCCCATTATCGGCATCGGCAAGGAAAAGGATCCTTCGGCATCCCTAAAAAAATCATTCGGCATTCCTACATCAAAGAGCTCGGTGTTGAAACTATGCCTTGGCATGCATGTAAGGATGCCGAAGGATCCTTTTCCTTGCCGATGCCGATAATGGGCGCCGGGCCTTAGACAGTACTACAATAGTTTTTTTATAAAGCAAGTGTTTCAGTGCGAATTTTATCGCCCTAGTGTATATAAGGTTTCATTGTTTCATCAATGCACCATGTTATCTAATACGACTCCATCATGCCCCAATTAATTTGCTCTCGTTCATTTTAATTCATCAATAGACAAAATTGATAACACACTGACCTATGTGTGTAACCTTTTCGTAATAACCTTTGCATATAGTTATGTGGGTTACTGAATTATATTCGTAACAATTTTTTTTTTCTATAGTTTTTAGGGTTTCGTATCTCAAAAGGAAAAAAAAACGGATTACTTTGTTATCCGTCTGTCTCTGTATCTTGGGAACGCGTGGAGATATCGAGTTGAAATTAAAACTATATACTCAAATCTGTGGTCTCTTGATGCTGTGAAAAAATCAGATTTTTAAGTTAACGGAAAAAAAAGATACGGCCGTCTATGTCGCAAAAAAGTGTATTTCGACACTCTCAAGGGAATCAAAAATTATAGGGTACTTCCCGTTGACCTAGAATTATGAAATTTGGCATGAAGCAAGGTCTCATAGCACAACTATGGGCAAAAATTTGAAAACTATAAATTTGTTGTTGCGTAAAAAATACTTTTTTTTTGATTCGGAAAAACCTTCGAAAATTGAACTGGTTTTCATAAATAAGTTTATACGGAACCCTCAGTGCGCGAGTCCGACTCACACTTGCCCGGTTTTTTTATTATGATTTGGTATAGAGGTACCCGCCAAATTTCACTGTAATTATTTCAAAACCAAATTGAAACGTTCGCCCTATTCTAAAATACATTCAAAAATTGCAAGTTAAATATAAATTACACTTGTAGAAATTATAACAATAAGTAACATATTGGAAAATTGCGCCATCATAGTTACCTTAGTTAACCTGACCCATTTAAATGGCTGCCGTTATAACTGCATGCACAAACGCGCGAATTTGCGTTTGAATTAAACACGGCCAGGTATTGTTTTCTCAACGGGGCGTTGACCTTTGCAGCAGCGCCATCTTGTAAACATCGTTTGAAAATCGAATACCTAAGTGTTGCGACTTTTAATTTGACCGTGTTGAAGCCGTGTGGTGACATTTTTATATTTACATATTCTTTGTTTTTATATTTAATCTATTCCTTTATTCTTTTATCTAAATGCGAAGACTATATGTCATGCCTAAAGAACTTAGTATCCAGGTTAAAATCATTACAAAAAAAATAGGTTAGTTTTGGAGTTTTTGGCGGGATTTCGTCGAGTGATGATGCTCAGTGGCTGCTTTAATTCGCAAATTGATTCCTAGTGGATATTGTAATGTAAAATTGGTGTAGTTTTGTATCTCAAGTGTCTGCTCAAATTGACAATATGTAGAATCATTGAAACAGGGGCGATCTCGGCAAAATAGAGCTGAGAATTTTATTGTAGTGTTCATTGCATTCACCTCAGCGAAGGTTGCCAAGAAGGTTGACATGATACATTTGCTGCCAAATACTACAAAAACATTAGAATGATGTGCACATCCATATTCTAATTGTAAACAAATTAACTATTCATACGAAGACACGGTTTAAAGGACTTAGTATCCAAACCAAAAAACATAACAAAAAAAATGGTTAGTTTATTTAGATGGCATGATATTTGTCGTTGTCCTGTGTTCAAAAGAACTCTAGAATGATTGTTACTATCTGAGTCACTTTTTCGAGGAAAATAGCAGATCTTCAACAAGTTGTAGGTGACTAAAACGTCTACCTATCTACGTATATTCTGTAACTACGTTCATCAACTAGATGTTCATATGGTCATCATCATTTCAGCCGAAAAACGTCCTTCCCCAAGTGTCGCCACAACAACCGATCCTGTGCGTCTTGCATCCAGATTTCCGCGACCCTTACCAAGTCCTCGGTCCACCTGTAGGAGACTGCGTCTTACAACGGTCGCAACTCTGGAACCTTTCGAACATGGGGCCGAAAGGTTCGACCGCCTATTCTGCGAGCAATTTGCCGTGCCCACTGCCACTTATGTTTGGCGATTCTTTGTGTCGCCGCTCTTGCCCATTCCGGTTTGACTCGGCCTTTAAAGGGATGGAGCCATATAGAGTGTATAGCTCCATCCCTCTATAGCCCAGTCACTAGCTTCTTTCAAAAATCTGGTTAAAAATCATTTCCTTTCACTCTAATTGCTATCCTGCCTCTACTGTTTTGTACTGTTATTGTTTTTTTCTTTTTCCATCTTTGTATGAAATTGTGTAACTTATAATATATAGGTATATATAATATTTATATATTGTCTTTTATATGTAACAGCTATATTATTTCTATGTATAGTCTAGTATATAATTTTAATTCAATATTTACATTATTAATTTGCAGTACACCGCAGACTACCCCCCTTTTTTCTATTTCAAATTCTTACATTCCACCCTAGGGTTGTCTGGTAGATATCGCTGTCAGCGATAAGACCGCCTTTATACCCATAGATTTAAGTTAATGTAAAAGTTTTTGTTACTATTTTGGTGTACAATAAAGTTTATTCTATTCTATTCTATTCTCTTTATCGCTCGCTCGACTGATAGGTAGTAAGGTCCCTGCTAATCTCACAGGTCTCTAATGAATTTATGACTTCCTCTCCTCTCACTACAGTTTCATTATGTATCATAAAATTTAGGACATCCATTTTACCCAACAGAAGTTGATTCTTCCATAATCAACCTGTCCATCCGTATGTACAAATTAACCTCAGAAACGGCTGTCCCGCCTGAATTACAACCTTCTTGATTACTTGAACACTGAGCATCCTTATTGGTTCAAATTGCGTGAGTCATGTGTAAAGATAGCTACTATTACGAAGTACAGGTGAGTCGTTCATCTTCGTTAGATCTTTTGCTGGTAATCGGGAAATGGTCATACCTACCCTTTTGAGCAGTGGTGGCCGAGTGGTAACGGCCCTGACTTACGAATTGTAGGTCGCGGTTTCAAACCCAGCCAGGCGCATTACTTTGTGTAATTTATTTCATCACCACTGCTCTCAAAACGGTGAAGGAAAACATCGTGAGGAAACCGGCATGTCCTAGAACCAAAAAATTCGAAGACATGTGACATCCACCAACCCGCACTGGGCCCACGTGGTGGATTACGGCCCATTCCCTCTCCTAAAGAGGAAACCTGAGTCCCAGCAGTGGGAACATTAAAAGGCTGATAATTATTATTATATTTATATACCCTTTTTTTACGTGGAAAATCATCAAATCACTTCTCGCGTCCACGGCGAAACGCTTAGTCCGGACCGTAGAGGTTTCAACAACAACGTAAGGTTGGATACTCGCCGTACTTTGGGTACACCCTATGTACTTTCTTCTATTGCTCTCGGCTTTGAGCCCCTTCTTGCCAATTCTTAAGGAAGATTTATCTCAATCGTCCCGCAATCTCTTGCGTGGTCTGATTATGAATAGCTTCTAAAATCTCTTTGTTATAAATAAGGACTTATAACGTACTAGATGACCCGGCAAACGTTGTTTTGCCATATAAATAATTTCCTTTAAATTACTAAGATGGCTATTAAAAAATAAGGGTTGATCGTAGAAGGGTGAAAATTGAGGATTGTATGTATTTTTATATGTTGTATCATAAAAAAATAGAAATTAAAAATTTTGTCTAAAAAATAAAAATAAAAACATTTAGGGGTGGACTACCCCTAACATTTAGGGGGATGAAAAATAGATGTTGGCCGATTCTCATAGATACCGGATAAGCACAAAAAAATTCATCAAAATCGGTCAAGCCGTTTCGGAGGAGTATGGCAACGAAAACCGTGACACGAGAATTTTATATATTAGATAATGCTAAGGTA
Organism: Mythimna vitellina; assembly: GCA_949316375.1. Classification (NCBI taxonomy): domain Eukaryota; kingdom Metazoa; phylum Arthropoda; class Insecta; order Lepidoptera; family Noctuidae; genus Mythimna; species Mythimna vitellina. Next base: position 5,383,024 of record OX438711.1, on the reverse strand, counting down.
TTTCCTATTTATAACCGTTGACTCAGCCTCCTAACTTCTTGCGCAAGATAACCTACTGTGCTAGGCGAATAATCTCATTGCATTTTAGTTTAAGTTATCCGTAGGTATCTGTGCCAAGTTACTGACTAAAACGTTAATATACTAATACTGGTTTCTGCCCGCGGCTTCGCACGCGTTAAAGTCGGTTGCTCCATACAAACTTCCAACCCCCGTTTTACCCCCTTAGGAGAGGAGTTTTGTAAAATTCGTTCTTAGCGGATGTCTACACCCTATGAGGAATCTACCGGCCGATTTTTAAGTTTGTAGGTGTTATAGTTTCTGAGATTTCGTGATTAATCAGTAAATGGTATTTCACTTGTATATACATATACTTAATATAGATTATTAGCTTCTGCCAGTGGCTTCGCCCGCGTGAAAGGTTTTCATCATACAAACGTTTCATTCCCTTAGGGCGTGAATTTTGAGAAATCCTCTCTTAGTGCTCGCCTACGTCATAAAAGGAAGCCTTGTGCAAAATTTCACGCTCCTAGTCCCAGTAGTTTCGGCTGTGCGTTGATATGTCAGTCAGTCAGTTTCTCCTTTATAAATATAGGTGGTTAAAAAAAGCGAAATTTTGAGTGTGTGTGTACGTTCGTTACTTCTTCACACTCTTACCTTATTACAATTTATTTACAATAGTACTTACTTTTTCTATATAGATGTATGGAAGAAGTAAGTACCCATAGCATCTATTAGTATTTTTTTTGGCGTGGGAAATCATCATAAATCTCCTCCTGCTTTGAATGGAGTGTAAGACTGTTATACCACAGGTGGGTTGGACTAAAATCCACCTATGATCCTCCAGTTTCCCTTTGCGTGACTATTTAGAACAATTCTACAAGTTCTACCTACTTAGAATTGGTTTAGACAATTCAATTATTATTGCTTAATTATCTGTGGACCACTTCAATTCTGTGACAGGACTTATATAGTTTCTGTCTTCAACATTCTCAAACACGGAACCAAGGTTTAATCACACTCGTTGTAAAACGCGTATTTACAAAAAAAAGCTGATTAATGGCCTCAACTCAGTCTAAACGCATAATATCCTCACGTCGAGGTATTACGAAAGAGGAAGAAACTGCTATTGTGCGTGCGCTTGGCGTCTAATCGGTTATTTATCGAGTATTATATGAATTATCTGATGAAATTAATCAGAATATAACTTAATTGTTACATGTATGTAGCAGTATGTTAGTTATTAAAATAAATAGATGCAATTAAAATAAAATACCATCATAATAGAAACGGGTTCCTTCTATTTGGCAGAATCTTGATACTCCGATTTTTATTTGGCATAACTCACATGGCATAATCTTATTTAATCGAATATTTTTAAGGCATAAAAATTATTTAGCATAACTTTTGTTTGGCAGAATATTTACGTGTCAGAATTTACAATGGCATACTTTTATCTTGGCAGAATTTTGTTTCGCATAATTACCTTTGCCATAATTAATATTATGCATAATTTTGTTTAGCATAACATTTATTTAGAGATACGATTATTTGGTATGGGTGCATATTTGAACATCAAAAATTAAAATAGATGTATCTTCTTGTAAAAATTAGTGTTCAAAACATCAAAAACTTATAATATATGGAATAAAACTGGTAATTTAAATAAAGTAAATTTATGCTGTCGAATGGTTAGATAACCTACGTGCAATGTATTTAAAATCGAATGGTCTGCAAAAGTGACATAGAATGTTCTAAATATAGCATGTATTTGTAGCATTTTTAATATTTAATTAAATTTGTGTCATAAAAAGTCAATACGTTGTGCTGCAAAAATTTGTGACAGAAACGAATCGCTGCGAAGCCGACTTTACGCAGTCTTGTCTGCCCTACCCCTAGAGTGTAATTTAAACCCGCGTAGGCGCGGAGGGGTAGGGCGGCCCGCGAGCTGAGGAGCAGGTGGTTTGAAGGCCCGCCACCGCGGCTGAGGCTGGCCGGCTTTGCCGGCCAGCAAGCCGAAGCTGCGGTGGTGAGCGTTAAAACCATCTGTGACGATAAGCTCGCGTGGCGCCGCCCAAACCCCGCAGCGCCGGAGCCGTGACAGAAACAATGCTTGCTGCATGTTGCATGCCTGCTTGCATGCTGCATGCCTGCTGCATGTTGCATGCCTGCTTGCATGCTACATGCATGCTGCATGTTGCATGCCTGCTTGCATGTTGTATGCCTGTTTGCATGCTACATGCAAACAGAGACAAAGAGGTAGCAATTAACGTTATCGTCGCATGTGTGTGGCGAAAAAAATCAGTTGTGCCTTTTAATGACTATCGATATAAAATGTATGCCAAAAGACGATTCTGACTGTGAATTTTCTGCGATATGATGATTCTGCTTTTTAATTATTATGGATATAAACATTATGCCTAAAGATGATTCTGACTAACAAAATTATGAGTTTTGAATGTATGACAACTGAGTGTATGCGAAATGATTTTCTGCGAAATGAAGTTTATGCTATCCGTTGTTATGCAAAACAATATTATGACGTAAAAAGTTCTGCTATAGAAGGTAGACCCAATAGAAACACAAAATTCAAATTAAGAATAAAAGTTGACAGTTGTCTTTAGTTGTCATCATTTCACATCGGCATTGTCTATGGATCGTTATATAGGTGCAATGCTACATACTAATTCCATGTAGTTGTCTCTGATGTTTTTTTTTTTTTTGTTAGAACCTGGGTTGCCTACCCCAACTGCCACCAGAAAAGAATTCTATTTTAGTATTATAATATAACCTTCACTAATATTGTATGCCCCATTACCCATGTGCTTAATTCTTTTCTTTATTACCTGTTCATCTACTCGACGTTTTATTTATTTATATTTTCTGTTTATTTGCAGGTAATTTCTTAGTCTACATTGACCTGTAACAGAGGAGGTTTGAAGGTAACTTTTATTAACCCTTTCATACAAATAGGTTGCGCGGCCATATGTTAAATCAACTTCAACACCTAACAACGGCTATTCCATTTTTTGTCATTTTGTTCTAAAAAAGAACTTTTTTTTATAGTTTTATTTTACTAAACTTCTCGGAGGTTTAGTGATGTCATAATTATCGTAACGAAACAATATTGAAATAAAATCATTGTACCTACTTGAGCCTTTGTCAAACACTCTCGCGTTTATTCCGCCAGGGTCGCACATCCACGACCAAATACTCTATCTCGCCTGCTTTTCTGTAACCTATGGCGATTAAGACTAAACGATATGGAGTACCCAGTCGCGAACACACGACCCTGGCGAATAGGACGCGAAAACATTCGTCGGGCCCATTCGACGCGAGCGAGCGGTCAAAGGTTAAAAATATGATTAAAAAAAAATGCGCGAACTATTAACCCAATCGAACCCAAATTGAAAATCGAACGCGATACACTTTTTAAATGGCCACCAAAGACTTATCACGGATGACACATTCATTCAACCTTAAATCGATTACGGACATCGATATTGTTTCGTCGGAGTGACGAAACGATTCATTACATTGTAAATTATGTTGTTTGTAATGTCATCGAGTTATGCAGGCAAATATTTTGTTGTTTGTATACAATGTGTCATACAAATATCAATATTATGTGGCGTTCTGTGCCTGAACTTTCAATATGTTGTTTTCTATATTTATTTGCAATCTTTTGCTTGCCTTTGACGCTTGCAATGGATTCAAAAACTGTAGTGCTCTTCCAGTAGTTCATCGACATCATCATCACTTTCCATCATGATTTTTTACAATTTACAATTTTTTAAATAAATTAATTTTCTTTCTAACACATTGCTATTGTAATATTTTTTTAATTTATTTTGTTAACGTATCATTTATTAATAATTGTAATTATTTATTTTACTTGCTTTTATTTATATAGCCTCTTTTTTATAATGTGAATGTGAGAACACTGTAGACTCCGCGAATTCTTAGGTTCCTTTTTATTATGATTATTTTTATTGTACTTTATAGTACAATATTGACCAGTCTACACTGTCCTTACATAATATCTACTTATGTTGTAATAGGGAAATATTGTAACAACAATTTTTTTTTTTTAAAACAGTAGCCATGGAGTTTCTTGCCAGTTCTTCTCCATAGGAAACGACCAATTTGGAACCGTGCACTAGCTTCTGACGTTTTATAAGTGCCCATGTAGGCCTATGTGAAATAAAAAACTTTGACTTTGAAGGCGAGATAGTAGTCAAACGCGATTCTATAAAATTAAAAAAGTTCTTAGTTAAAGAAGTTAATTACTTACATCACAAATTTCAATTTAGTCGTGGAGTTACGTATATATTTAAACACATAATCGACCCAGTTGTCTGTGCGTCTGTCCCTAGTAAAGAAAGTTGGCCGCGCATTACGTTAAATACAATTTCTATTCTGGGTCCGTGTTATTTGCTTGGGCCGGCCATGTTTGTACTAGGCTCGTTGCGAATATAAAACTTGTTTTAAGAAATAGTGAGATAAGCGTCTTTTTAGACTTGGGCAATAAGGAATATGAATGGAAATTTTGATACAAGTGGAGAAAGTTTGTCATTACGATCGAGGTCGAATTCGCCTGAGCCGCAGGTGAGGGTGTTATTGAGCCGAGTCTTGGAGTGACAAATTTCCACTTGTATCAAACGATGTTTTTTAATACACTCAGATATAAATAAACAGGAGTAGACTCGCGACTCGTGGGGGTCGCTTGACAGATTAAAGATTTCACACTGTCAAGCCTAGATTTCCTCACAATGTTTCCTTCATCGTAACAAACTATAATTAAAGTCACATTGAGGCTGACGCAGAAAAATATCTAGCAAGACAGGGTAAGACAATGACAGAATATAATCACTGACCTGAGAAATTAACTAGGTACTTTTATACACAGAATCTCGACAAAATGTGTACGAAAAAATCTTACAGCCTACTAATAATTAAGAAGCACATTATTTCCGCAATTATAAATATATATACATATTTAATTGATATAAACCAGTGCTTGATTGCGATCCCACCTGATGGTAAGCAATGATGCAATCATTGATGCTGAGGCGCACTAGTTAATTAAGAGCCTATTCACTCTAGCCTTGAAGACTAAATTATAATTGGACGGGAAGACCGCAGCAGGCAAATTGTTCCAGTCCTTCGATGTACGCGGTATAAACGACGAAGCGAAACGCTTAGTCCGGACAAGTTGATCGACCGTACCAAAAGTCTTCCGCAAGGTGTACCGATAAGCTGATGAGGGTCGCGGGAATCCGATGGATGCGAGACACACGGGACCGTTCATTGTTGCGGCATTTGGGGGAAGCCTATATCCAACAGTGGACGTTTTCAGCTGAGATTTTGACGATGATGACTATAATGATAATTCTGAAGTTATTTCATCCATCTATGTATATATATAAAAAGAGAAACTGACTGTCTGACATATCAACGCACAGTCAAAACTACTGGGACTAGGAGCGTGAAATTTTGCACAATGTTTCCTTTTATGACGTAGGGGAGCACTAAGAGAGGATTTCCCAAAATTCACCCTCTAAAGCGACGAAACGGGGGTTCAAATTTTGTATGGAGAAACCTACTTTTACGCGGGCAAAGCCGCTGGCAGAAGCTAGTCTTGAATAAAATAGCAAATAAACCCGAAGTTAAAACTGCAATTTTTTTCCGCAAATAGCTTCAGATTGCTATCTTATATCTCGGTTGACCGGGAAAAACCAACTACGAACCAACTTGATAACTGAAATTATTCATCACGTCAATAGAGTTGTTTCAGAAGTAATAATTTAAAATGGTGACTGCAAAAAGCCATGACAAAAAAATTGTGTTTTTTTTTTAAACGATTTAAATTAGAGGTTGACTGCGATCCTACCTGATGATAAGCAGTGATGCAATCATTGATGGTCAGGCGCACTAGTTTATTAAGAGCCTATTCACTCTAGCCTTGAAGACACCTAAATTATAATCGGACGGGAAGACCGCTGCAGGCATATTGTCAAATTGACATTGCATCATTTTTCACACTTTGTAAGAAAATCAGGTAAATTATATTTAATTTACAATTTTCTAATCTAAAGAGAAATAGAAAACTTAATATTCTCGTCTCGTATTACTTTTAATGAAAGTAACGAAACACTTTAAACGTAAAGTATCTGATATCTACACGACTGAATAAGCAAAAATATCTAGATTTCACTTACAATGAACTTTCGACCTTATACACCTCGAGCATAGGGTTGAAATTTCACAAAATATTGTGTCAGGCATTTAATTTTAAAGCAATAGAATTTAGACTGTATAACAAAATAGATAGGGTTTAAAATGAAGTGTGGTAAACGTATGTTCAGAAAATTTTCGCTAGTAATCGGTTTAGTATTGGATTACTTTTAAGCTGTTAGTTTTAGTTCATTGTTGCAGAAACGAGGGTAGACATACACTTACCTTACCTCGTTGTTAGTTGTCTAGTACTCATAGCACAAGCTCTGCGTAGTTTGGGACTAGATGGCGTTGTGTGAAAGTTGTGGATTATACTAATATTATAATTAGAGTGAATAGGCTCTTAATAAACTAGTGCGCCTCACCATCAATGATTGCATCACTTCTTACCATCAGGTGGGATCGCAGTCAAGCACTGGTTTATATCAATAAAAAAAAGGCAAATGTTTGTGTGCATGCAGGTGTTAACTAGTTTAAGTATTTTTCTCGACAATGTGCTTCACTTAATAACCTTTCCACCACTACGACAATAACAAGAATGCCTAACAAATTCTCATAATAACAATGGCGGGCGTGATCTCTTTCACTTTTAACCTCAAACGATTGCCATTTTCGCGCCATTCCGGCCGCCATCGCCATCTTGTTTTACGTGACCTTTGCGCTGCGTTCCGGGATACGATCTTGTGTATTTTAATTATTGATTGATTTGTTAAATGTGCATCTGTGTTGTTAAAAGATAATAATACTATAATAAATAATAAAATATGTTTATTTCTCACCACAATATTATTACAACCTACATAATATTTTAAATTGAGTTTTGATAGGGGATAATTTTTTTGATGCTCAGTAAATCCTTTTATTTTTTTTAAATAATAAATATTTTTTATAGGATTGAATATTTTTTAGTACACTAGCCTTTTCATTGCAGTTTTATTTTCACCCGTGTGGCATATCTTAAAAGATTTGTGCTTTTTTCCGGGATACAAATCAGTTCTTTCTGAGATCCAGTTTTTCCGAACTTTTACGATCGATCGATTTAAAATAAACGACATTCAAACTAAAATACTCTTTTCACTATCAAAACATTACAGAATCAAGTGTGGTCTCTAATGCAATATTTTGCCCAAAGGCTCAAATTAACATAGACAATAGTTTTATTTGACAAACTTTAAGGGTGAGGTTACACGCTAGACTCATTTTCTGAAAAGTAACCGAATATTGTTTTTTAAATTCATTTTTAATAAACTAGTGCTTGACTGCGATCCCACCTGGTGGTAAGCTATTATAATCGAACGGAAAATCCGCAGGCAAATTGTTCCAGTCCTGTAGGTACGCGGTATCGACGAGGTGAAACACAAAATCTTTTATTATTTTATACTAATCTATTGATAAAATAATTGCCATGTTTTATTTTACGTAAATAAACTTCAACAGCGGTCAGCATTAAATTTCCATTAATGAATTAATTACTTACCTACGTACCTACTTGGTTTTACCTCCGCACTAGGACATTCCCAAGCAATTTATTGCAAATTGCAGTAAAAATTAATTATAAAAACTGACCAAGTGCGAGGCGGACTCGCATACGAAGGGTTCCGTACTACAATATTAAAATCGAATTGAAAAAAAAAACGCGTCTTTTGTATAGAGAACCCCTTTAATTGTTAACTTTATTTTAATTATATTGTCTTTGTCGTTGTAACGGCAACAGAAATACATCATCTGTGAAAATTTCAACGGCTAAATTGCAAGCTATCTCGGTTCATGAGATACAGCCTGATGACAGACAGACGGACAGTGGAGACTCGGCAAAAGGGTCCCGTTTTAACCCTTTAGGTACGGAACACTAAAACAATTAGTTGCAGTATCATTAAATATTAACAACGTACAATTTTACTAATTTTGTGAGAAATCAGAACTTATTTTTGGTGTCTAAGTGAAATAAAAATTGAAAACAATGGGTGTTGATGAGAACAGAAACTTGTTGAAGACTCATCAAGTAATAAATAGTTTAAAGACCTACAATGCCTACAGAGGAGGTAAAAAAACTACTTACTTATTTTATATTCCTTGTAAAAAGAACATGTGAAAATAAATTATACACGCGGGTGAGTTACAAATCTCTGAAATTCTCCGCTTTTCTCTTCTGTAATACATATTATACACTTGAACTTTCCTCATGAATCACTCTGTCTATTGGTGAAAACCGCATGAAAATACATTAAATACTTTTTGAATATATCGCGAACATACAGACGGATGCGGAGGGGGACTTTGTATTAAAATAAGTAAGTAATGTGGAACTTGTCTTTTAAAATATCACTGAAACTATTTCAGAATTTTGATCACAAACCTAGCCTTTTACCAATTATGTTGTTATGTTAAAATTATAGTAAATACATGTTTTATTTCTAAATTAAGTAATATACGATTATTTCAAAAACACTTAACTAATTAAAACTATATATATTATACAAAAGGCTACTCCTAACTAAAATATAGCGTCATAAAACTCCTCAGCATCGCTGTCGATTAGAAGTGTGCCCAAAGGGCTGGCGGCATTGCCAGGTTGAATGACAATGCTTAATCTCTGACCGAGATAAAAGCCAGCCCTTGGGTCACGCGAAGTGTCAACTAAGCTTTTTGATAGTTCTTTAAAAAGCGTTTAAGCACTCTGATCCCACGAGAGTTTCAACCCCAAACGGCTCAAAAATGTAACTGCCGACGAGCTTGTTATATTTCCGCCGCTTGAGGATCTCCGCAGCCGCAGCGTCAGCACCAGCACAGCACGATGAGCTAGGAAGATGGGATGGCGCAAGAGCGTCGACATTGTGATATGATAGTGTATTGTCATGTTGTTCACAAACAGTTGATACCAGACGCCCTACCGCGAGCTCTTAACGTGCTCCATATGACGACATAAACTAAACTGTTAAAGGGATGGAGCTATATAGGGTGTATAGCTCCATCCCTCTTTCTCGCTGACCCTAAGACCCTAGTATTTTCTTAAAAACGACAGCTACATTTCATCAATATGTTCAAGTCATACTGCCAGAAAAAAACATCGTACAAACAGATATGGAACAAGTATAAATCACCCAACAATCAAAAAGAAACAACGTACCGACATCAATTAAAAGTAATGTCTATAAATTACATAGGAATTCCTTAATTACCTAACATAATAAAAAAAAAAACAAACAGAATCCAATTCTAAATTTAAGACTTCCCTGAACGCAGTTTTTGCATTGTTTTTTTTTTTCGCAATGTCATCGCGTTAGTCTTAGTACACACATGCGAACTGTCAAAGTCTTGACTAATGGATTTAGTTGAGTCGTGCAAAGTTAATTACTGCTGAAGTGTTTGTACCCTTTTTACTTTGGCTGCAACATGATAATTAAGTCTATGAGGCATTCATCTTTCAGTTACAGTTTTCAAAAGTTGACAGCACCGATTTCTACTGGACATTGACATTAAAAAAATAGTAAAAATCTAAAAGCCGGCTACAACAAAAAAAAAAACGACGCTAAAAAAGTATGAAACAAGATTTTCAGGATGCTAAAATAAACAAGGTAACTGGAAAAACAAGAACAGAACAAAAAGAAAAGCCGTAGTCACACGTATAGGTACAAACCGAAACACTTTAGTGATGTGTGACTATACTTTGTTTCGGATAAAAAATAGACTAGCATCCTGGAATAGTATCCGGATCAACAGAGGCACATCCTGCAAGCTCGATTACTAAATAAAATAAGAAACAAATTTTTTCCGAATCTATATATTTGTGCCTAAGCCTGCGGGTGGATTATTATTATTATTCTTCAGTTATAGCGATAAACTCCTTCCTGATCATATAAAAGTGGGCGATCACTGATTCAACTTATGATGATGATAGTGATGAAACTAATATCGATTATGATGAAATTATTACCGTATTTTCGTACGATTAGATATCAGTATCAAATAAGAAGCATCAGCCTTAGAGCTGCGGATTGTTTGAAAGATTTACCGCGGCCATGAAACGCAAAGGGACACACTTTTTTTATGGTGGGAGAATCATCTTATGACATCCCCCGCTCTTAGGCGGAGTGAGAGATAGTGTCAGACTTTTACTGTCTAAAAACCCACTCCTGTTCCCTCGTTGCCTTTCGTACCAGGGCCGAGTCTTCCTTTCAGAATCAGAGCCTTGGTCTCAGTAGGCTTGGCCCCTACATTTGCTGACATCTCCTTGAGGCGCGCGCGGAACAGTACGCGCCGTCAAAGGGACACAGATGGGTTTGGTGGATTTCACAGCCAAATAAAATCATTACCCTTTGTACTGTTGCTTGTAGACCTAGCTAAGTTGACTAGTTGTAAAGGACGACTGAAGTTGGAAATCAAATGTCGATGCAGTCATGGTTATGCACAGTATTTAAAGACAAAGACCACCGTTCGATTATTATTTCTATGTAAATTTAATCTATATCTTTCGTGGTAATTTTTATTTGTAATGTAGCAAACTTTCTTTCCTTTCCTTCTTCTTTGTCCTCTCCTGTTCCCATTATTTAGGGACGGGACATTCTCTTCACAGTTCGGCGCCATGATATTCTGTCCTGAGTTGTCGGTTCTGGAAAATAGGCTAACTTAAAATTTTCTTTTGTTTCCATCTATAAATATAATTATCTAAATTATGACAGCAAAATGGACGACGTATAAATCCTGTTTGTAATGTTCTACCTAGCCTTTGTATTACAAATGTGTTTGGCTACAGGTCAACCATTTAGAATCACGCAAACCTTATGGCCGCCAGTCGTTGACCGTAGCTTTGAACCTACAGTAGCGTTAATTTAATATTTCTGATCTTTAAAGAATGGAAAAATACCTACAAATAGAGTTCGGGACATTGTCATGGCAAAGAGTCATTAATTCATTAATCCCCAAGCGAACGCCGGCGTTCACTTGCTCATTGTCTTTCTATTGTGTCTCTAATTACGGTACTCAAAAGGTCACCAATAAGTACATTATGAGTCCAAAGTCCTCATTGAGAAGGCGTTAAACGTAACTTGCATGTTCGAAAAAGTTACCGTGGCCCTGGAACGCAAAGGGCAACTGAAGTAACACAGGATTTTTTTCGGGTTTGAAAATCATCTAATTCTCTTGGGCTGAGCTGGATAGCGTGTCAGACTTTTACGGACTAGAAACCCACTCCTGTTCCTTCTATGTCATTCTTCTGGGGCCCCGGGGATCTCTTTCGCATCACCCATGGCCCCAATAGGCTTCGACCCTGCCGGGCCCCTACGATTTGACTACCCATTTAAAACAAAAATACGTACTTTTCAACCTCCGCATCCATGCAGTCCACTTATCATTTAGAATCAGCTCCAATTAAAGTTAAAAGTCACAATATCAAGGATAATCACAAACAATTTAATATTTCCGTCCAAGTAATTAGTGTAAGGCGCTACCATTATTTTATGATCAAACATAGCTTATACTTGCAGGGGAAGGTTCTTTAAATGTTGACAGCAGGTATCATTGACCTTATCGTTCATTGATTGATTAGTCTACTTAAGTCACCAACGACTTAAGTAGGCCAGGCTGTCTTTTATCAAAGATCTCCGACAGTCCTTATGGAGAGTTAGAAGCCAGAAAAACTGACACCCTTCTGGCTAGGATTATTGTGTTACCCAGTTAGTGCCAGTTACTGGGTTATGGAGACCAGATAGGTAGTCGTTCCAAGTTAAATACTGGTATCAGCCGCATTCGGTGTGACTGAAAGCTGACCCCAGTTTATTTGAAAAAAAGGTCTAGAGAGAGTGCTACTAAATGTCGTTGAGGTAAAAACTTCATAGTATGTATGTGATGAATTGAATGCCTTTGATATTCATAACCAAACCACTAAACCAAGCATGCTGAACTGTTTATATGACAAGTGCAAAACCGTATATAATGTTAAAAAAAAAACATTCCTATTAAAATTATAAATAGCCGTACTACATTACTTCACAAACGATTAAATTAGTCCATTCACATATCAAAATATGAAACCATTATCTCGTATTTTCTATAACTAATCTCGACGCCATCTTAAATTCAACCATTAAACGTCTAACAGCGACCTGTCAATAAAACTTTCAACCAATTCACATCACTAAACGGTAATGCCATTAAAATCATACACCTTCATACAACTGGCCTTAATATTAATATTTCATCTTAGCACCTAACGTCTTCAGTTAGCGAATCATACTGAGCGATGACCTAGACACACATTATGTGTGTACTATGCCTTACAATGCATTATACGCATATGCCAATGCCGTTGCCGGCCAGTGGTTTAAGAGAAATAAATTATTGTTTATGATCTTCTTTTTTTGAATTTGGTAAAGGATTTTTTTTTTAAATATTTTATGTAGGTGTGTAAAGCTAAAATAAATATATGAATAGCTGCCATATCTAAAAAAGTTCGAGCGAGTTGTGGGTCCTTCATCTCTCTGGCTCTGTCACTCAAACGATTGCTGGGAGAAAACTCATTAATAAGTTAAGCTCACCTTTGTCCATCAAATTGTCCACTCACTGTACTATGTCAAGTTTTTTTTATGTACAATAGAGAATTAAGGATTAGAGTTAACACGGCTTTAGAACTAAAAGGCAACGGAAAAAAATTGATGGGTTACGGGTCAGTAAAAAATCTGACACTCCCAGTCTGAGTCCATCTCGTTCCAAAACACAAAAAAAAACATTATTTTTTCTCTTTAAACGTTTTTCAAAATTAACCAATTTTTCCGAAATATTGTCCAGATTAATATTAGTTTTCCGCAGCCTTAATGGATTTAATTAATAGAAACTGTTTTTTTAGTAAACCAGTAGTTTTCGAGTTTCTATCAAATACAAAATACTAATGTATTTATATATTTATGTAAACACAAACACTTAAAAATGAAAAGAACAAAAGCAGATAGAAGAGCACAAAGGTACTGCTTATTTCAAATGAAATTTCTTCCAGCAGACCTGCGACAGGAGAGTTGGATGAGAGATGTAGACACAGTGTATACAAATAAATTTGAAAATTAAAAATAAACTATATTATCTAAATTAAATCATCTAATACATAACTATATATATCAATAACAATAAATAAAACACTTAAAAGTCAAGTTAAAGTAAGTCTCAAATAATAAAGTAAGTTGATTTACGTCTAAGCGTTTCGCCTCGTCGTTTATACCGCGTACATCGAAGGACTGGAACAATTTGCCTGCAGCGGTCTTCCCATCCGATTATAATTTAGGTGTCTTCAAGGCTAGAGTGAATAGGCTATATATAATAAACCAGTACGCTTCACTATCAATGATTGCATCACTGCTTACCATCAGGTGAGATCGCAGTCAAGCACTGGTTTACAACAATAAAAAAAAAATAAGTTGATTTTCAGATTTTCCAAGCGTGAAAAGAGAGATCTACCAGGTTTTTAATTTAAGCAAAAAAGGGTTAATAAGCACTAGCAAAGTAGGTACTTAATACTACCATACAATGATGTATAACGCAAAAAAAACTAAATGACAAAGTATTAGCAGCATTTGACAATGGACAAGAATGGGCGTACCAAGGCCGAACGTTAAAAATGGCAGTACACAGTCGGACCACAATAAAAACAACATGGATTCTACAGTATGACCAGTGTAATTGACAAGTTACGTTTAAATTCTATGGCATTATTTACCTTCAAACAGAGAGGAACCTCTTGAAAAAAGACAAAGCACTTATATATTGCTGTATCCTTGGTATTGGGCTGCTAAATGGTTCGGAAAAGTTACCTTAGCCCAGGAACGCAAAGGGCCACTGAAGGAACATTGGTCGGTTTTAGTCTGATGCAGGAACCTCCCGAACTTACCATGACGGTGAGGACCTGCGTCATACGGACGGTGAGGACACAGTGACGGCTCTCCAGCTACTCCCCAAAAAGGGGACCTACCGCCATGATTATGAAGTGCCCGTAGAATTATATAGCTAATTTTATAATGAGTAACATAAGCTACTGTTTATTTTCTCCCGGGAACGAGACTTAATTCGCGGGAAAAGGAAAAATGCACCTTAATTTACAGGGTGATGGAAGGCACATCTCCGAAATGAATAACATTTTTTACAAAAAAAGAAGAGTAAAGTTCTTAAACAAAACATTTTGAGAACACATTCATTGTACGTACAGCTAAGGAGTGGAATTCCTTCCACAATAACCTGGGAATCTATAAGTCAAGGGTGAATAGGTTTCTTCTAGGTAAGCACGCTCAATCGTCGACGACATCGTCGCGTTCCATCAGGTAAGATACTGGTCAAACGCCAACCTATTAACAATAATAAAAACACTCACACTTGAATTCCCACGGTGGGGGAAGATACATCTCCCCCCCCCCCTCTCCCCCTCGTCATCAAAAGTAAGCTAAACACTCTCCCCCTCCCTCCCATGCAACGGAAATATAGGCACATGCATATTTTTTTTATTTTTTTTTTATTACGGCACTCCAAAGAATAGTTCGCCGATACATTTACAAAAAAAGTCTTATTAATATACCATTAAACCAGCGAATACTTCACTTAAAGCAAAGTTCTCCCCCCCCTCTACCTTGCTTACTTAAACAGTGCATTTGTCTATGTGTTAGTTTGGTTATTAATCTATGAGCAGTAGTTGTAAGTCTAGAAAATAGGAATACTTCAAATATAGGAAAAAAACAGAGTTATTTTAAAATTTTGACTCAGTCCATGACATGAAAGAAAAGGAAGTTAGTGATAGCATGACGAGTGACAGGGCAGAGTGGAAGAAAAAAACGTGTTGCGCCGACCCCAAATAACACGGGACAAGGGCAGGAAGATGACGATGACTCAGTCCATGACACACTTTCTTGTGATTTTGAAACATCGACATTGTTCTCTTAAAAAACAAAAAAAAATTGCATTGCCCACGATCAACATCTAGCCCCCCCATCCCACAGGTCATCTGGCATGTCCCCTTTGCTCCAAAAAAAAAGAAGAAAAATGTTCTAGAAGCCGCGGGTAAACGGCCAATCTAAAAATAACTAAGGTTATAATTGAAAGGACCTCCGACCTTCCACATACCCGGTACTGCCTCGAACGGAACTGAACTACGGCCGTAACGACCAACAAATTGTCCCTATAACATTTGGACAAGTGACCCGTAGATGACCTTAATAGGATCATCGCTATAGAGGGGAACAAATTGCTTTGGAACGTTCACATCACCTCGGACTTGGTCCTCTAAGTAATGAATAGTTTCTTAGTTACTGATCGTAGAAAAAAACTTCTCTAGTGGGGCCGTTACATAAATCAAATCAAATCAAAATCAAAATAGCATTTATTCCAAATAAACCATTTACAGGCACTTTTGAAATGTCAAGAAGTCAGTCAGTCAGAAAAATAAAAATAAATGATGCTAATTGCACATTCCAAAGCGTAGATCTCTATGGAGAAGAATGTGCAAGAAACTCCATGGACACTCTTTTCAATCATATTTTGTAATTACAAATATCTCTGTTACATGTTTTTTGTCGCTATCATGTGAGAACAATGTAAATAAAAATAAAAACTAAATATAGATATTAAAATAGCAACTGGCAGCTAAGAGATGACCAGCCTCAACTGACAGCGCCCGTTCACGGACATGACGCTAATATTAGCACCACTCAGCTCAACCATTTTGAAAGGAACCGAATGATCCAACACCCGCGCCACCATCAGTGAGACATTTGAGTGAGCATGACAAACTCTCAACTGCCATGCTCATTTATGTCAAGTAAGTCCAGTAGTAAGGAAATTATTTGCAAATATACTGGCAAACCTTTGAATTATAGAGAGAGAACATGTTCGAGGGTAGGATCCAGTGCACAATATAAACCTACATAACTAAGTAGAATATATAATTATATATATTATTGCTGACGTAATCACCAACTAGACCCCCCTCCCTTTCCCATGTCATCAAAAATAAACAAAGCAAAGACCAGGGCTCGTCGCGCTTACGTTATACCTACTTGAATGGCCTTTTAGAAATCATCATCATCATTTCAGCCGAAAGACGGAATTAGACTTTTTTTTATTTATTTATCAGAAAACAAACGGTCACACAGTTTCCATATTCTAATTCTAAACATTAACATAAAAAGATCTATAGTTTCCTTAATGTAACAATATATATTTATAGCATGAACAGCTTAAAATTATAACAAGAACGGGAGAAAATGATACAAGTATTGTAGAAGATGTTGATAACATGGTTAAAGTGGTTAATTACAATTATCAGTCAAGAATATAATAAATAAATAAATCAGTCAAAAGCTTTTTTAATGGAATTTAATGTACAACAGAAAATATCAATATCACACAGTCTGTCACACAGAATTGTGGAAATGTTGAACATAGGCCCCCATGTGTCGCCACAATGAACGGTCCTGTGCGTCTCGCATCCATCTGATTCTAGCAACCCTCGACAGGACATTTTTCCACCTTGTGGGAGGCCTTCTAACACTGTTTCTTCCAGTACGTAGTCGCCACTTCAAATCTTTCGGTCCCATCGACCTGTGAGCAGGCGTACACCAAGCATATAATGATGAATACGCATCTATACATGAAGCTACGCGTCCGTGGTCAATAGGCCTTATTTTAACCGATCGTAACTCGTAACTCGCAGGTTCGTATTGACTATGACGCACGTTGTGACTAAAAATAGATAATTCTCTACTATAACATGACAATGTACTGTATGATAGTCACTTTGACCCATTGATACAAATCTACTACATTTTACTATGAGCTTTAGAAATTAGGATTTTCTGAAATATCGTACACTAGGTGGCAGGACTGGCACGTGAGGTTCTAACACACTTATCTATAAAATACTTAACGAAAATTTAAATTATTATACTATTTCATTTCATTTATGTGCATACCATAATGTGATTACATAAGGATGTTACAATAAGTTTAAGCTAAGGTACATATCTGGACCTTGTAAGGGCACAGCAAAATTGGTAAAAATAAATAATTAAATCAAATCGAACATTAGATTCAAATTAAAATAATCAAATAATACATCGAAATCAAACAAAATTTTAAAATCAAATTAACCAAATAATACATCAAAATCAAACAAAATATCAAAATCAAATTAAAATTATCAAAATAAAATTAAAATTATCAAAATCAAACACTAAAATAATCAAATCGATACCTCCACCCGTCCTCAAGATAAAGGGTCTTGACAGACAGACAGACAGATGGACAACAAAATGATCCTGTAAGGGTTCCGTTTTTTTCCTTTTGAGGCAAAGAACCCTAAAAAGGTTTTGTAGCGACATCTATGGCGTCACATAAGAACTAATCATCAATCAAAGTTCTCCGCGCGATTAGGACATATAGAATAGCCCGAAATCATCTATCGGGCAGTTGCCCACCAGACATAACACCCGTCTGGTCCGAGGATCCTCCCTTTTCAACAGAGGTTTGCGGGACTTTACGCTCTGTTCCGCCTACCTCTAAAGTTTTGTTGAAAATAAACAAATAAAGAATTGTCAACATCGAATCACAAAGACATATTTGGCGACACTGCTTCGTAATTTCCATGCAAATTCAATACACTAAGAAATCCTTTTATTATATGCCACACACGTCCCAAAAATAACTTAAGCTAAGACAATAAATTAACACAATAAATTATGGCGTAGTATACAATATATATATTTATTTCATCACCACTGCTCTCAAAACGGTAAAGGAAAACATCGTGAGGAAACCGGCATGTCCTAAAACCAAAAATTCGAAGACATGTGACATCCACCAACCCGCACTGGGCCCGCGTGGTGGATTACAGGCCATTCTCTCTCCTGGAGAGAGGAGGCCTGAGTCCCAACAGTGGGAACATTAAAAGGCTGATTATGCTTGCTTATGCTTATACAATATGGCATATTGTACAATATAGTGGTACATTAGCATTAGATGGATGGATTGTGTGAAGAGTGATGTGAAAGAAAAGGAAGTTAGTGATAGCATGACGAGTGACAGGGCAGAGTGGAAGAAAAAAACGTGTTGCGCCGACCCCAAATAACACGGGACAAGGTCAGGAAGATGATGATGATGGTAGTACATTAAGCAGTGCTTCAAGGAGGTATTCTTTTAGATCGGAAATCTTTAAATAACTCTTTTCTAAGTGATGCGAGATGGAATGTCAGACTTTATTGACTAAAACCCACGCGTGTTCCTTCAGTTGTCCGTTTGCGTTCCAGAGTCACGGTCTTCTGAACAATCCTGCAGCCTAAATATTGTATATCATTTATTGTATACATTTCAATTCAGTTTCCTTGACTCCTTTCACTTTTGTATTGTGTTTTGGCTCCATTTCGCAACCATCGTCGCTCAATCGATTTTAAAAAGTAAAATATATTGCAAACTTCTTTGTAGTTTTATCTATGCTTTTTTTGAATCTAAACTAGTGCTTGACTGCGATCCCACCTGATGGTAAGCAGTGACGCAATCGTTGATAGTGGAGTTAGTAGTTATTAAGAGCCTATTTACTCTAGCCTTAAAGACACCATAATCGGATGGGAAAACCACAGCAGGCAAATTGTTCCAGTCCTTCAATGTACGTGGTATAAACGAGGCGATGTTACTTATATCAGGGTATTATACGCAATAACTGCAGCTATCTACCGAATGATTCAGTGTTTCTTCTTAGGGTAGTCTGCTAGGAAACACCAGTCTAATCTAGTAAAAAATTGTCAAAAAATTGTGTTACTTGTGACCTATTCACAAAATAAACATTATTTATTATTATCATTGGAAATTCTGAAGCGTGATTGTGGATGACAGTGAGAGTAGACTTTGGGAGACCAAAGAAAAAACCAAAGAAAACTATGGATTTAGGTATTGTGTGAGAGGTGATATGATTTTAAAAGGCGTGAATACTAAGGTGCAGTGATATGTGGAAAGAAAAGTGCTGAGCTCATCATCTCTCTAGCTTTTCCCCAATTAGCTTGGGGTCCGCTTCCAGTGTAACCGTATGCTGCTGAAAACCCATGCTGAATTTACATGGAGTGACTGCCCATCTGGCCTCCACAACCCAGTTACAAGACAAAACGATACTCCTTGGATAGACTGATGGAAAGACTTTCTAGCATCTGACCACATTGAACGATTGCCAAAGATCAAGAAATGAGAAAGAAGACGAGAGACAATCTAGACCAACGGCTTTACGTGCTTTCCGAGGGATGGGGTATCAGTAATGACCTAGATAAACTTAGAAAAGACGTGCGCTATTCCAAATAAATTGCCTGTTTAAAAAGGTAAGTGTCTAAAATAATCCATTAAGAATAATAGCTACTCACTTTAAAAACTGCAGACAAGGAAAAAAAATAACAAACGAAAATACAAAAATTCTCTCCTTGCGAACAATAGTGTTGGGACCAATTAAAATGCACAGATTATAAATAGTATTCCCACGGCTTGACTACTCTGTGACTCTACCAAAGACAATGGTTCTCAGTGGTGTGACGAAAAAACACATTTACGCAACGTCCTTTTTGTTTTGAGTCTAACGAGTTATTTTGATATCAAATAGCATATCATGACTAATATTGGAGAGCCTAGACACAGTGGCATGGTGTTAGGATAAAGTTTGGCAAAATGTCCAAAATGTATGGGACAGGTATACGTGATGGGCTACTTAAATGACACGTTATTTTGTCAAAGTTAATTTTTATCAATAAAAAATGTTTTCTTTTTTTATAAATCTTCGTAAATCTCAACATAGTACCAGAATCCAACATGTGCTGAAGGAACACAAGAAGGTTTTAGTCAGTAAAAGTCTGACACTTCTTCACTCTGAAGTTATTTGATGATTTTCAACCTCGAAAAGTAAAACTAAATAATATTTGTAACAAATAGAATGGGTTGCTAGTTGATGAAATAACACATGTTTTTCTGACGGATTTGTTCCTGTGAATACAGAAACCATGCATTTGTTTGGTATAAAAGTAGCCTACGTTTATGACACTCAGCGATATGGTAGCTTTCGGAATTGACCTGCGGGATTATTT
The DNA here is from genome assembly GCA_949316375.1 of Mythimna vitellina. Taxonomy (NCBI): domain Eukaryota; kingdom Metazoa; phylum Arthropoda; class Insecta; order Lepidoptera; family Noctuidae; genus Mythimna; species Mythimna vitellina. Next base: position 5,362,709 of record OX438711.1, on the reverse strand, counting down.
GAAAGAGTGACCGTGAATTGGAACGTTAAGAGTAACTAAAGGAATACGGGTGGGTTTTCAGTCAGTAAGTCTGACACTCCTTGTCGCTCTATTTAGATTGGGAGCATATAATGATAATTTTCCCACCACTATTATTTATAAAAAAAAACAGTCACTCTTGCCTTTCTTAGTAATTTAAACGTAATTAAATGCCATTTTCAATTAGTTGTAAAACGACGATGTATTGTCGATTAGTTGTAAATCAAGTATGGGGAAAGGTAATCACCATTACTCTAACATTTATCGACTACGTTCCATTCTTCGACATCACGCTCACAACACATGATTGCAACTAAAATCATCATAATTAATGTAGAGGTATGCACGACAAAGGTTATATCACAGGTAAATACATTGATACGTGCATAATTATTTATTTATGTTGTTTAACATCCGACACGTGTGGTCGATTAGATATTCATAATATGAGTTATCGATAATGAGATGGTGCATCACTATTGCGCAGTACGGTCAGCTGTTCAATCGGGCGCCATCTTTGAAAATGTTTGATTACATTTTTACTTTAGTAGTGTTTTGTGGTTACTTTATTTGAATAGAAATTATTTAAATTTAGTTATGGTTTACATAAAAATATGTATTTATTAATAATAATAAATTACACTGGATTGCAAAAAAATTTTTTTTTGCTCTCATTATGTGCACGATTATTATAGATGTGATATTTCGCAACAGAAATTGGGTTTCTTCGTTCTCTCTCTTTCTATCAACCCAAGCCGTTTTTGTGTGGAAAAATATGATACAGACTGAATAAATTACCGTTAGTGCAAGAATGACACAAAAAATACAGAATTTCGTGGTATTAAAAAAAAATAAAAAAGATATACGTGATAGCAAACAATATGAAGCAATTCTAGATTCAGCATGTTAAGGTCTTCATATTTATCATATTTTTATTTAAAGGAGGATTTCGTTGCAGACCAGTGTTATTTATTGCTCAAAGAAAAAAATACGTGATCACGTGATACATATCTGTTTTTTTTTAATATTTATTTTTTGAATAATCTCCCCTATGCTAGGAAAGTCATATAATATGAAGTCATGATTAAAAGGAGATGGTCCTGGCTAGGTTTTTTGAATTTATTTATTTATCACCGCATAATTTGTCCTTCTTTTGCTGTGCCCGATAGGGTTTACGATTGTATCTTTTAGCCAATATTTACCACCAACACCTATATTGTGGAATGCAGTATTGATACCGGCACGGATCTTGAGCGCTGACTTCTGCAGTTCTACTGTGCACGCAGAAGTCAAATATCGGGTCGCTTTAGTAGTATGGAAAGAGATGCGGGGGCGGGCATTGCAATCCTTGTACAGTGATTGGCTCCCCGCTCTTTCGCCGAGCGCTCAAGATTCGTGCCGCTATCTGTATTGAGTATTTATCTCACACCTAGCAAAACTGATTTATATCCGTACAATTTTGTTCACTTAAAAGTCAGGTTCACCTGAAAACTAGCATTTTGGGTCAACGGGAAGTACCTTATGAATTTAAATTCCCTTGAGAGTGTCGAAATGTACGTGTTTTGCGACATAAACGGCCGTATCTGTTTTTTTTCGTTAACTTAGAAGTTTGATTTTTTCACAGCTTCAAGGGACCTCAGACCTGAGTATATGGTCTTAATTTCAACTTGATACCTCCATGCGTTCCCGAGATAAAGAGTCTTGACAGACATACACAGACGGACAACAAAGTGATCCTATAAGGGTTCCATTTTTTCCTTTTGAGGTACGGAACACTAAAAATAAATAAATAAAATATAATTTAAATATCTTTCTTTCATCTGTAATTCTTGCTTTTTTTTCTATAGATAAGTACCTACCCAAAAAGGTCCTCCAAGCGTATTTCATAATTTCTCTTTATGCTTCTGAACTAAGTATTATGTTCTCGTTTGAAACAGAATCATGCCAATTATATTATCAAACAAAGAGAAATACTTACATGAAAACTTAGACGTGTCCCAATTTAGCCTTTTACGAAATTCATTACTAACTCACAACACACTGGATTTTCGACTCTATATTTGTGGGTGAAGGTTTAATTTTGTATGTGTGCAATTGGGCTATGATTTCGGTTTTGCAATACACTTTATATAGTATTTTCGCGGTTAGTCGCAATTTGAAGATAGTTGAATCTAAGTAGGGTTTGGTAACGTAAAATGAGGTTTGATGTGAAACACTAATGTACCTAGTGTAGAATAGAATAGAATAAACTGTATTATGTATACACCAAAACCACTTCTGAACTAAAAAAGTATAAAAAAAGAAAAAAAACTGTAGAAGTGCGAGTCAGATTCGCGCTCTGAGGGTTCCGTACTAACTAACCTAAATAAATAGTTAAATTCCTAAATGGAGTGTCGGAAGATTTTTCCGAATCGCAATAAATTATTTTTTTTATATGTGACGTAACAAAAATTTACTGTTTTCTAATTTACTCCTATACCTGTGCTAAATGACCCTGCTTTATGCCAAATTTCAGTATTCTAGGTCAATGGGAAGTACCCTATGAATTTTGATTCCTTTGAGAGTATCGAAATATATTTTTTTGCTACATAAATGGCCGTATCTTTTTTTTTTGTTAACTTAGAGGTTTGATTTTTTTCCAGCTTCAAGGGACCGCAGACCTTAGTATATGTTATTAATTTCAACTAGATACCTACACGCGTTCTGGAGATAAAGTACCTCAACTACTGCGCCAAACATGCCAAAAAATTACCCGAATATAGTCAGAAACAGTCAAAAAGTTGCCAGACACAAATGTAGACCAATTATCAAATGACCTGTTTCCAAAGGTCGTGTCAAGAAAATCTATCTTTTTGCGCATCGTCGGCATTATTTCAAATGGCGAAAGGTTATCAGTTAGCTCCTGAACTTAACAGAAAAATTGGGTTATCAATCTGTTGAAAGTATATGTAATAATTAGTTTAATTAACTGGTACTCTTTTTGTAATTGAACTATTTGATGCGCCATTTCTTTATCAGGTGCAAAGGTCGCTGAAATGCGTTTTATTCATTTGAACATCACGCTTGTAATCCATGATAGGATTGGCAGAGATGTCTGCGACGAAAAAAAAAGACACATTCGTCTATGTCGCAAAAAACGTATATTTCGACACTCTCAAGGGAATCAAAATTCATAGGGCACGAGTCCGACTCGCACTTGCCCAGTTTTTTTTCTACACATCTCTCTCTATCGTTCGTCATCTCAGTAGTCACCTTGTTTCTTGCCGGGGTTGCAGGATTATTCGAAAATGTTACTGCGGCTCTGGACCTCAATGAACACAGATTGTTGTCAGTGAAAATTTGAGTCCTTTCGTTCCATCCAGAGCGGGAAGACCCATATCATTTTTCACACAGTCCTGGGTGAACTAAATAAACTCTTAGTCGCCTTTAAAATATCAGATTTTATCCGCCATATTTCCTGACTAGGGCAGTGGTGGCCGAGTGGTAACGGCCCCGACTTACGAGTTGTAGGTCGCGGGTACAAACCCAGCCAGGCGCATTACTTTGTGTAATTTATTTCATCACCACTGCTCTCAAAACGGTGAAGGAAAACATCGTGAGGAAACCGGTATGTCCTAGAACCAAAAATTCGAAGACATGTGACATTCACCAACCCGCACTGGGCCCGCGTGGTGCATTACGGCCCATTCCCTTTCTTAGAGAGAGGAGGCCTGAGTCCCAGCAGTGGGGACATTTAAAGGTTGATTATGTTATTTCCTGATTCTCTCATTCCTATTTCGCAGAACGGAAACCCGATCTAGACTAACGACATATTACGTGTTTAAATAAAGTTTATAAAAACGTAATATCGTTATGAATTATGTAAGGATACGTAACCGGCGCTGTTAAACTTAACCGATACAAGATATGCCCGTTTAGTATTTTATAAACGTGAGTCAGCGCTGTTTTTTGTTAGTAAAATGTGGATGACGATGAATATGAGAATGGTGACGAGGCAAATGAGAATCTGAATGATCTAGAACAGTCGTCGACGGCGTGTAGTATTCCACGCGCGTCTCAAAGAGATGGCAGCAAATCGGAGGAGGCCAACAGGGTCGAAGCCTACTAGGGCCATGGGTTGACTTCCAAAAAGGAAACCCGAGGTCCTAGAACGCAAGGCAAAGAAGCAATATAGGTGTAGTTTTGGTAAATGTCTGACAGGCCCTCTCGCTCCGCCTTACAGCGGGATCTGATTTCTGAATCTAATTAGTCTTTATTACATCATTTATCATCATCATTTAAGCAGAAAGTCGTCCACTGCTCGACATAGGCCTCCCTCAAGTGTCGCCACAATGAACGGTCCTGTGCGTCTCGCATCCATCAGACTCCCGCAACCGTTACCAAGACATCGGTCCACCTTGTGGGAGGCCTTCCAACGCTGCCTTTTCCGGTGCGCGGTCACCACTCTAGAACTTTTCGGCCCCAACAGCTATCTGTTCTGCGAGCAATGTGCCCTGCTCATTGCCACTTAAGTTTGGCGATTCTTCGTATCTTCGTATCTGGATATCTTCATTTCTGATTTGATCACGCAAGGAAACTCCAAGCATAGCCCTTTCCAATGCCCTTTGAGTGTCTTTAAGCCTTCTGATGAGGCCTATTATGAGCGACCACGTTTCGGAAACATATGTCATCACTGGCAACACGCACTGGTCATAGACTTTCGTCTTGAGACACTGTGATATGTTGGACGAGAAGATACCGCGTAGCTTCCCGAACGCTGCTCAGCCGAGTCGGATTCGACGGTTGACCTCTTTCTCAAAATTAGATCTACCCAACTGGACTGCCTGTCCAAGGTAGACGTAATCGTTCACAACTTGAGTACAGATCTTCAGGAGTTCTTGTCTTTATTACAATAGTCATAGTCGGCCTTATAATGTTCTCACTGTTGGGACTCAGGCTTCCTCTCTAGGAGAGGGAATGGGCCGTAATCCACCACGCGGGCCCAATGCGGGTTGGTGAATGTCACATGTCTTTGGATTTTTGGTTCTAGGACATGCCGGTTTCCTCACGATGTTTTCCTTTACCGTTTTGAGAGCAGTGGTGATGAAATAAATTACACAAAGTAATGCGCCGGTTTGGGTTTGAAACCGCGACCGACTCGTAAGTCGGGGCCGTTACCACTCGGCCATCACTGCTCAATTTCAAACTGCTTTATTACAATGCGAGGTAAATTTATTAGTCCAATAGCGAGTAAAGCGATATCGAAATTGTAGGCAAACCGGCACGGTTTTTTTTTGTAAATACAATTGGACCCGATAGGTCGTGTTGCAATCGGGTTCTCAATTTTTTTTTCTGTCTAAGATCCATCACTCGGACAGGACGTCAGTCGGGATTGCTTGTATTGTATTATATGAAAAGATCTGATCTCAGGATCAGATCTTTGATTTCCCTTCTGTTGGGGGATCTCGGGATTCCCTAGTTCAAATCAAATCGTGATATTTATTAACAAAAACAGTAAGTTCTAACTCTAAACATCTTGCAGATCTATGAATAGAAAACCGGTCAAGCGTGTTTTGATTGGTTACACGATGAATTTGGCTCCATACCTTATTTAGTTCACAGAAAATGGTGAGAAACGTGATTGCTGTGAGGATTTCAAATCCATTTCATCTGTATTTTTGTTGGTCAGTGGTAAATGATATTAATTTTACAAATACGTTTTAAAAATCAATTTTTTACGTCAACTTAAACTAAATGAAACCCTGAGAAGAAATACTGAAACAAACTCAGGGGTCAAAGTCTCTTTAAAAATCCTTACAGCAAATATGTAATGCTCAAATCATATGAAAACCATACAGATTAGTATCTTTTGAGAAAAAGCCACACAGATTTAAGTTGTTCCAGTTAGTGCAAGCATTTGTCAGTATTCGGGTAGCTCAACTCCTAAGGACTACTAAGTAGCTCAACGACTTGACGAACAATACCAAAGAAAGGACATAACTATGGTTAGGCCGGGTGAAGTACTCAAACTGCCAGCATAGCATAGTCGGCCTTATAATGTTCCCACTGTTGGGAGTCGGGCCTCCTTTCTAGGAGAGGGAATGGGCCATAATCCACCACGCGGGCCCAGTGCGGGTTGGTGGATGTCACATGTCTTCGAATTCTTGGTTCTTGGACATGCCAGACAAACGTTAAAATGACTGAAATACTGTGTTCCTAGTGCGATCGACACGTTTATGACGTTCGCAGTTCCGATTGGCACGCTCCAAGCTCCTATCCAATCGGAGAACCAAACGTAAAAACAACTCGCATTTAACACACTTGTATTAGTAAAGGTGGGTAGGAGCCGAGCACAAGCACGAGTCGAGCTCACATTCGTGTAGTGTCGCTCGTGGTTGGCTCTTCTAGGGTCGGTCCACACTACACGAATGCTCGGGTTGTGCTCGGTTCCTCTAGCATAGACCCACCTTAAAGCCACTATGTTTGTGAACCTCTTGAGCTGCGCGCTCCTGCAACTTCTCCACATAGTGGACACGTTCGAGTTCCTGGAGCGGCAACAGTGTGTGCTCCGCGCTCAGCGCTCCAATCGAAGGCGATTCTTGGGCGAACACAAAGGGGAGCTCAGTCTGTTCGTGGACGCTAGCAAAATACCACGTTTAGTGGGTACAGTTTGTCGTGTATCATGCTCCTCGCTCAGATAAAGGGAAATGTCGGATGAAAAATGATCGCCAAGGGACTATAGAGTATGCGTGTTTCTTATGGAGCTGCGCGTACCATCTCCATCAGAGCGGTTGCAGATGCGCGGAGCACAATTAGTTTTTTATTTTTTTATTCTTGATAGGTTCGCGCTTGACCGCTATCTCACCTGATGGAAAGCGACGATGGAACGCGCTTACCTAGAAGTAACCTATTCACTCTTGACTTAAAGATTCCCGGGTTGTAGCGATCAGGAAACACAGATTCCGGCAAGGAATTCCATTCCTTAGCTGTACGCACAATGAATGTGTTTCCGTAATAGTTCGCGAGTATAGTGGATGCCTGTCTTAACAGTAGAGTATTCATATTAATTCCAACACTTCAATAAGTCTAAACAAAAGTGAAAGTCATGGGAATCATGTTGTTCTAACACTTCAATAGTGCACTTTTTCTTTGCTCTATCTGCAATGGGAATAAGAGGGTAATGTGTTTTGCGTGTTAGGCTGTTGTGTATGTTTTAGACTGGATTAGGTAATCTATTGCAATGAAGTGGAATTTGTTGACTTGCTCATGAATTGCGGGATTGTTCCGCAGCTCTAGAACGCAAAGGAACACAGATGGGTTTAGCACTTAAAAGTCTGGCACTGCCTCTTGCTCCATCTAGAGCGAGAATGTTATTTATGATTACGTTGAAAAAATGTCTGAAGATTATTCTGCCAGATTTTTGTATCGTTTTTTAACCTTTTGAGGGTGGGTAAAATTAAATTTCTTCTCCCCTTTTGGTTTAGCGACAGATAGTGTTAGACTGTTGTTGTTTTAAATACACCATTTACAGGCACTTTTCAACTGTCAAAATGTCAGTCAATCAAAAAATTGAAGCTTAATAAATTGCACATTCCAAAGCGTAGATCTCTATGGAGAAAAGCGTGCAAGAAACTCCTTGGACTAGTGCAGGAAACTCCATGGACAGTCTTTTAAATCATAATGAGTTACAGATTATTCGTTTAAAATTATTAATATCTCTTTTGCTTCTCTACTGATTTTGATATTGTTTTCACATTTAGTATACAATTTTTAACCCCTGTCGGGAAAGAGGGGTATTGTACCTAAGTTTGACGTATTTATATATTTATTTATAAACGGTTACATAACAAATATTTATTTTATGAAAATTCTCTATAGCAGATTTTCAAGGAAAAAAAGAGATAAAAATCTCCGATCTACCAATAATCGTCTTCTACGATGTCCCGCACACCGCTCTGGGTTTATCCAGTCATCCTTCTTTGTCCAGGCGACTTCTCTTTGGAATGCGCTCCCTCTGAACATCAGGATGGCGTCCAGTCGGTTTACTTTTAAGGTGATGGCACGTGAGCACATTCACGGGAAGTTGGTGTAATCATCACAGCGTTGATTTGTTGGATTCGTTTTTCAAAAATAGATTGTTAATTTGTATGTATGTATCTTGTAAGTATATATTTATTATTGTATTTCTTTTCTATTTCTTTACCATTAAACTGCACCTACCATGTTTTGTTTCTGCACCACCCTAAGGTCGACTAGTAGAAAATGCCTAAGGCATTAAGTCCGCCTTTGTGCAGTGTTTACTACTAGTACATAAAGTATTAATAAATAAATTTTCTTTGCATAGTGACAATAACCAACAATAATAAATATCAGATCATGTTTCTAAGTTACAATTACATCAGTTTTATAAATAACGTGGGAATACGCATTGATATCCGACTCTCAGCTTAGTATTAATCAGTGATATAATCAGAGTGTTGTTCTAAGTCAGTTGAAGAAATTAGGTTAATAGATTATGATCATAGATTGATAGCTGTAGTGGCGTAGTGGTAGCGGCTCCGACCTACGACTAGTATGTCGTGAATTCAAACCCAGCTAGGCTTTACTTTCACAGTGGAGCTTTACTTGCGGACGACGAGTAACGGATAGCTCGCCGTCCGATAATTGTTCGGACCGAACCCAAAACCTGTACCATGACGTTTAAAGTAAGATTGTTTCATTCTTATTTCCAGTGTGGGTAAGAGATGGCGCTAGAAAACCTGTATAGCTCTTTCTCTTACCCACACTGAAATAAGAATTAAACAATCTTACTTTGAACGTCATGGTAACCCTGCAAGTCGTCGACGGCGCATAGAGTTCCACGCACTCCTCAAAGAGATGTCAGCAAACCGTTGAGGCAGGCTCAGTAGGGCCGATGCCCGCTGGGACCGCGGGGATTTTCTGAAAAGAAAACCCGTGGTCCTAGATCGCAAAGTGCATCTGAAGGACACAAGTGAGGTTTTAATCAGTAGAAGTCTAACACGCCTTCTCGCTCCTCCCTAGTGCGTGAGAAGTCAATGGACGATTTCCCTTTTAAAAAAAAATTTGGCTTTACTTTAGTGTAATTTGTTTCATCTCCACAGGTCTCAAAACTGTGAAGGAAAACCTCGTGAGGAATCCGGCATTTCCTAGAATCAAAATTCGAAGACATGACTTACAAAATTGCACTGGACCGCGCAAATCATTTTTATGAATATAAAATTGACACGGGCATGCAAAATGCAAAAAAACTTCTCTGGCTACGCGTGCGAATGGAACACCCTCATTCAAATTCAAAATTCAAATACACGATTCGCGCGCGAAATCTTACACGTAAAACTATTCAAATTCACTGTTCTAAAAATTATTTCATAAATTTACTAGGCATTTTACTATTTTAGTACTAAAAGTGTATTGTTTAAGGAACAATTTTGGATAATCGACTAAACAGTCGAAAGGTGTGTTGACATAGTGACTCAACATTTAAATATGCATGGAACGTTTTAGGATCGTGAGATAAACCAATGCATGTTGTGTTCTGTCACTTGAGCTGTCGAGGTTGTGAAATGGCTGTAGATATAGATTCGATACTTTTGCCTACAAATATGAGCCATAGAGTACTGAAGACTGACAGTTATGTCAAATGTCATTTTTACTCCAAGTCGCGATGCTGTGGTTAAGTGTGGTCTTCATTTCAGCTTTATCTGTAAAATATTTCAATTTGCAGATCAGGTTGGCTGCTTATTTGCCACCCAATAAAGTTAACGTAACAAAAATGCTTGAGATGCATTCTAATTAAAATAAACAATATTATTTTCGCTTAGAAACTATGTTAGTATTTCAGTTATTCATTATAAAATCGTTGCAAAAACATAATTTTTAATTAGATACTAGTTTAGTTAAGAAATCGCACACGACCTTGTTATACATAGTTAAGAATCCCGCATATTTTGAATTATACATTGATTTTAGTATAAATATTCATTTCAATCAAATAAAAAGCCATAAACAAATGACATTCTGTCAGCGTTGCAGTTGACGATTGTCATTTTTTTTTTTATTCTTTTTGATTTATAGTAGTTTCGCGCGGTTTACGCATTAGCCAGTGTCAAGCTTGAAACTTTTGAGAAGTGCATGTCAAACTCATGGTACATTTTGAACTTTTTGACAATTGTTAACGCGGGAAGAATCTTACTTTGTCTAGAGCCATATAGTATATGGCATTAAAAACACTAAGGGCGGAATTCGCCAATAAAACTAATCGCGTTTTAACATTTGGCTCGCATAATCGCGTTTAGCCGCTGTCACTATTGTCTGTCTGTGTTTTTTGTTGTTTATTACAAAATGGTGTACAAAAATAAACATAAACAAGTTCCCAATTGGAAGCCTTCCAGCAACATTCTATATTCTCAGAACCATTTACGAAATCGATATAACATAATTTTATCCTCATATGAGCAAAAACAATCTATGTTTTACGGTCAGTCATAGCCAAAGGTACTTTTTATTATAAAACCTGTTTGCTTGCGTCTTCTTTATAAAAACTTCTGCCTTACCATAAAGTTTGAGTGTCGACGAACTTATTGATATCGGTTCTGTATTATCAGATATCATCATTTCAGCCTGAAAGACGTCACCTCAAGGAGAGGATCGAAGCCTACTGGGGCCATGGGTTCGCTTTTGAAAAGAAAACCCAGGGTTCTGTAATATAAAGCAATGAGGAGGAGAAAAGAAAAGAAGGAGAAGGAACATAGGAGTGGATTTTAGTCAGTAAAAGTCTGACACGCCCTCTCGCTCCGCCTAAGAGCGAGAGAGTCACTGGATGATAGCCTACCTAAAAAAAAACGAAAAACGTCAACTGTTGGACATAGGCCTCCCCCAAGTGTCGCCACAACGACGGGTCCTATGCGTCTCGCATCCATTGTGCTCCCGTGACCCTCTCCCCTAATCTGTCCACCTTGTGGGAGGCCTTACAACTTTGCGTCTTCCGGTTGCCACTACAAAACACGTTGTCACTTCTTTGGTCTTCATATAGCTTTTACACTTAAAAATTCGTCATGGGAAGTTTCAATCAAGTTATTTGGGGCCTTACCATGACGTGGTAATATGTCAGTGCAAGCAAGAAAGAAGAATGAAGCTGTACACCCCTAGTTTTAATTAGTACAAAAAAATGGGGCTTTTTCCGTACCCGTTATCATATTAATTTGTGTAGTCAAAAAAAAAAACGAAATCCTAAAATTGTCCACGAAAATTAGTCATAATTGTTAAATTCATAATTGAATCATAACAATTAACAACAACAATCACAACAACAACAATTACAACAACAACAACAACAACGTACAACAACAACGTTGTTTTTCATAACAATTGCAACTAAAAATACTACGCACAGTGTTGTTCCATTGTTTTCCATTCATAATCAATAGCCTGTACAATATTTCCATAAATTAAGTGACATTTTGGGATATAAACAAACTCTAATAACTTTGTTGTTTATGAATATTATTTATTGAGGCTTTACTTAAATAATAACGAGACCTTTTCTAATAAGCCCTTTAAGTATTTGTACTAATTAAAAATTAGTGGTGTATAGCTCCATCTCTTTAACAGTCCAGTTTAGGTCGTCAAATGGATCGCGTAAAGTTCGTGGTAGAGCCTCGCATCATCTTCCTGGCCTTGTCCCATCTTATTTTCTTCCATTCTATCCTGTCAACCGTCATGCTATCACTAACTTCCTTTTCTTTCATTTCGCTGTTCACACAATCCATCCATCTTTTCTTTGACCTCCCTCTCCCTCTCCACCCATCCACATGAATACTCATAACTCTCTTAGTAACATGCGTTTCATCTCTCCTCTTTACATGGCCATACCAAGACAAACGATTCCCCTTCAATTTTTCAGTAACTGGCGCCACTTTCAAACTTCCTCTAATATTCTTATTTTTCACTTTATCCATTCTCGTCACCTCAGACCTCTAAAAATAAATTCGTTGTTTGTCTTGAGAAAAATAAATTCTTTATATTTTGTCCTCCTAAAATTCATCGAAATCAAAGAAGGAAAATGATATCAATAACGGCAATGAAATCTTTTTAAACCGCATCAAAAATACTCCAATATATTTTCCTCCTACCTTCGCACCTCTCACGCACAATACGTTTTGGGAACACATTCATTGTGCGTACAGCTAAGGAGTGGAATTCTTTGCCGAGACTGTTTCCTGATAGCTGCATCCTGGGGTTCTTTAAGTCTAAAGTGAATAGGTTACTTCTAGGTAGGTGTGCTCTATCGTTGACCACGTCATCGCTCATGATCCGGTGAAAATCAATCAGATATTGCAAAATTTATTACTCGCTTAGTTCCAGTAGTTTAGGCTGTGCGTTGATAGATATGTGAGTTAATCAGTTTCTCCTTTTATATTATAAATAGATTAAAAAAGAACATAAATTAACCTATTCCTTTGATACAATTGAATATGATAAACGTCAAAACGATTACATATCCAAAAAAAGTTACCGTTTGACAAGTGTTTTGGCGCGCTCCGCTCACTGAACAAAAAGATATGTTCTTATTTCAAACAGCTGTCAACATTTTAGGTTCGTTTATGGCTCGAATTTTCAAAAGAGAATGACAATCTATTTTGTTTGAATCCTGTTAACAATAGAAATATAAAAAAAACTTTACTGAACTAGATTAACCCCCGATTTCTGATTTAAGCATTTGAAGTTGAGTATTTCTCAAACTCTACTTTAGCCTGCAAACCTGTCAAAATTTGGCATTAAAGTACGGTTTGAGACATACTTAACTCAAAATACTCAATTCAGAAACCCGCTCTATTTCATTTGTATCTACATCAAGTGAAGACCTTTTACGATTTCATTTGATAGCATATGACTTAATTACTTACCGCTAAAGAGCAACTACTTGCAGAAGTCTGTGTTTCCCCTCATTAGCCAAACCTAGGATTCTTCTAATTTCATACGAAGACAGTTCTACGCAAGCTTGAACCATCGTCAAATTCATCATCGTTTATGTGAGGGCCAAAACAAGAACGGACACACATTCATCGTACGTACAGCTAAGGAGTGGAATTCCCTGCCGGAGTCTGTGTTTCCTGATAGCTTCAACCTAGAAGTCTTTAAGTCAAGAGTGAACGGGTTACTTCTAGATAAGCCTGCTTTATTGTCCACTATATCATCGATTACAATCAGGTGAGATTGTGGTCATGTAGTCACATTATTATTATTATTAAACCGTTGTGTCCCACTGCAGGACAAAGGCCTTTCTTCCATTATCCTCTTTTTTCTGTCCTTAGCCAATTCTGGCCAATCCTTAAGGTCCAAATCGTCACGCCATCTGCTAGACCTACCACGTCGCCGGCTCTTGCTGTTCGGAATTCAATCAGTGGTGGCTTTCACCCAATTTCGCTGCGACATGCGACAGATGTGTTCCATTTTAGTTTGGCAGCTGAATTACCTTCGTCTGCGATTGTCACAATGAAAATGAATTCTCAAAACGTCTAGTGCGTACAGGTGAGATATCGACCATGTACTGATGGTGAAGTAGAACGATGGGACGGAATTAGCAAAATTAAATTGTTCTCCAAGATTTGCATGTTTTGTCATTGTATCTTTTAAAAACTGCTTATCTCCAGTCCATTCCTTTGGTAAAGGATAGTTCGCAATAACCCAGTCTACTCGGCGTCCGGTGGCTGTGTGCGTATGTGTTATGCAAGTCATAGTGATGTGACTTGTCGATTGTCGTGGGTAACTTGAGATCGAGTTGAAATGTCAACAGTTCATGACATTGTGTAGGCGAAAACTGTGACTGTCAAAGTGTATGGGTAGAATGACAGAGTTTTACTGGCTAAAGCCACACAGGTAGGCTTTAACCAGTCCTTCAGTGGCCTTTGCGTTCCTGGGCCACAGTAATTCTTATGTACAATTTCTTAGGACACTAAAAATTGACATTGTTCTGAAAGAATGATAGAGTAGAATATTAATCGAAATATACTCGACTAGCTTGTGCCAGCGACTTCATCCATGTTTACGCAGATTTCTCCATACACACTTTAGACTCCCACTTCATCCCCTTAGGGGCTGAATTTTAGAAAATCCTTAGTGCTCGCCCACGTCATAAAAGTAAACCTTGTGCAAAATCTCACGCTCCAAGTCCCGGTAGTTTTGGCTGTGCGGTAATATGTCAGTCAGTCAGTCAGTTTCTCCTTTTATGTATTTAGATGTAGACGTATTGCAGTGTGTAGCTCACACTCAATAAAACTAAGTTTATGAAGGCCATTATTTTTATTTTTATGGCATTTTTTTACTGTTTTGATTGAATGTCGGAAGATTGCGATGTTCAATATTAATTTGTATTTTCTATTCATGTTAATTATTGTTGTTAATTAACATGAATAGAATTGATTGTGTTGTAATTTAAAATACTGTTTATTGAATCGGTTTTCTCGTTAAATGTGTCGTTTTTTGATTTTGTTGATGTGATTATTAAAATGTTATTTATTTACATGGATAAAACGACACTCACCATGTACATACAACTCCGCTAAAAAAAAAAGAAATATTTTTTTCTTAATTTGTTGTAAAAAAGGCAATTTGCATTTTTTTTAATAAATGCAGTATTTTTATTAGTCCAAAACCATCAGCCACATACACAAGCACAGGTTTGGGCAACATTAGTTGGATGGTTTCAAAGCCTCATTGACATTGTGGACAAAAATCGATTATTTTTTTTGTAGTTTATACATAATAGATTACATTTAACACAAAAAATAAATGGATTTTAACTTGGTCAGAGAATAAGTACCTACTTCTATCTGAAAAACGACATTAAAATTAATTTAGGAACCAAACCTTGATGCTTAAACCCGATGACCCAACAAATGCCACTTGTTAAGTTAAAAATAAAACAACACAGTTATAAGACTGGCCAACTGAATCATTATAATACAGATGTATAAAAAAACTATAATAAAATTACAATAAAAATGTTAAAAAGAGTTCCAGTTTTATAAAAAAAAGAAACAATAACACCGAGGTCGATGAACGTTTAGATAGAATCGAATAACTCGCATAAATATCTAGAATTCAAAGGTATTTTTTAGCATAAATCAAGCTAGTTTAGATTTGTACGAAATATTCAAAACTACTATTAATATTTTGACCTTTGAAACGTTATATAGACACGTCACAATATTTTTTCGTTTTTTTTTTTCACAGGACTTTTAGAAAACGTCAGAACCTAAGGCACGATTTCAATTGCTCATTTCTCATGGAGAAGAATCTGCAAGTAACTCCATGGCTACACTTTGATAAAAAAAAAAATGTTGATTTATACAATATTTCCATATATTACAATATTAATAGTTAAGAGAGGACTGTGTAGATTAGTCAATATTGTATCCTAAAGATAAAAATAAATTTTATCGCAATAGAAAATAATGAGTCTGTGGAGTCTATTGTGTTCTAAATTACAAGTAAGATTTTATCAGTTTCCAGCTTAATATATCAATGGAATGAGTGGCTGTCAAAATTGTGTCAAGGCCATAGAGAATATATTTTTTGTCAAAGGCGTCATGGTATTCAAATAAGTAGATTGAGAATATTTTGTAGTCAAATAGGGTTATTTTTTTTTATAAACAACCAATTCATAAAACTGAGAAAAATATAATATTATGTGGAAAATATACTTACTTAATTATAGAGTAAAATTTCAATACAACGCTTTTACAATACTGCTATTTCTGTTTTTACAAATGTTTTTACATCAGACAGTGATATCAATCAGAAACTAATCGAAAGACAAAACTATTGATGTCAAGTATCGAGCGCTTGTCCCATCACTACTCTTGACAAGTGTGAATGAACGGCGTTTTGCGCATGTGTGTGTGAACGCCGTATCAGCCGGTACTAAGTACGGAACTTCGACGCCATCCGCATTGCTATAACGTAACAACCGCCAGGGCATCATTAACTGAATCTCGACCTTATTCTGTACACAAAGAGTTCTATTCAGTTTTAAGTTTACAAAGAAACAATGACAAAAATTCTTTTGTTCATTCCAACTTTATTTTCTTGAAACTAAGGTCGATAATCGCATGCGTTTCGTAAGTTGCACACTAGTGCTTGTCTACAAAGGAGTTTGTGATCTATTTATAGGATTTTAGGGTAGAGTTTAGATTGAGATGATCTCGCTAAAACCAGATCCTTCAAGTAAAAACAGATGAACTGAGTTTTAAATAAATCAGCGTTGGATTGGTGTTTTTCGGGGATATTGGATTGCAAATTGTTGATTCAATACCAATACAGCATAATCAGGCATGTAATGTCCCCACGGGGACTCAGAACTCTGCGATTTAAAATCGAAAACTATGTACAGTTTTCACCGCACACCATAATCATGACGTTAAGTCCCCTCTTTGAGGAGTGGCTGGAGAGGTATCACGGCGTCCTCACCTTCCGCATGACGCAGGTCTGTTGGACATGGTAAGTTTAGGAGGTTCCTGCATCGGTTTCAGACGGAAAAAACGCCCGGGTGTCACCATTGTGTGAACCGCCCGGAGGACACGGTGGAGCATACGGTGGAGGTGTGTCTTCTCGCGCCGGGTCCTAGTTCAGGCTATGGTCCAGAGCGAGGAGGAATGGTAGGCGGTCGCCTCCTGCGAAGCAGTAAAGCTTGCGAAGGAGGAGGCCGCAAGCGTGAGGGAATGGACGTCAAATATATTAGAAAAAAGCCAAGAATTTCAAAGATTTACAACAACCATGCAAAGCTGGGGAGTTTTACTAGTTTATAAAATAATTAGTAGTTACACAAAATGATAGACTAATTGGTTGTGTTTTCCGACATTTTGTTATTATCTTAAAATCTTTTTATTCTCAGTGTTGCCGTCATAATAATTAAATGTAATTTTAGTTGGCAACCCCGATTAGGCCGTAGAACACGACACACGGAAATGATTGCATCACAGCACTGTGTGTGTGAATTTTAATCACGCTTGGTCCCTAGTGTTTTAAGCACATAGACTACACATCTTTGAACAATGAAGACTTAAAATTAATAATTCACGTCACATCATCATACAGTTTCAAAAGCAAAATAATCTAGCAAATAAATAAAGAATAACGGAACCGGACATCAAGAATACGTGATACCAATAATATAAAGATTAAATCCGCTTAAATATGCAACATCCAACATGTCAAGGTTGCAACCTGACCTCACCGAAGTGACGCGGCGTCTGCGATCATGTTTACCAACATTCAGAATTTCAGATAATGACTTTGCAAAAAAAACATGGCGGCGGTTTATTCTATAGCTTTGCACATTGCTTAATGAAAAGCATTCATTTCTCTATGCGTCGGGGTAGTCACAACTTATTTGGTACTGAAGCGACATCTATGGCACCAGAAGTGAACTAAATTACGAAATCCAGAATGTCGCTATTAGAGCTTTCCGCGCGATTTGAAGATATAGAACAGCCCGAAATCACCTATCGGGCAGTTGCCCAAACCAGACCCGTCTAGTCGGGGATTCTCCCTTTTCGGTGTGGTTTGTGGGACATTACACTCTATTCCGCATACCTCTGAAGTAGCTACCATCTCTTTACTATTGCTACTGAAATATTCTGGATATAAATACCCAATAACACATTACCCAGGAGTGTAAGACTTGCCTGTGGTGTCTTTTAGTAAATAGACACCTGTTTTTCTTCATTTGCCCTTCACGGGCCGCGTCGTTCATGCTTCCAACTCTTTTGAATACAATCCGCCGTCGATTCCAGACTCATCCTTATTGAACGGCAAGCTACCTATTTCTCGCCGTCCGCAAACTAGTGCTTACGGTGGACGGGAATCGCTCGACGACCAGCCCCCCTAGCCAAGCAATGATCGTTTCGTTTGCGTCGAACGCCTCGAGTAAGCCATGCCTCCGATTCCTTTGTTCTGACCACGTGACTGAGCGTTGAAATTACGTCAGAACATCGTCATCATGGCGTTCAACTCGAACGAAACGATCGTAACTTGGCTAGGGGGGTAGGTTGTCTCCTGCGGCGACTGGAGCATGAGGATTGCCTTTACCAAATCCAGAGACCCTATGCTTAGCACGTCTACGACTAACAACTCCATGAGTTTGCTAACGATTCTAAATTTAAATATTTGATTTAAGTTAATATTTTTTACGAACTTGACCGAATTACTTATTAAACATCATTAAGCTGATTGCAAAAAAAAAACAACACAATGACGAAACGTTTGTACCAGTAATACACTCGGCGGCAAAAAATGTGGCCCACGCTCGTTTTTTTTTTGTTTTTTTTGTTGTGTGTTAAATATTTAACTCCTTCCGCTCTGGGAGGAGCTCAGACTTTTACTAAGTTCCAACAGTGTTCCTTCAGTTACATTCCAGAGGAGCGTAACTCTTTAGAACAAACTAAAGATATTCTTTTTTTTGTATTGATTAGCTTCTGCCATCGGCTTCGCCAGCGTGAAAGAAGGTTTTGATCATACAAACTTTGGACCCCCGTTTCATCCCCTAAGGGTGTGGATTTTGATAAATCCTCTCTTAGTGCTCGCCTACGTTATGAAAGGAAAATTGTTTGTGCAAAATTTTACGCTCCTAGTCACAGTAGTTTCGGCTGTGCGTTGATATGTCAGTCAGTTTCTCCTTTTATATATATAGATAGGCTCGCGTTTGACCACCATCTCACCTGATGACCTCATTCTATAAGATATTCTGTTTCTTTTTTCATAGGCTTACATACTGAGTAGCTTTTTAAACTAATTTAAGTTTACATTGGATCAGTTCCCCAGAAATTGGAGTTTGATTTTTCTTTTCTGTTGAAATGTAAGTTAGATTTATAAAAATCGAACTAGAGATTTGATGGATGATAAAAAATGTTAATACAAATTATACTTTATTTCCAATCAGTACTTTCTTAGGCAATACTGCCGATGACAGCGGTTTCCGTTTTCGTAAGTTACAATCATAATAATGTAAGCACTGAAATCTCGTAGTCGACGGCGCGTACTGTTCCACGCGCGCCTCAGAGAGATGTCAGCAAACCGTAGGGGCCCGGCAGCGTCGAAGCCTACTGGGGCCATGGGTAGTGTGAAAACGAAACCCAGGGCCCTTGGACGAAGGCAACGAAGGAACAGGAGTGGGTTTTTAGTCAGTAAAAGTCTGACACTATCTCTCGCTCCGTCCAAGAGCGAGATTTGTCATAAGATGATTTTACGACCCAATAAAAAAAAGCACTGAAATTTTAGTTATGTTTTGTTAAGAAATTATTTATCTTAATTGTACGCAAATATTATGGACATCGAAGTACTACATTGGTAGATAGGTAGGTCTACGCACAAACACACTAGTGACGCAATCAATATTTATCAAGAACTCATCAAAATAGGTAATGTTTTTTATCCCAAAATATTTCTTGATTTTTGCAGATTAGAGCAGTGGTGGCCGAGTGGTAACGGCCCCGACTTACGAGTTGTAGGTCGCGGGTACAAACCCAAGCAGGCGTATTACTTTGTGTAATTTATTTCATCACCACTGCTCTCAAAACGGTGAAGGAAAACATCGTGAGGAAACCGGCATGTCCTAGAACCTAAAATTCGAAGACACGTGACATTCACTAACCCGCACTGGGCCCGCGTGGTGGATTACGGCCCATTCCCTCTCCTAGAGAGGAGGCCTGAGTCCCAACAGTGGGAAGATTATAAGGCTGACTATGCTATGCTATGTACGCAAATATTATGCACATCGAACTACAACATTGGTAGATAGGTAAATCTACGCACAAACACGCTACTGACGCAATCAATGTTTATCAAGAACTCATCAAAATAGGTAATACTTTTTATCCCAAAATATTTCTTGGTAATTTTAGAATAAAAAGAATATCTATTTTAAAAGCAGTTTTAATCGATTTAGTATCTGTTTCTGAACATATTAGGTACTTTCAAGATGTGCGTTTATTATAATTATGTTATATATATATCGGAAAAGTCAATAGTACGGAAGCTAAAGAACGAATGAACGAGCTAAGTGAAAAGTGACACATGTCACTGACAGAATCCGCGCTGACGTTTGCACGAACCGAGCAGATAAAATTGCCGACAGCAGAGGTGCGGGGCTCTTTCCTTTGTCGGCAGCCATGCAAACAACATCGAGTCCCGGAGACTGTTTCACGGGTCGTTGTTTGAAGTGAATACCTAAAGCTTGCATTATAATAAATCAGTTTTATGATCTGGAATAGTTTGTTTATTGCTCGATACCCAGCCATCGTCCACAAAACAGAGTCCCTGTAACGAGTTTCAATGACGATCGTCATCCTTGCGCCGACATATAAGTCTTATAATTTAGCTTGACAACGGTCCAATTAGGCCACCAGTCACAGTAATACCAACATCTACATTTCACAGTAAATGACGTATGCTTCCTCTGTAGTCTATGGTTTCGTCACCATCCGGTACGAAGAAGTGATTGAGTAACTCTATCGTTTATTAGGATAAAGATTTATTTAAAGGAAGTCACCGGTCAATTTTAGGTTGGTATTTACTAGAATGTACACGGAAATGACGAAAATTGTAAGAAATAATATGAGGGACATACATATAATATGGAAACTTATGCTAATATAAATCAATTTATTAAAAGTAAAATATGTACATGTCTTTACTTCTAGGCAAGCGTGCTCCATCGTCGGCCACATCATCGCTTACCATCAGGTGAGATAGTGGTCAAACGCGAGCGTATCAATAATAATAAAAAAACTTACAATTAAACCTATATACACGGTATCTCAAGAAATAAAATAAAAACCCTTAAGAGCGTCCTTTTCGAGGTATATTTTGGATACACAGCTATCTTGTGGATATTATCTAGGCTTCTATAGAAATCAAAACATGTGTAAAACTAATCTAGTAGACCTCTGAAAATCGGCTATTTTACGTGAACTTAGGCCCTCCATAATGCACTCATATATTAAAAATATACCAAAATACATTAATAGAAGCCTTACACATTCAATCGAGATTCTGAATGACGACAATTTTTCTGAAAAACTTCAAATTCCTGGAACACGTTTTGTGAAATATTCGAGTAAATCACAGAATTACCGGACGCCAACAGAGTTTTCAGGCGTTATCTCTATTTTTTTTGCATTGCCTCTTCATCAAACATGGCGTTGGATTGCGTTAGATGAAGCAACAATCTTTTAAACCATGCTCGATGTTGACGATAAGCGAGTGGAAAAGGACCCTCTTATGAGAACCCTTCCCAACCTGTCTATCGTCAACCTGATCATGGATTAAAAGAGGCAACGCGAAAAAAGAGAGATAACATCTGAACGCTCTGTTGGTATTTGGTAATTCCGTCATTCGCTCAAATATTTCACAAAACTTTTTCCAAGTGTATTTTAAAATTAAAAAAATATTGAAAAAAAATTTCGTCATTCAGAATTGATTAAAGGTGTAAGGTTCTATAAATATACTTTTTTAACTATTACTTAGTATTTTAGAGTAAATTGTTTTGATTTTGATTAAGGCCGAAACTGAAAGAGAGGCCGAACATTCAGTTCCGGTTTCGGCTGCAAATAGTGTTTTGAAAATTCGAAATTCAAAAAGAAGGAGTACAGTAGTGGTTTATAAACCCTACGTTCTCAGCTAATTCTTTATATAATACCCATCTTATTAATAATATTACAAGTTCGTGTTTCCAGCACACGATTGTGTACGTATATTATATATTAATTGGTCTTTACGGCTGCTATCGCTTCATCAGACACGCCAAGGCCTCCCGTGATGCCTTCTGTATCATTATAATTATCACTAACTACAGATTTATTTGTGAGCTTATTGGAGGGTACAGACCCTTTTTTATGATTATTCATAGGCTAGCGTTTCACCACACTATCTCACCTGGTGGTAAGCGATGATGTTATCGATGATGATGCACGCTTGCCCACGGTTTCCGACAGGGAATTCAACTCCTTAGCTGTACGCACACTAAATAGATCTCCAAAACGTTTTGTACGTATGGGTGTAAGATCCACGGGATCCACCATCTAGCGGTGGTGCATCGTCTAGTGGTCCGATGGTGGAAAGGATTTGGCGGAATTAAAGGACGATGCATCAAAACGTCATCAACCCTACTCTTACATCGACCAACGGATTTAAAATTTATGTCAATCGAAAGATCTTTGTATGGTGAGATTTTTTTACTATGACGACATCTCTCAAAAGAGCGGGGTTTAACAAAAAAATAATATTTTAATATGATAATTTTTTGGTACAAAATAACACCGACAGATTTGAAACAGGTGAATAATTTTGTGCACAGTTTTACGCAATGCCCTTTGTCAAATATTTTTGTAGAATCTTACAGAGCTCGCCGAACCGCATTCTAAAATGTATGACAGTACTATGTTATGAGTATATGTGAGGTCTAAAATGGTTAGGTTACGCCAAAATAAAAATATTTTATAAAACCTAAACCCCATATTTTTGAGGTGTCGCCATAATAAAAAAAACTATTCAACTAGACGCTTCGGATGACACCTGTTTCAAATCTGTTGGTATCTGTTGGATAGGACAGGTCTCGTACAAATTTGATCATCGTTCTTTATCTCTTTTTCATTTGGTTTATTTATGGCAGTCAGGGACTTGTAATTCGCAGAAGCCTGTCATCTTCTAGCTTATCAGCATCTGCCTAGCATAGCATAGCATCATTCTACATATTTTTTTCTACATTCTGTGTTTAATTGTGTCTGCCAAATAAACATGTTTTCTTTATTTATTTGATTTAGGTATTTCACCGTTATCATCGTCATAAAATATACACAACACATCTGATTCTATAAATATTCAATTTCAGTTTATTTTCGGTACATATTAATATAACCTTGGAAGTTCGTTGACAATACCCGTATATTCTATTTATGGTACAAATAATTATGATTGATTAGTTAACGATGACATTTATGGGAGAGAAACCAATTTAATTGGTTTACTGAATTAAAATGCCAACCGATACGCAAACTGAGTTATTATTGCCGAAAATGCGTTATTAACAGAGGTCGGAATTAGGTAGATTTATCATGTACTTACACTGATTTCATACAGTGAAAGAATAAAGTAGATATGCCTCAAATCCTAAGATTAATTATAAAGAGCAGTATTTTTTTTTAATGACACTGTCAGAAATATAGAAGAAAAAAATTCTTCCTGCATTAATGACGAGGAGGAGGAAGTGTATTTTGTTAACCTCACCTCAGTTGACGTATAGATCTTTTGTGTGTCGCATCCATCGGATTTTTGCGATCTTGTGGAGAAAGTTTGTGCGTGTAAGTGTAGGTATGTTTTGTTACTTCTTCACGCTGAAACAACTGAACGGATTTGGAGGAAATTTGGCACACGGCGTGTCCTGGAATAGCACATAGGATACTTTTTATCCCGTGGATGAATCCCTTTAAGATAATATTCTGCTTTCTCGCAAGCGAATCCGTTGACAGAATGTACAGTTATAATATTGTAAAGAGGTAAAGTTTGTTTTTTTTTGTTTGTAGGAGGTAATCTCTGGAAGTACTGGTCCGATTGCTAAAATGTTTTCACCTATAGGAAGCTGTTTTATTCCTGAGTGATATAGGCTATATTGTATCCACGCGGGCGAAGCCGCGAGCAAAAGCTAGTCTAGTATAAAATGATAAAACTGACATTAATAATCGCAACGATTCCCAGCTTCCTCATTCATGATCATACATGCACATATTATGCGCATCATTAAACATTATATTTCGCAATACATGCTATCGTGGAAATCTTCATTGCAATTATCATACATAATATTCCACTATACCTACTGTATCTTAAATAATGATAACTAAGTAAATAATTATGTGTAAAACATGTGCTATTAAAAAAAAAAACAAATCGATTTTCCATATACATATATGGCACGCATGTAGATACTAGTTTCTCTTGGCGACTTCACCTGCGTTATCATCATTGCAGCTGAAAGACGACCACTATTGGATATAGACCAAGTGTCTCCACAACGATCGGTCCTTTGCATCTCAAATCCATCTGATTCCTGAGATTCTCACCAGTTTGAGGTTGACCGATACCTTGTGGGACGCCTAACAAGGGTCTTCCAGTAGGTGGTCGCTACTCCAGAATCAAAATATCTGTTCTGCGAGCAATGTGCCTAGTCCACTGCCACTTAAGTTTGACGATTCTTCGGTTCATGTCGCCCGCGTTTGAGTACAAAATTATCCCGAGGAAACTCAAAAGTATCCTAAATTAATCTAAATCCGTTCACCTGTTGGAGTTTGAAGAAGTAACAAACATACACACACAAGTACTAACTTTCTCCTATTAGTGTTAATACATTTCTGCTAGCCTGTAGCTCGTTTTCTAACCATATCATCTTCCACACGGTGTAACCATCCCGTAGCCTTGAAACTCTGGAAATCTGGAACTTCAACGATTAATCACTATCCACCAATCCTTATCGCAATTTTATTTGGCATCAATGTAGTCTTTTTTTTCTACACATCTCTATCGTCTGTTAACTCAGTAGTCATCTGAATCCTTGCCAGGTAAGCAAGATTATTCTAAAGAGTTACTGAAGGTGGTTCTGAAACACAAATTGCAACTGAAGGAACTCTCTTGCTCCACCCAGAGCGAAAGGATCATCTGATGATTTCTAACCTAAAAAAAATAACCTCATTGAAGTTCTTCTAATGTTCTAATGAACCACCATATTGTACACTATCCCATATTGTATACAAGCGAACCACCCCTGCTTTTCTTCACTCTGAAATATTATTAAATATGACATTTAAACCTTCCTCATGAATCACGCAGTCTGTTGGTGAAAACTGCATTAAAATCCTTTCCGTACTTTTGGAGTTTTTCACGTTAATACAGACAGAGGCGATGGAGGACTTTATTTTACAGTATGTATCTCTAAGGACTATGCCATATGCTAAAATAAGCCATATTGTATACTACGCCATAATTTATTATATACTTATCACTTAGCTTAAGTTATTTCTGGTACGTGTGTGGCATATAACAATAGAGTTTCCTAATGTATTGAATTTGCATGGAAATTGCGAATCAGTGTCATCAAATATGTCTTTGTGATTCGATGTTGATCATTCTTCATTTGTTTATTTTTAACAAAACATAGTTTTTTGGCAAAAATTTGTTTATACATTATGACTAGCGTCTCGCCCGCGTGAAAGTATTTTTCTCCTTACAAAATTTGGAACCTCCACCCCTTAGGGGTTTTTTTTTCGGTGGGAAAATCATCTTATGACATCCCCCGCTCTTGAGCGGAGCGAGATATAGTGTCAGACTTTTACTGACTAAAAACCCACTCCTGTTCCTTCGTTGCCTTTCGTACCAGGGCCGAGTCTTCCTTTCAGAATCATACCCTTGGCCCCAGTAGGCTTCAACCCTTCAGGCCATTACAGTTGCTGACATCTTGAGGCGCGCGTGGAACAGTACGCGCCGTCTACGACTTTGGCTCGGTCCGGACGGTTACCGGACGGTCGAACGGCGAGCTACCCATTAATCGCCATCCGCAAGCCCGCGCCTACGGTGGCCGGTCCCCTTGGGGGTAAATTTTGGAATATCCTTTCTTATTCATTTCGTTACCTTAGAGGTCAGAGGTTTAGGACTGGACATTGAGTAAGGCCGGCTGTCCACGGTCGCGTAGCTTAAAAGACGCGTATTCCTCTAAAACTTTGAAACTCTGGCGACGAAGCTACAACGACACGACGGCACGACGTTGCCGCTTCGTCGACTTTTTTATATGTAAGCTGTGAGCAGGCGTACACGAAGCTTATAATGATCAATACGCGTCTATGAAGCTAAGCGTCCGTGGACAGAGACAGACATATATTTTGCTTTTTATGTACTAATATACAGACAGATATATATAAAAAACGATTATGTTAAATACTGGAATGTTCTGTATTTAATTTATAGATATAATCGTAGTTATTTAATTGCGGAGTATGATATATTGCGTCAATGCATTATTATCAATAGGATGCGTTTGTAAAATACTCCACGAGTACGAACGACACTTAAATGTACATAGAGTGTATCCTATTTCTTTTTCTCGGTTCAAAACCATCAAATAATACCAGAGCGGGAAAAGTAATTTGATGACATTCCACTTAAAAAATATCAGGCATAAAATAAGCATTTGAAGTTGAGTAGGTATTTCTCAAACTCTACCTGAAAACCTGTCAAAATTTGCAATTTAAATAGGATTTGAGAAGTGCCTAACTAAAAATACACAATTTAAAATACATTACAAATAAATATACGCTAATCAGTTTATTTCTTAAGTTTAATAAGACCAGAATCTGTACCGGCCGAAGCTTTGTTACATGAAGCGAATCCTCGATATATATAAAAGCACAAATAGTTCAATATCATGATCTGACAGTATTTTTTTATTATTATGGATAGTCTCGCGTTAGCGTCAAATGATGTCGCCGGCGGAGCACGCTTGCCTAGAAGTAACCTTAAGGGCCCCTAGGTTGTAGCTAGCTTTACTATTTAAACTGATCCCTCTATGTGTATTCTTAACTGTCATCACAAACTGAGAACCAGACTTTCGCAAACTTGCCAAGACTTCTACATTTTTATTCATCGTAACTCATTTGTTTCCTCTCCGTTTGTTCCAGGATGTCGACCCTGCTGTTCTGGCAGGGCAAGGGCAAGCAGAACGGCGCGCCCAACGGCAGGACGTGGATACACGCCCCTGATGCCCTCGTGAAGGGGCATGTCGCGTACCTTGTTAAGGTATGTATTTTATTTAGAGAGAGCGACCGACTGGCTTCGGCCAGTTTCGGCTAAAGTTTTGACTGGAGTTCCGTTTCGACCAAAAAGTGGTCGAATATTCGACCCGACCGAAATTAGCTGATTAACTCCTCCGTCTATGTGTTTTTTTTTTTTTTTTATAAAAGGTCGGTTTATACGATTCTTTAAGAGAGTAAAACTATATAATTTAGCATAAAAATAAACAATAATAAATATAGTTAAGAATAACTGTTTAAAATTTTATGTATGTCAGTTTTTCTGTTATCACATCGGTTTCTGTGATTGCCAAAACTGAAAGTGGAGCCGAACATTCTGTTGCGGTTTCAGTTTCGGCTTCAAATAGTGTTTCGGTCGGTCACTAGTTTTAGTTTTAGGTTATATATAGAGCGGGCAGACAGACTAGCCATAAAACAAAAGCCAGTGATTATAACAACAAACAATAGATAAGGCTATCAATGCACGTGCTAATGGCAGATGGTCCGTATCAGTCTGGTGTTTGCGGAATGCAGGGGGCGTAGTTGTGCGTTACCTCGCTGTTCTGCGGTGTTATCACGCCACTGGCACACTGCCTGGAGCCTAAGTCTGCTATTTTTATAAATTCGTCATTCCAACACGATCCCATTGTCATTTTGCTAAAAGTTCGTAATCTGATAATTCATAATGGTCGATCACTGATCCGTCAATGATCTTGCGGTAGAATAACAATATCGAGCTCTCTCGAAACAAATTAAAAGCAATGACTGCACAATGACGTTCTAATGGTAGGTCACTGATCAAAGGAACTGTCAAAATTTTGACAGTTATCCGCATACGTCAAATTTTCATTTGTCATTATGTACGAGATTACCATTCTATGCCATTTCTTTCAATGGAATGTCAGTGATTGACCATTGAAAATCATAATGACGCCAATAAATTAGTAGATTACCAAACTTTGTCAAAATCAACAATTATGAAGTCAATGATAGACCATTTTGACACTATTGTAATATCAGACTTGAGGCCCTGGAAATAAAGCTCTCTAAACATTGGTGTACGGAATAAGTACTGAATAGACTATGGTAGACGCCAGATAAATTTGTAAAAGCGGTCATTGACTCTCGTTCTATTTATTTCACATTTTTACTAATATAATTATATATATAGACATAAGAAACTTAAACGTTAACTAGTGACCTAGTAGTATTTGTACTAATACTAACTCAGTAGTAGTAGTTAGCCTACTATGTCCCACTGCTGGGCGAAGGCAGGCCAGACGTGTGTGGAAAATGGGAAAAAGAATCCCTTTTTCCACACTCGTGTGTCCTCAGCCTTTACGGGCCAGTCCCTCTGGTAGTTGTCAAGCTGAACTACATAAGTACATATAAAGAATATCAGAAAATACACTCAGGCGCCGAAATACTCCTCCTCATCGCTGTCATTCGGGAATGTATCCAGAAGACCAGTCTTCTGGCCATCAGCAAAATACTTTTATTTTATTCTTTGGACAAAGAACGTGCCAGCTCTCTTGGTCACGAAAATATCGACCAGTCCCTGTGAAATTTCCTTGAAAAGGAGACGCGAATTCCCCAATGGAGTCTCGAAAATTTTCCGAATCACAATTTTTTTTTTGTGCCGTACCAGCTACAGTTTTCATATTTATTCCTATACCTGTGCTAAAAGACCTTGCTTTATGGAAAATTTCAGGATTCTGGGTCAACGGGAAGTATCAAGTACCCTATGCATTTTGATTTCCTCTAGTATCGAAATATAAGTTTTTTGTGACATAAACGGCCGCCATCTTTTTTTTTTTGTTTACTTAGAAATTTGATGTCTTCACAGCTTCAGGAGACCACAGACTTGAGTATCAACTTGATACCTCCACGCTTTCCCGAGGTAAAGGGTCTTGACAGACAGACGGACAACAAAGTGATTCTATAAAGGTACCGTTTTCCTTTTGAGGTACGGAACCCTAAAAACAGTTAGCCCATGTCCTGGAATAGGATATAAGATGCTTTTTATCTCGGGGTTACGTTCCTTGGGGATAATTATTAACAGAAGCTATAAACTACTCAAACATCATCACCGGACACTGCACACTGAATAAGCACCTCCACACAATAGGCATCACAGACAGACCCCTGTGAAGAGCATGCTTGTAGGGAGAGGCATCAATTGCACATGTGCTCCTAGACTGTACAGGTGTCACTGAAACTCCCTTATTGATGCCCTGAAAAACCTAAGAGGCCTAATCTGTTTTTGGAGAGGTGGGCTGGTTGGAATAAGCCCACCTAAGGTTATGGCCGCCATGGCCTACGTACAATGGTCCACATAGGACTAAGTGCGGAAACCATACCTAAATAGATAGAAACCACACAAACATAAAAATACGATCGAAAGGTCATATAGATGTATTGATTAACTGAACTCTCACGGCCCTACCCTGACCCGTATCTTTTAAATTAATAATTAAATAAATCCGCCGTCATTACTGGCTTTTATTTTGCCTGCAATGTTTATATGTATGTTTTTTAGGGCAAATCTTGCAAATGGATTTAAAAGAAGTGTGTAAAGAAGAGTGTCCATAAAAACATCTGCGCGGGAATCGAACCTGCGACACGTAGTGCTGCAGCCAATCACTCATCCTCTGCGCCAGCTGTGCAGTTAAAACTCATTTTCGTTATCAACTTTTCACACTTCACAAGCCATTGTTTTTCATTTAATTATCTGGTATCATTCAGATCTTAAGTTCTTTTAAAGATAGTTTCTTTTCTCGCTGACACGCACTTCTTTATGAGGTGATCTTTGATCTTTTTAAACTGACAGAAAAGAAAGATAAATAAAATTGTTACTACTAACTATTGCCGGTGGCTTCTAACGCGAAAATAGAAAATTGTCCTAAGGGAACATACTCCCAAGATATTCTAAAAGATTCAAGATTCAAAGCACTTTTGAAATGTCATGAAGTCAGTCAGAAAAATGATGCTAATGCCACATTCCAAATAACCAACGTAGATCTCTAAGGAAAAGAATGTGCAAGAAACTCCGTGGACACTATTTTCAATCATTTCTAACCAATGACCTTACAGCCACTAGACGCCTCATGCTTGAACTAGCGCACCACAATAGTTCTGTCAACTAGCCGAGGTACGGGGAGCGGGAGTACTATGTTTTGATTGGTTCATCAGATCTATAATCATATGTGTCGACAGACATGCGTCGCCTGTTACCAATTAGACGTCTAGTGACTGTAAGGTCGTTGTTTCTAACTTAATATGGGAGGTCTGCAAACTGAAATAAAAAAAGTAAAGTATTCTATGTGTCCTGGCTAGATCATTTTAAACGTTAAAGTTTGATGATATTTCAATCCTCTTTAGATATTTTATTGTCATAGAAATCCTACATCAATGATATGGTCAAACGAGGATTGACATATCATGAAATGTTAACGTTTTAACGATCTGACCAGTTTTAGTTGGCCATATCATAATGTGATCAATTGTAAGATCTGGCCAAGACATATGCACTATTCCAGGACATGGTGTATCTGTGTGCCAACCATCCAAATCCATTCAGCCGTTCGAGCATGAAGAAGTAACAAATATACAAAGCACATTCACACTAACTTTCGTCTTAAACTAGAACTACTATAGAACGACGCACACGTGTGCCACGTACGCCGATCTGGGCGCGTCGATGTCCATACGTTTTATATGGAAACTAGACTTATAGAGCTACACTTGATCCACGCCACGCAACGTCGTTCTACGAACAAATCAGGCGTGTTACACGTGTGCGTCGGTCTAATGTAGTTCTAGCTTTATTTGTTCGTAGAACGACGTCGCGTAGCGTGGATCTAATGTAGCTCTACAAGTCTAGTTGCCATATAAAACATATGACTGCCGACGCGCCTAGGTCGGCGTAATTCTACCTTGAATGTGAGTCACTGCGTAACTCAGACGCAGCTTTAGAAGACCTTTCGCAAGATAGACCGATGACCTGGTGAGGGTCCCGAGAATCTGAAGAATGCGAGACGACTGGACGTATTTCAGCTGAAATAATGATGATGATAACGAATGCGTACCCCGACAGCCGTGGTTAAAATAATTTTGGTTTGTAATCGAACGAAATACGATTGCAGCCGTAACCAAAACCGATGTTGTAACAGAAAAACTGAAAAAAAAAATAAAATTAATATTTCGATAAAATTATTCCTAACTATATTTCGATATAGCTCGATTATATAAATATAACTTTCAAAAAATACAAAGCAATCGAAAAAATCAAAGACGCTAGTTTCGCTCGAATATCCGAACCGAATATTCGGCCCCTTTTTGGCCGAAACCTAAACTTAGCCGAAACCAGTTTTTTTTAGCCGAATCTTTGATCGATCTCTACTTATTTCTATGTCCTCTTCTTTCAGTTCCTCGGCTGCACGCAAGTAGAACAGCCCAAAGGCATCGAAGTAGTAAAGGATGCGATCAAGAAGCTACAGTTCACACAGCAGTTGAAGAAATCGGAGGCCAAAGATGGCGCCAAGTGCAAGAAGGTCGAGATTACCATATCCGTCGATGGAGTTGCGATACAGGTCAGTTATTTATTTGTTTATTAAAACTTCATGCAATAGAAAAGAAAGAGTTATGAGTTTACATGTGGATGGATGGAGAGGAAGAGGGAGACCAAAGAAAAGATGGATGGATTGTGTGAAGAGTGATATGAAAGATAAGGAAGTTAGTGATAGCATGACGAGTAACAGGGCAGAGTGGAAGAAAAAAACGTGTTGCGCCGACCCCAAATAATACGGGATAAGGGCAGGAAGATGATGAAAACTTCATGCAATACTAAAGTACAAAGGCGGACTTAATACCTTAGACATTAAGTCAACCAAGGGTAGTGAAGAGAAAACATGGCAGGTGCATAAAAAAAAGTGTGAGTACGCAGTGTTCCGTTCAAACTTACCTATGAAAACAGTTCAATTCCCGAATTGAGTTACGAAAATTTTACCGAATTACAAAAAAGTGTTTTTTTTGTTAGGTAACTACAAATCTGCCAGGACGCGCCAAGCGAAGCGCAAGGGCACTACCTACCTTTTCTCGAAGTGTTTCGTCGTTTTTTTGAACCTTCGTAGAGTTGGTTTCCGATGTACCAGATAATTCATATTCTCAGGATATGATGTCAATAATAGACTAATTAAACATACAAAGTCTCAATTGAATAGCTGTAGTACTTTAGATTTTATTGATATCTAAAATACACCGATTTCGTCACTGACACACTCACTGATACACTGATGATCATCAAAATGTTTGGCTACTTCCTGAAGTGCTAGAAAGCTGAAATTTGGTATGTAATCTAAGTTTAGAAGAGCAGTGGTGGCCGAGTGGTAACGGCCCCAACTTACGAGTTGTAGGTTGCGGGTTCAAACCCAGTCGGCGCATTACTTTGTGTAATTTATTTCATCACCACTGCTCTCAATACGGTGAAGGAAAACATCGTGAGGAAACCGGCATGTCCTAGAATCAAAAATTCGAAGACATGTGACATCCACCAACCCGCGCGCAACGAGAGGAGGCCTGAGTCCCAACAGTGGGAACATTATAAGGCCGACTATGCTATGCTATGCTAAGTTTAGTATACAAAAAAACATTACCGTGCCCCTTAATAAACTTATAACTTTCGTCCCTCAACCCCTAAAATGGGGGGGGGGGGAAGTTTGAATGAGACTCACCAATTTTATGAATTAAGACATGAAAGTTTACACGGGTTTGTAGACAAAAAGAACTGAAATCCCACCAAAAACATTTCATGTAAAATGTTGCCAAGACGATCACATAAGGTACGAAGTAGGCAGTACTTCCCTGGTAGAAATAACAAGACAGCACTACAACCGTGCTAAGAACGCGATAACCTCTACAAAAAAAAAACCATTCTCATCCCACGCCACTTCAGAACAGAAACAGCTTGAAATCAATTAGTTTACACACTGCCCGCAGATATAATACTTCTACTTTCGATGCAACAGTTCTCTGATCTGTGTACGTATTGTACTTTTTGCACGCACGCACTTTGTTCTGTAATGTTGGCAAAAGTGATTGGTAGCCATGCTTGTAAGTTGGTAGACTTTAGTAAAAAAATTTAGAAGTGGGATATCTTCAAATAACTTCTCTCAATCTAGATGGAGCGACGGGAATGTCGGACTTTTGCTAACTCAAACCCATCTGTGTTTCTTCAGTTGCCATTTTGTCCGCTCGAGGGCTACAATAACTTTCTAACAATCCCACAGCCCACTTTTAAGTACCTAAGGATTAACGGCCGGGATTCACAATTTTGTATTGCAGGAACCTACGATGCAAATTGTTGTGATGCTATTTCGTGGGATAAAGAATCTGTTCAGGTGACCATAAAATGTGCGATGCAAATCAATTTACATAGCAAGTTCTTGTGATGCGTTGTACGAGCTCTGATATTCTTAAGATGTAACATTGCATCACAGTTTTGAGTTGGGGCCCATATGGCAATAGAAAGTGCCTATTCTATACTCCAAATCCATAGAAAAATACCAACGCAAATTAGGATACAAAACTCAGAAGTTGCGTGTCTATTTACCCGACTGCTCTAGATTGAGGGTAATGTTCTAAAAGTAGAAAAGGGTATACCACTCTATAAAAAAATCACTTAAATTTTGAAACAAAAAATTGACAAGCCAAACGATTAACAGAGCCTGTCAAGGTCAAAATAGTTATGCGTAACACTTTGAACACCAAACTATTTCGCTGTGTGTACATTTGATTTCACTTTTAACCGTTGATTGTGTGAGCAATCATTGTTTACATACGTGAGGAATACGTAAGCGTTACGCGTATTAATTGGGGAGGGTAGGCTGAGCTATGGGCTACGGCTATTTTAATATACTCTTGGGCCGTGGGGTCCGAGTACTCATACCCTTTTTAAAGAAATATCCAAACGCTTAGTTGACACTTCGCGTGACCCAAGGGCTGGCTTTTACCTTGGTCAGAGATTAAGCATTGCCATACAACGTGGCAATGCCGCCAGCCTTTTGGGCTCACTTCCAGTCGACAGCGATGCGGAGGAGATTTATGACGCCATATTTTAGTTAGGAGTAGCCGTTAATGTATATATATATAGTTTTAATGAGTTAAGTGTTTTTGTATATAATATTGTATATATATAATTACAGTTTTTATATTTCGTTTTTATTTTTATTTACATGATAGCGATAAGAAACATGTAACAGAGAAATTTTTAATTACAAAACATGATTGAAAAGAATGTCCATGGAGTTTCTTGCACATTCTTCTCAATAGAGATCTACGCTTTGGTATGTGTAATTTGCATCATTTTTTTTTTCTGACTGACTGACTTCTTGACATTTCAAGTGCCTGTAAATGGTTTATTTGAAATAAATGCTTTTTGATTTTGATTTTGATTTTGATATGCTTCTCGTGTCGGCACGAGAATAACTCGTGTCTTAGTGAAAATATTAGCCTGTTAGCAAAAGACCTATTTCAAAATTCGAGATCATTTTCAACTCAAGGTTGATTTTCTCGACGACAACAACGAGCAATGGGTAGCTCGCCGTCCGGCCGGCCGGTAAGGAACGAGTCTGAGTCGTCGACGGCGCATAGCGTTCCATGCGCGTCTCAAAGAGATGCTACCGATGCCTGCTAGGGCCACGGGATTTTTTGAAAGAGTTACCTACGGTAGCCCAGGAACGCAAAGAGCAACTGAAGGACACAGATGGGATTTAGTCAATTAAAGTCTGAGACTCCCTCTCGCACCACCCTAGAGCGAGAGAAATCATTTGGCGATAACCTAACTCAAAAAAGTGGCTTGTTTTTTAAAAAGAAAATAATCATTTTAAAAAATGGTGTGCATATTAAATAATTTAACATTCGTTGTTATTTATTTCACACATAATATTAAGCTGTAAGTTTTTATTTGTGTGCACGAGTGTAGACATCCGCTAAGAACGGATTTTATGAAACTCCACCCCTAAAGTAGAGCAGGAGCAGTGGTGGCCGAGTGGAAACGGCTCTGAATTAAGACTTGTTGGTCGCGGCATTCAAACCCAGTCAGGCGCATTACTTTGTGTAATTTATTTCATCACCACTGCTCTCAAAACGGTGAAGGAAAACATCGTGAGGAAACCGGCATGTCCTAGAATTAAAAATTCGAAGATATGTGACATTCACCAAACCGCACTGGCCCGCGTGGTGGATTACGGCCCATTCCCTCTCCTAGAGAGAGGAGGCCTGAGTCCCAGCAGTGGGAAGATTAAAAGGCTGATTATGCACCCCTAAAGGGGATGAAACGGGGATCCTAGGTTTGTATGGAGAAACTGACTTTACCGCGGGCGAAGCCGCTGACAGAAGCTAGTATAATAATGGAAAAGCGATAAACTGCGTAACGCAGAGGAGAGTAACAGTCAGAGGCTGACAATACGTTTGGTCAGGGCCTCAAGTCTGCTATTCCAATAGTGTCAGAATGATCTATCATTGATTGCATAATTGTCGTTTTTGACAAGTTTGGTAGTCTTTTAATATAATGGCGTCATTATGACTTTCCAATGATCAACCACTGACACTCCATTGAAAGTAATGGCACAAAAAGATAATCTCATAAATAATTACTAATGAATGTCTGACGTATGCGGCAATTTGCTAAAATTTTGACAGTTCCTTTGATCAGTGACTTCCCATTAGAACGTCACTGTGCAGTCATTGCTTTTAATTCCTTACAAGACAGCTATTCTATTACGAGATCACTGACCGATCAATGATCGGCCATTATGAATTAACAGATTACGAACTTTTAGCAAAATGACAATGGGATCGTGTTGGAATGACGAATTTATAAAAATAGCAGACTTGGGTCCCTGAACAATGCCTAATGTCAAGTCAAAGTCAAAAGTTTTTTATTTCACATAGGCCTACATGGGCACTTATAAAACGTCAGAAGCTAGTGCACGGTTCCAAATTGGTCGTTTCCTGTGGAGAAGAACCGGCAAGAAACTCCATGTTGTTCTTACAATATTTCCATATTACAGTATAAATAGATATTATGTAAGGACAGTGTAGATTGGTCACTATTGTACTAAAAAGTACAATAAAAATAATCATAATAAAAAGTAACCTAAGAATTCGCGGAGTCTACAGTGTTCTCACATTCACATTATAAAAAAGAGGCTTTATAAATAAAAGCAAGAAAAATAAATAATTACAATTATTAATAAATGATACGTTAACAAAATAAATTAATAACGAATTTATGATGGTTGGGGTCTAATAGTATCTATACTTATAATAAATCAGTAGAAGTGGAAATTCTGTACATTGAAATTATAAAAAAAAATAAATGGCAGGGGGTGTTACTAGACCGACACCGAACCGACAAAAAAATTTTTGTCTGTCTGCCTGTCTGTTTGTTCAGGCATCACGCAAAAACTACCGGTTCGATTACAATGAAACTTGGTACAATTATTCTTTAATATCTTGGCCACCACACTGGGTACTTTTTATCCCGGAAAAGTATATAAAATAAAAAACAAACTTAATTTTGCGGCTCCGATCACTAGACCCGATTACTGTACCAACCGTAAATAATAAGTAAGTCGTAGGTTACGTCACCCGCAGTGGAGTTCACTAAGGGGCACTGCACACGGCTAAGAGACTATAATATTTTATCTTAAGATACAATATCGCTCGCCATACAATTCAATGGACTATCACACACGACGAAGATAATAAATAATATTTCAAATTTTCGTATCTCAAAAAACCTAATAAAACCATTTTCGACTTCTACGCGGACGAAGTCGCGGGCAAAAGCTAGTAAAAAAAGTATTATAATGCCTAGTGAACTATCTTTTGCGCAACTGTCAGAGATTACACTAATCATATCATGTTTCATACCGCGCTACTTAGTAAATAACGAACATTATATACTCAACACGTACATAATTCGCTACATAACAACCGTAATGGCTTCCTGCGATCATTTCGTTAACCAACTTTGAAGATAAGAAGAGGTTATGTGTATGTATGTTGTTCTAGATCCTAAACGGATTTATCGATTTAGATCCTTCATCTAAATCGATAATTCCGTTCTGACCACGTGACTGAGCGTTGAGATGACGTCAGAACAAAGGAATCGGAGGCGTGGCCTACTCGAGGCGTTCGGCGCGAACGATACGATTGTAACTTGGCTAGGGGAGCTGGATCACCAATTAGCCTTTACGCACGCCTTTCCACTGAGTTCAAAGCTGCTAGATGGCATTTTGCAGCACCAGCCCATATGTGGCTGCAGTACACACACGATCTGACCTGTTCTTTGTATAACATTTGTCATAGTCATAGTAATTTATTGGTAAGGGATTTTTGCGAGTCATATACAGAATGTTAAATTATACTTAGTCAACCAATTAATGATTACATAACAAGGTCAAATAATAAAAAATGTCAAACAAATAAGAAAATACAAGAAAAACACATAAATCGACGTCAAATCACAAATTAAAATAAAAAAATCCTATTAAAAGTCACAATAATTTTTAGTCCAAATTAATGTTCGCGTCAAAGTTAAATTAAATTAAATCATTGTTTAAAGCCCAATTTGTTCGTACAGAATGGGCACATAGTCGTCGTACTCAGCTTGGTAGAAATTGCCCGCGAACGGATTGCCCAAATCGTACTTTTCTTCGAAGTCTTCGATAGAGAACAATTAAATCATTAGAAGCTGTCCCTATAAAGATGTGCGTTTACTATGTTAGATACATGTAGTGTAGGTAGATAAATACATTACCTCTCCTTTGTGTTCCGCAGTCGTGTAAAAAGAGTTACTTAGCTGATAAAAAAGTGCGAAGTCAACACAAATTAAAACCTCCTTTCAAAGGTAGGCGTCAATTAAACAATTATAAGAAAACTGTCAATGCTATCACTTATTCAATTATTTCCTGCCATTGTTTGTTTCGCAAAGTTATCCTTACATCTTTAAACATAAAACAAAGTCGTGTTAGTTACACCATTTATAACTCAAGAACAGTCCCCCTAGCCAAGTTACAACCGTTTCGTTTCGATTCTCTTTTGGTTGATCGCCTCGAGTCGGCCACGCCTCCTATTCCTTTGTTCTGACCACGTGACTGATCGTTGAGATGACGTCAGAAAAAATTACCCGTATCTGTTGAGTTTCAATTTCTGAAGCAGTTCTGGATATTAACAAAAACCAACCAGCCAGGACTTATAAACTGATATGAAGTAACCTATTCACTTTTGATTTAAAGACCCCTAGGTTGTATTTGGGTGTATTGTTCTTACAAAGAAACACCGACACAATAAGTGATTCACACAATAAGTTTTAATTTGTATATTTGAATGATCCCAATTTTTTTGATTTCATGTCCCTACATAATAATGCAATGTCGTCTCGTCTCCCCTTAAGCCATTACATGCAACTCGTTCTGGATAAATCACACAAAATGACAATGGTATGGCATTTTCGACGGTGGAGCACGCTTGCCTAGAATAAGTAACCTTTTTACTCATTCAATCTAAGTACATATATAAAACTGACTGACTGACATATCAACGCACAGCCGAAACTACTGGGACTAGAAGCGTGAAATTTTGCACAAAGCTTCCTTTTATGACGTAAGCAAGCACTAAGAGAGGATTTTTCAAAATTCACGCCCTAAGGTGAGGAAACGGAGGTCCAAAGTTAGTATGATGAAAACCTTTCACGCGGGCGAAGCCGCTGGCAGAGGCTAGTAGTCTCATAAATCCGCAATTCCCTCAAAACATCAAAACCATTACACAGAAACACTAATTAGAAAGGGTAAACATAAAATAGCCGCACAATCATACAGCTGTAATCATGGTGGAGTGCGTTCGGGCTGACTCGGCCGCGCTCGGGCGTTTCCGCCGCTTTCACGTCACGCTGCGCGGGCGCAAGGTCGCGGGCGAAAACCGCACCGCTCTCTATTGTCAAAGCGGTCATAGGCTTGAGTTTGTGATCGTTTGAATGATTGTTTCAAGGAGTCAGCTGTTTAGGTGTTTTATTTATGTATAAAAAAAAACTGAGCAAGTGCGAGTCGCACTCGCGCCCTGAGGGTTAAATTCTGGAATGGAGTTTCGGAAGATTTTTCCGAATCGCAAAAAAAAATACAACGCGACGTCGACCCATTCTTGGTCTTTACCAGATGACGAGCTACCCCTTGCTCGCCTTTCGCAAGCTCGTCTGTTTCTCACCATATTATTGTAACTTATAATGAGGGGTGATACCGCACGCGTAGTTCTTCTCTCCAACTTATTTAAAAGACACAAGTCTAAACGATTTTTTTTAGGTTTGATATCATTCAATGCCGTCCCGCGCTCTAAGGCGAAGCGTGAGGGTGTGTCAGACTTTTACTGCCTAAAACGCACTCCTATATTCCTTCTTTGCCTTGCGTTCCAGGACCCCTGGGTTCCCTTTTCGGACTACCTATGACAAGTCTAGCATAGTCGGCCTTATAATGTTCCCACTGTTGGGTCTCAGGCCTCCTCTCTAGGTAAGGGAATGACAAGTCTAGACGGTGACAAAAATATACTTACCCAGCATGTTCCCATATCAGGAATATACCACTTACCTTCCGTTTTTCCCATTTCAGGAGCCGAGATCAAACAACATCATGTACCAATTTCCTCTCCATCGGATATCCTACTGCGCCGACGACAAAGGCGCCAAGAAATACTTCTCGTTCATCGCCAAAGGTGGCAGCACAGTCAACGCAGTGAACGGCCATGATGGCCCAGCGGAGAAGCACGAGTGTTTTGTGTTTATTTCAACAAAATTGGCATCAGAAATCACGCTCACCATTGGGCAGGCGTTTGATTTGGCTTACAGGTGAGTTTACGAATAAAAATATAGATTTTATTATGATAAATGTGCTTTGTTTTTAAGGTGAGTAATTATCCAATGACTTCTCCCTATCTTTCTTGTGTCAGACTTTTACTGACTAAAACCCACTCCTATGTTATTTTTTTGCCTTGTGTTCAAGTCCGTTTGGAAGCGAACTCATGTCCCCAAAGATGCTGAGTGCTGTGTTCCAATTTTAAAGCTCGCTCAGTTCGTCTTAGCTTTCTCAAAATTCCGATTATTTTCATCTTTTATCTTGAATATTCACTAACTAGACCTGGCAACTGCTACTAGCTACGCTATTGCCCAGATACTACCCAAAAAAAGAAATTTCTGCTATGGAAACTTATTGTATCTACAAAAGCTTATCGTCAAAATGATAAATTATTTTTTTATTTGTATAAACTAGTGCTTGACTGCGATCCCACCTGATGATAAGCATTGATGCAATCGTTAATAGCGAGACGCACTAATAAAGGTTTTTTTTATTATTGATAGGCTCGCGTTTGACTAGCTCCCCTAGCCAAGTTACAACCGTTTCGTTTCGATTCTCATTTCGTTGATCGCCTCGAGTAGGCCACGCCTCCGAATCCTTTGTTCTGACGTCATCTCAACGCTCAGTCACGTGGTCACAACAAAGGAATAGTAGGCGTAGCCGACTCGAGGCGATCAACGAAAAGAGAATCGAAATGAAACAGTTGTAACTTGGCTAGGGGCCAGTATTTCATCAGGCAAGCGATGATGAATGTGACCGACGATGGAGCTCGCTTGTCTAGAAGTAGCCTATTCACTCTTGACTTAAAGACCCCTAGGTTGTAGCTATCAGGAAACAGACACAATAAGTGATTCATACAATAAACTTAATATTATATTTGAGTCATGCCCCAACATAAAAATGCAATGTCGTCTCCCCTTAAGCCATTTCATGCAAGTCTTTGTGCAGAAATGACACAAAATGACAATGGTAAAAGATATCATTGTGTAAATGACCTTGTGGGACAATGGACGACCCTTCGGCATAATCCGCTTATTTCCGTGAATTTACTCAGACTTTAAAATGGTCGTAAACAGCAGTGACAACTGCAACTCATGATTAAGGAAAAAAAATCTTATCTTTATATGAATGGACACAAAGGTTTTCATCCTAAAATATAATTGCAGAAATTTTTACTCACCTCCCCCCTCACTTTGCGGGCTTGCGGACGGCGAGCAATGGGTAGTTCGCCGTCCGTCCGTCCGGTAACCGTCAAGACCGAGCCCAAGTTGTCGACGGCGCGTACTGTTCCACGCGCGCCTCAAAGAGATGTCAGCAAATCGTAGGGGCCCAGCAGGGTCGAAGTTTACTGTGGCCACGTGTAGTGTGAAAGCGAAACCCGGGGCCCTGGGACGAAGGCAAAGAAGGAACAGGAGTGGGTTTTTAGTCAGTAAAAGTCTGACACTATCTCGAGCTCCGCCCAAGAGTGGGGTTTGTCATAAGATGATTTACCCCCCAATAAAAATTAAAAAAAAACCCCTCACTTGCTTAGCTTACTTTCAGCAAAAGTAATCCAAGCTCTTCAATATCAGAGGTCTTGCAGTTCAACGAAAGTCTGCCTGTTCCACAAGTAGTTCTTTAAAAATGGTTAGCAGTACATCTTACGAAATGTGAACAAAACTAAACGTCTAAAGTTTTCATAAACGAGAGTGAATCGTCAAATAACTTCTCCCGTTCTGGGTGGAGCGAGAGGGAATGTCAAACTTTGACTGACTAAAATCAATCTATGTTCCTTCACTTCCCCTTGGCGTTCCAGAGCCACGGTTACTCTTTTGAACAATCTCACAGCCCAAATATCGCATCCGTGGAGTTTTACTGCTCGTTCACGACCTTGCCGCTATGAGCGGTAGCTAAGCGCGGCGCGGCGAGTGGTACCTAAGATCATCAGTATTAAAATGTTTAAAAAGAACGCCACGAGACGGTGCCCATAGCGCCGCGCACCTGCGTACTGATGCCGCATGCCGCCCCGCTCGCCGCTAAGACCGAAATCGTGAACAGGCCGTAACTAATGCTTGACAGATAAAGAATGCCGATATCAGTTCCTGGGGCTTCATTATGTGTTAAAAAGTCAAGCGCGCTAACGATAAAGTCGGATAGAGCTATATCGAGTGTCAAATTCAAGGCTAGAGTGAATAGGCTCTTAATAAACTAGTACGCCTCACCATCAACGATTGCTTCACTACTTACCATCAGGTGGGATCGCAGTCAAGCACCAGTTTATATCTGATTTAAAAAAAAAAATGGATCTCGTGATAATTTCATAAATCATAATCATTTATTTGCTAATAATAATAATATGGGTAATTACCAGAGGTCGGAATTAAGTAGTTATTTAAGTACTTATACCGATTTTTCCAGCGAAAGAATAAAGTGGATATGCCTCAAATTCCGAAATTAATTTTAAAGAGCAGATTTTTTTTTATGGCGCCATCAGAATTATAGCATAAAAAATTTCTTCCTGCATTAATGACCAGGAGAAGAAAGTGTATAAATTTGTTAACCTCACCTCAGTTGACGTAGAGATCTTTTTCTGTTTTAAGAAAAATATTAATAAATATTGTATGTTAATTATCTTTGTTTTATTTGTCTTATCTGTCTCTGTGGTTTTCATTATTATTTATTTGTAATATTATTGGCCACACGGTATTTTTCATTAGAAATCCCAGTGAAATCCATATTAATATCAACATTTCGATGCAAGTACATGAATAACTACCTAATTCCGACCTCTGGTAATTTCATAAAGGTGTTAAAAATAAAAACCACAGTCTAACCATATTATAATTATGTATATTATAATAATTTCTACTTTACAGACGGTTCTTGAACGACAACGGCAAATACATCGAGATGCAGAAGATGCAGTTACAAAATAAGAAGTTAGAACTCCAGATGAATGCTTACAAAAATCGTTTACAGGTGAATAACTATATTAATTTAATATATATAAAAAACTGGCTAACCCAGCAAACATTGTTCTACCATTTGCCAGGTGAAAAATTCTTAACGACCTATTCTAAAAGGGGTGACCGGTTGCAAACCAACGTCCCAACCAAGATGACTTTGCTAGTTTCAACCCGTGTAGACAGCAGTTGTAAACCATGGCCTTCTACGCCATTGGTTGGGAGGCGCTTTTTCCCAACCACCGGAACGTGTTGGCGCGTGGTGTACATCCATGTAGCCGCAACACAAACCAAACACATAAACCAAGGTCACTTTGGTTGGAACGCTAGTTTGCAACCGTCTGGTCACCCGTTAACTTGCAAAATGCCAACGAGCAATGAAGAGCAATAAGTTAGGAATAAAACTCAGATTTTTATAAGCACTAAGGGCGGAATTCACCAATAAAACTAATCGCGTTTTAACGTTTGACTCGCGTTTAGCCACTGTCACTAGTGTCATTTGTGAAAATACAACAAGAAAAATACAGACAAGTGACACTAGTGACAGCGGCTAAACGCGATTATGCGAGCCAAACGTTAAACGCAATTAGTTTTATTGGTGAATTCCGCCCTTAGTCAAATTAATAAACGTAAATTTAATAAAATAGGTATTATTTATTTAATTATATATGTCTGTAGCTGGTGCTCAACATGATTTTTAAAAGTTATATATGGCAGACGTAAACAAAATCGTGGGGGGAGTGGGCAGTAAATTGGGTACGCCCATAACTACGCCTATATGCAAAATTTATTTCTAAACTCAATATTCTTTACAATTCCAGGAGTTATCAAAGATCACATACAAGGACGACCTCTCGTCCTACCTGTCGCGCAACAAGCTTTCAGACATCACGGAGTTCAAGCCTCCCCCGGAGCTGGAGAAGCAGATCGCCTCGCTCACCATGGCCAACGGCTTCGCGAACGGCACCAGCATGGGGAACAGCAATGGGAATAATGGAAATACTGAGATGGGTAAGTTTGATGAACCAACGGATTTTTTCTATTGTTACAAAAATAACTTTTGGTACCTACTAAATATAAATATTTAACAAGGTATAGATAGCGACACGAATTTTGAGCGCTCGGCGAAAGAGCGGGGATCGCTTTGCGCATCGTACACATCGGTGAGCCAATCACTGTACAAGGATTGCACTCTCCGCCCCCGCATCTCTTTTCGTACCACTAAAGAGACAAGATATTTCACTTCTGCGTGCTTCTGCGCAAATAGAATTGTAGAAGTCAGCGCTCAAGATCCGTGCCGGTATCTGTACAAGTTTTAAGAAACGTTAGAATACCAGCGCTATATTATTTATCGTTTTAAATAACGCAGTGAATTAGGCGCCTTTTTAGCCTCGCACTGATTATAACTTTTTTATTGTTTTTTTTTTAGTTTATACGTGTGTTTGAGGCACGAATAAACGTTTTTTCTTTCTTTCTTTATTTCATACAAGTGAGGCAATTGACTTAATTTAAAAAAAAAATATATAAAAAAATATAAAAATGTGACTTAATTCACAATAGGCGTTATTATGAATTAAGTCACATTTTTTATGAAAATCAGATTTCAGTAAAACTGGTAGGGCCCTAGTAGGGCAGATGCTCGCTAGGGCCAAGGAATTTACTGAAAAAATTATAATGCAAACAACTGAACAACATGAAGGGCACTGCGTGCCCAGTGCGGGTCGGTGAATGACCCATATTCTTCGAATTTTTGGTTATACGACATGTCGGTTT
Organism: Mythimna vitellina; assembly: GCA_949316375.1. NCBI lineage: Eukaryota > Metazoa > Arthropoda > Insecta > Lepidoptera > Noctuidae > Mythimna > Mythimna vitellina. Next base: position 5,318,237 of record OX438711.1, on the reverse strand, counting down.
CCTCACGATGAACAAAAGCAAATACAGGAACATACCCAATTGTCATTTTAAGTTCTCGGCTGCAAAATGACTTCGGACATGTATTAATAAGTTGTTTAACTCCTTAGTAGTCCTAAGTTGAGCTTTACGAATACTGACAAATGCTTGCACTGACTGGACAGGTCCATCTGTATGGTTCTTTCTTCAAAAGACCATCTCAGACAAATATGCATGGTTCTCATGTGATTTGACCATTACATGTTAATTGTATGGAATTAAAAAAGAGACAGATCTCTGAGTTTGTTTCGGTGTTTCTTCTCAGGGTAGTCAGCTAGGAAACACCGGCCTCATCTACATTAAAATGACGAAAAAAAACATAAATTGACGTGTAAAAGTGTTTTTTAAACTTATTTAAAAAATAAATATCATTTATCATTTATTCCTCCCCGTTTGCAATGACAAGAAAGAAAGAAAAAAACTGTTTATTCGTACCTCACACATACAGTAAAATTAAAAATACAGTAGAATACATTGGAATCAACAGGCTTTGCTCACTTGCATTAAAATATACCTACTTTTTGTCCTCAGGCACAGACGCGTTGTCGAACAACTCGACGGACACATTCAACTCGAGCAACGACAACAACCTGCTGCTATCGACGCCGCCGCCGCAACACAATGGCAAACACAACTTTGGCACTGGGTAAGATATGTTATCACCCTTTTTAGGTGAAAGCTGCGGGTCCAAGCGTGACCTAGATGGCGCTGAATACATTTTTTTTAGTTTATTATGTTTTATGGTTTTTTTTTAGTTGGGAAAATCATCTAATGACATTCCCCGCTTTTGGACTGAGTGGGAGGGCGTGTCAGACTTTCACTGACTAAAAACCCGTTCCTGTTCTTTCGTTGCCTTTCATACCAGGGCCGAGTCTTCCTTACGGAAGCAAATCCTTGGCCCCAGTAGTCTTCGACCCTGTCCTGTCATCTCCTTGAGGCGCGCGTAGAACTTTACGCGCCGTCGACGACTTGGGCTCGGTCTGGACGGTTACCGAACGTTCGGACGGCGAGCTACGCATTGCTCGCCGTCCGCAAGCCCATGTTTTTAATTTGGGAGCATTATTAAGTCAGACAGCTAGTCTTTATATATATATATATATCGTCATAGCCCAAAGAATCGCCTAACTTCAGTGGCAGTGGGCAGGGTACATTACTCGCAGAACAGATGGTCGATGTGGCCGAAATGTACTTGAGTGCTGACTGTGTACCGGAAGACGCAGCGTTAGAAGGCCTCCCACAGGGTAGACCGATGACTTGGTGAATCCCATGTGGAGACACTCTGGGGATGCACATGTCCAGTTGTGGACGTTTTTCGGCTAAAATTATAATGATGATAATACTTCTGTATGTGTGCTTGACCGATTTGGATGTGTGTACACAGGGGCGCCGGCTTTTAGAAAACCCCATGGGTGCTCATGTTCATTTGATGACTCGAAAAAGTGGCGAAGTGTGAGAAGAGAAATGCACACTGATCGCCCGACAAATAAATAAATGTCCTACTTACATACTGCGGAACAACGAAGGTACCACAAACATTCAGACCCAACACAAATATCTGTTTCATCAACAAACATTTGTGTTGGTGTGGGAATCTAAAATTGCGTCTCGACCCACCCTATGCCAAATGGGTCGTCAAGTAATAAAAAAACGCCCATCCTTAAAAGGCGATTACTGATCTGTTTCTTGATGTCTATTTTCATGGGTGCTCGGCACCCACTGTTTATTTCTCATGCGTGCTCGAAGTCCCCACGGAGTCGGCGCCCCTATGTGTATGTATATTTGAGTGGGTTCCTGGATAGTTTGAAAATACAATTGAACCCGGTGGCGCTGCAATTAGGTTCACAATTTTTTTTTCTGACGCTATGCCATCTATCGAGCAGTACTAGAAACACAGCGATTTAGATTGTGTTGTCTGCAAAATAAGAAATTTAATAATATTGTTTTTTTATTTTCCAGCAAACTCCTGGGTGATTTGTCGTCCAACAAGAACCCTTCTGTAGGCACCAAGCTTGAAGGTCTGCTCCTCAACTCTGATTCAGACAGCGGTTAGTATGTCATTATTATCGAGGTGTTGTACCAATCATCATCTTTCTTCTTCCTTGTCCCTTTTTATTTGGGTTCGGCAACACGTTTTTTAGGGTTCTATGCCCAAGGGGCAAACGGGACCCTATTACTAAGACTGACTCCGCTGTCCGTCCGTCAGTCTGTCACCAGGCTGTATCTCGTGAAAATAGTTGAAATTTTCACAGATGATGTATTTCTGTTGCCGCTATAACAACAAATACTAAAAAACAAAATAAAATAAATATTTGGGGGCGCCCATACTTACAACAAACGTGATTTTTTTGCCGTTGTTATAGATAATGGTACGGAACCTTTCGTACGCGAGTCCAACTTGCATTTGGCCGGTTTTTTCTTTCATTCTGTACTGTCACCCGTCATGCCATCACTTACTCCCTTTTCTTTCAATCACTTCTCACACAATCCATCCTACTTTTTTTTGGTCTCCCTCTCCATCCATCCATGTGTAGGTATGCATCCATGTATACTCATCTCTTTTAGTAACACTCATCTTATCCCTCCTCTTCACATGGCCATTACCAAGACTAACAATTCGCTTTTAACTATTAATCACAATCAAGTATTTTTTTTTTTAATTACCACACCAATTATTTTTTTACACTGGCAACATTTCCCAGAACTACTAGACAGTGTTGCCATCTTGGATTAAACATTTCTACTATTTATTGCAGACTTCGACCCGCGCGCGTTCGAGTCGGAGCCGATGTCTCGATTCTCAGCGCCATCACACGATAGCGCGCTCACAACCACGCCGCCGCTTTGTAAGTATTACATCTTAGCGTTTGTCTGTTTGTTACGCTTTCAAGCCCTAACGGATTTAAGTGAAACTTCACGCATGGATCAGACCTGTCCTGAAATAGAACTGTCGCACTCTGCGACGGTTTGTGTGAGGGATCGTATTTTTACTTGAATGAAAGTCCTTGATCTTTGTATTTTTCTTCGTTAATTCAATAAAAGCACATCTTATTACAATAGTTATGTCAGATCTCCCTTCAACTAGACATTTCTTTTTTCTACCTAATTTTTAAACCTATTCTAGAACAACAAAATCCTTACGAGTATATTTTACATGCCAGTTCGTTAACCTAACTCATGCGATCTCCTTTCGATATCAGAGTACATAGGATACCTTTTCACCCGGGCGTGGTGAACCCTTGAGAATTTTTTTTATACTTTTACTTGGGCAAAGCCTTTCAACAGAGCCTATCACAATATGGCAACAACTTGATCCATAGAAATCCCTACGCTGAAAAGAGAGAGACATGAGAACTTAATCCGTTTTATTTTGAGGTGGGACATCATCTAGTAATTCCTCCCACTGTGAGTAGAGCGAGAGGGAATGTCAAACTTTTACTGCCTAAAACACACCCGTATTTCTTCAGTGGCCCTTTGCGTTCCTGGGTCTAGGTCTCCTTCAAACAATCTTGCAATTGCAGCTAAGCTAAACCCCAAATACTGGAGCTCGAATACTTGACCCCGTATAGTCGACCTTTGACAACTAGTGAAACCATGGATATTCGAAAAACTTTAAAATACCAAATCATTAACATCACATTTTTCATTCCAGTGGCGCCCCCACCAAAAGCGTCGAAGCGTCACACACCACAGCAGCCAGCGTTAAACGGCAGCGACCTATTCGGTTCCACCCCCTTCTCCGTCCCCAGCCAGCAGCAACCCGCCCCAATCTCTCACCCCCAGACCCAGCCGTTCGCTGCGTCCACCAAACCGACCCAGAACGGGCCGTACCCTAACGGGATGAACCCAAACGGGCCAAATTATGACATAAGCGACTTCAACCTGCAAACGTCAGTTTTTAACACCACATCATTTACAAATGGCCTCAGTGGATTCGACCCGTTTGACACACAGAAGAGTGGCAACATTTTCGGCAATGGATTCAACTCTACATTCAACGGATTCGGAAATCTCAGTGAGAAACCAGTTGTGGAGCTGGACAGCAATTTCAATGGGTTCCTAGATAAAACAATTTCTGAAATGAAGGTGCGTATCTTGTGATTTTTTAGTCTGTGGTAGAATGGGTGTCCGATTTCGTGAATAAAGATGGCGTTAGTTTTGCCAGTGCTTAAGTTTTAAAATACAGCCATAATGGTTTAGATCTTGAGGTTAGGAGCTAGGAAAAATAATAATAGCAATAAATAGTAAATATTACGTTGATTTTAAATTAGTCTTCACTTGGATATTTTTTACTAGGTAGGACAACTTATTCTCATTGATATTGTAAATACTTACTATAACTGATTTATATAAGGGCGGAATTCACCAATAAAACTAATCGCGTTTTAACGTTTGGCTCGCATAATCGCGTTTAGACGCTGTCACTAGTGTCACTTGTCTGTATTTTTCTTTTGTTGTATTTTTATTAATTTATGCGAGCCAAACGTTAAAACGCGATTAGTTTTATTGGTGAATTCCGCCATAATAGTCTTAACAAAAACACGATGACGAAAAATATTTCAAGTTTTTTTTTATTCGTTTTGACAGCTCGGGGATCGGTAAGTCAAAAGAAATATAATAAAAAACGAGTGTGATCGTCCTGGGCTAAAGTGTTTGTCGAAAATAAATGTATTGTGTTTGTCTTATGTGATGTAATCATATTTGCACAGTGGTCAGCATATAAGCAAAAAAAATATCATAATTTTGTAGGCATTACAATCATTCCTTCCTATACACCAAGTTACCTGAGGTCGGCGCAACATGTTTTATTTATTTACAAGCACTTGTACAACGTTATGGAGGATGTCCAAGGCGTTGTACATTAAAAACTTACAAACTAAAAAAATACATTTAATAACCTAATAACAAATCCATACACATTGAAGAAAAAACAAAAAAAAAACTAACTAACATATAATTTAGAAATAAAAAGAAAATACACATACTTACTTTACCACTAAAATAATATATCCCTCAAAACAAATGAAACAATGTTAACTTATTTTTTTATCCATCTTCTCACAAAACCTTAGACATTCACGACACACATCTATCCATCTCCATGTTGTTCTTCCATTATGTCCTGTCACCCGTCACGTCATCACTGACTGACCCTTTTCTTTCATATCACTCCTCACAGAATCCATCTACATAATTTTTTTATACAGAACCATCTACGCCACTGACTTAGACCTCTACAAGTAGTTACGGGCGTTTGCCTTGAAAAAAAAAAACGAAATAATATGCTGGGCACTCTGTATAATATTTGTGGAAACGGGGGTAAGGCACGAAAAACTGCTAAATGTGTATCTAACCGATCATTATTTTAATTAGCTATCATTATTAAATTGCATTTGTGTATGTTTTACATAATTTTAGACATTTTTGAGGGTATAACTTGGAAATGGAAAACTTAAGGCATTTTGTGAAGTGTCCCTTTTTATTTTTATTTTTTTTCGGTAGTGCAAGCTATAAAAAAATATCTTTCGTTTGGAATGTCATTGAAAAAGTTTTAATATGAATTTCGTAACAAAAAAAAAAAATAACAAAAAAAATATATTATAATGCAAAGTACAGATATCGGCACGGATCTTGAGCGCTGACTTTTACAGTTCTATTTGCGCAGAAGTGAAATATCGGGTCTCTTTAGTGGTATGAAAAAAGACAGAGGGGCGGGGAGTGCAATCCTTGTACAGTGATTGGCTCGCCGATGTGTACGATGCTCAAGATTCATGCCGCTATCTGTACAGTCACAAAAACATGTCTACATGTAACCATAATATTAGCTTAAAAAAACCTAGTTGAACTTTTTTTTTATTACTTTATTTCGTTACTGAACACAAGAATACACTAGCTATAAAACTAAGTAGATTCAGATCGCTACAGCACAAACGTTTAGAAAGACATAGCTGTCTCACGCTTCTGGATAGATTCTGCCACATGAAGTGAGAGCCTCTCACAAATTGGCATGGCTCACTATGACTAAAATCACTTCAGATGAATAATATCAGCCAGAAGCAAGGCTTTTTGCTATTTTATACATCAATTGCACAGAATTGTTAGTCTGAAACAGACATGTTTTTGGAGAAAATGACTATCATATATTTAATCCTGTGACTTATTTTGTCTTATTTTATTTGCAGGACGGATTCAGCCGAGGGATCACCTTTGGAAACGATGATTTTTCAATAGATAATCTCGATCCCCTGAAGAAAAATTAAATAACAACGTTTTTCATAAAATTAAAATCGAATACATAGTTAAAAATTTAGGTAAATGAAACCCTTATTTTAGCTCATACAGCTTAGTATAGACAAATGCAATAAAATTATACATTTTTGGAAGGAATTTGTGTTTGTGGAATAATGAAATATAGTTATAAGTGCTGTTTGAACTAAAATTAACGATTTTAAACACATGTGTTGCCATGTTATTGGTTACAAATATTTTTGATGCGTTCGTGATAATAGTTTAGAAGTATAAAATATTCTGTCATCATTTTTCCTAACTAAGAGCTTATACATGCGTGCAGATGTTGCCAACGGCAGAGGTAACTCATCCGTCGACACGTCGACGGCAGTTGTTAACGCATCGACGGCGGCCGTCGACATTCCAACTTTGAAGATGTCACCAGCGGCAGCCGTCATGTGTCAAATGTCACCACAGGTCGACGGTTGCCGCCGACGCGTTGATGGCTGCCGTCGACACGTTGATGGCGCCGTCGACACGTCGACGGCTGCAGTTACCTCTGCGTTAGCAAAATGCTGCTCGAGTGTATGAACTCTAAATCTAGAATCTCAAAATTATAACCAGTAATATGACGAAACATAGATTTTAATGAAAAAAATCTAAATTTTTTCGGTGATATTTGTAGAGTACGCGCTCAATGTCATTCCAAAAGTGCCTTTATAAAAGTTTTTACAATTTTAATAAAATTATTTAAAAAACAACACATTTCTCCAATAGATTTTTTTGGATTAAAAATGTATTTTGGTAGAGATTATCGACTAAAAATGTTTTAGATAAAAGTAAATTTTTACAAATCGATTATCGAAATTTGAAGATCGCCTCATAAATATTCTGTGATAATTCTTTTCAAGTTGAGGTTCTTCAAATTGTATTAAAAGAAAAATGTCCAAATTCGACTGAATCGAAAATGATTAGAATCGTCTAACAGGGTCTGTATATAAGCTAACCTTTAATGTAAATTAACGTCATTAATATAAGGTTGAAACTGGCAACTTTGCTCACCATAACATAAAAAAAAAATACCAACTGTCAATAGTGTAAATTTTTTCGTATTTTTCAAAGAATCGAGTGTTTTCGCGTCCTATTAGCCAGGGTCGTGTGTTTGCGACTGGGTACTCCACCTCGTTTAGCTTTTCAATCCCCATTGGTGACAGAAGGGCTGACGAGATGGAATATTTGGTCGTAGATGTGCGACTCTGGCGTTATTTCGCCAGGGCGTTTGTCGAATGTAGTCGACATAGACAGCTAAAGGGTTAAAATACCCGATAAATAGTGAAAAAATATTCTCTTTCAAAACGGGTTTTATGTCAAATTAAAAAAAAAAGAACAAAGTTGCCAGTTACAACTCCAAAAATCGTAGTTATACGGATGACATTGCAGCACAGGGGAACATTCCAAGAAAGAACATACCTATTATAAAAATTAACTATTTTTACTCCTGATTATTATAAATAAATAAATAAAAATGTTTTATTTTTAAACGTGTATGATAGTGGTCATAGAACTGTTGTATTGAATATGTGTCATTAGTGTTATTATTTGTTTTAGTATTGTGTACACTAATGTTACTTTAAGGCCAAAAGATATACATAATTGTGTATTTTCAATAATAAATTTATATTTATAATAGTTTTTTTGTTTTATTTTCACACAAATAAAATTATGTTTATTAAAACTCACCCATTTTCTAGATAGACAGAAGTCACTCACACAATTTCTACGAAATTTTTTTCTTGAGGTGGTATCATCAAATTCTTCCCGCTCTGGGTGGAGCGAGATAGTGTCGACTAAAACCCATCTGTATTTTTTTAGTTGTCCTTGACGTTCTAGCAGGCGTAAACAAATGGCTTCTGTTAGCGTTCCCACCAAAAGCTTAGTACAAAATGTATGGAAATGACATTACCAATCTCCGCCGCACTGCGTTCTTTGAACTGTCATCAGAGTAGATACTATAATCTCGCATTTTTAAACGTGAACGTAGAGTTCAACTGTCAATGTCAAGCAAGTGTCATTTAGTGCCGCTTACATCAACCTACCCTGTTTGGAGTTAGAGTTAGTTGGGTTAACTCTAGGGTAGCTACTGGAGTAATAAAAGAACGACCCTGAATTGCAACTCGAAGCATTTTTGAACGGTTGGAGTAACGACTCTTCCCTACTCTGGTTATTTTTGAATGTAGGAAGGAATGTAGGGCTGGTAATGTCATTTCCATACATTTTATATGGAACGCTAACAAAAAAATCATTTGTCGGTGGAACGGTGGAATCTTAAATATCTTCACAAGCACAAGAAATGTTTTTAGAATACGAATAAAGTCACAGCATTTATCTCTTCTAGGCAACGAATTAAAAAAAAAATGACTTCAACCCTATAAATTTGCAGGAGAAACGTTACTTCAACAGGAATCGTTTTTGTCGAATAACTAAATAAAAACAGAAAAAAATGTAAAATAAAAACAACAACAATCATTTAAAAATCTCAACTATAGTTTCTTAAGCCAGAAATTATTTTGATGAAGTACATACAGTTTTTTTTATTTTATTGATATAATATAAACTAATGCTTGACTGCGATCCCACCTGACGGTAAGCAGTTACAACTTAGTTTGTGGTTAGTGAGTCGTCTTATGGTTCGATGAACACAAAAATTACAAACAATAGAATATCAACTCCTGTGGTTAATTATACATGAAATGAGCGGATAAATTTAGTGCCAACCATACCTACGCCAAACTCACAGTTTCATTTCGACCCTGTTGTTCACATGTTTTTTCGCCGTTATATTTTCAGTACGGAAACTTTGTTTTGCCGCCGTTTATATGGCTCCATCATTATTAAAAACTGATGACCGTATCAGCACATGGTCAAAGTGCCATAGATTTATAGGATGGAAAAAGGTGTTTAAACACAGGCCTAATATAATATCAACTAGAACCTAATTAATGTACTAGTAGTGATATTAATCGAGTCTGGTATGCGTAGAAAAAAAAATACATTAGAAAGGGTAAGCCCATACTTTTAAAATCCGAAATTAAAACAACAAATCTCACTGTCAATAAACAATTATTTAGAACATCGTCCTTTTGCACCTCATTTTTCCAATTTGAATTTAAAAACCCAAAAGACTAGTATCCGAATCAGATAATCAATAAAAAAAACTTTGAAACTTGTTGTCGTTTGCGTTTCCTATTTTGCGGATCAAAGATTTTGATGAATTTGTTGGGAAAACAGTTTTTCTTTTAATGAAAATGGTATATTTTATGATCTGAATTTGTGAATTGATGATTTTATCGAAGTATTAGGAGGGAATATCTCAGTATTATTCAACAATGGTTGATCTAAGCGGCGGCTCTGAGGGCCCATTGGAACATGCATTTTCTAACAGTGTTTTTATCGTTCCCGGAATTATTGTCATCAGTTTATCTGGTAAGTCTATTCTGTAATCAATATTCTATTAGTTTACAACCACACAGTAAGAAAAACATAAGTTTCTCTTCTTTGCAAGGTAAATTATAAATAATTTACTTACCATAATTTTCGCGGAATTTGTCGCGTTAATTACTACCTATTTTATTTCGTTTAGAAAGAATGATTTTAGTAAGATATTAATATTTTACAGGTAGTCAATTATAGTTCGGTGTCTAAAGTAATCAGAATATAATTATACAGAGGATTTGTGAGCTGTAAAAACTACTTAGTACAGAGTTAAAAAAAATGTTTATTATATTTTTGAAGTACTTACCTACTGTTCCAATTATAAAACGTGTGCCATAGATTTTTTTTTATTTTTCTGGAAATATTGAATGGTTGATTGTGTGGAGAGAAGTAACAAAATAAGGGGAAAAGTAATTAAGAGGCTCCTACATAAAATAATACTGCAATAAGTATGATTCCTTCATCTCCTAAATGGGTGCTTTCTTATGTTCGTGAATTATTGTGCATGACCCTAACATCATACTGGCCAGAAAATGTGGGCAAAAGGTTGTCTTAGGTGACGAAAAGGAAAGATCATTATAAAATGGTATCAGGGGTCTTAATGTCAAGAGTAAAAAGGTTACTTTTATGTAAGCATGGTCTATTGGCAATCACATTATCGCTTACCATCTGGTGAGAATGATCAAGCTCAAAGGGCCAAATCTCTTCTGGCAAACAGCTTAAAACAAAAAGTTTTACAAACAACTGGTTGAGAGCGTTATGGAAATGTAGGGTAGAAAAAAATTTTTTTTCAACATATTTTTTCATGATATAAGTAGCCTTCTTTCAAAATCCTTTAAATTTTTTTCAAATATTTTTAGTATTATTTTATTCTGTTTGCCTTTTTGCAAAGGTCTCCTCCAACACTTTCCAATCCTCTCTGTACCTGTCTAGTTCAGGTCTTTGCAGCTGTTTTGACCTTATTATATTCCCATCTATCCATATATTGTGTGATAGTTGTGTGAATATTTATTTATATTATCTCCTAAACAGTTTTTCTTTCTGTTTCCTTCTTTGGGTATCATAGTTTAAGTACCTCATTCCATTTGTCTTTTCTTCTAATAAATGACCAGCCTATTTCCACTTACCAACCCGCACTTGGCCTGTGTGGCCCATACCCTCTCTTAGAGAGGATGATGGCATCCTCTCTATGCTATTTCCACTTTAGTGTACTTAATTTTAACATTTAGGTCTAATTTTTCACCATAGTGCCATTTATAATACTCAGATCAAAAGAGTAGAAACAGACAAGAGAGAGAAAATCTGAGTAATAGTTTATTGATAAGTCAATTTCCCTTAAATAGTCGTTACTCATATGATACTGGAAAATTGTAGATTCCATATGATTTTAATAAACCTTAATTAGATTAAAATTTTTTGACATATATCATGAAAAAATTGTTTTGTATATGATAAATCACATCCTAATTCATTAGTTTCCAACCATAACCGTGTCTTATTTAGAACAAATCGCTCATTTGCGACAAGGAAGACATAACTGAAATTATATTATTTATTGAGATGACAGAGAGAGATTTATGACATAAAATATACAAAATATAATTTTACAAATATTATAAATTAAGTTTTACCTAAAATGCATCATATTTTTTGCATAAAAACCTTTAAAAGATAAATATTTTAAATATAAACTTAATTTAAAAATACTGTTATCAAAAAATAATTGTTATGCCATCCTTGTCGCCATTGAGCAAAATAGTTTACAATTAGTTGCAATATTTTACAATCTTATGGTATTTGTAAATCTCAGGTGACATTTACACTTGTCGTAAAAGATTGATATTTGTACTGCACGAAACATCATATTACAATCTTGTGTAAGAGTGATGATCCAATTCTATAATAAATATGTTAAAAGAATTTCCATCTGTCTTTTTCATCTATAAACCAATCAACAGATCTTGATGAAATTTGGCATGCAGATAGACCAAGATTTATGAACTTGATACTTTTTGGCCCATTAGTAGGTTGTCATAGGGCAAATCTGTACAAAGAAATTAATTTACCATAACTGAAGACTTGTATTTAAAAATATCAGCTGCTCCATACATTTTGACGTGTTATGCGAACATAAACGTAGGGAACAGCTGTTATTTTTTCGCTATTTCAGGTTTGGTCCTATAGTAAAAGTTGTTCATAATGAGGAGTACAATGTCCCCTCGAAATTCTTGAAGTAAATTTTTAACACCTTATACAATAACTTGTATTAAGGGTGATGGTACAATAGATGGTATATAGATGGCCCATACATAATTGTTTAAACATTCAATACAATACAGGCAAAATTAGTTTTTGTTAAAGTATCTAACATTAATATAAGGCATTATTAATCTCAAATTGCCCAGACCAAAAATTACAACTCATATTTAAATTAAAAAAAATTGAAAAGTTAAAAACTTTTCAAATCTGGTGGAAGGGGAAACTGTCAAGTAACAGAAAAAGGATGCTCAAACTAAAATACGCCTTCTTCCGCTCCCTCCGCGATAAGTTACGGCATGGCAGACAGAGTACCGGCAGGATCTCATGGTGGAATGTCGACAGCGACTGTCGCAACCCAGTGCTGGGCACGCCATAATTATGGCGGTGAGTCCCCTTTTTGAAGAGTGGCTGGAAAGACGTCACGGCGTCCTCACCTTCCGCATGACGCAGGTCCTCACCGGACATGGTAATTTGGGAGGTTCCTGCACCGGATTCGCACGGAAGAAACGCTCAGATATCACTATTGTGTGATGGAGGTGTACCCCGCTTGGGCGTAGCACCGCCGTGTCCTCGTGAGGGCGATCGGCGTCAACGACGTCTCACGTTCCGAAGCGAGGAGGAATGGCAGGCGTTCGCCTCCTTCTGGGAAGCAATAATGCTAGCAAAGGAGGCGTCCGCACGCCTCTGCCAGCGGGAATCCGACCCCGATTTCTCACATTATCAAGACACTCAGATCCGGAACAATAATTCTGTAGGCCATAAATATATTTTCCGCGCGTTATTTGATGTCCATAATACAATATCCTTTTTTTTTTTAACTATCACACAACGCCGTCTAGCCCCAAGCTAAGCAGAGCTTGTGTTATGGGTACTAGACGACTGATAAACATACTTATATATTTCTAAATACATACATATGTAGATAAATTACGACCAGACACTGAACAAATAATAAATAAGTGCTAATCACACAAACATTTGTCCTGGGTGGGAATCGAACCCACGACCTCCGGCATAGCATAGCCACTGACCACTAGACCAACAGGCCAGTCTATGTGTACTATATATTATTTAAAAAAAAACCAGCCAAGTGCGAGTCGGACTCGCGCACGAAGGCTTCCGTACAGTCCCCGTAGCAAAAAAGGGCAAAAAATCACGATTATTGTATGGGAGCCCCACTTATATTGATTTTATTTGGTTTTTAGTATTTGTTGTTATAGCGGCATCAGAAATACATCATCTGTGAAAATTTCAACTGTCTATCTATCACGGTTCATGAGATACAGCTTGGTGACAGACAGTCAGACGGACAGACAGCGGAGTCTTTGTTATAGGGTCCCGTTTTACCCAAGTACGGAACGCTAACAAAGTCCCCCACCGCGTATTGTCTTGCAAGCGCTAGGCAGCAGCAGAACCGCCTTCGGAACACTGGCGCCGTCGCCGATTTCCTGTATCAAAGTGGGCAGACGATCAAAATAAATAAGACATTTGTAGAGTCGTTTGGCATCTTATGATCACCTTGAAAATAATGGATCATCTTTTATTTTTCCGACAACTCCTTGATATAAAATATCTAAGAACACGAATAATTTTAAAATAAATAACATCTTAATTGCCAATCATCTGTTGTGGACCGTTCACATAAAACGGCGCCGAAAGGTTTAAGTCACGAGTGAATAGGTTACTTTTAGGTAAGCGCGCTCCATCGTCGACCGCGTCGTCGCTTTCCATCAGGCCCCCTAGCCAAGTTACAATCGTATCGTTCGCGCCGAACGCCTCGAGTAGGCTACGCCTCCAATTCCTTTGTTCTGACGTCATCTCAACGCTCAGTCACGTGGTTAGAACAAAGGAATCGGAGGCGTGGCCTACTCGAGGCGTTCGGTGCGAACGATACGATTGTAACTTGGCTAGGGGGGCAGGTGAGATAGCGGTCAAGCGCGAACCTATCAAGAATAAAAAAAAGCAAAGCATTTATTTTGATAGAATTTAAAATGTGTTGACAAGAAAAAATTATAAATATCTGACATTGATACGCTAAGAGAAGAATCTACTAATTACTAAGCCTTTTCCTGAATATGGTTTTTTTTTTTATGTGGGATATCATCCAATGACATCTCGCGCCCTTGTGCGGGGCGGGAGGGCGTGTCAGACTTTTACTGACTAAAACCCACTCCTAATTCCTATGTTGCCTTTCATATCAGGGCCAGGTTTTCCTTTCAGAAGCGAACCCATGACCTCAGTAGGCTTCGTCCCTGCTGGGCTTCTACTGTTCACTGACATCTCCTTGAGGTGCGCGTGGAATAATACGCGCCGTCGACGACTTGGGCTCGGTCCGGATGGTTACCGGACGACCGAAGAGCGAGCTACCCATTGCTCGCCGTCCGTAAGCCCGCGCTTTTGATGGCCGAAAATCGGGATACCGGCGGCTGGGGCGTGAGGGCCGTTACCTCATGCATCCGCGCGCGGCCGCCTGCTTTGCTAGCATTACTGCTTCGCGGAAGGAGGCGACCGCCTGCCACTCCTCCTCGCTTCGGGCCATGACCTGTACCAAGGCCCGGCGCGAGAGATCGTTGGCGCCGTTCGCCCCCACGAGGACAGGGCGGTACTGTGCCCAAGCAGTGCACACCTTTACCGTATGCTCCATCATGTCCTCCGGGCGGTCAACACAGTGGTGACACTCGGGCGATTCTTCCGCACGAATCCGCCTGAATATGGTTGGTAGTCTTTTTTTTGAGGTGGGAAATTAACAAATCACTTCTCCCGCTTTAGCGTGGGGTGAGAGAGATCCTTTTACTGATTAAAACTTTTTCAAATATTCCCGCATCCCAAGCAGGCATTGGCCCTACTGGGCCCCTTTAGTTATGCTGGCAGCTCTTTGAGGCACATGTGTAAAACAACGCGCTGTCGATTCGGTCTTGGTTCTTAACGGACGGCCGGAAGGCGAGCTACCCGTGGCTCGTCGTCCACAAGCCCGCGCCTACGGTTGCTGAAAAGCGCCTTGCGAATCCCGACGCTCAGGACCTCTCCTGAGGCTCCTCTCGTTCCACACCATGGCCGGACGCAAGAGGCCGCTGCTGCCTGTGATCTTACGGACTTTTGACTATCAAAAATATACAAATGATAGCCGGGGGCATAACCTGCTCTTCTAGACATGGCGAAGTCTCAATTTGGTGGATGGTCACCCGATATGACCACCCTCGCGTCTTGAAGATAGTCCCGATCGCCTATATTTCTTAACCACGAGCAGTTGGGACTTCATCATTGTAGTCGAAAGACATCCACTGTTGTACATAGGCCTCTCCCAAGTGTCGCCACAAGGACCGATCCTATGCGTCTCACTTTCATCGGGTTCAGACACAAGGTATTGTGGAAAGCCTTCCATCGTTGCGTATTTTGGTACGTGGTTGCCTCTCCAAACTTAAATGGCAGTGGTCAGAGCACATTGCTCGCAGAACAGGGGATTTACGAATACCATGTCTTGTTAAATTATCAGGCGTGCGAGCGAGAATGAGGGATAAAGATATAATAATCATAATAATAGTTTCCTTGCGTGATCGAATCAGGAATGAGGATATCCGCAGGAGAACCAAGGTTACCGACATAGCACGAAGAATCGCCGAACTTAAGTGGCAGTGGGCAGGGCACATTGCTCGCAGAACGGATGGCCGTTGGGGCTGAAAGGTTCTAGAATGGCGACCACGTACCGAAAGACGTAGCGTTGGAAGGCCTCCTACAAGGTGGACTGATGACCTGGTAACGGTTGCGGGAGTACGATGGATGCGAGACGCACGGGACCGTTCGTTGTGGCGGCACTTGGGGGAGGCCTTTATTTATTTATTTATTTATATATACTTTATTGCATACCAAGTTACAGATTTACAAATAGAATTGTAATACGATATAAAACATACAATTGGCGGCCTTATCGCACTCGGCGATTTCTTCCAGGCAACCCAGAATGGATAGAGATTGCCTGGACACAAAATGGGGTTGCACTTGGTGCAAATATAAAAGTAAACAAAAACTTAATACTAAAATAGATACACATATACATACATACAAAATATAAATATATAAGCAAGAGAAATAAGTGATGAAACGAAGACATGATCACAGTGACAAGTAATGATCCTTAACAAGCCTTTTAAATACAGGCAGTGTTTGCGCACGTTTTATTGCCACAGGCAATGCATTCCATAGACGAGCGGCCTGGACAGTAAAAGACTTATCCAGGAAAGTAGTCGTATGGATTGGCATTTTAAGTTTCAAGTTATCCGATGACCTAAGAACTTTCATGTGGGAGTCGCAAAGAAATTGGAACCGTTCTTTGAGGTAACGAGGGGTAGAAGGAAAAAAGAGCACATTATACAAGAGGGAAAGAATATGAGCATTACGGCGAAGGCGAATCGGCAACTACTTGAGTTTAACACGAAATTCAGAAACATGGTCATATTTACGCAAACCGAATATGAACCTTATACAAAAGTTTTGAAGTCGCTCAAGTTTATCCAGTTGTACTTCAGAGAGGTCAAGATAGCTGGCATCAGCATAATCAAGGATAGGTAGAAGAAGAGATTGTGCAAGCGCAATCTTGGTGGCAGTCGGCAGAAAATTACGTAGTCTTCTCAATGATCCAGCAGATGCAAATAACTTGCGGCTAACTTCTTGTAGTTGGGCAGTCCAAGAGAAATTCTTGTCGATGAATATCCCCAAGTTCTTAACTTTCTCGCTAAAGGGAATTACTGAACTGTCAAAAGAAACTTGGGGAAGAGTCATCCAGTCGATCTTCGAGACCAACCTAGAACTGCCCACCACTATAACCTGCGTCTTTACGGGATTCACCATAAGTCCGTACCTCTTGCTCCAGTCGCATATACGAGCCAGATCAAGGTTAATGGTCAAGATAGCCTCAGACAGTTTTCCAAGAGGTGCCCGTGAATATATTTGAAGGTCATCTGCATAAAGGTGGTAGGAAGAAATTAATTCATTGGAGATTGAGTTAATAAAAACTGCGAAAAGTAATGGTGATAAAACGCCACCCTGTGGAACTCCGGCAGAAGTACTACACCAAGAAGACATGGTCTCTCCGATGCAAATACGTTGCCGTCGACCGAACAGGTAACTATGAAACCAATCAATCACTGGTGGAGATATATTAAGAGAGCATAAAATACCAAGTAAAACATCAAAATCAACCGTATTAAAAGCATTACTAAAATCTAGCAATGCCAAGACCGTCAGATTACTGCTTTCCATGGCTGACCTTATATCGTCCGTAATATTGAGCAGCGCTGTAGTAGTGCTATGACCAGAACGGAAGCCGGACTGAAAGGGGTTGAGGAGATTATTTTTGGAAAGGAAAGTACTTAATTGGTTGTGGATTAAACGTTCTAGGACTTTAGACAGGAATGGTAAGACGGATATTGGACGGTATTCAGAAAAGGATGAAGGATTGGACTTTTTGGGTAGAGGAATTATTTGAGCATCTTTCCATGAACATGGAAAGATACCGCTAGATGCAGAAAGATTTAGAATGTGACAAATGACAGGGAGGATTATGTCCAGTACTGGTAGTAACATTTTACGGCTGATACAGTCACTTCCCACTGCTTTGGAGGTAATTGATAGTATACTCTTCTTAACATCACACGCAGAGAACTGACCAAATACGAATGGAGAATAACTGGGAGTCGGAAGAGATGAAAGATAATCTAATGTATTCAATTTTGTTGTCCTATCAAAATTGGACGAAGCTGTAAAATGATTATTCAACGCATTGATGTCTAAATCTTTAGGAATCGACTCGTGTCCGTTTTTGCCTTTGTCCAGCAGTGGACGTCTTTCGGCTGAAATGATGATGATGATGAAAAATATTCCACAACTATCACACTACGCCGTCTAGTCCCATACTAAGCAGAGCTTGTGTTATGGGTACTAGACAACTGAAAATACTTATATATTTCTAATAACATACATAATATAGATAAGTTAAATAGATAAAGAGGGAGAGGGAGACCAAAGAAAAGATGGATGGATTGTGTAAAGAGTGATATGAAAGAAAAGGAAGTTAGTGATAGTATGACGAGTGACAAGGCAGAATGGAAGAAAAAAACGTGTTGCGCCGACCCCAAATAACACGGGACAAAGGCAGGAAGATGATGATACAGATAAATTACACCCAAACACAGAAAAAATGATCGTGTTCATCACACAAATATTTATCCTGGGTGGGAATCGAACCCACGACCTCCGGCATATTAGTCAGGGCCACTAACGACTAGATCAACAGGCCAGTCAAATACGCCCTATATAGCTCTAACCCTTTAACAATTCAGTTTAGGTCGTCAAATGGGTCGTATTATGAGCTCGTGGGGCAAAAGGTTCTGCAGTAAGGACTAAAGGAAGATAATATGTGAAGTTAAAAATAACAACCATCTTCTTATTTTCTTTAGATCCGGTCCTTGTGAATGGACGCTAAGATCGATGATAATGAAACACTTGTGTAATCAACGCTTATTATAATGAGGTGTAAGACAGAAGCAGTCGAGAGAGCGTTTGGTGAAGCGTTTTAATATATCCGCGGTGTGGAAAGGTTCTGGAGTGACGAACGTGTAACGGAAAACGCGGCATAGGAAGGCCTCCCAAAAGGTGGACTGACATTCGAATCCCGCTTCGGTCACGATGATAACCTTTCTCCACTTGTAATAAAATATAGTATTTGTTACCTTTATCTTTGGACACTAAGACCTGTACCATGACGTTTAAAATAAGATTGTTTCATTCTTATTTCCATTTTGGGTAAGAGATGGCGCTAGACAACCTGTATAGCTCTGTCTCTTACCTACACTGAAATAAGAATGAAACAATCTTACTTTGAACGTCATGGTAACCGCGTAAGACAAAAGCAGTCGAGAGAGCGTTTGGTGAAGCGTTTTAATATATCCGCGGTGTGGAAAGGTTCTGGAGTGACGATCATGTAACGGAAAAGCAGGGTTGGAAGGTCTCCCAAAAGGTGGACTGACATTCGAATTCCGCTTCGGTCGCGATGATAAAGTTTCTCCACTTGTAATAAAATATACTATTCGTTACCATGTCCTAGAACCAAAAATTCAAAGACATTGTGACGTTCACCAACCGGCATTGGGCCCGCGTGGTGGATTACGGCCCTTTCTCTCTCCTAGAGAGGAGGCCTGAGTCCCAGCAGTGGGAACATTAAAAGGCTGATTATGCTTATGCTATTTGTTACCTTTATCGTTCGAGTTTGAATTGCATGTGGCAAAAAAAAAATATACGAGGATTTGAATTTCGCGGGCTGCCCTGAGGCAGCTGGGTTACCTTGATATCAAAAAGCAATCATCATCATCATCTTCCTGCCCTTGTCCCATCTTATTTGGGGTCGGCGCAACACGTTTTTTTTCTTCCATTCTATCCTGTCAACCGTCATACTATCACTAACTTCCTTTTCTTTCATATCACTTCACACAATCCATCCATCTTTTCTTTGGCCTCCCTCTCCCTCTCCACCCATCCACATGTATACTCATAACTCTTTTAGTAACATGTGTTTCATCTCCTCTCTTTACATGACCATACCAAGACAAACGATTCCCCTTCAACTTTTCAGTCACTGGCGCTACTTTCAAACTTCCTCTAATATTCATTTCTCACTTTATCCATTCTCGTCACACCACACATCCATCTCAACATTCTCATCTCCGCTACATGTAATCTTTTTTCATCAAAAAGCAATCAACGAACAAGCCAATTACTACACAAGAAACTTGTACACGACTACTGAATTCAAAATTATCGGTGCCACCTAAGACCCAGCCATATCTCTAACGCTTATCAATCCGCTGTAATCTCACATTCGGCACCGCGTCTTTCCTACAACGTGGAATCCACGTTTCATTATAGATAGTGAACTCAGAAACATATCGTTGAATTTCTTTAATTTAACGTTAAAATTCGCTCAAGATGGACACTCTAGACAAGGGAACACTGGACAAGCTTCAAGAGTTGATCGAAGCGAGTTCGGAACCTGGAAAACCGCCTTCTAGGAAAGTGTTGATGGAATTGCTGGATACAGTGGACTTGGCTGATGATGTGAAGGAAAATCTCAAGGCTATGTTGATAGGAGATGTGCCTAAAGTGTTTGGAAGTTATGCTGGAGGAACGTATTTGGCTATTTTGTTTATTTTGCTGGTTTTCGCGATGATCCGTAAGTTTTTCTTGAGTATTTTTTTACGGTGCTGTGATTATGCGTTCCTTTGAAATGGTGATTGTGATTATCTTGTGAACTTCTATTTTTGACGTTCAGGCTACTTTTAAATGATAAATGATTTTGCAAAATTATATTTAATGTATAAAAATGAATCCCTATTTTCTTCGTCACGTCATCACGCGTGAATGGCTGGACCAATTTCAATAATTCTTTTTTTTTGTGTTTGTTATGGCAGAAGTTTTTATGAAAGAAAAAATTGTTGCAAACAGTTGCTCAGAAATTGAGAAAATTTTAGAGGATCATTAGTCTATTTAAATAAAAATGAATGCCACTTTTCGTTGTAATTTTGTAACTCAAGAACAGGCTCACCTATCCAAACCAAATGTTTAGGCTTTGTTCTGACTATTTAGTAGATGGTTTATGTTAAGTTTGCACAAAATCGGTCGAGCGGTTCTTCATTTATCATACGAAGTTCGCCGAGTCAGCTAGTAGTTTATAAATAACACTTTTAGACGTTAATAAAACTAGATGTGGCCAGGGTTTCCTAGCTGACTACCCTGAGAAGAAACACCGAAACAAACTCAGAGGCCAGTCTCTTTTAAAATCTATACAGTGGACAATGGTCAAATCATATGCGAGCCACATAGATTTGTGTCTGAAATGGTCTTTTGAGGAAAAAACCAGGCAGATTTGTGTGGACCTGTCCAGTCAGATAGTGTCAGTATTCGTGTAGCTCAACTCAGAACTAGTAATATCTTGACTGAAGGAGTAAACCAAAGCGGATTTTGCTGGCCTGCAGGGTCGTTCGAAAAAGTTATCGTGACCCTTGCGACTGAAGGATCGCAGGTGGGTTTTAGTCAGTATAAGTCTGACACGCCCTCACGCTCCGCCCACGGGCGGGAGATGTCATTGGATGATTTTCCGTCTCATAATAAAAAGGTGGAAATGACTCGTTTCAATAGGGAAGCTATTTTAGTGAAAGCGGCGTGTTGATGTTAGATAAAATTTATCTTGATAAGAGGTCAATATATTTTACCTCGAGGGGTTTTCGGCTACATACACGTACAACTGATTGCTATAAATATAATATATTTTGAGTGATAAAAATATGTCGTGGTAACAGGATTTGGCTTCGACGAACACTGAAGTGTCGACCCTTTTTAAGAAGAACATCATAAGATATGTAGTCGTTTGCGTTTTTTCCAGAAATGGGTTAGGACTTTTGAATAGTTTTGAATTATGAAAGAGAAAATACCATTATTCAAAAGTGTGTTAATATCATTCTAAAAAAAACCGGCAAGACCGTGTCGGGCCACGCTCAATGTAGGGGTTCCGTAGTTTCCCGTCCGTCACAATAAGTGTCCCCACTTAAGAGTTAATAAACGAGCAAGAATAAATACCACCAATGCCAACGAGACAATTCGACAATATAATAGCTCATACGCGTCCCGACCCCATCGACTCCAGAAAAATCAAAATTAATATAAGGCTTCCCCATATAGTTTGGCCAAGTCTATCTGTCGTTCTAGTTGACTACGGAACCCTAAAAAGTATAACTTATTATTAATATAACTACTGACCTAATATAATGGTTGCTATTAACATATTTTCGTAAAAACATATTCTTGCAACAAACGTAAATTGTCGCTAACGATGTTGTTCCTGCAAAGACTCGATATAGGTTGCTTATGCTGAGCACCCAAGACCTTACGTCCTGGGTGCGATGCCTAGGGTAGGCAGTGTTATTTGGTTTTTTAGGGTTCCGTACCTCAAAAGGAAAAAAC
Source organism: Mythimna vitellina (assembly GCA_949316375.1). NCBI lineage: Eukaryota > Metazoa > Arthropoda > Insecta > Lepidoptera > Noctuidae > Mythimna > Mythimna vitellina. The sequence continues at coordinate 5,296,217 of OX438711.1, read as the reverse complement.
GGAACCCTTATAGGATCACTTTGTTGTCCGTCCGTCTGTTTGTCTGTCAATCAAGACCTTTTATCTCGGGAACGCGTGGAGATATCGAGTTGAAATGAAAAAAATCAAATTTCTTAGGTAACAAAACAAAAAAGATACGGCCGTTTGTTTAAAAAAACGTATATTTCGACACTCGAGGAAATTAAAATTCATAGGACCCAGAATCCTGAAATTATGCGTGAAGCAAGGCCTTATAGCACTGGTATAGGAATAGATCTGAAAACTGTAAATTTGTTGTTGCGTCACAATAAAAAAAAAAAATTGCGATTCGGAAAAATCTTCGAGACTCCATTCAGGAATGTTTACATAGGTAAGTTTGTACGGAACCCTCAGGGCGCGAGTCCGACTCGCACTTGCCCAGTTTTTCATAAACGTTTTCTTAGCAGTAGCCCTGAGTCCGGGTTTTATGCCCGATTAATAGCAATTAGCCCGACCGCGCTATTAACCAATCATCATCATGTAACAGATGATGATTGGTTAATAACTGGCGAAATTGCACACTATTTTTTATTATTATTGATAAGCTCGCGTTTGACCACTATCTCACCTGACGTTAAGCGATGATGTGACCGACGATGGAGAACGCTTGGCTTCACAAGTATCGTTGACAAATCCAGATCAAATAATATTTTAGATAGCATTAAACTTTGCTTAGTATAAAACAAAGCCCACCACCACCATCGCGGCTCTCTGTCTGTTCGCGATAAACTCAAAAAATACTAAACGTATTTTCATGCGGTTTTCACTAATATACAGAGTGATTCATGATGAAGGATACATGCATACTGTAGTAGAAAAAGATTGAAAATTTCAAAGATTTGTAAACACACGTGCGAAACTGAGGCCGGTCGCTAGTAAAAAAAAAACAATATTCATAAAATAATTGTCCCACTGCAAAGGCAAAAGTCTCCCCCAAATCCTTCCAGACATTCTTCTCCCGCGCTCTATCTCAACCAGACCTCACGGTACGCGTCCAGATCATCCCGCCACATCTTTTTAGGCCTGCCTCGACGACGCTTCGCCCAGCCGTGGCAAAGAAACAGCTAGGAAAAAAATAATAATTGTAGAGTGGTTTTAGGCTTATGAATATTCACATAATAGCTTATCGCGTTCTAATAATAACATTTTATAATGAATCATTATGGTAACGCGTACGGTTTTAATTAAAATAACTTCGAAATCGAATCCATTTGATAAGGAAGCAAGTTCTTATGATTAAAAGTTTAAAATACTCGTATTATTGAATTTATTTCGTCACACATCTGTTGCTAATCAGATTAAATATTCGACGTATGAGAAAAATAAAACGGCAAAGTAAGCAGAGTGATTGAGCTTTTGGAGGTAGGCGGAACAGAGAGTAATAAAGTCCCGCAAACCTCCGTTGAAAAGGGAGGATCTTCCGTCCAGACGGGTGTTATGTCTGGTGGGCAACTGCCCGATAGATGATTTCGGACTGTTCTATATGTTCTAATCGTGCGGAGAACTTTAATTGCACGATGCAGGATTAGTTCTTATGTGACGCCATAGATGTCGCTACATCCTATTGACTGCTGCGCTACATGTCGCAAGTTTGATTCCCGCACGAAACAAATATTTGTAGACCCAGAACACCTAGCTGCAGGTGTTCTGGGTCTGGGTGTCTGTTTGTGAGCGCACCTACGGTACAGGAGTGTTTCCTAGTGTGGGGCAACGATTTTTTATGCTAGCGGAGGAGGCGGCTGCAAGAGTGAGGGAACGTACATCCTTACGTCCCAGCCGCCGCGCCAGAAGACACCCCGGGCGTCGGGAATCGCAGAGCTATATCCGGCCTCCATAGGTGCAGGCTTGTGGACGACTAGCAATGGGTAGGCCGTAGTCCGCTCGTCCTATAAGGACCGAGCCCGAGTTGTCGACGGTAGGGGTCCAGCAGGGCCGATGCCTACCAGGGCCATGAGGAAAAGTATGAAAGGGAACTCGTGGCAACTGAATCCTTCAGTTCAGACGACTCGGATGTACGGCGAGTATCCAGTATCCACCCTTACATTGTTAACACCTCCACGGTCCGAACTAAGCTTTTCGCCTCCTCGTTTATACCTGCGGTCAAACCCAACTATAATTTAGAGGTCTTGAAGGCTAGAGCGACAAGGCTCTTAAAAAATCTAGTGCGTTTTACGATCAACGATTGCATCACTGCTTACCATCAGGTGGGATCGCAGTCATAGCATTAGATTATATCATTACAAAAAAAAACAATTTGTCACATATATATCAATATTGTATCTTAGCTCGTTCATATTATGTTGTTATAACATAGACAGTAATAATATAGTGTTTATCGTTTTATACAACGAGATTATTACGTAAACGCGATAGCATTTATATAGGTTGGATTACGTGTGAGATTGTTATTGATTATAATTTTATAAGTATTAACTTCTGTTTTATTCTTGAGTCTTTGGTCTTTAAATCACTCAACCACTGGGTTAGAAGCACTAGGTACTGCGCATTGGTTGCGCAACCAATTTGGCGGCGCGACCAACTTGGACGTGTGCACTTAAGGCCCGTTTTGATACTGTCTCAGTGTGGTGTCGCTACTCTGGTGTCTGTATGGTGTCTAGTTAGGTAGCTGACGCAATCATTTGCGCCGCCATGGTATCCTGGTGAAATATAGCCCTTACTGTGTGTGTGTTATGTTTAATCTAACTGTTATCAGACAAACTCGATCTTAGGATGAACTAGTTTCGCCTAGGCCGAACCCGCGATATTAGTTCAGTAGCGAGCGCATCGAGTTCGGAATTTTAGGGCACCCCGACACGGACAGGTTAGGTTAGAAGGCTAAGACGGGAGCTCCGCTCCGCTCTGTTACGCTTTAACCTTCGTGGTTTTTTTTTTAAATATACGCATAAATAGGAATCCAGCTGAGCGGGGTTCCGCGCGTGTAAGTATAGTACTGGTTTGGCCTGGGCGAAACTAGTTCCATCTTAAAATCGGGTTTGACTAGTAACAATTATCTATATATAAGGTGTTAAAAACTTAACTTTAAGAATTTCGAGGAGACATTGTACTCCTCATTATGAACAACTTTCACTATGGGACCAAATCTGAAATAGCGAAAAAAAAATCAGCTGCTCCATACATTTTGACGAGTTATGCGAACATAAACGTAGGGAACAGCTGATTTTGTTTTCGCGAGTTCAGGTTTGGTCCCATATTTAAAGTTGTTCATAATGAGAAGTACAATGTCCCCTCGAAATTCTTAAAGTTAATTCTTTAACACCTTATATATAAAAGTGAAATACCACTCACTGATTAATCACGAAATCTCAGAAACTATAACACTTACAAATTTAAAATTTGGCAGGTAGGTTCCTTATAGGGTGTAGACATCCGCTAAGAACGGATTTTACGAAACTACACCCCTAAGGGGATAAAACGAGGTTTGGAAGTTGGTATGGAGAAACTTACTTTCGCGCTGGCAGAAGCTAGTGTAATATATAAAAATCTCGTGTCACAGAGTTTGTCGATTGATCGTACTCCTCCGAAACGTCTTGACCGGTTTTTTAAAATCTTTAATCTGCAATCGGCTGTCTAGCCATAATTAGGACCTGTACCATGACGTTTAACCTTTTGAATGTCTTATGTTACACAGTTCGACATAAGCAATTGTCTTTCTATTGTGTCTCATTATTAGGCATTCAAAGAGTTAAAGTAAGATTGTTTCATTCTTATTTCCAGTGTGGGTAAGAGATGCCGCTAGACAACCTGTATAGCTCTGTCTCTTACCCACACTGAAATAAGAATGAAACAATCTTACTTTGAATGTCATGGTAACCCCGCAGATGTGTTCCACTAATCAACCGATTTTTAATGTTTTTATTTTATAAGTCTGAGAGGGAGAGGGAGACCAAAGAAAAGATGGATGAATTGTGTGAAGAGCGATATGAAAGAAAAGGAAGTTAGTGATATCATGACGAGTGACAGGGCAGAATGGAAGAAAAAAAACGTGTTGCGCCGACCCCAAATAACACGGGACAAGGGCAGGAAGATGATGATGATTTTATAAGTCTGAGAATAGGTCGTAGGCTGCTGTTTTTCTTTGTTTTGTGTGTTGTATGTGTGTGTATGTGTTGTATTATAGTAGAACAATGTTTACCAAATCTTTTTTCCGACAGAATCTTTTTCGGCACTTTCAGAAAAGGCCTAAAATGCCTGTCCTTTAAAAAGTTATTTAAAAATATTCGCAGTGGAAAAATTAATATAGGTGTTTAGTGTTTATCAATTCGTTATCACTGTTTACTACGACCTGGTTAATTTGTTGTAACCGATAACCTTAAACAGATAGCGTTTAATATCAGTAAAAGTGGTCTTGTTTTTAATCCGTTTCTAGTCTTTAAAATACCCTCTAGTTTTGTACTAAAATCTTGCACCGCGCGGGCAGAACACCGCCGTGTCCTCGTGGAGGCAATGGGACGAGGCGACCTCTCGCGTCCCGCCTGGTCCAGGACATAATATAATATTCCACAACTATCACACACCGCCGTCTTGTCTCAAGCTAAGCTGAGCTTGTGTTATGAGTACTAGACAACTGATAAACACACTAATATATTTCTAAATACATACATATTATAAATAAATTACACCCAGACACGGAACAAATGATCGTGCTCTTCACACAAACATTTGTCCTGGGTGGAAATCGAAACCACGACCTCTGGCGTAGCAGTCAGGGCCACTAACTACTACACCAACAGGCCAGTCAAATGTTCAGTCATGGTACGGAGCGAGAGAGAATGGGAAGCATGTCACCTCCTGCCAAATAATGCGGTAATATGAGCGACGGAGGTGACAATCCTCACGCCCCGGCTCCTGCAGGAGGCTCCCAGGGCATCAAGTAACTTGGGCTTAGGGTTATTATGCTCGCAGAACAGATGGTCGATGGGGCCGAAAGATTCTGGATCGGCATCCAGGTACCGAAAGACGCAGCATTAGAAGTCCTCCCATAAGGTGGGCACACGCCGAAGACCTGGTGAGGGTCGCCGGAATCCAATAGACGCAAGACGCACAGGACTGGTCATTGTGGTGACACTTGGGAGAGGCCTATGTCCAGCAGTGAACGTCTTTTGACTCAAATGATGATATGATGAAATACATTTAATCGGAGATTCAAGATAGCATTTATTTTAAATAAATCATTTACTTTTGAATTGTCAAGAAAAATAATACTAATTGCATATTCCTAAGCGTAGATCTCTATGGAAAAAAAAGTGCAAAAAAACTCCATAGACACTGTTTTAAATCATGTTATATAGTACTAATATCTCGGTTACATATTTTTTATGTTGCTTTGACAAGACAAAAAATCAATTCAAAATATAGAAAGAGATGACCAGTCTCAACGGACAGCGTCCAGATATCTGGGGCTCACAGACATAGCGCGTATATTAGCAGCACTCAACTCAAACATTTTGAAGGGAACCGAATGATCCAACACACGCACCACCATCAGTGAGACATTTGAGTGAACATGACAAACTCAAGTCCTGGGCATTAGCAAACTTGGGTTTAGGGTTATCATGTAACAAATATGTGTAGAAAAATAAATAAACGAGAATAAATAAGAGCAGTGGTGGCCGAGTGGTAACGGCCCCGACTTACGAGTTGTAGGTTGCGGGTTCAAACCCAGCCAGGCGCATTACTTTGTGTAATTTATTTCATCACCACTACTCTCAAAACGGTGAAGGAAAACATCGTGAGGAAACCGGCATGTCCTAGAACAAAAGATTCGAAGACATGTGACATCCACCAATCCGCACTGGGCCCGCGTGGTGGATTACGGCCCCTCTCCTAGAGAGGAGGCCTGAGTCCCAGCAGTGGGAACATTATAAGGTCGACTATGTACTATGATGTACTATGTAAATATGTGTAGAAAAATAAATAAACGAAATTGGAATAGCGAAATCAGTAGAGCAATCTAATACACCCACTTCATTCTTGAACCAGTTTCGAAATTCAGATAGGTACTACATTTATCAATGTTCAGATAAATAATTTTCCAATTATATGAGCACACGTAATATGAACGGCGATAAGTCTTTGTCTTCACATATTTACAATATATATGTCAGTTTATCATAAGGTGCGAAACGAGCTGGTGAGTCCACTATGTTTTGTTAGGCTTATTTACTTTTATGAAATATGAGTTTTGAGTCCCTGTTTTTGAAATGGGCATCGGTCTGGTGTTGTATGGTATGCTGGTATATGTATATTTATTTATTCAAACTTCATGCGTCATATATAAAGACAGATTTTATGCCTTAGGCATTTTCTATCAGTCAAACACACAACACATTCATTGTGCGTACAGCTAAGGAGTGGAATTCCTTGCCGTTATCTGTGTTTCCTGATGGCTACAACCCGGGAATCTTAAAGACAAGAGTGAATAGGTTACTTCTAGGTAAGCGCGTTCCATTGTCGACCGCATCGTCGCTTTCCATCAGTGTAACCTATCAAGTAAAAAAAAAACCAAGCATGGTGGAGAAATACCAGGGCAAATGCATAAAAAAACATTAATAAAATATGGCTACCAAAAATAATGAAAAACAAAAAAATGGGTACAGACCCGGCAAACGTTGTCTTACAAAGAGTTAAAGGCGGGTGGGGGTAGGAGTGTAAGAAATAGAACCTATTCTCAGACCTACCAAACAATCACAAAAAAAAAACATGAAAATCGGTCAAGCCCTTTCGGAGAAGTTCTATAACAAACACTTGTGTCATATAAATTATCAAAGAAATATCGCGATTAAAAATTGGGGGTGGGGGTAGGAGAGTAAAAAATACTTTGCAAACTATTTTCAGACATACCAAATATACACAAAAAAAATCATAATAAAAATCGGTTAAATTTTTTTCGGAGTAGTTCAATAACAAACACAGTGACACGAGAATTTTGTTTATTAGAAATTTCATTTTGATATTAAAACAAGAATATGTAACTCACAGTTCTCTTGTTCAATTTGACAATAGTATCTGTTGAAAATAAAACAATAATAACTTGTTCAATAATACTGTAACCATAACTTTTTTATCTTTATCGTTGTAGATAACGCCACCTTGTTATATAAACACAATAACAAATAACATTTGTTCCAGAACATAATATTCAAGTTATGTAAAATATCCTAACTTGGTTCAATACAGGACTTACGAAGATGTCATTATCTCCATCTCCAACATCACATTAAAATATCTATATCTATATATATCAAAGGGGAAACTGACTGACTGACATCAACGCACAGCCGAAACTACTGGGATTAGAAGAGTGAAATTTTGCACAAGGCCACCTTTTATGACGTAGGTGAGCACTAAGAAAGGATTTTCCAAAATTCACTCCCTATAGGGATGAAGCGGGAGTCCAAAGTTTGTACGGAGAAACCTACATTGACGCGAGCGAAGCTGCGGGCAGAAGCTAGTATGTATATAAAAGTAGAAACTGACTGACTGACATATCAAAGCACAGCCGAAACCACTGGGACTAGGAGCGTGAAATTTTGCACAAGGTTGCTTTTTATGACGTAGGCGAGCACTAAAAGAGGATTTTCCAAAATTCGACCCCAAAAGGATAAAACGGGGGTCCAAAGTTTAGTATGGAAAAACTTACTATCACGCGGGCGAAGCCGCTGCGAAAGCTAGTAATATTATAAAAGAGAAAGTTTGTAAATGTTTTTGTATGTTGGTTACTCCTTTATGTTCAAACGTCTGAACGATTTTGGAGGAAATTTGGCACACGGATAGACCATGTCTTGGAATAGGACATGGGATACTTTTTATCCCAAGAGTATGTTCCCTTGTGACAATTTTCTACTACTTTTTCACGCCGGCGAAACCTCTGGTAGGAGCTAGTCATCATGTTATAAAATTACATCTTTATGCACTGTAGTGTATATTTTGACGTTAGCTGTCAAAATTACGTTCATTGTTTCTGGCCAAGTATTTCCTTTTTTGTTTTTGGTTTGGATACTAAGTCCTTTAAGCCATATCTTCGTACGGAGTAATTACTTTGAGTACCGTTATAATGGGGATGATACACATTCAAATGTTTTTGCAGTATTTGGCAGCAAATATATAAGAGTTGGCTTTCTTAGCAAACTTCGCTGAGGTAGACAATACTATTCTTCCATTTTGCAAAGGTCGCGCTTGTTTCAATTATATTGTCCAGTTGCGTAGACACTTGAGATACAAAACTACACCAACTTTACATCACAAAATCAATTTGCGAATAATCAAAACAGTCACTGTACAGATACCGGCACGAATCTTGAGCGCTCGGAGAAAGGGATCGCTTTGCGCATCGTACACACCGGCGAGCCAATCACTGTACAAGGATTGCACTCCCGCCCCGCATCTCTTTTCATACCACTAAAGAGACCCGATATTTTACTTCTGCGTGCTTCTGCGCAAGTAGAACTGTAGAAGTCAGCGCTCAAGATCCGTGCCGGTATCTGTACTTCACTCGAAAAAAACCTACCAACATAAAATCCAAATATTATTCCAAAAAATGTGATATTACTTCGAAAAGTGGTCCATGTTATGGCCAGTCCTCTTTCTAATTTATTTTTCACTTTAAAAATTTACATCCAAAATTCTATGCCTAACTCTTTTCGGATAAGAGCCGTGATGTCTATTCTTGTACCTGTTCGCCTCTTCTCTCTCTTTTATTGCACCTACCACTATTTACATCACCCTAAGGTTGACTGGTAGAAAATGCCTAAGGCATTAAGTCCGCCGCTGTACGTTTGTGCATAAAGTATTAAATAAATAAATGTCCTAAATAGTTTTTATATCGCATGGGATGCGAGTGGGCGATATACGATATACGATAATAATATTGAATGTAGGTTGCTTGCAAAATAGTAGCAATATATAATCCAAACATACGGGTACGAAATTATGCGAGGCCGTTGTGGAATCAATAGAAAATAGAGTTGCGATCGTATTTCGTTCACTCTGTCATGTAAATTAAAATGATACAAAACAGTGCTTGACTGCGATTCCACCAGATGGTAAGCAGAGATGCAATCATTGATGGTCAGGCGCACTAGTTTATTAAAAGCCTATTCACTAGCCTTGAAGACACTTAAATTATAGATGGACGGAAAGACCGCAGGCAAATTGTTACAGTCCTTCGATGTACGCGGTATAAACGACGAAGCGAAACGCTTAATCCGGACCGATGAAGTTTCAATATTATTATCTACCCAAATACAAGTTCTTGATTTTGACATAAAAGTTAATTGAAAATTTTAAGCCTAACTACGATATTTATATTATTTTGCGAGGCGTATAAGCAATTGCGTTAAAAAGAATATGGATCCATATTTACCGAAATATTTTCATTTGAGACCTCGAAAACCTATTCAAACATCTTCAAAAAAGACTTAAACACTTTTGCTCATCCAGAATCAAACGCTAAACTAACTCTAGTTATCACTTATCACACCAGACCAGACCGATGCGCCAACTTTCTCAAAATAAATTAGATTCAGTACAGTATTTTTGGATGACATTATGAGAGCGACACTCGGCGGCGCCACCCGTCGCAATGCATCTAAAACAAATACAATCAGTAACTAAATAATCTCCACAATTCCTTCCCCAAGAAAATGGCGGACCAAGAAGAACAGGACCCTGGTTTAGACAGGCTTTCACTTAGCAAAGTCATCGGCGAAAAACTGACAGAATCCATTCAGAATATGGACTTGCTAAACACGCTGCAGAAAATGGTTGCTACCGAACCTGGTGATGAAGAATCATTCAATATCAGAGATAAGTTAAAAGGAGTTTTAGCACAGTTTAAAGATATGAGTCCAGAAGATAAAGCCAAGTTTGCTGCGAAAATTAAAGAGGGCCTAGCAAGCAAGTTGAGTACGAGGCTTAAAGACAATGCAATGTTGGCAGGAGTAGAGGATGCTATACGAAGTGCAGTGATGACGAAGCTGTACATGGTGGCAGCTGTGGTGTTACTCATCTTGTTTTTGTTAGGTATGTGTACAGTTTTGAAGATCGTGGGGGATATGTCTCGATGTGTTTTTGTGTCATGTCTTAGAGAAAATTTTAGCCGATCGGGCAGGTTCGTGGAAAGGTTGATTGCTCTAGGTACGTCTGATGAATTTAAACAGGTATTGTTAATAGTTAAATTAAAAATTATTATTGGTGTATTGGTGGAAATGTCGTAAAGTTAATTATAAGATCAATGACCTAACAAGTTCTGTAGATCTATGGGGTATTTCAGACGTACATATAAGTATTTAGATTTTACATCTTGGTTGGCATACAGTTATCTCATAAAATTACATGCAATTCTCTATTTGAAAATAAATAATCTACACAACTTTCAGGATTCTAGGTCAATGGGAAGTACCCTATGAATTTTGAGTATCGAAATACACGTTTTTTGCGACATATACGACCGTATCTTTTTTTTTTTTCGGTAACTTAGAAATTTGATTTTTTCACAGCTTCAAGGGACCGCAGACTTGAGTATATGGTTTTAAATCGAGATAAAGGGTCTTGAAAGACAGACAGACAGACGGACTGACAACAAAGTGATCATTATAAATGGCGTAAGAAATTGAAGGATACATTTGCCCATCAGTGGTACAGTACACCTAACTTTGTAATATGATAAATAAAGAGATTACCTAATATTTTAGTAAATTATTTACAAAGGAGCACCGGTTTATCGTAATCTAAATAGATCCGTATCTTATTATTGTATTTCGATACTGATTTCAAAATGAAGTGTACCGTGTAAAAAACAAATATCTATTAATTTTAATCTAGAATTGTTTGATAATTGTGGAGAATTTTAAGCAATTGGAATATATTTTTCATAATATTCCGATTTTTTTACGGAATTAGCAATTTTTTCCTTTTTTTAAGAGGGTTATCATCAAAATAATATCCCTTCCCGCACTGGGCGAAGAGAAGATTCAGACTATTTACTGGCTGAAAGCCACCCGTGTTCTTTTTGTTGCCTTTTGTGTTCCAGGGAAACCGTCACTGTTTCAAACAATCTTGCAGCCACAGAATATTTTTTTGAAGCAGTTTTTTTTTTAATTATTGGTAGACTCGTTCTTAATCACTATCTCACCTGATGGTAAGCGACGATGTGGCCGATGATAGAGCACGCTTGCCTAGAAGTAACCTATTCACTCTTGACTTAAAGACTCCTAAGTTATAGCTATCAGGAAACACAGACTCCGGCAGGGAATTCCACTGCTTAGCTGTACGCACAATGAATGTGTTCCCAAAACGTTTTATTCCTTGCGTAGTTATCGAAATCGTCGTATTGACTTTTTTATCGGCACAAACTAGGTAATGTATAGGTATGAGTAATAATAATAATAATGTTTATTTAGTAAAACTTAGAAACAAGTTACAAAAAATTTTAATAGGCTAATTTAGGTCAGCATAATATGCAGAGGCGAAAAGGAAGTTAGTGATAGCATGACGAGTAACAGGGCAGAGTGGAAGAAAAAAACGTGTTGCGCCGACCCCAAATAACACGGGATAAGGGCAGGATGATGATGATGATAATATGCAGAGGCGGCGCAAAGCGTAGGCGACGTGTGCCACCGCCTACGGCCTCGCGGTCTGGGGGCCTCACACCTGACTTGAAACTATAGTACTTAAAAGCCTTGTCTCTAGTCATTCTCTATTACAGCCTGAGTATTCTTGGTTTTTAATCATTTTTGCGTGAGACAACAAAGGTACTGGTACTTAGTGTAGGAACGGTAATCTCTCCACGCTGCGTCTTCCGGTACGCGGTCGTCACTCCAGGTCCTTTCGGCCCCAACGGCCATCTGTTCTGCGAGCAATGTGCCTCTGCCCATTGCCAATTAAGCAGCGTTGGAAAGCCACCTACAAGGCGGACCAATGATGACAGTGAGGGTTGCAGGAAGCCCGCAACCCTCACCAATGTGTATACTCAGGACCGTTCATTTTGGCGATACTTGGGGAGGCCTATACCCAACAGTGGACGTTTTAAGTTTACGTCAGGCTCGCACTGTTCGATTGTGATATTTTTTAAAAATTCGTCTTACGCCACCAGAAGGCCTCGCAAAATGTACCTTGCCCACATCAGATTTAGTTCTTACCCCGCCACTGAGCATATGTGGTGTAGTCATCTGTAGCCGAACTAGGCAGATCCTATATTTCGACTATCAGAGCCATACCCCTATGAGTATTATACACTAGCTTTTGCCCTTACTTCGTTCGTGTAGAAGTCGAAAATGGTTTTATTAGGTTTCTTGAGATACGAAAATATGAAATATTATTTATTATCTTCGTCGTGTGTGATAGATAGTCTATTGAATTGTATGGCGAGCGATATTGTATCTTAAGATAAAATATTATATTATCTTAGCCGTGTGCAGCGCCCCTTAGTGAACTCCACTGCGGGTGAGTGGGTGACGTAGACGTAACCTACGACAAACTTATTATTTTCGGTTGGTACAATAATCGGGTCTAGGGATCGAACCGCAAAATCAAGTTTGTTTTTTATTGTATATACTTTTTCGGGATAAAAAGTACCCAGTGTGGTGCCCAGGATATTAAAGAATAATTATACCTACCAAGTTTCATCGTAATCGAACTGTTAGTTTACAAAAATTTAATCACATTTTTGGGTTCGGTGTCGGTCTATTAACATCCCATGCCATTTATTTTTTTTATTTTTTCTATGTACAGAATTTTCACTTCTACAGATTTATTACAAGTATACATTATAATTGCCTGTAACATTTAATTTAATTACCCGACTGCAAGAAGGGTTATGTTTTTCGCGCGTATCTTGTATGTATGTATGAACGTATGTATGTAATATTCTGTATTACCTCATATCTTCCAAACCGCTGAACGGATTTACATAATTAAGATATCGTTAGATTCGTCGTGATAACCCAAGTGTTCTTAGAAAGGTGACGTTAAAAATCAATCCAACATAACGACTGTGAGATGTCATAATTTAAGGTAAAAAAAATGTTTTTGTTACTGCGATATTGGTATGAAAGTAAAGGTATGAGGATTCCAAAATGGTATATCATGTCCATATTAAAAATAAATACAATAGGAAATATGTTATTTATTATCTACTTACTGTTACTCGCGACATCGTTACTCCTCGTTTTTATGTCTCCCTGGGAATTAAGTCCCGTTGCCGCGGGAAATTTAAAAGTAGCACAAGTTACTCCTTGTAACATCGACGACGAATTTTGGACGACGTGCAATGTGTAGCTCGCAGTCCGCAAGCCCGCGCCAACGGTGGCCTGAAATCGGGATCGGAATCCCGGTGGCGGTTGGGGCGTGAGTTGCCTCACGCGATTGGCGACACCCGGGCGTCGCTTCCGCACGAATCCGGTGCAGGAACTTCCCGAACTTACCGTGTTCGGTGAGAACCTGCGTCATGCGGAAGGTGAACATAGTTTTTAGTCAGTAAAAGTCAGACACTATCTCCCGTTCCGCCCGAGTGCGGGAAAGTCATTGGATGATTTTCCCACCGAAAAAAAAGACCAATACATTCTGTACTTATTGTACCGTTTGGCGGGAACGCTAACACAAAACTCATTTCTTAAGATATTTGAATTTCTTGACTTTTAAATGAAAGATTTGGTTTTGGCAATAACACTGCCATTTTACTGTTTTTTGTTTTTGTTATTAATATAGATAACATGATTGAAAAGCGTGTCCATAGAGTTTGTTGCACATTCTTCTCCATAGAGATCTACGCTTTGGAATGTGCAATTAGCAAATTTTTGTTACTGACGTCTTGACATTTTAAAAGTGCCTGTAAATGGTATATTTATAATAAATGCTTTGATTTTTATTCCTATCAGTTTCAAATAATTGTAAATTATATTAAATACCACCAGATAAATCATGTACTCCCAGTCTTAGCAGAACTATCTCCTCCAATACTTTTTACTAATTGTATACTTTTCTCATTATTCCAGTATTCTTCGGCTACAAACTCTACAAATCGATAAAAGAAAAAGAAATCAAACGCGAGGAAAAGAAAAAGGCGAAGCAAATGAAGAAAAAGAAATGATGTGACAACCCGGCGACAAATTGTGTGAGGCTTAATGGCGTTGTGTGTGGAAAATTATGTAAATATTATTATTTGTAACGAGTTTTAACTGCATCAGAAAAGTTCTTCAAAAAAAAAAACTTGTTTTCTCAAACTCGGTCCAGTAGCATAGACTAAGAAAATTATACTTACCTAAAAATGTCAACCATAGAGTGCTAGAAGGAACTTTTGGCGCGTAAACTAAATTTGAATTAACGGCGCCATCTTGGTTCTTTTTTAATACAAGTTCTCAAGACTATTTCACAGATTTTTATCAATTTTTGAAACGTATAGAATGGTCTGCGCTTTCCTAATCAGGGTGATAAATGTAAAATGTGAGACAGACAAAAATGTGTGGCCATTTGCTGTCTTGTTCTAGAATTGTGATTGGTCAATATAAAATGCATAAAATTGGTAATAATATAAATATTGAGGCAACTATATAACCGTCTAAAACATTTGAATCAAAAAGTCACTGTCCAAAATCGCAAATAGAAAGATTTTTTGTTTTAATTCGATCAATAATAAGAAAGGCAGAAACCTTTCAAATCTAGTGGAAGGGGAAACTGTCAAGTAACAAAACAAGGATGCACATACTGAAATGTGACGTCAACGCCATTAGAACGGCAAGCTGGTGACTACTATTGAAAAATAAGAACATTGTAGTATTGAACGCATATTTGCTTTGTCTCTTTCTAAAGAATAGTTTATTTTGTGACGGTAATGTGGGTTTCATAAAATGACGTTCACCAGGTGGCAGCACTGAGTCGTCAGATCCAGACACCTGTCAAAACGCAATGACATTAGTTAAATTGACGTCAACGCCATGATACGTTTTTAAAAGTAGAAGACCTCTCAGCTAAGTGGCGCCAACTGGTGGTGTGAATTTTCCCGAAAACCCGGAATAGACCATCTCATAAGTTTATGATCAATAACATTCCCTGATTATCTCAAAAACGTCAAAAGTTCTCGGTAGCTTTGTTTTATAAATGTGTAGATTATTTCCGCTGTGCGTAGCCCATATTACTTTTTAGATAGATAAATATATTGTTATTTCGAATTAAATAACTATACATTTTAAATGTAGATATCCTGTTTGTGACATTATCAGTGATCGGAGTAGGTAGATTGATTTTTGGTACTTGTATCATGAATGCACACAGAAAGAATAACATGGATTAGTCATTTTTCCTGGAAGTAATTCCGGAATTTCCGGATTCAATTAAATATTGTTAATGTTGGTAGTGATAATTTTATTACTCAAAACAAAATTTAAAGGAAGGAATCAAAATTAAATTAATTTATTATTTATCGTAACGTATACGTTCCCTCACCAAAAAATTCATAAGACTGGACAGAGGCGGCCTGCAACTGGTGACGGGGACCATCACCGGACACTGCACGCTGAATAAGCACCTCCACACAACAGGCATCACAGACAGTCCCCTGTGCAGAGCATGTTTGAAGGGGGAGGAGACAATTGCACAAGTGCTCCTAGACTGCACAGGCGTAACTGAAATACGTACACGAACCTTAGGATCCCTGAACTCCCTTATTGATGCCCTGAAAAACCTAAGAGGCCTAATCTGTTTTTGGAGAGAGGTGGGTTGGTTGGAATGAGCACACCTAAGGTTATGGTCGCCATGGCCCACGTACAATGGTCCACATAGGACTAAGTGCGGAAACCATACATAAATAGATAGATAGAATATACATGTTTCGGATCAATGACCCCAATACAATCTACCTACTCCGATCACTAGACATTATATTTAATACCTCTAGAATTCTTCCAATAAGATTGTGCAATTGATTTTTACATATAAATACAACCCATTGTACTTTTTAATTTAGAGATCTTTTTACTAAAATAGATATTCTCAATTATTTATCTATTAACCGCCTACGTCGGATATATCCGACAAACGCGTTTATTCCGCCAGGGTCGCACATCCACGACTAAACACTCCATCTCGTCAGCTCTTCTGTCACCTATGGGCATTGAAGAGCTAAACGAGATGGAGTACCCAGTCGCAAACATACCACCCTGGTGAATGGGACACGAAAACATTCGTCGGACCAATGCGACGCAAGCGGTTAAAAATGGCCCGGTTTTAAGGGGTTAAAATACAAGTTTTGGAATATATTATTCGCTTCATAGTTTTCTTTAGCAAAATGATAAATATAATTAAATAATACAGGGTTACTTTTAAAACACCAACAACCTTGCAGGACTATATTACTTACATCATAAACAACAACTTTTGTTCTATGACTTTTTACAAAACATGATACATTTAACAAAAACAAACCTTCAAGATTTCATTGTTCTATCTAACACATTTCAACTCTGTATTTTGCTGTACCTACCTACGCCCCCCAAGCACTCCCCGCTCCCCTCCGCTATTGTACTATCGCTTGCTTCGCATAGACTTCGTAACATTTAGAACGGTCTATTTAAATATTCTTATTTTTGTATGAAAATCTGAGGAACCAATATATGATAAATTTTGAAAAGTTATAGAACAAAAATTGTTGTTTATGATGTTCTCAACATAGTGCTGACAGGTTGCCGGTGTTTTACAAATAACCCTGTATATGTGATTTTGTTTTTTAAGCAATGGGGTAAAATGTGAATTAAAATGATTGTAATAAAAATACGTAATTTTCCGAACACAACCCTAAATGACTGATTAAAAAATATTTAAGATTTAACTTTTTTATTTATTCCTGTTGTATGTATTGATGAATTAAAGAATATTGTAAAGTCATTGAAATATTGTTTGCTGGTAACCCTTGTTTTCGAACGCACAAATTGTTAGAATTCATCTGTTAAGATTGGCCAAAAAGCATTGCTCAAAAGAAAATAAGAATTATAATTTTGAAAAACTATGGGTTGAAAGCAAAAATATTTTTCTTTGAAGTTTAATATTGCATGTTGAAATAGATCACAAAAAATAGCTTATTTTACATACCTACATGCATATTGTGTGTATATATAAGGTGTTAAAAAATTAACTTTAAGAATTTCGAGGGGACATTGTACTCCTCATTATGAACAACTTTTACTACGGGACCAAACCTGAAATAGCAAAAAAAAATGCTGATTTCAGCATTTTGACGAGTTATGCGAACATAAACGTAGGGAACCGCTGATCTTTTTTTCGCTATTTCAGGTTTGGTCCCGTAGTAAAAGTTGTTCATAATGAGGAGTACAATGTCCCCTCGAAATTCTTAAAGTTAATTTTTTAACACCTTATATAGTATATCCCTGCTTAGCCTGTTAGGGCATGTACACGTGATGTTATTTCATTTTAATTTAAAGGTCCTATCAATAATCTAAATCAACATGCAATGTAAAAAACAAATTATAATAATGAAAAATCAAAATGTTTCCAATTTATACTAATCTATTTATTATGTCAACACAAACATTCCATAACAGTGAAATTCCTATTAATTGTGTTATTACTTCTTTATCTTTGTTAGTGATTTGTTTATTTTATTTTATTTTTCTGAGGTCAGCTGATTTTCTGTTGATAATACAATTATTTTTACATGACTGTGTTATGTTTTATTTTATCATCATAATGGTAGGTACCTAGACCTACTTTCATTTTGAGACACTGGTATGTTGGACGAGAATATACCGCGCTGCTTCCCGAACGCTGCCCGGCAGAGTCGAATTCGACGATTGACCTCTTTCTCGAGCTTAGAGTCAAAAAAAGTCAAAAGCATTTATTTCAAATAGACTATTTACAGGCAATTTTGAATAGTCAAGTGTAGGTCAGTCTAAAAACAAAAAAAGTGAAGCTGAATTGCACGTTCCAAAGCTTAGATCTCTATGGAGAAGAACGTGCAAGAAATTCCATGGACAATCTTGGTTACATATTTCTTGTTGCTTCTATTATGTGAGCACGATGTAGATAAGTAATATAAACTAAAACTAATTAAAAGATAGAAATTGAATTAAGCCACTGGCAGCTAAGAGATGACCAGTCTCAACTGAAGGCACCCGTTCACGAGCATGACGCGTGCATCAGCCCCACTCAGTTCAACTAGTTAGACCTGCCTAACTGGACTTATCACAGGTAAACTTAGTCGTTCACAACTTCGAGTGTAGAGTTTCCGACGTTCCAAACTTAGTGGCAGTGGAAAGGGCACACTGCACGCAGAACAGATGGTCGATAGGGCCGAAAGGTTATGGAGTGGTGACGTACAAGACGCAGTGTTGGTAGGCCTCCCACAACCGTTAACCTGGTTAAGGTTACAGAATTCCGATGGATGTGAGACGCACACAACCGGTCTTTGTGGCGATGGGGGAATACTATGTCCAGTAGTAGATGCCTTTCGGGTGAAATGATGGTCCTACAAGACAACCAGCAGTCGAACAAGTTTAATCGAAAATGTATAGATAGACATTCTTTATTGTACACCAAAAATACAATTTACATTAGGAAATTAACATTAATAGGGTGTCACAATGGGCGGTCTTATCGCTAAAAGCGATTTTTTACAGACAACCTTACCTTGTATAGCATTATAGTTATAGACTAGATTTGAACATTGAAAGTTAGGAGGATTTTGAAGAAATAATTTGATCATGTTCAATAAAGTGGAATGATTTTCTGATTTTAGCAAACGCCATTTCCTTGACGTAATAATTATAATGCTTCCATTACACTAAAAACATAGCCACGCTTAGGTCAGTAGCTTTCACCTTATGACGGCACGGTTAGCGCAGTGGTTGAGCAATTGTGTTGACTGCTGAGCCGACGGTCGCGGGTTCGATTGCGCACGGAACAAATGTTTTTTATGGTCTACAGAGGTCTTCTGGGTCTGGGTGTTTTGTGTATGTGACTTCACATGTTTGTGAAAGCATTCAGAATGCAGGAGTAATTCCTAGTGTGGCTTTACATCTAAAAAATCTAGATAAATAAAAATCAATGCCACTTTTCTTTGTAATTTTATAACTCAAGAACGGGCGCACCTATCCAAACCAAATGTTTAGGCTTTGTTCGGACTATTTAGTAGATGATTTATGTGAAGTTTGCACAAAATCGGTCGAGCGGGTCTTCATTTATCAGTTTATTAGGCGGTACGAAGTTCACCGAGTCAGCTAGTATATTATAATGTTTTCAGTGTATTTGGTTGTCTACCCATTTGTTGTATTTTTTCACTTTAACTTGTTCTTTATAATAATTCTTCTGTACGTGTGTTTGTCATCAAACTTCTATTAAACGGCTTGACCAATTTGGATGACATTTTTTGTATAAGTGTATTTATATTTAACAGAGACCCAGGAAAATTGAAAAACAATTGAACCCGTTAGGTAGCGCTGCAATCGGGTTATCAATTTTTTTCTGTCGAAGCTTTCGGGCAGGACAACGTCTGCCGGGACCGCTATAG
Source organism: Mythimna vitellina (assembly GCA_949316375.1). Lineage (NCBI taxonomy): Eukaryota > Metazoa > Arthropoda > Insecta > Lepidoptera > Noctuidae > Mythimna > Mythimna vitellina. Next base: position 5,276,665 of record OX438711.1, on the reverse strand, counting down.
TTTTGTATAAAATAAAACATCAAATATTTACTAGGAAAACTTTTTATTTGGTATCTATTTGGAACATTCTTATCGACAAATTGTCAAATAGAATAGTGTAGGAATACATTCAATATTCGAGGATCTTGTGGACTAGAATATTAATAACAAAGAAATACTGCAACATCTTACAAACAAGCTTGATAATAAACATTTACATTTTAATTATAGATTCACTGATCTTGTATATCACCATATTTAGTTCTATGAAAATGGGTGGGAATATACTTAAATATATTATAACATTCTTAAAGGTACAATATTACTGAAAAAGGCAAGGGATTTTTTTTTCTTGTGCCGCTTGAGACAGTTTCATTCCGGCTCACTAGGACCGATGGTTACCAGGGCTGCGGGATCGTTCGAAAGAGTTACCACGGCCCTAGAACTAAAAGGGCAACAGAAGAAATACGGGCGAATTTTAGTCAGTAAAAGTCTGAACTTCGCGGGATTATCAGTGGGAGAAATTATTAATACATGCCAATTTAAACTTGACTATACCTATTTCTAAGAACTTCGTTGTTTTCTTCCTGGATAGCGAGGAATCTTCCGAACAATTCCGCAGCCCCATAACCACAAAATAGATAGGTACAGAAGTCAATCTCATGCGTGTACTTTTCATACCTACGCTCGGCGATCGAACTAGGGTCAGCGCGTGGCGCCGGACTGTCCAAGTGCGACCGGGCGCGGTGATAAATGCCTACCTAATCTGAATTGTAAAAATATTACATGGCCACAAAATCCTGTTCTGTGTCACCTTAAAACAAACCATCACAATACAAGCTAATATCTACTTATCTCTCTGAAACAACTGGTAGCCTATAAAACGTCAATTCACTGTTTAATGTTGAATTTAAACAACCGTTCACTGAACAGTTAGAATAAGGTTTTTTTAATTGGTCCATTTTTCCACAAAAAAGCTCACAGACGCGTGTCTCAAACGGATAGCACTCGAACTCGCATTGAGCTGAATTGAGCCGAGATATCGTGTTCGTGAGCATTGCTAGAGCGCGCTTTATATGTAGATTGACTTCTGTACCTATCTATTTTTGTGCCATAAGCATTGATCTGCAACCGGCTCAAACACCAGAATTAAGTTTTTTTTATAAGCAGGTACAAGATACAGCCTACATAATATCACCATTATGACTACAGTTTTAACAATCATTATATACTTTTTACAATAATAGGTACATACAAAAAAAAACATTAACCACCCGGTTTCCGAATAAGTACGAGATAGCATTCAAGTATTCAGAAACCAGATGTGGAAATTTGTTAACTGAATATTATGGATACATGTTTTACAGTCATAATTGTCATTAAATTAAAAAATTTACTTCATACCCGTCCTTTGTTTTAATTCGGTCATCTTCTAAATCAGAGGCTCTAATACGCGAACCATTTGTCGACCTAAACTGAACCTTTAGAGGGATGGAGCTATATAGAGTGTATGTCTCACATGATAGCGACAAAAAACATGTAACAGATATATTTGTAATTACAAAACATGATTGAAAAGAGTGTCCATGCCGTTTCTTGCACATTCTTCTCCATAGAGACGCTAGACGTTTTGGAATGTGCAATTAGCATCATTTTTTTCTGACTGACGACTTCTTGACATTTCAAAAGTTTCTGTAAATGGTGTATTTGAAATAAAATGCTATGACTTTGACCTTATAGCTCCATCCCTCTTTCTCGCTTACGCGCCTGGCATCTTATCACGTCAGTGTAGGCCCCTAATCTAAATCATACACACAGATGGAATCTTCCATACAATGTTGAAACAACGCTTCATTATATATTTTCTGTACACTTTACACCATATCAGTCTTTATTTCTGAGTTACTTTACTCACATACGTTTAGACGTCCATTCTCCATGTCTCTTATGAATTACTACTTGTACTTAGATAGATAAAAGTTTAATTTTCTTAAATTATATTTCTTAAATAGTCAATCCTATGATCTGGCTACGACATAATTATGTATTAACAATCAATGAATTAATTACATACTACTTTCTACAAGTAAATCCTTTCAAATTCTCACTTTTAGTCATTTATCACTATCACAGTGATGTGAATGTATGTTATGATTGTCATACGTTTTGGAAACTTTTCATCATAACCATTAATTATCACTAGTGATCGGAGCAGGTAGATAGATTTTTGGTACTTGTATCACAAATGATTGAGCAGTGGTGGCCGAGTGGTAACAGCCCCGACTTACGAGTTGTAGGTCGAAGGTTCAAACCCAGTCAGGCGCATTACTTTGTGTAATTTATTTCATCACTACTGCTCTTAAAACGGAGAAGGAAAACATCGTGAGGAAACCTGCATGTCCTAAAGCCAAAAATTCAAAGAAATGTGACATTCACCAATCCGCACTGGGCCCGCGTGGTGGATTACGGCCCATTCCCTCTCCTAGAGAGGAGGCCTGCGTCTCAGCTGTGGGGACATTATAAGGCCGACTATGCTATATATTATGTATCATAAATACACACAGAAAGAATAACATGAATAAGTCATTTTTCCGGAAATTAATTTCGGTATTTCCGGATTTCCATTAAAAATTTTAAGGAAGGTATAATGTTCTGATTGGTTGTTAGGTTGTGTCAAATCGTGACTGTGTGCCGTTAAAAATAAATATGTAGAATATAATATTATTCATTTTAAAACAATTCCTACCAGTTCTTTGGTCGGTTCCGGTTCTTCGGTGGAATGTCCATCTAATATATAAAATTCTCGTGTCGCGGTGTTTGTGGTTAAACTCCTCCGAAACGGCTTTCCCAATTCTCATGAAATTTTGAGTGCATATTGGGTAGGTCTGAGAATCGGACAACATCTATTTTTTATCCCCCTAAATGTTAAGGGTAATCCAACCCAAACATTTTTTTTTTCAATTTTAGATAAAAAAAAAATATATACATAGCAAAACAACGTTTGCGTGGTCAGCTAGTATTAATATATATATGTTTCGGATCAATGACCCCAATTCAATATACCTACTCCGATCTTTAATTATCACACAATAATGACATGGTATACAAAACTGTGCTATTGATGTATTGTTACTATTTCTAGTTTATAATTAATAAATGCAATAAGCTAAATAGATTTTTTATTGAATGTTTAGTATAACCCAGCAACCACTTGCGTCGGATTAATCCGTCGAGTGTTTTCGTGTCCTATCCGCCAGGGTCGTCTGTTTGCGACTGGGTACTCGCATCTCGTTTAGCTCTTCAATCCTCATAAGTGACAGAAGAGCTGACGAAATTGAGCATTCTGTCGTGGATGCGCGACCCTGGCTTAATAAACGCGAGTGTTTGTCGGATTTTGTTTGTATAGCCTCTTTTTTGAAATGTGAATGTGAGAACACTGTAGACTCCGCGAATTCTTAGGTTCCTTTTTATTATGATTCTCTTTATTTGTTTAATATACCTATAAATTACATTTTTAAATATTTTTTAACGAGATCATATAAAAAAAAAAAAAAACATTAAAAAATATAAAAAATAGTAATCCACCGGTGTCGGGAGCAGGGTCCAAGCTACCGGTGGTTAGGGCTCCAGAGACAGGAACCTCCTCACAATGCGAGCCGTCTCGAGGAGTACTGCCTTCTGTATCAGGCCCTTGATCCAACTGCGTAACGACAGCTTCGACAGATGGTCGTCGAAGCTTTTGGCTATAAGGCCATTGGCGGTCACGACAATCGGCACAATGATAGCCGAGTCTACATTCCACATGTCGACAACCTCGTGTGCTAAGTCGAGATATTTGATTTGTTTCTCTTTCTCAGCTTTCACGAGATTCTCGTCATGCGGGATGGTGACGTCGACTATCATTGCGCGGCGCGCTAATCGGTCTATCACCACTATATCCGGCTTATTGGCTACAATAGTCCGGTCAGTAATGATAGACCGATCCCAGTACAACGTGACATGGTCATTTTCGAGAACTGGGTCGGGCACATACTTGTAATACGGTACCTCAGAATCCACTAGGTTGAACTTCAAAGCAATGTATTTATTTCTTCAACTTTATTATGATTATTTTTATTGTACTTTATTGACCAGTCTACACTGTCCTTACATAATAAATCCAATATATTGTAAACAGAAGGTATTGTATCAACAAATTCTTTTTTAAAATAGTAACCATGGAGTTTCTTGCCGGTTCTTCTCCATAGGAAACGACCAATTTGGAACCGTGCACTAGCTTCTGACGTTTTATAAGTGCCCATGTAGGCGTATGTGAAATAAAAATCTTTGACTTTGACTTTGATATATACGATGTAGACGGTTAAAAGATTTATCACCAGTGATCGGAGTAGGTAGATTGAATTGGTGTCATTGATCCGAAACTTATATAAGGTGTTAAAAAGAATTTCGAGGGGACATTGTACTCATCACTATGAACAACTTTTACTACAGAACCAAACCTGAAATCGCGAAAAAAAAAAAATCTGCTGCTCCATATATTTTGACGAATTATGCGAACATTAAGGTAAGGAACAGCTGATTTTTTTTTCGCCTTTTGAGGTTTGGGCCCCTAGTAAAAGTTGTTCATAGTGAGGAGTACTATTGTACAAAAATTAAGAATTTCGAGGGGATATTTCCCCTCGAAATTCTTAATTTTTTAACATCTTATATATTAATTAATATGGGCATTCCTCCGGAATTGGTTGATTATTAAAAAAAAACCCAGAACTTAGGCAGGAATTGTATTAAAATGAGCAATATTATATTCTTTTTTTTTTAACGGCACGCTGTCATGATTTGACACAACTCAACGACCCATAAGAACATTATACCTTTCTTTAAATTTTGAACTGCCAACATTAACAATATTTAATTGAATCCGGAAATACCGGAATTACTTTTCGGAAAAGTGGCTTATCCATGTTATTCTTTCTGTGTAAATATATGAAACAAATACCAAAAATCAATCTACCTACTCCGATCACTGTTGTACACACACAATAATGGCGCGGTACACAAAATTTTGCTATTGTTATATTGTTACTATTTTTAGTTATTATTTAAATAATCAATTAGCTAAACAGATTTGTTGTTAAATGTTCTTGTATTTCAATCAAAGGTGAAACAGATTCAAGTCATATATGAATACTATTGTCACAAGTTTACACAAAGTCCTGCTTTTCACTTACAATACTATTTCAAAGTGTGGCAATGTTCGGATGGATGGCTTTGAACTCAATATTTTTAGTTTATTTTGTTTTTAATAACGAATAAAGTGGATTTGTATTTTGATTTGACGCAATATTTGACTAAGTTCAATAAAGTGGAATGTTTTCTTGACTTAATAGCATCCATAGGAACCCGTGGTGCCTCTAGATGATTTTTCAAATGACCGCCGTGTCCTCATGGGGGAGATCGGCGGCGGCGATCTCTCGCGCCGGGCCTTGGTTCAGGCCATGCTCCGGAGCGAGGAGGAGTGGCAGGTGGTCGCCTCCTTCTGCGAAGCAGTAATGCTAGCAAAGGAGGCGGCCGCACGAGCACCGTAGGCGTAGGCGATCGTCCGGTAACCGTCCGGACTGAGCCCAAGTCGTCGACGGCGCGTAGTGTTCCACACGTGCCTCAAGGAGATGTAAGCAAATCGTAGGAGCACACCAGGGTCAAAGCCTACTGGGTCCAAGGGTCTACTTCTGAAAGGAAGACTAGGTCCGGGTACAAAAGGCAACGAAGGAACAGAAGTGGGTTTTTAGTCAGTAAAAGTCTGACACTATCTCCCACTCCGCCCAAGTGCGGGGAATGTCATTGGATGATATTGCCACCGAAAAAAATGCCTACCTGGTGTGACTAAGCTGTCTAGGAACATTGAGGTGTGGATTATTATTGTATTATTAGTCAAGAAAATGTTATTTGCGAAAATCGAACATAATAATTAATAATGCCACCATACTCTAAAAACAAGCAAAGGACGACGAGCAATAGGTAGCTCGCCGTCCTGTCGTCTGGTAAGGACCGAGCCCGAGTCGTTGCCAGTGCGTCGAGTTCCTCAAACTCCTCAAAAAGATGTCAGCGAAACCGTAGGAGCCCAGTACGACCGATGCTCGCTAGGGCCATGGGGAATTTCTGGATAGGAAACCGTGGTCCAAAGAACGCAAATGGCAACTGCAGGACATAAGTGGGTTTTAGTCTGACGTATCCTCTCGCTCCACCCTAGAGTGAGAAAAGATATACTATACCCCAAACTAAAGGATTTTGAGTTCAGCACCATCCAAGAACAGGGTCACATTTGTACCATAGTATTCACTTCAACACTAAAAACGTCTTTAATTCAATCAAAAACAATCTAGTCACTATTCCGGCTTCTAATCAAAGTTCCATCACTAAATTCACTTCAACCAACACTTTCTTCGCCTCCAACTGCTGTGAAACCCTTCTTCCACCAGGGTTTACTGCTCCCCAAAGTCGTCATACATCTGGTAGACCAGATCAGCTATGTGTCATTCATCCGTGAGATCTGAAGTGAAGGGGGGCAGGGACACCTTGAAAAATAGAAAGAAAATGTTAGTATAGAGTACACACAATTTATCACGGTGTCTCAAGACGAAAGTCTATGAGCAGTTCGTGTTGCCATTGATGACATACGTCAAAAGACTTACAGTCACCCAAAGGGCAATGGAAAGGACTATGCTCGGAGTTTCTTTGCGTGATCACATCAGAAATGAAAGAGAATCAAGGTTACCGACATAAGCCGAAGAATCGTCAAACTTGACTGTCAGTCGATGGGGACGAAGGAGCTGGAGTGGCGACCACGTACCGAAAGACGCAGTGTTGAAAGGCTTCCCACAAGGCGGACCGATGACCTGGTGAAGGTCATGGGAATCCGATACTTGAGGGAGACCTATGCCCAACAGTGGACGTCTTTCGGCTGAAATAATGATGATGATGACACAAAATTCTTCATGTCCCATTTAGCCAGATGGTTTTTGCAGTGACCCACCAGAGGCCACGCGATGCATTTGATGACCTAAACTGAACTGTCATAGAGATGGAGCTATATAGGGTGTAAGGGAGGAAATGAAGAAACCAAAATAGTAAAGATAATTTCGAAAATGTCACGTACACCCTGTACGTATGCGCCGACTTGTCGCACCAATTCCACTACTCGATCGCCCCCCGCGCTCCCCCGCCCGGCGCACACGCACAAGCTCCTCGAACGTCTATGAGTTTATTATTATTTTTTACCAAAATTTACAAAAAACACATAGGTAAGTCGAATATGAAACAGACAAGGAATTTAAAGTAAAAATTTTGGTTCGCACAGTTAACATAGGGTGTATAGCTCCATCCCTCTCTCTCGCTCAGACGCTTGACATTTTAACACGTCATGATAAGACTCCTGAAGATAAATAATATAAGCCTCCATTACCTCCATCTCCTGTACTTCCACCTCCTGGGCCTCCAGGCGATCATCTGCGGAAGCATCTGCAAGATCCCCTAACTCTGCCATCTCTTCGCCTTGGGAGTCGTCGGAAGATGACGGTGGTTCTGATTCTGTGTCCGAGCCGTCTTTCTGTGAACGGTAACAATTGGTTTGTTAGAGAAAGATTGATTTTTAATGTGAAATAGGGTCTTAGGGTCTCTAAACTAGTGCGCCTCACCATCAACGATTGTATCGCTTCTTACCTTCATTAGGATCGCAGACAAGCACTAGTTATTATAAATTTAAAAAAAAAGAAAAAAGAAATGATAAAAAAACGCCAGAGTAAGAAAGAGTTTTCTAATCGAATGCGAAAGATTTTGTCAGCAGTTACCTTGGGAGTGAAGACGGTGTAGACGGGCGGGTCGGTGTGGTAGCGGCAGGCGGAGGAGGGCAGCGGCAGCTTGGCGATGGGCTCGCGGCACGACGACACGCCGCGGATGTCGCCGCACGCGTTGAACAGCACCTGCAGACATACACACTATACGTTATTTTAACTTTAGGTACGGGCAGCATTCCCCATTACATGGTGCTCAATCACACGGGCCCTTTAAATATTGACCAAATTGACCCAAGTTTGGTCTTTAGCGGACAGCGAGCTACCTATTTCTCGCCTTCCGCAAGCCCGCGCGGCAGCCAATAATCGCTTTCGGGACGTCTCCTACGCCGACTGGAGCGTGAGAGTTGCCTCTTTATAACGCTTTCCGCCAACAACTTCGCAATCCAAAGGAGAGGTCACGGTATGTAATAGGTCGTTGGAAATGGAGGTCGAGATCCCGGCGGCTGGGGCGTGAGGAACAAAGGCTGTTCGTTCACGCGTGCGGCCGCCTCCATCTCTGGCATTAGTGCTTCACAGAAAGCGGTGACCGCCTGTCACTCTTCGCCCGGAACCATGGCCTGTACCAGAGCCCGGCGCGAGAGCGAGTTGCCTTGATCGCCCACACGAGGACACGGCAAAAAAAAGCTCCTCAATTGTTGGTACACGCTCACCTGATGCCGATCATGCAGTATATGCTTGAGGCAGTGCTTGGCAGCGGGCAGAACGTGCGAGGGACATCGCACTCCCCCCTCCGTGAAGGTGCAGCGCCCTTGAGACGGTATGGGCCGGTTGGGACAAGGGTCGTTCAGCTGGAAACACAAATATTACTTTAATTACCAAGCAAACAAAAACGTTATTTTTTATCAATTTATAGCTATATCCTATTCAGGGAGCCGTTAGACAAAAGGTAAACTTTTTAGTACAATATTGACCAGTCTACACTGTCCTTACATAATATCTACTTATGGTGTAATGTGGAAAAATTGTAGGAACAATTATTTTTTTATACGAGTAACCATGGAGTTTCTTGCCGGTTCTTCTCCATAGGAAAAGACCAATTTGGAACCGCGCACTAGCTTCTGACGTTTTATAAGTACCCATGTACAATACGGCCGTTTTAATTTGGCGGCCCTGAAGTTTGCGCAGAAGGCTGCGCACGAACGTTTTTTAGGAACAAAATGGTGGCATGAGGCGACGTGCGCGGGGCGGAGGTGTAAGCTAGAGATTGACTCTATGTAAACACAATCGACCCTTTATTCAATCAAATATCGCAATCGATTTTTATCGATTTGGAATTTATTGATTTTTGTTTATATGAAATATTGAACGAAATAGATTTACAAACATAGTAAATGTTGTCGTTAGTAAACGAGATTTCGACTTTAATAATAAAAAAACTAATAATATTATATTTTCTTGGTTGAAAGATATGATTTAGTTAAATATCAGTTAATTATAAACGACTACTACAATAACGACTGTTTGAGAATATTTTAAACCTCCTTATAAAATTTAATAAAATATATTTTTATAATTAGATTTCAATCGATTTGAAAAATAATCGATTAAACAACACCCTCAGACACGCATATTGGACATCCCTTTTTCTTTACTCCGTAAAACTTCGTGCATAATCGGCAATGCTCGGAACGCGGTAATGTGTCTCACTCACACGTTAGCATTGGTGTCGTGTTCGTGTCGCTGTCTCTGTCTTGAGCACAGGCGGTGACAAAAGTTTTCGTTGGTTTTTATTAATACATTGTTAAGTTTTTTGTGTAGTGTTAGGTTTGTTTCTTTAATTCATAAGTTATTTTTGTAGCTTTCTGTCTCAAAGTGTTTTAATATTTATTTTATTTGTACTTAGTCCCTGTATTATTAAAATTTTATTCGTATTTAGGTTTTAAAATAATAACGTCAATAACAGTTTTTTTTACGACTGTACATGCGCTAAAGTTCGCAGAGCCTATGTTCACGGGCGCCAAGTTAGAACGGCCGTACAGTAGGCCTATGTGAAATAAAAAACTTTTGACTTTGACTTTGAAACAGACCATATATAATACTACAAAATTATAGACCACAGATACTGCAAACATTTTACATTAAAATGTGACGTTTTGTCATTTGGCGGGTTATAGTCCGCCATCTTTTTCACTATCTATCAACTTGTTGCTACGAGAGTGTCGCTTTCAGATATTTTCGTTGAATCCATGTTATTCGCCGAAGAAAAAGCGTGCAAAGAAAACGTCAATGCATTCAACAGAAAAGGAGACTGTTATTAATGTATTCAGATACGTCGAAGAAACTTGGCCGAAGATACCTACATTGTTTTCTTTGCTTATTATTTGGCTTATTTTTATTTGAATATTGAGACTTGGCCGGGTTGATTGTAAACTTCTTACAAACGTTTGTACGCCCTCTAACATAATATAGCATGAGTGTGACTTGTTTGCTGGGAGATGGATAGATGTGTGTCGTGAATGTCTAAGGTTTTGTGAGAAGATGGATAAAAAATAAGTTAACATTGATCATTTGTTTTGAGGGATAAAGTATATGTATTTTCTTTTTATTTCTAAATTATATGTTAGTTAGTTAGTTTTTTTTCTTCTTCTTCAATGTGTATGGATTTGTTGTTAGGGTATTATTGTTTCTATTAAATTTATTTTTTTTAGTTTGTAAGTTTCGACTGTACAACGCCTTGGACATCCTCTGTAACGTTGCACAAGTACTTGTAAATAAATAACGCTCTCTTTATTACCTTGCTACACCTTTATTATAATATAATATAATATTCCACAACTATCACACAACGTAGTCTAGCCCCAGGCTAAGCAGAGCTTGTGTTATGAGTACTAGACAACTGATAAACATACTTATATATTTCTAAATACATACATATCGACGGTGAAGTACCAATAACTCCTAACTGTTGGAAGTCAAAATTATCTGTCCAAAAATTGTTAGGAAGTAATACTATAAATTGACACTTTGGTTTAGTTAGGTGTTTGTTTCCACAAATTAATTTGATGCAGTTGCAACTAAATATCCGCTTCGGATATTTTACGAAGCATGCGGAAACACGCATTTAAAGTATAAACACTTAAAAGTAATTTTATCGAAAAATGTCAGTTAGAAGGTATTGGCACTTCACCGTCGATATATAGATAAATTACACCCAGACACAGAACAAATGATCGTGCTCATCACACAAACATTTGTCCTGGGTGGCAATCGAACCCACGACCTCCGGCATAGCAGTCAAGGCCACTAACCACTAGACCAACAGGCCAGTCAAAAAATTATTGCACCTATGTTCAACAAACGAATGACTTATAACTTATATTTCGTCTCAAGCACAGATGAATAGGGTATAGTTAACTACAATTTTTAGTCTAATATTTAAAAATCTCGTGAAACAACTTGTGACCCAGAACAGATGCCCCTCAAGTTGATATAATCTACAAGTCCGTGATAAGACCTGTCATACTGTATGGATCAGAATGTTGGGCTGTGAAAAAGACGGATGAAAAAAGATTGCATGTAGCGGAGATGAGAATGTTGAGATGAATGTGTGGTGTGACGAGAATGGATAAAGTGAGAAATGAGTATATTAGAGGAAGTTTGGAAGTGGCGCCAGTGAATGAAAATTTCAAAGGGAATTGTTTGTCTTAGTATGGTCATGTGAAGAGGAGGGATGAAAGGCATGTTACTAACAGAGTTATGAGTATACATATGGATGGATAGACGGAGAGAGAAGCCAAAGAAAAGATGGATGAATTGTGTGAGAAGTGATTTGAAAGAAAAGAGAGTTATTGAGTACCTTAGCTCTCTTGTGGTGCATCTTGCGCGCTAGCACAGCATCGTGTCCGTGCTTCCTGTGGTAGCTCGCGAACGCCTTCAGCTTGCGCAGCTGTCGTCTCTCGCGGACTGTTAGCGGGCCGCTACGGGATTGAGCGTTGATACTGCCTGTGAAACAAAAAATAAAAAAAGTTGAATTCGGTACTTGCCATATTTTGTTAGTAACAATTTAAACTAACTAGTGTTAGTAACATAAAGAACAAATAGGTACTTATTCTAAAATAGGTGAGACACACCGAACCTGAGGAATGTCTATCCGAAAGAAAGAAAGAAAAAACGTTTATTCGTGACTCACACAATCGTATAAACTAAAGATACACAATAAAAAAAAAGGTATAATCAGTGCGACACCAAAAAGGCACCTAACTCAGCATATGCTGCGTTATTTAAAACGATAAATAACGCAGCGCTGGTATTCTGTTAGGGCCCGCTGTGATGCCACGAACACACTATGTCAAGTTCTTACAGTCCATCCTAAGGTTGTCTGGTAGATATCGCTGTTAGCGATAAGACCGCCATTGTACCCATAGATTAAATTAGTTTAAAAGTGTTTTATTACTATTTTGGTGTACAATAAAGTTTAATTCTATTCATCATCTTCCTGCCCTTGTCCCATCTTATTTGGGGTCGGCGCAACACGTTTTTTTCTTCCATTCTATCCTGTCAACCGTCATACTATCACTAACTTCCTTTTCTTTCATATCACTGTTCACACAATCCATCCATCTTTTCTTTTAAAGTTTAATTCTATTCTATTCTATAAAAAGGATAAGAGTCTCAACTCACAGTACTGTTCCCTCTCCGCCTTCAGCTCTCTAAGATACAGTAGCCTGGCAGTCTGCAGCAGCACCCGCAAGCGGCTCATCTGTTTGATGTACGCAGTTTGTAAGTACTTCATCGCGGTCCTGGCCACGCTTACCGCTTCCTCTGCTGTGTACACCCCTGCTCGCCTGTAAAGTGATTAGTGAACTCAATTTATTATTTATCCTATTTAAACAAAAAAAAAAAAAAATTAAACTTTTCTACTAACCCTAGATTATGACGAGACAGAATCACTGGTAAAACCCTCATCCATATAAATCTTTAATATAATCACCATACACACGCGCAAACACCATCACACTCATACCGTCACTTACACACGCACACACACACACACACACAACATCACTCTCCCTCTCACACACATACTACTCCAGCATGCGTACTCACACGTACATAAATTATTGTTATACGTTTGATTCATCAAATTCAAGTTACTGTAAAAAATGGACGAATAGTTGTCTCCTATAACACAGGACTTTCCTAGCATAGGGGACATTATTCACAAAACATGTAAAAAATGAACTTAAACTTATATGTAACATGTCATGTTTTTTCTTTTAAGTAATAAATAATTTATTATTATTATTATATTGTACAAAAATACAGGACTGTAGGGGTTAGATAGCGAATACAACACACACACTGTAATATCGTAAGCTTATAAATATGTAACCGCAAAGCGCGCGACACACACTCGTTGCCTGTACATCATAGTGTCAATATAATTTCAGTACAGTTCAGTGACCATCTCTTTTATTTATCTCCGATTACCACACTTCCTAAAGGACAAATATAATTAAAAATAAGTGTACAAGTGTGTGTGTGTGTGTATTTATTTCTATCTTTACGTATAGGTCGTGGCCAGATAATAGAAATTGATCTGAAACTGGTCAGATTGTTTAAACATTAACATTTGATGATATTATGTCAATCCTCGTTTGGCTATATCATAGATGTAGGATTTCTATGATAATGAAAGGCTAAACAAAGTAGACCAAACGAGGATTGACATATCATCAAAGTTTATAATTAAAATTATATTATTTAGAAATGTTTTAAGTACATTTTAAGCATGTCTAGAGACTCACCGACCCCACAGTCAAACCATTGCAACGGTTTTGTGGGGCTTATCTTATAATTTACTTACTGTTTTGGAATAAAGATAAATAAATAATAATAACGTTTAAAACGATCTGGCCAGTTAAACTTGGCCATATTATGAAGTGATCAATTTCTGTAATCTGGCCACGACATATATAACCAGCTTTTTCCAGCGGCTTTGCCCACGTATAAATAGAAAATATATGCCTGTTACTCAGTGAAAATGTAGCTTTCTAATGGTAAAAGGGATTTTAATCAAAGCAGTAGTTTTTGATTTAACTCGTAACATAAAAAAAAAAAAACAAATCTTATCTCTTTATAATATAAGTTTAGATTCTTCGGTACGTGTCTTTGTCACCTAACTTCTCCTAAACGGCTTGACCGATTTGAAAGTAATTTTTTGTGTATTTCAGTTGAATGGTTTGAAAATACAACTGGATCCGGTGGGTGGCGCTACAATTGGGTTCTTAATTTTTTCTCTATTAAAATCTACCTGTGTTCCTTCAGTTGTCCATTGAGTTCTTTGGGCCGAGATAACTTTCTGACGTCTTCATCAGCTCTATTTTCCTCCTATATCCACAGTAGTCATGGTAGAATGATCCGGAGAAACCTAACCCAACCTAATCTTAGACCATTTTTGTTAAGTGCATTTTAAAATCGAGCAGCTAGAATTGTAAAATATTTATTAACTGTACTGCACTATACACTCACCACAGTGGTATCTCCTCGCAAGGAGCGTCTTCCGTATCAGACAGGTCCTCGTGATCACCAGCTCGGCAGTCCCCATCGGGCCCCAAGGTGGCGGACTCCCCGTCAGAGTCGCTACAACTGTACTGCACTGTACACTCACCACAGTGGTATCTCCTCGCAAGGAGCGTCTTCCGTATCAGACAGGTCCTCGTGATCACCAGCTCGGCAGTCCCCATCGGGCCCCAAGGTGGCGGACTCCCCGTCAGAGTCGCTACAACTGTACTGCACTGTACACTCACCACAGTGGTATCTCCTCGCAAGGAGCGTCTTCCGTATCAGACAGGTCCTCGTGATCACCAGCTCGGCAGTCCCCATCGGGCCCCAAGGTGGCGGACTCCCCGTCAGAGTCGCTACAACTGTACTGCACTGTACACTCACCACAGTGGTATCTCCTCGCAAGGAGCGTCTTCCGTATCAGACAGGTCCTCGTGATCACCAGCTCGGCAGTCCCCATCGGGCCCCAAGGTGACGGACTCCCCGTCAGAGTCGCTACAACTGTACTGCACTGTACACTCACCACAGTGGTATCTCCTCGCAAGGAGCGTCTTCCGTATCAGACAGGTCCTCGTGATCACCAGCTCGGCAGTCCCCATCGGGCCCCAAGGTGACGGACTCCCCGTCAGAGTCGCTACAACTGTACTGCACTGTACACTCACCACAGTGGTATCTCCTCGCAAGGAGCGTCTTCCGTATCAGACAGGTCCTCGTGATCACCAGCTCGGCAGTCCCCATCGGGCCCCAAGGTGACGGACTCCCCGTCAGAGTCGCTACAACTGTACTGCACTGTACACTCACCACAGTGGTATCTCCTCGCAAGGAGCGTCTTCCGTATCAGACAGGTCCTCGTGATCACCAGCTCGGCAGTCCCCATCGGGCCCCAAGGTGACGGACTCCCCGTCAGAGTCGCTACAACTGTACTGCACTGTACACTCACCACAGTGGTATCTCCTCGCAAGGAGCGTCTTCCGTATCAGACAGGTCCTCGTGATCACCAGCTCGGCAGTCCCCATCGGGCCCCAAGGTGACGGACTCCCCGTCAGAGTCGCTACAACTGTACTGCACTGTACACTCACCACAGTGGTATCTCCTCGCAAGGAGCGTCTTCCGTATCAGACAGGTCCTCGTGATCACCAGCTCGGCAGTCCCCATCGGGCCCCAAGGTGACGGACTCCCCGTCAGAGTCGCTACAACTGTACTGCACTGTACACTCACCACAGTGGTATCTCCTCGCAAGGAGCGTCTTCCGTATCAGACAGGTCCTCGTGATCACCAGCTCGGCAGTCCCCATCGGGCCCCAAGGTGACGGACTCCCCGTCAGAGTCGCTACAACTGTACTGCACTGTACACTCACCACAGTGGTATCTCCTCGCAAGGAGCGTCTTCCGTATCAGACAGGTCCTCGTGATCACCAGCTCGGCAGTCCCCATCGGGCCCCAAGGTGACGGACTCCCCGTCAGAGTCGCTACAACTGTACTGTACTGTACACTCACCACAGTGGTATCTCCTCGCAAGGAGCGTCTTCCGTATCAGACAGGTCCTCGTGATCACCAGCTCGGCAGTCCCCATCGGGCCCCAAGGT
Organism: Mythimna vitellina; assembly: GCA_949316375.1. Lineage (NCBI taxonomy): Eukaryota > Metazoa > Arthropoda > Insecta > Lepidoptera > Noctuidae > Mythimna > Mythimna vitellina. The sequence continues at coordinate 5,260,747 of OX438711.1, read as the reverse complement.
GACGGACTCCCCGTCAGAGTCGCTACAACTGTACTGCACTGTACACTCACCACAGTGGTATCTCCTCGCAAGGAGCGTCTTCCGTATCAGACAGGTCCTCGTGATCACCAGCTCGGCAGTCCCCATCGGGCCCCAAGGTGACGGACTCCCCGTCAGAGTCGCTACAACTGTACTGCACTGTACACTCACCACAGTGGTATCTCCTCGCAAGGAGCGTCTTCCGTATCAGACAGGTCCTCGTGATCACCAGCTCGGCAGTCCCCATCGGGCCCCAAGGTGACGGACTCCCCGTCAGAGTCGCTACAACTGTACTGTACTGTACACTCACCACAGTGGTATCTCCTCGCAAGGAGCGTCTTCCGTATCAGACAGGTCCTCGTGATCACCAGCTCGGCAGTCCCCATCGGGCCCCAAGGTGACGGACTCCCCGTCAGAGTCGCTACAACTGGCGCATTCCATCAGAGAAGTGGTGTAGGCATTGTTTATTGCGGTAGCGTCGATTTGTTCTGGAATTTAGAGAATAATATTCATTAGTTAACAATTAGTTTAAGTCAAAAGTGAATAGGTTACTTCTACACTCCATTCGCAGTTTGATTAGATGCTACACAAACCTTTTTCACAGTCCGTTCAAACGATTTTGGCTTCTATTGCGTTGGCAGCATGATAAATGGTAGGTGCAGTAAAAAGTTCATGGCGTCCTCACCTTCCGCATGACGCAGGTTCTCACCGAACACGGTAAGTTCGAGAAGTTCCTGCTCCGAATTCGTGCGGAAAACACGCCCGGGTGTCGCCACCGTGTGGACCACCTGGAGGACACGGTGGAGGTGTGCCCCGCTTGGGCAGAGCAACGCCGTGTCCTCGTGGGGGCGATCGGCGACGGCGATCTCTCGCACCGGGCCGTGCGTACAGCCATGGTCTGGAGTGAGGAGGAGTGGCAGGCGGTCGCCTCCTTCTGCGACGCAGTAATGCTAGCAAAGGAGGCGGCCGATCGCGTGAGGCAACGGTCCTCACGCCCCAACCGCGGCCGGGATTCCGATCCCGATTTCCGGCCACCATTAACCAGAAACCAATTTTTTGCTTTGAACGCCATCCTTATGCCTACGGAATAGAAGTCAGAATGGGTTGAACGGACAGTGAAAAAAGCTTGTTTATGTCTGATCTTATTTCAAACTAGCTTTTGCCCGCGACTTCGTGCGCGTGGAAGTTGAAAATGGTTTTATTAGGTTTACAGATACGGTTTTAGGGGTACAGATTTATTATAAGTATAGATTACACAATTGGGTGACGTAACTTTTCCCATAAGATAACAAAAAATTTGGCGCTGGATCAGTTTAGGTTGTAAAATGGATCGCGTTAAGAGCTTGTAGTAGGACGTCAGGAACGATCGTGTATGGAGTGTAGCCACATACTATCCAGTCAACAAGGGATAATGTAAAACGTGACGAGTTACTCACTAAAGGGATCCACAGCCTGTGGTTCCACTTGTTCTTGTTCACCTGGATCGCTGACTACGGAAACCGATGATGTACACGAAGTGGTGCGCGGTCGTTCTGGTCTGAAACACGATGAAAAAACTTTCTTGTCAACTTCGCCACGACAGACAAAGTACTGTGATATCGAAAGGAGATCGCATGAATTAGGTTAACGAACTGGCAAGTAAAATATACTTTTAAGGATTTTGTTGTTCTAGAATAAGGTTTAAAAATTAAGTAGAACAAAGAAACGTCTAGTTTTTTTCAGATCTGACATGACTATTGTATCAAGATGAACTAATATTAGATTAATTTAAGAAAAATACAAAGATCTTATACGATATCAAGCAATTTCATTCTAGTAAAAGTCGTATCCCTCACACAAACCATCGCACTTAACTAACGTCGAAATATGAGTAGTTGCACTCACTGAGGGGCATTCTCCACCTGCATTAGTTTCTTAAGAATTCAGTAGTAACTGATTTCTGATACAGATAAGCCCAGAAAAAGAAAATAAAAACCCGGCCAAGTGCGAGTTGGACTCGCGCATTAAGGGTTCCGTACCGTACGTAGCTAAAACGGCAAAAAAAAAACACGTTTGCTTTATGGGAGCCCAACTATTATACCGTTTTTAGCATTTGTTGCAAAAGCGGCATCAGAAATACATCATCTGTAAAATTTTCAACTGTCTAGCTATCACGGTTCATGAAATACAGCCTGGTGACATACGGACAGACAGACCGACAGATGGACAGAGAAGTCTTCGTAATAGGGTCCTGTTTTACCCCAAAGGGTACGGAATCTTAAAAACAGTTTTTTTTAATTATGTAGGCTAGTGCTTGACTGCTATCGGTGCTTAAAATGAATCGCATTAGTTTATTAAGATATTCACGGCTACACTTCAAGACACCTAAATTATAAACGGACGGGAAGACCGCTGGAGGCAAATCGTTCCAGTCCTTCGATTTTTCCGTGTCCATATTTTATCATTACTATCGACTCGCCACAAGAGTTCGTAGGTACATGACATGACAACAGTAGTGTAACTATAGGCTGGCAAGCCTGACAAAATACCACGGGCCCCTAGCCTGGTGAGTCCCCTGGTCCAAGAGACCGAGCGAGAGCTCTGAAGAAGTAAATATATAAATTAAATTAAATTATTAAGATTTATTAAACACATTTATAAGAAAAAGATTAACTTCCCGTGGTACTTTACCAGCCTTTCCAGCTTATAGATACACCACTAGGAAGCCCACCTTCAGAGACGACATATAAAAGTCTTTGTATATTAGAGAATTTGCCGATTTATTAATAATAAAGTATATTTTATGTTTGTACTTCAGTGATTTATCCAAATAAAATTACAGAGTCGACGATTTTCCTGGGGCACCATTCAATGATTTTGCCACGGGCTTCAGATCAAAGTCAAAAGTTTTTTATTTCACATAGGCCTACATGGGCACTTATAAAACGTCAGAAGCTAGTGCACGGTTCCAAATTGATCGTTTCCTATGGAGAAGAACCGGCAAGAAACTCCATGGTTACTCTTTTAAAAAAAAAAGCTGTTATAATATTTCTATATACAAAATAAGTAGATATTATGTAAGGACAGTGTAGACTGGTCAATATTGTACTAAAAAGTACAATAAAAATAATCATAATAAAAAGTAACCTAAGAAGATGGTAGAGTTACGCCCCTGTATGACAGAGTGTTAAAAATCATAGAAATTCTCCGCTTTTCTCTTCAGTCTACTCTAATATGCATGTATTACACATCTACATGTATGTGTTCGAAGATGTACGTTTTTCGACGGCCTGATGAGGATAAGTCATTACCTATGTACTGTATAACTCACTTGACATAATGCTGCAGCTGGTTGAGCAGCGACTCCGTGGTGATGACAGGCGGAGGAGCGGCCGCGCTTCGCTGGCGAGCGTACAGGGCTGCGCGGGCATGCTCGAAGCATAACCTGGAATGAAGCAGAGATATTATTTAAATGGAAAATGTTCAATGACCGATTGGTGTCCAAAAGCTGTCGTGTCCCGAGTCGTAGGGTGATTCCCGTCCACAGCCCGGACGACGAGCAATGGGTAGCTTGCCGTCCGATAGGCATGGGGTGACGAGTGTTGTGTTCCTCGCGGGCCTCAGAGATGTCCACTTAATGCACTTTAGGAACACGTGGATTTTAGTCAGGCAAAGTCTGATATTTGTTTTTTCCGCCCTGAGCGGGAGAAGTTAATTGATGATAACCCAGCTATTTTTTTTTAGGTGGCAAAATCATCTAATGACAAATTACGCCTTGGGCGGAGCGGGAGATAGTGTTAGACTTTTACTGAATAAAAACCCACTCCTGTTCCTTTTTGCCTTCATCCCAGGGCCCCGGGTTTCACTTTCACACTACCCGTGCCCCAGTAGGCTTCGACCTTGCTGGGCCCCTACGATTTGCTAAACAATACGCGCCGTCGACGACTTGGGTTCGGTCCGGGCGGTTACCAGACGGTTGGACGGCGAACTATCCATTGTTCGCCGTCCGGGAGCCCGCGCCTGCGGTGGCCGGAAATCGGGATGGGAATCCCAGCGGCGGTTGGGGAGTGAGGACCGTTGCCTCCCGCGATCGGCCGCCTCCTTTGCTAGCATTACTGCTTCGCAGAAGGAGGCGACCGCCTGCAACTCCTCCTCGCTCCGGATCTTGGCCTGTACCAAGGCCCGGCGCGAGAGATAGTCGCTTCCGCACGAATCCGATGCAGGAACTTCCCGAACTTACCGTGTTCGGAGAGAACCTGCGTCATGCGGAAGGTGAGGACGCCGTGTGGTCTTTCCAACCACGCCTCAAAGAGGAGACTTACCGCCATAATTGTGGCGTGTCCAATGATAACCCAGCTAACAAAAATGCTACAAGCTCACCCTGGATCCCTGTGGTCCCGCGACTCGCTGGGCGCAGGCATGGTGCAGCGCTCTCCATTTCCGTACGTGTGCGCGCATTGACGGTACGGCGCCGTCGGGTCGCGAGTGATGTGCCGGTAGCAGTGCTGGCGACCCGATATCACAGGCAGAGGACACTCGTAACTCTTGTAGGCGCAGACGCGGGAACGAGACACTATTTCTTTCTGGAGCTGTGAAAAAGAAATGGAATTATATCCCGTCCGATTGTAATATAGGTGTCTTCAAGGCTAGAGTGAATTGGCACTTAATAAACTAGTGCGCCTCACCATCAACCATTGCATCACGCTTACCATCAGGTGGGATCGCTGTCAAGCACTAGTTTATATCGCACTAGCTTTTGCGCGCGACTTCGCTTACGTACATAAAATATAGCCTGTCACTTAGGAATAAAGCAGCTTTCTACTGGTGAAAAATGTTAGCAATCGGACCAGTACTTTCAGAGATTACCTCCAACATATAAAAAAACAAACTAACTCTTTATAATATTAGTGTAGATGAAAAAAAAATGTCGGGTACGAAATTTGGTACATCATAACACCGGCGTAGTTACCTAAGGGCCAGGTTGGGCAGTGCCCCGGAGCACCCAAGCTTTGGAGGGAGACAAAACCGGATTAATAAAGCTGAACTACATTAGATCGACGCACACGTGTAACACGCCTGATTTGTACGTAGAACGACGTCGCGTGGCGTGTATCAAGTGTAGCTCTACAAGTTTAGTTTCCATATAAAATGTATGGAGATCGACGCGCCCAGATCGGCGTGTGTGGCACACGTGTTAACAGTGTAGTTTTACAATAAATCTTTTATTGAACTACCGAAAAATTCTCCCACCTCCGAAATCTAATTAAAATAGGTTGCAATACTTATGTCACTTGTTTTAATCGGTAAAAGTCTGACACTCCCTCCTGCAGGACCCAGAACAGGAGAGTTTATTTGATTGATAAAAAAGGACCCCATTCTCTTTTGCCCCCGGGCAAGGGTCAAAACTGAATTTCTCAACAAAAAGTGTAGTCTAGTAGAGACCGACCGAAGGTAATATTAAGTAATTTTTATGCATTTAAATATATTTGATCAAAGAAGATCATACCTAGTGTATTATGTCAAATAAATATAAAAATGAATCCCTATTTCCCTTGGTCACGCCATAACCCGTGAACGGCTGGACCGATTTCACTATTTATTTTTTTGTTGTGTTTGTCATTGTGAGGAGCAGGTTCTTATGAAAGAAAAAAATAAAAAAATTGGTAGTAGAGTGGAGTTGGGTAGAGCAGAATAGAGTAGTCAGTTGACGGGAGCGAAGCCGCGGGCAAAAGCTAGTGTGAAATAAATTTCGGAGCATCGAGATTGTGCCAAATAGAGGGAACCTACTTAAATTGCTCTTATTTGCGAAGCCGAAGCAGGGCACAAAGTCACTAGCCGTCCACATACATAAAAGGAGAAACTGACAAACTTACATAGGCTTTCTAGGCAAGCACTAAAGAGTTTTTGGCTATTCAACTTTGAAGTGGGTGAAAAGGAAAAATTTCTTATGAATTCAAAATCTCAATCCGTGTAGAAATATACTTAAAAGCACAAATATGTAGTAACTGAAGTAAATAATAAAGGTTATCATTATTTGTTTTCAGAACTACCCCCAATAGAACAATTTAGAGGGTTTTTTTTTTTTCTTGGCTCAATTTGAGATTTGGCACACATCTAATCGAAATGAATAATTAAAGATGACATTACTAGTTTTACAAAACTACCCTCAAAATACGATTTATTCCATTTTAATACCAAAAAACTAATACCACTGGTATTTGTTTGGTATCATTTTTATTTTCCATTCTCAACTTATCATCATCATCATCATCATTTCAGCCGATAGACGTCCACTGCTGGACATAGGCCTCCCCCAAATGTCGCCACAAAGAACGGTCCTGCGCGTCTCGCATCCATCGGATTCCCGCAACCTTCACCAGGTCATCGGTCCACCTTGTAGGGGGCCTTCCAACACTGCGTCTTCCGGTACGCGGTCGCCACTCCAGAACCTTTGGGCCCCAATGGCCATCCGTTCTGCGAGCAATGTGCCCTGCCCATTGCCACTTAAGTTTGGCGATTCTTCGTGCTACGTCGGCAACCTTGGTTCTCCTGCGGATATCTTCATTTCTGATTCTCAACTTATAAACTCTTTAAATAATTTAATTTTATGTCCGAAAAATACCAGCAACTTGAATTTGGTTCAGTCAGCTTAGTTAAACCTAATCAAATCAAATTTGTTTCCTAAATTTTTTTTAAGATCCTAAAATATAATACCAAAACTTTTCCAAGTTTGGTATTCCAATATTTTTACAAAGTTAAAGACAACAGTAGCATAGCATAGCATAGTCGGCCTTATATTGTTCCCACTGTTGGGACTCAGACCTCCTCTCTTGGAGAGGGAATGGGCCGTAATCCACCACGCGGGCCCAGTGCGGGTTGGTAAGACAACAGTAGTTTATGTAAATCATTTTGCTAAAAAAATTTTACCTGCAAAAAAGGGTAAGCTTGCTCTATTGTTCTAACTTTCGAAGCAACTAATCCGATTTGAGTGTTACTGGAATGCCTAAAATATTTTATTGTCTTATTCTTTATTGTACACACAAAACTTAACTACAATACATGGATTTGACAATTTATGTACAAAGGCGAGCTTAACTCAACAATGAGTTTTCTCCCAGCAAACCTTTGAGTGACAGAGAGAGATCACAATCGAGGGTAGGATCCAGCGTACAACATAAACATACATAAATACGTCTAATATATATATAACAATATATACTAATACTATGTCAATTGAGAAAGGAAGTGCTCTTTAATTTTCCTCTTAAAGACGTCCAGAGAAGGGCTGTCGCGAAGGGAATGTGGGAGAGCGTTCCAAAGACGCACTGCAGTTACAGTAAAGGAGCCATCATAGCGGCTAGAAGTATGACGCGGAGTACGAAGGAGAAGAGAATTGATAGTGCGACAGGGTTTACCCCTTGGCACAAGGTACTCAAAGCGTTCACGAAGGTATTGAGGAGCAATGGGATTGTGCAGGATAGTAAAGAGAAGGGATAGAATGTGGATATCTCGCCGACGCCGAATTGGCAGCCACCTTAACCTGGTCCGAAACTCCGACACATGATCGTATTTGCGGAGGCCAAAAATAAAGCGGATGCACAAATTCTGCAATCGCTCGAGTTTGTTTAGAAGTACCTCCGTAGCATCTAGAAAACAGACATCCGCATAGTCTATGAGCGGTAGAAGAAGAGATTGAGCAAGAGCAACCTTTGTATGAAATGGCAAGAATTTTTGGAGACGTTTAAGAGACTGAAAAGAATAAAATACCCTCTTACTCACATCGGCAATATGGGTCTCCCATGAGAGGTTAGTGTCCATATGGACGCCAAGGTTTTTCGCACTTTTGGTGTATAATATTGGTGCAGAATCATAAACTACTGGCGGGAGCGACTGGTCATCTAATAAGTTGAGCATGTATCTGCCACCAATAATCTTCTCTTTTTTTATAATCTTTTCGTCTTAGTGGCACATACTTATGTCAATGGAATAAGGTTCATTTCTATTTTGTTAATCTCATTTTTATTATTTCTTTTGTGCTATACCTCAGAGAGAAATTGTATCTACGTAAATTCCTCGGTACATTTCAGTGCGGTGGTATATTGGCTTCATAGTGACAGTGATATTTATTTATTAAGTAAGTATGTTTGTTCTATTGTATAATTTACTTCACTTTATTACAGTTTTTGTTACTTAAGATTTTACTTGATTGTTTTTATCATAACCTACTCAAAAGTAGAAAGTTACCAATAACTTTGTCTAAATAGTAATTCGTAGATCACATACGTAAATAACTTCTCGATTATAAAATAACCGTTATCACCTTTTAGAAAAATTAAGAGTTTGAAACTAAGGAGGAGAAACTGACTGATATATCAACGCACAGTTGAAACTACTGGAACTAGGAACGTGAAATTTTGCACAAGGCTTCCTTCCTTTTATGATGTAGACGAGCACAAGGGTGTTTTTTGTAAATTCTACCTTTAAGGGGGTTAATAGGCAGGATTTCAGTAGTTTATGTGAATCGTTTTGCGATTTTTTTTTTACCTGCGAGAAAGGGTAAGTTTGCTCTATTGTTCCCAAAACAACTAACCAGACTTGAATGGGACCGGAATTCCTAGAATACTTTATTGTCTCCCACACGTAAGTCAATGGAACCAGGGTCGGTTCTATTTTAGTAATTTCATAATTATTATTTTTATTGCTCTTTGACTCTGAGAGAAATTGTGTCTACATAAATTCCTCAGTACATTTCTGTGCGTTGGTGGTGACGGATTCTTATCACAGTGACAGTGCTTTTTATTTACTAGGTGAGCATGTTTGTTCTTTTCTATAATTTACTACTCTTTATTGCAATTTTTGTTATTTTAAATACTACTTGATTGTTTTCTATCGTAATCCTATAAAATGTAAACAGCTTAATTTCGTTTCTTAACATGCTTTTTTTTTGTTCTTTTTTATTTTACGGCCTTATTTCAAATTAATTCGACCTATAATGTTTCATTTTTAGATAAGATCGTTTCAAATTCGCCATAGTAAATTAAAAATTCGAATTAAATTAATTGTCTCATCACATTCACCACGTGAGGCTCGCAAATATTTGTTACATAAAAATCATTATTAAAGCAAAAATATTAGGTTAGTACTAATTAAAATTTACAATTGTAGCATATCATCTAAAAATATTAAACTAAATTAAATAAAATTAACCTTTGGGTTAATTTTAATTAATTATTATTAAATATGAAGAACAACACCAAACAGGCGCACTTGCATTAAGAACACTAAAGCCAACAGAGCGCCGATATTCAGTTATAGACCAAGAAGTTCTTGCAAATATTTCGGGATAATAAATTACGCGATTTTTTTTTATTGTGATAAAAAACACGATTTAAATTCATTATTTGTTTTTAGAACTACCCACAATAAAACAATTTACGGGGTTTTAAAGATTTTACGGAAGACTTTTAGTTCTTGGGTTAATAGACTTGAAATTTGGCACAAATCTTATCAAAATGAATAATAAAATTACTCTCTATTCAATACTACCCTCAAAATATGATTTATTCCATTTTAATACCAAACAATTAATACCACCGGTATTTGTTTGTCCTCTTTTTTATTTCCTATTTTTAAAGAATACTACTCTTTAAATAGCCTAATTTAATGTGCGAATAAATACTGGCGACTTGAAATTAGTGCAGCCAGCTCAGTTAAACCTCATCGCCATCTTCCTGCCCTTGTCCCGTGTTATTTTATTTGGGATCGGCGCAACACGTTTTTTTCTTCCACTCTCCCTGTCACTCGTCATGCTATCACTAACTTCCTTTTCTTTCATATCACTCTCACACAATCCATCCATCTTTTCTTTGGTCTCCCTCTCCAGCTCAGTTAAACCTAATCAAATTTCTTTTCCTAATATTTTACATAATCGTAATAATCAAAACAATCATAATGCCAAAACTTTATAAATTCACTTTATTCCAATATTTTTACAAAGTTAAATACAACAGTAGTTTAAGTGAATTATATTGCTATTTTTTTTTTACCTGCGAAAAGGGTGGGTTTGCTCTATTGTTCCCAAAACAACTAACCAGATTTGAATGGTAGCGGAATTCCTAAAATATTTTATTGTTTTAGTGGCCCACACAAGTCAATAGAATCAGGGTCGTTTCTATTTTAGTAATCTCATAATTATTATTTTTATTGTTCTTTAAGTCAGAGAGAAATTGTATCTACATAAATTCCTCAGTACATTTTTGTGCGTTGTCGGTGACGTATTCGTATCTCAGTGACAGTGATTTTTTATTTATTAAGTGAGTATGTTTGGTCTTTTTTATAATTTACTTCTCTTTATCGCAGTTTTTTTTTAATTTAAAATACTACTTAATTGTTTTCTATCGTAATTCAATAAAATGTTAATAAGAGCTTAATTTTATTTTAAAACGTTCGATTTAAATATTTTTATTTTTGCATGAAAATCTGATTAACTAAAATATGATACATTTTTAAAAGTAATAGAATAAAAGTTGTTGTTCATGATGTTAGTAAAATAGACCTGAGAGATTGCCAGTGTTTTACAAATAACCCTGTATAGACTTATAGAAATTTCAAAAAAGGTATTTATCTTAAATTAAATTCCCTACATGATACAAAAGTTAGTCTGTCAATTTAAATTTCGAAAACCACTAAGTTAATAACTTTTAAACGTTAATAAAACTAATAAACACAAAATAATTCATCTATTATCAAATTGAATTTTTAGTAAAATAATTTGAAAAATCTTAAGTCAATTAAAGAAAAAATATCCACAACTTCAAGCATCCGGCCCTAGCCTTATGTATGGTAATCAGCTTACTCATCAGTCTCTAGACGCCTAAATTTGTAAACTTTGAATTTCTCGAAGTTTGATGTCTTTGCAAAAAAAAAAAAAACAGTTATAAAGAAGTTATAATAAAGTTGATTATTAGTCAAATTTTATTATTGAACAAGACATTTGTCAAAAAACTTTTTTAAATAACAATATTTTTTTTCGATTATAGTTCCTATAATTACTTACACAAAAAGCATTTTTGCTGACTACATTCTTGAATGTAATTTAGTATTAGTTTAAATAATGGTACCCATTCGGAATCGAAATTAAATGCGAGTTCAAACCAATACCATTTGTATTTGTCGTTAGTATTAAAATGGAATAAATCCAAAATACGGTTTAGGGTTAAAGTTTTTATGAAAATATTCTCGTGAACGAAGTTGCTGGCAAAGTGCTAATTCTATCTAGCAAACGTAGTTTCAGACGTCCCCTAACTAGGTGGACAGACGACCAAGTGAAAGCACCATGGTAGCCCGCAAAATTCAATTTTTCTTAAGTTTTTTGTATTTTGCAAAAACTAAACACTAACCTGAAAAATTTGAAGGCCGCTGTTTTTGCCACTTGGCTATGGTATCCTAAAAACTAAATTAGGCTGAAGCTGAAAGATGGCAACACATAACAGCTAAAGTTAGCAACCCTAAAAACCACAGATATTCAATAAATCAAAATACCTGAGCCCTAAGCGCATCCTCTTCTTGCTTCTTCACAGTTTCAGGGTCTGGTGGCTTGATAGACTTGACATTTGTGATGCGCAGACCGGAAGACATTCGACTTCCGCGGCTGAGCATCCTGACTTTAGGCAGATGGATCACTTTCCGTGGTGGCTGCGACATTGTTGACGTTGACGGATTAACTGAAAAAAGTAATGGGCATTATATAGGCGGGATTATTTTTATGACCTGTTTAAAATTTGCGCGCGAAACGAAAAATTTTGGAAATATATAAAACGAAATACCTAATAAAAATTAATACTGGCAAATTAAAATATTCAGAAACAAAAACAAAACTTTGGATAGCCTTGAAAAATAAATGTTTAAATAAAAGTTTGCATGTGATAACAGCTTGGTCGTACCTACGTAGTAGGTAGTGTAGTAAGTCGTAAAATACGATTGAATGCATGTGCTTCTGTTATTTACAGTCATGGTCTATGCAAAAGTAATATAATGCCGAATAATGCGTATTTTTCACTGTGTATGTTGAACTTACGTTCGGTAATCCTTATATTATGAGCATAGAGCGTTTTGCAATTTTCACTTCTAAACGAAAACATATTTGTTATTGAAGGAAGAGTATATAGCGGTAATACACAAATTAAATAAATGCCCACAACACAAAAATATGTTTACATCAAATTAAATCACAAATCACTGTACTATTACATAATAATTAGGGCAGAACAAAAAATATTTTTCGTATTTTCGTCTCAAACGTGCAAATTCCACGTAGCCGCGCAAAATTTCACCTCATCGACTCGATAGTACATTGTCAATACTCATTCTCATTAATTAATTACCGATATTTTGTTAATCCTGACTACACTAAATTGTCTAAAAAAATAATTAACTAATTATGGCATCATTAGTGGTTACTTATGTTATAAATATAAGTTTTTTCACTAAAGAAATAGTACAGTGTATTGTAAACAGTGGTGGGTCGGCCATTTGCACGGTGTGACAGAGTATTTAGGTCCGTATTTTTAAAGTTGAATAATATCGTACAAAAGTTAATGGACCTTATTAAAAATATGCACAAAAGAAAGAGAAATGTCTATACTGTAAAATAAAACATAGTGATACAGTGAAACATACCTGTGATTGTTGCAGATCCACATTCTGTCACCGGAGACCTCACTGCGTTAACCACCAAGTTTTACAATGGCGTCCGTCTGAGAATACCTATCAAGAATTTATGTTGAGACGAAATTTTTTCAATCGTTATATAATTGACTTGTTGTTTTCAAAAACCGTAGTTAATTTTTAGTTCTTAATTAGTGACTAATATCAGTGTTGTACATTCAAAATGTTAAATTATTAGTTTTAAATCTCTCAAATGTTAACGTGGTCTACGTCCGGTCGCCGCTGTCATAGCGCTATCCCTTTCCCACTCACGCACTTAGACGGAGCTCTGCTCTCCGTCGTGCTTTCTCGCGCGCAGTCGGAACATCCGCTCAATGGCTGGAGGGCAAGAAAAATGGTATTTTACAAAAGAACAATTGCTGAGTTCTCCAAGCAGAAAATGCGGTTTAGATGCAGATAAAGAATTAGCATATCGGCAGCAGGCCGCAAATTTAATACAGGACATGGGACAGAGGCTTCAAGTGTATCCTTTTTCAAAATGTGGTGTTTTCAGCTCAATGTTTTTGTCGAGTCATGTGCTAAAAGTGCGTAAAACACGCTAGCGAAATGTGTTTTTATTTGTGTAATTATCGTTAGCGTGCGTTTAAATGCATAAAGAAGTGTATAAAGTGTGCTGTGACGGTGAAATATAGTGAAAAGATGACGAAACTTCGACTGTGGCTCGCGGCGTCATTACGGCCACTTTCGCTCGGTAATGTGGGATTTCCCGCCTGACACAGTGAGTAACAGCTCGTTTTCTACAGGTAAGATAGTTATAATATGTATGAAATGTCCTAAAATGTATGAAATGTTTGTATTTAGGTTAGGGTCACGCATGATAGCGTGGTTTTTTCTCGAGGTCACTGATCTTACAGCTGTGAGGCGACGGGACGCTTGCGCGGGTGACGTAGGGCTCGTGTGAGTGATCGACCTGCATGCCCGAGCTAAATTTACTCGATACAAACGATTTTTACATCGAACACGCGCGTGGCGCTCATTTCTACGTAATTTGGTCGTGATCTTCACCTTATCACGTTTTCCTGGTACATACAAGTTATAAACGTAGATAACGCGCGTAATTTCTATTATCTCTTCATCTTAACATATTTTTAAACACATCTGTCTCAACTCTGCTATAAATCATAACATTAAAATACATTGAGGAAAACTGGGAATAAAATACGTACAACACTTTAGTTATTATTTATTATAGACAAAGATGCAGTCATAGCCACAATATAATTTTATTTTTTTCCTGTTAAACTTGAACCTGGCTATCAAAGAAAATATTTGTTGTGAATAATCCAACATGTTGTCTGCATTCAAGAGATAATTGACAGGATGCAAATTTATATAAAAACAAACCTCAATGAGTCAAAAAAACATGACAAAACCATCTGTCCTTTTGTAATTATGCCAACTCAAGAGAATTGTTAGAAGTATCTGAGAATAATACAGGACTTTATAATAATTGTAGTAGTTTATTTCAGAAAAAAACTTTTACAAATGTCAGAAAAGACACTAACCTACTTTCTCTCTAGTTTTAATCCAAAATGTATGATGTAACAGTCGTCAGGATTTCTTTCTGAGTTGTATTGAACTTTCAACTTACTAAAAAGTAGATTTCAATAAAAAAAATTCTGTTAAAGTTTGCTGCTTAAGTTTCATTAGGTTTGACTTGAAAGGAACCATAGTTTTGTAAAACTTGCACTGTGGATGATAAACTCTAGAAAGTATTCAAATCAGAATGATAATCTAGTTTTATACGCTAGAACATGATAAAATGGCCCCCTAGGCCACGTTTAAAATAACCAGAGTAGGGTAGAGTAACGACTCTACTGGACTTTATCGTTAAAAAATGCTTCAAGTTGAAACCCAGGGTCGTTCTTTTATAACCCGAGTAGCTACTCTAGAGTTAACCTAACTAACTCTAACTCCGAGCAGTGTAGGTTGGTGTAAACGGCCAGTAATTACACTTGCTTGTCATTGACAGTTGAACGCTATGTTTGTGTTAAAATATGCAAGCGTAGAGTAACTTCTCTGATGACATCATTTGAGTTTACCCCAAACTTAAATTTGAATGCAGGGTAGGGTAGGGCAGTATGTCCATCTTGTGATCGTAATTGAGACAACAAAAGTACTTGTCATGTTTATCTATTTCAATAAAACCATTACAGGCCCTTCCCAAATGGCTATACCAAGACAAACAATTCCCTTTCAACTTTTCAGTCACTGGTGCCACTTTCAAACTTCCCCTAATAAACTCATTAGTCATTTGACTTTATACATCATGCCATCACTGACTTCTTTAGAAATAAGAAAAGTTTATTTCAAATAGACCATTATAGGCCCTTTTAATTGTCAAAATGTCAGTCAACCAAAAAAAGTGAAGCTAAATTGCACATTCCAAAGCATAGATCTCTATGGAGAATAATGTGCAAGAATGCATGGACACTCTTTTATTTCATTAAACCCAGAGCGAACGCCGGCTTTCGCTCGGTCATTGTCTTTCTATTGTGTCCCTAATTACGCTACTCAAAAGGTTAAATCATATTATGAGTAACATAAATCTTGTGAGCATAATGTAGATAAAAAATGAAAAAAATACAAGTAATTGAAAAAAGTCACTGGCAGCCAAGAGATGACCAGTTTCAACTAAGGACGCCCATTTACGAGCACAACATTTGTATCAGCTCCACTCACCTCAACCATTTTGAAAGGAACTGAATAACCCTTTTCTTTCATTATAACCCCTCACACATGACACTGTTATTCAGCAGACATTGAAAACTTAAAACAGGTCTTATCAATCAAACTTGACCATTTTTAACTTAAAAATTATGTCTATTGTAAGTAAAACCTTGCATTGTGAATGCCAAGGCAACACCCCTGACCCTCATTGGTTAAGTAACTAACCTTGTAAACATTTTTACATTGAAACTTTTGTTTTTCATGGTAATTTGGTGTAAAGATGTGTAGATTAATAAGCCTTCAAGACCGTACTGTTACAATTTTGTGACCTTTGCCTGGTTAATAAAAAATATTCAGATTATTTTCTAAGGCAAGTAGGTATGTAACTATACTTTACAATTACTGAGAATGCTAAACAGAAGTATGTATTCATCATCTTCCTGCCCTTGTCACATCTTATTTGGGGTCGGTGCAACACGTTTTTTTTCTTCCATTCTATCCTGTCAACCATCATACTATCACTAACTTCCTTTTCTTTCATATCACTGTTCACACAATCACCATCTATCTTTTCAATAAACAGAAGTATGTATTGATAAATGATATTTATTTTGCAAATTAAGTTTTAAAAAATACTTCTGTGTCAATTTCATTGATAGTTTATACTAGATTAGGCCGGTGTAAGAAACACCAAAACAAACTCAGGGGTTAAAGTCTCAAAGTCCATACAGCAAATGTGTAATAGTCAAATCATATGAGAACAGATTTGTGTCTGAGATTGTCTTTTGAGGATTTGAGTGGACCTGTCCAGTCAGTGCAAGTATTTGTCCATGTTCATATACTTCTAGCTCCTTAGTAGTCAACTCAGGACTACTAAGGAGCTCAATGACTCGACAAACAATACCAAAGAATGGACATTTAGGTAGGCTGCAGCAAATAAGAAAGTTTTAACTTTTATTCATATTTGACTAGAATCCCAGATTAAAGGAACATGCTTGCTTAGAAGTAATTTCTTCACTTGTGATTTAAACCTTAAGCTATCTAGAGCAGTGGTGGCCCCAACTTACGAGTTGTAGGTCACGGGTTCATACCCAGCCAGGCGCATTAGTTTGTGTAATCTATTTTATCACCACTGCTCTCAAAACAGTGAAAGAAAACATCGTGAGGAAACCGCCATGTCCTAGAACCAGCAATTCGAAGACATGTGACGTTCACCAACCCGCACTGGGCCCGCGTGGTGTATTACGGCCCATTCCCTCTCCTAGAGAGCAGGCCTGATTCCCAACAGTGGGAACATTATTAGGCCGACTATGCTATGCTATAGCAATCTGAAAACATAGACTTCCGGGTATGGAATTCCCTCTTAACTTTCTTTCTCAAGTAAGAAAACTAAAATCTCTTTAACTGCCAGTAGCAACAATGTAATCAGCCTAGAATCTTCTAATAAATAAAAAAACAAAAGAAGATTACAGTTGCTAGTGTCCCCAAATTCAATGACACAACCTCTAGCTTGCTAGGTTAGCTTGATATCCAGTATCAGGAGATGATCCAATTTGATTTGATAAAACTTTCAAGTATTTTGAGTAATCTTGATACTCATAAACACAAAGGATGCTTATCAGATCAAACTTCCAACTGAAGTGTGTGTTATTTGTTTTATGATCATTTTCTTTGAGATAACAATACATAATGTTAATTTTTATTGCCTAGCTAATCATAGCCTTTTATATTATAGTATTAAAACACATTCAAACTTGGTACAATCAGATCACGACTTTGGTACGCTACCAAACCAAATCAGGAGGCTTACCATGATGTATTAAAATGCCAGTCATACGAGAGAGAAAAAGGGATGGAGCTATACACGCATAACCCCTTTAACAATTAAAAAAATCAGTTTAGATTGTAAAATGGAACAGAATAGAATAAACTTTATTGTATACCATAAAAGTAACACAACTGATACATAAACTTAAATCTATGGGTACAATGGCGGTCTTATCGCTGACAGCGATATCTTCCAGACAAACTTAGGATGGATCGTAAGAACTTAAAATAATACAGGGGGTAGTCTGCAGTATACTGCTGACAAATTAATCAGTCACTACATATATAAAACACAATACATAACTATATGGATCGCGTTAAGAGCTCATGGCAGAATCTCAGTCAATCATAGAGTAGTCCGGTGACCAAAATTGATTATTATTTTAGTCCGTGTACGTTCGCTAGTGGATGGTGCGGTGTACACTTGACTTTGTATCCTAAACAACTGTCTGATCTGCTCGTCTGTTGGGGGAATGGATTTGATCAGCAGATTTGGTTCGTCAAACCAAATTCAATTACTTAATGTTTTTGGCAATCTTCCACTTTCGTGAAAGATAGGAAAAGCTGAGTCAACATTTTCTTGTTCTTGCTCTACTTTATTTATCGATTGCTCAAAATTTTTTCTTATTTTATTGAGTAATAGATGCTACCAGAGAGTTTGCCCTGTGTAGCACGTCACGCTATCACTAACTCCCTTTTCTTACATATCGCTTCTCACACAATCCATCGCATCTTTTCTTTAGTCAACCTCTCCCATCCATCCACATGTAAACTCATAACTCTTTTAGTAACATGCCTTTGTAGAATTGGAATATCACCCCTAAAAAATATACTTCTGGGTTAAAACATATTGTATGTCCTGTTTCAGAACATGGTTTATAGCAAACTGGCATTTAATGATCCCACTGCTAGGACTTAGCATTCTCTCTATGAGAGGGAATGGTTCTTTTTACAAAAGAACAGACAGTAATCTGCATGGTTCTCATATGATTTCACAATTACATTTTTACTGTATGGACTATAAAACAGACTTTGACCTTAGAGTTTGTGTCGGTGTTTCTTCTCGGGGTAGGTAGTCAGCTGAAAAAGACTGGCGTCATTTAGGTTTAAATTAACGAAAAAAATTACATGTAACAGAATTATAAAAAAATTAACATCAATTATAATAGGAAAAGCGATAAATGAGAAAGGTTTGTGAATTTGCACCTGTATGATTCATAAGCAGGTCGCGGTAAGCACAGTAAAATGCAATTCCTATCTTTGAAACATTCAGGCAAGGTTATGTACTCAATACTCTATTTCACAATGTTTTGCAATAAATAACATTAAAATAATTGCAATGGAGGTAAACATGTTTTGTTTCTAGTAATTTCCTTGTAAAAATGGATACTATTCTAATCATTTAGTGTAATACATAATTTAGTTGACCAAAACATGTCACTTCCATTATACAATACAAATATTATTAAGGCGAAAGTAGGTATGTATGTATGTTTCTTTCTCATTTACGCTCAACCGGCTGTATGGATTTCCAGCGTTCCGAATTGTGATTAAATCGCGAGTCCGGCCAAATTTAGTAGTTACAATATATAAGGGCTATTGATTAATGTTATTGACGTTGCGCGTTGGTCGGATTAGCGATATTGATTTCGATTTTGTTGCATTTCAGAACGCTAACTACGCTTCAGTATTCAACACTACAATAAAATTCTTAGCTCCATTTCACCGAGATCGCGCCTGTTTCAATGATTCCACATATTGTCAAGTTGCGCACACACTTGAGATACGAAACTACACCAATTTTACATCACAATATGTACTAGGAATCAATTTGCGGATAATTAAAAAACATCTGCCAAAAACCTCCCTATTAATAATATTGTTTTTTAAATGATGGCGTATAAAGGTCGGTGACCTGTGACTTATATACTATGTAACATAATGTCAAAGTCAGTGACGCATTTAACATGCAGTCACGTTATTTTGTTTATTTATGAGACAAGTTACAATACGTTACTTACATAACTTTAAATGGAAGTTTTTGAATAGCATCATAGTCTAGTTGATTGGTTATCTCTTAATTACATGTTTAATACTTCCTTTTGGTGTGTTGCTACACGTGCATGTAGTACAATTATAGTCTCCACAATAAAACCAATATAAGCTGGATTCACATTGTATTGAAACTGATTTACACTACGCCGACTTGGTGTGGTCAATTGTCTTTTAGTTTTTTTTTGGATGGGAAATCATCTAATGACTTCTTCTGGACTATTCCAAATTCTTTCAGCCGTTTGAGCGTAAAGGAGTGACAAACATACTTAAAGAAATTCCCATTTACAAAGTTAGTGTGATCCTTATGGTGTGTCCAGACTTGGCGAAGGTGCCGCTCGCGCGCACGTAGCTTCATTCGCGTTTGAACTAATGTGTAGCGCGAGCAGCACGCGCTTACTCCCAGCGCCGCTCGAAAACGGCGCGTAACTTGCACGCGAGCGGCACAGGGGCTTCGTACGAACAAGAAATACACGTGCGCAGTTCGCAAGCAGCTCGCGAATGGCTTGCGAGCGGCGCATTCGCCAGGTCTGGACACACCTTTAGCGAGGCACATGTTTTCATTGTTGTCGAATTAGTCACGTGTAGATTTCGGGGTGTCAAATTATTTCGGCCTCTCGACTGGGGCGCGACCCTCTTAAAATAAGCCGATCACGTGGCTTCATTAGGGGCCTTACAATGACGCGTTAAAATGTCAGGCGTGCGAGCGAGAGAGTGGAGCTATACACCTTATGTAGCTCTATCACTACAGTTTAGTTTGGATCATCAAATGTATCGCGTTAACAGCTCGTGGTAGGGCCTCTGACATGTAATGCCCCGTTTACACGTGGGCCCAGTCTCAATCAATCGCCATCCCTAGCCATTGTGTAAACGGGGAAACCACGTTTACACAATGGCGATTGGCCGATGCTGCCCCCACGTGTAAACGCTTCGGGTGGGACGATTTTGTGTAAGTTGCATTTCTTCTAAACACAACAATAGATTTATTTTTGTTGCCTTGTTGACAACTCGAAAATATAGCTACTGTTGTGATTGCATCACTATTACTCAACTTTAATAAGTGTGTTGCAAGTTTAGCATTAATTTATGTTAAATTCATTAACATTTGCTAATTATTATGACTAATTCACTGACTCTCTTCTAGAGAGGTCTTGAGTTCCAGTACGAATATTATAAGGCTGATTATTCTATGCATTATTTTCTTCCTATAATAGTGGTGGTATGACATGTACAGTTAATGGGTTATGGAGGTAGATGCTCCATGTTAAATAATGGTGTTCAGCTAAATTCTGTCACTGGAAGCCGTCCATAACACAGTCGAGAAATTAGTGTGTCAATCGATATCTATGAGATAAACGAGCTCATCATCATTTCAGCCGAAAGACGTCTTCTGCTGGACATAGGCCTCCCCCAAGTGTCACTATAATGACCGGTCCTGTGAGTCTCACATCCATCGTATTCCCACAACCAAGTCATCAGGCAACCTTGTGCGAAGCCCACCAACGCTACGTCTTCCAATACGCGGGCGTTTCCAGAAATTTTCGACCGATTTTTTCCGCAATTTTTCGGGCTATGTCGGTAACCTTGGTTCTCCTGCGGATATCTTCATTTCTGATTCGATCACGCCAGGAAACTCTTAGTATAGCCCTTTTCATTGCCCTTTGGGTAACCTTAACCATTCTGATGAGGCCCATTGTGAGTGATCACGTTTTAGAGCCATATGTCAACATTGGCAGCACGCTCTGGTCGCCGTGGTATGTCTGACAAAAAATACCGATGCTGTGGCAAAAAGTCAAGCTTTAGGGGGCTGTACTATTACTCCATTCAAGCTTCGTGATGGCTAAAAAAGAAGAAAAATGTTAGTACCTAATACAAGACATTCCACAAAACAAACAAAAAAAAAACAGTTATCCTTATCACAAACAGTTTTCAAAACAAAAATTAAGCTTGACGTAGACACTACATAACAGATATCAAAGATACCACCCTAGGTTGACTGGTAGAGAATGCCTAAGGCACTAAGTCCGCCTTTGTACTTTTGTGTTGCATGAAGTTTTAATAAATAAATCAAAGTATTTATTTAAAACAAAAATACAGTAATTCTCTCTGATAATTGAACTGTGCATACGAACTCGTGATTCATAGATGAATTCGTTAAAGGTATTTTGCATTGCGCGACAAACAGTTGCGGGAAAAATGTGTGACTCATTCTTTGTAGTAGTGCAGTCAAGTCAATTACTATGGCCGTTAGTAACACGGATTTCCTTGTTGTAATTTATTTACAATTGTGCATAAACCAGTGCTTGACTGCGATCCCACCTGATGGTAAGCAGTGATGCAATCGTTGATGGTGAGGCGCACTAGTTTATTAAAACCCTATTTACTATAAGAATATTCACTCAACCCTTGAAGATTATTACTATCTTTGGTTTGTTGCCTAGGGCCTTAGAAGTCGTGCAACCTTTGAGTAAGGGCTCCCACTGGTTTTACCAGAGGCCTTATCATGACGTTAAAATGTCTAGCGTGCGAGCGAGAAAGAGGGATGGAGCTGTACACCATATAGAGCTCCATTTCTTTAACAGTTCAGTTTAGGCCGAAAAATGGATCGCATTAAGAGCTTGGGTAGAAATTTAGGTGTCCCGATTTTGTCTGGGGACGTGTCCTGACTTTCGTCTGATTGGTACGTTGAACCGATGACCTGGTAAGAGTTGTGGGAATCCGATGGATGCGAGACGCACAGGATCGTTCATTGTCGCGAGAATTGGGGGAGGCCTATGTCTAGCAGTGGACGTCTTTCGGCTGATGATGATGATGGGAAGTTGAATGTCCCTATAAATCAATAATATTGAATAACATTCACCAACCCGCACTGGGCCCGCGTGGTGGATTATGGCCCATTCCCTCTCCTAGAGAGGAGGCCGAGTCCCAACTGTGGGAACATTATAAGGCCGACTATGCTATGTATGCTAACATTCATCATCGTCATTTCAGCCGAAAGACGTCCACTGCTAGACATAGGCCTCCCCCAATTGTCGCCACAATGAACGATCCTGTGCGTCTCGCATTCGCATCACTATACCGAGTGTGACAATGCGTTCAAAATCACTCCGATGCCTCCTAGGGCTGCGGAAACATTTGAGCGTGGCCCTGGAATGCAAAGGGCAACTGAAGGATATAGAGATTAGCTAGTAAAAGGCTGATACGCCTTCTCGCTCCGCCCTAGAGCGCGAGAAGATGTCACAAAATAAAGTTCCTACTAGAATTGTTTTAAACATAAAATTAGCAGTCAAAAAAATCTATAAAAAATGGCGATGGCATTGTCAGTCACGTCGCGTCGCGCCATCTGTGGGATCTTTTAAATGGAGTTGCAAAATAGACAATCGCATAAGCTCAAGAACAAAAGAAGCAAATCTATTAAAGGCCTTAGGAATAAAGTTAAGCAATTAATCAGATAATATGAAGGTATTATGTAAACTAATGTATAACTTGGTTGTTTCCTTGATCAAAGACTGCATTTATTTCTCTGAAGGTAAAGATGTAGATAGGTAGGCCTTGGTTTATTTTTTTAATAGTTGAGGTTTGTTTTTTAGTTGTGAAAATCATCTTATGACAAATCCCGCTCTTGGGCGGAGCGCGAGATAGTGTCAGACTTCCCAGTCCTGTTCCTTCTTTACCTTCGACCCTGCTGGGCTCCTACAATTTGCTGACATCTCCTTGAGGCGCGCGTGGTACAGTACGCGCCGTCGACGACTTGGGCTCGGTTCGGACGGTTACCGGACGGACGGACGGCAAGCTACCCGTTGCTCGCCGTCCGCAAGCCTGCGCCTACGCTGGCCGGAAATCGGGATCGAGATCCCGGCGACTGAGGCGTGAGGGCCGCTCCTTCGCGTGTGCAAGTGCGGCCTCTTCCTTTGCTAACTTTACTGCTTCGCAGAAAGAGGCGACCGCCTCTCCTGTTTGCTCCACTGTGACCTCCGGGCGGTCCACACAATGATGGCTCCCGGGAAGTGCATAAACACTTTGAAGGATTTGATGAGTCATAAGTCCCGACCCCAAATAAAACGGGCCAAGGGCATGAAGATGATGATGACGATGATGAGTGCCACCGATGGTGATGTTAAAATTTTTGGTGTCTTGTTTCTTCCCGTAACCAAAGACCCTTACGCCAATATCCCTCTCAATTGTACACCATAGACCACCCCCATAACAAAGTAACTAAACTGTACCCATTTTAGAAAGTCCGTTACATGGTTTACATTTACTTTCACTAGTGAAAGTAAATCTCCCATCACTAACAGTACTTACAATTGTCCATATTCTCTAGAATGTTCCTTCCTTAGATACAGTTTTGCCAAGGCCTAGAAAAAGTTGAGCAACTAGTGTTTTTGTGACGTAAGCTCTTCAAATGTTCACTAGGTATTTAAATACCGGTTACCTTTAGCTGTTACTACTTCCATTATGATTTTTAACACGTCATCTATTTAATATATCCTAAATTAATTCACTTGCTGACAACGCCAATGCGTCCAACTATAATTTAAGTGTCTTCAAGGCTAGAGTGAATAGGCTCTTAATAAACTAGTGCGCCTCACCATCAATGATTGCATCTCAGCTTACCATCAGGTGGGATCGCAGTCAAGCATTGGTTTATATCAATTTTAAAAACAAAAACAAAACGCACAACCTGAAACTGTTGGATCTTGCAAGATAGTGTAAGATTTTTACTGACTAAGGCAATTAGTTGCCCTTTAGCGATACATGGTCGTGGTAATTCTTACGGCTATCTCTCAGCCCAAAACTGCTGGGTCTATAGGTATTAAATTTTTAATGCCCCATTTACATGTGGGCCTAGCCTCGGCCAATCGACATTGAAACAATGGCGATTGGCCGAGGCGATTGGCCACATGTAAACGAAGGCATAATATGTGTCTTTTCATAAATGAAAATTGGCCTTAAGAAAGGATTTTTAGGGTTGAGCTGCATTTGTCAGTACCTAATCGCACTTTCCTATGCTTTTATCCTTTTCTGTAATTTAGAACCGTCATTTACTAGAGCGAGAAAGAGCAAGAATGCGACCGCATGCGAATGTGGTCGGCAAAACTTACTACTTAAAATTCGTTCACTAAAATGGTTAAATCAGGCGTATGGCATGTTGCCAAATAAATTGTTACTAAAATGCCTCCTGGTATGGTTCGGCAACTTTGACTCTCTTTGTTTAATAGTAGAAAGCGTTATTAGTAAGTGTTAGATTTAATCCCCCTGAAAGAAAGAAAGATAAAAAGAAAAAACCTGTACGGTCCCGACTAAGCGTTTCGCCTTGTCGTCTATACCGCGTACATCGCAGGACTGGAACAATTTGCCTGCTGCTGTTTTTCTTCAAGGCTACAGTGAATAGGCTCTTAATAAACAAGTGCGCTTCACCATCAACGATTGCATGGCTGCTTACCATCAGGTGGGATAGCAGTCAAGCACTAGTTTATAGGTAATTTAAAAAAAAATGTATAAAGAATTAAAAGTAAACAAATATTCTTAACTTACTGTCCCCTGCGGTTTCACTCGTTTCTCTGCGGCTCCACTTCCGTGGGTCGTAGCGTGATATTATATGGCCCAAACTATTCTAGCTATCCCGTACAGAAAGGTATTTTTCCAATGTTCCTGGTAGTTCCAGATATTCTTGCGTTTACAAAACAAACTTCTTCCGCCTTATTATCTTACTAGCTTTTGCCCGCGGCTTCGCCGGCGTACATAAAATATAACCTATGTCAGTCAGGAATAAAGCAGCTTTCTAATGGTAAAACAAATTTAGCAATCGGACCAGTACTTCCAGAGATTACATTACATCCTACAAAAAAAAAAAACTACCTCTTTATAATACTAGTGTAGATAATACTAATTGCTGCCAGCAGCATCGCCTGCGAGAAAGTAGAAAATTGTCCCAAGGGAACATAGGTACTCCCGAGATAAAAGTAGAAAATTGTCCCAAGGGAACATGGGGTACACCCGAGATAAAAAGTAGAAAATAGGCCTAAGGGAACATGGGTACTCCCGAGATAAAAAGTAGAAAATTGTCCCAAGGGAACATGGGTACTCCCGAGATAAAAAGTATCCTATGTGCTATTTTAGAACATGGTCTATCCGTGTGTCAATTTTCATTCAAATCCGTTCTGCCGTTCGAGCGTGAAGAAGTAACAAACACACACACTCACCAACATTCGCTTTTACAATATTACTGTGTTATAGTATAGATTGAGCTAAACTATTTGTAATGACGCATAAACAAATTAGCAACGTTTTTTTCCGTCTCCATCAGTTTATTTTCCTTTTTTTTTCTTCTCAAATATGTAAATAAGGTCATTGTCTTTTGAGCACAAGCTAGAAGTTAGTATCTTTTTGCCTTGACATTCATACAATGTCGCGTCTACACTATTGATGGTAATGTTTAATTAAACACTTAATTAGCTAGTCTAAATGTGATTGTTCAGACATAATCTATATATTTATATAAAAATATGACTAGCTTTTCGTTAGTCTTGCTTAAATTCGATGATTCCACATTAAGGCAACCGCTACGAAGGTAGTCAAAAAGAAACAAAATTTATAATGCTTGAAAGAACTAAGTAGGCAGATTTGAATTATGAATTTTCTGCAAAAAAAGTAAAAAAACTATAGTGGCTTATAAAGTGTACGTTGAAATCGTAAACTACACTCAAACTACAATGTTATCAGTTATCAATGAAGTAAGAAATAGTCGAGATTTTATAGCCGCCGATCGGTGACCTTGAATTTCATGCTAAATTACAAACATTCCATACATAGGAATTTTATATACATTCGTTTTTGTATCGACGCCGTCACAGCACACAATTAGTGACATCTATTGGAAAACAATAGAAACGCCAATGTCATTTGGTAGGACCTGACACGCGTTCATTGGCTGATTCAAATTTCGTAGCTGCGCATGAGTTGAATGAGGTCAATGAGAGCGCGAAATTCTCTTCACGAATATCTTCCTGCTTGAAGTACCGGTTTTTCCCTCGAAACTAAATCGAGTCCAAATTCCAAGGAACGATTGACCGTTCCGCGAAACCTGCCGTCAAAATGGCGGCAGTTTCGTGCACATTTTTCCTGTGCGTCCAATACGCAAATTGTGCAGTTGAGCTTCATGTGAAAGGGATAACTGGGGTCAGGTTTAACATCTTACCAATTGGTGTCGCCAAGCGGCATTACGGAGTGGAGTTCCGGTTCGAGAGGTGTCGGTGAAATTACGGATAGGTACATGAGATATGCAATTACATTGCTAAGATTGGAAACACATCCGTAAAACCTTTATCATGCTCAATAATTCTACTGCAATGTACGAGGGATAAACGTGCCTACAGTAAATAGAAATCTATAACTAAACGTGGGCCTGATTGACCACCCGATCAAACTTCGTTAGTGGAGAGAGAGGAGGGGGTTGGTCTCACCATTAGGAGAGATTCCGATCTATGTGATCGTAAACAGGCGTTGAACCGGAATCCTCAAGTGAAAAGGAAGCGTGGCTGTCTTCGGCAAACCTGACGACGCACCGTGCTGGCAGATGCAACGGCCATCGGATTTACATAGCGCGAGGTGAAGCGTGAAAGTCAAGACAGGTCGCGATGAGTGACTATGGACACCCTGTGCCCTAGTTAGTGGGCATAAGATCTTAAGGACTACGCTAGAGGAGCTGAGAACGAGCCGAGCTCAAATTCGTATAGAGTCGCTCGTGCTCGGCTCTAGAGCCGGTCCACACTATACGAATTTGAGCTCTGCCCGTGCTCGGACCCTCTAGCGTAGACTCACCTATAAGTAATTGCGATTATATTTGAAGTTGATTTACTTGTATAATATTCATTTAATTGCATTTTGTTTGAAGCACATGACTCGACATAATTCTATATCTGTGTACATTTTTCAGCCAAAACTTTTACGAATGATTCCTTAACCAGTCCCCTACAGCTCTCAACTATGTATCAACACAGCGATAGTGTATATGCACAGGTTCTACGCCTTCCACTCGTTCACACAGTTCCACAGGAATGCTATTGCAGCAGCAGCGCTGTTCCTCGCCGCAAAGGTACGTAGACCTTCTTATTATTTTATTTCTTCTGTTAATCTTTTAAACAGCTACGTCGGATATATCCGACAAACACGCCTCCGATTCCTTTGTTCTGACCACGTGACTGAGCGTTGAGATGACGTCAGAACATAGGAATCGGAGGCGTGGCCTACTCGAGCCTCTCGGCGCAAACGAAACGATCGTAACTTGGCTAGGGGGGCTGGGATATACTTCTTAATGCGATTCCTTTTCTAAGCAACGCAGATTTGTGAATTTTTACCAGCAGTGTTGTGTAACTGTGGCACACAATTTACTATGATTATTATATATCATTAACTATACTTTCGAAGTAAATCCAGTCCTTTTATTATTATATAGTTTATGAACACAGGTAACGACTTACCGCGTCATTTTCATTAAAAATTTAACGTGCCAAAATCTACCAGACCGGTAAAAAATGCGCCACACGCCAGCAATCTATTTCAGAAACTCTGGAGGATATAAAAACAGTACGTACATTCCTTGGTTAGGATACCCAAATGTCGGCCCCTTTTAAGATCCACAGATGTCAAGATGGTTCTTTTATAAATAGCAACAAATATCAACTGAGAAACCAATTTCGCCCTTATTTCACGGCTGCTAATTACTTTATTTGTTTGTACTTTTCTATTCATAGACACTGGATTCCCTTTATTGCTTACATTAAATACCTATAGATGTAGCCACCACGAGGTCGAACATGAGACAGCACTATACAACTTCAATGAGGTCATTACGTAAACTTTTCATTAAATATGATAACTGAAATACACTAAAAACTTAACTATTGGAGACTATTTCTCATACATACACTTAAACTATTACTTTAGTTGCCGAAATTATTCTAAAAACATAAAAATTGACTCGAGTCGACCGCTCAGTGACTCGGCCTTTGGCTAACTTTTTAAAGTTCGCCAAGCAAAAAACCGGCACGTCGAATGAGACAGAGCATGTTATGTTTTGTTTCAATTTTCTTTCTTATTTTGTATACAGTCTCATGGCTACATCTAGAGGTTTATAATGTAAACTATTGCTTCCATATTTCTAGAGTGAGTGCTATTTCTTACCCAGTTTTGGAGGTTTTGTCCCGCCATCTTTTTCGTGGCCAGTGGTGACCACGTCGTCTCCCTGTGCCATCTGGTAGGGATGGTGATTTGGTATCGATTAATCGAAGAATCGATTTTATTAATTGAGACAACAAATCGATCGATGTAAGTTTATCTCAGAAACTTGGAATCGAGATTTGATTATCCAGCGGATTGCAATCATATTATTATTTTTTGGAGGTAGGCAGAACAGAGTGTAAAGTCCCGCAAACCTCCGTTGAAAAGGGAGGATCCTCCGACCAGACGAGTGTTATGTCTGGTGGGCAGCTGCCCGATAGACGATTTCGGGCTGTTCTTTAAGTGCTAATCGCGCGGAGAACTTTGATTACGCGATATTATGTGACGCCATAGATGTCGCTACAATTTAAAAACAATATTTTCCTCCAGCTGATTTTTATTTGAATGTTTAACACCCGATTACTCACCAGACATGAAACAAATGTGCTCTGTAGGATCATCTGTACCGTGATTTTTAAGAATCTGTACCTGCACGGTAATCAACGGATCGATCTTAGGGAAATAAATTGATAGTACCGAATCGATTTTTTAGACTTCGATTCAAAATTATTAATTTTAACTTGCTATAAATAGTTATTGTTACCAATTTTATATTTGTTTTCAGCATAATATTAATTACACAATTTTGTAAAACCGTATATAGTGCATGTGGTGTTAGCCTATAATTAATTGCTACACTAATGGATGTCTGTTTCGTTTTAGCAAAATGTAAATGTATTGTGTAAGCAGTTGTTGGCTGACCAAATAAATAAAAAATAAATAAAATATCGATCCATTTTAAGAAAAATCGCCATCTCTACCATCTGAGCACTAGCTTCGCGGTATTATGACCCACAATTTATTCGGCAAGACGTATCCTGTCCAGTCCAATTTGTTATTGAATAGTTCATGATGTAAAAAAATCCAAAATAAATAAATACCTAAATTCTACATTGTTTAGTTAATTAATCACTGTCACAGACGGCCTTGATTCGGCAGACGTTGTCTACTAAAGCGATGTATTTATATAAGTCTACTGTTTATTAGTTGACACGAATATTTTGAATCCAGACATACTAGTCTTAATTAATTGGGTCTGCCTGGGTTTTTACGGTTCGAAACCCTTCGGCCACGAGTCCGACTCGCACTCTGCCGATTTTTCTTTTGTACTAAACATCAAATAGCACTAAAAATAAAACCCTTTTTCGGCATACTGCATCAAATGTTTGTATGAGGAAACTGCGGATTCGATACACGCACGAAACAAAATGACGAAAAACAAATATGTATGTCCTATAGTCTTTCACGGTCTTTTGTCCTGGGTCTCTAATTCATGTAAATTAACATGGGAGCGTATCCATGATACAGGAGTAATTCTTAAGGTGGGTCTACGATAGAGGCGCTGAGCAAGAGCGGAGCACGAATCGACCTCAAATTCGCGTAGTGTCGCTCGTGCTTGACCTTTATTGCGGGGTGTAGCGACATCTATGGCGTCACATAAGAACTAATTCTGCATCGCGCAATTAAAGTTCTCCACGCGATTAGAACATATAGAACAGCCCGAAATCATCTATTGGGCAGTTGCCCACCAGACATAACACCCGTCTGGTCCTCCCTTTTCAACGGAGGTTTGCGGGACTCTACACTCTGTTCCGCTTACCTCCAAAGGGGCAACGTTTTTTCTTATAGAAATAATTAATCATCATCTTCCTGCCCTTGTCCCATCTTATTTGGGGTCGGCGCAACACGTTTTTTTTTTTCATTCTGTCCTGTCAACCGTCATACTAATAATTAAAATTAACTATAGAAATAATTAATATTGTGTTAAATATGAATACATAATCTTTTATATTAACCACAAGGGAACCTTACTGTTTTTTAAAAGAAAACATAACCTATGTCATTCAGGAATAAAACAGCTTTCTAACCGAGATGAAAATTTTCGCAATTGGACCAGCACTTTCAGAGATTACCACCTACAAATAAAAAAACAAACTTTACCTCTTTATAATAATAGTGTAGATTAATTATAGCATCTGTTATTTCCAGGTGGAGGAACAGCCAAGGAAATTAGAATATGTAATAAAAGTGGCACACGTTTGCCTCCACCGAGGTGAAAGTCTCACCGCCCTGACGCCGGAACAGTACCAAGAACAGGTAATTGTTTATTTATTACAATTTACATTTATAACAAAACCACAAAAAGGCGATTAATTTGACTGATCACTGCTATGCTGGAGCATTCTTCACTCTTTCTTTGTGAAGGGGCACTCCCGCGGTATTTGTTTTTTTTTTTCGGTGTGAAAATGATCCCCGTTCTTCGGGCGGAGCGGGAGATAGTGTCAGACTTTTACTGACTAAAAACCCACTCCTGTCCCTTCGTTGCCTTTCATACCAGGGCCGAGCCTTCCTTTCAGAATCAGACTCTTGACCCCAGAAGGCTTCGATTTTGTTGGGCCCCTATGGTTGCTGACATCTCGTTGAGCCACGCGTGGAACACGACGCGCCGTTGACAACGGACGGTTACCGGACGGTCAGACAGCGAGCCACCGAGCAGGGTCGAAACCTAATGGGGCCACGGGTAGTGTGAAAGTGAAACCCAGGGCCCTGGGACGAAGGCAAAGAAGGAACAGGAGTGGGTTTTTATTCAGTAAA
Source organism: Mythimna vitellina (assembly GCA_949316375.1). NCBI lineage: Eukaryota > Metazoa > Arthropoda > Insecta > Lepidoptera > Noctuidae > Mythimna > Mythimna vitellina. The sequence goes on along the minus strand of OX438711.1, from coordinate 5,229,598 downwards.
AGTCTGACACTATCTCCCGATCCGCCCAAGAGCGTGATTTGTCATTAGATGATTTTCCCACCTAAAAAAAAAATGCATAAAGTTTTAAATAAATAAATATATACTAAATAATCGAATAAATCGTCGATTACATCAGGATCAAAATTGCAGTTGCACTCTACGAATGTCAAAAATTTATTTGTTGATTGACCTTTTGTCAATGGTTCATGACTGATTTACTTTGTACTCTATTATCTAAAGTATTGAATAAACTCATTGTGGACCATTGAACTTCTACTACGAAGATATTTAAGACACTTATTTACTGCTAAAGTGTTACTGCACTTTTGACCTCTAGCTGTACATAGACGAAGACCCTTTCGTCAGTCAGTTTTTAGGTATATATCACAACCGTCAATGACGCTAGTTTCGTTTCAACCAAATATTCGGCAGCAGTGGTGACCGAATGCGGAGCAGTGGTCGCCAAGTGGTAATGACACCGACTTACGTGTTGCAAGTCGCGGGTTCAAACCCAGCCAGGCGCATTACTTTGTGTAAATTATTTCATCACCACTGCTCTCAAAACGGTGAAGGAAAACATCGTGAGGAAACCGGCATGTCCAAGAACCTAAAATTCAAAGACCCGCACTGGGCCCGCGTGGTGGATTACGGCCTATTTCCTCTCCTAGAGAGGAGGCTTGAGTCCCAGCAGTGGAAACATTAAAAGGCTGATTGTGCAAATATTGGGCTCCTATTTGTATGAAACAGAAACTACAACCGAAACCATACTTAGTTTCTATCAGTACGATGTGTGATTAAAGCGAAGGGAACAAACACATTATATAGTTTAGGTAAAGACCGCATTTTACAAATAACTATGTATGTCGTTGTTATCAACGAATTTTGTAGAGCTTTATGCAGACTCGCTCGTGGCATGTCGCTTATCGCATCGCACTCGCTTTTGTCTGTGTGGTGTGTGATTGACGCATACAGACAGACCGATTAGCAGGGTCCAACGGACGTCATTTGCGGTCAAAATTATCTAGGGAATTTCCCGGTGTAGTTATTTTTAAGGATAATCTCGGTCACAGCTCAGAAACAAGTTTCTTTTAGGCCGGCCGCACACGATCGGTTTCCTAATTAGGTTTCTTGATCAGGAATTCAGGTTCGGAAACAGAAATGCTCTATTTACATACAAAATGATATATTTTCCTTTTGGAAAAAATAAGAAAGTGTGCGCCTTGTTGAACAATTTGTGTGTAAGCAGATCATTTAGGTTTCCGGATTCGATTTCCTGATCCGGAAATCTAAATAGGAAACTGAACGTTTGCGACCGGCCTTACTTTAACCCGCTCCAAGCTCTTAACTAATCAGTGAGCCAAAACCTGTAAACAATTTCAATTGCGTTAACAAGTCGCCACTCAGTGCACTGAATTTGTGCTCGTTTCATATGAGGTACAGATACCTGCAGGAATCTTGAGCGTTAGGCAAAAAAGTGGGGATCCAAAGACATTCAATATATACTACCAATAGACCGGACATAGCGAACAAAATCGTGATCCGATACTTATTCCACGTTGGTCATAAGTCACTCAGTCTAATATGACACACCTACACGTCAAGTCGTGTTTGTATCCGTTCTATGCACTAAAAGAAAATCATTTTCTGAGAAAATATGCCGAACTACACATTACGCTATTGTAAATCTTGCTATGGTAAAATGACTGGACCTAACTTCAGTTTATTTTCGTAAATATTTTTGGTATTTACGAAACATTTAATTAGAATTCAATAATTTTTATAAATAGTTCCAGAACATTTTCAGATTTTGTGTTAACGCCATCTATTGCTGAAAAGCTTAACCTTTCCATTATCACACACCGAGGCTCTACCACGAGTGATACGTGATAAATTTTTCGACCTCAATCGGTCTGTTAAAAGGATGGAGCTATATAGGGTGTATAGCTCTATCACCCTCTTTCGCTCGTACGACTAACATTTTAACATTATCATGGTAAGGCCCCTGGCCACCTACCGAGCGATAGTTAAATCATTATAAATTTTGACAAATTTAATTCGCTTGTTTGCTATTCCAAGCCAGATGGCGTCACTGAGCCATAGGATGACAGTTTCTCTAAGACATTTTTTCTGATAGCCGCTCTATTGTATCTCTTTAAATCTCTTTGTGGGGATCGCTTTCCGCACCGGACATCGGCGAGCCAATCACTGTACAAGGATTGCACTACCCGCCCCCGCGTCTCACTTCATACCACTAAAGAGACCCGATATTTCACTTCTGCGCAAGTGGAAGTCAGCGCTCAAGTTCCGTGCTGGTATCTGTTTCTTGGGACTATTAACATTATATTATTATCTCTGGCCTGAACTGTCTGCTGGGCAACGGGTGTCCACCGTTCCTACCCATAGTTCTCGCCTCTAGACCACTTCTTGCCAATTCCTAGGGAAGACGTTTAAGTCGTCCCGCAATATCCTTCGTGGTCTGCCGCCACCCCGTGTTGCGATTTCAGGACACCAATTTTGTATTTTATACGCCCACCGTTCGATCGGCATGCGGCAGACATGTCCAACCTGGTCTCTTTTAGAGTTTCTGTACAAGGGTCATCGACGACAATCATAAAACGCCGCCAACGGCATATTTTTTTATTGATATAAACCAGTGCCTGACTGCGATCCCACCTGATGGTAAGCGGAGATGCAATCATTGATGGTCAGGCGCACTAGTTTATTAAGAGCCTATTCACTCTTGCCTTGAAGACACCTATATTATAGTTGGACGGGAAGACCGCAGCAGGCAAATTGTTCCAGTCCTTCGATGTACGCGGTATAAACGACGAAGCGAAACGCTTAGTCCGGACCGTTTTTTTTTTTTTTTTTATTGGGTGGGAAAATCATCCTAATGACATCCCCGCTCTTGGGCGGAGCGGGAGATAGTGTCAGACTCTTACTGACTAAAAACCCACTCCTGTTCCTTCGTTGCCTTCGTCCCAGGGCCCCGGGTTCCGCTTTCACACTACCCGTGGCCCCAGTAGGCTTCGACCCTGCTGGGCCCCTACGATTTGCTGACATCTCCTTGAGGCGCGCGTGGAACAATACGCGCCGTCGACGACTTGGGCTCGGTCCGGACGGTTACCGGACGGTCAGACGGCGAGCCACCCATTGCTCGCCGTCTGCAAGCCCGCGCCTACGGTGGCCGGAAATCGGGATCGGAATCCCGGCGGCGGTTGGAGCGTAAGGACCGTTGCCTCACGCGATCGGCCGCCTCCTTAGCTAGCATTACTGCTTCGCAGAAGGAGGCGACCGCCTGCCACTCCTCCTCGCTCCGGAGCATGGCCTGAACCAAGGCCCGGCGCGAGAGATCACCGCCGCCGATTGCCCCCACGAGGTCACGGCGTTGCTCTGCCCAAGCGGGGCACACCTCCACCGTGTGCTCCACCGTGTCCTCCGGGTGGGCCACACAGTGGCGACACCCGGGCGTCGTTTCCGCACGAATCCGGTGCAGGAACCTCCCGAACTTACCGTGTCCGGTGAGGACCTGCGTCATGCGGAATGTGAGGACGCCGTGAGGTCTTTCCAACCACGCCTCAAAGAGGGGACTTACCGCCATAATTGTGGCGTGCCCAGTCCGGACCGTTGAAATTTCCTGTAGTTTTTTTTGACTCGCCGCACAGGGTTGGCTCCGGTGGCCGCGACACGCTACAAATCGTCACTTTTCGCTTCTTGTGGTTCGCACTGGCCACAAAATGCCCTCGCACACCACGCACGCATTTAAATCTTCTTCTAGCAGTCACCGGCCATAAGTGACTTTCGCGCGCTTCACCTACCTTTGTGGCCGCTTCTAGCTTCTTGTGGCGGTCGCGTGTGGCCCGTGTGCCCTTAAAGTAATTGCCTGTAAATAGATTAACTCTCTGATGACATGGAAATTTTGACATAAATAGGTACCAAAATGTTGCTATCGCATGTCAGTTACTACTTTTCTTAAGGCACAGTTTTATTCGCGTCATATGGTAAGCCTGTGTTATCCAATACCTTTGCGTGTCATATAGTGCTTAGTTCTTAATCGCCCGTGTGCGGTGTTATGTTACGTGCGTTTTAATGTGTACTGACACGCAATCAACGTGACGTTTTTCAATACTGAATTATGGAGCAGCTTGTGATTTCGCCCGACATAGACCGAAGAATCGAAAAATTTAAGAGCCAGTGGGCAAGGCACATTGCTTGCAGGACCGACGGCCGTTGGGGCCGAAATATTCTGGAGTGGCGACCGTGTACCGTGTTGGTGATCAGACATGTAGCGACATCTATGGCGTCACATAAGAACTAATCCTGCTGCGCGCGATTGGAACATATAGAACAGCTCGAAATCATCTATCGGGCAGTTGCCCACCAGACATAACACCCGTCTGGTCGGAGGTCCCTCTCTTTTCAATAGAGGTGTGCGGGGCTTTATAGCCTGTTCTGTATATCTTCAAAAGCGCATCGGCATCAAGATTTATCTAAAGCGGGTCTATCAATAATAAAAAAGCACTTATGTTTTTAAGCGCATGGAAGTCAGCGTATCATTCACTATATCATTGATGTAGGATTTCTATGATAATGAAAAGTCTAAAGAAAGTAGACCAAACGAGGATTGACATATCATCAAAATTTAACGTTTAAAATGATCTGGCGAGTTTAACTTGGCCATATCATGAAGTGATCAATTTCTGTGATCTGGCCACGACTTATATAGTTCCGTGTGTCTACTATTGTCTACGACAGAACAGATAACATTTTGTTGATAACGGTTTATCTCCACTGAAATAATTATCATTTTTATTGGTTATTTATTTGTAATAGTGACGCCATCCAACAAAATAATATTTACGCAACAAAATAACAATGAAGAGTGAAGATTGAATTATTAATGATGACTGAGTGATTAGTTAAAGTTTTAAATTGGTACACACCTATATTAAAACGCAGAATAATTTTAAACCTTTTGACTGCCATAGTCATGGCAAAGTAAATTGTGTCCACCACGCCACGGTCACGATTGCATGACAGACTACACTGATACATCTTTTAAGGAGCAGTGGTGTCCCAGAAGTAACGATCTCAACTTACAAGTTGTAGGTCGTGCCTTCAAACCTAGCCTGGCGCTTTAGTGTGTGTAAATTATTATATTACCACTGCTTTCAAAACGGTGAAGCATAACATCGTGATGGAACTGGCATGACCTAAAGCCAAAAAAATCTATGGCATGTGACATCTACTAATCCACTTTGGATCCTCGTGGATCCATTCAACAAATGCTCAAATGGACTTTTTTAGTACACGCCAGGCACCCGCTTTGACTATTATTTAGAATTAAAATGTCTGAATCAATCTCTGCCCTGCTCATTTCTTAATGAAATATTCACTACATTCATTTTCTAAAACACATGTTTTCTCCATTGTTACAGGCGCAGGACCTAGTTTTCAACGAGAACGTACTCCTACAGACATTAGGGTTCGATGTTGCCATCGATCACCCCCACACGCACGTCGTACGGACCTGTCACCTTGTCAAAGGTGAGACAAGCGTCCTATTGAGCGGTGACCACACGCGACACTTGCGACCGATGCGTTGCGTGCGAGCGACGCTACTGCGTTCAGGTCGGCTTGTAAGGGCCTTTTAAACGGCCGTGGGTCGGTTACGGAACGGTTTTGTGTTCGAATTTTGAATTTTGTCGCGTGTTTTATTTATGTATTCTGTTATGCCAGTTGTAATTTTGGACTTCAACCCTTTAATCGCTTACGTCGGATTTATTTGACGAGTGTTTTTATGTCCTATTCGACAGGGTCGAGTGTTTGCGACTGGGTACTCCATCTCGTTTAGCTCTTCAATCCACATAGGTGACAGAAGAGCTGATGAGATGGAGTATTTAGCCGTGGATGTGCGACTCTGGCGGAATAAATGCGAGTGTTTGTCGGATATATCCGACGTAGGCAGTTAAAAGGTTAATTAATAGTACTGTCAGCAAAGGAGTTTGGTCAATCAGTGTTTTAGGAGATGGCCCGTGTACAGCTGTAGATTTTCCTGTATATTTAATTCTTTTGCTGTAAGAACTATTTAAGGATATTTTAAACTATTTTTCTTTAATTTCATAATTGCATGTGGTTTAACTTTATATTATATACGAATACAGCGTTTGACTTCTATTCTTTGAATAATTTATTGTGACAAAAATATTGTAAAAATTATAAATATAAATAAAAGTTGGTATCAAAAAAATCAAAACTTAATTATTAATTTACCTTTCAGTAGATGATTTGTTGAAAATTTCTAACATCGAGCAATAATATTGCTTCTTGCAAAATTTAATCTTTCTCAGTATATTTCTCTAATACTAACCATCCAAACTAAAATAGCACGGGATCTCACAACAGAAATGAAAAAAAAAAAACAGGAAAACAATTTTTAAACTCTAAATATCAGACTCAAGGTATGGAAGTCAAACATTGTAAAAAAACAATAATGACACAAAACCGCTACCGTACCCGCTAGCCGAACCGAACTTGAACGTGGGCAAAAAAAAAATGGCCGCGATCAACAGGCAATGTATACATAACTACATAAGAAACTAGACTACAGGTATGTGGATAAAACGAGTAATTATTGTTTGAGTGTCACCCCTATCACGTCCATAACATGGCTGCAATTTGGTCACCATTCTTCGTAATAGTGCACTTTCATATACTTTGCTGCTCATCATAACTTGTTTTTGAAGAATTAACCTTTTAACCGTCTCCGTCGGATATATCCGACAAACACTCTCGCGTTTATTCCGCCAGGGTCGCATATCCATGACCAAATTACTCAATCTCGTCAGTTCTCTTGTCACCAATGGGGATTGAAGAGCTAAACGAGATGAGGTCGCAGTCCCAGTCGCAAATGCACGACCCTGGCCAATAGGACACGGAAACACTCGTCGGACAAATCTGACGTGAGCGGTTAAAGGGTTAGTGCCCATTTTCACTAACACTAGTCGATGCAGAGTCTGACCCTTGGGTAACACGCGAAATTCAAAATTTCTTAAGTTTTTGCGTTTTGCAGGTCAGTGTCAGTTAAGGTTCTATTTTCAATCAAATATGATTTGCGACAGTAACACAAACCTATTTACGGAATTATAAAATTATCGATACATCTCTCTCAGTTCGTCTGATCCTATTGAATGGCTCTTTCATAAAAAGTCGTTCAAAAGGGTTAGCTGAACTTGAGAGGGTTGTATTGATGAGTTTAATGATTGTATGTCAGTAAAGCCATGTTAGGTACGGTCGCAAATCATATTTTAATAAACATAGAAACTAACACTGATCTGAAAAATGCATAAAACTTAAGAAAATTTGAATTTCGCGTGTTACCTGGCGCTTTTACCTTAAGGGGTATGTTCTGAGGAAGCTTGAGCGTAGCCATGTCGTCGAGAGATGGCGCTGAATTGAGTTTTAGGTAAGTTACACTGTAGTTAGAGACATGAACATTTAGAATTGGATGAATTTTGAGGCAATAATTTGACCGAGTTCATGAAAGTAAAATGGTTCGATTTTTGCAAATACCATTTCCTGGATTTAATAATGGTCCCATACATTAAAAAAAAAACTAAAAATGTTGAGTTCAGCGCCATCTAGCGAGAACATTATCACGGTCAGGCCTGTAGATTTCACTTTAAAAAAAGCGCGTTGTTAGACAGTTGACAATCAGTTCAAAAATATTTAGATGCTCATTTCGATGTTACTAATAATCTATTCGCGTTAAGAAAATAGTGACGTCGTCAATGCTACTGCAAAGTATAGGCGTATTTATACTGGGATAACAATTAAAACATTAATATTAAAGCTAATTTTATCACACAGGATTTTTAAATGTAGTTATTAAGTAATAATAATCAACAGAATTATCATTTTTATTTTTACGAAAATTTAGGTATTCATTTTTAAAATTGACAAAAGAACACGGTTTTCTAATTAACTAAGTTCCGATTGGTCAAGTGGAGCCACACCACTTACAACGATGACATCATTGTTTTCTTAGCGCGTATACATTATAATTTCGCTGGAAATGTTAAACAAAATTTAACGATAGCTTTGCAAGTGAAAAGTCTAAAGTAAAAGTACAAAGTTTACGTCACTCATTTATTATTTAATCACTTGTGAAAAACAAGGTCCTTCAGTATATCGTTATAGAAAAGAAAATATGATTTTGAAGTGCACAGGAAATATTGCGGATCGTTCAAAGGAGTTACCTCGCAAAAATGGTAACTGTAGGAACACTGGGTTTTAGTCAGCTAAAGTCTAAAGTCCCACTTCACCCAGAGCTTGAGAAGTCATTTGATAAACTCCCACGTAAATAAAATTCTTTGTTTTTAGAGTTCAATATTTCGAAACAAAATCGACCTTGAAAGGTAGACAAGTCCAGTTAAAAATAGCAACAGTCTCTTTGTATAAAGGAAAATTCTAACAACGCTAGATGCGTTGATCACGTGCCAATTACTGTGACATCTTAATGACATGGCGCCGCTGACGCCAAAAAGTGATAAGTGAGTGACGACACTTGTGTATTATCACAAAATAGATAGGTACAGAAGTCGAATCTCATGTATGTACTTACCTACGCTCGGCGATCATGCTAAGGTCAGTGCGTGGCGCCGAACTGTCCGAGTGCGACCGGGCGCGGTGATAAATGCCGACCTAATCTGAATTATAAAATTATTATATGGCCACAAAATCCTGTTCTGTGTCACGTTAAAACAAACCATCAAAAAACAAGCAAATATCTACTTACCTCTCTGAAACAACTGGTAGCCTAAAAAACGTCAACTCACTGTTTAATGTTGAATTTAAACAACCGTCCACTGAACAGTTAGAATAAGGTTTTTGTTGGTCCATTTTTCCACAAAAAAGTTCACAGACGCGTGTCTCAAACGGATAGCACTCGAGCTCACATTGAGCCGAATTGAGCCGAGATGTAGTGTCCGTGAGCGGAGTCTATGTGTGCGTTGCTCGAGCGCGCTTTGTATGTAGATTGACTTCTGTATCTATCTATTTTGTGGTATTATGAGAATGAAATGAGTGTAGGAGGAATTAGTGAAAATGTGAATTAGGAAAATGTATGGGGAACTCATGCATGATCTTGGATCGATATTCAAGGTTAAGCAACGAAAGCCGAGGTCTTCCCGTAGTAGGGTGACCATTCATTAGATACTGAGACTCCTCGGTAGTTCGGAAAGCACACAGCCTTCTGGCGGCTTTCCCTACGTGATGGTAGAAAATTATCCTAAGGGAATATATTCCCGGAATAAAAAGGCGTATATGTGTGTGGTTTTGGTGTACAATAAAGTTTATTCTATTCTATTATATGTGCTATTCCAGAACATGGTCTACCGTCATCGAAATTCGTATAACTTACAGCTGTATAGCATTAGTGTGATTAGTACACGCCCTAGCTTCGCACGGGTGCTAAAAATCGTTTAAATTCACGACTTTTCTTACTACAATATTCATATGCCAGCAGCTTCACCCGTGTGAAATTACATTTCTCCATACAAATTTTGGACTCCCGTTTCAACCCTTTAGACCGGAAGACACGGTGGAGCTGTGCCCCGCTTGGGCAGAGCAACGCCGTTTCCTCGTAGGGGCAATCGGCGGCGGCGATCTCTCGCGCCGGGCCTTGTTTCAGGCCATGGTCCGGAGCGAGGAGGAGCGGCAGGCGGTCGCCTCCTTCTGCGAAGCAGTAATGCTAGCAAAGGAGGCGGCCGATCGCGTGAAGCAACGGTCCTTACGCTCCAACCGCCGACGGGATTCCGATCCCGATTTCCGGCCACCGTAGGCGCGGGCTTGCAGACGGCGAGCAATGGGTGGCTCGCCTTCCGACCGTCCGGTAACCGTCCGGACCGAGCCCAAGTCGTCGACGGCGCGTACTGTTCCACGCGCGCCTCAAGGAGATGTCAGCAAATCGTAGGGGCCCAGCAGGGTCGAAGCCTACTGGGGCCACGGGTAGTGTGAAAGCGAAACCCGGGGCCCTGGGACGAAGGCAACGAAGGAACAGGAGTGGGTTTTTAGTCAGTAAAAGTCTGACACTATCTCCTGTTCCGCCCAAGAGCGGGGATGTCATAAGATGATTTTCCCACCCAATAAAAAAAAAACCCTTTAGGGGAAGAATTTTGGGAAATCCTCTCTTAGTGTCCCAGTAGTTTCGGCTGTGTGTTGATATTTGTCAGTCTGCCAGTTTCTCCTTTTATATATGTGTATAAAGATTGTACACCTAACCTAACCTAAACATTCATGCATCACTATCTATCATAGTATATTGGTGCAAACTAAAATAAAATCTGTTTCGTAGTTGCTTAACAGCGATCCCACCATGGTAAGCAGTGATGTAATCGTTGATGGTGAAGCGTTTTATAATTTGTAAGGGACTATAGATGATTAATCTTATCCTCATTTTGTTCTCATAGTTTATTAAACTGATTAACATATAATTATAAATAGTCTCTCGAAAACTTTTGTAGAATTAGTGTCTCATACATTTTAGATAGTCGAAACATTTAGAAGTAAATCCTGCCTGTCCTGCTTACACCTTTAAATTCATTCACCTTTATGATTGTAGCTGTATGCACTTGCGATTTTTAACTTATATTCTTGGGTTAACTTTGAAAAAGAGCATGTACTATTATTGTGATACATCTCTTCTTAGGGTTGATTTTTCTACTTTAATCTGAGGAATATCGAACCGACCTTCACGAACGAGCGTAAGACCTACTGTCATCGGACGCGTAGCATCAAAATATGCTAGATAGCTTGAGCAACACAGCGTATTGAACCTTGTCCACGAGGCGTATATTGCACGCGTACGTTTCCAATCATTTATGTCAATGCCGTCGGATGACTAAGAAGCTCCCGCAATTTTTACAAAAATAAAAACGTGTTTTCGCTTAATGTACACCACGACGCATGACATGCGGTACGGTAGGCGTCATGAAGCCTGCATGCAGCGACGCTTGCCGCTCCGTCGACAGTTTCATAGTTTTGTATGTAAGTTGTGAGCAGGCGTTACACCAAGCGTATAATGACGACTACGCGTCTATGAAGCTACGCGTCCGTGGACACAGGCGAGCGTGACGGCTGTCTCTTTTAATACTTACGCAAGCAAAGCTGGTTTATAATTCTGTGCATGCAACCAGCTGCAGTCTCGACTTGTATCGGTTTAAAATCTAGTTTCTGAAATTGTTTCATTCAATTGAATCTGCTGAAATTGTCTTTTATCGAATGTTATTATTGATAGGCTCGCGGTTGACCACTATCTTACCTGATTGTAAGAGCTCTTATACACGAGCGACATGTTGCTAACTGCAGCCGTCGACATATAGTGGCACTTGACACACACAACGGCTGACGCTAATTTTCAAAGCTGGAATGTCGATGGCCGCCGTCGAAGCCGACGTGTACCTCTGCCTTTAGCAACACGCCGCTCGTGTGTGTGAGCTCTAAGTAACATTGTGGTCGACGATGGAGCACGCTTGCCTAGAAGTGACCTATTCCAGGGGCGCCGATTCCGTGGGTGTTCGGAGGCTCGAGCACCCATGAGAAACAAACAGTGGGTGCCAAGCACCCCTGAGAATTAGGCATCAAGAAACAGATCAGTAATCGCCCTGACTCGTTTAGCGCAGTGGTTTAGAGTGCCAATTGACACGCAAGGGTCGTGGTTTCGATTCCTTCACCAACACAAATGTTTGTTGATGAAACAGATATTTGTGTTGGATCTGGGTGTTTGTGGTACCTTCGTTGTTCCTGGTTTCCATAGTACAAGGAAAAAAACCTTAGTTTGGGACCAGGACAACGTATATGATGTTTTCTCAATTTATTAAATTTATTTACTTGTCGGTCGATTAGTGAGCAATTCTCTTCTCACACTTCGCCACTTTTTCGAGTCACTAAATGAGCATGAGCACCCATGAGGTTTTCTAAAAGCCGGCGCCCCTGACCTATTCACTTTTGACTTTGAGATTTATCAGTAGATTTACATTGAACAATTAATTGTATGCTTAATAACCCAAGAAATTAAGTTCAAAATCGTCAAATCCTTTAACAAAATCCGTGTTTATTATCATTAGCAATATCTTCATCCTTAGCGCCGAAGGACCTCGCGCAGACGTCTTACTTCATGGCTTCAAACAGCCTGCACCTGACGACGATGTGTCTGCAGTACAGACCTACGGTCGTCGCGTGTTTCTGTATACATTTAGCCAGCAAATGGAGTAATTGGGCTGTGAGTATTGTATTTTTTTTTTTTTTTACATTATCATTATTACAAGTTCTCAGTGGCTTGCCGCGGCAACGTTTGAAAGAGATACAGTAACCACGAAAGGGCAGAGATATACAGGTGGGTTTTAATCGGTAAAAGTCTGACACGCCCTCTCGCTCCACCCTAGAGCGAGAGGAGTCATTTGATGCTTTCCAACAACAAAATTCACGTGACTGCCCAGGTGTGAAGGTAAATATACCACCAACCGCATCAAATTGCTTGAAAAGTGAAAGGCACTCATGGGCCACGTCCGTCGATCTGGACGCGTCGGTCTCCATACATTTCATTTATTTATCTACACTACATGGGCCACGTCCGTCGATCTGGGCGCGTCGGTCTCCATACATTTCATTTATTTATCTACACTACATGGGCCACGTACGCCGATCTGGCCGCGTCGGTCTCCATACATTTCATTTATTTATCTACACTACATGGGCCACATCCGTCGATCTGGGCGCGTCGGTCTCCATACATTTAATTTATCTACACTACATGGGCCACGTACGCTGATCTGGGCGCGTTGGTCTCCATACATTTCATTTATTTATCTACACTTAAAAATGAAAAGAACAAATACACATAGAAGAGCATAAAGGTACTGTTTTTTTCTTTATAAGTCAACTAGACTTGTAGAGCTACATTAGGTCTACGCCACGCGACGCAATTCTACGTACAAATCAGGCGTGGCCCACGTGTGCGTCGGTCTAATGTAGCTTCCGCTTAAAAGTGGAGGCATGCAATTTTTTTTTTATTATTGATTTAAACCAGTGCTTGACTGCGATCCCACCTGATGGTAAGCAGAGATGCAATCATATTTTAATCAACATACAACGTGGGACTGACCTGCAAAGGGCAAAGCAACTTAAGACATTTTGATTTTGGCGGGCTATCCTTGCGTTTTCACCCTAACGTAAAAACAACTCGCTCTTGGCGCAGTTTCTTTTTTCTTCTAACTTTTGTACGTTTCTCTTGTTACCTAAGCTTTAAGTTCCCGGTCTAAACCTAACCCGGCTTGAACAGATACCACAGTCGAACGAGGGCCGGCATTGGTTCTCATATGTGGACCGTTCCGTCACAACTGACCTACTGGAGAAGTTGACGGCGGAGTTCCTGCTCATCTTCGAGAAATGCCCCTCCAGACTGAAGAGGAAGATGATGAATGTGAAAGCTGGTAAGTTAGGTTTTGGCTTTATCTTTAACCTTATTTGTTTCGAGTGTCGAAGTATGGCCTACAGATATGTGTTCCGGGACTGGTTGTCTTGTGTTGTGAGATAAAACGGATATCCGGTAACTATTCGGTATACCGTCTATTCGGCCTTATTTTGACTATCCGGCCGAATACTGGATAGTAACTCAGTATCCGGCCGGATTCCAGATCATAAAATTCAAACAATTCTCATTATTTTACACAAGGCAAATCATATCACAATAGGTTGTGGACACCGACATAGAAAATGCCTAAGACATTAAGTCCGCCTTTGTACAGTGTTTATTACTAGTGCATAAAGATTTAATAAATAAATTAACGTTCAAAGTCTCCTCCACAGCAGACGGCAGTTCGCCACACTCGCTGCCGAACGCGTCCGGCTCGGGCGTCGCGAACTCACCGTTCGACAAGAAACATACGGGAGCCGATGATATTGACAAGTCATTTGATAAAGGTACGTTTATTTTGATTTATTTAACCGCGAATGTTTGTATTTCGATATCCCGCTGAAAACGCCTTGGAAACGGGAGTTACAGGGTGACTCTCGGCCACCGGCGAGTAATAATAAATATCATTTATTTCTCTCATAAAGGTACATTGTAACAAGTTTATTTTCAAATTTTGCCTGAAGGCTAAAAACCTTTGTGAGAGCTGGAGTCTGAAGTAGGTTCGAGACCTGTATGACAGATCTCCACGCTCACATCTTTTTAATCATAATCGCATTTTACGGCACATAAACATGAATCTTATGTTTGTAAGATTATATGATAGAGTAATGTGATGCTCGTCTTCAGATAATGACCAGAGGCCCTGCCACGACCTCTTAACGCGATTCATTTGACGACCTAAGCTGAACTGGTAAAGGGATGGAGCTATAAGGGGGTATAGTTCTATCTCTTTCGCTCGCACGCCTGATATTTTAACGTGTCATGGTAAGGCCCCAGGCCTGGGTCGACGGCGCGTCAGCGCAGATATATCAGCAAAATTAATGGGTTCAGTTAAGACTGATGCCTGCCAGGGCTGGGTTAAAAAGAAAGAGGTACCGGGGCTTTGGAACGCAAAGGGCAACTAAAGCAACATTTTAGGGCTTTAGTCAGTAAAATCTGACACTCCCTCTCGCTCCAACCAGAGCGACAGAAGTCATTTGATGATTTTCTACAAAATAAAGGGTATTTTGACAAGAAACTTGAGTAAAAGCAACACAACATACTTACGACAACATACATACAACAGATTTACTTGGCATGTTTTATAATCTTAAATGTACAAATATTAAAATCAAATCATTTCCCCACAGAATATGAAAGGGAAAGGAGACGTCAACCAGTCCCTGGCGGTTACGTACCAGCGACAACCGCAGCGCCGCCACAACCTCAACCACAGAAAATAGACTATACCCTGTACAGAGAAAAGAGAGAGAGGGAAGAACGGGAGCGACGGGAGGAGAGAGAGAGACGGCAACAGGCCTTGCAGCAACAACAGGCCAGGCCAGGCGCGCCTCAGCCGAGACCTAACGCTCAAGCGCCGCCCCATCATCAAAGACCAGCAGACCAAAGAGGTCAGCATCACCATAAACAACACCATCCTTGGCCGCCTCACAAACCCCACCATCAAAAGCCGCCACACGACCACAGACACCACCGCCCTCCCATTCCTGGGCCTTCAACTGCCACGGCGACGGCTACATCTGCCACAGTAGCGCCAGCGCCCTCCCATCCACCGCCAACTGTTCAACCCGAAGTGGTTCCGCAAAGAACGCGTCCTCCGTCCCTCTTCTCGCCTGAGAACGCGACTACGCCGACTGCGGCTGCCGCGCAGGCCCCTCGCAGGCCTCCCCAGCCTACTCAACATCGGCCCAAACCCGAAGTCAGACCTACCCCGCCCCCCGCACCGCAAGTACCTCAACCTCCCGTACAAACTCAGGAACAAAGGCCGCCCAGTCCGCATAGAAAGCGACCGGACCCTACGACGGCCATCAGAGAAATGCAACCACCTGCAATCCTGTCCCCATTCTCTTCTCCTCCTTCCAAGGAAGTACAGAAGCCTAGGCAAAGACAACAGTCTAGTTCTGAACCTGAACTAGTACCGGTAGTAAAGAAAATTGACGAAACGCCCGGATATGAGAACGTTATACGTGACTCTCAAAGGGGTAATGCAATCAAGACTAGAGGGCCGGAAAGAAAGCCTGAGGCACCGGCCAGACCGGTCAATGGCATAGAAACCGATCCTACATTAGTATCTAACTTACTAAAGGAAAGCTTAGCCAAACCAGCGCCTATCACGGTGGCAACAGAACGCAAATCACCTGAAGTGAAACGCGAGCCACCGGTAGAGCCTCCTCCCGCGCCAGTCGTACCTCCTCCCCCCGTCGTAGAACCCCCTCCAACTGTAGAAGAAGTGCCCGAACACAGGCATAAGAAAGAAAAGAAGAAAAAGGAAAAACACAAACATAAAGACCGGGACAAATCTAAGGAAGAGCGGAAAAAACACAAAAAGGACAAAGAGAAACGGAAAGAAAGTCCTGCCCCGCCACCTGTTGTTGAACAGCCGCCACAACCGCAGCAGCAACAACAACAAGACGGGGCTCTAAGGATAACAATTCCGAAAGAGAAGTTGTCGACAAGTCCTGGTCTAAAGATTAAGATTCCCAAGGAGAGGCTGGCGGCGCCTCCCCCGCCGCCGCAGACGTCGAGCTTGAAGATCAAGATCTCCCGGGACGTGCTCGACGCGTCCCGCAAGCGCGCGCCCGGGCCCGACCACGGGCCGCCGCCCAAGCTCGCGCGCCACAACGGAACTCCACACCACCCTAAGGTAGGCAACTGGAATGTACCTCCTCCTTTTAGACCACCTCTACCTTATTACATGGTGCAGCCTCCCCCGCCTCTGTACTACGGGATAGGTATGGACGGGTATTACTATGGCATGGAGGGGTTTATGTACCCGCGTCAGTGTGTGGCCCCCAGGCCGCCTCTGCCCCGGGCTCCGCAACCCCCGCAGCCCCCACTACCTGCCATGCCCCCTCCGCCCGTGCCCCCGCCACCGCCGGAATAATGTCACAAATATTTTAGTTAAGTAGTGATTAACGCTAGAAACAATTTGTTGATTGGTTGGTAATATTTTTTATGTGTGTTTATGTGATTGGGAGACTATTGTCAGATATTTAGGTCCACAAATTACGTGATGCATCTAGCCTTCAATGATTTTAAATCGTCATTCTGTCTCTGTTATCTTCAAGCGATTAACTTAAATATAATAATTATTGAAATGTTCTTCTGTTAGTTTTTGACTAATTTTAAGCTGAACAAGATCAAGGTAAAAATTTGCCAAAAGGTGAATTTTTTCTTGCACGCCATTCTTTAACTTAATTTTAGGTATTTTTATGAAATATTAACAATCTTAATGTACATACAAATCTTATTTTAATTATGCAAGTCAATCAAGCTACAGTGCAAGTCAACTTAGTTCGTATTTATTGAAATACCAAATTATATGGTGTAAGACCATAAATCAGTAATAGTATATATATTTAACCTTTTCACCGACACGTCAAAAAGCATGAGCGGTCTCTCGCCAACGGGCTACTAAGCGATTTCATCCTTTAACAACACAAATTTAATGAGAAAAACAATCATCATTTTTCTAGCTTTTTCCCAACTAGCTTGGGCTCAGTTTCCAGTCTAATCGGATGAGGCTGAATGTTTGTGTTTTATATGGAGTGACTGCCTTTTAGACCTCGACAACCCAGTTACTGGGCAACGCGAATAATATAGAAAATAATAGTAATAACAATACGTCTGTCATGTAGGCGTGACCATGGCGTAGTGGACAGTCTTTTTGTGTGACGATTTAAAAAAATAGAATTTGATGTTTGCTGCTAAATGCATTCTAGTTTTTCATGCTACAAGTGGACATAAGTATCTGACGATAGAATTTCAGTTAACAACGAGCTTTGGAATTCTTTACCATGTTGTATTTGCGTGCAAGAAAATGTATATGCAATTTTACATAAGGGAATTGGTATTTTTAAGATGTACGAGTATGTCAGATCAATATGAGACTTTTTCCTATCATAATAAGTACATAATTTTAATGTTACTAGGTGTTAAAATAAGTACTGAATATATTTTGTTGAATTATTTTAGTGTTCAAATTGTGCTAGTTAAAAGACTTAAAGGGAAATGGTCTGCGGTCATAGCTAGCCTTTTTTTGGTGTACTTAAGTAACGATAAAATATGTAACGCCGATAGTGAAATACTCGTAAATGGGGATAAGGGCAAGTGGCAATTGTAAATTACCATCAAACTATAGCTTAGGAAAATAGTGATTCATCAGTACATCAGAAAGTAAAGACCTATTCGTATTGGAGTAGAAATTAAAACTTTATAAAATACTGTATTATAACACAGTATTTTCAAATATTAGTCTTAAATAATTAATTAATTTTAAAATTGAATTGGAATCGTCGATATTTTTTTATTAATTCTTTTACCGCTTGCGTCGGATTGGTCCGACAAATGTTTTCGTGTCCTATTAGCCAGAGTCTTGTGTTTAAGACTCTCATAGGTAGGTGGTAATTCTCATAGGTGACAGAACTGTCTGTCGGATATATCCGACGTAAGCGGTCAAAGGGCTAACGTTTATAATAAAAAAAATCTTTTCTGCGAGTTTCTTAACATTGTCTAAGTCTCACATGTTTTTTTTTTCATCACTAGCCACGTTGTTACAGCTTTCTTCCATTTCTTCTATTGTTGCTATTGCATCATAAAACAGCTTTTCTACATCTTTAATTTTCAATGTTAAGTTCAGATGCTGCATTCATTTTCACTTCAACTGTTCAATGTAATCACGGGTTTCTAATTTACTATGATCTGATTGGTCAAAGGGCGTAGGTTAGCTGAGTGCCAACGATGACGTCACTTTTTTCTTAACGCGTATAGGCTATAAATATGATTATTAATGTATACATATTTATATATTATCACACCTCTGCCAAGCCATTCAGAGTATACAGGCGTGATGTTATACAGTATTTTTATATACATTTATAGTGCAGTTACGACCACAGGACACCATTTACCCTGACAAGGAACAGAATTGCCAAATTAGCTATACAAAACTGTTTATATGGCAACTATTTACACCTATATCACATTTTGCGATCACATAATACGAATATATTATATATTTAACTATAGCTGTATGTATCTAACTCATGTACAAATTATACAGGACTAAAATATATTTACAGGGCCAAAATTAATATATTTTATATTTACATTGCCTGATTTGTTTAGGGAGAAAAGAAAAAAAAACACTAGGAAAAAAATTCGAAATTTGAAAAAAGAACTACCTTTTACTGTTTTTTGAATATCAGTACGGGCATTACAAAACAAAAGTTTTATGCCACGTATTTGATAGCAGATACAGTGTTAAAAAAATAAAACTAGAGTAACACGTTATCCCTTGATAAGATTGGTCTCAGATTCCTAGCTTCTGCTTATAAGTAACGATTGTCAAAGATTCACAAATGATAGCCGGGGTTAATGTGCATCGTGGGCGTAGTTACCTCTGTATTAATGGTACGGGGCCCCCAGGTTTCAGGGGCCCCGATTTATGGAAGTATAAAGTCGAAAATGTCCAAAACTCCAATTTTTTATTCATAATATGTTCTCAAATTGGTCTAATATCACATTTCGGTGCTAGTTGGGCCAATTTTGTAGTAAAAAATGGAGCCACAAAAAATATGCGGCAAAGCCCCGATTTGACTTTGGCGGATAAAAAGGGCCATTTTACTGAGCTTTACAACTAGCCGTGCTACTGATGACCATATTAACTACTTTAACCGTTTACGTCGGATTTGTCCGACGAGTGGTTTCATGTCGTATTCTATACGCCAGGGTCGTATGTTTGCGACTGGGTACTCTATCTCGTTTAGCTCTTCAATACCTATAGGCTTGGAAGAGCTGACGAGATCGAGTATTTGGCGTGGATGTGCGAACCTGGCGGAATAAACACGAAAGTGTTTGTTGGATATATCCGATGAAGGCGGTTAAAACGTCAACGAAAGGACGAATCTCGCTGACGAGCATTGCTTAACCACGAGTTCTTCTACACCCTCATACTATTTCCCTCAAACATATCAGGCACAATATATTTATACATTTATTATGTAAATAGAGACTGTATTAAAAACATAGCTTTTTAGCTATTCTAAATCGCTTGACAGCTACTATATTTCATATATACGAATATATTATTAATATATACGGTTTAAAAAGAATATTTACATTTTTGACTATATTGTAGTTTGAAACATCACACTGAGTGATATTTTTTATTTAGTTTTAAGACTAAATGTATAACTATTTACCGTGATTTTCATTATTATAGCATTCCATAAAGGACTTTTTCATATACATATATTTTTTTCAATATATATAAAAGATTTTTATAATGTTTATACTATGGTTTTTCTTCAAAGTATAGTTTATAATATATTTTATTTGTATTAAAAAAAAAAATGGTTGCTAATCAAACAACTAATTTTAGGCAACTATCTGAACACATTACCATTTCAGCTTTAATTATATTTTTAATGAAAATAATAGACTTTCCTCTATAAGTTGATTTGTTCTTTTTTAAGTTGTAAAAATATGTAAATAGAGAAATGCTTGCTCAAAAATGATCAAAAAGTAAAAAAAAAAAAATTATATACAGGGTTTATCTTTAATGTTCCTTAAAAGTTAAGCTTTCAAGTTTCAAAGCTAAATCCAAGTATTACGGACTTGTTGTTTTTATGCAATTGTTTTCGTAGATTTTATGTGTAAAAAAAAAACAAATGTCAATTAGTTTATCCCTTAAATCACCCGCGTCGGATTTCTCCGACGAGTGTTTTCGCGTCCTATTCACCAGGATTGTGTGTTTGCGACTGGGTACTCCATCTCGTTTAGCTCTTCAATCCCCATAGGTGACAGAAGAGCTGATGAGATGGAGTATTTAGTCGTGGATGTGCGACCCTGGCGGAATAAACGCGAGAGTGTTTGTCGGATATATCCGACTTAGGCGGTTAAAGGTGTAAAAGCTCATATGGCAGACTTGTATACAAAGTCTTTATTAGTTTTCTGAAAAAACTTAAAAATCAATTTTAAAAAAATCTATGGAAACAAGTGTGTTAAACATTTTTTTTTGAAATATTGTTTTTTGTTGTAAATTTTGTAAATAATACGAATCATCTGAATATGGTGCCATTGCCGTTACCATTATACTGTAGTAGATAT
Source organism: Mythimna vitellina (assembly GCA_949316375.1). NCBI lineage: Eukaryota > Metazoa > Arthropoda > Insecta > Lepidoptera > Noctuidae > Mythimna > Mythimna vitellina. The sequence goes on along the minus strand of OX438711.1, from coordinate 5,208,795 downwards.
AATAAATAAAACTTATATTTTTGATATATTTTCTCCAACAAAAGTACTTAAATCTTGTTCATTACTAATAAATGACAAGAAATTATGTTTAGTTTTTGTATGTTCATAGTTTATTGTAGTTTTGTCTTAAAAAAACATAAGATTGATTTTCTGAAAAAAATATGTTTTGATTATTCAGATTTTTTTCTATAAATGTTGACATGAAAAATCCTCATACTGTATCATTATTTTTAAGTTATTTGAGGCTAATTCGGTAGTAGTATTTTTGACCTCTTCTAAAAAATGATTTTGTTCTTGAATAATCATTTCATAACGAGTAGCGTTGCCCTGTCAATACAAAGAACATATTTGTGAAATAAAACCTTTTCAAAAAATATGTATGTTTATTTAAAACTGGCAAATTTTTGTCCGACTTTACTGACAGTACTTAATGATATTATGACGAGGTGTTAACTGTAAGTTTGAATTGTTCATTTAAAACTACGCTTAGCCATAATTCGACACTATTTTGTTCTTTCGTAAATTGTAAAATTTAACTCTTAGTTTCTATTTTTCTTTCTTTCTATTTTGCCAAAAAAGCTACTTTTTTCTTTATTTTGTAAAAATCATTTTTTTTTTATATATTTGACTCCACAGATATTAAAATATAGAATAATTAACGCAATTTTGTACGTAATTAGTAAATTATTCATGGCATTTATCTGAAAAGAAATCTGGTTTTTAAAATTCTGATGTACCAAAATGTAACACAATAAACTTATTATAATTTTAAAGTACTAAACGACTTGCGTTAATTTAATAAACTAACACACTGTCTCTTTTTCAAAGTAGTGTACAGTACGGTCGGAATATCTTAATCGCTCCGAACTTCGAACGATTTACCTGCGCTGTAATTAAACAAAATTGTTTTTAACCCTTTAACCACCAGCGTCGGGTTTCTCCGACGAGTGTTTTCGTGTCCCATTCACCAGGAGATGAGTACGAGATGGAGTATTTGGTCGCGGATGTGTGACCCTGCCGTAATAAATGCGAAAGTGTTTGTCGGATATAACTGACTTAGGCGGTTAAATGGTTACGAATCTAATTACGAAAGCGTATTTTTTCGAGTGTGCATTCGCAATAGTTCGAAAGGCCAACTTCAAAGCGACCAACATATTCTGATCGTACTGTACGGTGTCGAATTATGACTAAACGTTTAAAAACTGAGATTACCTAAACGAATTTCATAATTATTTTTGTAAAATAGACATAAAAACTGTTTGCATAAGATGAATCTATCGAATTTATTATGTTTTCATAACTATTTTATATAATTAAAAGGTATGATTTCGTAATTTGACGAGTTTTGTATTTTATTTTGGGTTACGTTATTACCAAGACATCTCCGCATTATTAGAAATTAAATAAACTGGTGGACAATAAAGTTAGGCCACCTACAGAATATGTTGTCGTGACTGTGTTTCAAAACAAGAAATAATGCATTTTTTAATTAAATAACAAAAATGAAGATAAATTAAACAACGACTTTACACTAATTTAAAAAAATTAAAATGGTTTCGCTTATGTAATCGTTCTTTGAGTAACATGTATGGCCTCCTTCTGGCTTTGATAACACGTACCATCCTATTATTCATGGATTGTATCAACTTTCTAATGGTAGATTGAGGTATGATTTCCCATTCCTCTAATAAACCCGATTGCAGCTGCTGCAAGTTCTCCGGAGCTGGTTCTCGCTGTCTTACCGTTTTAGCTCGTCCCATAAATGTTCTATACGATTAAGATCTGGACTTCGTGCTGGCCAATCCAGAACCTGTATCCCAACTTCTCGCAAGTAACTTCTAGCACACATCGCAGTGTGGGGGCGCGTATTATAGTGCTTTAATTTAAATTTTTGACCGGTAAACCCTGAATATGGCACTACATGCTCTTCAAGAATGTCTTTTATGTACGATTTAGCAGTCATAGTTCCTCTTTCTACGATAACCAGCTGCGTACGGCCTTCTAAGCTCATGCTTCCCGCAGAAGGAAACTGAACCACTGTTGTAAGTTTAGGACCTGTTGCGGGTCTGCTTTTAATCCACGTACCTTAAGGCGTCTTCTTATTGTCCTATCACTTACAGTGACACCTCGGACATCTCTGAGCAAACACTGCAATTCTACTCCCGAACGATGACGATTTCTAAGGCTTGCTGACATAACAAATCGATCATCCCGCTTTGATTTCTTTCTTCTTCGGCCTGATCCAGGTCTTCTGGTGTAGTCACTGGTCTCCAGATACCTTTGAACGGTGCTTCGACTAACTCCACAATGTCGAGTGACCTTTCGCTGACTCATTCCACAATTTGGACAACTTCTGCTTCTTGTAGATCCATAATTGTCAGTGAAAAGGAAGTGAGGCCCAGAACTTGAATCAGTAATACGAATTTAATGTTATTTTTTATTAGCGTTCTTGCAACAGGACATTAAACATACAAAAATAAAAGTGTGGGTATCTAATGAGCTGATTAAATGATATTTGACACATTTACACTTTTTTTTTTTGTGTATTTTTTTTTTTGGTTTGGACACTTAATCCTCTCAGCCATGTTTTGAATTAATCATAAAAATAGGAGTGGCCAAATTTTTTTGTCTACCAGTTTATATGGTATCCCTGTCTTATGACTCGGAAATACAAGCGAGATATTATGTTAATAATAGAAAAAGGCTTTCGTAAACTTATTTATTTATAATTTTTTTTTTTCAAAGCTACACATAACACTTTTTTCAACATTATTCACTACTTCACTACAATTGCTAGACGATGGTGCGGGTGACAACTGAAAGATGCATATTTTCTGCTGTCATCTTACCCATGCTATGTTAAAAAGACCTTGGACACTGTCTTGCGAAACGCCCTTTTCTAACTAGTTCAATTTTACACGAAATAATACAAATAATAAATCGTAGTTTACGAAAGTTTTACAATAATCTTATAATAACTTGACGTAATGAACAATAGTTCTTGTTTCTCTTACTAATAAACACTAAAGTCATTTACCACCCCTCCAAAAATAAAAGGTTATATGTATGAACGTCCGCAGTTTTCTCAAAAACTGCTGAACAATTGTTATGTTTTTTTTTATACTCTTTTACCGCCGGCGTCGGATATATCCGACAAACACTCATCTTTATTTTACCAGGGTCGTATATTCTCGACCGTATACTCCTATCTCGTCAGCTCTTCTGTCAACAATTCGACGCCGGCGGTTAGAGGTTTAATAACGAAAATTGGTGTCAGCGTTTATTAGTAAGGGTCAATATTAAATAACACATTTATAATGTACTGCATGATGATGTTGCTTCACATATTTCATTACACTGGTCTGTCATTTAGCACCCTTTTTCTCTTTTCTTTAGCTGTTATATTTATTTTACTACGATTGTTTTTATTTTTGTAATAAAAAGATGATTTTTATGGTTTTATTTGCTTTTTTTAGTAATGTCTGATTTCTTTTTTGTGATGTGTTTGAATAAATCGTCGAATCTTTTGTATCATTTTATCGAAATCTTATTTGTATTTTTTTTTTTTTTGAGACGTAATTTTTATTATCGTGTACAAGAAATGTCTTCAGTAATTTTGTGTACTTTTTATAGCTGGCAACGTATTTTATGTGGTTGCTGTCTTTTTCAGCCGAAAGACTGAACAATACTTGACAATGTCTAACGGCAATTTTTTAACAGTTTTGGGCTATTTATATTGTTATTATTATAGAATAAGTAGTAGCAAGTCATTAGAGAACAAATTTTTATGTTCCTTTATATTTGAGCGATAATTTGTATCGCAACTATCGCTTAACAGTGGCGCAACAATCGTGCAACTGTGGCCCAACAATCGCACCACTGTGGCGCAACAGTCATGTTGCACAAAATAAAATTATATAATGAAAAAAAAATACAACAACAATAAAGAAATTACGTTTTCTACTTATTTCATTGTAATAAAAAACTTAGTCCCAAAACTGGTCGGTGTGTAAATGTAACAGCTAAATAATAGCTTGCGCGCAGCTGTGTATATCGTGACCTCCTGGGGCTCAAGGCTTTTTCAAAAAACCTCTACTTTGAAAAAGTCCCATTCTTGGGTTGCAAACGCACATTATTCGCTGGGTACCCTCGCTTCTTTAAAACCCTGGTGGCGGGAGGCACATCGCACTTCGGAACTGTTAAAAGAACAGCACCCCGACTTCGTAACACATTCGGAAATTAAATCCCTGTCATTTTGACGTACTTCAAAAAAGCATGAAAGTAGATTGCATGCCATTCTGACATACAACCAATTAGATGTTATGTCACAATGACATGCTTGCATATTTTTGTGTATATTATATGCAAATGTATTTGAAGCTTTATACATTTTGTTATGTCGTTAAAATGAAAGGGATTGTGATTCCGATTGTGTTACACTTTTAGGGTGCTTGCTTCTATGACAATCCGAGATGTAAATGTGTATTAAAAAAACACACAGCGGTGGGATATTTCTTTGTTTTTTTTTTCATTGTCTGAAACTCTGCTTTAGTTGGAATTTAGTAATTTTTGTTTGATGTTTTTCTTTCTTTCTCATAAATAGCTGAATTCCGACAAGCTAAATATCATCAGACAGACACCCATTTCAGAAAGGTAGATAAAATCTCAAATCATTGAAATAAATGATAAATCTTACATTAGCTTCTGCTATTCGTTGTATGTAATAATGGCAAAAAATCATATTACACACAGTTTCTGAAACTATAAAACTCCATTCGTGTTAAGAGTAGACATTTCAACAAGCTTTTTTTACTGTCCGTTCAACCGATTTTGACTTTTAATCCGTAGGTGTAAGGATGGCATTAAAAATAAAAGTGGTTACAATACCAACCATTTACAGCAGCCGCCATTTATTATGCCACCAACGCAATAAAAGTCAAAATCGGTTAAACGGACAGTAAGAAAGGGTTTGTTAAAATGTCTCACCGTAACGCGAATGGAGTATAGTTTCTTTTTTTTGTAAAACACAGAAGCTAAGTTAAGATTTAACGTTTAAGCAATCAGAGATTTGAGTCAGCCATTCTGAAACCGTGGTGATTATTTTCTTTAAAGCCAATTTACTGTAGTTGTACTCGTCCCATTGCTGTGCGTGACCCTTGCAGCCTCATTAGGAACGACGACACACGGCTGTGCGCTCAATTGGTCGAACGTTTGCAGGTCGTCGAGCACTCGATGGGCAACGGTCACGTGGCCAAGTGACATCTGCCCCGTCCGCGGTAGCGCTGCGTGTGTCGACGTTCCTCAAGCAACAACTATCGGACCTCAATAGTGTAGTGTACCTACGGTTAAAACCTTTTTTTTTAATCAATAATCACCTGTTTTTTTTTTCTCTCTTCTTTTTATTGACGCACGGTTTTGGAATTTCGAAATTCGAATGTCTAACGTCGCAGCTGATTCGAAATTTTAAAATTTAATATGTAACTTTTTATTTTGAACAGCACTTTTGTAAATAAGTACGTGCAGTTGTGACGTTGTTTCCAAACGGACTGATTGATTCTAGAGCCTAAATCGTGTGTCTCAATTTTAAATGGCGGGATCTAGGTGCGGGGTTGCTAGCTATACTAATAAAACGGCCTTTGACGCCGTCACCCACCCTGGGGATGAATGGGCTTGGAATTTTATGTATATCAGTGCCAGGTTTTTTTTTTGTAGGAACTGATAATTCATCTAACAAGATAAGCTAGTATGACAGGGACAATTCATTTTCTCATTAATTCAAGTTTTTATTTTTTTTTGAATTTTGTTTTTGGTAAAATAAACATCATAACATGAATCCTGCTTTAATCTGACACTGATATACAAAATTTTCAATAAAATCAACAACCAACCAGAAGTTGCTAAACTAAAAAAAAAAAAAATACTTAAAAAATGACAAAAATTGTAACTATCTGATTGGTTGGCGATAGTGACTGTTGTTTGTAAAATGGTGAGATTTTTGTTTTAAATAATTTTAATGTAAGTGTATATTTTGTAGGTATTAGGGCCTGTCTAGATTCTTATAGTATTTTTTTCCTATTTCTGGCTGGCCCAAGACTTATCGTACAGTACGGATGCAGTGACATCGGTGAGCTTCTTAAAACACGAACGTTTCCGATCCCAATAGAAATATTATATGACGTCATCAAATAAGCATGCCAATGTCACTGTTAACCGCGCTGTTGAAGTGTCGATAAATTATTATTCTATAGATATCGATACTCTACGATAATAAAGCTTACTTTATGTATATGACGATTCTTATGAATAATTCTGATTAGGTGTTAAAAATAAATTAAAAAAATACAAAACAAAAAATATTATGACGTAGCGTTGAGTGATTGGACGAATGAATTGCAAAGATAAAAATATTAAATTAAAAAGAAAAAACGATATAGGTATCGAAAGTTAGCTTTTAAGATGTCGTTAGTTAGACAATTGTGAATTTTTAAAATAGTATCATTTTTAGGGTTGTTGCAAAGCGGCGATTAGTCTCTGCGACTTTTTCGTGCGACTTTTATTTAGGTTACTTTTGAATGAATGGAAATACTGTAAATTCAACGAATAGTTTTTAAGTTTATGTTGTCTCGCATTTACTGTGAAATATATGAGGAAATACATTTTGTACAAGAGAAGATGCAAATTCGTGTAATATTATAAATCCCCCCTTCCTTTTAACCGCGAAACCGTGGTCTTATTTTTAAAGACTAAACAAACTTTTCACTGTCAACTAAACTTGAAACAGGCTTTAAATGTAAAAGGTAAGAAATATATTGTTTTTAGTGGCTTTTAAAGAAGCTAAGGTTGTCTTAAAAACTTGACACTTGATTGCGACTAAACGCAACTGCGATTTAAAAATTAAGACAATTTTTATTCAATCTGTAGGGTAATATGAAATTAGGGACTAAAAAAATCAAGTAAAAAGTCGTTTTTAATATCTTACCTTGAAACTAAATCCTACACATCAATCCTCTATTATATTATAAAAGATATAAGTATCCCATTCTTAAGGTGGATGGTCCAGGGTAATTATTGTAGTCCCATAAATATATACGTGTTAGAGTCGCAAATCAATTTGAAACTATAAACTAACTGCAGCCGTCGGCTTCCGCTGACTTTTTCCTTTGAATGGCTGCCGACGACTCGCGTCGACGGCTGCAGTTACCTGTTACCTTGGCTACATGTCGCTCGTGTGTACGAGCTCTAACCTCCAAAATGCAAAAAACTTGAGAACATTTTAATTTCAAGGGTTACCCTCTCCCGCCTTCCTAAAGTTTGGGTGTACATCGAGAGAAAATCGCGCGAAAAGGTCGCGCAAAATGTCAACAGCCCGAGTTTTTTTTATTTAGTTAGACGTTAGCAATTTGTTAAAAGTAATAAAAAGAAAACTTGTTAATTTCTTTCCTAAGGCTAGGTATTGTTAAGTGTACATAATTTTTGTGTAATTTCAATGTAGTTGGAATTCTAGCCTTCGCACCTAATCCGTTTTGAAACTAAACGGTAAGCCGCAAGTACTCGTACTCTATAACTTACACAAGAGTATGACACTGATTTAGCAAGCCATTGTGACATGTCTTCCATAATCAGCCCGATCTGAACCTTGATCACGCTAAAACGGCTACGTGGGCGATTCATTGGGACTGGGGTTGCGAATCGATCCGATGCGATTCACGCGAATCCAACTCGATGCAGTGGCTTTTCCCTGCGTGCGTGCGATATCGCCGCTTCAGCCGCTATTTATATAAAACAAGTCACTGCACCGCAAAAGTTCGCGCAAATTTATCAAAACTACTGTTCGCAACCGCTTCACCTCGCTCACCGCTGCACCGCATGCACGTGCGTTTGGTTACGTAGGCCACCGTAATAGAGTATCGTTTGTTCCGACGCGCTGCCTCGCTTCGCGATCGCGTTGCATCACTCACTTATAACACCGCGTAATCTTGCAGGAGCGAGCCTAGAATATGTCTGTTCGTGCATTGAAAGCTGATGGGGTTCAAAATGTGGTAGGAAATACAGATGCCAGTTAAAAGTTAGATACTAAGGTCTGTGCACATGAGGAATACGAAGAAAAAGTGCTGATTATCACTAGTCGGGATATCAACAAGTGCGGATGGTACTATGGTAGAGAAAAGGAGATGGTTAGCCATCAACATAATAGTTGGGTTTCTAGAAGAACAGCGTAACTTTCGATTGGTGAATGTCACAATGGTAAAGTTGTCTACTTTTGTGCATGTTTCAAGTTAACGTGTAACGTGGTTTAAGTTTCAAAGTGTACCGCCCGTGAACAAAGGGTGTGTTCAGATTGTTAAGCTTGTGATTGCTGGGCTCTGATTGGCTAACGCTTTTTGTAATTATGCAAGTGGTGTAAGAATAAAAGACAGTGCGTTGTTGTTAGAGAATTTAGTTTAGTTTGTTTTGAAGATTTTTACGGATTTTTGCAAGGTGCGTAGTTTTGTTTAATAAAAATATAACACAATAAAGAGCAACAGTTGCCTGTCAATCGCGCCACAGTGGCGCCACAGTTGCCCCACTATCTGAACACACTCCAAATTAGTCAATGTATTTATGAAATAAAAAAAGAAAGTAATTTTGTATAAAGAAAAACATATTAGCGAAGAATCGGCCAGGTTTCTTAATATGTTAAAAATGTGATATAATAAATGTTTTGATTCAGGTAAATAATGGTTGTAAACTTATATATATATTGTTGTATTGTCTATACGTAAGTTGGTTTTATAACGACATTTATAGTTATTAGTCCAGTTTTCTTTTCAACATAAGCTTAAATGAGGCTTCTGCCTGATAATGGTTTCTACAACCATATCCCATTTTTAGAATCTGCCATCTCTATTTGAAAAAGTCATTCAATAGGGATAACTAAACTGAGAGGGTTGTATTAATGACTTTAATAATCTATATACAACTTGACAATGACCTGCAAAATGTAAATTTTGCGGGCTACTTTGCGTCATCCACCTTTACTTGCAAGATATGAACGAGTTAGCGAAATTATGGGTTTACTAAACACTAACTATAGCGACATCTATGGCGTCACATGAGGGCTAAACTACGAAATCCTGCATCGTGCAATTAGAGTTCTCGGCGCGATATGAACATACACAAAATCATCTATCGGGCAGTTGCCCATACCAGACATAACACCCGTCTGGTCGGACCATCTTCTTTTCAACGGAGGTGTGCGGGTTTTTACAGACCAAATACCTCTAAATTGGTGACCCCGATGTGAACCCGAGAATGCTATGTTTGAAATTAAAACTGGACTAAAAATTATTTAACGCAAGACTTACCCCCCAAAACTTTGTGGTAGAAGAAAGCTTTCTACAAATAGTCAATTTCTGTAGCTTTTTGTAAACTTAACCTTAAAAATTGACTTAGTCCTACTGTACACGGACGCGTAGCTTCATAGACGCGTATACGTCATTAACTCTAATGACACGACGGCACGACGTTGCCGCTTCGTCGATAGAGTTTCATAGTTTTGTATGTAAGCTTCACGCAGACGTACACCACACTTATAATACGCGTCTATGAAGCTACGCGTCCGTGGACAGTAGGCGTTATTGACTGCCTCTGGTCGCGATAGCTAAACTTGAGATCCTGGGCGCGATTTTTGAGTTCGGCAATGTCTTTGATAGGTTTTTCCCATCTGGGATTTTTCAATTGTAGCTCAGAATTGATGTCTGTTCCCTTAGGGGTCTTTCATTAATCATGTGATAGTTTTTTTTTTTAGCAATTTTTAAACTTCCCGGTCTCTACCGAAAATATAGTTGTTTCTTTTTGTTATAATATTACCTTTTCCTGAGTATTATATTTAGCAGGGAAATGATTGCTTGTCCACCGTGAGTCAAGCTAATGCGCACTCAACAAATACACGATAAACACGTGATATCTCACTACGCAAACCCCATCAATATTTTCGACGTATCCACTGCCCAATATCAGGCCTCATACGATCAATGGACGATCCCATACATGGGACACTAACGAAATGTGGTATTGGTACTCCTCTGTCTAACAATTTGGGGAATTTAGGCGTGATATAATGTGTCCTATAAAACAGAGTTGATCTTTGTGTACCTATAATTTTATCGGTATAAGATAATACACGAAACCTAAAGTAATAGGAAAAACTTATAATTCTGAACTTGCGCATAAGTTTTTTTCCTTTATAGACAATTAGCAAAGCATAGCATATTCGGCCTTATAATGTTCTCACTGCTGGGACTCAGGCCTCCTCTCTAAGAGAGGGAATAGGCCATAATCCACCACGCGGGCCCAGTGCGGTTTAGTGAATGTCACATGTCTTCGAATCTTTGGGTCTAGGACATGCCGGTTTCCTCACGATGTTTTCCTTCACCGTTTTGAGAGCAGTGGTGATGAAATGCGTCTGGCTAGGTATAGGCAATTACTATCCGTATATTTTAAATCTCATTATGTTTATTGACATATTTCAAAGTCATCAAAAGGTTATTTTTGCAAAAGCTACAGGATTCAGCTTACAATATAAGTGTTTATAAAAATATACTTGGCATTACTCAGGTTATGCGTAAAACAAAAAGTGTTTCTTTAAAGTTGCTGGTCGTATAGGTGACAATTTTGATTAGCATTCGATTTTGGGTGAACTCATCTAAAATAGTACGTCTAATTCTACGAAAATTGTAAACTATGTATGTATGCTATGTACCTATCTAGTAATCCTTTTTACAAAATGTCGCTTAAAAATTTTAAAGTGATTTAACCTTTTACCGCGTGCGTCGGATTTTTCCGACGAGTGATTTCGTTTCCTATTCGCCAGGGTTGTGTGTTTGCGACCGGGTACTTCATCTCGTTTAGCTCTTCAATCCCCATAGGTGACAGATGAGATGATGCGGTATTTGGTCGTGGATGTGCGACCCTGGCAGAATAAACGCGAGAATGTTTGTCGGATATATCCGACGTAAGCTGTTAAAAGGTTAAAATGTTTATTACCTCAAAAATTTAGCCGAAGCATAAATGTGGCTTAAGATATATGTAATCTATGGAAGTTTGCAACACAAACTTGTATGCTGGGGTTTTTGGCGTCATTTTATCGAGTAAAGTTCGGTGACTGTGTTAATTATTCGCAAACTGACTCCTAGTAGATATCGCGATGTAAAATTTTTAGTTTTGTGTCTCAAGTGTCTGCACAACTGGAAAATATGTGGAAACATAGAAACAGGTGCGATCTAAGTAAAATGGAGCTGAGAATTGTATTGGAGTATTGATAATCTCAGCGAAGCTTGCCGATAAAGTTGACTTGATATTTTGCTATTTTGCTGCCAAATACTACAAAAAGATTAAAATGTGTTACATCCGTATTCTAATGGTAAACAAATTAACTATTCATAAGATGACATGGCTTAAACGACTTAGTATCCCAGCCAAAAGATATTATATAAAAAAATGTGCTTGAAATCGTAAATTCATTTATTGAAAGAAGACTCAAATGCAACCTGTTCTTTAAAAGCCTGTCGCGTTGACTTAGAAATAATGTATAGAATCAAAAAAAGTAATTAAGGAATGTATTGTAAATGTGATAAAACGCGAATGTTATAAAAGTGAAATAAAAATTTCGCGTTGTTATTTTTGTGTCTCTATTATTCATACTCCTTTTTCGTTTGCAATAATTTTATATTAACCGCCTACGTCGGATATATCCGACAAACACTGCTGCGTTTATTCCGCCAAGGTCGCACATTCACGACAAAATACTCCCAGCTAATCAGCTCTTCACCTACGGAGATTGAAGAGCTAAACGAGATACGAGTACCCAGTCGCAGTCGCGACCCTGGCGAATAGAATACGACACAAAATTACTCGTCGGAGAAATCCGACGCGGGCGGTAAAGGGATTAAAGATATCAGTAGGTATAGCGCGAAATATTAGAAGAATTTTTAAGATGAGTTCACCCAAACTCCTAATATAGCCATTTTATAAAAATATATATATATCTTATAAGCAAACTTAAGACTTTTTCCAAATATTCAACCGTAATATCCAAAAAAAAGTACTAATTAAATAAAACATATTTATGAAACAATATTATAATTAATAAAAAATGGAATTAAGATTCGCCCCGTAATTTTAAGGCTCGAAAAAAATGCTAGAAAATTTCCTGCAGCTTTTTCAGTATTTTTTTAAGAAAAGTGTAAATATACGAAGATAATGTTAATTCTAGGCTTCCAATTCATATTTAATTATTAATAAAATAGTTAGCAAAAAAATATACACACGATTCACCAAGAAATGTAGGCCGACTATGAAGTCAATGAATGACCTTTAAATTAACAAGCAAAAAAGAAACAGATCTATACTCCAATCGAAATAAGATAAGACGTTTAGACACACCTTTTTTGCTGGCCGTTTAATCGACTTTGATTTCTATTCCGTAGGCATAAGGATCATATTAAAAGCAAAACGATGGTACAACAATACCCCAACTATTAACTGCAGCCGCCATGTGTCATGCCATCAACGCAATAAAGGTCAAAATCGGTTGGACGGACAGTAAAAAAAGGGTTGTTTGCTGTCTAATCTTTTGCAAATGTACTATAGTGACAATTTTACTTCCTCATTTCATTGACTCGTAGTTCAAAATATACCAGAATAATGACAAGGCTCGAACCATACATGCATAATAGTATTATGCAGTAGATTCTCCATAAAACCTCATCCAAAAATATGTTTTCAATACACTTACTCGAAAACCCAGTTGACTGTTTTCCGCACTAGTGCAGAAAAGTGCGCGTGCTCTTCCCCGCCACAATATTATTACATTTATCGTATCAGGTTGAGTGCGCTCGACCCTCACGAGTCGCCGGCCAACCCTCGTTTATTCATTTCTTCGTAAGTGTATTGAAAAAAGTCGTTTGATACACGTGCAAATTTATCACTGCAGCCAAACAAACTTTCTGCACTTGTATCAAAATGTACTATCGCAGATCAATTAAGAAATAGAAAATAAACGTAGATAGACAAATTTAACTTAAAAGTTGCGGAAAAATTCTAGTATTTTTTTTATTTTATTTTAACAAGTTATTGGCTGTTTTTTTTTTATAATCACACAAGCGTAGTTTTTTTTTTAATTATCAACAAGTAACTTAAAGTTCACACCAAAGTGAACGTAGTTGACTGTTGGCTGTGAAGGTCCAGGGCCTATAGCCTGACTTGTTAAAATGTCAGCCCCCCTAGCCAAGTTACAATCCTATCGTTCGCGCCGAACGCCTCGAGTAAGACTCTCTTCCGATTCCTTTGTTCTGACGTCATCTTAACGCTCAGTCATGTGGTCAGAACAAAGGAATCGGAGGCGTGGCCTACTCGAGGCGTTTAGCGCAAACGAAACGATTGTAACTTGGGCAGGGGTGGAAGTCAGAAAGAGGGATGGAGCTATAAACCCCCATATAGCTCCATCCTTTTCAAAGTTCAGGCTTAGCTTGTCAAATGGATCGCAATAAGAGCTCGTGTATAATGTCCAACGATTATAGCTTAACCTTTCGAATACCGTAATTAGAGACAAAAAGATAATGAGAGAGCGAACGCCGACGTTCTCTTGGAGTTTAAGTCTGCGCAAAAACCTCTTTTTTGTTTAGGTGAGAAAATCATCTAATTACAAATCCTGCTCTTGGGCGGAGTGGGAGATAGTGTCAGACTTTTACTGACTAAAAACCCACTCCTGTTCCTGCTTTGCCTTCATCCCGGGCTTCGCTTCCACATTACCCGTGGCCCCAGTAGGCTTCGACCCTGCCGGGCCCCTAGCATTTGCTGACATCTCCCTGAGGCGCGTCTGAAACAGTACATGCCGTCGACGACTTGAGGCTCGGTCCGGACGGTTACTAGACAGTCGGACGGCGAGCCACCCATCACTCGCCGTCGGCAAGCCTGCGCCTACGGTAGCCGAAAAGCAGTTTTGAGGTGGAAAATCTTTAATCAAGTTCATTGAAAACACCCCACCACAGTGTTGTCTCTTTTAACCCAAAGGTTGGACTGGTAGAGAATGCCTTGTTGCATTAAGTCCGCCTATGTACCACTAATGTACATCAAGTTTAAATAAATAAATAAAATATGCATTCTTTGACTTGTACCATGACGTTTAAAGTAAGATTGTTTCATTCTTATTTCCAGTGTGAGTAAGAGATGGCGCTAGACAACCTGTATAGCTCTGTCTCTTACCCACACTGAAATAAGAATGAAACAATCTTACTTTGAACGTCATGGTAACCCCGTTTGTCCTGACGACGCACGCGTTTGATCTTGATAGCCTATAACATCCACCTGCTTGTTCGTCCATAAAAATGTACGAAGTTGAATGGATTGGCTAGATTTTTAGAAAGTTTCCGTTAATACGAGAATTATAACTGCAGATCGTCGACGGCGCGTAGTATTCCACGATGAGGGGTCAAAGAGATGTCAGCAAAACCATAGGGGCACAATAGGGCTGATGCCAGCTAGGGCTACGGGGATTTTCTGTAAAGAACCTATGACGCAAAAGGTAACTGAAGGACACAGCTTTGGTTTTAGTCAGTAAATATCTGATACGGCCTGCCGCTCCACGACGAGAAGTCTTTAGATGATTTCCCAACTTAAAAAAAAAAGACATGAATAGCCCTCTGATAATTATTTCCAGTGTGGGTAAGAGATGGCGCTAGACAACCTGTATAGCTCTGCCTCTTACCCACACTGAAATAAGAATGAAACAATCTTACTTTGAACGTCATGGTAACCCCGCATGACTATATATGCTTCTTCAAGTTGGACGTTATCTGGTGGTTGCAGTAGTTGAGAATAGTGAGACCCGGTTGCATTAAAAATAAAATAACTACGCTTGTGTAAAATCTTCGACAAAACATGGTCAGGTTATAAGACTAAAATACTTCTAATTTAATTATTTTTCTTCAGAATTATATTTTTAATCGTTTTCTTAGATTTTCTTCGCACCTTTTAGCTTAAGACGTATTCTGCTATCCTTTTTCCAAACAATATTTTTGACATAAAAAAAAAGAAATTACGTTTACTTACCAAACATGTTTTAGTGGATTTATGGGTTGTGATCACAACCCTATGTACCATTTAGACTCAATTGTAATCAATTTAGGATTTATTTTGTAATTTTTGGTTACGGGGGGCGTTAATATTAGCTCTTTTGCCAATCGGTTACCGACTATCGGACATGCCATAATGACAGCTGAAAATCTCATATAACTATGCCCCCATGACGATATATTCTGTTTTTATTATGTACTAAAATGTTTTCTTTATGGTAGAAACATTCTAATGTACCCTATTTCAATTTATCATTTTTGACACTCAAGATTTAGCCTATTTCTCACCTTGATCTACCGTAAAGAAAACCATTTTGATTCCTTTTTCATATAACGCTAAAGGCTCCAGTAAATTATGGTGTACGTTGTCTTCTTGGTTCATAATTATATTACTTAAATGCTTGTAAGCGTTACAAACTCCAAAATGTGATGTAACTACGGATGTACGACATTTTCGTACTCAATATGCACTGATCCGAACATTTGTTGCTATTCTAGTAAAACAACAGAGGCCTTACTATGACAAGTTAATGCAGGGGTGCGAGCGAGATAGAGGGATGAAGCTAAATACTATATAGCTCCATCCCTTTCACACTTCAGTTTAGGTCGTCAAATTGCGTTAAGAGCTCGTAGTAGGGGCCTCTGATGGGAATTCAAATGATGGAACGACCGAAACTGCGTAGTTCATCAAAACACCATTTTCATACGCTATGTCTTGTTACGCCAATTCGTAGTTCTTTTTTTATTGGCGTACACAAATATGCTATTATTTCAAAAAAAATTGGCAATAAAACGCAATGACAAAAGTACTCGCATTAAAATTTAGAAAAAAGAAAATATAGTTAACCGGAGATTATTTATAATTATTTTGAGTTAGAAAAAGTTCTGCAGTGCATTTCACATCTTAGCATTATGTACTTTGTTTTGATGTCGGTCATATGACCTCTGGTATGATTTTTTTAATCAGTCTGTCTTATTATTACAGACTAACAAGATTTTATTTAAAACCAGGATTATTATTGAAGATTAGTTTTTTTCCAAAGATGTATGCTCTGGATTATTTTTTTAGAAAAACGTCGGGAGGAGTGCTGCCAGTAATGTTGTAAATATAGTTTTTAATGGAAAATAAAAGCATTCTTTCTGTAAAATGTGATTTTATTGCTTCCTACTCCTTGCAGACATTTTCTAGCACACCGCAGGTAAATGATGTGAATATTGTTATTCATAACATGCTGACGACATTATAATCAAAGATGTAGGCTGCAGCCGTAGAGACCAAGGACGCTTGTACACGCTAAGAAATTTCACCGTGTCTCCGGCAGATAGCACTGATAGCACTAATGTATCAATGTGCCTACAATATAAGAATTTTGTCGGATCCGGGCAAGGAAATTTATCGTAGTACCCCCTTACCTATTACGCGTGGGCAAAGTGTATCGTCTTTGCGATTGGATCATTTGCATCTGAATCACTGAAATGTTCAGAAACAGTATTTGGAACATCGGCTCAAAATATACAAACGGAACATTTGAAACATCGGCTCAAAAGATACAAACGAGATCATTTGAAAGATCGGCTCACAAAATACAAACGGAACGTTTGGAACATCAGCTCAAAAGATACAAACGGAACATTTGAAACAACAGCTCAAAAGATACGAACACACTGTTATGAATCGTGTTTATCAGGGTTACCATGACGTTCAAAGTAAGATTGTTTTATTCTTATTTCAGTGTGAGAAGAGACAGAGCTATACAGGTTGTCTAGCGCCACCTCTTACCCACACTGGAAATAAGAATGAAACAATCTTACTTTAAACGTCATGCATGGTACAGGTCCTGTTACGTTGCGTTATATACACTAAAAGTTTTATTTAATTGAATTTTGATTTGAGAATTATTTAAAGCAGATGTTTTTAGTTCAGTTCATTAAAATTTACACTATTTGTGTTTTAATTAAAATTTTAAAAAGACTGCAGGTCACTTATAGAGTGTTTGAGTGTTCCGATTGTTCCAAATGATGCATTTAAAACAATACTGCTGTTCCAATCTATCGGAACACTAAAATGTTTCTGAACAGTGAGTCGGTTCAGAAAAGAGTTACACACGCCTATTACCTATCCCTCCCTCCTGCCGTACCATGGCAAATTCACGCGTCGTGTCTAGCATAGACAGACAAGATTTTTTCTTGGTCAGTACCAAAGCAGTGTACACAGTTTGTGTGTAGAAACTACGCGAATTCTTTCACAGGCGTGGCGACTTTTTTAACATGTACAAGCGTGTACGTTACTGGACTTAACGACCGAACCCTGCAAGATCTATGTATTTTTTGTAATAAGCCAAAAATTTTGCTCTATTTTCGGCGCTGTTGTTATTAATTGTTGTGGAAGTTGGACTTGTGGTATGGTCGATATCATCTGAAACAATACATCATTTTATAATATTCGTCAAGTTAAAATCAGTTTTCATAAGTCTCATCAGTAAAGGGCCTATTACACTACGCGATATTCAGCACACGATATTCAGACTGTCTTATTTTTTTTTCCGAGTAAGACCGGTCTAACCCTTATTACCTACACTACGCGACATCGCGGGTTACCATGACGTTCAAAGTAAGATTGTTTCATTCTTATTTCAGTGTGGGTAAGAGACAGCTATATAGGTTGTCTAGCGCCATCTCTTACCCACACTGGAAATAAGAATGAAACAATCCTAAGGAGTGAAACAAACATAAATGTACCCGTGTACCAAGTTTCATCGAATTCCATTCAGTAGTTTTTGCGTGAAAGAGTAACAGTCATCCATAGATACAAACTTTCGTGTTTATAATATTAGTACGATTTTGTTGGGGTCGATTATCATGAAATAACTTCTCTCACTCTGGGTGGAGCGAGAGAGTGTCAGATTCTTACTGACTAAAACCCAACAGTATTTTCAGTTGCCCTTGGTTCCAGGCCCAGGGACGAGATTACTCTTTTGAACATACCCGCCGTCCTGGTAGGCGACTTGAGGGTGTGGACTCTGCGATCCAGGGGCGCCAGCTTTTAGAAAACCTCATGGGTGCTCATGCTCATTTGACTCCGTCATATTCGAGAGGAAAACGCTACGGACATCTATCAGAAATGTGGTGGTAGTTTTCTTTAAGAAAGACGACAATGCCCTGCTTAAGAATTACAGGCCCAAAGCTATGCTTGGAGTTTCTTTTTGTGATCGAATCAGGAATAAAGATAAGCTTAAATGGCAGTGAGCTGGGTATATTGCTCGAAGAACGGATGTTGATGGGATGGAAAGGTTTTGGAGTGGTAACCGCTTACCGGAAGGCGCAGCGTTGGAAGGCCCCAAACAAAGGAACCGATAACCTCGTGAAAGACACGGGAATCAGTTGGATGAGTGACGCACAGAAACGGTCGCTGTGGCGAAACTTTGGGAAGGTCTATGACTAACAGTGGACGTCTCTTAGGTGAAATTATGATGACGAACATAAACTTACCTGGCTTCATTGTAGACTGGTATCTCCGAGTTTTTTGAGACCTTGCCAGTGTAGTTGAATAAATGGCAGCAAATAACAGGATCACAAATATAATTCTCATGTTTGTAATTTCTTACTTATTGTTCGTGTTCACAATGAAGAGCAGATCATGGATGTGTTGTTGAGAGCTGCGTTTTCCTACTCTTTATACTTACTTAGGATAATATCGCATAATGATACCAAAATAGGAGTTGTCTAATGAAATAGCTATATAACGTCATTGGGATAATCCTGTCTCAATTGTATTGTTTACCCAAATGGGTAACCAGAGTATATAACACAAGCTCTGCTTAGCTTGGGACTAGACGGCGTTGTGTGATAGTTGTGGAATATTATTATTATATTTATAAAAGGAGAAACTAACTTAACAATGTAAACCTGAAACTAGGTATAGGTATCAGCATCAGAGGCGGATCGTGAAATTGTTGGACTCTGGGCTAACACTACTTGGGGGCCCACCTAAATAATCAAATTAATTGGCATTTTGTTAAAAAGAAGTTTATATTTTTCCTAGTGTACCTTTTCGACAACGACCGATCACTGTAAAAATGTCGTCCTAATGGAACAAGAGATCATGAGTTACTTTATATAGCTAACTTGATAGTCTAAATATACTTCGTCTTGTGGTTTTCTGTAAGAGATTACCCTGTGCGAGAAGACCGCCGACTGAACACTTAGTTTTTGTAAATGTGTATCATTGTAGATTGTTTTTAATGAGAACTGAGGGCCCCTTATATCCCTGGGGCCCTGGGCTGCAGCCCATTTAGCCATTAAGTAGATCCGGCCATGATCAGCATGGATCTTGAGCGCTGACTGTTACTTGCGCAGAAGTAAAATATCAGATCTCTTTGGTGGTATGAAGTGAGACGCGGGGGCGGGGAGTGTCAGTGATTGGCTCGCCGCGCATCGCATAATAGACGTCACTCGAGATTGGTTCCCTGCGCTTGCTGCATCATGTACCTAACGACGACGAGTACACCTCCGTGCCAATAAATTGACTCATGATTTTTAAGCCATCGATTCTATTTTTATTATTGGTTATTTTATTAGTGGTTATTATGTCACCGAAAATGGTTTAGCCGAGAACACATAACAGGCACACAGAGAAAGTTCCTTTCAAAAGTAGGTAAAATGTTAGGAATTTCTTCGTAGGGGTGTTTTTTTTTTTATTGGGTGGGAAAATCATCCTTATGACATCCCCGCTCTTGGGCGAAGCGGGAGATAGTGTCAGACTCTTACTGACTAAAAACCCATTCCTGTTCCTTCGTTGCCTTCGTCCCAGGGCCCAGGGTTCCGCTTTCACACTACCCGTGGCCCCAGTAGGCTTCGACCCTGCTGGGCCCCTACGATTTGCTGACATCTCCTTGAGGCGCGCGTGGAATAGTACGCGCCGTCGACGACTTGGGCTCGGTCCGGACGGTTACCGGACCCGGCTCGCCGTCTGCAAGCCCGCGCCTACGGTGGCCGGAAATCGGGATCGGAATCCCGGCGGCGGTTGGAGCGTAAGGACCGTTGCCTCACGCGATCGGCCGCCTCCTTTGCTAGCATTACTGCTTCGCAGAAGGAGGCGACCGCCTGCCACTCCTCCTCGCTCCGGACCATGGCCTGAACCAAGGCCCGGCGCGAGAGATCGCCGCCGCCGATTGCCCCCACGAGGACACGGCGTTGCTCTGCCCAAGCGGGGCACACCTCCACCGTGTCCTCCGGGTGGGTCACACAGTGGCGACACCCGGGCGTCGTTTCCGCACGAATCCGGTGCAAGAACTTCCCGAACTTACCTTGTCCGGTGAGAACCTGCGTCATGCGGAATGTGAGGACGCCGTGAGGTCTTTCCAACCACGCCTCAAAGAGGGGACTTATCGCCATAATTGTGGCGTGCCCCCATAATTGTGGCGTACCCTTCGTAGGGGTGTTACAAATCTTTGAAATTTTCGTCTTTGCTACAATAAGCATACCTTCCGGTAGAAATTCTCTAAAAAATAATGAAAACCGTATGAAAATCTGTTGCATGGTTAATAAGTAGACAGAAAAACACAGCGACTTTGATTTAAACTATTTATTTATGTTTTTTTTTTAACTTTTACCTTCAACCAGAATTAAGAAGATAGCAGCTAAAAGAAAAAATAAAATAAAATAGGTGCACATTTTCTTTGCCATAAGTGTACGATGCGCAAAGCGATCCCCACTCTTTCTCCGAGCGCTCAAGATCCGTGCTATATCTATTGGGACAGGAATGCGTAATTTTACCACACACACGCAGACACTTTTTTAATAGTACCTACATTTTACACTATCACTATCTCCCGCTCCGCCCAAGAGCGAGATTTGTCATAAGATGATTTTCCCACCCAATAAAAAAAACCTCCTATACAAATATTGTTATATATGATCTGATCATGAACTTCGAGGATATGGAACAGAACTACTCATAGGATCACAGCAGAACCGTCGTAATAAGTAAAATTGCTTTGTTTATACGTGTACAAAGGCCAACTTAATGCCTTAGGCATTCTCTACCAGTCAACCTAGGGTGATAAAGAGAAAATGTGGCAGGTGCATAAAAATACAAAAGTATATTACGAAAATTAGAGTTCAAAAGTAAATAAACATACATATATAATATAATATATACATATATATTTATATAAAGTAAAAGAAAGGGGTTATTGAGACGACTTCACTATTTGTGCAGAAAGTAATTTCGCAACATCCGCTTAGATGCATACAGACTGGTGGCCGCCCTGATCTCGAGAGGAAGCGCATTCCAAAGAAGTATGGACTGTATATGAAAGGAAGAATGAACAAAGTCAGAAGTATGAGAAGGACAAAGCAGTAGAAGATTGTTAGAAGAACGCAAATTCTTAGCATGAGAAGAACATAGATATTTAAAGTGTGATATAAGATAAGAAGATGAGGGTGGGAGACTTGAGCAGAGAGTAAAGAGTAGTCAGAGCGCGTAGACTCCTCTGGAAATATACATATTACAGTATAAGTAGATATTATGTAAGGACAGTGTAGACTGATCAATATTGTACTAAAAAGTACAATAAAAATAATCATAATAAAAAGTGAGATATGAGTAAGTAAGTAAGTAATAAATATAAGAAACCACAAAACAGGAAAAAATATTTACGAGTAAACAAGGAAAATCATCCAAAATTATTTCAATATGCGTAAGTCACTTTAATCGGGGTTTTTTTTATCTGTGTAGGTATGTTAATTTAACTGCCTAGTAGGTCCCACAAGTGCGACTGCTGAGCGCAGGATCCCGTCATCTATTCTCATCTAGCAAAAAGGCATCAAGGCATATTTCCTGACTCGACTGACTCGGTTTAAGAATAGGATAGTATCTGAAGTGTTCCATGGTGTGTACCTGCTTTGACGTTGTTAATTTTGTTCAATGGTCATAGCATAGTCGGCCTTATAATGTTCCCACTGCTGGGACTCAGGCCTCCTCTCTAGGAGAGGGAATGGGCCGTAATCCACCACGCGGGCCCAGTGCGGGTTGGTGGATGTCACATGTCTTCGAATTTTTGGTTCTATGTCATGCCGGTTTCCTCACGATGTTTTCCTTCACCGTTTTCAGAGCAGTGGTAATGAAATAAATTACACAAAGTAATGCGCCTGGCTGGGTTTGAACCCGCGACTTACAACTTGTAAGTCGGGGCCGTTACCACTCGGCTACCACTGCTCTGGTCTCAGTGGTCATAATAATAATAATTTACAATAATTTTGTTAATTAATTTATTAATGTAATTCAATAATTTATCAATAATAAAAGTGCTATTGAGATTTTTTATTAAGAATGTCTAAGTGGCATAAAATCACCAGATTAAACAATTAACTGGACACGTTTATGTCGAAAAGTTTTACTTACTTTATATGTCACGAAAAACACTTTAAATAGTATAGCATAATCAGCCTTTTTAATGGTCACTGCTGGGACTCAGGCCTCCTCTCTAGGAGAGGGAATGGGCCGTTATCCACCACGCGGGCCCAGTGCGGGTTGGTTGGCTTTAAATAGTATTTATTTGGAAAACAATAATAAATCCGTTGCGTCCGAGCAACTATTTTAAGCCTGCTAATTTGACGTAAAAACAATATGGTAAAGCGGTCAAAAATCCCGTTAGAGTACGAAAATAATGAACTTTTTAACATAAAACAAAGAGATTTAAAGAGGTACAATAGAGCGGCTATCAGAAAAAATGTCTTAGAAAAATGTCATCCTATGCCTCAGTGACGCCATCTGGCTTTGAATAGCAAACACGCGAATTAAATTTGTTAAAATTTATAATTATTTAACTATCGCTCGGTAGGTGGCCATGATAATGTTAAAATATCAGTCGTACGAAGGAAAAAGAGTGATCTTTTATAGCTCCATCCCTATAACAGTTCGGTTTAGGTCGTAAAAAGGTTCAAGTTATGAGCTCGTGGTAAAGCCTCAGTGTGGGATTAAGGTAAGATTAAGCTTTTCAGCAATAGATGACGTTGTCACAAAATCAGTAAATGTTCTGGAAATATTTATAAAAAATATTGAATTCTAATTAATTACACCGTAAACACCTAAAATATTTACGAAAATAAACCGAAATATTAGGTCCAGTCATTTTTTCTTCTTCCTGTAAAACCGTGAAAACACAGATACGCGGTATTTACAAAGTGCTCTTACGCGGTCTTGCACGCTCACCGACGATATGGACATGTATGGTATCAAAATAGCTTAAGGATACGATTACAAAGTAAAATTCACTAAAATGCAGAAAATAAAAAAGTTGATAGTGTCAAAAAACCTGACCGCAAAAAACTGTAAAAAAATTTTCGTAAGAAGTCACTATAAGCAGTCTGATCCAGTTGGCGTCAAATTTATGATATATATTTTAATAATAATAATAAATTCTTTATTTGCGTAAAACATGGTATTTTATGGTGTTACATAGAATTGAAATGGTACAAACTAGGTTTAGCTATTTTATAATATAGCATGCAAAATTTTAAAGTTTTTTAAAAGTATCTAGATTGAACTAAAACAAATTTCACCAACTGCATCAGACCGCTTAATGTGACTTGTTTTGAACTTAGTCGTTTTTTGTAGTCGGGTATTTGACACTGTCAAAAGGGTTACACGAATAAAAAATCACAATATCGTAGTTATTTTTAAAAATATTTAATTTAAGAATTATGTACATTACAGGACGGCAGGTTACAACAGCAATATTTAAAAATGTAAATAAGCGAAATACACGAGATAATAATAAAATAGTTGTCTACAAGTTTGTATTATTACGAAATTACTAATAAGAGACGGAATAATATTGTTTGCCATTCTAATGCATCCTCAAAATATGTATTTGTAAAAAGATTTTTTACTTTTTTAGGCCCATTTCTGTACAATAAATTAAATAGAATATTAAGTATCTACAAATTAAATAAGTATAACTGTAAAAATATGGTTTCTAAGCATATCTTATGTAGAGACAGAAGACCTACTTACTGTTTGTAAATAAAACTCGCCGTATATCTAAATTTAGTTGTTTTTATAATAGTTATATTTAGTGTTAATTTATTATTTAGTATTTAAGCACTTTCTCGCCTGAAGCACAGGTTCACCCTAGTTCAGGCATATAAGCAACTGTGTTCTTTTTAATATTTAATATACTTTATTGTAAATGTGCCTTATGTTATAAATAAACGATTATTATTATTATTCAAAGGGTAAATATAAAATTGGAACTCTTTGTTATTTGAGGTAGTTATTTTCGTGAAGACAAAATAGAACTTATCATCTAACAAAATTTTGTACTCCATTCGAAATAGAGTTAGACATTTACAGGTCTCCCAAAGTGATAATGCGCATAGAAATCTTCGTCACTGTTCGGCAACGCTCGTATTCCCCGAGCGTCGGGAGACGATATGTATATAGAGTGGTTAAGTGCATTTTCTTCATGCATAATTCAAATAATTAATTTTTCAATGATTCGGGAGTTTCCGGGAATACGACAATCAGTGAAGATCTGTATGCGCATTATTAATTTGGGAATACTGTAAACAGACTTTTTTTACTGTCCGTTCAAGCGATTTTCACTTATAATGCGTAGTATCATAGTTGGTATTGTAACCACTTTTTTGCTTTTAATCCCATCCTTCCTTCTTTTCGTTAAATCGGTGGAACTGACAATAAAAAGGTTTTGTTAAAATACCTAATCTTAACGCGAATAGAGTATAGCTTAAGCATAACATAATCAGCCTTATAATGTTCCCTCTCCTGGGACTCAGGCCTCCTCTCTAGGAGAAGGAAAGGGCAGTAATCCACCACGCTGACCCAGTGCGGGTGGTGTATAGTTAGACTATAAAGCATTGAAGCACAAAAGAAACGCACTACTTAAACGAGTGTACTAGGGGCGGTTCCCTCCCTCCCACTGCAGACAGTGAAGAGGGGGCCTCTGCAGTCACATCGTCCAATTCAAGGTATTTGAGAATGAAATTGTAAAACATACTTATATTTTATGATTCAACCTTCAAATACCTCATTTTTGTGTTTTTTTTTCTCTTTATGAATAAACGTGCGACATGTAGAACGGTGATTAACCGTACGAAATGTACATCGGTGATTAAACACAAAAAAAAGAAAGAAATAAATTAAGGAATCATGTTTTTTTTTGTTTATGTAAATCTGTGATTAGGTCATTAACCATGCGACAGTTAGGCTGGTGATTAACCATGTGACAGGTAGACTGTCAATTAACCATACGACATTTAGAGCGGTGATTAATATTGCAAGCCATAGATCAATAATTCATCATTCAACAGGTAGACTGGTGATTAACCATGCGTCAGGTAAACCGGTGATTAACCGTACAGCATGTAGATCGGTGATCAACCATGTGACGTAAATCAGTGGTTAACCTTGAAACAGGTATCTTACCTATGTTAATCACCGATTTAAATACGACAGGTAAAATGGTGATCAACATTGACACAGGTAGATATGTGATTAACAATCCGACGTGTCAAGAAAGAAATAGATTAAGAAAACATGTTTTTTTTTAAATGTAAATCGGTGATTAGGGATTAGGTGATTAACAATGCGACATCAGGCAGACAGATCGGTGATTAGTCGTTTGGCATGCAGATCAGTGATTTAGCATCCGACATGTTAGTAAGTAGATCAGTGATTAGCAAGCAAGGTTCAGTTGAAAACCAGCATCAGGCAACTGCTACATAGTGGCCTGGCATTATGCTGAACTGGACCTGTTTGGCGCAGCCGTGAGACACACAATGTTGATGTATTTTTTAAGTTTTAGTATTTAAGTTTCTATATTGTAATTGTTATCTCATTGTGTGTACCTGTGTGCCAAATAAACGTGTTTTCTTTCTTTCTTTTGAATAACCACGCGGTATGTAGATTGGTGATCTTTATTATTAGGTCGCCTTCAAATTAGAGCTTTTGTCGCTCTTCTTTGTTATTCTATCGCAGCGCGGACGTATCGCAGCAGTCGCGCACTTGGCACTTTGCGGCTTTTATTTATAATTGCTAATTTGAAGACGCCCTTAATCGTGCGACATGCAGATCGGTGATTAACCATCCGACATGTTGATAGGTGATTAACCGTGCAACATGTTGATAGGTGATTAACCGTGCAACATTGCGATTGATGATTCCAACGTAGGCTGGGTGCGTTCGAACCATACAATGAGTTTGTTTCCGTTTACTTTGAAGATTATTTAGCGAATCTGTGCTTCAATAACAAAACGCCTGCCACAATAAAGCACGGTAAACCGATGACCAACAGAGCGACGCCAAACCCGTATGCTATAGGATTAACTGTCTCATGAACCGAACTTATGATAACTTTGCGGCGTCCATCGTAGCGCGATGTTGGATAGCCTGAAACAATGCGAATAATTAGATGTATGATAACGTAATAAAACTGGCAAACAGATCCGGGTGGAGCGAGAGGGTGTGTCAGACTTTTGCTAACCAAAATTCTTTCAAACAAACCCGCAGTTATTTTCATATCCTGGATGTAACATTCATTATGCGTACAGCTAAAGGAGTGGAATTCCCTGTCGGATTCTGTGCTTCCTGATAGCTACAACCTCATCATCTTACTGCCCTTGTCCCACCTTATTTGGGGTCGGCGCAACACGTTTTTTTCTTCCACTCTGCCCTGTCACTCGTCATGCTATCACTAACTTCCTTTTCTTTCATATCACTCTTCACACAATCTATCCATATTTTCTTTGGTCTCTCTCTCCTTCTTTAGTTCCGTTGGCCATTTCTGGTCTTTTTCATCAGTTCCATTTCATCAAATGTTACTTTTTGACTGTAAATGCTTAAGTTCTCGATGAAAATACCAAAATCACTACATAGTTGCCTATAATATTTGAGGAGTTCCCTCGGTTCCTCATGGATCCCATCATCAGAACTGGATTCTGAAAAAATTGCGACCTATCTGGAAGCACATCCATTTAGGGGAAATAAAAATTTTGCAAATCGCTCCATAAACGACGGAGTTCCGAGGTAACAAACAAAAAAAATACACTCGAATTGATAACCTCCTCCTTTTTTTTTGAAGTCGGTTAAACATCACGGGTGGGTTTAGATCAGTAAAATTCTAAAAAAATGTGTCCAGACGTACCGTATACGACCCTGAGGGTGTAACTGCCCACTGGGATGCCATGCTCGTACCGCCCTTCGTGCCGGACTCGCCACGCCGGTTTCCGTTTCAAGTCCGTTTTCATCCAGACGATGAACTCCTCATTCTGTAATTGTGATAATTTCATTGCATTTTCTGCGTTGTCAGCACTAATCTATATACATAAAAGGGGAAACTGACTGACTGACATCAACGCACAGCCGAAACTACTGGGATTAGGAGAGTAAAATTTTGAACAAGGTTTCCTTTTATGACGTAGGTGAGCACTAAGAGAGGATTTTCCAAAATTCACTCCCTAAAGGGATGAAGCGGGGGTCCAAAGTTGGTATGGAGAAAGCTACATTCACGCTAGTGAAGCCGCGGGGAGAAGCTAGTATGGTATAATAGGATATTTTATTGTTTGAGATAAAATCTAAAAATAATCAATACTTAAATCAAATTTTTTTATTGTACAAATAATAATAATAATATTCCACAACTATCACACAACGCATTCTAGTCCCAAGCTAAGCAGAGCTTGTGTTATGAGTACTAGACAACTGATAAACATACTTATATAATTCTAAATACATACATCTAATATATAAAATTCTTGTGTCACAGTTTTCGTTGCTATACTCCTCCGAAACGGCTTGACCGATTCTCATGAAATTTTGTGTGCATATTGGGTAGGTCTGAGAATCGGACAACATTTTTTTTTTTTTTTCAATTTTAGATAAAAATGAATTATATACATAGCAAAACAACGTTTGCCGGGTCAGCTAGTATTATAGATAAATTACATCCAGACACAGAACAAATGATCGCGCTCATCACACAAACATTTAATAAATAAATAAAAATAAAATTTGTCCTGGGTGGGAATCGAACCCACGACCTCCGGCATAGCAGTCAGGGCCACTGACCACTAGACCAACAGGCCAGTCAAGTAATTAAATAATATAATTTTCCATCTTAAAAAAAGGCTCTTAATATAGTTATGTATTTCGTTGTAACATACCTGGAATCCGTTATTGTCTGAATTGTTCGTATCTAACTCCCACACATTTCTTCGCCAGTTCATCGGCTTTGAGAAATCTTTAAATGCTGAAATGAACCATTTTGAACATTGAATGGTCATAAAAATAGACATTTCATAATTAATAAATCTATCTATCTATATATATAAAAGAAAGTCGTGTTAGTTACACTATTTATAACTCAAGAACGGCTGAACCGATTTGGCTGAAAATTGGTGGGGAGGTAGCTTAGAACCAGGAGACGGACATAGGATACATTTTATCGAGTAGGGTAGATTAGGGTAGAGTACATTAGAGTAGGGTAGAGTAGGGTAAGGTAGAGTAGGATAGAGTAGGGTAGAGTTGGGTAGAGTAGGGTAGAGTAGGGTAGAGTAGGGTAGAGTTGGGTAGAGTAGGGTAGAGTTGGGTAGAGTAGGGTAGAGTAGTAGAATATAGACGGGAGCGAAGCCGCCGGCAAAACCTAGTTCAATATAAAAGGAGACTGACTAACTGACATATCAACGCACAAACGAAACTATTGAGATTAGGAACATGAAATTTTGCACAAGGTTTCCTTTTATGACGTAGGCGAGTACTAAGAGTATTTTGTATTTTTAAAATAATTTACTATTGTAAATAATTTTATTGTATTTTTAAAATAATTTACTATTGACATTGTATGTAATTGTATATTTGACATTGTTTATTATGATTTTAATATGTATTCTTGTTAAATGTTTTATTTCATTGTTTTAATTTTACATAATTATGGATCACGATGGAAAAATATATGAAATGACTGATTAATATACTTATTAAATGTAAAAATAAAAATAATATAATGTTTCAAATGTTGAATGATTATTGTACATAGTATAAATAAGTCCATAAGAGTTTATGCTACGTAGTCTTTTGCTGTGCCCAACAGGGTCCACAATTGTGTCCATTATCAAAATGTTATTTACCATCTATGTTTGTATCTTGTGTAATGCAATAAACATTTGAGTATTGAGTAAGAGAGGATTTTCAAAAATTCGCCCTAAAGGGATGAAACGGGGGTACAAAACTTATATGGAGAAATGAAGCCGCTGGCAGAAGCTATTGGTTGGATGAATTTGGGATAGGCCATTAGCAGAACTATTGATCTAGATCTATATAATATTATATATATGATCTATGTCTTTATTAAAGACTAGCTTTTGCCCGCGACTTCGTCCGTGTAGATGTCGAAAATGGTTTTATTAGGTTTTTTGAGATACGAAAATATGAAATATTATTTATTATCTTCGTCGTGTGTGATAGTCCATTGAATTACATGGCGAGCGATATTGTATCTTAAGATAAAATATTATAGTATCTTAGCCGTGTGCAGCGCCTCTTAGTGACCTCCACTGCGGGTGACGTAATCTACGACAAACTTATTGTTTGCGGTTTGCACAGTAATCGGGTCTAGGGATCGAACCGCAAAATTAAGTTTGTTTTTATTGTATATACTTTTCCGGGATAAAAAATACCCAGTGTGGTGCCCAGGATATTAATGAATAATTATATCAAGTTTCACCGTAATCGAACCGGTAGCTTTTGCGTGATGCCTGAACAAACAGACAGACAGACAGATAAAAAAAAATTTAATCACATTTTTGGGTTTGGTGTCGGTCTAGTGCCATTTATTTTTTTGATATTTTCAATGTACAGAATTTTCACTTCTACATCATCATCATCTTCCTGCCCTTGTCCCGTGTTATTTGGAGTCGGCGCAACACGTTTTTTTCTTCCACTCTGCCCTGTCACTCGTCATGCTATCACTAACTTCCTTTTCTTTCATATCACTCTTCACACAATCCATCCATCTTTTCTTTGGTCTCCCTCTCACTCTCCATCCACCCAGATGAATTTTCACTTCTACAGATTTATTATAAATATACCAACAAAATACCAACCTTGTGACAGGTTCCCAGGCGGATTGCGGAACTGTTTCTTATCATCTTCAGATATTAAACCAGTCTTGATAACTAACAAATATTCATTGTTATACTGCATTCTGAATGTATCTGTAACCAAAGAGATTTAAAGAGATACAATAGAGCGGCTATCAGAAGAAATTTATTAGAAAAACTGTCATCCTATGACTCAGTGACGCCATCTAGCTTTGAATAGCAAATACGCGAATTTTTGTCAAAATTTATATAAATCTAACTATCGATCAGTAGGTGGCCAGGGGCTTTACAATGATAATTATGTTAAAATTTCAGTCATATACTTTAAAAGTTCGGTTTAGGTCGTAAAATGGATTAGAGCCACAGTGTCAGCCTAGGGAGGGTTAAGCTTTTCAGCAATAGATGGCGTAACGCCTTTAAAGCCAATCCTTAAAGAGGGGATTTACAGCCATGATTATGGCGTGCCCAACACTGGGTTTCGACAGTCGCTGTCGCCATTCCACCACCACCGCGACTTGTCGCTGTAGTGAATTTTCGCCCCGGTGTTGCATCTCCATGCGCAGATCCAACATGAGTGCAAGGACTGTTGCCTCCAGATCCCATGGTGGCAAATCAGCAAGTAGGCTGGCCGCTTCGCGGGAGATCATGCTCTAGAGTAGAGCAAGAAGGCGTGTAAGACTTTTACTTACTAAAACCCACCTCTGTCCTTTAGTCACTCTTTGCGGGAAATCATCCCATAACTTCTCTTCAATGAGCGGGAGAGAATTCGGACTTTTACCTATGTTCCTTCTTTGCCTGGCTTTCCAGAACCTCGGGTTTCCCTTTCGGAAGTCAACCTGTGGCCCAGTAGGCTTCGGCCCAGCTAGGCTTATACAGTTTTGCTGACATCTCTTTAAGGCGCGTGTGTATCGCTACGCGCCGTCGACGACTCAGGCTTGGTCCGTATGGTTACCAGACGGCTGGACGGCGAGCTACCCATTACTCGTCGTCCGCAAGCCCACGCCTACGGTTAAGAATTGCAATCCGGATTCTTCGAAATTCCACCACCAGGTCCATTCTTACCATCAGGTGGGATCGCAGTCAAGCACTGGTTTATATCAATTAAAAAAAAATAAAAAAATTCGGAAATAATTGAAACATCCGGTTTTTCTTGACATTTTGAAATCCGGATTTTTGAACTCAAATTCGTTTTTTTCGGATTTTAGTCAAAACTGAGTTTAACGAATAATATTTGCAGTTATCCACAAATTTCTATCAAAAGTAGTCCAAAAGATATTTTAATTGGTAGGATTATGTTACAATATTTACACAACCCTAATGATTTTTTTAATTAGTTTATGTTGTTATCTTAATTATCAAAAGTTCATATTAATGTTATATTAAAAATGATTACGTGAATTTATAACGGGATAAATGACTGAAGTCTAAAAGTTTTGTGGATTATTTTAGTTGATTCTGTCGTGCTGTGAATTGAGCGAATAAATACATATTTTAAATTATTAATGCTATTAATTTTAGTTATATTCAATCAACTTAAAACACTCAAAAGTCCGAAAAATCCGGATAATCCGAATTTTTATCGGACGAGAGTACAGAAATTCGGATTTTTAAAAAGTCCGGATTTTGCGATCCTGCAACCTACGGTGGAGTACATATATAGGGTGACTGGTAATTAGTGACCGATACTTAAACACGTGATTGTACTATGTTCACAAACAACTATCCCCAAAAAATATTTTTTTTAAACAAATTAGTTTAATCACAATGACAAAACAGCTGTTTGAAACTTTGAATTTCGCGCGCGCTCTTTTACCCGATCAGTTGTTAGCTTGTTTCAGTAAAATATTTTCCAAAGACTATTGCTGCTGCTGTTTTGTTATTGCGATTAAATTAATTAGTATAATAAGAAGTTTCTTTGGGAAACTTGTTTGTAATCATGAGTACAATCACGTGTTTAAGTATCAGTCATTAATTACCAGTCACCCTATACCGTGGACCCCCGGTAGTCCGACAAACATTTTGCAGAGCAGTGTCGAACTATTGAATTTTCCTAAGACCCCCTATAGTCCGGAATTTTTTACAAAAGAGTACCTTGTAATCCGACAAATTACAGATCTAATAAGATTTTTTATATTATATATATATATATATATGTACTCTGAAGTACAAATCATACTTTTTAAAGAAAGAAAGAAAGAAAAATAATTTATTTACTTCATTATGTATGTTAAATTTAGTAAATTAAACAACACAATAAAGAGCTTACGTTTTATTATAAAATTAACGTCAATAATGCTGTAGAACTTACAAATAATATGCAATAACTTTACATTAGGAAATAATTGTGTACAAACAAACAAATGTACATACTAAAATAATAAAAAAATCATGCATTAGCGAATATTATCAAAAAAATATTCAGTAATAAATTATAGACCATGTCGGATTACAGGGGGTGCCGGATTAGACAGGGGCCGGATTACCGGGGGTCCACTGTATATGAATTTTATATCAAGTTGTTTTCTTAACGAGGTAGATAGATACTAAACAAGTTACTGTACCGTTGAACATGGCGTCAGCGAGACGGCCGCACGGAGCAATCGGCTTCCTGCCCTCGGCCGTGCACGCGTAAGTGTGTGAGCCGCAGCTCTCCGATGGTTCCACGGAGAGCTGGCCCGCCAGCTGGTTGTCGTCCCTGCAAGCGTACATCGATAAGTTATTTAATGCTAGTTGGTAACCAACAAGCCAGACCAGGTATAATAAAATCCTACTAAACCTAAACGTGGACTGGCCTGTTGGTCTAGTGGTTAGTGGCTCTGATTGCTATGCCGGAGGTTGTGTCGATTCCCACAAAGACAAATGTTTGTGTGATGAGCACGATCATTTGTTCCATGTCTGGGTGCAGGGGTGCCGACTGTGTGGGTGCTCGGGGGCACGAGCACCCATGAGAAATAAACAGTGGGTGCCGAGCACTCCTGAGAATAGACATCAAGAAACAGAACAGTTATCTCCTTTTAGGGATGGGCATTTTTTTTTGACCCGTTTAGCGCATAGGTTTAGAGCGCCGGTTGAGACGTAAGGGTCGCGGGTTCGTTTTCCGCACCAACACAAATGTTTGTTGATAAAACAGATATTTCTGTTGGGTCTAGGTGTTTGTTGTACCTTCGTTGTTCCTGGTTTCCATAGTACAAGGAAAAACCTTAGTTTGGGACCAGGACATTGTATGTGATGTTGTCTCAATTTATTTTTTATTAACGATGCGGGCAATGGATGCTAGTTACTGATAGTATCCGTTATCAAAATATCGGTCAGTGTGCATTTCCCTTCTCACACTTCGCCACTTTTTCGAGTCATCAATGAGCATGAGCACCCATGAGGTTTTCTAAAAGCCGGCGCCCCTGTCTGGGTGTAAATATATGAAGCGAATGCGACTGCAAAAATTTTGCTATACAGCCGCCATCGGAAGGATTTTCTGGATTCATAGTAAAGAATTAAAATAACAATTCACTTCACAATCACTTTAATTTCACAGTTAATAAAATTAAGTAATTACAAATTATAGTATCGCAATCCGAGAGAACCAGTGATCTTTTGGCCATACGCCTCCCCCAAGTGGCGCAACAAAATTCGTTAAAGGCGAATTAAGAAACGCATCTATCGGATTCCCGCGACCCTCGCCTGGTCATTGGTTCATTTGGAGGCCTACCATCACTACGTCTTCCGGTACGCAGTGGCCACTCCAGAACCTTTCGGCCCCATCGACAATCTGTTTTGTGAGCAATGTGCCTCGACCACTGCTACTTAAGTTAAGCGATTTTTCAGGATATATCGGTAACCTTGGTTCTTCTGCGGATATCTTCATTCCTGTATCGAGCAGGTTTTTTTTAAGGTGTAAAATCATCTAATGACAAATTCCGCCCTTGGGCGGAGTGGGAGATAGTGTCAGACTTTTACTGACTAAAAACCCACTCCTGTTCCTTCGTTGCCTTCGTCGCAGGGCCCCGGGTATCGTTTTCACACTACCCATGGCCATAGATCGGCCGCCTCCTTTGCTAGCATTACTGCCAAGTCAAGTTACGATCGTATCGTTTGCGACAAACGCATCGAGTAGGCCACGTCCTTTGTTCTGACCACGTGACTGAGCGTTGAGATGACGTTAGAACAAAGGAATCGGAGGCGTGGCCTATAATAAATTGGTAGTTCGACGCAAACGAAACGATCGTAACTTTGCTAGGAGGGGCAATCCTTAAGTCTGCTATTACAATAGTGTCAGAATGGTCTATTATTGATTTCATAAATTGTTAATTTTGACAAGTTTGGTAATCTACTTATATAATGGCGTCATTATGATCTTCCAATGGTCAAACCACTGACACTCCATTGAAAGAAGTGGCATAGAATCGTAATCTCGTACACATTGACAAAAATCAAAATCAAAATAGCATTTATTCCAAATAAACCATTTACAGGCACTTTTGAAATGTCAAGAAGTCATTCAGTCAGTCAGAAAAATAAAAATAAATGATGCTAATTGCACATTCCATCAATTTCCATTGACAAATGAATATCTGACGTATGCAGTAATCTGCAAAAATTTTGACAATTCTTTTGATCAGTGACCTACCATTAGAACGTCATTGTGCAGTCATTGCTTCTAATAAGCTCGATATTGTTATTCTACCAAAACTTTAGTACGAGACCATTGACCGATCAATGATCGATCATTATGAATTAGCAGATTACGAACTTTTAGCAAAATGACAATAGGATCGTGTTGGAATGACGAATTTATAAAAATAGCAGACTTGGGCCGCAGCTGATGTGTGGCGTCGGGGCACACTCGATCTGTTCCCGAGGACGTCATTCTGAAGTTACGCCTGTTTACTGATAATTTGGTTGTTTCATTTATAAACCCGAATCTCTAAAAAGTGATTTTAGTGAACACCACAAGCATTACAAAAAACATTTGTTATCTGATTAGTTTATCAACAAACATACAAAAATAGAACAAACAGAGTGATAAAAATATAAATGTATACTAGCAGTGTTTGCGTTAATTCAAATTGTCATGAGAAATAGTTACCTACTCTCGCTATAAGTGTACAACTAAAAAGTGTGAAATAAAAAACTTTTTACAAAAATAACTTCAAGTTCGGAAGACGGTGTTAAAAAACAAGCAAACAATACCAGAAACACCGACTTCCGAAATTGAAGTTATTTTGATCGTTTTAGTGTTTTGTTTTTTGTAGTGAAGTCGGTTATTTTTTATTTTTTGTAACAGGTTTTTTTACAATTCATGTTACCAAAAATGTACACAGGATGTATTTTTAAAAAAACTTAAATAGCACCAAGGGCATTGGTCTCACAGTTTTGGAGCGACAATAAAAAATGTTTACGGGGTCAAGTTCTAACAGATTAAAATTTTTGTTTTTCTTGGCTGACTTTTGGAAATGGACCAAAATGGATGATCTCCTTTAGAAGAATGTCAAATAATAAATAAAAAGAATATAAAATAAAATAAGTCAAGTAGGTACCTAATGGAGAATTTTAGAAGCTTCGACGCCGAACCAAAGGCAAATTAGTTAATTTTCCTCTTTAAAAGCCATTCAACATATCCGTATTATCAGTCGCTGCTGCCTCAACATTCCAATGTGTTGACCTACAAACCATCGTTAGCGCAAATGTAGCTAGCTCAGTGGTTCCCAAAGTTGATTGGATCGCGACCAACCTGGCAAAAAGTACCAAAGAACAATGCCCATATTAGTATAGAGCCATTCCCCACACCCCAGCCACAGTACACATAATGCAGATTTATATCATATGATAGCATTTTATTTGACTTTTTTTTATTAACTAGATTTAAAGTCATAAAGCACGGGTTTTATTTATTTATTTTATTTAAGGACAACCAACAAAGCATACACCATTATACATATAAGGATTCAAGGTCATTGTTACATTTTGTAGAGTAGCCTTAATTAAAGGCTGCCACGACATGCATTAAACAGAAGGAGATTTCGCCAAACAAGTATTCAAATGGATACAAATTATTAAAACCTTAAACAATTACAAATTTTAAGTAATGATAATTTTGTGCTTTTCGCTTACTTTAATTAAGTGAAAAAGACAAAACCCTTTCTAATCTTGGAATAATGCCTTATGCAAGACAGACTTGAAACTACGCAAAGAGTGAGACATATCAATATCTAAACTGGGTGAGCGTGACAGGCGACTGAATTGAACCTGGGTTCAAAAGTTATTGGACGATATATTTGTTATAATGTTAGCTTAATACTAATTTTCGTCAACCCCAAGTATTATGGGATAAGGGCAGGAATGTGATGATGTTGAGACGTATCACACCACACGCTCCGAAGGGACGCTGAGCATATTATTATACCAAGGCAAGCCCTAGACTGGAATCCTCAAGAAAAGCATAAACGTGCTCGCCCTGAGCAGACCTGGCGAGGATGAATGGTCCACACAGAGGCCAAGAACATAGGGAAGGTCTAGAGCAAACTGAAGCGCGAAGCTCAAGACCGAATGGGATGGCGGTTTGGTTGTATGGACGGTGTGTGTGTGGTGTAGGTACTCACTGGGTAGTCGTGAATAAATAAAAGTCCTTGCTGAATATCCAGGTATATGTGACTCGCCCACAGCGGCGCACTATGGACGCCCTCTGCACCATACAAGGGACAGGAACTAAAGTCCAGTTGGCCTATCGATCGATCTGCCGTCCTTTTTAAGGCCAACCAATATTCGCTTGCGAGCCAGCTGAGGGAACCGCATTCTTTGGGAACCTCTGGTCTAGCATATTACTCACTCAAACCTATTAACTTCATAAACTAACGAAATATTGACGTCACCACCGCTTATAAATTGAATGGTGAATGCTAGACTACGTATTATGTTTATTAAATAGGTACCTACATGCAAAAAGAGTTGCGGGGTTACAGACGTAAGAGACAGAGCTATACAGGTTGTCTAGCGCCATCTCTTACCCACACTGGAAATAAGAATGAAACAATCTTACTTTAATCATGGTACAGGTCCTGGTCAGGACCGACTTGTTAGCTATTGTTCAACGTTTTAGGAGAAATTATGTCATGCCACAGTTCTTTATTGATTACGTGATCAAACTTCTCAAATAAGCAACGGGAAAATGAGTGTACTTTGCGTTTCAAGACCACGGCGCTTGAAACACAACGCGCCATCGAATCGGGATTGATTCTTACCGGATGGCGAGCTACCCATTGCTCGCCATCCGCAAGCCCGTGCCTATCACCCAGAGGCTACGGTGGAGCATACGGAGGTATGCCCCGCTTGGGCAGAGCAACGCCGTGTCCTCGTGGGGGCGATCGGCGACGGCGAACTCTCGCGCCGGCCATTGGTACAGGCCGTGGTCCGGAGTGAGGAGGAGTGGCAGGCGGTCGCCTCTATAATAATGCTAGCAAAGGAGGCGGCCGATCGCTTGAGGCAACGGTCCTCACGCCCCAACCGCCGCCGGGATTCCGATCCCGATTTCCGGCCACCGTAGGCGCAGGCTTGCGGACGGCGAGCAATGGGTGGCGTCCGACCGTCCGGACCGAGCCCAAGTCGTCGACGGCGCGTACTGTATCACGCGCGCCTCAGGGAGATGTCAGCAAATCGTAGGGGCCCAGCAGGGTCGAAGCCTACTGTGGCCACGGCTAGTGTGAAAGTGAAACCCGGGCCCTGGGACGAAGTCAAAGAAGGAACAAGAGTAGGGTTTCAGTAAGTAAAATTCTGACACTATCACCCGCTCCGCACAAGAGCGGGATTTGTCATAAGATGATCTTCCCACCCAATAAAAAGTAAATAAAAAAAAAGCCCGTGCATATGGTGACCGGGAATCGTCCTGCGACTCCCGATTTTCCACTCTGTCCCGCAGTCCGTAGGAGGAATTTCAACCTTCACGTAATCGAAGTCGCTTGGAAAAGCTATTACAAAAACATCTTAACTCATAATATATATATTGTCTTTTATATATAACAGCTATATTACATCTATGTATAGATAGTCCAGTATATAATTTAATTCTAATATTTACATTATTAATTTGCAGTACACCGCAGACTACCCCCCTTTTTTCTATTTCAAATTCTTACATTCCACCCTAAGGAAAAAAAGAAGAAAAAGTTAAGCTAAGCGAAGGAAGAAGTTGGCAGTAGTGTCATCACAGCGTTAATGTTTTCAAATTGTCGATTTGAACCAATTGTTTGACTTTGTTGGTGTAGATATATATCATCATCATCATCGTCGGCGCAACACGTTTTTTTCACTCGTCATGCTATCACTAACTTCCTCTTCTTTCATATCACTCTTCACACAATCCATCCATCTTTTCTTTGGTCTCCCTCTCCCTCTACATCCATCCACATGTAAACTCATAACTCTTTTAGTAACATGCGTTTCATCCCTCCTCTTCACATGACCATACCAAGACAAACGATTTCCTTTCAACTTTTCAGTCACTGGCGCCACTTTCAAACTTCCCCTAATATATTCATAGATATATATGTAGATAGTATATTAATTTGTGTATGTATTGTATAATTGTATAATATTTATGGTTTATTAGTATATCTATTCTTGTTCTATTCGCCTTTTCTCTTGCTTTTATTGCACCTACCACTATTTATCTCTGCATCACCCTAAGGTTGACTGGTAGAAAATGCCTAAGGCATTAAGTCCGCCGCTGTACGTTTGTGCATAAAGGATTAAATAAATAAATAAGGTTGTCTGGTAGACATCGCTGTCAGCGATAAGACCGCCATAGATTTAAGTTAGTGTAAAAGTTATTGTTACTATTTTGGTGTACAATAAAGTTTATACTATTCTATTCTATTCTTAATACTTCTTACCTCGATTGAGAATATTTGCTGAGGATCTGATCATAGGACTCCAACTCATAGTAAACAGTCACAGGCGCTTTCATTGTTTCAGTTACAGATATCAATATGTAGCAGGTGCATTCCTTTCCAGTAGCGTTGAGCTTATCCTTACATTTTATGTCATTAAGTTCATTATCTTTATATGTGCAGTCAGTGTAGTCTTTCACTATTTCATTGATGTCATACTGCAAAAAAAAATAGATTTAGTTATACAGGGTAACTGGTAATTAATCATCATCTTCCTGCCTTTGTCCCATCTTATTTGGGGTCGGCGCAACACGTTTTTTTCTTCCATTCTATCCTGTCAAAAGTCATACTATCCTAACCCTATCGCGCATTTCATTTAAGCTCAACATGTTGCAAAAAGATATGGCTATTATTTTACAGTCGGCCGCCTGCCTGACACTAACCCTCATTGGGAATGCTGTTGCTGGTGGTTTACCCGCCACCACGCGGTGATCTGAGGTGCTTATCAGTACACACGGTCTCAAAGATGTCCCTTAGTCGCCTCTTACGACACCCACGGGAAGAAATGGGATGGTGCTATTCTTTACGTCCGACACCATACAGTACGGTAACTGGTAATTAGTGACCGATACTTACACACGCGATTGTACTCATGATTACAAACAACTTTCCTAAATAAACTTTTTTTATATACTCACTAGTTTTATCATAATAACAAAACAGCTATTTGAATCTAAGGCTGTTTGCAATACGCGCGCGCCTGCGACCGGCGACCGCTCAGCTGTTTTTAGCCGCGTGACGCCGCCGTAACTACAATACTAATAGAACACGCGCGGCTTGCAAACCCAGCGGTGGAAAGGAGAATTTTAATTGATGAATTTAATTTAAATATATCACAGGTTGGTCTGATTCAATCCATTTTAGCGCAACCAAAGTCAGACGTAGCAAAAAAGTTTTGCGAGTTGGTGTACCACATCGATTAACATCCTCCACCTAGTTAAGTCTAACTAAAAGCAATGTTGGGTGTCAAGTAGTTTGTATAAATAAGGCATGATGGAGTTGACGTATCCATAGGAATAAAAACTCCAACTAAAAATGAAGATTAAAAAAAAAAAACCCAGCGGTGTACTTAATCAGTTTATGTATCGGATTTAAATAGCTACTTGTGATAAAACTAATGAGAAAATAAAAAAAATTCTTTGGAAAAGTTGTTTGTAATCATGAGTACAATCACGTGTTTAAGTATCGGTCACTAATTACCAGTCAACCTATATACGTATTAAATTATCAGCTTCTGCTAGCGGCTTCGTCCACGTGAACGTTGGTTATTGAAGTCGAAGACTGATAAAAGTAGCCTAACTTAATCCTTTAAATTTTATCAAAATCGGTTCAGTAGTTTAATCATGAAAGTTTAACAGACTTACAGACAGTTACGTTTACCATTCATTTATAATACTAACTAGCTTTTGCCCGCGGCTTCGCCCGTAGAGAGAGCAGTAGTGGCCGAGTGGTATCGGCCCCGATTTACGAGTTGTAGGTTGCGGGTTCAAACCCAGCCGGGCGCATTACTTTGTGCAATTTATTTCATCACCACTGCTCTCAAAACGGTTAAGGAAAACATCGTGAAGAAACCGGCATGTCCTAGACTCAAAAATTCGAATATATGTGACATCCGGGCCCGCGTGGTGGATTACGGCCCATTCCCTCTCCTAGAGAAGAGGCTTGAGTCCCAACACTGGGAAAATTATAAGGTTGTTGTTTCGCCCGCAAACATAAAATATAGCCTATGTCACTCAGGAATATAGCAGCTTTCTATCGGTGAAAAAATGATCGTCATTCGACCAGCGGGGTTACCATGACGTTCAAAGTAAGATTGTTTCATTCTTATTTTAGTGTGGTACAGGAACTATACCTACTTTCAGAGATTACCTCCTACAAATAAAAATACATATTAGTCAAAGAGATTTAAAGAGATAAAACAGAGCGGCTATCAGAACAAAATGTCTTAGAAAAACTGTCATCCTATGTCTCGGTGACGCCATCTGGCTTTGAATAGCAATCATACGAATTAAATTTGTCAAAATTTATATAAATTCAACTATCGCTCGGTAGGTGGCCAGGGGCCTTACCGTGATATGTTAAAATGTCAGTAGTACGAGCGAAAAAGAGTGATAGAGCTATACACCCTTTATAGCAGTAGTTTAGGTAGTATAATGGATCACGTTATGAGCTCGTGGTAGAGCCTCAGTTTGTGATAAAGGAAGGTTAAGCTTTTCAGCAATAGATGGCGTTATCACAAAATCAGGATAGGTTCTGGAACTATTTATAATCATTATTGAATTCTAATTAATTACCGCGTAAATACCAAAAATATTTACGAAAGAAGAAGTTAGGTCCAGTCATTTTACCATAACAAGATTTGCAATGGCGTAATGCGCAGTTCGGCATATTTTCTCAGAAAATGATTTTCTTTTAGTGCATAAAGCGGATACAAACACGACTTGACGTGTAGGGGTGTCATACTAGACTGAGCGACTTATGACCACTGGGTAATAAGTATCGGATTATGATTTTGTTAGCTATGTCCTGTCTCTTGGTAGTATATATTTAATGTCTTTGATATTAGTGTAGATCATTAGTATGGATGAGGAAAATGGACGAGTTTACAAGACCGTTCATTAACATAAATAGAATTGGGTACTTTCCTGTTTATTTTTGTAGAATGTAATACAAAATTGGTTTTCAAATGATGGCAGTGCCGTCACATTTCAATTTGTGCATCCTTATTAAAGGGGAAACTATCAATAGTTTCCTCTTGCACCAGACTTGATAGGTATTGTAATTTACTCGCTTGCCCGAATACAAATTGTTCAGGAAAATCTAATCCTTACACCTGCTACTACTCCGAAGCGTGCGCGCATTTTGGCTATGGGAAATTGGGAGTCTTTGGCTTCACACACTGCCGTCGTCGAATATTGGCACCTTGTTCGACGATACAAATTTTCGCCTAGCTGTTGCCCTACACCTTGGCGCTCCTTGCTGTTCTCCTCATCGCTGCCATTGAGATGAAGTTGTTAACAGCCTCGGTCACCACGGCCTGTCATGCGGTCGAAGCGCAGGACGCATAGCGCGGCATGCATAGCGCTCCACGCGAATATTAACGACAATTTCCGACAAGCCCTTCTCAGCGTCGGCGTTGCGGCTGTTTTGGAACCTCATGGCCTGGCACGCGACGACTGTAAGAGATCGGACGGTATGTCTTTATTTCCATGGAAGATGGGTAGACCTTTAGTGTGGGACGCTACCTGTGTCGATGTCTTGCGCCATCCCATATTGCTAGCTCATCGTGCTGTGCTGGTGCTGCCACTGCGGCTGCACTAAATTTTCTTGACGGAGACGCAGATCAGATGTTCGTCAGATGCGGCGTATCTCAACTACCCGGGATACTCATTGGATCACCATTCCCTGTAGCGTGACGGGGTCTGTGTACGTCCGCAATGACATCTGCTGCGTCACCTTGAAGACCCGTCTCTTGACTTTATGGTTGCTGGTGGACACTGGTATGGACAAAATTGTCTACACCTGTGTCTATTACACCAGGAGACGACTCAACTGTTTGGCCACCTCAGTGAGGCCGCCGATGAAGCTCTGCATCGGGACCTTGGTGCGCAGTTTGTCGCTCTAGGGGATTTTAAGGCCTGCCACCAAGACTGGCTTATTCCGTACCAGAGGATCAACCACGCTGGGAGAGAAGCGCGAAACTTTGCAGTATCGATGGGCCTCTCCCAGTTGGTAAAGCAGGCGACAAGGATACCTGATGTGGATGGTCATACTGCCAATTGTCTGGACCTACTGCTGACTACTGATCCAGACAGATGTATCGCAACAGTTTCTTCACCACTTGGAATTTCAGATCACTGTCTGGTGAAGTCTGTATCGTCCTTCTCCCCGCCTGGCTGCGACGCAGTCACTCGGTGAACAGAGAATGTGGTGTTACAAGTCAGCAGATTGGGATGAGATGCGACACATCTTTGCGTCTTATCGTTGGCAGCAGGTCTGCTTCTCTTCTGAAAATCCGTCGAGCTGTGCGGATGCTGCATCCGATGTGATACGACAAGCTATGGAGTATTTCATCCCTTATAACGACGTTCCCATCGGTGGCTCAGCTCACCCATGGTTCAAAGCCGATTGCGCTTAAGCTGAAGAGCTTAAGCATTCGGAGTTTCTCGCCTGGGTTGACGCTCGTAACCGCAAAGCTCCCGATCTGAGCAGAAGAGAGCCTTCAACCATGCTGCAAAGTCCTACAAAAAGGCACTGAAGAAGGCTCGCTTCGACCGTATTACCCATATTGGCACAAAGCTCTCTGCACAGCCATTTGGTAGCAGAGCATTCTAGTCCCTTGCCAAGTTGGTCGAGGCGAACTTCTGTCGGCCCACATTGCCTCCGCCGCTGGTTAAACCTGATAGAACACTAGCTCATACAGCGAGAGAGAAAGATTATTATTTTTTGCATCTCTTTTCGCCCATAATTCTCGTCTTGACACAATCTGTGCTACTTCACTGACTCTGCTAAAAGGAGCCCG
This sequence comes from Mythimna vitellina, assembly GCA_949316375.1. NCBI lineage: Eukaryota > Metazoa > Arthropoda > Insecta > Lepidoptera > Noctuidae > Mythimna > Mythimna vitellina. The sequence goes on along the minus strand of OX438711.1, from coordinate 5,165,101 downwards.
TTCACCTTGGTTCCTGCTTTTCGGAATATATCCCTGGAGTGCACCGGCCGCTTTTGGGATTTGAAGTTTCCTCAGACCTTAATTTTGGACGGTTTATTGAGTCCAAAGCCAAGGTAGCTGCTAGGAAACTCGGCGTTCTTGCAAAGGTTCGGCGGTACTTCACACCGGGACAGTTTTTAATGTTGTACAAAGCACAGATCCGATCGTGTGTGAAGTACTGCAGCCACAGGCTGGTGCTGCAAAATGCCATCTAGCAGCTTTGGACTCGGTGCATGCGAAGAGGCTAATTGGTGATCCAGATTTGGTTAAATCCAATCTTCAAAACCCACACAGAGCACAAGCGTAGGGTAGCCAGCCTTTCGGTGTTTTACAGGTTGCATTTTGGAGAGTGTGCGCGGGAATTGCACGACTTGATTCCGCCATCTTAATTCTACCATCGGACAACCGGACGTACGGCGAATATCCACTGTTATGTTCTTGAAACCTACGGTTCCGGACTAAGCGTTTCGCCTCGTCGTTTATACCGCGTACATCGAAGGACTGGAACAATTTGCCTGCTCCTTAGAATCCGATTATAATTTGGGTGTCTTCAAGGCTAGAGTGAATAGGCTCTTAATAAACTAGTGCGCGTCACCATCAACGATTGCATCACTGCTTACTAATCTAACTAAGCACTAGTTTATATAAAATTTAAGAAAAATTGTCTTCTTGATGCAGAAAATCGACTCGAAAACTAACGAAGAAGAAAAAAAATTAAGATACTTTGTGTTTTGGCTACCTAGGGTAGTATAGTAATATTTCACTCTGCTTATATCTTGTTAATTGACCATAATATAAAAAATAGTATCCCACCAGTATTGGGAACAGGGTCCAAGCTACCGGCGGTCAGGGCTCCAGAGAAAGGAACCTGCTAACTATACGAGCCGTGTCCAGGAGTACCGCTTTCTGGCCTTGATCCAGCCTCCAAATATGTTGGTCAAGGCTCGCGGCTATTAAGCCATTTGCTGACAAGACTTGGTACACTGATCGCGGATTCCACTTCCCACATGTCGACAACCTCGCGAGTCAAGTCAATATAGGCAGGGGCGCCAGTTTTTTGAAAACTTCATGGGTGTTCATGCTCATTTGATGGACTCGAAAAATTGGCGAAGTGTGAGAAGAAAAATGCACACTGATCGACCGACAAATAAATAAATGTCCTACTTACATACTGCGTAATTAATTACTTAATTTTGTTTGATAAGAATATAAAATAAAACCATTATAAGTACCTGTGTATAAAAATGAAACTAGTTGTTAGTATCAAGAAATATTATAATTTATACGTAAACCTAAAAGAGGATTACTGATCTGTTCCTTGCCATTTCCCAGAATAGCCATTTCTCAAGGGTGTTGGGCATCCACTATTTATTTTTCATGGGTGCCCGAGAACCCATGGAGTCGGCGCCCCTGAATATACGTACTTGATTTGTTTATCTTACTCGGCTTTCGTAAGATTCTCGTCATGTGGGACGGATATGTCGATAATTATTGCACGCCTCACGCTTCAGTTCACCACCACTATATCAGGCTTATTGGTTACAACAGTCCTATCTGTGAGCTGGCCTACCTGACTCTAATAGACCGATTCCAATACAATGTGATATCGCCATTATCGAGAACTGGGTTGGGCACATACCTGGCTGTGGTATGGTACCTTTGGTTCTACAAGAGCGTAAGTATTTCAGTATTAATAAAAACAGTACTTACTGTTACATAATTGCAGAGCAATATTATTCCCACTATACAAGATATCACTCCAAATATCGTAGTACCCAGCAGTATTGCATGTGCATGATGATAATTCTTCCATTTCTCCGCTGAAAACAACACATAATATTTAAAAAAAAAACTCGGCAAGTGCGAGTCGGATTCACACACTGAGGGTTCCGTACAAACTCACCTATAAAATAGGTCAATTCCCGAATTGAGTCTCGAAGATTTTTCCGAAACGCAAGTTTTTTTTTTTGTGACGTTACAACAAATTTACTGTTTTTAGATTTATTCCTATACTTGTTCTATACGTTATTGCTTTATGCCAAATTTCAGGATTCTTGGTCAACGGGAAGCACCCTATGAATTTTGATTCCTTTGAGAGTGTCGAAATACACGTTTTTTTCGACATAAACGGTCGTATCTATTTTCTTTAAACTTAGAAGTTTAATTTTTGCACAGCTTCAAGCAACCACAGATCTGAGTATAAGGTTTTAATTTCAACTTGATACCTTCACGCGTTTCTGAGATCAAGGGTCTTGACAGTCAGACAACAAAGCTGAACAAAAGTTAAAGTATGAAATTGCCGTTTCATTGTAATAGATACTTCGAATTGACATAAAACCTTCATGGTTTGAGATTTTTGAGTGAAACTTTTTTCACATGGTACCTGTGAAGTACCGGGCGGGGCGTGAGGAGCGTTGCCTCACGCGATCGGCCGCCTCATTTGCTAGTATTACTGCTTCGTAGAAGAAGGCGACTGCCTGCTACTCCTCCATGCTCCGGACCATGGCCTGCACCAAGGCCCGTCGCAAGGGATCGCCGCAGCCGATGGCCCCCACGAGGACACGACGTTGCTCTGCCCAAGCGGGGCACACCTCTACCGTGTCCTTCGAGCGGTCCACACAGTGGCGACACCCGGGCGTCGCTTCCGCACGAATCCGGTGCAGGAACTTCCCGAACTTACCGTGTTCGGTGAGAAGCTGCGTCATGCGGAAGGTGAGGACGCCGTGAGGTCTTTCCAACCACGCCTCAAAGAGGAGACATACCGCCATCATTATGGCGTGCCCAGCACTGGGTCGCGACAGTCGCTGTCGCCATTTCACCATTAGAACTCGCCGGAGCTCTTTCCGCCATGCTGCGACTTGTCTCGGCAGCGGAGTTTCGCCCCGGCGTTGCATCTCCATGCGCAGATATCGTGCATGTGCAAGGACTGTTGCCTCCAGATCCCATGGTAGCTGGCCAGCAAGGAGGCTCGCCGCTTCGCGGGAAATCGTCCGGTATCCCCTCCCCCCGGGACCCTCTGGCATGCGTTCAGCCAGCCATCAGCCCAGTCCGATTTAGCTTGGGAGCCAAACCTCGGAAGTGCTCCTCGAAATCCCATCGGCTGTCGAGAACGAGTCCCAGGTACTTCATCGTCGACCCGACGCCGATGTGAACTCCTCCTACCATTAGTTGGGAACCTGGTGGTGGCACGTTCCGAAGGCCGTGAAAGCACATGGCCTCGGATTTGTGCAATGCCCCTCGAGTCCCAACGAGTAACAGCGTATCGTCTGCGTAGCATTATTTTACTTTCTTTTATTTATATAGCCTCTTTTTTATAATGTGAATGTGAGAACACTGTAGACTCCGCGAATTCTTAGGTTACTTTTTATTATGATTGTTTTTATTGTACTTTTTAGTACAATATTGACAAGTCTACACTGTCCTTACATAATATCTACTTATTCTGTACTATAGAAATATTGTGACATAATTTTTTTTTTTAAAAGAGTAACCATGTAGTTTCTTGCCGCTTCTTCTCCATAGGAAATGACCAATTTGGAACCATGCACTAGCTTCTGACGTTTTATAAGTGCTCATGTAGGCCTATGCGAAATAAAAAACTTTTGACTTTGACTTTGAGTAAGGTTGCCCAACAAAATAATGCCCATCAAAAAAATGTAGTGTTAAATGTAAAAAACATAATTAAATTGTCTAAATATTCATTTGAATATATTGACACAAGGCAACTATCCTCAATCATTTAATTTCATTAACTGTTAGGTTTACTATAATTAATTGGTGTAATATTATATATAAAATTTTAAAAGGCATGGATATTCATAGGCTACATAATTTACCAGTGAGCGTTTTTTTCAAACGCTTTTAGTTGCATCGCTGGTAAATTACAAAAAAAAAAGAAAAAGAAAAAAATTAAAAAAAAAGAATAAGAGTTATAAAAAGAAACCATTTAATAAGTAATGATGACTCAGCATAAAAATTATTTAATGTATGCAATTTTATTCTTTACTACCTGCTCGCCTTGGCTCGCTCAGGTGCAATATTTTTTTTTATTTTAGACTCAATATTTTATTGCGTTCCTTAATGTTATGTTGGTATGTTGTTTAAAAGATTTTAATTTTAATGACTTTTATAGGAAATATTTTGAATATAATTTTTTGAAAATAGAATATATAGACCTATGTTACTTGGTGATAAAGTAGCTTTTAAGCGGTGAAAGAATTGTAAAATCAGTCCATTAGTTTTTGGTTTAAATCGTAACATACAAACAAACAACTATAAAATCAAATGTTTCCTCTTTATAATAATAGTAAAGTAAAGGAAAAAGAAGAAGATATATTATAGGTATTTTATTAATTTAAAAATGTACCTTGTATGTGTGTCTATGTATGTAATAAATAAATGTTTTAATTATTTTTTTGATCTGATTTTCAGAAAATTATAAAAGTATATATTTGGCATTTCATGCTGTATACATAAGTATGTATGTATGTATATATAAGCAGTAATCTCAGCCGCATTTTAATAAAAACAAACGTCATACATTATCAGCGAACAACGCTTTATGACCTGAAAATTTGTTCTTGAGTTGACGATGGTCGACAGACAGACAACAAAGTAATCCAATAAGGGTTCCGTTTTTTCCTTTTGAGGTACGAAACCCTAAAAATGATTGAAATTATCACAAAGATTATACAACTTGTGCGTGCCACAACCCAAAAAGAATCTCGAAAAATATGCATTACCTACCTTTAAAAAAAATAAGAATGGTAGCGTTATAATAGGGGACTCAAGCCCTACCAGTTTTAGCCCTTATTAACCCCCAACTCCTGCCTAACGATACTTAAGTCAAGCCATATAGGGCTAAACTTTGGAACCCCGTTTCATCCCTTTAGGGGGTGAATTTTGGTAAATCGTATCTTAGTGCTCACTTAGGTATGTCATAAAAGGAAACTGTACAACATTTTCTGCTCCTAGTTACGCCTGTGCGTTGATATATCAATCAGTCAATCACTCCGTACTACTGCCAGGTGCCGAAATGTTCTAGAGTATCGTTTGGCAGGATTTGGGGGATAAAAAAAAGCTGAATATATAGATTTTGTGCAATAAATAAAGATCTACTTACATAAAGATTCCATCGTGTGTAACGTGTGTTCAAATTTTCTTTTGAAGTGATTCAATTCAATCAGGAAAAATTTCAAAATTGTTTACCATTAGTGATGTGCCGAGTATGGATTGACGCGAGTCAGACTCGATTCCTGCTTTGGACTCGCATACTCGAGTCAGGGAGAAACGATTTTGTACTCGCGGACTCGATTCAATTATGGGAGTCAAACTAACTCGAGTTTAGAATTCGAGTTAGATTGACTCGCTCGTGCTGTAGTACTACATTCGTGTTTTTGATTTGAAACACCTTTAAAACGTAAACATTTTAATGTGCTAGAGGGTTTATTAAATGATGAATGAATTAAAAAACTTTCTTTAAGTTTATTTGATTCGTCTAGATGTAATGTTTGTACTGAATTAATAACTTAATTTATCTTTTTATAAGTAAAATTACATATAAATTGGGTAAAAAGCTAATTTGGAATTCGGTTCCAAACTAGCTTTTTTTTTTATTAAATTAACTTCTAAAATTATCTCTTTTTGTTACGTTATAAAACAAATAGAATTTGATTTTTAGGTTTCTTGTACCTAGGCAACTCCTTAGTATGGTCTATGGTTTTATTTTTTGTAAAATCAAAAAAATTTTATTTACCATCGTTGTGTCATTACATTATGCTCAACTTACATGCTGTTTGAAGTCCTAATAGATTTTTCCTTTTTACTCTAAAATAGTTAACAAAATCGAGTTCTGGACTTGAAGTTTAGATTCAAGTCAGTATTCAGAGAGTTCAACTCAAAGTTCCTTATTAAAAGATCTAGACACGAATTTCTATACTCGAGTCCCGGACTCGAGTCTTAGATTCAAGTCAGTATTCGAATCCTAGACTCGAATCAGTATTCGAGCCCTAGACTCGAGTCAGTATTCGATCCTGGACACCAGTCAGTCAACTTTCGAGTACTAAGCACAGAATTCGAGTATTGGTCTTGAACCGGGGAATCGAGTCATGATTCGAATACTGTACGAACCGACTCGAGTCGGCTCGATTCATAATAACAGTGACTTGGCACATCACTAGCTTACACTAACTGTCACTATTTTTAGCCGTTGTCACATGGTTGTCACACAGACTATGCTACAAACTACGTATCAGATTGCAACCACAGACTACTCAGTTCTACGTATCAGACTGCCAACTCAGGAACGAATAGTGATGGCAAACTCTCGAACAAAATTTTGATTAAGTATATATATTTTTTAGCGTATAGTGATAAAAAATATACAAAACTATATACATTAAAAAGGACTGGATTGTTGAGTTAAGCTCGCCTTTGTACATAAACTGTATTATCTCCGTGTACTATGTATGTTTTTAATGTGTACAATAAAGAATTAAGAATTAAGGACATTGCCAATCTTTGTATGAGAATTGGACCAGGTGCTGCCCAGAATGCATACATAGTGCATTTTTTTCCTCAGGCCAACACCAATAATTAAACTAAGGTGCTCCAAAATCTGTCCCAGGAGTCATGAGAAAAAAAATGATTTGTTGTGAATTATTTATTTTCGAAAATTAGGTTAATAATTGCTTTCAGCGTAATTGATTCCTGACTATAATATACATACACTCACTATTAACTCGCCTACGAAGCAGCTCAAACAGTCTCCTGAGAGTGTTGTCCGAGCGGTGGGACCTGTCCCTGTTGTAGAGGTGGATGCAGCTTCATATTAATTTTAAGAAAACTTACAGCTAATATAACTTAGTAAAAAAATCATTTTAAGCAGAAGAAGGCCAATTACAAGTTCCACTTACCTATATATAAATAAAATTAACAAAACGGCATACATAGCGTGAGCGTTAAACATAGAAATACAAGAGAAGACAAGAAACAAAAATATGACATTACAAAACAAGATCAATAGCATAGCATAGCATAGTCGGCCTTATAATATTCCCACTGCTGGGACTGAGGCCTCCTCTCTAGGAGAGGGAATGGGCCGTAATCCACTACGCGGGCCCAGTGCGGGTTGGTGGATGTCACATGTCTTAGAATTTTTGGTTCTAGGACATGCCGGTTTCCTCACGATGTTTTCCTTCACCGTTTTGAGAGCAGTGGTGATGAAATAAATTACCTACACAAAGTAATGCGCCTGGTTGGGTTTGAACCCGCGACCTACAACTCATCAGTCGGGGCCGTTACCACTCGGCTACCACTGCTCGTCAAACAACATTTTTTTAAGTTTCTGGACACTATTTGTAAATAAATCAAGCTCAATATCCCGGCACACTGTGTTGAACATTCTACATACCTACTCTTTGAATGTATAAGTTCTGTCTGTAGATAGTTTTCACGATAGGTACGCGAAGAAGATCAGGACCTGTACCATGACGTTTAAAGTAAGATTGTTTCATTGTTATTTCCAGTGTGGGTAAGAGATGGCGCTAGACAATCTATATAGCTCTGTCTCTTACCCACACTGAAATAAAAATGAAACAATCTTACTTTGAACGTCATGGTAACCTCGCTTGTCTCCGAAGAAACACAGACGGTACACGCAGTTCAATCTTGACCATCAGTTCAGGTACGTCAATAGACTCGTTCATTACATTGAATAGGTAGGCAAGATCTGAAATTTTTTTTTGTTCGTGTAAAGGAAAAAAATGAAATTTCTTGCAACGGTTATTATAGTTAAGAAGATAAGAATTTACTAGATCCTGAATGTACCTTAAAAATCGTTATACTTTCAAGGCGATTAATAACATTGTAATTTTGATTCCAAAGAGAAGCATATTCAAGATGGCTGAGGACAAAGGCACAGTAAAGGATTTTCATGGTTTTGACGTTCTTAAACTCGGAGGAAACCCTGAAAATGAAGCCCAAAGTTTTAGAGACCTTGTTGACCAAATTCTCAATGTGCGCGTCAAACAAAAGTTTTGATTCAAATTACGCCAAGATCCCTAATGACGCTGACTCTGGCAATCGTAGTATTTGACAATTTATAATCGTATATTATAGGGTTTGGCTTACGAGTACATGTACATTATGTAACATTTGGAAGTATTTAAATCCAACCTATTACTATCGCAGTAATTATGGAAACGATCCAGATCCACCTGTAATAGTTGTGCGTCTTCAATTGTTAAAACTTGACTCAAGATTTTCATGTCATCTGCATACAATAAGATTTTTGAATGTAGGAAACATGAAGCGATGTCATTTATATTAAATAACAGGGGTCCCAACAAAGATCCTTGGGGGACTCCCGAAGGGATGTACATCGCTCTCGAGGCATAGCCGTTGAGGACTACAGTCTGGCATCAGTTTTCTACATATGATACAAACCATCGGTACAGGCTGCCTCTCACACCAGTGTCTAACAGTTTGCGCATTAAAAGTGCATGATCTATTCGATCAAAGCGCTTATTGCAGTTGTCAGTATATATAAAGTCGGACCTGAGACCGCTTAGACATATGTTCAGATAAGAAGTCACTACAGACCACGAGATTAGTGGTGGTGGAGAAACCTTTTAAAAATCCATGCTGTTCGGATAAACTGAATTTATATGCAGAGGAAAGTTGTACGTACACGATTTTCTCCAGAATTTTAGTGAATACCCAGAGTTTTGAGATCGTTCTATAGTTAAACGTTGTCTTTAGGTCCTTTTTTATGAATCGGCGTTACATGTATACGTCGACTTCCAGATAGTAGGCACGACTCCCAAGTCGAATGAACGTTTATGGAATTGACAGATGTCACCTCAACGCTCAGTCACGTGGTCAGAACAAAGGAATCGGAGGCGTGGCCTACTCGAGGCGTTTGACGCAAACGAAACGATCGTAACTTGGCTAGGGGGTTTGTGGAGCCAGCGAATGATGATGACAGTTCTCACGCAGCATATTCCGGTAACGTAGCGATACTACCAACTCGGTTTTTAGGTTTCCGTAGTCAACTAGGAACCCTTATAGTTTCGCCATCTTTGTCTGTCTGTCCGTCCGTACGCGGATAATCTCAGTGATCGTTAGCACTAGAAAGCTGAAATTTGGTACCAATATGTGTATCAATCACGCCGACAAAGTGGTAAAATAAAAAGTGTTTTTTTTATTAAATTTATTACTACACGTAAAGTGGGGAGTGATTTTTTTTTTCATTTCAACCCTGACGTTTGATATATTGTTGGATATGTATTCAAAAATGAATAGGGGTTTACTAAAATCATTTTTTGATAATGTTAATATTTTTGGAGATAATCGCTCCAAAACTTAAAAAAAAATGTGTGTACCCCTCTAACTTTTAAACCATAAGTTTATAAAATATGAAATTAATCTCAAAAGTAAATAAAAACTTTATAAAGACTTTCTAGGAAAATTATTTTGAACTTGATGAGTTAAACAGTTTTTGAAAAGTTGTACAAAATAATTTCTGAACTAAGTTTTGTAATATATTTGTAACGTATATGCAAGTACGTATTTAAAAAAGTGTAACTTAGTTTAAATATTTTATTATCCTGAACGTATCTTCTTTTAAATAAAAAATAATTATTAAAATCGGTTCACGCAATCCAAAATTACCAACGAAAACCCAACGTACATAACCCGTCTAGTTTGTATAAATTAGTAACCCAATTTCCCGTGAGATGGCGCTGTAATTTGGAGTTAAGATTTTTCCTGAGCTGTTGGGGTCGGGACGGGTATGAGCTATTTATATTGTCGGATTGTTCGTTTGCTTTCTCGTTGGCATTGGTGGTCTTTGTTCTTGCTCGATGTTTGTCGTTCATTAACTCTTAAGTTGGGACACTTATTGTAACGGATGGGAAACTACGAAACCCTACACTGAGCGTGAGCCGACACGCTCTTGGCCAGTTTTTTTTAAAGATGCAGTTTTTCCTTGCGATGATAACTTTTGAACTGTACTTTCATTAAAATAATAAGACAATAGGGAATATTTATAAAATTTAAATTTAAAATCATGAATATCAAACTCAATGAAGCACATTGCATGTGACATAGTAATAGTATTTCTTGTACTTTCATTCTCAAGATGGCCGCTGTGAAGTTATATTTTATTTTGATTTTATTATTTGTTTCTGCTTGTGCACGGCCGAGTAACGAAGAAGATTATCAGTTTGGCGAAGTTAATGGTAAGTTAGTAATATATTTGAATGCAATGGTACATAATGAACTAATAGAACACAAAATTATAATATTATGTTTAAAATCGACCACCTAAAAGTGGAAAGGAGTACTTTGACTTATTTTTCACTAAATTAACGGAGCTTTTGGGGACGCGTCTTGCGACGAGATAATGTTTGAAGCAAGAAGTGAAAATCCAACTTGCAGTATTTAAAATGTATTTCTGAACATTGTAGTTACAAACAATAGCAAGCCAGTTTAACCAATTGTAACTAGTTGTGGGAGATCGGACTGATGACAATATAAATAATCTGCGGGGTTACCACAACGTTCAAAATAAGATTGTTTCATTCTTATTTCAGTGTAGGTAAGAGACAGTTCTATACAGGTTGTCTAGCGCCATCTCTTACCCACACTGGAAATATAATATAATCTATTTCTAGGAAGCCCAAATGGTTAAGTAGGTATTAGAGTGTGTTCAAAACGAAAACCAAATTATTAAGCAACAGTATGGGTTCGTCAGGAAAAGATTTACTACTATTAATTTAGTTGAAAACATGGATTATTTATTCAATAATTTAGATAGACGTGTACAGATGGACTCTATATATACTGATTTCTGTTGAGCTTTCACGAGGTTGATCATACATTACTTTAGGGAAAATAGCATTTAATGGCATTCGTGGAAATTTGTTTCGGTGGTTTTCATCCTATGTTTCAAATACAACACAAAAACTGGTAGTTAATGGTCACAACTACAACTTCATAACGGTTTCATCAGGAGTGCCTCAAGGCTTTATACTTGGCCCGTTGTTATTTATTATATTTATCAATTTCCTACTTTACTTGGATGACCCTAAAATCTTCCAACCAATCAAAACTATGTTTGACGGTGAACTACTTCAACAGGACCTGGGCGCGCCACAATTATGGCAGTAAGTCCCCTCTTTGAGACGTGGATTCGTGCGGAGGCGACGCCAGGGTGTCGCCACTGTGTGGACCGCTCGGAGGATACGGTAGAGGTGTGCCCCGCTTAGGTAGAGAAAAGCTGTGTCCTCGTGGGGGTGATCGGCGGCGGCAATCTCTCGCGCCGGGACTAGGTACAGGCTATGGCGGTCGCCTCCTTCTGCGAATCAGTAATGCTTGCAAAGGAGGCGGACGATCGTGTGAGGCAACGGTCCTCACGCCCCTACCGCCGTCGGGATTCCGATCCCGATTTCCGGCCACCGTAGGCGGGGGCTGGCGGACGGTAAGCAATGGGTGGCTCGCCGTCCGACCGTCCGGTAACCGTCAGGACTGAGCCCAAGTCGTCGACAGCGCGTACTATTCCACGCGCGCCTCAGGGATATGTCAGCAAATCGTAGGGGCCCAGCAGGGTCGATGCCTACTGGGGCCACGGGTCGTATGAAAGTGAAACCCGGGGCTCTGGGACGAAGGCAAAGAAGGAACAAGAGTGGGTTTTTAGTCAGTAAAAGTCTGACACTATCTCCCGCTCCGCCCAAGCGGATTTGTTATTAGATGATTTTCAAACCTATCAAAATTCCCTCCTGTAACAAAAAATAAGACGAGGTCGACTCCTTAACCCCTAAATCGTCTTAGTAATAAATGAATGGCCCCTTAGGTAAAATGTAGTATAAAAGAGAACTTGAAAATTTTTACACTCTGTGTAAGATTGGTTGTCCTTTTTTTACTATTAATACACACAGAATTTTAAAGTTTGTCGTCTTAAAAAGATTTTTTGATCGAGAAGCGAGCTTGAAACTATCTACCTGCTCTGCCTACATCACATATTTTTTGTTGTTAAAGGTATTAAGTTATAGGGAGGCAGGCTAGAGGAGAACAGATTGTAGCGTAGGTACTTCGCAGTCGCCTAATTGGTACTCGTGGCAGGGTGCTTCTACACCCTAATTAGGTACATGATACATAAGAGTTAGGGCCTGCGCACACTTGAGACAAGACTGTCTTAGACAAGTCCGTTTTGTCTACTACGATAACGCGACAAAACACAAAACAAGACAACACAGTTAACACAAAACAGTTTTGTCGTAGGCAAAACAGTCTTGTCGCTGAGAAGTCTGCGGTGTCGTAGTTATCTATGACGTCGCAGACACAAGTCTGCGAAACTTGACTGTATTGGTAAGTTAATGTGTGTGCTTAGTGGTAGTTGGCAACCTTCAGGGTTCAGGGCACTCAAAACAGTCTTTTCACAGACAAGTCTGCGATGTCGTAGACAATTCTGTCTAAGACAGTCTTGTCTCAAGTGTGTGCAGGCCCTTTTTATATGTATGCTAGTAACTGCCAAGCGTAATGCAAAACTTGGCTCTTCTTTGATTATTTCTGCGCCCCTCCAGGGTCTAGCACCACTCTAGTTGCGATACTAGTGATACAATAAACCTTTATAACAACGATAATCAATTGCCATCCTTCTTGCAGTTGCAGGAGACGTCATCTCCACCACAACCCCGCCAGCTAAAGATGGAAGCTATTTATATCTGTACCATAAAAGTAAGTTTATCTAACTTTTGACCTCGCGGTGTTTTGAAAATTGGGTCCAAAAAGTTTGACGAGTTTACCATCGAATCGAAAAGAAAAAGAAGAACCTCGCGGTCGCAAGTTTAATTAGGTCTTCTCGACGATTTCTAGCCACCGTAGGCTTGGGCTTGTGGACAACGAGCAATGGTAAGCTCGCTGCCTAGCAGTCCGGTAACCACCTGGACCGAGCCTGAGTAGACGACGTCGCGTAGTGTTCCGCGCACGCCTCAAAGAGATGTCAGCAAAACAGTAGGGTCGAAGCCTACTAGAGCCACGGGTTGACTTCCGGAAGCGAGGATCCCAGGAATCCAGGATCTTGGAACGTAAGGCAAATACGGAATTTAGTTAAGGTTTTAGTTAGTAAAAGTCTTATACGGCCTCTCGCCCCGCCATAGAGCGCGAGAAGTCACTGAATGATTTCCCACCTTAAAAAAAAACCCAACTATGTAGTTAACTCTAGTTCTTTGTGTTGATTTATATCAGAACCCTGAGTTCCCTGATTTTTATTTTTTTATTATTCAATTTTATTTTCAGATGTGTATAACAAAGACTGGAGTCCAGCGTCAGTTCTGACAATTCATAAGAGGTGTGCAGCAAACGGGACCTGTGTGGTAATTGAATATTCGGAGTTAGCATTCAGAGATGAAGAGGGCAAACATTGATTGTAAACCAACTACATACCTACCTGTCGCAGCAATATGGTTAGATTAGCTTGTTAATTGAATGCCAAATCTTAAAGCCGTCGTTATCCCCTTCTAACAAGCTTAGATTAGAAGGGGATAACGAGGGTATCAATCAAGTTTGTCCGCGTCGGAGAGCCCTAAAATTCTGAACTCGCTTCACTCGCTTGGCATACTTGAAAACCATTACCTATGTATAAAAAAAAGTGGTTGTACATATTTTTTAAAGTTATAGCCACAATAACCAAACGTCACAAACTCATCAATATCCAATGTAACTAAGACTACACAACATTCAGGCATCTGGACCTGTACCATGACGTTTAAAGTAAGATTGTTTCATTCTTATTTCCAGTGTGGGTAAGAGATGGCGCTAGACAACCTGTATAGCTCTGTCTCTTACTCTCACTGAAATAATAATGAAACAATCTTACTTTAAATGTCATGGTACAGGTCCTTGTCAAAATCAACAATTATGAAATCAATGATAGACCATTCTGACACTATTGTAATAACAGACTTGAGGCCCTGGAACTACATATGTGTATCTCCCACTATTCCTTCCTAGCCTGGGCCTCCCACGTTTACTCCACAGTTATTTCAAGATACCTGCATCTTCACAGGAGGCCTGAAATTAAGTTTCCGGAAAAACATCTCTTTAAATATCCAGACTTATACATTTAATTTTTAATAAAATAAACTATTTAATGCTGTACTAGATTATTTTATTTACTCGCAATCTGGGTTGCCTTTTACATCGGTTAGAGATTAAGCATAACCATTCAACGTGGCGTGGCAATGCCACCAGTCTTTCTTTTGCCCGTGGCTTCGCCCGTGTAGGTATGTACTTAAAATATAGCCTATGTCACTCAGGACTAAATCGAGAATATAGTTAAAATGAAGACAATAAAATAATAATAAATATCTGGGCACTTTTCCCATTGACATCGATGTGGACGAATTTTTTGATGCCCTATGAGTTCTTTTTCTACCAGTTTGTACATAATATTATTTTCAATTTGTTTAAATATTTATTAAGTTATAATATTTATTAGTTAAGATGTATATAACATAAATAATAAATATCTATATGTATTCGAATAAATACCATAAGGTGTGTCCAGACCTGGCGAATGCGCCGCTCGCGAGCCGCTTGAGAACGGCGCGCGTGTATTTCGCGCACGACTCGTTCATACTCGGCCCCTGCGCCGGCGCCGCGCACGCTTCGTACGAACATGAAATGCACGCGTGCAGTTCGCAAGTAGCTCGCGAGCGGCGCATTCGCCAGGTCTGAACGCACCTTTATGTTTTACAATAAAATTTACAACTCAAATAACTTTATTAATGCACACAAGTACAATTTTAGTCCCTGTAACGGAAAGTGCAACTGAAGCAACACAGCTGGATTTTAGTTAATAAAAATTTGACACTCCCGCTCCCTCAGAGTGCAAGGTGTCATTAGAAGGTACAATATTTATGTATAACAAAAATTTACATGTGTGTGTGTTCTTCACAATATAAGGAAAGTATTAATTTTGCTTGGAGCTTGCTTGAACTCAAAGCTGATTTGAAGAGAAGAATTGAGTTGAAAGGCATCTGTAAAATGAAGAAAAACTGATTTAGATAGAGTAGCGGAGTGTGAGAGGAGAACTATAATAAATTTAATTGAAAAAAAATCTTGTCCTGCTCACTATAACCTAATAGACAGATGCTGATAAGCAATAGAGTGCCAACCCACAAAAAGTTGTAGGGGCCCAGCAGGGTCAAAGCCTACTGGGGCCACGGGTAGTGTGAAAGCGAAGCCCGGGCCGGCCCCGGGATGAAGGCAAAGAAGGATCAGGAGTGGGTTTTTAGTCAGTAAAAGTCTGACACTATCTCCGGCTCCGAGAGCGGGATTTTTCATTAGATGATTTTACCAACTAAAAAAAAAACAAAAAGTAGAATATGGAAATATTGATGTACTCCTAGTCAGTGGCTATACAGCTTTTGCCGCCCTTGCCTCTACAATTGTCATCTCCTGTATTATTTTTACAATCCAAAAATTTCGTTGAAATTACACGTAAAATATTTTTTTAAATAAACTCTCGGAATGTGCAATGACAAGTGAGAGAGGAAAGTCATCAGTAAAATTTGTTGCAGACATCAGAAAAACGTCATGCAAAAATCTTTTTGATTTCTAAGAGGTAGCAAAAAAAAAATTCGTTCCCCAAATTTGCCGCCCCAAAAATCTGCCGCCCTAGGCTCAAGCCTACTCACCCTGCTGGTCAATCCGCCACTGCTCCTAGTAATGTGTCACGTATTTTACTAATATACAAAAGTGTTTCGAGGCACTTAAATAAAAAAAATATATCATAAAACAAATAAGAAATCAAGTAGATATACAACGATTTTCATCATCAAGGGCCTTCAAGCTCCTCAACACTTTCTCAATTTAAAGTAGCGCCTTCTATCATCACGATAAAGGTATTATGACACTTGGCACTTTATTGCAAAATTATTGCAGCGGCAAGCAACAAACCTCGGACAAAAACTAAATATTTTCTTTATAAAACAACTTATAATGATCTGTTTTATTTACAAACAATTGTTATAATCAAGGTCAGATCAATTACTCCCAGACACAGAATAAATGATCGAGCTCATCCTACAAATATCTGTCTTGGGTGGGAACTGAACCCACTTCTTACGGCATAGCAGTCAGAGCCATTAACCACTAGACCAACAGTCCTGGTAGGTGGTTGTTGGCATAAAAAATAAATGCCATTTTAGGACACATTGTATAAAAAAATATTATTATTTTGTAGAATTGAAAATGAAGATATCCGCAGGAGAACCAAGGTTGCCGACATAGCACGAAGAATCGCCTAACTTAAGTGGCAATAGGCAGGGCACAATGCTCGCAGAACAGATGGCCGTTGAGGCCGAAAGGTTTTGGAGTGGCGACCGCGTAGCGAAAAAGGCAGTGTTGGAAGGCCCCCTACAAGGTAGACCGATGACCTGATGAAGGTTGCGGGAATCTGATGGATGCGAGACGCACAGGACCGTTATTTGTGGCGACATTTGGAGGAGGCCTATGTCCAGCAGTGGACGTCTATCGGCCGAAATGATAATGATGATGATGAGTTGTAGAATTACAAATAGAGTGCTAGAAAACACTTTTTATTACCTTATTCATCTTTGAACAGTGACTCCGAATACTGGATATCCTTACAGACCCCAGCTACGGTACACTTTCTATGAATTGTCACGCTCGAAATAGGACTCCAATCTCTATTATAAATATCTGCAAAATAAAAAAAAATCATTAATACATCCTGACCGAATTCTAGTCGCGGTGGTCCGAAGGGTACCTCCTACTACGTGAGCTTAACAAATGGATGTGCGACTAGAGCTAGTGCGACAAAACTATATTGCGACTCATAATAGTTCGAATGCACGCTTGTGCGGCACACTGAAGCTCGACATTACTCTAGTGTGACATGGAGAATTAACATATTTTAGGGTACCACGACAAGGACAGGTTATGGTAGAAGGCTAAAGCGGGAACGAAGCAGAACGGTGCTCCCGCCTTAGCCAACTACCATAATACTGCGCCAACGTACTGTCGAATTACAGTACCTCAGTAGTAGTTACACAATTGTTTGTCATCAAATCAAATCATAGTTAAAAAAAAACTTTTACAGGCACTTTTAAACTGCCAAGAAGTCACAGTGAGATAGTTAGAAACATTAGGCTAATTAAACATTCCAAAGCGTAGATCTATGGAGAAGAACGAGCAAGAAACTCCATAAACACTTTTTAAATCATTTTATGTACTTAGTTAAATATTTCTTGTCGCATCTGTCATATGAGAACAATGCAAACAAATAAATAAATAACTCTAGAAAAAAACAATTAAAAGTATAGAAATTAAAATAAAACTAAGCAAGTCCGAATGAAAAGCCCCGTAACACTGCCCGACAAGAGAATCGATCCCAGGACCCCGTTTGACTTAAGGGCCTATTACACTACGCGATATTCGATCGATCTTATTTTTTGTTCCTAGTAAGACCAGTCACACCCTTATGGGCCGTTCAAGTATTACGTAAGCAGATTTTTTGCAAATATTAACCTCCCCCCCTCCCCCTCGTCAGCAAAAGTAAGCAAAGCCCTCATCCCCCTCCCATGCTTACGTAAACATTGGGACGTGCATTTGTCAATGTGTTAGTTTGAATATTAATTTATGAGCAGTAGTTGTAAGTCTAGAAAAAAGGAACACTTGAAATGAAGAAAAAAAAACAGATTTAATTTAAAATTTTGACATTATTAATTCAAATTAACAGTTCTCAGTTCATGACACACTAATTCATGACACTAAGTCTTCAATGACATTAGATGTAAGCTGCTTAATGATGTGTGCCTACTCACTGTCTTGTGATTTTGAAACATCGACATTATTCTCCTAAAAAACTGAAAAAAAATTGCACTGCTGACGACCATCACCATCCACCACCACCCCCACCCCCCATGTCATCAAAAATAAGCAAAGCAAAGCCCCCCCCCCCCCTACCCTCTGTAGTGCTTACGTATTACTTGAATGGCCCCTTATTACACTACGCGACATCAACTACGACTGTCTGAATATCGAGTAGTGTAATAGGCCCCTTTAAGGTTAGATACCAACGGAGTTACCATAACGTTCAATGTAAGATTGTTTTATTCTTATTGTAGTGTGGGTAAGAGACAGAGCTATACAGGTTGTCTAGCGCCATCTCTTACCAACACTGGAAATAAGAATAAAACAATCTTACTTTAAACGTCATGGTACAGGTCTAGGTGAACTTACTTTTATTATAAACATATAAATAGCTGCCATCTTTAGCCGGTGGGCTTTTGATGTTGCTGATTTGTTCTGCAATCACAAAATTTTACGACATTAATATTAAATATCATCCTGCCAAGCCAAGCCTTTTTAGGTTTCCGTAGTCAACTAGGAACCCTTATAATTTCGCCATGTCAGTCTGTCTGTCTATCCGTCCGTCTGAGCTATTGTATTGTCGAATTGTTCGGTTTCCATGTCGTTGGCATTGGTGGTATTTGTTCTTGCTCTTAGTGGTTCTGGTATTGTTTGCTTTTTATTTAAGACTTCCGAAATTAAAGTTATTTTGACCGTTTTATTTTAATTGATTTCTTTTTTGTAGCGAAGTCATTTTTTTTTTGTGATACGTTTTTTATAACACACTTTTTGGTGGTGATACACTTATAGCCAGAGTACCTATTTCTCATAACAATTCGAATTAACCCAAACACTGCTAGGATACATTATTTTATTATGAAGTTACCATCCACCTCCCCACTCCATCATCAGGTCAGTTCGATAGTAACTTATAGTCATGACAATTCTAATAAGCCTAAACACGGCTAGATTACATTGATTGATTACGGAGTTCCAGTGCCTACCTTCCGGCTACATCATCATCATCAGATCACTTCGATGATACCATTTTCAACATAACTATTCAGAACCATTTATTAATTTGTTTTGTCATAGTTTATTTGTGATATCTATGTGAGGGTCAAGTTCCGTTGGCCATTTCTGGTATTTTTCATCAATCCCAGTTCATCAAATGTTACTTTTTATCTGTAAATGCTTAAGTTCTCGATGAAAATACCAAAATCACAATATAAGTGCCTAGAATATTTGAGTTCCCTCGATTCCTTATTATTAAAAATTTAACCAATCTGGAAGAATACTATACTATACTTGTAGAGAAAAAAAAATTTGCAGTCGGTCCATAAACTACGGAGGTCTGAGGTAACACATAAAAAATGAAGATTAAAAAATAAAATACAACCGAATTGAGAACCTCATCCTTTTTTTTGAAATCTGTAAAAAACAGTCTGAAGCTGTTCACCCTGGCTGTAGGTGCGTGCTTAAACAGATTTGATACTTTTGATTATTCATGAAAATAATATTATATACGATACATTTTTTTTTAAATTTGATATAAACTAGTGCTTGACTGCGATCCCAACTGATGGTAAGCAGTGATGCAATCGTTGATAGTGAGGCGCACTAGTTTATTAAGAACCTATTAACTCTAGCCTTGAAGACACCTAAATTATAATTGAATGGGAAGATCGCAGCAGGCAAATAGTTCCAGTCCTTCGATGTTCGCGGTATAAACGACGAGGCGAAATGCTTAGTCCGGACCGTAATCGTTTCAACAACGCAAGGGTCGCACTCGCAGTACGTCGGGTTTTCCGATGTAGAAATGAAATGGCGGAATCAAGTCATTCAATTACCGCGCACACTCACGCTTAAAGCTTTGAAGATTGCACTTAACCAAATCTGGATCACCAATTAGTCTCTTCGCACGCCTGTCCACCGAGTCCAAAGTTGTTAGGTGGCATTTTGCAGCAGCAGCCCATATGTGGCTGCAGTACTCCACACACGTTCAGACCTGTGCTTTGTATAATATTAAAATTTGTCTCGGTGTGATGTACCGTCGGACCTTTGCAAGAATGCCGAGTTTCCTAGCAGCTACCTCGGCTTTGGACTCAATGAACCGCCCAAAATTAAAGTCTGAGGAAACTTCAAATCCCAAGAGCGGTCGGTGCACTCCAGGGATATATTCCGAAAAACAGGAGCCAAGGTGAACGGCTCCTTTTGGCGGTGAACAGACACTCTTGTGTCACCTCATTTGGAGACTGCCTGAAGTGAGACATTCGTACGCTCAACCATAGCCTCTCTTTCGGACCGGATTAGCTCCTTACTAGCCCGAACACTTAGCAGGTATCTCTACAACTGTGCTATCTTCTGCATACCCTTAGATACCGGGCATCAGCAGATCGTTGATATGCAGCAGAAAGAGTGGTGCAGAGAGAACCCTGAGGAACTCCAGCATTATTTATTTATTTATTTATTAAAACTTCATGCAACACAATAGTACAAAGGCGGACTTAATGCCTTAGGCATTCTCTACCAGTCAACCTAGGGTAGTAAAGAGATAGCTGGTAGGGTGATTATCGTCATGGACTCTGATGAGCATCCGTCGACAACAACTCGGAGACATCATTCCTTCGGGAAGACTTTTACCCAGTTAAATGCCGTACGCTAGAAGCTTACTCAAAAGGCTATCGTGCCATACCTTGTCGAAGGCCTTCGGGACGTCTGAGGGAACTGCAATTGCTTCCCCATTGCAACCCGTACTGTCGGTCACTGAGGAAATCGTTACCTTCCAGGTATGCCATGAGGCGCGAGTTTAATATATATATATATTCCATAACTATCACACAACGCCGTGTAGTCAAGTTTCAACGATATAGTTCTTATATTTTCGGAAAAAAGTGGCTGTGACATACGGACGGACAGACAGATAGACATGACGAATCCATAAGGGTTCAGTTTTTTGCAATTTGGCTACGTAAACCTAAAAAGGGAAAGCAATATAAAACCATAAGAAAACAAACATACCATTAGGTCCTTGGTCGTTAATACTAGGCCGCGCGCACGCGAATGCAAAGAATAAAACCAAAATAAAATATATTCTCATAGCGGCCATCTTGTACAGCAAATATTAACTGCTACTGAGTCACATGCGTTTGATGAAATTTTGTATACATACGTTATTATTCTGATGATGATAACAAAGTTCATAAGTTATCATCCGCTTAACAGCCGCAGTTAGGGTTCCATAATTATCTACTTAAGTTTTTGCCAAGATTGCGCATTGAGCATATTTTTTGCTACCCGACTACCCTAGAAGAATAAAGTTGCCCCGTCTATATAAATTTAAATGTATATGTTACGGTTAATAGGCGAAGTGCGGCTACACCTAGTTTTATAATAATAATAATGGCCTTATAGCCAAAAGCTTCGACGACCATCTGTCGAAGCTGTCGTTGTACGGTTGGATCAAGGGTCTGATACAGAAGGCAGTACTCCTCGATACGGCTTGCATTGTGAGGAGGTTCCTGTCTCTGGAGCCCTAACCACGGGTAGGTTGGACCTTGTTCCCGACACTGACGGACAACTATTTTTAATATGTTTTTTTTTTTAAGAAATATTTAAAAATGTAAACAATATGTATAAAAAACTAAAAAAATAGAATAATAATAATAATAAACCTTTATTTCAGACCACTAGGCTATAACTAGGTGTAGCAGGCTACGTGCGGCTAAACTTAGATGTATCCTACTTATCTTCGGCTAGAACTAAGTGTAGCCTTCATCATAGCGGCTAGAACTAGTTACAGCCGCACACCGGTGGGTAAACTTAGGTTTGGTGCATCCTATTTACCATCGGCTAGAACTAGGTTTTCAGTTCAGTTAAGTATTATGGTTTTGTTTAGAGATTCTTATCTTGCATTTCCCGATTGATTATATTATATTAAAAAATAAAACCCCGACTGCCAAAAAATAACTTTACTTAATAAAAACTGAAAAGAATTTTTTTTTTTTTTATATAATTGATTTTGATTTTGAATTAAAACAAAACTGCAACAGTCGGGACCCATATTATATGGAATGATTTTAGTCTAGATTATTTTAATGATTTTTGATGTTTAAATTTGTTTTTTTGTTTATTTTATTGTTCTAGAATAGTTCTCGCTATTTTATTATACTAATCGATAGGGTTATTATTCAGGATAAATGTTCTCTAACATACATTGAGTCTTAAAAATAAAAATGATCGTAAAAACTTTATTTTATTATGATGTTGTTACACTTGAATTATATAACTGATGAATTGTTCGAAATGCGCCCCCTCGTTCCGGCTAAGTAGAGGGAGTGGTCTAGATACAGCCAGAGGCTGACAATGCCGTAGACGTGATTATTTATACTAAAAATCTTAATAATTACCAGAAATAATTATTAAAGTAATATCACGTCGGTTAAAGTTCGGAAAAATTATATTAAACAATCAGTATAATTATTCATTAATCAGTGTTTCCTTGGTTCAGCACCATTTAGAATTTTTTTTTTTTCAATTATTTCTTGACCATGGATACAAAGTCCTTCAAGCCGAATAAAAATACATAGAATTTTCAATTTAATAATCGACCAGAACATCATTTATTATATCAATGCATTGGCCCATTGATAAAAATGCATACGAAATACAATTATTTTGCTTATATTATTGAAAAAAATATTAATTGCGTCGTTTAAAAGGTTTGGGTGTTTTTAGTGGGATTTCTTGAGTAAAGTTCAGTGGCTGTATGATCTTATGGCTTTAGCCTACCCAATGGGGCGAAAAGTGGCGGCAAAAACTGTCACATATTGCCGCGTAACATTTGAATTGCGACTATTTGCTTCAGTTAATGACTATTTGCTATTATTAATATTCGCTTTCATAATTAACTTTGCACTCGCTTTTCCCGAAGACCCCAGCCTACCTACTATAGATTCGGAATCTGCTATGTACGACAATGACCCCGGCCGCTCTATCTCGGACTCTGTTTCTACTTCTTTGAATAACTCCAGCGTCCGACAGATGGACCGACTCGTATGTACGACCAGCAGAAGCCAAAGCTGTGTTAATTGTGCTTTAAATATTACTCAAATGAGACAACATTCTTTGGAAGTTGCTGAAATCCGTGATTTATAACACAAGAATGGATTTATCCACGGCAGGTAAGAACTATTTAATTTGTTTTAATACTTAGCTAACAAAAATAAAAATATGTAAATAATAAAATACTACAGATGTTGATGTTGAATGATACTTGTTGATGTATAAATAAGCTAATATTTAGAAGTCACTTACATAATATTTTTTCACGCTGTTCTAATTTTAAACGACGCAGAAAAAGATTAACCAAATGAATAAAAAAATGTTTGTTTAATTTGCTGTGCTACAGCCGCCAATTTGGCTCTAGTAATATGAATATTCTGATTTAACTCATTTCCTCCAACTTTTAGTTAAACCTGTAATAGCTGTAACAGGTTTATTATTTCATAAGCTATGAATTGAAGTTGTCTCAATATATGTCCACTATTGGCCTAAGTTTGTTTGAATGGTAGTCCCACACCCTTTAGTCTCCATTGAAATTCATTTCTTGTAGCCGTCAGCAGCAGTGTTGGGGCGTGTGCCCCTAATAACATCTTCTTTATTCCTTTATTTCATGGATATTTCTGTAGTTTCCCTCCTGGGGGTTGACCATAATGATCAAAGGCAGTAAACGGTAATTTTGCTTTAAATACTAAGGATGACAAACTTATTAATACCAAGGATTAATACCATGTCGGTGAAAACACCTTCGCAAATAAATCACTCTTTTTGAGCAATTTTGATGTCCATAAAAATGGTTAATGTGGGTCTATCTTACAAGATACACATGTGCTATCGCGGACTTTTTCGTTGTATTTTTTGAGAGAAAAAATTTCCCCAAACATTGTGTTGGTGTAGCTTGAAGTATCGGCGCAGCGCCAGAAGCTCTCAGAAGGCAGCTCTCTCTACTGGCGTCGAGTGAGCTGCGGGCTCGGCGGAGGCCGAGCGGAGTGGAGGCACAAATAAAACAATGCTATGAAACAGAATGGTCGCTTTATTCACAATTTCCTTGGTTATTCAACAATGTTGTGTTGCACGACTGCACGGAGTCGCTCACACGACTATGTGATATTGTATCTGTGGGCGCGCTCGCGCCTGCTCGTGTGCTCTCTGCTCATGAGTCGATGCTCGCGATACTAAACAATAATATTTACAACAATGTGTTTCATTTGGCTAAAGGAAACACAGCGGGATAGTCTAAACTAGAATTCAGAAACTTATGAGGTACAATCATCCTATCCACTTTACTAAGCGTATGTCTGAGGCCCCAACGACAACATGAGGCCTAGCGTTTGTTTTTACATTTGCAGCCCAAATATGCAGCCTTTTTGTACAGTATATGATACTTACTAATTATATATGTATAGACATAGTTATACCGTTAGTTTTTTTTTTGTTGCGAGCTCTTTTTCCTAACAGCTCATTGCTGATCCAACGAACCGCCATGAAAAACATGCTCACAAAGTTTTTTTTTCTAATGCGGAGACAACAGGACACGATCGATATCATGTTCATATACGAATGTGTAGCTAGACGAAACCTTCAGCGAAACGACACGAGCGCTATACGGACACGACAACACGTGCCCAACTGTACGCTGCACGGGGCATGCGCACCACGACTCGCTCGACCGCCACGTCCTCCACGCGGAGCATGCGCACCACGACTCGCTCGACCGCCACGTCCTCCACGCACCTCAAGCGGAGCATGCGCACCACGACTCGCACGTCCGCCACGTCCTCCACGCCCTCAGCTCGACTAACACTCGTGTCGCCTCTGTCTAGCTACATTGTGTACAGACACGTTCCTTTCTAATCGTCTCAATGGACACACTCCTAATATTCTACAATATTATCATACCGATTACGTTTACAGTTATTACAGTGAAGTGTATCTGTATCGACTTGTTTAATATCACTTTAAATCATTTATAATTATTGTGTACTCGAGTAGTACGAGTGGTGCGTGCTGCAGCCGCGAGGCGAGGGTACAAAACCGGCCTCGTATGATAATGAAACCCTCCAAGTTCCAAGTCACTGCCTATTGGTATATTTCCGCAGTGGAGGAAGCTCTCTTCACAAACACTTGGAGGAACTGCAGTTCCAGGGCGCGCGTCGGTGTGCGAAAGTTGAAGAAGGCCGACACATGCGTCACCTCGTCGCGGCTGACTGTACACACTCGACTGCTCTGTCGACAGACTCCAGCCGGTCGTCTGACTGACTCACTGACTCAGTCAGTTGTCTGACTCACTCGGGCGGCTTGTACGCAGCACTGTACTTCAATTCATAACTCGAAATAATTTCTATACTGATGATAATTTTGTCAAATCAATTTCTGTTTCTAAATAAAGACGTATTGAAATAGAATTTGAACTCTGTCCCAACGACATAGAGTCTGTTGTTCCAGGATCCGCTGATTATCTCGAGTTCTGAATTCGAACAAAAACATTACAATCATATAAACAGAATCTCACTTGCGTGTGTTGTGTCAACTACATTATATTTGGCGCAGCACAGTCGAGAATGCCAGACAAATGCCGACATTGCTGCTAAAGGAATACAGTTCAAAATAAATTAACATCCACAAGCCGTCAAAGCGAACAGCGGTATTACATTTTGGATCTTATTGCATAGAATACTATGTCGACATTTGTCTGGCAGCGAATACTTAGCTTACAGACATCTGATGTGACTAATACAGTCCTTATCTAGAACGGAACGAATGAACTAAACAGGCTTGTTCACACGCCTCCAGTGTCGCGCCGTGGGACAGCCGTTGAAAACCTGACCCAGGAATCGAACTCATGACCTCATAGTGAGGAGTAAGTACCTCAGTGTACGTAGGTGGGCGATTAATTTCCAAACAAATGTTATCCTAGTAAGGCCCTGGGCTCGATTCCCGGCTCGTGCAAACTGTTGAGTTTGTTCCTAGTCTGGTTATGAATACCTGAGCAGGCCGCCACTATACACTGGAGCCGCGTCAACGAGCCGGCGAGTGAGAGACACAATCTTAGTTACAATTCGTCTCGCAACGCTCGAACGCTACATGCAACATACATATGTAGGTGAGTATTCAGCACATTTGTATATAACGGACACTGAACATCATTATATACATCAATGTCTCACAATAAATTAATGGTACAAACACAAAATAATACTAAGCTACATGGGATCTGTCCACGAGTACGGACCGCCTGACTACAAGCGTCCGCTCAACTGGTCCGGCCAGTGAACCAAATTATTAAGTAAATATTTTCATTATTTATAATACACATACAACTATATGATACACAGTAATGCGGTTATTATTTTACACATTTTTTAAACATTTTTATTTCATTTTTTTATGCTCATACACATTTAAGATATACACTCGACGAAGTCGCGCGCGCGCTCTCTATTCAGTTACAATAAAAACGAACAAAACAAACGTTTCTTTTGCTAAAAAAACTAGTCGGGCAGCGATCGGCGAGCTTGTGTGTGGTCGTGTTCCACGTAGGAACAATAGGATGTAGCGGCACGGTCGGCGCGGTCACGTGACCTGCACGTGGCGCACGTCGTCCTGGTCGGGCGCGGGCGGCGGCGGCGGCGGCGCGGGCGGCGCGGGCGCGCGGCGCTTGAGCACGGCGGGCACGGGCGCCGCGCCCGGCTTGTGCAGCAGGTTGGCCACCAGCGCGCGCGGCTTCAGCGCCAGCGGGTGGCGCACGGGCAGCGCGGCGCGCACCAGCTGGCGCCCGTCCAGGCTCAGCGCCACGCGCCGCGCGCCGTCCTGGCGCGGCGCGGGCTGGCGCAGCACGTTGACGAGGTGCGGCCCGGCGCCCAGCGCGCCGCCCTTGATCTCGAACAGCTGCGCCACGGCGCCCGGGCCCGCCTTCAGCAGCGCCGGCTTGTTGTCCAGCGCCGCCAGCGACACCACGGCGGGCAGCCCCTGCAGCGCGCGGTTCTGCGCCAGCAGCGCCGTGCGCTGGCTCTGCGTGAGCGGGTGCGCGTGCAGCACCTTGAGCTTGGAGGGCGGCACGTGCTGCAGGTGCTGGTGCTGCACCACGAGCGGCGCGGGCGCGTGCAGCACGTGCTTGTGCGGCAGCGACACCAGCGGCGCCGACACGCGTCGGCTGTGCGCGCCGCCCACAGACGCCGCGCCTGCGAACAAACAAGATACATTGTTAACTACTAACGTGCAGACCCACACAACTACATGGACACGAGAGACGCCGCATTTGATATCATTTTCATGGTTTTCGAGACGCTAATAACGGTAAAAGAGTCAATAACCAGTTCCGTGGTGGTGCCAACGAAACTTCGCAAAATTTCTGCCATGTCCTTTTGGATTAAAATGGGATCGAAATCAGAAGAAGCGCTTCCTGCTAAAGACCAATGCTAAAAAAAAAATTTAAAAAATTATTGAAATAGGTTTCACTTTAGATGAGTATTGGTGACCATTGGAACGTTTGATGAAAAAATGAAAATATTGACGAGAAATGAGGCAAACTTAAGACAAGAAGATGACGGGGCTGGGGCCTTACCAAGGCGTGTTAAAATATCAAGCGTGCGAGCGAGGAAGAGGGATGGAGCTAGACACTCTATACTGGGTGTCAAAATTTAAACTGTATAAAACCGTTATTCTAACGTTTAATAATTAATTTTAAAATTAAAACTGTCATTAGGGTTGATTGGAATAACGATTTTGTACGGACAAGTCGATTTTGTGCCCCCCAAGCCAAGTAACAACAGTTTCGTTTCGATCGGATCTGTGACCCATTAGCTTGCGCGCTGGATATGTAACTCTCAGCAACAGTGCTGTCGTCTGCATACCCAAAGGTACCGGGCTTAAGCAGATCATTAATGTGCAGCAAGAACAATGTTGCCGAGAGCACTGACCCCTGAGGGACCCCGGCATTAATGGCTATTTGACCGGACGAGCAACCATCGATGACCACTCAGATGGACCTGTCATTTAGGCAGTCTGCGATCCAAGCACACAAACCAGCAGGTAAACCGAACGAAGGAAGCTTACTAATAAGGCTTTCGTGCCAGACCCTATCGAAAGCCTTCCGAGATATCGAGGAAGACTGCAAGCGCTTCCCCGTGTTTCTCGATGGCCTCACTCCAGATGTGGATGGCATACGCTAGAAGATCACCAGTTGACCGATTTCGGCGAAAGCTATATTGTCGTTACTTAGGATATCATTAGCTTCTAGGTATGCCAGGAGCTTAGTGTTGAGTACACGTTCCAAAGTCTTACAGAGAATGGACGTTACTGAGATTGGCCTGTAGTTAGCTGGGTCAGCCCGACTACCCTTCTTGGGCACGGGCTGTACGTTAGCTTGCTTCCATGCAATCGGCACTCTTAACGAGTCCCATTCATTTTGCTCGCTGAAGAAGACTCAATGATTTACCTGGACGGTACACGGCGGAAGCCTTGGCAAGCTGTAAGTGAGCCCATCGTGTGTGGGCTCGTTGGATGAGTCTTAACGAGTCCTATTCATTTTGATGAAGAAGACTTAGTGATTTACCTGGACGGTACATGGCAGAACCCTTGTCTGGCTATAAGTAAACCTATCTAGTCTCAGTTCATAGGATGAGTTAACAACCAAAATCAAAAGCATTTTATTTCAAATAAACTATTTACAGGCACTTTTGAAATGTCAAGAAGTCAGTCAGAAAAAATGCTAATGCAACAAATATAGAACATAAATAAGACATACCTGTGGCATCTCTCGCTTGCTGCATGGGCACGGCGACGACGGGCGGGAAGGGACCGTTTTGCACCAGCACGCCCGACTGCGTCGACAGCAGGTGGTTCTGTAGCCGGACCTGCAGCAATACAGAGTAACACGTTATGGACTAGTGATTCAATAGATATTGTAAACAACGTGATCAGAGACTCTGCCAAATTTTGGTATTGGTATATAGGAAGGTTTGGCACGTTTTTTTACTCCAAATACTCAATTCTCAATTAAGGTGGTTACGCCCAGGACCACGATGATTTGTTTAAATAATTCCATATTCCTGGCAGATATCGGGATATGTCTATGAAGCGCACGTGGAACACAGTAACCTCCCGAAATAACCGGGTCCGGAGGGGCAGTGTCAGGCGAAAAGTAAGGACGCCATGGCACTTCTGTGGTCACTGCTCTAGATGGATTTACAGCCACGACTCTGAGGAGGCCTAGATTTTGGCTCCTGAAAGCGTAGGAAAACGATGAGATACCTTCAAGCTGTCGGACACGGCGACGTGATGATGTGTGTCTTCAGCTGCAGCCGTAAGGTAACGTCACTAGACAGATGATGGCATACCTTCAAGCTGTCGGACACGGCGACGGTGACGATCTGCGGCTGCGTGGTGTGCGGCGGCGCGTCGGACACGGGCGCGGCGCCGGCCACGTCGCTGGCGCGCCGGTGCGTGGCCGACGTGATGATGTGCTTCTTCAGCGGCGAGTGGCGCGTCTGCACAGTCTTCAGCTGCACCCCGTGAGGTAACGTCACCTTCTCGATCGTGTCCTCCTTTCTCTTCTTCTCTAAATAAGACGAGGTCGACAACCTTACCCCCTAAATCGTCTTAGTAATAAATGAATGAAAAATTTTATTCTTTGCATAAGATTAGTTGTCCTTTTTTACTATTAATACACACAGAATTTTAGTAAGTCTGTCGACTTAAAAAGATTTTTGAGCGAGAAGCGAGATTGAAACTATCTACCTGCTCTGCCTACATCACATATTTTTTGTTGTTAAAGGTAATAAGTTACAGGGAGGCAGGCTAGAGGAGAACAGGTTGTACCGTAGGTACTTCGCACTCACTACCTAGTTGGCACTCGTGGCAGGGTGCTTCTACACCCTAATTAGGTACATGATACATAAGAGTTAGGGCCTGCGCACACTTGAAACAAGACTGTCTTAGACAAGACCGTTTTGTTTACTACGATAATGCGACAAAACACAAAACAAGACAACACAGTTAACACAAAACAGTTTTGTCGTAGGCAAAACAGTCTTGTCGCTGACAAGTCTGCGGTGTCGTAGTTGTCTACGACGTCGCAGACACAAGTCTGCGACACTTGACTCTAGCGGTAAGTTAATGTAACTGTTGGCTGCCCTGGACGTCTCAAAACAGTCTTGTCACAGACAAGTCTGCGACATCGTAGACAATTCTTTCTAAGACAGTCTTGTCTCAAGTGTGTGCAGGTCCTTTTTATATGTATGCTAGTAACTGCCAAGCGTAATGCAAGACTTGGCTATTCTTTGATTATTTCTGCGCCCCTCCAGGGTCTAGCACCACCCTAGTTGCGATACTAGTGATACAATAAACCTTTATAACAACGATAATCAATTGCCAACCTTCTTGCAGTTGCAGGAGACGTCATCTCCACCACGAGCCCGCCAGCTAAAGATGGAAGCTATTTATATTTATACCATAAAAGTAAGTTTATCTAACTTTTGACCTCGCGGTGTTTTGAAAATTGGGCCAAAAGTTTGACGAGTTTACCATCGAATCGAAAAGAAACAAAAAGAACCTCGCGGTCGCAAGCTCAATTAGGTCCTCTAGCCGATTTCTAGCCACCGTAGGCTTGGGCTTGTGGACAACGAGCAATGGTAAGCTCGCTGCCTAGCAGTCCGGTAACCACCTGGACCGAACCCGAGTTGACGACGGCGCGTAGTGTTCCGCGCACGCCTCAAAGAGATGTCAGCAAAACAGTAGGGTCGAAGCCTACTCAGGCCACGGGTTTACCTTCGGAAGCGAGGATCTCAGGAACCCAGGGTCTTGGAACATAAGGCAAATACGGAATTTAGTTAAGGTTTTAGTTAGTAAAAGTCTTACACGGCCTCTCGCTCCGCCTTAGAGCGCGAGAAGTCACTGAGTGATTTCCCACCTTAAAAAAAACCCAACTACGTAGTTAACTCTAGTTCTTTGTGTTGATTTATATCAGAACCCTGAGTTCCCTGTTTTTTATTTTTATTATTTAATTTTATTTTCAGATGTGTATAACAAAGACTGGAGTCCAGCGTCAGTTCTGACAATTCATAAGAGGTGTGCAGCAAACGGGACCTGTGTGGTAATTGAATATTCGGAGTTAGCATTCAGAGATGACGAGGACAAACATTGATTGTAAACCAACTACATACCTAGCTTGTTAATTGAATGCCAAATCTTAAACCGTCGTTATCCCCTTCTAACAAGCTTAGATTAGAAGGGGATAACGAGGGTATCAATCAAGTTTGTCCGCGTCGGAGAGCCCTAAAATTCTGAGCTCGCTTCACTCGCTTGGCATACTTGAAAACTATTACCTATGTATAAAAAAAGTGATCGTACTTTTATTTCATATAATAAATATATAGTTCTTTTTTTTTAATGATATAAACCAGTGCTTGACTGAGATCCCACCTGATGGTAAGCGGTTCATATAGTGGCGGATGTTCTTCGAAAATTATGGCCAGTATACTGTTTCGGATAGGCAAGAGATAGGTGGCGAATCGCAGCCATCTGGTTAACTTAACCTAGGACGTTAATTAAACGCCGGCAACTAAATAAATGGCTGAAATATAAATAGCTAAGTAATTGAGCGGAACGTTTAACCTGCGGTGTTACCATGACGTTCAAAGTAAGATTGTTTCATTCTTATTTCAGTGTGGGTAAGAGACAGAGCTAAAGAGTAAGATACAGGTTGTCTAGCGCCATCCACACTGGAAATAATAATGAAACAATCTTACTTTAAATGTCATGGTACAGGTCCTTGTCAAAATCAACATGTTATTATGAAATCAATGATAGACCATTCTGACACTATTGTAATAGCAGACTTGAGGCCCTGGAACTTTGTGTACCTCCCACTATCTCTTCCTAGTCTGTGCCTCCAACGTTTACTACACTGTTATTTCAAGATACCTACATCTTCACACAGGCCTGAAATTAAGTTTCCGGGAAAAACATCTCTTTAAATATCCAGATTTATACATTTAATTTTTAATAAAATAAACTATTTAATGTTGTACTAGATTATTTTATTTTCTCGCAATCAAGGGTGGATTTTACCTCGGTTAGAGATTAAGCATAGCCATTCAATGTGGCGTGGCAATGCCACCAGTCTTTCTTTTGCCCGTGGCTTCGCCCGCGTAGGTATGTACTTAAAATATAGCCTATGTCACTCAGGAATAAATCGAGAATCAGGAATAATCGAAAATAATAATAAATATCAATGTGTGTCCAGACCTGGCGAATGCGCCGCTCGCGAACCGCTTGCGATCGGCGCGCGTGTATTTCGCGCACTGCTCGTTTATACGAAGCTCCTGCGCCGCGCGCGCTTCGTACGAACATGAAATGCACGCGTGCAGTTCGCAAGCGGCTCGCGAGCGGCGCATTCGCCAGGTCTGGACACACCTTTATGTTTTGCAATAAAATTTACAAGTCAAAAACTTTATTAATGCACACAAGTACAATTTTGGTCCCTGTAACGCAAAGTGCAACTGAAGCAACACAGGTGGATTTTAGTTTGTAAAAATTTGACACTCCCGCTCCCTCTGAGCGCAAGGAGCCATAAGAGGGTACAATATATAAGTATAACAAAAATTTACATGTGTGTGTGTTCTTCACATTATAAGCAAAGTTTTAATTCTGCTTGGAGCTTGCTTGAACTCAAAGCTGTTTTGATGAGAAGAATTGAGTTGAAGGGCATCTGTAAAATGAAGAAAAACTGATTTAGATAGAGTAGCGGAGTGTAGGAGGGGACTATAATAAATTTAATTGAAAAACATTTCTTGTCTTGCTCACTATAACCTAATAGACAGATGCTGATAAGCAATAGAGAGCCAACCCACAAAAAGTTGTAGGGGCCCAGCAGGGTCAAAGCCTACTGGGGCCACGGGTAGTGTGAAAGCGAAGCCCGGGCCGGCCCCGGGATGAAGGCAAAGAAGGATCAGGAGTGGGTTTTTAGTCAGTAAAAGTCTGACACTATCTCCGGCTCCGAGAGCGGGATTTTTCATTAGATGATTTTACCAACTAAAAAAAAAACAAAAAGTAGAATTTGGAAATATTGATGTACTCCTAGTCAGTGGCTATACAGGTTTTGCCGCCCTTGCCTCTACAATTGTCATCTCCTGCATTATTTTTAGAATCCAAAAATTTCGTTGAATTTACACGTAAAATAATTTTTAAAATAATCTCTCGGAATGTTTAATGACAAGTTAGAGAGGAAAGTGATCAGCAAAATTTGTTGTAGACTTCTATCTGTGAGACATCTGAAAAACGTCATGCAAAACTCTTTTTGATTTCTAAGAGGTAGCAAAAAAAAAAATTCGGTCCCCAAATTTTCCGCCCTAGGCTCAAGCCCACTCAGCCTGCTGGTCAATCCGCCACTGCTCCTAGTAATGTGTCACGTATTTTACTAATATACAAAAGTGTTTCGAAGCACTTAAATAACAAAAAATATATCATGAAACAAATGTGGAATCAAGTAAATATACAACGATTTTCATCATCAAGGGCCTTCAAGCTCCTCAACACTTTCTCAACTTAAAGTAGCGCCTTCTATCATCACGATAAAGGTATTATGACATTTGGCACTTTATTGCAAAATCATTGCAGCGGCAAGCAACAAACCTCGGACAAAAACTAAATATTTTCTTTATAAAACAACTTATAATTGTCTGTTTTATTTACAAACAATTTTTATAATCAAGGTCAGATAATTACTCCCAGACACAGAATAAATGATCGAGCTCATCCTACAAATATCTGTCTTGGGTGGGAACTGTACCCATAGCTTACGGCATAGCAGTCAGAGCCATTTACCACTAGACCACCAGTCCTGGTAGGTAGTTGTTGGCATCAAAAATAAATGCCATTTTAGGACACATTGTCTAAAAAAAATATTATTAGTTGTAGAATTGAAAATGAAGATATCCGCAGGAGTACTAAAGTTGCCGACATAGCACGAAGAATCGCCTTACTTAAGTGGCAACGGGCAGGGCACATTCCTCGCAGAACAGATGGCCGTTGGGGCTGAAAAGTTCTGGAGTGGCGACCGCGTACCGAAAAAGGCAGTGTTGGAAGGCCCCTTACAAGGTGGACCGATGACCTAGTGATGGTTGCGGGCATCCGATGGATGCGAGACGCACAGGACCATTCTTTGAGGCGACATTTGGAGGAGGCCTATGTCCAGCAGTGGACGTCTATCGGCCGAAATGATAATGATGATGATGAGTTGTAGAATTAAAAATAGAGTGCTAGAACACAATTTTTATTACCTTATTCATCTTTAAATAGTGACTCCGAATACTGGATATCCTTACAGACCCCAGCTACGGTACACTTTCTATGAATTGTCACGCTCGAAATAGGACTCCAATCTCTATTATAAATATCTGCAAAATAAAAAAAAACATTAATACATCCTGACCGAATTCTAGTCGCGGTGGTCCTAAGGGTACCTCCTACTACTGCGCCAACGTACTATCGAATTGCAGTACTCACACAAGTAGTACACAATTGTTTGTCGAACTCGAGGGCTTTTGTACAATTGTTTGTCACACCAGCTTGATGTCGAGCTTCAGTGTGTCGCACAAGCTGCCACACAAATCAAATCAAATCATAATTTAAAAAAAAACCTTCACAGGCACTTTTGAACTGCCAAGAAGTCGGATAGTTAGAAAAATTAGGCTAATTAAACATTCCAAAGCGTAGATCTATGGAGAAGAACGAGCAAGAAACTCTATAAACACATTTTAAATCATTTTATATAATTACTAAGATATTTCTTGTCGTATCTATCATAAGAGAACAATGCAAAAAAAAAAAAAACTAGAACAAAACGATTCAAAGTATAGAAATTAAAATAAAACTTTTGGAGGTAAGCGGAACAGAGAGTAATAAAGTCCCGCAAACCTCCGTTTAAAAGGGAGGATCCTCCGGGCAGACGGGTGTTATGTCTGGTGGGCAATTGCCCTTTTAAATGATTTCGGGCTGTTCTATATGTTCTAAT
The DNA here is from genome assembly GCA_949316375.1 of Mythimna vitellina. NCBI lineage: Eukaryota > Metazoa > Arthropoda > Insecta > Lepidoptera > Noctuidae > Mythimna > Mythimna vitellina. The sequence continues at coordinate 5,130,108 of OX438711.1, read as the reverse complement.
CGCGCAGAGAACTTTGATTGCGCGATGCAGGATTAGTTCTTATGTGACGCCATAGATGTCGCTACATACTTATAACCAAGTCCGAATGAAAAGCCCCGTAACACTGCCAGACAAGAGAATCGATCCCAGGACCCCGCTTGACTTAAGGGCCTATTACACTACGATTACAGCACACGATATTCGATCGATATTACTCATATTACACTACGCGACATCGACTAAGACTGTCTGAATATCGAATAGTGTAATAGGCCCTTTAAGGTTAGATACCAACGGGGTTACCATGACGTTCAAAGTAGGATTGTTTCATTCTTATCTTAGTGTGGGTAAGAGACGGAGCTATACAAATTGTCTAGCGCCATCTCTTACCCACTGTGTAAATAAGAATGAAACGATCTTACTTTAAACGTCATGGTACAGGTCTAGGTGAACTTACTTTTATTATAAACATATAAATAGCTGCCATCTTTAGCCGGTGGGCTTTTGATGTTGCTGATTTGTTCTGCAATCACAAAATTTTACAACGTTAATATTAAATATCATCCTGCCAAGCCAAGCCTTTTTAGGGTCCCGTAGTCTACTAGGAACCCTTATAGTTTCGCCATGTCAGTCTGTCTGTGTCTCTATGAATCTCAGTGACCGTTAGCACTAGAAAGTTGAAATTTGGTACCAATATGTATATCAATCACGCCAACAAAGAGTTAAAATAACAAGTGGAAACAAAAATATTATTAGGTATAGTACTAATAGTACCCCCTACACGTAAAGTGGGGAGTGTTTTTTTTTTTCATTTCAACCCTGACGTGTCATATATTGTTGTATAGGTATTTAAAAATGAATAGGGGTTTACTAAAATCATTTTTTGATAATGTTAATATTTTCGGAAATAATCGCTCCAAAAGTAAAAAAAAAATGTGTCCCCTCTAACTTTTGAACCATATGTTTAGGGAATGGCATAAACCATAGCGGAGAGGTACGATTCTCCTCTGTTAGATGATGTTGTTCACAGATGCATCATGAATAACCACCTTGTTTTAAAATAAATATATAGATAGATAATAAGTTTACTAACATAGGTTTAATTTTTTCTTAATTGTTTACTAACCCATATGGATGTAACTTATCCGAATTAAAGATTATTTTATTTATTTATAAACTAGTAGGTCCCCAGTAGACAGTAGTCGGTTACTGAGGAGATCGTTACCTTCCAGGTATGCCACGAGGCGCGAGTTTAATATATATATATTCCACAACTATCACACTACGCCGTCTAGTCAAATTTCAACAGTGTAGTTCTTATATTTTTGGAAAAAAGTGGCTGTGACATACGGACGGACAGACAGACAGACATGAAGAATCCATAAGGGTTCCGTTTTTTGCCATTTGGCTACGTAAACCTAAAAAGGGAAAGCAATATAAAACCATAAGAAAACAAACATACCATTAGGTCCTTGGTCGTTAATACTAGGCCGCGCGCACGCGAATGCAAAGAATAAAACCAAAATAAAATATATTCTCATAGCGGCCATCTTGTACAGCAAATATTAACTGCTACTGAGTCACATGCGTTTGATGAAATTTTGTATACATACGTTATTATTCTGATGATGATAACAAAGTTCATAAGTTATCATCCGCTTAACAGCCGCAGTTAGGGTTCCATAATTATCTACTTAAGTTTTTGCCAAGATTGCGCATTGAGCATATTTTTTGCTACCCGACTACCCTAGAAGAATAAAGTTGCCCCGTCTATATAAATTTAAATGTATATGTTACGGTTAATAGGCGAAGTGCGGCTACACCTAGTTTTATAATAATAATAATGGCCTTATAGCCAAAAGCTTCGACGACCATCTGTCGAAGCTGTCGTTGTACGGTTGGATCAAGGGTCTGATACAGAAGGCAGTACTCCTCGATACGGCTTGCATTGTGAGGAGGTTCCTGTCTCTGGAGCCCTAACCACGGGTAGGTTGGACCTTGTTCCCGACACTGACGGACAACTATTTTTAATATGTTTTTTTTTTTAAGAAATATTTAAAAATGTAAACAATATGTATAAAAAACTAAAAAAATAGAATAATAATAATAATAAACCTTTATTTCAGACCACTAGGCTATAACTAGGTGTAGCAGGCTACGTGCGGCTAAACTTAGATGTATCCTACTTATCTTCGGCTAGAACTAAGTGTAGCCTTCATCATAGCGGCTAGAACTAGTTACAGCCGCACACCGGTGGGTAAACTTAGGTTTGGTGCATCCTATTTACCATCGGCTAGAACTAGGTTTTCAGTTCAGTTAAGTATTATGGTTTTGTTTAGAGATTCTTATCTTGCATTTCCCGATTGATTATATTATATTAAAAAATAAAACCCCGACTGCCAAAAAATAACTTTACTTAATAAAAACTGAAAAGAATTTTTTTTTTTTTATATAATTGATTTTGATTTTGAATTAAAACAAAACTGCAACAGTCGGGACCCATATTATATGGAATGATTTTAGTCTAGATTATTTTAATGATTTTTGATGTTTAAATTTGTTTTTTTGTTTATTTTATTGTTCTAGAATAGTTCTCGCTATTTTATTATACTAATCGATAGGGTTATTATTCAGGATAAATGTTCTCTAACATACATTGAGTCTTAAAAATAAAAATGATCGTAAAAACTTTATTTTATTATGATGTTGTTACACTTGAATTATATAACTGATGAATTGTTCGAAATGCGCCCCCTCGTTCCGGCTAAGTAGAGGGAGTGGTCTAGATACAGCCAGAGGCTGACAATGCCGTAGACGTGATTATTTATACTAAAAATCTTAATAATTACCAGAAATAATTATTAAAGTAATATCACGTCGGTTAAAGTTCGGAAAAATTATATTAAACAATCAGTATAATTATTCATTAATCAGTGTTTCCTTGGTTCAGCACCATTTAGAATTTTTTTTTTTTCAATTATTTCTTGACCATGGATACAAAGTCCTTCAAGCCGAATAAAAATACATAGAATTTTCAATTTAATAATCGACCAGAACATCATTTATTATATCAATGCATTGGCCCATTGATAAAAATGCATACGAAATACAATTATTTTGCTTATATTATTGAAAAAAATATTAATTGCGTCGTTTAAAAGGTTTGGGTGTTTTTAGTGGGATTTCTTGAGTAAAGTTCAGTGGCTGTATGATCTTATGGCTTTAGCCTACCCAATGGGGCGAAAAGTGGCGGCAAAAACTGTCACATATTGCCGCGTAACATTTGAATTGCGACTATTTGCTTCAGTTAATGACTATTTGCTATTATTAATATTCGCTTTCATAATTAACTTTGCACTCGCTTTTCCCGAAGACCCCAGCCTACCTACTATAGATTCGGAATCTGCTATGTACGACAATGACCCCGGCCGCTCTATCTCGGACTCTGTTTCTACTTCTTTGAATAACTCCAGCGTCCGACAGATGGACCGACTCGTATGTACGACCAGCAGAAGCCAAAGCTGTGTTAATTGTGCTTTAAATATTACTCAAATGAGACAACATTCTTTGGAAGTTGCTGAAATCCGTGATTTATAACACAAGAATGGATTTATCCACGGCAGGTAAGAACTATTTAATTTGTTTTAATACTTAGCTAACAAAAATAAAAATATGTAAATAATAAAATACTACAGATGTTGATGTTGAATGATACTTGTTGATGTATAAATAAGCTAATATTTAGAAGTCACTTACATAATATTTTTTCACGCTGTTCTAATTTTAAACGACGCAGAAAAAGATTAACCAAATGAATAAAAAAATGTTTGTTTAATTTGCTGTGCTACAGCCGCCAATTTGGCTCTAGTAATATGAATATTCTGATTTAACTCATTTCCTCCAACTTTTAGTTAAACCTGTAATAGCTGTAACAGGTTTATTATTTCATAAGCTATGAATTGAAGTTGTCTCAATATATGTCCACTATTGGCCTAAGTTTGTTTGAATGGTAGTCCCACACCCTTTAGTCTCCATTGAAATTCATTTCTTGTAGCCGTCAGCAGCAGTGTTGGGGCGTGTGCCCCTAATAACATCTTCTTTATTCCTTTATTTCATGGATATTTCTGTAGTTTCCCTCCTGGGGGTTGACCATAATGATCAAAGGCAGAAAACGGTAATTTTGCTTTAAATACTAAGGATGACAAACTTATTAATACCAAGGATTAATACCATGTCGGTGAAAACACCTTCGCAAATAAATCACTCTTTTTGAGCAATTTTGATGTCCATAAAAATGGTTAATGTGGGTCTATCTTACAAGATACACATGTGCTATCGCGGACTTTTTCGTTGTATTTTTTGAGAGAAAAAATTTCCCCAAACATTGTGTTGGTGTAGCTTGAAGTATCGGCGCAGCGCCAGAAGCTCTCAGAAGGCAGCTCTCTCTACTGGCGTCGAGTGAGCTGCGGGCTCGGCGGAGGCCGAGCGGAGTGGAGGCACAAATAAAACAATGCTATGAAACAGAATGGTCGCTTTATTCACAATTTCCTTGGTTATTCAACAATGTTGTGTTGCACGACTGCACGGAGTCGCTCACACGACTATGTGATATTGTATCTGTGGGCGCGCTCGCGCCTGCTCGTGTGCTCTCTGCTCATGAGTCGATGCTCGCGATACTAAACAATAATATTTACAACAATGTGTTTCATTTGGCTAAAGGAAACACAGCGGGATAGTCTAAACTAGAATTCAGAAACTTATGAGGTACAATCATCCTATCCACTTTACTAAGCGTATGTCTGAGGCCCCAACGACAACATGAGGCCTAGCGTTTGTTTTTACATTTGCAGCCCAAATATGCAGCCTTTTTGTACAGTATATGATACTTACTAATTATATATGTATAGACATAGTTATACCGTTAGTTTTTTTTTTGTTGCGAGCTCTTTTTCCTAACAGCTCATTGCTGATCCAACGAACCGCCATGAAAAACATGCTCACAAAGTTTTTTTTTCTAATGCGGAGACAACAGGACACGATCGATATCATGTTCATATACGAATGTGTAGCTAGACGAAACCTTCAGCGAAACGACACGAGCGCTATACGGACACGACAACACGTGCCCAACTGTACGCTGCACGGGGCATGCGCACCACGACTCGCTCGACCGCCACGTCCTCCACGCGGAGCATGCGCACCACGACTCGCTCGACCGCCACGTCCTCCACGCACCTCAAGCGGAGCATGCGCACCACGACTCGCACGTCCGCCACGTCCTCCACGCCCTCAGCTCGACTAACACTCGTGTCGCCTCTGTCTAGCTACATTGTGTACAGACACGTTCCTTTCTAATCGTCTCAATGGACACACTCCTAATATTCTACAATATTATCATACCGATTACGTTTACAGTTATTACAGTGAAGTGTATCTGTATCGACTTGTTTAATATCACTTTAAATCATTTATAATTATTGTGTACTCGAGTAGTACGAGTGGTGCGTGCTGCAGCCGCGAGGCGAGGGTACAAAACCGGCCTCGTATGATAATGAAACCCTCCAAGTTCCAAGTCACTGCCTATTGGTATATTTCCGCAGTGGAGGAAGCTCTCTTCACAAACACTTGGAGGAACTGCAGTTCCAGGGCGCGCGTCGGTGTGCGAAAGTTGAAGAAGGCCGACACATGCGTCACCTCGTCGCGGCTGACTGTACACACTCGACTGCTCTGTCGATAGACTCCAGCCGGTCGTCTGACTGACTCACTGACTCAGTCAGTTGTCTGACTCACTCGGGCGGCTTGTACGCAGCACTGTACTTCAATTCATAACTCGAAATAATTTCTATACTGATGATAATTTTGTCAAATCAATTTCTGTTTCTAAATAAAGACGTATTGAAATAGAATTTGAACTCTGTCCCAACGACATAGAGTCTGTTGTTCCAGGATCCGCTGATTATCTCGAGTTCTGAATTCGAACAAAAACATTACAATCATATAAACAGAATCTCACTTGCGTGTGTTGTGTCAACTACATTATATTTGGCGCAGCACAGTCGAGAATGCCAGACAAATGCCGACATTGCTGCTAAAGGAATACAGTTCAAAATAAATTAACATCCACAAGCCGTCAAAGCGAACAGCGGTATTACATTTTGGATCTTATTGCATAGAATACTATGTCGACATTTGTCTGGCAGCGAATACTTAGCTTACAGACATCTGATGTGACTAATACAGTCCTTATCTAGAACGGAACGAATGAACTAAACAGGCTTGTTCACACGCCTCCAGTGTCGCGCCGTGGGACAGCCGTTGAAAACCTGACCCAGGAATCGAACTCATGACCTCATAGTGAGGAGTAAGTACCTCAGTGTACGTAGGTGGGCGATTAATTTCCAAACAAATGTTATCCTAGTAAGGCCCTGGGCTCGATTCCCGGCTCGTGCAAACTGTTGAGTTTGTTCCTAGTCTGGTTATGAATACCTGAGCAGGCCGCCACTATACACTGGAGCCGCGTCAACGAGCCGGCGAGTGAGAGACACAATCTTAGTTACAATTCGTCTCGCAACGCTCGAACGCTACATGCAACATACATATGTAGGTGAGTATTCAGCACATTTGTATATAACGGACACTGAACATCATTATATACATCAATGTCTCACAATAAATTAATGGTACAAACACAAAATAATACTAAGCTACATGGGATCTGTCCACGAGTACGGACCGCCTGACTACAAGCGTCCGCTCAACTGGTCCGGCCAGTGAACCAAATTATTAAGTAAATATTTTCATTATTTATAATACACATACAACTATATGATACACAGTAATGCGGTTATTATTTTACACATTTTTTAAACATTTTTATTTCATTTTTTTATGCTCATACACATTTAAGATATACACTCGACGAAGTCGCGCGCGCGCTCTCTATTCAGTTACAATAAAAACGAACAAAACAAACGTTTCTTTTGCTAAAAAAACTAGTCGGGCAGCGATCGGCGAGCTTGTGTGTGGTCGTGTTCCACGTAGGAACAATAGGATGTAGCGGCACGGTCGGCGCGGTCACGTGACCTGCACGTGGCGCACGTCGTCCTGGTCGGGCGCGGGCGGCGGCGGCGGCGGCGCGGGCGGCGCGGGCGCGCGGCGCTTGAGCACGGCGGGCACGGGCGCCGCGCCCGGCTTGTGCAGCAGGTTGGCCACCAGCGCGCGCGGCTTCAGCGCCAGCGGGTGGCGCACGGGCAGCGCGGCGCGCACCAGCTGGCGCCCGTCCAGGCTCAGCGCCACGCGCCGCGCGCCGTCCTGGCGCGGCGCGGGCTGGCGCAGCACGTTGACGAGGTGCGGCCCGGCGCCCAGCGCGCCGCCCTTGATCTCGAACAGCTGCGCCACGGCGCCCGGGCCCGCCTTCAGCAGCGCCGGCTTGTTGTCCAGCGCCGCCAGCGACACCACGGCGGGCAGCCCCTGCAGCGCGCGGTTCTGCGCCAGCAGCGCCGTGCGCTGGCTCTGCGTGAGCGGGTGCGCGTGCAGCACCTTGAGCTTGGAGGGCGGCACGTGCTGCAGGTGCTGGTGCTGCACCACGAGCGGCGCGGGCGCGTGCAGCACGTGCTTGTGCGGCAGCGACACCAGCGGCGCCGACACGCGTCGGCTGTGCGCGCCGCCCACAGACGCCGCGCCTGCGAACAAACAAGATACATTGTTAACTACTAACGTGCAGACCCACACAACTACATGGACACGAGAGACGCCGCATTTGATATCATTTTCATGGTTTTCGAGACGCTAATAACGGTAAAAGAGTCAATAACCAGTTCCGTGGTGGTGCCAACGAAACTTCGCAAAATTTCTGCCATGTCCTTTTGGATTAAAATGGGATCGAAATCAGAAGAAGCGCTTCCTGCTAAAGACCAATGCTAAAAAAAAAATTTAAAAAATTATTGAAATAGGTTTCACTTTAGATGAGTATTGGTGACCATTGGAACGTTTGATGAAAAAATGAAAATATTGACGAGAAATGAGGCAAACTTAAGACAAGAAGATGACGGGGCTGGGGCCTTACCAAGGCGTGTTAAAATATCAAGCGTGCGAGCGAGGAAGAGGGATGGAGCTAGACACTCTATACTGGGTGTCAAAATTTAAACTGTATAAAACCGTTATTCTAACGTTTAATAATTAATTTTAAAATTAAAACTGTCATTAGGGTTGATTGGAATAACGATTTTGTACGGACAAGTCGATTTTGTGCCCCCCAAGCCAAGTAACAACAGTTTCGTTTCGATCGGATCTGTGACCCATTAGCTTGCGCGCTGGATATGTAACTCTCAGCAACAGTGCTGTCGTCTGCATACCCAAAGGTACCGGGCTTAAGCAGATCATTAATGTGCAGCAAGAACAATGTTGTCGAGAGCACTGACCCCTGAGGGACCCCGGCATTAATGGCTATTTGACCGGACGAGCAACCATCGATGACCACTCAGATGGACCTGTCATTTAGGCAGTCTGCGATCCAAGCACACAAACCAGCAGGTAAACCGAACGAAGGAAGCTTACTAATAAGGCTTTCGTGCCAGACCCTATCGAAAGCCTTCCGAGATATCGAGGAAGACTGCAAGCGCTTCCCCGTGTTTCTCGATGGCCTCACTCCAGATGTGGATGGCATACGCTAGAAGATCACCAGTTGACCGATTTCGGCGAAAGCTATATTGTCGTTACTTAGGATATCATTAGCTTCTAGGTATGCCAGGAGCTTAGTGTTGAGTACACGTTCCAAAGTCTTACAGAGAATGGACGTTACTGAGATTGGCCTGTAGTTAGCTGGGTCAGCCCGACTACCCTTCTTGGGCACGGGCTGTACGTTAGCTTGCTTCCATGCAATCGGCACTCTTAACGAGTCCCATTCATTTTGCTCGCTGAAGAAGACTCAATGATTTACCTGGACGGTACACGGCGGAAGCCTTGGCAAGCTGTAAGTGAGCCCATCGTGTGTGGGCTCGTTGGATGAGTCTTAACGAGTCCTATTCATTTTGATGAAGAAGACTTAGTGATTTACCTGGACGGTACATGGCAGAACCCTTGTCTGGCTATAAGTAAACCTATCTAGTCTCAGTTCATAGGATGAGTTAACAACCAAAATCAAAAGCATTTTATTTCAAATAAACTATTTACAGGCACTTTTGAAATGTCAAGAAGTCAGTCAGAAAAAATGCTAATGCAACAAATATAGAACATAAATAAGACATACCTGTGGCATCTCTCGCTTGCTGCATGGGCACGGCGACGACGGGCGGGAAGGGACCGTTTTGCACCAGCACGCCCGACTGCGTCGACAGCAGGTGGTTCTGTAGCCGGACCTGCAGCAATACAGAGTAACACGTTATGGACTAGTGATTCAATAGATATTGTAAACAACGTGATCAGAGACTCTGCCAAATTTTGGTATTGGTATATAGGAAGGTTTGGCACGTTTTTTTACTCCAAATACTCAATTCTCAATTAAGGTGGTTACGCCCAGGACCACGATGATTTGTTTAAATAATTCCATATTCCTGGCAGATATCGGGATATGTCTATGAAGCGCACGTGGAACACAGTAACCTCCCGAAATAACCGGGTCCGGAGGGGCAGTGTCAGGCGAAAAGTAAGGACGCCATGGCACTTCTGTGGTCACTGCTCTAGATGGATTTACAGCCACGACTCTGAGGAGGCCTAGATTTTGGCTCCTGAAAGCGTAGGAAAACGATGAGATACCTTCAAGCTGTCGGACACGGCGACGTGATGATGTGTGTCTTCAGCTGCAGCCGTAAGGTAACGTCACTAGACAGATGATGGCATACCTTCAAGCTGTCGGACACGGCGACGGTGACGATCTGCGGCTGCGTGGTGTGCGGCGGCGCGTCGGACACGGGCGCGGCGCCGGCCACGTCGCTGGCGCGCCGGTGCGTGGCCGACGTGATGATGTGCTTCTTCAGCGGCGAGTGGCGCGTCTGCACAGTCTTCAGCTGCACCCCGTGAGGTAACGTCACCTTCTCGATCGTGTCCTCCTTTCTCTTCTTCTCTAAATAAGACGAGGTCGACAACCTTACCCCCTAAATCGTCTTAGTAATAAATGAATGAAAAATTTTATTCTTTGCATAAGATTAGTTGTCCTTTTTTACTATTAATACACACAGAATTTTAGTAAGTCTGTCGACTTAAAAAGATTTTTGAGCGAGAAGCGAGATTGAAACTATCTACCTGCTCTGCCTACATCACATATTTTTTGTTGTTAAAGGTAATAAGTTACAGGGAGGCAGGCTAGAGGAGAACAGGTTGTACCGTAGGTACTTCGCACTCACTACCTAGTTGGCACTCGTGGCAGGGTGCTTCTACACCCTAATTAGGTACATGATACATAAGAGTTAGGGCCTGCGCACACTTGAAACAAGACTGTCTTAGACAAGACCGTTTTGTTTACTACGATAATGCGACAAAACACAAAACAAGACAACACAGTTAACACAAAACAGTTTTGTCGTAGGCAAAACAGTCTTGTCGCTGACAAGTCTGCGGTGTCGTAGTTGTCTACGACGTCGCAGACACAAGTCTGCGACACTTGACTCTAGCGGTAAGTTAATGTAACTGTTGGCTGCCCTGGACGTCTCAAAACAGTCTTGTCACAGACAAGTCTGCGACATCGTAGACAATTCTTTCTAAGACAGTCTTGTCTCAAGTGTGTGCAGGTCCTTTTTATATGTATGCTAGTAACTGCCAAGCGTAATGCAAGACTTGGCTATTCTTTGATTATTTCTGCGCCCCTCCAGGGTCTAGCACCACCCTAGTTGCGATACTAGTGATACAATAAACCTTTATAACAACGATAATCAATTGCCAACCTTCTTGCAGTTGCAGGAGACGTCATCTCCACCACGAGCCCGCCAGCTAAAGATGGAAGCTATTTATATTTATACCATAAAAGTAAGTTTATCTAACTTTTGACCTCGCGGTGTTTTGAAAATTGGGCCAAAAGTTTGACGAGTTTACCATCGAATCGAAAAGAAACAAAAAGAACCTCGCGGTCGCAAGCTCAATTAGGTCCTCTAGCCGATTTCTAGCCACCGTAGGCTTGGGCTTGTGGACAACGAGCAATGGTAAGCTCGCTGCCTAGCAGTCCGGTAACCACCTGGACCGAACCCGAGTTGACGACGGCGCGTAGTGTTCCGCGCACGCCTCAAAGAGATGTCAGCAAAACAGTAGGGTCGAAGCCTACTCAGGCCACGGGTTTACCTTCGGAAGCGAGGATCTCAGGAACCCAGGGTCTTGGAACATAAGGCAAATACGGAATTTAGTTAAGGTTTTAGTTAGTAAAAGTCTTACACGGCCTCTCGCTCCGCCTTAGAGCGCGAGAAGTCACTGAGTGATTTCCCACCTTAAAAAAAACCCAACTACGTAGTTAACTCTAGTTCTTTGTGTTGATTTATATCAGAACCCTGAGTTCCCTGTTTTTTATTTTTATTATTTAATTTTATTTTCAGATGTGTATAACAAAGACTGGAGTCCAGCGTCAGTTCTGACAATTCATAAGAGGTGTGCAGCAAACGGGACCTGTGTGGTAATTGAATATTCGGAGTTAGCATTCAGAGATGACGAGGACAAACATTGATTGTAAACCAACTACATACCTAGCTTGTTAATTGAATGCCAAATCTTAAACCGTCGTTATCCCCTTCTAACAAGCTTAGATTAGAAGGGGATAACGAGGGTATCAATCAAGTTTGTCCGCGTCGGAGAGCCCTAAAATTCTGAGCTCGCTTCACTCGCTTGGCATACTTGAAAACTATTACCTATGTATAAAAAAAGTGATCGTACTTTTATTTCATATAATAAATATATAGTTCTTTTTTTTTAATGATATAAACCAGTGCTTGACTGAGATCCCACCTGATGGTAAGCGGTTCATATAGTGGCGGATGTTCTTCGAAAATTATGGCCAGTATACTGTTTCGGATAGGCAAGAGATAGGTGGCGAATCGCAGCCATCTGGTTAACTTAACCTAGGACGTTAATTAAACGCCGGCAACTAAATAAATGGCTGAAATATAAATAGCTAAGTAATTGAGCGGAACGTTTAACCTGCGGTGTTACCATGACGTTCAAAGTAAGATTGTTTCATTCTTATTTCAGTGTGGGTAAGAGACAGAGCTAAAGAGTAAGATACAGGTTGTCTAGCGCCATCCACACTGGAAATAATAATGAAACAATCTTACTTTAAATGTCATGGTACAGGTCCTTGTCAAAATCAACATGTTATTATGAAATCAATGATAGACCATTCTGACACTATTGTAATAGCAGACTTGAGGCCCTGGAACTTTGTGTACCTCCCACTATCTCTTCCTAGTCTGTGCCTCCAACGTTTACTACACTGTTATTTCAAGATACCTACATCTTCACACAGGCCTGAAATTAAGTTTCCGGGAAAAACATCTCTTTAAATATCCAGATTTATACATTTAATTTTTAATAAAATAAACTATTTAATGTTGTACTAGATTATTTTATTTTCTCGCAATCAAGGGTGGATTTTACCTCGGTTAGAGATTAAGCATAGCCATTCAATGTGGCGTGGCAATGCCACCAGTCTTTCTTTTGCCCGTGGCTTCGCCCGCGTAGGTATGTACTTAAAATATAGCCTATGTCACTCAGGAATAAATCGAGAATCAGGAATAATCGAAAATAATAATAAATATCAATGTGTGTCCAGACCTGGCGAATGCGCCGCTCGCGAACCGCTTGCGATCGGCGCGCGTGTATTTCGCGCACTGCTCGTTTATACGAAGCTCCTGCGCCGCGCGCGCTTCGTACGAACATGAAATGCACGCGTGCAGTTCGCAAGCGGCTCGCGAGCGGCGCATTCGCCAGGTCTGGACACACCTTTATGTTTTGCAATAAAATTTACAAGTCAAAAACTTTATTAATGCACACAAGTACAATTTTGGTCCCTGTAACGCAAAGTGCAACTGAAGCAACACAGGTGGATTTTAGTTTGTAAAAATTTGACACTCCCGCTCCCTCTGAGCGCAAGGAGCCATAAGAGGGTACAATATATAAGTATAACAAAAATTTACATGTGTGTGTGTTCTTCACAATATAAGCAAAGTTTTAATTCTGCTTGGAGCTTGCTTGAACTCAAAGCTGTTTTGATGAGAAGAATTGAGTTGAAGGGCATCTGTAAAATGAAGAAAAACTGATTTAGATAGAGTAGCGGAGTGTAGGAGGGGACTATAATAAATTTAATTGAAAAACATTTCTTGTCTTGCTCACTATAACCTAATAGACAGATGCTGATAAGCAATAGAGAGCCAACCCACAAAAAGTTGTAGGGGCCCAGCAGGGTCAAAGCCTACTGGGGCCACGGGTAGTGTGAAAGCGAAGCCCGGGCCGGCCCCGGGATGAAGGCAAAGAAGGATCAGGAGTGGGTTTTTAGTCAGTAAAAGTCTGACACTATCTCCGGCTCCGAGAGCGGGATTTTTCATTAGATGATTTTACCAACTAAAAAAAAAACAAAAAGTAGAATTTGGAAATATTGATGTACTCCTAGTCAGTGGCTATACAGGTTTTGCCGCCCTTGCCTCTACAATTGTCATCTCCTGCATTATTTTTAGAATCCAAAAATTTCGTTGAATTTACACGTAAAATAATTTTTAAAATAATCTCTCGGAATGTTTAATGACAAGTTAGAGAGGAAAGTGATCAGCAAAATTTGTTGTAGACTTCTATCTGTGAGACATCTGAAAAACGTCATGCAAAACTCTTTTTGATTTCTAAGAGGTAGCAAAAAAAAAAATTCGGTCCCCAAATTTTCCGCCCTAGGCTCAAGCCCACTCAGCCTGCTGGTCAATCCGCCACTGCTCCTAGTAATGTGTCACGTATTTTACTAATATACAAAAGTGTTTCGAAGCACTTAAATAACAAAAAATATATCATGAAACAAATGTGGAATCAAGTAAATATACAACGATTTTCATCATCAAGGGCCTTCAAGCTCCTCAACACTTTCTCAACTTAAAGTAGCGCCTTCTATCATCACGATAAAGGTATTATGACATTTGGCACTTTATTGCAAAATCATTGCAGCGGCAAGCAACAAACCTCGGACAAAAACTAAATATTTTCTTTATAAAACAACTTATAATTGTCTGTTTTATTTACAAACAATTTTTATAATCAAGGTCAGATAATTACTCCCAGACACAGAATAAATGATCGAGCTCATCCTACAAATATCTGTCTTGGGTGGGAACTGTACCCATAGCTTACGGCATAGCAGTCAGAGCCATTTACCACTAGACCACCAGTCCTGGTAGGTAGTTGTTGGCATCAAAAATAAATGCCATTTTAGGACACATTGTCTAAAAAAAATATTATTAGTTGTAGAATTGAAAATGAAGATATCCGCAGGAGTACTAAAGTTGCCGACATAGCACGAAGAATCGCCTTACTTAAGTGGCAACGGGCAGGGCACATTCCTCGCAGAACAGATGGCCGTTGGGGCTGAAAAGTTCTGGAGTGGCGACCGCGTACCGAAAAAGGCAGTGTTGGAAGGCCCCTTACAAGGTGGACCGATGACCTAGTGATGGTTGCGGGCATCCGATGGATGCGAGACGCACAGGACCATTCTTTGAGGCGACATTTGGAGGAGGCCTATGTCCAGCAGTGGACGTCTATCGGCCGAAATGATAATGATGATGATGAGTTGTAGAATTAAAAATAGAGTGCTAGAACACAATTTTTATTACCTTATTCATCTTTAAATAGTGACTCCGAATACTGGATATCCTTACAGACCCCAGCTACGGTACACTTTCTATGAATTGTCACGCTCGAAATAGGACTCCAATCTCTATTATAAATATCTGCAAAATAAAAAAAAACATTAATACATCCTGACCGAATTCTAGTCGCGGTGGTCCTAAGGGTACCTCCTACTACTGCGCCAACGTACTATCGAATTGCAGTACTCACACAAGTAGTACACAATTGTTTGTCGAACTCGAGGGCTTTTGTACAATTGTTTGTCACACCAGCTTGATGTCGAGCTTCAGTGTGTCGCACAAGCTGCCACACAAATCAAATCAAATCATAATTTAAAAAAAAACCTTCACAGGCACTTTTGAACTGCCAAGAAGTCGGATAGTTAGAAAAATTAGGCTAATTAAACATTCCAAAGCGTAGATCTATGGAGAAGAACGAGCAAGAAACTCTATAAACACATTTTAAATCATTTTATATAATTACTAAGATATTTCTTGTCGTATCTATCATAAGAGAACAATGCAAAAAAAAAAAAAACTAGAACAAAACGATTCAAAGTATAGAAATTAAAATAAAACTTTTGGAGGTAAGCGGAACAGAGAGTAATAAAGTCCCGCAAACCTCCGTTTAAAAGGGAGGATCCTCCGGGCAGACGGGTGTTATGTCTGGTGGGCAATTGCCCTTTTAAATGATTTCGGGCTGTTCTATATGTTCTAATCGCGCAGAGAACTTTGATTGCGCGATGCAGGATTAGTTCTTATGTGACGCCATAGATGTCGCTACATACTTATAACCAAGTCCGAATGAAAAGCCCCGTAACACTGCCAGACAAGAGAATCGATCCCAGGACCCCGCTTGACTTAAGGGCCTATTACACTACGATTACAGCACACGATATTCGATCGATATTACTCATATTACACTACGCGACATCGACTAAGACTGTCTGAATATCGAATAGTGTAATAGGCCCTTTAAGGTTAGATACCAACGGGGTTACCATGACGTTCAAAGTAGGATTGTTTCATTCTTATCTTAGTGTGGGTAAGAGACGGAGCTATACAAATTGTCTAGCGCCATCTCTTACCCACTGTGTAAATAAGAATGAAACGATCTTACTTTAAACGTCATGGTACAGGTCTAGGTGAACTTACTTTTATTATAAACATATAAATAGCTGCCATCTTTAGCCGGTGGGCTTTTGATGTTGCTGATTTGTTCTGCAATCACAAAATTTTACAACGTTAATATTAAATATCATCCTGCCAAGCCAAGCCTTTTTAGGGTCCCGTAGTCTACTAGGAACCCTTATAGTTTCGCCATGTCAGTCTGTCTGTGTCTCTATGAATCTCAGTGACCGTTAGCACTAGAAAGTTGAAATTTGGTACCAATATGTATATCAATCACGCCAACAAAGAGTTAAAATAACAAGTGGAAACAAAAATATTATTAGGTATAGTACTAATAGTACCCCCTACACGTAAAGTGGGGAGTGTTTTTTTTTTTCATTTCAACCCTGACGTGTCATATATTGTTGTATAGGTATTTAAAAATGAATAGGGGTTTACTAAAATCATTTTTTGATAATGTTAATATTTTCGGAAATAATCGCTCCAAAAGTAAAAAAAAAATGTGTCCCCTCTAACTTTTGAACCATATGTTTAGGGAATGGCATAAACCATAGCGGAGAGGTACGATTCTCCTCTGTTAGATGATGTTGTTCACAGATGCATCATGAATAACCACCTTGTTTTAAAATAAATATATAGATAGATAATAAGTTTACTAACATAGGTTTAATTTTTTCTTAATTGTTTACTAACCCATATGGATGTAACTTATCCGAATTAAAGATTATTTTATTTATTTATAAACTAGTAGGTCCCCAGTAGACAGTAGTCGGTTACTGAGGAGATCGTTACCTTCCAGGTATGCCACGAGGCGCGAGTTTAATATATATATATTCCACAACTATCACACTACGCCGTCTAGTCAAATTTCAACAGTGTAGTTCTTATATTTTTGGAAAAAAGTGGCTGTGACATACGGACGGACAGACAGACAGACATGAAGAATCCATAAGGGTTCCGTTTTTTGCCATTTGGCTACGTAAACCTAAAAAGGGAAAGCAATATAAAACCATAAGAAAACAAACATACCATTAGGTCCTTGGTCGTTAATACTAGGCCGCGCGCACGCGAATGCAAAGAATAAAACCAAAATAAAATATATTCTCATAGCGGCCATCTTGTACAGCAAATATTAACTGCTACTGAGTCACATGCGTTTGATGAAATTTTGTATACATACGTTATTATTCTGATGATGATAACAAAGTTCATAAGTTATCATCCGCTTAACAGCCGCAGTTAGGGTTCCATAATTATCTACTTAAGTTTTTGCCAAGATTGCGCATTGAGCATATTTTTTGCTACCCGACTACCCTAGAAGAATAAAGTTGCCCCGTCTATATAAATTTAAATGTATATGTTACGGTTAATAGGCGAAGTGCGGCTACACCTAGTTTTATAATAATAATAATGGCCTTATAGCCAAAAGCTTCGACGACCATCTGTCGAAGCTGTCGTTGTACGGTTGGATCAAGGGTCTGATACAGAAGGCAGTACTCCTCGATACGGCTTGCATTGTGAGGAGGTTCCTGTCTCTGGAGCCCTAACCACGGGTAGGTTGGACCTTGTTCCCGACACTGACGGACAACTATTTTTAATATGTTTTTTTTTTTAAGAAATATTTAAAAATGTAAACAATATGTATAAAAAACTAAAAAAATAGAATAATAATAATAATAAACCTTTATTTCAGACCACTAGGCTATAACTAGGTGTAGCAGGCTACGTGCGGCTAAACTTAGATGTATCCTACTTATCTTCGGCTAGAACTAAGTGTAGCCTTCATCATAGCGGCTAGAACTAGTTACAGCCGCACACCGGTGGGTAAACTTAGGTTTGGTGCATCCTATTTACCATCGGCTAGAACTAGGTTTTCAGTTCAGTTAAGTATTATGGTTTTGTTTAGAGATTCTTATCTTGCATTTCCCGATTGATTATATTATATTAAAAAATAAAACCCCGACTGCCAAAAAATAACTTTACTTAATAAAAACTGAAAAGAATTTTTTTTTTTTTATATAATTGATTTTGATTTTGAATTAAAACAAAACTGCAACAGTCGGGACCCATATTATATGGAATGATTTTAGTCTAGATTATTTTAATGATTTTTGATGTTTAAATTTGTTTTTTTGTTTATTTTATTGTTCTAGAATAGTTCTCGCTATTTTATTATACTAATCGATAGGGTTATTATTCAGGATAAATGTTCTCTAACATACATTGAGTCTTAAAAATAAAAATGATCGTAAAAACTTTATTTTATTATGATGTTGTTACACTTGAATTATATAACTGATGAATTGTTCGAAATGCGCCCCCTCGTTCCGGCTAAGTAGAGGGAGTGGTCTAGATACAGCCAGAGGCTGACAATGCCGTAGACGTGATTATTTATACTAAAAATCTTAATAATTACCAGAAATAATTATTAAAGTAATATCACGTCGGTTAAAGTTCGGAAAAATTATATTAAACAATCAGTATAATTATTCATTAATCAGTGTTTCCTTGGTTCAGCACCATTTAGAATTTTTTTTTTTTCAATTATTTCTTGACCATGGATACAAAGTCCTTCAAGCCGAATAAAAATACATAGAATTTTCAATTTAATAATCGACCAGAACATCATTTATTATATCAATGCATTGGCCCATTGATAAAAATGCATACGAAATACAATTATTTTGCTTATATTATTGAAAAAAATATTAATTGCGTCGTTTAAAAGGTTTGGGTGTTTTTAGTGGGATTTCTTGAGTAAAGTTCAGTGGCTGTATGATCTTATGGCTTTAGCCTACCCAATGGGGCGAAAAGTGGCGGCAAAAACTGTCACATATTGCCGCGTAACATTTGAATTGCGACTATTTGCTTCAGTTAATGACTATTTGCTATTATTAATATTCGCTTTCATAATTAACTTTGCACTCGCTTTTCCCGAAGACCCCAGCCTACCTACTATAGATTCGGAATCTGCTATGTACGACAATGACCCCGGCCGCTCTATCTCGGACTCTGTTTCTACTTCTTTGAATAACTCCAGCGTCCGACAGATGGACCGACTCGTATGTACGACCAGCAGAAGCCAAAGCTGTGTTAATTGTGCTTTAAATATTACTCAAATGAGACAACATTCTTTGGAAGTTGCTGAAATCCGTGATTTATAACACAAGAATGGATTTATCCACGGCAGGTAAGAACTATTTAATTTGTTTTAATACTTAGCTAACAAAAATAAAAATATGTAAATAATAAAATACTACAGATGTTGATGTTGAATGATACTTGTTGATGTATAAATAAGCTAATATTTAGAAGTCACTTACATAATATTTTTTCACGCTGTTCTAATTTTAAACGACGCAGAAAAAGATTAACCAAATGAATAAAAAAATGTTTGTTTAATTTGCTGTGCTACAGCCGCCAATTTGGCTCTAGTAATATGAATATTCTGATTTAACTCATTTCCTCCAACTTTTAGTTAAACCTGTAATAGCTGTAACAGGTTTATTATTTCATAAGCTATGAATTGAAGTTGTCTCAATATATGTCCACTATTGGCCTAAGTTTGTTTGAATGGTAGTCCCACACCCTTTAGTCTCCATTGAAATTCATTTCTTGTAGCCGTCAGCAGCAGTGTTGGGGCGTGTGCCCCTAATAACATCTTCTTTATTCCTTTATTTCATGGATATTTCTGTAGTTTCCCTCCTGGGGGTTGACCATAATGATCAAAGGCAGTAAACGGTAATTTTGCTTTAAATACTAAGGATGACAAACTTATTAATACCAAGGATTAATACCATGTCGGTGAAAACACCTTCGCAAATAAATCACTCTTTTTGAGCAATTTTGATGTCCATAAAAATGGTTAATGTGGGTCTATCTTACAAGATACACATGTGCTATCGCGGACTTTTTCGTTGTATTTTTTGAGAGAAAAAATTTCCCCAAACATTGTGTTGGTGTAGCTTGAAGTATCGGCGCAGCGCCAGAAGCTCTCAGAAGGCAGCTCTCTCTACTGGCGTCGAGTGAGCTGCGGGCTCGGCGGAGGCCGAGCGGAGTGGAGGCACAAATAAAACAATGCTATGAAACAGAATGGTCGCTTTATTCACAATTTCCTTGGTTATTCAACAATGTTGTGTTGCACGACTGCACGGAGTCGCTCACACGACTATGTGATATTGTATCTGTGGGCGCGCTCGCGCCTGCTCGTGTGCTCTCTGCTCATGAGTCGATGCTCGCGATACTAAACAATAATATTTACAACAATGTGTTTCATTTGGCTAAAGGAAACACAGCGGGATAGTCTAAACTAGAATTCAGAAACTTATGAGGTACAATCATCCTATCCACTTTACTAAGCGTATGTCTGAGGCCCCAACGACAACATGAGGCCTAGCGTTTGTTTTTACATTTGCAGCCCAAATATGCAGCCTTTTTGTACAGTATATGATACTTACTAATTATATATGTATAGACATAGTTATACCGTTAGTTTTTTTTTTGTTGCGAGCTCTTTTTCCTAACAGCTCATTGCTGATCCAACGAACCGCCATGAAAAACATGCTCACAAAGTTTTTTTTTCTAATGCGGAGACAACAGGACACGATCGATATCATGTTCATATACGAATGTGTAGCTAGACGAAACCTTCAGCGAAACGACACGAGCGCTATACGGACACGACAACACGTGCCCAACTGTACGCTGCACGGGGCATGCGCACCACGACTCGCTCGACCGCCACGTCCTCCACGCGGAGCATGCGCACCACGACTCGCTCGACCGCCACGTCCTCCACGCACCTCAAGCGGAGCATGCGCACCACGACTCGCACGTCCGCCACGTCCTCCACGCCCTCAGCTCGACTAACACTCGTGTCGCCTCTGTCTAGCTACATTGTGTACAGACACGTTCCTTTCTAATCGTCTCAATGGACACACTCCTAATATTCTACAATATTATCATACCGATTACGTTTACAGTTATTACAGTGAAGTGTATCTGTATCGACTTGTTTAATATCACTTTAAATCATTTATAATTATTGTGTACTCGAGTAGTACGAGTGGTGCGTGCTGCAGCCGCGAGGCGAGGGTACAAAACCGGCCTCGTATGATAATGAAACCCTCCAAGTTCCAAGTCACTGCCTATTGGTATATTTCCGCAGTGGAGGAAGCTCTCTTCACAAACACTTGGAGGAACTGCAGTTCCAGGGCGCGCGTCGGTGTGCGAAAGTTGAAGAAGGCCGACACATGCGTCACCTCGTCGCGGCTGACTGTACACACTCGACTGCTCTGTCGATAGACTCCAGCCGGTCGTCTGACTGACTCACTGACTCAGTCAGTTGTCTGACTCACTCGGGCGGCTTGTACGCAGCACTGTACTTCAATTCATAACTCGAAATAATTTCTATACTGATGATAATTTTGTCAAATCAATTTCTGTTTCTAAATAAAGACGTATTGAAATAGAATTTGAACTCTGTCCCAACGACATAGAGTCTGTTGTTCCAGGATCCGCTGATTATCTCGAGTTCTGAATTCGAACAAAAACATTACAATCATATAAACAGAATCTCACTTGCGTGTGTTGTGTCAACTACATTATATTTGGCGCAGCACAGTCGAGAATGCCAGACAAATGCCGACATTGCTGCTAAAGGAATACAGTTCAAAATAAATTAACATCCACAAGCCGTCAAAGCGAACAGCGGTATTACATTTTGGATCTTATTGCATAGAATACTATGTCGACATTTGTCTGGCAGCGAATACTTAGCTTACAGACATCTGATGTGACTAATACAGTCCTTATCTAGAACGGAACGAATGAACTAAACAGGCTTGTTCACACGCCTCCAGTGTCGCGCCGTGGGACAGCCGTTGAAAACCTGACCCAGGAATCGAACTCATGACCTCATAGTGAGGAGTAAGTACCTCAGTGTACGTAGGTGGGCGATTAATTTCCAAACAAATGTTATCCTAGTAAGGCCCTGGGCTCGATTCCCGGCTCGTGCAAACTGTTGAGTTTGTTCCTAGTCTGGTTATGAATACCTGAGCAGGCCGCCACTATACACTGGAGCCGCGTCAACGAGCCGGCGAGTGAGAGACACAATCTTAGTTACAATTCGTCTCGCAACGCTCGAACGCTACATGCAACATACATATGTAGGTGAGTATTCAGCACATTTGTATATAACGGACACTGAACATCATTATATACATCAATGTCTCACAATAAATTAATGGTACAAACACAAAATAATACTAAGCTACATGGGATCTGTCCACGAGTACGGACCGCCTGACTACAAGCGTCCGCTCAACTGGTCCGGCCAGTGAACCAAATTATTAAGTAAATATTTTCATTATTTATAATACACATACAACTATATGATACACAGTAATGCGGTTATTATTTTACACATTTTTTAAACATTTTTATTTCATTTTTTTATGCTCATACACATTTAAGATATACACTCGACGAAGTCGCGCGCGCGCTCTCTATTCAGTTACAATAAAAACGAACAAAACAAACGTTTCTTTTGCTAAAAAAACTAGTCGGGCAGCGATCGGCGAGCTTGTGTGTGGTCGTGTTCCACGTAGGAACAATAGGATGTAGCGGCACGGTCGGCGCGGTCACGTGACCTGCACGTGGCGCACGTCGTCCTGGTCGGGCGCGGGCGGCGGCGGCGGCGGCGCGGGCGGCGCGGGCGCGCGGCGCTTGAGCACGGCGGGCACGGGCGCCGCGCCCGGCTTGTGCAGCAGGTTGGCCACCAGCGCGCGCGGCTTCAGCGCCAGCGGGTGGCGCACGGGCAGCGCGGCGCGCACCAGCTGGCGCCCGTCCAGGCTCAGCGCCACGCGCCGCGCGCCGTCCTGGCGCGGCGCGGGCTGGCGCAGCACGTTGACGAGGTGCGGCCCGGCGCCCAGCGCGCCGCCCTTGATCTCGAACAGCTGCGCCACGGCGCCCGGGCCCGCCTTCAGCAGCGCCGGCTTGTTGTCCAGCGCCGCCAGCGACACCACGGCGGGCAGCCCCTGCAGCGCGCGGTTCTGCGCCAGCAGCGCCGTGCGCTGGCTCTGCGTGAGCGGGTGCGCGTGCAGCACCTTGAGCTTGGAGGGCGGCACGTGCTGCAGGTGCTGGTGCTGCACCACGAGCGGCGCGGGCGCGTGCAGCACGTGCTTGTGCGGCAGCGACACCAGCGGCGCCGACACGCGTCGGCTGTGCGCGCCGCCCACAGACGCCGCGCCTGCGAACAAACAAGATACATTGTTAACTACTAACGTGCAGACCCACACAACTACATGGACACGAGAGACGCCGCATTTGATATCATTTTCATGGTTTTCGAGACGCTAATAACGGTAAAAGAGTCAATAACCAGTTCCGTGGTGGTGCCAACGAAACTTCGCAAAATTTCTGCCATGTCCTTTTGGATTAAAATGGGATCGAAATCAGAAGAAGCGCTTCCTGCTAAAGACCAATGCTAAAAAAAAAATTTAAAAAATTATTGAAATAGGTTTCACTTTAGATGAGTATTGGTGACCATTGGAACGTTTGATGAAAAAATGAAAATATTGACGAGAAATGAGGCAAACTTAAGACAAGAAGATGACGGGGCTGGGGCCTTACCAAGGCGTGTTAAAATATCAAGCGTGCGAGCGAGGAAGAGGGATGGAGCTAGACACTCTATACTGGGTGTCAAAATTTAAACTGTATAAAACCGTTATTCTAACGTTTAATAATTAATTTTAAAATTAAAACTGTCATTAGGGTTGATTGGAATAACGATTTTGTACGGACAAGTCGATTTTGTGCCCCCCAAGCCAAGTAACAACAGTTTCGTTTCGATCGGATCTGTGACCCATTAGCTTGCGCGCTGGATATGTAACTCTCAGCAACAGTGCTGTCGTCTGCATACCCAAAGGTACCGGGCTTAAGCAGATCATTAATGTGCAGCAAGAACAATGTTGCCGAGAGCACTGACCCCTGAGGGACCCCGGCATTAATGGCTATTTGACCGGACGAGCAACCATCGATGACCACTCAGATGGACCTGTCATTTAGGCAGTCTGCGATCCAAGCACACAAACCAGCAGGTAAACCGAACGAAGGAAGCTTACTAATAAGGCTTTCGTGCCAGACCCTATCGAAAGCCTTCCGAGATATCGAGGAAGACTGCAAGCGCTTCCCCGTGTTTCTCGATGGCCTCACTCCAGATGTGGATGGCATACGCTAGAAGATCACCAGTTGACCGATTTCGGCGAAAGCTATATTGTCGTTACTTAGGATATCATTAGCTTCTAGGTATGCCAGGAGCTTAGTGTTGAGTACACGTTCCAAAGTCTTACAGAGAATGGACGTTACTGAGATTGGCCTGTAGTTAGCTGGGTCAGCCCGACTACCCTTCTTGGGCACGGGCTGTACGTTAGCTTGCTTCCATGCAATCGGCACTCTTAACGAGTCCCATTCATTTTGCTCGCTGAAGAAGACTCAATGATTTACCTGGACGGTACACGGCGGAAGCCTTGGCAAGCTGTAAGTGAGCCCATCGTGTGTGGGCTCGTTGGATGAGTCTTAACGAGTCCTATTCATTTTGATGAAGAAGACTTAGTGATTTACCTGGACGGTACATGGCAGAACCCTTGTCTGGCTATAAGTAAACCTATCTAGTCTCAGTTCATAGGATGAGTTAACAACCAAAATCAAAAGCATTTTATTTCAAATAAACTATTTACAGGCACTTTTGAAATGTCAAGAAGTCAGTCAGAAAAAATGCTAATGCAACAAATATAGAACATAAATAAGACATACCTGTGGCATCTCTCGCTTGCTGCATGGGCACGGCGACGACGGGCGGGAAGGGACCGTTTTGCACCAGCACGCCCGACTGCGTCGACAGCAGGTGGTTCTGTAGCCGGACCTGCAGCAATACAGAGTAACACGTTATGGACTAGTGATTCAATAGATATTGTAAACAACGTGATCAGAGACTCTGCCAAATTTTGGTATTGGTATATAGGAAGGTTTGGCACGTTTTTTTACTCCAAATACTCAATTCTCAATTAAGGTGGTTACGCCCAGGACCACGATGATTTGTTTAAATAATTCCATATTCCTGGCAGATATCGGGATATGTCTATGAAGCGCACGTGGAACACAGTAACCTCCCGAAATAACCGGGTCCGGAGGGGCAGTGTCAGGCGAAAAGTAAGGACGCCATGGCACTTCTGTGGTCACTGCTCTAGATGGATTTACAGCCACGACTCTGAGGAGGCCTAGATTTTGGCTCCTGAAAGCGTAGGAAAACGATGAGATACCTTCAAGCTGTCGGACACGGCGACGTGATGATGTGTGTCTTCAGCTGCAGCCGTAAGGTAACGTCACTAGACAGATGATGGCATACCTTCAAGCTGTCGGACACGGCGACGGTGACGATCTGCGGCTGCGTGGTGTGCGGCGGCGCGTCGGACACGGGCGCGGCGCCGGCCACGTCGCTGGCGCGCCGGTGCGTGGCCGACGTGATGATGTGCTTCTTCAGCGGCGAGTGGCGCGTCTGCACAGTCTTCAGCTGCACCCCGTGAGGTAACGTCACCTTCTCGATCGTGTCCTCCTTTCTCTTCTTCTCTAAATAAGACGAGGTCGACAACCTTACCCCCTAAATCGTCTTAGTAATAAATGAATGAAAAATTTTATTCTTTGCATAAGATTAGTTGTCCTTTTTTACTATTAATACACACAGAATTTTAGTAAGTCTGTCGACTTAAAAAGATTTTTGAGCGAGAAGCGAGATTGAAACTATCTACCTGCTCTGCCTACATCACATATTTTTTGTTGTTAAAGGTAATAAGTTACAGGGAGGCAGGCTAGAGGAGAACAGGTTGTACCGTAGGTACTTCGCACTCACTACCTAGTTGGCACTCGTGGCAGGGTGCTTCTACACCCTAATTAGGTACATGATACATAAGAGTTAGGGCCTGCGCACACTTGAAACAAGACTGTCTTAGACAAGACCGTTTTGTTTACTACGATAATGCGACAAAACACAAAACAAGACAACACAGTTAACACAAAACAGTTTTGTCGTAGGCAAAACAGTCTTGTCGCTGACAAGTCTGCGGTGTCGTAGTTGTCTACGACGTCGCAGACACAAGTCTGCGACACTTGACTCTAGCGGTAAGTTAATGTAACTGTTGGCTGCCCTGGACGTCTCAAAACAGTCTTGTCACAGACAAGTCTGCGACATCGTAGACAATTCTTTCTAAGACAGTCTTGTCTCAAGTGTGTGCAGGTCCTTTTTATATGTATGCTAGTAACTGCCAAGCGTAATGCAAGACTTGGCTATTCTTTGATTATTTCTGCGCCCCTCCAGGGTCTAGCACCACCCTAGTTGCGATACTAGTGATACAATAAACCTTTATAACAACGATAATCAATTGCCAACCTTCTTGCAGTTGCAGGAGACGTCATCTCCACCACGAGCCCGCCAGCTAAAGATGGAAGCTATTTATATTTATACCATAAAAGTAAGTTTATCTAACTTTTGACCTCGCGGTGTTTTGAAAATTGGGCCAAAAGTTTGACGAGTTTACCATCGAATCGAAAAGAAACAAAAAGAACCTCGCGGTCGCAAGCTCAATTAGGTCCTCTAGCCGATTTCTAGCCACCGTAGGCTTGGGCTTGTGGACAACGAGCAATGGTAAGCTCGCTGCCTAGCAGTCCGGTAACCACCTGGACCGAACCCGAGTTGACGACGGCGCGTAGTGTTCCGCGCACGCCTCAAAGAGATGTCAGCAAAACAGTAGGGTCGAAGCCTACTCAGGCCACGGGTTTACCTTCGGAAGCGAGGATCTCAGGAACCCAGGGTCTTGGAACATAAGGCAAATACGGAATTTAGTTAAGGTTTTAGTTAGTAAAAGTCTTACACGGCCTCTCGCTCCGCCTTAGAGCGCGAGAAGTCACTGAGTGATTTCCCACCTTAAAAAAAACCCAACTACGTAGTTAACTCTAGTTCTTTGTGTTGATTTATATCAGAACCCTGAGTTCCCTGTTTTTTATTTTTATTATTTAATTTTATTTTCAGATGTGTATAACAAAGACTGGAGTCCAGCGTCAGTTCTGACAATTCATAAGAGGTGTGCAGCAAACGGGACCTGTGTGGTAATTGAATATTCGGAGTTAGCATTCAGAGATGACGAGGACAAACATTGATTGTAAACCAACTACATACCTAGCTTGTTAATTGAATGCCAAATCTTAAACCGTCGTTATCCCCTTCTAACAAGCTTAGATTAGAAGGGGATAACGAGGGTATCAATCAAGTTTGTCCGCGTCGGAGAGCCCTAAAATTCTGAGCTCGCTTCACTCGCTTGGCATACTTGAAAACTATTACCTATGTATAAAAAAAGTGATCGTACTTTTATTTCATATAATAAATATATAGTTCTTTTTTTTTAATGATATAAACCAGTGCTTGACTGAGATCCCACCTGATGGTAAGCGGTTCATATAGTGGCGGATGTTCTTCGAAAATTATGGCCAGTATACTGTTTCGGATAGGCAAGAGATAGGTGGCGAATCGCAGCCATCTGGTTAACTTAACCTAGGACGTTAATTAAACGCCGGCAACTAAATAAATGGCTGAAATATAAATAGCTAAGTAATTGAGCGGAACGTTTAACCTGCGGTGTTACCATGACGTTCAAAGTAAGATTGTTTCATTCTTATTTCAGTGTGGGTAAGAGACAGAGCTAAAGAGTAAGATACAGGTTGTCTAGCGCCATCCACACTGGAAATAATAATGAAACAATCTTACTTTAAATGTCATGGTACAGGTCCTTGTCAAAATCAACATGTTATTATGAAATCAATGATAGACCATTCTGACACTATTGTAATAGCAGACTTGAGGCCCTGGAACTTTGTGTACCTCCCACTATCTCTTCCTAGTCTGTGCCTCCAACGTTTACTACACTGTTATTTCAAGATACCTACATCTTCACACAGGCCTGAAATTAAGTTTCCGGGAAAAACATCTCTTTAAATATCCAGATTTATACATTTAATTTTTAATAAAATAAACTATTTAATGTTGTACTAGATTATTTTATTTTCTCGCAATCAAGGGTGGATTTTACCTCGGTTAGAGATTAAGCATAGCCATTCAATGTGGCGTGGCAATGCCACCAGTCTTTCTTTTGCCCGTGGCTTCGCCCGCGTAGGTATGTACTTAAAATATAGCCTATGTCACTCAGGAATAAATCGAGAATCAGGAATAATCGAAAATAATAATAAATATCAATGTGTGTCCAGACCTGGCGAATGCGCCGCTCGCGAACCGCTTGCGATCGGCGCGCGTGTATTTCGCGCACTGCTCGTTTATACGAAGCTCCTGCGCCGCGCGCGCTTCGTACGAACATGAAATGCACGCGTGCAGTTCGCAAGCGGCTCGCGAGCGGCGCATTCGCCAGGTCTGGACACACCTTTATGTTTTGCAATAAAATTTACAAGTCAAAAACTTTATTAATGCACACAAGTACAATTTTGGTCCCTGTAACGCAAAGTGCAACTGAAGCAACACAGGTGGATTTTAGTTTGTAAAAATTTGACACTCCCGCTCCCTCTGAGCGCAAGGAGCCATAAGAGGGTACAATATATAAGTATAACAAAAATTTACATGTGTGTGTGTTCTTCACAATATAAGCAAAGTTTTAATTCTGCTTGGAGCTTGCTTGAACTCAAAGCTGTTTTGATGAGAAGAATTGAGTTGAAGGGCATCTGTAAAATGAAGAAAAACTGATTTAGATAGAGTAGCGGAGTGTAGGAGGGGACTATAATAAATTTAATTGAAAAACATTTCTTGTCTTGCTCACTATAACCTAATAGACAGATGCTGATAAGCAATAGAGAGCCAACCCACAAAAAGTTGTAGGGGCCCAGCAGGGTCAAAGCCTACTGGGGCCACGGGTAGTGTGAAAGCGAAGCCCGGGCCGGCCCCGGGATGAAGGCAAAGAAGGATCAGGAGTGGGTTTTTAGTCAGTAAAAGTCTGACACTATCTCCGGCTCCGAGAGCGGGATTTTTCATTAGATGATTTTACCAACTAAAAAAAAAACAAAAAGTAGAATTTGGAAATATTGATGTACTCCTAGTCAGTGGCTATACAGGTTTTGCCGCCCTTGCCTCTACAATTGTCATCTCCTGCATTATTTTTAGAATCCAAAAATTTCGTTGAATTTACACGTAAAATAATTTTTAAAATAATCTCTCGGAATGTTTAATGACAAGTTAGAGAGGAAAGTGATCAGCAAAATTTGTTGTAGACTTCTATCTGTGAGACATCTGAAAAACGTCATGCAAAACTCTTTTTGATTTCTAAGAGGTAGCAAAAAAAAAAATTCGGTCCCCAAATTTTCCGCCCTAGGCTCAAGCCCACTCAGCCTGCTGGTCAATCCGCCACTGCTCCTAGTAATGTGTCACGTATTTTACTAATATACAAAAGTGTTTCGAAGCACTTAAATAACAAAAAATATATCATGAAACAAATGTGGAATCAAGTAAATATACAACGATTTTCATCATCAAGGGCCTTCAAGCTCCTCAACACTTTCTCAACTTAAAGTAGCGCCTTCTATCATCACGATAAAGGTATTATGACATTTGGCACTTTATTGCAAAATCATTGCAGCGGCAAGCAACAAACCTCGGACAAAAACTAAATATTTTCTTTATAAAACAACTTATAATTGTCTGTTTTATTTACAAACAATTTTTATAATCAAGGTCAGATAATTACTCCCAGACACAGAATAAATGATCGAGCTCATCCTACAAATATCTGTCTTGGGTGGGAACTGTACCCATAGCTTACGGCATAGCAGTCAGAGCCATTTACCACTAGACCACCAGTCCTGGTAGGTAGTTGTTGGCATCAAAAATAAATGCCATTTTAGGACACATTGTCTAAAAAAAATATTATTAGTTGTAGAATTGAAAATGAAGATATCCGCAGGAGTACTAAAGTTGCCGACATAGCACGAAGAATCGCCTTACTTAAGTGGCAACGGGCAGGGCACATTCCTCGCAGAACAGATGGCCGTTGGGGCTGAAAAGTTCTGGAGTGGCGACCGCGTACCGAAAAAGGCAGTGTTGGAAGGCCCCTTACAAGGTGGACCGATGACCTAGTGATGGTTGCGGGCATCCGATGGATGCGAGACGCACAGGACCATTCTTTGAGGCGACATTTGGAGGAGGCCTATGTCCAGCAGTGGACGTCTATCGGCCGAAATGATAATGATGATGATGAGTTGTAGAATTAAAAATAGAGTGCTAGAACACAATTTTTATTACCTTATTCATCTTTAAATAGTGACTCCGAATACTGGATATCCTTACAGACCCCAGCTACGGTACACTTTCTATGAATTGTCACGCTCGAAATAGGACTCCAATCTCTATTATAAATATCTGCAAAATAAAAAAAAACATTAATACATCCTGACCGAATTCTAGTCGCGGTGGTCCTAAGGGTACCTCCTACTACTGCGCCAACGTACTATCGAATTGCAGTACTCACACAAGTAGTACACAATTGTTTGTCGAACTCGAGGGCTTTTGTACAATTGTTTGTCACACCAGCTTGATGTCGAGCTTCAGTGTGTCGCACAAGCTGCCACACAAATCAAATCAAATCATAATTTAAAAAAAAACCTTCACAGGCACTTTTGAACTGCCAAGAAGTCGGATAGTTAGAAAAATTAGGCTAATTAAACATTCCAAAGCGTAGATCTATGGAGAAGAACGAGCAAGAAACTCTATAAACACATTTTAAATCATTTTATATAATTACTAAGATATTTCTTGTCGTATCTATCATAAGAGAACAATGCAAAAAAAAAAAAAACTAGAACAAAACGATTCAAAGTATAGAAATTAAAATAAAACTTTTGGAGGTAAGCGGAACAGAGAGTAATAAAGTCCCGCAAACCTCCGTTTAAAAGGGAGGATCCTCCGGGCAGACGGGTGTTATGTCTGGTGGGCAATTGCCCTTTTAAATGATTTCGGGCTGTTCTATATGTTCTAATCGCGCAGAGAACTTTGATTGCGCGATGCAGGATTAGTTCTTATGTGACGCCATAGATGTCGCTACATACTTATAACCAAGTCCGAATGAAAAGCCCCGTAACACTGCCAGACAAGAGAATCGATCCCAGGACCCCGCTTGACTTAAGGGCCTATTACACTACGATTACAGCACACGATATTCGATCGATATTACTCATATTACACTACGCGACATCGACTAAGACTGTCTGAATATCGAATAGTGTAATAGGCCCTTTAAGGTTAGATACCAACGGGGTTACCATGACGTTCAAAGTAGGATTGTTTCATTCTTATCTTAGTGTGGGTAAGAGACGGAGCTATACAAATTGTCTAGCGCCATCTCTTACCCACTGTGTAAATAAGAATGAAACGATCTTACTTTAAACGTCATGGCACAGGTCTAGGTGAACTTACTTTTATTATAAACATATAAATAGCTGCCATCTTTAGCCGGTGGGCTTTTGATGTTGCTGATTTGTTCTGCAATCACAAAATTTTACAACGTTAATATTAAATATCATCCTGCCAAGCCAAGCCTTTTTAGGGTCCCGTAGTCTACTAGGAACCCTTATAGTTTCGCCATGTCAGTCTGTCTGTGTCTCTATGAATCTCAGTGACCGTTAGCACTAGAAAGTTGAAATTTGGTACCAATATGTATATCAATCACGCCAACAAAGAGTTAAAATAACAAGTGGAAACAAAAATATTATTAGGTATAGTACTAATAGTACCCCCTACACGTAAAGTGGGGAGTGTTTTTTTTTTTCATTTCAACCCTGACGTGTCATATATTGTTGTATAGGTATTTAAAAATGAATAGGGGTTTACTAAAATCATTTTTTGATAATGTTAATATTTTCGGAAATAATCGCTCCAAAAGTAAAAAAAAAATGTGTCCCCTCTAACTTTTGAACCATATGTTTAGGGAATGGCATAAACCATAGCGGAGAGGTACGATTCTCCTCTGTTAGATGATGTTGTTCACAGATGCATCATGAATAACCACCTTGTTTTAAAATAAATATATAGATAGATAATAAGTTTACTAACATAGGTTTAATTTTTTCTTAATTGTTTACTAACCCATATGGATGTAACTTATCCGAATTAAAGATTATTTTATTTATTTATAAACTAGTAGGTCCCCAGTAGACAGTAGTCGGTTACTGAGGAGATCGTTACCTTCCAGGTATGCCACGAGGCGCGAGTTTAATATATATATATTCCACAACTATCACACTACGCCGTCTAGTCAAATTTCAACAGTGTAGTTCTTATATTTTTGGAAAAAAGTGGCTGTGACATACGGACGGACAGACAGACAGACATGAAGAATCCATAAGGGTTCCGTTTTTTGCCATTTGGCTACGTAAACCTAAAAAGGGAAAGCAATATAAAACCATAAGAAAACAAACATACCATTAGGTCCTTGGTCGTTAATACTAGGCCGCGCGCACGCGAATGCAAAGAATAAAACCAAAATAAAATATATTCTCATAGCGGCCATCTTGTACAGCAAATATTAACTGCTACTGAGTCACATGCGTTTGATGAAATTTTGTATACATACGTTATTATTCTGATGATGATAACAAAGTTCATAAGTTATCATCCGCTTAACAGCCGCAGTTAGGGTTCCATAATTATCTACTTAAGTTTTTGCCAAGATTGCGCATTGAGCATATTTTTTGCTACCCGACTACCCTAGAAGAATAAAGTTGCCCCGTCTATATAAATTTAAATGTATATGTTACGGTTAATAGGCGAAGTGCGGCTACACCTAGTTTTATAATAATAATAATGGCCTTATAGCCAAAAGCTTCGACGACCATCTGTCGAAGCTGTCGTTGTACGGTTGGATCAAGGGTCTGATACAGAAGGCAGTACTCCTCGATACGGCTTGCATTGTGAGGAGGTTCCTGTCTCTGGAGCCCTAACCACGGGTAGGTTGGACCTTGTTCCCGACACTGACGGACAACTATTTTTAATATGTTTTTTTTTTTAAGAAATATTTAAAAATGTAAACAATATGTATAAAAAACTAAAAAAATAGAATAATAATAATAATAAACCTTTATTTCAGACCACTAGGCTATAACTAGGTGTAGCAGGCTACGTGCGGCTAAACTTAGATGTATCCTACTTATCTTCGGCTAGAACTAAGTGTAGCCTTCATCATAGCGGCTAGAACTAGTTACAGCCGCACACCGGTGGGTAAACTTAGGTTTGGTGCATCCTATTTACCATCGGCTAGAACTAGGTTTTCAGTTCAGTTAAGTATTATGGTTTTGTTTAGAGATTCTTATCTTGCATTTCCCGATTGATTATATTATATTAAAAAATAAAACCCCGACTGCCAAAAAATAACTTTACTTAATAAAAACTGAAAAGAATTTTTTTTTTTTTATATAATTGATTTTGATTTTGAATTAAAACAAAACTGCAACAGTCGGGACCCATATTATATGGAATGATTTTAGTCTAGATTATTTTAATGATTTTTGATGTTTAAATTTGTTTTTTTGTTTATTTTATTGTTCTAGAATAGTTCTCGCTATTTTATTATACTAATCGATAGGGTTATTATTCAGGATAAATGTTCTCTAACATACATTGAGTCTTAAAAATAAAAATGATCGTAAAAACTTTATTTTATTATGATGTTGTTACACTTGAATTATATAACTGATGAATTGTTCGAAATGCGCCCCCTCGTTCCGGCTAAGTAGAGGGAGTGGTCTAGATACAGCCAGAGGCTGACAATGCCGTAGACGTGATTATTTATACTAAAAATCTTAATAATTACCAGAAATAATTATTAAAGTAATATCACGTCGGTTAAAGTTCGGAAAAATTATATTAAACAATCAGTATAATTATTCATTAATCAGTGTTTCCTTGGTTCAGCACCATTTAGAATTTTTTTTTTTTCAATTATTTCTTGACCATGGATACAAAGTCCTTCAAGCCGAATAAAAATACATAGAATTTTCAATTTAATAATCGACCAGAACATCATTTATTATATCAATGCATTGGCCCATTGATAAAAATGCATACGAAATACAATTATTTTGCTTATATTATTGAAAAAAATATTAATTGCGTCGTTTAAAAGGTTTGGGTGTTTTTAGTGGGATTTCTTGAGTAAAGTTCAGTGGCTGTATGATCTTATGGCTTTAGCCTACCCAATGGGGCGAAAAGTGGCGGCAAAAACTGTCACATATTGCCGCGTAACATTTGAATTGCGACTATTTGCTTCAGTTAATGACTATTTGCTATTATTAATATTCGCTTTCATAATTAACTTTGCACTCGCTTTTCCCGAAGACCCCAGCCTACCTACTATAGATTCGGAATCTGCTATGTACGACAATGACCCCGGCCGCTCTATCTCGGACTCTGTTTCTACTTCTTTGAATAACTCCAGCGTCCGACAGATGGACCGACTCGTATGTACGACCAGCAGAAGCCAAAGCTGTGTTAATTGTGCTTTAAATATTACTCAAATGAGACAACATTCTTTGGAAGTTGCTGAAATCCGTGATTTATAACACAAGAATGGATTTATCCACGGCAGGTAAGAACTATTTAATTTGTTTTAATACTTAGCTAACAAAAATAAAAATATGTAAATAATAAAATACTACAGATGTTGATGTTGAATGATACTTGTTGATGTATAAATAAGCTAATATTTAGAAGTCACTTACATAATATTTTTTCACGCTGTTCTAATTTTAAACGACGCAGAAAAAGATTAACCAAATGAATAAAAAAATGTTTGTTTAATTTGCTGTGCTACAGCCGCCAATTTGGCTCTAGTAATATGAATATTCTGATTTAACTCATTTCCTCCAACTTTTAGTTAAACCTGTAATAGCTGTAACAGGTTTATTATTTCATAAGCTATGAATTGAAGTTGTCTCAATATATGTCCACTATTGGCCTAAGTTTGTTTGAATGGTAGTCCCACACCCTTTAGTCTCCATTGAAATTCATTTCTTGTAGCCGTCAGCAGCAGTGTTGGGGCGTGTGCCCCTAATAACATCTTCTTTATTCCTTTATTTCATGGATATTTCTGTAGTTTCCCTCCTGGGGGTTGACCATAATGATCAAAGGCAGTAAACGGTAATTTTGCTTTAAATACTAAGGATGACAAACTTATTAATACCAAGGATTAATACCATGTCGGTGAAAACACCTTCGCAAATAAATCACTCTTTTTGAGCAATTTTGATGTCCATAAAAATGGTTAATGTGGGTCTATCTTACAAGATACACATGTGCTATCGCGGACTTTTTCGTTGTATTTTTTGAGAGAAAAAATTTCCCCAAACATTGTGTTGGTGTAGCTTGAAGTATCGGCGCAGCGCCAGAAGCTCTCAGAAGGCAGCTCTCTCTACTGGCGTCGAGTGAGCTGCGGGCTCGGCGGAGGCCGAGCGGAGTGGAGGCACAAATAAAACAATGCTATGAAACAGAATGGTCGCTTTATTCACAATTTCCTTGGTTATTCAACAATGTTGTGTTGCACGACTGCACGGAGTCGCTCACACGACTATGTGATATTGTATCTGTGGGCGCGCTCGCGCCTGCTCGTGTGCTCTCTGCTCATGAGTCGATGCTCGCGATACTAAACAATAATATTTACAACAATGTGTTTCATTTGGCTAAAGGAAACACAGCGGGATAGTCTAAACTAGAATTCAGAAACTTATGAGGTACAATCATCCTATCCACTTTACTAAGCGTATGTCTGAGGCCCCAACCACAACATGAGGCCTAGCGTTTGTTTTTACATTTGCAGCCCAAATATGCAGCCTTTTTGTACAGTATATGATACTTACTAATTATATATGTATAGACATAGTTATACCGTTAGTTTTTTTTTTGTTGCGAGCTCTTTTTCCTAACAGCTCATTGCTGATCCAACGAACCGCCATGAAAAACATGCTCACAAAGTTTTTTTTTCTAATGCGGAGACAACAGGACACGATCGATATCATGTTCATATACGAATGTGTAGCTAGACGAAACCTTCAGCGAAACGACACGAGCGCTATACGGACACGACAACACGTGCCCAACTGTACGCTGCACGGGGCATGCGCACCACGACTCGCTCGACCGCCACGTCCTCCACGCGGAGCATGCGCACCACGACTCGCTCGACCGCCACGTCCTCCACGCACCTCAAGCGGAGCATGCGCACCACGACTCGCACGTCCGCCACGTCCTCCACGCCCTCAGCTCGACTAACACTCGTGTCGCCTCTGTCTAGCTACATTGTGTACAGACACGTTCCTTTCTAATCGTCTCAATGGACACACTCCTAATATTCTACAATATTATCATACCGATTACGTTTACAGTTATTACAGTGAAGTGTATCTGTATCGACTTGTTTAATATCACTTTAAATCATTTATAATTATTGTGTACTCGAGTAGTACGAGTGGTGCGTGCTGCAGCCGCGAGGCGAGGGTACAAAACCGGCCTCGTATGATAATGAAACCCTCCAAGTTCCAAGTCACTGCCTATTGGTATATTTCCGCAGTGGAGGAAGCTCTCTTCACAAACACTTGGAGGAACTGCAGTTCCAGGGCGCGCGTCGGTGTGCGAAAGTTGAAGAAGGCCGACACATGCGTCACCTCGTCGCGGCTGACTGTACACACTCGACTGCTCTGTCGATAGACTCCAGCCGGTCGTCTGACTGACTCACTGACTCAGTCAGTTGTCTGACTCACTCGGGCGGCTTGTACGCAGCACTGTACTTCAATTCATAACTCGAAATAATTTCTATACTGATGATAATTTTGTCAAATCAATTTCTGTTTCTAAATAAAGACGTATTGAAATAGAATTTGAACTCTGTCCCAACGACATAGAGTCTGTTGTTCCAGGATCCGCTGATTATCTCGAGTTCTGAATTCGAACAAAAACATTACAATCATATAAACAGAATCTCACTTGCGTGTGTTGTGTCAACTACATTATATTTGGCGCAGCACAGTCGAGAATGCCAGACAAATGCCGACATTGCTGCTAAAGGAATACAGTTCAAAATAAATTAACATCCACAAGCCGTCAAAGCGAACAGCGGTATTACATTTTGGATCTTATTGCATAGAATACTATGTCGACATTTGTCTGGCAGCGAATACTTAGCTTACAGACATCTGATGTGACTAATACAGTCCTTATCTAGAACGGAACGAATGAACTAAACAGGCTTGTTCACACGCCTCCAGTGTCGCGCCGTGGGACAGCCGTTGAAAACCTGACCCAGGAATCGAACTCATGACCTCATAGTGAGGAGTAAGTACCTCAGTGTACGTAGGTGGGCGATTAATTTCCAAACAAATGTTATCCTAGTAAGGCCCTGGGCTCGATTCCCGGCTCGTGCAAACTGTTGAGTTTGTTCCTAGTCTGGTTATGAATACCTGAGCAGGCCGCCACTATACACTGGAGCCGCGTCAACGAGCCGGCGAGTGAGAGACACAATCTTAGTTACAATTCGTCTCGCAACGCTCGAACGCTACATGCAACATACATATGTAGGTGAGTATTCAGCACATTTGTATATAACGGACACTGAACATCATTATATACATCAATGTCTCACAATAAATTAATGGTACAAACACAAAATAATACTAAGCTACATGGGATCTGTCCACGAGTACGGACCGCCTGACTACAAGCGTCCGCTCAACTGGTCCGGCCAGTGAACCAAATTATTAAGTAAATATTTTCATTATTTATAATACACATACAACTATATGATACACAGTAATGCGGTTATTATTTTACACATTTTTTAAACATTTTTATTTCATTTTTTTATGCTCATACACATTTAAGATATACACTCGACGAAGTCGCGCGCGCGCTCTCTATTCAGTTACAATAAAAACGAACAAAACAAACGTTTCTTTTGCTAAAAAAACTAGTCGGGCAGCGATCGGCGAGCTTGTGTGTGGTCGTGTTCCACGTAGGAACAATAGGATGTAGCGGCACGGTCGGCGCGGTCACGTGACCTGCACGTGGCGCACGTCGTCCTGGTCGGGCGCGGGCGGCGGCGGCGGCGGCGCGGGCGGCGCGGGCGCGCGGCGCTTGAGCACGGCGGGCACGGGCGCCGCGCCCGGCTTGTGCAGCAGGTTGGCCACCAGCGCGCGCGGCTTCAGCGCCAGCGGGTGGCGCACGGGCAGCGCGGCGCGCACCAGCTGGCGCCCGTCCAGGCTCAGCGCCACGCGCCGCGCGCCGTCCTGGCGCGGCGCGGGCTGGCGCAGCACGTTGACGAGGTGCGGCCCGGCGCCCAGCGCGCCGCCCTTGATCTCGAACAGCTGCGCCACGGCGCCCGGGCCCGCCTTCAGCAGCGCCGGCTTGTTGTCCAGCGC
The DNA here is from genome assembly GCA_949316375.1 of Mythimna vitellina. Lineage (NCBI taxonomy): Eukaryota > Metazoa > Arthropoda > Insecta > Lepidoptera > Noctuidae > Mythimna > Mythimna vitellina. The sequence continues at coordinate 5,091,700 of OX438711.1, read as the reverse complement.
CGCCAGCGACACCACGGCGGGCAGCCCCTGCAGCGCGCGGTTCTGCGCCAGCAGCGCCGTGCGCTGGCTCTGCGTGAGCGGGTGCGCGTGCAGCACCTTGAGCTTGGAGGGCGGCACGTGCTGCAGGTGCTGGTGCTGCACCACGAGCGGCGCGGGCGCGTGCAGCACGTGCTTGTGCGGCAGCGACACCAGCGGCGCCGACACGCGTCGGCTGTGCGCGCCGCCCACAGACGCCGCGCCTGCGAACAAACAAGATACATTGTTAACTACTAACGTGCAGACCCACACAACTACATGGACACGAGAGACGCCGCATTTGATATCATTTTCATGGTTTTCGAGACGCTAATAACGGTAAAAGAGTCAATAACCAGTTCCGTGGTGGTGCCAACGAAACTTCGCAAAATTTCTGCCATGTCCTTTTGGATTAAAATGGGATCGAAATCAGAAGAAGCGCTTCCTGCTAAAGACCAATGCTAAAAAAAAAAATTAAAAAATTATTGAAATAGGTTTCACTTTAGATGAGTATTGGTGACCATTGGAACGTTTGATGAAAAAATGAAAATATTGACGAGAAATGAGGCAAACTTAAGACAAGAAGATGACGGGGCTGGGGCCTTACCAAGGCGTGTTAAAATATCAAGCGTGCGAGCGAGGAAGAGGGATGGAGCTAGACACTCTATACTGGGTGTCAAAATTTAAACTGTATAAAACCGTTATTCTAACGTTTAATAATTAATTTTAAAATTAAAACTGTCATTAGGGTTGATTGGAATAACGATTTTGTACGGACAAGTCGATTTTGTGCCCCCCAAGCCAAGTAACAACAGTTTCGTTTCGATCGGATCTGTGACCCATTAGCTTGCGCGCTGGATATGTAACTCTCAGCAACAGTGCTGTCGTCTGCATACCCAAAGGTACCGGGCTTAAGCAGATCATTAATGTGCAGCAAGAACAATGTTGCCGAGAGCACTGACCCCTGAGGGACCCCGGCATTAATGGCTATTTGACCGGACGAGCAACCATCGATGACCACTCAGATGGACCTGTCATTTAGGCAGTCTGCGATCCAAGCACACAAACCAGCAGGTAAACCGAACGAAGGAAGCTTACTAATAAGGCTTTCGTGCCAGACCCTATCGAAAGCCTTCCGAGATATCGAGGAAGACTGCAAGCGCTTCCCCGTGTTTCTCGATGGCCTCACTCCAGATGTGGATGGCATACGCTAGAAGATCACCAGTTGACCGATTTCGGCGAAAGCTATATTGTCGTTACTTAGGATATCATTAGCTTCTAGGTATGCCAGGAGCTTAGTGTTGAGTACACGTTCCAAAGTCTTACAGAGAATGGACGTTACTGAGATTGGCCTGTAGTTAGCTGGGTCAGCCCGACTACCCTTCTTGGGCACGGGCTGTACGTTAGCTTGCTTCCATGCAATCGGCACTCTTAACGAGTCCCATTCATTTTGCTCGCTGAAGAAGACTCAATGATTTACCTGGACGGTACACGGCGGAAGCCTTGGCAAGCTGTAAGTGAGCCCATCGTGTGTGGGCTCGTTGGATGAGTCTTAACGAGTCCTATTCATTTTGATGAAGAAGACTTAGTGATTTACCTGGACGGTACATGGCAGAACCCTTGTCTGGCTATAAGTAAACCTATCTAGTCTCAGTTCATAGGATGAGTTAACAACCAAAATCAAAAGCATTTTATTTCAAATAAACTATTTACAGGCACTTTTGAAATGTCAAGAAGTCAGTCAGAAAAAATGCTAATGCAACAAATATAGAACATAAATAAGACATACCTGTGGCATCTCTCGCTTGCTGCATGGGCACGGCGACGACGGGCGGGAAGGGACCGTTTTGCACCAGCACGCCCGACTGCGTCGACAGCAGGTGGTTCTGTAGCCGGACCTGCAGCAATACAGAGTAACACGTTATGGACTAGTGATTCAATAGATATTGTAAACAACGTGATCAGAGACTCTGCCAAATTTTGGTATTGGTATATAGGAAGGTTTGGCACGTTTTTTTACTCCAAATACTCAATTCTCAATTAAGGTGGTTACGCCCAGGACCACGATGATTTGTTTAAATAATTCCATATTCCTGGCAGATATCGGGATATGTCTATGAAGCGCACGTGGAACACAGTAACCTCCCGAAATAACCGGGTCCGGAGGGGCAGTGTCAGGCGAAAAGTAAGGACGCCATGGCACTTCTGTGGTCACTGCTCTAGATGGATTTACAGCCACGACTCTGAGGAGGCCTAGATTTTGGCTCCTGAAAGCGTAGGAAAACGATGAGATACCTTCAAGCTGTCGGACACGGCGACGTGATGATGTGTGTCTTCAGCTGCAGCCGTAAGGTAACGTCACTAGACAGATGATGGCATACCTTCAAGCTGTCGGACACGGCGACGGTGACGATCTGCGGCTGCGTGGTGTGCGGCGGCGCGTCGGACACGGGCGCGGCGCCGGCCACGTCGCTGGCGCGCCGGTGCGTGGCCGACGTGATGATGTGCTTCTTCAGCGGCGAGTGGCGCGTCTGCACAGTCTTCAGCTGCACCCCGTGAGGTAACGTCACCTTCTCGATCGTGTCCTCCTTTCTCTTCTTCTCTAAATAAGACGAGGTCGACAACCTTACCCCCTAAATCGTCTTAGTAATAAATGAATGAAAAATTTTATTCTTTGCATAAGATTAGTTGTCCTTTTTTACTATTAATACACACAGAATTTTAGTAAGTCTGTCGACTTAAAAAGATTTTTGAGCGAGAAGCGAGATTGAAACTATCTACCTGCTCTGCCTACATCACATATTTTTTGTTGTTAAAGGTAATAAGTTACAGGGAGGCAGGCTAGAGGAGAACAGGTTGTACCGTAGGTACTTCGCACTCACTACCTAGTTGGCACTCGTGGCAGGGTGCTTCTACACCCTAATTAGGTACATGATACATAAGAGTTAGGGCCTGCGCACACTTGAAACAAGACTGTCTTAGACAAGACCGTTTTGTTTACTACGATAATGCGACAAAACACAAAACAAGACAACACAGTTAACACAAAACAGTTTTGTCGTAGGCAAAACAGTCTTGTCGCTGACAAGTCTGCGGTGTCGTAGTTGTCTACGACGTCGCAGACACAAGTCTGCGACACTTGACTCTAGCGGTAAGTTAATGTAACTGTTGGCTGCCCTGGACGTCTCAAAACAGTCTTGTCACAGACAAGTCTGCGACATCGTAGACAATTCTTTCTAAGACAGTCTTGTCTCAAGTGTGTGCAGGTCCTTTTTATATGTATGCTAGTAACTGCCAAGCGTAATGCAAGACTTGGCTATTCTTTGATTATTTCTGCGCCCCTCCAGGGTCTAGCACCACCCTAGTTGCGATACTAGTGATACAATAAACCTTTATAACAACGATAATCAATTGCCAACCTTCTTGCAGTTGCAGGAGACGTCATCTCCACCACGAGCCCGCCAGCTAAAGATGGAAGCTATTTATATTTATACCATAAAAGTAAGTTTATCTAACTTTTGACCTCGCGGTGTTTTGAAAATTGGGCCAAAAGTTTGACGAGTTTACCATCGAATCGAAAAGAAACAAAAAGAACCTCGCGGTCGCAAGCTCAATTAGGTCCTCTAGCCGATTTCTAGCCACCGTAGGCTTGGGCTTGTGGACAACGAGCAATGGTAAGCTCGCTGCCTAGCAGTCCGGTAACCACCTGGACCGAACCCGAGTTGACGACGGCGCGTAGTGTTCCGCGCACGCCTCAAAGAGATGTCAGCAAAACAGTAGGGTCGAAGCCTACTCAGGCCACGGGTTTACCTTCGGAAGCGAGGATCTCAGGAACCCAGGGTCTTGGAACATAAGGCAAATACGGAATTTAGTTAAGGTTTTAGTTAGTAAAAGTCTTACACGGCCTCTCGCTCCGCCTTAGAGCGCGAGAAGTCACTGAGTGATTTCCCACCTTAAAAAAAACCCAACTACGTAGTTAACTCTAGTTCTTTGTGTTGATTTATATCAGAACCCTGAGTTCCCTGTTTTTTATTTTTATTATTTAATTTTATTTTCAGATGTGTATAACAAAGACTGGAGTCCAGCGTCAGTTCTGACAATTCATAAGAGGTGTGCAGCAAACGGGACCTGTGTGGTAATTGAATATTCGGAGTTAGCATTCAGAGATGACGAGGACAAACATTGATTGTAAACCAACTACATACCTAGCTTGTTAATTGAATGCCAAATCTTAAACCGTCGTTATCCCCTTCTAACAAGCTTAGATTAGAAGGGGATAACGAGGGTATCAATCAAGTTTGTCCGCGTCGGAGAGCCCTAAAATTCTGAGCTCGCTTCACTCGCTTGGCATACTTGAAAACTATTACCTATGTATAAAAAAAGTGATCGTACTTTTATTTCATATAATAAATATATAGTTCTTTTTTTTTAATGATATAAACCAGTGCTTGACTGAGATCCCACCTGATGGTAAGCGGTTCATATAGTGGCGGATGTTCTTCGAAAATTATGGCCAGTATACTGTTTCGGATAGGCAAGAGATAGGTGGCGAATCGCAGCCATCTGGTTAACTTAACCTAGGACGTTAATTAAACGCCGGCAACTAAATAAATGGCTGAAATATAAATAGCTAAGTAATTGAGCGGAACGTTTAACCTGCGGTGTTACCATGACGTTCAAAGTAAGATTGTTTCATTCTTATTTCAGTGTGGGTAAGAGACAGAGCTAAAGAGTAAGATACAGGTTGTCTAGCGCCATCCACACTGGAAATAATAATGAAACAATCTTACTTTAAATGTCATGGTACAGGTCCTTGTCAAAATCAACATGTTATTATGAAATCAATGATAGACCATTCTGACACTATTGTAATAGCAGACTTGAGGCCCTGGAACTTTGTGTACCTCCCACTATCTCTTCCTAGTCTGTGCCTCCAACGTTTACTACACTGTTATTTCAAGATACCTACATCTTCACACAGGCCTGAAATTAAGTTTCCGGGAAAAACATCTCTTTAAATATCCAGATTTATACATTTAATTTTTAATAAAATAAACTATTTAATGTTGTACTAGATTATTTTATTTTCTCGCAATCAAGGGTGGATTTTACCTCGGTTAGAGATTAAGCATAGCCATTCAATGTGGCGTGGCAATGCCACCAGTCTTTCTTTTGCCCGTGGCTTCGCCCGCGTAGGTATGTACTTAAAATATAGCCTATGTCACTCAGGAATAAATCGAGAATCAGGAATAATCGAAAATAATAATAAATATCAATGTGTGTCCAGACCTGGCGAATGCGCCGCTCGCGAACCGCTTGCGATCGGCGCGCGTGTATTTCGCGCACTGCTCGTTTATACGAAGCTCCTGCGCCGCGCGCGCTTCGTACGAACATGAAATGCACGCGTGCAGTTCGCAAGCGGCTCGCGAGCGGCGCATTCGCCAGGTCTGGACACACCTTTATGTTTTGCAATAAAATTTACAAGTCAAAAACTTTATTAATGCACACAAGTACAATTTTGGTCCCTGTAACGCAAAGTGCAACTGAAGCAACACAGGTGGATTTTAGTTTGTAAAAATTTGACACTCCCGCTCCCTCTGAGCGCAAGGAGCCATAAGAGGGTACAATATATAAGTATAACAAAAATTTACATGTGTGTGTGTTCTTCACAATATAAGCAAAGTTTTAATTCTGCTTGGAGCTTGCTTGAACTCAAAGCTGTTTTGATGAGAAGAATTGAGTTGAAGGGCATCTGTAAAATGAAGAAAAACTGATTTAGATAGAGTAGCGGAGTGTAGGAGGGGACTATAATAAATTTAATTGAAAAACATTTCTTGTCTTGCTCACTATAACCTAATAGACAGATGCTGATAAGCAATAGAGAGCCAACCCACAAAAAGTTGTAGGGGCCCAGCAGGGTCAAAGCCTACTGGGGCCACGGGTAGTGTGAAAGCGAAGCCCGGGCCGGCCCCGGGATGAAGGCAAAGAAGGATCAGGAGTGGGTTTTTAGTCAGTAAAAGTCTGACACTATCTCCGGCTCCGAGAGCGGGATTTTTCATTAGATGATTTTACCAACTAAAAAAAAAACAAAAAGTAGAATTTGGAAATATTGATGTACTCCTAGTCAGTGGCTATACAGGTTTTGCCGCCCTTGCCTCTACAATTGTCATCTCCTGCATTATTTTTAGAATCCAAAAATTTCGTTGAATTTACACGTAAAATAATTTTTAAAATAATCTCTCGGAATGTTTAATGACAAGTTAGAGAGGAAAGTGATCAGCAAAATTTGTTGTAGACTTCTATCTGTGAGACATCTGAAAAACGTCATGCAAAACTCTTTTTGATTTCTAAGAGGTAGCAAAAAAAAAAATTCGGTCCCCAAATTTTCCGCCCTAGGCTCAAGCCCACTCAGCCTGCTGGTCAATCCGCCACTGCTCCTAGTAATGTGTCACGTATTTTACTAATATACAAAAGTGTTTCGAAGCACTTAAATAACAAAAAATATATCATGAAACAAATGTGGAATCAAGTAAATATACAACGATTTTCATCATCAAGGGCCTTCAAGCTCCTCAACACTTTCTCAACTTAAAGTAGCGCCTTCTATCATCACGATAAAGGTATTATGACATTTGGCACTTTATTGCAAAATCATTGCAGCGGCAAGCAACAAACCTCGGACAAAAACTAAATATTTTCTTTATAAAACAACTTATAATTGTCTGTTTTATTTACAAACAATTTTTATAATCAAGGTCAGATAATTACTCCCAGACACAGAATAAATGATCGAGCTCATCCTACAAATATCTGTCTTGGGTGGGAACTGTACCCATAGCTTACGGCATAGCAGTCAGAGCCATTTACCACTAGACCACCAGTCCTGGTAGGTAGTTGTTGGCATCAAAAATAAATGCCATTTTAGGACACATTGTCTAAAAAAAATATTATTAGTTGTAGAATTGAAAATGAAGATATCCGCAGGAGTACTAAAGTTGCCGACATAGCACGAAGAATCGCCTTACTTAAGTGGCAACGGGCAGGGCACATTCCTCGCAGAACAGATGGCCGTTGGGGCTGAAAAGTTCTGGAGTGGCGACCGCGTACCGAAAAAGGCAGTGTTGGAAGGCCCCTTACAAGGTGGACCGATGACCTAGTGATGGTTGCGGGCATCCGATGGATGCGAGACGCACAGGACCATTCTTTGAGGCGACATTTGGAGGAGGCCTATGTCCAGCAGTGGACGTCTATCGGCCGAAATGATAATGATGATGATGAGTTGTAGAATTAAAAATAGAGTGCTAGAACACAATTTTTATTACCTTATTCATCTTTAAATAGTGACTCCGAATACTGGATATCCTTACAGACCCCAGCTACGGTACACTTTCTATGAATTGTCACGCTCGAAATAGGACTCCAATCTCTATTATAAATATCTGCAAAATAAAAAAAAACATTAATACATCCTGACCGAATTCTAGTCGCGGTGGTCCTAAGGGTACCTCCTACTACTGCGCCAACGTACTATCGAATTGCAGTACTCACACAAGTAGTACACAATTGTTTGTCGAACTCGAGGGCTTTTGTACAATTGTTTGTCACACCAGCTTGATGTCGAGCTTCAGTGTGTCGCACAAGCTGCCACACAAATCAAATCAAATCATAATTTAAAAAAAAACCTTCACAGGCACTTTTGAACTGCCAAGAAGTCGGATAGTTAGAAAAATTAGGCTAATTAAACATTCCAAAGCGTAGATCTATGGAGAAGAACGAGCAAGAAACTCTATAAACACATTTTAAATCATTTTATATAATTACTAAGATATTTCTTGTCGTATCTATCATAAGAGAACAATGCAAAAAAAAAAAAAACTAGAACAAAACGATTCAAAGTATAGAAATTAAAATAAAACTTTTGGAGGTAAGCGGAACAGAGAGTAATAAAGTCCCGCAAACCTCCGTTTAAAAGGGAGGATCCTCCGGGCAGACGGGTGTTATGTCTGGTGGGCAATTGCCCTTTTAAATGATTTCGGGCTGTTCTATATGTTCTAATCGCGCAGAGAACTTTGATTGCGCGATGCAGGATTAGTTCTTATGTGACGCCATAGATGTCGCTACATACTTATAACCAAGTCCGAATGAAAAGCCCCGTAACACTGCCAGACAAGAGAATCGATCCCAGGACCCCGCTTGACTTAAGGGCCTATTACACTACGATTACAGCACACGATATTCGATCGATATTACTCATATTACACTACGCGACATCGACTAAGACTGTCTGAATATCGAATAGTGTAATAGGCCCTTTAAGGTTAGATACCAACGGGGTTACCATGACGTTCAAAGTAGGATTGTTTCATTCTTATCTTAGTGTGGGTAAGAGACGGAGCTATACAAATTGTCTAGCGCCATCTCTTACCCACTGTGTAAATAAGAATGAAACGATCTTACTTTAAACGTCATGGTACAGGTCTAGGTGAACTTACTTTTATTATAAACATATAAATAGCTGCCATCTTTAGCCGGTGGGCTTTTGATGTTGCTGATTTGTTCTGCAATCACAAAATTTTACAACGTTAATATTAAATATCATCCTGCCAAGCCAAGCCTTTTTAGGGTCCCGTAGTCTACTAGGAACCCTTATAGTTTCGCCATGTCAGTCTGTCTGTGTCTCTATGAATCTCAGTGACCGTTAGCACTAGAAAGTTGAAATTTGGTACCAATATGTATATCAATCACGCCAACAAAGAGTTAAAATAACAAGTGGAAACAAAAATATTATTAGGTATAGTACTAATAGTACCCCCTACACGTAAAGTGGGGAGTGTTTTTTTTTTTCATTTCAACCCTGACGTGTCATATATTGTTGTATAGGTATTTAAAAATGAATAGGGGTTTACTAAAATCATTTTTTGATAATGTTAATATTTTCGGAAATAATCGCTCCAAAAGTAAAAAAAAAATGTGTCCCCTCTAACTTTTGAACCATATGTTTAGGGAATGGCATAAACCATAGCGGAGAGGTACGATTCTCCTCTGTTAGATGATGTTGTTCACAGATGCATCATGAATAACCACCTTGTTTTAAAATAAATATATAGATAGATAATAAGTTTACTAACATAGGTTTAATTTTTTCTTAATTGTTTACTAACCCATATGGATGTAACTTATCCGAATTAAAGATTATTTTATTTATTTATAAACTAGTAGGTCCCCAGTAGACAGTAGTCGGTTACTGAGGAGATCGTTACCTTCCAGGTATGCCACGAGGCGCGAGTTTAATATATATATATTCCACAACTATCACACTACGCCGTCTAGTCAAATTTCAACAGTGTAGTTCTTATATTTTTGGAAAAAAGTGGCTGTGACATACGGACGGACAGACAGACAGACATGAAGAATCCATAAGGGTTCCGTTTTTTGCCATTTGGCTACGTAAACCTAAAAAGGGAAAGCAATATAAAACCATAAGAAAACAAACATACCATTAGGTCCTTGGTCGTTAATACTAGGCCGCGCGCACGCGAATGCAAAGAATAAAACCAAAATAAAATATATTCTCATAGCGGCCATCTTGTACAGCAAATATTAACTGCTACTGAGTCACATGCGTTTGATGAAATTTTGTATACATACGTTATTATTCTGATGATGATAACAAAGTTCATAAGTTATCATCCGCTTAACAGCCGCAGTTAGGGTTCCATAATTATCTACTTAAGTTTTTGCCAAGATTGCGCATTGAGCATATTTTTTGCTACCCGACTACCCTAGAAGAATAAAGTTGCCCCGTCTATATAAATTTAAATGTATATGTTACGGTTAATAGGCGAAGTGCGGCTACACCTAGTTTTATAATAATAATAATGGCCTTATAGCCAAAAGCTTCGACGACCATCTGTCGAAGCTGTCGTTGTACGGTTGGATCAAGGGTCTGATACAGAAGGCAGTACTCCTCGATACGGCTTGCATTGTGAGGAGGTTCCTGTCTCTGGAGCCCTAACCACGGGTAGGTTGGACCTTGTTCCCGACACTGACGGACAACTATTTTTAATATGTTTTTTTTTTTAAGAAATATTTAAAAATGTAAACAATATGTATAAAAAACTAAAAAAATAGAATAATAATAATAATAAACCTTTATTTCAGACCACTAGGCTATAACTAGGTGTAGCAGGCTACGTGCGGCTAAACTTAGATGTATCCTACTTATCTTCGGCTAGAACTAAGTGTAGCCTTCATCATAGCGGCTAGAACTAGTTACAGCCGCACACCGGTGGGTAAACTTAGGTTTGGTGCATCCTATTTACCATCGGCTAGAACTAGGTTTTCAGTTCAGTTAAGTATTATGGTTTTGTTTAGAGATTCTTATCTTGCATTTCCCGATTGATTATATTATATTAAAAAATAAAACCCCGACTGCCAAAAAATAACTTTACTTAATAAAAACTGAAAAGAATTTTTTTTTTTTTATATAATTGATTTTGATTTTGAATTAAAACAAAACTGCAACAGTCGGGACCCATATTATATGGAATGATTTTAGTCTAGATTATTTTAATGATTTTTGATGTTTAAATTTGTTTTTTTGTTTATTTTATTGTTCTAGAATAGTTCTCGCTATTTTATTATACTAATCGATAGGGTTATTATTCAGGATAAATGTTCTCTAACATACATTGAGTCTTAAAAATAAAAATGATCGTAAAAACTTTATTTTATTATGATGTTGTTACACTTGAATTATATAACTGATGAATTGTTCGAAATGCGCCCCCTCGTTCCGGCTAAGTAGAGGGAGTGGTCTAGATACAGCCAGAGGCTGACAATGCCGTAGACGTGATTATTTATACTAAAAATCTTAATAATTACCAGAAATAATTATTAAAGTAATATCACGTCGGTTAAAGTTCGGAAAAATTATATTAAACAATCAGTATAATTATTCATTAATCAGTGTTTCCTTGGTTCAGCACCATTTAGAATTTTTTTTTTTTCAATTATTTCTTGACCATGGATACAAAGTCCTTCAAGCCGAATAAAAATACATAGAATTTTCAATTTAATAATCGACCAGAACATCATTTATTATATCAATGCATTGGCCCATTGATAAAAATGCATACGAAATACAATTATTTTGCTTATATTATTGAAAAAAATATTAATTGCGTCGTTTAAAAGGTTTGGGTGTTTTTAGTGGGATTTCTTGAGTAAAGTTCAGTGGCTGTATGATCTTATGGCTTTAGCCTACCCAATGGGGCGAAAAGTGGCGGCAAAAACTGTCACATATTGCCGCGTAACATTTGAATTGCGACTATTTGCTTCAGTTAATGACTATTTGCTATTATTAATATTCGCTTTCATAATTAACTTTGCACTCGCTTTTCCCGAAGACCCCAGCCTACCTACTATAGATTCGGAATCTGCTATGTACGACAATGACCCCGGCCGCTCTATCTCGGACTCTGTTTCTACTTCTTTGAATAACTCCAGCGTCCGACAGATGGACCGACTCGTATGTACGACCAGCAGAAGCCAAAGCTGTGTTAATTGTGCTTTAAATATTACTCAAATGAGACAACATTCTTTGGAAGTTGCTGAAATCCGTGATTTATAACACAAGAATGGATTTATCCACGGCAGGTAAGAACTATTTAATTTGTTTTAATACTTAGCTAACAAAAATAAAAATATGTAAATAATAAAATACTACAGATGTTGATGTTGAATGATACTTGTTGATGTATAAATAAGCTAATATTTAGAAGTCACTTACATAATATTTTTTCACGCTGTTCTAATTTTAAACGACGCAGAAAAAGATTAACCAAATGAATAAAAAAATGTTTGTTTAATTTGCTGTGCTACAGCCGCCAATTTGGCTCTAGTAATATGAATATTCTGATTTAACTCATTTCCTCCAACTTTTAGTTAAACCTGTAATAGCTGTAACAGGTTTATTATTTCATAAGCTATGAATTGAAGTTGTCTCAATATATGTCCACTATTGGCCTAAGTTTGTTTGAATGGTAGTCCCACACCCTTTAGTCTCCATTGAAATTCATTTCTTGTAGCCGTCAGCAGCAGTGTTGGGGCGTGTGCCCCTAATAACATCTTCTTTATTCCTTTATTTCATGGATATTTCTGTAGTTTCCCTCCTGGGGGTTGACCATAATGATCAAAGGCAGTAAACGGTAATTTTGCTTTAAATACTAAGGATGACAAACTTATTAATACCAAGGATTAATACCATGTCGGTGAAAACACCTTCGCAAATAAATCACTCTTTTTGAGCAATTTTGATGTCCATAAAAATGGTTAATGTGGGTCTATCTTACAAGATACACATGTGCTATCGCGGACTTTTTCGTTGTATTTTTTGAGAGAAAAAATTTCCCCAAACATTGTGTTGGTGTAGCTTGAAGTATCGGCGCAGCGCCAGAAGCTCTCAGAAGGCAGCTCTCTCTACTGGCGTCGAGTGAGCTGCGGGCTCGGCGGAGGCCGAGCGGAGTGGAGGCACAAATAAAACAATGCTATGAAACAGAATGGTCGCTTTATTCACAATTTCCTTGGTTATTCAACAATGTTGTGTTGCACGACTGCACGGAGTCGCTCACACGACTATGTGATATTGTATCTGTGGGCGCACTCGCGCCTGCTCGTGTGCTCTCTGCTCATGAGTCGATGCTCGCGATACTAAACAATAATATTTACAACAATGTGTTTCATTTGGCTAAAGGAAACACAGCGGGATAGTCTAAACTAGAATTCAGAAACTTATGAGGTACAATCATCCTATCCACTTTACTAAGCGTATGTCTGAGGCCCCAACGACAACATGAGGCCTAGCGTTTGTTTTTACATTTGCAGCCCAAATATGCAGCCTTTTTGTACAGTATATGATACTTACTAATTATATATGTATAGACATAGTTATACCGTTAGTTTTTTTTTTGTTGCGAGCTCTTTTTCCTAACAGCTCATTGCTGATCCAACGAACCGCCATGAAAAACATGCTCACAAAGTTTTTTTTTCTAATGCGGAGACAACAGGACACGATCGATATCATGTTCATATACGAATGTGTAGCTAGACGAAACCTTCAGCGAAACGACACGAGCGCTATACGGACACGACAACACGTGCCCAACTGTACGCTGCACGGGGCATGCGCACCACGACTCGCTCGACCGCCACGTCCTCCACGCGGAGCATGCGCACCACGACTCGCTCGACCGCCACGTCCTCCACGCACCTCAAGCGGAGCATGCGCACCACGACTCGCACGTCCGCCACGTCCTCCACGCCCTCAGCTCGACTAACACTCGTGTCGCCTCTGTCTAGCTACATTGTGTACAGACACGTTCCTTTCTAATCGTCTCAATGGACACACTCCTAATATTCTACAATATTATCATACCGATTACGTTTACAGTTATTACAGTGAAGTGTATCTGTATCGACTTGTTTAATATCACTTTAAATCATTTATAATTATTGTGTACTCGAGTAGTACGAGTGGTGCGTGCTGCAGCCGCGAGGCGAGGGTACAAAACCGGCCTCGTATGATAATGAAACCCTCCAAGTTCCAAGTCACTGCCTATTGGTATATTTCCGCAGTGGAGGAAGCTCTCTTCACAAACACTTGGAGGAACTGCAGTTCCAGGGCGCGCGTCGGTGTGCGAAAGTTGAAGAAGGCCGACACATGCGTCACCTCGTCGCGGCTGACTGTACACACTCGACTGCTCTGTCGATAGACTCCAGCCGGTCGTCTGACTGACTCACTGACTCAGTCAGTTGTCTGACTCACTCGGGCGGCTTGTACGCAGCACTGTACTTCAATTCATAACTCGAAATAATTTCTATACTGATGATAATTTTGTCAAATCAATTTCTGTTTCTAAATAAAGACGTATTGAAATAGAATTTGAACTCTGTCCCAACGACATAGAGTCTGTTGTTCCAGGATCCGCTGATTATCTCGAGTTCTGAATTCGAACAAAAACATTACAATCATATAAACAGAATCTCACTTGCGTGTGTTGTGTCAACTACATTATATTTGGCGCAGCACAGTCGAGAATGCCAGACAAATGCCGACATTGCTGCTAAAGGAATACAGTTCAAAATAAATTAACATCCACAAGCCGTCAAAGCGAACAGCGGTATTACATTTTGGATCTTATTGCATAGAATACTATGTCGACATTTGTCTGGCAGCGAATACTTAGCTTACAGACATCTGATGTGACTAATACAGTCCTTATCTAGAACGGAACGAATGAACTAAACAGGCTTGTTCACACGCCTCCAGTGTCGCGCCGTGGGACAGCCGTTGAAAACCGTGACCCAGGAATCGAACTCATGACCTCATAGTGAGGAGTAAGTACCTCAGTGTACGTAGGTGGGCGATTAATTTCCAAACAAATGTTATCCTAGTAAGGCCCTGGGCTCGATTCCCGGCTCGTGCAAACTGTTGAGTTTGTTCCTAGTCTGGTTATGAATACCTGAGCAGGCCGCCACTATACACTGGAGCCGCGTCAACGAGCCGGCGAGTGAGAGACACAATCTTAGTTACAATTCGTCTCGCAACGCTCGAACGCTACATGCAACATACATATGTAGGTGAGTATTCAGCACATTTGTATATAACGGACACTGAACATCATTATATACATCAATGTCTCACAATAAATTAATGGTACAAACACAAAATAATACTAAGCTACATGGGATCTGTCCACGAGTACGGACCGCCTGACTACAAGCGTCCGCTCAACTGGTCCGGCCAGTGAACCAAATTATTAAGTAAATATTTTCATTATTTATAATACACATACAACTATATGATACACAGTAATGCGGTTATTATTTTACACATTTTTTAAACATTTTTATTTCATTTTTTTATGCTCATACACATTTAAGATATACACTCGACGAAGTCGCGCGCGCGCTCTCTATTCAGTTACAATAAAAACGAACAAAACAAACGTTTCTTTTGCTAAAAAAACTAGTCGGGCAGCGATCGGCGAGCTTGTGTGTGGTCGTGTTCCACGTAGGAACAATAGGATGTAGCGGCACGGTCGGCGCGGTCACGTGACCTGCACGTGGCGCACGTCGTCCTGGTCGGGCGCGGGCGGCGGCGGCGGCGGCGCGGGCGGCGCGGGCGCGCGGCGCTTGAGCACGGCGGGCACGGGCGCCGCGCCCGGCTTGTGCAGCAGGTTGGCCACCAGCGCGCGCGGCTTCAGCGCCAGCGGGTGGCGCACGGGCAGCGCGGCGCGCACCAGCTGGCGCCCGTCCAGGCTCAGCGCCACGCGCCGCGCGCCGTCCTGGCGCGGCGCGGGCTGGCGCAGCACGTTGACGAGGTGCGGCCCGGCGCCCAGCGCGCCGCCCTTGATCTCGAACAGCTGCGCCACGGCGCCCGGGCCCGCCTTCAGCAGCGCCGGCTTGTTGTCCAGCGCCGCCAGCGACACCACGGCGGGCAGCCCCTGCAGCGCGCGGTTCTGCGCCAGCAGCGCCGTGCGCTGGCTCTGCGTGAGCGGGTGCGCGTGCAGCACCTTGAGCTTGGAGGGCGGCACGTGCTGCAGGTGCTGGTGCTGCACCACGAGCGGCGCGGGCGCGTGCAGCACGTGCTTGTGCGGCAGCGACACCAGCGGCGCCGACACGCGTCGGCTGTGCGCGCCGCCCACAGACGCCGCGCCTGCGAACAAACAAGATACATTGTTAACTACTAACGTGCAGACCCACACAACTACATGGACACGAGAGACGCCGCATTTGATATCATTTTCATGGTTTTCGAGACGCTAATAACGGTAAAAGAGTCAATAACCAGTTCCGTGGTGGTGCCAACGAAACTTCGCAAAATTTCTGCCATGTCCTTTTGGATTAAAATGGGATCGAAATCAGAAGAAGCGCTTCCTGCTAAAGACCAATGCTAAAAAAAAAATTTAAAAAATTATTGAAATAGGTTTCACTTTAGATGAGTATTGGTGACCATTGGAACGTTTGATGAAAAAATGAAAATATTGACGAGAAATGAGGCAAACTTAAGACAAGAAGATGACGGGGCTGGGGCCTTACCAAGGCGTGTTAAAATATCAAGCGTGCGAGCGAGGAAGAGGGATGGAGCTAGACACTCTATACTGGGTGTCAAAATTTAAACTGTATAAAACCGTTATTCTAACGTTTAATAATTAATTTTAAAATTAAAACTGTCATTAGGGTTGATTGGAATAACGATTTTGTACGGACAAGTCGATTTTGTGCCCCCCAAGCCAAGTAACAACAGTTTCGTTTCGATCGGATCTGTGACCCATTAGCTTGCGCGCTGGATATGTAACTCTCAGCAACAGTGCTGTCGTCTGCATACCCAAAGGTACCGGGCTTAAGCAGATCATTAATGTGCAGCAAGAACAATGTTGCCGAGAGCACTGACCCCTGAGGGACCCCGGCATTAATGGCTATTTGACCGGACGAGCAACCATCGATGACCACTCAGATGGACCTGTCATTTAGGCAGTCTGCGATCCAAGCACACAAACCAGCAGGTAAACCGAACGAAGGAAGCTTACTAATAAGGCTTTCGTGCCAGACCCTATCGAAAGCCTTCCGAGATATCGAGGAAGACTGCAAGCGCTTCCCCGTGTTTCTCGATGGCCTCACTCCAGATGTGGATGGCATACGCTAGAAGATCACCAGTTGACCGATTTCGGCGAAAGCTATATTGTCGTTACTTAGGATATCATTAGCTTCTAGGTATGCCAGGAGCTTAGTGTTGAGTACACGTTCCAAAGTCTTACAGAGAATGGACGTTACTGAGATTGGCCTGTAGTTAGCTGGGTCAGCCCGACTACCCTTCTTGGGCACGGGCTGTACGTTAGCTTGCTTCCATGCAATCGGCACTCTTAACGAGTCCCATTCATTTTGCTCGCTGAAGAAGACTCAATGATTTACCTGGACGGTACACGGCGGAAGCCTTGGCAAGCTGTAAGTGAGCCCATCGTGTGTGGGCTCGTTGGATGAGTCTTAACGAGTCCTATTCATTTTGATGAAGAAGACTTAGTGATTTACCTGGACGGTACATGGCAGAACCCTTGTCTGGCTATAAGTAAACCTATCTAGTCTCAGTTCATAGGATGAGTTAACAACCAAAATCAAAAGCATTTTATTTCAAATAAACTATTTACAGGCACTTTTGAAATGTCAAGAAGTCAGTCAGAAAAAATGCTAATGCAACAAATATAGAACATAAATAAGACATACCTGTGGCATCTCTCGCTTGCTGCATGGGCACGGCGACGACGGGCGGGAAGGGACCGTTTTGCACCAGCACGCCCGACTGCGTCGACAGCAGGTGGTTCTGTAGCCGGACCTGCAGCAATACAGAGTAACACGTTATGGACTAGTGATTCAATAGATATTGTAAACAACGTGATCAGAGACTCTGCCAAATTTTGGTATTGGTATATAGGAAGGTTTGGCACGTTTTTTTACTCCAAATACTCAATTCTCAATTAAGGTGGTTACGCCCAGGACCACGATGATTTGTTTAAATAATTCCATATTCCTGGCAGATATCGGGATATGTCTATGAAGCGCACGTGGAACACAGTAACCTCCCGAAATAACCGGGTCCGGAGGGGCAGTGTCAGGCGAAAAGTAAGGACGCCATGGCACTTCTGTGGTCACTGCTCTAGATGGATTTACAGCCACGACTCTGAGGAGGCCTAGATTTTGGCTCCTGAAAGCGTAGGAAAACGATGAGATACCTTCAAGCTGTCGGACACGGCGACGTGATGATGTGTGTCTTCAGCTGCAGCCGTAAGGTAACGTCACTAGACAGATGATGGCATACCTTCAAGCTGTCGGACACGGCGACGGTGACGATCTGCGGCTGCGTGGTGTGCGGCGGCGCGTCGGACACGGGCGCGGCGCCGGCCACGTCGCTGGCGCGCCGGTGCGTGGCCGACGTGATGATGTGCTTCTTCAGCGGCGAGTGGCGCGTCTGCACAGTCTTCAGCTGCACCCCGTGAGGTAACGTCACCTTCTCGATCGTGTCCTCCTTTCTCTTCTTCTCTAAATAAGACGAGGTCGACAACCTTACCCCCTAAATCGTCTTAGTAATAAATGAATGAAAAATTTTATTCTTTGCATAAGATTAGTTGTCCTTTTTTACTATTAATACACACAGAATTTTAGTAAGTCTGTCGACTTAAAAAGATTTTTGAGCGAGAAGCGAGATTGAAACTATCTACCTGCTCTGCCTACATCACATATTTTTTGTTGTTAAAGGTAATAAGTTACAGGGAGGCAGGCTAGAGGAGAACAGGTTGTACCGTAGGTACTTCGCACTCACTACCTAGTTGGCACTCGTGGCAGGGTGCTTCTACACCCTAATTAGGTACATGATACATAAGAGTTAGGGCCTGCGCACACTTGAAACAAGACTGTCTTAGACAAGACCGTTTTGTTTACTACGATAATGCGACAAAACACAAAACAAGACAACACAGTTAACACAAAACAGTTTTGTCGTAGGCAAAACAGTCTTGTCGCTGACAAGTCTGCGGTGTCGTAGTTGTCTACGACGTCGCAGACACAAGTCTGCGACACTTGACTCTAGCGGTAAGTTAATGTAACTGTTGGCTGCCCTGGACGTCTCAAAACAGTCTTGTCACAGACAAGTCTGCGACATCGTAGACAATTCTTTCTAAGACAGTCTTGTCTCAAGTGTGTGCAGGTCCTTTTTATATGTATGCTAGTAACTGCCAAGCGTAATGCAAGACTTGGCTATTCTTTGATTATTTCTGCGCCCCTCCAGGGTCTAGCACCACCCTAGTTGCGATACTAGTGATACAATAAACCTTTATAACAACGATAATCAATTGCCAACCTTCTTGCAGTTGCAGGAGACGTCATCTCCACCACGAGCCCGCCAGCTAAAGATGGAAGCTATTTATATTTATACCATAAAAGTAAGTTTATCTAACTTTTGACCTCGCGGTGTTTTGAAAATTGGGCCAAAAGTTTGACGAGTTTACCATCGAATCGAAAAGAAACAAAAAGAACCTCGCGGTCGCAAGCTCAATTAGGTCCTCTAGCCGATTTCTAGCCACCGTAGGCTTGGGCTTGTGGACAACGAGCAATGGTAAGCTCGCTGCCTAGCAGTCCGGTAACCACCTGGACCGAACCCGAGTTGACGACGGCGCGTAGTGTTCCGCGCACGCCTCAAAGAGATGTCAGCAAAACAGTAGGGTCGAAGCCTACTCAGGCCACGGGTTTACCTTCGGAAGCGAGGATCTCAGGAACCCAGGGTCTTGGAACATAAGGCAAATACGGAATTTAGTTAAGGTTTTAGTTAGTAAAAGTCTTACACGGCCTCTCGCTCCGCCTTAGAGCGCGAGAAGTCACTGAGTGATTTCCCACCTTAAAAAAAACCCAACTACGTAGTTAACTCTAGTTCTTTGTGTTGATTTATATCAGAACCCTGAGTTCCCTGTTTTTTATTTTTATTATTTAATTTTATTTTCAGATGTGTATAACAAAGACTGGAGTCCAGCGTCAGTTCTGACAATTCATAAGAGGTGTGCAGCAAACGGGACCTGTGTGGTAATTGAATATTCGGAGTTAGCATTCAGAGATGACGAGGACAAACATTGATTGTAAACCAACTACATACCTAGCTTGTTAATTGAATGCCAAATCTTAAACCGTCGTTATCCCCTTCTAACAAGCTTAGATTAGAAGGGGATAACGAGGGTATCAATCAAGTTTGTCCGCGTCGGAGAGCCCTAAAATTCTGAGCTCGCTTCACTCGCTTGGCATACTTGAAAACTATTACCTATGTATAAAAAAAGTGATCGTACTTTTATTTCATATAATAAATATATAGTTCTTTTTTTTTAATGATATAAACCAGTGCTTGACTGAGATCCCACCTGATGGTAAGCGGTTCATATAGTGGCGGATGTTCTTCGAAAATTATGGCCAGTATACTGTTTCGGATAGGCAAGAGATAGGTGGCGAATCGCAGCCATCTGGTTAACTTAACCTAGGACGTTAATTAAACGCCGGCAACTAAATAAATGGCTGAAATATAAATAGCTAAGTAATTGAGCGGAACGTTTAACCTGCGGTGTTACCATGACGTTCAAAGTAAGATTGTTTCATTCTTATTTCAGTGTGGGTAAGAGACAGAGCTAAAGAGTAAGATACAGGTTGTCTAGCGCCATCCACACTGGAAATAATAATGAAACAATCTTACTTTAAATGTCATGGTACAGGTCCTTGTCAAAATCAACATGTTATTATGAAATCAATGATAGACCATTCTGACACTATTGTAATAGCAGACTTGAGGCCCTGGAACTTTGTGTACCTCCCACTATCTCTTCCTAGTCTGTGCCTCCAACGTTTACTACACTGTTATTTCAAGATACCTACATCTTCACACAGGCCTGAAATTAAGTTTCCGGGAAAAACATCTCTTTAAATATCCAGATTTATACATTTAATTTTTAATAAAATAAACTATTTAATGTTGTACTAGATTATTTTATTTTCTCGCAATCAAGGGTGGATTTTACCTCGGTTAGAGATTAAGCATAGCCATTCAATGTGGCGTGGCAATGCCACCAGTCTTTCTTTTGCCCGTGGCTTCGCCCGCGTAGGTATGTACTTAAAATATAGCCTATGTCACTCAGGAATAAATCGAGAATCAGGAATAATCGAAAATAATAATAAATATCAATGTGTGTCCAGACCTGGCGAATGCGCCGCTCGCGAACCGCTTGCGATCGGCGCGCGTGTATTTCGCGCACTGCTCGTTTATACGAAGCTCCTGCGCCGCGCGCGCTTCGTACGAACATGAAATGCACGCGTGCAGTTCGCAAGCGGCTCGCGAGCGGCGCATTCGCCAGGTCTGGACACACCTTTATGTTTTGCAATAAAATTTACAAGTCAAAAACTTTATTAATGCACACAAGTACAATTTTGGTCCCTGTAACGCAAAGTGCAACTGAAGCAACACAGGTGGATTTTAGTTTGTAAAAATTTGACACTCCCGCTCCCTCTGAGCGCAAGGAGCCATAAGAGGGTACAATATATAAGTATAACAAAAATTTACATGTGTGTGTGTTCTTCACAATATAAGCAAAGTTTTAATTCTGCTTGGAGCTTGCTTGAACTCAAAGCTGTTTTGATGAGAAGAATTGAGTTGAAGGGCATCTGTAAAATGAAGAAAAACTGATTTAGATAGAGTAGCGGAGTGTAGGAGGGGACTATAATAAATTTAATTGAAAAACATTTCTTGTCTTGCTCACTATAACCTAATAGACAGATGCTGATAAGCAATAGAGAGCCAACCCACAAAAAGTTGTAGGGGCCCAGCAGGGTCAAAGCCTACTGGGGCCACGGGTAGTGTGAAAGCGAAGCCCGGGCCGGCCCCGGGATGAAGGCAAAGAAGGATCAGGAGTGGGTTTTTAGTCAGTAAAAGTCTGACACTATCTCCGGCTCCGAGAGCGGGATTTTTCATTAGATGATTTTACCAACTAAAAAAAAAACAAAAAGTAGAATTTGGAAATATTGATGTACTCCTAGTCAGTGGCTATACAGGTTTTGCCGCCCTTGCCTCTACAATTGTCATCTCCTGCATTATTTTTAGAATCCAAAAATTTCGTTGAATTTACACGTAAAATAATTTTTAAAATAATCTCTCGGAATGTTTAATGACAAGTTAGAGAGGAAAGTGATCAGCAAAATTTGTTGTAGACTTCTATCTGTGAGACATCTGAAAAACGTCATGCAAAACTCTTTTTGATTTCTAAGAGGTAGCAAAAAAAAAAATTCGGTCCCCAAATTTTCCGCCCTAGGCTCAAGCCCACTCAGCCTGCTGGTCAATCCGCCACTGCTCCTAGTAATGTGTCACGTATTTTACTAATATACAAAAGTGTTTCGAAGCACTTAAATAACAAAAAATATATCATGAAACAAATGTGGAATCAAGTAAATATACAACGATTTTCATCATCAAGGGCCTTCAAGCTCCTCAACACTTTCTCAACTTAAAGTAGCGCCTTCTATCATCACGATAAAGGTATTATGACATTTGGCACTTTATTGCAAAATCATTGCAGCGGCAAGCAACAAACCTCGGACAAAAACTAAATATTTTCTTTATAAAACAACTTATAATTGTCTGTTTTATTTACAAACAATTTTTATAATCAAGGTCAGATAATTACTCCCAGACACAGAATAAATGATCGAGCTCATCCTACAAATATCTGTCTTGGGTGGGAACTGTACCCATAGCTTACGGCATAGCAGTCAGAGCCATTTACCACTAGACCACCAGTCCTGGTAGGTAGTTGTTGGCATCAAAAATAAATGCCATTTTAGGACACATTGTCTAAAAAAAATATTATTAGTTGTAGAATTGAAAATGAAGATATCCGCAGGAGTACTAAAGTTGCCGACATAGCACGAAGAATCGCCTTACTTAAGTGGCAACGGGCAGGGCACATTCCTCGCAGAACAGATGGCCGTTGGGGCTGAAAAGTTCTGGAGTGGCGACCGCGTACCGAAAAAGGCAGTGTTGGAAGGCCCCTTACAAGGTGGACCGATGACCTAGTGATGGTTGCGGGCATCCGATGGATGCGAGACGCACAGGACCATTCTTTGAGGCGACATTTGGAGGAGGCCTATGTCCAGCAGTGGACGTCTATCGGCCGAAATGATAATGATGATGATGAGTTGTAGAATTAAAAATAGAGTGCTAGAACACAATTTTTATTACCTTATTCATCTTTAAATAGTGACTCCGAATACTGGATATCCTTACAGACCCCAGCTACGGTACACTTTCTATGAATTGTCACGCTCGAAATAGGACTCCAATCTCTATTATAAATATCTGCAAAATAAAAAAAAACATTAATACATCCTGACCGAATTCTAGTCGCGGTGGTCCTAAGGGTACCTCCTACTACTGCGCCAACGTACTATCGAATTGCAGTACTCACACAAGTAGTACACAATTGTTTGTCGAACTCGAGGGCTTTTGTACAATTGTTTGTCACACCAGCTTGATGTCGAGCTTCAGTGTGTCGCACAAGCTGCCACACAAATCAAATCAAATCATAATTTAAAAAAAAACCTTCACAGGCACTTTTGAACTGCCAAGAAGTCGGATAGTTAGAAAAATTAGGCTAATTAAACATTCCAAAGCGTAGATCTATGGAGAAGAACGAGCAAGAAACTCTATAAACACATTTTAAATCATTTTATATAATTACTAAGATATTTCTTGTCGTATCTATCATAAGAGAACAATGCAAAAAAAAAAAAAACTAGAACAAAACGATTCAAAGTATAGAAATTAAAATAAAACTTTTGGAGGTAAGCGGAACAGAGAGTAATAAAGTCCCGCAAACCTCCGTTTAAAAGGGAGGATCCTCCGGGCAGACGGGTGTTATGTCTGGTGGGCAATTGCCCTTTTAAATGATTTCGGGCTGTTCTATATGTTCTAATCGCGCAGAGAACTTTGATTGCGCGATGCAGGATTAGTTCTTATGTGACGCCATAGATGTCGCTACATACTTATAACCAAGTCCGAATGAAAAGCCCCGTAACACTGCCAGACAAGAGAATCGATCCCAGGACCCCGCTTGACTTAAGGGCCTATTACACTACGATTACAGCACACGATATTCGATCGATATTACTCATATTACACTACGCGACATCGACTAAGACTGTCTGAATATCGAATAGTGTAATAGGCCCTTTAAGGTTAGATACCAACGGGGTTACCATGACGTTCAAAGTAGGATTGTTTCATTCTTATCTTAGTGTGGGTAAGAGACGGAGCTATACAAATTGTCTAGCGCCATCTCTTACCCACTGTGTAAATAAGAATGAAACGATCTTACTTTAAACGTCATGGCACAGGTCTAGGTGAACTTACTTTTATTATAAACATATAAATAGCTGCCATCTTTAGCCGGTGGGCTTTTGATGTTGCTGATTTGTTCTGCAATCACAAAATTTTACAACGTTAATATTAAATATCATCCTGCCAAGCCAAGCCTTTTTAGGGTCCCGTAGTCTACTAGGAACCCTTATAGTTTCGCCATGTCAGTCTGTCTGTGTCTCTATGAATCTCAGTGACCGTTAGCACTAGAAAGTTGAAATTTGGTACCAATATGTATATCAATCACGCCAACAAAGAGTTAAAATAACAAGTGGAAACAAAAATATTATTAGGTATAGTACTAATAGTACCCCCTACACGTAAAGTGGGGAGTGTTTTTTTTTTTCATTTCAACCCTGACGTGTCATATATTGTTGTATAGGTATTTAAAAATGAATAGGGGTTTACTAAAATCATTTTTTGATAATGTTAATATTTTCGGAAATAATCGCTCCAAAAGTAAAAAAAAAATGTGTCCCCTCTAACTTTTGAACCATATGTTTAGGGAATGGCATAAACCATAGCGGAGAGGTACGATTCTCCTCTGTTAGATGATGTTGTTCACAGATGCATCATGAATAACCACCTTGTTTTAAAATAAATATATAGATAGATAATAAGTTTACTAACATAGGTTTAATTTTTTCTTAATTGTTTACTAACCCATATGGATGTAACTTATCCGAATTAAAGATTATTTTATTTATTTATAAACTAGTAGGTCCCCAGTAGACAGTAGTCGGTTACTGAGGAGATCGTTACCTTCCAGGTATGCCACGAGGCGCGAGTTTAATATATATATATTCCACAACTATCACACTACGCCGTCTAGTCAAATTTCAACAGTGTAGTTCTTATATTTTTGGAAAAAAGTGGCTGTGACATACGGACGGACAGACAGACAGACATGAAGAATCCATAAGGGTTCCGTTTTTTGCCATTTGGCTACGTAAACCTAAAAAGGGAAAGCAATATAAAACCATAAGAAAACAAACATACCATTAGGTCCTTGGTCGTTAATACTAGGCCGCGCGCACGCGAATGCAAAGAATAAAACCAAAATAAAATATATTCTCATAGCGGCCATCTTGTACAGCAAATATTAACTGCTACTGAGTCACATGCGTTTGATGAAATTTTGTATACATACGTTATTATTCTGATGATGATAACAAAGTTCATAAGTTATCATCCGCTTAACAGCCGCAGTTAGGGTTCCATAATTATCTACTTAAGTTTTTGCCAAGATTGCGCATTGAGCATATTTTTTGCTACCCGACTACCCTAGAAGAATAAAGTTGCCCCGTCTATATAAATTTAAATGTATATGTTACGGTTAATAGGCGAAGTGCGGCTACACCTAGTTTTATAATAATAATAATGGCCTTATAGCCAAAAGCTTCGACGACCATCTGTCGAAGCTGTCGTTGTACGGTTGGATCAAGGGTCTGATACAGAAGGCAGTACTCCTCGATACGGCTTGCATTGTGAGGAGGTTCCTGTCTCTGGAGCCCTAACCACGGGTAGGTTGGACCTTGTTCCCGACACTGACGGACAACTATTTTTAATATGTTTTTTTTTTTAAGAAATATTTAAAAATGTAAACAATATGTATAAAAAACTAAAAAAATAGAATAATAATAATAATAAACCTTTATTTCAGACCACTAGGCTATAACTAGGTGTAGCAGGCTACGTGCGGCTAAACTTAGATGTATCCTACTTATCTTCGGCTAGAACTAAGTGTAGCCTTCATCATAGCGGCTAGAACTAGTTACAGCCGCACACCGGTGGGTAAACTTAGGTTTGGTGCATCCTATTTACCATCGGCTAGAACTAGGTTTTCAGTTCAGTTAAGTATTATGGTTTTGTTTAGAGATTCTTATCTTGCATTTCCCGATTGATTATATTATATTAAAAAATAAAACCCCGACTGCCAAAAAATAACTTTACTTAATAAAAACTGAAAAGAATTTTTTTTTTTTTATATAATTGATTTTGATTTTGAATTAAAACAAAACTGCAACAGTCGGGACCCATATTATATGGAATGATTTTAGTCTAGATTATTTTAATGATTTTTGATGTTTAAATTTGTTTTTTTGTTTATTTTATTGTTCTAGAATAGTTCTCGCTATTTTATTATACTAATCGATAGGGTTATTATTCAGGATAAATGTTCTCTAACATACATTGAGTCTTAAAAATAAAAATGATCGTAAAAACTTTATTTTATTATGATGTTGTTACACTTGAATTATATAACTGATGAATTGTTCGAAATGCGCCCCCTCGTTCCGGCTAAGTAGAGGGAGTGGTCTAGATACAGCCAGAGGCTGACAATGCCGTAGACGTGATTATTTATACTAAAAATCTTAATAATTACCAGAAATAATTATTAAAGTAATATCACGTCGGTTAAAGTTCGGAAAAATTATATTAAACAATCAGTATAATTATTCATTAATCAGTGTTTCCTTGGTTCAGCACCATTTAGAATTTTTTTTTTTTCAATTATTTCTTGACCATGGATACAAAGTCCTTCAAGCCGAATAAAAATACATAGAATTTTCAATTTAATAATCGACCAGAACATCATTTATTATATCAATGCATTGGCCCATTGATAAAAATGCATACGAAATACAATTATTTTGCTTATATTATTGAAAAAAATATTAATTGCGTCGTTTAAAAGGTTTGGGTGTTTTTAGTGGGATTTCTTGAGTAAAGTTCAGTGGCTGTATGATCTTATGGCTTTAGCCTACCCAATGGGGCGAAAAGTGGCGGCAAAAACTGTCACATATTGCCGCGTAACATTTGAATTGCGACTATTTGCTTCAGTTAATGACTATTTGCTATTATTAATATTCGCTTTCATAATTAACTTTGCACTCGCTTTTCCCGAAGACCCCAGCCTACCTACTATAGATTCGGAATCTGCTATGTACGACAATGACCCCGGCCGCTCTATCTCGGACTCTGTTTCTACTTCTTTGAATAACTCCAGCGTCCGACAGATGGACCGACTCGTATGTACGACCAGCAGAAGCCAAAGCTGTGTTAATTGTGCTTTAAATATTACTCAAATGAGACAACATTCTTTGGAAGTTGCTGAAATCCGTGATTTATAACACAAGAATGGATTTATCCACGGCAGGTAAGAACTATTTAATTTGTTTTAATACTTAGCTAACAAAAATAAAAATATGTAAATAATAAAATACTACAGATGTTGATGTTGAATGATACTTGTTGATGTATAAATAAGCTAATATTTAGAAGTCACTTACATAATATTTTTTCACGCTGTTCTAATTTTAAACGACGCAGAAAAAGATTAACCAAATGAATAAAAAAATGTTTGTTTAATTTGCTGTGCTACAGCCGCCAATTTGGCTCTAGTAATATGAATATTCTGATTTAACTCATTTCCTCCAACTTTTAGTTAAACCTGTAATAGCTGTAACAGGTTTATTATTTCATAAGCTATGAATTGAAGTTGTCTCAATATATGTCCACTATTGGCCTAAGTTTGTTTGAATGGTAGTCCCACACCCTTTAGTCTCCATTGAAATTCATTTCTTGTAGCCGTCAGCAGCAGTGTTGGGGCGTGTGCCCCTAATAACATCTTCTTTATTCCTTTATTTCATGGATATTTCTGTAGTTTCCCTCCTGGGGGTTGACCATAATGATCAAAGGCAGTAAACGGTAATTTTGCTTTAAATACTAAGGATGACAAACTTATTAATACCAAGGATTAATACCATGTCGGTGAAAACACCTTCGCAAATAAATCACTCTTTTTGAGCAATTTTGATGTCCATAAAAATGGTTAATGTGGGTCTATCTTACAAGATACACATGTGCTATCGCGGACTTTTTCGTTGTATTTTTTGAGAGAAAAAATTTCCCCAAACATTGTGTTGGTGTAGCTTGAAGTATCGGCGCAGCGCCAGAAGCTCTCAGAAGGCAGCTCTCTCTACTGGCGTCGAGTGAGCTGCGGGCTCGGCGGAGGCCGAGCGGAGTGGAGGCACAAATAAAACAATGCTATGAAACAGAATGGTCGCTTTATTCACAATTTCCTTGGTTATTCAACAATGTTGTGTTGCACGACTGCACGGAGTCGCTCACACGACTATGTGATATTGTATCTGTGGGCGCACTCGCGCCTGCTCGTGTGCTCTCTGCTCATGAGTCGATGCTCGCGATACTAAACAATAATATTTACAACAATGTGTTTCATTTGGCTAAAGGAAACACAGCGGGATAGTCTAAACTAGAATTCAGAAACTTATGAGGTACAATCATCCTATCCACTTTACTAAGCGTATGTCTGAGGCCCCAACGACAACATGAGGCCTAGCGTTTGTTTTTACATTTGCAGCCCAAATATGCAGCCTTTTTGTACAGTATATGATACTTACTAATTATATATGTATAGACATAGTTATACCGTTAGTTTTTTTTTTGTTGCGAGCTCTTTTTCCTAACAGCTCATTGCTGATCCAACGAACCGCCATGAAAAACATGCTCACAAAGTTTTTTTTTCTAATGCGGAGACAACAGGACACGATCGATATCATGTTCATATACGAATGTGTAGCTAGACGAAACCTTCAGCGAAACGACACGAGCGCTATACGGACACGACAACACGTGCCCAACTGTACGCTGCACGGGGCATGCGCACCACGACTCGCTCGACCGCCACGTCCTCCACGCGGAGCATGCGCACCACGACTCGCTCGACCGCCACGTCCTCCACGCACCTCAAGCGGAGCATGCGCACCACGACTCGCACGTCCGCCACGTCCTCCACGCCCTCAGCTCGACTAACACTCGTGTCGCCTCTGTCTAGCTACATTGTGTACAGACACGTTCCTTTCTAATCGTCTCAATGGACACACTCCTAATATTCTACAATATTATCATACCGATTACGTTTACAGTTATTACAGTGAAGTGTATCTGTATCGACTTGTTTAATATCACTTTAAATCATTTATAATTATTGTGTACTCGAGTAGTACGAGTGGTGCGTGCTGCAGCCGCGAGGCGAGGGTACAAAACCGGCCTCGTATGATAATGAAACCCTCCAAGTTCCAAGTCACTGCCTATTGGTATATTTCCGCAGTGGAGGAAGCTCTCTTCACAAACACTTGGAGGAACTGCAGTTCCAGGGCGCGCGTCGGTGTGCGAAAGTTGAAGAAGGCCGACACATGCGTCACCTCGTCGCGGCTGACTGTACACACTCGACTGCTCTGTCGATAGACTCCAGCCGGTCGTCTGACTGACTCACTGACTCAGTCAGTTGTCTGACTCACTCGGGCGGCTTGTACGCAGCACTGTACTTCAATTCATAACTCGAAATAATTTCTATACTGATGATAATTTTGTCAAATCAATTTCTGTTTCTAAATAAAGACGTATTGAAATAGAATTTGAACTCTGTCCCAACGACATAGAGTCTGTTGTTCCAGGATCCGCTGATTATCTCGAGTTCTGAATTCGAACAAAAACATTACAATCATATAAACAGAATCTCACTTGCGTGTGTTGCGTCAACTACATTATATTTGGCGCAGCACAGTCGAGAATGCCAGACAAATGCCGACATTGCTGCTAAAGGAATACAGTTCAAAATAAATTAACATCCACAAGCCGTCAAAGCGAACAGCGGTATTACATTTTGGATCTTATTGCATAGAATACTATGTCGACATTTGTCTGGCAGCGAATACTTAGCTTACAGACATCTGATGTGACTAATACAGTCCTTATCTAGAACGGAACGAATGAACTAAACAGGCTTGTTCACACGCCTCCAGTGTCGCGCCGTGGGACAGCCGTTGAAAACCGTGACCCAGGAATCGAACTCATGACCTCATAGTGAGGAGTAAGTACCTCAGTGTACGTAGGTGGGCGATTAATTTCCAAACAAATGTTATCCTAGTAAGGCCCTGGGCTCGATTCCCGGCTCGTGCAAACTGTTGAGTTTGTTCCTAGTCTGGTTATGAATACCTGAGCAGGCCGCCACTATACACTGGAGCCGCGTCAACGAGCCGGCGAGTGAGAGACACAATCTTAGTTACAATTCGTCTCGCAACGCTCGAACGCTACATGCAACATACATATGTAGGTGAGTATTCAGCACATTTGTATATAACGGACACTGAACATCATTATATACATCAATGTCTCACAATAAATTAATGGTACAAACACAAAATAATACTAAGCTACATGGGATCTGTCCACGAGTACGGACCGCCTGACTACAAGCGTCCGCTCAACTGGTCCGGCCAGTGAACCAAATTATTAAGTAAATATTTTCATTATTTATAATACACATACAACTATATGATACACAGTAATGCGGTTATTATTTTACACATTTTTTAAACATTTTTATTTCATTTTTTTATGCTCATACACATTTAAGATATACACTCGACGAAGTCGCGCGCGCGCTCTCTATTCAGTTACAATAAAAACGAACAAAACAAACGTTTCTTTTGCTAAAAAAACTAGTCGGGCAGCGATCGGCGAGCTTGTGTGTGGTCGTGTTCCACGTAGGAACAATAGGATGTAGCGGCACGGTCGGCGCGGTCACGTGACCTGCACGTGGCGCACGTCGTCCTGGTCGGGCGCGGGCGGCGGCGGCGGCGGCGCGGGCGGCGCGGGCGCGCGGCGCTTGAGCACGGCGGGCACGGGCGCCGCGCCCGGCTTGTGCAGCAGGTTGGCCACCAGCGCGCGCGGCTTCAGCGCCAGCGGGTGGCGCACGGGCAGCGCGGCGCGCACCAGCTGGCGCCCGTCCAGGCTCAGCGCCACGCGCCGCGCGCCGTCCTGGCGCGGCGCGGGCTGGCGCAGCACGTTGACGAGGTGCGGCCCGGCGCCCAGCGCGCCGCCCTTGATCTCGAACAGCTGCGCCACGGCGCCCGGGCCCGCCTTCAGCAGCGCCGGCTTGTTGTCCAGCGCCGCCAGCGACACCACGGCGGGCAGCCCCTGCAGCGCGCGGTTCTGCGCCAGCAGCGCCGTGCGCTGGCTCTGCGTGAGCGGGTGCGCGTGCAGCACCTTGAGCTTGGAGGGCGGCACGTGCTGCAGGTGCTGGTGCTGCACCACGAGCGGCGCGGGCGCGTGCAGCACGTGCTTGTGCGGCAGCGACACCAGCGGCGCCGACACGCGTCGGCTGTGCGCGCCGCCCACAGACGCCGCGCCTGCGAACAAACAAGATACATTGTTAACTACTAACGTGCAGACCCACACAACTACATGGACACGAGAGACGCCGCATTTGATATCATTTTCATGGTTTTCGAGACGCTAATAACGGTAAAAGAGTCAATAACCAGTTCCGTGGTGGTGCCAACGAAACTTCGCAAAATTTCTGCCATGTCCTTTTGGATTAAAATGGGATCGAAATCAGAAGAAGCGCTTCCTGCTAAAGACCAATGCTAAAAAAAAAATTTAAAAAATTATTGAAATAGGTTTCACTTTAGATGAGTATTGGTGACCATTGGAACGTTTGATGAAAAAATGAAAATATTGACGAGAAATGAGGCAAACTTAAGACAAGAAGATGACGGGGCTGGGGCCTTACCAAGGCGTGTTAAAATATCAAGCGTGCGAGCGAGGAAGAGGGATGGAGCTAGACACTCTATACTGGGTGTCAAAATTTAAACTGTATAAAACCGTTATTCTAACGTTTAATAATTAATTTTAAAATTAAAACTGTCATTAGGGTTGATTGGAATAACGATTTTGTACGGACAAGTCGATTTTGTGCCCCCCAAGCCAAGTAACAACAGTTTCGTTTCGATCGGATCTGTGACCCATTAGCTTGCGCGCTGGATATGTAACTCTCAGCAACAGTGCTGTCGTCTGCATACCCAAAGGTACCGGGCTTAAGCAGATCATTAATGTGCAGCAAGAACAATGTTGCCGAGAGCACTGACCCCTGAGGGACCCCGGCATTAATGGCTATTTGACCGGACGAGCAACCATCGATGACCACTCAGATGGACCTGTCATTTAGGCAGTCTGCGATCCAAGCACACAAACCAGCAGGTAAACCGAACGAAGGAAGCTTACTAATAAGGCTTTCGTGCCAGACCCTATCGAAAGCCTTCCGAGATATCGAGGAAGACTGCAAGCGCTTCCCCGTGTTTCTCGATGGCCTCACTCCAGATGTGGATGGCATACGCTAGAAGATCACCAGTTGACCGATTTCGGCGAAAGCTATATTGTCGTTACTTAGGATATCATTAGCTTCTAGGTATGCCAGGAGCTTAGTGTTGAGTACACGTTCCAAAGTCTTACAGAGAATGGACGTTACTGAGATTGGCCTGTAGTTAGCTGGGTCAGCCCGACTACCCTTCTTGGGCACGGGCTGTACGTTAGCTTGCTTCCATGCAATCGGCACTCTTAACGAGTCCCATTCATTTTGCTCGCTGAAGAAGACTCAATGATTTACCTGGACGGTACACGGCGGAAGCCTTGGCAAGCTGTAAGTGAGCCCATCGTGTGTGGGCTCGTTGGATGAGTCTTAACGAGTCCTATTCATTTTGATGAAGAAGACTTAGTGATTTACCTGGACGGTACATGGCAGAACCCTTGTCTGGCTATAAGTAAACCTATCTAGTCTCAGTTCATAGGATGAGTTAACAACCAAAATCAAAAGCATTTTATTTCAAATAAACTATTTACAGGCACTTTTGAAATGTCAAGAAGTCAGTCAGAAAAAATGCTAATGCAACAAATATAGAACATAAATAAGACATACCTGTGGCATCTCTCGCTTGCTGCATGGGCACGGCGACGACGGGCGGGAAGGGACCGTTTTGCACCAGCACGCCCGACTGCGTCGACAGCAGGTGGTTCTGTAGCCGGACCTGCAGCAATACAGAGTAACACGTTATGGACTAGTGATTCAATAGATATTGTAAACAACGTGATCAGAGACTCTGCCAAATTTTGGTATTGGTATATAGGAAGGTTTGGCACGTTTTTTTACTCCAAATACTCAATTCTCAATTAAGGTGGTTACGCCCAGGACCACGATGATTTGTTTAAATAATTCCATATTCCTGGCAGATATCGGGATATGTCTATGAAGCGCACGTGGAACACAGTAACCTCCCGAAATAACCGGGTCCGGAGGGGCAGTGTCAGGCGAAAAGTAAGGACGCCATGGCACTTCTGTGGTCACTGCTCTAGATGGATTTACAGCCACGACTCTGAGGAGGCCTAGATTTTGGCTCCTGAAAGCGTAGGAAAACGATGAGATACCTTCAAGCTGTCGGACACGGCGACGTGATGATGTGTGTCTTCAGCTGCAGCCGTAAGGTAACGTCACTAGACAGATGATGGCATACCTTCAAGCTGTCGGACACGGCGACGGTGACGATCTGCGGCTGCGTGGTGTGCGGCGGCGCGTCGGACACGGGCGCGGCGCCGGCCACGTCGCTGGCGCGCCGGTGCGTGGCCGACGTGATGATGTGCTTCTTCAGCGGCGAGTGGCGCGTCTGCACAGTCTTCAGCTGCACCCCGTGAGGTAACGTCACCTTCTCGATCGTGTCCTCCTTTCTCTTCTTCTCTAAATAAGACGAGGTCGACAACCTTACCCCCTAAATCGTCTTAGTAATAAATGAATGAAAAATTTTATTCTTTGCATAAGATTAGTTGTCCTTTTTTACTATTAATACACACAGAATTTTAGTAAGTCTGTCGACTTAAAAAGATTTTTGAGCGAGAAGCGAGATTGAAACTATCTACCTGCTCTGCCTACATCACATATTTTTTGTTGTTAAAGGTAATAAGTTACAGGGAGGCAGGCTAGAGGAGAACAGGTTGTACCGTAGGTACTTCGCACTCACTACCTAGTTGGCACTCGTGGCAGGGTGCTTCTACACCCTAATTAGGTACATGATACATAAGAGTTAGGGCCTGCGCACACTTGAAACAAGACTGTCTTAGACAAGACCGTTTTGTTTACTACGATAATGCGACAAAACACAAAACAAGACAACACAGTTAACACAAAACAGTTTTGTCGTAGGCAAAACAGTCTTGTCGCTGACAAGTCTGCGGTGTCGTAGTTGTCTACGACGTCGCAGACACAAGTCTGCGACACTTGACTCTAGCGGTAAGTTAATGTAACTGTTGGCTGCCCTGGACGTCTCAAAACAGTCTTGTCACAGACAAGTCTGCGACATCGTAGACAATTCTTTCTAAGACAGTCTTGTCTCAAGTGTGTGCAGGTCCTTTTTATATGTATGCTAGTAACTGCCAAGCGTAATGCAAGACTTGGCTATTCTTTGATTATTTCTGCGCCCCTCCAGGGTCTAGCACCACCCTAGTTGCGATACTAGTGATACAATAAACCTTTATAACAACGATAATCAATTGCCAACCTTCTTGCAGTTGCAGGAGACGTCATCTCCACCACGAGCCCGCCAGCTAAAGATGGAAGCTATTTATATTTATACCATAAAAGTAAGTTTATCTAACTTTTGACCTCGCGGTGTTTTGAAAATTGGGCCAAAAGTTTGACGAGTTTACCATCGAATCGAAAAGAAACAAAAAGAACCTCGCGGTCGCAAGCTCAATTAGGTCCTCTAGCCGATTTCTAGCCACCGTAGGCTTGGGCTTGTGGACAACGAGCAATGGTAAGCTCGCTGCCTAGCAGTCCGGTAACCACCTGGACCGAACCCGAGTTGACGACGGCGCGTAGTGTTCCGCGCACGCCTCAAAGAGATGTCAGCAAAACAGTAGGGTCGAAGCCTACTCAGGCCACGGGTTTACCTTCGGAAGCGAGGATCTCAGGAACCCAGGGTCTTGGAACATAAGGCAAATACGGAATTTAGTTAAGGTTTTAGTTAGTAAAAGTCTTACACGGCCTCTCGCTCCGCCTTAGAGCGCGAGAAGTCACTGAGTGATTTCCCACCTTAAAAAAAACCCAACTACGTAGTTAACTCTAGTT
Source organism: Mythimna vitellina (assembly GCA_949316375.1). Lineage (NCBI taxonomy): Eukaryota > Metazoa > Arthropoda > Insecta > Lepidoptera > Noctuidae > Mythimna > Mythimna vitellina. The sequence continues at coordinate 5,056,709 of OX438711.1, read as the reverse complement.
CTTTGTGTTGATTTATATCAGAACCCTGAGTTCCCTGTTTTTTATTTTTATTATTTAATTTTATTTTCAGATGTGTATAACAAAGACTGGAGTCCAGCGTCAGTTCTGACAATTCATAAGAGGTGTGCAGCAAACGGGACCTGTGTGGTAATTGAATATTCGGAGTTAGCATTCAGAGATGACGAGGACAAACATTGATTGTAAACCAACTACATACCTAGCTTGTTAATTGAATGCCAAATCTTAAACCGTCGTTATCCCCTTCTAACAAGCTTAGATTAGAAGGGGATAACGAGGGTATCAATCAAGTTTGTCCGCGTCGGAGAGCCCTAAAATTCTGAGCTCGCTTCACTCGCTTGGCATACTTGAAAACTATTACCTATGTATAAAAAAAGTGATCGTACTTTTATTTCATATAATAAATATATAGTTCTTTTTTTTTAATGATATAAACCAGTGCTTGACTGAGATCCCACCTGATGGTAAGCGGTTCATATAGTGGCGGATGTTCTTCGAAAATTATGGCCAGTATACTGTTTCGGATAGGCAAGAGATAGGTGGCGAATCGCAGCCATCTGGTTAACTTAACCTAGGACGTTAATTAAACGCCGGCAACTAAATAAATGGCTGAAATATAAATAGCTAAGTAATTGAGCGGAACGTTTAACCTGCGGTGTTACCATGACGTTCAAAGTAAGATTGTTTCATTCTTATTTCAGTGTGGGTAAGAGACAGAGCTAAAGAGTAAGATACAGGTTGTCTAGCGCCATCCACACTGGAAATAATAATGAAACAATCTTACTTTAAATGTCATGGTACAGGTCCTTGTCAAAATCAACATGTTATTATGAAATCAATGATAGACCATTCTGACACTATTGTAATAGCAGACTTGAGGCCCTGGAACTTTGTGTACCTCCCACTATCTCTTCCTAGTCTGTGCCTCCAACGTTTACTACACTGTTATTTCAAGATACCTACATCTTCACACAGGCCTGAAATTAAGTTTCCGGGAAAAACATCTCTTTAAATATCCAGATTTATACATTTAATTTTTAATAAAATAAACTATTTAATGTTGTACTAGATTATTTTATTTTCTCGCAATCAAGGGTGGATTTTACCTCGGTTAGAGATTAAGCATAGCCATTCAATGTGGCGTGGCAATGCCACCAGTCTTTCTTTTGCCCGTGGCTTCGCCCGCGTAGGTATGTACTTAAAATATAGCCTATGTCACTCAGGAATAAATCGAGAATCAGGAATAATCGAAAATAATAATAAATATCAATGTGTGTCCAGACCTGGCGAATGCGCCGCTCGCGAACCGCTTGCGATCGGCGCGCGTGTATTTCGCGCACTGCTCGTTTATACGAAGCTCCTGCGCCGCGCGCGCTTCGTACGAACATGAAATGCACGCGTGCAGTTCGCAAGCGGCTCGCGAGCGGCGCATTCGCCAGGTCTGGACACACCTTTATGTTTTGCAATAAAATTTACAAGTCAAAAACTTTATTAATGCACACAAGTACAATTTTGGTCCCTGTAACGCAAAGTGCAACTGAAGCAACACAGGTGGATTTTAGTTTGTAAAAATTTGACACTCCCGCTCCCTCTGAGCGCAAGGAGCCATAAGAGGGTACAATATATAAGTATAACAAAAATTTACATGTGTGTGTGTTCTGCACGTTATAAGCAAAGTATTAATTCTTGGAGCTTGCTTGAACTCAAAGCTGATTTGAAGAGAAGAATTGAGTTGAAGGGTATCTGTAAAATGAAGAAAAACTGATTTAGATAGAGTAGCGGAGTGTGGGAGGGGACTATAATAAATTTAATTGAAAAACATTTCTTGTCTTGCTCACTATAACCTAATAGACAGATGCTGATAAGCAATAGAGAGCCAACCCACAAAAAGTTGTAGGGGCCCAGCAGGGTCAAAGCCTACTGGGGTCACGGGTAGTGTGAAAGCGAAGCCCGGGCCGGCCCCGGGATGAAGGCAAAGAAGGATCAGGAGTGGGTTTTTAGTCAGTAAAAGTCTGACACTATCTCCGGCTCCGAGAGCGGGATTTTTCATTAGATGATTTTACCAACTAAAAAAAAAAAACAAAAAGTAGAATTTGGAAATATTGATGTACTCCTAGTCAGTGGCTATACAGCTTTTGCCGCCCTTGCCTCTACAATTGTCATCTCCTGCATTATTTTTACAAACCAAAAATTTCGTTGAAATTACACGTAAAATAATTTTTAAAATAAACTGTGCAATGACAAGTGAGAGAGGAAAGTCATCAGCAGAATTTGTTGCAGACTTCTATCTGTGAGACATCAGAAAAACGTCATGCAAAAATCTTTTTGATTTTTTTCTTGAGAGGTAGCAAAAAAAAAATCGGTCAAAAATTTGCCGCGCTAGGCTCAAGCCTACTCAGCCTGCTGGTAAATCCGCCACTGCTCCTAGTAATGTGTCACGTATTTTACGAATATACAAAAGTGTTTCGAGGCACTTAAATAAAAAAAATATATCATAAAACAAATAAGGAATCAAGTAGATATACAACGATTTTCATCATCAAGCGCCTTCAAGCTCCTCAACACTTTCTCAATTTAAAGTAGCGCCTTCTATCATCACGATAAAGGTATTATGACATTTGGCACTTTATTGCAAAATCATTGCAGAGGCAAGCAACAAACCTCGGACAAAAACTAAATATTATCTTTATAAAAACAACTTATAATGATCTGTTTTATTTACAAACAATTGTTATAATCAAGGTCATATAAATTACTCCCAGACACAGAATAAATGATCGAGCTCATCCTAGAGGTTGTCTATTGTTTACCCGAAGATTATATACCATAACCATCATATTCCCGAATTTCATTTGCCCGAATGTTTTGTTTGCCCTGAAAGACATATGACATACTGTTAATTGCCCGAAACTTAGATACCATAAGATACGAGTGCCATACGTATTGTTTTTCATATTTTTAAGTGCCATAGTAATTATCAAACATAATATTTAAACGCCATAATGATTATTAGACATAACATTTAAATGCCATAATAATTAAATATTTCTCTAATAACTATTTCTGGGTGGTTTATAAAAAAAAAACCACGAAGGGGACGGCGGGGGCGTTTGAGCGAGCGAAGCGAGCGAATAGACCTAGCCAAACCTTAAAATATTGTATGCATGGTTGATGGTGGGCTTGGTTGGCGGAGCCCCGCTTCGCAGGGCTCCTACTTCTGTGTGGTTTATAAAAAAACTCCGTGTCGGAGTGCCCTAAAGTCCCGATTGCATCCAGTTTTTCCTGATATAACAACCGTTACATACCCAATGTCGATGGCAAATGATGTTATGGCATATGATAATTATGGCATGTGATAATTAGGGCATGTGATAATTAGGACATGTGATAATTAGGGCTTACAATGATTATGACAAATGATGTTATGGTAAGTGACTTTATGGGAAACAAAGCTTCTAGCACGTGACTAATATAGCAAATAAGAGTCGGGCAAATGATATTACGTCGTATAATATTATGGCTGTTGACTATTATGGCAAATGATATTAGGGTAAATAAAATTCGGGCAAACGGCGGTATCCTGTATCCTAGAAATATCTGTCTTGGGTGGGAACTGGACCCACGGCTTACGGCATAGCAGTCAGAGCCATTAACCACTAGACCAACAGTCCTGGTAGGTGGTTGTTGGCATCAAAAATAAATGCCATTTTAGGACACATTGTATAAAAAAAATATTATTAGTTGTAGAATAGAAGATGAAGAATTGAAAATGAAGATATCGGCAGGAGAACCAAGGTTGCCGACATAGCACGAAGAATAGCCAAACTTAAGTGGCAATAGGCAGGGCACATTGCTCGCAGAACAGATGGCCGTTGAGGCCGAAAGGTTTTGGAGTGGCGACCGCGTAGCGAAAAAGGCAGTGTTAGAAGGCCCCCTACAAGGTGGACCGATGACCTGGTGAAGGTTGCGGGAATCTGATGGATGCGAGACGCACAGGACCGTTCTTTGTGGCGACATTTGGACGAGGCCTATGTCCAGCAGTGGACGTCTATCGGCCGAAATGATGATGATGATGATGAGTTGTAGAATTACAAATAGAGTGCTAGAAAACCATTTTTATTACCTTATTCATCTTTGAACAGTGACTCCGAATACTGGATATCCTTACAGACCCCAGCTACGGTACACTTTCTATGAATTGTCACGCTCGAAATAGGACTCCAATCTCTATTATAAATATCTGCAAAATAAAAAAAAACCATTAATACATCCTGACCGAATTCTAGTCGCGGTGGTCCGAAGTGTATCTCCTACTACGTGAGCTTGACAAATGGATATGCGACTAGAGCTAGTGCGACAAAACAGGGGCCCTAGTCTGCTACTTTTATAAATTCGTCATTCCTACACGATTTCATTGTCATTTTGCTAAAAGTTCGTAATCTGTTAATTCATAATGGCCGATCATTGATCGATCAGTGGTCTCGTAATAGAATTGTGGTACGAGCTGCCTTGTAACGTATTAAAAGCAATGACTGCACAGTGACGTTCTAATGGTAGGTCACTGATCAAAGAAACTGTCAAAATTTTAGCAGATTACCCATAGATTACCGCAGACGTCAGACATTCATTTGTCATTACGTACGAGATTACTATTATTTGCCATTTATTTCAATGGAGTGCCAGTTGTTGATCATTGGAAAGTCTTAATGACGCCATTATATAGTAGATTACCAAATTTGTCAAAATCAACAATTATGAAATCAATGATAGACCATTTTGACAATATTGTAATAGCAGACTTGAGGCCCTGTACTGAGACTCACAATAGTTTGAATGCACGCTTGTGCGACACACTGAAGCTCGAAATTACTCTAGTGCGACATGAAGAATTAACATATTTTAGGGTACCACGACAAGGACAGGTTATGGTAGAAGGCTAAAGCGGGAACGAAGCAAAACGGAGCTCCCGCCTTAGCCTTCGCGGTAAATTTTTTTATAACCAACCAAAAGCTAAGTGGGGTAAGAGACAGAGCTATACAGGTTGTCTAGCGCCATCTCTTACCCACTCTGGAAATAAGAATGAAACGATCTTACTTTAAACGTCATGGTACAGGTCTAGGTGAACTTACTTTTATTATAAACATATAAATAGCTGCCATCTTTAGCCGGTGGGCTTTTGATGTTGGTGATTTGTTCTGCAATCACAAAATTTTACGGCATTAATATTAAATATCATCCAGCCAAACCAAGCCTTTTTAGGGTTCCGTAGTCAACTAGGAACCCTTATAGTTTCGCCATGTCAGTCTGTCTGTCCGTCCGTCCGCGGATAATCTCAGTGACCGTTAGCACTAGAAAGTTGAAATTTGGTACCAATATGTATATCAATCACGCCAACAAAGTGGTAAAATAAAAAGTGGAAATTGTTTTATTAGGGTACCACCCCTTTACACGTAAAGTGGAGAGTGATTTTTTTTTCATTTCAATTAAGGTTGAAATGAAAAAAAAATCCCTCAATCACGTGTGATATATTGTTGTATAGGTATTTAAAAATGGATAGGGGTTTACTGAAATCATTTTTTGATAATGTTAATATTTTCGGAAATAATCGCTCCAAAAGTAAAAAAAAAATGTGTCCCCCTCTAACTTTTGAACCATAAGTTTAGAAAATATGAAAAAAATCTCAAAAGTAGAACTTTATAAAGACATTCTAGGAAAATTATTTTGAACTTGATGGGTTGAACAGTTTTTGAAAAGTTGTACAAAATAATTTCTGAACTAACTATGTAATTTAACCGTGTATGCAAGCACTTTTTTAACTAAGTTTACATATTTTATTATCCTGAACGTATCTTCTTTCAAACAAAAAAAGAATTATTAAAATCGGTTTACGCAATCCAAAATTACTAACGAAAACCCAACATACATAACTCTGTCTAGTTTGTATATTAGTAACCCAATTTCCCGAGAGATGGCGCTGTACTTTGGGATACTTCGCGCTGTTAAGATTTTTCCTGAGTTGATGGGGTCGGGACGGGAATGAGCATAAGCATAAGAATATTATATTGTCGGATTGTTGTCTTTGGCATTGGTAGTATTTGTTCTTGCTCGTAGTGGTTCTGGTATTGTTTGCTTTTTATTTAAGACTTCCGAAATTAAAGTTATTTTGATCGTTTTAGTGATTTCTTTTTTGAAGTAAAGTCATTTTTTTTTGTAAAAAGTTTTCTATTTCACACTTTTTAGTGGTGATACACTTATAGCCAGAGTACCAAATACAAATACAAATACAAATACAAAAACTTTATTTGTGTACACAGGTACAATTTAGTTCTTACAAAATGTGTTAGTGTCTCTGTGTTCTACCACAAAGTGGCATACAAATATTATTTAAATAAAATATTAGTTACTATCTAATATTTACAAAAGATACATATTTACTTTATTTATTACATGCCCACTCATTTTCCTTTTTACTTTATATAGGTACTATTCACATGATTATGTTATTTCTTAAAATATGGATACTTTATTTCATAACAAAACTAAAATTAACTTACTGGTGTAGCTTACCTATACCTATGAGATAAAGTGTAGTTGTCAGTCTCATAATCCGACAGGAATTCATTTACTGAGTAATATGTATTCTTGATCAAAAATAATTTTAGTTCCTTTTTAAATATTTTTGGATCTCTGATTTCTCTTACAGATTTTGGTATTTTGTTATATATTTTTGGTGCCATGCCAAGAATATTTTTATCATATAAAGATGTGGTATGACTTATTGACTTAATTTTGTTACAATGGCGTCGGCTGGTTAGTCTTTCAAATAATTCCGGATGGGACTTGACAAATACTGCTAATTCAAATATGTATAAAGATGGTAACGTCAGAATATTTAAAGTTTGGAAATGTGGTTTACAGGTATCAGGTAATCGTAAGTTACAAATAGCCCTTACGCATTTTTTTTGAGCTCTAAAGGCTTCCTCTCTATCTGTTGAATTTCCCCAGAATATGATGGCATATCTTAAGGTAGACAAGACATACGCATTATACGCTGCCAAAACTGCTTTCTGAGTAACAACCTTGGAAAGCATATATAATGCATACGAGAACTTACTAAGTTTCTTGGAGATTATATCAATTTGTGTTCTCCATGTCATGTCTTGGTCAATCCATACACCCAGAAATTTTATGGTATGGACTTGTTCTATATTTACATTATTATACGTAACCTTTATATTGTCTAATGTTTTTGCTTTCTGTTTGTAATGTACAATTTTAGTTTTATCTAAGTTTATCTTCAGGTTATTTACATTGAGCCACTCTATAATTAATTTAATTGCATCGTTAACTTTCCTCTCATATGTTTGTATACTTTCATCTCTTTCAATAGAAAATATTAAGGTACAATCATCGGCAAATAGAACCACTGGATAATTAACGATTTTAGGGAGATCATTAATATATATAAGAAAAAGCAACGGGCCTAATACACTACCTTGAGGGACACCGAAGCGAACCTCTCTGGGATCTGAATTAAAAAATGTTTCAGTTTTAGTCTTAGGACATATTTTTGTAATTTGTGTAATCTGTTTTCTATTGCATATGTATGATTTGATTAGATCAAGAATATTATCCCGTATTCCGTATGCTTCAAGCTTTTTTATCAAAATACTATGGTCCACATGGTCGAAAGCTTTACTCATGTCCATGTATAGGGCTGATACTGGCGTTTTATTGTCCATATTATTCAATATATTTTTGATTAAATCATGCACAGCCAAATTTATAGTAATATTTTCACGAAACCCTTTCTGTTCAATTGTAAATAAGTTCTTTTTTTCAAAATATTTGTAAATAGCTTTGTAAATAAACTTCTCAATTATTTTAGAAAAAATTGATATTAGTGCCACTGGTCTGTAGCAGCCTAAATTATCTTTTTCACCTTTTTTGAAAAGAGGCCTCACAATAGATATTTTTAATAAGCTTGGATACATTCCATGTTCAATACAAAGGTTTATTATGTGGCTAAGTATAGGTGAAATTATGATGGAAACATTTTTGACTATATTGGTACTTATACCATCATGGCCTGTGCTTTGAGTGTTTTTTAGTGAATACCTATTTCTCATAACAATTCAAATTAACCAAAGCACTGCTAGGATACATTATTTTATTATGAAGTTCCCATCCACCTGCCCGCTCCATCATCAGGTCAGTTCGATAGTAACTTATAGTCATGACAATTCTAATAAGCCTAAACACGGCTAGGTTACATTGATTGATTACGGAGTTCCAGTGCCTACCTTCCGGCTACATCATCATCATCAGATCACTTCGATGATACCATTTTCAACATAACTATTCAGAACCATTTATTAATTTGTATTGTCATAGTTACTTAACTATCTTCATTGTGATATCTATGTGAAGGTCAAGTTTCGTTGGCCATTTCTGGTCTTTTTCATCAGTCCCAGTCATCAAATGTTACTTTTTAACTGTAAATGCTTAAATTCTCGTTGAAAATACCAAAATCACTATATAGTTGCCTAGAATATTTGAGGAGTTCCCTCGATTCCTCATGGATCCCATCATCAGAACTGGATTTTGAAAAAAATTGAACCAATCTGGAAGAATACCTATACTTTTAGAGAAATAAAAATTTGCATATCGGTCCATAAACGACGGAGTTCTGAGGTAACATTCGTACGCTCACCCATAGCCTCTCTTTCGGCCGGATTAGCTCCTTACTAACCCGAACACTTAGCAGGTATCTCTACAACTGTGCTATCGTCTGCATACCCATAGATATCGGGCATCAGCAGATCGTTGATATGCAGTAGAAAGAGTGGTGCAGAGAGAACAGACCTCTGAGAAACTCCGGCATTATCTTCATGGGCTCTGATGAGCATCCGTCGACAACAACTCGGAGAGATCATTCATTCAGGAAGTCTTTTACCCAGTTAAATGCCGTACGCTAGAAGTTTACTCAAAAGGCTAGCATGCCATACCTTGTCGAAGGCCTTCGAGACGTCTGAGGAAACGGCAATTGCTTCCCCATTCTTCTTGAGGGCCTCGCCCCACAAGTGGGTGGCATAAACTAGTAGGTCCCCAGTAGACCGATTGCGGCGAAACCCGTACTGTCGGTCACTGAGGAGATCGTTACCTTCCAGGTATGCCATGAGGCGCGAGTTTAATATATATATTCCACAACTATCACACAACGCCGTCTAGTCAAATTTCAACAGTATAGTTCTTATATTTTCGTAAAAAAGTGGCTGTGACATACGGACGGACAGACAGACAGACATGACGAATCCATAAAGGTTCCGTTTTTTGCCATTTGGCTACGTAAACCTAAAAAGGGAAAGCAGTATAAAACCATAAGAAAACAAACATACCATTAGGTCCTTGGTCGTTAATACTAGGCCGCGCGCACGCGAATGCAAATAATAAAACCAAAATAAAATATATTCTCATAGCGGCCATCTTGTACAACAAAAACTAACTACTACTGAATCACATGCGTTTGATGAAATTTTATATACATACGTTATTATTCTGATTATTCTGATGATGATAACAAAGTTCATAAGTTATCATCCGCTTAACAGCCGCAGTTAGAGTTCCATAATTATCTACTTTATTTATTGTCAAGATTGCGCATTGAGCATATTTTTTGCTACCCGACTACCCTAGAAGAATAAAATTGCCCCATCGATATAATATATATTATGTTACGGCTAATAGGCGAAGTGCGGCTACACCTAGTTTTATAATAATAACTAGATGACCCGGCAAACGTTGTTTTGCCATATAAATAATTTCCTTTAAATTACTAAAATGGCTATTAAAAAATAAGGGTTGATCGTAGAATGGTGAAAATTGAGGATTGTATGTGTTTTTGTATTTTGTATCATAAAAAAATAGAAATTAAAAATTTTGTCTAAAAAATAAAATAAAAAATTTAGGGGTGGATTATCCCTAACATTTAGGGGGATGAAAAATAGATGTTGGCCGATTCTCATAGATACCGGATAAGCACAAAAAATTTCATCAAAATCGGTCAAGCCGTTTCTGAGGAGTATGGCAACGAAAACTGTGACACGAGAATTTTATATATTAGATAATGGCCTTATAGCCAAAAGCTTCGACGACCATCTGTCGAAGCTGTCGTTGTATGGTTGGATCAAGGGTCTGATACAGAAGGCCTCGATACGGCTCGCATTGTGAGGAGGTTCTTGTCTCTGGAGCCCTAACCACCGGTAGTTTGGACCCTGTTCCCGACACCGGCGGACAACTAGTTTTTATATTTTTAATATGTTTTTTTTTTTTGAGAAATATTTAAAACATGTAAACAATATGTATGAAAAACTAAAAAAATAGAATAATAATAAACCTTTATTTCAGACCACTAGGCTATAACTAGGTGTAGCAGGCCATGTGCGGTTAAACTTAGATGTATCCTACTTATCTTCGATTAGAACAAAGTGTGTAGCCTTCATCATAGCGGCTAGAACTAGTTACAGCCGCACACCGGTGGGTAAACTTAGGTTTGGTGCATCCTATTTAGCATCAGCTAGAACTAGGTTTTCAGTTCAGTTAAGTATTATGGTTTTGTTTAGAGATTCTTATCTTGCATTTCCCGATTGATTCTATTATATTAAAAAATAAAACCCCGACTGCCAAAAAATAACTTTAAATAAAAACTGAAAAGAAAAAAATATTTTTTTTTTATATAATTGATTTTGATTTTGAATTAAAACAAAACCTGCAACAGTCGGGACCCATATTATATGGAATGATTTTAGTCTAGATTATTTTAATGATTTTTGATGTTTAAATTTGTTTTTTTGTTTATTTTATTGTTCTAGAATAGTTCTCGCTATTTTATTATACTAATCGATAGGGTTATTATTCAGGATAAATGTTCTCTAACAAACATTTGGTCTTAAAAATAAAAATGATCGTAAAAACTTTATTTTATTATGAATTTGTTATACTTGAATTATATAACTGATGAATTGTTCGAAATGAGCCCCCTCGTTCCGGCTACGTAGAGGGAGTGGTCTAGATACAGCCAGAGGCTGACAATGCCGTAGACATGATTATTTATACTAAAAATCTTAATAATTACCAGAAATAATTATTAAAGTAATATCACGTCGGTTATAGTTCGGAGAAATTATATTAAACAATAAGTATAATTATCAGTATTCATTAATCAGTATTTCCTTGGTTCAGCACCATTTAGAATTTTTTTTTCAATTATTTCTTGACCATGGATACAAAGTCCTTCAATCCGAATAAAAATACATAGAATTTTCAATTTAATAATCGACCAGAACATCATTTATTATATCAATATTATGCATTGGTCCATTGATAAAAATGCATACGAAATACAATTATTTTGCTTATATTATTGAAAAAATATTAATCGCGTCGTTTAAAAGGTTTGGGTGTTTTTAGTGGGATTTCTTGAGTAAAGTTCAGTGGCTGTATGATCTTATGGCTTTAGCCTACCCAAATGCGGCGAAAAGTGGCGGCAAAAAGTGACACACACATTTTGCCGCGTAACATTTAAATTGCGACTATTTGCTTCAGTTTGTCACTATTTGCTATTATTACTATTCGCTTTCATAATTAACTCTGCACTCGCTTTTCCCGACGAGCCTAGCCTGCCTATGGATTCTGAATCTGCTATGTACGACAATGACCCCGGCCTCTCTATCTCGGACTCTGTTTCTACTTCTTTGAATAACTCCAGAGTCCGACAGATGGAAACCGACTCATATGTACCATATTTCGACCAGCAGAAGCCAACGCTGTGTTAATTGTGCTTTAAATATGAATCTCAAATGAGACGACATTCTTTGGAAGTTGCTGAAATCGGTGATTTTTGATACAAGAATGGATTTATCCACGCCAGGTAAGAACTATTTAAATTTGTTTTAATACTTAGCTAACAAAAATAAAAATATGTAAATAACATACTACAGATGTTGATGTTGAATGATACTTGTTGATATATAAATAAGCTAATATTTAGAAGTCGCTTATATAATATTTTTTCACGCTGTTGTAATTTTAAACGACGCAGAAAAAGATTAACCAAATGAACAAAAAAATGTTTGTTTAATTTGCTGTGCTACTGCCGCCAATTTGACTCAAGTAATATAAAAATTAAAACTGATTTCCTCCAACTTTTAGTTAAACCTGTATAATGTAACTGCTGTAACAGGTTTATTATTTCATAAGCTATGAATTGAAGTTGTCTCAATATATGTCCACTGTTGGCCTAAGTTTGTTTGAATGGTGGTCCCATACCCTTTAGTCTCCATTGAAATTCATTTCTTGTAGCCTTCAGCAGCAGTGTTGGGGCGTGTGGCCCTAGTAACATTTTCTTTATTCCTTTAATTCATGGATATTTCTGTAGTCTCCCTCCTGGGGGTCGACCATAAAGATCAAAGGCAGTAAACGGCAATTTTGCTCTAAATACTAAGGATGACAAACTTCATGGTATTAATAAATACCATGATTATTAATACCAAGGATTAATACCATGTCGGTGAAAACACCTTCACAATTAAATCACTCTTTTTGAGCAATTTTGATGTCCATAAAAATGGTTAATGTGGGTCTATCTTACAAGATATACATGTGCTATCGCAGACTTTTTCGTTGTACTTTTTGAGAGAAACAATTCCCCCAAACATTGTGTTGGTGTAGCTTGAAGTATCGGCGCAGCGCCAGAAGCTCTCAGAAGGCAGCTCTCTACTGGCGTCGAGTGAGCTGCGGGCTCGGCGGAGGCCGAGTGGAGTGGAGGCACAAATAAAACAATGCTATGAAACAGAATGGTCGCTTTATTCACAATTTCCTTGGTTATTCAACAATGTTGTGTTGCACGACTGCACGGAGTCGCTCACACGACTATGTGATATTGTATCTGTGGGCGCGCTCGCGCCTGCTCGTGTGCTCTCTGCTCATGAGTCGATGCTCGCGATACTAAACAATAATATTTACAACAATGTGTTTCATTTGGCTAAAGGAAACACAGCGGGATAGTCTAAACTAGAATTCAGAAACTTATGAGGTACAATCATCCTATCCACTTTACTAAGCGTATGTCTGAGGCCCCAACGACAACATGAGGCCTAGCGTTTGTTTTTACATTTGCAGCCCAAATATGCAGCCTTTTTGTACAGTATATGATACTTACTAATTATATATGTATAGACATAGTTATACCGTTAGTTTTTTTTTTGTTGCGAGCTCTTTTTCCTAACAGCTCATTGCTGATCCAACGAACCGCCATGAAAAACATGCTCACAAAGTTTTTTTTTCTAATGCGGAGACAACAGGACACGATCGATATCATGTTCATATACGAATGTGTAGCTAGACGAAACCTTCAGCGAAACGACACGAGCGCTATACGGACACGACAACACGTGCCCAACTGTACGCTGCACGGGGCATGCGCACCACGACTCGCTCGACCGCCACGTCCTCCACGCACCTCAAGCGGAGCATGCGCACCACGACTCGCACGTCCGCCACGTCCTCCACGCACCTCAAGCTGAGCATGCGCACCACGACTCGCTCGACCGCCACGTCCTCCACGCACCTCAAGCGGAGCATGCGCACCACGACTCGCACGTCCGCCACGTCCTCCACGCACCTCAAGCTGAGCATGCGCACCACGACTCGCACGTCCGCCACGTCCTCCACGCACCTCAAGCTGAGCATGCGCACCACGACTCGCTCGACCGCCACGTCCTCCACGCACCTCAAGCGGAGCATGCGCACCACGACTCGCACGTCCGCCACGTCCTCCACGCTCTCAGCTCGACTAACACTCGTGTCGGCTCTATCTAGCTACATTGTGTACAGACACGTTCCTTTCTAATCGTCTCAATGGACACACTCTCCTAATATTCTACAATATTATCATACCGATTACGTTTACAGTTATTACAGTGAAGTGTATCTGTATCGACTTGTTTAATATCACTTTAAATCATTTATTATTATTGTGTACTCGAGTAGTACGAGTGGTGCGTGCTGCAGCCGCGAGGCGAGGGATCGTGAGCTCTATCTCGACTGCGTAGAGTCGAGAATCGCGCGCACACGTCGAGTGCGCGCTGTTGTCGACTCTAGCGCGCTCGTTACTAAGTTCATTATCAATCATTCTGTACAAAACCGGCCTCGTATGATAATGAAACCCTCCAAGTTCCAAGTCACTGCCTATTGGTATATTTCCGCAGTGGAGGAAGCTCTCTTCACAAACACTTGGAGGAACTGCAGTTCCAGGGCGCGCGTCGGTGTGCGAAAGTTGAAGAAGGCCGACACATGCGTCACCTCGTCGCGGCTGACTGTACACACTCGACTGCTCTGTCGACAGACTCCAGCCGGTCGTCTGACTGACTCACTGACTCAGTCAGTTGTCTGACTCACTCGGGCGGCTTGTACGCAGCACTGTACTTCAATTCATAACTCGAAATAATTTCTATACTGATGATAATCTTGTCAAATCAATTTCTGTTTCTAAATAAAGACGTGTTGAAATAGAATTTGAACTCTGTCCCAACGACATAGAGTCTGTTGTTCCAGGATCCGCTGATTATCTCGAGTTCTGAATTCGAACAAAAACATTACAATCATATAAACAGAATCTCACTTGCGTGTGTTGTGTCAACTACATTATATTTGGCGCAGCACAGTCGAGAATGCCAGACAAATGCCGACATTGCTGCTAAAGGAATACAGTTCAAAATAAATTAACATCCACAAGCCGTCAAAGCGAACAGCGGTATTACATTTTGGATCTTATTGCATAGAATACTATGTCGACATTTGTCTGGCAGCGAATACTTAGCTTACAGACATCTGATGTGACTAATACAGTCCTTATCTAGAACGGAACGAATGAACTAAACAGGCTCGTTCACACGCCTCCAGTGTGTCCTCAGAAGTGTGTAATGGGACAGCCGTTAAAAACCTGACCCGGGAATCGAACTCATGACTTCACAGTCAGGAGTAAGTACCTGAGAGTATTCAGATGGGCGATTAATTTCCAAACAAATTTGTTATCCTAGTAAGGCCCTGGGCTCGATTCCCGGCTCGTGCAAACTGTTGAGTTTGTTCCTAGTCTGGTTATGAATACCTGAGCAGGCCGCCACTATACACTGGAGCCGCATCAACGAGTCGGCGAGTGAGAGACACAATCTTAGTTACGATTCGTCTCGCAACGCTCGAACGCTACATGCAACATACATATGTAGGTGAGTATTCAGCACATTTGTATATAACGGACACTGAACATCATTATATACATCAATGTCTCACAATAAATTAATGGTACAAACACAAAATAATACTAAGCTACATGGGATCTGTCCACGAGTACGGACCGCCTGACTACAAGCGTCCGCTCAACTGGTCCGGCCAGTGAACCAAATTATTAAGTAAATATTTTCATTATTTATAATACACATACAACTATATGATACACAGTAATGCGGTTATTATTTTACACATTTTTTAAACATTTTTATTTCATTTTTTTATGCTCATACACATTTAAGATATACACTCGACGAAGTCGCGCGCGCGCTCTCTATTCAGTTACAATAAAAACGAACAAAACAAACGTTTCTTTTGCTAAAAAAACTAGTCGGGCAGCGATCGGCGAGCTTGTGTGTGGTCGTGTTCGACGTACGAACAATGCTATGTAGCGGCACGGTCGGCGCGGTCACGTGACCTGCACGTGGCGCACGTCGTCCTGGTCGGGCGCGGGCGGCGGCGGCGGCGGCGCGGGCGGCGCGGGCGCGCGGCGCTTGAGCACGGCGGGCACGGGCGCCGCGCCCGGCTTGTGCAGCAGGTTGGCCACCAGCGCGCGCGGCTTCAGCGCCAGCGGGTGGCGCACGGGCAGCGCGGCGCGCACCAGCTGGCGCCCGTCCAGGCTCAGCGCCACGCGCCGCGCGCCGTCCTGGCGCGGCGCGGGCTGGCGCAGCACGTTGACGAGGTGCGGCCCGGCGCCCAGCGCGCCGCCCTTGATCTCGAACAGCTGCGCCACGGCGCCCGGGCCCGCCTTCAGCAGCGCCGGCTTGTTGTCCAGCGCCGCCAGCGACACCACGGCGGGCAGCCCCTGCAGCGCGCGGTTCTGCGCCAGCAGCGCCGTGCGCTGGCTCTGCGTGAGCGGGTGCGCGTGCAGCACCTTGAGCTTGGAGGGCGGCACGTGCTGCAGGTGCTGGTGCTGCACCACGAGCGGCGCGGGCGCGTGCAGCACGTGCTTGTGCGGCAGCGACACCAGCGGCGCCGACACGCGCCGGCTGTGCGCGCCGCCCACGGACGCCGCGCCTGCGGACAAACAGAATGCATTAGTAACTACGTGCAGACCCACACAACTACATGAATACGAGGGACGCCGCATTTGATATCATTTTCATGGTTTTTGAAACCCTAATAACGGTGAAAGAGTCAATAACGAGTTCCGTGATGATTCCAACGAAACTTCGCTAA
Organism: Mythimna vitellina; assembly: GCA_949316375.1. NCBI lineage: Eukaryota > Metazoa > Arthropoda > Insecta > Lepidoptera > Noctuidae > Mythimna > Mythimna vitellina. The sequence goes on along the minus strand of OX438711.1, from coordinate 5,040,167 downwards.
ATTTCTGTCATGGGTGTCCTTTTGGATTGAAATGGGATCAAAATCCCAGATATTTAGAAGAAGCGCTTCCTACTAAAAACAAATGCTAAAACAATGACGCTATGCTAGATGACGATAGAGTACCTATTATGGTGACCATTGAAATGTTTGATGAAAAAAAGAAAATATTTGTGGGAAATGAGGCAATCATAAGACGAGAAGATAACGGGGCTGAGGCCTTACCATGGCGTGTTAAAATATCAAGCGTGCGAGCGAGGAAGAGAGATGGAGCTACACACTCTATACTGGGTGTCAAAATTTAAACTGTATAAAACCATAATTCTAACGTTTTCAGTGAAAAAAAAGTGAAATAATTACTTTTAAAATTAAAAATGTCATCGGAGTTGATTAGAATAACGACTTTATCTACCCCGATGACTTTGTAATTAACAAATTTTTAATCAAAACATTTTTTTCTTTTTTTTTGCTAAAAATATCATTGGGGTTGATTAGAATAACGATTTTACAAAGTTTACAATTTTAAAAAGAAGATTTTTTTTTTAATTAGGAAAAAGCCGACAAAAAATTCCACGGTCCAGAATCGTGTACTGGATCCGTGGCATTCGTTTGTGCGTCGATGTCAAAGACAAGGCGTATAGCTCCATCCCTTTAACAGTTCAGTTTAGGTCGTCAAATGGATCGCGTTAAGAGCTTGTGGTAGCCTCTGAAACGTGCACATCAAAACTCTTGAATAGAAAATACTATCTTGGATTGCCTATCAAGTGTGGGCTCATTTGACTGGCCTGTTGGTCTAGAGGTTAGTGGCCCTGACTACTATGCCAGAAGTCGTGGATTCGATTCACACCCAAGACAAATGTTTGTGTGATAAGCACAATCATTTATTCTGTTGGTTGGTTGTTGGTAAAGGTTGTCTTTAAAAAATCGCTTTTAGCGATAAGACCGCCCATTGTGACACCCTATTAATGTTAATTTCCTAATGTAAATTGTATTTTTGGTGTACAATAAAGAATATCTATCTATCATTTATTCTGTGTCTGGGTGTAATTTATCTATAACATGTATGTATATAGAAATATTTAAGTATGTTTATCAGTTGTCTGGTACTCATAACACAAGCTCTGCTTAGCTTGAGACTGGACGGCGTTGTGTGGTAATTATATGAATATTATATTATATAGACTTAACTAGTACTTTTCAACTGTTTGCATTGCAACGATTTACCTAGAGGGTACATGACAGAAACCATAACTGGCTAATAGTAAACCTATCTAGTGTGGGCTCGTTGAGTGAGTCTTGACGAGTCCTATTCATTTTGCTTGATGAAGAAGACAATGGATTAACCTGGACGGTACATCGCGGAATCCTTGGCTAGCTATAAGTAAACCTATCTAGTGTCAGTTCAGGGGATGAGTCTTAACAGCGAATGTAACATAAATATGACATACCTGTGGCATCTCTCGCTTGCTGCATGGGCACGGCGACGACGGGCGGGAAGGGACCGTTCTGCACCAGCACGCCCGACTGCGTCGACAGCAGGTGGTTCTGTAGCCGGACCTGCAGCAATACAGAGTAACACGTTATGGACTAGTGATTCAATAGATATTGTAAACAGCGTGATCAGAGACTCTGCCAAATTTTGGTATTGGTATATAGGAAGGTTTGGCACGTTTTTTTACTCCAAATACTCAATTCTCAATTCAGGTGGTTACGCCCAGGACCACGTTGACTTTTGAAACAATTCCATATTCGTGGCAGGTATCAGGATATGTCTATGATGCGCACGTGGAACACAGGAACCTCACGAAATAACCGGGTCCGGAGGGGCAGTGTCAGGCGAAAAGTAAGGACGCCATGAAACCTCTGTGGTCACTGCTCTAGATGGATTTACAGCCACGACTCTGGGGAGGCCTAGATTTTGACTCCTGAAAGCGGAGGCAAACGATGAGATACCTTCAAGCTGTCGGACACAGCAACGTGATGGCCGACGTGATAACGTGTCTCTTCAGCGGCGAGTGGCGCATCTGTACCGTCTTCAGCTGCAGCCGTGAGATAACTAGACAGATGATAGCCATACCTTCAAGCTGTCGGACACGGCGACGGTGACGATCTGCGGCTGCGTGGTGTGCGGCGGCGCGTCGGACACGGGCGCGGCGCCGGCCACGTCGCTGGCGCGCCGGTGCGTGGCCGACGTGATGATGTGCTTCTTCAGTGGCGAGTGACGCGTCTGCACCGTCTTCAGCTGCACTCCGTGAGGTAACGTCACCTCCTCGATCGTGTCCTCCTTTCTCTTCTTCTCTATTTTGATGGTTGGTACTTCGTTGACCTCCTCGACGATTATGTTGGTACTCGGAACGGGTGTGGTGTCAGCTGGTTTCTCTTCTTTGGGTTTGGGCGTTTCTATCTTGACGACGGGGGGCGGCGGTTCGATCTTGACCATTTCTATGTATATCGGTTCTTTATCCGCGTTCGTTACGTTTACGACGGTCGAACCGAACGCTTCCGCCTGCAAAAGAAGAGAGAATGTTTAGAAAATGGATTTCTATTACGAATTTATTTACTACACAGTGCTCGTCCGGAACAATGTCATTACTCCTTGAAGCAAAAAAATTAAAAAATAAAAGAATGACATGGATATAATTTATCGATAAGAATGCTTGACATCAGCCCCTCTACCCGAGTAGGCCACGTCTCCGATTCCTTTGTTCTAACGTCATCTCAATGCTCAGTCACGTGGTCAGAACAAAGGAATAGGAGGCGTGGCCGACTCGAGGCGATCGACGAAAAGAGAATTGAAACGAAACGGTTGTAACTTGGCTAGGGGGGCAAGTGAGATAGTGGGTTTGACCACTATCTACTATACAAACCTATCAATAATAATAAAAAGCGTCTTTACGTAATTTCTTATCTATTGCTGCAAGAAACCCGGGTTATACATCTTGGTGAATACACCTTTTACTATCGACAAATACAAGAGTGGCGTGGCTGACTCGAGGCGATCAACGAAAAGAGAATAGAAACGAAACGGTTGTAACTTCGCTAAGGGGGCAAGTGGGATAGTGGGTTTGACCACTATCTACTATACAAGCCTATCAATAATAAAAAAAGCGTCGTTATGTAATTTATAATCTATTACTAATATCTTAGTAGAGTAGGTTGGAGTAGGGTGAAATAGGGTAGAGTTGGATAGAGCAGAATAAAGTAGTCAGTTGACGGGAGCGAAACCACGGGCAAAAGCTAGTATATAATAAAACAGTAAAAACTATGGTGCTATGGTTACGGTTGACGAAAAAATTACTGAACTGATCGTCATCGTTCATCGTTCAAATTGTGCAAACATAATAAAGTAAAAGTTCAATGACCACAAGTTTAGATACACCAGGTAATACATATTTACATAGTATATAATAATGCTATCACAAGTAAAGCAATGGTCCACATACTTGATAAAATTTATAAATGCCCAATGACGGTATACAGAGAAAAGTTCTTTACCTCGAGTGCTAGTCAAGGACTGTGTTACGGCAAGGTAAGATTCTCGCTCATAGAATAATAGTCATAATGTAAACACGTTAAGACACTTTTTACCAATTACATTTGTTTTGGTCTGAATCTTGGATGATGATAACGAGTTACAAGTTTAGCGTAAACAAGTAGTATATATCGACGGTGAAGTGCCAATACCTTCTAACTGACATTTTTCGATAAAATTACTTTTAAGTGCTTATATTTTAAATGCGTGTTTCCGCATGCTTCGTAAAATATCCGAAGCGGATATTTAGTTGCAACTGCAACAAATTAATTTGTGGAAACAAACACCTAACTAAACCAACGTGTCAATTTATAGTATTACTTCCTAACAATTTTTGGACAGATAATTTTGACTTCCAACAGAGGAGTTATTGGTACTTCACCGTCGATATATAATCCTTGTCTAATAGCCGTATAAAGGAGTCTCGTACCTTTCTCTTCCTCGGGCCAGAGTCGGTACGCCCGTCCGAACTCTGGCCTTGCAATAAAAAAGAATCCTTGGCGTCGTCCACGTTGTTGACGAGCTCGTCGAGGATCTCGTCCGTGATCTCCATCTTCTTGTCGTCCTCCTCCTCCGCCAGCGCCTTGAGGTCCGTCTCCGACAGGATGCTTTCTACTTGCGCTTCTGTTAGACCTGCAACGAGGATGGATTGTTGATTACTATTATTTATTACGTAAAGCTACAGGCTCGAGTGCGGCTATACACCAAAAATACCTTGACTAACATACGACTATACTCAAGTACACAGTAGCGTTGTTAGGCGTGGGCACAGCGGCCCCTCGCTCACGGCCTCGCCCCCAAGGGGTCTCACGCAAGCGAGGGTTCTTTAATAGCTCGTATTTACGATGTGGTCGAACACTGGGTTGCGACAGTCATTGTCTCGTTTTCGAATTTATTAAAGAAAAATGACTTGCTGATTCGCCTTTGCTCACTACTAATAATAATAATAATTGATTAATAAATAAGACAATTTTTATTGATTAGTAGCTCCTATTTCTATATTTTATTTCTAAATTAGTCTACGCTACGCCTCTTGCTCAAAAAAAAGTTAAAGTTAGAAACAGGATGTCTTAGTTTAGGTATTTTTGGCGAATCAGGTGAATTTTGAGTAAATTTAATCAATTGGTATCTGCGATTTTAGCAAATAACATTTCCTCGACTTAATAATATTGAGGGTATTATTAATATACAAAAAATATATATTGAGTTTAGTGCCATCTAACGAGAACATGGCACGTAGTTTCCTCCCTGATAAGACAATGTGAGATAATTTTTTACGTTCTTATCTAAACATAATAATTGACGAAAAATTGATCAGTCTGGTCTGATATTGATTGGTCGAAACAATGTCCATATTTCAATTTTGCTAGTGGACCCAAAATGTGTTAATTATGGCCATATACAAAGCTAGATTCCGTTTCCTAAAGGTGGGTCTACGCTAAAGAAGCTCAGCGCGAGCGACACTGCACGAATTTGATCTCGGCTCGTGCTCCGCTCCTCTAGCGCACGGAAACCTCATTCGGTACAATGATGACCTGCCTGGCAATGACTCAAATTTGTCTAGTGTGAATTAACTCTAGAGTCGGTCCACACTAAACAAATTTGACTTACTCGCGTAGACCCACCTTTATATATCACAGTGGATTATCTCATACCCATCCCACGTAATTAGGGGTGCATTTACAACGTAAATCAAAAGCTGACCCGTAAAGTTGTCGGTGAGCAAGTCATCGGTGCTGGCATCGGGAGTGCTGGCGGCGTGCGTGGCTCGGTCGGGGAGCAGGTCCCCGAGCGTGAACTCGGCGGTGGTGAAGCAGTCGGGCGCGCCGGCGGGCGGCGCCTCGGCCGCGCGCAGCTCCACCTGCAGCGGCGTGTCGGCCGCCACGGCCGCGCCCGCCTCCGCGCACGCCGCCGCGCTCTCCGCGCCGCACGCGCCCGCGCACGCTGCCGCCGGGCTTTTTGGTCGGAAATGTAACCTAGAATTAAATTAACGCAATATAAATAACAAGATAAAGATTAGGGGTCAACTCACACTGACACAGAGCCGAAGCGTGGTGCGCAGTTTAACTATTACAATGCCGACGACGCTCGCATTAGCGAATGAATGCACATATAATGGCGTTCGTGCTCGACGTGTGGCAACGGTCCTCACGCCCCAACCGCCGCCGGGATTCCGATCTCGATTTTCGGCCACCGTAGGAGCGGGCTTGCGGACGGCAAGCAATGGGTGGCTCGCGGTCGCAAGCAATAGGCGTGTACTAAGAAAGGATTTTACAAAAATCACTCCCTAACGCAAGTGAAGTCGCTGACAGAAGCTCGTACAGGTATATTACCGTAGAGAAAAGCCAAGAAGTATCGCTAATAAATAAAAAGAACACTCACCATTTTTTATTAACCTCGTTGATGAACTGTTCAAACTCCTTCTCGACGGGCTGCAAACTCTCATCGGAGTCGTAACTGCTGTCGGAGCAGCCGCTCCAGGCGCGCTTCCTCATCACCCTCTCGAGGTTGTCTCGCACAACACCGTCTATTGTTCTGGCACTAAATCTAATATCACTTTTAACACTGTCTTGAATAACGTCGGGCAGGTCAGACCTGCCGGGAGGTAGGTCGGCTTTGTCGGGGATGTCGGACATGTCGGTCGATTCTAGCTTGATGTCCGGCTTGGCTTCCTCTGTGCTCATCCACAGGTCCGGGTTCTTGGAGAGATGTTTCCTGAAGGCGTGCCGCCAGGGGTATTTGCCGCTTGTGTGGTAGTCTCTGGACATTTCTTTTGGTGTTCTGTGGGCTTTTGTTTCGAGTTCCACCTGAAATTGGGAGGGTTGTGGGTATTAGTTTATAGCAAGAAGGTTACATGCCAAACCTGTCCCATCATTGGACCACAAGACGTTCGGCGATACGTCACCGGTCGTGATAGCTACAACTTGGGGATCTTTTACGCCTACTTACTGTCCACGAACGCGTAGCTTCAAAGACGCCGTATTCATTACACGCTTGGTTTACGCCTGCGTGAAGCTTACTATGAAAGTGTGTCGACGAAGCGGCAACGCGCTTGAACCTAGTTCAGTAGAAATCGCCTAAACTCACAAGACATGTGACTGAAGTTGCAGTAGTTCTGGACGCTCTCTGCACTGACAGTAGGCCTTAGTTAAGAATTCTATGCTAGGCACGCCACGTACGCCTAGTAACGTTCGGGTCCGAATTCGACAAACTGCGCTATCAAGTTTTTTGTGTTCTAGGGCCGCAGTAACTCCTTCGAACGATTCTGCAGCCCAGGGATCCAAGTCTGCTATTTTTATAAATTCGTCATTCCAATACGATCCCATTGTCATTTTGCTAAAAGTTCGTAATCTGCTAATTCATAATGATCGATCATCGACCATTGATCGGTCAATGGTCTCGTAATAGAGTTGTGGTAGAATGACAATATCGAGCTTATTATAAGCAATGATTGCATAATGGCGTTCTAATGATAGGTCACTGATCAAAGGAACTGTCAAAATTTTAGCAGATTACCGCATACGTCAGACATTAATTTGTCAATATGTACGGGATTATCATTCTATGGCACTTCTTTCAATGGAGTGTCAGAGGTTGACCATTGGAAAGTCATAATGGCGCTCTTATATTAGTGGATTACCAAACTTGTCAAAATCAACCATTATGAAATCAATGATGGACCATTCTGACACTATTGTAATAGCAGCAGACTTGAGGCCTTGGCAACATGTGAAAATGAAGCCACAGCAAGACAGTATTGTGATATCCAGTAAGTGGGTTCTAGAACAAAGATGAAGATGATGACGATAGTGCATTACCTCCTCGTCCTTTTGGTTTTTGAACTCCGAAGAGTTGGGGAAGCTGAAGGGTAGGGTGGTGAAGAGGTCGTCCAGCGGCGTGCGCCTGCGGTCCAGGGCCACGCGGCCGCCGCGACACAGGCGCCGCCGCGCGAAGCCCACGCAGCGCCCCGAGCCGGCCTGCGAGCCCAGGGATGTCAGTGTGTACCTGTAACACAAATCGTTACTTCAATAAAGCATGGAACTTTTTTATTTGCTAAATTAAAGAATTTCTAGCTTTAAGGTGAATGTTCCGCTGGCCTGTTCATACATTTTTCGTTCGGGATATACTCCGTACATAGACACTTTTTGCTCAAAACGAATCACTTTATCACTTTTCTACAATGAAATAGTTCCGCGTGCACCTTTTTGGTAAATAATTTGCTTTATATATTGAGAAAAACAGTCTAGAAAACCGGGCAAAATTAGACATTTTGTTTACTAGTGTGAGTGCGATTTGACAACCAAGCTTGCCGCCATGAATGCGATAGATTATAATACTTAACGCTAGATGGCGTGCAACCGATATTGTAAATTTGAAAAATCTTTACTAAATTTATAATAATGGTTTCCATTAAAAAATGCATTATAATAACGTAAAACTAACTATCATAAACGAAAACATAAAACATTGTTGTTGTCAAATATTGTTAGCGTTAGTTATTATTATTGTTACTAGCAACAATTTCGTCAAACGAAACCTACGAGAAACAAAACGCGACGTTGCCGTACTTCCTAGTTCCTTCCTACTTGACCCTTTGACCCGTAATGTTTCTAAGAAAAACCGTTGCCAAACTTCGTTCAATTCGATAATTCGGTTGACTTGTAATAAAATACATTTTGAAGCTCTAGGCTAGCTTGTGCAGTGATAGGTTTTACGCGCGGAATTTCTTGTATGTTTTGAATTTTATGCATTTTCATAGATTCGAACAAATATTTCTTGTATGTATTTCATTCCAATTTAATGTAATTATAGCAATGTATTGTAGTAAAAGTTGCATAGACGCAATTTTATTTTAAAATAAAAGTAGGTACCAATCTTTCAGTGGTATTAGCAAGTCGGCCCGTGAGTTTAGCTGACAATTTATTACAAACTAAAATCTTCTCATAGAAATCACCAATCGATATTATTAACTGATTCGTTAAGTTATACTTAATTAATATCAAGTAAATATTTTTTTTTTACTTTATAATATATTATCTATCATATGTAAATCAAATTTATAAGTCGCTTTAAATATATATATTTCCTGTCATATTCTTTTTTCAGATTAGTAATACAAATAGTTATCGATGGACAAACAAACATTAGTTTTACTTGGTATGTACCAAGTAAAACTATATCGCGTCATAATGTGCATTCCGTTACATATAATTATGGATTATGATTTATTATTTATGGTTGTTCTGCAGGGATTTATCCCCACTAGATATTATTTTCTTAATTGTCAATCAATATTATATCAAAATTATTTGGGTAAGTAAAATTTTACTGCTATAATTTTCTCAAAATGCGAATGTAATTTTGAACGTAATTTGGAACGTCAATATTTGTAATATTCTGTATTATCTACGGACATTACTTTGCATGACATGAGATTGCATTTCGAACGAATTCCGAATTTATAAAAGTACCTAACATATTGTCTTGTATATCATTTGTTTTTGTGTATTTCAGTTTAGGTTTACATCTTGGTTCCTACTGTCTGATGCTGCGAGAAAGATAGCGTACCAAACGCCACGAATATTCAGGCGTCCGTAAATTGACAAAAAGAGTGAAAAGCGCATTCAAACGATTATATGGTGACTGAACTGCAAGGACTATTATTGCAATGTCAATGGAACTGAAAACAAGGAAGGAAACTTCGTAGAAGATCTAAAAAAAGGATGCTCCAGAAGTGTGGGCACTGATTTATGCCACCAATGAAAAAATTGCCTTGAAGGCAGGCCTTTTGTCAAATGAGACGACAAATGTGGCAGAAAACTTTATGAGCGTAATAAATAAAATCAGCTGAGGAAAACGAATTAATCTAGGTAAAGGGGGATCGTACAAACTTGTTCATGTGGCAGGTAAATACTATAAACATTTACTTTTCTATTAGAACAAACAGAAGTTGGGACCAAAAAGAAATGTTATGTTTATCAGTACTGTTTCCTTATACTTATATTGTACATAACATAGATATAATTTCTATCTATTTTTTTCATATTTTCTAGTAAAATTATATTTTATTTTCAGGGCTATCACTAACACAAACCAGACAAGAATTATGGACCTGAACCGAGTAATCCAATTGATATTGATGAACTACAATTGAGAATATGGTGTGAAGAATGGTTAGCAGAATTAATAAAATTTATAATTCTATTGCATGTCCACTATATTTTAGCATGATAATTACTCTTACTATAATATTAAATTTATTTCAGGTTCAAGGACGAATGCGTGTCAGTAACATGGATAAATGCTACTTCAAATGTTTTATTTCAGTCAATGAACCTTAGACAGTTATAGAAGTTTGTCGAGATAATGAATTTGTCAGCAATATGATGCCAAAGCCATTAGACTTTTTAAAATACTGTATTCTGCCAGAAATCATTTTGAACTATGGTCAAAAAAATGTGAAGTGTATAGATATGAAAGGTACACTAAATTATTACTCTTTTTTATTTATTTCATAATTTCCATAAATTTCAATCTATATTAATTTTTTCTTGTGGAAAATTGTTCTTCAACATCCACATAAAAATTTACACACAAAATATACTAAGTATAGTCATTTTCTTTCGCAGCAGCTGTTAAGTGGTGGTTTTCCGGACAAGAACTTCAGGATCAAATGATTGTTTTAATTATATGTTTAGAATCTACATTATCAATGTTTACAATCATAGAGTGAATGAAAAGAACTTTGTTGCTTTTTTATTTCCTTTACAATTAAAACAACACTTTATCAGATATGTATAACCATTTGTTAGTTATGTTTAAGTTTTACAAGAATAAAAATGTGATTATGGATGCTTAGATATTATCAAACATTTTTCCACCTTCTTGGTTGCAATCTCTTATTCTAATTTGTGTTTTAAATTTGTTGTCTTGTTTATGAAATAGAGTTTCTTGCGTTTGTCTTGTACTGGTGTGTAATTAATTTTGAAAAAGATTGTTTTTTAGTAAATGGTCATGTATCAAGCATTTATGTCTCTATAATTACTTGTAATAATTGTTAGTTGGAATATATGTTATTTTAAATAATGTAATATAAGGTAATAAAATAAAACTGTCTTATAATGCATTCTTGACATTCATTTGATTCACAAAATTAGAGGTCAATTAAATAGTTTACACCTGAAATACCGCCTTTTATTTTTATAATATAATCATAACAGGTACTCCCCCAGACATAATTATAATTTCTACAGAAACCAGGCTTATAACTTTTAAATGCACGCCATCTAGTGGTAATTTTGTTAGATTTTAAAGTAGTCGTTCGTGTCTATGTGTGTGTAAACGATACTATAAGCAGAGTTGGATATTAGTATTTCGAAAAATGGCGAATCGGATGGGTTTTGAGACTATAATTTGACTAACTTCGATAAAGTGAAATGTCCGATTTACGCTGTACTATTTCTGTGACTTAATATTGTTTCAATTACACTCAAAACAAAATAAAACTGAAAATGTTGACTTCAGCGCCATCTAGCGGGAAAATGGCCACGAACAACCCGTAGCAATCACCTTAATAAAGAAATGTGAAATAATTTTTAAAAAATCCTCGTCAACAACGAAGTTATAAAACTTCAAAGTTGTTAATAAGAAAAAGAAATCCGACGTGGTCACTGACGTCAAACTCCATGACTCCCATACGACTGACGAACGGCGTTTTGACAAGACAGACCACTATTTTTTTTTAAATTTTTATATCTATCTCCTTTGTTTTTCTACCAATTTTGATTGTATTTTTATTGATAAATTAGTTTGGAAACAATTTTTTTTTTCATTCTTTATCCTTATTAACGATTTTTAATGTGATCGTTTAAATTTCATCACTATACAAAGGATAAGAAATGGCTTCTAGAGCATATTGCATGAAATCTTGGCCGGGTTGGTGTATCTATGGTATAGGTATCACTCAACACTTGCTCGTCAGTCCAACAACAGAGCAAAGATACATACACTGAAATGTGACGTCACCACCTAGGTTACGTGTGTACAAAAGTGATAACTTGATGTCTCCACCACGCACTCACTGTTCCTCAAACCAATATTTCAAATATTAATTACTGCTTCATTTAATAACCAATTTTGGCGCTGTTTTCAGAAAAAGATTCCTTTATTAATGTTATTATTGTTCAAAATTTAATGAATAAAAACTGAAGTGTTCACTTACCTATACCTCTCATCGACCTCGTGCTGGAACAGTCCTTCCTTGGAGGGATCATCTGGGTCCAGGGGATCGCCGTACAGGGTTGACGTGGGCTACAAACACAACAACTGATGTCACACACGAAAAATATAAGTTCAAAAATGATTTTGATGTGATGGTACTAGTTCTCAGGGTGAGTGGAATTGTCGTGATGACCTAGTGGTTAAGGTACTCGCCTCTCGTCCATGAGGTGTCATTTTTTAAGTTTATCTAGGACATTACTGACACCCTGCCTCACGTCCTCGTGCCTCGTGGCACGGGACGGATCTATGAATCATAGAATTGAAGATCTACGTTTGACAGTCTCTACAGTTATTCAGACGCCAGAAAGTCCATCAGTGTATCCAAGGAGTATTGTGTTGCCCAGGAACTGGGTTGTGGAGCTCTGATAGGCAGTCGCTTCATGTAAAACACGTTCATCTGGTTACACTGGAAGCCGCCCTCAACCCAGTTGGCAAATGGTTGGGTTGGCAGATGTCCAAACTTTGTTAAACTTTTATTTTATCTATAGAGTTCCGTACCAAAATTGTGGAGGGGGCGAGGTCAGCAGCAAAAACAGCAAATTGCGTGTCTAAAACGGTAGGATAAGAGCAGGTTATAGAGAGTAAGTGTATTGAAAACTCTTTTGAACAAACCCGCGAGAAAAGCCTATAGTCTGTACACTATAATTGCTATAGGATAGTGCGGGTGACAGCTGTCAGATTCATACAATAAAGCTACCTATAATTTCCTCTCATCTTAAAAATATATATTTTCGTTTTGCTGTCTGCTGTGTGATCTTAGGCATTCTAAAACTAAACATAAAAATAAATGAAAAAGGCTCACCATCTCGTAGTAGCAGCCGGGCTTGCGGCGGAAGGCGAAGGGCCCGTCGTCGGGCGGCGTGGCGGCCTCCGCGCGGCCGCTGCCCTCCTCCTCCGACGACGTGTACACGCCCGAGTCTGCGGGGCGCCACCATGATACTTAATGATAGCCGCCAGTGGCTCTGACTTTGTTACCAACTAACATTTCTAGATTGTCTCCTACACGAGTGTAAAGACAGAAACACTTCGAAACAAACTAGTTCATTTTTTAATGTACAGACAGCAGCATTAATTTCACAATTCTCACATTAAAATACCTTAAAAAGTGGGGCAGCAAGATGTTGACGCTGTCCGTACAATTAAAAAATCTATGATTGTTGACTGTCTTTAATATCACGCACTCTGGTTAAGAACTGGCGTTTAAGGGCTGAACCAGATCTACCTGATCAGATTAGGCTTTCAGGAGTGATCGAGTACAACCCTCAGGGATTAAATCAACATAGTGGGGCAGTATCCAGTACAAGAGATTGTTATGGGAAACACAAACTATTTTATGTATTGTATTAAAGAGAAAAATAACGTTGTGTACTCATGCGTCATTAAAGGCCTACGATTCCTATTACTCTGTCACTACTGTACTCTGTCTACGAAGCGGCAGCTTCGTGTTGTTGCCGCTTCATCGATGGAATTTCATAGTTTAGTACAGATACCAACAAGGATCTTCAACGCTGACTTCCAAGTGAGGTGAAACATCGGGTCTCTTTATTGGTATGAAGTGAGACGCGGGGGCGGGGAGTGCAATCCTTGTACAGTGATTGGCTCGCCGATGTGTACGATGCGCAAAGCGATCCCCACTTTTTTGTGCCGGTATCTGTATGTAAGCTGTGAGCAGGCGTACACCAAGCGGATAGTGACGAATACGCGTCTATGAAGCTACGCGTCCGTGCACAGAAGGTCTTAAGTTAGCCATACACGCTAGGATATACCTGACAGGTTTGCCTGTACGGTTGAGTTTTAGCGTGTATGTTGCAGGTTTCCACACAAGCTTACCTGACCGGTATAACTGTGCAGGCAAACCTGTCAGGTACACCCTAACGTGTATGGTGCCTTTACACCGGTGCAGTGTCAAAGCGTCGTGACGCGTCATTTGTTTCGCCTTTAGCATATTCATCTCTATTTTCCCATTAATAAGGTACAAATTTCTGTTATACAAATATTGAATCGCGCGACGAACATGTAAACTCACATACATAAGGCACCCACGCCTGAAATACCTATCTGCTGGCCATAATAACATTTGTTCCGTGCGGGAATCGAACCCGCGACACGCAGTGTAGCGGTCCATCGTTCAACCAATGTGCCAAGCGTGCCGTGAATAATAACAATAATAATAATTTGGATTCGGTTGTCATTGTGCCGATTGTCGTAAACGCCAATGGCTTTGTATAAAAGTTTCGACGACCATCTGTCGAAGCTGTCGTTGCGCGGTTGGATCAAGGGCACAGCAAAGTGATACAGCAGAAGGCAGTACTCCTCGATACGGCTTGCATAGTGAGGAGGTTCCTGTCTCTGGAGCCCTATCCACCGGTAGCTTGGACGCTCTTTCCGAAACCGGTGGACTACTATTTTTTATAATTGTAAATGGTTTTTTTTATATTTAAAAATGTAAATGACATTTGAATAATCATCATCATTTCAGCCGAAATACGTCCACTGTTGGACATAGGCCTCCCCCAAGCGTCGCCACAACGGCCGGTCCTGTGCGTCTCGCATCCGTCGTATTCCCGCGACCCTCACCAGGTCATCGGTCCACCTTGTGGGAGGCCTTCCAACGCTACGGTAAATAAGAGATAATAATATTAAAGTCCCGCCAAGTCCGGTTTATAAAGAGATACGTACCTCTCAGCCCCGGCACGGAGCCGACGACGGGATGCCTGTGTTTCCGTCTCTTGTACGGACGCTTTTCTCGCTGGAAGGCAACAGACCATCATGATATCTTACTCGCTTTCATTTTTACGTCGGAAAAATGTTTTTTTTTTCTATGTGTACACGTGTTTTTGCGAGTTTTAGAGCTCTCGTACATAATGGGCCACGTTTTACTAGATCGTTTTGGTTAAACTAATTAGAACAGCCTCCACGAATGGCAACATTAAAATATATAAGGTGTTAAAAAATTAACTTTAAGAATTTCGAGGGGACATTTTATTCCTCATTATGAACAACTTTCACTATGGGGCCAAAACCTGAAATAGCGAAAAAAATCAGCTGCTCCATACATTTTGACGAGATAAGCGAACATAAACGTAAGGAACAGATGATTTTTTTTCGCGATTTCAGGTTTGGTCCCATAGTAAAAGTTGTTCATAATGAGGAGTATAATGTCCCCTTGAAATTCTTAAAGTTAATTATTTAACACCTTATATAAATAGGAATAAGATATTTAGGGCTGATCCTTCAATAGTCAGATAACTTTTCCCTGAAGAATAAATATGGTGGTTGGACATAGTTTCTATAAGCTGTCAAACAACAGTTTTTATTTCTCAAAAACTGCCATCCGTAGTTCTATCCCTATGAATTTAGTACTTGCCAACTTTAAGTGGCGATTTCCATATTAAACTTAACAATTTTGAATTTTTCAACTGTTCTTATGCCCATAGCATATCATTATCTATATCGCTCACCTAGCAATATATTGGCACATCTACATTTTTCTTAATTTACAGAAACTAGTATCAAACATTGTACAAATCTCTAAAATGAAGTTCTGAGTTCATTTTATATCATTGTTAATATAAATTGGGATGTTGACTAATAGTAGACCATAATAGATATAATTAAGGATATAAATAATCTACTTTTAAACACTTAGGCTGTTAAAACTCAAATTCGCATTTATTGTAGATGTGCCAATATTTTACTAAGTGAATGATATAATTATATAAAAGGAGAAACTTGACTGACTGACATATTAACGCACAGCCGAAACTACTGGGACTAGGAGGGTGAGATTTTACAAAAGGTTTCCTTTCATGATGTAGGTGAGCACTAAGAGAGGATTTTCCAAAATTAACCCCCTTAGGGGATGAAATGGGGGTCCAAAGTTTGTATGGAGAACCCTACATTCAAGCGGGCGAAGCCGCTGGTAGAAGCTATTTTTTATATAATTACTTGTTTCTTCCAATGGCTTCACTTGTCCCAATGTCACTCGATAAAGTAGCATTCTATTAGTGAAAGAATTTTTTAAAATCGGTCCAGTAGTTTTCGAGTTTATTCATTACAAAAAAAAAAATATACAAATCTTTACTCTTTATAATGTTATAGAATAGATAGTGTAGATGTAAATCCGTTCGTGCCTCTTAATGTCGACACCGCCACCGGCCCACGCTGAAAACCAGCGCTGTGAGCTCATCGCACCATGCGTGAGGCCGCAGCTTTATGCTGAGCGTTTGGCCGTGACGCGCGGATGTGACGCATATCTTCCCTATCTATTGATTGTTTGTTAGCTAGTTTTAAGATTACGTCATTTCGCGTGAATAAACTGTTTTTCTTTCTTAAATTTAAAAGTTATCTGACTATTGAACAGGCCCATCCCTTATCAAATTTTTACACGACTCTTGTCATTCCTAATGCTTGTTGAAGTTGTGTTTTGACATACAGACGATATATGTACATAAACCAATTGATTTTCTGACTGCACATCACCACAAGTCGATAATAAAACGTGGGTCATTGTATACGCAGAGCTATTTAACCCATTAACTGCTTACGTTGGATTGATCCGACGTATGTTTTCGTGTCCTATACGCCAGGGTCCTGAATTTGTGACTGGGTACTCGCATCTCGTTTAGCTCTTCAATCCTCATAGGTGACAGAAGAGCTGACGAGATGGAGTATCTTTGGTCGTGGATGTGCGACCCTGGCGGAATAAACGCGAGTGTTTGTCGTATATATCCGACGTAGACGATTAAAAGGTTAACATTAGTTTGTGACTTAGTATAGTTCGGGACAAACAAACACCCATACATACAAGTTGCCTCAGTAGTCAGTTTGTCTGTATGTAGACACTAACAATATTATATTAAAATTGTTAGTTTTCCAGCCAACATTTTAAGATATGTTTGATTCTTATTTTACCCACATTCCATTGTGAAATAAGAGATGTTCCATTAGTGAAAAGTTTTATAAAACTGTTTCTGAAACCCTTATGTATATGATCTGTGATCGGATCAGATTTAGTGATCGAACTTGACCTGGCTTTGGAGTGGTCATAAGAAAGTATTTATTGAGACCAAGCTTCATATAATCGTCCTAGGCATCATCACAATAAACAAGAGAACCATTTATAAAAATAGAAGTATAATGGGCAGTCTTATCGTACAGGTCAATCCATAAGGAATCGCGGCGGCTCGCGAGCGGCGCGTTCGCCAAGTCTGGACTTACCATTACACAGCCTTTATTTTTATTAGAAGATAGATTAGAAGCCCTTCCGGCACCCAGTGCGAGTCTACCATACGATGATCCATTTATTAGAAATCCCAAAACCTACATCTGCACTCTGTAGAACCTAAAAAACACCACTGACGCCATTATTAACGTTGCAACCTATTGGGCCCAAAATTATTACTTTACTGACTAGTGGTGTTTCAGAGCGGCAGTAACTCTTTTGGAGCAATCTACGCAATTGACACTAGAAACGGGGCAGAGCCGTTTTTATACCCAGATTGTATGAAGCTTAATCTCGTCATTATGTCCAAACTATTTTGAACCTAATACAGTTGTAACGTAAGGTAGATAATGCAAATAAAGCTAGGTACCTGTCTCGGCTGGTCGACGGGTGTGGGCGGCGGGCGAGGCGGGTAGTGCGGCACGTACGCCTCGCGCCGGAACGACGATGACGTCAGCGGCACGGCCGTGTACGCAGGTCTGTGGACACGGAAAGACAAATATTTAATTTAGAGTTTTTGGTTGGATTTCTTTGAGTCAATTTCAGTGTCTGTTTTAATTATTCGCAATCTACAAAACTAGCTTTTCGTTTAGCTTTTTTACAGGATACATTTTAGAGAGTGTGCGCGGGAATTACACGACTTGATTCCGCCATCACCTTCTACCATCGGACAACCCGACGTACGGTGAATGTCCACCCTTACCTTGTTGTCACTTCGATTGTGTGGACTGAGCGTTTCGCCTCGCCATTTACACCGCGTCCTTCGAAGGACTGGAACAATTTACCTGCTGAGGTCTTCCCGTCCGTCCGTTCTAATTATAGTATCTTCAAGACGTAGTAGATCACCAATGAGATGGACAGACCAGATAAAGGCCGCAACTAAGTGCTCGGTTTATGAATGTACTTGGAAAGCTGCAGTCCGCGATGAATGGCGCCAAGTCATCGTTATTCATAATGATGACCACGACCACTCTGGCAAGAGTGTACCGACTGAGAAGAGAGATCTTCAAGACTAGAGTGAATAGGTTCTTAATAAACTAGTGCGATTCGCATTCAACAATTGCAGGACTGCTTATCATCAGGTCGGGAGAAGGGCGGGCAGATATCGGGTGTTCAGAATGTCGTGTGGTTGCAATGAATACCTTTTGTATAGTTTAAGCTCGTACCTCGGCGGAGGGTCGGGCAGCAGCTGGTTGGCGAAGTCCCCGGCGGCGTAGCGGCGCTCGGCGATGAGCGCGGTGAGGCGCACCAGCTCGCGCTTGGCACTCTCGCGCCGCGCCACCAGCTCCAGCAGCGTCAGCGCGCGCGCCAGGTCACGACGGAGTTTCAGCATCTTCTCGTACGAGCTCTCGTCGTTTTTCCTGCAATTTTAAATTATAATGATATAAATCCATACTCTACTAACAGCAAATGTTTGTTCTCGATCGATTTAACCGAAGGTTTAGGTCACTTCCATAAAAGAATCTTCCTTAAGAGCGTTCACCACCCCTTACGAGCTATTTGGCTCAAGGGCTATGATTTTCAAACTTGTTTTTATCCATTAATGACTTATTGCACAAACATGTAATTTACTAATAACAATAGGAAATATTCTTGTCTAAATAGTTAGACAGGATTCTATTTAAATTAATTGCACGTTTGTAACCTATATTCACATATATAAAAAGTTTTTTAAATTTTACATTCAGAGTCATTTACGAAACTTGAGAACATCTCATTCGACTGGCCTGTTGGCCTAGTGGTGAGTGGCCCTAACTGCTATGCCAGAGGTCGTGGGTTCGATTCCCACCCAGGACAAATGCTTGTGTGATGAGCATGAACATTTGTTCTGTGTCTGGGTATCATTTATCTATAATATGTATGTATTTAGAAATATATAAGTATGTTTATCAGTTGTCTAGTACTCATAACACAAGCTCTGCTTAGCTTGAGACTAGACGGCGTTGTGTGATAGTCGTGGAATATATTATTATATTTAAAATACTAACTGAATAAATAAACAAAAAATACAAGCCAGTAGCTCTAAGATCCGTAACAAAATAGCTATAGGAAAAGACTAATTGATTAAGTTTACTAATTATATGCCAATTAAATAAAAGCAATGTCAACAATGTCGAACAAATTTGAAAGAAAAGAAAGAAAAACATTTTATTTGGCGGTACAAGGCGCAAATTTAGAACTAACAAATTATAGGTATACTAACGTCTGCCAGCGGCTTCGCCCGCGTGAAAATAGGTTTTTCCATACAAACTTCGAACCTCGTTTCATCCCCTTAGGGAGTGAATTTAGGAAAATCCTCTCTTAGTGCTCGCCTAAATCATAAAAGGAAGCTTTGCGCACAATATCACGCTCCTAGTCCGAGTAGTTTCGGCTGTGCGTTGATGTCATTCAATCAGTTTCACCTTTTATATATATAGATTAAACGAAAAATATGCGCCACATCCGCTACTTGAAGCAAATTAATTTTACCTGTTCTTTCTGGTCTGCATCTTTTCCGTTCGCCGCCTGAACGCTAGGTAGGGGTTGTTTGACGACTGGCCCGGCCTGTTCTCTGTTTTAACTGACAGGATCAGCGGGTGTTGCTGAAACATATACATTGTTCTATTAAAAACTGATACTGCACTGTAGACAGAGTGAATGAGAAAATCATGTATTATTTCAGATTATACAACTTAATTAAACGCACATCCTGAAACTAGTATGTTCAGAATCGGCAACTAAATCGATTTCAGCTATTTTTAAAATAGATATTTCTTATCTTAAAATAATCAAGAATACTTGATAGCTTATAGCATATTCAGCCTTATAATGTTCCCACTGCTGGGACTGAGGCCTCCTCTCTAGGAGAGGGAATCGGCCGTAATACACCACGCGGGCCCAGTGCGGGTTGGTGGGTGTCACATGTCTTCGAATTTTTGGTTCTAGGACATGCCAGTGTCCTCAGATGTTTTCCTTCACAGTTTTGAGAACAGTGGTGATGAAATAAATTATAAAAAGTAAAGCGCCTGGCTAGGTTTGAACCCGCGACCTGCAACTAGTAAGTCGGGGCCGTTACCACTCGGCCACCATTGCTCTTATTATAATTATGAACACCGTACTTAGAGCAATTTTGAACACGTGGCTTAGAATTAACAGGTGAACGGGTTGATATCCAAATGGAGAGCAGTCGTAGCCCAGTGGTAAGGGAACCGACTTACGAGTTTGTAGAGCGCGGGTTGAAACCCAGCCCAGCGCATTACTTTGTGTAATTTATTGCATCACGCTGCGATGACGCGACTCACGCGTCTCAACCTCGTGACGTTTGCGCTTCGCATACGTTCATTGAACGCCTACGCTGGACAAACACTAGTATAACCGGCTCTTAGGTTCATAAGACACCGTACGTATGTTCATAGACAGTAGGTTCAAATTAACTTCCCCCCTAGCCAAGTTACGATCGTTTTGTTTGCGTCGAACGCCTCGAGTAGGCCACGCCTCTGATTCGTTTGTTCTGACCACGTGACTGAGCGGTGAGATGATGTCAGAACAAAGGAATCGGAGGCGAGGCCTACTCGAGTTGTTGAACGCAAACGAAAAGATCGTAACTTGGCTAGGGGGGCTGATGTTTTTTGCGTTTGGTTTAAAGCGACCAAGGATAATGTCATTCGATTAGGTAGGCTTTTTCCAGTACTTCTAGCAAAGCCAAATTCTTCTTCTTCTTGAATCGATGGAACATCATCATCGATGGATCTTCTTCGAGAAAGGCAAAATTATGTTTTATTTTTCTTAAACTTACCGTATTGAGCCGCTTGTTGAGCCAGTAGTCGTAGACAGCGATGACGAGGTCGTCGTTCCTCTCCAGCAGCAGCTTGGCCTCGTTGAGCGTCACCACCGTCTGGCCCGAGCTCTTCTCCAGCTTGTCCATCATCTGTTCGAACTTTAACTCTGGAATTAAATAGAAAGTTCTCATCAGATGTAGTCATCAATCTGGCCTGCCTATTTCTAAATCCATACTATCCTACTAATAATATTATAAACGCGAAAGTGTGGATGTTTGTTACTCATGCACGCAAAAACTACTGAATGGATTTCGATTAAACCTAGTACAAGAATAGATCATCGGGGTTACCATGACGTTCAAAGTAAGATTGTTTCATTCTTATTTCAGTGTGGGTAAGAGACAGAGCTATACAGGTTGTCTAGCGCCATCTCTTACCCACACTGGAATTAACATGTCCATGACATGGAATAGCATACCTTTTTTATCTCGGAAGTACGTTTCTTTGGGATATTCTTTTACTATCACGCGAGCGAAGCCGCTGGCAGCAGCATTATAAATAATGGAAGCAATTCTGTCTGTTACGCTTTCATGGTTAAACTACTGAACCGATCTTGATGAAATTTGTTACGGAGTAAGCTTGTATCCCAAAGGACATAGGCTACCAATCAATACTTATGTTATAAAAACGAAAGTTTGCGAGTGTGTTTGAGTGTATAGGTTTTTTACTTCTTTACGCTCGACCGGCTGAACGGATTTCGATGAAATTTGGCACACGGGTAGACCATGTCCTGGAATAGCACATAGGATAACTGTCTGGGATTCTTTCTGTCTTGGGAATATCTTCTGTTGGGACAATTTTCAAGATTCAGCAGCAGCCAGATAGGTTTTCAATTTAGGCGCTTGTTGTCGGACTGCTAACGTACTGCAACCGGCCGGCGCGGCAGCGGTCCAACATGAAAAGCCTAAATTGAAAGCGCCCTAATGGAGACAAACGAGACAAGCTTGACACTTCAAAAAACAATATAAGTAACTACGAAAACGTAAACGTACCATTCGTATCTACACGAATAGAAGGTACATAATTTCAGCTAAAAGACGTCCACTGTTGGACATGGGCCTCACCCAAGTATCGCCACAACAACCGGTCCTGTATGTCTCTCAGCCATTGGACTCCCGCGACTCTCATTAGGTCATCGGTCCACTTTAGGGGAGGCCTTCCAATGCTTAATTGCCTCTAACATTACCGACAGACTGAACGGAGATAACTACACATACCAGGATCTCTCTCTAATCAGAATTTAATCATGGCATTTGTCAAGTCTTAAAACATGTGGTAGTGGGCAGAGCGGAGAAAGGTTCTAGAGTGGCGACCACGTATCGGAAGACGCATCGTTGGAAGGCCACCCACAAGGCGAATCTATAACCTGGTGAGGGTCGCGAGAATCCGATGGATGCGAAACGCACAGGACCGGTCGTTATGGCTATATTTGGGGGGCCTATGACCAACACAATATTTTTTTTTTTGATTATTATTATTTACATTGTTAACGTATTATTTAATGTTTTTTTTTTTTAATGTATTTTTGGTGTATAATAAAGAATATCTATCTATCTATTTATTAATAATTGTAATTATTTATTTTACTTGCTTTTATTTATATAGCCTCTTTTTATAATGGGAATGTGAGAACACTGTAGACTCCGCGAATTCTTAGGTTCCTTTTTATTATGATTATGTTTATTGTACTTTATAGTACAATGTTGACCAGTCTACACTGTCCTTGCATAATAAATCCAATATATTGTAAACAAACAGAAAATATTGTAACAACAAATCCTTTTTTAAATGAGTAACCATGGAGTTTTTTGCCGGTTCTTCTCCATAGGACACGACCAATTTGGAACCGTGCACTAGCTTCTGACGTTTTATAAGTGCCCATGTAGGCCTATGTGAAATAAAAACTTTGACTTTGACTTTGACTTTGAACAGTATTGGCTATACCCCAATAAATTTCGACAGTTTCTGAGAAGACTAGCTACTGCCATCGGCTTCGCCTGCTTGAGACATCCCCTTAGTGGGAGAATTTTGGAAAAATCTTTCTTATTCTTTTTAGGTATATGTCGTGGCCAGATTTTAGAATTGATCACTTCATGATATGGCCAACTAAAACTGGCCAGATCGTTTAAACGTAAACGTTGAATGTCAATCCTCGTTTAGCCATATCATTGATGTAGGATTTCTATTATGATAAAAGGTCTAAAGAAAGTGGTCCAAACAAGGATTGAAATATCATAAAACTTTAACGTTTAAAATGATTTGGTCAATTTAACTTGGCCATATCATGAAGAGACCAATTTCTAAGATCTGGCCACGACATATACGTGATAAAAGGAACCTATGTGCAAAATTTGACTGGACTGTTGGTCTAGTGGTTAGTGGGTTCGGTTCCCACTCAGGATAAATGTTTGTGTGATGAGCATGATCATTTGTTCTATGTCTGGGTGTAATTTATCATATAAGAATGTATTTACAAATATATAAGTATGTTTATCAGTTGTCTAGTACCCATAACACAAGCTTTGCTAAGGTTGGGACCAGACGGCGTTGTGTGATAGTTGTGGAATATTATTATATTATGTGAGCGTTCTAGGTCCAAGGGTTCGGGCTGGGCGTTTGATCAGTCAGTGAGTGAGTCAAGACTTTGCCTTTTATAAATACAGAAGTGAACCTATGAGGTTATCTGCTCCTTCTCCAGCCAGAACTTATAAAAAACCATATTGAAGAAGTGTTTACATACTCGTATGTATTTATACCTGTGAGCTCGGGATGCCGCTGCTGCTTGAGCCACCGCTCGTCCTCCGTATCGATGTCGTACTCGGGCGCCTCTTGTTCCTCCCATAGCGCTGTAACAATACAAAAATTATTTATAAATGAGATGTTCATGTTTGTGAGAAGATATTCTCTTGCCGCCGAAATATTCTGCAGCGCCCATGATTAACTATGACGACTTAAACACCTAAGCCTAATAAACGACCTAAGTTTAATAAGTACCTATAAAATTTTGATGATCACGGTTTATGCACCTCTTTCTAAAAAAAAAAAAATGGTACGCCACGATAAGCGGCTGAACATGCCAGAACTTATATTAATTCATTATTATCTTGCATGCAATGTATCATGTATGTACACCACGTTTAAACAGCGCGTCACCGGTACATGGTGGACGTTCCACCTATACGCACAAAACGTTATGGGAACACATTAATTGTGCGTACAGCTAAGGAGTGGAATTCCTTGCCGGAATCTGTGTTTCCTGATAGCTACAACCCGGAAATCTTTAAGTCAAGAGTGAATAGGTTACTTCTAGGTAAGCGCGTTCCATCGTCGACCGCATCGTCGCTTTCCATCAGGTGAGATGGCGGTAAAGCGCGAACCTATTGTAGCGATCTATGGCGTCACATAAGAACTAATCCTGCATCGCGCAAGCAAAGTTCTCCGCGCGATTAGAACATATAGAACAGCCCGAAATCATCTATCGGGCAGTTGCAGCCCACCAGACATAATATCGCGTCTGGTCGGAGGATCCTCCCTTTTCAACGGAGGTTTGCGGGACTTTACTCTCTGTTCCACATACCCCCAAACTATCAAGAAAAAAAAATTTTTTTTTTACGTACTTTCTTGACTAAGGCAGTCAAATCAAAGTAGAAATCCACGAATATTTTTTCTTTTACCTGACTATGGTCTCGTAGTAAGTCTATTCTATTTACTCATATAGGACACCGATTAGAAGCCTTGAGACTAGAATGTTCCTTTCTGAAGCTTACAAAAGAGTTATTCTTTTTGTAATTTTCAATAAGGAACATACTGAGATGGCATAACGTACATAATGGAACGGAACCGTTACCGTATAGGGGATTACGGAACGCTCACTCTTAGTGACCTTGAGGTCAGAGCCCCAACAGTGGGAAAAATTTATGACACTGAGCCCAAAAATAAATCTTCTTGGTTTTTACCGATAATATTTTGACTTTAGATTGCATTAATATTCTAGTGAACGTGATACTAGTTTCTTAGATATTCTTAACCCGTTGGATGCTGGAACGCAGATGTACGCGAGACACAATGGCTTTTTAATTGTTTGCTTAATTATACATAACCTACATAGATAATATGCCTTGTAATGTTCCCACTGCTGGGAAGGCCTCCTCTCTGGGAGAGAGAATGAGCCGTAATCCACCACGCGGACCCTTTTAAAATTGGTGGATGTCACATGTATTTTTGGATCTAGGACATGCCGTTTTCCTCACGATGTTTTCCTTCACCGTGTTAAGAGCAATTTTGATGGAATAATTTACACAAAGTAATGCACCTGATTGTGTTTGAACCCGCGACCTACTAATCGTAAGTCGGGGCCATTACCACTGGACCCCAACTGCTCTCCAATGTCTAATTATAGGAAAGTTTACGCTCTCCATCATTTCGTCGAGGCCTAAGATCCAGAAACGAATTTAAAACTGAAGTTTATTTTAAATTAAAACATCCCCAGCTAATAAAAATAAAGCGGGAGGCAGGTAATCTCTGTGGCCTGATTGAATCACGTTTCGCAGAACCGAGCAGACCTTTTCATTTTCCTCCTTCCTTGTTTTACGATAATAAAGGAATGTGTGGCGTTTAAATCGTTCTTTATGGTGTTTAATAATGAAAGGGTGACTCGTGAATTCTTATTAATTTACACTTTTCACGCTCAAAAAGATTAAAATTTTCTTTAAATGTTTGCATTTTGCAGGCGTACGTTGTACGTTGATAAATACTACGTATGTATTTACGGAATTATAATCATTAAAACCCTGTCAGACCATGATATACGCAGGAAAACCAATGTTACCAACACAGCCTGAAGAATCCCCAAACTTGTGGCAGACGGCGGGTCACAATGCTCGCAAAACAGATGATCGATGGAGCTAAAAGTTTCTGGAGTAGAGACCGCGTACCTGAAGACGCAGAGTTGAAAGACCTTCCACAAAATAGACCGGGAAGCAGGCATGTGAAGGATGCGAGACGCACAGGACCGGTCATTATGGAGAGACTTTGGCAAGGTCCAAAAGCGGACGTCTATCAGTAAAAATTCCTAACGATGATGAACTATCGGTAAGACTACTCCCATAATATAATTGTCTACACTATATAAACGTACTACAGAAATCAACAGTTACCCATCAATAACAACAAATCCAATTATATCGTACATATTCTCGCTGTTATCACGCACACGACCGCTGCAGACGATGTCCGTCATCATTCTCCGAATTCAAAGAGCGAAGGCCGAGCCTGGCTCGAGAGCTCACAGCTGACGGCGCCGGCTAACGTAATCGAATCACCAGACGCGTGCGTACACTGAGAAACGCACACGAGATTGAATGTCGTGGGACAGATCTGTTTGTTGAACAGTGCATTGCTTTTTTTATACGTCTGTCGCATTTTCCTATTTTATTAAATGTTGGCTAGCACCAGGAATTACTCTTATATCGCTCACAAACATGTAAAACTCACATACACAAGACACACAGACGCGGAACACTTTCCATTTGTAGGCATTATACAAATATATGTTCCATGGATGGATCGAACCAGGGAGACCAAAGAAAAGATGGATGGATTGTGTAAAGACTGATATGAAAGAAAAGGAAGTTAGTGATAGCCGAGTGACAGGGCAGAATGGAAGAAAAAAACGTGTTGCGCCGACCCCAAATAATACGGGACAAGCGTAGGAAGATGACGATGATGCGAGGACCGAACCTGCGGTCTGCAGCGCAGCAGCTAATCTTTCACAAAAACAAAAAAAGTGTTTTAAACAAAAAAAAACCACACACACGCACACGCGTATTTCAATTAACTAATTACGCGTAAACAAAAGGGGTGGACAATGTGCTAATAAATCCGAAATGCCTACGTATACATTCGAGCTAGGCAGGGTGAACGCGATAGCTAAACAATTCAATAATAGGGAGCGTAGACAGACTGTGGTGGGGGGGCACTCCGGCCGGATTTAGTCAACAAAAAGGTGCCTGTTATTAGGCGGAACGTCGCTAGCAGACTTTAATCACATTATTATAATGAAGAGGGAGGATTTTTTTTAACTAGTGTTTTGTATGCTGTGTATATGTTAAATTGATCTAACACATCTCTAACACAGTGCCAGCGTGGAGCTGATGTACAGGACATGCGTCACCCGCTACGCTGCCCATCCTGTTCAACCACCTGCCCTTTTCAGGATTTATATGAGAATAGTTACACAACAAACACAAATATAATTGGTTTTTCCCTCTCAATTATGTTTCTTTTTTTTTTAATTTGTGAAGGGTAAGTCGGGTAGTGAAAGTCAACCGTTTCGAAGATGTATTCCGTAGTTTGAAAACTTCAATTTTATTTATGTATGTATAGATAAAATAACCAAATGCTATTACAATGCCGGAAAGGTGAACCAAGCACATTGGAGTATAGTAACTAACATTTAATTTAGCTATTTTTAAAATCTACGAATCATGAGGTGAGTCGCAAGTCCATTAATATGTTTTGAATATGACCAATGACTCATCTGAAAGTGCAAAAAATACTTAAAAATAACTGGGTAAGTGCGAGTCGGACTCGCGCACTGAGGGTTCTGTATAAACTTACTGAAGTAAATATATCAATTCCCGAATGAAGTCACACACAAACAGACAATCACAGTCAGGACAACGAAGTGATTTTATAAAAAAAGGGTTCCGTTTTTTCCTTATGAGGTACGGAACCCTAATGAAGTAAAGCTTTCTATAAAATAGTAAAAAAACTTTTGGGTTGCGGAATTTTTAGAAAGAATTACCGTGGCCCTGGAAAGCAAAGGGCAATTGAAGGAACAC
Organism: Mythimna vitellina; assembly: GCA_949316375.1. Classification (NCBI taxonomy): domain Eukaryota; kingdom Metazoa; phylum Arthropoda; class Insecta; order Lepidoptera; family Noctuidae; genus Mythimna; species Mythimna vitellina. Next base: position 5,012,474 of record OX438711.1, on the reverse strand, counting down.
AGGTGGGTAAATAGTCAATAAAAACTGATACTCTCCCTCGCTTCACCGAAAGCGGAAGGAATTATCGGACAAAATAAATCACGTGTTTTTGTGACCTATTTCTGAAGGAAAATTCAGCCATTCAGCCTCCTTCGTCTGGTTTATTTTCAACGATTTATAAGGCTTTGTTCGAAATCAATGAAGGTGACGAACGAACGAAAACAAGGAGGAATTACTTTTTTTTTTCAAAGAAACTTTTACCGCAAATTGTGTTACTCTTTGTTATAAATTTTAAACAAAATTATGAAAAGGACTTAAAATAGCTCCAATGTTGTGGTTTACTTTGTTGTGGGTTGTGGAGGTCATCAGCAGAGCTACCAGGAGCTCTTAACGCGATCCATTGTACGTCCTAAACTGAACGGTTAAAGGAGTAACGGTTAACTGAACGGGTCTGTTAGAGTGTTGAGATCTAAAGCCCTACGATACGAAATGGATGGATTTTTAGACCTAAACTGTACTGTTAAACTCGAGTTATAAAAGAACGACCCTGGGTTGCAACTCGAAGCATTTTTGATCGGTTTGAGCAAGGACCCTACCCTAATGGTTAATTTTGAACGCAGGGCACACATCTTCAAACATATAAGCAAAAACATCACATCAATAGTCTATACATATATATAAAAGGAGAAACTGACTGACTGACATATCAACGCACAGCCAAAACTACTGGGGCTAAAAGCGTGAAATTTTGCACGAGGCTTCCTTTTATGACGTAAGCGAGCACTAATAAAGGATTTTTCGAAATTCAGCCCCTAAGGGGATGAAACGGGGGTCTAAATTTTGTATGAAGAAACCTTTCACGCGGGCGAAGCCGCTGGCAGAAGCTAGTAGGTAGTATAAGGACCACGAACCCCGTATAAAAACACACAAACAACTTTTAGAAGCTTTCCTACGACAACTTACAACCTATGAAAATTGTTGATCACATTCAAATGAATTCACGTTCAAAGGCGAATTCCGAATTCAATTTCGTACCATTTAGAACGTTGAATAACCGTCAAACAGAAATACTGCAAAAGTAATCTTTTCATTTTCCCCTTCGTGTTTTTTTTTTGTTGGAAGTAGTAGGGTGGGAAATGTTTCATGTTTATGTAATTTTAATTATATTTCGGAAGCATCGTGAGATTTTCAATTAACGTTCAGATTGTACGGACCGCGTTATTTATTTAATGTTCTACTTTTGGTGAAATTAATGTTCAGCTTAATAAATATCACTTATAAAATAATTAACATAACCAACAATTATTCTGACATAAGGTGAACGGACTTAGTCTTTGACTAACATCCAAAAGTCCAAACTAAAGGTTTACCAACGTGCTATAGAGTGTGCACCATACTGAGTTAAATTAACAGGGTCTTTACCATGCTTTTTTTAAGATGCCAGTCTTGCGAGCGAGAAAGAGGAATGGAGCTATACACCCTATATAGCTCTATCCATTTTTTTTTAGCGGAGCAGGAGATAGTGTCAGACTTTTACTGACTAAAAACCCACTACTGTTCCTTCTTTGCCATTGTTCCAGGGCCCCTTCTTCTCAGTGTATCGATGGCAAAACTAGTTAAATTCCTTGCTTGGCCCAGTATTCGGCCACGGCAGTGTCGTCCGCTGATGCTCTCATTAGGTCCCTACGTGAACAGGGCACGTGATGCAGGATCGAAGGTGGGACATGGTCTGCGGAGAGACGCCGCACAAACACTGAAGATTGAAACTGTTCGAGAACCCCCATCTGTGGAGATTGTCTTTGCTGCGCCCATCTTGGCAAATCCAGGGCCATGGGAATCTCTTTTCCATCACCCATGGCCCCAGTAGGTTTCGACCCTGCTGGGCCCCTATGCTTGCTGACATCTCTTTGACGCGCGCGTGGAACACTACGCGCCGTCGACGACTTGAACTCGGTCCGGACGGTTACCGGACGATCGGACGGCGAGCTACCCATTGCTCACATATAGCTCCATCCCTTTAACAGTACAGTTTAGGTCGTAAAATGAATCGCGTTAAAAGCTCGTTCGAAACACTACACTGCGCTCCAAAATGGTCGATGTGGTTCAAAACGTTGCCCAATTTAAATGGAACTGGGCAGGACATGTCTGCCGCATGTCTAACGAACTGTGGGCCCATAAGACACAGGATTTGTGCCAAAACACAGTGAAATAAAGCCGTAGCAGACCACGAAAGATATAACGGGATGACCTAGAAGTCTTTCTTAAAAATTGGAAAGAGAAAGCGAGGAATCGTGATCGTTGGAAGGAATACAGGAACTACTGCCCAGCAGTGGGACAGAACAATAATAATAACACTAACAAAATTCCTAGTCATCGCATTCTCAAAACATCACGAGATGCGAAAATCTCCTCAATCTTTACCACGTGTGCGTCAGTCACAGTCATTTTTACAGACATACAAGTTACGCACACACTCACACGTTGAGCGTACACACATAAACAAGGTGGCTTTGCTTGGTTCCTAGAGTAATTTATCTATCGTTTGCAATTGGCTCTACAGAATATTCTATTCTACAATAGGGTATTATTGTTTTGTCTCTCACAAATATTCTGTAACCGTCGAGAACATTTTTCTTTGAGATCTGTGATTTATTTAAACTATTATGGACATACCAGTTTTTTTTTCAGAGATTTACACGAGAACGGGTTTGCGGGACACTGGCACTTTATTCATTTACTTCATCATTTGAAGTGGAGATATTTTAGAAATACTAGCAGCAATTTTAAATTTGATTTCTTTTTTCTAGAGATCGACCGAAGATTCTGTTTCGGCTTCAGCCAGTTTCGGCCATAAAAATTGATTTCATATTGAAAAAACTGTGCAAGTGTGAGTCGGACTTGCTCACTGAGGGTTCCGTACAAACTTACCTATGAAAACAGTTCAATTCTCGGATCGAGTTACTAAGATTTTACCGAAATGCAATTTTTTTGTTAGGACGTAACAAATTTACAGTTTTTCGATTTTTTCCTATGCTGCTATGGTGCTATGAGAGCTGTCTTCGTGCCAAATTTCAGGATTCTGGGTCAACGGGAAGTACCCTATGAATTTTGATTCCCTTGAGAGTGTCGAAATACCTACACGTTTTTGCGACATAAACGGTAAGCATTTTTTTTTTTCGTTAACTCAGAAGTTTGATTTTTTCACAGCTTCAAGGGAACGCAGTCCTGAGTATATAGTTTTAATTTCAAATCGATACCTCCACGCTTTCCCGAGATAAAGGGTCTTAACAGACAGACAGAACAACCACAAAGTGAGCCGATAAGGTTTTCGTTAACTTTTGAGGTACGGAACCCTAAAAACGATAAAAAAGACGAAACACTCTGTTTAGGCAGTAATTGCTTTGACTTACTATATTATTTATCACTTAAATATCACTTAATAAAAATATACATACGTATCTTTAATGATACAAATGCATTTAAAAAAGGCGGATACAGAAACTTTTTTTTGAGTGTGTAATGGGCGAAAAATATAATAATAATATAATATAAACCTTCGCCTTTATATTAGTGTGATAAGTATTTATATAACATAATCATCATAAAAATACAATACAAGTGGATGAGTCACCAAGTTTTTCTCAGAAATACTAACAGTCTTACTATAGTTAATGAGATCGTAAAAATCGATCCGTTATGGATGAGACGAGAGTTTTAAATGGTTACTTTCTGAGCACTTAAGAGGACCATAGAGACTAGTCGCGGGTTTTAAAATGCGCAAAATTATAAATATGATCCACTGATGTGCGGGGTTACCATGACGTTCAAAGTAAGATTGTTTCATTCTTATTTCAGTGTAGGTAAGAGACAGAGCTATACAAGTTGTCTAGCGCCATCTCTTACCCACACTGGAAATAAGAATGAAACAATCTTACTTTTAACGTCATGGTACAGGACCATATTATAATTTTGCGCATTTTAAAAAAACAATAACTATTTGGATAACATATATTTTTCTGATTACTGCAGTGGCAATAAACAGAATCAGAAAAATATATATGTTATTCTTCAGTATAAGTGCTATAGAGATAATGTGAAAAAAATATTTATTTATTAAATTATACATAATTAGGTTTACACCTTTACAGACGCGTCCAAAGCGATGTCATAACGAATGCTTAAAATACATAGTTGTGTTATTATATATTATTAAATTAATTATGATTATTAATTATTTATTAGTCCAGGCCATTCGCAATAAGTATTTGAGTCGCTTTTACAAATTTCGGCAGGTTTTGGCTAAATATGTCCTCTGATAGCGATATCTCATTAACAATACGTATGGCTTACTATATACAATATATTCACGATAAATGACAGACTGATTGTTAGCCAAATTATTCTACAAGCAACGTTTTAGAGTTATAATGTTTTAATGTTAAAATCAAATCTGTGGATTGTTAGTAAATTGCTAAAATCCTTCATATTTTTCAAGCAGAATAAAGAGATGCGGTAAGACACAATGTCTTTGTCCATCTTTTATTTCGTATGCAGTCCAAGAGTGACCGCGCTTTAGGTGCTGTAGTCCTCTTAAATATGACTCGTGCCCGACACTTGAAAAAGACACTTAGAAATGTATAGAAAGCCATAACTGTTCAAAGACATGAAAATTACTCAGTTACCGGAAATGTTGTTGCTAGATTGTTCAAAAGAGTTACTATGGCCCTGGAACGCAAAGGGCAACTGAAGTAACACAGGTAGGTTTTAGTCAATAAAAGTCCGACACTCCCTCTCGCTCAACCCAGAGCGAAATGACATGACATTCCAAATTACTATTGCGGTTTAAATACATTTTAATTGTTCCAAACCTGGTGCAGCAGTATACCGGTGGGATATTGCTTTTTATACGAATCAGCATTGCACTTTTCCCGTTTGCAAATATTATTATTTTTAGTTTGTTTAAATATATATATATACCTATGAAGTTATTAATTTTAATTAACTATCAAAGTCGCTACATGTATTGAGTAAATGAATAGAGAAAAACAAAATAAATAAACCTCATATACAATATTATCAACTATAATGGTCCATCAACCCTACACCAAAACAGTCAACCATATCAAATATCAAAACATTTAAAAACGTATCAGGTTTTGAAACGCACCCCAATTTTAAACAGGTTGAAATTGAGGGTTGAGAGACCCTCCCCTTGTCAATAAATAACACTTGATCAAGTCGAACAATGGAACCCTAAAATTAGAAAAAAGTGCAACATTATTATAACAAAGGGTTCCCCCAAAGTACGGTTTCAGGTATCAATTCCAATATCCGGGGTGAGATGGGATGGGATAAGTGTGATTGAAAATAGGTCTTATGACCAAGTAACAGTGTTCGTTTTAGGTTGTTTTCTGTATTGATGAGTGGGTGGTCAGACAACACAGATGGTCAGGAACGTTTTTGCAAGATAAGTTAAATTGGTTTATGCCAAAATGGTATGTTACTACTGCCTCCTTCAAGATTTAAGCTATATTTGAATAATGAATACGAGATAATTGTCATAATTAGGCAACTGTGTTCTGTGGTGCAACTCAGTTACCTACGCGCGGTTTACACATGGTCCGACATATTGAATTGATTGTATTTTATTGTGCGTCTATTCAGGCAAAATAAAATGATTTCTTTCTTTTTTTTTCCTTTTATGTTATTTACCTCTTTAGATGTATGCTGAATAATATATCAAGTCTCACAAATCTCCGTTGAAAAAGAAGGCTTCTCTTACTAAACATGTGTTATGTCTGGTGGGCAACTGTCCAATAGTTGATTTCAGGCTGTTGGTATATGTTCTAATCGCGCTGAGAACTTAAAACCCCAAGCGAGCGCCGGCGTTCGCCCTCTCATTGTCTTTCTATTGTGTCTCTAATTACGGTATTCGAAAGGCTATTATAGCGATGCAAAATTTTGAATTTTAGTTCCTATGTGGCGTCCCAAATGGCGCTACACCTTTATCTAGTTACTTCCTTAGATTTTGTGCCAATATGAAAAAATAAATTAGATTCACACAGAGCCACAAACCGTAACACCTTTTCCCTTCAGGATTGGTAAAAATTACGGTACGATCCATATTAATACTAGCACGCTGAGTTTATTGACCTCTAATATCGCAAATAGACGACCTAACCGTCCCCGTAAATGTTCAAAGGGATGAATAAAGGATAGCAGGAAGGCGGGCAGACCCGTCTGTGAGATTTTATTAGGTTGAACGAGATGAAAAATAATCCTGCTGATATTTTAAGATCTTTGACGATCGTTAAGGGTAGTCAGACGTACGAAAGTCTGACAAATAGTCCTACCAACGGGTACCTATTTTTGGGGTTTTTTTAGGTGGGCAAGTCATCTAATGACAAATCTCGCTCTTGGGAGGAGCGCGAAATAGTGTCAGACTTTTACTGACTAAAAACCCACTCCTGTTCCTTCGTTGCCTTCGTCCCAGGGCCCCGGGTTTCGCTTTCACACTACCAGTGGCTCCAGTAGGCTAGGAAATATTCAAATATCTTCTTCCGCTATGGGTGCTCTAGGCTCACGCGCGGGAAGAGAGGGCGAGAGGGAGTGTCAAACTTGTACTGACTAAAACCCACGTATGTAGTTGTAGTTACCTTATGTTTTGATGGGAAATCATCAAATAGCTCTCCCAATCTGGGTGGCGCGACAGGGTGTGTTAGATTTTTTACTGACTAAAACCCACCTGCATTCCTTCACTTGCCCTTTGTTTTCCAGGGCTGCGGTGTATCTTTCAAATAATCCTGCAGGCCTACCAATAGGTACCTAGTTTCTCATAAATTGTGGACCTCAGACATGCAGCCTCTCCGTGTAAAATACTAGTATTATGCCGCAACTGGTTAGACAGGAAGCCGAGCATTAAGTAGTTGGGAAAAGACAGAGTCATCATCTTCCTGCCGTTGTCCCGAGTTATTTGGGGTCGGCGCAACACGTTTTTTTCTTCCATTCTGCCCTATCACTCGTCATGCTATAACTAAATTCCTTTTCTTTCATATCACTCTTCACAAAATCCATCCACCTTTTCTTTGCTCATAACACTTTTCAATTCACATGACCATACCAAGACAAACGATTCCCCTTCAACTTTTCAGTCACTGGCGCCACTTTAAAACTTCCTCTAATATACTCATTTCTCACTTTATCTATTCTCGTCACACCACACATCCATATCAACAAAAGGCAGAGTAGTAGAGGTTTTTGTCAAGAAGTTTGTTCTAGAAAGTAGGCTCTTTGATCTCGAGCTGGTACACTACTAACGATTATCGAGCTGGGACCTTACCATCACTTGTTATAATGTAAAGCGTGCGAGCGAGAAAAAGGGATGGAACTACACATCCTCTAAAGCTTCATCCCATTAACAGTTCAGTTTAGGTAGTCAAATGGATCACATTACGAGCTCGTGGTACGGCCCCTAGGCTGAATGGTTATGATGGCAAATTAAATTGATCTGTCCGATTTTGTCTCGATAATCGAGTCTACTTTTGTACAGATCAGGAAAGACATTTAAATGTCCATAAATCGTTGATGAGGGTCAGGGGAAATTGTCTATAGACTAGATCACTACAACCATCCGGTTCGAGAAACGGATGCGTGAGAAGGAACCGGAATCGTGAGAATTTTTATTTAACACTAGCTTCAGCCAGCGACTTTGCTAGCGTGAACTTTGGAAATCATTCATAGGGACCACACCACCAGGTCGTTATTTCGGACTACTAAGAGAACTACAGTCCTCTTAAATGAGGGGTGCGCCGACATTAGAACTTAAAGAACCGTTGAGAAAGCGAAATCTGTTCAAGGACATGAAGATTTCTCAGCTACCGGATTGTCCGAAGAGTTACCGTGGTCCTGGTACACAGGACAACTGAAAGAACACGTTTGAAGCCCTCTCGCTCCACCAAGAACAGGAGGGGCCGGCAGGGATTCAATCGACATACAACTTGACAATGAGTTGCAAAATGCAAAAAACTTAAGAATTTATTTCAATTTCGCGGGCTATCATTGAACATCTCCCTTAACCTCGAGTTCGTCCAGTCTACGGAATTCAAGAGCGTCCTTCCCGAGGTACATTTTCATACAACCGCTTTTACGTGGTTATGAAGTTATTACACATTTTCCTCTAGATGTTTTGGAAACACAGATAATTCAGTAAAGACCTCTGAAAATCTACTATTTTGCGTACTACTTTCGCCCTTCATAATAAAGAAAATATAATCAAGATTCTGAATGATGATGTCTTATGTCTCAGTATGGTTTCCACACTTAGTCCTATGCGGACCATTACATGGCCCATGGCGGCCATAACCTTTTAGCTGGGCTTATTCCAACCAGCCCACCTCTCTGCAAAAACAGATTAGGCATCCCAGGTTTTTCAGGGCATCAATTCGGGTTCGGGGATCCTAAGGTTCGTGTGCGTATTTCAGTGACACTTGTGCAGTCTAGGAGCACATGCTCAACTGGTTCCTCACGCTCCAAGCATGCTGTGATCTGAATGTTGTTTTTTTTTTTAAAAAAACTTATAAGCGTTTTTAAAAAAAACTCGAAAATACGAGGTTATTTTGGTACAAATTTTATTTTTTGCCTCTTTAACAATATTACGTAGGATGAACTAAAAAGCTTTTAAATCATGCTCAGGTTGACTAAAAACGGGTCGGGATGGGCCCAGTTAAGTTAATAAAATTGCTGCCTAAGCTACTTTACAACTGGCGGTTACCCTATCATACTAAGCAGCGCCACTGTGTACAAGGATGTATAAATGAGGACGAAATAAATGAAGTAAGTATAAGAATCAAAGAAATTTATAGCCTGCCCCATGGAACAAAGGCGTAAGTATGCGACCTCTAAAACCATCGTCTGAACATTCACAAACAAGTTCCTAGAATCGCCAATCAATTAAACTTTCATAGCACATTCTATATGACCTTGTTGGCGCGTCTGTCAGACCGACTACAGCAAATTGATGTCAAATGATACGTCACATTGGTGTCAGATCTTGTGTCCATCGTGTGATGAGAATCAGGGGCTCGGAAAAGGAAACATGGGATATTTTTGATTAGTCATATATGTCTGTTAGTTATTGCCAGAGTCGAAAATGACCCCAAAGGAACATGCCCGTATCTTCACCTCATTCAATAAATTATTTTTTTACCTCCTATCCCCCGCCCTCTCACCTTGCTCTTGTAATGCCTGGTCAGATTTTTGGAGGAGTCCCAAAAATGTGACCCCCTACTGTGACATCATTTATTTTGTAATTTTACATCTCGAAAGCACTAAATTTAAAACAGTAATTTCGAAATTAGCTTTATTTCCATCGTGTCACAGCATTTGTCATCGAACTACTCCGAAACGGCTTGACCGATTTTTATGAAATTTTTGTGTATATTTGGTAGGTCTGAAAATTGAGATGTAGATGGCTACTTTTTACCCTCCAACCCCCACTGCCCCTTTTTCTTCGATGATTTATAATGGCAGAGCAACGTTTGCCGAATCAGCTAGCTTTTTATATGTAAAATCAACATCAAAAGTTTTAAAAAAAATCCAACAATAATGGTCACCCTTTATCTCGTTGAAATGTGTCAATTGAAATGTCCATCCCTTGTCCCGTTTTACATATTCTTTTCCCTGTAGTCACTAAACCAACAGTTTCAAATCCGACAAGGAAACCGAAGACAGATCGGTGTCAAATCTATCATGAGAACCATTTGAATGGAAGATGTAAGTACTTACCTACTTGACTCATTTCCAGTTGTTTAGCTCTGTCTACAGCATGTTTGAAGCTTAGTATGGAATTAAATGGAGTGTAAGACTTTCAAACAATGGAAAAAATTTATTGGACTGTGCATGGATTGTCCGTTTTCCGTTAGTTTTAAACAGTAAATGCCTAGTTTCGAGAGTTAACGAGAGTAAAACTTGAGAATAGTATACATTTTAAAATAAGTGGAGAGAGTTTGTCATTGCGACCGAGGCGGACCCGAGCCGTAGGTGAGGGAGTTATGAATTCAAGTGCTGCAGAATACACTTACAAAATAATAAATAAACAGGGATTGACGTGCGACTCGTGGGGGTCGCTTAGCGCCCAGCCTGATCCAATATAATAAATTTTGGGGGCGAGCACGCACACTTATCAGCACTAGTGCGAAAAACAGTAAATTGAGTGCCTAAAAGAGGTAGGGAGAGTGGATTTTCGAGTAAGTGTATTGAAAATGTAATATCTTTACTATTTTGTGTCCAGGCAATCTCCGTCCTTTCCAGTGTGCCTGGAAGAGATCGCGGAATCCGATAAGGCGGCAAACTGTATATTTTTTTAATTTAAGATTCCCATTGTATTTTTGTAAACTGTCTTGGTGTACAATAAAGTATTTAACCACGGAGTTTCTTGCCGGAGTTTAGAATGGAGTTTTTTATTCTTCTCCAAAGGAAACGACCAATTGGAACCGTGACTAACTTCTGACGTTTTATGAGTGGCCATGTAGGCCTATGTGAAATAAAAACATTTCGAATTACAATTTGAAAAAAAAAAAATTACCTGAATGTTTAAAATCTTGGAAAAACGAAAGCTGCTTGGGAAATTCAATTTGGACGCAAGAGTGCTGAGCGCAGTTAATATTTGATTCGTTTAAAGCATCGTGATTCGTTCATCGTGATTTATTATTCAATGCGACTTAGGATCCCTCATTTCGTAAAATATTATTCTATCCGATGGATGCGAGACGCAGGACCGTTCACTGTGGCGACATTTGGGGGAGACCTATGTCCAGCAGTGGACGTCTATCGGCTGAAATGATGATGATGAATATTCTAAAATAGTTCTAGAGACACAACTCCAATGATATGAATACATCTACTTACCAAGTTTCAACAGTATAGTTTCGGAAAAAAGTGGCTGTGACTTACGCACGGACAGACAGACAGAAATGACGAATCCATAAGGGTTCCGTTTTTTGCCATTTGGCTACGGAACCCTAAAAAGTCACTCAATATGGTTGAAAACTTAATTTCGCGGGCTGCCTTTGAGTATCCCCTTAACAAATGACATCTAAGTCGGTCAATCAGTATTTAGTCTAATACGTCTAGCAAATGCCTCCGATATTACGAACAAATCCCCCACTAAGCTTCTCAGTATGGAAATCCTACTTGACCGATTTCTATTTAATAATGGAAATGGAAACGTCGATCGCTCTGCGGTTTCGGATATCGGATCCGACTGTGTTGTTAGCAGATCGTTTGTATTGGTTTGCTGCACTTTCTGCGGGCCTTTTTAATTTCAATACCCATCCATTTGTGTTTGCGGTTGCTACGTGTATTTTTGTTTGAGAGAAATAAAAAAAAGAAACGAAGCTCCAATTTGATTATCGAAAACTAGCGACCCGGCCCAGCTTCGCACGGGTGTTAAAAACCTTTGAAATTCTAGGTTTTTCTCTACTACTTTATTACCTGAACTTTTCTTATTAATCGCAGTCTATTAATCAAAACTGTATGAAACTCAGTTCAGTAGTTTTTGAGTTTAACGTGTGCACACATACAGACAGACGCGGTGGAAGACGTCCAGTTCTCGAATCCGAATTTTAAAGGCCGAGGAATTGAAGATTCACTGGTACTAGATGTAATTAGGTACTGTCAATAGAAGCACCCAACGTCTACTAAAGCCTCCTTTTTCTTAGTTTTTTTTTTTATATTGGGAATTCATTAAATATCTTCCCTCGTTCAATGTACAGAGTGTTCGATTTTTACTAATTAAAACCCACCCGTGTTCCTTTAGTTGCCGTTTGCGTTCCAGGGTCCTTCGTACGATCCCACTACCCTGGTTCCTTATCCCATCTAACGATTCACTTAGAATTCTCATGGATATAACTATTTCGAACAACCCCCACCTAAGCCTCATAAGGTAGAACTACATTGCTTACTTTAAAACTGTGTTATGTACACGAAGTACATTCACCATTTGATGTAGGGTAGTTCGCTTTCGAACACACGAAGGAGCATAGGTGCGGTTTTAGTCAGTAATAATCTGATTCGCCCTATCGCTTCGCACCCTAGAGCGCGCAAGTAATTAGGTGATTTATCACCTCGAAAAAAAAAAACAACGCCTCTGGGAGTAACGATTCTACCTGTCTCTATTAACTCTGTCTGTCTCTGTCTGTACGCCTCTGAACAAAACATAGAGGATCTACCTCTCTTTAACACCTCACATTCTGTTGTAATTTGACATGTTTACAAATAAATTATTCTGATCCTGATTCAATATTTCTGATTGGCTTTTCTTTTCGTCCCTTAGCTTACAACACCGCTCAAGTCGAAAATTGGCGATTTTCACATTTAAATGCCTTTTGATGGGGCTGCTGCTCATTGCGTGTCCAACCATTGGTCACATGATATATATTTCAGTCAATCAGAAGCCATAATTCGAAAAGTAGTGATAGCGTGCAAGTCGGCTGGCCTCTCAACACCGCAGTTTTTTTCGTTTCCTGTAAAGTTAGTAAAAATGACTTATGCGGTGTTGTAGGCTAAGGTACGTTTTCTTTATCAAAAACTTGTTTCGTGTCTGGGAATCCATTCCTCTCGATCCTATCGCCATTAACTTTTATAAGAATAATTATTCGAGTGGAAAAAATATAATTTATAACAGTCACTCGAGTGGAAGTGTTACCTAACCTAGGGTTAGACTTATGTTAGGTATCATCATCAACCTTTACCCCAATTTAGTGCGGGTTCGGAGCAGTATCTCTCCTAATCGACATTAACCCTCTTTCTAGTTCAATTTCAAATAATTCAATCTATTACTTTATTTTTGTGGCGACTACGTTTACCTGGGACAGACGGTCCAGTTTAGAAGGTCTAACTTCGAGAAAGAGATCAATCGTCGAATCCGACTTGGCTGGGCAGCATTCGGGAAGCTGCGCGGTATCTTCTCGTCCAATATACCACAGTGTCTCAAAACGAAAGTTTATGACCAGTGCGTGTTGCCAGTGATGACATATGGCTCTGAAACGTGGTCGCCTACAATGGGCCTCATCAGAAGACTTAAAGTCACCCAAAGGGCAATGGAAAGGGCTATGCTCGGAGTTTCCTTGAGTGATCGAATCAGGAATGAGGATATCCGCAGGAGAACCAAAGTCACCGACATAGCACGAAGAATCGCCAAACTTAAGTGGCAATGGGCAGGGTACATTGCTCGCAGAACGGACAGCCGTTGGGGCCGAAAAGTTTTGGTATTTCGACCATGTATCGGAAGACGTAGCGTTGAAAGGCCTCCTGCAAGGTGGACCGATGACCTGGTAGCGGTTGCGGGTATATGGATACGAGACGCACAGGACCGTTAATTGTGGCGGCACTTGGGGGAGGCCTATGTCCAGCAGTGGACGTCTTTCGGCTGAAATGATGATGATGATAATGATTACTTTATTTTTGTGGAAGATAAGTATGTAGACTTTTAGTGTAAGACGGTATTTGTGTCGATAATCTTGCGTCATTTTATCTTACTAGCTATTTGTGCTGTACCTTCTGGCACTGTCATTGCGGTTATGAAGAACATGAGTCGGAGGATATATAGCTACCTTGTTTTTTTTTTTAATAATATAAACTAGTGCTTGATTGTGATCCCTTTTGATGGTAGGCAGTGATGCAATCGTTGATGGTGAATCACTATAGTTTATTAGGAGCCTGTACACTCTGGACTTGAAGACACCTAAATTATAATCGTACAAAAAGACCGCTTCAGGCAAATTGAAGAATTTTCCAAAATTCACTACCTAAAGGGATGAAGGGGGTCCAAAGTTTGTATGAACCTACATTCACGCGAGTGAAGCCGCGGGCAGAAGATAGTTTTTATATATTTATCCAAACGCCTAGTTGACGTTGCGTGTGACACAAGAGCTGACTTTTACTCGGCCAGATATTAAACTTTGCCATACAATATGGCAATGCCGCCAGCCTTTTGGGTGCGCGATTGTTTGGCTCCATATTTTAAAATAGATAAATAGATAGATATATTCTTTATTGAACACCAATAGTAAAAATTACACTAGGAACTTAAAATTAATAGGGTATGTGTTATCGCTAAAAGCGATTTTTTACAGACAACCTTTTTGAGTGTTTGTTTTAGTTAGGTTTTTTAATAATGTGTATATTCTATCAAATAAATTCACTTCAATCTATTTAAATTTCACGAATGATGGACAGTCACGGACAGTTAACAGAATGCTATTAATTCCCCTCAAAACTGAACAGTAATTTTGAATGATGAAGTAAAAGCTGGGTGGACAATCCATCACTAGCAACGAATAGGTGTAACCGTGTAATATACACGCAGTGGCACGGTTCGGGTTGGCTACATGATTAACTGCGGTTGCTTCGCAGATACTGCCTGCCAACTATAAGTAACTGGTTGCTTTGGGAAAATCAGTTATTGTGAGTGTTTACGAAGCTGTGAAAATGTTTAACGACTGGGCAAAAGCGTACCCTTAACTTTGAGACAAGGTAAAACATGAAGTTTTTATTTTATTAAAATGGCACATTTTTGCACGACTCTAAGTGTTATAATATTGGTTTTAATGAGTATAGTTGTGTAAATACATGTCATTATAGCATATATATAATATAGTATAATCAACCTTAAGTTCCCACTACTGGGAATCCTTCCAAGAGAGGGAATGGGGTCATAATCCACCACGTGGGTTCAGTGTGATAGAATAAATTACACAAAGTAATGCTCCAGGCTGAGTTCAACCCACGAACATATAAGTTAGGGCCATTACTACTGACCCATCACAGATCTTCACATGTCATTCCACATCACCATCATTTCAGCCGAAAGACGTCCATTGTTGGGCACAGGCCTCCCCCAAGTGTCGCCATAGTGACGTCGGTCCTGTGCGTCTCGCATCGGATTCCCGCGACCCTCCAGGCCGCGCCAACGCCGCGTCTTCCGTCTTCAATGTCATTACCGCAAATCTATTTTTGTTACCTTACTATCCGATATTGAACTGCAAAAAACCTAAAATACTTGAGCTGGCCTATAGCGTAATACGAAGTTTCAATAAAAATGTCTTCATTTTTATTGCAGCTGATAATGTTTTTGTTAACAAAGCATTATTGAAGGAAGACGGCGAAAAAATAATATACCACGTTACTGGAAAGATTTTTCTTCATCACTATAATGAAGACCGACAAGAAAAGTAAGGATTCTAACCAATATTTATTTATTAAAAAAACTGGGCAAGAGCGAGTCGGAATCGCACACGAAGGGTTCCTTACATATATATTTATGTTTATGTTGTATGGGAGTCCAACTAAAATATTTATTTTATTCTGTTTGGTATTTCGTCGGGTTACTGCAAAAATTCATTAACTGAAAACTTTGAAAAAAAAAAGACACTTTTATTAAAGTGGCTTTATTCAAAGTTTTGCGTTTGTTGTTACAGCGGCAACAGACATACATCTCACACGAAGGGTTCCTTACCACTACAATATCAAAACCGAGAAAAAATAAATTGTTTGTTGTTGTATGGGAGTCCCACTAAAATATTTATTTTATTTTGTTTAGTATTTCGTCGGCTTACTGCTAGAATTAATTAACTGAAAACTTTGAAAAATAGATACTTACTAAAGAGGCTTTATTCAGAGTTTTGTGTTTGTTGTTACAGCGGCAACAGAAATACAACATCTGTCAAAATTATTGCTAGCTATAATTTATCAGATACAACAGCCTGGTGGAAGACAGACTGGACAGTAGAATCTTAGTAATAGGGTCCCGTTTTTACCCTTTTGGTACGAAACCCTAAAAAATATCGAAATGGAATCTTTTAGTTCTAAACACAGCTACGTGGCGTAACCTTTAGGATTCCACCTGAACAATCTATTATGTAGGAATAAACTCGGCACGAACCCTTTAATTTAGGTAACTGTGGGTTTAATTTAAAAGCAGTAAGTACCTCGGACGGATCAAAACAGTAATTATAACGGTTTTGTTTGTTTTATGTACGAACGTTGTATACCGTGTTTCCTGTTGTTGTCTGTCAATAATTTTCGATTAACGCTACATTTCTCACTAATATTTCATTGTCTTGTTTACTAGTGTCATACTCAAAACTATTTTTATAAAGTTAAGGAGGAAGTAAAGCCCCCCTAGACAACTTACGATCGTTTCGACTGCTTCGAACGCCTCGAGTAGGCCACGCCTCCGATTCCTTTGTTCTGACCACGTGACTGAGCGTTGAGAAGACGTCAGAACAAGCAGAGTAGTCAGCGAAATGACTCTAAACATTAAATTTTTTAAATGTTTTTTTCTTTTTTTGCCTTTGCCTCATAATCAGAATGTCTTTATTGTGGGCATAGGTTATATACAGATGTGAAAACTTAATAATCAATATGTCGTGGCCAGATCTTAAAATTGATCACTTCATGATATGGCCAACTAAAACTGGCCAGATCGTTCGTTGACGTTTGATGATATTTCAATCCTCGTTTGGTCATATTACTGATGTAGGATTTCTATGACATAAAAGGTCTAAAGAATGTAGGCTGTAACTTTAACGTTTAAAAAAAAATGATCTGGCCAATTTTAATTGGCCATATCATGAAGTGATTAATTTCTAAGATCTGGCCACGACATATATATTATAAAAGCGAAATACCACTCAATGGTTAATCACGAAATCTCAGAAACTATAACACAAATAAACTTAAAATTTGGCAAGTAGGTTCCTAATAGGGTGTAAATATCCGGTATGTACGGATTTTACGACACTCCACCCCTAATGGGGTAAAACGGGGGTTGGAAGTTTGTATGGAGAAACCTACATACACGCGGGCGAAGCCGCTAGCAGAAGCTAGTTACAGATAAAACTTTCAAATATTTAAAGTAAATACGAGTCAAGAGAATTATAAATCGACGGGTGCAAAGTAAATAAAGTTATCTGCAATTTTGCGATTTTCTGATAGTTGCAGAAACTTACTAAATATTCATATTCTAAGACATGGAAAATAGTCTTTGAAGTGTCAAAAACGCAGAAATGATAGTTGTTTTTTCAACCATATTTTTAAATAAAAAAAAAAACTAGTAACTGCATACTAATTTATCATTTATTTAGCTCGAATAATCGCCAAACTCAAGTGGCAGTGGGCAGGGCACATTGCTCGCACAACAGATGGTCGAGGGGGACGAAAGGTTCTGGAATGGCGACCACGTACCGGAAGACGCAGCGTTGGAAGGCCTCCCACAAAGTGGACCGATGACCTGGTGAGGGTCGCGGGAATCCGATGGATGCGAGACGCACAGGACCGGTCATTGTGGCGACATTTGGGGGAGGCCTATGTCCAACAGTGGACGTCTATCGGCTGAAATAATGATGATGATGACTAATTTATAAGAAAATCGTAAAATTTCAGATATCTTTAAATGAAATCCTGGATTGTTTAGTAAGAAAATTTATCAATTTTGATACATTTCAGGTCAAAGTAGATTTTGAGAAATATTTATCTTCAAAATATGCTAAAATCAGAAATCGGGGATCAAGGGTTAGTGTGAAAAAGACTGGGCAAATGGAACCACGACGCTAGTAGCTTCAGCATAAAATATAACAGACACGATTTGCCGTTTAATATTCCCGTTAAAAGAACCCAACATGGTGGGTTAAATTGAGTCAAATTGAATTATAACAACATACCCTTTGCGTTCAGAGTTCAATATTAAAAAGAATAAACAAGGTGGAGGGCGTCGGAAGGGCGCTGCTTGGCTGGACACTGATTTAATTATGAGTTACCGAGTAAAATGGACACGACATTATTTACATTTATTGATTTACTTCGTGAGTGATAAAAATGGTGATGTTATAATAGAACGTGTCTTTTTAATCATTTTTTAGAGTCCCGTGCCTTAAAAGGAAAAAACGGAACCCTTATAGGATCACTTTGTTGTCCGACCGTCTGTCTGTCTGCCTGTTTGTCAAGACCCTATATCTCGGAAAAGCGTGAAGGTATCGAGTTGAAATTAAAACCATATACTCAGGTCTGAGGTCCCTTGAAGCTGTGAAAAAATCAAGCTTCTGAGTTAACGAAAAAGAAAGATACGGCCGTTTATATCGCAAAAAACGTGTACTTCGACACTCACAGGTGAATCAAAATTCATAGGGTACTTCCCGTTGACCAAGAATCCTGGAATTTAACTTGAAGCAAAGTCTCATAGCACAAGTATTGAAAAAATCTGAAAACTGTAAATTTGTAGTTACGTCACAAAAAAATATATTTGCGATTTGGAAAAATCTTCGTATTATTCAATTCGGGAATCGAACTGTTTTCATAGGTATGTTTGTACGGAACCCTTAGTGCGCGAGTCCGACTCGCACTTGCCCAGTTTTTTTTACAAGCTGTTATTTAACTTGCAATGTTTGTACTACATGCCGCAGCCGTATCGTATAACACGCCGTTTTACAAATAGGCCCGCCGAACTGGAGAACGTACCCTTATGTATTTTTTTTTTTATGCATATGCACGCGTTTCACCACTATTCTACCTAATTGTAAGCAATGAAGTGGCCGAAAATAAAGCAAGCTTGCTTAGAAGTAACCTATTCACTCTTGACTTAGACTCCTAGGTTATAGCGATCAGGAAACAGATTCCGGCAGAAAATTCCATGCCTTAGCTATACTTTATTTTATACAACCTATGTAAAAACGGTCGTTATGGCGACACTTGGGGGAGGCCTATGCCTAACAGTGGACGTCTTTCGGTTGAAATAATGATGCTAATGATGTAAACAACAAAAAATAGGTACTCCAATTAAAAAAAAAACAAAATATATCTTACATACATGAAAATCTTTTTGTGACCTTTTCATATACCTAATAAAATACAGCTGGCGTACACTCATTATGATACAACAAAAAACTGACCTAAAAAAAGAACTTTCAAAAGGTTTTACTGCTGTATAAGGGTTATTTATAATTAACATATGTTATGTTCACATTGTACGGTATGTTCGTTAAACGAATGCTTGACGAGATTCCGACGATGTAGAATGTTGCTTGATGACTAATGGAAGCCGCGAAATATATAAAAAACTGGCAAAGTGCGAGTCGCGCACTGAGAGTTCCGTACGAACTTAGGTACAGAACTTAGGTATGTTTAGGACCTATAAGAACAGAAAAACCTTCGTAACTCAATTTGGCACACGGGTAGAGCATGTCTTGGAATAATACACTATTGATCCTGGTAGTGATATTCCCTTGGGATAATTATTTACTTTCACGCGAGTGAAGCCGCCAGCAGCAGTTTTTTAGCGTTTTTTTTTAAGCGTTTTTCCTAGTTTCTATTGTAATTTTCATTATTGATATACAACAAAGAATATCTATCTATCTGTTCTTCCTTCAGTTGCCCTTTGCGTTCTAAAGCCGGACTTTTGCGATACTACTATACGAGACTTACAAGCAATATTAGTCATAATTTCTTTTATTTTTTTTTTAGAAAATAATATTCCACAACTATCACCCAACGCCGTCCAGTCTCAAGCTAAGCAGAGCTTGTGTTACGAGTACTAGACAACTGATAAACATACTTAAATATATTTAAATACATAGGTACATATTATAGATAAATTACACCCAGACACAGAATAAATGATCGTCACACAAACATTTGTCCTGGGTGGGAATCGAACCCACGTCCTCCGGCATAGCAGTCAGGGCCACTAACTACTAGACCAACAGACCAGTCAATGGTCTGATTCAAATCTGTTGACTGCTATAAATCGCTCGTTGGGTCTCCTATCCGCATGCCAATAACTCAACTTGGATATGCCGATTTAGAAATGTCAAAATGAACAGACATTTCCGAACCGATGGCAATCTTTAATCCCAGTTTCGTCCCTCTTAGAGGTTTGTAGGTCGGACGGGCAGTCGTTCCGTGTAAAATACGGATTTTTATCAGCGTCAGTTTAGCCGACATAAAGGCTACGCAAATCGATTGACGCCCTCTCAAATATGTATGCGAGTTTAGTTTACATGTCTGTGAACGAACATACGATACAGATGTAATTCCTAGTGTGGGGCAACGTTTTTTCTTAAAGAAAAGTATTAAAAAAGCAAAGAAAGAAAAAAAAAGAAAGAGAACATGTTTATTCTGCCTAAATAGACGCACAATTCATTACAAAAATATAAAAACTAAGTTCCCTGACAGGCCATATGTATATCTGGCATAACTGTGTTGCTCTATATGAGCATAGACAACACAGTTGTCTAGATTATCTCTTGCATATTGACGCCGGTCTTAACAGAGACAAACATTATTACACTATTCTTCTCTGCATCACCCAAAGGTTGACTGGTAGAAAATGCCTAAGGCATTAAGTCCGCCTCTGTGCCTTTATGTGCATGAAGTGTTAAATAAATAAATAAACATAACCAAAAATAAACCTTTTATAAAATTTTAATAATGAAAACTAAAAATCAAAGTTGTGCGTCGTATCTTAGCAAGAATAGGCCGTTACTCAGCATATACCGTGACGCTAGGCAAATCCAGCCATCAACGGTTCTGGTTTTCAGCAACCGCCGTTCGTACAAAGTACAATGGAGTTCGCTGGTTCACCACGGAACCCTAACTAGATACCAGTATGAAATACTTGCGGTTTCCATAGTGGCGACTGCTGGTTGCAGTAAAAAGTTGATATCTCAGTATCTCTACTTTTTTTTTATTACAACGATGTATGGCAGGGGTAAATAACCGGTCACTGTTGTTGCAGTGGCCAATAAAACAGTGACTGTTACGTAAGCTGCAATAGTTAAGTTAGTTAAAGATATCATACATATGTGTATGTTATGACGAAAGAGACTAACCTCCACGACACAGGGAATCCTAGTGTGGAGGTTAGTGTATTTTATTGCATTATGTCATGTTTTTCTGAACAATAAAGGATTATTATTATTATTATATGTTGTTTTTTTTTAATGATATAAACCAGTGCTTGACGGTCCCACCTAATGGTAAGCAGAGATGCAATCATTGATAGTGAGGCGCACTAGTTTATTAAGAGCCTATTCACTCTAGCCTTGAACACACCTAAATTATAGTTTGACGGGAAGACCGCAGCAGGCAAATTGTTCCAGTCCTTCAATGTACGCGGTATAAACGACGAAGTAAAACGCATAGTCCGGACCGTTGAAGTTTCAACAACGTAAGGGTGGATACTCGCCGTACGTCGGGTTGTCGAGTTCGGATAAAAAGGAAGCATTGAACGAGTCTCAGTGAGGAGTTTCAAAACGAGAAGGAATAGGATGCGGTCGTCTCCTTCTGTGAAGCAATAATGCTAGCAAAGGAGATGTCTGCAAACGTGGGCAGACGGACATTTTCATGCTCCAGCTGCCGCGATAGTAGATGCCCCGGTTCAAATAGTACAAGTCTATTGCTGCAACTGCATTCGTGTCATCACTATCTTTCTACCCATGTCTTATCTCGGGCGTCGAAAAGGCGATCCCCGGCTATCCTAGGCGCGGGTTTGTCGACGACGAGCAATGTGTAGCTTGCCGACCGGACCTCAGATAAGGACCAAGCCCGAGTCGTCACCTGGAACGCGGCATCTGAAGGACACAGGTGAGTTTTAGCCAGTCAAAGTTTGACACGCCCGCTCGCTCCACCGTAAAGCGAGATTTAATTGGATGATTTCCAACCTCAAAAAAAAACTCCCATTACGTCCTGTCAACATTCATTCTATAACAGACTGCCTAATTGCCGATTCTATTTATAGAAATTCACAGAACTTAGTCTAGTAGATACTAAAATATGGTTACGAAATACATTTTTAAACACAGAGCATACAGCCATGTTCGGACAGGTATCGATCGTCTGTCTGCGAACTTAAAACCCTTTAATTAAACACACACACACTCATATAGGATTCTCATTTAGTCCTCTTTTCATACGTTCCGGTCGAATAGCCGATGGCGAAAAGCATATATATTGCTATAGAGCATTCATACGTACCGGGACAATTTAACTATACCTGCCAACATTGATGTATGCCAATGTATATTCGCCAGCCGAAAAGTTGCGTATGAAGAGTAGCCGAATATTACATGTTGCTACCATATCCTATGGCCCATTCTACCTTCACAGCATCAACGCCGAGTTGCTAGCCTGACGGGTTTTCTACCGGTTGTATTTCGGAAAGTGTACGTTAGAATTGCATAGCCTAATTCCACCAAGCCCGTTCCATCATCGGACCACCAGGCGTACCAATAATCGCCTACTACGATGTCCCACACATCGCTCTGGGTTTATCCGGTCCTTCTTTGTCCAGGCGATCTCTCTTTGGAATGCGCTCTCTTTGAACATCAGGACGACATCCAGTCGGTTCATTTTTAAGGTGAAGGCACGTGAATACATTCGCAGGAAGTTGGCGTAATCATCACAGCGTTGATTAGTTGGATTCGGTTTTTATAATAACATTGTTAATATGTATGTATGTATTTATTTATTATTGTATTTCTAATCTAGTTCACCATTATGTTGCATCTACCATGTTATATTTCTGCACCACCATAAGGTCGACTGGTAGAAAATGCCTACGACATTAAGTCAGCCTTTGTACGGTGTTTATTACTAGTGCATAAAGTTTTAATAAATAAATAAAATCGGAGAGCCAGCAATCATTTTCAGGCAACGAGAGCGGAAAATTTGCATCCACGTGTAGCTCCCACGCAGAGGCACGAGAATCGCAATAATAGTGGTTGTATACTGGTATATATTTGCACCGAACCTCGCATCAATGTTTATATAAGCCGGTAGGAATTGAAATTGTAGCAAACAGCCATATTTTCATGTTGGTATAATAATTAATCACTGCATAATGAGAGCAGCGGTGGTCCAGTGGTTACTGCGCGGAGTTACGAGTTGTAAGGTCGCGGGATCAAACCCAGTGTAGTTTATTTCATTACCATTGCTCTCAAAACGTCGTAAGGAAGAGAAGAAGAACAAGTCTTAAAGACAAAATTTGAAGACATGTTACATACATCAATCCGCACTGGGCCCGTGTGTTGGATTACGGCCCATTCCCTCTCTTAGAGAGGATGCCATTGTCAAGCGAGCGAGCGAGAAAGAGGGAACGCTATATAGGATAGTTCCATCGAAGCCGCCTGCCTCTCCTCCTCGCTCCGGACCATGGCCTATACCAAGGCCCGGTGCGAGAGATCGCCCCCACGAGGACGCGGCAATGCTTGCCCAAGCGGGGCACACCTCCGACGTGTGCTCCACCGTGTCCTCCGGGCGGTTCACGCAGTGGCGACACCCGGGCGTCGCTTCCGCACGAATCCGGTGCATGAACTTCCCGAACTTACCGTGTTCGGTGAGAACCTGCGTCATGCGGAAGGTGAGGACGACATTATTTTGAAATATTCTGTTCGCGCGCGTAATGTGCACGATTCGCGCGCGCAAGGCGTTCACACTATGAGAATTCTGTTACATAGCATGTTACATTACAGCAGTTTTTTTCCGGCTTAACAGTTCAGTTTAGGTCGTCAAATGGATCGCATTAAGAGCTCGCCTTTGAACAAAAATCCTTACCTATTCCTCACTGTAACAAAACCACTTACAAGTGACATGTAGTTTTTCTCTGTGACTAATGTGGCAATTTAGTTTTAAACTCATTAGTAACGTCGTACGTTTTGCAATTCCCATGGCTGTGGGCGTGCTTCGAGTTCAACACTCTACAAAACGTTACGGTGGATTTTATGCTGAATACCATTGAATCTACATACTGTGGCTGAATTTGATGTTATCGTGTAATACATCTACTGATAGGCAAGGAATGGAGTTTTTTTACTGGAGTTCTATCAAGAATAAACGTGTTTTCTTTCTTTCCAGAATTACAGACTCCAGTCTTTAAGTCAAGACTCAAGAGTGAAATTATTCCTTCTAGTCAAGCGCGCTCCATCTTCGTCATATTGATAATTTTTCTTCTTTAGATTTTTTTTTTAAATTTTGTTTGTATTAAAAAAAAATTACTGCTACCTCAACTATAAAGGTGGGATGGTATTTTCGTTATTTAAGTGCATATTTTTCAGGGGAGGTTTTTTTAACCATTAACCGCCTATATCGGATATATCCGACAAACACTCTCGCGTTTATTCCGCCAAGGTTGGACATCCACATTCAAAAACTCCATCTCGTGTCACCTATGGAGATCGAAGAGCTAAACGAGATGGAGTACCCAGACGTAAACACACAACCCTGGTGAATAGGAAGCGAAAACACTTGTCGGCCCAATCCGACGCGGACTGCTAAAGGGTTAAATACCAGTTAGAAACACAAAATTTTGACCACTGCAAAAGAATATTAGTAATTTGCATGTATCAAAATTTGCAGAGCTGTGGTGGCCAAGTGGTATCGGCCCCGACTTACGAGTTGCAGGTCGCGGGTTCAAACCCAGCCAGGCGCACTACTTTGTGTAATTTATTTCATCACCACTGCTCTCAAAACGGTGAAGGAAAACATCGTGAGGAAACCGGCATGTTCTACAACCAAAAATTCGAAGACATATGACATTCACCAACCCGCACTGGGCCCGCGTGGTGGATTACGGCCCATTCCCTCTCCTAGAAAGGAGGCCTGAGTCCCAACAGTGCGAACATTATAAGGCCGACTATGCTATCAAAATTTTACTACATTTTATTTATCTAGAAAGCTTCCCGTTTTGTTTAACGGTAAAATAGAATAAACTTTGCTGTATGGACACCAAAATAATAACAAAAACTTACTAGGTGCGGTATACGGTACTTATATTATAACGTGTGGCTCCGATACCCTAGAGTATTTAATATCAAACTACATTTGTTACCTCACTATTGACTATGAATACGAACAATCTGTAGTTCGCATCCTATGGGAGTTTCCGTGGCAGAATCAACACAGTTTCGAGTTTCTACTAAGCGTATCTGGAATACATACACGTAGTTTAATTCCGAATAGTGTATGTTGTGTGCATATCCATTCTGGTATACTTTGTATGTTCTAGTTCGCGTTATTTCACTAGCAGACTCTGCCGGTGCATTCAAATGGCAACCATATTATTAAACTAGTTATTGATCGCGTCATGAAACAGAGCAATGCCTTTTGCTTGCAATTTTATAATTTTTATTTTGCATGTAACCCTAATTCTATTTCACCGTAGGCGCGGGCTTGCGGCAACCGTCCTGTAACCCTCCGGACCAAACCCAAGTCATCGACGGCGCAGTGTTCCACGTGCGCCTCAAGGAGATTTCAGCAATACCGTAACCGTAGCAGGGTCAAAGCCTATTGGGGCCATGGGCTCGCGCTTTTGAAATGTTATTATTATTATTATTATGTACCTACATATTTGTTTATATGTATATCTTCAGTAGGCTGCAAGTAGACAGTCGAAGGTATACTAACAAAAATTTAAAAAAAAATTTGAACCGTTGAAACCAAAACCTAATAGTTTTCCTTATTCCCAACGCCCGAACGGTACTCATTAAACAAAAACTCCTGCATACTAATGAAAACTATAGAGTAGCTTCGTGTATGAAACTTTCCTTTAATGTTTTCCGAACTTTATAACTAGTACTTACGACTACGGTAATGTTTATGCAATAAACTTTATTTCGTTAACATTTAAAGTTGCTTAAGTATTTCGTGACTACGTTTCAGTTCTATGATGTTTTTGTTGTTACTGGTGATGTGTGGAGTCTACATGGAGTATTGGGAGAAGTCTGTTAGCATGTTATAAGAAAAAAGCTAAAGACAAACTGAGCTCACGTATGCCACGTATGCTAATGCGTAGCATACATGGCATACGTGGTCAAGCAAATTCAAGAGTCCTTGACCTGTACCATGACGTTTAAAGTAAGATTGTTTCATTCTTATTTTCAGTGTGAGTAAGAGATGGCGCTAGACAACCTTTATAGCTCTGTCTCTTACCCACACTTAAATAAGAATGAAACAATCTTACTTTGAACGTCATGGTAACCCCGCTTGTAGTGTTCATATCGTAGCTGTTTGTAACTATATTAAAAACTAGTTACTTCCAGCGGCTTCGTTCGCGTGAATGTTGGTTATTGCGAGAGCGAAGTCGAAGATAGATAAAAAGTAGCCTATGTCCTTCCTTGGGGTTAAAGTTTGCCCTGTACCAAATTTCATCAAATTGGTTCAATATTTTAATCGTGGAAGCATAACAGACTCGCTTGCTTTCACACATATATATATACTAGCGACAAGCCCCGGCTTCGTACGGGTATTGCACCCGTGCGCTGATACTAAGTACACAACAGTATTAAATCTGTAATATCTTCGAAAATATTCATTTAAATTACATGCTGTAAATGCACAATGTATTTAAGGTACTTAAATAGAAAAGGATTAATGCTGTGTTGCTTAAAATCGCTTCGTAAATAAGCCATTATTTCTCGTAAAATTGCAAGGATAAAAAATGGTTATTGTGGGTTGCACCTAAAAGATACACATATACCTTCGCGGACTTTTTTGTAGACCTTTTTAAGGTGTACAATACTGTAGTACATTATTTTGATCTATCTCTTAGGGTTCAGCCAGCGTTTGCAATGTAAGCGCAAAAAAATTGTGTTTATTTACGACATCACATTAGAAACCTCTAAAATCATCAGTGTTCCTCTACTATATTGTGCGTGTATTATACACATAACCCTTCCTCTTGAAATACTCTATCTATTAAAAAAAACGCATCAAAATCCGTTGCGTAGTTTTAAAGATCTAAGCATACATAGGGACAGACAGACACGAAAAGCGACTTTGTTTTATACTATGTATAGTAAAAGGAGAAACTGACTGACAGACATATCAACGCACAGCCGAAATTACTAGGCCTAGGAACGTGAAATTTTGCACAAAGCTTCCTTTTATGACGTAGGCGAGCACCAAGAAGGGATTTTCGAAAAACCAAATTTTAAGGGTGTGAAACGGGGGTCCAAAGTTAGTATAGATTAATTTACTTTCATGCGAGCAGAGCTGCTGGCAGAAGCTAGTCTCTATATACTCGTTTATAATCCTTCTTTACGTGTAATCTAACTGCTCTTAAACGGCTTGACCGATTTGGATGAAACTTTGTGTGTATATTTAAGTGGGTCCGTGGATGGTTTGAAAATACAATTGAACCCGGTATATGGTGCTGCAATCCGGTTCTTAATTTTTTTTTTCTGACAAAATGCCAACATTGGGGCTGGACAGCGTCTGCCGGGACCACTAGTAATATCATAGTATGAATTGCCTTGATTAAAACAAAAGTCAACAAGCATGAATCAATGTAGAGTAATTCAATGTATAATTCGATATTTGCTACCTCTAAGTAGATTTTGAGTTTAGCTTAGCCAGAAATCACAATTTATAGTCTATAGTTGAGATTCAGAACACACAAGTCGTAAATAGAGAGTAAATTATATATTGCCCCAAAGTTTCCAAGTCGCATGCGGTAAGCAAAGGGGCAATTCTTGTGTTAGCGGGGAACGTTCACGTTACAATACTAATCTATGAAAATGATGTCTAATTTACTTACATTTTAACAAGTCTTTAATATTTACAGTGGACAAGACGATATTGCAACTTGAATTTGAACACATTTTTGAGTACTGTGATATCGCATGAGTTAGGTTAACAAACTGGCAAGTAAGAATAGGTTAAAAATTGAGTAGAACAAAGAAATGTCTAGTTTTTTCATTTCGGACATAACTATTGTAACAAGATGTGCTAATATTGAATTCTTGAAGAAAAGTATTGAAGTCTTTATAAAACTACCCAAGGATTTTCATTGAGATAAAAGTCCGATCCCTCACACAAACCGTCGCAGAGTGCGACAGTACCTACTAACGAGATTTGGATAGATCTACATCCAAAAAAAAAAAATAGAAAGCGTTTTTTAAATCCGTTCAAAATGAAGTAAGTAAGTAAGTTAGGTAAGAAGCATTAGTTTGATACAAGTTTTAGTCCGTAAAAGTCTGATACGCCCTCTCGCTACACACAGACCGGAAAAAGGTATTTGATGATTCGCCACCTCAAAACATTTACCCCCTCGCGTTTAACAAACATTACTATTAAAATCACACAAACAATATTCTATAGCTTTATGCTAACATACCTATATCTATCTACATAGTTATATGACAAAAGCTTTTAACCGACGCATTCAACCAGAACTATTGACGGCCAGCTCTTTGGGTGCGACCAAATTAAATATAGCTTCAGGTATTTAGGCGGTATTTTCGGAATGTGCAGCCAAATATACGGTTAAAATAAATAATCCATATCCGTACTAATATTATAAATTTGAAAGTAACTCTGTCACGCTTTGAACTCCATGGATGGACATAAGACTACTTTTTATTTATTTTATAATAATATTCACGCGGACGAAGCCGCTGGCAGAAGCTGATATTAAATACTTAGAATGTTTTTATGTAGGAAATCATCTAATGACATCGCCCGCCCTTGGGTGAGGTTTTATTGTTGTTCCTTCTTTGCCTTAGATCCAGGGCCTCGGGGTTCTCTTTCGCATCACCCATGGCCCCAGTAGGCTTCGACCCTGCTGGGCCCCTACGGTTTTGCTGACATCTTGAGGCGCGCCTGAAACACTACACGGCGACGACGACTTGGGCTTGGTCCGGACGACTACCGGACGGTCGGACGGCGAGCTACCCATTGCTCGCTATCTGCAAGCCCGCGCCTACGGTGGCTGGAAATTGGGATCGGAATTCCGTTAGCTGGGGCGTGAAGGGCGTTCCCTCGCACGTGCGGCTGCCTCCTTTGCTAGCATTATTACTGCTTCGCAGAAGGAGACAACCGGCTGCCACACCTCCATGCTCCGGACCATGGCCTGTACCAAGGCCGATGGTTGGGATCGACTTTACGTTTGTTTGAGACTGTCGTGTTTGTGTGTCTATCAGGCCAGCAGCTTCACCCATGTGAAAGTAGGTTTCAGGCATACAAACTTTGGATACCCGTTTCATCTTCTTAGGGGTTGATTTTCAAAATATCCTTTCTTAGTCTCTGTATATGTTACTGGCCAAACCCGATTTTAGGATGAACTAGTTTCGCTTAGGCCAAACCCGCGTCCAAGAGCGAGTGATGCGAGATCGGAATTTTAAGGCACCCCACCATTTTTATAACCATCCAAAAGCTTTAGGGCACCCGAGACGGTTTTTAGGGTTCCTTACCTCAAAAGGAAAAAACGGAACCCTTATAGGATTAGGTACTTTGTTGTTCGTCCGTATGTTTTTTTTTAAATTGATATAAAGCAGTGCTTGACTGCGATCCCACCTGATGGTAAACAGAGATGCAATCATTGATGGTGAGGCGCACCAGTTTAATAAGAGCCTATTCACGCTAGCCTTGAGGACACCTAAATTATAGTATGTATTACTGTATGTCAAGACCCTTTATCTCGAGAACGCGTAAAGGTATCGAGTTGAAATTAAAACCTTCTAGTCTGGTCTGCGGTCCCTTAAAGCTGTGAAAAAATCAAACTTGTAGGTTAACGGAACAAAAGGTAAGGCCGTTTATGTTGCAAAAAACGTATATTTCGACCCTCTCAAGGAAATCAAAATTCATAGGGTACTTCCCGTTGACCTAGAATCCTGAAATTTGGCATGAAGCAAGATCTAATAGCATAAGTATAGGAAAAAAAATCTAAAAACTGAATTTGTAATTACGTTACAAAAAAAAAAACTTTTAGCGAATCGGAAAAATCTTCGTAACTCAATTCGGAAATTGAACTGTTTTCATACATAGGTATGTTCGTAACCCTCAGTGTGCGACTATGACTCGCACTTGCCCGGTTTTTTTATAACCATCCAAAAATACCGCGTTTCTCCGCGCGTGTTGGCCAAACCAGTTCTCCCTACACGTGTACATACATCATAAAAGGATTCTCTGTGCTCAATTTTAACGTTCTAGGTTCAAAGCTTTGTGCTGGGACTTGATGAGTCTGTAAAGGACTTCGCCTTTTATATATACAGGAGATAGGTTTCACTCATATCATCATGTTTATATATCTTCATCATTTCAACTAAAAAACGTTCAGAGCTGGACATAGGCAAATAACCAGCGGACTCTTATATGCCTGATCAAAAGAATCTCAAACCCTTCTCCTAGATTAGTTTAAGTATTGTTCAAAATGTAGTGGGAAACTGTACAGTAATTTGGAAATAGATGCTTAAACATAATATCGACAAAAATTCTTGTCTTCATGAATTCTGTATTGCAGCAGGGTAACCTGAAGTCAAAATGTCCAGCGCACAAGGAAAGCTAAGGACAAGTGGACTTATTAAAATGCAGCACGCATTTATTCACTATTTATCGACACCACCGTTTCCGAGTAACAAGCAGTACATACAGACAAGCAGATGGTACGCAGCATATGGTGTTCAATTGCACCGCAAGCGTCCGGTGCACTGGAGCTTTCTTTGAATTAAGTTTAATAACAGTTTTGGAGTGAATGGTGAGGAATATGGTGCAACAAGTGTATTTAATGCTTAAATCAAAAAGAAGGACACTAACTATTAGCGATACTACATTAACGTGATAGTTATCGTTATTTACGTACGCCAAAAAACGCTAAGGGTGACATTCATCATCATCTTTTCAGCCGAAAGACGTCCACTGTTGGACATAGGCTTCTCGCAAGTGTCGCTACAAAGACAGGACCTGTGCATCTCGCATCCATCGGTTTCTCTCGACTACATTCACAGGTTGTTTATTGTAACGGCCGAATCTAGAATTCAGCTTTTTTGTTAAGTGGGAAATCATCAAACAACTTTTCCTGTTCTGAGTGAAGCGTCAACATCAGTCTTTTACAGACTAAAACCCACCTGTGTTCCTCTAGTTGCTTTTTCCGTTCAAGGCCCGCGGAAACTTTTTCGAACAATCCCGCATAGTATCCCCTAGAGTACAGATACCGGCATGGATCTTGAGCGCTGACTTCCACTTGACGTATGAAGTGATACGCGGGGGCGGGGAGTGCAATCCTTGTACAGAAATTGGCTCGCCGATGTGTACCTACGATGCGCAAAGCGATCCTCACTTTTTCGCCGAGCGCTCAAGATTCGTGCCGGTATCTGTAACCAGCTACCTCAAGGTTTCTCCTTAATTGATTGATAATTGAGCTTCTAAGATGAGAAGGAGATGTAAGACGGCGGTGAAGGTTTTTTACCTAGGAGTAGGATAGAACAGATCAGCAAAAACAAAGCGAAAAGCCTTTCGAAAACCAGATTACCATTAAATCAAAAAATGACAAATGTCCTACTAATGACATGCCTTGTTTGTCTCGCTTGTCTTGTCTAATACAAATCCGAGGGGACGAGACGAGATAACATATTATTCATTAATTTCTCAAAACACCCCTGTCATTGTAATGGAAGATGTGTGTTGACGTGTTTATTCGTGGATTTCTATTTATTTATTTTTGTAACCTCAAGGCATGAAGAAA
The DNA here is from genome assembly GCA_949316375.1 of Mythimna vitellina. Classification (NCBI taxonomy): domain Eukaryota; kingdom Metazoa; phylum Arthropoda; class Insecta; order Lepidoptera; family Noctuidae; genus Mythimna; species Mythimna vitellina. The sequence continues at coordinate 4,980,988 of OX438711.1, read as the reverse complement.
TATTTATAGAAAAGACGGCTTTATTGTTTTTAGGACAAAATCTTTCCATCATCATTTGAGCCGCAAGACGTTCATAAACATAGGCCTCCCCTACCTCTACTTACAACGCGGGCAAAGCTAAATAAACTCAAAAACTTTTTATTTATTTATTTATTTATTATATCCTTTATTGTACACCAATATAAACATAAAAGGAAACTAAACTAAAACACATACGTACATACAATGGGCGGCCTTATCGCATTCCGCGATCTCTTCCAGGCAACCTGGAATGGACAGTAATTGCCTGGACAAAAATGGGTCTGTCATTGGTGTGACAGAACCAGCATTAAACATAATATATTATAATAGATACATACATAAGCTATATAATAGATACATATATACATATATAACCATTGAAAAGTATAGACAGAAATATGAATCATGACTATCGATACTCATAGCGACAGGTAATGTTCTCTTACAAGTCTTTTAAAAACAGGCAACGATTGAGCACGTTTAATTGTGCCTGGTAATTCATTCCACAGACGAGCAGCCTGGACAGTAAATGATTTGTCGCAGACAGTCGCGGTACTTAGTGATATTGTACTATAACGGAGGCGAAGCCGCTGGTAGAAGATAGTTTCTTGTATTTATACTTATCTCGACGTATTTAGTTCTTCTCAGTTATCTCTTTGAACTACACTAAGGTTGAGAACCTTTAGTTTAGATCTACGTCAGACTATGTGGCACCTGGTGGCTGCGGGCACTAACCCGTTCGTATAGTAAGGAGGACATCGACTTCGCATACTTTTGAATTTGTGGTTTGTCTTCTCTCTGGACTTACAGAGAAGTTTTGTAAGTCAATGACTGAAGCTTATAAAGGTTTTATTTAACGTATTTCACATATGAGTACACATTTAGTTTTCAGGGTTAAGCAACGCTTGCTGAGGACGGCTCTTGGATGGGTGACTATCGCTTATTTAGCGAAACTCCCCTTCCCGGGAAAATAACGAACGTATTTGAAGATCTTATGAGTAATCGCAACCCTGAACAACTGACAACTAGTGTTGCTTTGCTGGAGAGCTTGCTGACAGCGAGCAATAGGTAGCTCGTATTCCGGCCGTCCCGTAAGGATCAAGCACGTGTCGAAGACGCGTTCTGTTCCAAGTGCACCTCAAAAAGATGTCAGCAAAATTGATGATGTCAGATAGAGCCGATACCTGCCAGGGCTGCAGATAATACGAAGGAGTTAGCGTATAGCGCACTTCAAAAAAAAAGAAGTCTGCAAAATTTATAAGGCCAGTTATAGCCGATAGTCCAAAAGGCCACTAAAGGAACTCTATGGGTTTTCACCAGCAAAAGCCTGACACTCCCTCCCGCTCCAAAAAGTGATGATAAGGAGCATCGCGTTTTCTAGTTACTGGGTTATGGACGTCTAAAGGGCTGTAGCTCCATGTGAATGCTGCTAGTCTAGCCAATATTAACAAGAATCAAGAATCAAAGCATTTTTTCAAATTCCAGTTACTTTTGAATAGTCAAGAAAAAAGCTTGGGAGAACGTTTGGTGGACAGATTTAGGTTCATACCTACATTAATTTATAACGGTTTGATAGCAGATTTACTTGCTCCATGTAAAATGCTGCTAGTCTAGTCAACGTTAACAAGAATCAAAAATCAAAGCATTTTGTCATATTTCAGGCACTTTTCTCACGAATAAAGCTTGGGAAAAGGTTTGGTAGACAGATTTAGGTACATACCTACATTAATTTATAACGGTTTGATAGCAGATAATTGCTAAATGTAAAATGCTGCTAGTCTAACCAAAGTTAACAAGAATCAAAGCATTTTGCCATATTCTAAGCCCTTTTCCCAAAGAATCATCACCATCATCATCATCATCATTTCAGCCGAAAGACGTCCACTGCTGGACATAGGCCTCCCCCAAGTGCCGCCACAATGAACAGTCCTGTGCGTCTCGCATCCATCGTACTCCTGCAACTGTTACCAGGTCATCGGTCCACCTTGTTCCAACGCTACGTCTTCCGGTACGTGGTCGCCATTCCAGAACCTTTCGGCCCCAACGGCCATCTGTTCTGCGAGCAATGTGCCCTGCCCATCCCAAAGAATAAAGCTTGAGAAAAGGTTTGGTGGACAGATTTAGGTACATACCTACATTAATTTATAACGGTTTGATAGCAGATTTACTTGCTCCATGTAAAATGCTGCTAGTCTAGCCAATGTTAACAAGAAACAAAGCATTTTTTCAAATTTCAGGCTCTTTTGAGTAGCTTGGGAAAAGGTTTGGTAGACAGATTTAAGTACATACCTACATTAATTTATAACGGTTTGACAGCAGCTTTACTTGTCAATATACTAGCTTCGAGAAATCTCACATCAATATAATATTTCTAGATTTATGGATAAGCCTTGAAAATGATTAATTGATATTATTTCGTACATTGATCGATTGATATTACTCAGTACCTATCTAAAACTTCCAACGGCACAAAGCTTCCTACAGACAAAGAAAATGGCATTACTACAAGCAGCAGAAAAAAAATCTTGCTAAGGTCATAATCCCTTCTAATAAGCCTCACCAATCAATGTCAACTATTATCTAAGACCGGGTCTATAAGATTTCAATGAATATGAGCTTTATTGCCTTAGCAGTAAAGATTAGAGTGAACGCATAGACCATTATTGTAATCGTTCTCTGGTAATAAATATCATAGATGTTTAAGGACTGGATGTGGCGTAGGAGAAAATTTTGCGACGGGTGCGAACGTTACTAAGTGTCCTCATCATCATCATAATGCTCCTGCCTTAAGCCTAGTTTATCTGGTGTCTATTATGCTGCACATAATTATCTTCTATATTAGGCCCCAGATAAATTTACAATAAAGTACATTTCAACTTTACTAATATTTTTATACCCAAAAAAAAAAGACAGGACTGTTTTTCATTACTAGAAAATGTAAAGGATCACGACAGATGTCGATTCTAGACAGCTTTATGTCTTTATTTATTTTGTCCATTTTTGAAATTAAGAATCTCAATAAATGTAACAGTGTCAATGACCTGGCTCCTACTAGCTTCATCCTATACTAACAATCAAAGCATTTATTTCAAACTAGCTTCTCCACGCGACTTCACCCGCGTGAAACTAGGTTTCTCCATACAAACTTTTGACCCTGTTTCATACCATTAACGTTTTTTTTGTAAGTGGGAAATCTTATCATCTTATGACAAATCCCGCTCTTGGGCGGAACGGGACATAGTGTCAGAGCTTTATCGACTAAAAACCGCACTCCTGTTCCTTCTTTGCCTTTGGGCCCTGGGGCCCCGGGTTTCACTTTCACACTACCTGTGGTACCTTTCGGGTAGTAGCAGTAGGGTGTGGATTTCGGAAAATCATATCTTAGTGTTCACATACGTCATAAAATGAAACCTTGTGCAAAATTTCACGTTCCTAGTCCCAATAGTTTCGGCTGTGCGTTGATATATCAGTCAGTCAGTTCCTCCTTTTATGTCTATAGATACTTTTGAATTGTCAAGAGCACACCTCTGTTGCCCGTCATTTTTTTAATCTAGGTATTGTTATCATTTTTGAGATGATTCATATATCATGTCGTTACTCTACTATAGACGAAGCTATACTTTGGCAGTATAGAGGGTGTGTGAATTAAAATCGTATAGCATATCCAGGCTTGACCCGCCTTGAGGATTAGGTTAAATATGTACAGAAATGGTTAACTCCAGATTACCATATAGAATACTTTCGTAGCTTAACGAAAAGGTTTTGATTGATAAAGGTTTCGGCGACGAAGGTCGATCCGCTATCCTATTAATGTATCGAAAGCTTAACTGGATTTTACTTGTAAATACTGCGATATTACGAAAACTACTAGATTTTCGCTTCGCTGTCGTAATGGAAGTGTTTTTTTTTTTGCGATTAAGTTTTTACGTAATCAAATACTTCCAGAGATTAGCTGGTATAAACAGTTTTGCCTGATATATCATAGCATAGTCGGCCTTATAATGTTCCCACTGTTGGGACTCAGGCTTCTTCTCTAGGAGAGTGAATGGGCTATAATCCACCACGCGGTTGATGGATGTCACATGTCTTCGAATTTTTGGTTCTAGTACATGCCGGTTTCCTCACGATGTTTTCCTTCACCGTTTTGAGAGCATTTGTGATGAAATAATTATACAAAGTAATGCGCCTGGCTGGGTCTGAACCCGCGACCTACAACTCGGTAAGTCGGGGCCGTTACCACTCGGCCACCACTGCTCTCAAACGTAGCATTTTGTTTTTTTTTGAAGTGTGGAATTAATAAATAACTCTTTCCGTCTTGAGTGGAGCGACTACTTTTAGTCTGTAAAAGTCTGACACGCCGGGCTCTCGCTCCACCTTAGAGAGAAGAAGAAGAGGCGAAACCCGGGAGAATGCATTAGATGATTTACTACTTCGTGCGTCTATTTCCTCTCTTTCAATTCCCACGTTACATCATCGTCATACAAAATACACGACATTGACTTTTACGTCGCGAACGCAAATATTAAATGTTTGACTATGATATATTGTTTGCACACGTACGTAGGGTTATCATCTCAGCAATATTAGATAGGCGCTACAAATAAGAATTAGGTAATTGACTCAATTCTAGGTTAGAAAGCGCAAATAGGGTTTTTGTTTTTCAAATCTTCAATATTGAAAATAGGCCTCATCAGAAGGCTAAACTCATCCAAATGGCAATGGAAAGCGCTATGCTCAGTGTTTCCTTGCGTGATCGCACCAGGAAGGAAGATATCCACAGGAGTATTGACAAATCGCCAAACTAAATGCCAGTGGGTAGGGCACACTGTTCGTAGATCGGGCCGAAAGATTCTGTAGTGGTGAGCACGCACCGAAAGACGACACGTTAGAAGGTGTCCCACAAGGTGGACCAATAATCTGGTGAGAGTCACGGGAATGCGATGGATGCGAGACGTACAGGACCGTTCTTTGTGGCGACACTATGTCCAACAGTGGACATCTTTCGGCTGAAATCATGATGACCCGGGCAAAGCCTACGGCAGCAGCTAGTGTTACAATACTCGAAGATCACGTACAGTTAGCTTCCGTATAACCTAATATGACAGGTGACCCAATAATTGAATTAACCTAGATCCTGTTTCACTCTCGACCTATTTCAAAACAGGCTTTATCGATTTCAGCTGAAATGTCCTTGACACAGCTCTAGGCTGCAAACTGTAGCACAGCCGTATTCAACCTTTTTTCTTCCTCGGGCCACATAGTGCTTCTACCATTGTCATCATGATGGGCCACAATAACCTTCAATAAAATACTTAGAACTTTACCTAAACTTAATAAATATTTTCTACATAAATGTATTTTTTTTAGCCTAGTTGATAGCTTTCGATAAAATTACTTCATGCTATGCTATGCATGCTACATGCAGACGTAGTTCAACTTTTTCGTTTTGTTAGCGGTACCAACATTGATCGAGACGTCTCAAGGAGTGAGAGGTGTGCCAGGAGGATCATTGGCAATGATGCACTCGTCGAGTCGAGGCTTCAAAGTCTTGGGCATCGACGCAGAGTTGCTAGCCTGTCGGTTTTCTACCGGTTGCATTTCGGGGAGTGTGCGTCGAAATTGCATAACCTAATTCCGCCTAGCCAGTTCCATTATCGGACCACCAGGTGTACGGCAACGCGCCACCGGTACATGGTAGACATCCCACCTATACGCACAAAACGTTTTGGGAACACATTCATTGTGCGTACAGCTAAGGAGTGGAATTCCTTACCGGAATCTGTGTTTCCTAATAGCACAACCCGGGAATCTTTAAGTCAAGAGTGAATAGGTTACTTCTAGGTAAGCGCGTTCCATAGTCGACCCCATCGTCGCTTTCCATCAAGTGAGATAGCGGTCAAGCGCGAACCTATCAAGAATAAAAAAAAAAGAAAACTAGTAAGCACAGTTCCGTAAACTGCTACCGAGATACTGACTAAAAAAAAATGTTATAACACCAAAATTGTGCTAGGCTACAGGGCCATTCAGATATGCTTGAAGGCCCACATGCGGCCCGCGGGCCGTAGTTTGACTATAACTGCTGTAGCATATTTTGCGAAACTGAATTTGTTACGGATGAAAAACAATTTCGCGTGAAATTCATGCGATATTTGTGAAGATTGGCTGCCCTAGGCGGACTTGAAATATGGCGGTATCGTAAATAAATTATACTTGAAACATTTATCACGTTTAAGATAGAAAAAAGTGTTAGTGTTTAGTGCCAATATTGGAATACGTATCGATTGTTGTAGGATAGTATATTGATACTTTAAGTCAAGAGTAAATAGGTTAAGGCAAGCGTGTTCCATCGTCGACCACAGGTGACCGTTGTGTGTCCCACTGCTGAGCAAGTCTCCCCTTTCTCCAAACCTCTCTGTCTACTTCTAGGGTGATCTCTGGTCAAGTTTTCCCCATGTACATGATCAGATCGTCACATCGTCCGATTATAATTTGGGTTTCTTCAAGGCTAGAGTGAATAGGCTCCTCATAAACTTGTTCGCTACACCATGAACGATTGCATCACTGCTTACCATCAGGTGGGATCGCAGTCATATACGAGTTTATATAATTGAAAAAAAAATACTACCTTCGCCAAAGGGTGGTCTTCCGAGCCAACAAAGAGTAAAAAAAAAAATAGACAAAATATGAACAAAATAGTTACGAAATGCTTCTCTTATGTAAAAGTTATTTATTTTGTGTTAAGGTTAAAACTACACGTTTTTCACTACAAATGTATCTATTTGGCATACAGCAAGGTCTTATAGCACAGACATAGGAATAATTCTGAAAACAGTAAATTTGTTGTTACCTACGTCACAAAAAAAGAATAGCGTTTCGGAAAAATCTTCGAGAATTGAACTATTTACATAACTGAGTTTGTACGGAACTCAGGGCGAGAGTCTGACTCGCACTTGCCCAGTTTTTTTTTTAGTTTCTACGTACTTGTTTCTTCATTAACTACGTGTATCCAGATGGTCCCAGAGTGGCAGAAGCTATGGCGTGATGATTTCACAACCAAAAACAAAAAAAAAGTCTGACACAGCGTAGGATTAACGCTCTTATGACCGTATCAAGTAAAATATCAATTTAAACTTAAAACCCGAAGCAATTGTAAATATTGGTCTTCATTCGAAGATAAAACCTCTTTAAAATGGACACTTGGCTCATATTATCATCTCGGGTAATGAGGGTTCAATTCGAAAGCCCTTTACGGCGATGCGAGTTTTGCATTAACCACGAACCAAAACGTTTAGCTACATGAATTCAACCCTGGCTATCTACCTAGCCTATTAAGGCCCCTAATGTCAGATCTCATAATGTATTTACTTCAGACAGGAGCGAGTCATTAGCAATAAGCCTGGTAGCACACGGGCCACTGATCACAACTAAATAGTCGCTGCTCGCTTTTTGTGGCACCGACCACTATACACCGACACACGTCACTCGCGCTATACCCTACCCGTTTCTCCCTTCGCTTTAGTTAACCGAAACTTCGAATCTAAGCGAAGGCACGCACGTGCTCCTTTACAAAACTAAATAAAATAATGGATATGAATAGAGAATTAGCACTGGTTTCACTAGATTCGGGTATTCTTCTTTTTCTTCGTTCTAGATAGTATTTACTAAAACTTTGTATCTTATCGTTTATATATATATGTATTTGTATAAAGAATTGTATAATATGAAATGCTTAATATTGTATCTACAACAATTTGTCTCTGTATCACCCAAAGGTTGAGGGATAGAAAATACCTTAAGGCATGAAGTCCGCTTCTGTACTCTTGTGTGCATAAAAAAAGAAATAAATAAATTATTTATATCAGAAATTGAATCCAGTCAAGCATGGGTTAAAAAAAAAAGCGGCCACCGACCACAAGTGGCTATCGCGCCCGTCAGCTAGCTTTGTAGTCGCTTCTCGCTTCAGGTAGCGGCAATTGTGGCTGTTGAGTGTAGTCCGTGTGCAGCCAGGCTGAATAACCATCCTATCAGAGGTCCACAGCCTGTCTACATTAGCCAATCCAATGTGTTTATAGTACACGGGATTAGGGAGCATTGTCTGAGTGTTTAATGCTATTGTCTGCTCGTGCCACCTGGGTTTCCGCTGATTGAATAATACCGTGTGTCATTTTGTCATGTTACATTATATTGTTTACTTATGTCAATGGCCTTAAAGTTTTTAATGATTAAACAAAACACGGTTAAATAGATATTAATAGATAAACACTAGAAGAGTCATACAACTTTTTTATAATAAAGTTAACATTTCATACATGACTATTTGTGGTACATTGTACAGATAAAAAATTGTTATATATAAAAATCAATGCCACTTTTCGTTGTAATTTTATAACTCAAGAACGTGAGCCCGTTCCAAAAGCCCGTATCCAAACCAAATGTTTAGGCTTTTTTCGGACTATTTATTAGATGGTTTATGTGAAGTTTGCACAAAATCAGTCGAGCAGTTCTTCATTTATCACATTATTAGGAGGTACGAAGTTCGCCGAGTCAGCTAGTAGGTTATAAATAACACTTTTATACGTCAATTTTTTCGTTAATTTAAACTAGATAAGGCCGGTATTTCCTAACTGACTACCCTGAGAAGAAACACCGAAACAAACTCAGAGGTCAAAGCCTCTTTTAAAGTTCATAAACATGTAATGGTTAAATCATATTAGAATTATGCAGATTAGTGTGTTTGAGATGGTTTTTTGAGCAAAGACCAACATAGATTTGAGTGGACCGGTCCAGTCAGTGCAAGCATTTGTCAGTATACGTGTAGCTCAACTTAGTCGACTATATTTGTTGACTATACTATTATTATATTAATTAAAACTTTATGCACTAGTAATAAACACTGTATAAAGGCGGACTTAATGCCTCAGGCATTTCCTACCAGTCGACCTTATTATAATGTTCCCACTGCTGGGACTCAGGCCTCCTCTCTAGGAGAAGAAATGGGTCGTAATCCACCACGCAGTGCGGGTTGGTGAATGTCACATGTCTTCGAATTTTTGGTTCTAGGACATGCCGGTTTCCTCACGATGTTTTCCTTCACCGTTTTGAGAGCAGTGGTGGTGTTATTATTGTATAGTTTTGTATGTGGCCAGCTAAAGATCTATGGAACACTGAACTATAGGCTCGTGTAGGATTCAATTACAACTAACGGGCCTGAGTCCTAGCAGTGAGAAGCACACCGTTCACATAAGCCTTTAAAACCTTGAATTAGAAACTATAAGACCCAAATGCTCTTAATCCTTTCCAATGACTTAATCCGAAGGCCTAAGCGTATTCATTTGTTAGGATATCTCGAAAATCAACTAAATTCTTAGCATAATGCGTCTTGGGCACGCCACAATTATGGCGGTAAGTCCCCTCTTTGAGGCGTGGTTGGGAAGACCTCACGGCGTCCTCACCTTCCGCATGGCGCAGGTTCTCACCAAACATGGTAAGTTTCAGAAGTTCCTGCACCGGATTCGTGCAGAAGTGACGCCCGGGTGTCGCCACTGTGTGGTCAGTAAAAGTCCGATACTATCTCGCGCTCCGCCCAAGAGCGCGATTTGTCAGAAGATGATTTTACCACCCAATAAAAAAAAAGCATAATGCGTCTAATGTTCTTGTAATGTTACTTTTTTTACATATAAATCAGAGTACTGTAGTACCGTTGAAAAGAGGACCAACGACCTTATGGGTCGTTGACTCTTTCATAGTTTATTTGGTTTATAATGGAAAAATGTTTGGCTACTGAAACTGATCGCTTGGTGGCTTTTAAGCTAAGTGAGCTATTATACTATATGATAAATATACGTAGGTAGATATTTTTATCAGATATACAAACTTTTCTTCGCTCCTTCAGGAGTGTAATTTTAGAAACGTTAATACATGTGTTTCTTTCTCTTTAACTGTTAGCCTGAAAACCAAGTTGACGAATATATATAACATCACGTTACGATCAACCGAAGAGGAGCAGTAACGAAAGACGCGGGTGAAACCGCAAAATAAAGTTCTATTAATAAGTTTTTCATAGAAAGTTTTCGTTTTTGTCAGTAAAAGAAATTGCGTTTAACCATGTTTTTTTTTTTGTGAGTTGAGAAATATCTGATGACTTCTTCCACTCTAGGGTAGAACGTGAGAGCGTGACAGACTTTTATTGACTAAAACTACACCCTATGATCCTTCAGTTGCCCTTTGCCTTCCAGGATCACGGAGTTACAAATGTGAAAGTCTGTATGTAATGTATGTTTGTGAATCAGTTACACCTCGACGGCTGAACGGTTTTGAATGAAACATAGCAAACGGATAGACCTTGACTTGGATGAAGACTGATGAATGAAATGAATATTTAGGTTACCTTAGGATTCGGGGCTGAGGGATTGCTCGAAAGAGTCACCGCAGCTCTGGGACGCAATGGGCAACTGAAGGAACACAGGTTGGTTTAAACAGTAAAAGTCTGACACACCTTATTTACTCAGAGCGGGAGTGCTATGGTAATTTCCGATTACAAGGTTACTTTCATCAACATCTCTCGCTCTTGGGCGAAGCGACAGGGTGTGAGACTTCTACTAACTAAAAACCGACTCCTGTTCCTTCTTTGCCTTTCATACCATCACAGCATTGATTTGTTGGCTTCGTCTCTCATAATTACATTGTTAATTTGTACGATGTATCTAAGTATATATTTAATAATATTGTATTTCTTTACCATTAAGCTGCACCTACCATGTTACATTTCTGCACCACCCTAAGGTCGACTGGTAGAAAATGCTTAAGGCATTAAGTCCGCCTTTGTACAGTGTTTCTTACTAGTGCATAAAGTTTTAATAAGTAAATAAATATTTTAGGTTTATTTCCAATGTGCACGCGGGCGTATCTCCTGGAACAACCTACTGATGATATAAAACCCTCAAAGACATTAGGGGACAGAATGTCCCCCAGAATGACACAAAACACAAACACTGCCAAGTTGTCTAACACAGGTCGTCGTAGTAAAAGGTTGAGAGGCAAGTTGCAGGTCACTGGGCAACGTTGCAGAGTGACGTAGATAGAAATTGTCTCCCTAATGAAGCTCAACGCTCAACGCTTCATGTAGGGAGACACTTTGACTCCTAATGTTTCTATGGCTTGAAGCTCACAGACTCAAGGCATACGCATAAAAAAGTAATACAGCGGAAATTTTAAATCGTAACTCCGATGAAAAACACGTTACGACAACGGCAAATGTTTGAATTATACGGGTCGAGACGTGTGACAAAGGTGAAAATATTTAATATTTTGAGGGTGGAAGCACCCATGAATAAATATGGTATAAGGGGTCTATGAAACTCGTTACGAAAAATTGGTTTTTGTTCAGGGCTGTTCATTTATGACTGATTCCATGACTGTGGCGTAAGGTTTATCGTAGCAGCGTGCATTCGTTGTGAAGAGTTTCCTATTAGTAAGCATACGGGGTCGTGTTATTCGATATTACAGTTTTCTGAATCATGTAATTCGAGATCGCATGGCTACGGCGTTAAGTTTTTCGTGGTAACGTGCATTCGTTGTTAAGTGTTTCGGATTAGTAAACTTACGGGAACGTGTTATTCGAGGTTACATTATTCTGAATTAGGTAACACACCCGCGGCAGACCAAGAAAGAGATTTTCATAATGCAAAATCACAAATTAGAAGTGAATTTTACCAAAAAAACTAAACGCTATTGCCACATTTAACTCTAGTGTCCAAGAGCCGTCAATGTCATAATCAAGATGACACTGATGACAGTAATGACATTGACAGCTCTTGTTTGAGCATATAAATCATTGTCTAATCGTAAAATGCGTCCTAAAATTGAAGGCCTAAGGACCGGTTTCTGAATTCAGTATTTTGAGTTAGGTTAGGTGTCAAACCCTACTTATGTGCCAAATTTTGACAGCTTTTCAGTCTAGATTTCAAGAAATACTAAACTTAAATCAGAAATCGGGGGAAGAAAGGCAACATCTAAGCCAAAATTTCACACTGACTAATCGAAACTGCATGTCCAGAGGGCTAGCTAATTCTTCGCTCAAAGAATTAGCATTGCCATTCAACGTTGCAATGCTGCCAGTCTCCTGGGCACATTTCCGGATGACAGCGATGTGGAGGAGTACTTCGATGCCCGAGTGTATTTTGTGTTTTTGCATTGTACGTTTTATAGTTAGTTTAGGTAAGACAACTTAAATTACTAACTCACTAATTTAATATTTAACTTGTGTGGATTTAATAATAAGAAGATTATTTATTAAAATCGGGGTCAATATCTTAAAATAGTCGCAACCGGCTCGATGGTCATAAAAAAATTACGGTAATTGCTTCTCCCGAGGAGTTTCTGGCCAGTAGTAGAAAAATTACCGACAGCATAAATACAAAATTACTTAAGATGAAAAAAAAAGCCTTATCTACTAAACGACATCGTGAAAACGTCTGCATAATATCACGTTCCCCAAAAAACAAAGTCGTGCTATTATACGACAAAATTGTATGGTTCGACTTACGCTGCATATGTATGTGCTGCTTGGGCATTTTGTAATCGGGCGGGTAACATCGCTCGTAGAACTCTAGGTCGCTGACCTGGCATACCTCAGGCGTTGGTATTATCAGACCAGTGCCTGATATCGCTCTCTGGAGATGGTGTTCCTGTGGACAAGAGAAAAAAATATGTTAGTTTGGTTTTGAAAGGTTTTTGGCAGAGACAAGGCCGAAACCGGTATATCCTAGAACTGAAGACATGTGGAATCCAGCATCTCTCCCACCCACCCCACCCTCATCATCACTCATCCCGTCATCGTGTCACTCTCTCACAAATATGAGACCTGTGTCGGTTAAGTCCCATCTCGACGTCCATAAATTGCAAAATACTGAAATGGGAATTTGTCGTGTGGGCACAAAAAGTCATAAGTGCCAAGATCGAACTAAATCGCCCTTTTTTACGTGGAAAATCAACAAATAACTTTATCGCTTCTGGGTGGAGCAGAACGGAGAGTCAGACTAACTGACAAAATCCCACAAGTGTCCCTTCAAGTCGCCCTTTTTTGCGAGGGCTACGGCAACTCCATCAAACGATCCACAGCCCTGGCGTGCGTGCAACATAACGCAACGTCGAGCCACGCTTGGTCCTCACCGGACGGCGAGCTATCCATGACTCGCCGTCCGCAAGCCTGCGCCTATAGTTACCGGTAATCCTCCTGTGACTCCTGACGCACCACAGTTGGCGGATTAAAACTTAGGTTGATTAATAGTCATAAAAACGATACCGACTGCCTGTGACTGCTCATATGATTAGTTTCAAGTTTTTATAAATCTACAAGAACATGAACGAGTTGTAACATCACTTCCTGCAAAGCAATAAGGAAAACAGCTTGACGACTGCGTATTTTTTTCTTCTGTCAAGCCTTCTTCGAACTAGGTTGAGTCCCCAGTTGCAGTAAAATTTATTTAGTAGTTCATTCCCACAAATATAGGTTAACAAAATAAGCATGGGTAGGATGACAAAGGACGAAAATATGCATCTTTATGATGAGGGAAAAGGATAGGTAACTACATTGTAAGAATCTGACAGCTGTCACCCGCAACATCCTATAGCAATTGTAGTTTAGTAATAAGTCTACCTTACCTAAGAAACAGGCGCGATCTAGGTAAAATGGAGTTGAGAATTTTATTGCAGTGTTGACTTCCTCAGTCGTGTCGTGTGTGTGCTTTTTTTTCTTTGGCTAGGTGACTGACGACTGAGGAAGTCAATACTGCAATAAAATTCTCAACTCCATTTTACCTAGATCGCGCCTGTTTCAATGATTCCACATATTTTCCAGTTGCACGGACACTTGAGATACAAAACTAATTTTACATCAAAGTATCCAATAGGAATCAATTTGCACACATTAAAACAGCCATTAAACTTCACTCAAAGAAATCCCGCCAAAAACTTTCAAGCTCGGCTATATTGATTCGGTACACAGATTATTATTTTTTTCAAACAAAAAATGTTTTATTTTTTTTTTGGCCCTTTTTTCAGAATGACATGGCGACCTAGACGCGTACCACGGGGGCTGGGATTGACGAGACACGGAAAAAGAGTTGATCAAAGAAAATCAAAGATTTCTTCCATGACAACATAACTATGTTTTTAAATGATTCAATCATCTTGCATAATATCCACGTTCAACACCAAAATTGTTTTTATCACCACATTAAAAAAAAAAATGTCACAACCCGTTAACGATTACTTAAAATTATTTTAAACAATGGCTTATTAACATAATCAACATCATTAGTGGTTACGATTGTTTGATGATGCTCTTTTCACGAGCCTTATAAGCAGGTTATATCAGGGATCGTATCTAAATGCATAATCAGCCCCCCTAGCCAATTGCGACAGTTTCGTTTTGATTCTCTTGCATCGAACGTCTCGAGTAGGCCACGCCTCCGATTCCTTTATTCTGACATCATCTCAACGCTCAGTCAAGTAAATTGGCTACGGCAGAGTTGCTCATCATTTTCCACTTTTGTATTCTCCAAAGGAAAGTTCCCGATACCTACCAAGTAGTATAAAATTTACCGATGCCTAACTTTTATAGTACTCCTAATCAATTGATGGCATCGGTCAACTTTTTTTATTACTATGGATAAAATAGGGTCACGTTTGACCTCTATCTCACTTGATAGTAAGCGATGATGTTTCCAACGATAGAGCACGCTTGCCAAGAAGTAACTTATTCACTCTTGACTTAAAGACCTCTCGGGCTAGATTGTAGCTATCAGGAAACACAGACTCCGGCAGGGAAATCCACTTCTTAGCTGTACGCAAAATAAATGTGTTCCTATAACAGTTTGCCTACGTATGGGTGGTTACGCCGTACGTCTAGTCGTCCAATGATGGAATGAACTTGGCGGAATTGAATTGTGCAATCCCAAAGCACACTTCCCGAAATGTAAACGGTAGAAATCAGACAGGCTAGCAACTCGGCGTTGATGCTCAAGACTTTGTAGTTTTGACTCGACAAGTGCATCATTGCCGTACAACTCAACTATCAACTTGAAACACTTTTTTTTAATGGATCATCAAATAAATCCTGCCTCTCTGGATGTAGCGACAGTGTTACTTTTACTGATTGAAACCTATTTGCGTATAATAGTAAGTAACTTATTTAGCACTGTCGAAAAAAATTACTTCAAAAAGTTGGCTGTGTTGGCACCAATGTTCCAAGTTCCAATATTGGACCAACGTTTGCAGTTAAATTTAATATCAGTCTGAGTATTTCTCACGACTGGTTTTGAATATGAATAAGTCAAAACTTATTGGACTGCTTCATTGCCAACGAAACTAATGATGCATTAAAGATGAGTAGTTTTGAGGTATATTTTGTTCAAATTTAAATTTATTACAGTGCTCCATGTTTCGTGGTCATAACCTGTCTCAAGTGCTGATGATCATTTAGGCAGACCTCACACTAGGCGCGCGCGTTTCTCGGGCGTGTGAGCAACGCGGGCGCTACGTGCGTGCGTAGGAAAGTAACGTAAATTATTAAAAAAGTCTTACTTGATACTGTAGCAGGAATTTATTATTAGACTAATCTATATATACATATATAAATGAATAGCTGTTCGTTAGTCTCGCTATAACTTGAGAACGGCTGGACCAATTCGGCTAATTTTGATCTTGAAATATTCGCGATAGTCCAGGGAAGTTTTAAACAGTCGACAGACAGACAGATGGACAACAAAGTGATCCTATAAGGGTCCGTTTCGTTTTTACCTTTTGAGGTACGGAATCCTAAAAATGGCATTCTTGGTGGCACACACACTTGACCTTAGACAAAACCAACTGCAGGCAGGTAGGTAGTCCATCTGCCTACGCCTTCCTGCGATATGAAGGTTTCCATCAAGTGGAACGTGACTTGAACCGCCTATAATTAGCAATATATGAAACCATAGTAGTATCGGAAGCAAGTCCTGTGTGACAAAGGAAGCGAGTCTACCACCACCCTGACAATTACATCATAGAATCCGTAGAGGATTACGTAATTATAACATTAATATGAGTATGAGGCTCTATTGCGCATTGTCACACTGGAGGAAGAATACAAATGAGTTTGAGTTGGTGCAAAGGAAAAGCATAATAAACTTTCAAGTGTCTAGGAACTTGGTGTATGAAACGCCACCTTATACGAAGATTTCATTCCTTATCAGATATATATTTATTTATTTAATGCTTTATGCACACAAAAGTACAAAGGCGGACTAGACGGCACGACGGCGCATATCAAGGCAGTATTTTTATTTTTTCAATAATATAGACTAGTGCTTGATTGCGATCCCACCTGATGGTAAGCAGTGATGGTGAGGCGCACTAGTTTATGAAGAGCCTATTCACTCTTTCTATTCGCTCTGAAGACAACTAAATTATAATCGGACGGGAATACCGCACCAGGCAAATTGTTCCAGTACTTCGATGTACGCGGTATAGATGACGAGGCGAAACATTGCGGTCCTTAGCCCGGACTGTAGGTTTTAACAACTTAAGGGTGGATACTCGCCGTACGGTTGTCCGATGGTAGAAAGGAGATGGCGGAATCAAGTCATGCAATTCCCGCACAAACCCTCCAAAATGTATCCTGTAAAATACCAAAAGGCTGGCTACCCTACGCCTGTGCTGTTCTTGAGTTACAGCCTGGTGACAGACAGACGGACAGCGGGGTCTTAGTAATAGGGTACCGATTTACCCTTTGGGTACGAAACTCGCGAATCGGACTCGCGCACGAAGGGTTCTGTATCATTATCTATATAATATTAGACGCTATATTACAAACATTTATTTTAGTCTACAGTATTTATAGCGGCGGATAGAAATACCAACATCTGTGAAGATTTCAACTATCTAGCTCATGAGAGATAGCGATACAGCCTGGTGACAGACAGATAGACAGACAGTGAAGTCTTAGTAATGCCCCCGTTTTTATCATTCGGGAACGGAACCCTAAAAATTAATTAAATTAATTATGAGTTTGCGATAGAAGGGTTTTCATTAAAATAAAAAACCGATACTGATATTAAATCGTTGATCTGAAATAAACATAAATAACATTTTAGAAATCGCTTTGAGGAGTTTATAGGGTCATTAAACGGATCATAATTTGGTAAGAGGCTTACCAACATTGATGAGAAGGATGCCTTAAAATGTAAAGTCTGTAATATAGGTATTATTAGCTTTAGATCAACGAATAAAATAATATACAGGGTGTAACGTTGGTGGTCATATTTTAAATACTGCTTCAGTTTTTTTTTTTAAGGTGTATAATGATCTAATGACTTCACCCGCTTTAGGGCGGAGCGAGGTGTTTCAGACTTTTACTGACTAAAAACCACGGTGTTTCTTCAGTTGCCCTTTTTTTCAGTGAAGGATTTAATGACCCCTAATTACGGTGAGTATCCACCAGTCGCGTCGTTGAAACCTCTACGGTCCGAACCAACCGCCCCCTAATTACGGTGAGTATCCACCAGTCGCGTCGTTGAAACCTCTACGGTCCGAACCAACCGCTTCATCTCATCGCTTATACAGCGTACATAGAAGGACTGGAGCAATTTGAATGCTACGGTCAATTAATTTTTTTTCTAATAAACGAGTGAGCATAACCCTCAACGATTGCATCGCTCGCTGCTTTTCATCAGGTGGGATATTGGTCAAGCACTAGTTTATATTTAAAAAAAAAATGTAGCTAACAGGAGGTCATCAGCTTGAGATGATGATGCAAGCAACAACAGCATTACACACCATCAATCTAATCAATAACCGACACGAGTACACGATAACCTATCAATATTACATATTACCGCATTGTCATACGTTAGCACTAGCAGTGACTCTGTGACGTAACGCTGCGGATTCGAGATGCCGTCGACTTGTGGGAACGTTTCCAAATCGTGTGGATGAATGTATGCAGCTCAATGGTTTTCCTTGA
Source organism: Mythimna vitellina (assembly GCA_949316375.1). Classification (NCBI taxonomy): domain Eukaryota; kingdom Metazoa; phylum Arthropoda; class Insecta; order Lepidoptera; family Noctuidae; genus Mythimna; species Mythimna vitellina. Next base: position 4,962,963 of record OX438711.1, on the reverse strand, counting down.
AATGTTGCACTAGGAACTATTAGAAAGAAAAGAAAGAAGAAAGAAAAATATTTTATTTGGCACGCATGGATACACACACTGTAAAAACAAAATTCAAAACGACTAAAAAAAACCAAAGAAAAAACACTGACACAATGTGTGTCTCACGGCTGCGCCAAATAGGTCCAGTTCAGCAAAAATCCCAGACAACTACATGGCAATCAGTGGAAGTTGCCTGACGCTGGTTTTCATAGTTGAGAATTTACACGTAACTAAGAAATAACAGCCTCCCGATTTTAGCCACCGTAGGCGTGGGCTTGCGGACGGCGAGCAATGGATGGATGGCTCGCCGTCTGGCCGTCCGGTAACCTTCCAGACCGAGCTCGAGTCGTCGACTTGCCTGTAAAGTTTTAAGCGTGCCTCAAGAGATGTCAGCTAAACCGTAGGGGTCGAAGCATACTTGAGCCGTGGGTTGTGCGAAAGAGAACCCCGGGGCTCTGGAACGAAGGCAAAGAAGGAACATAGGAGTGGGTTTCAGTCAGTAAAAGTCTGACAAGCCCTCGCGCCCCACCCTAGAAAGGGAGAAGTCATTAGATGATTTCTCACCTAAAAAAAACGGAACAGCCTTCAAGATTAAGTGGCACTTGCTGAAGCCATGACCTGGATGAGTGACCATTGCACACCAATATTTCTCTTTTCCAAGAATAAATAAAATATGTCGAGATTGAATAGGTTGCTTCTAGGCAAGCGTGCTCCATCGTCGACCACATCATTGCTTACCATCAGGTGATGTACTTGTCAAAGGCGAGCTTATCTACACTATCTACTATCTACACTAATACTATCAAGAGGTTAAGTTTGTTTCTTTGTTTGTAGGAGGTAACCAAATATTACTGCGTATAAGACCACAATGGTCGTGTCTAACTCCCCTAAGCTCTGGGTTATCTCCAGGTGGTGGTTCAGGTGGTTCACATTTAACAAAGTATTATTTTTGTTCTAAGGCAATTGACAATGAAATGGTAAAAATGGAGTGCTAATAGAGGCGCATTTTGAGACCATACACTTCAGAGACGAAACGTGCTTCCTTAGGACATAATCTGAACATTTAAATTTAATTGAAGCCAAGTAGGTATGCTCAACGCAGTTCTGTAGGTAGCTTACCTATTATTTTTCTCTTTAATTTTGTGCAAGAGAAGAGTAGTACTCATGTGAGTGCTCATGTGTTGTGTGTCTGTTTCAAAGAAACGTTTATATAAACAATTTTAAATTTTCACAGTTTTATCTCGGAATTATAACTATCATAGCCGTGCATTTGTACTTGCACGTTAGCGTTCCATTTATTCTTAATCCATGTCGCAGTCATAAATCATTTCACTTCTCTTGCCTCCTTCATAGTTTTCTAGCCAAGTTACACTCTAACAATATTAATGTTAACATTTATCCACATTATTAGTTAGATACTCTTTGCAGAAGCGTTTTTCCGCATATTTTTCCAAGAAACCTCTCGAGAACGCTGATATGGAAATAAAGTGGAGGAAACACTTAAGAGCCATTTATTTCAATAAGGCAGCGTCTGACTTCGGCAATAGTGTAGAGGCCAAACTTTTGCGTAGTATAACTAGATATTTTTCCAAGAAACTTTCGTGTCTCAGTCATCTAGGTCAACCAAACTTATGTGTATTGACCCGCGAAATTTGAAACTTGAGTATTTGTCATCTTGTAGCATTGTAGGTACATACCGTGTGCCAGGAGCAGTGCTGGCCACTGCCCCGACTTACCGAGTTGTAGGTAAGTCGCGTGCGTTAAAACCCAGTCACGTGCATTACTTAGGGCAGAATACACCAATAAAACTAATCGTTTAGCCGCTGTCATTAGTGTCACTTATCTGTATTTTTCTTTTGTTGTATTTTTACAAGTGACACTAGTGACAGCGGCCAAACGCGATTATGCGAGCCAAACGTTAAAACGCGATTAGTTTTATTGGTGGATTCCGCCCTTACTGTACTTTATTTCATCACCACTGCTCTTAATACGGTGAAAGAAGACATCGTGAGAAAACCGGCATGACCTTAAACCAAAAAATGGGCTCGCATGGCAGATTACGGCATATTCCCTCTCTGAAAGAGGTGAGCTGAGTCCCAGCATTGGGAACAGTATAAGGCTTATTATGCTATAAGTATTTGTCATACAATACTTTAGCTTGATCTGTCAAACTTTGGCATTAAAGCAGGATTTGGCAAGTTCGAAACACACAATTCAGAAACCTGATTGATTATAAAGAGATCATTATTGATTACGATCGTAATCATCACCTCATTCATTACAAGCAAACTGCTCTAATTTTCACAGTACTTACATACATATAAGCTATTACCGAAACCTCACAGTTTATCATCATGGAAAAAAGATTAATTACCGTAATGATAAACGTAAACTTTATAAAATTGCAAACATTTTACCAGAAGTATTTTAAGCCAATACATTCCGAATATCGTGCCAGCGCCGCATACAATTTCTTTAATACCTAAATCTGCATAGAACCATTACAATAAATCTTCGTCCCCAATTTTTCTAAATAAATCTAGACACGAAATGACCGTAGTCTATATTTTAATCAAGTCCATACAATTTCTAACAGAAATAACTGACCCAAACTCCTCGAAGTCACGCGAAGCCTTCGGGTAAATTTAGTCAAAGGTGAGTTGGCGTTTTGTTAGAACAAACGAGTCACCCTTATGGCATGTCTTCTTTGGTATTGGCTAACGAAACTATAACAGTAAATGGCCTTTATACCTGAAGTTTCTGACAGCTCGTTTTTAGGGTTCCGGACACAAAGAGTAAAACGGGACCCTATAACGAAGACTCCGCTGTCCGTCCGTCTAATGAACCGTGATAGCTAGACAGTTAAAATTTTCCAAATGATGTATTTTTGTTGCCGCTATAAAAAAAAAAAAAACTAAAAACAGTATAAAATAAATATTCAAGTGGCCCCTTCCATACAACAAACGTGATTTTATTGCCGTTTTTTTTTTTTTTGTTACGTCCTGCACGGAACTTGTGCGCGAGTCCGCCTCGAACTTAGTCGGTTCTTTCGACTCTAGCTGAACCCTACTCACTTCAATGGGCGTCAAAAATTGTTGGCTTAAAAAAAATATCGATCACAATCAACTCAGGAATAATGTAGCTTTTTACTGGTGAAGAGGTAGACGGCTCGACTTGAAGCTTGTGTGTAGGGCTCGAGTCGTGACTGGACCTTTATATATAAGGTTCGAGGCTAAAACTCGAGCAAAGGCTCGAGCTTGAATTTAAGGCACGGTGGCTCAATCTTTTTAAAAACATAAAAAAATCTTACACAGCCGAAGGTATTAAACAGTTTTGATCAAAATCTCTCCACCTTAATGCAATTTCCGTTGATCACAGACAAACAAACAACCAAACTAATCAGTAAACACTACAAGTTCTCCACGCCGAAGTGATCATATGAAAAACATCTACTCGCCTCCCTACTCAAGTTGCCTCATTAGCGAAACGGGAAGAAACCGAATTAAGTAGCAGCCAATAGAAAAACAAACAGGGGATTGTTGTTACATGATAATTAGTCTAGATGCTAAAGAAAACAATGATGATGCGAGTTAAGGACCAGATGGTTGGATGTAATCTAGCGTCCCAACAGAGGTGACCTTGCTTTTTGCAATCCTTATAGACGGCAGATACCAATAGCCAACCATTGTGTTGATTGTCGATGTGGATTACGTCGACAATCAACACAATGGTTGGCTTGGTTTGCAATCCACAAGTTACACCAAGTTGAACGCTGTTGGGACGCTGGATTCCATCCCTGTGGCCCTCGCTCAATGGTAGACGACATAGCAATAATCGTGGACTTGGATACTGATGGCTTAGAACGGAATTGCTTGACATCTTTCAAGAGCATCACCTTTTCCCAACTAGCACGGGGTCGGCTTTTAGTCTGACCGGATGCGGGTGAATACCCGTGTATTATATGGAGGAACCGCCTATCAGACCATAACCCAGTTACTGGGCAATGGGCAATACGATACTGCTTGTATAAACTGAATGGTCAGGCTTTCTCGCGTCTGATTACGTGTAACGACTGTCAAAGATCTGCGAATAAACCGGGACGAGCGGCTTTAACGTGCGTGAGTGAGATATCTTTCAAGAGCAATATAGCCTAACAATAAGCTCTCTAAAATATACTCTCTTTGGAATGCGCTCCCGCTGAACATCAGGATGGCGTCCAGTCGGTTCACTTTTAAGGTGAAGGCATGTGAACACATACGCAGAAAGTTAGTGTAATCATCACAGCGTTGATTTGTTGGATTCATTTTTCATAATTACATGTTAATTTGTATGTATATATCTTAGTATATTTTTATTATTGTATTTATTTTCTATTTCGAGATGTTGATGATTTTACTGAAGTCTGTTTTAGCCGGGGCACTTCTCTTCCGTGGCTATCTTAAGAACCGTTTCAGATAAAAACACTAAGTATGATGATATAATGATTCCTTCTCATAGTAATGCAATTTTGAAAATATAGATTCATGGGTCCCAAATTACGTTCCGCTAATAAATACCTTTGTTTCCACCAAAACAACAAGCTATTAAATCAAATGAATCACACAATCACAAATTGAAAGTAGCAATTCATTCGAATTCGGTTTTATCAATGGAAATTAATGGGTGTCTATAAACCACAGCGATGTAGGCGATCCCCTGAAACTACACCCTAGTCGATAAATTGATGTGGTTCAGAGTTATTTACCCTTTTGTGCCAACTAATTAATCATTTAGTTGGCTATTGTTTGTTTGTTAGTTGGTTTTCTGCTTTTGTGGACCTTCATTTGTCTAAAGCAGTAAGTTGGTGAGATAAGATACTGAATTTGTTTCAGGAATATAGATTTTTTGTTCTGCGATTTTCTAGTTTCCATCTATAAAATTGGGAGTCATGCAATAAATAAATGACTTACAAAATTTTGTTGTTTCAGCTTTAGTTGGTTTTAAAATAAAATAGATAAAAAAAGCTTTTTAATATTATTCCTTACAACATTTTTTTTTTGTGAATGTCTTATTCCTGCCCTTGTCCCGTGTTATTAGGGGTCGGCGCAAAAGGTGTTTTTCTTCCATTCTGCCCTGTCACTCGTCATATCACTAACACTTGTTAGGGTGTTAGTAATATAACAAACGACTTATACATAATATAATTAGTTAGTGTTGTGTGTTAATATCTTCGTCTTCGTTGCTCTCGTGTTCAGTGTAAGGACCACCTGTGGCGGTAAAAGCCTCTTCCAAATGTTTCCATCGCTCTCGTAGTCTGGCTGTTCTGGTCCAGAGTATACCAGCCACTTTGACTATGTCATCATCATCATCATCTTCCTGCCCTTGTCCCATCTTATTTGGGGTCGGCGCAACACGTTTTTTTTTTCCCGCATTCTATTTAAACTTAACATGTTGCAAAGGATATGGCTACTGTTGACTATGTCATCATATTAGTTGGTTTTACATAGTGTGATATCAGAGAGGATTGTATGTGTAGTGATTGGTTGTTGTTCTTAGTTAATAAGAACAATAACCCAAACTGGCAAGAAAATGATAATTGTAAGGTTTATGCTGTGTATGGAATAAATGTTCGAACTTGATGGGAAAAAAGGAGTTTGTTTTGAAATGTCACAGGAATCAGAACTGTTGCAAAAATAGAATAGAATAAACTTCATTGTACACCAAAAAAGTAAAACAACTGACACCGCTATTCTGAAGCCAAATGGCAAAAAACAGAACCCTTATGGATTCGTCATGTCTGTCTGTCTGTCCGTCCGTATGTCACAGCTACTTTTTTCCGAAACTATAAGAACTATACGGTTGAAACTTGGTAAGCAGATGTATTGTGTAACCGCATTAAGATTTTAACACAAAAATAGAAAAAAAAAAAAAAAATTTTGGGGTTTCCCATATTTAGAACTGAAACTGAAAATTTGTTTTTCATCAAATCCATACGTGTGGGGTATCTATGGATAGGTCTTCAAAAATTATATTGAGGTTTCAAATATATTTTTTTTATAAACTGAATAGTTTGCGCGAGAGACACTTCCAAAGTGGAAATTTGCCCCCCCCCCCCTGTAACTTCTAAAATCATCATCTTCCTGCCCTTGTCCCGTGTTATTTGGGGTCGGCGCAACACGTTTTTTTCTTCCACTCTGCCCTGTTACTCGTCATGCTATCACTAACTTCCTTTTCTTTCATATCACTCTTCACACAATCCATCCATCTTTTCTTTGGTCTCCCTCTTCCTCTCCATCCATCCACATGTAAACTCATAACTCTTTTAGTAACATGCGTTTCATCCCTCCTCTTCACATGACCATACCAAGACAAACGATTCCCTTTCAACTTTTCAGTCACTGGCGCCACTTTTAAACTTCCCCTAATATATTCATTTCTCACTTTATCCATTCTCGTCACACCACACATCCATCTTAACATTCTCATCTCCGCTACATGCAATTCTTTTTTCATCCGTCTTTTTCACAGCCCAACATTCTGATCCATACAGTATGACAGGCCTTATCACGGACTTGTAGATTTTACCCCTCAACTTCTAAAATAAGAGAATGATTAAAGTAAAAAATAAATATAATGCACCATGCAAACTTGCACCGAAAATTGGTTTGAACGAGATCTAGTAAGTAGTTTTTTTTAATACGTGATTTATGAAGTATTGAATCAACCCGCAATTTACCTTTCAAGTTTGTACGGAACCCTCAGTGCGCGAGTCCGACTCGCACTTGCCCAGTTTTTTCTTTTTGTATTTTGGAATAAAGTATACTGTGATTTTGACCAAAGAGAATATTTCCTCCCATTGCTCACTGGCTGACCAGAATGATAACAACATATTTTTACCACTACACCATTTTGTTTTACACAATCTTAAAATCATTCAAGTTACATTGTAAGCCTGGCGTCTGTCATTATTGTAGGTACATATTTTACTATCAAAACATTGTAGAGTAGAGATAAGAGCATATGAATGGCGAACGTACTAATACTTTATCATCCCACGCAAGAGTCAATTGAATTTAATAGGTAGCGGTCATGAGAGATTGGCTTGGCTTACGTTTATTATTATTACATTTTTTTTTTAGGCTATAAAATCATCTAATGACAAATCGCACTCTTAGGCGGAGCGAGATAGTGTCAGACTTTTACTGACTAAAAACCCTCTCCTCTCTCCTGTTCCTTCTTTGCCTTCTTCTCAGGGCCCCGGGTTTCACTTTTACACTACCCGTAGCCACAGAAGGCTTCGACTCTGCTGGACTCCTACGATTTGCTGAAATCTTCTTGAGTTGCTCAAATCTCCTTGCCTTCATCCCGGGGCCCCGGGCTTCGCTTTCACACTAACCGTGGTTTCTTACTTATAGTATGTCTTGTATGCCAGTATGGTTTAGGCATTGCTTGCTTTGATGTGGAGATGCGCAAATCAGTGCGTACAACACAATACCTATTGGTTTATCATATGGACCCACCCCAAGTTCTCGCGGGGCTTATGAATCTTTGAAATTCTCGGTTTTTCTGTTCTACAATATACCTACATGTATTATAAACATGATCCTTCCTCATGAATCACTCTGTCTATTGGTAAAAACTGCATGTAAATCCGTTCAATGGTTTAGGAGTTTATTGCGTTCATACAGACAGCAGACGTGGTGAAGACTTTGTTATATAATATGTAAGAATATAGATACTTCTTTGGAAAATGTATAGTGGTACATTATTGGTATAATCAATAATAAGTTTACTTATAGTGGCGAAAAAATTTAATGAGAGTTTTTTAATTAGAACAAAATAATCGAGAACTACCTTTTGACCCTTTCCTAGCAATTTGACCTTTTTCCAATAACATTTTCGATCAAACTAATACGTTATTGATATTTCTCGTTCATTAACCGACCTTAAACAAGCCTTTATTTTTCAATTACTTAATACGTCATTTTTTGCGCTCCTCCCAAATATGTATTTTAGAATAAAGAATTTGAAATTCCAACTGCTTCTCGAATTGATCCATAAAAAAACCGAGAAGAATGCATAATCTCAAGCACCTCAAGATGTAACTAGGACGTCGCGAGCAGACGAGATGAGAAACGAAATAGTTCAGAACAAACTTCCTTCAACTTGGGACTTCAATCTAAAAACATGCGTCTTGTAATAATACGTCCAACTTCGCTCCCGTTGGGGAAGAGAACAGATATAATAAATAACTTAAGTACAGTGTAACCAACTTCTTGAAACGTCTTGAAAGTCTTATATTAAGGCTGGAATTCACCAAAAAAACTAATTGCGTTTTAACGTTTGGCTTGCATAATCGCGTTTAGCCGCTGTCATTAGTGTCACTTGTCTGTATTTTTCTTTTGTTGTATTTTTACAAATGACACTAGTGACAGCGGCTAAACGCGATTATGCGAGCCAAAGTCTAAAACGCGATTAGTTTTATTGGTGAATTCCGCCCTAAGGAGATTACAGGAGCTAATCGCGAGTTTTATAATGCGCAAAAATATAATATAATGTAGTAAATAGAATCAGAAAAATATTATGTTATTCTTCAGGATAAATGCTAGATAGATAGTATGTTACAGCTAATTTAGTATGACAGAAAAAATCACGAAGATGCCTCTAAAAATTACTTTTATCGATTACAAACCGGACTCAATCATTCTGATTGTTTTTCAGATTATTCTACAAGCAACATTTTACCGTTACAGTGTATCGTAGGGGCCCAGCAGGGTCGAAGCCTACTGGGGCCATGGGTAGTGTGAAAGCGAAACCCGGGATCCTGGGACGAACGCAAAGAAGGAACAGGAGTGGGTTTTTAGTCAGTAAAAGTCTGACACTATCTCCTGTTCCGCCCAAGAGCGGGTGTGTCATATGATGATTTTCCCAACCAATAAAAAAAACCGTTACAGTGTTCTAATCAAATCTGTAGATTATTAGTAATTGCTAAAACGCTTCTTATTTGCAAACATCGCGTCTTTCTTTATGCAGTCCGAGAGAGACCGCGCTTTTCGTGCTGTGGTCCTCATAAGAACGAATACATTTGGTGATATTTTAGAAGCTAGCATGGTGGCTTCCATTAATCAGAACTTGTTATGGCACACTGAAATACCAGCTATTTGCATACTTTTATGCCAGCTTTAGGCATATGTATCACCACCTTTATTGAAAGTAAGTAAGTCCTTCAGACAGTACGGTCTAACTGATTCTATCGTTGTGTATGAAGGAACTATTCGTAAATTGGATGTTTATTTAAAATAATGTTGTTGATCAGACATTTTATAGTGTATTTTGTTTGTATAGGTTAAGGAGCAGAAGTTTGAAAGTGGACGTAAGGGACTGAAATATTGAAAGGGAAACGTTTACTTGGTATGGTCATGTGAAGATAAAGGATGAAACGCAAGTCACTAAATGATCTATGAACATACATGTGGATGTGTATGCAGAGGGAGGTCAAAGACAATATGGGTGATTGTGTGACGAGTGATATGAAAGAAAAGGAAGTCATTGATTGCGTGATTGCTGACAGGATAGAATATAAGAAAAAAAAACACGCGTTGCGCCGACTCCAAAGGCAGGAAGATGATGATGGGTTAAGGAACAGACTGATGGCCTATCAGAAAGGAGACACTCGAAAACGTCACTTATTACCAGCAATACTAATCAATGATTCCAAAGCGCAACAAAGACAAAGATAAATTTCGTATTAGACTGTAAATTCACCTGTATAAAGGAACACAGCGGAGCATATTCCGTGGTCGCGAATAGCTCTTCATTTATTTCAAGAACCCCTCTTATAGTAGAACTTCTTCAAACAAGCTCTTCTAAAATGAGCTCAAGTTCTATTCTAGTTTTCGTGCATATAGAATTCTAATCTGTGGCTTCTCGTAATAGAACTCTACGCTATTTCGGAACATATTAAATTGTATTACTAATTTGTGGTTAGTAGTTACTCGCAATCACAATCTCAAGTTTCTTAGTGCTCGTTTATGGAGACGCGAGGTATCGCGCGTCTCGTGTACCGTGGCGTCTTGCGGCGCGTCAGGCGTTTTCACTGTTTAGAGAGATGCGGCGCGTTGTATGTTCGTATGTCGCATACAAACGCCGCGGGCCCCGCTACGGGTGTCGCTACGTCCAACGGTGAACGGAAAATTGCAGAAATAGCTCGCCAAAACTACTACTAGTCGTCGTGCGTTCGACGCCGAGGTTGCATCCGCGGGTACTGCCTACATTTCAAGCAAACGCGTGTAAAATCGCTTCTCAGCAAACGCTCCCACACAACGCCATATGTTTTAATTAAGTGAGGGTCGCGCCGCCCAACGCAACGCGCGACGCCCCACGTCTCCGTCAACGAGGCATTAAAAGCCAACAAAAGGTTCAGACGAGCGAAATTTATTAATAAATACCACACAAATTACATAGTCCTTCTAAAACTCCAGAACCAGACTGACAAAGTCATAGTCCTCCAAAGGTTCGTTGAAACGTGTCGGTAATTGAACCAGGCAGACGGCACGGTCCAACGCATACAGTCTCGTCAAGTACGACAAAATGGGTCTTGTTTGGGTGCTTGCGAGATTACTGGACGGAAATGAAACTTGGATCTTGTTAGGGATACTTTTGGGTACTTGGATTGGGTTGGGGTGAGGGGAGGTAAGAATTATTTCTGTTTATATAAACAGACTAGTTTTTGCCAGCGGTCTTGTCCGTGTGAAAATATGTTTCTTCATATAATGATAACAATAGTGATAGCATGACGAGTAACAGGGCAGAGTGGAAGAAAAAAACTTGTTGCGCCGACCCCAAATAATACGGGATAAGGGCAGGAAGATGATGATGATGATATAATGATAACAATAATATTCCACAACTTTCACACAAATCTAGTCACAACCATCTAGTCCCAAACTAAGCAGAGCTATGAGTACTAGACAACGGATAAACACATATTATACTTCTAAATACATACATATTATTGATAAATTACACCCAGATACAGAACAAATGATGATGCTCATTTAATAAACATTTGTCCTGGGTGGGAATCGAACTCACAACCCCGGCAGAGCAGTCAAAACTTTTTATCAAATTGAAACTTGGGACCCCCGTTTCATCCCCTTAGGGAGTTAATTTTAGATAATACTTTTTAAAATAAATTTCTGAGCAAAATTTCAGCGTTCTAGGTCCAAAGGTTAGGTCTGGGCGTCGATGAGTTTGTGAGAGAGTCTGGACTTTGCCTTTTTTATATATATATAAAAGGAGAAACTGACTGACTGACAAACCAACGCACAGCCGTAACTACTGTGATTAGGAGAAAGTTTATATGGAAAAACCTACACTCACGCGAGCGAAGCCGCTGTCAGAAGCTAGTATACACATATACAGATAAGAAGATATAATACATAAACTAACTCTATTTTCTTATAGGTGAAGCCGACTAATTTACTCTGTCTAAATTATTGGCACACTGCTTATGAGAACCGTGTACTGCACTTTATTTACGCTATAAAATTAAAAGCAATTTCTTTAGAGCAACAAATTTTATGGCACATTAAAGTGACTGTAAAGTTAATTATTTCTTAAACTAGACGAACATGGCTGACGATGTTTATAGATATAAATCAGTTTCCTGGAGCGAGTGCGGTACTCCTGACCAGATGATGGCCCATTTATTAGAGTGCCCAAAATGTCTCTACCTAAATACCTCAGCCCTGCGTTCAAAAATGAGGTTAGAGTTAACTCTAATGACGTCATCAGGGTACATACTCTAAGCTCGCATTTTTGAACGCGAAAGTAGAGTTCAACTGTCAATGCTTTAATTTAGCTTCACTTTTTTTTTTTACTGACCGACATGTTGACAATTCAAATGTGCCTGTTATTGGTCTATTTGAAATAAACGTTTCTGATTTCTGAATGCCAAGCAACTGTCATTCCTGCCGCTTACACCAACTTACCCTGCTCGGAGTTAAAGTTAGTTGGGTTAACTCTAGGGTAGCTACTCGAGTTATAAAAGAACGACCCCGGGTTGCAACTCGAAGCATTTTTGAACGGTCAGAGTAACGATCCTACCCTACTCTGGTTATTTTTGAAAGCAGGGCTGGAGGACATAAAAAACGCCACTGACGCCGCAATAAAAGTGGCCGAGTTTTTGGACCCACTATGTTACTGGGCCCAAAAACTTTGAGGGAGAGAAAACCATCGACCCGAGAAGAAGTATCCTGATAAGTTCAGCTATGCAATGTTTTCATATCGATCGGTGGATGCGTAAAGCCACAGATACATTAGGGGACAAAACGTCCTCGTACATGACGCGCAACGTTGCACACTGTCTCACAACTTGCCACTCGACATTTTACAACGCATTTACGGGTCGCGGGACATGTTGTTGGACCTTTTGACAGAGTTGTGTACCACGGGCACATTGAGTCCCCTAATGTATATGGGGCTTCAGAATGAAGGCCATGCCGTAAAATAACCTTTTGATGGAGAAGTTTCCATTATTATTAAATTAATTAATTATAACAATAAAATTGAAATATCTCAATAATTCAAAAAGTTAGAGAACTTTAAAGTTGCGCTTGTAAGAATAATTTCGTTTCATGTGGCGCTCCAGTGTGACGTCACAAGACCTTTGAGAGTTTTTTTAGATGGAAATTCATCTAATGGCTTCTCACGTTGTAGAGCTGAGCGAGACGGCGCGTTAGAATTTTACTGACTAAAACCACACACCTATGTTCCTTCAGTTGCCCTTTGCTTTTTAGGACCACGGGCAACCTTTTTAGAAGTCGTTCCATGGCCTTAGTAGGCTTCGGTCCTACGTTTTTGCTGTCATCTATCACTAGAACCTTACGGCCTACAAGTAAATTATTGCCAATAAATAAAAAATAAGCAGTTACACATATAAATAGGAACAGTAAAAGAGGTTACGTGCGACTTAGAAACTTTTATGTATTTGAGTGAAAAGTTGCGCAACGATCTCATCTAAGTAAAATTTTTATTTATTCAACATATTAAACATCATTTCAGCCGAAAGACTGAAATGCCGATACCATGATGAACCACTGTCGGACATAAGCTGCCGCCAAGTGTCGCCATAATAACCGATCCTGTGAGTCCATGTCAATGAGCCCTGCCCACTGCAACTAAGTTTGGTGATTCTTCGGCTGTCGGTAACCTTGGTTGTAAATTAAAAGAAAGCGGTTTAATAAAACGGACCATTTAGAAAATAAGAAGAAGGAGTTTTAAATGGGCCGCTTTATTTAACCGCTTTCTTTTTAAAAAAATAAGAAAAACGAGTTTCTTTTTTGCTCTCCTGTAACTTTACAGGTGACGATGTGATCACGCAAGAAGCACAGCTCTTTCCATGGCCCTTTGGGTGTCTTTAAGTTTTCTGATGTCGCCCATTGTAAGGGCCAACGCTGTGTGAAGCAGGCACACGCGCGAGAGCCCGCGGGGGCACCCGTCGCGTGATTATGCGCCTGGGTCGTGTGCGGCGGTCCCCGTAGCGGAAACCGGATTATCACCTGGGCAGTATCGCTAGTTCAACTTTAACGGTATGCATGTAGTCGTGTCGATGGAGAACATTAATCAATTATTACGTAGCAAAACGGGCGCGGGCCGCGACTGCCCACGACGGGTGCTCGCGCGGCGAGGCGCAATGGTGCACTTTTGTATAGGACCGCGCTGGCAACCGCGTAACGCAGCGTCGGCTCTAAAAGACCACGTTTCGGAGCTATATGTCATCACTAGCAACACGCAGACGAACTATTTCATTTATTAAATGCAAAGAACAAATGAAATAAACGGAACTTGTTTATCTTCTATTAAAAATATTCCAATTGTTGTTCCTTTGAAATAAAAAACTAAGTGCCTATTGTAATGGAAGTAAAATACTGAAAAAAAGCTTAGGAACGAAGCCATATTGCTGCAAACGACAATGAAGAAATACTTTATTTTTTATTAGGAACGCCAGGTGTTTTCTTCAGCTCTACCAAGGAGTGAAGTTTTTATTATTATGGAGCTTGAAAATCTCTTAGGTGTCTCTTATTGTTCTAAGAAATTTGTTTGGCAGTGTCGTTTATTATTTTACCAGTTTTTTGCCGTGACTGCGTCCTCGTGAATTTCGGTTATTTCAGACACTAAAAAGGCGAAGCCAGATAAAAAGCAGTCAATGTGTGTTCAATGGGTGTTCTCACAACTCATAAAACAAAACAGACGTGAATTATTTTTTTTTCATAAATCGGTCCAGCCGTTTCAGAAAATAACCGAAACAAAAAGACAGACAAACAATTTGCCTGCTGCGGTCTTCCAGTCCAACTATAATTTAGGTGTCTTCAAGGCTAAAGTGAATAGGCTCTTTCTTAATAAACTAGTGCGCCTGACCATCAATGATTGCATCTCCGCTTACCATCAGGTGGGATCGCAGTCAAGCACTGGTTTATATCAATTTAAAAAAAAAAAACCAAAAAATGTTTAAAACCAGTGTTTTGTTAACAGTATGTACCGTACATACTTCCATATGCATTAACTAAGAAAAAGCCGTTACTTTGACATTATAAACAGATACTTAAATTGTATTTATTTGTACCTGTTGATAAAATAATTGGACTCTGACGCATAACTGATAAGAAGGTACATTTTCACAATCAAAGCGTTTACTATGATAACCTTATCTTGGGAATGGTTTCAAGCTATTTGGAAAAGGATGTCGCATTTGCGTACTTATTAAAATTGTAGCAAGAATCAATGTAATTCGTAAGAATTGTAAAAGTAGAGGAGGTATCGTTAGGTGGACTAAGGAACCAGGGTTGTGGAATTTTTCGAAACAGTTACTGAAACTGAAACTAATGAACTCGGGTGGATTTAAGGCATCACTCACACCAAACGTATTGTCCGCCGACTGTGAGTATGCTCACGGTCAGCCCCAGTGTGAACGTGGACTTAGTTTGCAGTATGCGTTCTCACCAAGCCGACAGTACGCTACACTATAGCGTAGAATGCTTTACTTGTGTAAACAAAAGAGTAGGCTTGCTACGCGTAGCACAATAGTCGGCCACCGAAAGTCAGCGACAACGCACTACGTAATAGCGTATAGTCGGTTCGGTGTGAACGTGAGTTAATATATATGGAAATGCGATTAACTGCGTAACACCCGCTCACCAGTTAGAGGCCGACAATACATTTGGTCAGAACAATACCTTAGTCAATAACAGTCACGACACTTCCTCTCGCTCCACTCGGGCAGTGTATTAAGTCGAGTTACTTTGGCCCAAGCTTTGTAACCAATAGGAACACGAGACAGTGTTTACTGTATTTCTATTGGTTAATAAGTTTGGGTCAAAGTAACCCGATTTCACAATGAGTGGTTTGATTACGTTAGATTAAAATAGTGAGATCCCTATCGCTCACAGCGAAATAAAATAAAACTGTGTTATTGACACTTTTAAAGCTGAAACGTGATATCGCTTAATTGGCGACTTAAGTGTACCAACCAGACCCAAGGACAAGGAATGACGAAGAATGTCAAACGCCTGTTTATATTAGGCAAGGATGACTACGCTTATTAACATAGATAATAAGTAAAAGGCCTATTACACTACTGGATATTCAGACAGTGGATGTCGCGTAGTGTAATAAGGGCTAGACCGGTCTTACTCGGAACAAAAACTGAGACAGTCTGAATATCGTGTGCTGAATTTCGCGTAGTGTAATAGGCCCTTAATGAAATATACAGCGGTTCCTAAACCTTATTGTTCGAAAGAGTCACTGTGACCCTGGAACACAAAAGGCCACTATATGAACACTAACGAGTAAGAAGACAGGTGTGGTTTAGCCGAGCACAAGAAGTCATTTAATGATTTCCCATCTCAAAAAAAGCCTTTGCTAGTATAAATATTCCAATGAGAACACGCCTTGATTCACTAGTAACAAAAGGTATAAATAAAAGCACTTATTACAGGATTATAAAGATCTGCATCTTCTTCATTCATCATCTTCTCCCGCTATCTCATACTATGCGTCATGGTAAGGCTCCAGTTTACAGTCCATAAACGCTACCATCTATTCCTATAAAAAAATCCTTATAACCCAAACACACCACAAAGCCAGCCTACACTCAACTATAGAAAGTACACCACATCCAGTCCTGCAATGTCATCGACCTACGTCATCGGAGTGTAAACCGCGGAATAAGGCTGCGGAAGGGGCTTTACGCTCCGCTACGCCTCTCCTGCACCATATTAAGTTACATCTATCTAGTTTTTTCTTGAGGGAACCTGGAGATGGGGCTTTTAAATTGAATAATGTCGTTGCTTGCACAGGCTAATGTATATTGCGATAAATCTCTTTAGATTATAACGTTACTGCACATTATGAATTCTTTCTCGTAAGTGCATTAAAAAACATGTTGATTTAGAAAGACAAGATAACTAGATCCGGAACAATTTGCAATCCACTTTTTTTTTCACTTGAGAAACCATCCAATGACTTCAGAGTTCTCCCAATCTAGAGTGAGGCGAGAGGGCGTGACAGACTTACTGATTAAAACGACACCTGTATCCTACCTGAATTCCTTTTCAGAAATTCCCCTTGGCCTAAGCGGGCCTGATGAGCCCCTATGGTTTTGCCGACGTCTATTTGTGTTTCTTCAGTTGCCCTTTGCGTTCTAGAGCCGTGGTGACCCACTTTTTTTTTCACTTGAGAAATCATCCAATGACCTCTAGATTTCTCCTGTTCTAGAGTGAGGCGGGAGGGCGTGACAGACTTACTGATTAAAACGACACCTGTATCCTACCTGGGTTTTCTTTTCAGAAATTCCCCGTGGCCTTAGCGGGCCTGATGGGCCCCTATGGTTTTTCCGACGTCTATATGGTTTTTTCGTCGGCTTCAGTTGCCCTTTGCGTTCTCGTTCGAGCCGCGGTGACTCTTTCGCACAATACCACAGCCCTAAGGCTGAGGCTACACTAGACCGCGATGCGACCGGCGATACATGAGCGATTAAAACAAATAATTGAAATTATAGCTACACTGTACGCCAAATATTACTAGCGATATTTGATTTTTGTAAGCGATTGGAACAACGGTACTGTAATCATAGCATAGGCTACATAAAATTATCAGCGAAAGCGAAATTTAAGCGAATTTATTAGATTATTTCTCACTTACACGACAATTTCAACAGAGCTACATAATATGTCTGTGGTTGCAACTCGACATACATTTTCACTGTTTTTCATACAACCGCTTTTACGCGATTATGACGTTATAACACATTTGTCATTAGATATTTTGGAAACACCGTATCTTGTGGATATTGGCTTCTATTGAAATCAATTTATAAAGTGTAAAACTAATCTAGTAAAGACCTCTGAAAATTTGCTGTAATGCATGAACTTTGACACTTCATAATTTAACAATAGAAGCCTTGCAAATTTAATCAAGATTCAAAATGACGACAAAAAAATAAACACGCATTCCTGGAACAAATTTTGTAAAATATTCGGAGTAAATCACGGAATTACCGAATGCTAACAGAGTTTTCAGGCGTTATCTCTCTTTTTTCGCGTTACCTTTTCGTCAAACATCGCGTTGGATTGCATTAGATAGAGTAACAAGCTTTAAAACCATGCTCGATGATGACGATAGGCGTGAAAAAGGACCCTCTGAATATGTCTGTGGCAACATTACGCGTATCGTCAACGGCGACAGTCATTGATCGCTGATGGATACGCTCGTAAATAATATTATGTGGCTACACTACTTGAGCGAATTTAAATCAAGGAGCGATATATTTTGCGTAAACTTCAAAATAACAATTTTAGAGGGTTTGCTGTCTAGTGTACATTATCATGCTAAAGATGGCGATCGCTCACATTGCGGCGACGCGGTCAAAACAGTTTGTTTTAATCGCTTGTCTAAAGATCATTTTCTACAATTAAACGTTGAATTTTTTGTATCCGAAGTACAAGTGCAATCTTTTATTATTCAAAGAATGTTTCTGGAAATTGACTAAGATTTTTATTTATTTCATGAATCCAACACAATCTCTTTTTTTTTTTAAATAGTTTGTACTTACGTATTTTCTAGCAAAAATACAAGTTTTGGTTTTGACAAAGCAATTCAAATAATACACGTCATCACAAAGCCGACAACGAGTAAGCAATTGCCGAACCATACGAGCTCCTCCCGCGCGCTTCGTGTACTTTGCCTCTCTTCCGCTTCTATGTAGCCGCCTTGTCGCGATTAGTAATAATGCAACGAATTTGCTGTCTTTCTCCTTTTACAGTGTGTAGCCGCATGAATTGCTCATCTAATTCGTTGTAAAGCATATGTGTGATGTAGCCACATCATCGCCGCTGGCCACTGTCCACTGTAGCCTCAGCCTAAAAGACTGTACAGTGGCCAGCGATTTGGGATGCGACTGGAAGAGCGAAACGAGTTAAATATGGTGTGAACCAATGATTGCTTAGATCATTGGTTCCAGTATGAAACCATGTTCAAGATGTAAATATAATACAAATGTTAAATATAGTTTTTGGACGAAAAACAGCTTTCATTTCAAACCAACAGAATTAAAAAGAAATGAATTAGAGCCGGTTTGCGGCGCAAATAAAAAATACAGCATTTTTATACTCAACGGGATAAGAGAAAATTGTTTTGCAGCTGTGAAATAACATTGTAGCCTTATTGCACAACTTTATGCTGTGGACTTTCTCTAATCATAGTTTGTTTAGTTTGTGGAATGGCTGAGGATTTATTTCATTACTTATATTTATCAATACAAACGGTCTACAATATACCTTATACCTGGGAACACATTATGCGTAGGTACAGTTATGGAGTGGAATTCCTTGCCGGGATCTATGTTTCCTGATAGCTACAACCTAGGGGTGTTTAAGTCAAGAGTGAATAGGTTACTTCTAGGCAAGCGTGCTCCATTGTGGACCACATCATCGCTTACCATAAGGTGGGCTAATGGTCAAACACGAGTTTATACATAATAATAATAAAAAACATCAATGATTTCCTGATAAATGCTTTCGTGAAACGTGTTGCACTGAATTCGGACCATTATCACTAGACCATACAATACGTTCCAAATAAGAATAGGATCGATTGCCATGTTGTGACGTCACCTCATACTGTCAAATCGCAAGAAATTGGGCAAAATTGAAGAATTTGGAGATGAGCAAAATTGAAAAACTGGATTCTGATAAAAAATTCTTCGTTGTGAACGAAAACATTTTTATTAAATTTTTAAAAATTTCTTGTTTTGCTCACCATAATAATTCTTCGATTTGACAGTATGACGTGATCATCCTATTCTTATTTGGAACGCAAGTATTTAATTTAAAAAGAAAAGCCATCGACACGTTAAGGGAGTACATGGCGGAAATCCCACCCTGCACCCGTACAAAAAAAATTGGATTCTACGATCGAATTTCAAATTCGAATCTAATGACGAGCGCGTTTAAAAGAGGAATGACGATCGCAGTTACTAACAGGTGTACAGAGGCTATACATCGCTTTTCCGAGCACTCAGTAAAAGAAAAAGATTTGCTTCAATAGACAACATTTTCGAATCGAAATATTATATCAAGATTTTCTTTGAGGCCTCGTTCACCGATGATTTTTCGATGGAAGCTAAAGAAATAGCAACATATAGCCGTATTTATATTAAGAACAGACGAGTGAACTCATATTCTCGAAAATATTGCCGCCTTCAGACGTCCTTGCGGTCTCCTTTCAACCTAGACAGAAAACGGTAGTTAGGCTACGAAGGCCACTACCATAAGCTTTCTCTCTTTGAGGAGTACTACAGTACAGAATCAAACAAAAGGTTAATAAATGATATATTATCCAGTATTTTTTGTACAATATTAAATACTGTCAGACTACGGCGCGGCGTTGCGTCACTGGTACATGGTGAACATCCCAGCCATACGTAAGTAAGTACAAAGCGTTTTAGGAACACCTTTATTGTGGGTAGAATTAAACAGCTAAAGAGTGGAATTCCCTGCCGGAGTCTGTTTCCTGATAGCTACAACCTAAGGGTCTTTAAGACAAGAGTGAATAGGTTACTTCTAGGCAAGCGTACTCCATCGTTGGTCATATCATCGCTTACCATCAGGTATAGTGGTCAAACGCGAGCCTAGCCTTGATAAAAAAAAAATCTGGAAACAGCATCAAAAAAGCTTTGGTTGGTACTGGCTTTTGAACGAAACAGTAATTAAGGGATGACCAGACGGTTGCAAACTAGCGTTCTAACCAAGGTGACAGCGAGGTAGTATTTGAATTGCTAAACTTTTCAAATATTGTTTTATGAAGCAGAATAGGGGCGTTGTGGGATTATCTAGTTATCGTTATCTCTCGACGGACGGTCAACAAAGTGATCCTATAAGGGTTCCGATCTTTCCTTTTGAGATACGAAACCATAAAAAATTAGTCAATTACCTAAAATCATATCATCCGTCTAATGTCAAAGAGAATTAAGTATCATTAAAAATACTTACCTATGTCTCGTGATGGGCACGCGGCTGAAATAAGACCGCTCTTTAAAAAACTCTGCGCGTGCACCTGTTTTCCCCTCGTTGTACGGAACCGACCTTCTGTACTTATTCTGTGGCAGTACCTACCGCATTATACCTACAGTTTCCAAAGGAATTAGAAGTAATTACGACGAAACGAGAAGACTTAAGAGTGTTTTCATCATAGCTTATTTTGTGTCATTAATAAAAAACCTTGAGCGGGAACGAGATTATATAAAAAATGTGATTAGAGTAAAATTCTTTAGCATATCGTTTAGTCGAAGATGAAAATTAAGATTAATATGCCTATTTACGGTCTCTGGCAAACAGGGAAGTGGGAGGTTATAATAAGATCTTTTTAAATATCAAATAAGGAAAAAGTATGTATAAAAAACATTGTTAGAACGCAGTAGTACATGTTTAAGATTTAGTATTTTTGTAAAATGAAAACGTTTTGAAAAAGCATTACATCATATTACATCACATCATATCACATCAGATCACATCATATCACATAATATCATCTATACTAAAAAGAAGAAAGAGTTTTGTATTTTTAGAAATTCTTTCACCAGTGTATAATGCTACTTTATCACTTTGTGACATAGGGACACGGGCGAAACCACTGGCGGAAGCTAGTTATAACATAAAGACGGTTACAATATTAAAATAGAACGAAAAAAACACTGACAAAATAAATTTTCTTGTATGGGAACCACCTTTAATTTTAATTTTGTTCTTAGCGATCTTCTTCTTCTTCTTTTCGATTCGATGGTAAACTCGTCAAACTTTTTGGGCCCAATAGGTGGCTACATTAATAGCAGCATCGGTAGCACTCATCAAATCCTCCAAAGTGCAGGTATACGGACACTTAAGGCATTCCAACATTCACTTCTTAGCGATAATAATAGAAAATACACAATCTGTGTAAAGCTTTCAGCTAATTCTTACGGTTTATGAAATTGCTGGCAGACGGAATGTTCGAACGGACGGCTAGCGGAGGTTTAGTAGGTAATAGGGTCCCGTTGGCACCCCTCGGTTACGGAACCCTAAAAATCCAATACAATTTATTACAATATGATTAAGGACTCCTCAATGAGTTGTAAGTTATGTTAGTGTAGCGACATCTATGGCGTCACATAAGAACTAATCCTGCATCGCGCAATCAAAGTTCTCCGCGCGATATGGAACATATAGAACAACCCGAAATCATCTATCGGGCAGTTGCAGCCCACCAGACATAACATCCCGTCTGGTTGGAGGATCCTCCCTTTTCAACGGAGGTTTGCGGGACTTTACACTCTGTTCCGCATACCTCTAAACTGGTGACCCTCGACAAAGAACGTCAGCGCAGCCTTCGTGCAGCTACTACCTCGTGACGTCATCATCACTTCCTCAAGCTTTCGAGCAGCGAGCCATACAGCCAGCACCCACGGCTATAAAGGGTATCCTGACCACTAGCATGCCTACATGGTCATACCTGGTCATCACCCTCAGCCTCATCAGCGACCTTGGCGAAGCACACTGCACCTTCGGCCAGTCACATGAAGAGCAATGAAGAACCTCTCCTGGTCGACGCAAGCAGTCAAGCCACTACGTCGCACAGCACCGCTCCGACTCACTGGAGCCAGCAGCACTACTCCGACTCACTGGAGCCTGCAGCATCATCCCGACTCACTGGGATAGCACCACCCCGACTCACTGGGGCATCACCGCAGACAGTTCCGACTCACCGAGAACTATGCGGCATTCGGTTCCGACTCACTGGAACCAACCTACCAATGGCCTGGCACGCATCAAGAAGCATCAAGAACCATCGATCTCCGATCTCCGGAGGGGAGTGATGTAGCGACATCTATGGCGTCACATAAGAACTAATCCTGCACCGCGCAATCAAAGTTCTCCGCGCGATATGGAACATATAGAACAACCCGAAATCATCTATCGGGCAGTTGCAGCCCACCAGACATAACATCCCGTCTGGTTGGAGGATCCTCCCTTTTCAACGGAGGTTTGCGGGACTTTACACTCTGTTCCGCATACCTCTAAATTAGTAGTGCACAATGACTTTGTATATATTCTCCCTTTTATTTTTAGGTGGGAATTAATCCAATGAGTTCTGTCGCTCTAGGGCGGGCCGTGTCACATTTTTACTGACTAAAACCCACTCCTATGTTCCTTCTTTGCCTTGTGTTTCAGGACGCCGTTTCTTTTTTGGAAGCGAACGTATATATAGCCCCAGTAGATTTCGGCCCTGCTGGGCCCACCCTTTACCGTGTCCTCCGGGCGGTCATCAGAATAATGACAACCTGGCTTTTCTTCCGCACGGATAAGGTGCATGAATCTCCCGAACATACCACGTACGGTGAGGACCTGCGTCATGCGGAAGGTGAGGACGCCGTGACGTTTTTCCAGCCACTCCTCAAAGACGGGACTTGCCGCCATGATTATGGCGTGCCCAAAAGATATATTTGTTACGATCAAAAATCATATTTTATTGAACACAGAACCTGACACAGACTTAAAATATGCCCTGGTATTCACCTAAAGGACTCCTCAACGAGTTGTTAGTCATGTCAGCACAGACACGATGGCCCTGTATATATGCATACTGGATAAGTATTTCAAACGCTAACCATGACTCAATCTGCAGCCTATATTTATCCACGCTTTCTTATCTCAGAAGGTTGATCACGACGGCAGTAAAGGGCTTCAAAAGGAGCGATAAAATTAAATAGTTAAGTTTTATTATAGCACGATAGGTGTAACCTTTTGATGGTAACAGGGATTTTCTAACACCGTTTCTAAGGTTTTATTAGAATGGAATAGAATTGAGTAAACTTTATAGTACAACCAATAGTAACAGGACTTTTAAACAAACCTGAGTTTTTTTTTTTCGTGTGTTGGTGGTGGTGGGGAAAACATCTTATGATATCCCCCGATCTTGGGCGGTAGCCGATAGTGTCAGACTTTTACTGACTAAAAACCCACTCCTGTTCCTTCAACGCGAAGGAACAGAAGTGGGCCTTTCCTGCCGAGGCCGAGTCTTCCTTTCAGAATCAGACCCTTGGCCCTAGTAGGCTTAGACCCTGCTGGGCCCCTACAGTTGCTGACATCTCCTTGAGGCGCGAGTGGAACAGTACGCGCCGTCGACGGCACAACTTGACGACGACTTAGGTAGAATGGCGGTCTTACCCTACTAAATAACCTTTGGATAGATTGTAATAACCTAAAGTTAAGCGTTCTGTTCTTTATCAAACACTAGATTCTGCTAACGGCTTCGCTCGCGTTAAAGTAGAAAATAAATGCCAATGTTACTCAGTGATAATAAGGTAAAATAAATTTTAGAGGTGGTCCCGTTGTTTTTGAGTTTATTCATTACATACAAAAATACAAACATACAAGTATTTCCTGTTTATTATATTTAGTATAGGATAACTACCTTCTTAAACTTACTGGCGTAATAGAATGGGTTTATTTTTATGTATATATATAAAAGGAGAAACTGACTGACTGACATATCAACGCACAGCCGAAACTACTGAGACTAGAAGCGTGAAATTTTGCATAAGGTTTCCTTTTATGACGTAAGCGAGCACTAAGAGAGGATTTTCCGAAATTCACCCCCTAAAGGGATGAAACCGCGATCCAAAAATTATATGAAAAAACCTAATTTCACGCGAGCGAAGCCGCGGGCAGAAGCTAGTCTATCTATATATACGTAGGTAATACACACAAAAATCAATGGCTGTGCGCTAATCTCGCTTAAACTTAAAAAACGGTCTGATCAATTTTATTATTTTTTTCTTGGTTTTATTCCTTCTAATATGTGTAAAGCCCATAAAGGAACAGTAGAAAAATTCAAAATTGTTAATTTTGTATCATCATTATCATTTCAGCCGAAAGACGTCTACTGCTGAACGTAGGCCTCTCAAAATGTCACCACAACGAACGGCCCTGTGCGTCTCGCATCCATCGCATTCCCACAAATCTCACCAGGTTATCGGTTCACCTTGTGACGGGGATTCCAACACTGCGTCTTCCGGTGGGTGGTCGCCATTCCTGAATTTTGTATTGAAATCGACTGTTAAAGTACTCATTTCACGGAGACGGAGTCGCAGACGGCAGCTAGTGTATCACATTTTATACCAATATGTACCCATGACTTTTGATCTATCACGTCCACAAAGTTTTTATTCACTATTCTCTAGAAAAAACCAAACCAGAAGCTTAGATTGTTGATTTTTTCCCGCAATCTGTCATGCTTTATTTATGATAATCCCGTTATATTTGAACATTATAATTAATCATCAGTAGCGAGATCAATTAATCATCACTAGTTTATCGTTCTTATTGAAGTTAACATTTAAAATGATTTTTTCGCCAAACGTCAGAATATATAACCAAAGTGCAATCATTACTAGTTACTCTACAGTTATTATTCCAATATATAAAATTCTCGTGTCAGAGTGTTCGTAACAAAACACCGCTGAAACGGCTTGACCGATTCTTATGAAATGTTTGTATGTTCAGTAAGTCTTCCAACCTCCTTTTACCCCCTTAGGGGTGCAGTTTCGTAAAAATTCTTAGCGGATGTCCACACCCTATAAGGAACCTACCTGCCAAATTTTGAGTTTGTAGGTGTTATAGTTCCTGAGATTTCGTAATTAATCAGTGAGTGGTATTTCGCTTTTATATTTATAGTTTTAAACCAAACTTTATCTTTTTACAATAATCAGATTATCAATTTCACAACTTAAGCCTTTAAAACCATAAAAACTTATCTCCTGAACTAAAAAAAAACATCAAGTTTAATATTTTTCAATCAGAGTGAAAAGGATCATTCGTGCGGCCGAAGGCTATAATAAAAAAAAAAAACTTCGGTTGCACAACGAAAACTGGCTATTATCTATTCCAAACCACTGGTTTTTATGTTACAGGCTTGTGCTGACAAATTACAAGGATTTATTGAGTTTCAGAGGAGTCTGTGAGTTTTCAGAACGATTTAAAATGCTTAAACGAGGAAAGTGGATGTACGTTGTGGACTTGTCGCAATCCTTGAAAGTAGTCTATAGGTATAGGTAGCAGTGGCTTTTGGCTGGAATGATGACGATATAATAAATATCGGTAGTTAATTCTAACAGGAGTTTAGTGTATAAGCTGATGGTACTGGTATGGATGGACCTAAAAAATACATGCCACAGAACCTCAACTTTGTGGCATGTTTTTTTCTACAAAAACACATGCCACAGAGTTGGGTTTTTCTTTTAAGTGGGAAAATCATCTAATGACAAATCTCGCTCTTGGGCGGATCGGGAGAGTATCAGAGTTTTACCGACTAAAAACCCAGTCCTGTTCAGGGCCCCGGGTTTCACTTTCATACTACCCGTGGCCCCAGTAGGCTTAGACTCTGATGGGCCCCTACGATTTGCTGACATCTCCCTGAGGCGCGCGTGGAACAATACGCGACGGTTACTGGACGGTCGGACAGTGAGCTACCCATTGCTCACTGTCCGCAGGACCGCGCCTACGGTGGCCGGTAATCGGGATCGGAATTGGGGCGAGAGGACCGTTGCCTCGCGCGGTCGACCACCTCCTTTGCTAGCATTACTGCTTCGCAGGAGGCCACCGCCTAGCACTCCTCCTCGCTCACAGAGTTGGGTTACTTTTAAACCTATCATATTATTCACTAGCTTTTGCCCGCGTCTTCGTCCGCGTAGATAGAGAACGTTTTTATTTGATTTTGTTTTATTGTAATTATTAACAGCTCTTGTCCGCGACTTCGTTCGCGTAAAAGTTGAAAATATTTGTGAAATCTAAGTACATTAGGGCTGTTTTAGTTGCATCACGCTATTATAAATAGGAGTAGAACTATAGAACGTTTGGTGGTTCTTACTACTAGCTTCTGCCAGCGGCTTCGCCCGCGTGAAAGTCGGTTTCTGCATACAAACTTTGGACCCCCGTTTTATCCCCTTAATGGGTGAATTTCGGAAAATCCGTTCTTAGCGGATGTCTACACCCAGTAAGGAACTAACCTGCCAAATTTTAAGTTTAAGTGTTATAGTTTCTGAGATTTCGTGATTAATCAGTGAGTGGTATTTCGCTTTTATATATGCATATAAATTATTACGTAGGTATTTAACTACAACAATTAATAATCAACATTTTAAAGTGTCTACTTGTAGTAGTGTACCAGTTTTCAATTTAAGCGAATGTCGGTTGAGGTCAGTCAGAGTTAGTGAATTCAGTAATTCTTAAGGGTAATGTACCGCATCCTCTTGATCCATTACATTATCAAAGGAAATGTAGTTGATGCTATCTCCTAGAAATTTACCCAGTATTATGTTATTGATTTAGTCAACGCTACTATTTCTTTTTTTTTTGGACTACATCTGGATATACTTTTAAAATTAGGTCTTCAAAGCTAATAACGTTCTCACCTAAATCACGATCAATTTCGATTTCGGTTTCACAAAAAAATTTATGTACCTATTAAGGCACATAAGGCAAGTCTCGATACATTTTCGAGTCCCGGGACTATTAAAATCGAGACTAGCTCATAACAAAACGTCGAATTTTCGAAACCGAGACTCCCGGGATAAGAATGTACTCTCATATTAGTAGATAGATTAAGGAGATGGAGGAACTTCTCTGACGGGGAAGTTTTTAAGCAAGATTTTATATATTTAAATATATATAGATATATATTATATATCAGCTCTAGTTTCCCCAACCAAGCAATGTTTGCTGTACTTGACCGAGTTAAATTTAATGCAGGTACAAAAAAACGAAGCCAAAATATAGGAAATTAACATAAAAAAACGTTAACTATAATGAATAGTGATATTTACATTAAGTGTACACAGTGCTGGCCCATGCTCCATACACTTCTGGAACATCTCCTTTTTAACTTTATTTTTATATTATTATTTGCTGCAGCGGCAATAGAAATTATACATTCTGTAAAAAATCCAACTCTATCTCTTAAGGTTTATAAGATACAGCCCGCTGACAGATGGGCGGACAGACATACAAACCGACGGATGCACAGCGAAAGTTTAGTAATAGGACTCGTTGGCACCCTTCGAGAACACTAAAAAGCAAAAGCCCTTGCAATAAAAACATAGGGTAAAAAGTTAGAAAAAACCTCACAAAGTATGTTAAAAATCTACTACAACAAAACACAAACTGTTATTTACAATCTAGCGTTTTCCTGGAACAGTACAGTCATTATTCTTTATGAATAATCGTTTTTACCCAAAATATATATCACACAGCGGAATTACGAGAGTCAACATAACATGAATTAGGGCAATTCCGACGCACTTTTTTCGGTATTAACCTACTTTCATAGAGGATGACAGATCTGTAGATTATTCTCAGTGGGGAATAATGAAACAACATGAGAATAAATTGCTATACTCAATCAAATTGCTAAGCTCCGTCTCTATAGACTTGAGAAATAAGACTATTTTTCTTAGGATATAATGACATAATTATATCTCAATCAATGGTTAGATGTTTGCTTGCGATATAAACAATATTTATTTATTGTTGCACATTTATCACCTATACGCACAAAACGTTTTGGGAACACATTCATTATGCGTACAGCTAAGGAGTGAAATTCCCTGACGGAGTCTGTGTTTCCTGGTAGCTACAACCTGGGGATCTTTAAGTCAAGATTGAATAGGTTATTTACTAAGCGCGCGCCATCGTCGACCGCATCGTCGTTTTCGATCGCGTGTGATAGCGATCATACACGACCCTATCAACAATACAAAAAGAAAAAAAAAACTTTTTACAAAAAAATAAATAACCGTCTTCCCTCGATTTGGTTAAGATTCCATCATCAGATCCCAACTTGGTGACTATGGAACCATTTGGGAAGTATACCCTTTCCAACAAACAAAGAATTTTTCAAATCGGTTGGCAAGCGACGAAGTTATGCGCGAACAAACATACAAAAATAAATACAAACATCCGAATTGAGAAACTCCTCCTTTTTTAGAAGTCGGTTAAAAAGTATTCTTTTTAGGGTCCCGTACCCAAATGGTGCCAACGAGGACCGCAAGAAGTAGAGAGTTGTAATTTTCACAGAATTTGTATTTCTATAGCCGCTAAAACAACAAATGATAAAATTAAAATATAGTGGTTTTCCGTACATGACACGTTATTTTGTTGGCGTTTTCTCATCCACATCATCATAATGAAATCTGGGTGGCGATTAAGAAGGAACAGACGCATCAAGTGTAGGCATTTATATTTAATTCTAAACAGCAGCCTATATGTAAGAGTAGACTGCAGGATTGTTTAGAAGACTTATTTAACAATCATTTTGTTAGTAAAATGCTTTTGAAAGCCGCTCTACATAAAGCTTTTACCATTTTAACTCTAAAAATACAGCTTATTTTATAATCACAAAAACACGTTAGCTATAGATAAAGGTTTAACATTACCATACGGGAGCGCTGCATTATGTGGAATAGTTGGATCGGTACTTACCTGAAAAAAGATAAATAAATATTAATAACAAACCAAAACCGGAAATAAGCGTACCTAAATAAAAAAAAAAATATCATTTCAGCCGACCGGTCCTGTGCGTCTCGCATCCATTGGATTCCCGCGACCACCACCAGATGGGACTACCACGTTATGGGAGGCCTACCAAAGCTACAATTCTCCGCGCGATTAGAACATATACCTACAACAGCCTGAAATCAACTATCGGGCAGTTGCCCGGCCCAGACTCTACATCTGTCTGGTCGGAGGAACCCCGGTTTCGAACGGAGGTTTGCGGGACTGAAAACTATTTGATGATTTCAGAAATCAGAGATCAGAAACGTTTATTTCAAATGGACCAATTACAGGCACTTTTGAATTGTCAAAATTTCGGTCAGGCAAAAAAAAAAAGTGAAGCTAAATTGCACGTTCCAAAGCGTAGATCTCTATGGAAAAGAACGTGCAAGAAACTCCATGGACACTCTTTTAAATCATATTGTGAGTTACATAAATCTTGATTCTCCATCTCAAAAAAAAACAAAAAAAACTGTTGACCACAACCAATCAAATCACTTGACACGGCACCAGTTATAATGTAATCACATCACGCATCATAACATTTCAGCCGAAAGACCTCCACTGTTGGATAAAGGCCTCCGCCGAGCATCGTCATAACGACCGGTCCCTCGACCCTCACCAGATCATCGGTCCAAAATGTGGGAGGTCGCGCCAATGCTGCATCTTTCAGTGCACGATCGCCACTTCAGAACCTTTCGGTCGCAACGACCATTTGTTCTCCGTGTGGCGTACTGCTAACCTCTCTGGCTAACCTTAGTTTTCCTGCATCTTCATTGTATGTAGAGTGGTCGCTCACATCCAGATTTAATAGGCACACATCGTTATTCTTTAAACACCCTAACCATTAAACGCGACGTAACAAAAATTAACATTATGTAAAGCAGTGCCAGACATGCCTGAGGACCGTACGACACCTATTAGCATTCTGAAATTAAGACAGCTTTATTTTCTTTGAATATTTCGAGCTAATTTTATGTGAATTTACAAGATGTTAATTAGTGTTTTTCTTTTTAAAACATACAAAAATATTCTAGATTTAGATAAACTAAAGACTCCTTCCTCAACAAGCACGTTGATAAAAGTCCCGGGACCCTATTGCTAAAAACCCCGCTGTTCATCTGTCTGTGACCAACTCATAAACCATGATAGCTAGACAAATAAAATTTTCACATAAGATGTATTTCTGTTGCCGCTATTTACAACAAATACTAAAAACAGTATACATTATAATGTGTAAAAAAAAAGTTATATAGATTTGTATTTTCTTTTTTTCGAAAGCTAATTGGCAATCTGCTTCGGGAGCAATAATCCAATGTGCTGGCTGAAATCTGTATTTGATGTGGTGAGTATATTTGTCCAGCGATGCATGTCTCATGTCTCTTTTTCATCCGGATTAAGTGAAACTCCCGGGCCACGGTCAGTTTTGGTAGCTTTTACTATACGGCACGATTTCTTCTGTGACAGTTTTCACCTTGTTATCCATACATGTATAGACAGATAATGGTACGGAACCTTTCGTGTCTGATTCGCTCTTGGTCGGTTTTTATCATTGATAGGCTCGCATTTCACCTGATGGTAAGCGATGACGTGATGTTATCGCGAGCGACGTTGGAGGAGGCTCGCCTAGAAGTAGCATATTTTCTTTTCAATTAAAAGCTCGAGGTTGTAGCTATCAGGAAACAGACACCAGCAAGGAATTCCACTCCTTAGCTGTGCGCACAATAAATGTATTCCTAAAATGTTAAGTGCGTATCCATGTACCGGTGACGCATCGCCGGGCTAGTGGTCCGATGATGGATCGGGCTTGGCGGAATTAAGTTATGCAGTTTCGACACACACTCCTCGAAATGTAAGCGATAGAAAGCCAACAGTGTGGCCACTCGGCGTCGGTGCTCAAGACTGCAGTTCCGATTCGACCTGAGCATCATCACTGATGATTCTCTTAGCTGGTATTTCAATTGACTCAATCGCATCAAACTGGTTATTGTCCAAGCTCTCTGAATCATCATCTCAGATAATCTCATTGCTTACCAGGGGCCTTACCAGTAGCGTAGCTAGGCGTGGGCGAAGTGGTCCCTCCCCTACGGCCTCGCACCTAAAGGGGCCTTGCGCTAGCAGTGGTCTTAAAGTGTACCCAACTATTACTAAAAATTACAATTTTTTCACGAGAATGAGGGATATACACTATACACCCTATATAGTTCCATCCCTTCATCAGTTCTGTTCAGGTACACAAATGTATCGCGTTAAGAGCTCGTGGTATGGCTTCTGGGCGCTGAGTACAGTTCAGTGTCTCGACGTAATTTGCTCAGCTTAAAATGAGTCGAATTCACGAAACATTAGCGCTTGTCTGGCACAACCCTTAGCGGAATTGTTCAATTTCGAGAATTCGTTTAAGTACCTACTTGTACTTGTACTTTACCAATGTATTACGTCGTTGCGGCTTTGCTTCTAATATTCGCAGAAATACTTGTTACAACAGCAGCATGTTAATTTCTACGGCAGAAAATAAGACGCTTATTTAGAATTTCTGAAGATCACTCTAACTCTTGGAATTGGCACACTCCGTTATTGCAAAAGTGGATAGTTAGTACAACATCCTGCTTCCCGGAAGCTTGTCAATGGTTTGGCCAAGTATCTTTAAGCATCTGCTATGTCTTTACTACTCTTGGTAGACAGAGAAGAAGTATCTAGTTACAAAGTATTTCTTTTTTTAGGTGGGAAAATTATCTAAAGACAAATCCCGCTCTTGGGCGGTGCGAGAGATAGTGTCAGACTTTTACTGACTAAAACCCCACTCCTGTTCCTTCATTGCCTTCATCCCAGGGCCCCGGGTTTCGTTTTCACACTACCCATGGCCCCAGTAGGCTTCGACCCTGCTGGGCCCCTACGATTTGCTGACAGTTACAAGGTATTGAAAATTTGATGGCACGGTTGGAGTAGTGGTAGAGGTTGGCCGATGCTCTGCGTATCACGGATTCGATTCCCGCACGGAGCAAATATTTGTTTGGCCTACAAATTTTTATTCCGGTTTAGGTGTTTTTTGTTTTTGAGTATACATGTTTGTGAACGTACCTAAGATACAGGAGTAAATTCTAGTGTGCGGTAAGATTAAAAAAAAAAATGTGTTATTACATCGGAAAGCACTGGGTCGTAGAATAAAAATCAACCCTGGGATCGCTAGCACAGACGAAGAATTTCGAAAAGCTTTCCTAATTTCCTGTTTAATCTATATACATATATAAAAGGAGAAACTGACTGACTGACATATCAACGCACAGCCTAAACTACTAAGACTAGGAGCATGAAATTTTGCACAAGGCTTCCTTTTATGATGTAGGCAAGCACTAAGAGAGGATTTTTAAAAATTCCCACCTTAAGGGAATGAAACGGGGGTCCAGTTCCTTCTTTCACGCGGGCGGAGCCGCTGGCAGAAGCTAGTGCCATTATATTGATTTAGTGTCTTTTACACGTTCAGCCTGTCACGAAAAAGCTTTGAAGATGCTGAATAGACTAACGACCCATTTCACCAAACAAACCATAAAGCTAGAGCTCTAAAAACAACACCAGCCTCCTCTTAAACCTCTAGCAATAACTCAAACTCCCACATAACAACATTGTAACTATGTAACAGTCAATAAAATAATATTCATAGTCCGTCTTTCCCCCGGCAACGTATCCTTAAATTCGGGTGTTGCGTAACTCCGGGGTCAACGCTCGGAGGCCCGGCCGAACCGCATGGCTTGTCGCGGACTAAAGTTTAGCACGGATCGTGCTCAAATTATTTTGCTGATGTTTATTTTTTGTGTCGTGTTAACGATTTTCGTGGAGCCAGGGTTTCGGAGATTAGATATAGATTATTTTGATTTTAAAATAATATTTACTCAAATTGAAACATTCTCTCAGATTACGATATAGGTACCTATCTAAGTCTGTAATCGTCTAAGTTGCGCCGCCATGGTGTCCGTAAGCTACTAAACTAGACACCATACAGACACCAGAGTCTACACCACACTGAGACAGTATCAAAATGAACCTTACGTGCAAGCGTCCAAACTAGTCGCGCCGCCAAATTGGTTGCGCAACCAAACGGACACCAGGTGAGTAACTAACTCTCTATAGAGCTGTATACATTTTTGTTGGTAGCGGCGACTGGTCGCGCCGCCATGGTGTCCCGATGAAATATAAACCCTTATTATATGTATCGTGAAATAAAAGTGATTGTGAAGTGAATTGTTATTTTAATTTTTCGCATAAACCTTCTACAAGAAAACCTCTGTACCGCTAATTTTATTTATTTATTAAACTTGTATGTAACTATCTTTACAGGAAACCTATTGCGACAGTACAGCCAGTAAAACTATACATAAAATTTATTACTAAACCTAGGTATTTAATTGAATTACAATAGCATATAACCGCTAGCGCCACTCTGTTAAATTCACTCAAGGTACAAATTAATAGGTCTGACTTGCTTGAAATTATCACAGTCGCCTTCATATGCATCTAACAAAATGGATCTGAATACCAGGATATCTTACACGAATGCGTTCGCAATCAGGCGGGATGTTTACGACAACGATGCTACAGCGCATCAACAACTTTTCGAAAGTGAATTTTATTTTCGCATGATCGATTCGTAATCTGTTCCGTCATATCCCTGATTAGAATTCTTAAAGCGACTTCATCATCATCATCTTCCTGCCCTTGTCCCGTCTTATTTGGGGTCGGCGTAACACATTTTTTCTTCCATTCTATCCTATCAACCGTCATGCTATCACTAACTTCCTTTTGTTTCATATGACTGTTCACACAGTTCACCCATCTTTTCTTTGGCCTCCCTCTCCCTCTCCACCCATCCAAATATATACTCACAAACAACAAACACGACTTATCAATAATGACAACAAACACAACATGAAAATGACTTATCAAACTATTTTTCATCAGTTTCCTATATCCATAACTAGCTTCTGCCAACGGCTTCGCCCGCGTGAATATAGGTTTTTCCATATAAACTTTTCATCCCCTTAGGGGGTGAATTATGGAAAATCCTCTCTTAGTGCTCGCCTACGTCACAAAACGAAGCTGAGCAAAATTTCACACTCCTAGTCGCAGTAGTTTCGGCTGTGCGTTGATATGTCAGTCAGTCAGTTTCTCCTTTTATATATATATAGATAACTAGATGGCACTACTATTACCTGCTTCGTTGGTCTTGGTAAGTGCGACTGCTGATCGTGAGGTTCTAGTTTCGATTCCCATGTGAGACCAAAAGTGCTATCGAGTTTTTCCATTACGAATTATTCTGTAGTGCCTTCGAGCCTCAGAAAGTACGTAAAGCTGTTGATCCTACGCCTAATCTCTCCACGGTCGTGTCAGATTGACATGCCGTACTATCGAACTATGTAAGTAAAATGTTTTTGCGCCGTTGAGTTCGGCGAACATGATCGATTTTAGGTGTAATTTCTTTATTACATCCATCATAAACTAAAGTGAATAAGCTATTCCTCGTCAGTGGATAGGTACCTATTTATTTATTTTTTATTATGGATAGGTTCGTGTTTGATACCTGATAGTAAGCGATGATGTGCCTGACGATGCAGTAACCTATTCACTCTTGAATTAAACCCGAAGATTAGTAGCTATTAGAAAACACACTGTTAAGTAAAGATGACTCGATACATTATAAAAACACTTCTTATCGAAGAATAAAAAACAAAATATAAAGTCACAATGATGTTTACTTTGTCTTGTCCTTGCAAAACAAACGGTTGGCGAACCAGCTGACGTTACAGACGGCCTGCAAGCGATCTCGTGCCCATATGATTGAATTCTTTACATCACGATTCACGATATAAATTCTTGCTTGGAACCAACGATGTATGTTGAATAATATAACATCGTATGTTGTTAGATCACATATGAAGTTTATTTATTTTCTCTTATCTATACTCCATTCTCGATAGCATTACACAAAAGAGGTTCATAGAAGCAGGTGTGCACAACATTTATTTTTCGAGATAAATTCAAACAATTTTAATAAATAATGGTTTCAATATAAAATTTTAACATTACATTCATAGATAAATTTGATTATTATAAAGTAAGTGCATTTAAAAAACTTACGTTTTTTTTTTAAATGGCGTTCAAACAAGTTTCCTCCTTACAAAACATATGAATTGTACACAATACTTACAAGGCAACAAGATAATTATTATTTAACATTCATACAAATAGAAATATTATATAATATAATGAAAAACGTTCCAGTTACTAACAATCCCAGCTTCTTTTAGGTTTTTACCATAGACACTAATAGTATTAGTAAGTATTCAGTAGATTTCAACTGTGAAAAAGTGTTGAGACATTTTTGTATTATGATCTACAATTTTTGTCTGGGCTAATTTTATGATAATACTTACTTGTTTTACAGAAAATCGCGAAAAACTCGTTTTTGTGACCTTTGACCCGAGTAATTTTTTTTCCAGGTGTCGGATCGATGAGGACTTTTTAGATTTCATTTAAGATGGTGTTTTGAACAATCCTACCAATTTTCAAATGGGTGCGAATTATTGTAACCTTACCCCTATTTTTTGGTCTAATTTGACTGGACTACTCTATCAATCAGCTTTTAACCGTCAAACTTTTCTAAAGGCAAGTAAAGAAAACCCACAATTTTCCCTTTATCAAGAAAGGTTATTTAGAACCCTTCGTATAAAGGAACGACAGAATTTTTATACTGTTTGAACTAAGAGTTGAAACTACGAGTATAAAAAGTACATTTGGTACTTAACTTCCTTTTTTTGTCTTATTGATATAACCGTCAAACTTTTCTAAAGGCAAGTAAAGAAAACCCACAAATTTTCCTTTTATCAAGGAAGGTTATTATTAGAACCCTTTTTATATAGGAACGATAGAATTTTTATACTGTTCGAACTAAGAGTTGAAACTACGGGTATAATAAGTACATTTGGTAACTTCTTTTTTTTTGAATTATTTATAGGTTCGCATTTCACCATTATCTCACCTGATGTTTTTTTTTTTTAATTTAAGCGGGAAATCATCCAATGACTTATCCCGATCTAGAGCGGAGCGTGAGCGTGTCCGACTTATACTGACTACAACTCGGGAATCTTTAAGTCAAGAGTGAATAGGTAACTGCTAGGTAAGCGCGCTCCATCGTCGACCCCATCGTCGCTTTCCATCAGGTGAGATAGCGGTCAAGCGCGAACCTATCAAAAATAAAAAAAACCCACTCCTATGTTCCTTCTTTGTAATACAGGTTTTATAGAGACCTCTCAAAGGCACCGGTCTCTCACAAAGTTAATTTCATGTTCGTGCTCCACTGCCCGTGCCATTAAGTAACTTGTGATGAGAAAATAAACGACTATTATTATGCTTTGTCTTTGGTTCCAGGATCCCGGGTTTCCCTTTCGGAAGCCAAAACATTGGCAGTATACTTCGATCTTGCTGAGCCCCTACGCGTCGTCGACGACTCGGGCTTCGCCCTGACTCGTAGTCGGCAACCGCACGCCTACATTGATCTCACCTGATGATAGTAAGTTATTGTCTCGACTATCGATTGATCTATCGAGTACAGTCGGGTAGAGAATCCCAATAATTACTTAGCTGTACGTGCAATGAAATATTCCCAAGAACATTTTGTGCGTGATTCGAGCGGGAAGTCCAGTATGACACCACGTTTAGGGTACACATCGAATGGATGGGCAATGTAGTAACTCAAGTCTAAAGGAACGATAAATGAAAAACGACGATCGAAGTAAAACCTGGAAATCATTAGACGCCAAGCGAACGCCGGCGTTCACTCTCTCATTGTCTTTCTATTGTATCTTTAATTACGGTATTCGAAAGATTAATAAATATCACATAGAAGAAAAAGTTCAGACGCTAGAAGGAGTCTTAATTTCACAAATGACATGAACTTTTATAATCAGTCCTACACTCTTCAGAGATGAAGAAACTTCGACCGTAACTTGAAGTTGCAAGTTCGGGAGTACCTACAACTGCAACAAACTTGTGCTTTTAGAGAAAGCAAGTTTATACTTTGCGAGTTAATAAACTTTTTAAAAGTTTTAAATTTATATTGTACTTTCGATATTCAACGCCAGGGCAGAATTTAGAACTTATGTATCAGAAATAGGAGTTTCAAATGTAACCAAAGAAGTATGGGGTTTCATAAAATATTAAACGATGGAGAAAAAGGTGAAGGTATGAAAAAAATGAGACGTCCCGTGCGTCGCAGGGGTTCGCATGACAATTCCCGGCCAGCGTAGGCGCGTACACGCTAGGCTTGCGGACGTGAGCAATGGGTAGCTCACCGTCCGATGAGGATCATGCCCGGTTCGACTTTGCGTCGTGTTCCACTCCCGCTTCAACGAAGGTCAGTTAGAGCTGATACGTGCTAGAGCTTCGGATTGTTCGAAAGAATTACCGCAACCCTGAAGCGCAAAGGGCAGCTAAAAGAATACTGGTGGGTTTAGTCAGTAAAAGGTCTAACACTTTCTCTCATTCCTTTTAAATGGAGAGGAGTGAAATTATAACTTCCTATCCAAAAAAAAAAACCATCGTTTACGACGTTCTCGTTGAGTCGAGGCTTCAAAGTCTTGAGCATCGACGCCGAGTTGCTAGCCTGTCGGTTTTCTACCGGTTGCATTTCAGGGAATTGCATAACCTAATTCCGCCTAGCCCGTTCCATCATCCGACCACCAGGCGTACGGCAATGCGCCACCGTTACATAGTGGACATCCCACCTATACGCACAAAACGTTTTAGAAACACATTCATTGTGC
This sequence comes from Mythimna vitellina, assembly GCA_949316375.1. Lineage (NCBI taxonomy): Eukaryota > Metazoa > Arthropoda > Insecta > Lepidoptera > Noctuidae > Mythimna > Mythimna vitellina. The sequence goes on along the minus strand of OX438711.1, from coordinate 4,925,009 downwards.
GTACAGCTAAGGAGTGTAATTCCTTGCCGGAATCTGTGTTTACTGATGGCTACAATCCGGGAATCTTTAAGTCACGAGTGAATAGGTTACTTCTAGGTAAGCGCGCTCTACCGTCGACCGCATCATCGCTTTCCATCAGGTGAGATAGCGGACAAGCGCGAACCTATCAGGAATAATAATAAAAAAGAGGAGTGAACAAATTACAGTTACACCGCACCTAAATGTACAAGTACATACGGCTAGTCAGTCTAACACGTTACAATTGATTTCAAGGCATTAGCAATAAGCAAACCAATCTAATCGGACGCGGTTACATATTTGAGTTGCGGTACGTCACGTTAGTACATTCCGCGAAACTAAGAGCGATTGCTGAAGTATTCGATACTAGCGATCTGGCTCGGTGACGCACAGGAGTAATTTAGTTTGCGATAGATTTAAAAAAAAAAACAGCCTTCTCGGTCAAGCCGTCCTTAAGTGATGCTCAGTCATACATGTGTACGAGTAGTTTGCACCAATGTTTGGATGGATGTGTGTGAAAGTTTGAAAGTAGCGCCATGACTGAAAAGTTGAATTGGAATCATTTATCACGGTATAGTCAATAAATAATATAATATTCCATAACTTTCACACACCGCTATCTAGTACGAAACTAAGCGGAGCTCTTGCTATGTATACTAGACAACTGATATAAATATATTTCTCAAGACACACATAGATAAATAACACACATATGATCATGTTCATCACACAAACATTTGTCTTCAGTGGGAATCGAACCCACAATCTCCGATACTTCAGTGTCAGGGTCACTAACCACTACACCAACAAGCCCGTCAGTCAGTCATTTGATCAGTCAACATGGTCATGTGAAGAGGAAGAATGAAGCGCATGTTTACTGTAAACATGTGGATTGATGGAGAAGAAGAGAGAGGCCTAAGAAAAGATGGATGGATTGTCTGAGAAGTCAGGGATAGCGTAACGGGTGATAGGACATGGGACATGCGCAGGAAGATGATGATGATGATTTTATTGGTTGTAAGGCTAAATGATTCTAGTTGAGATCTCAAAATCGGGCGAAGATATTATGTTTTTGTGTTATAAAATTCCTAGTGACGGCTCTGTGTCTAGATACACACGCGATAACGACAGTTAGATCAAGTGACACTCCCCACAAGGTGGACTGATGACCTGGTGAGGATCGCGGGAATCTGACGGATGCGAGACGCACAGGACTGGTCGTTGTGGCAACACTTAAGGAAGGCTTATGACCAAATGCGAGTCACAGGCTCCAATCAAAAATAAATGGAGACTACATAAGTGGAAATGAAGCTTCTTATTTTAATCATCCTAACTGTCAGCGATAAGGCCGTCATTATACCCATAGATTTAAGTTTATGTAGGTATATATTGTGTTACTTTTTTGGTGTACAATAAAGTATTCTATTCTAAATGTGACGAAGACGAAAAATGTTTTGAAGTAGTAATACAAGCATTACAAACAAAGTAATCCTTTCGAGGATAGCAACACAGCTGTTCCCTCTGTAATAGGATTGTCTTAAAGACTTAGTTTTACGCAAACATTCCAGCTTTCAAAGCTTGCTAGAGAAAACACCGATTACAAGCGCTTTTTAATGCTACTACAAGACACTTTCATTGTATTTCATTATTTAATTTGTCTAGCACTTTCTCCACTGCGTTTGGGATCAGCGTCTAGTAAAACCGGATGCAGCTGGATACTAGGATTTTACATGGACCGACTGTCTATCTGATCACTATAACTTAGTAATTGGGATTTTTTTAGATGGGCGATCATCTAATGATTTCTCCCGCTCTGGGGCGGAGCTAGAGGGTGTGAAAGACTTTTACTGAATAAAACCCACTCCTGTGTTCCTTGTTCACCCTTTGTTCCAGAGTTTTTCTTTCAGAAGCGAACTCATGGTCCCAGTAGGCTTCGGTTTTGCTGACATCTGTTTGAGGCGTGTATGGAATACTACGCGCCGTCGACGACTCGGGCTCGGTCCGGACGGCGAGCTACCCAACGCTCGCTCTCCGCAAGGCCACGCCTACGGTGAAACTTAGAAGGTAATTGGGTGACACGATACCCTCTAGCAAGACTGGTGTCAGATTCCCTGGTTTATAACAATCCGTAACGACTGTCAAAGATCTACAGATTGCAGATTGATGACAGCCACGACCAACGGCTTCACGTGCTTTTCAAGGCACGAAGGAATCTAGTTATTTTATGGTTATAATGGTCAACCATCTATATCCCGACCTCAGCAAGCATTGCTTATCCTTGGAGATAGACCTGACTGGTTGTTATTACTTAGCCACAAACTAAAAAAAAGAGATGTCAGCAAAACCGTAGGGGCCCAGCAGGACCGAAGCCTCCCAGGGCTATGGTTTGACTTCTGAAAAGGTTACACGTAGTCCTAGAACCCAAAGGGCAACTGAAAGAACATAGATGTGGTTATAGGCAGTAAAAACCTGAAACGCCCTTTCGCTCTGTCCTAGAGTGCGAGAGAAGTCATTATATGATTTTCCACCTAAAAAAACCTACATGCTCAAAAGTAAAGATCCCTTTTATATCCCTCAAAAATTCTACTGCGAAATACATTGATACTGTTTTCTTATCAATGGCTACTGATAAATGTCTATTAACACACCACGCTGAGCCAAGCCTCGTGTATTGATAATAGTAATTCGTAGTATGACACACACTAAACCCACACATCTTTTGTTATTACACAGTAATATCTATAAAAAAGGCGAGTTCCGCGTGGACAAGATTATGAGGCTACTTTTTCACTCGCCTATCGTCAACATCGAGCATTGATTAAAAGCTTGTTACTTCATCTAACGCAATCAAACGCGATGTTTGACGAAGAGGCAACGCTAAAAAAGAGAGATAAGAGTCTGTTAGCATTCGGTAATTGCGTGATTTACTCGAATATTTCACAAAACTTGTTCCAGGAAATACATGTTTTTTTAAAAAAAATTTTTGGGAAAAAAAAATCTTGTCATTCAGAATCTTGATTAAATTTGGAAGGCTTCTAATGTTATATTTTTTTGACTTTTTAAATTTTAAGTATATTATGAAGTGTCAAATTTCATGCAAAATAGCAGATTTTTAGAGATCTTTACTGGATTAGTTAGTGAGATCTTTACTGGGTTTGCAAGTTTACACGGAACCCCGTGCAAACTTACAGCCGTATCTTTTTTTTTCGGTTACTTACAATTTTGATTTTTGTATAGCTTTAAGGGACCGCAGACCTGGGTATATGGTTTTAAATTCAACTCGATACCTCCATGCGTTCCCGAGATAAAGGGTCTAGACAGATAAACAAACGGACCACAAAGTGATCTTATAAGGGTTCCGATTTTTCCTTTTAAGGTACGGAACCCTAAAAAAAATATGTTTTTCTCACATTATGAGACCAACGCGTAAAATGTTACTACAATCGTAGGCCCGTCGACCTTGAAAAGGCAAGATACCTATGTATTACCTACATAGCAAATCACGGTCGTGTGCTCACCATGAACAATTTATTTTACATTGCATTAGCTCCATGACACACATTATTTATAATTAACTGTATAAATACCTTATCTGTCGTTCAAAATTATCGTTAAATACTGGATGGATTGTGTGAGGAGTGATTGTGTGAGTTAGTGATACTGTGACGTTTGACAGAATCATCATCCTTTCAGCCGGAAGACGTCCACTGCTGGGCATAGGCTTCTCCCAAGTGTCGCCACAACGAACGGTCCTGTGCGTCTCGCATCCATCACATTCCCGCGATCGATCCACCTCATGGGAGGCTTTTCAACGATGCGTCTTCTGATGCGCGTTTGCCAGAACGTTTCATATGGAAGAAAAACCGTGTTGTGTCGACCCAAGTAACATAGGACAAAGGCAGGAAGGTGTCGATGACTGGTATTCAACTCTGCAGTCTTTTTTTAGGGTTGCGTACTAGAAGGATGCCAACGGGTCCCTATAACTAAGCCTCCGCTAGCAGTCCGTAAACCGCATTACCGCATCATTTCATCTCTCTACCTAAGAGATATAGAGATGAAATTTTCACAGAATGTGTATTTCTATTGCCACTACAACAACAAATTTATAATAAAACTAGCTTCCGCCGACGGCTTCGCCCGCGTGAAAGTAAAATGGGGGTCCAAAGTTTGTATGGGGGAAAACCCCACTCTACCCCGTTTCATCCCCTTACGGGGTGAATTTTGGAAAAACCCGTCTTAGTGCTCGCCTACGTCATAAAGTGAAATCTTGTGCAAAAATTTCACGCTCCTAGTCCCAGTATTTTCGGCTATACGTTGATATGTCAGTCCGTCAGTTTCTCCTTATAAAGATATACTTAGATTAAAATAAAGTTAAAACATTAAAGGGGGCTTCCTGTGCAAGAAACGGTATTTTGTCGCCGTTTTTAGCTCATTTTTAATTTTGTATTACGGCACCCTTTGTGTCAGACTACGACTCGCACTTGGCTAGTTTTTTATTCATGACTACCCGACCCGATAGTCGTAGCTAGCTGATCAGATCAGGATTATGAAATAAATTATCTGTTGCGATTGTGTGTCGTTCTAGTAAAAATATTTCGGGACTGTCCAAATACTTCCCATGACCTTGCAACGTGATCGAATCGAGCAATACGATAACCAAACCGATCGGGTAAAACCCGATACATAACGACAAACCATAAACTATCACATTGATGTTGTAAAAGCAAGTTAGTTTGTGAGTGTGTGTATGTTTTTTATTTGTATACACTCGAACGGTTTTTGTCCCGGAAGTATGTTCTCTGGGAGCAATATTCTACTATTCCGGCGGGTGAAGCTGCTGGAATATTGTACATAAGTCAACAAACGAATTACTATAAAAAAAAACTTATAACTCCGTGAAAGAAGAGAGAGAAGCCTTGCAAAAAACGAGGAGGTCCATACTCAGTGGTAGGTGGGACGTAACCACATACCACTGACGTAAAAAAACAAAATGGTGATTAGCTTGCTCTACCGAAATGCGACTACGAGTATATGCCAGGGTCAATTACAAAAATTATTGAATTCAAAGATTCAAAGCATTTCAAATAAACCATTTACAGGCACTTTTGAAATGTCAAGAACTTTTCTGAAATGATGCAATTAGCATCATAGCACATTCCAAAGCGTAGAATTTTGGGAATATCACTTCTATATCAAAAAGAACCTGACATAGGCTGAAGGATTTTTTGAAAGATTTGCCGAAACCTTGGAACACCAAACGCTACTGACGGAACACAGGTAGATCTTCGTCGGTAAAAGTCGGAAGACGAGGAGAAAGAAGAGGTTCGAGACGGCACGGGAGAAGAATGTCTGAAAGGACTTGGGAGAGGCTTTTATCCAGTAGCGGACAGTAATGTATAGAAAAAAAAAAGAGAAAAATGTCTGACACGCCCCCTCGCTCCGTTAAAAAATAAACGGAACGCCTGAAGTAGGTTTAAGTATGAATTGCGCAGTTGTGGATACTATTTTAACACACCTATTTACTGGTCCCGATGAGAAAAGTTCCTAGCAAAGGGCGACTGGTCATAATCAAGGCGAAGTTGCGAAACAACCTTTACATGGGGTTAACAAGAGCGAGAGAACTATTTCTCCCCGGGGAGACGAAGGTAATACGCTAAGTTGATGTTTCAAAAGGGATAGTAGTGCTATATTTACAGCTTCGATAGGAGTCGGAACGAACGAAACGTTGAAAATTGATTACATGCATATACTATACATATTTTGACCGTTTTACCCTTTGGGTACGGAACCCCATTATTAGAACTCCGCTGTCCGTCCGTCCGTCTGTCTGCCCGTCTGTTACCTGTCTGTATTTCATGAACCATGATAGCTACACAGTTGAAATCTTCACAGATGGTGTATTTCTGTTGCTGTAATAACCACAAATTCTAAAACATAGAATAAATAAAACAAAATAATTTTATTGCTTTTTTTTTGGGACGAATAATTTACAAATTTGTCATCGACAAAAAACTTGCTTTGGATATCGGCTAAAATAGGCAACCCTATATTTTTCTTTGTGTAACAAACACCTGCCGTTTACCAAGCGATAACTACACCCTAACTGTAACAATTTCTACTCGATTGCTTTTACATTTTAAGGTTATTATTCACCTTGTACATACCCTATAAATAAATCAGCATAATATTTTGAGGATAATACTGTTCGAGAACCACTATCATATATATACAAAACCGTATACCTATGTTACAAGGTACAGTCACGAGTAATAAGATATATATGCGTAAACTTCGGAACTACTACTTGAAGCCCTCTCAACTTTAGTTTGGTCTTCATCAGAATTATTATTAAGTTCTCTTAATGATTTGATATTTTTCATAATATATATTAGTTTATAATTTTAGTAGCATAGCACAGTCGGCCTTATAATGTTCCCACTGTTGGGACTCAGGCCTCCTCTCTAGGAGAGGGAATGGGCCATACACCAACACGCGGGCCCAGTGCGGGTTGATGGATGTCACATGTCTTCGAATTTTTTTTGTCTTATAATTTTAGTATATACACGTATTTTATTATTATAAATAACTTATTTTTTATGTTATTTTTTTCTGTTTGAAGTATCTATTATTTGTTTATTGTGAACATCTACCACAGTGTTGTCTCTTTTAATCCAAAGGTTGACTGGTAGAGAATGCCTTGTTGCATTAGGTCCGCTTATGTACCACTACTGTACATAAAGTTTAAATAAATAAATAATCTAGCTTTTATTAACTTCTGCCATTCAAAATATGAATGTACGGCAATTTGTTCGAAAACCACGCAGTTTCTTGCCGGTTCTTCTCCTTAGGAAACGACAATTTGGAACCGTGCACTAGCTTCTGACGTTTTATAAGTGTCCATGTAGGCCTATGTGAAATAAAAAGATTTGAAATTCTGTTTTATTTTATATAAATTAGTGCTTAACTGTGATCCCACCTAATGGTAAGCAGTGGTGAAATCGTTGATGGTGAGTCTAGTTTGTTGAAGATTCTCAAATTATAATCGGATGGGAAGACCGCAGCAGGCAAATTGTCCCAGTCCTTCAATGTACGTAGTATAAACGACGAAGCGAAACGATTAGTCCGGACCGTAGACATTTCAACAACGTAAGGGTGGATACTCGCCGTACGTCGGGTTGTCCGATGGTAGAAATAAGATGGCGGAATCAAGCCATGCAATTCTCGCGCACACTCTCCAAAATGCAATCTGTAATTTTGTTCTTAATTACCCAAAAACAAACAAAAGATAAAGTAGAAAAATTCTCGATCACTTATTTCTTCAATGGCAGAAATTAAGACACATGGAAAATGTGATAATATAATATATAACTTAATGCTCGTGACTGTACACATAAGTCGCCCAGAAATTGTACCGACACGGAATACAAAAATATATATTTTTCCTTATGAGCAAAGTGTATAAGGATTCAGGAGGAAAACTGTGGGATGAAAATGAAGCCGTATCTTGGTGGGTTTTATGTAGAGAGAAAAATATCACCATGGAGAGTCGTTTATGTATCAAATTCTCGGAATGCCGAATTTGAAGCTTCAAATTTTTTTCTACTGTATACAATTTTGTTGTGCCCGACCAGGACCTGTACCATGACGTTTAAAGTAAGATTTTTCATTCTTATTTCCAGTGTGGGTAAGAGATGGCGCTAGACAACCTGTATAGCTCTGTATTTTACCCACACTGAAATAAGAATGAAACAATCTTACTTTGAACGTCATGGTAACCCCGCTGGTCTATACTGATCTCACTATGATTTAAGTTCTCGCCAAGTACAAGTTAAGGTTTTTTTTTTTTTTTTTTTTATTGGGTGGGAAAATCATCCTAATGACATCCCCGCTCTTGGGCGGAGCGCGAGATAGTGTCAGACTCTTACTGACTAAAAACCCACTCCTGTTCCTTCGTTGCCTTCGTCCCAGGGCCCCGGGTTTCGCTTTCACACTACCCGTGGCCCCAGTAGGCTTCGACCCTGCTGGGCCCCTACGATTTGCTGACATCTCCCTGAGGCGCGCGTGGAACAATACGCGCCGTCGACGACTTGGGCTCGGTCCGGACGGTTACCGGACGGTCAGACGGCGAGCCACCCATTGCTCGCCGTCTACAAGCCCGCGCCTACGGTGGCCGGAAATCGGGATCGGAATCCCGGCGGCGGTTGGAGCGTAAGGAACGTTGCCTCACGCGATCGGCCGCCTCCTTAGCTAGCATTACTGCTTCGCAGAAGGAGGCGACCGCCTGCCACTCCTCCTCGCTCCGGAGCATGGCCTGAACCAAGGCCCGGCGCGAGAGATCGCCGCCGCCGATTGCCCCCACGAGGACACGGCGTTGCTCTGCCCAAGCGGGGCACACCTCCACCGTGTGCTCCACCGTGTCCTCCGGGTGGGCCACACAGTGGCGACACCCGGGCGTCGTTTCCGCACGAATTCGGTGCAGGAACCTCCCGAACTTACCGTGTCCGGTGAGAACCTGCGTCATGCGGAATGTGAGGACGCCGTGAGGTCTTTCCAACCACGCCTCAAAGAGGGGACTTACCGCCATAATTGTGGCGTGCCCAGCACGGGGTCGCGACAGTCGCTGTCGCCATTTCTCCATGAGAACTCGCCGGAGCTCTGTCCGCCATGCTGCGACTTGTTGCGGCAGCGGAGTTTCGCCCCGGCGTTGCATCTCCATGCGCCGTTCGTGCATGAGTGCAAGGACTGTTGCCTCCAGATCCCATGGTCGCTGGCCAGCAAGGAGGCTCGCCGCTTCGCGGGAAATCGTCCGGTATCCTCGTACCATCCGTATGGCCATGACCCTTTGGCACGCGTTCAGCCGGGCCGCCGGCTGCTTCCGCAGCCCCGGCGCCCACACCGGCGCGCCATAAAGGGCCATGGACCGAACGATCCCCGCGTAGAGCCTCCGGCAGGAGGCGTCTGGACCCCCAAGGTTGGGCAGGAGCCGCGAGAGGGCAGCCCCAGTCCGATTTAGTTTGGGAGCCAGACGTCGGAAGTGCTCGTCGAAATCCCATCGGCTGTCGAGAACGAGTCCCAGGTACTTCATCGTTGACCCGACGCCGATGTGGACTCCTCCCACCGTTAGCTGGGAACCCGGTGGTGGCGCGTTCCGAGGGCCGTGAAAGCACATGGCCTCGGACTTGTGCAATGCCACCTCGAGTCCCAGCTCCTGGATCCTGCCAACGACTGTCGCGACCCCGCGTGTCGCTAGTTCGACCGCCGCCTGGTACGACTCTCCCTGCGCCAGGACCAGCGTATCGTCTGCGTAGCAGACCACGCTGACCCCGCCAGGGAGGTCGCCGCGCAGCACGTAGTCGTAGCCGATGTTCCACAAGGGCGGCCCTAGTACCGATCCCTGCGGAACACCGCACGACATCTCTCGACGTTCCCACTCCCCCTGGTGACCAGGGTAGGTGATGTACCTGTCTGACAGGTACGCCTCGACCACACGACAGAGGTAGTCGGGCATCCGGTGATACCGGAGTGCCCTCCCAATGCTACTCCAAGGCAGGGAGTTGAAGGCGTTGGCGATGTCCAAAGACACCGCCACGACACACCTGCCCTGGGCCACTGCATCCCCCGTCGTGAGAGCTCGCACGCACATGATGGCGTCCACCGTAGAGCGCCTCCTGCGAAAGCCGAACTGGCCGTCCGCCAGATCCGGCCCCACCCGTGTTAGGTGTGCGACGAGGCGGTCTGCAATTACTCTTTCAAAGAGCTTGCCCACCTCGTCGAGCAGCACAATGGGCCGGTACGCGGACGGAGAGTCCGCAGGGCGAAGTACAAGTTAAGGTACGCATTAGATGATTTATACTAACACTAGCTTCTGCAAGTGGCTACGCCTGCGTCAAAGGAGGTTTTTCCATGCATAGCAGGCCCCTGTTTTATTCCTTTAGGGGGTGAATTTTGGAAAATCCCATACAAGGAAACCTTGCGCAAAATTTTACACTCGTAGTCCCACTAGTTTTGGCTATGTGTCAGTTTCTCCTTTTTTTAAAATATAGATTATAAATGTGAAAGTAACGGCCTGTTCACGACTTTGGTCTTAGCGGCGAGAGGCACCGCGAGCGGGGCGGCATAGGTACGCGGGCGCGCGGCGCTATGAGCGGTGTCTCGCCGCCACGCGCTTAGCAACCGCTCGCAGCGGCAAGGTCGTGAACGGGCCGAAACTCTGTCCAAAAACTGTGAAACCATTCCAAGCAAAAACCAGAATTTCGACAGCCTTAAGTTTATTTTCTTGCTGCTCATAATTTGAGAAACAAGGTTTAAAAGTATATAATTCGTGAATAATTATTTCATACTAGCTGCTATCAGCGGCATCGCCCGTGGTAGTAGAAAATTATCCCAAAGGAACATATTCCCGAGAAAAGAAATCCAATGTGCTATTTTCAGGACATGGTCTACCTACCCGTGTACCAAGTTTAATAATAATAATATTCCACAACTATCACACAACGCCGTCTAGTCCCAAGCTACGCAGAGCTTCTGTTATAAGTACTAGACAACTGATAAACATACATACACCCAGATAAATTACACCCAGACACAGAACAAATGATCATACTAATCACACAAACATTTGTCCTGTGTGGGAATCGAACCCACGCGACCACCGGCATAGCAGTCAGCGCCACTTACCACTAGACCAACAGGCCAGTCAAATAAAAAAAATATTTAAGAAGTAATAAACACACACGATCACAAACTTTCGCCTCTATTTAATGTCACAGAATAATTTCTTTTCAAATAGTGAAAATGTGCATCATATACTCTGTACACAACAAATTAATTAAGAAACGTGTACAAATAAAACATTAAATAAAATCGTATCATTCAAAGTTTTAATCGTTAAATGTCGTCTGTCGTAAATGGCTTTCAGGAACAATTTACCGTGTTTATTGCGGACTACGAAGGCAGCACTGTTTTATTGTTTTAAAACAGTATATCTACAGACATGCAGAAAGTGTTTCTGCAACTTAAGGGGTGACCACATGGTTGCAAACTAGCGTTCCAACCAAAGTGACCTTGGTTTAAGTGTTTGGTTGTTTTTTTTATTCGTTGGTAAAATCATCTTATGACAAATCTCGCTCTTGGGCGGAGCGAGAGATAGTGTCAGACTTTTACCGACTAAAAACCCACTTCTGTTCCTTCTTTGCCTTCGTCTCAGGGCCCTGGGTTTCACTTTCACACTACCCGTGGCCCCAGTAGGCTTTGACCCTGCGCTGGGTCCCTACGATTTGCTGACATCTTCCCTGAGGCGCGTGTGGAACAGTACGCGCCGTCGACGATTTGGGCTCGGTCCGGACGGTTACCGGACGGTCGGACGGCGAGCCGCCCATTGCTCGCCGTCCGCAAGCCCGCGCCTACGGGGGCCGGAAATCAGGATCAGAATCCCGGCAGCTAAGGCTCGAAGGGCGCGTGCTTCCGCCTCCTTTGCTAGCATTACTGCTTCGCAGAAGCAGGTGACCGCATGCCACTTCTCCTCACGGAAGGTGAGAACGCCGTGAGATCTTTCCAACCACGCCTCAAAGAGGGGACTTACTGCCATAATTGTGGCGTGCCCATGTGTTTGGTTTGTGTTGCAGCTACATGGATGTAAACCATGCGCCAAAACGTTCGGTGGTTGGGAAAACGTGCTTCTCAATCAAGGGCGTTGAAGATCATGGATTACAACTGCTGTCTACACGGATTGAAACTAGTAAGGTCACCCTGGTTGACCGTGATTATGACGTTATTTCACATCTTTTCCTAGATATTTTAGAAACACATATATCTTGTAGATAATATCTAGGTTTCTATAGAAATAAAAACAGTTTTGTGTAAAACTAATCTAGTAAAGACCTCTGAAAGTCTCCTCATATATTGCGTGAACTTTAGCCTTTTATAATGTACACATAAAAAGAAATAAAAAAAAAATTTGTTTACAGAAACCTCTCACATTTAATCCAGTTTCTGAAAAATCCACGTATGTAACCGGCCACCGTAGGCGCGGGCTTGCGGACGGCAAGTAATGTTCCACGCGCGCCTCATGGAGATGTCAGCAACTGTAAGAGCCCAGCAGGATCGAAGCCCACTGGGGCCACGGGTAGTGTGAAAGCGAAGCCCCGAGATGAAGGCAAAGAAGGAACAGGAGTGGGTTTTTAGTCAGTAAAAGTCTGACACTATCTCCCGCTTCGCCCAAGAACGTATGTACTGGAATTTTCGAGTGAGTAACGGAAGTTACCGAATGCCAGAGTGTTCGGGCGTTTTCTCTCATTTTTCGCGTTGCTTCTTCATGAAACATTGCGTTGGATCACGTTGAATGAAATAACAAGCTTTTAAACCACACCCACTTTGATGATACACGGATCGAGATGAGACTTCTTGAAACGTTACTAAATTATTGTTAATTATAATATTCTGCGAATGTTCTTCGAGTTTGGTAACTGGTTCTTCAGTCTCTGTGCTGAATGACAATAAGCTTTATAATATAATACATATAAACTAGTCTGTTGTCTCCTGCGGTTTCACTTGCGTCTGTGGTTTCTGCTCCGCTCTTATTGGTGGTAGCGTATGTTATATCTAGCCTACAACCTTCTTTGGTAAATGGTGCATAAATCTACCACTAAACGATTTTTTCAATTCGAACCAGTATTTTTTGAGATTACAATTGTAAGCTAGTTTGGATTTTTTTTTATGATAGGCTCGCGTTTAACCACGTTTGCCTAGAAGTAGCCTATTCACTCTTGACTTAAAGACCCAAGTTGTAGTTATCAGGAAACACAGACTCCGGCAAGGAATTCCACTCCTTGGCTGTACGCACAATAAATGTGTTCTCAAAACGCTTTGTGCGTATGGGTGGGATGTCTACCATGTACCGGTGGCGCAACGCCGTACATCTAGTGTTCCAAGGATGGAACGGACACCCACAAATAAATTGACTTTCGTTCTTTTCTTTCAAATTAACTCATCAGCTTTATAATATTACCATAGAATAGATATAATTAGGCACAAAAGTATCAGCACTGCTTAAGTACTGTTCCACCCGCGTCTCGACGAGATGTCAGCAAACTGTAGGGGCCCAACAGTGCCAATACCTGCTAGGGCCATGGGGAAAAGTATGAAAGGGATACTCAATGTCCTAGAACGCAAAAGGCAACTTATGGAATATAGGTGTGGTTTTAGTCAGTAAAAGTAGGGTGTCAGCCTAGAGCGGGAGAAGTCATTAGATGATTTACCACTTAAAAAAAAACTGCCTGCTATAATACAAAAATATTATTTTCCTCAGATATTAGAACATACATTTCCCAGAAATTAATATGCTTACTGCAAACATAAACAAACTCACACCCTCATCCCATGAGAATGCGCAGATAATGCTCAACGCCTACGATCTTTCTACTGGATTGCCTTTTCTTTTTCTACATTCATACATTGTATCGATCACACGTAAGCAACGTGATCAACATTCTTGTTTTTGGGATTTAGTTTTTTTCCAACTACAGAATAATTATAATAAAAATCCTACTAATATTTTAAACGCGAAAGTATGAATGTTTGATATTTAATGCAAAAATTACTGAATGGATTTCGATGAAACTTGGTACACGGGTAAACCATGTCCTGGAATAGCTTATAGGATACTTTTTATCCCGGGAGTATGTTTCTTTGGGATAATTAAGGCGAAGTCAGGTGGCAATACCTAGTCTACATATAATAAAAGCGAAATACGACTTACTGATTAATCTCAAAAACTATAACATTTACCTAACTACATTTCTCTATAGGGTGTAGACATACGCTAAGAACGGATTTTAGCGAAACTCCACCCCTAAGTGGGAAAGTCTCATGTTTTGAAGAGACTTGAAATTTTGCACAAATCTTTCTTTTATGACGTTGGCGAGCACTAAAAGAGGATTTTCCGAAATTCACACCCTAAGGGGATGATACGGAGGTCCAAAGTTTGTACGGAAAAAGAAAGAAAGAAAACCTTTATTTGAGGCTCGCACAGGACAAACAACAATAAATCATCATATTAAAAGATAAAAATAAAAGACCTTTGCGCGGCCAAAAAGGCTCCTATCTCAGCATATGCTGCGATATTTAAAAAAAGTAAAATAACGCAGCGCTGGTATTCTGATATGGCCTGGTGATGCCACGAACACACGGAACACATAGACGGATAAGTTAGTATATAGATAATAAAAGAATAAAATAAAATATACTAAACATATAAACAATTCTTTTTATTAAACTTTAAAAAAGTGTGAAATAAAAGTACTATTTTAACCATTCATATGCCCGATGCTCCGTTAACATTCATTTTTAAAGAAACCTACTTTCACGCGGGCGAAGCCGCTGGCAGTAGCTAGTATATAATATTTTATTAATTGCAATCAATACACACAGCGTATACACAAAGACTAAGTAATATATTTTAAGTGCTAGTTTTGTTGAACTCTGGTACCCAAATTAAGATTCAATCAATTGTAGACAGAGCAAGATTCTGACCCCAATAAAGCTGTAATGAATTCATGTTGCAGACTTAATCCACTTCTTATCACTGTCACAATTAAATATTTACATATAATAAAATACCTAAACTTTAAAGGTCATTTTCGGTCGGTGACCATCTCAACTTTTACGATGTCCAGAATGAGTTAAAATAATTTAGTTATAATTTTCGAATCAGAATTTTTATTCTCTTGTTTAGCATTTTAATTTGTTAGTATTTTCTGAGTTTATTGCCAACCGACAGACAGATAGACGCGTTAGGGGATTTACTTTAATCTATATCTATACTTATAATAAATCTGTAGAAGTGAAAATTCTGTACATTGAAAATATCAAAAAAATAAATGGCAGGGGGTGTTACTAGACCGACACCGAACCCAAAAATGTGATTAAATTTTTTTTCCCTTTAAATTTCTGTCTGTCTGTCTGTTCAGGCATCACGCAAAAACTACCGGTTCGATTACGATGAAACTTGGTATAATTATTCATTAATATCCTACTTTTTATCCCGGAAAAGTATATACAATAAAAAACAAAATTAATTTTGCGGTTCGATCCCTAGACCCGATTACTGTACCAATCGCAAATAATAAGTTTGTCGTAGGTTACGTCACCCGCAGTGGAGTTCACTAAGGAGCGCTGCACACGGCTAAGATACTATAATATTTTATCATAGGATACAATATCGCTCGCCATACAATTCAATAAACTACAACTACAATTCAATACACGACGAAGATAATAAATAATATTTCATATTTTCGTATCTCAAAAAACCTAATAAAACCATTTACGACTTCTACGCGGACGAAGTCGCGGGCAAAAGCTAGTAATAAATATACAAGGATTAATGTCATCATGATACCATTGCAGAAAAAAAAAATGGTGCTGTCGGTCAAGTACGTACAGCTGTGTCACTTCCTAGCATTGGATTTAGACAAGCCTGTTGGTCTAGTGGTCAGTGGCCCTGACTGCTAAGCCGGAGGTCGTGGGTTCGATTCCCACCCAGGACAAATGTTTGTGTGATGAGCACGATCATTTGTTCTGTGTCTGGGTGTAATTTATGAAATATATAAGTATGTTTATCAGTTGTCTAGTACCCATAACACAAGCTCTGCTTAGCTTGGGACTAGACGGCGTTGTGTGATAGTTATGGAATATTATATATTTATATTATTATATATCTGACCTCCAAACCTGACAATCAGCACAATTAGACGACCATCGGCAAAAGCTGAAAACACTTGACTAACACTTGGAAATGAATCAGCGATACGAAGACCTAATCGATGGCCTGGCCCTGGCATATACCTACATATATATATCAACACTACATAGGCAAGGCAATACATATATGTATAGTCGAGCTCACGTTTGGCAAACATACTGCGAATGTTACAGGACCGCCGTTTATTATAGCTGTCTGGAAAAGACGTAGGTTTAGTTCTGAACGTTATTCTAACCTAATTTGTTGAATTATTATAGATTTATCTTCATCTCGAGAAATATAAGGTTACCTGCTTCGTGTATTTTATGGAGGAAACTTAGTGATTATTCGTTGCTACTTCTCTTTCCGTTACCGCATAATACATGACCAAACTAAGTTAATTTATAAAACTTCGCAGATATAAAGAGCCATCATCATCTTCCTGCCCTTGTCCCATCTTATTTGGGGTCGGCGCAACACGTTTTTCTCTTCCATTCTATCCTGTCAACCGTCATGCTATCACTAACTTCCTTTCCTTTCATATTACTTTTCACACAATCCATCCATCTTTTCTTTGGTCTCCCTCTCCCTCTCCACCCATCCACATGTATACTCATACCTCTTTTAGTAACATGCGTTTCATCTCTCCTCTTTACATGACCATACGAAGACAAACGATTTCCCTTCAACTTTTCGGTCACTGGCACCACTTTCAAACTACCTCTAATATACTCATTTCTCACTTTATCCATTCTCGTCACACCACACATTCATCTCAAAATTCTCATGTCCGCTACAAGCAATCTTTTTTCATCCGTCTTTTTCACAGCCCAACATTCTGATCTATACAGTATGACAGGTCTTATCACGCACTTGTAGATTTGGGGTAGGGGGCATCCGTGGGTCACAAATACAAAGAGTATCGATATCTAATGATGTAAAAGAAAAAAATATATATATTTTGAGTAACTACACTACCTAGAGTCTCCAAATTGTGTAAGGGTAGGGGTATCATGTTTCCCAGTTCCGTGTGGAGGAGATGTCACTCCATGTAATAAAGCATGGACATTCAACCGCATCCAGTTAGACTGGAGGCCGAGACTAAGGAGATGATGATGACTACCAAGGGTCTACAAGCTCCTTTTTTTGAGTTGGGAAATCGTCAAAGCCAAATCACATTACATCTTACAGGGCTACGGCGACTCTTTCCAACATTTCGCACCCGAAGGGTCTCAAAATCAGTTTTTTTTTTGAATAGTGTTTCTCTTAAATACCTGGTATAAAACGAAGTCGCTGTGTGTCAGTTTCTGAGCGTTCTGCTTTTAAACCACGAAACAATAATAGAGTATGGTCTGTGTATATAAATTGCAATCTTGTGAGGGTGGAGAGAGGTAAAATATGAAAATATCACTAGAAAAATCCAGCCAGCATGTAGGTGGTGGGCCTGACTCCAGAGTGTGTTCGTACATTTATGAAGCACTTTTCATACATCGAGCTGCTTGAAAACAAACTCGCACATCACAGTGGAGAAACACCACTCAGCACTACCCGACTTCGTTCAATCCCAGAAATATGAATCTCTTGGACGCTATCTACATTGGCCTATATGGAAAGCGACCGAGCGAATAGCCTGAGTACCTAAGTAGGCCGTGGCAAACACGACCTGGCTAAATGGGGAATGCTACACCCAGTGTGAGTGCGGCGCTCCTGACTATACGATGGCCCACTTATTAAAGTGTGCCTAGATTGTCCTTACATTTACATTTTAGCGGACCTTAAAAACTCCACTGAAGCTGCTATAAACGTGGCCACCTACTAGGCCTAAATACTTTAAGGGAAAAGAAAACATTATCGACTCGAAAAGAAGAAAGAAGAAGTAAAACCACTCCATATTCCATTTAAACTTCAAACTCTATTAAACAGCTTCCAAAATAAAGCCCTCTTACAGTTAGTCAAAATAATTGCCTTGCACACAACTGAAGTCAAATTCCCGAGACAAGCTGAAGACATAACTGCATACAGTTTGAAAGAGCGTCGAAAACACGGAAATGAGACGTCTTAGTTCCGCAGAACTGGTTTGAAGGAGCATCTGCAAGTGTACGAGGCAGTTGCGGTCCGTGGCTTCGCGAACTAAGCTAGTTTAAGACCTTTGCAACAGGTAATTTTGATGCAATAAAAGGGAGAGAAATGAGAGCCACTTAAATACTTTTTTTTTTTTTAAGTTGGCGAAGCTTATGAGAAATTCTAATCATTTTTTTTTTACTTTGTAATTATGAGTATACATATGGATGGGTGGAGAGGGAAAGGGGAGCCAAAGAAAAGATGGATGGATTGTGTGAATAGTGATATGAAAGAAAAGGAAGTTAGTGATAGCATGACGGTTGACAGGATAGAATGGAAGAAAAAAACGTGTTGCGCCGACCCCAAATCAGATGGGACAAGGGCAGGAAGATGATGATGATGATGTATCGTATGTATATATATACGAACTCCTTTCGAACAAACAAGACTGCCAATAATAATTATTGCTGGCAGTATTAAGTTGGTTTTGACCTGCCATCTCGACTACCTCATTTACCCATCTAGCGCTGGGACTGCCTCTGCTTCTAGTGCCTCGTGGTCCAGACCATTATATTGCTCTCCTGGTCCATCTATAGTCTTTGATCTTTTGACAGCTGCGTCAAAAAATCAAAAGCGTGCTCTTAGTTCCAACGAGCAACTCGGCGATCTCATCCTTTAGTGCAAATAAGTAAAACATAATTTTCATAAGATTTATTAGCGCTTAAGTCTGTCACGTAGTCGTGACCGTGGCGTGCTGGACACATTTTGTTTTGTTCATGACTGTGACGGTTAAAAAGTTAAGCGGTGAGACCTACCTACTTCCATTTTCTTTAGAGCGAGAAGGTCACAGTACTAGCTTTTCTGCAATCAAAATCTGATGTGGAACAATCGATTAAAAACAGCACATACGGCCTTTTGAATCTGTCTCAGGCAGAAACATCATGTTTCGTCGTCGCAAGCATTCGATTTTGTCTCCTAACATCTATGAATTAAGACACATTTTCGCTACCGTTACAAAAAAAAAAACAGTTTTGGTAAAAGCAATCACGGTTTGCTGTAGTGTAGTTTCTTGTGGAGTACGTTTATTGTGTTGGCTTTTAATAAAACCTCGTTATTGTGATATAATAGTACGAGTTTAATGTCCTGTGTTATCCGATTTTTAGACCATTTTGCTGGCAACTTTTTTTTTCAATCGAAATCTGTTTCTTGCAATAAAAAGTTATGAGCAACAATCGTTTTGTCGACCATTATCTGTTTCAACGTTGTTGTATTTGTTGACAGTTTGTTACTGTTCTCTAAACATTGCACTTTTTTTAAAGTTCTAGCTACATTAGTGTCTTGCCGATTCTTCTAGCACCATTAAAAAGGATAGAAATAGGATATTTCTTGCCTGCTGCGGTCTTCCCGTCCAACTATAATTTAGGTGTCTTCAAGGCTAGAGTCAATAGGCTCTTAATAAACAAGTGCGCCTGACCATCAATGATTGCATCTCCGCTTACCATCAGATGGGATCGCAGTCAAAACTGGTATAAACCAATTTAAAAAAAAAAAAAATGAATTTGGTTTCATTCATATTGTGTAGACGCCTAAATCGCCATTACAAAACTGATTTATATAGGCACGTCCGTCACGTCACAAACTCAGGTCAGAATAAGGTCCAGTAGAAAATCAGCGTCAGGGACTAGTTATCAGGCATTTATGCTAAACTGGACCTACCTAAGTTTTTTTTTTTTTAATTTTAGCTCCGTTAATACCTAACTAGTGTTCGTGTACCCTGTATTGTGCCAAATAAATCTATAAATACGGTAAGTTTTTTGATACCAAGAAGCGATGATGTTCACAAAGATGCCCCGATACCGGTATCATTTCCGATCAAGTTCCGGAAAGAAACCGTACCATAGAGAAACCGTATCAAGAGCGAGCTATGCGAATCGATTCTCAACATCTTCATTTTATATTTGAAAATATAAAACTACATAAATCCTTTAGGTTGGTTCTAAATAACTTTGTAGTTGAGTGGTTAAGACAGGCGAGCAAGTAGATATTCGAAACTTTTAGGATATTTTTTTAAAAGGAAATAGGAAACAAAATTGCCTCGGGTCTTTGAGAGTTTCTCATTTAAATCTGTTATGATATCTCAAAAGAATGGTTGAAGTCAGGTAATTTAAAAGTGAATAGGTTACTTCTAGGCAAGCGTGGCAATGTAATCACATCACGCATCACAACATTTCAGCCAAGAGACGTCCACTGTTGGATAATAGGCCTACCCCAATTATCGCCATAAAGACCGTTCCCGCGACCCTCACCAGGTCATTGTTCCACCTTGTGGGAGGCCTTCCAACGCTGCGTCTTCCGGTACGCGGCCTCCACTCCAGAATCTTTCATCCTAATGGACTATCTGTTCTGCGAGCAATGTGCCCTGTCCACAACCACTTAGGTTTGGTGATTCTTCGGGCTATGTCGGTAACGTTGGTTCTCCTGCCGAATCTCTTCATTTCTGATGTGATCACGCAAGGAAACTCCGAGCATAGCCCTTTCCATTGCTCTTTGGGTGACTTAAGCCTTTTGTTGATAATTTAATAGCCTTTCAGAAACCGGAGGTTGCTGGCAGATAATTGAACGAACGGTCACTAAAACCAATAAATAGTTTAATAAATTCATCATACTCGTGATATCGGTCGAATATACACGGATTCGATTTATTTTGGGTACCGATACGATTTAAAGCTCGATTCGTCTATTTGGGCATGAACGTTGATTTTATCAAACGCTACCGGAATCCTCTTTACCGATACAGCTTTATTCTATGAATAAATAAATGTAAGGAATTTTGTTGTTTATGTTAGACATTATGTATAAATAGGTGAAAGAAATCTTCTTCAATAGCGAATTTATTACGTAAGCTTATCACCTAGCGCTGCTGCATTGTTGGAAAGAGTTATCGTGCACCGAAACGCAGAGGGCAACTGAAGGAACACAGGTGGGATTCTATATAAGTGACCAGTAGTCCTTCTAAAATTCAAATTATAACGTAAATAGTGTAAATATAATTAATGACCTGAAATAAAAACATCTGCTTTAAATTATTCTCAAATCAAAATTTAATTAAATAAAACTCTCAGTGTATATGACGCAACCTAACAGATCACGATTCATATCAGTCAGTGTCTGTATCTTTTCAGCCGTTGTTCAAATGTTCCGTTTGTATCTTGTGAGTCGATGTTTCAAATGTCCCGTTGTATTTTGAGCCGTTGTTCCAAATGTTCCGTTTGTATCTTGTGAGCTGATGTTTCAAATGATCCGTTTGTATCTTTTGAGCCGATGTTCCAAATGTTCCGTTTGTATCTTGTGAGCCGATGTTTCAAATGTTCCATTTGTATCTTTTGAGCGGATTTTCCTAATGATACACACATCACTGTTTTGGAACATTCCAGTGATTCAGATACAAATGTTCCAATCGCAAAGATGACACACTTTTCCCACGCCTATTATTTATTTATCTTTATTCCAAAAAGGTAAGTAACTAATAAGCTAAGCCTCACAAAAATGTTGCAGAGGTTTGACTGTGGGGTCGATGAGTCTCTATACATAACTAAATATTATTTAAACTTAAACATATATAAAACATTTCTTAATAATATAATTTTAATTTACGTCTAAATCTATTTGTGTTAATGTATCTTTTTGTGTTAATAATCTATTTGTGTTAATTAATATAATCCCGGGATAAAAATTAGATATCCTATGTGCAATTCCAGTGTGCCAAATTTCATCCAAAGCCCCATAGCAGTTTCAGAGTGAAGAAGTAACGAACATAGACACAAGCTTTTGCCTTTTACATGTAATGTATTCGTTTGACTATGTAGTGATTCAGATTGCAGTTTTAAACACAATTATTTATATTTGCACCCTCTATTTGATATGCTTTATAATAACTTGAGACTCGTGAGGCCGACGATCCCTCTTAAAAAGCTGATCGCGATCGAAATACGAACCCTCTTTCCACTTGCTCTTTGAGGATTAAATTCCAATCCCGGCAAATAAAACAGAACGAGCTAAGTTTTTGCGTTTTTCTTTTATCGAATGAAGTTCAGTCAAAGTTGTTTTACTTTTAAATATTCGCAAATTGATTCTAAATGGATCTTGTTATGTAAAATTGGTGTAGTTTTATTTCCAAGTGCCAAATGAACAATATGTAGAATCATTCAAACAGGCACGATTTTTTACCTCAGCCTACCTACCTATTTATACAGCCCAATACTGTACTTTTTATTAATATAAACTAGTGCTTGACTGCGATCCCATCTGATGATAAACAGTGATACAATCGTTGATGACAAGGCGTACTAGTTTATTAAGAATAGAATAGAATTATTGTACACCAAAAAAGTAACACAACTTATACATAAACTTAAATCTATGGGTACAATGGCGAGCTTATACACTGTAACTTTGAAGACCTAAATTATATAATAGAATAGTATTAATACGAATTCTAATGAAAAACAAACGGACTCGATTCTGTATAAAAAACTAAATACTTTTACTTGATACTGGATAGGCAAAAACTGTGTAAAGCCAAAACAAATAAAAAACAGCGAACATTTCGTTAGAAATTCGGAATTCAAAACTTTTTTTTTTCGTTTGCAGTACAATATTTATGCCAAAAACAATTTCTAATCTATAAAAATGCTGGCCGAAAAACAAAGCTGCAGTTGATACTATGAAGGTTTTACGTCCACAATGTTTGGCACGGGCCGTTGAAAATAAGTATGGTGTTTTATGACATGGGCGGGCACAGAGCACAGGGAATGCCAGATCGATGGCTAGAAAACACGCTTGACGGGAATTCCAAGTAGTTTTTTAAGGATTCATCATGGTTTTTTCCCGGTAATTCGTTGGGAATGCTTAATGCTTTAAAATAGTTTGTGAGCTTTGTGTTACGTATGTGCCTAGAAGACATTTTTTAGTTCTTTTTTTGCATTGCATTCACATTCTGGGTGTCAAAAGTCGTCAGAATAAGAAAATAATATAAATACTTAAAGAGTTCTGAGTATACATGTAGATAGATGAAGAGGGCGGCCAAAGAAGAGATGGGTGGATTGTTTGAGGAGTGACATGAAAGAAAAGGGAGTTAGTGATAGTTTGACG
The DNA here is from genome assembly GCA_949316375.1 of Mythimna vitellina. Taxonomy (NCBI): domain Eukaryota; kingdom Metazoa; phylum Arthropoda; class Insecta; order Lepidoptera; family Noctuidae; genus Mythimna; species Mythimna vitellina. Next base: position 4,902,040 of record OX438711.1, on the reverse strand, counting down.
GGTGACAAGACAGAATGGAAGAAAAAAACGTGTTGCGTAGATCCCAAGTAACATGGGATAAGGGCAGGAAAAAGAATAAGAAACAATTCGCTTGCTGTGCTTAAAAAAAAATATGCAGAAAAAAAATTACATATTTTTGAAGCAATATTCTTTTTCTTTATCTTCATAGACTGATAACAAGTAGTTGTCATCCAAATCAAAAATTATCATCATGACCGCACTGCTGCATGACGAATTTTAGGTTTTTAGTTTTGTTTAGTAGGTTTTCGTAATAATTAATCTTATCAAATTATTGTTGTGCATCACACCTTCATTTTATTTGATTGTAGATTAAAGAACCTCAGAAACCGGAAAATTAAGGTTCGGTTTCTAAGGGTTTAATTTTGAATCGTTGTTCATTGGACTTCTTTTATAAAACTGCTAGGTGACTCGGTATACGTTGTTCTGCCATATAAATTATTAAAGGAAATAAGTAGGGGGTTGGGGTAGGAGGGAGAAAATTAACTACGACTTATTCTCTGACCTGTCGAATATTTAGGGCATACTGAAAATTTCTAGTTTCTGATAAATAAGACTAGATATAAGACTTTTATTGTTTTTCAAAGTATATTCCCTCGTAATTAATGCATTTTTGCATTCGTTGAAACCACTATAGAAAGCAGTTGGACCAGTCTTCTTTAGGGACCTCTTTAATGGCTTTATGGAACGCATTCACCGCCGATTCTGGGCTCGTAAAATGTGTGCCTCTAAGTTTGTCTTTAATTTTTGGAACAAATAGAAGTTTCAGAGTTTGAGGTTCGGAGTGTTAGGCGGATGCGTCATCAGTTCCACATTTGACGCCTTCAAATAGGATTCTGTTATCTTAGCGGAATGTGAGGATGCGTTATCGTGGTGGAAGACTACATTGCTTCGAGGACGCTTTTAGCGAACTTTTTCTAAAGCAAGCAAGTGTTGACGTATCAATCTGCAATCACTGTCCTTTAACCTTCAAGCGATACTGTAGTGTAATGTCCTGATTTGCCGAAAAAAGAAGCAACCATTTTTTTACCAACACTTCGACTTTTCTTAACTTTCGTCGAAAAATCTTCAAAAGGAAAGACCCACTCTGCCGACTGGCTTTTTTAGATTCAAAGCAGTACACCCAGATTTCGCCGCCTGTTTCGATATTATAGACATCTAATGGCTGTCCTCCATTAAACTTTTTTTTATCATTTTACTGCACCACTGGACACGAAGTCGTTTCAGGTCCTCCGTTAAGTCCGTCCGTTAGGTCATGTAGTATCCATCGAGTGCAAAGCTTTTGTGTCTGCCTAACCAATCACGAATTAGACAGCAAGTACATTTTTTGTCAGTTTCAATAAGTTGTCGTAAGGTGTCAATATTCGAGCCTGTAACCGCAGTCGCCTGCCGACCTTCACGTATCTTGTCATAGAGATAATCACGTCCACGTCTAAATTCTCCAAACCACGGATACACAGAGCTGCAACATGGTGCTTCATCACCAAATGCCAATTGAAGTCTCTGGCAACTCTCTTGTTGACTTATGCCACAACGAAAATCTCAATCATTGAATGAAAATGTTCACGAGTTAAATTCATTTTGATAGAGACACACAATCTTCGAAAGGACGCAACAATGAAAAAACAAATGTTTGTCTCGCAAATTAAAAAAGTAACATGCCCGCAAAGAGTTCTATTTTCGAATTCTATAATTGTTTTTTCATTATTTTATATTAAGTGGCCAGATCCAGAGAATTTCAATATGCCACACGTATACACAAAATTTTATTAAAATTTGTTGAACCGTTTCGGAGGAATTCAATAAAAACACTGTGACACGAGATTTTTATATGTTAGATTATAGTGTGTATCGAAGTATAAGCCATTGAGAATTTATCTGAGGACATCAGCGACTGCCCAGTTATTGAATTAGTATTATTCTCAACACGGGACCGAAACATCAAGTCTCAATGACATGTCAAGTGCAATTTAAATCTACTTAAAGAAGGGTCTAGAGGAGCCGAATCCAAACCCGAGCTCAAGTTCATGTAGTGTGGACCGACTCTAGAGGAGCCGAACATGAGCGACGCTACACGAATTTGAGCTCGGCTCGTGATCCGCTCGTGCCCGGCTCCTGTAGCGTAGACCCATGTTAACAAAATATTTCCATCATAAATTCTCTCTCATACAATTTAAATTCCACCCTGTACATTGCGGTTTACTGTGAGTAACCGTAAACTAGAGCGTGTTCCTATTATAATAAAATACTAAGTTAAAATGTTTTTGCATCAAAAGCGCAGCAGACGGTGTGGCATTCTAAAAATGTTTGCTAGAATAACTCTAGTACACATTTACGCTTCGAATAGTATGTTTTTAGTGTGTTTTAAATAGAAACAAGAGTTATTAAACAATAATTTTGTTAGTAAAAAGCTTTTGAAAGCTGCTCTACACAAAGCTTTTACCATTGTGTGAATGACACGATTTCAAAACTGGACGCAAATGCGCGAAAAGTAAACATTTTACAATCGTATAAAAACGTTGACTATAACTACAAGTTTAACATTACCATACGGGAGCACTGCATTATGTGATATAGTTGGATCGGTACTTACCTGAAAAAAAAAAAAGAAATATTAATAACAAACCAAAAGTTAAGCAAGAGTACACAGGAAATTTTATTATCATCATCATTTCAATCGAAAGACGTCCACTACTGGGCATAGGCCTGCTACTGTCACCACATTGACTGATCCTGTACGTGACGCATCCATCTTATTCCCGTGACTCAAAAAAATCATCGGTCCACCTTGAGGTAGACCAACGCTGTGTCACACGGCACACGGTCGCCATTCTGGAGCCTTCCGGCTATTTCCGTGTAGCTTGTGGTCCGCTCGCCCGGTAAGGACTAGTGATGCAACGGAAGTGTCTTAACGGAAGCGGAAACAGAAGTGTTAATACTATGAGGAAAAAGCACATTATTTTATACCAAAGAAGGTTTACGTCGTAATCACGTAACGAGGCGCGGTGACGCGCAGAATGAACCAAAAAAATATAATAATAAAAAAACTCGTTGCGACACGTTTGAGTACCACCCCTGCCCCCCCGCCCGCCTCTTCCGATGTGTCCAATACTCCAGTAGTCCACGCGCCACCCACCCCCGCGCTCCTCGCTGTCTCTCGCTTATTCTGTTTATTGAGTTCTGTTATAAATTTTGCGGAAGCAGAAGCGGAAGCGCAAGCAGAGTTCTTTTGCAACACGAGTAAGGACCAGGTCCAAGTCTCCGCCTCAAAAAGATGTCATTAATTAGCAGCCTAGCCAAGGGGGCCTGCTGCTGCAGCTGCCTAGGCTGTGGAAACGTTTTAAAGAGTGGCCGTGGCCCTAGAAAGAAAAAAGTAACTGAAGGACATGGGTAGGTTTTAGTCAGTAGAAGTCTTATACGTCCTCTGGCTCTCGCTCCTAGAGTGGTAGAAGTCACTGAATGATTTCCCATTTCAAAAATCCTCTTTGAAATTTGAATGCGATGGTGGCTCACCATGAAATCTCATCTCATAAAAAAAAAAAACTTAAGACACCGAAAAGGCAATGAAGGGTGTTACGCTCAGAGTTTCCTTGCGTGATAGAATCAGACAAGAACAAATCCACAGGAGAATTAACGTTGCACAGTCAGATTGCCAGAAGAATCGACTGTGCGACTATTTAAAAACAATGGAACCTGTATAGGTAATTTCTATTAATAAGTTGTACTATAACATTCATAACAGATAAAACCAAGTAACAGTTATCTCCATTATAAAAACGTTATCATTACATTATTATCGGTTACTTTATTTCTTATCATGTTATCTACAGTCCGGGTAACGACAACATAATAACATTAAGAATTTCAACATTTTCCCACGAAATTCTGCTGTTGAAACCATAATTCTTCACTGTCAGAAATCGCGACGTCCCCTGAGGGCTGATAGAGGATTATTTTATTAATTTATATTCCACAGGGTAGTGGTTTAAGAGGCTTCAAATATAGCATAGCATAATCAACCTAATAATGTTCCCGCTGCTGGAATTCAGACCTCCTCTGAAGGAGAGGGAATGGGCCATAAAACAGAAAACCAAAGTGTGAGTTAGTGGATGTCATAATATATGTCTTCGACTTTTTTGGTTCTAAGACATGCCGGTTTGCTCACGATGTTTTCCTTCACCGTTTTGAGAGCAGTGATGATGAAATAAATTACACAAAATAATGCGCTTGGATGGGTTTTAAACACGACCTCTCGCAAGTCGGGGACGTTACCACTCGGCCACCACTGCTCTAAATGTATTACTTACTGAAACTTTCCCACGGGAAATGTTTATAAAAAAACTCATTCGGTAGATTTTGAAATATACGCTCGAGATGACAAATATAAGGATGTAAGAAAGCTTGTGCCTGAAACACTTGAGAGCAGCCATTCCGACTTACATTTCCATACAACCGTTCTTACGAGATTATGACGTTATAACACATCTTTCTCTAGATACTTTAGAAACAAATATCTTATGGATGCTATCTAGATTTCTATTTAAATCAAACCATATTTTTTTTTCAAAACTAATCAATTAAGCCGCCCTTCATAATGTACTTATAAATAAAGAAATTAAAGTAAATATACAAGCAATGGTGGCCGAGTGGTAGCGGCCCCGAGTGCCCCGACTTGTGAGTTATAGGTCGAAGGTTCAAACCCAGCCAGGCGCATTGCTTTGTGTAATTTATTTCATCACCACTGCTCTCAAAACGGTGAAGGAAAACATTGTGCGAAAATATACATGTCCTGCAACCAAAAATTCGAAGACATGTGACATTCGCCAACCCGCACTGGGCCTGCGTGGTAGGTAGATTACGGCCCATTCCCTCTCCTATAGAGGAGGCCTGAGTCCCAGCGGTGGGAACATTATACTTATAACTATAGAAACCTTGCACATTTAATCAAGATTCTGAATGACTAATTTAGTTTCCAAAAGCTTTTTTATTTTTTAAAAGGTTTAAAAAAAAAAACGTATTTCCCGAAACAAGTTTTATGAAACATTCGAGTGAGTGACAGAATTACCGAATGCTAACAGACGGTTCAGGCGTTATTTCTTTTTTCGCGTTGCCTCTTATCTTCTCAAGGTAGTCAGCTAGGAAACACATCAGAAAACATCTAGTTTAAATTAACGTATACAATAGTTATTTATAACTTGTTTGCAAAATAAATACTATTTATAAGAACCGTTATTCGTTTCTTGACTCTCACTAATTCAAGCAAAAACTATGACATGTTAAATGTCAGTGATGCGAGAAAGAGGGACGAAGCTATACACACTTGACCCTATACAACGTGGTATTTGTGATAACCCATAACTCCAGGTTTATATTCTATAAGGAAAAACAATACTAAAAGTCCTAGAGTATGTGGTCCAAAAATACATGGTTTCGAAGATATCATCAATCATAATTAATTTAGATCAAAAATTGTTACCCGTATGACAAATCTTTACTTTTGCGACGTTGCCAAACTTCGCAGTAATGTAGTAAAGATATAAAAATATAACAGAGTAAATAATAACATAACATATTTACGCTGTCATATTTCACGTAAGGGTGAACATTAGTAATAGTGAACTTGTCGAATTATTATGTAGCTGTGGAAAATGAAAACGAAAGAAAAAGATAATTGAAAAATAATATAATTCATATGCCAGTTGATTCTTTGATATGGTCTCATTCATACCCTAGAGTTATGGGATATAAAAAAACACGTTGTGTAGTTCGGTCCCTTTAACAATTCAATTTAGGTCGTCAAATGGATCACGTTAAAAGCTCGTGGTAGGTCAGAAAGAAAAGATACGAACGAAATCCATATCGTCGACGATTTTAAATAAAGGGATCATTCTGAAAACCTATTTAATTTGGATTAAAGTTCGTTTTAAGCCAGACTTGACGCCGACTGCCTAAAGTCTTTAAGATAGTTAATTACTTAGAAATCCTCCGTCTTATGAGATAAATCAAAGTTGGAGGTCCCGGGTATAAGAGCTCCGTTAAATACAATTGAAATATGTAGATATTTTATAAATAATATATAGGCACATTACCTACAGTTGTTTTCTAGGTGGGAAATCATCCAATGACTTCTCTCGCTCTAAGTCGGAGCGAGAGGGCGTGTCAGACTTTTACTCGAGTCAAACCCAATCATATGTTCCTTCTTTGCCTTGCGTCCGACGGACCCGAGGCTTCCCTTTCGGACAACCCATGGCTCAAGGCTTCGGCCCTTCACCAAGTGGTACTTACTGTAAACAAATGAACTACGAGTACTAGATGAAAATACCAAAATAGTTATAATACGCCCGTAATATTTTACAAGGTGTACTGATGATTTAGGATTTTTTTTGATCCCACATGCCGGTTAAAATAAAACCTTTAGACCCTTACCTGAAAAAAAAACTGTTCTTTATAAGCTCGCGCTTGTCCACTACCTACCGTGACTTAAGATTTGAATGTATGGCCATGTAAAGAGGACGGACGAAACGGATGTTACTAAAAGTGTTATGAATATATATGTGGATAGATGGAGAGAGGGGGAAGTCAAAGAAAAGATGGCTGGATTGTGTGGAAAGTGATATATGAAAGAAAAGGGAGTTAGTGATAGATAGATAGGGTGACAGTTGACAAGGCAGAATGGAAGAAAAAAATGTGTTGCACCGACCGCAAATAAAACTCGATAAGGAAAGAAAGATGATGCTTGGCCACTAACTCAATCACATGAAGGAAAGCCACGATGAGGTGGCCGATGGAGCACGCTTGTCTAGAAGTAATCTATTCACTCTTGACTAAAAGGCCCCCAGGTTGTAGCCTTCAGGAAACACAGATTCCGGTACAGGATTCCAATCTTTAGCTGTACGCACAACGAATATGTCTAATTCGACCTCATCAAGTGATACTTTCTGTATGCAAATGTTCAATTACTTCATAAAAGTAATAGCTACGAGTATATATGTCACTGGAAAATTACAAACGCCGTAAAATCGTAAAATATCGCGAAAAATTGTAAACTATTTTTTTCTAAATAGGACACGGTTATGTTTGAGAGTAATGAATTAGGATGTGACTTATCGAAAGTATACAAAACGATTTTTTCATAATATATCGAGAAATTACAATCTAATAAAGATTTATTACAATCATCCGAAGTCTACAATTTTCCGGTGACATGTAGGTACATAATATGGCCGTTATATTTTAGGAGTTCTGTAAATTCTACATGGATCCCATCATCATAACTGGATTATGATTAAAATCTGAGTAAAGTTTTGCACACTGAATCAAAAAACAAAAATCTAACTGAGAACTTTTTTTAAGGTTGCAGCTGTTAGATATATCACACTAATATTCGAAAGTTCGTAACTGTGTCTGGGTATGTTTGTTAATTCTTTACGTTCTAACGGCTGAACGGATTTCGAAGATGCAGGATGGAGCAGGTTCCCTTGGGACAGTTTTCTACTATCACTTGGAGGAATCCGCTAGCAGCAACTAGTTCAACTATAAAAACCATCAAAGCACTAAAAATCATCATCCCCAATCAACAATCACTACGTCCATGACACAACCAATTTGTTACCTCTTCAAAATTCATTTAATATTCAAAATTTAATATGGATATTAGTCTCTAAAGAATTCACATCCCAGTAGGGTTGCCAGATATTGAAATCGTAACAAAAAAAAAAAAGGTTTTCATAAAAAAGTTTTGCAATTTTGTCGCAAAACATAACCACGAAAGTTTTGAAAAAACAAATTGAGTCTACAAAACCACACCTCAAAGAGATGTCAGGGAAATTGACGATGCCTGCCAGGGCAGCGAAAACCAAAGCGGCCCTGGAGTGTAAAGGGGAACTAGAGGTACTGTCTGACACAGACACAAGCAGTGTATCTCTCGCTCCATAAAGAGCGGAGTGAGAGAGTTATTTGATGAATTCTCAATAACAAAAAAATAAAAATAACATAAAGCTCTAATTCAAATCCAGGTCTATTGATTGACAAACAGGCGGACAGTGGAGTGTTAATAATAGGTCTCGTTTTTATCCTTTGGGTACGGAATAAATGTCTGTTAAAGAAAAACCGAGTGATTTTCAAAATCCAACCGAAATGCTGTTTTGGGAACACATACATAATGCATACAGCTAAGGAGTGGAATTCCCTGCCGGAGTCTGTATTTCCTGATAGCTACAACCTAGGGATCTTTATGTCAAGAGTGAATAGGTTACTTCTAGGCAAGCGTGCACCATCGTCGACCACATCATCGCTTACCATCAGGTGAAATAGTGGTCAAACGCGAGCCCTATTAATAATAATAAAAAAACACAAGCTTTTATTTAGTTTCATCTGTCCCGATGTTTGTCTGTAATCAAATCTTGCAAATTAAATTTGATCCACTTCTCGGTTACCGATTGAGCTGAAATTTTGCATGCATGTGTAAATCAGATGACAATGCAAAATTATTATGTCATGGAGCTCATCTGATGGAACCGGAACGTGGCCATAGGAATTCAGATAACCCTATCGTGTTTGAGCTTTTTGAAATGGTCTTGAATTAATACTCATCAGTATTAATTATATAGGTATATACCGCATTATAAAAGCTTGCTATGAATAAATAAAACAAGTTTTCAATGAAAATATTGAAAACTTTTTTTTATTTTTAATTTAGAAATATCAGGACAGGTCCTTAGCTTTGTTAACCCTACATCCGATCAATGTGGCACGTAATGATGGCACACGAGGGGATCGTCGCTATGGCAACCAGACTAAACGGCTAATATACCTCTACATGTACATCGTGAATCAGATTGGATGTATTTTGTAGCTCAGTGCACTTGCAAAATGTGTTTTCGGAAAATTTGTTTATCGGATTTTCCGGCGAGTGAATATTAAAAATTCCTGGATGCGTGTTATTTAGTTTTTTATCTATAGCTGAAAAATTGTGAAAATGCCTGTAAACTTATCGTCAATTTACTATGGGTTATATTATGAGCCTGAACTCTTTGAACGCCAAAAGCAGCGCGTTGGAAGCATGCTCTATACGTCATTTTATTTGCTATTAAATACCTACAAAATCAGGAATGAGAATATCCGCAGGGGAACCAAGGTTACTAAGATATCACGAAGAATCGCTAAACTTAAGTGGCAATGGGCAGGGCACATTGCTCGCAGAACGGATGGCCGTTGGGGCCGAAAGGTTCTGGAATGGCGACCATGTACTGGAAGACGTAGCATTGGAAAGCCTCCTATAAGGTGGACCGATGACCTGGTAAAGGTTGCGGGAATCCGATGGATGCGTGACGCACAGGACCGTTCATTGTGGCGCAACAGTGTACGTCTTTCGGCTGAAATGATGATGAGAATGATGACCTAAAAAATGCTACTAAATAAATACTATGAAGATCAAACTTAATTTTGGTTAAATTTAATTACATGACATACGAAAGAGGTCAATTTTTGTTGCAATAATATTTTAAACTATTTTCTATAACATCAGATTGTAATGTAGGACATCTATTTGTCGCTTAAACTTGTCGTTGTCGTTCTAGCGGTCGATTACGATTGTAGCTTGCAAGCGTCGTTGGCGTTCAAAGGGTTAAAAAGATTTACCATTAGCTTTTGCCAGCGGCTTCGCCCGCGTGAAAAGCGAGATTAATCCCACGGGATTAACGTAAACGGGACCTGATTAAAAAACTGGGTAAGTTCCAATTGTACTCACGCACTGAGGGTTCCGTACAAACTTAAATTACCTATGTAAATAGTTCAATTGTCGAATTGAGTCTCGAAGATTTTTCCGAATCGCAAAGTTTTTTTTTGGGTCATCGGGAACTATCCTATTAATTTTGATTTCTTTGAGAGTGTTGAAATATACGTATACTTTTTTCGTTAACTTAGAAGTTTGATTTTTTCACAGTTCAAGGGACCGCAGACTTGAGTATATAGTTTTAGTTTCAACTCGATACCTCCACGCGTTCCCATTTACGTTATTAACAGGATATCGTCATATTTTACCTGGTTTATTCCATTTATTCCCTAGAAACTGCAAGCAACATGGACTAACTTAATTTTATGAGTGTAAAGTTTTGTATACCCAAGGGAATAATAAATTGTAATGGACAAATAATGTCTGTAAGTTTTGCTGTAGTCGTATAAAAATACTTGAAAGGGTTTAAAGTTATAACATAAATACCAGGTACATCCTTGAAATATATATGTCAACGAGCAATAGAACATAGTACAGGTGTTAAATTAACACATCGAGTTCGAAACACAACGCTGCGCTCCAAAACCTGGATAGTTACGTCTCAAAAGACTGCCCAACTGAAACGGAACTGAGGAGGTCATTTCTTCTGCTTGCCCGACAAACTGTGGGCCAAAGTAGCACTAAGTTGGTGCCCTGAAACATTGCGACGGGGTCGCGGCAGACCACGAAAGAGATGCTAATGCTCATTAAATTCGGCTCGGATAATTAAAAATAATATTTATGGGTAATAGTGTGTAAAAGCTCATACAGACGAGCATCATGTAGCCAACGGCAGAGGTAACTACAGCCGTCGACAAGGGGGCGGCGCCAGACACACTTGACACACAGCCGAGGTCCGTACCCCACAGGGGGTGCCCTTAGCGTGTAGTCGCTTAGTTTTTAACTTAGTTAAGTAAGCCCTGGCTGGAGGCTTCGATTGCATAATTGAGGCCGCCACAGGAAAGTCCGGTTAAGCAGCCGACCACCTCCAAGGTTGATCTGCGAGAGTCCACACACAAAAAATAAAGCGTCAAAAGTTGCCGCCGACACGTCGACAGGGGCTGCAGTTATCTGTGCCGTTGGTAACACGCCGCTCTTGTGTTTGAGCTCTAAGACATATATTTGTTTTTGCTACTCCAACACCATCTCCCACGGGTAGTGTGAAAGCGAAGCCCGGGGCCCCGGGATGAAGACAAAGAAGGAACAGGAGTGGGTTTTTAGTCAGTAAAAGTCTGACACTATCTCCCGCTCCGCCCAAGAGCGAGATTTGTCATTAGAATATTTTCCCACCTGAAAAAAAAACTCACAGAAGTTGCAATGGGACATAATACCTACTCAAAAACACAAATGTGAAACGTAAAGAAAAAGAAAGAAAGAAAACACGTTTATTTGGCACACAGGCACACGTAGATCTATAACTGTAATACATTTGCTCTGAACTTAAATCCTTCACCTCAACATTCAAGATACTGCTGCAAATCCGGCCAGTGTCTTTAACTAAACTTGGCAAATACACATTATGGATCTAGGTCTTAATCAAGTTGCTAGATGAGCCAAATCGATTCAACATGGCCGCTCAACAAAAGAAAGACCATCTTTCATCTCGTTAGGCTGAGCTAAATGATCCCTGTAATTTGAGACTGAGTATCTTTTTGTGACTAGAGAAAATATATTCTGTTGAAATAGCCAGACAGTGGGTAGCGGAGAGCTACGATCGGCGTCACATGTAAAATAGTCATAGTACGTATGGTGCATCCAAGTTAGCCTTTTCAACGCCACAGTTCCATAAGCATAATCAGCCTTTTAATGTTCCCACTGTTGGGACTCAGGCCTCCTTTCTAGGAGAGGGAATGGGCCGTAATCCACCGCGCGGGCCCAGTGCGGATTGGTGAATGTCACATGTCTTCGAATTTTTGGTTCTAGGACACGCCTGTTTCCTCACGATGTTTTTTTTCCTTCACCATTTTCAGAGCCGTGGTGATGAAATGAATGACAGAAAGTAATGCGCCTGGCTGGGTTTCAACCCATCGGCCACCACTGCTCTTAAAGTCCCATATTTGTGACAAATTAATTTGGTGCCCGTGCTACCAGTCTGATAGATGAAACAAATAATGGTTTGAAAAAAAAATCGATTTTTTTGTCAACATTAGCTGTTGCCAACCGGTTGGGTTTTAGTCAGTATTTATAAGTATATTTATCAGTTATCTAGTAGATACTCATACCACAAGCTCTGCTCTGCTTAGTCTAAGTCTAGATGGCGTTGTGTGAACCATTCTGTGTCTACTAGAAATAAGCTTAGAGTTTAATATATTCTTAAGTATCATCTAAACAAATAAAACTAATATTATCGAGGCGAAAATTTGCGAATGTGTGTATGTTTGTTAGTTTTTCACGCTGAAACGAATGTTCCGATTTTGATGAAATTTGGCACACGGGTAGACCATGTTTTGGAATAGCACCTATAATGATCCCGGGAGTATTTTCCCTTGGGATAATATAAATAAGCCGCAGGCAGCAGCTAATAACATCAATCATAGACTAAGACCATCATAAATCCACTTCTTGAAACACCAAGTAGGGATTATGTTTTTACCCAGCCGTTCTCATAAAACATGATCACATTATAATTTCCTGCCCTACTAGTAAAGCCCACTTGGAAAAGTTCCGTTGACCTCATGACACGCACTTTGTTCTATTATTAGTAGAACAATGTCGTTATTGTAGAGGCTCGGGCTTGGACTGCCAGATGAGCAAAAGAAAGCAGTAGCTTAGATGGAGGTACTATCATCAGTATTGTCTGAAATATGTTACATTAAACGTGTCTGATGTATAAAATCCTTCATGGAAAAACCGAAACTGAAAACGACAACTGATAAACATACTTAAACATTTCTAAATACACACATATTGTAGATAAATTACACCCAGACATAGAACAATTGATCGTGCTTATCACACAAACGTTTGTCTTGGGTGGGAATCGAAAAGACGACCTCCGTCATAGCAGTCCGGGCCACTAACCACTAGACCAACGGGCCAGTCAAAATAGTGTTTGTCAAACAGCTGCGCAAAAAAGTCCCATTTCAGCAATGTTGCCACACAAATGTCTGACGCTGGTGTTCCAATGAATTTCCCTAAAAGGAAACAAGCATTTATTGTTTTTAAAAATGTTGCCCCACACTAGTAATTACTCATGTATCCTATGTGCGTTCACAATCATGTCAACTCACACAAATAAGACACCCAGATCCGGAACAGTTACTGTAGGCCATACAATGTTTTATTCGTGCGGAAATCGAACCCACGAAACGTAACGCAGTAGCCAATCGCCAACCAAGCCGTCAAATTTGTCGTATTTGTTATTCAAATCTTTAGTCCGCAATTGCAAGTTTTAAAAATGTGTAAAACTGAATCACAAAAACATTTCTCAGCGACCAAGAAGCAAGAAGGAAAAACTAATCACCATTCAAAATCATCCAAAACGAGTTTCATTTGTCGAATCCACTCGTTTGATTCCTTTACAAATTAGACAACTTTTTCAACAAAAAAACCGGCTTTTTCAAGCGTTACTCGGCACACGGGATCAGAATTCCGATCTGTGCCTACAAATAAAATAATAGAGATAGACTATTCAGCGATTCCGAGATGTTTTAAAAATCGATAGAATCGGAGTCGTTAAAATAAACCATCGAGTCAACCATCGACACGCCGTTCTATAAAATAATAGAGATGTTTTTCGATTGTTTCGAGTCAACGGAATCGATCGCTAGTTCTCGATTGTAGACATCAGTCTCTCTCACTCGCCGAGTCTCGCTCTGTTAACGGGGTGAGGGATCTCGAGTCGGACTCGAGTCGAAGTCGAAACAATCAGGGCCCATCGAGATGTTCGAAACGATCGAATCAAACCTCTCGCCATCGCGCATCGCTAGTTGCTCGTATTGCCATGAAGCTCGCTACAAACGAGAGTTTTGAAAAGATAAATTGGAGTTTAAGCGTGGCTTTTGTTAGTTTTTAACAGTTACTGTTCGTTTAACAGTATTTTGTGTATTACTTTTTGTAGGTTTTCAGCGCTGTTTCGAGTTTACCTCTAAACCCACTGGTGTATTCATGATCTTGCCAGTTACCGAAATCGCAATTATTTATGGGCCGTAAGGAATGTCTTCTTCCATCCACTGGCCTGTTGGTCTTGTGCTTAATAGACCTGACAATATTTGTATGGCCTACAGATAGTTTTTCCGGATCTGGGTGTCTTATTTGTGTGAGTTTACATGATTGTGAACGCACTTAGGATACAGGAGTAATCACTGGTATGGGGCAACATTTTAAAAAACAAAAAATGCTTGTTTCCTTTTAGGGAAATTCATTGGAACACCAGCGTCAGACATTTGTGTGGCAACATTGCTGAAATGGGACTTTTTTGCGCAGCTGTTTGACAAACACAAATTAATATTGCTGTTTCTTATTTTAAATGATTGTTAATTTTCTATATAATACCTATTGTCTAAAAGTGTACCTGGTGAATGTGGATACTACATTGCTGACTGAACCCTCGAAACATAGAATAACAAAATGGCTTCAGAAGCAGGAAAATTCAAAAAAATATTCTTAGAAAGTCTTAAAACTAATGTGATGTTGCTGATGTTATTAATTGTCTCAGTACCTCTCAAGAAAAACCTTGTTTTAGCTGGGTCATGCTGCGCAATTTGTGTTCTCTCGGAGAGATTGATGACTGTGGAATTGTCGAACAAAACTAATACTACAAAGCTTTTGAAAGCGACTGCATGTTTCAGGTTTACTGTAAATGTTTATCTGATACTAGTTTCTACCAGCAGCTTCAACTGCGTGAAATTAAAAAAAGTATCCCAAGGAAATGTATTCCCGCGATAAAAAGTAGCCTATTCCTGGACATGGTCTAACTGTGTGCCAGATTTCATCCAAATTCCACCACCACCGCCAAAAGCCACCGGTATATGGTGGACAACCCACCTACACGTACAAAGCGTTTTGGGAACACATTCATCATGCGTACAGCTAAGAAGTGGAATTCCCTGCCGGTGTCTGTGTTTCGTGATGGCTAAAACGTAGGGGACTTTCAGGTGAAGAGTGAATAGGTTGCTTCTAGGCAAACATGCTCCATCGTCGGCCACATCGTCGCTTTCCATTATATAGAGAGATAGTGGTCAAACACGAGCCTAACCATATTCTATATCTACACTAACATTATAAAGAGGTAAAGTTTGTTTTTTGTTTGTAGGAGGTAATCTCTGAAAGCAGTATTCCGATTGCTAAAATTTTTTCACCGTTAGAAAGCTGCTTTATTCATGAGTGACATAGGCTATATTTTATGTATGCGGGCGAAGCCGCGGACAAAAGATAGTAAAAAATAAAAATAAATGATTCGCGCACCGGGGGTCCGTACAAACCTATGAACCCAGTTCAATTACCAAATTGAGTTACGAAGATTTTTTCGAATTGCAAAAAATGATTTTTTTGACGTAATTACCCATTTACAGTTTTCAGATTTTTTCCTACATTTCTTTTTACTACATTTCCTCTAAAAAGAATTCATTCAGCCGTTCGAGCGTGAAGATGTAACAAACATACACACGAATTCATAAACTTTCCGCAATTTTTATAGCCGGAGTATGTTCCTTTGGGATAATTTTCTGCTTTCACGCGGGCGAAGTCGCGGACAGCAGCTAGTATTTTTTATAAAAACCACTCGCAACACGAAGCGCATACAAAACACTCAATCGAAAAAACTGAAATCAAGTTAAAACAATGCTTGGGACTTCGTTACTAAATTCTGTAGCTTTTATATACTTTATACAGACTGATTCAATTATATTAATTGGATTAATCCCTGGTAGTGCCTGTGCTATGCCACGTGTTTGGCTGTATTCGGACAGCCGGGGGATGTGTAAGTCGACCAAATTGACTATTCAGGAATGGAATGATACGTTTAATATGTTCAATTAAAAAAAA
The DNA here is from genome assembly GCA_949316375.1 of Mythimna vitellina. Taxonomy (NCBI): domain Eukaryota; kingdom Metazoa; phylum Arthropoda; class Insecta; order Lepidoptera; family Noctuidae; genus Mythimna; species Mythimna vitellina. The sequence continues at coordinate 4,886,265 of OX438711.1, read as the reverse complement.
AAAATGGACTTTATACAAACAAAAAAAAGAAAAAATCTGGACAAGTGCGATTCGGACTCGCGCTCTGATGGTTCCGTACAAACTTACCAATGAAACAGTTCAATTCTGTAAAGTAGATTTTTTCGAACCACAAAAAAAATTTGTCACATAACTACACAATTAGTTTTCAGATTTTTTCCTATACTTGTGCTATATTGCCTTGCTTCATGCCAAATCTAGGTCAACGGGAAGTACCCTATGAATTTTGTTTTCCTTGAGAGTGACGAAATATACGTTTTATTTCGTCACTATCTTTTTTTTTCGTTTACTTAGAAAGTTTGATTTTTTCACAGCTTCAAGGGACCGCTGACTTAAGTTGAGTATATGGTTTTAATTTCATACCTCCACGCGTTGCCGAGATAAAGTTTTTGACAAACAGACAGACAACAAAGTGATCCTAAAAGGGTTCCGTTTTTTCTTTTGATTTACAGAACCCTCAAAAAAAAGAACGCGCGAGGCCCCCACTCTAGGAATTATTCCTGTATCGTGGGTGGGTTCACAAACGTATAGACTCACATACAAAGGACACACACACGGAACAACAATTTTTAAGCCATACAAATATTTGTTCCGGACAGGAATCAAAACCGCGACACGCAGCGTAGCAGCCAATCATACTGTTAATTAATTTCTGTTTGTAGTAAGTTATTTAATTAATCACAGCCCTTTTTTTTAGGTGGGAAGTCATCTAATGACATCTTCCGCCCTTGGGCGGGGCGAGAGGGCGTGTCAGACTTTTACTGACTAAAACCCACTCTTTTTCCTTCTTTTCCTTCGAGAGCCCCGGGGTTCTCTTTCGCATCACCCATGGCCCCAGTAGGCTTCGACCCTGCTGGGCCACAATTACCAATTGAATTAGTTCGTATATTGGAGGTAAGTTATGAAACTACGTATCCGATGCCAACTTATTTCTTTCACTGATAAATAGCTACATACGAGTATACGTGTACTGTACTTTGCAAGTTTATTCGAAAGAGTTACCAAAGCCTGCAAAGGGTAACCGAAGGAACACAGCAGAGTTTTAGACGGTAAAAGTCTGACACTTCTCGATTCACCAACGAGTCATCTGATGATGTCTCGAGAAAAAAAAGACTGCGAAATACACTTTTTCTATTTGATAATGTAGATGTGGGGAAAAAGATTAGATAATTTTATTCAGTTGGATAGTTAAACAGGGCAATATGGAACAAGCAAAAGTGTAGCGCCAATCAATCAAAGTTAGCATGTAAACAAAAAGGGGCAAGAAGATGTACAGCCCTCGTATTATACTTGTACTTTGGTATCTAAGCGCAAACGAGGATGCGGGTCGCCTAATGTTAAAGCAATCATCCACAATCGCCGATGGACATCCGGAACACACGAGACTAAGGTTCAACTCACACTGACGCAGTGTCATAGCGTCGCATCGCATCCTGTGAGCTGAGTGCGAGTTGTTTTTACGATAACGCGATCGAAAAGTTTACTGATTAGTTACGAGTTTGGAGCGGGCCAATCGGAGCGCCGAACGTCATAAACATGTCGTTTTTTCAACTAAAACGCGTAGCGACGCGCGACGTCTCGCGCATTAATTACAGTGCAGGATTAGTTCTGTTAGACATTCAAGAATGACGCTCGTGCTCGTGACGAACACGAGCGATTGTGATCGTCAGCGTGCGTTACTCGCGTGTAACAGCACACATCGCACGGAGAAGCGTGAAACCGATCTCGAACCGAGGGTCGACGCGAAAAAGCGCGCGTCAACGAGCGATTCAATTTTTTTTTTATATATTGTATAGAAATAATGAAATATCGAAAACCTAAATAATTGATAATGGAAAAATAGAGACGATTATGCTATAGACGTAAATCATGTGTTGAGCCATATTATTTATTAAAACATTATGCACTAGCAACAAACACTGTACAAAGGCGGACTTAATACCTTAGGCATGTTCTACCAGTCGACCTTAGGGTGGTGCAGAAATATAACACCCAGATAATATAATATTATCTAATAGATTACCCATCCTTGTCTGTGTTTCGGTACGTTACGTAGACGTTCGAACGTATGCGTAAAGCAAATTCAGAGCGTCAACAAAGGGTGAGGGACGTTGATTTAGATTACTATCATGTCCACACGACGTCAAAGCTGGTGTATCCACAGCGTCTATGCGACTATAATCAATTCCGCATGGTAAGGTTCCCTTAGGCTCACGACTGACACGAGTTAAACGGAATATTGGCACAAGCAAACAGTTTCACAGAAACACTGATGGCGGCGGTTCGGAGAAATTACGATGTTACTGTTAAACCCTTTAACGTAAACCCTTGTTTGCTGCTGAACATATTACATTAAATAATGTGGAGATGAGGATACGACGATAAATGCATAAAGCATAATCAGCCTTATAATGTTCCCACTGTTGGGACTCAGGCCTTCTCTCTAGGAGAGGGAATGGGCCGTAATCAACCACGCGGGCCCAGTGCGGTTTGGTAGAAGTCACATGTCTTCGAATTTTTTGGTTCTAGGACATGTCGGTTTCCTCACGATTTTCCTTCACCGTTTTAAGAGCAGTGGTGATTAAAATAAAGTAACGTCGTACGACGTAAGTCGAGGCCGACGATAAATGTTATCATAATTATAATTATGGACCACTTTTTATCGGACTAACCCCGAAAACGTGATGATAAGCTTATCTGTTCCATGTCTATTCCCTTTTTTGATAACTTCTCCCGCTCTGAGTGGAGCGAGAGGGAGTGTCAGGCTTTTATCGACTTAAACCCACCCGTGTTCTTTCACTTGCCCTTTGCGTGCCCAGGACCGCGGCGACTCTTTGTCTAGACCATACCCTGGAATAGCAAATAAGCTGTTTTATGCCCCAAGAGTAAGCTCCCGTGGGGTAATTTTCGTATTTCACTCGGGATAACAAAATATATCTAGTTTCTGATATTCATTCTAGAATAATGTTCAGCCCTAGCGGGTCTACAGGGCAGCAAATTCAATTTCACTCACAAATAAACCGTAACCTAGCTGACTAACAGTCCAAATAGAGCTTTAAAATAAGCTAATTCCATTTCCAATCCGCACGGGCGAACGAAAAGGTGCAAACATTTTCTAGACCAGAATTGTATTACTGAAAGCTCCCGAGCTTATAATCAAGCTCCATTTATATAAGCATTGATAAATAAATAGTACTCCCACGCTTTAGTTGAGATAGCGTCACCATGCTACGTCATAGCTTCGAATAGATGGCTTCGATAAGTTTGTTTTGATCAATCAATCGCCTGGTTTTTTTTACCCGACTGCTTTAGAAGGAGGGTTATGTTTCTCATGTGTATATGTCGTGGCCAGATCATAGATCCAGATCGTTTAAACGCTAACATTTGATGATATGCAATCCTCATTTGGCCAAATCATTGATGTAGGATTTCAATGATAATAAAAGGTCTAAAGAAGGTAGGCCAAACGAAGACTAAAATATCATCAAACTTTAACTTTTAACAACGATCTGGCCAATTTTACATGGCCATATCATGAAGTGATCAATTTCTAAGATCTCGCCACGACATATACACCACAATTTTTTATTAGTACAAATACTTACAGGGCTTATTAGAAAAGGGTCTTGTTGTTGTTTAAGTTAAGTCAATAAATAATATTAAATAAACATAGTGGTGTTGGTATGGCCCAGATTCTAAACGGCTTGTTGTATTTTTACTTGAGAAGTGTTGTAGATTCATTTTAGTTGCGAGAGTGACACTGAGTACATCAAAATAATAATGGCGGATTTTTGGCGCAAAGGACTTTTAATTACCTTTTTTCGTAAAAAAAAAAAAACTGAAAACCAGCGCCGTAGACTCATCACATTTTGCGTGTGGTCACGGCATATGCTGAGCGTTCGGCCGTTTTGCGCGGACGTGCCGCATATTTTTCACATAATATAATTATAACTTGTTAGTTCTAAATTTGAGCCTTGTTCCTCCCAATAAAATGTTTTTATTTCTTTTCATGTAAGGTTCGTAACATAAGTACGCAAAGTAAAGGGCTCGAAGAGGCGATTTCAAAAGTAATACTCACGCTTTCAACATCATCAGACTGCCTAAAGTCAAAAGTTCATGTAAAATAGGAGATTTCAGAAGTCTTTACTGGATAAGTTTTATACAAATTTATAAATTGATTTCAATAGTTCAAGTCATGTGTTTCCAAAATATCTAATGAAAAATGTGTAATAACGTTATAATTGCTTAAGAGTGGTTGTATGAAAAACAGTAAAAATGTATGTCGGGCTGGATGCTTCAAGCTCTACTCGAGTCGACGGCGCGTTGTGTTCCAGTCACGTCCGCAAATATGAAAGAACCCGCTAGGACCGATGCCTGTCAGAGCTGCAGAATTGCTCGCATGAGGTACAAAGGCTCTGGAACACAAAGGGCAACTGAAGGAGCACAGGTGGGTTTAAGTCCGTAAAAGTTAGACACCTACTCTCGCTCCACTACCTACCTACACCTACTCTCAAAAATACCACTAGACAAACGCGGCAACGACTATTTCATCGACCACTAAAAACCCTATAAAACAATTATAAGTAGGTACTTTAAAGGCATATGTATTCAAAATGGAGGGTAGTAAAAGATACTCGACTATCTCGGTTGCATGATTCGTTTTATGGACGACAAACACAGAAATAAAAACGTTTGAGAGACACTCCGACGATTGTTAAATCAAATTAAAGCCGACACGATAAAAACACCAAGTGATTGGCAATTAGAAATTACTTTAGTGCGCTACGAGTGGACTTTTCTGGCTTCTGCAGAAAACGTGGAAGAGAAAATGTTCGCGTTTATAAAACAAAGTCTAAAGCTTGCGACAAATTTAAAAACCATTGAACGGATTCCATCTACCTATAGAGACCAGCCGACTGCCTGTCTTTTGAGTACTTTATTCAGTCGACAGCGATGCGGAGGAGGTTTTTGACGCCATACTTTAGATTACCTTTAGTTAGTTCCTATAGAGTTAGGTGAAAACCGCATAAAACCGTAGACGCCCAGTATAAATCTCGGGATTTAATCGTCATATTTATGATTCTGGGATTTTAGAGAAGATATTAAGCGTATCGTAGCGCTCCATAACTCGCCTCGAAAAAACAACCAAGTTCTCACTCTCACTTCGAGTGGGCTAGCCACATCGCACGAACAAACCCGGACAGATGGGCAAGGATTGTCAGCGAGGATTGTCACTCACTGGGCACTTGAGGGAGGTCGACGCCATCGAAGCGACCGCAGCGAAGGTGGTGGGTAAACTTGGCCAGAGATCACCCTAGACAGATAGGTTTAGAAGGAAAACGGGGACGAGGCCCTTGCCCAGAAATGGGACACAAAATAGCCTATAAAAAAAAAATAACGCTACTGACTTCCACGAACTCGAGGTAAATATAATCGTACCTATTCCGACCTCTGCTCATCACGCTTTTGTTTAATATGTCAAAAAAAAGCGTGATGGTTTATGAACGGTAAAAATACGCTACATACTAGGTATGTGACGAAAGTGGTTATATCGGAACCGGAATCTGAGGCGGAGGCGGAGATAGAAGCGTCAAATATGAAGAGCAAACTCACAACATTCCCAATATGAAACAAAACAGCAAGTGAAAGAGTAATCAACACGGCCTCGCGGAGGGAGGTTCCCCGCGCGCCAGGTATAAAATTGTTTGCACCTCCGATATAAGTTCTCATTAAAATTTATCGGAACCGAAAATTCAAAATCAAGCAGAAGAGCTCCGATCTTTCGCAAACGGAGTCGGGTTTCATAACGTCTCTGCTACATACTACGGCATATCAAAACATACCAAATGTCGCAAGGGCAAGAGAAATAATCCAGACATCGACCAATGTAACATATGAACCGGATTACAACCCAGATTGCAGATGAATGTGCAACAACTGAGCCACAGTATACGCAGTAAACAGTAGATCAACTAAGTATAATTGCCTAAATATACGCATTAACACAGACACGCACACATAGATAAGCACGTTTCAGCAGTCCACTTCAAGAACTAGGTAGTTAATAACCAAGACCTTGAGAAGCAGAATATATCCACATGTGTTACGTGAAGTTCAGGTAACTTCGGCAAGCGGCTTCACTTGCGTGAGAGTAGAAAATTATCTCAAGGAAAAATACTCCCAAAACGAAAGTATCATTACATCGGTCTGTGCTCATCCGGTATATGGTGCAGCTGTAACGCTCAACGTTAAGGAGTAATAAACATACATACAAAGTCTCGCCTTTTGGCCAGCTCTGCATCCCCCCATACCCGAATCCTCATCATTTCATCTCAGCCGAAAGACGTCGACTGTTGGACATAGCCCTCCCCTAGTGTCGCTATAATGACTGGTCCTGTGCGTCTCGCATCCCTCGGATTCCCGCAACCCTCACCAGGTTATCGGTCTACCTTGTGGGAGGCCTTCCAACGCTGCGTCTTCCGTTACGTGGTCGCCGCGCCAAAACCTTTCGTCCCCATCAACCATCTGTTCTGCGAGCAATGTGTCCTGCTCACTGCCACCTGAGTTTGGCGATTCTTTGGGCTATTTCAGTAACCTTGGTTCTCTTGCGGATATCTTCATTTCTGATGAGAGCACGCAAGGAAACCCTGAGCATAGCCCTTTCCCGTCTCCTTAAATCGACACAAATCGATCAGTCTCGCCAGATATCTGGATGGACAGATGGCTTTATTCAAGAGCATTACGTAAGCTGATATATTTTATTCGGAAACCGTCAAGTAATTGCGAAGTAGGCAATCATCAGAAATAGCCTAGTTGATCTACTGTTGCATACTGCGGCCAAATCAGTTTTTATCATGCTTCGCAGAGCGTCGCATGTTATAAAGGGCTCGAGATTCTACTTAAAGTAAAGATTTACTGGAATTATAGATAGTGCTTCCATATTGGATATCTCCTTTGGGATTTTTAAATAGAGTTAGATAAAAGGAGGATATTCTAAGAACTAATAAATGGTATATGAATAAAGCTGTAGCAGAAAAAGCAATTATCTCCGAGCCCGGTTTGAACATTTTCATCTATACAACATACACAATATAGTCTACCTTGAACAATGCACCTTTGAAACGGTATAATAAATCTACTAGGTACATTATTTATTGCTTCACGAAAGATATTTTTTATAAACTAGTGCTTGCCAACATAGCCCTAAGAATCGCCAAACTTAAGTGGCAGTGGGCAGGGCAAATTGCTCGCAGAACCGATGGTCGATGGGGACGAAAGGTTCTGGAATGGCGACCACGTACCGGAAGACGCAATGTTGGAAGGCCTCCCACAAGGTGGACCGATGACCTGGTGAGGATAGCGGGAATCCGATAGATGCGAGACGCACAGGACCGGTCGGACCGACATTTGGGGGAGACCTATGTCCAACAGTGGACGTCTTTCGGCTGAAATAATGAAACTAGTGCTTGACGGCGATCCCAACTGACGGTAAGCATTGATGCAATTGTTAAAGGTGAAGTGCATTAGCTTATTAAGAGCCTTGAAGAAAAACATTAATTATAATCTAGTATATTTTTTGTTCGCCAAGTCCGTTACATCAGCGGACATGAAAACGTATGACGAAGCGCATATATGGATATCTACATGGAGATGTATACCTTTAAGCTCAAAACTTATTGGGGAACAAATTCTTTGTCCCTGCCAGAGACGGTATTTCCCGATAAGTATAATCAGCTTTGTAATTTTCCCACGGCTGGGACTCATGTCTCTTCTCTAGGAGAGGGAATGGGCCACCACGCGGACCCGGTTGTGCGGGAATTGATGATGTCACATGTCTTTGAATTTTAAGTTCTAGGACGGTTGCCTTACGACGTTTTCCTTTACCATTTTGAGAGCAGAGGTGATGAAATAAATTACACAAAGTAATGCGCTTGGCTGGGTTTGAATCCACGACCTACAACTCATAAGTGGATGCCATTTATACCACGTTTCCTGATAACTTGTAAATAGGTTTACTACCAGGCATGCATATCATCAAACTTTAACGTTTAAAACGATCTGGCCAGTTTTACTAGGCGGTAGGTCCATATCATGAAGTGATCAATTTCTAATATCTGGCCATGACATATATATAAATTTGAGAAAAAAATCTATACAACATTACCGTAACGTAGCGCTGTGTTTTGTGAGATAGTTAAGCTCGGTACTTACCTGAAAACAAATAAAAGAAACATTAATGACAATTCAAAATAATCAACAAGCTCTTCCATTGTACAGTACCCGAGCGCCCTTGTCTATTCGCGATAAACTCAAAAAGTCCAGCCCCAAGTTACAATCGTTTCGTTCGCGCCGAACGTCTCGAGTAGGCCACGCCTCCGATTCCTTTGTTCTGACGTCATCTCAACCCTGTCACGTGGTTAGAACAAAGGAATCGGAGGCGTGGCCTACTCGAGGCGTTCGGCGCGAACGAAACGATTGTAACTTGGCAAGGGGGCCTGAACGGATTTTCATGTAGTTTTTACCAAAAGACAGAGTAGTTTATGAGGAAGGTTTAATTGTATAATGCATATTATAGGTAGTAATTTAAAGCTGAGATACGTAAAACCTGTGGGAAGCTGGTTTGGGTCGCTAAAATAATATATAATACTAACTTCTACCAGCTACTTAGCCCGAGTGAAAGTAACTTTCTCCATACAAACTTTGGAACCCCGTTTTACCCCCTTAGGGGTGTAATTTCGTAAAATCCGTTAAAATCTGATGTCTACTACCCTAAAAGGAACCTACCTGCTAAATTTTAAGTTTGTAGGTGTTATAGTTTCTGAGATTTCGTAATTAATCAGTGAGATTTAAGAATTATATATTAATAAAAAACTTTTTACAAAAAAAAGATAACCGACTTCACTAAAAAAAACACTTAAAGGATCAAAATAACTTTAATTTCGGAAGTCGGTGTTTCTCGGTATTATTTGTATCTTATTTAACACCGACTTCCGAAATTAAAGTTATTTTGATCCTTTTAGTGTTTTTTTTTAGTGAAGTCGGTTATCTTTTTTTTGTAAAAAGTTTTTTATTTCACACTTTTTAGTTGAGATACACTTATAAACATAGTGCCTATTTCTCATGACAATTCCAATTAATTCAAACACTACTAGGTTACATTGTTTTATTCTGCAGTTCCTGAGTCTACCTTCCACCTTCAGCTCCATCATCAGATCAGTTCGATAGTACCTTATAGCCATAGTGCATTTCATGACAAATCTAATAAGCCTAAACATGGCTAGGTTACATTGATTAATGAGGGAGTTCCAGTGCCTACCTTCTGGCTCCATCATCATCATCAGATCAATTTGATGATACCATTTTCAACGAAACTATTCAGAACCATTAATTTATTTGTATTATCATAGTCGCTTAACTATCTACATTGTAATATCTATGCGAGTATGAAGTTCCGTTGACCATTTCTGATCTTCTTCATCAGTTCCACTTCATCTAATGTTACATTTTTTTGCTTAAGTTCTCGATGAAAATACCAAAATCACTATGCAGTTGCCTATAATATTTGAGGAGTTCCCTCGATTTCGCCAAGATTCAATCATCAGATCCTGACTTGGTGACTATGGGACCATTTGGAAAGTATACCCTTTCTAACAAAAAAATAATTTTTCAAATCGGTTGGCAAGCGACGAAGTTATGCGCGAACAAACATAAAAAAATAATACAAACATCCGAATTGAGAACCTCCTCCTTTTTTAGAAGTCGGTTAAAAAGCAGATATTATACAAATCGGTTTCCTCAAACTGAATATAGAGTCTTCTTGCGCTTACGCTAAAATACATCATCAAAAGATATTCTACGCTGTGTATAACAGGATTTTTTTTTAAAACACACGCATGTATCCTCATTTCAAAACACAGAATTTCCAAAAAACCTGAACAATACCTACTACTCAAATTATCTACCAATTAATTAAATAATTTTTACCACTAATAACAATAATTATGATTCAGCAAATATATTGTACATGATATACCTATGATACCTATATACATTAGCTTTGTTGCTGGACTAGGAAGGCATGTGGTATAATCCCGGTATTCCATAGTTCTAAAATACCGATACTGAAACCGCAGCTCGAACGGGGCAGCCAACCCTCGCATACTTTAGTACAGACGGCTTCAATGGCCAAACTATATTGAACTATGGCTCTAGTATTTATTAGACAAGATCTTGTTGGTATACACGACAAAAGTGAGAAGTGACCAGTGAAGGCATAAACTTAGGCATTTCGACGATCAACTAAGATCAACTTCTCACCGTCAACGACGGCTCCGGGATTTCGATCACGATTTCCGGCCACCGTAGGCGCGGGCTTGCAGACGGCGAGAAATGGGTAGCTCGCCGTCCGACCGTCCAGTAACCGTCCAGACCGAGCCCAAGTCGTCGACGGCGCGTACTGTTCCACGCGCGCCTCAAGGAGATGTCAGCAACTGTAGGGGCCCAGCAGGGTCGAAGCCTACTGGGGCCAGTCTGATTCTGAAAGGAAGACTCGGCCGTGGTACGAAAAACAACGAAGGAACAGGAGTGGGTTTTTAGTCAGTAATAGTCTGACACTATCTCCTGCTCCGCCCAATACCGGGGGATGTCATAAGATGATTTTCCAAACGCTCTTACGCGATTATGACGTTATTACACAATTTTTCATTAGATATTTTGGAAACCCAGTATCCTGTGGATATTATCTAGGCTTCTATTTAATCTTGAATTTGTGTAAAACTAATCCAGTCCACCTCTGAAAATTGACACTTCTGCATGAACTTTGACACTTCATAATTTACTTTTTTTTTCACTTCATCATCATCTTCCTGCCCTTATCCCGTGTTATTTGGGGTCGGCGCAACACGTCTACTTTTTTTTTTCACTTAAAAGTCATAAAAGTATAACAATAGAAGCCTTGCAAAATTAATCAAGATTCTGAATGACGACAAAAAAAAACACGTATTTCCTGGAACAAGTTTTGGAAAATATTCGAGTAAATCACGGAATTACCGAATGCTAACAGAGTTTTCAGGCGTTATCTCTCTTTTATCGCGTTGCCTTTTCGTCAAATATCGCGTTGGATTGCGTTAGATGAAGTAACAAGCTTTTCAACCATACTCGACGATAGGAGAGTGGAAAAGGACCCTCTTAAGAACAGAATCTAGGTCTGTCACAAGGGGAACCTGTTGAGAATCCGATGGATGCGAGACGTACAGGCCTGGTCGTTGTGGGGACACTTGGGGGAGGCCTATGTCCAGCAATGGATGTCTTTTGGCTGAAATGATGAGGGTAACGACTTTCCCATTTGTTTTTGAAAGTCGGTTGTATTTTTTAAGTTGAGAATTCGACAAACTAACGCCCAGCTTGAATGAGCTATTCTAGTTTAGAATGTGTGGGGCAGTGGTTCCATACCGAGCAATGTACAGCAGTGAACGGCTTTCGATTGAAACGATGATAATCATATAGGTCTGTCTCGAAATGTCTAGAGGCAGTCTTTTTTTTTAATTCATATAAACCATTTTTTGACTGGCCTGTTGGTCTAGTGATTAGTAGCCCTGACTGCTATGCCAGACGTCGTGGGTTCGATTCCCACCCAGGACAAATGTTTGTGTGATGAGCACGATCATTTGTTCTGTGTTTGGGTGTAATTTATCAATGATATGTATGTATTTAGAAATATATAAGTATGTTTAGCAGTTGTCTAGTACTCATAACACAAGTTCTGCTTAGCTTGGGACTAGACGTCCTTGTGTGAATACTATATTATTATTATATTAAACCAGTGCTTGACTGCGTTCCCACCTGATGGTAAGCAGTGATGCAATCATCGATGGTGAGTCGCACTAGCTTATTAAGATCCTATTCACTCGCTATTAGTCGCTCCATATTGGTATTCAGCTATGTCCGGTTAGACTGAAAGCCGACAGTGCCATAGCTGAGGCAAGTTTACGAAGATGTTCCGAAGTTTTAATAGAATACAAAAATGAATCAGACATAATAACAAGTGACATCATTATAGGTTTTGTTTAAATTGTTATTTTTGTCCGTTGTTTTTTATTTATAAAGTATTAACGAAAAACTTTTTAATTGCAAACGTGATAAGATTTTTCTTAACTGTTTTTAAGTACCTAACCTTTGTTGTCAAGTTAATCAAGTGTCACAGTCCGACAATCTTCAAAGTCACTAGGCAACAAATATTATCTATCATAACATTCACCACTGCTCTCAAAACGGTGAAGGAAAGCATCGTGAGGAAAAATGTCTTAGAACCAAAAATTCGAAGACATGAGACATTCACCAACCCGCACTGGGCCCGCGTGGTGGATTACGGCCCATTCCCTCTCCTAGAGAGGAGGCCTGAGTCCTAACAGTGGGAACATTAAAAGGCTAATTATGCTTTATACTTTATAACATTCATAACAAATAAGACAGACAAGAGAAAGAAGAAATGAACCTTAATACCTACACTTTCCTTTGTAGACCACTCACCTGTATTTATAGGTACATTTTCAGAAGAAAAACACGCACAGAATAGATTCAAGAAGGTCAGATAACGATGCCACTAGGGCTTGATTGACTGGCCGGCATTGATTCATAAGAGTCATAGCGTCCCAGGAACTCAAAGGGCAAGTAAAGGAACACGGGTAGGATTTATTCAGTAAATCTAAACTCAGTCTCGTTCTACCCAGAGAAGGATGAATTTGTAGTATTTGTAGATTTCCCACCCAAAAAAAGTGGGTCAGATATCACATTTTTTTTTTATCATTTAAATTATCCAAGTACTTCTCCAGCTCTAGGGTGGGACGAGACGGCGTGTCCAGCCCTAAGTTATTATCAGGAATGACCAGGAAGCCAATCCTAAACCTGATTACCTACATGATTATTTGTACTCCCTACTTAAATCAAATTAATTACAAGTATGTCCTGTTTATAAATATTTTAAATAATAAATGCTATTAATAAATCTAATATAAGAAAATGTAACCCTGTGGGAAATGGAACTGATATCTTTAACACAGGTTACTATGTAACTTAGCTAAGAAGCCAGTTGCGCGCGCTATATTATGTGTCGAAAGCAATCTTAATTAAATACATCTAATATATATTTGTAATCTCATAACTGATATTTCTGAGACTCAATAAAGCATTATTATTATTATTAAAAAAAAACCAACTCAATATAACGAACCACAGAGGTCCTATAAAAAGAACATCATCACGAAATCAGCGGAAGTCTACAAATTAATGCGTGTCCCCGTGGTGCAATAGAGCTACTGGAACGATGCCCGGTATTTTTTTTTCTTTTATTGTACGGGTTCGTCTCCCCAAGTCGCATCGGCGATTTACGTAACGTCTGGGCCTCAGACTTTGAAGGTTTAATTAAAAGCAGGTGCTTTTTATTTTGCGATTATGATCTCGGTTTCTTTTTCTGAGGGGATGATATTATATTTTATCTTTGAAGTTTTTGATGTTCATCAGGGCCTTTGGCAAAGTGGTCTTAATTTTTTTAAAAGCCGATTTTTGATCCGTGAATTAATTTGTTCTGATAGAAGTAACTTTAGATTTTTTTAATTTAAATTTTGCTCCTAATAAACATGCAAAGTCATATACAAAAGACACCCAAATTATGGAACAAGGATCTGTAGTCTATACAAATATTTTGTTTCGTGCGTGAATCGAACCCACGCGACCGCATTGAGCTAAGCATGTCGTCATATTTTAGATTTAGCATAAAAAATATGTCAAACCGCCATAATACATAATTCATATATTTATTCTTCAGAAAAAAAATTCTATGACTGTTAAAAAATTGCTCCTAAGACTAATAAATAAAACTTATTAACGTCCCTGTTCCAATCATACATCTAAGATTTGTTAGTTCGTCTTCGAATGGCGCAATCAACGGCATCTAGGGCACCTCCTGACTGGAATTGAATATCTAAGTTTCGAACTTGTCAAAGTTATAGTCAACACCGTTAGCACTTGAGCAAATTGAAGAGTCACCTGCACCTACATTAGCACTTATAATAATAATAATAAAACGCTTATTTCGGAACTTGACACATCGAATAGAGTAACAATTTAATTTTAGAACTAGTGTTAGTAACATAAAAAACAAATAGGTACTTATTCTAGGTGAGACGCACCGAACCTGGGGGATGTCTGTTTTGACCGCGTGCAGTCGTATCCACCGCCTAAAGATCGGAGAGTCCCACCTATCAGCCAGCGTACTCAGAATGGTATCATCATCATCTTCCTGCCCTTATCCCGTGTTACTTGGGGTCGGCGCAACACGTTTTTTTCTTCCACTCTGCCCTGTTACTCGTCATGCTATCACTAACTTCCCTTTCCTTCATATCACTCCTCACACAATCCATCCATCTATAACTATAATATATAATATAACTATATGGTATATTACTTATAATCAGCCTTTCAACACTTCCCACTACAGGGACTCAGGCCTCCTCTCTAGGAGAGGGATTGGGCCGTAATCGTAATCCACCACGCGGGCCCCGTGCGGGTTAGTGAATGTCACATGTCTTCGAATTTTTGGTTCTAGGACATGCCGGTTTCCTCACGATGTTTTCTTTCACCGTTTTGAGAGCAGTGGTGATGAAATAAATGATACAGGGTAATTTGCCCGGCTGGATTTGAACCCGCGACGTACAATTCGTAAGTCGCAGCCGTTACCACTGCTCTTTAGCACTTAGTGCAAAAAAAAAACATAACCCTTCTTGCAGTCGAGTAAAAACGATACGGTAAAGTTTCTGCCACTAAAGAATTTTGTTAAACAATATTTATTTTGTAAATTTTCTACAATTATAACACGTTTGAATGTAAATTTAAACTAGATGAGGCCGGTGTTTTCTAGCTGACTACCCTAAACATAAATACCGAAACAAATGTAGATCACAAAGCCTCTCTTAAAGTTCATACAGTTTATATTAATACAGAAATACAGATTAGTGTCAGAGATGGTCTTTTTAAAAGTAAGGAATTACATAGATTTGAGTGTTCCTTTGCACATACGACCAAAAGCACGAAATCATGTGTATTTTGTCGCACAGCTAGGCAAATAGCACCCTTTCCTCAATGGGCACGCCACAATTATGGCGGTAAGTCCCCTCTTTGAGGCGTGGTTGGAAAGACCTCACGGCGTCCTCACATTCCGCATGACGCAGGTTCTCACCGGACACGGTAAGTTCGGGAGGTTCCTGCACCGAATTCGTGCGGAAACGACGCCCGGGTGTCGCCACTGTGTGGCCCACCCGGAGGACACGGTAGAGCACACGGTGGAGGTGTGCCCCGCTTGGGCAGAGCAACGCCGTGTCCTCGTGGGGGCAATCGGCGGCGGCGATCTCTCGCGCCGGGCCTTGGTTCAGGCCATGCTCCGGAGCGAGGAGGAGGGGCAGGCGGTCGCCTCCTTCTGCGAAGCAGTAATGCTAGCTAAGGAGGCGGCCGATCGCGTGAGGCAACGGTCCTTACGCTCCAACCGCCGCCGGGATTCCGATCCCGATTTCCGGCCACCGTAGGCGCGGGCTTGTAGACGGCGAGCAATGGGTGGCTCGCCGTCTGACCGTCCGGTAACCGTCCGGACCGAGCCCAAGTCGTCGACGGCGCGTATTGTTCCACGCGCGCCTCAGGGAGATGTCAGCAAATCGTAGGGGCCCAGCAGGGTCGAAGCCTACTGGGGCCACGGGTAGTGTGAAAGCGGAACCCGGGGCCCTGGGACGAAGGAACAGGAGTGGGTTTTTAGTCAGTAAGAGTCTGACACTATCTCGCGCTCCGCCCAAGAGCGGGGATGTCATTAGGATGATTTTCCCACCCAATAAAAAAAAAAACCCTTTCCTCAATTCCACACAACTCAGTCCTCTGTACTTTGTTAGTACGGAAGAAAAGGTTATTAATTATTTTTGGGGGGTAGGTTAATCATCAAATAACTCCTTTTGCTAAGTAGATCGAGATGAAATGTAAAATTCTTAATGACTATGAACCACCCATGATCCTTCAGTTGCCCTTTGCGTTCAAGGGCCGCGATGACCTTTTCCAAACAATGCCGTAATAGAAGTATTGATCATATTAAAAAAAAACAGGAAGCAAGAAGTTGGTGTAATCATTGTTGGATTCGTTTTTCATAATAACATTGTTAATTTGTATGTATGTAACTAAGTATATATTCATTATTGTATTTCTAATCTAGTTTACCATTATGTTGCACCTACCATGTTATATTTCTGCATCACCCTAAGGTCCACTGGTAGAAAATGCCATGAAAAGTGAAAGCACGAGAACACTGAAGCAGGAAGTTGGTGTGATCATCACAGCGTTGATTTGTTCGATTCGTTTTTCATAATATCATTCTTTATTTGTATGTATGTATCTAAGTTTATATTTATTATTGTTCTTATATCTTCTCTGTCAGTCTTCTTTTAATTTACACCTGCCATGTTATATCTCTGCACCACCCTAAGGTCGACTGGTAGAAAATGCCTAAGGCATTAAGTCCCCCTTTGTACAATGTTTCATTAGTGCATAAAGTTTTAAATAAATAAATAAAATGCCCAAGGCATTAAGTCCGCCTTTGTACAGTGTTTCTTACTAGTGCATAAAGTTTTAATAAACAAATAAATAAAAACCACGGGATAAGCAGATAATGACTTATTTGTACTTGAATAAGACATTTATCCTATTTCTTTACATAATAATACTGGTCTGCGACTCTATTCAAGTGAAAAGTAGTTTAAAATAATTCAAGTGACTAACTCGCTTAGGTACTACAAACCAGTCGTTGGTTACGTCACACACACATTCATTAGTAATTCTCCCAGTTCACATTGACCTAGACTTAATGTTCAGTTGGTACAGAAGTTAGACTCTTGTGTAAATCCTTGTATTTCTGTTTAGCTCAGTAATTCAGTATTTATGAATGTATTCTTGACATATTGTGAATGTTTTTTTCTTGGATACGGGTCAATGGTAGAATGCATTGATTGAATAAAACAAGTTAAAACTAAAAAAGATTGTATCCAGATATTATTGGTTAGTGGTAACCTGGAGTACAGAAGTAGGGTAGTCAGCCTTTCGGTATTTTACAGGATGCATTAAGGAGTGTCCGCGAGAATTATATGACTTGATTCCGCAATCACCTTTCTACCATCGGACAACCCTACGTATGGCGAATGTGCGCCTCACCATCATTGATTGCATCACTGCTTACCATCAGGTGGGATCGCAGTCAAGCACTAGTTTATATAATTTAATAAATAAAGTCCACCCTTAGATTGTTGTCACTTCTACGGTCTGGACAGAGTTTCGCGTCGCCGTTTACATGACATACATCGAAGGACTGGACTTCTTTGCAATGATCTTCCAGTCCGATAATATAATTTAGGTTTCTTCAAAGGTAGAGTGAATAGGCTCTTAATAAACTAGTGCGCTTTACCACCAACGACTGCAACACTGCTTACCATTAGATGGGACCGCAGATAAACCAATTCTTAACGGTTTATATCATAAAAAACAGAACTATTTATATTTTCAGCTGTCGTGATGTCGCGTCGCCTGTCTCTGCGAGAGCAATCAAACAAAAACAAATTATTCGGTCAGAAAATGTAATAATACGCTTTCCCTACAAATTAATGTCGATTGCACAATGAGATCCGTCTAAAACCTAGTTAAATTTTCCAATAGCTTTCATCAGCAGATACAAGGGTCCAATAGAGAAATTAATTGGATTCAATTAATACAATGAAATCCGTTTCGATGAAAATTCAAAACCAATATAGCATGTCGTGTATCAAGTTTTATGAAAGATAAATAAGGAATATGTTGTGAAGTATTCAGTTTTATGTCCTTTAATATTGGTTAGTTTCTCTGTAGGATTGTTTAGATTGATTTTAAGACTCATCATCATCTTACTAGGCTTCGCCCGTGTAGGTAGGTTTCTCCCTACAAATTTTAGATCCCTATTTCATCTTAGGGGGTGAATTTTGAAAAATCTTTTCTTATTCTTTGTAGGGCCGACGATGCGTTAAGCGGGCACCCGCGCGATTCCTTTTGCTAACGTAATACATTAAAGTTCTTCATCGACACGACTACATGCACACCGTTAAAATTGAAATAGCGACACTGCGCGTCACGACGTCGACGTCGGACGTCACGCGTCCCGCTTAACGCAGTGTTGGCCCGTATACATCATAAAAGGCACAATTTCAGCGTTCTAGGTCTAAGAGTTCGGGCTGGGCGTTGACGAATCAGTAAGTGACTCGGAATTTGCCTTTTATATACCTATACAGAAGATTTGGGGTCGGCACAAAATGTTTTTTTCTGTCGTTAGAGTAGTACTCAACTTCAATACCTTACTGCTGTCTGTGTTTCCTGATCGCTACAACCTGGGGATCTGTAAGTCGAGAGTGAATAGGTTACTGTAAGAGCGCTTCATCGTCGACCATATCGCCGCTTTCCATCAGGTAAGATAGTGGTCAAATGCCAGCCTATAAACAGTATTAATTAAAAAAAAATTTATTCCAACATCAAAAATAGGGTTACAAGATATTTATTGAGTAGGTAACTGAAGAAGTCAGTTACTAAACACATAGATTTCTTTCTCTAATCAAATTTAAAATGAAACCACTTTACCAATGAGACAACAGAAATCAGTATTCATTAACACACGAGTGCGATAGTACTTTGCAACATATGTGCAAAATTTAAATGTATCGCCAAACGACTAAGGAAAACTGATGAGGAAACCCAGCACCGTTAATAATATATTCTGATCACGTAATATTGCCCTGACAACGGCTATAGGTGAATTTATTGGCTTTAGAACTTGCTACAATATCGTGAATATTGTACCAAGTTGTGTGTTAGGTTTCGGTTTGATCTTCCATGTCAGATGGGTTTTTCCGTTAAGAATCCGTTAGTAGCAGTCAAGAGTCTATATTTTGTGCTTGGTTGTTGACAGCTAGCGTTTTCCCAACTAAAGGAGGGAAATCATCTAATGACTTCTCCAGCTCTAGAGAAGAGCGCGAAGGCGTGTCAGACTTTTACTGAATAAAAACCACACCAATGTTGCCTTTTGCGTACCAGGAACATGAGTATCCTTTTCAGAACATTCTCCCATAGCCCTAGCAGGCATCGGCTCTGCTCGGCCCCTACCGGTTTGCGGACGTCTCTTTAAGACGCGCCTAGAACACTACGCTTCTGACTGTCCGAGATCATCCAATGACAGCCGTAAATCTTCGAATAACAAATGACATTAATACAGCCACAAATCTGCCAAGCCCTTCCGGGGTAACAGGCATAGTGCTAAGTTATTATTGCCGAATTCAAAACCGTATTTCCCGAAGAAAACTTGGTCTTTCTCATTCTAGGTTTTCTGGCCCACTGCCAGTCTTTTAGCTTAAAGAACCGTTTCTGAGCTTGGTACGCAAATTTACGAGTCTTAGCGTTCATTTCCATACTTCTAGGTCGAATTTTACGACAAAGTGAATACCGAACTGAATTGCTGAATTCAAGATCTCAAAGTTTTTTTTTTATTGATGTGAATTTGACACGTAGGCTTGTCTAAATATTTACTTGGTATTGAGTGATCTACCTATCATAAGTTCGAAAAATATTTGACCGAATTTCATTTCACTTAAAACTTTTCAACAATCTTTTTTTTATTTCATCGAAGTCACGTCTGCCACTGTATCAGTTGACCTATTATCAATTCGATTTTTTTCGGTACTCCGACGTTTCATTTGGTCGCCAAACTGTTTTTAACGATATTACACTTAGCCGAAATAATATTTGTTCGAAGTATTATGTTTCCGAACATTCATTATACCACTGTTTTTATTACCATATTTTCATTTCATCAAATGGCTAGAAATGTAATTATTACACTGGCATTATTGAGGTGTCGCTTCAATCATGCCAGTGTAATAGGAGCTAATTTCAGATTATTTTAACCTAGTGTTTGTTTAAATAATTATTCAAATGTAATGGCACTTAATAATATAATTGATTATGAACAAAAGTTGTTTAATTGGTCCCAGTAAGAAGCATGCAAACAAGGATGCTTGTTTTAAGCATGCAGCATGCATGCAGACAAGTAGCATGCAAGCAGTCATGCAGCATGCAAGCAAATATGCAGCATTCAAGCAGGCATGCAATATGCAAACAATCATGCAGTATGCAAGCAGGCATGCAACATGAAGCAGGCATGCAACGTGAAGCAGGCATGCAGCATGCAAGCAGGCATGCAGTATGGAAACAGGTATGCAACATGCAGCAAGCATTGTTTCTGTCACGGCTCCGCGCTGCATAGTTTGGGCGGCTCCACGCGAACTTATCGTCGCAGATGGATCTGCACCTCAGCTCGCGGGCCGCCCTACCCCTCCGCGCCTACGCGGGCTTGAATTACACTGACTTAGTAGGACAAATAAGACTGTGTCAAGTCAGTTTTAAAGCGATTTGTTTCTGTCACTAAATTTTGTAGCACAACATATTGACTTTTTATGACACTATTTTAATTTAATATTAAAAATGCTACCAAGAACCCGTCTTTAAATTTGAGACCAAAATTCCGTAAAATCTTGTTTCGGTGTGATGAAAATATGGCAAATAAATCATTTGGCAAATGAAAAAAGTTCAAAAGAGGCTTCGGCCAATAGCAGATAGTTATTTTGAAAATCATCGAAACATAGTTCGGTAAAATAATACTTCGATGATCTAAAAATATGTAAAATAATGCATATAGTAAAAAAGACGTGCCGGTCAATAGTTTTCGGTAAAATGATATTCGAACGATTGCATCTCCGCTTACCATCAAGTGGGATCGCAGTCAAGCACTGGTTTATATCTATTTAAAAAAAAAAAACAAAAAAAAATCGGAAAAGTGATCGGTTCCCGTGGTGAGAAATCATCCAATGACTTCTTTCCACATTACGGTGGAAAGACTTATTTTTTCTGGCTACTCACCCACCCATCCCATCATCCTTCAGTTGCCTTTTGCGTTCTAAGGCCACACTCTCACACCCTCCCACAAACTTTCCAGAACAGATTTCTTTTCCTTAAATTTCCGGTACAAATATTTGTAAAAACAAAAACAAACAAGTCGATAAACGCTACAACATTTAACAAAAATTCTACTTTCCTAAATGCATAAAAGCTACGTGCGCATTTCTTCCCTTTTAATAACGGCAATAACGGACCTGGAGCCGATCCAATAGTTCGGAGCGAAACAGTAACAGTTGTTTTGTATCGAGCCCTTGATAGCCTTCTAAACGTCTGGCCTGGAAGCTTTAGTGAAATTGTAACAATACTGTCATCGACAGAACCGTTATACAATGATGACGTTGACAAGCGCTGATTTTATGTTTTTTTTGCGCTTGCTATGGAAAGTTTGTTTTTGCAATAGTGAGCTTTGTTTTTTTAACTGCATTGGGAAAGAGTGTTTGACTACTACCAAAAATGTATTCTGAATATTCAAAGATGTAAGGATTCGTGCTCTATATACCTACTCCAAACAAAATCGGTTAACATTTGGCGAAGATATCGCTGAACAGGTAAAAAAAAAGTATTCAGTTGTATTCAGAACCTGGTATTTTTTTGTAGTCGGTAAAAATCAATCGATCAATAAATTCAAATGTTACTCGTTCTATCCTTATCAGCCTAAACGTCGTTTGTACCGGCAAGAAGCCGCTATGGAATTTTTCTATTGTGACGTCAGATGATTGCAATGCTGTCTCTGTTTATCACCAACTAGCTTTTGCCCGAGGTTACACCCTCGTGATAGTAGAAAATATTTGTCTGTGGCACTCAGTGATAAAGCAGCATTTTAGTAGTGAATTTTTTTTTTAGTTTATTCATTACAAACAAAAATGCAATTCTATCCTCTTTATTATGGATAGTCTCGCGTTTCACCACCATCTCACCTGATGGTAAGCGATGAGGTGGCCGACGATGGAGCACGCTTGCCAAGAAGTAGCCTATTCACTCTTGACTTAAAGACACCTACGTTGTAGCTATCAGAATTTAATCTTTAAATCAAATCCCTATTTTGGAGGGTAGATATTGTTTTTATCGAAAAGAACAATACTGCGTATACACGAGGCAAACGATGCTTTCAGCGCTGTTGAAAATGGTTGAATTGTTTGGGTGTTACGTATTGTTATGTCTGAACATTTCTTGTTTAGATTAGTGCGTTGTATCACAAAATAGATAGGTACAGAAGTCAATTTACATACAAAGCTCGCTCGAGTAACGCACACACAGACACCGCTTACGGACACGATATCTCAGCCCAGTTGGGACCAGTGCGAGCGCGAATGCCATCCGTTTGAGACTTTTTTTGCAATAATGGAGCAACAAAAAAAAAGAAGTTACACCACTGTACAGTGGACGGTTGTTTAAATTCAACATTAATTGGTAAATTATCGTTTTTTAAGCTACCAGTTGCTTCAGAGAGGTAAGTAGGTATTTGCTTGTATTTTGATGATTTGTTTTAACGTAACGCAGAACAGTTAGGTAAGTACCTCAGCGGCCACCAGCCCCGCGCCGAGAAAGAAGGCGAACATGACTTTGTGGCCATGTAATATTCTTACAATTTATATTAGGTATTTATCACCGCACCGGAGCGCGCTCGGACGGAGCGAGGCCGACCCTAGCACGTCCATTAAGCGTAGGCATGAAATGTGAAGTAAATACATGAGACTGACTTCTGCACTTATCTATTTTGTGGCTTTATTGCCGTTACTGAAATCTATTATCTCCTTCAATGATTATTTTGTTTATGTACTTACGGAGGATTGTAACAAGATTTTAGACGAGAATAGCAAACATTTTAGGTTATATTATGTAGTATTCTGGGTTCGAAATACACCTCTATTAAATTTCTTTGTACTGATCGATCACAGTCAATAAAAATAAAGAACGACTCCTCTAGCTAAAGAGGTGAATACTGTCATGAAACTTGATAAAGATGGGCTAACCCCAAATATATGTGGATAGTGTAGGATGGCACTGGCAGTGAGTAGAACAGATGGTCGATGGAGCCGATAGGTTCTGGCATGACAAGACTCCCCCACAAGGTCACAGGAATCCGGTAGATGCGAACCGCACAGGTCGTTGGCGAAGTCTATGTCCGATAGTGGATGTCTTTTGGTTGAAATGAGAATGATGATGATTGACACTTGGAACAAAATTCACAGCACATCAGAGAAGTTTCTCGACTTCTACCTATCTCGGTATAATGAGTGCCTAGGAAGGAAAAAACAACAAGCACTAAACATACGTACATTTATTACAATGATTTAGGGGCCTACGATTCTGAGAAGACACTTGAATGTTATCTCAAAGTCAAACAAACACGATTACAATTCAAATTGTATTGCCATCGTGCTACATTTACATTTTCGACATGTTTCGCTCATCTTCCAATTCAGAGGTTCAGATAGTTTTATTACAAGTAGTCGGTTTCTACATTAGAGAATTATTCTCAAGGACACATCAGGATTCTACTTACGAATATAAAGATGGAAGACAATTTTCGGAGTAGATAAGTAGGCAAAAAAGAAATACAGGGACCCGATACGATAGTGTTGGTCTTCCATAAATATTTTAGTTTTAGAATTGAGATATTGGTTTGATTTATTTATGAGTTTCAAACAGAAAAGTAGGTAATATCTTACTTTCAGACGTTTAAAGCATTATCAAGTCCTTTTTATAATTTTTTGAGGCAGGAAATCATCAAATATCTTCTCCCGCTCCGTGTGGGACAAGAGGGGGGTATTAGACTTTTACTGACTAACCCGCCCGCGTTCCTTCCGTTGCCCTTTGCGTTTCAGGGTCGAATTCTTTTAAACAGTCCCCGCAGCTCTGGGATGCACTGATCAAATCCCTAAACAGTTTTTTTTTTTTTTAATTATAAAAAACTAGTGGTTGACTGCGATCCCACCTGATGGTAACCAGTAATGCAATCGTTGCACTGAGGCGCACTAGTTTATGAATAAAGAGCCTATTCACTCCAGTCTTGCAGACACCTAAATTATAAACGGCCGGGAAGACCGCAGCAAGCAAACTGTTCGAAATTTCTGTTACCTGAATTTTTCGCTTAACTTTAATGCAAAACTAACGAAATGATGCTCATAAAATTGTCAAAACAATTGATATTATGTCGAGAAATATCGACACCCGCAACGAACAAGGTTGTAACATTAATCTAGTGATTTTTTTAAATGAACCTTAAAGTGATAGGGCCATATTTGAATTTTGTTTGGACTGTAATCCGAGATACTGCCTTGTTCGATGCGGGCGACGAATTATTTTGTAAGAACGATTACTTTATTACTGTAGTTTCGAACAAACAATTAAAATGTCATATTTCCCGAAAAATATCTGCCTTTGCTCCGTTTGCAATGTTTTGCTCTCCAGGGAATGCAGTCTCGCGCATTCGGGGTCATTTAAATTGTTTTCACAAAACAAAGGGGAAGCGATGACAGCGTGAGATATGTTCACGGTGATGGGCATGACAGTTGAATTATAATGTGTGCTGGGTACTGACTAGAATGTTTTAAACTTTAAATATATCGAAGAGAAAATTGTGCCTTGGCCCAGCAATGTGACAATACGAGCTGTAATAATAAACATAAATCTTTACTACGAATGCAATACCTTACATGGGACTTAGAACTTTCTGTCGTGCCGTGTGGAGTTAATTTCCAAACTGCTAATTAACTTGACCAAAACAACTCTATTACAATATCGACTGGCCTGTTGGTCTAGTGTTTAGTGGCTCTGACTGCTAAGCCGGAGGTCGTGGGTTCGATTCCCACCCAGGGCAAATGTTTGTGTGATGAGCACGATCATTTGCTCTGAGTCTGGGTGTAATTTATCTATATATGTATCTATTTAGAAATATATAAGTATGTCTATCAGTTGTCTAGTACCCATAACACGAGCTCTGCTTAGCTTGGGACTAGACGGCGTTGTGTGATAGTTGTGAAATATTATTATTAATAAACCACAGAATGATAATTAAAGGTAGGAGGAGTAGGCCACGGCTCCAATTCATTTGTACTGACGTCATCTAAACGCTCAGTCACGTGGTCAGAAGAAAGGAATTGGAGGTGTGGCCTGCTCGAGGCGTTCGGCGCGAACGAAACGATTGTAACTTGGCTAGGGGGGGCAGGTTATACCAGCCACCTCATATCCCTAATACTTTCGGTAACAAGAACATGCAATAAGAGCTACCGCGCACTGATGACTTTTGTCAGGGTGGTGATAATTTTTTGTCATTTTGTACCCAACTCGTGTTCAAGTGCGCGCACCGCATGTTGGGTTCATAAACACGGTGATCGTAAACAAAAAATCCTGGTGACTCAAGTCACCAGTGCGCGCCAGCTCGTATTCTTTCGTGTGCCTACAACCAGCCTCCCGAGCCATTGTTAAAAGAGATATGCAACTAGTTCGGAGCACATAATATTAATACCCTATGGCGGGTTTACGCCCAGCACGAGCTGAGCACAAGCCGAGCCTCTCTTCTCATGGTGTCAAGTGTGGACTTACAACGAGCCTCCAACGATAACTGTTCGTAAAAAAACCGACAATAGGCGGAAACAGTCGAGCACGAACCAAACGCTCGAAGCACACTCGTTCGAGGCTTGTAAGTCGGCCCACATTACAGGATATTCGGCTCATGCTCGGCTCCTCAAACGTAGACCTACCTTTACGTATACACAGAAGTAATATTATAACCCGTATTTGAACATGGGCTGCACCAATACAATCTGTAGTGCTAGCTAAAGATATGTCGAGATAATCTCACATGTCTACACTGCAGCGATTCTATCGATAGCAGACTGTCAATTTGCCTAATGGTTTTCCCGTACAGCTCGATTGTGTTCATCGATACTGACGGGCGACGTAGAGAGCTGTCAGTTGTCTTTGAATTTACTCGATTCTGTTTGCTACAAGCTCACTACATTAAGTCCTACTGTCAATAATAATAATGTACCATTTGTTTTTTCATTTTTCGCAGACCATGTCCCACCTTCCATCTTGCGTCACATGTCCAGTTACTTATTTACGTAGGGATCTAATGACAGCGTCAACGGCATTGCCGTAACCGAATACTGGGTCAGGCAAGGAACTTTATTTGAAAACAAAAAAAAATTGCCATCGACACGCTAAGAAGATCCCTATCTCAAAACGTAATAAGCTCAAAAACTCGACGAACAATAAATATCATAGAATATTTGGGTAGGCAATCTTGAATATATTTCTACAAAATATGGAGACTGAAGAAGATTGTTTTCCAATATTATTTAAAACAGTGCCTCAATAGAGCTATTGAGGCACTGTTTTAAAATACGAAATAACATAATTATTGTGACTTTTAGTGTTTAAGTAAACTAGGTATATAACATTATAGAATAATTTAATTATAATTTTACTGTCCCAAAAACCATAGTGTAAGAGCCTGTGATACAGGTTTATCCTAATACAGACACATAACATAGCCATACCTTTCTTAATTCTTTATTGTACACAAAAACATACATAGTACACAATTTATGTACAAAGCCGAACTTAACAATTAGTTTTCTCCCAGCAAACCTTTGAGTTACAGAGTGAGAACACATTCGAGGGTAGGAACCAGTGCACAATATAATCCTTACAATAACTAAATCTAAAATATAATTATACAATACATAAGTCTAATATATAATTACAATATAAATACATACTAATATATATTAATATTATGTCAATAATGAAAGGAAGTGCTCTTTAAGTTTCTTCTTGAAGACATCCAGAGAACTGGCTGTCGCGAAGGGAGACACTTGTAATCATTCCTAAGATTTTATGTAACTATTATACCAAATTTTAACTGTGAATAAATGTATTAAGTAGGCATTAAATATATTAAATGTTTGGTAATTAAAGATGTCTCAAGAAAACCGAAGATATTTCTAGATTGTCTTGTGTCACTAACTTCGACGGCATCTGCGCCAAGCATAACAGAATCTCCATATTTTTTTACTATAAACCTGTTCAACTTTTTCTCACTTAATATAATCGTAAACTACTTTATCCCACCCATGTTTTATGTTAATTTGAGCAATAATATTCTAAAAAACTTGCTTTAGACGATGGCATAAGTAACTCCATATATGGTGTAATATTATGGGACTTGATGCAATCGTGACCATTGGTGACATTCATTCTCGAAGTATTCAAAAAAGAGGTTTTTGAAAATGATGCCGTCCTCTTTTTTTGTCGGACATTATGTCCTTGTAACTCTGACCTCAAAGAAAAGTCACAGCCATCGACACAAAGCGAAGTAGGTTATAACTTAAATACAGAAAAGTACGAAAAAAAAAACTGATTGCCCATAACGCGCAATTAGACATTGGTCGAATGCCCAGCTCCATGCGCAATCATTTACGTTACGACCATAGAAGATACAATTGTTTGTAAAAGAAACTTGGCTGATAGCCCATTTCAATCTATCCTTAATTAGAAAACCATACAATGAAGACAGAGGAAAAGTATTGTTCAATACACTTACTCGAAAGACCGCTTCTGCCCCTACCGTTTTTAAGCACGCAATTTACTGGTTTTCGCAATAGTGGGGCAGCGAGCCCCCGCCGCAATTTATTGTATTTATTGTAGGGCGTGGGGCTACTTTTGAGCCCCCACTAGGCACCGGGCAGGCCCCGTTTATTTACATCTTCGTAACTGTATTGGACATCCACCAACCCGCATTGGGCTCCCGTGGTGGATTATGGCCCGTTCCCTCTCCTAGAGAGGAGGCCTGAATCTAAACAGTGGGAACATTAAAAGGCTGATTATGCTATTATGCTAACTATGTTGAAAACGATGATACACGTGGAAATTTTTCATTGCAGCACTCGGCTTCATAACATTCTCGCCGAATTCCACCTCGGTCGCAATGACAAAGTTTCTACACTTGTATGAAAATGTACTATTTTATATAACATCGACTAGTCGGGTTAGCGGGCAGTAGCGGGTTTCTCCATTTGGAAATCCCCTGGTTTTGTTCATTGCTACCCTCTCCCCCTGTTACATAGCACCGGCGACACGTGGGTGTACTATAACTTTCTTCTTACCTCCCCCTTCAGAGAATAGAGGCGTGATGTTATTTTTATATAACACAATGGTGTTTCATTAGTCTTTACACCCACGAAGCGGTTTCACCATAAAGCTCGCTACTCTATTTTGCGTAGGCGACGAGCGGCGAAGGGATCCGAAGCAACTCATTCATACATTATTCAGAATTAAAAATGTTTTGTCTGGTTCGATATACCATTTTTGTTACTTAGCAAATTAATTGACGACTATTAAAAATGCGCTTAATTTTGCTAGCTCATACCTATTTTAGCGTAAAGTACTAGGACGTTAGAACAAACTAGGAGTTATGTAAGACGTCTAGAATAATTTAACTATAAACTTGTACAGCCCGTGAAGACAACAATTCGGAAATAAAGAATGGTGGACGAGAGTAGTAAATTGGAGAAGGTAACATAGTGGACTGCATACAGATAGCTATGCTCTTTATTGTACACCATAAATAAAATTACAGTAGGAGCTTTTATCGCTAAAAGCGATTTTTTACAGACAACCTTAAGATGGATTTTACAGAGCAGGAGAAAAAATACACAGGTAGCACTGTTACTGTTGGTACTGCATATCCTGATGATCTTCTTCTAAGCGTATCGATGGCAAAACTAGTTAAATTCCTTGCTTGGCCCAGTATTCGGCCACGGCAGTGCCGTCCGCTGATGCTGTCATTAGGTCTCTACGTGAACAGGTAACAATACCCCCTACCTCTACCCAGATGATGATGTTTTACAGAGTGTGACCTCGGGAAAGGTTGAAGGTTGTAGTAGTAGTAGTAGTTTCAAAAGACATTTACAATTTGAACAGTAGACATCGAAAGATTACCGATGACTGAAAAGTGTGCGTTCACACGAAACCAGTTCAAAGCGGCACAGACTGGCTAGCGGCCAGAATTCCAAGGAACGTAATAATATTTCATAACTATCCAATTCTCTTTTAGTGATTATTAATTTTGTGGCGATGCATTGGTTTACTTTTTTTTTAAATTTTGTAATAAGAAAGAAGGCATAGAAGGATGATGACTATTGAGAAGACTACGGAACAAAGCTGGTCAGATTGATTACGAATGGCCAAATAAAATGAAGACTAATATTTGGTGTATCAAATCACAGTAATATTATAAAGGCAATCCTTGAGTGTGTGTATTTTTGTAACTCCTTCACTCTGGTAACTGGTAGGTACACAGGTGGATCATGTCCAGAGGGCTTAGCCAAGTTGATAACGTACAATCGTGAACGCTAGTAGAAAACTTAAAAAGTATGGGAATGACATCATCTCAACGTTAAGTCACGTGGTCAGAACAAAGGAATCGGAGGCGTAAAAGGTCGTAACTTGGCTAGGCCTGCTGTGAAACAGCAATAATTTTTATTCCGGGAGTATGTTTCCTTAGAATAATCTTTACGAAGCTGCTGGCAGCAGTTAATGGAAGTATCTTTTTTTTTATTCTTGATAGGTTCGCGGTAGACCTGATGGAAAGCGACGATGCGGTCGACGATAGGGCGCCCTTACCTAGAAGTAACCTATTCACTCTTGAGTTAGTGATTCCCGGCTTGTAGCCTTCAGGAAACACAGATTCTGGCATGGAATTCCACTACTTAGCTGTACGCATAATGAATGTGTTCCCAAAACGTTTTGTGCGTAGAGGAGGGATGTCCACCATGTACCGGTGGCACATTGCTGAACGCCTAAAGGTCCGATGATGGAAAGGGCTAGGCGGAATTAGGTTATGCAAAGTATAAAAAAGACATGCTGTGATGATGATTCAAAACTGTCATTAAGACACCAGTGATTCAAGCTCCAAGGATCTACCATACACTCTTCAGTAAAAGCCTACCTAAGCTTCTCCCAACTATGTTTGGGTTGACTTCTACCCTAACCAGACGGGAGCCGATAACCAGTATTTTCTTTAGTCCACATAGAGCAACCACCACCACCACCATTCATGCGCGTTTAACTCTATTAATTAACTGTACGTGCAACTTGACTTGCCCTGTTAATGATTATGGTACGGCCTCTGGTGTCTAGTCGCTAATAAGCAATTACGCAACGCGCAAGAGTGGGTTTGAGCAACATTCAAGACGTTCATTCTCTGAATGAGTATGAAGAGGCCTTTGTACCGCATTGAACATCTGGCATCGCTTAACCGCAAAATTGCCTTGCGCTAAACATAAATCAGTTAATTTTCTCTGCAAACTTCAAGATCAATAAATGCTGAGATAAAGAATCGTATAATATGCGCCTATTCGTACATTCCAGCCATAAGTTGTCAGTCTGCCAAATGTTTTACAAATAGCATTCCTGATCAAAGGTCATAATTTCCAATACCTAAACACGGAAAATATTTCTTTAGAGTTAACATTTTCTTTTGTACCTTTAGCTTTGAAAGTAAGTAAACTAAAAGGAGCAGATGTATTATTACAGCCAGTATCTAACAATAGAACAATTTTAGTGGTTTCGGTAACAATAGAGAAACCTCATTGTTAATATTTCGCAACATTCGGCCAGTTCTCATCAGCTGTGTGCCTGGTAAAACGCGTATTGTGTGCGCAGGCGGCGGCGGCGACACGAACCACGTGATAAAATATAGATTAATGTGCAGAATGGAATTTCTTTTACTGGACCTATGCCTCTTTCTAAAGTAATTGTTTTACTATAGGATTATGGCAGAATGGATAGCCGATGGAGCCGCAAGGTTGTACAAACACGTACCAGAAGACTGAATGTTTTAAGGCCTTCATTAGGTGGATCGATGACCGGATCGACCGGAGTATGAGACTGTCAACTGGACGAGGGAAGTAAAGATTACGTTGGTGACACCTCTACGGTCCGGACTAAACGTTTCGCCTCGTCGTTTATATCGCATACATCGAAGGACTGCAACAATTTGCCAGCTGAGGTCTTCCCGTCCTATTATAAGTTAGGTGTCTTCAAAGCAGTGAATAGGCTCTTCATTAACTAGTGCGATTCAGCGTCATTTTTTGCATTGCTACTTATCATCAGGTCGAAGTCAAGCACTAGTTTATATCATTTTAACAAAAAAGGACCTGTAGAAGCATTGACGCTTCGGGGACGCTCATTTCCATCAATGGACGTCTTATGGATGAAAATATAGTGGCTGGATATTATTAAGACGGTTTCAAGTCTTACTGGAACAGTTAAAAGGATCATTTTATTAACAAACTAGCTTTTGCACGCGAGTTCGTCCGCGTAGAAGTCGAAAATGGTTTTATTAGGTTTTTTGCGATACGAAAATATGAGATATTATTTATTATCTTCGTCGTGTGTGATAGTCCATTGAATTGTATGGCGAGCGATATTATATCTTAAGATAAAATATTATAGTATCTTAGCCGTGTGCAGCGTGTAGTGAACTCCACTGCGGGTGACGTAACCTACGACGAACTTATTATTTGCGGTTGGTACAGTAATCGGGTCTAGGGATCGAACCGCAAAATTAAGTTTTTTTATTGTTAATACTTTTCCGGGATATAAAGTACCCAGTGTGGTGCCCACGATATTAAAGAATAATTATACCAAGTTTCATCGAAATCGAACCGGTAGTTTTTGCGTGATGCCTGAACAAACAGACAAAATTTTTTTTAATCACGTTTTGGTTCGGTGTCGGTCTAGTAACAACCCCTGCCGTTTATTTTTTTGATATTTACAATGTACAGAAGTTTTAACTTCTACAGATTTATTATAAGTATAAATATTGATAAAGCAATCACGTGTTTTAGTAACAATGTAAAGTTCTGATGATAACTTTATAATGACGTGAAATGACGCATAATAACAGAGACCATTAACGCATTGTTATCAATCATTTGTCCATAATAATTGACATTCATTATCGAAGTCAATTATCAAGTATTTCTTGTAACCTTTATTCCAGGTATTACCATTTCTTCAGACAATGATGACCACGAAATAAATGCCTGATCAAGTTAAAACATTTCCCAAATATCATCGACCCCTTGATAACTTCTTCAACCTATCGACCCGTCTGAACCTTCATACTTTATTTAGTCTTTGGTGCGTCTACACGCAACGTACCACGTGACTGTCTGACTCACTATGTTCATTCAACGATAAACGTTCGTGGCTCATCGTCAGCTGTTGCGAGTTGTGAGCTCGCTTCGTATAAAGTACGTACGTTCGTAATCGGGATTCTGTCATTTGTGTTGGTTTCGTTATCTTGAAGCGGGGTTATCGTGAGAGTAAGGTAGAAGTGTGTGTATGAAATGTGTTTCGATTTTGCGTAGTGTTACAATTTGTATCTTGTTTTTATTTGGTACAGCAATTAGATTTTATTGTGCCGAAAAAAAAATGAATATGAATAAATATAAATAAAATAAAAATGAATGCTAGTGAAGTTTTCCTTTGGATGTAGGCGTAGTCCTATATTCAGCTGAAATAATGATGATGATTATTATAGTTTATTTATGTTCCTGCAGACAATCGAACGACACCATAGGCGCAGGTTTACTGACGGCGAGTAATGGGTAGCTCACCGCCTGATAAGGACCAGGCCCAGGTCGACGGCGCATTGTGTTCACGCGCGCCACATAGAGATGTCAGCATGACCAACATTATACGATACGATATTTGAATGAAAAGAGTTATTGCTGCCTTGACACCCAAAGGTGGGTTTTAGTCTCACTCTCACTTTACCTAAAGCGAGAGGGAGAATTTATAGGATCATTTCCTACCAAAAAGAAAAAAGGTATAAGTTTTCTAGCGATATATTTCCTGGTAAACCTATATTAGTATAAGATCTCATATCTAGAGTTAGAGTACCTCGTAAAATGAGTTCCCATCCTTCTCATGCAAAGTAGCACTTTACATAATAAATAATATTTAAGTTGGTATGAAACCGAACTCAAAGGATATATATAGTGCGTCTAGGAAACTTGAAAACGTTTACATAAGTTGATTTTTTTACTTAAGTAAATCTTTAAAACTTAATGGTCTGTTGATTAGTTTGAAAAGAATTTGGTACGTAATTATTTGACGCATACGAACGTTTAGAAGCAGGATGCGATAACGATAATAACAAAAACAACAATACCTATGACATATATGTATATAACCACCTTTGTACCTAATTTTCAGTTTCCTTCTTGTTTCTTATTTTATGTGTGTATATGAAAAGTTAAATAAATAAATAATAACCCACAACTTGAGCCGATGCTTTTTAGTCAGTAAAAGTTTGACTATAGTCTTCACTACTAGTCAATATGGCCACACAAAAAATAGGACCCATAAGCCTAGGCAAACGTTGTT
Organism: Mythimna vitellina; assembly: GCA_949316375.1. NCBI lineage: Eukaryota > Metazoa > Arthropoda > Insecta > Lepidoptera > Noctuidae > Mythimna > Mythimna vitellina. The sequence continues at coordinate 4,852,788 of OX438711.1, read as the reverse complement.
CTGGATTATCAAAAAATAATGGAGATGGGGTAGGAGAGTAAAAAACAACAACCTTACAGCCACTAGACGCATCATGCTTGAACTAGCGCACTAAAACAATTCTGTCAACTGAGCCGAGGTTTTTTTTTTTATTGGGTGGGAAAACCATCTTATGACAAATCCCGCTCTTGGGCGGAGCGAGAGATAGTGTCAGACTTTTGCTGACTAAAAACCCACTCCTGTTCCTTCTTTGCCTTCGTCTCAGGGCCCCGGGTTTCGCTTTCACACTACCCGTGGAAATAGCCGAGATACGGGGAGCGAGGTACTACGTTCTGATTGGTACGGGGGATCAGGGTACTGCGTTCTGATTGGTCGAGACATCAGATCTATAATCATATGTGTTGACAGACATGCGTCGCCTGTTATTAGAAGTCTAGTGGCTGTAAGGTCGTTGGTAAAAAAATTACTCACCAACTATTCTGCAACCTGCCAAATAATAATAATACATAATATACACAAAAAAAAAACCACAAATATCGGACGAGGAGGAGTCAGATAACAAATACTGTGTCACGAAATTTTTATATATTACAAGCAGATGAATAACGCTAAGAAAAATATCCCTGAGTCTGCAATTTATAAAACCACACAGAATTTCTGTACCACATCCGAAAAAAAAAAACAGATCGCGCTTGCGAAACAGCGAGAATTCCTTTCAGCAAAGAGAATGTTAGACATAAGAAAAATGCTTTGAGAAACAGGAGTAATTTTTTATCATGTTGGCATTTCCCGAGCATAGCGGTGTCAGTTTCCAGTAAAACCAGATGCAACGCTGAACAGTATTTCGCTTCGAATCTGTTTAAAGTTTATAAACTTTCTATTGTTGTTAGATTTTTTTCATTTGTAAATTCGCAGTAGCAGCTTGGGAGTAATAACTTGTGTTGTGTGTGTGACATTTTCCCGTTGAATTGCGGTTGGCTTGCCGGTTAATAGAGACTGGTCAAACACGCAGGATAAAATGAACTGGGCTGCGGAATTGTTCGAAAGAGATACCGCGGCCCTGAAACATGGTGGGTTTTAGTCAGTATAAGTCTGACACTACCTCTCACTCCTCCTTCACTCACTCAATCCTTTTGAGGTACGAAACCCTAAAAAAGGAATTAATGTATATTATACCAACACAAGTGGACTCCCTCTATAAAAAAAAAACTCTCGTACGTAATCTGATGAAACGGCAATCTGACAAAGCCAGGTCTTCCTGGCTTTGTCAGATTGCCGTTCGTGCCGTCTGTGTCTGATTTCTTGATCAGACACGGAGTTTACGGGCTTTCCGAGGTTTACATACTCCGAGCCGCTGTTGAGCTATCGCCCGCCTCTATTATTAATTTCAATTCAATTCAAAGCTTTTTAATTCAAATTAACCATTTACACTTTAGAAATGTCAAGAAGACAGTTAGTCAGAAAAAAAAATATGATGCTAATTGCGCATTCCAAAGCGTAGATCTCTATGGAGAAGAATGTGCAAGAAACTCTATGGACACTCTTTTCAATCATGTTATGTATTACAAATATCTCGGCCAAGCAAGACTTGACTCGCTCACTAACCAATTAACGCCCATCCCTAACCCTTGGAACTTGAACGTTGGAATTTTGCACAGAGGTTGTTTTTATAATGAAACATTCAGGTTCAAAGTTTATATGGAGAAACATTCATTCGGGCGGCCGAAGCCGCTGGTAGCAGTCAGTTTTACATATTTCTGTAACTCAGAGAATACAGGTCTTACATTATCTTATATATGTATAAAAACGAATAGCTGTTCGTTAGTCTCGCTAAAACTCGAGAACGGCTGGACCGATTTGGCTAAGTTAGGTCTTGAAATATTCGAGGGATAATGGTGAGAAAATGTGAAAAAACTTACGAAAAAAAAAAAACGATTACAACGTCATCTCTAATTAAAATGTCATTATAAAATGAATTATGCTGTTATGATAATGCCAGTAGATGGCTTTATCTATTATTAATTGACTATTAAGCGGTACGAAGTTCGCCGGGTCAGCTAGAATTCAATAAAAACTTGCACAAATCATGAAGAAAACATTGCAATCTTACTTACTACGTTTTACTACGTTCAATTGCGTATTTGAACGGCTAAGTAAGTACTTATATGGTGTTGTTTAATTTATGGTGAAGGTTCTTTTTATTATGTACTTCGCGCGTGTGTTAGAAACCTTGAATTTCTCGCCTTTTCTCTACTATAATATGCATATATTATACACCTAAACATTCCTCATAAATTACTCTGTCTGTTGGTGAAGACTGCATGAAAATCCGTTTAACATTACTTTTTGGGTTTATCGCGTTCATACAGACAAAAGCGGTGATGAACTTTGTTTTATATGTAAGGATGCTTTATAAATACACTAGCTTCTGCCAGCGACTTCGTCCGCGTGTATGTCGATTATTGCGGACACCAAGTCGAAGTCAAAGACTAACAGACAAACATAAGTCACTTTGACATTTATAATATTAAGTATGGATTGCTTAATATTCCATTTATTTTGGATTACCTTTTTGAGGTCTTCAAATGACCACTCTAGGGTAGAGCGAAGTAAGTTAGATTTACACTGAATAAAACCCACCTCTATTCTTTGATTTGCTGTTTGCCCGTCAATACATAGCGTCTATCTTTAAATCGCCAAATATAACTTGTAACGCAATGTTAGAATTTTACTGACGATAAAATTCATCCAGATAATTCCGTGATCGAGCAACGATTGTTGACCTTTAGACAATTGCAGATATAATCATTGTGATATATTGCGGTCGAACATGAATTTTCCTAACAAATAAAGTAATTATAACTTTGGTTCTCAAAACGCAAGGGACTGTCATTTCAAATGTGTTCCGCAATCTAACTGCTATTGTTTACAAAATATTATTACTGAATCTATTTATAATTCGATTCATTCATGCTTTGCATGTGAGTGCCACGTGGCGACTGTGGGCAGGGGATTAGCAGAAATAGCGTAGTAGATAAAATACTATTTACAAAGTTTTTAGATACAGACAACGCATTCGACTAGAACTAAGGGTTATTTACATTCGCATATGAAGCCATACAGAGGAAAATGCCGTATGAAAAGTATAATAATATATTTTTATTCATCAAAAACATTGTAGTACATGATGATAATGTTCAAGATCGTTAAGAGCGTGCTTTTCGAGGTACATTTTCATACAACCGCTCTTACGTGATTATGATGTTAATACACATCTTTCTCTTAATGTTTTGGATACACAGCTATCTTGTGGATATTATCTAGGCTTCTATAGAAATCAATACATTTCTATAAAACTAATCTAGTAAAGACCTCTGAAAATCTGCTAATTTACGTGAACTTTGGCCCTCCATAATATACTCATATATTAAAAATATAAAAAAGTACAACAATAGAAGCCTTGCACATTTAATCGAGATTCTGAATGACTACAACAAATTGGTGGGTGAGGAGCTGGATTCATAATTAGGTTCATATATAACCTGTGTTAAGGAGTAAAAGTAGCAATAAAATTGTGGATAGGTCTGCTCTTATATACATAAGAGCAGAGAACATACCTAGTTCAATTAAGGAGTTAAACATAATATTATTTAAGAAAAGGCTTAAATATTTGCTGTTGAGTAAAGCATATTATAGCATTTCGGATTTTTTAACGGACAAAATTTAATGACTGTTTTTTGACCATAGTCGGTATACTGTGACATAATTATTACCATAAGTTCAATTCCGTTCGACATTTTTAACATTTTTTATTTTTTTGCACGTGACATTTTGTATTATTATAATTATTATTTTATTATTTTCTCTTTTTGTTTTTTAAATATTATTTGAATTTTGACATAGTAATGTTACACTTACCTACTATTGACATTTAAAATATTTTTCTTAGTTTTTGTTTTTAATTTTGTCAAAATCAATAATTATTACATTCCATTAATATTATGTTATTATTTTTTATGTCAATGATCTTTAAGAATATTTGTGCATTTTATCATATTGAATAACCTCTACAAAGATTTGTACGCCTTCGGGCATAACATAGCGAGCTTGTAATTCCTTGTAACAACTATTTATTGTACCTGTGTTAACAAATCAATAAATGACTTATGACTTATGACTTATGACTTATGAGAAGACCAAAGGAACGAAGACGACAGGAGGAAACTGCGTAAACGATGACACGTCTACAAAAGAAGTGATTAGAATTGTTGCGATGACGTCTAAGTGTTTACACGCGTTCAAACTTGGTACGACGGTTTTGGTCCGTACATGCCAAGGTCGTGAATGACACAGCGTAAGTTAAGCCTAAGTTTGGTCCATCGTACGAAGTTCGAGCGTGTGTTATATTGATTTATACTTCAACACGCTTGAGGTTGGTAGGGCCAGACCAAACCCGTCGAACGAAGTTCGAGCGAATGTTAACACTATAATAGTGTGACAGAGGCATGTATGTTTGCCCGTTCGCCGTCGCCACATCAATCACACTATCATAATAATCACAGTAATATTATACCTAAAGGCGAATGTTTGTATGTAGGTGCGTATGTTTGTTACTCCTTTACACTTAAACGGCTAAACGAATTTGGATTTGGTACACAGGTAGACCTTGTCCTGGAATAGGATATAAGATACTTTCTATCTCCGTTCTCTGTTCCCTTGGGGTGCTATTCTACTTTCACACTGGCGAAGCAGGCGGCAGATACTAGTTGGGAATAAAAGCAAAGGAACAATGATAATGCAACAATTCAGTTTAGATATCTTCAGGCTTATAGTGGAACCAACCCAAATACCCCCAAATTCTTCAAGGATGATCCTATCTTGATTCTATTATGGAATACGACAGCGATAAACCCTTTATGTTACTATTTTTGTATGCCTAAAGTTTATTATATTCAAAGAGATTTAAAAGTTACAATAGAGCCGCTATCAGGAGAAATGTATAAAGAAAAACTGTCATCCTTAATCTCACTGACGCCATCTAGCTTTGAATAGCAAACACGCGAATTTTTGTCAAAATAAATTATATAAATTGAACTATCGCTCGGTAGGTGGCCAGGGGCCTTACCATGATATGTTAAAATTTCAGCCATACGAGCGAAAAAGAGTGATGGAGCTATACACTCTATATAACTAAATCCGTTTAAAAATTCGGTTTAGCTCGTAAAATGGATCACGTTAAGAGTTCGTGGTAGAGCCTCAGTGTGAGCCTAGGGACGGTTAAGCTTTTCAGCAATATACGGCGTTATCACAAAATCAGTAAATGTTCTAGAATTATTTATGAAAATGATTGAATTCTAATTAATTACTGCGCAAATACCAAGAATATTTACGAAGTTAGGTCCAGTCATTATACCATAGCAAGATTTGCAATAGCGTATTGCGCAACTCGACTTGATAGGTACGGGTTACACATTAGACTGAGCGACTTATGACCACTAGGTAATAAGTATCGGATTACGATTTCGTTCGCTATTTCCTATCTATTGGTAGTATGTATTTAATGTCTTTGATTATATTCTTCAATGTGCAGCATTTCAAGACAATTTACTTGGACGTATTATTCATTATGCGTACAGCTAAGGAGTGGAATTTCCTGCAGGAGTCTGTGTTTCCTGATAGCTATAACCTAGAGGTCTTTAAGTCAAGAATGTTTAGGTTACTTCTAGGTAAGCATGCTCCATCGTCGGCCACATTATCGCTTACCCTCAGGTGAGATAGTGCTCACACACAATTTATTTTATTTTTTTCTACAACTTACATAGCCAGACATAATATGGCTCACCTAGTAAAATATTGGCACATCTACAATAAATGCGAAATTGAGTTTTAACGGCCTAAGTGTTGAAAATTGGATAATTTATATCTTTGACTATTATTTCATTTGTTTTGAGGAATAAAGTATGTATATTTTCTTTTCATTTCAAATTTATATGTTAGTTAGTTTTTTTCTTCTTCAAAGTGTACGGATTTATTATTAGGTTATTATTGTTTTTATTAAATGTATTTTTTTAGTTTGTAAGTTTCTACTGTACAACGCCTTGGACATCCTCTGTAACGTTGTACAAGTGCTTGTAAATAAATAAATATTATTATTATGGTCTATTATATACTAGTAGCCAACATCACAATTTCTGATATAAAATACAAAATGAAATCAAAACATCGTTTTAAATACTTGTACAATCTTTGATCCTACTTTCTGTAAAATATGAAAAATGTAGATGAGTGTGATATTGCTAGGTGAGCGATATTGCTACAAGCATTATCTCAACAAATAACAAACGATTAAACATCACATACAGGAAGATTACTAAGAACAAAACAACATTTCTTTAATTAGAACAACAATAAATAGAATAGAGTATATACATTTCTCGGCACATCTACTTTTAAAGATACAGAAGTTCTATTGCAGATAGTCTTTGAAACAAACGTATTCTTGATCATGGATGTGAGACATTCTTTCCCGATGGCTTTTAAGTCATGCGTACCTAAATAGGTTTAACTACAAGCACCCCTAGCCAAGTTGATAATCTGCAATCGTTAACGCTAGTCGAAAACAAATCAAATATATGGGAATGGCATCATCTCAACGTTAAATCACGTGGTCAGAACCAACGAAAATAGAAAATTCGTAGCCAAGTTCAGATCGTTCAAAATGATAGAATGAATTGTTATCGTTTCTACAATGTTGAACACACGAAACGGTTCTAACATGGCTAGGGGGCCTGGAATGCATACTCACCATCAGGTGAAAAAGTGTTTCATCGCGGGTCGATAGATATAAAATTTAAAAAATACTCGACAACATTACCGTAACGTAGCAGTGTTTTGTGAAATAACTTGGTACTTACCTGAAAACAAATAAAAGAAACATTAATAACAATTCAAAAGACATCAAAAATCACTTCCATTGTACAGTACCTCACCGCGCCTGTCAATTCGCGATAAATAAAACCTAAGGTTGACTGGTAGAAAATGCCTAAGGCATTAGGTCCGCCGTTGTACGTTTATGCATAAAGCATTTAATAAATAAATAAATTCAAAAAGTATCTGTAGTTTCAGTTGCTCTTTACAGTCCATGGCTACGGTCACTCTTTCGAACAATCTCGCCCAAACAAGGCTCTGGTAGAGACATCGCTTCGGCTCGCTCCACTCAGGCTGAGGCTACAGTGGCCAGCAATTTGCGATGCGACCGGAAGAGGGAACGAGTTAAATATGGTGTGGCTACGTTGGAAGCGAAAATTTGGGGATGATGTGGCTTCATTCCACATATCTTTTACAACGAATAAGATGAGCAATTCATACGGCTACACTGTAAAAGGAGAAATACAGCAATTTCGCATTATTACTAATCGCGACAAGGGGGCTACATAGAAGCGGTAAAGAGGCGAAGTACAAGACGCGCGCTGGGGGAGCTCGTTTGGCTCTGCAATCGCCCAGTCGTTGTCGGCTTCGTGAAGACGTGTATTATTTGAACAGCTTTGTCAAAACCCAACCTTGTGTTTTCCTAGAAAATTGTTAAGTAAGAACTGTTTTTGAAAAAGAGTTTGTGTTGGATTCATGATATTAAGACCTGCATCAATTTCCATTCTTTGAATAATACAAGAACGCACTTGTACTTCGGACACAAACAATTCAACGTCTATTGTAGATAAATATGTTCTTTCGACGAGCGATCAAAACAAACTGATTTGAACGCGTCGTCGCGACGTGAGCGATCGCCATCTTTAGCGTGATAATGTAGCCACTAGACAGCGAACCCTCTTAAAATTTCTATTTTGAACTTTACGCAAAAAATCGCTCTTTGATTTAAATTCGCTCAAGTAGTGTAGCCACATACTATTACTTACGAGCCTATCCATCAGCGATCAATGTCTGTCGCAGTTGACGATACGCGTAATGTAGCCACAGTAGCACTGTTTGTTCGCTTAAATTTCGCTTTCGCTGATAATTTGATGTAGCAGATGCTATGATTACAGTACTGTTGTTCCAATCGCTTACAAAAATCAAAAAAAATCGCTAGTAATATGTGGCGTACAGTGTAGGCATAAAAGTGAATATCAATTACTTGTTTTAATCGCTCATGTATCGCCGGTCACATCGCGGTCTAGTATAGCCTCAGCCTCAGAACAGGAGTCATTTAACTTCCCACTAAAAAAACTGAAACCGTCATCTTTTCATAAAGGAATTGATCTTCTGCAAGTTTCTACATGTTCAAAGTGTGACAGTTGGCGTATTCCGTATATTCCGGTCCGCCGGTTCGTATCCGACGCTCGGCCGTGATTACACTGAATCCTTTCTTTAATTAAGGATTTACCTGCGTTAGGTAAGGGTCGAGTTTTTGCGGCATTAGGAATTTATGTAAGTGGAGTTTAATTCAAAAGCATTTATTAAGAGATGTTCTAAATAAATCTCTTTAAGCCGCGGGAAGCAAACGAAAGTTAATTTCTGTTTCTGCGTGTTTTGGAAAACATATTACGTTAATGTATTATATACTGTGCTCCAAAACCAGAACATTTGATGAGACTTAAAAGACTGTCCAACTGAAATGGGACTAGGCAGTACATGTTTGCTGGATGCCCGAAAAACTGTGGTGTGGGTTAAACAATAAGAACGTTGGTGGACTAAAACAATGCGACGGTGTCGCGGGAGACCACGAAGGTCTCCCTTCAAAATGGTTGAGCTGAGTGGGGCTGATGCACGCATCATGCTCGTGAACGGGTGCCGTCAGTTGGGACTGGTCATCTCTTAGCTGCCAATGGCTTAATTCAATTTCTATCTTTTAATTAGTTTAATTTTTTATTACTTATCTACATTGTGCTCACATAATAGAAGGAACAAGAAATATGTAACCAAGATTATATGTAACTCACACTAAAATTTAAAAGTGTGTCCATGGAGTTTCTTGCAATTTTTCTCCATAGAGAAAAACGGTGCAATTTAGCTTCACTTTTTTTTGCACTGGCCTACATTTGACTATTCAAAAGTGCCTGTAAATGGTCTATTTGAAATAAATGCTTTTCACTTTGACTTTGCGCAAGTCATGGAGTGGAGGGAGGCCTTTACCCGGATTGCGATAGACCAGGCAAAAAAAAAAATGTATTATAGTATCTGAATTACTTCTAACATATCTAATATTATAATGGGGTATAATTGTTTACATTTTTGTAAAATCTATCTCTAGAAGTACCCCAAGGCGTCGACGGCGCGTACTGTTCCACACGCATCTCAAGGAGACGTCAGCAAACCGTAGGGGCCCAGTAGGGTCGAAGCCTACTGGGGCCAAGGGTCTGATTCTGAAAGGAAGACTCGGCCCTGGTACGAAAGGCGACCAAGGAACAGGAGTGGGTTTTTAGTGAGTAAAAGTTTGACACTATCTCCCGCACCGCCCAAGAGCGGGGGATGACATTGGATGATTCTCCCACTTACAAAAAAAAAATCTCTAGACGTACTGATTCGATTCCAAGAACATTTTTACTGATAGAAAAAAGGCTACAGAGTAAAAAAACATGGTTGAGATACATGGAGGACATGACAAAGATATGGAAGAAGTAAACGCTGATATCGATGGAAAGAAGAAAAAGACGTATCATCGCGTCCCCTAATAAATTGGTATAATGGCATGTGGATGATGAATCACTAGCAACGCCCCCAAAGGTCGATGGATCGGTGAACTCAACGAGAATAGATATAGGAGCCAGGGAAAAAGGGAAAACAAAAACCTTTATTGTTTGAGTAGATATACAGAATACATTTTACTGTGTAGTTACGTCATACATACATGGTATCGATCCCCGTATCCCAAACAAATCGTACATTTTATTTATATGAAAATGGAATAGTGTAGCTTCCTATCATCATCATCATTTCAGCCGAAAGACGTCCACTGTTGGACATAGGCATCCCCCAAGTGTCGCCATTACGAGCAGTCCTGTGCGTCTCGCATCCATCGGATTCTCGCGACCTTCACCAGGTCATCGGTCCACCTTGCGGGAGGCCTTTCAACGCTGCGTCTGCCGGTACGTAGTCTACCTACGCATCGTACCGTACGTCTTCTTATCAGTGAAATCATTTTCGTAATTCGTATATTATTTTGCAACAATATCTTCTACCCATCTCGCTGCTGTAACACCAACAATCTTTCTACCAGTCTTTGGACACTGGGTCCAGTATACTTTCAAGCGGGCGAAGTCGCTGGCAGTAACTAGGACTAGATGAAATTATTAGAGAGACGCTAGTTCAATCGCTAAAAAAAACCGATTTCTTTTTTTTATGGTTTTCCCGAATGGGAATTTGTGCGAATGGTACATTCTGGTTCATCTTCATAGACGAATGCTAGACGCTCGGTATACATCGTGATATTTGGATCGTAATACAGGATCACGATATTTATCGAGTCTGTAGTATAGCGTATCGTGATACAGATCGCTGGATTTCTAAAAATCCAAAAATCCACGATTTATATGAAGTATTTTTGATAAATATCGAGCGTCTAGTCTCTAATCGATATTTATCGTGTCAGTATTAATTCGGTCAGCGATGGAAGAGGACGCGCATATTGAGGCGGCGGCGCCTGTAGTAGTAGCTTCAAGTATGGTGTAATCAACTCCAGGAGATGTTCAAAGCGTGCATCGGACATACGAAAATAATTTTCATAGTCATAAATTTCTTGGTATTCCCGAATCTGTTTAAAAAATTCAGATGTGTATATTTTTCTATACCTTCAACCAATATTTCGACCATTTTTTTCGCTTTGTACTTCTTTTCAATGCTATCGCTAATATAATAGCAACGCAAGCTTTATTAATATTATCACTCATGGCATTATTTATATTGTCATACGAAACGTACGAGTTTACTCAATGAAATTTACCGTCATACTGACGCGATTCGTATCGTATGTGTAGTATACGAAAATATTACTAGATAAATATCACGTTAAATATTGAGCATGAAGCATTCGCCATACAGCACCACGTCTCCGCGCCATGTCATGTGTTCTGAAAACTCCATTTAAATTCTATATAGGCTACTTCGATTTCGTATCTGTCCCCTGCATTTTTAGCTACTGCTCCACTCTCATGGTTCATACCGTGACGGTATAGCCCCATAGACTTCTTCGGTAAATGTACAACACTAAAATTATGTTTCAATTCGAACGAGTAGTATCTGAGATTAGCGCGTTCAAACAAGCAAACTCCTCAGTTTTCTAATATTAAAGTATAGACTGACTAGCTTCTGCCCGCGGCTTCACTAGCGTGAAAGTATGTTTCTCCATATAAACTTTGGACCCCCGCTTCATCCCCTTAGGGAGTGAATTTCGGGAAATCCTTTCTTAGTGCTCACCTACGTCATAAAAGGAAACCTTGAGCAAAATTTCACGCTCCTAATCCCAGTAGTTTCGGCTGTGCGTTGATACGTCAGTCAGTCAGTTTCTCCTTTTATAGATAATAACTATTCAATATCTAACATAGACAGGAAACACATCAAAAAGAATTTTATCCTTTGTACCTGAACCCATACTGACTCAATCTCAAGTTATTTCTTCGTCTAATTACCTCAGCAATAATTACGAATTAGTCTTTGTACTTACGTACATAATTTAATGAAACCTTGTAGATAATAGTGTAATTAGCGACAAACCGCCACTTTGTTCAAGTAGCCAGCGTGAATCGAACTGGAGGATCTTCTTTTGTACAATAATTTGTGAGGGATGTAGGTTATCTAGTACTCGCAGGTAACAATAAGAAATAAATCATGACGAAAATTAAAAGTAAAATGCTTTTTTTTATAAAATGAAAGTATGTAAGGATAGAATAAATTATTTGGATAGATGGGACCATTGTAGTTAGTAGCAGTGCCAATGTAAAGTTTTCAATTAATTTTTATCTAGTAAGAAAAATTATTTATTTGGCGATGGCGACAGTCACCAGGAAGACACAAATAAAATAAAAACAATAAAATTGTTTGTGGCTCACGGTTGCGCCAAAATGGTTAATTTCAGCAATGTTGCCAGACAGAAAATTACTGTCTGATGCTAGTCTTCCAATAGACCAATAAATGATGTTATGATTTCTATACAACACTATCAACTCTAGTATAGATATTTATGTATATTTTAGGTCGATTTTTAGGTGACCATTAGTACTAAAAAGGCCATAAAAAGCATAGATGCCAATGAAATTTGAACTTTGTCTTTAATGAAATAGGATTCGTTGTTCCCAAATTTGATATTTATTTCGAATTCTGAATTCCAATACAGTATTGCTAAAAGAATGTCGTTTGGGTTTTCCCCAAGTATTCCAGTCCTAGGAATGAGACGTTCTAAACTTAAAACAAGAAATGCGTCATTCCTAACGTGGGCGATTAAACGCGATTGCGGTTGAGAAGCGATGCGTTGCAGATCACGCGAATATAATGCGACGCGGCGGCTAGGTCCTAATGTGGGCGCTAAGTCGTCGCCTTAACCGATATTTATATAAAGTCATCGCACCGCTACAGTTCGAGCGACAATATCAAACCAACAGATCGCGACCGCTTTGCTTCCATCGCCGCATCGCACCCACGTGCCATGGTTGGTCACGTAGGCCACCGCAATAGAGTATCAAATGTTTGTTCCATCCACGCCGCGTCGCTTCGCGTTCGCAACGAATTGCCGGACAGAGCAAGTAAACGCAGTATTTTTTTAGTTAACAGTATTTAAATAACTCGCTCTACGTAAAGGAGTCGAGGGAGTGTCAGACTTATAGTGATTGAAGCCTATCCGTATCCACTTTGTTCCTCTTTACGTTTCAGAGCCGCAGTCTGTCGAACCTCTTTTGGAATAATTCAGACAGGTAGTAAACATTGCTTGCAGAGCTTCCTTCAAAAATCAAGATAAATTTCAGAGGAAGAGTTTAAAGGTGCTTCTACGCTAGAGGAACCGAGCACGAGCGGAGAATTAACAGAGCACAAATTCATGCACGAGCGCGCTTCGAGCGTTTTGTTCGTTTTCGACTGTGCTTTGCCTAATGTTGGTTTTTTTGACGAACACAAAAGGTTTCGCATCACGTTCGAGGACAGTGGTTGTTGAAGTCTCGTATCCACACTTAACACTGCGAGTAGAGCGGCTCGGCTTGTGCTTAGCTACTCTAGCTTAGACCGTTTTATTAGGTGCATGAAAGTAATGGAAAAAAAATAGCGTAGAATTTCATTGAACGATAAAACTATTCCGCTAAAAGGGTTCGGCGAGTTTGCGCAAGAGATTGACCGATAACACTGATACGTGCTATCAGGCGGTCAATAAAACGTGTGACGTCATTGTGTGCACCTAATCAGTAGATATTAATAATGGCGATAGAATTAATTATGTCATAAGAAGATACGACCTCTCTTTCACCGCTGAAGACAGGTCTTTAAGTTACTATGGATCTTGCAGCTATGTTTTAATTAAAATTAATTATATAGTCAATTACGGCGCACAGAAACGGGCGAACAATTTTTATACTTTATTTTTATATAGGGTAAGGTATTCCTAACTGTGGTCATACCGCAATTATTAATTAGTAAATGATGAGGCGGCCGCGTAAAAACGAGCCAAGTGCGAATAGTGCACACGAGAATATTAAAATCGAGCAAAAAACGCCCTCAAGGAAAGAATACCTGGAAGAAGTTGGAGAAGGTCTTTGCCCAGCAGGGAAAGTATAGGCTAAATAAACAAAAACACACCGACAAAATAACTTTTCTTGTATGGTCCCCTTAAACACATTAATGTGAAAACTTTTACTTTTACGCACAATAAAAATGTTCGCAAAGCGTTTTGTGGGATTTCCACCCATGTAAGAGCTGGGCTACACGATGCGTTGCGGCGCCGCACCGCAAATATTTTGACGAATCGGCGGGCACACGAGCCACACCGGCCGCCGTACGGCGTCACAACGCATCGTGTAGCCCGGCTCTAAAAGTGGCGCAACGCCTTACGTCTAGCGGTCCGATGATGGTTTGGATCTTGACGAAATTAAATTGTGTAATTCCAATGCACACTCCCCGAAATGTGAACGATAGAAAACCGACGGGCTAGCAGCTCGGCTCAAGGCTTGTAGTCATCATACATCTTAATCACAAACAGAAATACTGTCTGGAGACTAAAATAGGTCATACAACCGATGATGAGGTAGATTTCATAACGACACGAGACCTCAGTGAGTAATGAAGCGATCATATCGTCGGTTTTTGGGCAAATGTCCAAATTCAAAACGTACGAATTTTGAATACCGTCGTTTGCCAGACCTGAGGCCATACCACGAGCTCTTGACGCGATCCATTTGACGACCTAAACTGAACCGTAATATTTGAAATATTTTTCTGGTGTATGGTATTTTAAATATGGTTACAGAAAGACAGAAACCATACATTCTGACACCAGTCTTGCCAAATAATATCGTGTTAACGAGTTACTGGGTTGTGGAGATCAGATATTCAGTCGTACCACGTAAGACACTGGTACTCCGGTGAAACAGGTTAGCCTTCACTACAGTACGGCCGACGTAACTTGACAAGCCTGAAAATAGGCCCAGCGAACAACATTCACTATGTTTGTTAGTCTATTTCGTTCAATATCTCATATAAACAAAACATTAATAAATTCCAAATCGATTTCAATATTTGATTGAATAAAGGGTCGATTCGGTCAGTCAGTTTTTGGTTCTAATTCAAAACGTACGAATTTTGAATACCGTCGTTTGCCACACCTGAGGCCATACCACGAGCTCTTGACGCGATCCATTTGACGACCTAAACTGAACTGTTAAAGCTATACACCCTATATAGCTCCATCCCTCTTTCTCGCTCGCCCGCTTGACATTTCATGGTAAGGCGCCTAGTAGTCGAACTCAAAGTCCACAGCCACACTGCCAGACTAATGACTTGGTATAATTAAACACAAAGTTACTTATTATGCGAGAAATTATTACCTACACTTGCGTAATATTTTAAATATTTTTCTCCAAAGAGAGCACCGAGCAATGACCTTTGTGTCCGCTACGCTAAATTAGCTTCGCCAACAATTTAATTATGTAAAATAAAAATTAAACAAATTTTGTCTTCATTTACCTCTAGACGTAGACATTATTTATTTAGTAAATAGGTAAGTAATGTTGCTGTGAGTTGGAACAGAATAGATGATATTAAAAACCTAGAAAACTAGACCAGACATCGTGTGCCAAGTTTTTTTTTTTGCGGTGATAGACTTTAAAATCTTTGCTTTTTCCCTGAGAGGAACAGTGTTTTAAACTTTGGAACTTTACTTTCATTTCCAAAGAGGTTTTTCTTGGTTAATGGCTCTTCTATGGTACGTTTACTACAGTTTTGTGTTACAGTATAGTAGTATCCCATCCATAATCTTCGAAAGCTTTATAAATAAAATGTATGAAGACCATTATTCACTAAAGGAGAACGCTATATTTAAGGCTCCCGTTGAAGTTTTTATATATAAACTAATCTACAGGAAAACAATTTCCACGAAAATCTGTCGCCGCGTTGTCGTCTTATTTTCCTGTCGCACCGTTCTGATAATGTTAATGTCTTAATGACATCCATAATGACTTCACAAATCAATATTTAATAAAAGGTGCTCAACGTAACATTAATATTAAATATTATCGTGAAACACATCAAGTGTATAGTCGCAAGAATTCATATAATAGATTTAAATGAGGTTTTTCACTGCCATACTTTGCCTAATATAAAAAAAAAACTAGAAAAAAAAACACGTCCATTATGGCTAATGTCACTCGGTTTTAATTATCCTTTGTGTTATAAAACTTTTTCCTAATTAATACGCGCAAATGCCTTTTGGCGTCGGACTTGCCATAAAATTAATGTTACCAGCATAAAAACGTTTTAATAAAATTACTCACTGAGACTCGTAAAATATTTTCTAACGAGCCGAATTATTGGTTTATGAAACGGGTCTCGTGTAGTACGTAATCTGAAATTCATATCTGATAAGTTTATTAATGTTTACGACATCTAAATGCCGCGTCTTGATGATGAATAACAAGATATAGACGGTCGTTGAAATTAAAACTTAATAGAGGC
Source organism: Mythimna vitellina (assembly GCA_949316375.1). Lineage (NCBI taxonomy): Eukaryota > Metazoa > Arthropoda > Insecta > Lepidoptera > Noctuidae > Mythimna > Mythimna vitellina. The sequence goes on along the minus strand of OX438711.1, from coordinate 4,836,669 downwards.
GCATTTAAGACTTAACCCTTTTACCATCTACGTCGAATATATCCGACAAACACTCTCGGGTTGTTCCGCCAAAGTCGCACATCCACGACTAAATACTCCATTTCAGTTCTTCTGTCAAGCCTCAAAGAGATATCAGAAAATCGTAGGAGCCCAGCAGGGTCGAAGCCTACTGGGGCCACGGGTAGTTTGAAAGTGAAACCCGTGGCCCTGAGACGAAGGCAAAGAAGGAGCAGGAGTGGGCTTTTAATCAGTAAGTCCTACACTATCTCCCACTCCGCCCAAGAGCGAGATTTGTCATTAGATGATTCTCCCACCTAAAAAAAAACCCTTTCAACATCTACGTCGGATACATCCGGCAAACACTCTCGCGTTTATCCCGCCAGGGTCGCACATCCACGACCAAATACTCCATTTCGTCAGCTCTTCCGTCACCTATGGGGATGAAAGAGCTAAACGAGATGGAGTACCCAGTTGCAAACACACGTCCCTGGCGAATAGGACGCAAAAACAATCGTACCAATCAAACGCGGCGATTATAAGGTTAATAACATGTGTTAAACAATGCTTGCCAAGATCGGAGGCCCTAACGCAAGCTCTTAACGCGATCCATTTGACGACCTAAACTGAACTGCTAAAGGGATAGAGCTATATAAGGTGTATTAGCTCCATCCCTCTTTCTCATTTGCACGCCTGACCTTTTAACACGTCAAGGTAAGGTCCCAGGTCCGTGTATCAACTAAATATACCGAGCTTCCTCCGTGCCTCAGAAAGCACGTTACGCCATTGGTCCTGTCTGTCATTTGCAGATCTTTGACAGTGGTTACAGAAAGACAGAAACCATACAATCTGACACCAGTCTTGCCAAATAATATCGTGTTAACCAATTACTGGGTTGTGGAGATCAGGTAGGCAGTCGTACCACGTAAGACGCTGGTACTCCGGTGAAACCGGTTAGCCTTCACTACAATTGTTATAGGATGGTGCGGGTGACAGCTGTCGAATTCATACAACGTAGCTATAGATAGCGGCACGAATCTTGAGCGCTCGGCGAAAGAGCGGGGCTCTTTCGGTGAGCCAATCACTGTATAAGGATTGCACTCCCTGCCCCGCGTCTCTTTTCATACCACTAAAGAGACCCGATATTTCACTTCTACCTGCTTCTGCGCAAGTAGAACTGTAGATGTCACCGCTTAAGATCCGTCCCGGTATCTGTACCGTCTACCCTTTTCTCTCATCTTGGTGCCATTCTACCCATGCTATGTATAAAAGACCTTAGAAGCAGACCCCAACGTGAAAAAATGACAGATGAATTTATCTCGCTTAAAAATAAGAACAGCAAAAATAAATCTATTCTATATATTTTATATACTAAGCCTACGGTTGTAGCATCCACCGTGACGATGGAGCGTCGCGGATGTATGCACCGGCGCACTTTTCCCTTTTGTAGACCGAATAGAATAAAATTCCCAACGGTATCAAAACTGAGTGCATCAGTTGTGCTTGAGATTAATTTCGTTGCATTTTGTTGAAATTAAATAAATTTACAGGAAAGGTGAAAAGAACGAGAAGAAAGAACAGGAGTGTGGACCAACTTACTAGCCTCAAACGAGCACGAATACCACATGACTTTGTACTCGGCCCGCGCTCCGCTCGTGCTTGGCTTCTCTAAAATGGAAACTAAAATAAAACTGAACAGGCCACCTCTGCCGCATGTCGAAACAAAATTGTGCGAAGGCAACCACTGACTGGACGTGGCCCAGAATAGATGACGTGATGAGAGGAAAGATGATGACTCCTGCCTAAAGGACTGGTCAGAAGTATTTAAGGACAGAGAAGATTGGAAGAAAAGTAGGGAAGCTTTTGTTCTGCAGTGGGACACAACAGGCTCATAATTTATTATGAGCCTGTTGTGTTGTGTCTGTTGAGTCTCAACTAAACATACACATAATAAGCCATCATCTTCCTGCCCTTGTCCCGTTTTATTTGGAGTCGGCAAAACCCGTTTTTTTTTCATCATATCACTAACTCAATTTTCTTTAATATGACTTTTCGCACAATCCATCCAACTTTTCTTTGACCTCTTCCCTTTCCATCCATCCACATCACATCACAAATACATAATAAATGTAAGATGAAAAAGCAAATAAATCAGCACGTCAAATAACTGTCGGCACTTAGATAATGACACCCTCGACATAGAAAAAACAATAACACAATTATAAAATTTTTGAGCAAACAAAATTAAATTATGTCAAACTCATCAAGGAAAGGAAGTACCTATCGAGTTTAAAGAGAAAGGAGGACACTGTTCTTCAGAAACTTAAGGAAAATATACAAAAAAATATTAGGTAAACGCATGGAAAAAACCAGATCTCTAAACATAGGTATAATAAAAACGAAAAATATGTTTCATTTGAGTCACAGAAAACGTGAAATAAAAGCGATTCCAGTTCTATTGGAGCGGCTAGATAATTTCAGCTACAAAGGATCTTTTAGAGGTATGCAGAACAAAACGTAAAGTGCCGCAAACCTCTGGTGAAAAGGGAGGATCCTCCCTATCAGACGAGTGTTGTCTCTGGTCTGGGTAACTGCCCGATATTTGATTTCAGACTGTTATAATATACGCTCTAATTGCGGAAAGAACTCTAACACAGCATTGTAGCATTTTAAATTTTAGTGCCTATGTGGTGTTATATCGAAGTCGGAAATTACGGCCGCCAATCTAAATATGATTCAACATACAACTTGACACTTGACTCGCAAAATGTAAAATTTTTAGAAATTATGAATTTCACGGACTACCTTGGAGCATCACCCTTCAGCTGGCAGCAGTAGCGGAAATATAGGGTGGCCAGGCTGGCAAAATGCCACGGGCCCCCCAGACTGAGGTCGCAATCTCAGAAGAAGTAACCCAACGTATGATAACAATATAGTTACGCCACTGGCTGGCAGACAGCCTTCTTAAACAACACATTGCACAATCCGTGAACAACATACTCCAGCATTTAGACACACAAAATTAGGTCGCATTATAAAATTACGCGATAAGATAAAAAACCTAAAAAAACAAATACGATGTGGAAATGTAAAGCGTAAAAATGTGCTCGCATTTTCCTTCCCAATTTCTGTGCAAATGATTTAATTAAAATACTGTATTTAATATGGTAACGTATTCACTATGTACCCTAATTTTGCCTGAATGTTGTCGTTATGGAGAAAATTAGGACGTTAGAGGAGATCTACAAAGTTTACGTCGAGTGATGTCCTTTGTAATTTTAGTACTTAAATTTAAAAGTTATCTTGATCACTGTACATTTGTCATGTGACTGTAGACTGCCTACGCTTGCAAATATTATGGAGCAATCGTGTAGGTTGTATCGTATTTCACTAATAAAACTTTACAATAAATTACTTACGTTATACTAATTATGCTGCTACTGACGTAGTCTTTATTTTCTTATTCCATTTTCTACTGTTAACCATCACGATCAGTGGCGTAGCTAATTAATTATAGTAGTCCCAATGGGGCCCCTTGTTTTCCCAACTAGCTCCGGAATGTCACAGCAAAAAAAAATTTAAGAGCCTCTTAAGAAAAAATTGAGTTTGTAGATAGCATTTTACGATTTTATGCTACCATAAAATGGGGGCCCCTTTATCATTGATACGGCAGTAGCTACGCCCCCAATCACGGTATAGTTTCCTTTTCTTTCACAATATTCGTCTGACCTACTTTTTAGTTCCCCTCTCTAGCAAACTACGTCTTAACTTGAACGCTTAAACCTTAAAAAGAAACTCTAATACACACAGAACAAAACAAGGCACAGGCGAGTTATAAAACCCAATAAAGTCTCCATACATTTTCCGTCATTACAGGTTGCCTCCTAAGATATCGATCCTGTGGGGTCGTTGTGTAGAGGTTGATCAAGCATTTATAATGCAGAAAAAATGTGTGAGAGCCATATTTGGATTAAAGCAAATAGAGTCATGTCGACCATTTTTTAGAGAACATAAAATATTAACACTGCCATGTATTTATATATTAGAATCCTGTTTATTTGTTTTCAAACACAAAAGACTTTTCGAGCAGGCGACAAGCTACTATGCTCCACGATCTATGTATACTAATAAGTTATTCCAACCGAGGACAAATCTCACAATTACAGGTAACAATAGTTATATTATGTGTATAAAAATGTATAATAAATTACCAAACTCTTTAAAAACGTTACCTTTTTCTAGATTTAAAAGTAGCTTGACGAGGTTTTTAATCGAAAAGTGTTTCTATAGTGTACATGAGTTCTTAGGTTACAAATTGTAAGTTTTGACATGATTATTATAATTGACATGGGTATTATTGACATGATTATTATTGACATTATTATTATTGATAGGATTATTATTGACATGATTATTATTGACATTTGTGATTATTATTTTTTTTTATTAGTTTTTATTGTTATATTGTCAATTTTGTTTTTTTAATTCAACAATACAATTTTAATTTTATTGAAATGGAAATCTGTTTAATGAGTGCATGATTTTAATAAATAATTAATTTAATCTCAAATATAATGTTTATATTTGCACGCCGAAATTAAAGGCAGAATAAGAGATCAACTTTATTTATATTGTCAACCTTTTGTACCTTATTTACGCAAATAAACGATTTATTATTATTCCATTTATTAAATTATTTACACATATTAATTACATTTTTAAACATTTCTAAAAAAAAAAAACATTAAAAAAAATATTTAAAAATATAAAAAATAGTAGCCCACCGGCATCGGGAACAGGGTCCAAGCTACCGGTGGTCAGGGCTCCTGAGAGAGGAATCTCCGAACAATACGCGCCGTGTCCAGGAGTACTGCCTTCTGAATCAAGCCCTTGATCCAACTGCCTAACGAGAGCCTCTTCAGATGTTGGTCGAGGCTCTTAGCAATTAAGCCATTGGCCGTCACGACTATCGGCACAATGATTGCTCTATCCACTTCCCACATGTCGACAACCTCGCGAGCTAAGTCAAGATACTTAGTTTGCTTATCTTTCTCAGCTTTCACGAGGTTCTCGTCATGAGGGACCGCTATATCAACAATCATTGTGCGACGCTCTAGTCGATCTACCACCACTATATCAGGTTTATTGGCAACAATAGTCCTGTCAGTGATGATAGATCGATCCCAATATAACGTGATATTGCCATTGTCGAGAACTGGGTCGGGCACATACCTATAGTACGGTACTTCTGATTCCACAAGATTGTATTTAAGAGCAAGTTGCTGGTGGATAATCTTGGCTACGAGGTTGTGTCTATGCAAATATTCTCCGTTAGCTAAATGAGAACACCCAGAAATAATGTGTCGGATTGATTCCCCGGGTCGGTGGCATGCCCGACAGATGTCAACCGTACCGTCCTTCACAATGTATTTCCGGTAGTTGTTCGTCATCATAACTTCGTCCATAATCGCAAAGACAAAACCTTCGGTTTCCCCGAAGAGGTCACCGAAACGCAGCCAAGATACGGACGCTAACAGGTCTACATCGGGCCCATGTAAGGCCCGGTAAAAGCGTCCGTGAAGCTCCTTGCTCTGCCATACTTCTATGCGGTCATTAGTATCCAGTACTATAGGTTTGCGCCAGTTCTCGTTAGCCAAGGAGAGCGGAGTGAGGCCCTTGTCCACCACTGCCACATCTCGGTGCATACCCACGTCGGTTTTTAAGAAGTATTCCCTGAGACTGCATACCTCGCGGTTGTGCAGGGTCTTAGCATTTAAGAAGCCACGACCCCCGCACTTCCGCGGGATATACAGTCTCATCACCGATGACCGTGGGTGATGCATCCGATTTGCGGTAAGTATTGTGCGGACCCTCCTATCCAGGGCATCGAGTTCTGTCTGAGTCCATTTGAGTATGCCGAAAGAATACATCAATACCGGCATAACCCAACCGTTGAAAGCGCGCACCTTGTTTCCGCCTGACAAAAGACTATTCAGTACTTTATTCAGGCGGCCAAAGAAGCGCTCCTTCAACGGTCGTTTTACGTCATCAGTATTGATGCCTAATGCTTCCGACATACCCAAATACTTGTAAGTTTCGGTTGAGCAGAGGGATCTAAGGTGTATAGAATCCGTGAGTTGAATTCCCACGGATTCCATAATCTCACCTCTCTTTACATGTACGACTGCACATTTGTCCACACCAAATTCCATCCTGATGGCACTACTGAAGGTTTCAGTTAACTTCAGTAGCTCCACCAGTCGCAAGTTGTTGGGGGCAAAGAGTTTCAGATCGTCCATGTAAAGAATCACTTATTATTATTATTATTATAATAGCAAACTTCATTTCAATGCGACCCTACGTTCACAATGACGTCAGACACACAGTGTTGTTCTCATTAAGTACTTAATATTGAATTAGCCGTTCTAAAAATAGAGTACGGAGAGAATAATGTTGAGTTGGGTTTATTTGCCTTGGAGATAAGAATCTGGACCGAATTTATCAATGTTAACTTGGTTAATTTATTGGTACAATGGAGACGGGACGGCCATGTGAAGCGAAGATCGGAGGCTCAACCCACGAGCTCTTAACGCAATCCATTTGACGGCCTCATCTAAACTGTTAAAGGGATGGGAACCCTTGAGATTGTCGAAATATACGTTTTTTTGCAAAATAAACGGCCGCATTTTTTTTTCGTTAACTTAAATGTTTGATTTTTTCTCAGCTTCAAGGGACCTCAGACCTGAGTATATGGGTTTAATTTATACTCAATACCTCCTCGCGTTCCCGAGATAAAGAGTCTTGACAGAGAGACGGACGGACGACGAAGTGATCCTTATAGGATCACTTTGTTGTCCGTTTTTTCTTTTTGAGGTACGGTACCCTAAAAACGCGCTAAGTACACTACATCAAAGGTGGCGTGAAAACGTGTGCATATTATGACGATTACCTCCTTCAACTTTTTGATTCATTATATCTCAAAAATGGTGGCTCTTGGGAAAAAAGTACTTAGACATTTTTGTAGATAATTATCTAATCTACAATTTTTGTTTGAGCTAATTTTATGATAAAACTTACCGTTTTGCTGAAAATCGCGAATTCGTTTTTGTGTGAACTTTGACCCCGAGTATTTTTTTTTCCAGGTATCGGATCGATGAGGACTTTTAAGATTTCATTTATGATGATGATTTGAAGAATCCCACCAATTTTCAGCTGGGTGCGAATTATTGTAACCTTATCTCTATTTTTTGGTCTAATTTGACTGGACTATGAATGGATTTTCATACAGTTTTCATCAATAGACAGAGTGATTCATGAGAAATGTTTAGGTGGTATAATATATGAATATTATAGATAGGGTGGGTTGCTAGTAGGCACATCACGCTACGACCCACGGAAGCGGAGCAGTAGCCAAAGACGCTGGTGAAACCGCATTGAACAGTTAGTTACAACAAAAACATCCACAAATATAGTGATTACTTAGGTACCTACTGCTTATCAAGGCGTGACACGTGTTTACTAAACTACCTACATGCTTAGTCACTTACAATATTATACATAGTCATGTAGGTATGTATCTACGGTGTTACTGAATCATCGTAGCCTGATAAGCCTTCTATTGACCAATTCAATTAACATAATTACCACCTCATTTGCATTACAGATTGGTGTGTTCTTACCTCACAGAGAGATGCTGCTGACTACTGTTTTTAAAACAAAAATTATACTACCCGCTTGAAGACATAATTTGAATTTGGAACACCGTCCCATGCTCCTATAATTTTTTGGGGCTTAGTTTCATGCATAAATCTATCATCATCGTCATCATTTCAGTCGAAAGACGTCCATTGCAGAACATAGGCCTCCCTCCAGTGTCGCCACAATGACCGGTCTTGTGCGTCTCGCATCCATCGGATTCCCGCGACCCCCACCAGATAGTCGGACCACCCAGTGCTTCAGTAATCTTTACTAGTATAATGAAACGGCAATTATTTTTTTAAACGCGCTCTGCAATCACTTCAGTGTCTTCAGTCACCAGTCGGAGAGGAAACTTTTTGTATAGGACAGCCAGGTTCTTTCTATGACCCACTGAAGCGGAGCAGTAACCAAAGACGCAGGTGAAACCGCGAGAGACGGCTTGTTTACTGTACCTAATCCTGACATGAAACACGTAGACGAAAGCTGTGTGGAATCGAGAAATAAAAGATTTATCTCAGCAGTGGATAATTCCAGGTTTATTATCGATATTATAAAAACAAGGCAAGCTGCTATAAAAATAAGCAAGTAAAGCCTACATCTATTCGTCGTACATAAAGGATTCTGCAGACATAATGTGCACGATGAGTTAACAAATACGGCCCTTATAATTACCGGTCATAAGATCCGTTCCCATGGGTGTCAAGAGAGCGATTAAGGGGCCTATATTAGCAAGATGGGCAACCGTGCCCACCCACGGTAGGTTATTAATTCTGTCTTACAATGTAATCAATGCTTGCCGAGGATTATGGTCGGATCTCGTAATTGGAGGGTCCAACGGAACTCTTTCAGCGAGGTAATATTGAAGAAATGTTGCAAAATATTTATAGACTCTTGGATATAGTTACTTGATGGTGAAATGCTTTCGCCAGAGCCTCTCGGAGTCTTTTTAAGTTATTTTTTTCAGTTAAAGATTTTTTCTAAAAAAAAAACTAAGTTCGCGAGCTAATTCGTAAGAAGTTGTCAAACATCACAGCGTTAATGTTTGCCAATTGTGGATTTGGACCAATTGTTTGGCAGTTTTAGTGTAGGTATGTAGTTTATCACTTTCGAGTATAATTGTATTATATCTATGGTTTATTAGTATATATATCTATTCCCAAATTCACCTTTTTCTCTCTCTTTTATTGCACTTATCACTATTTTTCTTTGCATCGCCCAAAAGTTGACTAGTAGAAAATGCCTAACGTAAATTCCGCTTATGTATTCATTCATCATTGTTTATTAATGTAATCATTTGTTAACTACAATGTAATTTGAAAATTCTGTGTATGACGTGTAAGACCAATAAATTACTATGACTATTATTTACTATTTGTATTTTTGTTTGTGATGAATAAACTCAAAAAGTATTGTACCGATTTCTAAATTTCTGAATGACATAGCATAATTTTCTATTCACATGCGGGCGAGGCCGCTGGCAGAAGCTAATTATTTACAGACTTGCGCTTGACCTCTATATCACCTGATGGGTGGTGGGAAAACGAAACCCGGGGCCCTGGGACGAAGGCAACGATGGAACAGGAGTGGGTTTTTAGTCAATAAAAGTCTGACACTATTTCCCACTCCGCTCAAGAGCGACATTTGTCATTAGATGATTTTCCCACCCAAAAAACAAAACCTGATGGTAAGCGATGTGATCGACGATGGAGCCAGCTTGCTTAGAAGTAACCTATTCACTCTTGACTCAAAGACACCTAAGTTAGGGTACTCTTTGTATCAACCTATTTGAATACTTCACAATTTATGCTCCGATTTCAACAAATGGTTTAAGGAACTGTTAAAAGATTTTTTAAAATTATTATTTAGGTATAGACTCGCGGTTAATCACACCTGATGGCAAGCGATGATGTGGTCGACCGATGGTGGAACACGCTTGCCTAGATGTGCCCTATTCACTCTTCACTTAAAGGTTTTCCCTTTGTATCAACATTTACGTATAATTTTCATTTATGCGTCCGTTTCAACAAATGGTATTTATTTTGTTCAAATTCAGCTCTAAATATAGCTTTTCCTGTACCTTATAACAAAGTTTTTCCCTGAGGTTAACCGCAATTTCAATTTTAATTAACCATTGAAGGCTAAAGGCACAAAACAAGGTCCTCATAAAATCTTGAAGGCTTTTTAAAAAACTTCTATTTTTTATCGGCCCTTAACGAAATTAGCATTTTTATAAGGTAGGTTGTTGGTTTCTTGTTAGAAGAGGGCTCTTAGAAATATCCGTCAATCATGCATTTTTAAAAACCATTTAGATTGTATAATAAGAAAGAGAAAAAGAAAAAGAGTTGGAGAGTGAAGTTATATTTCATGCAACTGTTTTTCCGAATCGCTAATAGATTATTTGTTATTAATATTTACCGACACTCCTGGCAAATTTAGTGTAGTGTCGAAAATTCGTTAGGGTGTTTATAATATCGTACGGATTTAATCATCACGCATGCGGAATTGCTCCACCTGCGGGGCTGCAGCCCGATATCACTCCCCGCATCCCGCATGCGTATTCCACGCATTACAATAAATACTTGTATGAAAAAGACATTTGAGCCTGCGGAGCAATCCCGCATGCGTGATAAAATCCGCATGATATTAAAAACACCCTCAGATCACCATAACATACCAAAAGTAAGTCATAGTGATGTCTGCATAGGTCGTTCGGTGATAAAACAAGTTATCTGCTAGCTAGTGCTTCGCCAATTATAAAGATAACCTGTTTAAGTGTGTGTCATCGAAATCCGAACTGCCATTTAGAATTACCATATATAACATAATACCAGGATGCTCCCAAATCATAAGTAGTTACAAAAAAAAAACACAAGTTCTTGAGCATAAGTTAAAACGGTCCCTTTTTTATTCTGAAGAGGGATATCTTTAAAGTTCAAACAACTTTTCCCACACTGGGCGGAGCGTGAACGCATATGTGTTCCTTCAGTCACCATTTGCAGTCCATGGCGACGATAACGCTAAAAAAATCAATATATCGTTTCACATTACTGGGGAACAAAGTCCCAAGGGACAAACGCATCTCTCAGGACCCGATAAAAGATCCTTTTAAAACGGCAGGGGGCATATTCAATCTGATTGTTTCTTTCTAATATGAGAAATACTTAAAAAAACTGGGCAAGTGCGAGTCGGAGTCGCGCACTGAGGGTTCCGTACAAACTTACCTATGTAAATACTGTTTTCAGATTTATTCCTATATTTGTGCTGTAAGTCCTTGCTTTGTGCCAAATTTTAGGATTCTGAGGCAACGGGAAGTACTCTATGAATTTTGATTCCCTTGAGAGTGTGGAAATATACTTTTTTTGCGATATAAACGGCTGTATCTTTTTTATTCGTTAACTTAGCAGTTTGATTTCTTCACAGCTTCAAGGGACCGCAGACTTGAGTATACGGTTTTAATTTCAACTCAATACTTTCACACGTTCCCGAGATTAAAGGGTCTTGACAGACAGACGGACGGACAACAAAGTGATCTTATAAGGGTTCTGTTTTTTTCCTTTTGAGGTACGGAACTTAGGGTTCCGTAATCCGAAAAACAAGATCAGAGAGACACTGGTATTCACCTGCATCATGCATCATGTTAAGACTTGTCAGCTTGTCAAACTATTATTGTTCATACTTAAAAAAAAAAACTTTGCCCCACACTACACTTTACAGGCGTACACCAAGCTTATAATGACGAATACGCGTTTATGAAGCTACGCGTCCGTAGACGTTAGCCCTTAGTCTTTTAATAAACCGCAAAAGACAATACTCAAGTTTCTGAAAGTTATAATAATGAAAATGTAGATTTTATTTCACTAACAGACGCGTTTTGGGTTCAAAGCGGGTTTTATTCTCCGAATTTCATTAGATGAAAATACACTTTACATAAGAACCAGTTACTCCAGCAAGAAAAAAAAGAAAATAAGTACTTATAAAACCTTTTTTCTTTTAAGCTTATTTCACATTCATTCAACCTTACTCTACATTCAAAATTTACCTATACAAATATTATTTATATATATATAGGACAAACTGACTGAGATATCAAAGTACAGCCGAAACTATTGGGTCTAGGAATGTGAAATTTTGCACAAGGTTTCCTTAAAGGTACCTTTAGTAAAAGATTGGATTAAAAAAAACCAACGGAATGGAAATTTAACCTTTACAGGGATGATATCGATCCGTGTGCCAATATACGTTTTTTTTTAGGTGAGAAAATCATCGAATGACAAATCTCGATCTTGGGCGAAGCGAGATAGTGTCAGACTTTAACTGACTAAAAACCGACTCCTGTTACTTCGTTGCATTCGTCCCAGGGCCCAGGGTTTCGTGCCCATATACATGCAAGTTAGCACAAATAAAATAACTACCCAAGTAAATTATAAAAGTAAAATAATCTTTTTTTCAAACTACCTTCAATGAAAAAATTTAGGGAGTGTTAAAGATTGTAAGGAGGATTATTATTTCTTGAGATAGTAAACTTGAAACTTGGCACATTTTTTTTTATTCGTGATAGGTTCGCGCTTGACCACTATCTCACCTGATGTAAAGCGACGATACGGTCGATGATGGAGCGCGCTTACCTAGAAGTAACCTATTCACTCTTGACTTAAAGATTCCCGGGTTGTAGCTATCAGGAAACACAGAAAATCAAAATAAAAATAATGACTCATCATTATAAGTTTTTCAAATCTACCCTCAAAATACGCTTCAAGTTTTTAAGAAGTCATTTCTTGCGATCGAATTCGCGGCCCCCAAAGTGCTAGTAATACCACAAAAATGTTTCGAAAAGTAAAGAAAACCTTTTAAAGCGATAATAACAAGGGTTGTATGAAAAGCAATATGTCGTAAATCATATTTTCAAAGACCGTCAACTTATTCGTTACGAAGAAGCGGTGGAATTGGAAATACGCTGATATTAAAAGGTACTTATTGGAATATTTTATAACCAATAAGCCTGGATATAATAAAGATTGGTTCGAGTGTGCGTAAATACTTATTTCTGAAAATTCATATGCCGAATTTGAAAACCATAATAATTATCTTTACAGTAATATAAAAGTGGAAGTTCGTGAGTGATTTTTTTGAATTTTAGTATATACCAGTGCCGCAAAAAAAAACCAACGAAAATTTTAATTTAGCAGGCTGCCGCGGGCATTTTTTTTTTATTCTTGATAGGTTCGCGCTTGACCGCCATCTCACCCGATGGAAAGCAACGATGCGGTCGACGATGGAACGCGCTTACCTAGAAGTAACCTATTCACTCTTGACCTTAAGATTCCCGGGTTGTAGCTATCAGGAAACACAGATTCCGGCAAGGAATTCCACTCCTTAGCTGTACGCACAATGAATGTGTTCTCAAAACGTTTTAACGCATTTACCTTAAGGCTCTATATTTTACTACAGAGACGGACCACCATCATCAATTTCTCTTCATACTAATAACATTACACGGTTGCCAGCAATATAATACCCCAGCATCGACGATATCCATCAAGATCATAGCGGTTTCCTATCAGAATTGTTCACCGTACCAGACTATACGGGAATCTTACAATATTTATAAACGGGAACTTAATCTTATTTGAAACGGTAAGAAATAACGTTATATAAAAATACGTCTGTTTGAATACAGTTTACTTAAATATTTTTTCTTTCGATATAAAATTCTATATCAATGAATAGAGAACAGGCAATCCCTAAAGGATTCGATAATGTATTATATATATTTTAGACAGCTTAAGACAGATTTTGTGTGTAGGTAGTCTGAGAACCATTCGTCGCTGTTATAATACGAAGCTTATATATATGTAGTGAAATGTTGGTGTATTACAGGTATAACACCCGTAAGTAACGCTTTGGGGTAAACAAGCGTGTTGACATAGTTTTGGTGAACATTTAAGAGTAATGTCAAATAACTGATGTCTAAAGTATGATTGATTAAGGGTTACTGTCCACGGATCCAGGGAACCTCGTCCGCTGGCCACATCATGCTATGGGCAAGCCAAATCAATGAACGCTCTGCGTTTAACGATATGAACGATATGCTACACACATGATTATTTCATGATATGGCCAAACATGGCTGATCATATTGTAAAATAGTTACACTATCCACCGAAAACAAAACAAAACAACATCAACGCCTCTTAGCGCTGTTATTGTTTTGTTTTTGTTATGAATCATGGCGGCGGACCTTCTTGTGGTTATTCTGATAAAACTATTAGTAATAATGTCCCAATTGATAATAATGATATAGTGAAAATTCATTACGATAAAAAATACTTGAATTTTACGAAAGCCTTCTAAAAAGCCTTGGAGTTCAGAACGTATTTCACAGGTTAGTAAATTTCAATCTCAAATAGTATTATTTAGTGGTTATTCTTTGAAAATTTAAGATATTTAAAATGTCTTATCTATCTTTAATATTCATTATTAGAATTTTTTTTAAACCCTCTATGTCATGTAAAACCCTATAATATACTACATTATGATTATGGCCAAACGTTGATTGAAATATCATGAAAAGTTGAAGTTTAAACGATCTGGCCAGTTTTAGTTGGCCATATAATATAGCCGGTCACATCATGAAGTGATCAATTCTACGATCTGTCCACTACACATACAAAGGCGAGCAGGCGTACCACCAAGCGTATAATGACGAATACGCGTCTATGAAGCTACGCGTCCATATACAGTAGAACTAACAAACTTCTTAGCATTAAAACGTAGAGGCTCCCATTTATAATAATAATAACTTCAGTAGAAAATAGAATTAATGGGATAAGTTTTTTAATCCGGATTTACCTCCTAGCAACAAATCGTCCAGCATTTCCAGTGTTTGTTTGTAGTATGCGACTAGAGAACGTTTACAACAATAATTGGCATAGGTAGGTACGTTACTTAGGTGTTATAGCTACACATAAGAGGGGACGTATTATGTACAGGGCTGCTCGAGTTTAAAACCGGTTTTAGACCCGAGAGAGAGAGATAACGATAGATTACAGAATACTGAAGAAGAATTGTACTCTTCGCTTACATCAAATGCAGTTCAATAAGTAAACGCTATTTAAAGCAGTGTTTCCAAAATCGCACTGTTATAGCATTAAGTTCAACTATCGAATATTTTATTGCCTTACACACATAATACACCCTTAGTCCACCATTTCTGATACCAAAACCCATGTCAAACATTGGCCCAACTGCAGACCTTTGTAAACTACAACAATGTTGGCCATTAACGAAAGTGTTAAACTGTTATGTACTACCATTAACTATTAATCTTCATGAATGGTTAAACTATATCACGTAGATAACCACAGTCCACCATACAGTATAGAAACTACTTATCGTCGCTCGGCTGAATATTATGACCTCGTAAGAATATTGTCATCAGCATCATCTCCCTAATCTTTTCCCAATAAACTAGTGCGCCTGACCATCAATGATTGCATCTCCGCTTACCATCAGGTGGGATCGCGGTCAAGCACTGGTTCATATTCAATTTAAAAAAAAAAAATTAGCTTGAGGTCGATTTCAAGGCTAAACGAATGCGGCTGAATACCCGTGTTTTATACGGAGTGTGGAGGCCTATCAGACCTCCACAACCCAGTTCCTGGGCAACCCAATACTCCTAGAAATCTATATATGTAAAAGGGGAAACTGACTGAATGACATATCAACGCACAGCCGAAACTACTGGGATTAGGAGCGTGGATTTTCGCACAAGGTTACCTTTTATGACGTAGATGAGCACTAAGAAAGGATTTTCCAAAGAAAGGATGAAGCGGGAGTCCGAGGTTTGTATGAAGAAACCTACATTCAAGTGAGTGAAGCTGCGAGTAGAAGCTAGTAATATTATTATATAGGCCATATCCTTGATGTAGGATTTTAATGATAATTAAAGCCACGATATATATATACACATAATAAAAGGTTTTACAGGAGGAAGAAAAAACTCCTGATAAAAAAAATGTATGGAAGAGACTGGTGGTGTTTTTGATCTGTAAAATATTAATGCAATACATGATCTTTAATACAAAACTTCCAAGTTTTATACCAATATCGTAAAAATCTGCGAGCTCGCACGATGCATTGTAAGAATTTGCGAACTCATTCGCTTCGCGTGTTGTACAGTCACCCGAACCGAAGCTAGCAATTCGCATCGATGCCGTTTCACATCGCATCAAATAGAAGTTCCACGAACGGCGAGTATCCACCCTTACGTTGTTCAAACTTCAACGGTCCGGACTAAGCGTTTCGCTTCGTCGTTTATACCGCGTACATCGAAGGACTGGAACAATTTGCCTGCTGCTGTCTTCCCGTCCAACTATAATATAGGCGTCTTCAAGGCTAGAGTGAATAGGCTCTTAATAAACTAGTGCGCCTGACCATTGATTGCATCTCCGCTTACCATCAATTAAAAAAAAAAAAAAAATTGTGTTTGGGTTCTTAACTGCGGAACGACCTTATGGAGACAGTCAACGACAGCATTTTTTTCCAGTGTGGATGGAGATGCATTAGAAGCAAAACTTATGACTTAAGAGCTTATTACACTACTCGATAATCAGACAGTCTTAGTCGATGTCGCGTAGTGTAACAAGGGTTAGACCGGTCTTACTCGGAACAAAAAATAAGACATTTCGGGTTCACATAAACAAAACATCGCGCAGTATTTCCCGAAGGAGTAGACAGAATGAGGATGAATTTTCGTGACATGGGAGGAGTCTTACTACCGCTTAAGTCACGTATACGACAGCTAGACCATCAAGGCAGCCAATACTCAGAATTGTTTTCGTCATTTTTCAATATTTTTTTCTTTTATATTTGATAGGTTTGACCACTATCATATCTGATGGAAAGCGACGATGGAGCGCGCTTGCCAGAAGTAACCAATTCATTCTTGACTTAAAGATTCCTAGGTTGTAGTCACCAGGAAATACAGACTCCGGCAGGGAATTCCACTCAGCTGTACGCACAATGAATGTGTTCCCAAAACGTAGATCTACATTGCAAAGACACTGTTGTAATCGATCAACATAGTGTTATATTTAGTCTACCCTCAGAAATAAAAATAAATGTTACACACAAAAATATCAAATGCACACTTATGAAATATTACTTAAGTATTATTTAAGAATGTTTTTTTTTTTATTTATTTAAAGATCAAAAGATTGTATAAATTGTTATCGACAATAACGTACACTTATAAAAAAACTCATTAACCGACTTCAAACAGGAGGAGGTTCTATAACGTACACATATAAAAAACTCATTTTGTATAGTTTCGATATTGAGATAGATTCATGATAGCATAAGTTTAATCCAAGTGTCCAAGCACAACCTTAGTGGTTTTTGGTTGCTATTTAACTTTGATAATCCGATGTATTTTTTTGTATTATTGATAAATAAATGAAAAAAATATATATTTTAGGTTGGAAATCATCAAATAACTTTCCCTGATCTTGGTGGAGCGGGAGAGACGGTCAGACTTTTACTGCTGTGTTCCTTCAGTTGCCCTCTGCGTTCCAGGGCCACGGAAACTCTTGAACATTCCAGCAGTCCAGCCCTCTTAAACTATGTCTAATGTATTGATCTGTTTTATCTTGGCAAGCCGACGACAACGCCAAGAACGAAGGCATGAATCTAACTTTACATATGTATATGGGTTGAATAGAATTCCAAGTAGCAATTGGTATTTATAGGTTTACTGCTTAAAGCCACGTAAGTATATTAAATCAGCATGTTACGTTTTTTATTTTATTTATTTATTTAAACTTCATGTACAGTGGTGGTACCTACATAGGCGGACTTAATGCCACAAGGCATTCTCTACCAGTCAACCATTGGGTTAAAAAAGACAACTCTGTGGTAGGTACGCACAATAAATAAGTAACAGATATTTTTATGTAGACTGTTAAAGCAGTTTTTTTGTTTTTTTAAATGTGAAATCATGCAAGGACTCAGGAAGGGGTCCTAACAGAATACCAGCGCTGCGTTATTTATCATTTTAAATATCGCAGCATATGCTGAGTTAGGCGCCTTTTTGGCCTTGCACAAATTTGAAAGTTATTTTTTTTCCATACTTAAAATTCTACTGTATGTGTGAGGTACGAATAAACGTTTTTTTCTTTCGAAGACGTGTAATACTTTTACTGACTAAAACCACAGCTGTGTCCTTCAGTTGACTTTTGCATTCTAAGACCACGTGTTTCCTTTTCAGAATTTCTAAAAAACCCTTAAAATATCAATTTTGTTCAACCAAGTTAGTTCAGTGTTTATGACCTTTCTAGAAAGTTGAAGACGACTGTTCGATTATGAAAAGAAAAGCCGAAGACTGATTGCGTAGGCTGTGCCGAAAGCGAAGTACCGTCATTTGAGAAAGCTTACGGCAACCTCCAACTTTGTAAAAAAAAAACAAAAACATGTTTATTCTAAAGCCCGTAATCTATACGAACACAAACATCCGTCTCACTTGACGTGAAAAATACCTCCCACATACCTTAACTGAACAAAGTTCGTACCTCCCCTTTATCCGGTATTAAACGACGTTTTACTACACATTGTTTCCGTTAAATGGTCCCTTCCGAACCCTTTATGCGCTGCTTACGTCATCGCTTATATAGCTCAGACGGTCAGGCAATTTCATTTCATTAGATATATAGGGATACAACTTTCTTCGCTGTATTGGAAAAGATTTGGTATGGAATATACTCGAGTTCAAAGTATTGTTTCTTTATTCTTTTTTTTGTTTATTGTTTATTCCCCGAGGACTCGGACAACAGGACAATTTTTTTTATTAATATAGTTTATTTGTGTGTGTTTTTGTGTAGTAGTATATTTTAAATTTTCTAACTTATTTGTATACACTGTGTCTACATCTCTCATCCAACCCTCCTGTCGCAGGTCTGCTGGAAGAAATTTCATTTGAAATAAGCAGTACCTTTGTGCTCTTCTATCTGCTTTTGTTCTTTTCATGTTTAAGTGTTTGTGTGTACCATGGTGTTACTTGTCGGTTCTTCTCCATATGAAACGACCAATTGGAACCGTGCACTAGCTTCTGATATTTTACAAGTGCCCAGCCCATGTAGGCCTATAAGAAATAAATTATTTTCGAACTGAATTGAGCCAAGTTTTGATTTGATCCGTACTCATTTACTTTTTGAGATAGAAAATCCTCAAACAAAACCCGCTCTGAATGAAAAGAAGTGTCAAACTTTTACTGGTTAACGCCCACCCGTGTTTGTCCATTTGCGTTCCAGAACTTGCGAAACCGAAGTTTAAACGAGCAATTTAGGCCCCTCGCCCACGACGACTTTTTGTAGCGATGCTGCCGCGCGCTTACGAAACGCGCGATAGCATCGCTACTAACGCGCGTTAATCACATTTGCAAGCGCTATAGAAAAAATGCCAACGCGCTAATAACACGCTACAGCATCGCGACTGTATCGATGCGAACGCGCTACAGCATCACTACAAAAAACAGCCGTGGGCGAGGGGCCTTATGATCCACTAGATTCTGCCAGAGGCTTCGCCCGCGTGAAAGGTTTCGTCATACAAACTTTAAGACCCCCATTTCATTCCCTTAGGGGCTGAATTTCGAAAAATCCCTTCTTAGTGCTCGCCTACGTCATAAAAGGAAGCCTTGTGCAAAATTTCATGTTCCTAGTCCCAGTAGTTTCGGCTGTGTGTTGATAGGTCAGTCAGTCAGTTTTTCCTTTTATATATAAAGATAATATAATTGAATTGACGGTAGAATAGAAAAACATCTTGCCATTGGATCTAGAAAGACAAAACCTTCTTTTTATTTACGAACATCTCCTCATTTTTCCGTAGAAAAAATAGATTACGTCATTCTCCTTCACATAGTTCCTTTATAAGCAACCAGTTTTTTTTTTTACTGCCGTCCCTACATAGATTCTAGGAGACGGATACGAATAAAATTATAATCCACCTATAGCATTTCTACCGACAGTGCGATACTCAGACTAGACTCTGAATACAAATTGAAATATTTATTTTTTCTCCGACCATGTTACCATAAAAACATTATGGTTGGACCATGTTGGTCGGGGAAAAAAGGGAGCTTGATAACGTATGTTTGAAGATGGGCTTTTTATGTTATTTATTCTGACGTTTCAAATGGTCACTTCTTTACTGTTTTTATTTATTTTATTAATCTCTAGCTTTTGCCCACGGCTTCGCCCGCGTACATGAAATATAGCCTATATCACTCAGGAAAAAAACGCTTTGTATCGGTGAAAAAATTTTAGCAATCGCACCTATACTTTCGGAAATTACCTCCTTAAAACTAACTTTACCTTTTTGTAATATTAGTGTACTTTTTCTATAGGTGGGAAATCATCCAATAACTTCTCCCGCTCTAGGGCAGACCACGAGGGTTTCGGACTTACTGACTAAAACCCACTCCTATGTTTCTTCTTTGCCTTGCGTTCCAGGACCACGGGTTTTCCTTTCAGAAGCGACCCCATGGTCCCAGTAGGCTTCAACCTTGCTTGGCCCTTACGGTTAATCACTAGTGGACCCGACTGAAGTTTCAGATTTTTAGATTTCTATGTTGGCCATGGCAACTCGTGTCCATGCGTGAGGCTCTCCCACGGCTCGATAAAATCAGAGCAGCGATAACAGCAATAACTACTCTAATTATGACTGTTTTTATTTTAATATGTATAGCATTACTTTGTGTAATTTATTTCATCACCACTGCTCTCAAAACGATGAAGGAAAACATCGTGAGGAAACCGGCATGTCCTAGAACCAAAAATTAGAAGACATATGACATTCACCAATCCGCACCGGGCCCGCGTGGTAGATTACAGCCCATTCCCTCTCCTAGAGAGAGGGGGCCTGAGTCCCTGCAGTAGGAACATTAAAAAGCTGATTATGCTATGCTATGCGTATGTATAGGCTCGCGTTTAACCACTATCTCACCTGATGGTAAGCAATGATGTAGCCGACTATGGAACCCTAGATTATAGTTATCAGGAAACACAGACTCTGGCAGGGAATCCCACTCCTTAGCTGTACACATAATGAGCGTGTTCCCAAAACGGTTATTTTTATGCATCCATTTATATACTAGTTGCGATATAGTGATATGATGCAGTGAACGGCCAGAACCCAGCTCAACTTTACCAGTGAAAATATTTAATTTCATAAAAGCTGTTTTTACCGGTCTTTGTGCTCGCTTGCAGGTAAATGATTTATTAATTGGATGTCAGCGGAGAATGTTGAACTCATTTTTACGAGCACTACATACGTTTTAATTCACAAAGTAATTTCGTTGAATATACTTCACAGAAAATGTTTCAAAAGTGGAGTTCTTTTACAAAAATATGCGAGGACAGCCCAGTTTATTTTTCCCATACAAATAGGTTTTTTTTTTGTGTGCAATATCTATATGTCGGAGAAGTCAATAGTACGGAAGCTTAAGAACGAATGAACGAGCTAAGTGAAAAGTGACACATGTCACTTTGACAGAATCCGCACTGACGTTTGCACGAACTGAACAGATAAAAGGGCGGACCGCAGAGGGGCGGTGCTCTTTCCTGTATCGGCAGTCGTGGCAACAACATCGTCTCTCGGAGACTGTTTCACGGCTCGTTGTGTGAAGTGAATACCTAAAGCTTGCATTATAATAAATCAGTTGTATGATCTGGAATAGTTTGTTTATTGCTCGATACCCAGCCATCGCCCACAAAACAGAGTCCCTGGACAGAGCTTCAATGATGATGGGCATCCTTGCGCCGACATCAGAATTGGGATTCCGAGCAAATAAACAAGCGCAGCACGAAGGTTACGTAACGTCGGTCATGAAGAAAATGGCAAGAGCGAAGACAAGTGGCGGTTATTATTTGATATGGAAAATTAGAAAGTGAAGACCTGGAATGAAGTACTGGACCGAATGAGATTCGAAGTTCCGTTAATCAATGTCATTATCAGTTTTGGTCTGATTAGGTTTTTTCTGGGGTTTTTCCCTAATCCTGAGCAACGAATGTTGGACCATGATGACATTGTTTCCCCAGAGAGAAATAGGAACTGATTAAATCACCGTGTACTAACCAGATTGTGACCGGGACAAGACCGACGCAAAAGCACGTTCACGATGTACCACTTTCCGATACGTGCTTTGCTGATAATCCGAAGTCACCAGTGATTACAGCAAGAATTACAAACTTTTACTTACCTGAAGTGTAAAATGCAAAGTGCAGTGCGTGTGTGTGCATGCCTGCTACCAGATCAGAAAACATTTGACACAAAACGTATGAAGACATCTCAAAAGTCACCTGTCAAATGTTTCCACTGTGGAAAAATTGGACGAAGCAGGCTGTGTTTTCATAAGCAAGAAACAGTAGGAAACCGACAGAATAACGTGATATTCAAGCTTCAATATTCAATCCCATGGCCAGCCACATCGTATCCTGCAAATGTGGCAACATGCAAGGTCACATCTCCTTCCGGTGTCCTGATGAATGTGACTCAGCGGTGACGGTGACGCCAAGGCATCACGTAGCGAGCGAGAGGTTGACTGACGTGTGATGTCGATTCTCCACCAGGAACAAGGTCAGGTATTCACATTCCATTTTAATTCTGGTGCTGAATGTTGTCTCTCTTTCACTTTAAAGTCTGTCATCACTATTCCACGGCAAATGTAAACAGTGTTGTTAGTTTAGTGTGTTCAGATTACTTGCATAGTTTAATTGAGATTTTATTTTATGCTTTGCCCAACATCAGATCTATTTGCGAAGTGATATTTTGGCCGTGAAATATTGTTGCAAGGGTTCAGTTCAAATAGTATGACCACGACACATTTTTTTGAAAAATCGCTAAAGTTCACGACGTAAACAATTGTAATTACAACTACCCTCATGAAATCCGGTAGATACCGTTTCGATTTTTTATGACAGTTATAATTCCTCCATAGATAATTTTGACGTTATTGACACTGACGTGTGCCTAGAATATAAATCTGCGATTGTTTCTACGTTGATTGGATAATTAGACTAGTTTATTATCGGTATACTACAAACGCGTGTTGCAAAAAGTGAACGTATCCGTTTAATTGACTCATCTTTGACTGTACAAAGAAGACCATAGCGGTCTAGCGCGGAAAAATTAAAAATAATGCGTAAGCGGGTAGATAAATTGTTGCGTGCAAATATTATTCGTCAGAGTAATTTGGTGTTTGTTAGTTTAGCTCTTTTAACTTAAAAACTCGACCAGTCAGATATAATGTGCAAAGATTGTTGTGAACTAGATAACAACGTGCCCAACCTGTATTCGTTACCACTTAGACAAAATAACTCGTTTACATACTGCGCGTTCATTTTACAAAATTAGATTATGTATCAGGTTTTCAGTAGTGTTTATGACAGCGGACAGTCGGTACAAACATTTGATTATGCCATTCAGTTTCGAAATACAATCTAAGTTTTCCAACGGATTGATAATGTCCTTAAGCGAATAGGTAAATATCTACTGACAACGTAGTTTGAGTTGTCGATATTTTGATTATTTTGAAAACTATTGAGATCGCGATCGTGTCGGGAGACTTGAAGTAGTTTTGAGAACGTCGACTAAAGCCGGATTAACGTTAGTTTTACAAAAGTGGTCGTTTTAGATAATGCAATTCAAGTTGCGAGGCTTAATCCGTGGCGGATGCCATTCGGTATGGTTAGATCCTAGGCGGGTGATGCCAGGTTGCGAGGCTAGATCCAAGGCGGGTGATGCCATGGAGTGGCTAGATCCTAGGCGGGTGATGCCAAGTGAGGAGGCTAGATCCAAGGCGGGTGAGACCATGGGATATGGCTGGATCCAAAGCGGATGATGCCCTGTAATAGTCGCGCGTGTGGCCTCTTGTCACGAAATCATTTCTCATCGATTTTAGTCGCGCGTTCTCTATCGTTAAACAACAGATGATGATGCGTTGCGCAACATAGTGTAGGTTTGATCTGACGAAGGAAAGACTCGATAAATTTTCGGTAGGAGACTTTGTTTCGATTATGAACGAAGAGCATAATTAAACTAAGTTAGACTCAACATTTAGTAGTTGAGATGACTAGATTTGATTTGTAGCCTGTAGCTTAATCGGAATCGGTATCTAGCTGTCACAGTGGTCCGTAAGTACGCGGTATTGCGGTCAAACTTAGGACGTAATGTGGGAAACCTTTAAGACGTGAGAGACTTGGCAATCCTGGAGGGATGCGCAGAATGATTAAGTAACTTGAGGTTACTGGGCTATTAGTAGCCAGAAATCACATGTAGAGCTTAATGATTAATGTTTTGTTTTAGTTTGATTAGTTGTCTATAGTTGAGACAGATGCCTGAAAGTCGTGTACCAGTCGAAGTAGATAGTGATCACAGTGGTGATAAACAAGCCTAAGTTGCGGGGAGCACGCGAGTAAGGTTCTCTGTCAGCCGTAGTAAAGTTGACGGTTCCAGTAGCTAGCGCGTTTAGCTCTGACGGAAGTCATAGTGGGTAGTCAGTGAGTGATACCCAATGTGATCCACGGGTGGTGGATGCACATGTGAGAGAGCAATTGTGATTGCTGTTCGGCAATGAGTGCCGTGGTGTTAGAGTGGTTTACTCGTGGGTAGCTCCTAAGGCTTTAAGATGAGAACAAGGAACGTTGGTACATGACTGGATGACGATTTCTATTACCCATTTTTTAATTATTTGGCTTATTGAGTAAAGTTTTGTTGTGACATTGAACGTTAGAGAATATTAGTTTTCTCATGAGAAAGGTTTGAAGTCATGGTGGTCAGAAATGGCCGAGTGGAACAAGTACTGTGCTAGATTTGTTGTTTCAGAGTAACACACAGAGGCGGGCGTCTTTTTGGAAGTCTCGTCAGTGGACGTCTTCCGGCTGAGGTGGTGATAATGAACACAGTGCGACGGATGGCTTGTTGGGACATCTCGTCAATGGACATCTTCCAGCTGATGTGGCGATGAGCAACACACAGAGGCGGACGTCTTTTTGGAAGTCTCGTCAGTGGACGTCTTCCGGCTGAGGTGGTGATAATGAACACAGTGCGACGGATGGCTTTTTGGGACATTTCGTCAATGGACATCTTCCAGCTAATGTGGCGATGAAGACTAACACACAGGGACGTGTGTTCTGCAGGATGGCCGTGTCGGAGAAGTCAATAGTACGGAAGCTTAAGAACGAATGAACGAGCTAAGTGAAAAGTGACACATGTCACTTTGACAGAATCCGCACTGACGTTTGCACGAACTGAACAGATAAAAGGGCGGACCGCAGAGGGGCGGTGCTCTTTCCTGTATCGGCAGTCGTGGCAACAACATCGTCTCTCGGAGACTGTTTCACGGCTCGTTGTGTGAAGTGAATACCTAAAGCTTGCATTATAATAAATCAGTTGTATGATCTGGAATAGTTTGTTTATTGCTCGATACCCAGCCATCGCCCACAAAACAGAGTCCCTGGACAGAGCTTCAATGATGATGGGCATCCTTGCGCCGACATATATTATAAAATCTGTATATATATCTATAGCATAGCATAGTCGGCCTTATAATGTTCCCCCTGTTGGGACTCAGGCCTCCTCTCTAGAAGAGGAAATGAGCCGTAATCCACCACGCGGGCCCAGTGCGGGTTGGTGGATGACAAATGTCTTCGAATTTTTTTCTGTATATATATAAGGAGAAACTGACTGACTGAGATATCAACGCACACCCGAAACTACAGGGACTAGAAACGTGAAATTTTGCACTTGGTTTCCTATTATAGGGAAGTATGAGCACTAAGAGAGGATTTCAAAAATTCATCCCTTAAGAGGATGTAACGGGTGTCCTAAATTTGTATGGAGAAACCTACTTTGACGCGAGCGAAGCTAGTTTTATACTAAACAACAAATGACACTAAAAACAAATCGATTTCTGAAAGCAGCATTCATTAGCAGAAAAGTGGTGTGGATATTTCGCTATCCATTATGTACACACGTAACCTAATGGAGGTGACGTCACTGAAGTATAAGTTAATTATGGTAGTCTTAAGATTAAAATTATGATAAATGCCTACACGGTCCAAGGCAATCTTTCCTTCAAATCTTGAATGCATTTGTAGGCCATATTAACAGTAGTTTCGTACAGGAATAAAACTTGCGACACTCAGCCCAGCAGTCAATCGTTTAACCATTACGCTAACCATCCCCAACGTAGCTGAAAATAAAACAGTGTACAACAACCCTTAATTCATTTCTAACAATTACTGCCGCACTAACAATTCCAATCTCTCTAGGACGTAGACAATAAGTACCAAGTGAACTAAAAAAATAAAGTACTAAAGTATATAAGGGTAATTCTACGATAAGAGGTTTTAAGTCCATAGAGAATACGGCCGCGGCGAAAAGTTATTGTTTTTTCATTAAACACTTATATTACGATTTTAGTCCTATTTATGTATCTTTTCACGTAAGGGCAAGTCATTTTATGCATATTTTATTACTTTTTACAAGTCCAGGGTAAAGACATTGGACAGGGTAGAGACACCAAGATCAGGGAGATATTTTTTGGGCCAGGGGGGAGAATAAATGTAACAAAATTAGAAAAATCAACTTTTATTAAACATTGTACTTAACATAGAATCAGACCATAATTTTTACCAATCATATTAAACACTAACAAACTATATTATTTCAACCTTCTCTGAAATTTAAAACAAAAGTGTCTTTAGTGTCATTACACAATAATATATGAAATTAACATGGCATTGTACCTACATCAAACAATAAAATATTCTTTTATTAATACTTATTATATAGACTAGCGTCTTTTAAGTAATACAAATAATCAGACTTGCGATAACTAGGATAATTTTCATATTACCTGTGCCTATGCTACATTTCACTAAATGAACATGTTTTAATCATAAAATAAAATGAAAAATATAAATTAAAGGCACTCTCTTGCCTATATCAACAAAAAATAAATGCTTAAGCTTTCTCCAACACGTTCACCGACTTTTTGAAACAGTAGAACATCCTCTGCCCTTTCAAAATAAGATTTGGCATAGGTAATGCCTGAACAATCTGATCTCCTGAGATAAATGAAATATCGTTTTCTTCGACTTTAAATAATTTTCCACTCCTGTCCCCTATTTTACAGAAAACTACTTGTATTTCGTCATCTTCTTCTAAACCCGCACACATGGCCACGTAACGATACTCTGTTTTTTAGACAGTAGTTTGACAAGAATAAAATCACCGTTTTTAAATGTTTTGCCTTTTCTTTTTGTTTTTGCAATTCATATCTTTCGGGATCATTTTTAATCTTTTTATATCGTAGTCTGTGCTTTACGTTTCTTCTGTAATCTTTCTTCACGTGTTAACTTTTTTCGTGGTGCCATGATCTGTAATAATATTAGACAATAATATAATAACAATATGAACTGAGAACCTCCTTTATTTTTCACTTTTAAGAATTTACCAAAATTATTTAAATCATTTAAAACTGTTTGTTGATAAAAATATACTATATCTAAGTTTGTTTGCACTAACATTATCTCCCCTGGTCAACAAGTCTCTCCCCTGACAGTTACCTTGCCAGGGGAAATATGGCAGGGGAGATACGTTTTCATGATCAATTGTATTGTTTTAATTGACTTATGAAATTTTTCGGTAAATTAGGTATCACACTATAACTATTGCATCATTATTAAATTAGACCAGTAAATGCAAATAAATAAAATAAATAATATAACTTTTATGACTTACCAGGGGAGAGACACAATGACCACGCGAAACCGCTACTTCGAATCAACGCGTCGCAACAGCTAACAAACGACGGCGCTCTTAACGGCTGAAATGTTTTGCATTACTAACTTCACGTCGATAGATGATCTTGAGCGCTGTTTGGAATATGGCCGTTTTATATTTATATTTATACTAGCGGAATGAAATTTTCCAGGGTAGATACCCAAAAACAGTGGGACAAAAGTTAAGTTTAAAATATATTGCAAAGAAATAAATATTGTTCTATTTTTCCTTAACAATGCTTAAATATATTTATTGAAATTTGTGTTTAACATATTTTAGTTTAATAACTGACACAAAGAAAGTATGTATCGTTTTCAAATTAAACTGAAACTGACAAGGGGACAGGCCAGGGTAGAGACTTTTTTAGACTTTATACAGAATTTTAGAAAAATATACTTTAATTAGGCATTTAATCGTGACGTTATTTAATAAAGTACATTTAGGTGATGTGTTTCATTGCAAAAAAAAACAACATATAGAATAAAATTTATATTTTAAACTGATTGCCGCACAAGTTACCTCTTATCGTAGAACCACCCATAAAACACTACCTAGATAGTAGCACTCTAAACCCATTTAACTCGAGGAAGTATATACTCGCTACGTACTCAATTCTAGATGGAAGCGTAATGGTCCAAATAAAAAACTGTTCCCCAAGAGATGTCCGGTCGCGAGATGAGTAATATAGTAACAGTATAAAAAGTTACGGTTATCCGTCTGCAGTAGATCTACCTGTTTCAAGTTATAGACGACATTGGTAGTGAACTAACTACTTTTTTTTTAGGTAGAACGAGACGGTGTGTCAGACTTGTACTGACTGACGAGACGGTGTGTCAGACTTGTACATTTAAACTTCATGAACAGTGGTGGTACATAGGCGGACTTAATGCCACAAGGCATTCTCTACCAGTCAACCATTGGGTTAAAAAAAAAACAACACTGTGGTGGTGTGCTGTGGGGTGTTGTTGTTGTAACTTCCGAACTTACACGAAACCCATGGCATATACCAACCCTGAGGCCTTATTTCATGAGCTCTGAACGCGATCTATTTTACGACCTAAACTGAACTGTCAAAGGGATGGAGAATATTAGGGTGTATAGCTCCATCTCTTTCTCGCTCGCTCGGCTGACATATTAAGACGTCATGGTAAGTGTTCTAGGGGGCCTCGTCAAATTTGCTGGCAGCTGTTTGAGGTACAGAACGCGCTGTCGGCCCGGGTTTGGTCCTTATCGGACGATAAACTGCCCATTTCTCGCCGTCCGCAAGCCCGACGTAATTAGTCACGAGATACCGTCAAACAGGATGAATAGGAACGCAGGAGTGAATAGAAACAAAACTTCGATTAGGACGTTCACTAATTTGTCCTAATATTGGTTTCTTCTTCTATTATTTTTGTATTAAAATGCAATAAAAAAATGCAGTACTTAAGTGCGGCAAACAATTTCGTAACAACGTGAAAAAAACATTAATAGTTTTGTTTCTATTCACCCCGTTTGACTGTATTTCATGAAACTACAGAATTCGTTGCAGTTTTAATTTATCAAGGTGAACGAAAACATTAAAAGGTAGAAAGAAAGGTCCCAAGAGAAGGGTCCTTCACCGAATGAGAAAAATGGTTGATAAAGATGGATAATGAATAATTCTTTTTCTGTAGGAAAATTAATAACAGAAACCTGAGATATTGATACCTAATTGTGTAAAGAAATTAACCTATGAAAAACCGCAAACATGTATTTTTGTGTGTTGGAAATCGTCATTATAGCCTCTCTCTCCCTCAAAGTGGAGCAAGAGCGAGTGTCAAATTTTTATTGACTAAAACCTGCCAGTGTTCCTTCAGTGGCCCTTTGAGTTCCAGGGCTGCGGTGACTGTTACGAACAATCCGGTAGATCTGACAGGCACAAATCCAGTAACTAACCTAACACATAACTACACACACAGTTATAGACCGTATGATTAGTAGGTATTTCTATAACAGCATAAGCCTTATAATATTCCCACTTCTGGGACTCGGGCCTCCTCTCTAGGAGAGGGAATGGGCCGTAATCCATCCAGATGGATCCAGAGCGGATTGGTAGATGTCACATGACTTCAAATTTTTGATTCGAGGACATGCCGATTTCCTTCACCGTTTTGAGAGCAGTGGTGATGAAATAAATTACACATAATAATGCCGCCCGGCAACGACCTACAACTTGTAAGTCGGGCCAGTTTCCACTGGGCGACCACTGCCCCTGTATTCTTCATCATAATCATCATTATTTCAGACGAACGACGTCCACTGTTGGACATAGGCCTCCCCCAAATGTCGCCATAATGACTGACCGGTCTCGGCGTCTCGCATCCATCGGATCCCCGCGACCTTCACCAGGTTATCGATCCACCTTGTGGGAGGCCTTCCATCACTGCGTCTTCCGGTACGTGATCGCCATTCAAGAACCTTTAGTCCCCATCGACCATCTGTTCTGCGAGCAACATGCCCTGCCCACTGCCACTTAAGTTTGGCAATTCTTCTGAGTATTTCTACCATTATGCAATTCCTAAAATAATGAATCACATAAATACGGTTGCTTGACAGGCATTATATATACAAACTCACTAATATATCAGACAAAACTGCCGTATCATTCATTAAGGAAACGCTAATGACGTCATTAATTATGCTTGTTTAGCATCGCTCGTAATTAATTACATGATTATGTTGTTCGTTTCGTTATTTGAGCCTTCATCATTTATCTAGCTCAGATCTGTACGAAGTTATTATTTTGGTTAAATGAGATAGGTTTTTTGTAGAAAAAAAAATAATGTGAAGGCGTGTAGACACGTTGAATCACTCATTAAAGTGTCAGTTGGAAGACGACTGGTGTTATATTCACTCGCCGTCCGGCTGTCCGTTACCGGTAACGTCCGTACCGAACCCGAGTCGTAGACGAAGCGTAGTTTTCCACGCGCGCCTCAAGAAGATATTATATTAGCAAAATCGTACGTGCCCAGCAAGGTCGACTACTGGGGCCATGGGTTCGCTTCTGATTTTGTTTTCCCGGGATCCTGGATCGTAAGGCAAAGAAGGAATATAGAAGCGGGTTTTTGCCAGTAAAAATCTGACACGCTCTCTCGTACCGCCCTTGAGCGCGAAAAGTCATTGGAGTTATTGAAGAGATTGAATCCAAAAATAAGCCTAGATAAGTTCGCTTTTTTTTTTCGTTCGTTCCATGTGCGTATCCTAAATAAATATTGTTCATATCATTTCCACAGGTGAATAATAGGCAATCGCTTTGCCAGTCCTGAGTAGGTACTAGATGACCATTTCTGTTTTACACAACATTTCGCTTGTTATTTGCAGCAAAAGTAACCATAGTACCTTACACTTTGTAAAAGTGCGCCAGAGAATTCGCACTAGCGAGCAGTCGACGAAAGAAACATCTCAAATGTCGTAGTTGACTAGCAACAAATGACTAAACCAACTAACCGACTAACTAGTACTTGAAGTCCTCTCAACTTTAGTTTGGTCTTCGTCAGAATTATTATTAAGTTCTCTTAATAATGATTTGATATTTTTCATACTATTTATTAGTTTATAATTTTAGCATATAATATATGTATTTATTACAAATAATTATTTTTACAAATAACTTATATTTTATTTTTTTTCTGTTTGAATTATCTGTTATTTGTTTATTGTGCAAGCCTACCACAGTGTTGTCTTTTTAACCCAAAGGTTGACTGGTAGAGAATGCCTTGTTGCATTAAGACCGCCTATGTACCACTACTGTACATCAAGTTTAAATAAATAAACCAATTGAGAAATAAAAACATGATATTATTACTACTTACGACCGTATTAACTAGTGGAAAAATGCCATCAGCTGTTTTATCGTACCGGGTACACTTAAGTATGAGTCAGTCGTGTTAATAATGGTCTGTATAGACTTTGAACATAACTATTTTTATCTGTTTATTATCCTTGTAAGTAATAACAAACAGGTCGATCTCCGAGGTTAAGCTACGCTTGCTTAGGTCTGTCTATAGATGGGTGACCGTCTTAATTTTTTTTTAATTTTGTTATCGAGTTTCCTCTGAGCCTCGGAAAGCACGTAGCCTTTGGTCCCAGCTGTCATCATCACCTTACTACCATTGCTCCATGCTACTTGAGGTGGTCGCAAATTTTTAGGGTTCCATACCCAGAGGGTAAAACAGGACCCTATTACTAAGACTCCGCTGTCCGCCCGTCTGTCACGAGTCTGTATATCATGAACCGTGATAGTTAGACAGTTGAAATTTTCACAGATGATGTATTTCTGTTCGCCAGCCACTATATCAACAAATTAATACTAAAAAACAGAATAAAATAAATACTTAATGGTGTTCCCATTCAACAAACATGATTTACTTACTTTTAAAAAAAATGTACTTGCGCAAGTCGGACTCGCACATGTTATCATCCATTCTGTCCTGCCAACCTACCGCTATCACTAGCTCCCTTTTCTTTCATCTCACCCCCCCTCACGCAATCCATCCATCTTTTCTTTAGTCTCCCTCTCCCTCTTCATACACCCATCTTATAACACGCGTTGGTCCCCTAAATATTGGTCCCAGCTGTCATTTGTAAATATTTGAGTCGTTACGATTAAGGTAGAACCACATTGCGCACACGTGGCATTGGCACCACGTACGCCGATCTGGGCGCGTTGGTCTCCATACAGCATATATGGCAATTGGACTTGCAGAGCTACATTAGATCCACGCCACGCGACGCTACGCAACGCGCCGCTACGTACTACAAATCTGGCGTGGTCCACGTGTGCGTCGGTCTAGTATAGTTCTCGCTTTAGGGCCAACGAAGCATTAAACGAGAGACCACGCGGGCGCCCGCTCGTGCACCAGTCGCGTGACGACAAGCGTGTATCGTGTGCGGCGGTCCCGTTGCGGAATCCGGATTATTACCTGCGCAGTGTCGCTAGTTCAACTTTAACGGTGTGCATGTAGTCGTGTCGATGGAGAAATTTAATGTGTTTGTTCGCAACACTAATAAATTAGTAAGTTTACGGACAAAACTACTGACAACCGGATGCGCGATAGTCTGTTGAAGACATGACTTTGACAGCTCTGCACTCGAAAAAAACAGGGATTTGATGACTTCTCTTTTTCTGCTCTCTACCAACGACAAATTAAGAATTATTAGAAATTATACAACTGTGAGGACATTGCCGACTTTGTATTCATTGAAAGAATACATTAGTGAAGGAAGAAATAAGTAGTTTCATTCTCGACACCTCTTGTACCTGTTCAACTCTTCAACAGTGTTATTACGTAGCAAAAAGGGGGCGGAGCGGGTGCCCGCGACAAGCACCAGGACGGAGCACTTTTGTATGGGACCGCGCGGGCGCCCGCGTAACGCAGCGTTCGGCATTAGTCAAAAGCCAGGAAAACTGATACCAGTCTTGCCAAGAGGTATTGTGTTACCTAATTACTGGAGGTCAGATAGGCGGTCGCTACATTTAAATCTACATCCAGTTGCATCCAGTTAGATAGGAAGCCGAACCCAAGATAGTTGGGAAAAGGTTGTAAAATAACCAACTTGGTGGTACTTAATGGTCTCGAATTACGAGATGTACCTCGTGGGTTCAAACCTAAGCAGCTCACAAAACGAGGAAGGAAAACATCGTGAGGAATCCGGCGCGTCTTAGAACCACATATTCGAAGATATTATGTGACATCCATCAACCAGCACTTGACCCTCGTGATGGATAAGGGCCTGAAATGATGATGACCTCTTTCTTGAGAGAAAACCCGAGTCCCAGCAGTGGGAACATTATTAGGCTGATTAGGCTTATGCACGCTAATCTTTAATTAATCAGGCATTAGAAGACATGGAGCTGATACTTTAGAATCAAGTTTTCTTTAGTAATTTATAAACTAGCAGTGGTTATACTTCCTAATGCGGCAAACATGGACAGCTTGAAGACTTTAAATTACGACTTAAAACACGTCGTTTTGAGAATTCGGCCCTTTTCGTAACACAACAAAGAGGCATCGTCCTCGGAGCCCCATAATTTTGTCAATTCATGTCATACCAGCCGGATGGTGAGTTGAGTGTACAAACTACAAAGTGACGACTCGGAGGTCATCAACCCGACCTAGCGTGGTGATTACAAAACTGTTTTTTACTAGTCATTTTGTAAAGTAAAGTAATACAGAGACGGGTTTTAAGTACACCAACATTTCTTAAAATGCTCCAGGACCATCATCATAACATCTAACTTAGACATAAAATAAAAAGTCAAGTTTTTAATAAAATTGCACATTATATGCTTTCTCTAAGATATTATGTGTGTTGGTCCTAATGAAAATAATTGAGTAAATACAGTATACGTGCCAATACCGAAAACATTTTTTTTGCTGCTAACTGCAACAAATCTTACAAAAAAAATAATCGCGGGCTACTATGGAGCACCTTAAAGAATAAATCCCATTACCCACGTGATAAAAGATAAACCTACAGCCAGTAATTGAGCAGTAAGCCAGTAAAGATCTACATTAGACCGACGCACACGTGTAACACGCCTGATTTGTACGTAGAACGACGTCGCGTAGCGTCACTTAACGTGGATCTAATGTAGCTCTACAAGTCTAGTTTCCATAAAAAATACATGGAGACCGACGCGTCCAGATCGGCGTGTGTGACACACGTGTGCGCAGTGTAGTTCTAGCTTAATCCAGAGTACAGACGGAAACTGAGAAACATCAGCTATGGAAAAGTCCAAACAACGATTTGCCTAAACTGATAATCAATCCCAGCCCTGCGTTCAAAAATGAGGTTAGAGTTAACTCTAATGACATCATCGGGTAGATACTCTACGCTCGTATTTTTGAACGCGAACGTAGAGTTCAACTGACAATGCCAAGCAACTGTCATTCCTGCTGCGTACACCAGCCTACCCTGCTCGGAGTTAGATTTATTTGGGTTAACTCTAGGGTAGCTACTTGAGTTACAAAAGTACGACCCTGGGTTGCAACTCAAAGCATTTTTAAACAGTTATAGTAACGACCCTACCTTACTCTGGTTATTTTTGAACGCAGGGCAGGATGTAATTTTCAGCGAAAGTGTTAGAGTTTAATTTTGCCATCATCATCGGTTCCGATCTCCAGTGTTTGTGCGGCGTCCCTCCGCAGACCATATCCTACCTTCGATTCTGCATCACGTGCCCTGTTATCTGTTCACGTAGGGACCTAATGGCAGCCAGCGGACGGCACTGCCGTGGCCGAATACTGGGCCAAGCAAGGAATTTAACAAGTTTTGCCATCGATACGCTAAGAAGAAGCAGAAGCGTTTGCGTATTAGATGAACCTATTATATTTTTACTTTTTTCCACACTACGAATTACTCCTGTATCGTGGATATGTACACAAACATGTAAACTCACATACCCAGACCCGGAACAATTATCTGTCGGCCATATTTGTTCCGTGCGGAAATCGAACAACTGTCAAATAGAGACGATATCCATCGAATATTCTCTAACTAGTAAGAATCATTAATATTTGAGTGACGTTGGCATAAACAAAAAGTTATTCCTTGATAGAAGCACTTTAGAAATTATTGTTTTACTAATATCGCTTCGCTTATCCTCGTCTGAACCAAAAGTTGACATCATAAAATTTTATTAGTTTTTGCTACGGAGAGAATGACTAATATTTTTTTTATAGAAGGTATTTTGGTTGTATACATTCATATTCAGATATTTTACAATCATCTTCCTTAACGGAGGACTGCTAGCAAGGTTTGAAGAAATGTGAAAATTATAGATTTGGTGAGTGTGGATAAAAGGAGCCCAGGGAGTTGACATCATAAAATTTTATTTGTTTTTGCTACGGAGAGAATGACAATTTTTTTTTTTTTAGAATTTTTTTAGTACGTGGTATTTTGGTTGTGTACATTCATATTCAGATATTTTACAATCATCTTCCTTAACAGAGAAAGACTGCTAGCTAAGTTTGAAGAAATGTGAAAATTATAGATTTGGTGAGTGTAGTCTATATAAGGAGCCCATCCATAAATTACATCATAATTATCATAAATTTTTGACCCCCCTCTCTCCTCCTGCATGCCACAACTGGTCACATTTGTGGGACACCCCCTCACTAGTGTAACATCAAATATTTTTCAATTTTACATTTTTATTTTCAATGTAACGTCACTAAAAAAATGACATTTAGGCGCATGCCTCACTGTTACCCCATGGCAGTAGGACGCCATGCAGCTGTAGTAGGGTGTAATGTGTAATAATGCAGTGTGTACCTCACCTGGTTGGTCATGCAGTCAAAACTCTAATCCCCGAAAGGGTGGGTATCGGAGTATTACGAATAAACGTGAATTAGGTACATGAGAAAAACTCTAATAAAACCTGAGAATTAAACCCAAGACAAAACTTTCAGTGGTTGCGCATGAGATCACTTGATTAATAATAATAATAGACAGTTTTTGCTTATCCTTGACTTTCAAACAAAATTACGTCATCAAAAATAAATGCAGGACGACCACCAGCTCCAATAGCGTATGAAGCACTCACTCGTCACGAATACTACATCATCACATCTCAGCGAGTTTTATAACTTTTTCATCGTAAACATTTGCATCTCATTGTCGTAAACATCAACATAGTAACTGTGATAGCGTATGAGTCACAGAGCAGTGATACGACTCGGGAACTGCTAGTGACGGTACCGTCAAAACTTCATGTAATACAAACCAACTTTTTTAAATATTATTATATAAAGTGCTTGACCGCGATCCCACCTGATGGTAAGCAGTGATGCAATCGTTGATGGTGAGGCGTGCTAGTTTATTAGGAGCCTTGATAAAACTAAATCATAATCGGACGGGACAATCGCAGCAGGAAAACTCAATATATGTCACGGCTTACTCATAAGAATGGACAATCTGTGACTATTCACATAATTATTTTTTTAATTTGCCACTTTCAGGTGAACCTATGAGGTTGTCGTCTGCTTAACCAGACTAAACTTTGGGGCCTTTATAAAAATTAAAGCCTCCGCAGCCAGGGCTTACTAAACTTAAAACTAAGCGACTACACGCTAAGGGCACCCCTTGTTCCTACCGAATTCTGCTTAGAGCGTCGCTGGGGAAGGGCAGCAAGGGACAGGCGGGATCGAACCAGAACTGAATATGGTCTTATTTTTTCTTATTATATTACATATCATCTAAGTCCCATACCCCATCTGTATGTCTGTTTTCGATAAACTTAAAAAATACTGAACGGATTTTCGTGCGGGTTGCACTAATAAGCAGAGTGGTTCATGAGGAAGGTTTAAGTTATAACATGCATAATATAGTAGAGAAAAGCCGAGAATTACAAAGATTTCTAACATCCTGAAGCTGAGGCGGGTTAGTAATGGACGAAACTTGTGCACAGCGCACATGGCGTCGACACGACCATTTTTTGTGGACGTAAACAACACCACGGACTACCTGTGTATTTTTTCTCCTTCGTCAAATCCATCTAAAGGTTTTCTATAAAAAAAAATGCTCTCAACGTTAAGACCGGCCATGGCTACACCCTATTCGTTTCAAGTTCCCCATTATAATTAGTTACAGTGAGTACAAAAAGAGTATTTCTATTCTGTTAAGTAATCTTTCACAGGGACTTCGCTCACGCTGTATATACCGAAAAACGTTCATTTTTTTTTGTATAATCAAATAACTTCTCTCGCTCTGAGTGGAGCGAGAGGGTTATGTGAAACGATGAAGGAAAACACCGTGAGAACCGGCTATGTCCAAGAACCAAAAGTTCGAAGACGCGTGGGATCCAACATGTGCAATTTAGCTTTGTTCACTTTTTTTAACTGAACAATATTTTGACAATTCAAAACTGCCTGTTTATTTGGAATAAACGTTTCTGACTTCAACTGCACTGCGCCCTCATGAGAGCAGCACTCTGTCTCTCAATAATAAAAAGAAGCCTGTGTCCAAGCAGTGAGTTCATGCCATGAGAAGCTGATAATTTCATTCATAGAAGTAGCATTCAACATGCCTTCATTCGTACTAGAAATAGGAGTTTAATTCCACCATATAAAGACAACGACAATCCTCTATGGCAGCGGTTCTTAAACTTTTTTTCGAACGGAACCCTATCGGAAGGTAAAATATTTGACGGAGCCCTTAAATGAAAAAAAAAATAAAAAAATCTGTCAATGTTTGTTGTTGTCAAGAACCCTGTTTTGCATAAAAACGTGGTTGGATACGGGAGAAGCACATTCAGGGCTATTGTGGCAAGTAGTGGATACTCCTTCCAGAATCAATCACATAACACTATTCGGCTGTTTTCGCTGCTACTCGCGTCCCGTCCGCGAGCGAACCGATCGCGGCGCGAAACGAGAACGTGCCGCGTCCGGCAGATGACCTGAGAGAATAGAGACAGACCAAAGAGAATGAGGAAAAAAGTGTAAAGAAACCTGGTCTTTATACTTTTTTCCTTATTATACCAGTAATCACTTGGAGCCCGCAAAGAGACTTTGCGGAGCCCTGGGGTTCTGCTGAGCACACTTTGAGTATGACTGCTCGATGGAGTATGAGCGACAAAACCTTTTTTTTATGGTTAGATAACACCATAAGCATACTCGTGAGCGGACCGAAGATAGCAATATAATATCTTCGGTTCAATGCCATCGAAGTGCCGGCGAAACGATTTAAACGACAAGTAAAAATCAACTATGTCGAACTAAAATACGGCATAAATTCGCATGATAACATAGAATTTTGCAAGCCCTTAATTGACTTTACAGCAAAAAGTGAATGCATATTTATTTCATCGTAAATCATTTTAGCAATAACTTTGAGATGTTAAAGTAGTTAAATATCGAAGAGAATCAGTTAGAATCAAAACACAATAACAATAATTAAAATTTGTTATTTAAAACCTACTAGCGGTAACGGCGGACGTTGTCCTGTCGTAAGCTAGCTTTTTGTCGGAATAAAAAATTGATAACCCAATTGCTACACTACCTACCGGATTCAATTGTATTTTCAAGCTATCCAGGGACCCACTCTAATATACACATCAAATTTCATCCAAGTCGGTCAAGTCGTTTCGAAGGAGTTCGACGACAAACACTGATACGAGAATTTTGTATTTGATTTCCTTACCTAACTCTCAATGTGATATATTTTTGACAATGACACAACCAATAGTTTTGGTAATAACATAATGTATTAATGGTTACAGCCTGCATGAGGTCACCATAACAAAAATAACTAACACATGTATGACCTCAACAGGAGGTAGGTACTGGCTTTAATTGTAGTTTTATACAGGAATGTTAGCTAAAAATAATTATTTTAAACTGAAGTCAACATTCTATAGTGAGGAAAACCTCACAGAAAAACTATTTATTTGTCTCTTGACATATGAATATAATATATATGCCTACCAGAAACAAAATTATTTATAAGAATAAAAAGATATTAACTTGTTACCCTGCTTAACTTAATTACCTATAAAATACAAAGCAAATTAATTTAAATAAAACAAGAAACTCACTAGATACAGACTTCACCTAAATTGATGTAAGTGTGAATTTTATACATAAACTCACACCTTTTTCCCATGAGAACAGCCATATAAGATAAAAAAAAAAAACAAAAGAAAATAGTCCTACATGGGTACTTTAAAACATCAGATGTTAGTGCACAGTTCCAATTGATTGTGTCTGAAAAACATGTAAGAAACTCAATAATTACTCAGCAATCACCTAGCTCACTGTCCAAACTGTCTTTTAGAATAAAATCTGATATTTGACACGCTACTAAAGTTCCTAGAACAAATCTTAATTGGCTTGATGAATGCTTGTTTCATCAGTTGAATAAAAATATTTTCTTCAATTATTATGTAGTCTAAAAAATATCAAAGTCTGAAGAGGCATTGGTAAATATTTTAATAATGATTGCGTTTGATAGAATATCATGAGTGCTTTTAAACAGATTCAGAAACTTGAGTGGACATTAAGGTATTTTAATCGTAATTTGCATTGACTTTTGTTAGATGTCCAGTTAGAATGCATTTGCATGAAACTTAAAAAATCACTAAATCTCATGACTGTTTAAAAAAAAACAGAATATCCATGAAATATTGCATTTCAAATTCGGTCAAGTTCAAGATGTTTTTAGTTAATTTGTGGACCTAATTCTCATATGTATATTAGAATATATTATTCAAATTAACTATTAAAATAATCAAAATTATCAACAAAACAATAAATATTGTTGTGTCAAGTTTAAAGAATTTAAGTAGAATTGCAAATAAGAATTACTAAGTCACGTTAAATGCTAGTTAATCTTTAATAAATATAGATGTTTTAATTTGAATCAAGATGAAGAAAAGTCGATAATAAATTAAAATGTTGCGCTTGCCGGCATCCATTGTTAGTAAACAAATAACATATGACACAGCTGCCGGTTAACTATCATTTTTATACTACAAAATCGACATAATATCGCCAAAAACATATTAAAAAATCACCAAAATCCAATCGGAAATAACCGAGAAAACCGTATTGATATGATACGAAGTTACCAAGTTCAAATCACCATGTGGTCGATTATCGCGCCAAAATTTGACAATAACTTTCGCATTCAAGATATCGATGAGATATTTTTTGTCATACATTTATTACCCCCAGAAAATGAATTATAATAATTCTTCCTTGCAGGTAGAAGCCAAATAATAAATACTTTTCGAAATAACTCAATTTCCTACGAAATAATACCGCCCCTAGCGGTGAGAATAAGAAACATAACGTAATGGCCGACACACAGTAGTTTCCGATGACTTAACATCTAAATGCGCAAAATACTTACGCTTTCCTCCTCTTTTTCCATTCCAGAAGGCATCTGAGGTACTGCACGGTTAATCGCCGAGTAGTCCGGTAAATCCGGAAGCTCCTCGGCGAGGTATATAGGCATTGGTTTCGACGCATCCAGGGCCCTCGCCCTAAACGAGAGCTTCGACATTTTGTTGACAGAACAAAACACGCTAGCGTCGACACAAAAATGCACTTATAAAACACTTTATAGCTCCACTAGGAGGTCCCAAGGGACCTTAAACTGAACTTTGCACACTCTAGTTCGTTCCCATGATTAATTTTTGCACGCACTCAGTCACAATTAATGAAAAACAATAACGAAACTTTACATATTGAGCGTACTTTACAGAAAGCCATCATGGCGGCTTTCCGTTTGGCGGACGACCATGACCAACTTCCACCTAGTACGACGTGCGCGGGAAGGAAACACGCGGGATCAATTCCAACATTTTTCATACTCTTTAGTTAAATCATCAAAAAATGTTATTGTTTTTCACCAAATAATAATATTAAATTAAAAAATGAATATTGAAATAAAAATATTTATTTAAAAATGATATTTAGATTAATTTCTTGAAAAAGTACAAAAATGACGCTGGAAGTTACTTGTCAAATCATAGACTAGACCATTCTATACGTTACGTTTCTTTCTATGCAACATAATTTCAGCCCAAGTTTGTCTAATATTATTTTTCAAATAGAGTTCAAAATTAATTGTTTTTTGTGACTAACTGTATTAAAATAATTAATTGCTACTCTAATTGTTGGTTTTTAGAATTAGCTTGAATATTTTTATTAAAAGCAAAAACCATAGACAAAGATTTTTGGCAAGGGAAAAATTTCCATAAGATTAAAACATAATATGCATTTGGAAGAAATATTCATATAAAATTATGTATTGCCAACCATATTTAATCAATACTTATAAACATTAACCATTGATTAATTTTGTAAATACCATAAAAATACTTGACAATCTTTTTTTTACAACAAATTCTCGTAACTTCATAGCCGCCATTTTAGAACATTTGAATATTTCCTATGAAACTACCTTCGAATCCACAGAGTACTTTGAAACATATTTCGAATCGGTACCTACATAAAATTCGATACCTTCAATAGATGTAGTTTATTAATTTCAGGTGAAAAAAAATCTATAGTATTCATATTGATCATAAATATTTAGTATACCTATTATTGCTAATGAGTAATGTAACCAGAAATTTTGTAATACACAGCATGATTTGAAAGAGTGTCCATGGAATTCCTTGCAAGTTCTTCTTCAAGTTCTTCATTAGGATGCACGCTTTGAAATTACCAATTAACTCGATATTTTAGACTGACCGACTTCTTGACAGTTCAAAAGTGCCTCCGTTTTGACTTGGTATGATATGTTTCTCGAATTCTGAATAATTTGCGCGTGAGACTGCGATAGTAGTGATTTTTCGAAGCCAGCCCTTTGTACTTGTTGATACTTCACGTAAGCAAAACGTGCGGGCTACGTTGGCCACCATTAAAGTTGTGAAGGAAAAGACTGGATTCGTTTGGATAGTAAAATGAACGTGTTAGCCTACCTACTTCGAATTATTGGACTTACCTCATATACTTCACAGTCTTGCCGTTGGTTACATTGTAGTTTAATATCTCTAATACAGTTTTACACGGTGTTCAGTGTACAAACCAGCTTTCGCAGGTAAAAATAGTAGGGCCAGTAAAGGCGTATGCATTCTGGGGTAAAAATTAAACCAATAATTAAAAAAAAAACTTTTTATTATGTAATATAAAATTTAATCAGAATCGTCAAAATTTTGCATTTACAAGTGAGCTTACTTCGCTCGCTTGGCTTGTAAGAAGACTGGGTTTGCTTGTTCGGTTATTAGGTACCGAGCAAACAAACCCAGTCTTCGAATACTAATAAAAGGGCTTGATT
This sequence comes from Mythimna vitellina, assembly GCA_949316375.1. Lineage (NCBI taxonomy): Eukaryota > Metazoa > Arthropoda > Insecta > Lepidoptera > Noctuidae > Mythimna > Mythimna vitellina. The sequence goes on along the minus strand of OX438711.1, from coordinate 4,794,330 downwards.
CGAGTGTGGAAATGTATCTGCGTTTTTACCACAACTTAGGAGTGGGCTCGCTTCTCTAGCTCGGCCCATTCAAACTAAATGTATTTTCTTTGTTTTTTTTTTTTTAATTTTTTGGGTAGCTTTGTGTAACTTATAATATGTACATATATAATTATTTATATGTTTATATATTCTTTTAAATATCATATCTATGTAAAGTCTAGTATAAAATTTTAATCAAATATTTACTTTATTAATTTGCAGTACATCGCAGACTACCCCCCTTTTTCTATTTAAAGTTCTTACACTCCATCCTAAGGTTGTCTGGTAGATATCGATGTCAGCGATAAGACCGCCATTAAACTCTAAATCTATGAGTTAGTGTAAAAATTTTGTTACTATTACTATTATTCTATTCTTTATTACTATTACAAAAAGATCCTACCGTTTTGTTTCCGATCCTGCTGTAGCTAGTATTATACAAAAATTACTAGATAAGCTTTACAAAATACCTTTGTACCGTGATAAATGAACAGTGATATGAAAGAAAAGGAAGTTAGTGATAGTATGACTTTTGACAGGATAGAATGGAAGAAAAAAACGTGTTGCGCCGACCCCAAATAAGATGGGACAAGGGCAGGAAGATGATGATGATGATGATGACCGTGATAAATGAAGAACCGCTCTACATTTATCACATTATTAGGCGGTACGAAGTTCGCTGAGTCAGCTAGTATCTCATATATTAGTACAGAAGCAAATCTAAAGTATCCGAGGCGGGGTTCTAGAATTTTGGAACTTGCTTTGCTTTTTCTTGCATTTTATCAAGATTTTATGCACTAGTAAATATTGATAAGTATTCGTATATGGCGATCTGTCCACGTACGCGTAGCTTCTTAAGCGTATTCGTCATTATACGCTTGGTGTACCCTTGCTTACATACAAAACTATATATTAAAGACGCGTATTCGTCATTGCATTTGCATTACAACCAAACGTAGATAATTTATGTTAATTTAGATTAAATAGAAAAAAAAACACTACCATTTTGATTTAAAAAAAATACAAAATGGGTAACTACTGGAAACCGACTATTGTAATTTTTTTTTTTTGTTTAAACCCAGTATTAACTTATTTTCAGAAAAAATACCTTTTTCAAAGTTCTCTACTTGATTTTGAACTTGATGATTCGATTTTTATTATCTACTAGCTGACTCAGCGAACTTCGTACCGCCTAATAATGTGAACCGCTCAACCGATTTTGTGCAAACTTCACATAAACCATCTACTAAATAGTCCGAACAAAGCCTAAACATTTGGTTTGGATAGGTGAGCTCGTTCTTGAGTTATAAAATTACAACGAAAAGTGGCATTGATTTTTATATATAAAGATAGTCATTGCATTTGCATTACAATCAAACGTGGATAATTTATGTTAGATTTAAAAAGAAAAAAACTACTATCGTTCTGTTTGAAAAATAATACAAAGTACCTACTTGAAACCGTATATTATAGTTTTTTTTTTTAAACCTAGTAACTTCATTGTTTTCAGAGAAAATACCTATTTCAGTGTTCCCTACTTGATTTTTAACTTGATGATTCGATTTTTATTATCTATTTTTACTTTTTAAAAGATTTTTCACTTTTACCTTTTGATACAGTAAATTTAAATCTACCAGCCGTTTCTATATATCAGCTTTTATTTTCTGTACACAGCTTTTTGGTATTTTATGTGAGGGTAGGCGCATATTTACGAATTTATCAGTGTTGATATCAGCTAAGATAAAATTATAGCGATGTCTACAACGAGAAGACGATGTTTAAACCAGTTTAAACAATCCGGAGTAATTTTGCTTTATATGTAAAGATTATGTTTTTAAAAATTATAGGAAATCGATGATGATTTCGTAAAAACTGCGTATACCGACTATTTTATAGAGAGAAAGATTTTTACAGGGAAAATCAAATACCATGAAAATAACTGGTGAATATGTGTGGATTAAAAATGGTAATTTTTTATATAGGACAGCAAAGTGGATTTACAAAGTATTAGTGTGTTTATTTGTTCTTTGGGGCAGCCGAGATAGAGAACATCATTGGACTCGGAAAAAGTGGCCTCCAAGAGAAAAATTTGTGCCTGGAGAGCAGAATAATATAATACATTCTCCTCTCGTTAACAAATATCACATTATTTTTTCACAACTGCACATAAAACTTGGTATAATGATGCAGTTTGATATAAATGGTGACCGTTTTGAATATATTACACAGAAATTCCCTGGCCTTACCACACAAAAATTTAAAGGATATTTGATGGACCACAAAAACGTCTGCTAGTTAGTGAAGAAAATTTTGTTAAAACAATGAATGAAAAATAATTCAAAGCATGGAAATCATTTGTGTCAGTAATGAAAAATTTTCTTGGTACCTAATACTAAAGCACCAAACTGCCAAGACTTGGTTCATCATAATTATGTTAATATGTCTGAAAGATCTTGGTTGTAACATGAGCGTAAAACTTCATTATTTACACTCTTATTTGGACCACTTTCCTGAAAATCTTGACATCTTTAGTTGTTCATCACATTTGAGATAATTAAATTTTTTAACAGACTTCAAACAGGAGGAGGTTCTATGTTCGTCTGATTTTTTTTTTTTTTATGTATGTTCACCGATTTCTCGGTCAATTGTGGACCGATTTTGTTTTTGTTTGTTTTTTTTTATTAAAAGGTTATGCTTCCGAGTTGGTCCCATAGAAATGTTGTTATGATCTGATCATGAACTTCGAAGATATGAAACAGAACTTCTCATAGGATCACAGCAGAACCGTCGTTACATGTAAAATTGTTTTGTTTATACGTGTAGTCGATGGCTTACTGAAAGAAGAGGGCGAATATATTGAACTGATCTGATGTTGAAGCCTGAAGTTAGACACCGGAACTCTACAATAAATTAATGTAATCTAAGCGTGTTTGGGAATATGAGAATTGTCATGAGATGCACTCTGGCTATAAGGTATTTAAGTTTGGCTGAGGGGTACTTTATAGCGGTAACTAAAAATGTACAATAAAAAAAACTTTTTACAAAATAAAATACAACCGACTTCAATGTAAAAAAAAACAGTTGAAGTCGGTGTTTCTTTAATAGTTTTATCTCTTCGTTATTTAACATCGACTTCCGAATTTGAAGTTAGTTTGCACTTTTCAGTGTTTTTTTTTTACATTGAAGTTGGTTGTATTTTGTTTTATAAACAGTTTTTTTTTTAAGATGTTGCCGTGGCCCTCGCAAAGGGCAACTGTATGAACACTGCGTGTTTTACTCAGTAAAAGTCTGTTTATTTCCCGTCTCCTTTCCGTTTAATATTTTAAGATTATACAAAAATTACCCATATAGTATTATATTGTAGAGTTCACTTTACTGAAGCATAACGAGAATACTGTCCCATACATTTCCGGCCCAATACTGATAAAATAATGATAATTGACATTTATTTTGCAATTAGGTTTTAAAAAAAACACGTCAATTTTTTCGTCAGTTTAAACCAGATAAGGACACTGTTTCCTAGTTGGCTACCCTGAGAAGAAACACAGAAAAAACACTCGGGGTTCAAATTCTCTTAAAGCAACGTATCACATCCGCATTGTAATGGAAAACAAAAATACTGTATTTTAGATCATAAAATTATATTTGTAAACTTGACAATGGCTAAACAAACAAATCGTATGAAATAAAAAGAAAAAAAATAGGAAAAGAGACCACCACGCCCTGCCCCCCACCACCTCCCTAAGCATCCAACCTGCTTACCATCAGGTGGGGTCGTAGTCAAGCACTAGTTTATGTCAATTAAAAAAAAGACATCGAAAAGTAAAAACCGCCATTTTCGACTAGAGCGGAGATATACCCGGGAATCTTTAAGTCAAGAGTGAATAGGTTAATTCTAGGTAAGCGCGCTCCATCGTCGACCGCATTGTCGCTTTCCATCAGGTGAGATAGCTGTCAAGCGCGAACCTATGAATAATAAATAAAAAAATATTGCTAAAGCGGTGTTCTATGATCCAACGCGATCGTGATCGCGGAGCGACAAACTGATCGGTCCGATATAATGATTATTTTATTAGTTTAAATGGTACATAAGTAATGTTAATTTCTGTGTTAAACACTTTTACTACTAAAATATTATTTTTATTTACAAATAGGTAATGTTGAAAAATCGCTAATGAAACACAGAATTGATACTATATTGCGGTAACCTACGTGACCAACAGCACGTGAGTGCGGTGCAACAACGAGCGAAGCGAAGCGGACGCGTTCATTTGGCTTGATATTTTCGCGCGAACTCTTGAGGTGCGGTAACTAGCGGCTAAAGCGGTGACTCTCGCGCAAGAAGGCTGAAGCCACCGCATCGTATCGCTATATGAAGGAACACAGTTGGTTTTTAGTCAAGAAAAGCCTGGCACTGACTGCCGCTGCACTCAGAGCGGGAGAAAAGATTAAAGTAAAAAAAGGGGTTTCGTCCGAATGTCGCTATTAAATTAAAAACAAGAAATAACCAATGTCATGATATTTATTGTATAAATTATAATACAGCGGGTAATTTAACGTTCATTAAATATAGGCGAGATTATTCTAATGCGGTTTTATTTTCAAACAATAGTTTTATATCTATAGCGATTTTAAATTTTACATACATAGAAGATTTTGCTAGGATTATTTTTTCGACTGGTAAACTGCAAAGCAAAATTTTTACATCACTTATGTATTTTATAAATGTTATATAGTCTCCATATTTCATCTTGTTATGTATACATATATTCAGTAACGCTAAGCAATGTTTAAATAAGCCTAAATACTGTTGAATTTTCAACTCTAGGCTAGTGATGAAAATTCAACAATTCGCTTTCATGAAGGCATTCATCTAGATATTTTTTCTGTTAGTAAATTCGGAGGTTAGCGTTACAAATGCCTGTGTTATGGAGAAGTATGTCCAGCTGTTGTCCACTTTTTAATCATTAAAAAAATATAAATAATTTTGCTCTTCAATTTCCAGGAGAAAATACAGTGAGAAATATATTATATATCTTTTTAGTGTGCAGTAATATAGTGACTTAAAATTTAGTAAATTCGCTTAAATATAGTGTTCTTGTTTGCATTAATAAAACTTAATTTGGTTCAGTTAAAGAATAAAATAAATTAAAATCCTGATAGATTTAAAAGCATTAGACAATTTCATTTTAATATAAAAAAAAAGTTTGATAATCTAAACATGGCAACATTACCAACACATTATTTCAAAATAGTTTTCAAATAATATTTTCAGTAATATACCAAGAAAGATTTTTAATTTCTACCATTGCAATTTCATAAATGCATGTTGCCATGTAAAAAAAGGGAATCAAAATTCGTAAATCAGAGTATAAAAAAACCTTAGATTTTGTACAAATTAATATTTCAATTAGGTATCTTATCTAGTAATATGCATAAAATTCAAATGTAGTATGCGAGTGATATTTCAAATCTTCAATAGATATCTATTTATTTAAAAATAAAAAAGGCCTAACTCACTTAATCATCAACACCCAGTCTTTTGGACCTACAAAGCTGTTCTTTTTCCCCAGGTGTTGTTTTTAAGACGAAGACAAGCAGTGAAATTGGGTGTCATACGAGCGAAGCCGCGGGGACAAGTTAGTTCTTCAATATAACCCAGTATCAAGTGTGTGAGCAGGGCAATTTTCCAATCCAAACACAAAGTGATTAGGATTTTCTTCAAATTCCTTCAGACTTTGGTACAGATGAACTTCGACTCTTACTGGAGAGACTGGGCCCACAATGGCAGAAGACAAATGTGTGGGGGAAAAGAAGAGGGAGGCCGTCGCCCAGCAGTGGGACACAGAGTATCTCTCGCATACCACCTTCACAAAGTTAACTAAACTATATCTTAACATTCACAAAGTAACAAATCGACCACACTAACATACAATCATAACATAACAAAACATACTATTTAACATTACTTATATTTTCGCCACTCCATGCATTTCTTTCTCAATTAATTTTTAGAAAACCGTCGAAAGAGAAAGAAATAAGCGTTTCGTCTAGCTCCATCTCTTTTTCGCCTAGGATTAATGAGCTGAGATTTTGATAGCTTTCAGAAATCGGGTTTTTTTTAAATTGTTTTTAATCAGTCGTTTAAAATAAGTCTGCAAACCTTACCTCTGCAGTTAGTAAGTACCGTCAAAATCACCACGACTGCTAAAATGGTGATAAGTTTGTACTTTTCACCATCATAAAAATACCACCAAAAATTCAATAGTCTGACTTTTTTGTGCGGGATTTTGTTAGAGTTAAATTTAGTTTAATCACCATCAATGATTGCATCTCTGCTTACCATCAGGTGGGATTGCAGTCAAGCACTGGTTTTTAGCAATTAAAAAATATATAAAAATAGTTGCTAATTTAATTATTTTCAAATAGATTCCTAGTTTTGTATCTCAAGTGTCTCATCATTGAAACTGGCGTGATTTTGGTAAAATGGAGCTGAAAATGTTATTAAAATTGACTATCTCAGCGAAGGTTGTCGAGAAGGCTGACTCGATACATTTAATGCCATACTGAAATAGCCTTAGAATGTGTTAAAACTGCGTTCTAATGGACCTTGAAAGTGACTGAAAACTAAATACTTAATAAACTTCCTAAAATAAAAAATAATAACGCAAATTGTTGTGATAGTAGTTTGAGAATTCACCAGTGCATAGTGAATCACCTGGATAGGTAGGTGAAGATTATCACTAACTGAACGCTTGAGAGAGGACGATGCCGTCGAGGCAGACCGTTGCGAAGGTGGTGTGACGATCTCATCATGTTCGCGGAGCTAACTTGGCTAGAAATCGCCCTAGACAGAGAGGTTTGAAAGAAGGGGCCAGCCCCCTTCCTTCCTTTCCTTAGCAGTGAGACATGATATAGAATAATAGAAAAAAAAAGTGAACCAAAGTGAAGTTTTTAAAATTAAAACATGGTGATTTTGGTCTATCATTACGCAATGATGAATAAAAAGAATTGTTTATATGCAATTTCATTTAAAAACCGACTGATTAAAAACAAACAAATGTCATTGCCATATCAAAATAGTGTTTTTAGTCTTTCTTTATCAAATACTTTCCTAAAATACGTACCTATAGTAAACACAGGTATATATATCGGCTCTAGTAACCTTTCCAGTTTTAATAGGACAAAACTTCACACATTTATTAACATTTTTGAAGCCTCGAGACACATCGATAGCAACTGCTAGAGTTTGGAACGTGAGAACTTTTTTTACCCTTCACTATAAAACTAAATTCCCAAACGCGTATATCTGTTTGTCTGAAAGTGAAAAACTCAAAAACTACTAAACGTATTTTCATTCAGCTTTCATCAATAGACTGAGAGATTCATGAAGAAGTTTTGTGTATAATACATGTATATAGAAAAGCCGAGAATTTCAATGATTTATAACAACCGTGCGAAGGAGGGGTAGAGACACAACAGTAAAGTGTATAGCCCCACCCCTCTTTCTCGCTCGCATGACAGACATATTAACACGTCGATTTTCGCGTTTGTCTATTTATTCGATAACTCATAAACCACCCAACCGATTTTGGTGCGGTTTATTAGAAAACGCAATGAACGAGGAAAGTTTGTGTAAATAATTTGAACTTGTTCGAACCTAGGGCAGATCACTACTCTCTTTTAAACAGACTTTTTTTGCTGTCCATTCAACCGATTTTGACTTCTATCCCGTGGACATAAGGATAGCATTAAAAGCAAAAAAGTGGTCACAATACCATCTATTTTCTTATTTTGCAGCCGGCATTTGTCATGCCACCAACGCAATTAAAGTCATAGGATGAACTGACATATAAATGCACAGTCGAAACTACTGGGACTAGGTGCGTGAAATTTTGCACAAAGTTTCCTGATTTAGGTGAGCATGCGGCAGTGATCTGTCGCGTCGGGCCTTGATACAGGCCATGGTCCGGAGCGAGGAGTGGCAGGCGGTCGCCTCCTTCTGCGAAGCAGTAATGGCCTTCACGCCGATTTCGATCCCGATATCCGGCCACAGTAGGCGCGGGCTTGCAGACGGCGAGCAATGGGTAACTCGCCGTCCAACCGTCCGGACCGAGCCCAAGTCGTCGACGGTGCGTAGTGTTCCACGCGCGCCTCAAGGAGATGTTAGCAAACCGTAGGCGCCCAGCAGGATCGAAGCCTACTGAGGCCATGGATGAAGTGAAAGAGAACCCCGGGGCCCTGGAACGATGGCAAAGAAGGAACAGAAGTGGTTTTAGTCAGTAAAAAAGTCTGACACGTCCTCCCGCCCCACCCAAGGGCAGGAGATGTCATTGGATGATGATTTTGTGACGTAGGTCAGAACTAAGAGGATTTTTAAAAATTCACCCCCTAAGGGGATGAAGGCTTAAGTTTGTATGGAGAAACCAACCTACTTTCAAGCGGACAAAGTCGCTGACAGAAACTAGCCTCTACTATAATATGCATCTATTATACAACTAAACCTTCCTCATGAATCACTTTGTCTGTTGGTGAAAATCTCATTAAAATCCGTTTAGTAGTTTCATAGTTTATCGTGAGCAGGTAGACACGGTGAGGGACTGTAAGGATGGTGTCTCTACTGGCTGCCGACACAATTGTGATCTATGGTTCTATCATAAAACTTTTGGACATTTTAAACTTTCTGTCTTGCTTGTTCTATATGTGTGCAAGCAAGATGTAAATAGTGAAACTGTAAATATGGTATTTAGATGGAGATTTCCCAGTACTTCAAGACATAATAAAATAACAAATTGAGCAGTTAACGTTGGATTTTTCATGTATTCACGTAAATATTTTAATATTATGCTATTCTCAAGCTTAGTTAAGCGTGCCAGCCGCTTTAAAAACGACTTATTATAGGTATATTTATTTGATCTAGCCCATAGTGTAGAAAAAGTCATATGGAGAAATGTAACGGTAGAGGTGGGATTAAAATTCACCTAAACTTCGTAAGGGGCCATTCTAGTATTACGTAAGCACTACAGGGGGGTGGGGGGGTCTTTGCATTGCTTATTTTTGATGACACGGGGTATGGGGGTCGCGGGTTCAAATCCAGCCAGGCGCATTACTTTGTGTAATTTATTTCATCACCACTGCTCTCAAAACGGTGAAGGAAAACATCGTGAGGAAACCGGCATGTCCTAGAACCAAAAATTCGAAGACATGTGACATTCACCAACCCGCACTGGGCCCGCGTGGTGGATTACGGCCCGTTCCCTCTCCTAGAGAGGAGGCCTGAGTCCCAACAGTGGGAACATTATAAGGCCGACTATGCTATGTATGGGGGACTAGATGGTCATTACGTCAGCAGTATATTTTTTTTTAGTGTTTTAAAAGAACGATGTCGATGTTCTAAAATCACAAGAAAGTGAGCAGATACATCACTCAGCAGTAAACATCCAATGTCATTGAAGATTTAGAGTTATGGATTCGTGTATCGTGGACCGAAGACTGTTAATATGAATTAATAAGTCAAAATTTTAAGTGAAGTACTTGCTCATAAATGAATAACGAAACGAACACATTGACAAATGCTCGTACCAATGTTTACGTAAGCATGGGGGGGGGGGGTTTGCTTTCTTTTGCTGACAAGGGGTAGGGGGGAGTTAATATTCAAAATATCTATAATAGCAAAAAATCTGCTTACGTAATACTTGAACGGCCCCTAAAGAAAAGTAACATGAAGCTGATTAATACCTCCTCTAGAATCCCTGGGTCATAAACATGCATCGAATTGGTTCGACGAGTGTATTCCGTGTCCTATACGCCAGAGTCATGTGTTTGCGACTAGGTACTCGCATCTCGTTTAGCTCTTCAATCCCTACAGGTGACAGAAGAGCTGACGAGATGGAAGTATTTGGTCGTGAATGTACGACCCTGGCAGAATAAAAGCGAGTGTTTGTCGGAAACATCCGACGTAGGCGGGTAAATTGCAAATTACTTTAAATTGCGCTTCGAATACATTTGAACTAAATTTTAAAATTAATGAATCTTATATGTTTTATAAAATTCCGTAATAAAACTGTAAAATTATTTTTTCTTGTTAGTTTTTGCGTTATCGCGTCAGTTTCAGTTTTTGTTATGGCAGAAACGTGAAATATGAAAGTTATCTGCCCCCCTAGCCAAGTTACAATCGTTTCGTTTGCGTCGAACGCCTCGAGAAGGCCACGCCTCCGATTCGTTTGTTCTGACCACGTGACTGAGCGTCGAGATAGAAAAGGTATCGGAAGCGTGGCGTACTCGAAGCGTTCGGCGCGAACGATACGATTGTAACTTGGCTAGAGAGGCTGACCATTCGGCCACGGTGTACAAATGTCTTTCAGACGGTCACTAATCTTCAAAAAATATGTCCATTACATTGTTCTTTATTCTTTTTGACGGTGTCAGTATACGTTAACCCAATCCATTAGTTCAGTTGAGTTTCGCTACCTAATTTAATTCAACCCAAGCTAACTTTGTAAACACTATCGGAAAGATCAATTAAAACCAGCTACATTATATGTGAAGAAAAATGCCATTAGCTTAGTAAAAAGATTCTATATTATTTTAATTTCACATAATTCGGTAAAAATGAGTTTATTATGGAGAAAAAGTATCAAGATTGTTCATTATAGTTTTACTCGAAATCTGAAGGAAGGCATTAAACGTGAATGCGATTGCGAAGCGAAGCGGCATGGATGGTACAAACAATTGATATTTGCCTACGTGACCAATTATTATTATTTTTGCGCGAATTCTTGCGTTGCAGTGGCTTGTTGAAGTGGTCTACTGAGGATACTGTCCACAGACGCGTAACTTTTTCATCTTTTCCATCTGTACATACAAAACGGCAACGTCGAGTTGTTACACCTTTGTCGACACAGTTTCATAGTTTTGTATGTACCTAAGCTGTGAGCAGGCGTACACCAAGCGTATAATGACGAATACGCGTCTATGAAGCTACGGGTCCGTGGACAGTAAGCCTTAAATAACTTCGGCTGTAGCAGTAATGTCGCGAGCACGTACTAAAGAGCCGCCGAATCGCAGCGCAAATCGCTTTCGCATTGAATCGCTTACTTAGGACTTCGCGTTGTTTTCTTTTTGTAAGCCTGTTTAAAATAAACTACGTTAAAAGGGTCGTTCTTCATTGCTACCAACAATCGCTTAACCCTTCGAAAAAATAGTAAATTTCATACTAGATTCAGAGGTTTTAATTGGTCTGGCCGAAATACGCCTCCATCACTTTATTTTTTCCTGATCGATTGTCGATAGAAAATAAGAACGACAAACACTTTCTTTTTTCAGACTCCCGCAATATGCCACTCAGCTGTTACACAGCAATATTTCTACAATACCTCATCAAAATCGGTTCAGTAGTTTCGCAGAAATGTTGTAGAAAACTGACATACCCGAAGAGTTTGTGAAAGCATACTAGCTGTTATGATTGGTTGACTGAAATATTGATAAGGAAATAAGATGACATTTGACAACAGCATAAATAAAATCTTGATACATTTCCTTCACAATAGAGGCATAATTTTGATACTTGATATTTTCTGTCTAACAGTACATATACAATTTTAGGCGCATATTATATTTACAATATACATATAGCGAAAATGCGATAGTTATGTTGTACAAATATGATTAAAATAAATATTTGTTAATTATAAGAGGAATGTGCAAAATCGTATTTTATATTTTAGTTAGGTTTCTTACACACTTACGATTTATTTCATAATAATGGTAAAAATAATGATTAGGCCAACTTGCTTTAAAATAGATAGTGTAAAAAAAATGTCGTTCGTGTGAAAAGATCCTAAGTAATGAATGAATATTTTTAAAATGATTTCTTTTCATCATTTACAATTTTAATCGATATGTTTCTAAATTCATTTCAAAACAAAAATAAATAAAAGAAAAAAAAAATATTTTGCAATTTCTTCATTTTGACTGCAAGTAAGAATTCATAGAAAACAAAACAAAAAAAAAAAAACAATATTTTCAAATCAATTGAAATTGTAAACAACAAAATATATGAGAAAAAAAATGAATTAAAAAAAACAATAATTTATTGGGGTTTAAAAATAATAATAATACGATTCCATATTCCTACAACGTTGAGTATCATAATTTCATAATTTTTAAAATTACATACACTTTCATACAAAACTCGTTTTTTCATAGGACTTTTTATTGGTTTCACAAAATATCTACTAAACTTCATTCTGTTCAATGCTCTAAGATGTTAAAAACTTTGAACCTTGCTTACAAACTGAGACAAAAATTGTGGAAATTAACCAGAAATCTATACTCAACCTTCTAACCGTCTACTTTGGATATAATCCGACAAACACTCTCGCGTTTACTCCGCCAGGATCGCACATCCACGACCAAATACTCCATATCGTCAGCTCTTGCCACCTATGGGGATTGAAGAGGTAAACGAGATGGAGTATCCAGTCGCAAACACACGACCCTGTCGAATAGGACACACGGAAACACTCGACGGACCAATCCAACACAAGTATCAAACTATCAAAGAAAAAATGGTTGTGAAAATTAGCCTTCAATCTACCAAATATACACAAAAAATTGAGCTGCAGTAGGTTAGACTGGAAGCTAACTCCAGTTTAGTTGGAAAAAGCTAGGCAGGCGATCGGGTTTGATCACTATCTCGCCTGATGGTAAGCGATGATGTGGCCGACGATGGAGCACGCTTGCCTAGAAGTAACATATTCACTTTAGACTTACAACACCCCCAGGTTACAGATATCTTCACACCATTTATCTTAGAATGTAAGCAGGATTACATACATTGGATTATTACAAACACCATTTTTAATCACTTACATATTAGAAGCGACAAGAAATATGTAACCAAGATTTATGTAACTCATCATATGATTTAAAAGAGTGTCCATGGAGTTCCTTGCACGTTCTTCTCCATAGAGATCTACGTTTTGGAACGTGCAATTTAGCTTCACTTGTTTTTTTTGACTGACCGACATTTTGACAATTCAAAAGTGCCTGTAATTGGTCTATTTGAAACAAACTTTTCTGATTTCTGAATCATTTTTGCGAGATATAAATTCAAGTGACCAAGTCTTATTTAGAAGAAAGAATTTACAGTTTACGTAATTTATTGATCTGAAACATCTATAGGCGCGCTTTGGCAGTAAAAACAACTCTAATGATGTGACGGTAAACGGCATGACGCCACCATGCGGTTACGGCAAACGGCATGATGCCCACAATATGCCACGACTCTCGACTTCCTTGCGAGTGCGCGCGCGCGTATACAAACATAGATAAATCGCCCCTTAGCTTACAACACCGCTCAAGTTGAAAATTGGCGGTTTTCACATTTGAATGCCTTTAGATGGAGCTACCATTGCGCGTCTAGCCGTTAGCCAATCAGAAGTCATAATTCGAAAAGTAGTGATAGCGTGCAAGTCGGCTGGACTCTCGAAACCGCACAGTTTTTTTCGTTCCCTGTAAAGTTGGTAAAAATGACTTATGCGGTGTTGTTAGCTAAGGGACGATATTTCACATATGCAGGGCGTCCCATTAGGTCGCTTGTACACGTTAAGAAAAGCGGGGTCTATGCAAGAATTCGCGTTGTTTCTACATACGAACTGTATACACTGCTTTGGCGCTGACCAAGAAAAATGTCTGCGCTAGACACGACGCGTGAAGTTGCTGTGGTGCGGCAGGGGGGCGGGGGAGGTGAGGGGTGCTACGATATATTTTCGTGCCAAGATCCGACAAAATTATTATCGTGTACATGATGAATTGGTCCTATATGCCGCAGACACGGTGAAATTTCTTAGCGTTTACAAACAGGGCGCTTGTATGGTCATGTTTTTTTTTTATAATTATGGTGTTTATAATGATCTAGTCGCACATACATAGTTTAGTAGATATTTCCTCTCTAGTAGTAATCTAGGTTTAATGTGATCAGCTCTCCTCAACGATTGAGTCATCAGATCGCTCGGTACTCATGCAGTCTCCTTTCGGGGCCACCTTCGAAGGCTTCGCTGTCTTGCCTACGAAGATTTCTACCTCCTGTAAATAGAGAAAATATTGTGTTAGTTTTATTTTATCAAGACAGTCAGAAGTAGTTAGTACAGCTATGCAACAAAATTGTTCGAGAGTCATAGTTGCCCTGTGAACTGAGTCTGCGTGTGATATATACAGATAAAGATCAAACACTCAATCTCGTCAGTCCGTCTGTCACCTCAGAGCGTCTGTCTCGTCAGTGTGTTTAACTGTGTTCAATGTAAATGTAGCTTCCTGACTGCCTTCAATGTAAATGTAGCTACCTGACTGCCTTCAATGTAAATGTAGCTACCTGACTGCCTTCAATGTAAATGTAGCTACCTGACTGCCTTCAATGTAAATGTAGCTACCTGACTGCCTTCAATGTAAATGTAGCTACCTGACTGCCTTCAATGTAAACATAGCTACCTGACTGCCTTCAATGTAAACATAGCTACCTGACTGCCTTCAATGTAAACATAGCTACCTGACTGCCTTCAATGTAAACATAGCTACCTGACTGCCTTCAATGTAAACATAGCTACCTGACTGCCTTCAATGTAAACATAGCTACCTGACTGCCTTCAATGTAAACATAGCTACCTGACTGTCTTCAATGTAAACATAGCTTCCTGACTGCCTTCAATGTAAATGTAGCTACCTGACTGCCTTCAATGTAAATGTAGCTACCTGACTGCCTTCAATGTAAATGTAGCTACCTGACTGCCTTCAATGTAAACATAGCTACCTGACTGTCTTCAATGTAAACATAGCTACCTGACTGCCTTCAATGTAAACATAGCTACCTGACTGTCTTCAATGTAAACATAGCTTCCTGACTGCCTTCAATGTAAATGTAGCTACCTGACTGCCTTCAATGTAAATGTAGCTACCTGACTGCCTTCAATGTAAATGTAGCTACCTGACTGCCTTCAATGTAAATGTAGCTACCTGACTGCCTTCAATGTAAATGTAGCTACCTGACTGCCTTCAATGTAAACATAGCTACCTGACTGCCGTCAATGTAAATGTAGCTACCTGACTGCCTTCAATGTAAACATAGCTACCTGACTGCCGTCAATGTAAATGTATCTACCTGACTGCCTTCAATCCCCATGTCCGTGTGGTCGTCGCTGCTGGTGCCGGGCGCCGCCGCGCGCGCCGCCAGCTGCCGCTCGCGCGCCACGCGTCTGGAACACACGCATTACAAACATTATTTTAGGGATAGTATTAGGTACCTACTGTAAGATCTGTATTAATATAATCTATGCACATTTGTAGTCATTTATATGCACTATCCTATGAAATATACTAGCATTTGGCCGCCGCCCCGCCCGCACCAATGCCACTTAGGAATAAAGCAGCTTTCTAGTGGTGAAAAAAAATGTAACAATCGGACCAGTATTAGAAACTACTGGGACTAAGAGTGTGAAATGTTGCGCAAGGCTTCCTTTTATGACGTAGGCGAGCACTAAGAGAGGATTTTTCAAAATTCACCCCCTAAGGGGAAGAAATGAGGGTTTTGTAAAAAAGTTTGTATGCTACTGGCAGAAGCTAGTGAAATAAAAGTCAAAAAAGTCAAAGCTTATAATAACGCGCAGCGCACGCGTAGTGTATATAATTAAGTATTATTTTAGCATTCACTGGTTTCATTTACCATCAACACCACACCTTACATGGCGACCCTACTAAAGCAATCTACACGAGCGACTCGAACTTGAGATGTTGGGTGTGACTTGGGTTGAACTTTGGAAAATCCTGTCTTAGTGCTCGCCTACGTTATAAAAGGAAGCTTTGTGTAAAATTTCACGCTTCTAGTCCCAGTAGTTTCGAATGTGCGTTGATATGTCAGTCAGTCAGTTACTCCTTTTATATATATAGATAAATTACACCCAGACACAGAACAAATGATAGTGCTCATCATACAAATATTTGTCCTTGGTGGGAATTGTTCCCACCACCTCCGGCATAGCAGTCAGGGCCACTAACCACTAGAGCAACAGGCCAGTCAAATGATGAATGATTACCTCCTCAGTTCCAGCATGGCCTTCCTGTCAGCCTCCCTCTTCTCAGCCGCGAGGCGCGCTTTTTCGTTCTTGACGACGGGCGTGACGCGAGCGCGGCGCGGCGTCGACGTCACGGGGGTCGAAGGGACTGGCTTCACGGGGGCTGCTACCTGAAATCATAATACAATATTATGAAATTATGAAACTCATCATCATCTTCCTGCCCTTGTCCCATCTTATTTGGGGTCGGCGCAACACGTTTTTTTCTTCCATTCTATCCTGTCAACCGTCATACTATCACTAACTTCCTTTTCTTTCATATCACTGTTCACACAATCCATCCATCTTTTCTTTGGCCTCCCTCTCTCTCTCCACACATCCACATGTATACTCGTAACTCTTTTAGTAACATGCGTTAATGAATAATGAAATAATGAAATTATCAAACTACCAAAGAAAAAAATGTAAGATTAATTTATTCATTTTATTTTAAAGTACCATGGTAGCCAGCAAAATTCAAATTTTAGTAAGTTGTATATTAATTAGCTTCTGCCAGCTTAGGCGCGGGCTTGCAGACGGCGAGCAATGGGTAGCTCGCCGTCCGACCGTCTGGTTACCATCCGGACCGAGCCCAAAACGTCGACGGCGCGTGGAACACTACCACGCGCGCTTCAAGGAGAAACCATAAGGGCCCAGCAGGGTCGAAGCCTACTGGAACCCCGAGGTTCTTCTACTAATTATTGGCTTTAGTTCAGCTATCTTCTGGTAGATAGCGTCCACCTTGGAGACAGAGACTGTCCCAGCTATCCCAGCTGTTAACCCATCGCATAACCTCGCACAGTAGTCGCTTACCTCCTGCCAGTTGTTGGCCTTTAGTTCAGCTATCTGCTGGTAGATAGCATCCACATTGGTGACCTGGAGACACACCATGTCCCAGAAACCTTGCAGGTCCTCGACTGTGGTCGGGAAGGGCTCGTCCAGGCGTTCGTTTATGTTGTTGTAGCATAGACCTGGAATTGTTTGAATTTTGGATTAATATTGGACTGCTAGTCCTCTCCTATTCAATTGGGTAAAGAGATTTTCATTCGCATAAAAGATGATGGGAACGGGCTTGGCGGAAGTAAATGATGCATCATTTTACACATCAGCCGAAACCGAAAGACGTCCACTGTAGACTAGACATAAGCCTTCCCACGGTGTCGCCACTATCACGTCATCGAAGACGTAGCGTTGGGAGGCCTACAAGGTGGACCCTTGTAGGCCTCCCAACGCTACGTCTTCCGGTACGCGGTCGCGACTCCAGTACCTTTCGGTTCTATCGACCATCTGCCCACCGCCACTTAAGTTTGGCGATTCTTCGGGCTATGTCAGTAACCATGTTTCTCCTGCGGATATCTACATTTCTGATTCGACACACATTTAACAAAATGTCGGTCGAATCGATAAAAAATCGATAGGCTAAAAACTGAGCCGAAGCATCGATATGCTCAAGAGTTTCGGCTCGACCAGTGCATCATTGCTGATAACCCTCTCATTTTTCAATAGATGTAGTGGTACTGGACAGTCATCATCTGTCTAGCCTTTCTCTCTGCTTAAGCAGAGAGTGGGGTGAGTTTAAACTCACCTGTTTCCCTTCAGTTGCCTTTTTCGTTCCAGAACCGCGGTAACTCTTTCGAACCAGCTCATAGCCCATCTATCCAGCCTTCACTTAAATATTTTAGGATCAGCTTCTAGTCTAACCAACTGCAGACCAGTATTAAATGGAGCCAGATGCAAATCTGTTCCCCACAGCCCGATTACTGTGTAAAATGTTAGTAAACATTTTAACCTTTTAATCGTCGGATATATTAGACAAACAATCTCGCGTTTATTCCGCGAGGGTCGCACATCCATGACCAAATACTCGCATCTCGTCGGCTCTTCTGTCACCTATGAAGATTGAAGAGCTATACGAGATGCGAGTGCCCACCCCGTCGCAAACACACGTCGGACCAATCCGACGCTAGCGGTAATAGTGTTCATAGCGTTACCTTCAAACTGCTGCATTTTCTGCGTGGCCAACAGCCTCGCCTTGCCGGATGCGGCGCGAAGGAAGCCCATGATCTCCTCGCTCACGTCCTCACGATTCTGAAAACATTAGGCCAGATATTTTAGGAAAAGAAATACATAGCATCTAAACTTATATTATAAAGATGAAGAGTTTGTTCGAACCCGCTAATCTTAGGGACAAGGCTGCGTTAAGCAGGCGCACGCGCGGGTAGCCGTCGCGTGATTGTGTATCTAGTGGAAACCGGATTATTACCAGCTCGGTGTTGCTAGTTCAACTTTAACGGTGTGCATGTAGTCGTGTCGATGGAGAACTTTAATCTATTATTAGTATTACGTAACAAAACGGGCGCGAGGCGCGGCTCCCCGCGACGGGTGTCCGCACGACGAGCCGAGGCAGAAAATTTTTTTATGGGACCACGCGGGCGATCGCGTAACGCAGCTTTGGCCCTTAGGAACTATTGCGCGCTAATTCGAATTCAAACAAAAATGTGCTATTGTCGGTTAGCACATTTTATCGAGGAAGGCTATATAACAATAAATATAATATAATATATAAATTCGCCAGAGAAGAACTTTGCGCGCTTTGACTACACTTTTCTCTCTACTCAACTCTCCCACGCCTCCATCCTATCTCATTAGTCACTTTCAACACCTATGCTCTTCACACGCAAGAAATCTGCGTTCTTCTAACAATCTCCTTCTGCTCTGTCCTTCTCATACTTCTGATTTTGTCCATTCTTCCTTCTATATACAGTCCATCCTTCTGTGGAATGCGCTTCCTCTCGATATCAGGACGGCCGAAAGTCGATATGCATTTAAGCGGAAGGTGCGGAATCATTTGCTCCATCAATAGCAGAATCGTCTCAAAACTTCTTTCGTTACTTTATATTAATATATATGTATATATATTATATCAAATATATATGTATGTGCATTTTAATTATATGTATATATTTTTTTATGCTCTTGTTTTTCGTGTAAAATTTTCTTTTTATGCACCTACCATATTGTCTCTTCACCACCCTAGGTTGACTGGTAGAGAATGCCTAAGGCATTAAGTTCGCCTTTGTACTTTATGTTGCATGAAGTTTAATAAATAAATAAATAAACATCTGGACAAGAAATTCGAATTATTATGAATAAAGATAAAACAGAATAGTTTGTTTGTTTGAACACAATAATCTTAGGAACACCTGGTTCGAATTCAAAAAATTCTTATAGTGTTGGATACTCTATTTGTCGAGGAAGGCTTTAGGCTATAAAACATCACGCTACGACTCACGGGAGCGGAACAGTAACCAAAGCCGCGGATGACAGCTAGTATAATCTTTAAATACATAGTTCTTCTATATATGTGTTTATAGAAAGAAAGAAGAAAGAAAAAGAAAATTTTATTTGGCATGCATGGATGGATACACACACTGTAAAAACGAAATTTAAGACAACTAAGAAAAAATACTGACATAATGTGTGTCTCACGGCTGCGCCAAATAGGTCCAGTTCAGCAAAAATGCCAGACAACTACATGGCAATCAGTGGTAGTTGCCTGACGCTGGTTTTCAACTGAACCTTATCGAGAGTGAACGGGAGTTATTTACTCATTAGCATTATGTCTAATTTATAAGTATTATTTGTAAGGTAAATAAATATATATAAATGTTAATGTGCTTTACTTGACTTTATCACCTAAGTCCTCCTAAACGGCTTGATCGATTTTGATGAAATTTTGTGTGTATATTTAAATGAGTTCCTGGATGGTTTGAAAATAATATTGAAACCGGTAGATAGCTCTGCAATCAGGTTCTCAATTTTTTTGTTGGATATAAGATTTCAGACAGGACAATGTCTGCCGGGACAGCTAGTTATATTATAAAACTAGCTTTTGCCCGCGGCTTCGCTCCCGTCTATATTCTACTACTCTACCCTACTCTACCCTACTCTACCCAACTCTACCCTACTCTATCCTACTCTACCCTACTCTATCCTACTCTACTCTACCCTAATCTACCCTACTCGATAAAATGTATCCTATGTCCGTCCGTCGGTTCTGAACTACCTCCCCACCAATTTTCAGCAAAATCGGTTGAGCAGTTCTTGAGTTATAAATAGTGTAACTAACACGACTTTCTTTTATATATATAGATACTAGCAGAGCATATAAAATAAGTAATGCTGTCTCACCAAAACCATGTTAGTATCACCTGCATCAATAAATTGACACAACATTCTAAAGTATAATGTTTGATTATTATAATAAGGTATTTACTAATTTGATACGGTCTAAGGTCATATTACAAATATATTATCCTTGTGTTTCTGTGATCAATGTCAAATTTTATTGGTTGTGGACTTGTTTTTCTTTTTGTGTTATTTCTTATATCAATCCATTACTTTTTACTGCTTAATTATATAGGCCTCTCAAAATTAGATATTGAGATATTATTTAGATATTGATTAGATATTGATGATTGATTATTTAGATTGATTATTGAGATATTATTAGAAACTAATTGTGTAATTAGTAATAAATGTTTTTCTTTCTTTCTATTTTGACAATCACCATCTTCCTGCCCTTGTCCCGTGTTATTTGGGATCGGCGCAACACGTTTTTTTCTTCCACTCTGCCCTGTCACTCGTCATGCTATCACTAACTACCTTTTCTTTCATATCACTCTTCACACAATCCATCCATCTTTTCTTTGGTCTCCCTCTCCATCCATCCACATGTAAACTCATAAATCTTTTAGTAACATGCGTTTCATCGCTCCTCTTCACATGACCATACCAAGACAAACGATTCCCTTTCAACTTTTCAGTCACTGGCGCCACTTTCAAACTTCCCCTAATATACTCATTTCTCACTTTATCCATTCTCGTCACACCACATCACACATCCATCTTAACATTCTCATCTCCGCTATGTGCCATCTTTTTTCATCCGTTTTTTTCACAGCCCAACATTCTGATCCATACAGTATAACAGGCCTTTCTATGTTGACGATATTATACAATAATACTACTAATGTTGCATACCAATCTTTGGTGATTTTTCAAACGTTCCTGCAAGTGGAGAATGGTTTTTTTTAGATGGGAAAATCATCTGACTTCTTGCACTCAAGGGTGGAGCGAGAGGGTGTGTCAGACTTTTACTGACTACCTGCCTGCGTTCTTCAGTTGCCCTTTGCGTTCTAAGGCCACGGTTTCCCTTTCAGAAATTCCCCGTGATCCACAACAACACTTTAGAGTAAATTTTTTAATGTACAAGAGTTTTATAACTTGAGGATATATCTCACGCTTTATCATAAAAAGACATAAGTCAAAAAAGTATGCTTGAAAATTGAACCATAAATTATAAAAGTTAAGATTCAATTTTTAAGTACCAGTTTTTGACTTAGGTCTCTTTATGATCAACCGTGCGAATATAGTTTTTTTTTTTTTCCGTGCTGGGTCGAACCCGCGACCTGCAGCGCAACACAGCCAATCGCTCATCCACTGCGCAAACTGTGCCGTCATGCCGTGACGTCGTATTTATCGTGTTTATTTTATTGACCTTTTCCTGCATAAATCAGACATTCAAATATGCTAATAGATTCAAAATGACGAAATAAATATTTCTCAAGTGGTAAAGATTGAAATCTCAAAACAGAATAGGTATGTAGAGAAACACAAGAGTTATAAATATTTTTGAGTATTCTTGTTATCACAAAAAACTTAAGAAGTGCAGACATGGCTCATAAAAATGATCTAATGACTAGCTTTGGTTGCAAACTATATTCTATGGGTATATTTAGAAATTCAAAATTAAGCTAGGGTTGCCACTATAAGGCCGGCCGCACATTTTCGGTTTTGTAGTTAGGTTTCCTGATCAGGAATTTAGATTTGGAAACCTAAATGCTCTGTTTACATAAAAAAATATTATTTTTATTCCGTTTGGATAATTAAGAACGCGTGCGCCTTATTGAACACTTTGTATGTAAGCAGAAATGAAAAGGAAGTTAGTGATAGCATGACGAGTGACAGGGCAGAGTGGAAGAAAAACACGTGTTGCGCGGACCCCAAATAACACGGGACAAGGGCAGAAGGAAGATGATGATGTATGTATGTAAGCAGAAATAAGTTTCCGTATTTGATTTCCTGATCAGAGAACCTAAATAGGAAACCGAACGTTTGCGGCCAGCCTAAGAGTCAGATTGAAAGAAGAACAAAGCTCAGCATAAAAAATAGAAAAAAAAAAAAAACTATGATGCTCCACTAGACACCATTAGGTACTCTTGTATTGTGGATACCCACAATGTGTAGTTTGTACACTTATGTTGGCACATCAAAATCACATTAATAAGACACCCAGACCCAAAACGATCTTCTGTTAGTATGAGATCTGATAGAGGAAATATCTTCACTCTTTGTTTATTTGATTATGTTAAATATTGTACGCTAGTTAATACATTTATTAGCATAGCATCATCCTTATAATGTTCCCACTGTTGGGACTCAGGCCTCCTCTTTAGGAGGGGGGATGGGCCGTAATCCACCACACAGGCCCAGTGCGTGCAGTTGGTATGCTGGTATGTGTTTTTTAACATGTTGCAAATAGGTTGCCTTGCTAAATCTGGTGCCAATGATGTAAAACAATAAAATTTATTATTACATTTTTTCATCAACTACCCTGATTTGTTATTTATGAAAGTCGAGAATCAGCTGAAAGAATTTGCCCCGAGGAACAGAAAAAATATAGTTTGCTTACTTCACCTCTATGCAACTATGGAGTTGCCAGGTATTAAAGATTTAAGTAAATGTTCATATTAAACCCTCATCTGTTATTCAATCGAAATATATATCAAATGAAAGGTTATTTTATCGCTAACCAAACCATATTTGGTTGCTTTACCAAAAATGGTGTGAATCACAGTCAAGCACTGGTTTATATCAATTAAAAAAAAAAAGAGTGCATGGTTGCCTACGATGTAAAATTTTCTTTGTGTGTATTGAGTGTGACAGAGTAGCGAAAAAGGGTCTTATGACACCTCCACACAACTTTAAAAAGAAAAGCGAAATTAAAATCAGGTTACAAATTTCCAAAATCTTTGGTCCAAATAACTAACCAGATCTAATCAAGCAACCCTAATCACTCACAAACCAGTTCGGCAGACCGAATTTAATTGTTAAAACAAAACTATAACAATTAGATACGCCTTTAACGGGCGAGATCTTCAAACTATTATAGAAGAGAGGTCATCCAGATTTAGTGGTCCATTCAAGGATTGAAATCTAAGGCTAAGGTATTTTCTATGTGGGTAGATCCTGAAGTAAACGAGCTGAGGCACATTTTATTACATTCACTATCCTCTTTCCTGCTTCAAATGCTTGTCCGAATAATCGCCAAACTTAAGGGTAGTGGGCAGGGTACATTAATCGCAGAACAGGTGGTCGTTGGTGATGAAAGGTTCTGGAATAGCGACCACGTACCGGAAGACGCAGCGTTGGAAGGTCTCCCACAAGGTGGACCGATAACCTTTTTTTTTTATTCTTGGTAGGTTTGCGCTTGACCGCTATTCACCTGATGGAAAGCGACGATACGGTCGACGATGGAGCGCGCTTACCTACAAGTAACCTATTCACTCTTTACTTAAAGATTCCCGGATTGTAGCCATTAGGAAACATAGATTCCGGCAAGGAATTCCACTCCTTAACTGTACGCACAATGAATGTGTTCCCAAAACTTTTTATGCGTATAGATGGGATAACCTAGTGAGGGTTGCGGGAATCCGATGCGACATGCATACCTGCCGTTATTCCGACACTTGGTGGAGACCTATATCCAACAGTGGACGTCTTTCGGCTGAAATAATGATATGAAGATGGAACGCTTGAATAAAAAATATATTGTCGTTTCGTATAAGTACAATGTAAAATGTTTTTTTTTTTTCCTTTAAGAGACAAAATCCATATCTATGGATTGAAGCAGAAAGGGAAGAGTTAACGCCAAACTACACACTTACGACCGTATGGCAGACTCAGTATATTTGAAATGAACTCTTGAAAAAAAAAAACAGTTTTATTTATCAAAGTTTGAACCTTTGAACAGCTCTGACCAGCCAAGGGTTAGGAAGGAAGCCTATATGAAAAATAATTTGTAAGCGATAGCTTCCCTAAGCGCTCGGCTAGACTGGAAGACTGGAATAAGAAATTCATTTGAGTGTTCATAGTAGGCACGCGGGTGAGGGAAGAGACGAGGAACGCGCGGGAACTCACGACAAAGCCCGTTCATACAAATGGCCATAGTGAGTGCGCGGGCCATGAGCGGAAACCAACGCGGAAGCGGAGATCTCGAAACTAATACGAGCCGTGCAATGGCAACCGTCGCTCCCCGCACAGCATTGCCAGTCTGGCCAAGCAAATCGAGCGCGTTCTCGCACCTGCACCGCTCTACGCACTGCGCTGCCAGTCTGGCCGAGCAAAAAGTTTTAAATTGTATAACCAAGATGATATCTTACCTGTAAGTCCTCCAATTCCTTCTCCGCAGTAGCGGCGAGCGCCAACAGCCTCTCAGTCTCCTTCTTCTCCAAATTCAAGAAGTAATGCGCATCCTTCACTACCTCCACACCATTCGTACCACCATTTACATTAACTAACACGGGCTCCTCACTTCCACCATCAAGTTTTATCACAGATACACCATTTGTCACCGACACAACACTTTTATCTTCCACTTTTTCAGTCTTTTCCACCTTAGGAATGTCTTCATCAATCTTCTGCGGAGACAGATCACTTTTCAAACACTTCTTTGGCGATAGGATTGGCAGCTGAGCACGGAACTCTGGCCTTAAATGCCTAAGGACGGGTAGAGAGACGCTAGAGTCCATTTCTCCATTTGGACTCGTGTACACTTGATCAATGTCCGTTTCTTCATATTTTTTGGGCAACCTTTCTGGCGTATTCAAGGACTTTTCGGTCAAAACCTTCGGTTCGTCGTCTTCGCTGGAACTTTTGAGTTTGTGGCGCTTCTGGTTAAAGAATCCTTGAGCCAAAGCGCCAGGACCGTAGAGCCTTTCCACCCGCTGCTGAATGAAACTCTTCATAGGACTCGTGAGCTGTTCCCCATTTTCCTTCGTGATTTCCACTCGTTTGGAAACCCCATTGGATGAAATGGTGTAAGACTCGGAGCTAAACCGGGTCTCTTTGCCATTCGTAGTGACAGTCTTCCTGAAATTCGTCTCCGAATAACTGGACTTGAAGGTAATCTCTTTAGCATTGTCTACTTCATCGGTCTTATGAAGCATTGAGGTCGCGAAGTTCTTACTTTCGCTTGATATGTAAGGACGGCTGGTAGTCGTCATGTTTCCTAGAAAGTCGTTCTTCAACTGCTTATTTTCGGCAGCCATGTAGACATTAAATGGTGACGTTGCTAGGTAAGGGTCTGTATGCGCCTTAGTAGGCGCTTTCTGTGTCAAATCGGTGCGCGTATCATGAGGACCAAACGTTGGGACCAGCAGTTTATTCGCGCTGACAGGAACTGGGACCAATAGGGAGTTATTTTCGCTTCTGTATTGATAAGTATGTGTTATAGGTCTTATAGGAGAAGCTTCCCGACTTTTGTTGATGTCCTGCCTCAATTTCGAATCATAGGTAGTTAGATTCGTGTACCCATTAACAGAACAAGCAAGGTTGAGATAGCTTGGCTTTTTGTGGGGTAAATCGTCTCTCTTCTTATGGTGTCCCCTGGATCTGTGGCTTGAAGAGTCTACGTACAGTTTCGGGGGAGGTTTTAAGAGATTATCAGACTTCCTGGGGGTTGGTGTGGTGTCTTCAGGGGTTCTGACTGGTGTAGCCACAGGGGTGGGGCTGGCCAGATAGTTAGGCTGTAGATTGGAGCATGCCCTTTCTTGCAGACGTGATGTGAAGTCCCGAATCCGACTGGTGGTAGATGACGGTGTTAGGAGATTCAAGCTCCCCGATGTGGTATCTGAAATGAGAAGAATTTTGGTGTTTAGATATTTATTTAGACAGATAATGTTTATTGTTTAGAGAAAAAGACAGAAAGGCATTACCGAAGTAAATGAAGCAGCTAATAATTTAATTTAAGAGTGTGTAATCCTCACAGTATTTCATACAAACTGTCAAGTTCTTGATATGAATAGACCGATTATATTGAAACTTGGTACACATAAGTAGGCAAAATCAAACCTTTGAAGTTTCGACTCGGGCACTGTACCATTGCCGATGACCAATATTTGATAACGATATTCTCATAGTTAAATAATGAGAGTGAAAAATTGCCATCAAGACAAGCAAGAACCACTCGCCACCCCATATACGCCTATGTATATAACAGGAGGCAAAAACCTCAGTATATAAAACTCAAGAGCAAGCTGTCTAAACTTACCTACATTTTTAATAGGTATTCAACATGACCTTGCGGATATAGATATCACACCTATATCGAAAATATTTCTATGAAATGCAAAAGAATTCATTGATATCTAAATCTGGATTAATATTGAATTTATAGGAATAATCCTGTACCTAGAAGATTTTTATTCAACTGGCATAGTTAATACATTAAATATAATATTGTAAAAAAATATTTTACTCCTGAAATAAAGCATCAAAGTATGCTACATTAGAAAAACTTTCATTTGAGAATAACAATAACGTCAAATACAAACATACAAAATACGACATATTGTTGAAAATAAAATGCTACTAAAGAAAGACACTAATATCAAAAAGCAAACATAACTGACACTTAAACAACAAACACAAAGCAGAAATCCAACATTATCAACAGATATAATCCATAGATTAGTACCACAATCACAAAACAAACTAAAGAGTTCTAAGTCTAAACATTGCATACAAACTTTTTGGACACTCACAAGCATGAAAAATGAGGTAATAATCGCACATTTTGAATTTAGAACCATTTCACACACAAAAGATGAGAGGAAAAAGGTATAAATAATTATAATTACCGCAGAGCATGTTTTCAGTGTATCTTATCACAAGAGATGCTAGATTACAACGTGCATGGGTATATAATAATGATGTAAGAGTAGATAATATGATTATGTGTGTGTGTGACTGTGTGTGTTGTCATTAAACTGATTGGGGGGAGGCTTGAACTTCAAGATATGGGTGAATGAGGTATGGCAGAGGTTGTCAAGTCCATTCAATAAATAAATAAACATTTTACAGGCTCTTTTTCTTGCCTTTAGGGGTATTGATAAAGTCGCGGCACAACTTGGAGGCCATATATGTTTTACAAACAAAATAAATGATTATTGATTATTGCCATTCAAGTATTACGTAAGCAACACATGAGGGTGGAGTGGGGTCTTTGCTTTGGTTATTTTTGATTACATGGGAATGGCGGGGTCTAGATGGTAATTACGTCAGCAGTGCTGCAATTTTTTTTAGTTCTTTTAAGATAACAATGTCGATGTTTCAAAATCACAAGAAAGTGAACAGACACATCACTAAGCAGCATACATCTAATGTCATTGAAGACTTAGTGTCATGGACTGAGAACTGTTAATTTGAATTAATAATGTCAAAATTAACTGGATTTTTCCTTTAATTCAAGTATTCCTTTTTCCTAGACTTACAACTCATCATCATCATCATCTTCCTGCCCTTGTCCCATCTTATTTGGGGTCGGCGCAACACGTTTTTTTCTTCCATTCTATCCTGTCAAAAGTCACACTATCACTAACTTCCTTTTCTTTCATATCACTGTTCACACAATCCATCCATCTATCTACAACTACTGCTTATAAATTAATAACCAAACTAACACATTGACAAATGCACGTACCAATGTTTACGTAAGCATGGGAGGGGGGGTTAATATTTGTTACAAATCTGCTTACGTAATACTTGAACGGCCCCTTGCAAGCTTAATCAATGAAAACGTTTTATGGTTAACGTAGCGCTAGATCCTGCATTTTTTATGACACTGCTGGTCTTGAATCAAACTCAGACACTTACTCTGCCCCCCTAGCCAAGTTACGATCGTTTCGTTCTTTATACATTTTATATGGAAACTAAACTTGTAGAGGTACTCTTGACCCGCGCCACGCGACGTTCAACGTACAAATCAGCCCCTAGCCAAGTTACGATCGTTTCACAAAGGAATCGGAGGCGTGGCCTACTCGAGGCGTTCGGCGCAAACGATACGATTGTAACTTGGCTAGGGGGGCAGGCGTGTTACATGTGTGCATCGGTCTAATGTAGTTCTAGCTTATAATAAATATTTATTATTATTTCACAAGTGTAAAAGAAAACAGGTAGCAATGAAGCAAGATAAAAGTGCAAGTAAACGCTTATGCTAATACAATCTCTAAATAAGAAGTTGACCAGTCCAAGTCACCGCCTACACACTATATGACTCATATGTCAATGTTGTCTGTATGTATGTCAGCTATTTCTTTGTGTTTGTTTATTTCTTAAGGCAATCACATTTGCAATTTTGATTTGTAATCTCTTTTTATGTAATACCTGGTGAGGCTGAGGCTTTACTTACGTTTAAGGATTTTTACCACATACTGTAAGTTAGGAACAGTAATAGAACATTTAGAAATAAATAGTTTTGAGATAATGACCTAAAGATGACTGACTGACTTCTTGTCATTTCAGAAGTGCCTGTAAATGGTTTATTTGTAATAAAATGCTTTTGAATCTTTGAATATTTTTCAAATTCTTATTAGAATCAGAATTTTGATGTCGTCATATGAAAGTTTTCTGTCAGTTGCCCAGTTAACATTTTTTAATTCGCAAAGGTCAAGGACAGTTTCCTAAGAATGTAAATATGATGAATATTTAGCTCTTAATGCCTCGTCTCATAAATCCTATTGGACATACAAAATTTGAGCTCATATTTCTCTCATACTTAATATTTGTAAGTTTGTATGTGATCTCTGAAACTACTACAGATTCTGAAAATTCTTTCTCTAAGATGTGGCTGTACTATCCCTGACTGCTATAGGCTATACATATTCTAGGTTCACAAGGAAGCTGGCCACTGGCAGAAGTACAAAGCATTCCAAATAAGAATAGGACCGATTGCCATGTTGTGACGTCACGTCACTTCGACTGTCAAATCACAAGAAATTGGGCAAAATTTGAAGAACTCAGAGATGAACAAAATTGGAGATCTGGATTCTGATTAAACTTTTTTCGTTCACAGTTTGTAAATAAATTAAATTAAAAAAAGTTCTTGTTTTGCTCACCATAATAATTCTTTGATTTGACAGTATGACGTGACGTAACAGACAGACAGAGTTACTTTTACATGTATAATATTAAGTGGAAATACAAATAACTGAATGGAAAGTATGAATGTCAAAGTAATAAAAATGGTGAATTAACTAGCTGACTTTGAAAAGAGAATGCTGAGGCAATGTAAAACATGCATGTTGCATGTAATATTCATATTACATAACTCAATAACAAAAATTCAAGGGCTGGCTGTATGTAACTGTTGATAAACCATAGACTAACATGAGGTTCAAAGACAGACAACAACTAAGAGAACCAAACTTTTTTTCTAAAACCTTTAAGCTTTTCAATACATTGAAGTAGTATTTGCACAATTATTATCTGTAATAGGTTTTATGTCAGAATTAATGTAATGACATGTCAATGACAAATGTAATCTGACACTAGTCTCTCAAATAGGCAGCTGCTGTTTGTAAATGATGGGGTATTCAGCCACATCCAGCTTGACTGGATGACAACCTCAACATAGTTGGGAATACTGAGGTTTCAATCAATTTGCCATTCATATCATTAATGATTGCTATCAAAATCTAATTTATTTACCTGACACTGTTCAGTATATTGATGCCAGAAGTATAAATTAATGAAAAATAGTTGCCAACTATCCTGTTTTCCCAGGACATGTCCTTATTTTTGCAATGTCCTGGATCGAGTTTAAGCAGCATGCGGTTTTAAAAGTGCCCTGATAAGGTATTTTCAAGTTCACACCACTATTAAAATTCTTTCTTTATGGGTAGCCTCACAGTTTCAGTATGTTTGTGCTGCCGTGCTGTTTTAAAATGATATGTGCTATATTTTGTTGCACACTTGTTAACTGCGAGTTGACTATTAATAGCAATCTAAACCTCAAAATTCAATTTGATCAGAACACTCTTGTATGTACCCTTACTATATGAAAAGATTGTTAAAATATTAATCTTAGTGTTATAATAGTGATCTGTGTCATATAATGACTGATTTGTGAAGAAAGATAATAAACACAAATTACTTCAATCAAAAATAACCATTCTAATAAGATTTGATTTTAAAATATTTGAACTGATTATGAAGGCCAAGCACAAGTCACATTAATGATGTTACCTATATTATTTAAAAAAGTTAAATAATAAAAAAAAATACATCACCTTTGATTACATTGAATGGAATGACAGAATAATTGTGTCTGTAATTAATTTAAATATGAAATATGGATACATAAGAATATATATTCTATAATAAAACTTTCTCAAGATTAAGAAAGCATGAGCCTTAGCTAGTAACTGTAAAATTAAAGAACGAAATCATGCGAAGAAAGAAACAGAAATAAAGATGAATCGTTTTCTTTGAACTAATATAAATAATCGCATTAGTCATCTACGTTAAGCCTATTCTAAAAAATATACTACGTCATGCAGTTTTAGGAAATTTCACCTTAGTTTTAGATTAATTACAAACTCTCGATAAAATAAATTACTACTACAAAAAGTACGGTAAAAGTAAGTCTTTTAAATCCTTTTTGACATTGAATACCGGCGCAAAACACTTACCGATAGCTTTTAACACTCACAAACTGAATTACACAATAATTATAATGTTAATTTATTCAATTTAACCATTACTTAAAACACCTCACATAATTTTTCACTGAACTATTTTATGACAATATGACATCAGTTCACAAAGAAATGTCAACGTTTTTATTTTTTTCCTCCAGTCGACGACGCACACCCGTTTGCGGCCAGTCCGCTCCGTTCCGTTTCACGGTCAGCAAGTTTCAGATTTGTTATTCACAGATTGTTTATAGATATACGTTGTTAAAATTTTGCGAAATAATTTCATCTCAGGTGTGTTTAGGTGCGTATTCAAAAGCAGTATGACGGCAATGACCGAGCTATAAACCGTGCGTGGGCAGAAAACGAGGTCGATACATAGATTATCCTAATGTATACGCGTATCCGATTGTCTTTTTGTTTGGGAGTTGCATTTTGCAATGAGCATTGTTTGCAATTTCTATGCACACGGCCTAGATTTATGGAATTTTATAAATACATAAGATATTTTTATGACGTTTTGTTAAATCGATCGGTTCGAGTAATTTTATATTAAAAATTAATCGCTTCCGCTGGGAATGAGTAACGTTTTATTATGATTGAGGTCATTTTACTTGATTGTCGAGTATACTCTATTATCATCTACTAATAAAGGTACTAAATATTTAGCTACGCTAGCTAAATGACTAGATTACACGACTTAATATATTTTTTGAATATTAAAAAAAAACCTAAAATGAAACCGTGTGAAGAGCAATTATTTCTATTTCAAGTACGAAGTTCGCGCGCTGTTTCGTTTACGTTCGGTTTCACACAAAACTTTTAACACATTTACATGTTCTTGTGAAAACAGAACCAAACATTTTGAAGCTAAAAATAAAAGCGCTCTTCACGGTGATTTACGAGCCGAAGACGTCTATACTTAAACAGAAAGCAATCAGAAGATGTCGTGGAAGAGGGAAAACAGACACAAAATGAAAAGAGCGGGCTACTTCGAAATTCCTCGAAATTACTGTCAATTTATGTTTTACATGCTAACGAAAGACCTAGAAGTGTTTGCATGCTTTCCAGTCACATGAAAATGTGTAACCAAGTAATAGAGACGTAAATAAATGGTATTAATAGTATAATTTTAATTTCGAAATGAAAAAGAAAACACCACTATCACGATACAGAAGAGGAAAAAAAGAAAACACATATTACAGATAATAGTAAAGACATTTATTAATATGAAAATAATAATTATAGTATGATAAGAGCTACTGAGTTTATTATAAAAGTTATTAAAACATTGCAATCAATTACTAACTGAAAGGAAAAGTGAACCTTTATAATAACTCATTCAAAAACGATTTGATAAAATGAACTGAAGATATACAATCACTCATGCATTTAAAATAGAACAAAATCCAGAAAAAAAATCGCCGAAAACGAAACGATATTTTTTTTTCTGAATCGTAAATAACTACAACAACAATATAAAAAGCCAGGAACACATTGACCACACTCTATTTACCTGAAAAGTCTGTACTTGCGTCGACATCGAGGGAGCAGCTGCCTATAGAATCCACTGACTTATCCATAACTTTGACTGTCAGATCCTTGGCCACCTTCGCTAAATCTGACTCCTTCACTTCAATTTCGTACGCTCCTATACTGTCAAAATCATCTACATTCGATTTAGGAGACACAGTAGAGCTGGGTAATCTTATATCCGTCTCGTCAGTGTTAATAGTCAGAATAGAGTCAGGTTTTAGTGCTTCAGGAGCGTTTTTGTCTAAAATAAGTGTGCTTTGACTTGTAAATGTGCTGCGTATAGGCTCAATATATTCTACGTCCTCATCAAAGAAAAGATGATTTGTATGCCCGCTAGGACCTTGCACGTTAGTTGCGTCTTTAGGTACAGCGTCAATGACAGTCTGAGTCTTATGAATATTCTTATAATAATGATTTTCTAACTTTTCTAACTGTCTCCGCGTATCTGACTGCTTTTTCCTTACAGAGTCTATTATTACTGGTAAATTGAGGAGATCTGGAGTTTTTTCTCCGTTGTTTTCTCGTTTAAAGAGAGGAGAATCATCACTTTCAAGCTCAAACCGTTTGTATTTTGAAGAGCAGTAGTCATCTATAGATGAGGTGTCAGACTTTTTTGAGTCAAAAAAAGTATCGAGCGAGAAAAATGATTTCCGTTTCTTCTTTGGTTGCGTTGGTTTATTAAAATTTGGTGCCACCAAAGGGTCTGCTTTATATGGTTGTACACAAATATTGCTCGTATTTACCAAAGATTTAGGCCTCGTTTCTTTGGGGAGGCTTACAACACGATTAGTCTCTACCTTTCTGGAATCTAAACTCAAAGTCTTTCGGAATCTTTCATTCAGGTTCGCTAGTAAAAAATGTCTCCGTTCCGTTGATTTAGGGGTGACATTGTAACTCTGCTTACTACTCGAAGGCTGCGAATGAGGAATGTGTTCTGTATATTTGAATTCGATGTCGTTTTCCGAAAAATCTTTAGGTTCTTCGTAATGTTGTGTGCCAGGTTCTGGTCTTTGAAAAGAGAATGACCCTCGAGTGGAGCTCTCTTTTCTGTCACAAATACAACTGCCAACACAACTGAGCTTCATGCATCTTTCTTCCGGTTCTAAGGAAATCTCGTGATCATTAGGAATGTATGTATCTGGCTTGCTTTTATGGATTAAGAGGTCTTGCCTTATCTTTTCGAGCCTTTCGTCTCCATGGAGGCCTCTAGTGTATTTCGATTTTAGTGGTCGAAAAAACCTTATGGAACCTGAGGTGTGTGGTTCAATGGAGCGTCTTCTGATGAAGGATGGTGAGTCTGAGATCTTGTTCACGCCTAGGAGTAGGACAGGCGATTTCTTGTCCTCCTCGTCTGGTAGATCGCTGTAAAGAAACAGTGCTGGTCAGATAGTGGTCATCAACTATTGTGTAGGGTGATAATTGTTCCAAAGTTATATCTTCAGTAAGCCAATTTTGACCTTTTAACCACCTACGTGGGATATATCCAACGATCACTCCATTCCACCAAGGTCGCACATCCACTACCAAATATTCCATCTCGTCAGCTCTTCTGTCATCTATGGGGATTGAAGAGCTAAACGAGATGCGAGTACCCAGTCGCAAATACACGACCCTGGCGGATAGGACACGAATATACTCGTCGGACCAATCCGATGCAAGCGGTTAAATGTTTAATTATTTCATATATTTGGTTCGTAAAAGATTAAACTAAAAAAAAAACGTATTTTTTTACAAAATAGCTCTGACTTTTAGCTATAATGTGGAACATTTATCACAAAAAAGCTTATGATTAATGGATATGTTTCAACATGAATAGAAGATGATATTGTCGCTTAGGCCAGTGTCATTCTTTGCAAGCATACAGATTGCCCATTATATCTTTAAACGGCTCTCAGTTTCTGTTAAGAAAAATGTTTTTAAAATTAATTCGACAATTTATCAACCACGCGGAAACTGCTGTAATTGGCTAATACCTTTTATTTTAAGATGAGAAATCATCAAATATCTCCTCCCGCTCTAAGATGTCAGTAAAAGTCTGACATGCCCTCTTGCTCCACCCAAAGTTGGAGAAGGTATTTGATGATTTCCAACCTCAACAAAAAAGGGATATCTGATCATTCAAAGCGGAAAAGTGCGTACTTACATGTGCATGTTTTGATCAGTATATTTGGGATAAATGAACCGGTAGTTCATTTACCGCAAATGACATGAACTTAGGGATATACTACTGATTAATTGTTTCCTTAGCTCTGCACTTCTCCGCGATTATAGACAAGCAGTTTAAAATAAATAAATATCTAAATTCCGTGACCGAAATTAGATATACTGGGCACACTGTTCAAATAAAAAAGTTGTTAGTGTTGTGAAACATCTTAAGAATTATGTCGATATTAGTTTTGTAAGATAAGATTAGTAAAAACAATAAAAAACGACAAGCATCAAGCACATAAAAACACAAAACTTACTTACGCGTAAATAAAAAGAAATTCAATAGAAATGCATACATATTTTTTTTTTCTGAAATATAATAAAAGAAAGATAGAATTGAAAGTGGTAGCCAATTTTGTAATCAAATAAATAATTGAAATAGTTATGTTAAATATAGTTAAAGTAGTGTTGTGACTGACAGGCATATATCGATAGAAAAAATATTTCCAAACCTAAGAATTTCTTGCCGGTTGCCAGATATGCAACAAAAGCTGATAATATTATATACTATGCCTACCTAGACATACATAATAATTAATTTGTAGGTAATTTATCGTAGACGTCACACATCAGTGGCAACAATTTGACATTAACAGCGTCTCTAAATTGTAGCAGTAATGGCGATTGTCATTCAGCAAATATTACAATTGAAGTGTGATTTATTATACTTGTACCAATTTTTTTCCGAATTGGGTGCTATGCTGTGTTTATTTTTATACTAAACAACAAATAACAATGAAAAGAAATCTTTTTTGAAAACAGCATCAAAATTGGTATTAAAAAGGCAGCAATTAACATTTCAAATATTGCTATGAGGAAGAGAAGGGGCGTGGTGGGAATATCTTGCGATCTCTTATAAATGTAACTTAACCACAGTGACGTCACATTTCAGTTTGTGAATCCTTTTTCGGTTACTTGACAGTTTACTCTTCCACCTTTTCAAATTCGGAAGGTTATCAACTTACTTAATTTTCAACGGATTTAATTCTTTCTATTTGTCATATTGGATAAAGTGTCTTTTTAACAAAAAAAAAGAAAAAGAAATGAGTGTGTTAGGTACCCAATCATTTGTTTATTCTGTGAACGCAATAAACAAACATTTTTATGTAAATTTATTCTTTTTTCGGTACGATGCACGGTCTGGCACGCCCTTACCCTACACCTTTTATTGGTAAAAGCACGCGACCGCGACGTTTTTGTATACTTTTGCAATGCACGATATGAAAGGAAACTCGATAGCTGTATGGGTTTTCAAAGAAAATTATAATAGGAGATTCGAAAGACATACAAAATGCAGAACATAATAAATGTAGTTTATTCATTTATTTATTAAAACTTTATGCACTAGTAATAAACACTGTACAAAGGCGGACTTAATGCCTTGGGCATTTTCTACCAGTCGACCTCAAGTCCTCAAGTACCAGTCTCCTCATAGTTCTATATTGAGAGGCTTTTGTGGATGAGGTTCATCATGGGCCAAGGTGGCATTTTACCAACTACATTGTTGGCTTTCCGTATTGCCGGTGCTAAATAACAGTACTGTATATTAAGGGGCTTCTTATCTAAACTACACAATCCGGTCAATGGGTAAATTTTTTGGGGCTTCGGTCTATCCGTAATCTATATACTTTTAATAAATCTGTAGAAGTGAAAATTTCGTACATTGAAAATATGAAAAAAATAAATGGCAATGTTACTAGACCGACACCGAACCAAAAATGTGACTAAAAAATTGTTTGTCTGTCTGTTTGTTCAGACATCACGCAAAAACTACCGGTGGGATTACGATGAAACTTGGTATAATTATTCTTTAATATCCTGGGCACCATACTGGGTACTTTTTATCCCGGAAAAGTATATACAATAAAAATTTGCGGTTCGATCCCTAGACCCGATTACTGTACCAACCGCAAATAATAAGTTTGTCGTAAGTTACGTCACCCGCAGTGGAGTTCACTAAGGGGCGCTGCACACGACTAAGATACTATAATATTTTATCTTAAGATACAATATCGCTCGCCATACAATTCAATTGACTATCACACACGATGAAGATAATAAATAATATATCATATTTTCATATCTCAAAAAACCTAATAAAACCATTTTCGACTTCTACGCGGACGAAGTCGTGGGCAAAAGCTAGTAAGTATAATAATAATATTCGTAATGAAGTATCTACGTTTGACAGCCATGACGGCGAGATTATCGCAATGACTACATCCGTTTGTATTGAAGAAATGTTCCTATTATTTAATTACTATTTTCCAGTTTGTTTGACTTAAATAATACATACTTAGCTAATTTAGATTAAACAATAACGTTTAAAAAAAAAAAAGAATTAAATAATTTTTTTTCAATTTTTAATGTTTATTTTTTTTACATAGATATATGGTTGTATTTTTTCTTTGTTAAAAGTATTTTTTCGGTGCAGTTGTTTTAAAGTCCATCTCTTGTTCTATTGAATTTGTTTCCAAACATTCGCAACTGTTCTGTTAAAAACTGTAAGATATAAACGTAACATATTCTTTCCGTGCTGGTGGTCTGATTCTGCAGTCAATATCGCACGCTGCAGGTAACGCGTCCGCACAGATAACAGTAATGCCGATGAAGCGTACCGAACGCAATGAGATGACGATACTGTAGTGATGGGACATCGACGAGATTTTATCGATAGTCGATAGAGAGCGGGTTTCGAAATTGAGTTTTTTGTGTTAAGAACATCTCAAACCCTACCTACGTAAATGCCAAACTTTGAAAGTTTTTCAGGATAAGGTATTTAGAGAAATACTCAACTTCAATTGCTCAAATCAGAAATCGGGGTTTAGTCAAGTTTAAGTGTTCTAGGCTAACAAGGGGCATCTAAATCGTTGTATAGTAATAATGTTAACTAGCCCTAAGTTGTTGAAATGTTCAATTTGACGTAAAAACTATATCAAATAAAAATACTATAATGTTTCGTTATTATCGACATTTGTTTTTTTTAGTTCGCTAAATAACTTTTCCCACTCTGGGAGTGTCAGACTTTTATTGTCTAGAACCCACCTGTATTCCTTCACAAGGCAACGGTAATTCTTTGGAACAACCAAGCAAATCATCGACACAAGTAACATCACTACCCGTCCCGTTGGCCTATCAACCACAAATTGCTCCATTGCACGCAAAAGCTGATTACAGACGGTCAAACGGATTGACTTCTTATACCTACACATACATTCATACAATCATAGTAACTGTAACAAAAGCATGAAGATTGAAATCATGGAACAACTGTTTATCGTATGCGCTTGATCGTTGTGTGGGAGACAGCTTGGAATCTAGACAAAGTGATATTCTTTCAGCTATAACTTTTTTTTTTCTTTAATTGATATAAACCAGAGCTTGACTGCGATCCCACCTGATGGTAAGCGGAGATGCAATCATTGATGGTCAGGCGCACTAGTTTATTAAGAACCAATTCACTCTAGCCTTGATGACACCTATATTATAGTTGGACGGGAAGACCGCAGCAGGCAAATTGTTCCAGTCCTTCGATGTATGTGTGAAGTGCAAGCGTAAACACGATATCAATATTATTTTTTAAGAGGGGCAAGCTAAAATATTACACAAGTATTATGTACTCGTACATGTTAGTTCTTGTAGCCGCGAAATAAATCGTGAAGAAATAAGATACCTGTTTAAATCTATGCCAGGAAAAGATAATATGATGTTTATCTGTATATATAAAAGCGAAATAACATACAGTGATTAATCACGAAATCTCAGAAACTATAACACCTATAAACTTAAAATTTGGCAAGTAGGTTCCTAATAGGGTGTAGACATCCGCTAAGAAAGGATTTTACGAAACTCCACCCCTCAAGGGGTAAAACGGGGGTTGGAAGTTTGTATGGAGAAACCAACTTTCACGCGGACGATGCCGCTGGCAGAAGCTAGTATATTATAATGTGTGTCAAGCTAATGTGTGTAAATAACTAAGCATCTAGTCACACCACAAATGTGCGACGAAATTCGTGTCAATATTCACACTTAGATTTTATTCTCTTAATTTTTATTTTTATTACTTTCGTAACATAGATAGATAGATATATTCTTTATTGTACACCAATAATAAAATTGCAATAGGAACACACACACACACACACAGACACAATTAGGCATTAGTCAGCGTACAAATTTACTAGTATCCTTGACTCACTGTAATAGCAAGGAGTCGATAGGTAGTTTTAGTAGATAAGATTTCAACATAAACTTCGATTTTCCCGAGAAGAAACCCTATCCCAGAGCATCATCATTATCATCATTAACATTGGTGACATAAGTAATTTGGAGATATTTTTAAACAGAATACCGCACAGTTTCCTTACGTGACTGCATCAGGGATGAAAATATCCGCAGAACAACCGTGGCTGCCGACATAGCCCGGAGAATCGCCAAACTTAAGTGGCAGTAGGCAGGGCACATTTCTCGTAGTACAGATATTCGATGGAGCTGAGAAAGTTTCAACCACGCATCGGAAGACGTACCACGACCACGTGAGAGTCGCAGGATGCAATAGATGCGAGGCGCACAAAACCGTTTGCTATGGCTACACTTGGGGAGGTCTGTGTCCAGTAGTTTTTGTTTTTTTTTTAAAAGTAACCATGGAGTTTCTTGCCGGTTCTTCTCCATAGGAAACGACCAATTTGGAACCGTGCACTAGCTTCTGACGTTTTATAAGTGCCCATGTAGGCCTATGTGAAATAAAAAACTTTTGACTTTGACTCTGAGTGGACGTCTTCGGCTGAAATGATGATGATGTTGATGACCGAACAGTTCCCTATGCAAGTTTATTCTGTGTATGTGAGGACTGTTATTCTGAGGAGGATAAATATCACGCTCGTTACAAATCATGCATTTATGGAACTGCGTAGTATTCTGTTACTCCTTACCCTATATAGTATTCAATGTACCTAGTATTTATAATTTATCCGTTACTCAACGGAAAGTTCACAGTATTTGTACATATATACGTCACTGCGTCACTGCAGGGTGCCAGCTGAAAATCAGCGCTGGTTGTCTGACGCCCAGCAATTGCTGAGTTGGCGACCCTTTCGGTTCGGACACGCTCATAGTCGGCCTTATAATGTTCCCACTGCTGGGACTCAGGCCTCCTCTCTAGGAGAGGGAATGAGCCGTAATCCACCACGCGGGCCCAATGCGGGTTGGTGGATGTCACATGTCTTCGAACTTTTGGTTCTAGGACATGCCGGTTTCCTCACGATGTTTTCCTTCACCGTTTTTTGAGAGCAGTGGTGATGAAATAAATTGCACAAAGTAATGCACCTGGCTGGGTTTGAACCCGCGACCTACAACTCGTAAGTCGGGGCCGTTACCACTCCGCCACCACTACTCTCATCGGGCACGCTCAGCGCAACTATATTGTAAATCTGTACTTTTTTTTGTGTTGTTGCCTATTGTATTGCCTGCATCGAATAAATACTATGCTATACTTAAATACAATCAGCGCTTACATTTACCATTTACAAGCTTCAATTAATTTAATTCAACGAAGTATCCCATATTGTATTAATTAAACAACAGCTAATAAATTCCAATTAAAAGAACTGTCGTTTTCATCCGGTATTACGGCTCATAATGCTTACACATTAGGATACTGTGCGTGGAGCTATGCCGTGGGTTGTCGATGGCATATTTGTATTGTTATTTATATGCTTCATCAGTTTTACTGTTACTAGTACCGCCAATGGTGAGGTACCGATACGTCAATGAATTTATATCATTATAAAATTGAACCATTTCATAGCGGTTCTCTTGTGGTTTAAGAGTTACAATCATGCAGGATGAGAGCAAGACGAAGAAAATATGCATCTTTAAGATGAGAGGAAACGGTAGGCTAGCTACATAATGGCTATGGACTGGCCTGTTGGTCTAGTGGTTAGTGGCCCTGACTGCTTTGCCGGAGGTTGTGGGTTCGATTCCCACCCAGGACAAATGTTTGTGTGATAAGCACGATCATTTGTTCTGTGTCTGGGTGTAATTTTTCTATATATGTATGTACTTAGAAATATATAAGTATGTTTATCAGTCGTCTAGTACCCATAACACAAGCTCAGCTTAGCTTGGGACTAGACAGTGTTGTGTGATAGTTGTGGAATATATTATATATATTATATGAATCCGAAAGCTGTCACCCGCACTATCCTGTAGCAATTGTAGTGTAAATCATACTACCATCACGTCACCCTGCTAGGGCTGCGGGAGTTCGAAAGAGTTACGATGGCTCTGGAACGTAAAAGTCAACTGAAGGAACACAGGTGAGTATTAGTAAAGCAAACACACAGAACAAGTAGTTTACAAAACGAAAAGTAATTTTCACCGCCA
The DNA here is from genome assembly GCA_949316375.1 of Mythimna vitellina. NCBI lineage: Eukaryota > Metazoa > Arthropoda > Insecta > Lepidoptera > Noctuidae > Mythimna > Mythimna vitellina. Next base: position 4,753,259 of record OX438711.1, on the reverse strand, counting down.
CATCATCATCAATCATTCTTGTGACGGCATCCCAATTTGTTTTAGGTCGATGTTCTCTTTTTTTTCCATAATTATTTAACGTTAGCTCCGAGGCCCAACCACGAGCTCTTAACGCGATTTATTTGACGACCTAAACAGAATTGTTAGAGGAATGGAGTTGTATAGCTCCATGCCCAGTGAAATTTATTACGTCATGGGAAAGCCCTTGCCCTGTAATAACTAGTGTTGCAACAGAACTCTGCTTCCACTTCCGCTCTGCAGAAGTTCCACAAGCTTTTTCATTTCTTCTTCCGCAAAATTTATAACAGAATTCTAAACGGATGAATACAGCGAGGAGCGAGGGAGTAGGAGGTGCGTGGACGACTAGAGGTCAGAAGAGTCTGTTTTTATACAAAGCGGATCATTTTAGTTAATATTTCATTAAAATCAGAAATCAGAAAATTGATTCTAGATTGATAACGATAATCGTAAGATAAATCTACTAAATCTGAGTAAAGTATCGATAAAAGTAGCTTGGTGTCACAGCACTCACTATATTTGACGTTTCATTGTAACCAAGACTAAAGTTAGTAATTTAAAAAAAAACCTTATTCTATCGGAAATCTTAACTAAAAGGTCAAAATGACTAAAACCATAATCGCCGTATGTTGTCCTTTTTTTTTTTTTCAAACATTTTATTTCACATTAGCCTACATGGGCACTTGTAAAACGTCAGAAGTTAGTGCACGCACGGTTCCAATTGGTTGTTTTTACTGAGATAAAGGGCAAGAAACTCTACGGTTACTTTTTTTCTTCATTTCTCACCTGTCAACTGTCATACTATTATTAGCTTAACCTTGCCAAGATTACCCAAACTATTTGACTTTATTAAAAGTCCAATACTAACCCATCAAGTTCAACCTATTAATCGAACAATTTTGGTTCTACAGTAACTGAATCCTTTTCATCTACTATATAAAAATAAGTCGGGTTTTCCTTCCTGACGCTATAACTCCAGAACGCACGAACCGATTTCCACGGTTTTGCATTCGTTGGAAAGGTCTCGGGCTCCGTGAGGTTTATAGCAAAGAAAATTCAGGAAAAATTTCAACAGAAAAGCGGGAAAATCTTTTTTAGTGGCGAAACGGAGTTCGCCGTGTTTGCTAGTTTTCTACAATAATAATACACACCTGCTTTTCCAATTTACGTAAACTTTGGCAGAATAGTCGACATTGGCCGTACTTGCCATTAACAAAAAATAGAATAAAATAGACATTATCAAAAAAAAATATATATCATTAAGGCTAAGTTATTTTAAGCTATTACAAACTTGCGCAATAGGAAGTGATTAAAATAAAGTGTTTTATGTAATCTAGTGATATTTATCGATTCCTCATTGCATACGATCATCGATCGATTGTTCTAATTGACCGTTACATTTAAATTTTTATAGCTGCTTTCTAGTACGTTTATGAAAGTGTAACACGAGTTAGATTTAAAGAAATCTAGTCGTAAGTACATACTGTGATATCGGCGAAGATCGCATGAGAAGCGGTTATTAACATGCTGGCTGATTAGACAAATAAAGGGTGGTATGAAAACCTTTTTTAAAAGAATTAAAAACAAAAAAACCAATTAATTCCTAATTTGAATTTAGATTGAAAAATAATTGGAATTTATTACTATTAGTCAGTTTTGGATAGACAATGTGACACGAGAGCTGAAATTACGAAGTGTTGAAAATTGTGCCTGAGTTTAATTACATCATCACCACATCGAAGGAACCTATTAAACCCTTGTACTCTTGCAATACCGACAGGATGAATTGAAGATGAAAATGTTAATTCTAATGATTCAAATAGAACTTCCTCAGAGGCTACAAAATACAGAACGACTAATAGGTAGGTATATTTTGACATATACAATTCAAAATGTCGTTGGCTGTTCTAAATATCTACAATAGAAAATATGAGGAATCATTTTAACAGGCTCGATCTCGATAATATTGAGTTGAGAATTTCATTGTAGTTTTAACTACCTCAGCGTAGTTTGCGTTACATCCGCATTCTAATAGACAACAGAGTGACTAAATACTTTATAAAAAATGGATTATGAACTTTCTAAATTAGACACTGGCCAAACACACAAAACGTGCTAAGTCCAATGATAAAACAGACAGTATTGCCATACCAACTTACATAAAAATCGACTATTAGAACATTGTTACCAACTGTCGAAAAAAAAATTAGAGCAAATTCTGTTTATTTTATTTTTTTACTAGGTTACCTAATGACACATGTCACATTTTAGTTACATTAACATTTTATAAAATTAGTTTATAACGGGTTAATTACGACAGCGTTACAGATAAGACCAAGTTATGGCACTAAGGCGTCATGTTTTCAACGTTTTTTTCTCTCACAGTAAATCGTGGAACTTTAGAAAGGATACTTTAGATTAATATTGATAGTTTAATTAACAAAACATATAATCTTTTTCTACCATCTTTAACAGCGTGTTGGTATAATACCTAATTTCATTGTTCAAATAAATTCCCACCGCAAAACGCTAAGTCATTGTCTATGGATTTTACATTGTAATAAATATCTACTTAATTGATTATCTCATGTACCTTGACTGTTGTACGTAATGTCATTGTCCCCCTGAATAATTTTTAAATGTAAAGACTTTGGATTTATATTTTTTGTTAACTTTTGCATATTTTTTAAACATAAAATCACGCCTTTTTTTTTCAACGTAACGTCACAGGAACATAAAACTGTCACGAAAGTTTTACCATTTTTATTTGTTCCCATGGATAAAAAAATAACCTTTTTCTTAGTAAGAAACCATAGACAATAAAGAGTTATTCATTGATAACAACTCTCTTTATTGTCTATGGTTTCTATGGTATGGTTGAAGACCCTTGTCTTGAGTGGCGAAAATAGCGCACTCTACGTCAATCGACAATCGTCTTGGGAATGCTTTTACCACGACACGACCTCGGGAGACGATTGAAAGTTCGTGAAAAGAGAAGGAAGCAAGACTTTATAATGATGATCTTCACTTCCTGAGATAGAGAGAAAAGCAATAAATATAATTACAATCTAATCCCAATCTCCCACGGCCCTTTCGCTTATTTCTGAATCCGTCTCAAAAACTTACGTAAAACAATGTAAGTTTTATTACCTGAGGTTAATGAACCCATTGTGCGGTAATTCGTGACGTCTACATCAGGTACAGACAATTACATTGACGGCATAAGAGTAGATAATTATACAGAGTCCAAACTATACAGCGCTGCTCTGCGGCTTTATCATGACGTGTTAAAATGTCTGCGAGAAAGAGGGATGGATCTATACCCCTTTAACAGTTCAGACTCTGGTTTTGAAGTTGGCGGTGGATTGATTAAACTCACTTTTTAATTCACCGTTTCTTCTGACTCTGTAATAGGGATTATCAATGAAAAAAAAAAAATTTGGTAACTAACCAACAATTTAATAAAAATAAATTTTGACATTATTAGTTTTCTAAAACTACCCTCAAAATACGGTTTAAGAGGTGTTAAAGGTGATATGAAAACCTTTTCACGTAACATGACCTCGAATTTTTTATTATAAGACATGATTTTCTCACAATGTTATCGTTCACCATTATGGAAGCAGTACGTTTGCTACGTAAGCCCGATTAGTTACACGTATGCACGTTTCAGAGGGATTCCGATTACATACCTAAACTGACGTGGGACTGGAAGGGCAAAGGAAGCGTAGCCGTCCTCGGTAAACCTGGCGAAGCACCGTGACGGCAGAAGCGACAGCCACCGGTTTGACACGGAGCGGGATACTTCATCCCGCTCCATGCCAAACCATGTACAGCTGAAGACCAGTCGCTATGGATGTCTACTGTGGACGCCCTCTGCCTTAGCTAGGGGACATAGGATCTTAAGTCAAGAAGTCAAGTCAAAGTGGACCTGCTTAGGTTACAATCGAAGACCTTTCAATCTTCACCATCCGCATTTTGTAGGGGCCCAGCAGGGTCGAAGTCTACTGGGACCACGGGTAGTGTGAAAGCGAAGTCCGGGGCCCCGGGAAAGCAAAGAAGGAACATAAGTGGGTTTTTAGTCAGTAGAAGTCTGACATTATCTCCCGCTCCGCCCAAAAGCGCGATTTGTCATTAGATGATTTTCCTACCAAAAACCATCCGCATTTGTATAAAGTTAGACATCCATTTGTTAATTACTCATGTACGTCAGGTGAATGACTTTTTTATAATAAAATTGTAGTTCTTTATGTCTTTTTTTGCTTTCAAATCATAAAACGGCATAAGTAGTTATTTTACGAATGGATCAAGATTTATGTTGGGTTTAAATTTAAGCTTGACACGTGGTCCACCTGTCAAGCTTGGCTCGTGCTTGACTCGTCTAGCGTAGACCCACCTTAAGCCATTAAGTCCGCTTTTGTATAATATTCCACACAACCATCACACAACGCCATCTAGTCTCAAGCTAAGCAGAGTTTGTGTTATGAGTACTAGACAACTGATAAACATACTTATATATTTTTAAATAAATGCATATTATAGATAAATTACACCCAGACACAGAACAAATGATCGTGTTCATCACACAAACATTTGTCCTGGGTGGGAATCGAACCCACGACCTCTGGCATAGCAGTCAGGGCCACCAACCACTAGACCAACAGGCTAGTCAATGTATGTGTGTGAGTGATCTTTTTTGCATAAAATCTTAAAATTAATAACACATTTTTACTCACTGCGAGTGTGTACGTGTAATTATAAGTCTTACAACAAATTACCTCACATTCGTTTCTTATTTTTAAAAGCTGTAATTTGAAGTCAATTGGCCTAATCGTTTCACAATTGGCTGTTATATTAGATTAGCGCCATGTTGGACGAAAGTAACGAATTGTAGGTCAACACGAATGTGTGTATATGTGCGGTAATCTCCAGAATTGCTTGGCGGTGCTTTTGGTTTTTTTTTTCTTAATAAAACCTTAAGAATTTATGGATTTAGGTTGTAGGGTTTCTGTGCTCTTGTTCTATGATATTTTAGAATTGAATTAAGCTACCTACCTATTTTTTTCAATTTAGAAATTAACTATTTAATGGTCATGTAAAGAGGAGAGATGAAATGCATGTTACTAAAAGAGTTATGAGTATACATGTGGATGGGTGGAGAGGGAGAGGGAGGCGAAAGAAAAGATGGATGGATTGTGTGAACAGTGATATGAAAGAAAAGGAAGTTAGTGATAGCATGACGGTTGAAAGGATAGAATGGAAGAAAAAAAACGTGTTGCGCCGACCCCAAATAAGATGGGACAAGGGCAGGAAGATGATGATGAGAAATTAACTATTTGACCAATATATATTTAACCACTATATAGAATACAGACACTTTATTTTTCATTAAAATGCAAATGTAGCATATTTAAATCAGGGACCGTACAACCCCGAATATAAGTTAATTCTTTCAAAAGGGTTACAGATTGTATGCCTACAGTAACGGAAAATGTTACCTCTTCGTAGTGTTAGCCCTTTCATAACACTAACGTTAGGGTAACCCTATCAATAAGTTAACTAGTTCAAGATGTTACCGGTTCCAATTGAAGCACATAACCCTTTGAAAGGGTTTGTCGGGGTAATCAAAGGGTTTTAAATAAAATCATTTTAAATTACGTTGGAGTGGAAGAATAGATTTTGATCTTCTCTTCGGGCACTAAATGATGAGTGAGACGATCGAATGACATTTATGATTCCGTAAAAAAGACAAGATTATACATGAAACAATCCCGACTATTCCAGAAAAAAAAATACATTTAACTTTAAAATCACTGCAATAATAACCATAAAAATATAATAACCATAAATAAAATAATCGAATGTGTATGGACTGTGGAGTCGCTAGGTCCTAGATTGCGTGTTGCGACTTGACGCGTACCTGCCGAATGCATGCAGTTTAGTACTTTAAAGTAAGGCACGAGAGATAAAATTACAATATTTGTAGTCCGAATGGGTAACTCTGTTACAGTCGTTGAAGGGGTAACCCGTTCAAAACGTGTTACCGTTAAAAAGTATAAACCACCAAGATTGGGTTTTTTAATATACAGGTAAACAAATCGAAAGGGTTTGGAAGAGGTTATCCATTGATGAGGGTTTTCGTGAATAAGTGTAACCGATATGAAATGGGTTTTAAAACAACACTTTGTCAAAACCCTATCAAAAACCCTTTCAATGGGTAACCAAAATGGTCCCTGATTTAAATACATATATTTGAATACATATTATTAGCATTTTGTTCGACTTAGGAGTCAGGACTACAAGTTCAATAATTGTAAATATAAGGTGTTAAAAAATTAACTTTAAGAATTTCGAGGGGACTTTGTATTTCTCATTATGAACAACTTTTACTATGGGACCAAAGCTGAAATCGCCAAAAAAAAAAAAAAAACAGCTGTTCCCTACGTTTATGTTCGCATAACTCGTCAAAATGTATGGAGCAGCTGATTTTTTTTCGCTATTTCAGGTTTGGTCCCGTAGTAAAAGTTGTTCATAATGAAGAGTACAATGTCCCCTCGAAATTCTTAAAGTTAATTTTTTTAAAACCATAAATATTGCCGCTTTCTGACATTTTTTTTTAAAATTTTTCTGTATCACAAGTATAACCAAAGATTACAGTTAACAATCGCAGACAACGAGTTTACTCTGAATTACGGAGGATTTGATACGATTTACAGTTGTTTCCGCCAAGTCTAGCAATTTGAGCGAGTGGCCAGTTACTGGCTGGAATTAATGTTGCGGAAAATCTATGGTCAAAATATTATTTTTTTGAAATTAGCATTAGCTACCAAGGAAATCTTATTTTCATTGCATAAAGTTTATCAGGTGAGTGGTCAAGCGTGAGTCTATCACACTAATATTATAAGATCATAAGTTTGTATGTGTTTATTACTTCTTCACGTTCAAATAGCTGATAGTATATTAAGGGCCCCTTATTCCGAAAGTTTAGGCATTTTACGCACCGAGACGGCTTGCGTCCGCGTTGCACAGGAGCCGTCGCGATATGAACTCCGGTGACCTATGGCGGCGGGCGAGCACGCCACAGTATAGATAAATAAATCAGTACTTCAAATATTGTTGGTTGGTAATAATAGCTTGTTTGCAACAAAAACGTATAGCTTGATGTGCTGTCCACTGCACTATTGACTGTAAACACTAATACACTTAGGTATATCGTTATAAATGTATAACTTTTTTTTATTGCTTGGTAAAATCATCAAATGAGTCCTGCCGCTCTGGGTGGAGTGCAAGGGACTGTCAGACTTGTACTGACTAAAATCCACCCAGTTCCTTCGGTTGCCCTTTGCGTTCCAGGGCCACGGTATTCTGATAAGACAGTCTCGTGAATGACAAGGCAGGCGATGATTACTCTGTAGAACTTAAAGAATGGTTGTAGAAGATTTGGTGAGTAATATAATTAAAGACAAATATGATTAATTATAATATAATAAAATAAAATATATAGGTACCAGCATAAAAATTCATAAAAATGTAGTGGTCGTGTGTCAGGTCCAGGTTCATTTTCATCGACCGATATATTCCTCAATGCTGGGCGCGAGTATCTTCTAAGAGGGTCAAAGCCACAGTCCTCATGGCACTCCCCTCTGAGTTGGGAACTAGGACCTGATAGCAAATCAGGATTGTTTTGCGTTAGAGATTCCTCATTTTCCTTATTTTCAGATGCTTTGTTCTCTTCAAGTGTCAGATTTCTTATGCCCATACCACGCGTATGTCTGGGGTTCACGATTTCAGGAAGTAGGCATTTATGGTAAAACCGTATTAATTTGGACCCCATTTTCGATTTCCAAAATACGTCATCTTTTTCAATTATTTCGATGTGGACTGGCTCTTTTTCTCCGGCCCAAATTCCATGTAGACATTGCCGTCGTCTTGCCACATGCAACTGTCCCTTTATTTGGTAAAACCAATTACTATTTTTATTAATTGTTGTAGTGCGCGTTTTTTTATTAAATTTTAATATTTCTATTTTATTTTCTTCAATAGCTTTTTTCATGCCAATTTTTGATGCTGAAAAAGGACATTTGACTTCTACCAGAATGTCATTTCCAATGAGCCCATCTAGGCGTAGCACCAATGAATAGGAAATCTTTATCTAAAAAAACTTTTTACAAAAAAAAATATAACCGACTTCACTAAAAAAAACACTAAAAGGATCAAAATAACTTTAATTTCGGAAGTCGGTATTTCTCGGTATTATTTGTATCTTATTTAACACCGACTTCCGAAATTAAAGTTATTTTGATCCTTTTAGTGTTTTTTTTAGTGAAGTCGGTTATCTTTTTTTTGTAAAAAGTTTTTTATTTCACACTTTTTAGTTGCGATTCACTTATAAACAGAGTGCCCATTTCTCATGACAATTCCAATTAATCCAAACACTACTAGGTTACATTGTTTTATTATAAAGTTCCTGTGTCTACCTTCCACCTTCCGGCTCCATCATTAGATCAGTTTAATAGTACCTTATAGCCAAAGTACATTTCATGACAATTCTAATAAGCCCAAACATGACTAGGTTACATTGATTAATGATGGAGTTCCAGTGCCTACCTTCTGGCTCCATCATCATCATCAGATCAATTTGATGATACCATTTTCAACGGAACTATTCAGAACCATTAATTTATTTTTATTATCATAGTCGCTTAACTATCTTCATTGTGATATCTATGTGAGTATGAAGTTCCGTTGACCATTTCTGATCTTCTTCATCAATTCCACTTCATCATGTTACTTTTTGCCTGTAAATGCTTAAGTTCTCGATGAAAATACCAAAATCACTATACAGTTGCCTATAATATTTGAGGAGTTCCCTCGATTTTGCCAAGATTCCATCATCAGATCCTGACTTGGTGACTATGGGAACATTTGGGAAGTATACCCTTTCTAACAAAAAAATAATTTTTCAAATCGGTTGGCAAGCTACGAAGTTATGCGCGAACAAACATAAAAAAAATAATACAAACATCCGAATTGAGAACCTCCTCCTTTTTTAGAAGTCGGTTAATAAACAGACCACAGGGCTCAAAAAATACGTTTTCTTGTTGTTGTATCTTGTGCAAAACTTGCTACTAATTTTCAATACCGTAAGCAATGGATGCAACACGGCCTAATTTAAAAAAAAAAAAATATTTTTTACTAATGGTACGGTATCTTTTGATACTTGCCTTTTGCAAATAGGACCGAAATTTATTCCAGTTCAGACAGGGACATATCCGGGTCTAAACTAGAACTACTACTAAAGGTATAAAAATGTTTCCATTATGGATTTAAAATTCTAGTCATACTGACTTCGCTGGTCTGTGTAGAGGAATAAGTACTTATGCAATACACTTTCGGATTTTCTTCACTTCAGATACCCTTTTTTTCTTAATTTTGTTTTTTCTATTCGCCATTTCAATTACTTATAATACAAAACGTTTATTTACGCGCGCGGCAACGATAATTTGTGGTCGCGAGCAAAAGTTGCATAGGTCCTCCCTCGATGACGTCCGGCAGGACACTGGCGCGGTGCGCGTGTGCCATTTTCACGTATTTATTTTATATTAAAAAAAATAAGTGCCATATCATAAATTTATCCAAAAATATCCCTGTCAAACCCGATTAGTAAATTAAATGTAAAATTTTCATAAAAGTTGCGTTCCCCCAAGTCTCATAAAACTTAAAATACTTTCAAAATCGACTTTACTTCAGATTTTTTTTTATCGAGTGAAATGTTAAATAATGTGTTTTTAACCAAAAAAGTCACTAGATCAAAGATGTATCTGTACTATATTTTTTTTTACGGATTTAAATATGATGATTTCTCTGAAAACAACTCGATCTAGAAACGTAAATTTCGAAGAAGGGGCCCTTAACAATTAGCTGTTGCTCGCCTCAGACTCGTAAAACAGTGTATCTACAATATCATTTGGTAACAATTTTTAGAAGTTCTTTTTTGCGCGGAAACCTTTTTTTTTTAAATAAAAGTTGCCAAGTTACTCCTTATATCATCAGCTATTTACCATCAACTCTCGTTAAAATCGGTCCACCCGTTTCGGAGATAAGCAGAAACTATTAGATGAAACAAAATAAAAAATAAATGTTATGGGTATAGAATATAGTACTTGTTGATGAATATTTATTTTTATAAATAGATATTATCTAAGTTTCTTCACGTCATCTTCATTCACTTAAAGTAAATGCCCTCTACCAAGCTTACGAATTTCATAAAGACATTATAAAAATCACAATCCACGCCAGGTTCTATAATATCCAACCATCAAAAGGTGGGTCTATACTAGAGGAGTTGATCATGAGCGACACTACATGAAGTGTATGTAGACGGAGTATGTGTAGTGTCGATACACAACTCGGCTCCCCTAGAGTCAGTCCACACAGGCCCGCCGCTAGCTGTTTAGTAGCCCGCGTGCAATACCGATTATGCCGCCCTGCGACTACTTGCGCTGAGATTTCTCAAAAAAAGGATATTCTCATTATGGTGAGACAAAGAAAAGAATCATAACGAAGATATTGATAGCGGCACGAATCTTGAGCGCTCGGCAAAACAGCGGGGATCGTTTTGCGCATCGTAAAATATTGGCAAGCCAATCACTGTACAAGGATTGCACTCCCCGCCCCCGCATCTCTCTTCATACCACTAAAGAGATCCGATATTTCACTTCTGCGTGCTTCTGCGCAAGTAGAACTGTAGAAGTCAGCGCTCAAGATCCGTGCCGGTATCTATAATATACAGGTTGTTTGGTGCAACGTGTGCCAAATTGAAATAGTCAACGGGAGGGGTCATCTGCTATCCTTTTAGACCCCTAAACACTTCTCATGCCCTGTGGATATTTTTCCCAAAGACCCAAATTTTTCATTCAAATACAATTTTACAAAAAAATATGTAAGACACAGACTCTGAATTTTAATTTTATTTAGATGTTTATTGTATTAGAGTAATTTTAAATTTATAATTAGTGACATTACCTATCTAGTTTTTTTATTTATTTACTCGCAAAATTTTGGACTTAAAGCTGTCCATGTTACAGCTATTTACATGGCTATAAAAAATAACCAAAAGCGACCGGAATTTTCCAACTACCTCAAAAATTCACTAATTTATCCTCTTGCTAGTGATGTGCCACATGCCATAAAAATCTAATCTGTCCACACTACACGAATTTGAGCTCGGCTCGTGCCCGGCTACTCTAGCATAGACCCACCTTTAACCGTCTCACATACTATCGAGTCGCCAAGATATCCGCGCCCGTATAAGAAAAACGAATGAAAGTGTAGAAAGTTACATTCGTTTATATGACGTTCATATCTTGTTTTACGTCTCTCCAACTGTTAATGTTGTCATTCTAGTGTTTCCGTATGGAACTTTAAACGTTATGCTGGAAGTGGCGGATTAAGCCAGCACGGGGTCTGTAGAAAATTCGACCAAGTTTAGTAGTATTTATTTATTTAATCTTCATGCAACAAAAGATACAAAGGCGGACTAAATGCCTTAAACATTCTCTACCAGTCAACCTAGGGTAGTGGAGAGACAATGTGGCAGGTGCTTAAAAAAAAAGAAAATATTATTTAGACAATAAGTATTACAAAATTATATATAAAATTAAAACACTAGTATTTAGTAATATATTTTTCATTCTTATTCTCAATAACCCAGTGGATTTTAATAGTTATTAAGAAACGTGGAAATTTCGGTAATGAGGGAAATCTAAGAGATTGAATATCAACTATATATATAAAAGAATAGAATAAACTTTATTGTACACCAAAATAGTAACAAAACTTTTACACTAACTTAAATCTATGGGTACAAAGGCGGTCTTATCGCTGACAGCGATATCTACCAGACAACCTTAAAGTGGAATGTAAGAATTTGAAATAGAAAAAGGCAGACTACCCGTCTGCCTGGGGGGGTAAAAGGTGAAACTGACTGACTGATATATCAAAGCACAACCGAAACTACTGGGACTAGGTGTGTGAAATTTTGCACAAGTTTTCCTTTTAAGACATAGGCGAGCATTAACAGAGGATTGTTCAAAATTCACCCCCTAAAGAGATGAAACGAGGGTCCAAAGTTTTTATGGAGAAACTTGCTTTTACGCGGGCGAAAACGCTGGGAGAAGCTAGTATTCAATGAAATAATCAGCTGTATTCGGACCAAGGTTACGGACATAGCCCGAAGAATCGCCAAACTTAAGTGGCAGTGGGCAGGGCACATTGCTCGCAGAACAGATGGTCGATGGGGACGAAAGGTTCTGGAAAGGCGATCACGTACTGGAAGACCCGCATGGATGCAAGACGCACAGGACCGGTCATCGTGGCGACATTTGGGGGAGGCCTATGTCCAGCAGTGGACGTCTTTCGGCTGAAATGATGATGATGATGATGATGATTCGGATATCTATATTTTTAATTACTTTGACAAATTTTTTTGTGTGTGCAGTGCAGGATTTCCAAACGCGAGGGGCCTGTAGCATTTGCTACTCTTGCTACATGACTAATCCGCCACTGCATGCTGGAAAACTTTATGATACGACTTTATGTTGAGAAACTGTACTAACGTTTGAGAAAGCAAATGAAATAAAAGAAAGATACATGATTTAATTGTCGCTCCATGTAGAATAGTGGAGTTCAGTTGCATCCGGTTCGGCTGGAAACCGACCCCAATGCATTTGAGTAGAGGCAGCTAATGGTGATGATGAATAATATGTCGTTGCCAGATCTTTGAAGTGACCACTTCATGGTGCGAACGGCCATTTCATGAAAAGGTGCTATATTTATTTATTTATTTAATGCTTTATGCACACAAAAAGTACAAAGGCGAACTTAATGCCTTAGGCATTTTCTGCCAGTCAACCTTTGGGTGATATTCAAACATGGCCGATCATATCGTAAAATAGTTACGTTGTTCACCTGTGGAGTCCACTGTATCTCAATCTATTCCTATTTTCTAATTACTATAAAATATGTTTTTTTTTTTCATCAAAAATATTAATTGAGCAATTTCATCACCGCTGCTCTTAAAACGGTGGAGGAAAACATCGTGAAGAATCCTAAAATTCTAAGACATGTGACATCGACCAACATGTATTGAGGCCTCATGGTGGAATATGGCTGATTTTCTCTCCTGAGAGGTGTGAGTCCCAGACATTATAAGGCTAATTGAAAATGTTCTAGAGACAAAAATATGGCAATTATAGAGGTAAGCAAATATTAAGATGACAGCTGATAAAAATGTTCTTAGAAAAATATAGCTATCGATTTACTAAAACAGAACTTAAAAAATCTTTTTTCTTCAGAACAATTGAAATATTTTCAAAGCAGAGACGAAGATTATGCAAGAAAATATAAACATCAAAATATGATGAAACAAACGCTCTTGGACACAAAAAATAAACGTGCAAAACTAATCTCAAGGATTTACTTTAAACTAACAAACAAAGAGAAAAAAATTAACGTGCGAAAGAATTATGTAAATGTTTAGAAGACCTCATTTTGTCTGCAAATACTACATTTAAAAGTAATGTCTTTAAACTCTATGGTTTAAAAAAAATAAGTGTCAAAATTGCTTATTTTTTTTCAGTTGTATAAATTGATTTGGTAAACAGGTATTTCGGAGAAGATTCTTTCTCATAGATGAAAAACATTATGTCTTCTGATGCAAGGTTGAGTAGGTTACAAAAGAAATATTGTGTAAAGGAACATACAGAAGCGGTAAGAGCAGATTTCATAGACAATTTTTTAAGCAACCTACAAGTTGAGGTGTGGGATGCATTGAAATTTGAAATAGTGTTTTTTTTTGTTGGGAAATCATCTAATGACTCCCCCAATGGAGCGAGGGAGAGTGTCAGACTTTTACCGACTAAAACCTACCTGTGTTCCTTCAGTTGGCCATAGCATTCCCGATTGATTGCAAGAAGAAAAATTGTGGAAACATTAACATTGGTAAAAAAGCAAGCGAGCTATGACAATTTTAAACAATCTTTCTCTCTTGCCAAGACGCCATTTTCTATGGCGGCCATACGGCGTGATGGAATTTGACGTCAAAGTCCATGTCGGACGTTTTTTTCTTATTAGCAGCTTTGAAGCTTTATAATTTCGTTGTTGATAAAAATATTTAAAAAATTCTTTCATATTTGTTTATTAGATCAAAATTTCAAAAAAATTGCAAATAAAAAAAATTGATATTCCCTATTCTTTCCGCAGAGAACAATATCTATTAATCAAAATTCTCATTAAAGGCAAATCAAATCAGAAAGGCAAGGAGATTAACAAAACGACGTAACAATCAATTGGACAAATTCGGACAAGTTGTATCATAAATAATAAAAAAAACAAGTTCTTTGTTGTAAAGGAACAGGTTTTCCTACAGACGATACGTTATTATGAAGTTTATTATTTAATTGAGTGCTCGACATGTTAATTTGATTTTAGAATTTAAAACAGATTATTTATTTATACTAATAAATAATCTTGCAGTTGGTACCCCTGATTGTAAGCTGGTAATACCATAGACATTTCAGGCGATTTAAAAAGTTTCCTTGGAGTTTTTCACGTTCTTCTCCATAGAGATCTAAACTTTGGATCCTGCTAGCAGGCTCTGCTTTCTCGAATCATTGAAAACTTGTAGATCGTTTAGTTTTTATTAAGTACATAAATAAATCGAAAAACCGTACCTAAAGACTAGGTAACAGCATTGCCACGTTGAGATTTATCGATCTTATAGTGAGAATAAAAACTTAATTTTTGAGTCAAAGGTGCTTTGCAAGAGAAAAAGTTTGAATGCCTCGTGTATCTCATGCATTTCTTCAAACACAAAGAATTCGCTTGTTGGGTACCTTCCTAACTGCATGAGAATATGATACAATATACTTTTCAATATACTTACTCGAAAACACGCTCTTATCCCACCGCACTAGTGCGTAAAAGTGCACGTGCTGAACATGTGGCGGGGGCGCCAAATTTTATTATATTTTTTCGTATCAGGCTGGGCGCGCGTCGACCCCTATGAGTCGCGCGTCAACGGTTTATTTATCTCTTCGTAAGTGTATTGAAAAACGTTCTTTGATACATGAGGAAATTTGTCACTGTTACCCTCGGCTCCATAACACCCTTGCCAAGGGTCGGGTGGTGACAAATTTTCTCCACTTATAAAGTTATTTCGTGATGATACGAACAACATAAGACAACATTTAATAAGACTTTTAGAAACAAAATATCCATAATTATGTCTAAAAGTTGTACATTACTGTTCCCTGACATGTCTGTCAGCTTATTGCATTCGAATATGCACACAAAGATATTAGTGTCACCACGTTTCTTGTGACTTCTCAGTGATGCAATGCTTACTCAAGCTTACATTAGGACATACAAAACATGGTAGTTATTGCAAGAAAAGGTCATTTTAGAGTCTGCTAACTTTAACCTACAGGTTGGAGAAAATAAAGAGTTTGGCGGGAATGTTTGACGTTTACTTGTATCATAGCCATGAATGCCATAGAGTTTTTAATTTGATGGTTTGATTTTTAACCATATTTTTTATTTTGTGGTTATGGCTCATGCATCATTATTGATAAATGATATTTGTTTTGTTAATAGGATTAATAAAACACTTTTACACGACAACTTTTCGTCTATTTAAACTAGATGAGCCATTGAAAATTGACAATTTTTATTTTATTTATGTATCCTGTGATTAGTTTAGAGATTACTAGAGTTAGGTTAACGAACTGGCAAGTAAAATATAATTTTAAGGATTTTGTTGTTCTAGAATAGGTTTAAAAAATTGAGTAGAAAAAGATATGTCTAGTTTTTTTTGGGTTCGGACATAACTATTGTAAGAAGATGTGCTAATATTGAATTAATTAAGAAAAATATAAAGATCTTATACGATGTCCAGATTTTCATTGGGATAAAAGTCCGATCCCTCAAATAAACTGTCGCAGACTGCGACAGTAATAGGAGTAGGTTACAACATAAATATTGTTGTGCAAAGGAACATACAGAAGCGGTAAGAACTGATTTCATAGACAATTTTTTAAGTAACCTACAAGTTGAGGAGTGGGATGCATTGAAATACTTAGTGCCTTTTTATTTTAAGGTGGTAAATTATCAAATTCAGGAGGTATTCATTCTCACTCTGGGTGGCGCGAGTAAATTAAATAAAATAAACTAGTGCTTGACTGCGATCCCACCTGATGGTAAGCAGTGACGCAATCATTGATGGTGGAGCGCACTAAATTATTAAGAACCTATTTACTTCTTCTTCTTAGCGTATCGATGACAAAGCTAGTTAAATTCCTTGCATCGCCCAGTGTTCGGCCACAGCAGTGCCGTCCGCTGATGCTGTCATTAGGTCCCTACGTGAACAGGGCACGTGATGCAGGATCGAAGGTGGGACATGGTCTGCGGAGAGACGCCGCACAAAAACTGAAGAACCTATTTACTTTAACCTTGAAAATACCAAAATTATTATCAGACGGAAAGACCGCAGCAGGAAAATTGTTCCAGTCCTTCGATGTACGCGGTATAAATTCACATGAGCTCAACTATAAGAGCATAGACGCTTATTGTTTTCTTCTAATAATGATTATAGATTATCTCTACAAGTTTCCAGAATGGGATTGAATCAATAGCTATGTTTTGTTGTCTGTTAGAAGTAAAACCTCTCTCTGGTCCATTGACTCAGGGCATTGTTGAATTTTCCTTGAGAAACAAAGAGTCGATATTTAAAAACAAAATGCATTCATCAAGCTTATGACATAATATTGCGATGGTCATAGTGGCTGCAGTATTTGCCATGTTAAAATATCTATCGGGTTCAACAATTTTCTTAAACCCAATAAATAATTGAAGATTTCTAGCGGCCAAAGTAATTAGTAAATATCAAATGTTTGTATTTGAGTATGAGAGATTTCACTATACCCTTGTTTAAATAACTTTTTTAAATGATATAAACCAGTGCTTGACTGCGATCCCACCTAAGCAGTGAAGCGATTCTTCCTTCACCATCAGCGATTGATGGTGAATCGCTCTTGTTTATTGAGAAAGTTTAGAGACTTATTTCATCAATCTAATAAATAGCTATAAAACAAAATGTTGTAAGATAATGGAAGGAATGCAGTGTGTATACGGACGTTAAACTGCTTATCAAGATCACTGATTGAGAACATAAAAACACAATACTTAGCATAAAAAAACACTGCTAAAGAAAAAACGTAAAGGAAACAATGCATGCCATTAGAGAAATAAATTCATGGGTAGAATGTTTTGGAAAAAATAACAATCTTGACCTTAAAAATAAATCTTTACAACCTTGAACGGTATTAATGAAAGAAATTTCACTAAGTCGACCGAAGCCAATGATTCATCAGAATCAAGAACACACTAATTGCAGTCTTAATGACTAGAAAACAGAGTTCAATACACTTCGAATCTAACATCGTAAAGTGTTTTAACTTCATACACATAATCACAAAAAAAGACTAAAATAGTTACTAGTACTTACACATTTCATTCATTTTGAGTGACAATCAAAGCATTTCTTACGATCGGTTCCCACTGTAGCTAACACTTAAAACCCGTGGGAATTTAATTTCACTTGAGAAAGTGTTCCAAAGAGATTTTATTACACACAAAAAGTACATAAAAATAACAAATGACACTCACACTTTTACAGAAAATGAATTAAGGCCCTAATTTGTTACCCTGAGGGACTCTTAACAATTTCTCTTAAGAGTTTAGAACTTGTGCGCTCGCGCAACGTCCGCTTACCGTGGGCGGTACAGCCGTATGACGCGTATTCGAAATTGACGTATCATAGCACGGTCGACCTGTTAAACCAACTGGTTTCATCGATGCGCACCGTATCCAACGCTTGTTTGAAATAAAAATCAGTTTTTTTTGGTAGAAGTAAAGCAGCGATGGTTGTGTTTGAGTTGAAAGTTATTTTTATTGGATTAAATTAGGTGTAAAGTGGTAATGGGGTAAAAGAGGGGGATTGTAGACCGAACGGTATATGTTTATGTTCGTCGGTACGTATGGCACGTGCCCTATGTCTGTGATGACTATCCCGTAACAGATGGTAGAGGAGAATCTCTTTATTTTTTGTTAGGGACTTTTGAACTTGATTTGGAAGTGTTAATTTTAGTAGATTTGTTATTGTGTGTTTATTTGAGGGTAGTAAAGGAGGCTTTAAACTTGATTTTAGTATTACATTTTTGTAAAAAACGCCGGCTAAGTGCGAGTCAGACTCGTGCATGAAGGGTTCCATACCCTCCATAGCAAAAAAACCTGCAAGAAATTCAGGGTTGTTGTAAGGGAGCACCGCTTAAATATTTATTTTATTCTTTTTTAGTATTTCTTGTTCTAGCGGTAACAGAAACACATCATATGTGAAAATTTCAATTATCTAGCTATCACGGTTCTTGAGATACAGCCTGATGACAGACGGACAGAAAGACGGACGTTACCCTTTGGGTATGGAACTCTAAAATGCACTAAGGAAAGTTGCCTTAAATCTAGACTATTTTTTTAGATCGTTGCGACCATTTTTTTGTTTATTACTTTTGAGAAAGAACTTCATAAATATCCAGCCAATACTTTAAACGAGGAATTTCGAAATATCACATAAATTTTTTTTAGAATGCGGAAAGTTTTGTTATTTTCTATATAAAAAAAAAGAAATCCCTTACCTGTTTACTATGTGACTATGACATCCGTTGTGATACAAATTCTTAACCTAGATCGCACGGAGCATATTAATATGTATGTTATTTACATAAAGTAGGTGCATTAAATACCTCTATGATCGACACCCTGTCTGCGTCGCAGATTCTGAGTAACAATATATATCGATAAAAACGTACTTGCTACGAGTATCTAGTACTAGGCATGCCTTTTAAGTTCTGTCGTTTCCATATTTCCCGGCAATTTTGAATTTGGAACTGTTCTATATTCGAATGTCTTTAAATTTTGAATCTCAAAACAGTTGAAAGTATTAGGATTAATGCTATTGTTTAGCCACAGCGTCGACTGGAATCTGTCAGGTTACGTACGAAAATTAATCTTTCTAAGGAAAATGTTCGTGCAATAATTTTCTACAACTTTAGAAGAGGCCTGACACGGCTTCAGTGTTTTGTGAGCTGAGTGATGAAGCCCCATTTCTATAGACTGTCGAACGCGGGTATTTACAATTCCAGCGTGGACATACTCCACGCTGGAACACGCACGTGTCACTGTTAATGATAAATTTCCCGAAGGACGCCCAAAATCCGCTTTTAAACTTAAGTAAATAAAATTATAGCACGGTACATGTGAACTACAGCAGTGAACAATGTATGGACACTACACTCTGTCAGATATTATCCTCAGAAACCTGTTGTAGCTAGTCAGGAAGTCGTGCTACCAGTGATGCAGCTCACTTCATCTTCTGCATCTTCTTCATCAGATGCAGTCTGAGATGGTCTTTTGAGAAAAGAACCTCACGGATTTGAGTGGACCTGTCCACACATTTGTCAGTGCTCGTGCAGCTCAAATCAGGACTACTAAGGAGCTCAACGGTGTGTAATATACCTCTATTGTAACCGACAGCTATCAGTCTGCAACACAGATTAAAATGAAACAATATAGGTGTAATACAATGACTTGGAATTAGCTGTGTAGTAGATTGAATGAAACGATCGTTAGTACAGGAAACTGTTCATTTACTTGGTAATAATGGTTGTAAGCGATAATGCATTTGTAATAATCGTATGTAATGATATCATCAAAGTTATGAACTTTGTGAGGTTGGTGGGAACAATTATGACAAAGAAGAACTTGGATACAACCAGACTTAACCATCACCATCTTAATATAATTATCGACGGCGGCAATCTTTCGCGCCGTGCCTTGGTACAGGCCATGGTCCGGAGCGAGGTGGAGTGGCAGGCGGTCGCCTCCTTCTGCGAAGCAGTAATGCCAGCAAAGGAGGCGGCCGATCGCGTGAAGCAACGGTCCTCACGCCCCAACCGCTGCCAGGATTCCGATCCCGATTACCGGCCACCGTAGGCGCGGGCTTGTTGACGGCGAGCAATGGGTAGCTCTCCGTCCGGTAACCGTCCACCGGACCGAGCCCAAGTCGTCGACGGCGCGTATTGTTTCATGCGCACTTTGAGGAGATGTCAACTGTAGGGGCCTAGCAGGGTCGAAGCCTGCTGGGGCCACGGGTAGTGTGAAAGCGAAGTCCGGGGCCCCGGGTTGAAGGCAAGGAAGGAACAGGTGTGGGTTTTTAGTCAGAAAAAGTCTGACACTAGGCTCCGCTCAAGAGCGGGTGATGTCATAAGATTTCCACAAAAAAAAAAACATCTTCATATAATTAGGTCCTTGCTTGAACAGGTAACAGGGCACGTAACGTAGGAACGAAGGTGAGACATGGTCTGCGGAGAGACGCTACACAAGGACTGAAGATTGGAACCGGTTGAGAATCCTCATCTGTGGAGATTGTCTTTGCTGCCTCCATCTTGGGTGCGACCCGTTCAAGTAGGGATCTAATGATAGCATCAGTAAATAGCATTGCCGTGACCGAATACGGGCCTAGAGAAGCAATGTAACTTGAAAAAGAAAAATTAGTTTTGCCATCGACAAGCTAAAAGAAGATCTTCCTGTACTTGTCCCACATTACTTGGGGTAGGCGCCACACGTTTTGTTCTTTCCAATCTGTCCTGTCACCCGTCACGCTATCGCTAACTCCCTATTCTTTCATATCACTCCTCACACAATTCATCCATATTTTCTTTGGACTCCCGCTTTATTGATCTCTTTTCTAGCTTTAACTATCATCTTTCTAACAATTTATGCAGTTTTTCTTTGATATTACCCTTCATCGACATTCATTCCTCCACAACACAACTCGATAACTACTTTATCTATCTGTTGGCCCAAAATACTTTAGGCTAGACAGTTCTATTTATCTAGATCGACTTCGTCTATCACAGGTGAATAAGTCACTACACACCAGTTTTGCCTCGTCCGAATACTGCGCCAGCAAGGGAATGACCTAATAAAGAAAATATTTTTTTTTTCATCGAAGAAGATTATACTACCTGATAGATACCGAAAAGCATAGACGAATGATGCCATTTGGCACAGGTTCCTAAAAAAGTTATCAAAGTTCCCATAAATATGTATGTTTATAGGTATGTATTTATTGTATATATTATGTTTATTTAGTGTGCTGTATGTACACATATCTGTTGGATTTAATTTATATGTTTAATTTTTTTTTTTGTTGTACTTTTAAAGTTCCTAAAATGTAAATGGATGGATGTCTATGGAAATGGATTTGAAAACAAGATGGCATCAATAATCGGAATTCACGCCAAAAAATCCTTGTACTCTTTAGAGACCCTACCACGAGTTCAACGCGATCCATTTTATAACCTAAACTGAACTGTTAAAGGGATGGAGCTTTATAGGGTATATAGCTCTATCCCTCTTTCTAGCTCGTATGCCAGACATTTTAACACGTCATGATAAAGATTCAGTTACACTCTGTAAATCTTAACTGTGTGAGTCCCTTTCCAAAACTTGATTTTGACAGTCATAGTCAGGTTAAAAAAAAGACCAGCTTATACAGATTGCTACAAAAAATGAGTTTATTTATGGACCTTTGACTGAATCGTCGAAAACGTAGTAAATACTATAGAGAAAAATATAAAATGGCGCTGTTCCAATTAACATTTGCGAAATTGTCTATGGAAATGGGTTTGAAAAACAAGATGGCATCAATAATCAGATTTCAAGCCAAAAGATCCTTGTACTGTTTCCCTACCTGTTGAGACCCTACCACGAGCTCAACACAATCCATTCAACGACCTAAACTGAACAGTTTCAAGCTCATATGTCAGACATTTTAACACGTCATGATAAAGCTTCGGTTACACTATAATTCTCTTGTTTAATACGTTTACTATAGCACGTAGTCCTTCCATAAGCGACACAGCTATTAGCCTATAACCTAACCCGGAAAGAAAAAACCCGTTAAGATGTGCGTCATTTCCCGTTCGAGCTGAAAAAGTCAATTAACTTTATAGGTCATCATGACGTGTAGGGCATGGTGGTGTTCCATTTTAATTATCAATACGCCACATTAGCGCTAGTGGTATTTGTATTGGAAGTTTTATTTATCAATTAATAGGTACGTGTCTATTGAGCGACTTGTGGTCCAGGGAAAGGTTGAGGGTACCAGGCCACGAGGAAGATCACCTATGAGGTAAGGTGAGGTGAGGTGGGTGGTGGTGTGGTGGTGAGGGTGAGGTGAGGTGGGAGATTAAAGCGGCAGTAAATGACTCATCATCACTGCACGAATGCATGAACAAGGCGGCCATCAGAGAGGAGTGGCGGCGTGTTGTGAAGCTTGCCACCAACACCTGAAGTGATTACCACGACCACTCTGTCAAGAGTGATACCGACAAGGAAGAAGAAGGTACGTGGCATGCGTTGCCATGGTCACCTGGAAAACTTTATTATTGATAGGCTCGCGTTTGACACCTATCTTACCTGATGGTAAGCGATAATGTGGCCGACGATGGAGCACCCTTGCCAAGAAGTAACCTAATCACTCTTGAGTTTAAGACCCCTAGGTTGTAAGTTGTAGCTATCAGGAAACACGGACACCGGCAGGGAATTCTTTAAACAAAATCCGTACTTAAGAGCGTCCTTTTAGAGGTACATTTTCATACAACCGCTCATAAGTGTTATTACATATCTTTCTCTAGATATTTTGGATACACAGCTATCTTGTGGATATTATCTAGGCTTCTATAGAAATCAAAACATAAATTTATGTAAAACTAATCTAGTAAAGACTTCGGAAAATCTGCTATTTTACGTGTACTTTGGCCCTCCATAATGTACTCATATATTACAAATATAAAAATGTACATCAATAGAAGCCTTGCGTATTTAATCGAGATTCTGAATGACGACAATTTTTCTGGAAATCTTTTAAGGGTTTAAAACAAACCACGTATTTCCTGGAACAAGTTTTGTGAAATATTCGAATAAATACGGAATTACTGAATGCCAACAGTTTTCAGGCGTTATCTCTCTTTTTTTGCATTGCCTCTTCATCAAACATCGAGTTTGATTGCGTTAGATGAAGCAACAAGCTTTTAAACCATGTTCGATGTTGACGATAGGCGAGTGGAAAAGGAGCCTCTTAAAGCAATATCCTCAGATAGGGGGTTTCCGTTACCTGTTTACATAAGTAAGGATATAAGGGCAGTTCGCGGACGACATTATAAAAAATATATGGGATTCGTAGATAGAACCATAGAGTAGTCAGCACCGCGGCCATTTTGCTAAACGGTTCATCTTTACTCTATGGCAAGAACGATTCTCAAATAGAAATATCGTGCATATATGAAACACGAAGGACAATATTGTTGTAAAAATAACCGCTGTCTCAATAACAATACAAAATGACATTATGCCCATTTGCTAGCGCTAATATAGCGTAACGATTTCAAAACCATTCCTTACGTTAATTAACAATGAAGTTATAGGGTTGTCCCTTAAGGTGAATGTTCCGTAGTGTTGCCAAGTGTCCTGAATTGCGCGGACATCCCGATTTTCAGGGGTCTTCGGAAGCGTCCAGATTTGTGCCTGACCGATAACCGATTTGTGAAAAACCATTATAAATACCAAAAATTTACATGAATATGCTATACCGAGTGCGACAGTGTTCAAAATCACACTAGGGCCGATACTTGTCAGTGGTGCGAGGACGTTTGATTGAATGACCATGGCCCTGGAATGCAAAGGACAACTGATCAAAGACAGGTGGGCTTTAGTCAGTAAAAGTCTGACACGCCCTCGTTCCACCTTAAAGCGGGAGAACTCATTGAATGATTTCCCAAATCAAAAGATTTGTTTTAACATCTGCTCCGATTTTAATGCAATAAGAGCTGGCAACATTAGTTCCAAGGTAAATTCAAATTTTCTTAAGTTTCTTGCATTTTATAACTCAGTAAAACTATTTTTGTTATGGCCGCAAATCATATTTTACTGAACATAGAACATGACACGGAATTTTAGGCCACCCTGGCGCTTTTACCATAAGGTGAAAAATTTCTACACTAACATCTATAAAGAGCAAAAATTTTGTAATAAATAGCTAAAAAAATTGCACTAAAGAGCAAACATTTTATAATAAAGAGCAAATATAATTGTAATATGGAGCAAAAATTTTGCAATAAAAAGAAAATAAAAATGGAATTAAGAACCACAAAATTTGTAGAAAATGCACGATTTCTGCGTAGAGCCCACAGCAGGAACGAAGCAGTAAAAATACATTGCCACCCCTAATTACTAAATAACTCGCATGCGCACGAGTTGAAATACATAACACACAATAGTCAATTATTTGTCTTATGTCATTCTATTGTTTTATCGCCTGACGAGCTACACTATTCATCGGATTTGAATGCTGTCTGAGGGCAGGACGAGACACTTGAAGGAATGTAGGTTTATTGAATTTGTATGTAATGCAGTTTTTTTTTTATAAGGGCCTCCAGCCAGGTTTTACAAAATCTTAGAATAGAACTAAGCGACTACATCTAAGGGCATCCCTTTTGGGGTACCTCGGCTTAGGGTGTCGCTGTCGGACGACAGCAAGGGACAAGCTGGATGTACGTACTTCCATTCTAGAAGGTTCGTACAGCCATGCGTTTTAATTCAAGAGTAGGATCAAATAATGATGAAATAATGAGCCTACTCTTGATTTCGAAGATATGGCGTGTTTAAGTTTCACAGCGTAACAATAGATTATTATTTAGGGATGAATTTAAAATACAGGTTTAGCGGCGTGGACTGGCTCGAGCAAGGAAGGACGGAGTGGACATTGTCGGGGTGTCGTGGCGGGCCTCGGTGGCGAAGACGGAAAGTAAAGCAATGTCGTGTGACTGTATTGTAGATATTATATTATTGCACTGCAAAAGGCGAAAGAGGTTCTTTAAATACATATTACCATATAGGTAATTAATATTTATTATTATTATTGTTAACCCCGACTTACAAGTTGTAGGTCGCGGGTTCAAACTCAGCCAGGCGCATTACTTTGTGTAATTTATTTCATCACCACTGCTCTCAAAACGGTGAAGGAAAACATCGTGAGAAAACCGGCATGTCCAAGAACCAAAAATTCAAAGACATGTGACATCCACCAACCCGCACTGGGCCCGCGTGGTGGATAACGGCCCATTCCCTCTCCTAGTGAGTAGGTCTGAGTCCCAACAATGGGAACATTATAAGGCCGACTAGGCTATGCTAATAATGTTATTATTTTGTTACCCATAGATTTAAGTTTATGTATAAATTGTGTTACTTTTTTGGTGAACATAAATTAAGAATCTATGCTACAAATTAAATCCGTCATGAACCATTGGCACTCTTCTACAAAGAAATTTTAGACAAATTAGTTTCGGTAGAGTGCAACTGTAGGTACTTTTTGCCTCTAACTGTAATGGTGGGTGTGTTAAGAGGAGAAATAAGGAAAAACCACATTCAATCAATCAAAAACATAAATGATATTTCAAACTAGTTTCTGCCAGTGGCTTTTCCCGCTTGAAAGGAGGTTTCTCTTTGGACCCTCGTTTTAATCCTTTAAGGGGTGAATTTTGGGGAATCCTTTCTTAGTGCTCGCCTTCGTCATAAAAGGAAGCCTTGTGCAATATTTCACGTTTCTAGTCCCAGTAGTTTCGGCTGTGCGTTGATATGTCAGTCAGTCAGTTTCTCCTTTTATATATATAGATACACCATTTAAGCACTGTTGAATTGTCAAAATGTCGGTCAGGAAAAAAAAGTGAAGCTAAATTGCACGTTACAAAGCATAGATCTGCATAAAAAAGAACGTGCAAGAAACCTAAGGACATACTTTTAAACAGACAAATTAAAAGTGCCTTTAAATGGTTTATTTGAAACAAATGCTTCAAGTCTGAGTTTGTCCAAGATCTACGAATGATAACCGGGACAAATGACTGCGGTCACGATGCTTGAATGTCAATACGGAATACACGTAAATATCAAAGAAATGAATGATTTATTATTCAAAAACGCAAACGGCTCATTAACCAAACGTTACATTTTCCCTAACGCTAAACGCCGATTAGTGAAGCGGAAAATTTCCAAGTTTTTAACCGAGGAAGCGAAGAAAATAATATATGTCCGCAGTATGTTATTTGTTGAGGTCTATATAGCATGGAAATTATGAGTCGTGATGATGTGGGGCAGGACTTAACTGTACAAGTGGAAGGTACACTGTGACAGTTGACTAAGGCTACCTGTCCATGGACGCGTAGCTTCAAAGACGCGTATCTTTCGTTATACGCTTGGTGTACGCCTGCTCACAGCTTTACTATAAAACTATGTTCACTAGAAGAAGAAAAAGCGATGGTCGGATAGCACGACATGCCAGTATTAATGACATCATCCAGCGAGCTCTAGTCACCGCCGGTGTGACAGCTGTTTTAGAACCCAATGGCTTTTCAGTTTTTGTGTGTACATAAATAGTAAAATAAATAAATAAATGTAGGACGAAGTTATTAAAAAAAAAAGTAAAGAGTTGCTTTTTGCGTTCCGGACCACGGTAACTCTTTTGAATAATCGCGTAGTCCTTCGAACATAACTTTTTCTATGTTATATTGTCCAAACTCTTCACATTACAGGAAGCGGATGCTAGCGTGACGGTTGACAGGGGAATGATGGAAGAAAATATCTTGCGCTAAAGCGATGAAAGTATGATTAATTAAAAAAAAATGAGTCTGTGGCAAATTTATTTATTTACATGACTTTTTATATTTACGGTAGATATACTAATCGAATGATTCGACATTTTGTAGAAACCTGAGTTTTGTCAAAATAATTCGCAGCAGCACCTATCTGTTTGTTATGAGTCGTCGTGAATGGACGTTAACATACTACTCTACAATAAAATGAAGCCTAGCAACACTGCATGTTTGTGCCAGTGTTGTCAGTTCGAATTTAATTACGCGCGCTCAACAGCTCATGTATATTCTCAAACAGATCCATTCAACTGCTAATGAAGGCATTCAGCCCAGTTGACGGGTTAACAGCAATATTAGTACTGTCCACCGCATTCGTAACCTTTTGACTTCTCGGGTACGCATAACAAATTGGCACTGAGAGTCGTGACCATAGATTAACAGAGTTGAAAGCAAAATGGCGGAACTGTCATTATTCATTTGAAGATTTCTTTTTGACTTTTCTTTTATTCTTACGTGTTTTTGTTTTACTTATTTCGCGAAGATTTTTCTATAATTCTTTTCAGTTGTGGGTAGGTCCTTCTCCTGGCAGAGTGGTCGTGGTCAAAGTTCGTCTGGTAGATTGGTTGCGGCTTTTGCGAAATTTCTTCATCTCTCTCTATTTGTGGCATTGGGTGTAAATTCAATGAGCGAACACTTCGAAGATGATTTATGTCTGATCTGATGGATGGTCGGCCGCGAGAACGTTGGCCCTATACTCATTCCTGTATCACTAAACGTTCGAAAGAGCTTTCATTGAGGATGATATGTCCTAACATCTTTTTTTTTATTGGGTGGGTAAATCATCTTATGACAAATCCCGATTTTGGGCGGAGCGCGAGATAGTATCAGACTTACTGACTAAGAACACACTCCTGTTCCTTCTTTGCCTTCGTCCCAGGGCCCCGAGTGCCGCTTCGACCCCGCTAGGCCCCTACGATTTGCTGACATCTCCTTGAGGCGCGCGTGGAAAAGTACGCGCCGTCGACGACTTGGGCTCGGTCCGGACGGTTACCGGACGGTCGGACGGCGAGCCACCCATTGCTCGCCTTCCGCAAGCCCGCGCCTACGGTGGTCCTAACGTCTTAAAGATTCGCAGTTGCACAATCGATGAAAGTGTTTGTTGATGCAAAGATCTTTCAAAACGGAAAAGTTAATGCGGTGAGGAGTCAATTTTATCCTCAGTAATCGTCTTCACCACATTTCAAGAGCGTCAACCTTTTTACGGTACTTTTGTTGGATTGTCCATGTTTCATCGAACCTTGGTGTTTTTGTTAATATGGCGATCTTTTCATACCTTTGTGAGCTTTTCCACGACTGATCATGTTGAATGAATGAATTCAATTACTTTATCTATGAAGCTCTGCTTGTAAATAGTTATAAACTTAGTTCCACTATACTTTTAAGAGTTTTAGAGTTTGAGAAACAAGGTCCCCAATATGCGACCAGTCTAGTGTGCAAAACTTAATTGATTTATTATCATAATGTCAAAGCTAGCCAAAGTTAAGAAGCATAATCAGCCTTATAATGCTCCTATGGTTGAGACTCTGGCTTTCTCTTCAGGTGAGGGAATGGGCCGTAATCCACCACGCCGACCCACTGAGTTGGTGGAACTCACATGTATTTGATTTTTTGGTTCCAGGATATATCGGTTTCCTCACGATGTTTTCCTTCAGTTTTTGATACATGATAGAACAGTGATGAAATAAATTCCAGCAAGACGTATTACTTGGTGTAATTTATTTCATCACCACTGCTCTCAAAACGGTGAAGAAAGACATCGTGAGGAAACCGGCATGTCCTAGAACCAAAAATTTGAAAACATGTGACATCCACCAACCTGCACTGAGCCCGCGTGGTGGATTACGGCCCATTCCCTCTCCTAGAGAGAGGAGGCCGGAGTCCCAACAGTGGGAACATTATAAGGCCGACTATGCTAATGCCAGCCAGGCAGGCTGGACCCATGACCGACTCGTAAGACGAGGGCGTTACTGCTGGGCCACTACTGCTATCATAAATAACAAACAACAGTAACAGACAAAGCTTTTTGACTAACAAGTTTTCAATGAAAATCATTTTTTCATAGCAAGCTTTTATAGCGCGGTATATATCTATATAATTAATCATCAAGACCATTCCAAAAAGCTCAAACACGATAGGGTTATCTAATTTCCTATGGCCACCTTCCGGTTCCATCATCAGATCAGCTCCATATCATAATAATTTAGCATTGTCGTCTGATTTACACATGCATGCAAAATTTCAGCTCAATCGGTAACCGAGAAGTGGATCAAATTTAATTCGCGGACTAAATATAAGCTTGTAAAATACGCTCTTAATAAACTAGTGCGTGTAGCGACATCCATGGCGTCACATAAGAACTAATCCTGCGTCGTGCAATCAAAGTTCTCCGCACGATTAGAACATATAGAACAGCCCGAAATCATCTATCGGGCAGTTGCAGCCCACCAGACATAACATCCCGTCTGGCCGGAGGATCCTCCCTTTTCAACGGAGGTTTGCGGGACTTTACACTCTGTTCCGCATACCTCCAAATGCGCTTCACCATCAACGATTTCATCACCGGATTTCATTACCATCGGGTGGGACCTCAGTTAAACACAAATTTTTGTCAATTCATCATCATCTTTCTACCCTTGTCCCGTTTTATTTGGGGTCGGCGCAACACGTTTTTTTCTTCCATTCTGTCCTTTCACCCATCGAGCTATAACTAACTCCCTTTTCTTTCAACTAGTTTATATCAATTACAAAAAAAAAGATCTGTCAAAATGACAGATATGTTCTGAGACAAAAAAGAAGGACCAAAATTACCATTGCGGTCAATGTCCTTAAAAATCAAAAACATGGCGTCTCAATCTTACGTGGGTAGTTTATCCATCGCTTTAGCAACCTGACCCACACTAAGGTGGGTCGCCCACACTATCAAGATATATCAGACACGCTTAATTGTTGGGGAGCTATTTAAAAATCCGTAATTGGATTCTGTAGTTATTTCTTATTATATACAAAGCTTAGCCGCCGGCTATGGTGGTATTGCCGGTGTTCCGTGATTGTAAGTAAAAGTTACCGCGATCTTGGAACGCAAGGGGAAACTCAAATCAAAACCTTTATTTTAAGTAAATCATTTAAAGGCAGTTTTGAATTGTCAAGAAGTCAGTCAGTCAGAAAAATGATCCTAATGGCACATTCCATAGTGTAGATCTCTATGAAGAAGGACGTGCAATAAACTCCATGGAAACTCTTTTCGTAAAATATATATATATATAAATATAAAAATAAAATAAGGCACTGGCAGCTAAGAGATGACCAGTCTCATCTGACAGCGCCCGTTCTGAAGCAAACTGAAGAAAACAAATGATTTTTAGTCAGTAAAAAAATTTCATCGTTCAATTAAAGTTCTCCGCGCGATTTGAACATAATATATAGCAGACCGAAATCGTCTATCGGACAGTTGCCCTTACCAGACATGATATCCGTCTGGTTGGAGGATCCTCCGTTTTCAACGGAAGTTTACTCTTTTACTCTCTGTTCCGAATACCATCAAATACATAAGATTCTTTTTATTTCGGAAGTATATTCCTTTTGGATAATTTGGCATTTCTGGGAACAGCTTAAATGTAGTTTATATCGATTAAAAAAGAAAAATCTTGTATATAATAATTGTCAGTACTATTCGGACTTCAATGCCTTACAATGGGCCTCATCAGAAGACTTCAAGTCGACCAAAGGGCAATGGAAAGGGCTATGCTCGGAGTTTCCTTGCGTGATCGAATCAGAAATGAAGATATCCGTCGGAGAACCAAGGTCATCGACATAGCACGAAGAATCGTCAAACTTAAGTGGCAATGGGCAGGGCACATTACTCGCAGAACGGATGGCCGTCGGGGCAGAAAGGTTCTGGAAGGGCGACCATATACTGGAAGACGTAGCGTTGGGAGGCCTCCTACAATGTGGATCGATGACTTGGTAACGGTTGCGGGAGTCTGATGGTTGCGAGTCGCACAGGACCGTTCATTATGGCTACACTTGGGGGAGGCCTATGTCCAGCAGTGGACGTCTTTCGGCTGAAATGATGATTATGATGATGATTCGGACTTCGAGAAGATTCCAAAACAGTACTTGAAAAAGCAGGCTCTACAATGCCGTTTTAGCATAAATCGTTCCTAGTAATATTTTTGGCACATAAAAAGCATTCGATAAAGTTACCAACGAGCTTATATCAGCACGCAGAAGCCATACTGTCATGAAACAGTTTTTATATTTTAAATTAGGTCAAACTGCACTGAATGCTGCTAGAACCAGGAAATTTTCTCGTAAATCCAGCTGTAACTGATTCGTACTTGGAAGGTAGCCACGAAACGGCAGTTAACAGAATTTTGGTGCACTGGAAATGACTGAAAATCTGCTATTTCCAATGCATTTAAAATTATTTACTGTGGTAGGTTTATTCGAAATTCAGCTTATAGCTAAGGAGTTGAATTCCCTGCCAGAGTTTGTGTTTCCTGATAGCTATAGGGAGTGTGCGTCGGAATTGCATAACCTGATGATGGAACGGGCTAGGCGGAGTTACCGCCTAGCCCGTTTCTTCATCGAACCACCAGGCGTACGGCAACGCGCCACCGGTACATGGTGGACATCCCACCTATACGCACAAAACGTTTTGGAACACATTCATTGTGCGTCCAGCTAAGGAGTGGAATTTCTTGCCGGAATCTGTGTTTCCTGATGGCTACAACCCGGGAATCTTTAAGTCAAGAGTGAATAGGTACTTCTAGGCAAGCGTGCTCCTTTGTCGAACAGATCAACACTTACTATCAGATGAGATTGTGGTCAAATGCTAACAAGAAAAAAAAGTAAAGAAGAATTTTGAAGTAAGAGCATTTTTATGTGTTCCATTTTTTTTTTCTGAAAAGCTTTAAGGCTCTCAACGTAATCTGCCAACAAATTTCAAGTTAGCAGCCACAAGACCTTACCACGAGCTCTTAACGCGACCCATTTGACGACCTAAACTGAATTGCTAAACAGATGGAGCTATATAAGGTGTATAGCTATAACTCTTTCACTGGCTCTATTGACATCTTTGCCGGCAAGCTATTGTAGTTTCACAGTGGTCACCATTAATATGTTGAGTACCACATTAGATTTAATGACTTTTTTTTTGTTTCTTTTAGTTTTGTTTTTTTTTAAGCCTATATAAGGTGTTAAAAAATTAACTTTAAGAATTTCGAGGGGACATTGTACTCCTCATTATGAACAACTTTTACTAAGGGACCAAACCTGAAATCGTGAAAAAAAAATCAGCTGCTCCATACATTTTGACGAGTTATGCGAACATACACGTAGGGAACAGCTGATTTTTTATTCACGATTTCAGGTTTGGTCCCATAGTTCAAGTTGTTCATAATGAGGAGTACAATGTCCCCTAGAATTCTTAATGTTAATTTTTTAACACCTTATAACTATGTCTTTAACTATATTAAATTGCCGGTTTTTAAAACGGGTTGCTTTGAAGCGTTATTTATATATTTGGATTGACTTGGATAATAAGTTCAAATAAACATTATATTAAAGTTAATATATTATTTTTTCGAAATTAAGTATTTAGTGGTTTCTTTGTGGTTTTTATTTTCTTTATTATCGCTGTATTTTTAACCATTTTTTTTATGAAATCTAAGAAAACACGCATTATTTTGTAATATGAGTTCTACCGTGGAAGCAACGTGTCTCAAGCGGTATGCAATATTGATTATGTATACGGACTTAAAACTGGATGTTTATTTTTGGTCAATCACTTTCACGTGGGAAATTTTATCTCACGAATAACTTTTCTTCACGAGACATAATTTCCAAAACGAAAGCTGTTAAGCCAAGAACATAGAGGTCTTTTGTTAGAAGAAAGTCTTAGGTAATACGTCATTGATATTGTTTGCCCTTTGAAATGCATAGTTTCTACGTTGGAACTCTAAATATAAAAGAGCCTTTTTTCACTAGCTTTCATGGTTATAAGTATTGCGATATTACAGAAAATACAAAACACAAAGAAACCAACAAATACCTAATTTTGAAAAAAGAATAACGTAACTTTAATATAAAGTTTATTTGAACTATAATTTGAATATAATTCCAAGTTAATCCAAAGATATAACACTTCAAAGCAACCCGTTTTCAAAAATGGCAATTTCATACTTTAACCCCTGTTATTACAGTAAAACTTGAAATTTATGTTAATGCTGTGCACACTTAGCATAGCATAGTCGGTCTTATAATATTCCCACTGTTGGGACTCGGGCCTCCTCCCTAGGAGAAGGAATGGGCTGTAATCCACCACGCAGGCCCAGTGCGGGTTGGTGGATGTCACATGTCTTCGAATTTTTGGTTCTAGGGACATGCCGGTTTCCTCACGATGTTTTCCTTCACCGTTTTGAGAGCAGTAGTGATGAAATAAATTACACAAAGTAATGCGCCTGGCTGGGTTTGAACCCGCGACCTACAACTTGTAAGTCGGGGCCGTTACCACTCGGCCAGCACTGCTCACACACTTATAAATGACAAATTCATTCTAGATTTGAAGTTTGATTGTTGTATATAAAAATGTACTAGTGAATAAATCGTTGGTGTGCCATAAATAAATCTTTCTCGCTTACACGAATGACATTTTAAGACATCATAATATGGCGCCTGATTGGAGAATTAGTTGTATTCCGCCAGCTGTTTCTAAATATTTCTTGGATTTAAGAACAATTTTTTTTTTTGGATGAGACATCATTAAACCTGCTCTCGCTCTGTTACCTAAAATCCCTTCTCAGTTACGTTACATTTCTTTTTTTTCCGAAAGGCTTCCACTATTGAAGTCAAAGTCAAAAGTTTTTTATTTCACATAGGCCTACATGGGCACTTGTAAAACGTCAGAGGCTAGTGCACGGTTCCAAATTGGTCGTTTTGCTATGGAGAAGAACCGGCAATAAAATCCAGGGTTACTCTTTTAAAAAAAAATGTTGTTACATTATTTCCATATTACAGCATAGTAGATATTATGTAAGGACAGTGAAGACTGGTCAAAATTGTACTAAAAAGTACAATAAAAATAATCATAATAAAAAGTAACCTAAGAATTCGCGGAGTCTACAGTGTTCTCACATTGGGCATAGGCCTCCCCCAAGTGTCGCAGCGGACGGTCCTGTATGTCTCGCATCCATCGGATTCTCACAACCGTCACCAAGTCATCTGTCTACCTTATGGGGGACCTTCAAACGCTGAGTCTTTCGGTACGCGGTCGCCACTCCAGAATCTTAAGTATTTAGTTTCTCATTCACTATGTTAGAATGTAGAACAGAGACGATTATGTAATGAATGTCTGTACGCCAGCTTAAAGTTCAATGGTTTGTTGGCGCTATTATCAAACACTTAGAGCTGATAAGAGTGGCTCAGTTCCTGTGTGTCGTAATAGTTATTTTCAATACCAATATATCATGCACGAAACATTGTACTGGACTTTTAAGGTTCCGTAGCCAAATGGTAAAAAACGGAACCCTTATGGATTCGTCAAGTCTGTCCGTCCGTGTGTCACAGCCACTTTTTTCCGAAACTATAAGAACTATACTGTTGAAACTTGGTTAGTAGATGTATTCTGTGAACCGCATTAAGATTTTTACACAAAAATAGACTAAAAAAAAAACAATAAATTTTGGGGATGGGGTACCCCAAAATTTATTTATATTATTCTCATTTATTCATTACTTTAAACATTTAAATTATATATATTTAATATTACATTAAAAATAAAAAAAAAACATTTAAAAATATAAAAAAATATTATTATTATAACATTACGCTACAATCCACGGAAACAGAGTAGAGGTACTAACGCAGGTAAAACCGCGGGGGACAGCTAGTATGTAATAAAAGTCAAGAAGAGGCTTTTTAGAATGTTAACAGACTGACTAGAGCCTGACGCAGTCCAGTGTTGAATTTTGAATTATTGTGAGGAAAAAAAAAGGATGGAGTCCATCATTTGACAGCTTTGTCCACCTCGCTTAATGTTACCAATAATAGTCCATAGTGATAATAGGTCCATTTTTGTTTACTGATCTAGATTTTTAAGTTTAGAGTGGCAAAGCGTTTCGCCTAATCGCTTATACCGCGCACATCGAAGGATTGGAACAATTTGCCTGCAGCGGTCTTCCCGTCCAATTAAAATGTAGATATCTTCAAGGCTAAAGTGAATAGGCTTCTAATAAACTAGTACACCGCACCATCGATTCGATCATTGGTTACGATCAGGTGGGATCGCAGTCAAGCACTAGTTTATATTATTTAAAAAAAAAAAAACTTCGAAATGACCAATGGATGCATTGCATAATTTGACAGGGCCGACTTAGAGTAATCATGCGTTACTCATCGACAAATTAGTTATTTTTCGTATTGGCCAGTTATACACCGGACTTCACCGGAGATTTATTCATGCATTAGGTAATTAAAATTATTATAAATCCACTTACATTATAATTTGTTAGTCACACACTCATAATTCAGCATTCATGCATCATCCCTGTTGAGTTTATAATGAATGAATTATTAGCGACCAATGGCTGACAAAAGTGCGCCAAAATTGGCCAACATGGATGCCATACCACACACATAGTTAATAAAGAAAACACATACCAGCTTTGATAATATCCATTTAATGAGGTTAATCACACACAAAAAATAGCTTCTGAATGAATATTACCTTCTTATCCACCTGAAGAACCGATTCCCCCCTTTCTTTCCGCCATGTTTCTTCTTCTTCCCCATTTTCTACAATTATCATACAGCACAAACACTTTTAAACACTGTCTTTTCAAAAAGTATTTATATCACTTTAAGTATTCACGCTAATACCACTAGGTACACTTCGTCACGTATGTTTCTGACCGATACAGGACCCTCGGAGGCTCTTAGAATTTAAAATACAGTATTAGTTACTAAAATTAGTATTTTAATTTCAAAAACAGTTATATACATAAGCGTTTATTTACAAAAAAGTTAGCTGGTTCCTGAAAATATTTACCAAGATGGCTGAAGCTATAATCTATGGTTTAAATCTCAAATTTAGAAGCGCGCGTTTGCCCGTGCGAGAGCATACTGGCTTGTGCCGTCGACAAAATTAGACGCAAAAAAAAAAAAAAAACTATAGATGCACATCTCGAGAAATGCAGCGATGATTTTATTTTGGTACTGACTACTGAAGAGATTATTACGATTCCTGTAGACTGTTTGGTTTGCCCTTCGGTGTGGCATTACAGTTTAGAAGGGATATCGATACGTTTTTATTACGATACAAGTTTGATTTTGCTATTACTTTTATAAAAACAATTTGTGGCGAACATGAAATTTTCTTATGTTTTTTTGCATTTTGCAGGTTAGTGTTAAGTTTTATGTAAATAAAAATATGATTGGCGTCCGTATCACGTATTTATTTACGCAATTATAATCATTAAAATCATCATACAACCTTCTCAGTTCAGCTGAACCTATTGAATGACTTTTTTTTATGAAATTGCTATTCCACCATTCCATAGAGTTAGATGAACTGCCATAATGCAAAAAAAAAAAGAATTGAGAAAATTACGCGGACGACCCTAGCGCTTTCACCAAAAAACTGTTGATAATAGACAATGGCCTCGCAATCTTAACGCGTAATGTTTTGATAAAGTCTTATTTACAAACAAATCATGCGCGAAATATTTCGTTTTTGCATTTTAATCTCGTAAACGACAGCATTGGTAAACAAATACCAGACGTGGTTTCTGTTCGTACGTCTCACGTACGTGAAGTAGACGAATTTTTAACGAGTACCTATCTAC
Source organism: Mythimna vitellina (assembly GCA_949316375.1). Taxonomy (NCBI): domain Eukaryota; kingdom Metazoa; phylum Arthropoda; class Insecta; order Lepidoptera; family Noctuidae; genus Mythimna; species Mythimna vitellina. The sequence goes on along the minus strand of OX438711.1, from coordinate 4,716,517 downwards.
TTTAACGAGTATATATCTTAAAAAAAAGAAACAGTTTTTAAAGATAGAACAGCCAAATGCGTTGGCTGTTCTATCTTTAAAAACTGTTTCTTTTTTTTTAAGATGTTTTTTTTTAGCTGTCTATACTCCATTCACGATATCAATAGACAAAAGAGGTTCATAGAAGCAGGTGTGCACATCATTTAGTTTTTCGAGATAAATTCAAATATTTTTAATAAATAATGGTTTCAATATAAAGTTTTCACATTACCTACTTAGATAAATTTGATTATTGTAAGGTAAGTACAAAACACTTAGGGTAAATGAAATGGTGTTTTTTTTTTAAAACAATTTAGTAAGAACTAAATAATTTATTTAATTAAACTTTTGTACGTTATTAATATTTATTCTTTTTAATATGGTTTTTTACTAAAACAAGAAAAATAAAAACACTTAACTAATTAAAACTATAACTAAAAAGTCACACGTCAATATACAACCCGCCCCTGATCGACCCGGACCGGGAGTCACCCGTTGCCTCCCAGAGCCTACGGCCTAAATCCCCCACAAAACACTTTGCCTCCGTACTCCAACTGCCCAGAGTCTCCACAGCAACAGGCACAAAATGGTAAAGCTGCACCAAGGAAGCGTACTTCAGCCTTTTTTTAAGCAGGCGTCTTCAGCGGCGGCAGAAGCAGTGTGCATGGTGCGACTCAGGTGACTGGCGGCGACAGTGCTGACGCAAGTTTAATTAAAAGCCTCATAAATTCAGAAAATGGATACTTCAAATGAATTCATTTAAGTATAACAATTGGTATACAAGTTGATTATAATAAATTCAGCATCAATCTTAACTGTAATATAGCAATATATACATATATTGTACTTTTATTACAAAGTTTACCCTTAAACAAGCTTTTGTAACTTCTGTCTAATGCTATCGTGAATAGAGGAGGTATAGCTGTTTCTCTGCTGCATTGGATCCAGCCTAGACCATTCTTGCAGCAGTTACTGCCAAAATCACAAATGGAACTAAATTTTTAACCCTATCAAAGTCTGAGCACGCCACAATTATGGCGGTAAGTCCCCTCTTTGAGGCGTGGTTGGAAAGACCCCACGGCGACCTCACCTTCCGCATGACGCAGGTTCTCACCGGACACGGTAAGTTCGGGAAGTTCCTGCACCGGATTCGTACGGAAACGACGCCCGGATGTCGCCACTGTGTGGATCGCCCGGAGGACACGGTAAAGCACACGGTGGAGGTGTGCCCCGCTTGGGCAGAGCAACACCGTGTCCTCGTGGGGGCAATCGGCGGTGGCGATCTCTCGCGCTGGGCCTTGGTTCAGGCCATGGTCCGGAGCGAGGAGGAGTGGCAGGCGGTCGCTTCCTTCTGCGAAGCAGTAATGCTAGCAAAGGAGGTGGCCGATCGCGTGAGGCAACGGTCCTTACGCTCCAACCGCCGCCGGGATTTCGATCCCGATTTCCAGCCACCGTAGGCGCGGGCTTGCGGACAGCGAGCAATGGGTGGCTCGCCGTCCGACCGTCCGGACCGAGCCCAAGTCGTCGACGGCGCGTACTGTTCCACGCGTGTCTCAAGGAGATGTCAGCAAATCGTAGGGGCCCCGCAGGGTTGAAGCCTACTGGAACCACGGGTAGTGTGAAAGCGAAACCCGGGGCCCTGGGACGAAGGCAACGAAGGAACAGGAGTGGGTTTTTAGTCAGTAAAAGTCTGACACTATTTCCCGTTCCGCCCAAGAGCGGGACTTGTCATAAGATGATTTTCCCACCCAATAAAAAAAAAAACCCTATCAAAGTTACTACGAAATAGTAGATTATGGGATTATGGGTCTTTAAGTCGCGGGCGGTATGTTGAATTCCCAACGAAGGTTGCTAAGTTTTAATCCCGAACGCCAGTGACGGATTTATACAAGTTAATATAGAAACCTGAGTGAAGTGAGGAATCCAAGCCACCCAAGAAAACTTTATCCCGTGTTTGATACTCTACATAAGACAGATGAAACGGAATATCACATAAAACGTTTTTTATCTCGGGAGTATGTTCCATTGGGATTAACTATTTTAGTGGAATATAATTTAATTAGAGTTACTCTGTTCATGAGTTTTAGATACAGCATAATAACATCCAGTCATGTAGAATAATCCACAAAAAGTAAAAGGGCAAATGGAAATATATTTAGATCCGCTGCAGTGAGTCACAAAGATCTATACTTGGAGGCGAAGAGATTCAACATTATCTGATGTGGCGAGCTGATGATCGTTACTCATGAAAACCATGTTGAAATCGTGAAAGAAATAAACGGCGGTTTTTTTTTTAATGTTTGGTCTATGAGTCATAGATTGATACTGAAATGGAAGAAGTTGTTGGCTGGTTGGATTAAAAGAAATGTGTTTTAAAATAAGAATTCAACTTTTAAAAAAATGTTTTTTTTTTTTGTTGGCTAAAGACCTCATAAATATTAATTTCGATTATTTATTATTATTATTTTAGGATAAAAAATTAAATAATTATCTATTTGCATAAATTTTGATTGCGCTACAAGCGGGGCTACATAAGCGTGCATGTGTGCTTATTTATCGACTTGCCACTAATGTAGTGTGTCTATGCCCATATTTTTTAAAATTCTGTTTTATTATTTGCTTAAAATTAAAATAACTAATTTCTTAAAAAACACTACCTAATTTAATAAAATTTCAGTGTTTAAATTATGATAGTAACTTAATATTCTAATTGGCATATATGCATTTACAAGGTGTGCATTATTTCAGTATATTGTATTGAGAAATTATGCTGTGAATAGTGAAGAATCTTTTAAAAGAAACATATGATTGCATCAGAATGAAACACCATTTGGGTAGCTTCCAACTGTCTTTTGCAAGCTTTGATGCAGCGAGGAAGTGGAACTAGCCAATATTGGTGTCAAACTAAAAGTTGGCGAAACATGTAGAATTGGATACAAAAGGGGTCTTTGGCCAACTATCTACTAGTTTTATAAGAGTATATTTTATGTCCTTGTCTAGGGTTTTAAGAAACTAGGCAAGTGCGAGTCGGACTCGCGCACTGAGGGTTCTGTACAAACTTACCTATGAAAACAGTTCGTTTCCCGAATGGAGTTACGAATTTTTTTCCGATTCGCAAAAAAAGTTTTTTTTTTTGACGTAACTATAAATTTATAGTTTTCAGATTTTTTCCTATACCTACTTGTGCTATGAGACCTTGCTTCATGCCAAATTTCAGAATTCAAGGTCAACGGAAAGTACCCTATGAATTTTGATTTCCTTGAGAGTGTCAAAATATACGTTTTTTGCGACATAAACGGCCGTATCTTTTTTTCCCCCTTACCTAAGAAGTTTGATTTTTCACAGCTTCAAAGGACCGCAGACCTGAGTATATGATTTTAATGTAAACTCGATACCTCCACGCGTTCCCGAGATAAAGGGTCTTGATAGATAGACAGACGAATAACAAAGTGATCCTATAAGAGTTCCGATTTTTTCTTTTGAGGTACGGAACCCTAAAAAAGACCTGTTATAACCTGTCATTTAGATTCCACATTTTTTCCGAAACTATCCGAAACTTTTATATCGATTTCGGAGTTGTATAATATCCCTGCAAAATATAACAAAAAGGGTAAACATAATTACGTCACCGTGATGCAACTTCGTTTGGGTTGCGTCCAACTCCGAGATAAGAATGAGGAAACGACTGAAATAGTCCCCAGTGGACGCTGAATCCTAAGCAATCGTCTATTTGTAAATATTCTACGATGACCGCAGTAACCGCAAAAACCGCGTATTTTTCGCTGTAAAAGACGTTTTAGCGAAGTCAGACATTTTCTTTAGAGGCTGAAAAAAAGAAACATGCAGGACCAAATCCGGCTAAGTGCGAGTCGGACTTTCGCACGAAGGGTTCTGTAGCATTATCTATAAGTACAACATTAGAAACTATAGTATAACCTTTTTTATTGTTGTTAAAGCGGCAACGCCTAGCTATCACGGTTCATGAGTTACAGCCCGGTGACAGACAGACAGATGGACAGTCTTAGTAATAGGTTCCCGAAAACTAAAATTTTTCATCGTTCATCTTTCAGTTATCGAGTAATTAAGTATTTCTAGTGTTCGTTTAAAAAGTTGATCTATAAGTGCATCCCTATTGTCGCCGCATCTCATGGCCCCCCGCACTAGCTTCTTTGACAGTCGAACAGAGAATTACGGAATTTTTTCGCAATTATTCGCAAATTGATTCCTAGTGGATATTATAATGTAAAATTGGTGTAGTTTTGTATTTCAAGTGTCTGCACGATCTCGGTAAAATAGAACTGTGAATTTTTTTATAGTGGTGTCTACCTTAACGAAGTTTGCCGAAAAGGTTGACTTGGTACATTTGCTGCCAAATACTACACAAACATTAGAATGTGTACATCCATATTACTATAATGTTAAAAAAATTATCTATTCATACGAAGATAGGGCTCAAAGGACTTAGTATCCAAGCCAATAATATTAATTAAAAAAAAAACAGAATTACGCGCCATTTTCGCGGTATACTTTTAAATAGATTTGAAGCTGTAATTAAGTTTTATGTTTTATAACTGCGTTTATGTCTAACTAGCTTCTGCCAGCGGCTTCGCCCACTTGAAAATAGGTTTCTCCATACAAACTTTAGACCCCCGTTTCATCCCCTTAGGGAGTGAATTTTGGAAAATCCTCTCTTAGTGCTCGCCTAAATCATAAAAGAAAAGCTTGTGCAAAATTTCACGCTGCTAGTCTACAACTCGGGGGTCTTTAAGTCAAGAGTGAATAGGTTACTTCTAGGCAAGCGTGCTCCATCGTCGACCACATCATCGCTTACCATCAGGTGAGATGGTGGTCAAACGCGAAAAAAAATAAAAAAGTCCCAGTAGTTTCGGCTGTGCATTGATATGTCAGTCAGTTTCTCCTTTTATATACAAGATACCAGTAACCTCTAAAAATATATAGTTGAGATTAGAGACCGTAAGTGTGATGACTCAGTCTATAGTTTCGGTAAACCATAGTGGATTCCATGAAGATAAGGCTACCCACCTTGTTCAATCAACTAAATGGGTTCCAGTAGATAAAATAGTTGAAGTTTTGTACCTTTGATACTGCATTTGGGAATTGGGGTCTTTGTACTGTTAGCAATGGTGTAGCTAGCTGGTCAAAATCCCGTTAATTGATTAGATTAATATAATCATCGTAGTCTAGCCTCAAGTTTTGTTGAGTCAGTTTATTTAGGTGTCTTCAAGGCTAGAGTGAATAGGCTCTTAATAAACTAGTGCGCTTTAGCATCAACGATTGCATCACTGTTTACCATCAGGTGGGTTCGCTGTCAAGCACTAGTTTATATAATTAAAAAAAAATGTTGGCATGTGGTTTTTTTTTAAACACAACATCACACATGCCTGTCAGTTTGCAGTTACTTAGTTTTTTTTTTCGTTACACTTTTTTTGATATTTGTTTTGTGGGTAGATACACCGTCCTTTCATATGAATCTTGTAATATAGAAATATTGCAAAAAAAAATAAATTAAAAGAGTACGGCTTACTGTCCACGGACGCGTAGCTTCATAGACGCGTATTCGTCATTATACGCTTGGTGTACGCCTGCGTGAAGCTTACATACAAAACTATGAAGCTCTCTCGACGAAGCGGCATCGACACGACGGCCCGACGTTGGCGTCCGTGGACAGTAGGACTAACTGTGGTTTTTATTGCCGGTTCTTCTCCCTAAGAAAAAAAAGCTTCAGGCCTACATTTTTTTTTTAACAACTTTATTCCGCGAATAATGATTAGACCTCTGTAACAGAAGGCGAGTCTGATTTGTTGAAGTGTCCTGCGTTGGTCTGAGGGTGTCCTTTGATCTCCAGAAAATCTCAGAAATCAAACCATAGAACACGTCCGTTGCAAACTTCTTTCGTCATGCAACTAGTTCAAAACAAGCACAAATAAAATAAACAGAATGCATTCATTCCGTGTAAACGTCAAAGATAACTATGCCAATTTAATTAGACATTCTATTACAGTCAATTTTATTGGTTGAAGAGGCCATTGTATAGTGGTCAAGCTTTCGCGCGCAGACGAAATGACATGCCTTCTATTTTGAAAAGCTTTTTCCGTTCCATTTCTTTTTTGTTTCAGTATGTATGTTTAATTCATTATTCTTAAAATTAACGGTGATATTTTTTCAAGAGTTTGTTGCAAATTATGAACATTTTATTAATCAAAATTAAAAGGGCTAATTGACTATATACCTACTCTCTTACAGTTTGCTAGTGAATGGGGCTTTGCCTCGACTCACTTTGAGCGACGAAAATTACGCGTGCTAGTTTGGCTTGATTTTTTGTTTTTAGATTTCTCGGAAGATATTTGAAACGGATTCTTCTAATGAGCCATTTCTTAGAGACGACTTTAAAATAAGCATTCGTGCAAAAAACGATAAAACTGAACTTCTCTTTTTTTAAAGATCTTTATTTAGAACAAAGAAGACGCTTTGAGTTGTGTATTTTCGTACTTTTTAGGTCCTTGAAGTAAATGCTCCATTTTAAGCTGTCTTAGTTGGTGACTTCCAAATTTGATTTGAATTGTTCGCACTTTTTCTACAATTTTATTACGACATCAATTTCTAACATCGTACGTAAATCTAAACAAACATTGCCAAAATCACAACATAAACAAATCACTGTAACACATTTATTTCATAATTTACCACCATAGACAACACAAAAACCGTAAACCGCGCGCCAAAAATAGCACTGTGATCGCGCTATAAATAAGGCTGCGTTCAAAAATTTGGAATTTTCAAAAAAAATAACCGTATTGTACTCGAGCGCTTGTCAAGAGTCCTGTAACGTCAGTCTATCGCAACAAATCCGCGGCAACTGACCTGTTGGATGTTAGAAAATACGTGCTTTTCGGGGAAGTCATATGTTTAATTATAGTACGCTATGAAATGTTTGATACAGTATGAGCGCGGTTCGAGGATAAAATTAATTTATGAAAGAGCAGACAGTTCGAAATATACGGGAGAAAATGTTGATGGTGCAGTTAATTACTGTTTCTTTTTGTTCTATTTTACTGAAATGTTAAAGCTTTAAATAACAGAAAGTTGGAGACGGCGGTTGTTTGTGGAATAGTTAATAATCAGACATTTATAATCTGGCCGAGGATGAATGCGCGAGCGCAATCAGCCCTATTGATCAGAAGTCGTTAGAAGACAGCCGTTTAAACAAATTTAGTTCAGACGTAGGTGCTGCTCTTGGGTGAAGGAGATATATGGAGATTTTTTTTTGCTATAAAACGGAAATTTTGTGGAACAAATGTAGAGCAATCATTTAACCATACCCATATTTTAATTTAGGAATAGCCGATAATAAATCTTGCCCTTTGATAAATTATGATCATGAGTCATTAACTCATCAAACACCGCATTGTATTAAAATATAATACCTTTTATTTTAACCTCTAGGGTTTCCTGCACTTCCCGCCAATAAATACTCCACGATACATATCGTACAAACGAAGACAATGGAATCAAATATCCTTGGAAGCAGTGGCTTCCGATAGCCATTGAAGAGTTATTGTGAATCAACCTTCAGATGAGCTAGCATTGATTTATAGCTGTTCAATGGCAGTGATGAATAATGTGCTAATGTTTTTCAAGAATCCGAGTTATAGTGCATCTTGTTGGATGGTTTTTTTTTCGTTCACAAGAGATCACCTACTTATTGAGGTTACATGTGTGCTGTGTTTGGAGATTCAGCTTTTTGCCCTTAGCGTTTTAGGACCAAAGATTTCCTTTTAAGAAATTACCCGTGGCTCCAACAGGCATCGGCCTTGTAAGGCCCCTACTGTTTTGTTGACGTCTCTTTGAGGCGCGCGTGCAACAACATACACGCCGTCCACTAGTCAGGCTCGATCCTTACCAGACGGGCGGACGGTGAGGGGTTTCAGTTTGCCAAGTTATTAATCTAAAAGAAGAAATTATCGGAAAATTACCATGTTTAGAAACAAACCTTCACGCTTACCACAAAGAAGCTGTAACTGATTGCAAAATACATGCACCATAAGCAGTTTGTGATGCATCACAAAATATATGTAAATCAGACAAAAAACTAGATGTGGGATGCGTAAACTATTTAAAATGAATAACCGTTCAACAATATTGTTCCATGTCTTAGCGCCATCTGGAGGTAAACAATCATCCCATGATAACTTTTGCAACCGAAGTTTTTGCAACAAAACTTTCATAGGTATAATACATGGAGCTAACAATCCTAAGGGGTCAAATATTTGAGATATGACTGACAAAACATCACGCTTAGTCACATTTTTAGATATTGACGTATTACTTATTGAATAACAGAGCGTGTCGGAATCTGTCAGCCAATTAAGACCTAATGTTTTATTTGGTTCATTAGAACCAATGTTTAAATTGAGTGATGAATCTGAAATTTGATCTGATATAGGTAATTAGACTATTGTTGGATTTCCACTTCCTTAGTGGCATTCCAGCAGTGACTTTTTCGCGAATGTAGGTGACATCAGATTCTGGATCCTCACCTGTGAGCAAATCATCAACATACGAGTGATGTGTGTGTCCTATGCTTATCATCCAATAAGGACCAGGTCCAGATTGACGTGGTGTCGTGTTCCACGCGCGTCTGGAAGACTTGTTAGCAAGATTAACGGGCTCACGGGGTCAGCTAGAGCCGATACTTGTTACGATTGCGGGATTGATCGAGAGAGTTACGGCAGCCCTGGAAAGCAGAGCAACTGAAGGAACACAGGCCATTAAAAGTCTGACACTCCTCCTTGCTCCACCAATAGCGAGGGAAGTCATTTGATGTCCCACCAAAAAAAAAAAATGAATGAAAACCTAAAAGAGGTCACCAAAATGAATAAGAGTAGAGAGTAGTTAGGTTGGTATTACAGTTTTTTGAGAAGCTCAAGCTAAAATCCCTTTAAAATACTCAGCAGTTTCTCTGAAATTTTTAAATTTACTACATTAATTCAATATGTCGTCGCCACTTTCCGGAGATTTTGGCAATGGCTGCAAAACAAATACGAATCGCTTTTAGTGTGCCAGACTTAAAACAATTATTTACTTAATTCAAAACACATCGGCCATCGAGAACCGAGAGTATAAAACTTATGCAATGCTTTTAGTGAGTTTAGGTAAGCAAGTTAAGGGGTACTCAGTAGCCACACTGATTGGGTAGGCCATAATCACGACGTCCTCTCCTTCCACATGACGCAAGTCGGTCCTCACCGGACATGGCAAGTTTGGAAGGTTCCTGCATCGGATTCAAGCGGAAAAAACGCCCGGGTATCACCTTTGTGTGGTCCGCCCGGAGGACACGGTGGAGCATAGAGTGGAAGTGTCCACCACTTGGGCGGAGCACCGCCTTGTCCTCGTGGAAGCAACCGGCGGCAGGCTCTGATTCGGGTTATGGTCCGGAGCGAGGAGGAATGGCAGGCGGTCGCCTCCTTTTGCTAAGCAGTAATGCTAGCGAAGGAGGCTGCACACATGAGGGAAGGAATGTGCTCACGCCCCAGCCACTGAGATTTCGACCCCGATTAACAGTCACGGTAGCGAATGTCAAGCAATGGGTAGCTCGCCGCCCGGTCGTCCGGTAATTGAGGGGACCAAGCCAGCAATTTTTTTTTAAGGTGAGAAATCATCGAATAACTTCTGCCGCTCTAGGTGGGTGCGAGAGTCAGTCTTTTATACTGCCTAAAACCTTATGTTTTTTTAGAGCCACGAGTTAGAAAAATCCCGTAGCCCATATTTATTGACTAGCTAACAGCAATTTTCCTAAAATGGTCTCAAATTGACATCAAAACATTGATAAAACCGAAACTAGAGTGAACAAATATTGCACTAATCGCAACACTAGACAGCAACGAAGTGCCAACGACAAATCGTAAGATGTAAATCGTAACGATTGCCAAAAACACTGTATTATGATAATACGTACACACTGCTGAAATTGGTCCAAGGTCAGGTATCACATACTTTAGTATAAAACTGAAAGTATATGATTAATCAGCCTCTTTGAGGGTTAAAACATCTGTATATATGTCGTGGCCAGTTCATAGACATTGATCACTTCATGATATGGCCAACTAAAACTGGCCAGATCATATAAACATTAACATTTGTTGATTGTCGATCCTCGTTTGGCCATATCATTGATGTAGGATTTCTATGATAGCAAAAAGTCTAAAGAAAGTAGGCTAAACGAGGATTGACATATCGTCAAACTTTAACGTCTAAAATGATTTGGCTAGTTTTAGTTGATCAATTTCTATGATCTGGCCACGACAAATATATATAAAAGGAGAAACTGACTGACTGTCATATCAACGCACAGCCGAAACTACTGAGACTAGGAGCGTGAAATTTTGCACAAGGTTTCCTTTTTTGGTGTAGTCGAGTATTAAAAAAGGATTTTCTAAAATTCACTCCATCATCATCATCATCATCTTCCTGCCCTTGTCCCATCTTATTTGGGGTCGGCGCAATACGTTTTTTTCTTCCATTCTATCCTATCAACCGTCAAAAAATCGTCTAAAATTCACTCCATGCAGGGATAAAACGGGGATTCAGTTAGTATAGAGAAACCTACTTTCACGCAGGCAAAGTTGCCGGCAGAAGCTAGTCATCTTTAAAGTATGTTTGTTTATGTATTATACACGAGAATATGTGGTTATGTTCTTAACTCGTATGAATTTTACACATTGGCATTAAAATATTATTTTCTTTATCGAATAATTGCCAAAAACTCATGAATAGAATAAAGCTGAAAGAAGTGTCACAGAGCGTTACGTGTCATAATTTAATGTGTCTTTTCATGAAACAGGTTTGTCAAAACAAACACGCACAAGTAACCACGACAATGTGCCAACAAACAAAAAACCGGTGTTTACCGCAATATTCGTTCTGAAACTCGCACAAAATAGGACACATCAATGAAAATACGTCGTAAAGTGTGCGGTTAATATTTCAGACTTTTATGACTCGCACTGCTTATAAATACTTCACAAGAAGTTATTCTAAAGTGTGGCTCTTAATAAGTGAAGAGTCTATTTGTTAGTTTTATTGGGCTGTAAAAGGGACCTGCGAATCTTATGCTCATTTTCATAACTCTACGAAAGATTTATTTTTTGTTATGTATTCTTACGAAGAACTAAAATAATAGAAAGGGGGCCGCCTGGTGACTAGGCCCTGTTTGCCCACCAGCAGAACTCACAGGCATCCTTTTCCGCACTAGTGCGAAAAACAGTAAATTGTGTTGCTAAAAGTGGTAAGGCTAGAAGCGGGTTTTCGAATAAGTGTATTGAAAGAATATTTTAATGGATGGATAATGAATTAGTGAACAGGTATACTTGATTTATTATATCCGTCTGAAATCAGAAACGTTTATTTCAAATAGAACATTTACAGGCAACAAAAATAAAAAAAAGTCAGTCAATCAAAAAAGTAAAGCTAAATCGCACGTTCCAAAGCGTAGATCTCTATAGAGAAGAACGTGCGAGAAACTCCATGGACACTCTTTTAAATCATATTAAGAGTTACTTAATATAATAAATATAATCTTGGTTGAAAGATGAATTAGAAAAGCTTATTCTATTTCAGAATCAAAAATCCTATAAAACGCAGCATTCGAAACAAATGATAACTCAAAGCAAGCTGCTAATGCTAATGAAATATGGAGGACATCGAGAATAAAGTTGTTTTAACATAAATAACTTGCTGGAAATGTTAGTAGACATTTAATTTCTCTTCTACAAGGGCTAAGCCTGGCTATTCTCGCTGACAGGGGTGCTTAACCTTTTAATCGCCTACGTCGGATATATCCGACAAACATTCTCGCGTATATGTACTCCACCAGGGTCGCACTTCCACATCCAAATACTCAATCTCGTCAGCTCTTCAGTCACCTATGGGGATTGAAGAGCTAAACAAAATGGAGTACCCAGTCGCGAACACACGACGAATAGGACACGAAAACACTCGTCGGATTAATCCGACGAAAGACGTTTATGGGCCACGGTCTTGTATTAAAGACAAAAGTTTCCGTGCCCTCCACGCCACAACTTTATCAGAAGACAATAGTTATCTAATTTAACATATTAATAAAAGTATATACATAATGCTTTGTTTTGTTTACTATATGTTGCCTAAAACCTACATGTTTATTTCATTAGAGGTCTTTGTCTATTTTAAACATAGCAAAATTATAGTAGTAGGTATTTCTTATACACGTTTACAGCTTGACGCAAAGGAGACATCGCGTTCGGTATACTTACCATCAGGTGAAATTGCAGTCAAGCACCACTTTATATCAATAAAAAAAATCATATGGCCTGCCCATTTACAATTCAGTTTATTTACAGTGTATGTGACATCTGTAACTTTTGTCTTGTTTTTATTTTATTTGTTGGCCTGATTTTGTCCCGTTGTTTGATGTTTAGGATACTTCTTTCCATTTTGTTTTAGCATAGTTTGAGTCCTCTACTCTGTTTCTTAGTGAGGCCCAGATTTGTACACCATAACGGAGCAAGTTAGCTTACTTTTATGTTAGAAAAGGCAAAAAATACTTCTTGATATTGTGACAAAATAGTGTTGAGTTGTTTTATGAGTCTGACGAGGATGAAGTCACGGGCTCCAGCGAGTTAAAAACATAAGTGCGAGACTGTGCCTTTTGAGTTTTTTTTTTTTTTTTTTTTGGTTGGGAAAATCATCCTAATGACATCCCCGCTCTTGGGCGGAGCGGGAGATAGTGTCAGACTCTTACTGACTAAAAACCCACTCCTGTTCCTTCGTTGCCTTCGTCCCAGGGCCCCGGGTTCCGCTTTCACACTACCCGTGGCCCCAGTAGGCTTCGACCCTGCTGGGCCCCTACGATTTGCTGACATCTCCTTGAGGCGCGCGTGGAACAAAACGCGCCGTCGACGACTTGGGCTTGGTCCGGACGGTTACCGGACGGTCAGACGGCGACCCACCCATTGCTCGCCGTCTGCAAGCCCGCGCCTACGGTGGCCGGAAATCGGGATCGGAATCCCGGCGGCGGTTGGAGCGTAAGGACCGTTGCCTCACGCGATCGGCCGCCTCCTTAGCTAGCATTACTGCTTCGCAGAAAGAGGCGACCGCCTGCCACTCCTCCTCGCTCCGGAGCATGGCCTGAACCAAGGCCCGGCGCGAGAGATCACCGCCGCCGATTGCCCTCACGAGGTCACGGCGTTGCTCTGCCCAAGCGGGGCACACCTCCACCGTGTGCTCCACCGTGTCCTCCGGGTGGGCCACACAGTGGCGACACCCGGGCGTCGTTTCCGCACGAATCCGGTGCAGGAACCTCCCGAACTTACCGTGTCCGGTGAGGACCTGCGTCATGCGGAATGTGAGGACGCCGTGAGGTCTTTCCAACCACGCCTCAAAGAGGGGACTTACCGCCATAATTGTGGCGTGCCCAGCACGGGGTCGCGACAGTCGCTGTCGCCATTTCTCCATGAGAACTCGCCGGAACTCTGTCCGCCATGCCGCGACTTGTTGCGGCAGCGGAGTTTCGCCCCGGCGTTGCATCTCCATGCGCCGTTCGTGCATGAGTGCAAGGACTGTTGCCTCCAGTTCCCATGGTCGCTGGCAAGCAAGAAGGCTCGCCGCTTCGCGGGAGATCGTCCGGTATCCTCGCACCATCCGTATGGCCATGACCCTCTGGCACGCGTTCAGCCGGGCCGCCGGCTGCTTCCGCAGCCCCGGCGCCCACACCGGCGCGCCATAAAGGGCCATGGACCGAACGATCCCCGCGTAGAGCCTCCGGCAGGAGGCGTCTGGACCCCCAAGGTTCGGCAGGAGCCGCGAGAGAGCAGCCCCAGTCCGATTTAGTTTGGGAGCCAGACGTCGGAAATGCTCGTCGAAATCCCATCGGCTGTCGAGAACGAGTCCCAGGTACTTCATCGTTGACCCGACGCCGATGTGGACTCCTCCCACCGTTAGCCGGGAACCCGGTGGTGGCGCGTTCCGAGGGCCGTGAAAGCACATGGCCTCGGACTTGTGCAATGCCACCTCGTGTCCCAGCTCCTGGATCCTGCCAACGACCGTCGCGACCCCGCGTGTCGCTAGTTCGACCGCCGCCTGATACGACTCTCCCTGCGCCAGGACCAGCGTGTCGTCTGCGTAGCAGACCACGCTGACCCCGTCAGGGAGGTCGCCGCGCAGCACGTAATCGTATCCGATGTTCCACAAGGGCGGCCCTAGTACCGATCCCTGCGGAACACCGCACGAAATCTCTCGACGTTCCCACACCCCCTGGTGACCGGGGTAGGTTATGTACCTGTCTGACAGGTACGCCTCGACCACACGACAGAGGTAGCCGGGCATCCGGTGATACCGGAGTGCCCTCCCAATGCTACTCCAAGGCAGGGAGTTGAAGGCGTTGGCGATGTCCAGAGACACCGCCACGACACACCTGCCCTGGGCCACTGCATCCCCTGTCGTGAGAGCTCGCACGCACATGATGGCGTCCACCGTGGAGCGCCTCCTGCGAAAGCCGTGCCTTTTGAGTTTGAAATTATATGAAACTCATAGTAAAATATTGCTGACTGGAACTTGATCTGTCTACCAAATACTATTACAGTCTATCAACTTCAGAGCTTTAATTAACACAATATGACAAGCAGCTGCCAAAACATTTAGGACTTCTTCTTTTTCATAGAAGTTCAATGTCTTCATCAAATAAAAACCATAAACAACACAGAATTATAGATATCACGTTACACTCAACCAAATGTTCTTCATCTCTGCTCCCGCGCCATTTTCTATTAATAACTGTCAAAACAAGTATTAAATTCGAAATTAATATTGCACTTACTAAAATTTATTAGGCGTTATGTTTATTACTTAATTGGATGACCAATTTAATTGAAATCGTAAAGATATATTGTGAGAAGTTATTGTATTTGCTAATTTTGTATTGGTACAGAGTAAAATTATGGGGTATTTAATGATGTCAACGACTTGAAATGAAATAAATTTTCATCTAGTAACATTCCTACTTCTAAACTTGAATCCAAGATAGAGTTAGAGAAAACGGAGTTATGTTATTGTCATTTTTTTTATTAATAATAGGAAGTGGCACAGAATGGTAATCTCCTACAAATACAAATGAATTTCTGACTTATATGGTAATCTGTTAAAATTTTGACAGTTCCTTTGATCAATGTACAGTCATTGCTTTTAATACGCTCGATATTGCCATTCTATCAAAACTCTATTACGAGACCATTGACCGATCATTATGAATTAGCAGATTACGAACTTTTAGCAAAATGACAACGGGGTCGTGTTGGAATGACGAAAAAATAGCAGACTGTGCATGTTGCCAGTGATGACATATGGCTCTGAAACGTGGTCACTCACAATGGCCCTCAGAATCAGAAGGCTTAAAGTCACCCAAAGAGCAATGGAAAGGGTCATGCTCGGAGTTTCCTTGCGTGATCAAACCTGGAATGGAGAATCGCCAAACTAAAGTGGCAATGGGCAGGGCACATTGTTCGCAGAATAGATGGCTGCTGGGGCCGAAAGGTTCTGGAGTGGCGACCACGTATCGAAAGACGCAGCGTTGGAAGACCTCCTACAAGGGGGACCGATGACCTGGTAAAGGTTGCGGGAATCCAAAGGATGCAAGACGCACAGGATCGTTAATTGTGGCGAAACTTGGGGGACGCCTATGTCCAACAGTGGACATCTTTCGGCTGAAATGATGATGATGATGATGGTGGTGGAATTAAAATACGATTTTTTTTAAATTAGAAAATAACAGACGAAAAATCCCACCACTGGGGGGCCCAGAATCGTACTGGGATCCATGGTATTCGTTTGTGCGTCGATGTCAAAGACACCCTGTATACCTAGTAATTGTAGCATTCACGCTTTGTTTTAACTGATATAAAATACTCGCAACTGGTATCTATGCATGACACTTAGTTGACGTTTTCACATAGCATTGTTTTAGTGGATAGAATCAATTTCATTTGATATTTGAGATATACAATAGAACTTGCGCTGAAACAAGAGCTAAACAACTGACTCACTGATTCTGTCAAGTTGAAACACAATAGCTGCATTTTAGAGATACAATGGAAAATAAATGTTCCTATTTTGCTGGTACAGGATAAGGATAGGCGATTTAATATTTTTATTAATTGTTTGTAGACATATATTACAATTACTATGGACGGTTGTGAGTACATTAATATCCGGATAGAGCAAGCCATTGTGTTCTAGAGTCGTTACATACAGGCAACAGTAATTAGGTATAAAAACTGAAAGTATTATTCTTGAAATTTAATCGATTTCAATACATACCATTCAATATCGAAATAATCAAAAGCTCAAAATCGAAAGTTTCAATTACTTGTGAGCCCAATAAAAAAGCTACGATTCAAAATTAGAAGACGCAAATAAAGTCCAATGTTTATTGTCTACGGCTAGACTTGCTGTATCTTGCACCATGCAGTTTGAGCATTTGAGTTTGCACTCAGTTCATCGCTGGCCATTAGCCAAAACGGGAGCGTCGACCCTCCTCGTGTATTTCTTTTTTCATGTCTGAGAATTCAAGATAGACACGTAATAGGAGGATTAGTTTATAAATATTTAGGTTTGAAGATAGCTTGATGTATGACGATTGCAGTTTTTTGTTTGTAGAAAGTTTTGATGCAGGGATTTATTTATGGGCCAAAACTAGGTAAAGGCGTCATTGGTAATTGGAGAAGGAAACGATCTAATTTTTCTTTAATTTCTTACTCCATATCAATCGCTGTTATTATAGGTATTTTTCTTCGTCTTGTTTCTGTGATTATTAATTACACTCTTCGTTTGTTTCAGCAAATTTGTAAATCAACGAAGGTAAAACTTTAAAATAACAGAGGGCTAGCTCGTTCTTCGCCGAAAAAATGAGCATTGCCATTCAACGTGACATTGCTGCTAGTCTTCTGGGCACATTTCCGGATGACATTAATGTGGAAGAGTAGATACTTCTACGCCTGAGTGTATTTTGTTTTTGTATGTACCTACTTATTTAGGTTTAATACAATTAGTGTTCACTATAATTACAATCACAAAGAACATAGGTAGTAGGTACGTAAAATTAGCAATTTTCCAGTGCTTCGCGCAATATGACCGCAGGATACATAACGCTCAAGCCACAAGACCACAACGTTGGCAAACGTATAATGAGACAGATCAAGTGGGTAAGACTTGACATCGAAACTGCCCCGAGTGTATTCTGGAACAACGAATATGTAACTAGCATTATTTTTAAGGTGAACTAAATAATCTACCTGTAACTGGAACAAGTTACGAGTATACGTGTGGTTGGATGGAGAGGGAGGCCAGAGAAAACATGGATGGATTGTGTGAGAAGTGATATGAAAGAAAGGGGAGTTATTGATAGCGTGACGGGTGACAGGACAGAATGGAACAAAACGTGTTGCGCCGACGACTGGTGACAGGTAAAGTATATAGGAAAAGACCCAAAGGCAGAAGTTCGATACGTTGGTCAGACCAAATACGTGCTACACTGGAGACCACAGTCTGCGAAACCATCCACATCGCAGAAGACAACAGGGCAACATGGCGAAATATAGTCCATAAGAAAGTTGTTCGTCGAGGTCACGACCCTCAGAATTGAGGATAAACGACGCAAGGAGGAGGAGGTTACTTCTAGGCAAGCATGCTCTACCGTCGACCACATCATCTCTAAAATCAGGTGAGTGAGATAGTGGTCAAGCGCAAGCTTAAGCCTTTTTAAGCGCAGCGTGGTATTTCATATTCTATCTACTTTTTTGTATGGAAATGGATGCCTGAGAATCGTCGACGTCGCTGAGGCCGACCTGGGAAGAGGTGGCGAAATTGCCTAGACGCAAGGGCTGGTTCGAGGTGGCTCAAGAAAACAATATCTGAAAGAATTTGACGAAGGCCTTTGCCCAGTAATGGAAAAGTATAGGCTTTTTTTTAAATGATATAAACTAGTGCTCGACTGCGATCCCACCTGATGGTAAGCAGTGATGCATCTTTAATGGTGAATTGCACTGGTTTATTAAGAATAGCCTTGAAGATACCTAAATTATAATCGGACGGAAACACCGCTGCAGGCAAATTGTTTCAATCCTTCGATGTAAGCGGTACAAACGGCTAAATAAATAATAAAAATAAATCATTTGGGATAACTATTTTCACGAGAGCGAATCCTCCGGCAGAAGCTGAAGTCAGGATTAAGTATTTTATCATAACTCCTCAATTTAAAATGTAATGCAAGTATTTCGTTTAAGGCAAGCAGACTGATGACCGGCCAAGCTAGCCTCTCCATATATTTTTCCACAATTCCCGGAGAAACGAGCAAAACATATAATTTTCTGCCACGTACACAATGACAGGAAGCCACGGTTGGGAAGGTGTAGCCGAGCGAGGAGAGTTGACAAACGTATCAGCTGATCGAATGACGGTCGACAGAAAATAATGGAAATATGTAATTAGTTGTATAGTTGTAGTTACAATTGAAGCACAAAAACCGCCCTTACTGCTACGTTACAAAGTGCTTACATTGTCAAATTATTGTTGACAGGATTGAATGGTTGACTGTACGTTTTATTTACTGCGTTTACGGTTTTTTTCGTCGAAGGTACCTGTGTTGCTTTTGTGGTCGAAAAGCACTCGTTTGTCATAGAACATAGCATATTAAACTTATATAAGTATTATATCTGTTTTACCACCAACATATTCGGATTTCGGTCCAACTTTCATAATACGAAAACTAACTAACTTTCATAACAATTAAATCACTAAGTACGTTTCTGAAATCTAGTAGTTAGGTGTATTGATTAGTACTGGTACATAAGTAGGACAAAGAAAACTAAAACTTAGGACAAAATATATCGGTCAGAAACAACTAGACACAGTATACTCATGTTCAGGTCATTCAATGTATCACTTCACTATCAAATTCACTTGGCATTAAATCAGTTTCTACGGTCCAAATCAAAAGGCAATAAACACGATATCGAGAAAAAGTTCAAGTGTAAAATTCATAAACTTTCGCATTCGAATACAACAACCTACATTGCAATCGAAATAAAAATCATTCATTTCACAATTAAAAAAAAAAAAACCGAAAACTTTTAAAACAAACGCACGGTTCTCGCGTTCTATTTCGCGGCACTCACTGCACGAAAATATGGCGGGAAACGATGACAAACTAAAATGGTAATGTGATAAATGGTATCAATTAGGATTCACGTTGTGTTCCCGTCCAAATAAGAGTTTGTAGCGTCGGAAGAATTTATGAAGCGTCGTCGGAAGCGGGTCAATGGATAAATAATTGAGTTGTCGATTATAGGCACCTAGCGTTCGCGATTGCGGACAGTAAAATATCTTCACATGATGAACGGGTAGCGACACTTATAGGTACTAGTCGGATATCTATGGTACTAGTACTTACTTGGAAGTAAATAAAAGATTTATTTGATTGAATTGTCGATGAAGGATGCTCTTGGTAAAAGCTTTCCACGAATTGTTCTTCTATGAGTTATGAATATGACTCATGTTTACTACTTACTCTGAACTAGTCATTGGTGAATGAATGATGTTTGTAAATATTTTTTTTAGGTACCTCCCGATCCCCGAGCGAACGCCGGCGTTCGCGGGTGACGTCATCGCGTTAAAAGAATTTGCTGGCTGAATGACTGGTTTGACATTCCAACATTACTATCAGATCAATAAATCAGACATTTCCCTACTGCTCGGACACAGGTCTCTTTTCTAAGATGAATCTGTAGTCTCACATTTTAGATTTGGGATTTTCTTAAAATATTTAAGAAATTCTTTATAAAATTCCAAAATAAATATTATTAACCCAGAGACAGTACTTTTTGAGATTTAAACTATGCCTCTTTATGCACGCTGCTGGATTGCTTTAATTTTACCAATGCTTTACTAATTTCCCTATAAATCTTATTTCGTTTCGTAAGGAATAAAAAAATGGGCCCTAAATCCAGACGCACACGGGAGAAATTACTCCAAATCGCAGGCCCAGTGGTACCCAGTATACAAAGTATATTAGCTAGTTTTTTGTAGTGTATTTTTAGTAGTCGGACATTTTCTAGCGATGTTTTCATCACCATAATAAGAGAAGTGGTGATGAAATAATTTATCTGCAAAGACATTAAATATATACTACCAATAGACAGGACATAGCGAACAAAATCGTAATCCGATACTTATTACCTAGTGGTCATAAGTCGCTCAGTCTAGTATGACACCTCTACACGTCAAGCCAGATGGCATCACTGAGACATAGGATGACAGTTTTTCTAAGACATTTTTTCTGATAGCCGCTCTATTGTATCTCTTTAAATCTCTTTGTTTATCTGCCTATACAAAGTACCTAATGCACCTTTTTGGGTTCAAACAACTCCTGAAGTCGGGACAGTAACAACTGGACAACAAATTATCTCTTTGAAATGCTAAATAGACCAATTGTCGAATTAGGATCATTAGACGAAGGCCCATACGCACAAAACGTTTTGGGAACACATTTATCGTGCGTACAGCTAAGGAGTGGAATTCCTTGCCAAAATCTGTTACATCTTTAAGTAAAGAGTGAATAGGTTACTTCTAGGCAAGCGTGCTCCGTCCACATCGACCACATCATCGCTTAAAATGAGATTAGATTAGTGGTCTACCGCGAACCTATGCTAAATAATAATAAAAGGCTACAAAATCATTCACGTAGGTTGCACGACATGACATTTATAGAGTTGTAAGTACACAAGGATCATTAAATTGTTCGCAGCATCGTCCAATTTTTTTTCAGTGCCTGCACTGATTCGATAAAGCTAACTTACAGTCAACACACAGGTCATCGATGACCCGCCACCTAAAGAAAGAATAAAGCTTTGGAATGAGCATCACCTGCCACCATCCGACTTCTTGAAACCCCAAGAAAAACTCCCGCCTCGACGCGATTTGCAGTGGCCTATATGGAAAGCACTAAATCGGTTGCGAACCTAGGTAGGCCGCTGCAAACACAACTTGGCAAAATGGGGTTTTATAGATCCATCGGATACTCAATGTGAGTGCGGTGCTCCTGTTCAAAACATGAACCACATATTAGAATGCCCCAAATGCCCATACACCTGCACTTTGGAGGATTTGATGAGTGCTACCGATGCTGCTATTAATGTAGTCACTTACTGGGCCCAAACAGTTTGACGAGTTTACCATTGAATCGAAAAGATGAAGAAGACTGTCAACAAACGCATTTGTCTCAGGACATTATTTATTCAGCCTGATCTCTAATAAAGTCATCAACTAAGTTGTCGCCTTGTCGCAATGTCGCATCGTAAATAAGCCGAATGCAGCAGCTCATGCATCACTGTCTAAGATTAATGTATTTTTCAAAAGTCTTCAAGGAATGTTAAAAGTGGGAAACTTTTTTTATTTTTTACTTCGGAAGGAATTCTTTGTTTTGACAGTCCAGAGTCCAAAATGCAGTAAACGAGATTTATTTGACATGGAAACCCACCCACTGACCCCCACCTGCGAGAATTTGTCATGGTTTTTCAATAGCATTATAATATACTGTATACCTACAGACAAATGAAATATACAAAAATATCGGAATATTATTAATTTCGGAACTAAATAGGCGATCGCTGTTGGCGACCTCTCGTATCCGGTGATGGTACGGAGCGAGAGGGAATGGAAGATTTGCTCTCATTTGTTGAAGTGCTCCTTTCCCGAACTTCTTCATCAAATTAAATGGGACCTCCTAGCATATAAGCTCTTCGAAACTAAAAAAAAAGAATCGTCAAAACTCGGTTTACATTTGGCGCAGATAAAAAAAACTAAACAAAAAATACATTGAAACGTCTTGAGAACATCCTCCTTTTTTGGAAGTCGGGAGAACATCGTCCTTATTTGGAAGTCGGTTATAAACCATCTCACGTAATTTTAACGAATGCCCCCAAAAGTGTGCAAATCTTTATAATTCTTCTGGACGTGTGTTTGTCACATAACTTCTCTTAAACGGCTTGACTGATTTGGATGAAACATCGAGTATATATTTGTGAGGGTCCCTGGACAGTTTGAAAATAAAATTAGACCCGGAAGGTAGCCCTGTAATCGGTTTCTTAGTTTTTTCTAACGAAAGGCCAACTTGCGAGCAGGACGTCTTTCGGAACCGTTATTAATATAGAATATTATTCTACGAAACGAAAAACGGACGCAAACCAATAATTCTGTGCGAAAAACGGTCACTATATATTGTATTAAATTATATATTATGTATTACATAATAATCTTTTATATTTTTATACACCTGCCATATTTTTTTCTTCACCGCCCTTAGTTGACTGGTAGAGAATACCTAAGGCATTAATTCCGCCTTTGTACTTTTGTGTTGCATGAAGTTTTAATAAATAATAAACACCCTAACCTAGATAGAGAACCCAATCAGCCACCGCGCCAACCGAACTGTCAACATTATAGATACGAAACATTTTATCTAAATCCGTACTATTGATTTTATGTCATGCGATGGCGCTCATCAGTGATATTAAATTTTGTCTATTGCTGGTCATGTAAAGAGGAGAGATGAAACGCATGTTACTAAAAGAGTTATGAGTATACATGTGGATGGGTGGAGAGGGAGAGGGAGGCCAAAGAAAAGATGGATGGATTGTGTGAACAGTGATATGAAAGAAAAAGAAGTTAGTGAAAGTATGACGGTTGACAGGATATAATGGAAGAAAAAAAACGTGTTGCGTCGACCCCAAATAAGATGGGACAAGGGCAGGAAGATGATGATGATGATGCTTGGTAACGCCGCGCTGGATTATAATAAGTACCTTAGAGGAATCCATCATTATCATCATTATTTCAGCCGAAAGATGTCCATTGCTGTACATAGACACAATTAAACGTACTCAATCGTTGCCTGTTTTTAAAAGACTCGTTAGGGAACATTACCTGTCGCTGTGAGTATCGATAGTCGTGATTCATATTTCTGTCTATAGTTTTCATTAATTATGTATGTATTATATAGCATATGTATATATCTGTGTATCTATTATAATATAATATGTTTAATGCTGGTTTTGTCACACCAATGACAGCCCCATTTCTTGTCCAGGCGATTACTGTCCATTCCAGGTTGCCTGGAAGAGATCGCGGAATGCGATAAGGCCGCCCATTGTATGTACGCATGTGTTTAAGTTTCCTTTTATGTTTGTATTGGTGTACAATAAAGGATATAATATAATAATAGGCCCTGAAGCGCGTGTCGCCCCAGTGACCGGTACCTCCGGTCCATTGTCCACGAGTCGACTCTTCATTAACATTCATCATTAAAATACGTCCACTGTTTGGCATAGACATCCTTCAAGTATCGCCACAGCAACGGATCCTATGCGTCTCGCAACTCTCGCAACCATCGGATTCCCGCGACCCTCTCCTGACCAGGTAATCGGTTCATCTTGTGGTAAATGGTGTTTCCCTTGGTGTCCTATTAACCCTAACAGGTTATGGGCCCAGTATGTATGATTACACAGTATCTATGATTATGTGTTTTCTTCAGGGTATCGGATGTCCGAATGAAAAAGTGTTTTTTTGTTATACAAGAAAAATACAACCGACTTTTCGTTTTTGGACACTGACTTCCGAGGGGTTTCGTTTTGGTTCCAAGGGGATTTTACTATTTTAACCCTAAAAAATGTCATCAAATTTTGGTAAGACGTTACAGAGACGATTTTAAAGCAATGTTCTCTCCAGTAAGTCACTTCATTAAGAGGGCTCTTCCTTACCCGTCTACTGTCAACTTGAGCATGGTTTAAAAGCTTGTTGGATCATTCAACGCAATGTTTGATAAAGAGGTAATATGAAAAAAGAGAGATAAACCTAAACGCTCGGTTGGCGTTCTGTAATTCCGTCTTTCACTGAAATATTTCACGATACTTATTCCAGAAAATAAGTTTTTGGAAATAAAATTCCTCGTTATGAATTTTGATGAAACATTCAAGGTTTCTATAGTTACATTTTCTTAATTTTTAAACTTATGAGAACATTATGAAGAGCCAAAGTTCCCGCAAAACCGCAGATTTTCAGAGGTCTAACACAAATTTAAGTTTTGAATTCAATAGAAACCAAGATAGTAATAATAATATTCTTTATTTCGAGTAACAAGACTCATTTAGTGTTAGTAAAAACAAAACAAACTTACAACTATGTTAGTGACACAAATACAACTAAAAAAATTACATACAAACTCAATAATAATATCGAAAAGATATCTGTGTTTCCAAAATATTTAGAAAAAGATGTGTAATAACGTAAGGGGACGTCCATAAATTACGTGAGATGTTTAAGGGGGGAGGGGGTCGAGTCAAATCTGCTCTAATCTTACGTTGGAGAGAGGGGGGTCTCGGCAAATATCACGCAATTTTTCTTCTGATTAAAACAAAAAAAAACTATTTTGGTCCATTTAATGCAGATTGTACATGCTTAAGATGCTTTATCTTAAGCGTAATCGTAATACGATTAAGATCATTCACTAATTCGTTCGAAAGAAAATAATGGACTGAATTAGAGTAGATATTCTTTTTTTAATGACAATAGTTACGATTTAAGTATTCTATTGTTGAATTTTTATTACACTATTGATTACTAGTGTTAACTAGTCGTAAATAAAAGCACGAAACAATTTTTTTTTCTTTTTACAATAACAATCCAACGCGTTTACGTAAGAAACCCACATTTTGAAAAATCTCACGTGAGATTGGGGGATGGGGGACGGGGTTGAATAAAATCTCACCATCGCAGAAAATTCAAAAAAACACCTCACGTAATTTATGGACGCCCCCTAAGAGCGCTTGTATGAAAATGTCCCTTGGGAAGTGCGCTCTTAATGCCCTTCTCCGCCACCATTATTCACTTCCCTTCGTTAACACTTGTTGACAGGACTGACAAACTCAAGGTTTGAGCGCGTGCGTCGAAACAATACTCTTTGTACTCCAAATGGTCCATCCGTTTCGTATCTGGCGCTTCATAAACATACTTGTGAGCATAAGTGTCCAGTTTATTGTAATTATGACTGAAGGTATACTTGCACGTACCTATACCTAGGAGTAGGTTGGACTGTCCTTATGTGCGGCACTGCTGTGACAGACAAGTTACATACAGTGTCGCTTAAAAGAGACTATTATACATTTAAATGTTTTTAATTTTTGGATTATTGTGATTTTAATGTATTGAATTTATTGTATTTTAATTTATTGTTTTTTTTTTTATTTATTTATAAAGAATCATCAAAATCGGTTAATGTTTTAACGAAGATATCGCAGAAACAGATAAAAAGATCGCTGGTGTCTGTTACAATTTGCTCCAAATGAATTACTGGCCGATGAGGAGAAAGTTATACGCATGTATATCTGTGACACAAACACGGACGTGTATCGAAAAAAATTAAAAATAAAGTGTATTTTCGTCTCCAGTGCATTTTATTCATATTTTACTATAGAAAAAAATAGTTAAAAATAGTAGAGACACAAAACTACGCCTAAATTCCTTCTTTGTCTAGTGTTCCAGGACCTCCAGGTGTTGTCGACGGCGCGTACTGTTCCACGCGCGCCTCAAGATGTCAGCAACTGTAGGGGCCAAGCAGGGTCGAAGCCTACTGGGGCCAAGGGTCTGATTCTGAAAGGAAGGCTCGGCCCTGGTACGAAAGACAACGAAGGAACAGGAGTGGGTTTCTAGTCAGTAAAAGTCTGACGCTATCCGTCCAAGAGCGGGGGACGTCATGAGAAGATTTTCCCGACGAAAAAAAAACACCCCAGCTTTCTCTTTTGGAAGTCAACCCATGGCCCCAGTAGACTTTGACCCTGCTGGGCCCCCACGGTTTTGCTGACATCTTACACATCTCTTTGAAGCGCGCCGTCGACGACTCGGGCTCGATCCGGACAGTTACCGAACGGCAAGACGGCGAGCTACTCATTGCTCAAGTACTAAGTTCAATTGTGTGTTACATTATATTAATGTCTATAATACTCGTAATTATTATGTGCAAGTAGGTATACACCCCACCTTTGCCCAGGCGTTAATTGAGTAAACAGATATGAATGGAATTATCAAGATAAAACTGCAATATATGTAATATATGTATATCTTGAGTAGCTTAGGTGAGTTTTGACCTCTTTGATCCCTTTACAATATGCTGCAGAAATGTTACTCATCATCTGTGATCCCGGAAGTGACTGTTACTTCAGGTGTTTACTTCGATAGACTGGCAATGAGGGTAGTTGAATATCACGTGTCATTATTGACATCTGACTGAGTGATTAGGTACCTATCCTTGTTAGATAACAATTAAGTTTTGGGATGCAAGGCAACAGTTTGAGTCTCTCCCTGAGTTTGTTTCGGTGTTTCTTCTCAGGGTAGTCAGCTAGGAAACACCGGCCTCACCTAGTTTAAAATGACGAAAAAAAAATTGACGTGTAAGTGTTTTTTTAAACCTACTTACAAAATAAATATCATTTATCATTTAATAGGATTCCCTATTCATTTCATTTGTAGCAGTAGCAGTAGTAGCAGTGGTTCTAAGCCAGGGTTTACTAAGAAAAAAAATGTTACGACAAAACTAATGAAACACGAAAATTCGCAGTGTTCACCAAGCCAGTACGTTTCCTTTAAGAGTGTTGCTGCGTTACTGTTTAAAAAAATAAACTATTCGCTGACAACAGACGGTCTATTCGGGACCAGCGCATGGACAATGCAAGGCAAGCGTGCGAGCAACGGGTGACCACTGAGTGGTCAACTCGCCGTCCGCGCGTGGTCAGTCCGCGGGCGTTCAATGACACCCCCAGTTCCATTTTAGTTTCGCGGTCTGTGATTTGTGTTTTGGAACGAAGTATACTGTTCTATAAGCGATGTTCGGCCAACAGTACCTATACCAGCCACACAGTTAGAAGGTCGAAGGTTAAGCAATGTTAACCGAGATCGGACTAGTCACCAGTCAGGAAAAAAGTAAAGAAAAAAAAATTATTCGTCTGTATTTTTTTTTTCTTCAATTTTTCCTCAATATGGGGGTGGAGTAAGTGGTCGTTTGGTCAGTCCGTAAATGCATGACCATGTTTTCCCATTACATGACTTTTGTGACTCCCTATATGTCATTTGTAGATTTAAAGTTGATACAGGTAGTCAAAAAGCGAGGAAAATTGACGTGAAGAATGATCGACGAAAAGCGGGTACTACGCAGTTTCTGGGTTTTGTAGGTGACTAAACCGATCTCGGTAAAAATTGCTTAAGCTAGAACTACATTAGACCGACGCACACGTGTAACATGCCTGATTTGTACGTGGAACGACGTCGCGTGGCGTGGATCTAGTGTAGCTCTACGTTACCATATAAAATGTGGGGAGACCGACGCGACCACATCGGCGTGTGGCACACGTTTGCGCAGTGTAGTTCTAGCTTAAACCTTCGACCTTCTATCTGTGTGGCTGTTATAGGTACTGTTCGCCGATCATTGCATAAAGAACAGTATACGTCGTTCCAAAACACAAATCGCAGACCGCGAAAGTAAAATGGAACTGGGAGTGTCATAGAACGCCCGCGGGCTGACCACGTGCGGACGGCGAGTTGACCACTCGTTGGTCACCCGTTGCTCGCACGCTTGCCTTGCATTGTCCACGCGCTGGTCCCGAATACATCGTCTGCTGTCAGCAAATGGTTCATGCGCGAAGACGATGCGTTGGCGACACACCGCACCCTCTATTTACGGATG
This sequence comes from Mythimna vitellina, assembly GCA_949316375.1. Taxonomy (NCBI): domain Eukaryota; kingdom Metazoa; phylum Arthropoda; class Insecta; order Lepidoptera; family Noctuidae; genus Mythimna; species Mythimna vitellina. The sequence goes on along the minus strand of OX438711.1, from coordinate 4,688,664 downwards.
ACAACGCACTGTCCACTCGTTGACTACGTGACGTTTACTGGTTAACCACACAGCGTTAACCCGTGGACCACTTGACGTTTACTGGTTGTCACGTGGCATCTAACCTTGGGCCACCTGTCTACAACGAGTGGACACTTAGTGATGTGATGTTGCTGGTCGGTTATCGAGTGGGCCTAATGAGCCATGACCTTTAGTATCCTACTATTTACTTCAGTACCATTAGTAATCACACTAATATTATAAACGTGTAAGTTTATGAACGAGTGTGTGCATGTTTGTTACTTCTTCACGCTCGAACGGCTAAACAAATTTTGATGAAACTTAGTACACCTATTCTAATGACATAGATAAGGCCTGGACCCAAAAACTATGAAGGTTCAGCAGATCACAGCTCCGAACAATTACAGGAGTTTTCACGGGGCACTATTAACTAATTATTTTAATTGTATAAGCTATGCAATAAATAACTCGCATAATTGTAAAGAATTTGGGTCACAACACAACACTATCAACAGCGCATGAAGTGCAATGTATGCAACTGCTAAAGTGCCAATAGTTATGTGATAGTGATCAAATTATTATGTTATGTTTCAGTATGCTTTAGGTTCATAATCAAGTGATTCTACAGGTTCATCATCAATTGAAAACATCCAATTTATTTGGTCATGTTGGGCTGCAGTATTGTTCGAAAGTTATTCATGTTATCATGGCTCTGGAATGTAACAGGCAATTGAAGGAACACAGAACGGTTCTAATCAATCAGTTTGACATTCTCTCTCGCTTTACTATGTACCTAAGTCTACTTGCATACAAAATCTACTAAATAAATTGAGCTCTAAATCAATTTAAATATTTTTTTAACTTTGGTCAATCACTCGGAAGTTAAAGTCGTACCAATCTCTGGCAAGATGACTGAAAATCCCCTTCGTTGGTATGGATACGTTCAAAGACATAATAAGGATCATGTGGTTCAAATCGCTCTATGCCCACCAGAACAAACAAGTGGTAGAGGCCGCCCAGCATTGACCTGGTGGTCAAATACAAAGACCTCAAGAAAGCCCGGTTGCTAAAATTGACAACCCAAGATAGAGCCACTTGGCACAGGAAAGTGAGGAGACCTGACCCCAAAAAATGGGACCAGAGAAGAAGGAGGTCAATAACTTGTAGGATGATAAAATTAGTATTTCGATTAAATAGGATTTGTGTTAATGGAATTTTAAATGACGATTATAATGGCCTTGAAATTTTATTTATAATCGGAATACATTTATTTACATAAAGTTAACTTCTGTAGGTCATAATTATCAAAGCCACAGGAATGTACCTATTTATTATGATAATATTTCCCATTATTTTAAATAAATGTTGACTTTTTAACATGAATATAAGAATTAAGTAAAGAGATTAAGTAAAAAATTTAAATTTCGATAAACAACAAGTTTATTATTGTTGTTTATCGAAATTTTTTTTTTTTAAATTGTATAAATATATTTTTCACTTCTTTGCTGGCCAGTGGTAAATTTTTTCCTTTTACTTTTCTGTAGAAAGAATTATTCGGTGAGTTTTTCTAATAATAATTCATCAAGAAATTAAAATCTATAAATTTTTAGATACAGAAATAAATAAAATAAATAAATTGTTGTTCAAAAATATTGTTTTTATATTTCTATGCACTGTTAAAAATCAATACCTTCTACCATAATAAGAATATTATACTAAAGAATTAAAAAATAAAGAACTATTTAGAAAATAAACAAGAGAGGTACAAAAATAATAAAGAAGAAATGTTTAACAAACTACAAAAATTTTGAAGACAACAAATGACGCGACACGAGCTAATCAGAAGAAATACAATCAATGAACTTTAAGAACAGACAATAATACTTTAAAAACGAATAAGAAATACAACGATACGATACAAATGTTTATAAAATAAAGAATATGTGGAAAAACAACATTGCACTTACCTTAGACCGACGATCGAATTTTAACGCTGTTTATAAAATTTTTAGAGACACAAATAAACAAACGAATTTAAGTTTCTTTATATCCTCGTATTTGTACAGTTCAGAATCATAACTTCACGAAGATATTTATTTTTTTGTAAAATAAGTCTTGTTTACGCACTTCCACAGAGGATACAATACGCGCACTTCGTTTACATTCACAACACACACCGAAACATTCTTGATTGTCGATTGATTTGATTTCAAATCGGAAGGAAGTAAAAATGTTGTCTATACTTTTTATTTTCTTGTTTTTTAAATTATTCGCTGGTTTTAGAAAACGAAATGAATATGGATCATTTGATTTTCCTGAACAAGCATCTGAAGGACAAACACAAGGATAAAATGTCGAAAATCAAGTTCGCATATGTAGTCGAGAATTGGTTTTTGTCTATGTTACTTGAAAATTTGGCGGGAAGTTCAAAAAACATTGTCGTTTTTTTCTTGTTTTTTTTTTTTGTATACATTGAATCACGTTTAACATGAATTTATTTACTTTGTAAAAGATCAAACTTATTCCTACAGTAAATGTGGATATTACGTGGATATGTTATTTTTTCAATACCTAATTCTAAAATTTGTCTGGCAAGTTTGAGTACTGTAAACGGGTCGGCCTCTCATTGATATTTTTCTTCGAGTGACTAGAACTATACACACACACGAAATCCAACAAATGTTGGCCCTGCCTGAGTGTACAGGTCTACTCAAATCTGTGTGGTTTTTTTTTCAAAAAATCATATTAATTCACATAATCTGCATGGTTCTCATATAAATTTGACCAGTATTGACTTATTTTTTTTTATCTTTTGAGTTTGTTCCGTTGTTTCTTCTCAGAGTAGTCAATTAGGAAACACCGGCCTCATCTGGATTAAATTGATATGACCGCCTTTTACAGTCTTACGATGCTGTGCTGTATACGGCTGATGGAAACAGAACTTTAAATAGGGTTGCTGGTAACTCAACGTATTCCTTGCAGGACGCTATGGTAGGACTAAAATGCAATAAATTAAGGCACCAATGTTCTATCGATATTCAGTAGTTTATGAATAAGTCACATTTTTAGATTTTTTATGCAAAATCTCAGATTAAATCGTTTGAAGCCAATTTGAAAACTATTTACGCCGTGACTGTTCAGAAATTTAAGTTATTATCATAATTGATGCTATAACAGACCTTTCTTAGTGAATAAAAATCCAAAAATGACAGACACTTTGGTGAATATCACTAATCAAAGATTAATTTTTTTTTTTTACTTCTGCTAATACTCCATACAAAATGTTGTCAAGTACAAAAAAAAAAAAATACTATGCCTGATGTACAAATTACTAGAAAAATAACCTTGTCATAACAGCTATTCAAAAAGGTATGATTGTCAGTACTTTTGCATGTGTGACAGGAAAGAAAAGTTTTATGGGGAACAGGTGAAATTTTGAGACTGTAGTCAGCGTTAGTTGGTTTCAGTGATATGAAAGAAAAGGAAGTTAGTGATAGCATGACGGTTGACAGGATAGTATGGAAGAAAAAAACGTGTCGCGCCGACCCTAAATAAGATGGGACAAGGGCAGGAAGTCAGCGTTAGTTAGTTTCAAGTCTACGTTGCATAAGCTCGTGTTATGATTACTAACTGTTGCCGCGTATCTTGTTCTTGCGCTGTGCTGTGCCTTCATACGTTCTGACTATGGCTGGATGTTCCAATCCTGAAATAATATACGGTTACGCACTTTGTGACGGTAATTCTGCTGAGGCGCGGAGAGAATAATATCAACTCCACATTCCCAACAACTTGAAAACCTGGCATAACTTGCAGAAACCGGGGTAAAATTATTATTCTGGAAATTTTATCTCAGATATCTAAGATTACTAAAAAAAAAACTTAAATAAGTAGGTACTTTAAAAAACCCGCAAAGTTCGAGTCGGACTCGTGCGTGCAGTTCCATACTGTCTGTGGCAAAAAAATCACGTTAGTTCTATGGGAGCCCCACTTAAATATTTATTTTATTCTGTTTATAGCGACAGAAGCAATACATCATCTGTGAAAATTTCAACTATCTAGCTATCACGGTTCATGAGATACAGCCTGGTGACAGACGGACAGACAGACGGACAGACGGAAAGTGAAGTCTTAGTAATAAATAGGGTCCCGTAATACCCTGTGGTTACTGAACCCTAAAAAGCAAAATAAAAAACAACGATATAATTAAATATCATTTTTTATTCATTGTTCATTAACCTATATTGCGTTTTATACAATCTACGTTTAATTAGACATACAATAACGGATAATACCGTTTATATATTACTTGCGTCCATTTTACATTTAAAATGTTTATGTACAATTCTAATCAAGTGCTAAAATTAATTAAAATGAAATGCATGAACAAAATCAAGGTTGTAGCTAATGAGAAAAATAATAATTTACAGCGCTGCCAGTATATTTTCTGTGTGCTTGAAAAATTAACGTTAAAAACACAGTTACATAATTTTTCGGCGTCCTTAAATATACTGGTCACACTGTATCTAATTTAACATACAAGTATTAAAATAAGACAATAATAAGTTATTTATTAGGATAAGTAGTAAAATTATCAGTAGTAAACCAGCTATACATGCTCCAGTCGGTAACATGCACCAAAACTAAGTGACACGCATTAAGAATTTGATGCTTATTTGAGCTGATCTGAATAGGTTATAAGTATGACGGCGATGCCAAACTTAAGTGGCAATCGGCAGGGTACATTGCTCGCAGAACGGATGGCCGTTGGGGTCGAAAGGTTCTGGAATGCGACCACGTACCGGAAGACGTAACGTTCGAAGGCCTTGTACAAGGTGGACCGATGACCTGGCAAGGGTTGCGGGAATCCGATGGATGCGAGACGCACAGGACCGTTCGTTGTGGCGACACATGGGAAGGCCTTTATCCAACAGTGGACATCTTTCGGCTGAAATGATGATGATGATGGCGATGACCTGGTAAGAGTTGCGGGAATCCGATGGATGCGAGACACACAGGACCGTTCGTTGTGGCGACACTTGGGGAGGCCTTTATCCAACAGTGGACGTCTTTCGGCTGAAATGATGATGATGATGGCGATGACCTGGTAAGGGTTGCGGGAAACCGATGCATACGAGACGCACAGGACCGTTCGTTGTGGCGACACTTGGGGAGGCCTTTATCCAACAGTGGACGTCTTTCGGCTGAAATGATGATGATGATGGCGATGACCTGGTAAGGGTTGCGGGAAACCGATGCATACGAGACGCACAGGACCGTTCGTTGTGGCGACACTTGGGGAGGCCTTTATCCAACAGTAGACATCTTTCGGCTGAAATGATGATGATGATGGCGATGACCTGGTAAGGGTTGCGGGAAACCGATGCATACGAGACGCACAAGACCGTTCGTTGTGGAGACACTTGGGGAGGTCTTTATCCAACAGTGGACGTCTTTCGGCTGAAATGATGATGATGATGATGGCGATGTAAACTAAACAACGCAAGTTCAATTTGCGTTGCATAGTGTGAAATTTAAATGCGTGTCTAAATTTTGCAAGTAGGGTACGTTATCGACTGGGGCATGTATGCTTGGTTAACCCTATATTAGTATGTAGGAATACTTTAAATAGCATACAATTGATCCTTATTTAAAGGCACTAATAAGAAGGAATGTCTAAACGATAATGAATCAATGTTTGACTTATATAAAGTGTTAAAAAATTAACTTTAAGAATTTCGAGGGGACATTGTACTCCTCATTATGAACAACTTTTACTATGGGATCAAACCGGAAATCGCGAAAAAAAAAATCATCTACGTTTATGTTCGCATAACTCGTCAAAATGTATGGAGCAGCTGATTTTTTTTTTCGCTATTTCAGCTCTGGTCCCATAGTAAAAGTTGTTCATAATGAGGAGTACAATGTCCCCTCGACATTCTTAAAGTTAATTTTTTAACACCTTATATAATTTATTTGAGACGAAAAGCTCAGTAGCTATTTATAAATTAAAATTTTCGTAAGTTTTTTGCATTTTGAAGGTGAGTATCAAGTTGTAATGACTGTGGTAATGGCTCCATAGAGCGTCTCGTAGTGCAGGGCAAAGGTCTGTCAGATGCCCTCAAGGCATCTGACAGACCTGATCAAGGCCGCACCTAAGTGCTCGGTTTACGAGTACATACCCGGAAAGCTGCAGTCCTCGATGACCAGGATGATCACTCATCGTGATTCACATTGATGACCACGACCACTCTGGCAAGAGTGTACCGACTAAGAAGTAGTTGTATGTTGATTGAAATATCATTGGCGACCATAACACATATTTATTTACGGAATTATAATCATGGATACAACCCTCTCAAAGACTAACACGAGTTTTCAACGCGATCCATTTGTTTTGAAACGGAAACAGATGTCAAAAGTAAATCTTTGCGGTTGCGGAAGCGGAAACGGAAGTGTTCATACTATGAAGAAAAAGCACTTTTTTTTTTAACAACAGAAGGTTTACTTTGTAATCATGTCACGAGGCGCGGTGATGCGCAGAAAGAACCAAAGAAATATAATAATAAAGAAACTTGTTGCGACACGATTGTGTACCGCCCCCCCGCGCCTATTCCGATGTGTCCAGTCGTCCACGCGCCCCCCACCCCCTCGCTGTATTCTTCCGTTTAGAGTTCTGTTATAAATTTTGCGGAAGCAGAAGCAGAGTTCTGTTGCAACACTGGTGTATCCCTCCTCGCTCGCACGACTGACTTTATACGTCATAGTAAAGCCCCAGTTCGTGTTACCCTATTGAATGGTTATTTCATTAAATAGTCATTCAATATGGTACTTTAGTGAACACTGACCTGCAAAATGCAAAAAAACTTACAAAAAGAATAAAATTTCCTAGACAATCCACCTTGAGATAATCTTTCTAATGCCTTTTATAGACAAACATATCTAAAATGAAGAAATAAATAACGAAACGATTTTCACACAATATGATGAACTCTGGTAGGTAACAGTATGTTATGAGAATTGTTGATAAAAATGTTAACAATACTTTTACGTACCCTAAAATAACAACCTAGGTTGGATAATCGGAAATCGGTTCATCTTCTCACCCTAGATGGGATTTAAAGAGATGTCAGCAAAACCGTAAAGCCGAAGCTTCATGAAGCCATGGGTTCACTTCTGAAAGGAAAACCCCGGCCCTGGTTTGAAAGGCAAAGAAGGAACAGGAGTGGGTTTTAGTCAGTAAAAGTCTGACATACCCTTGCGCTCCGACCAAGGGTGAGAGGCCCTGGTATGAAAGGCAAAGAAGGAACCGGAGTGGGTTCTTGGTCAGAAAAAGTTTGACACAACCTTTCGCTCCGACCAAGAGCGAGAGATGTCATTGGATGAATTCCCCACCTAAAAAAACAAGGTTGGGTTCTTGAAGGAAACCCCATCTTCCTATTAAAGCAGAGGGTTATCGAAAAAACATAGGCGTGGTCAGTAAAATTCTGACACGCGAAATTCCTATAATATATCCATTGTGAACAGTGGAATTTTATACATTCCATTTAATCAATACTTAATTTTAAAAAATGATTTGAACTCAAATTAATTATTCTATCGTGGCCTCATATAACTACAGTGCGTTCCAAATAACAATAGGATCGATTGCCATGTTGTGACGTCACGTCATACTGTCAAATCGCAAGAAATTGGACAAAATTGAAGAACTCAAAAATGAGAAAAATTTAAGTACTGGATTCTTATTAAACTTTTTTCGTTCACAGTTCGTAAATAAATTAAATTTAAAAAATTTCTTGTTTTGCTCACCATTAATTCAGAATTAATATCGAAGAATTAATATGGTGTCAAATTGACAGTATGTCGTGACGTCACAACATGGCAGTCAATCGTATTCTTATTTGGAACGTATTGTAGACTTGAAAGAAACGAAAAACAATATTTCTAATAAAGTTATTTGAAAAGTGGTAAAAGTGCTCTTTATATCGAAATTAATTCTTGGATATTTACCAATTTGCAGGCTTAGAGTAATGACTATTCTATTAGCTTTGCCGCCAAACGCTAAGTACAAAATGTATGACAATGACATTACAGATACCGGCACGGATTTTGAGCGCTCGGCGAAGGAGTGGGGATCGCTTTGCGCATCGGCGAGCCAATCGCTGTACAAGGATTACGCTCCCCGCCCCCGCGTCACAATTCATACCACTAATGAGACCCGATACTTCACTTCTGCGCAAGTGGAAGTCAGTGCTCAAGATCCATGCCGGTATCTGTAACCGCGGAGAAGTCATGTGACAAGTGGCGTGACAGCGTATATTTTGTAGTTAGCGTTTGGCGGGAACGCTAACAGAAAAGTCATGGTTTATTCCAGAAATCTCCACCGACAGATCCCCACCAGTGGGGATCGTTACTTTTTTTCCAGAAATCCCTCCCTAGCCAAAAAAAAAAACTATCTCAGGAGTTTTTGGAAAAATAAGTAAGAATCCCCACCAGGTAGTAGTAAATTGTTTTTTTAATTGTTTTTCTAACCAAAACCAAAAAAATTGTCTACTTCGTCATGATCTTTTAAGTAAAAATGGTTGAGCTGAGTGGTGCTAATATTAGCGTCATGTCCGTGAACGGGCGCTGTCAGTTGAGGCTGGTCATCTCTTAGCTGCCAGTTGCTATTTTAATATCTATATTTAGTTTTTATTTTTATTTACATTGTTCTCACATGATAGCGACAAGAAACATGTAACAGAGATATTTGTAATTACAAAACATGATTGAAAAGAGTGTCCATGGAGTTTCTTGCACATTCTTCTCCATAAAGATCTAACGCTTTGGAATGTGCAATTAGCATCATTTATTTTTATTTTTCTGACTGACTGACTTCTTGTCATTTCAAAAGTGCCTGTAAATGGTTTATTTGGAATAAATGCTATTTTGATTTTAAAAATTTTGGCAACATCATTAAGAGGCAAAACCTCATATTAGTGTTGACAGGATTTGTAAAAAAAAAATTACATAAAATTATGTATTTTATTTCATAACCGCTCTCGAAACGGTGAAGGAAAACATCGTGAGGAAACCGCCATGTCCAAGAACCCAAAATTCTATAACATGTGACATCCACCAAACCGCACTGGGCCCGCGTGGTGGAGGCCTTTCAACTCTGTGTCTTTCGGTACGCGGTCGTCACTCCAGAACCTTTCGGCCCCATCAACTATCTGTTCTGCGAGCAATGTGCCCACTACCACTTAAGTCTGGCGATTCTTCGGGCTATGTCGGCAACCTTGGTTTTCCTGCGGATATTTTCTTTCCTCATGCGATCACACAAGGAAAGTCGGTGCATAGCCCTTACCATTGCCCTTTGGGTGACTTTAAGTCTTCTGATGAGGTTGAAACCAACGTCCTATGCCCATGGCCTACTGTACCATTGGAAGATGAATTCAATACAACATCTAACATTTTACGTCATAAAAAAATACTACACTACAATTTTAACCAGAATATTGTCATTTTATTATACATGTTTAAAGTTGACAATATTTTTTTTTTTATTTCCATAAAAGATTCGAAAAGAAACTGATATATAGACGCTATACTAGAATAGACCGTCGCATATATGCGTCCACACATAATTTTTATGTCATAAAATATATTTGTAAATTGGGACGAAGGGATTGTGTTAGATTTTAAACACTAAATAACCGAAGAGAGGGGATATTAAATAAAATAAAATTGAATATCGTCATCATCATTTCAACCGAAAGACGTCTACTGTTGGACAGAGGGATCCCCGCGCGTACAACACATGTCACAGTAGGTCATAGCGGGCATTAAGCGCCAGCGCACAGCTAAATGAGGGAGCAAAACAACCCCTCAGTCGCCCGGATGCCCCGGTGACCATGTATCATTGCGGACAATCGGGTAAATAATAAGCTTATAACTTTGTGATTTTTCATGATACAGTTATAAAATTTCGTACATAAATTCAAAAACAATAGGTATTAATATAGCAATAGGATATTAAAATAAATACGTAATAAGATGTGGTGAGGATCGCGACAATCCGATGGATGCGAGAAGCACAGGATCGGTCGTTATGGCGACAATACAGTATTTTACTCTTTATGAGAAAAAATAAAAATATATTACTAAGAGAGCTTAGGTAAAATGCAGTCGGTAAGTGTTGGTTTTAGTTCATTTAATAACAAAATAAATTTTAAAATTCAATTCAAAGTTTTCTGTTTTTATTACCTGTTCTTTATCACCTTGAAATAGTAGCCACCATGTTATTATGTCATTCGGCTGTATAAAGTGACAGCTGTCAACTGCCAACTGATCGACCATACTGAGCGCATTTGTTTACACAGCGAAATGACGTCACGACCGCACAGTAAATATGGCGTCCACTGCTTTCTACATTTACGTCAAACACGCGCGAAATTAGAAAATTTAAATTTTAAATGTATTTTTAGGGTACTTAGCGACTGAATAATAATTTTGTGTTTTTTTTTGTGGTTTATTAGCACTGTAGAATACATAATTGAGACACTTTAAAAAAAATGAGTGTAATACCCTATTGGGGGAGGCCTATGTCCAACAGTGGACATCTTTCAGCTGAAATGACGACGATGATGCCGAATAAGATGTAGTGAGCAAAAGTCTAATGAGACATTCTGGTCAACAAAACAATGAAATGATGATCGGATTCACGACTTCTCGCCTAGTCTTAACTAACTTAGGGCTGTTTAAGCTTAATGCTTATAAGTTATTTAGCCCTTTAAACGCCCGCGTCGAATTCATCCGACGAGTGTTCTCGTGTCCTATTCGCCAGGGTCATGTATTTGTGACTGGGTACTCCATCTCGTTTAGCTCTTCAATCCCCATAGGTGACAGAAGAGTTGACGAGATGCGAGTCTGTGATCGTGGATGCGCGACCCTAGCGGAATTAACACGAGAGAGTTTGTCGGATATACTCGAAGCAGGCGGTGAAATGTTTAAATTAAAAAAAAAATGGGTGTTGCTTTAACAAAAATCTCTAGTCTATAATAAAAATATATTATTATTATTATAACAATACGAATAAATACGTAATAAGGATGTAATAAGCAAAATTCTAATGAAACTTTAGTCTTAGATATTAGGACACTAAATCAATGAAATGATGATCGAATTCACGACTTCTTGCCCAGTCTTTACGAGCTTTGGGGTATTTTTATTAATATAAACCAGTTCTTGACTGCGATCCCACTTGATAGTAAACAGTGATGCAAATGATAATGGACTCTGACGAAGAAGGTTACCACTTAAACCCCGCGCAAACGCCGGCGTTCGCGCGTGATTCGCGCCATTTAGGATAAACGATAGCGTCTGCATAGATCATACAATATTGAGCTTTTTATACATTTATAAAATGGATTATTGAGTATTTATCCACGTAGTACATAAATAAGAAGTTATTCATAAAGTAGTCTATATAGTAGTAAATATCGAAAATAAACAATTTTTTCCGTTATTCCCTATATACCTTTACATATAGTGTGTATGATGGCGCCTTGCATCGGCGTTTAGTGGCCGGTGCGGGCCACAAGAGAGCTGCGGCGATTTGTAGCGCGTGGGGGCCACCGGCGTCCACCGTGTGCCGCGAATCCATATAAAATGTATGAAACCTACAGAAAATATGCCCGTGGCGGCGTCATGTGGTTCTGGCCCTTAATAAACTAATGCGCCTCACCATCAACGATTGCATCACTGCTTACCATCAGGTGGGATCGCAGTCAAACACTAGTTTATATCAATTACAAAAAAAGAAATAAGGATTTTTCTACATAAGTGGTTTAAAACCAGCCACAATCCGCCCACCAAGCCCACGGCCACGCGAACCCGCTGGAAGTCCCTCCCCCGCCAGTACATCAGCAGGCCAGCAGGTCCCCCAGTGCCCGCGCGCCTCCCTCGCTGGCCCAGTACACTCCGCCGCACGAGTTCACCAGGCTCCACACGTAGGGAGTGAAGAATTCCTCTGGTCTCTCCTCTTCAACGTAACGGAATTTTAGGTCGGGGAATTTCTGGAAAAGAAATGAACAATTTGTAGTTTTACTCCAGATTTTTTCGACGGCATCGACCATTGTTCTGCGTGCTACTTGCTCTGCCCACTGCCACTTAAGTTTGGCTATTGTTTTGACGTAGAAAATCATGAGTTCCAGTCCTTCGATGTACGCGGTATAAACGACGAAGCGAAACGTTTAGTCTTGACCGTTGAAGTTTCAACAACGTAAGGGTGGATGCCGTACGTCGGGTTATCCGATGGTAGAAAGGAGATGGCGGAATCAAGTCATGCAATTCCCGCGCACACTCTCTAAAATGTAACCTGTAAAACACCGAAAGGCTGGCTACCCTGCGCCTGTGCTCGAGGCTTTGTAGATTGGACTTAACCAAATCTGGATCGCTAATCAGCCTCTTCGCACGCCTTTCCACTGAGTCCAAAGCTGCCAGATGGCATTTTGCAGCACCAGCCCATATGTGACTGCAGTACTCCACACACGATCGGACCTGTGCTTTGTATAACATTAGAAGCTGTCCCGGTGTGAAGTACCGTCGGACGCCTAGTTTCCTAGCTGCTACCTTTGCTTTGGACTCAATGAACCGTCCAAAATTGAGGTCTGAGGAAATTTCAACTCCCAAGAGCTGAAGGCGGTCAGTGCACTCCAGGGATACATTTCGAAAAGCACGAGCCAAAGTGAACGGTCTTCTTTATATCTCCTAATTTATCTATAATATGTATGTATTTAGAAACTAGCTTTTGCAACTTCGTCCGCGTAGAAGTCGAAAATGATTTTAGAGAATGGTTTTGTTTTTGAGATACGAAAATATGAAATATTATTTATTAGCTTCGTTGTGTGTGATAGTCCATTGAATTGTATGGCGAGCGATATTGTATCTTAAGATAAAATATTATTAGTATCTTAACCATGTGCAGCGCCCCTTAATGAACTCCACTGCCGGTGACGTAACCTACGACAAACTTATTATTTGCGGTTGGTTCAGTAATCGGGTCTAGGGGTCGAACCGCAAAATTATGTTTGTTTTTGGATATTAAAGAATAATTATACCAAGTTTCATCGTAATCGAACCGGTAGTTTTTCCGTGATGCCTGAACAAACAGACAGACAACAATTTTTTTATCACATTTTTGTGTTCGGTGTCGGTCTAGTGCCATTAATTTTTTTGATATTTTAAATGTACAGAATTTTCACTACAGATTTATTATAAGTATAGATATAGATAATATAAGTATGTTTATCAGTTGTCTAGTACTCATAACACAAGCTTAGCTTAGTTTGGGACCAGATAGCGTTGTGTGAAAGTTGTAGATTATTATTATTATTATATTATTTTTCTTACCTTTAGTCTATCACTGGACCACTGTTCGGCGCCCTTCTTAATACATTGTAGCACTTCAGTGACGCCCAAATCCCCGCCCGCGCCTTCCTGCACGCGTTGGAGCCGCGTTGAGAAGTAGCCTATCACCTGGAAATAGAAACAATAATTTTTCTAAAAGAGGTGGTGATTTCGACGGTCTCTCCAGTCCTTGGCTCTCGCCGGAATGCCCATACCGATCTGCTCCGATTTTCGGTACTTCGGGACGCTTGTCCAAGGGAATGGTGGTGAAAACAGAGACGCTTTTAGGTTCGCGCTTGACCGCCATCTCACCTGATGGAAAGCGATGATGCGGTCGACGACGGAACGCGCTTACCTAGAAGTAACCTATTCACTCTTACTTAAAGATTCCCGGGTTGTAGCTATCAGGAAACACACACTCCGGCAAGGAATTCCACTCCTTAGCTGTACGCACAATGAATGTGTTCCCAAAACGTTTTGTGCGTATAGGTGGAATGTGTGGAACGTAACGCATCGGATCAGATCGGTCATTGGAACAACTTTGACCTTAGGATGCCCCTCAAGTTGAAGAGTTTTTTTTTTCGGTGTGAAAATCATCTTATGACTTCACCCGCTCTTGGGCGGAGCGAGAGATAGTGTCAGACTTTTACTGACTAAAAACCCACTCCTGTTCCTTCGTTGCCCTTCGTACCAGGGCCGAGTCTTCCTTTTAGAATCAGACCCTTGGCCCCAGTAGGCTTCGATCCTGCTGGGTTCAAGTTGAAGGGTAAAATCTACAAATCCGTGATAAGGCCTGTCACATTGTATGGACCAGAATGCTAGGTTGTGAAAAGACGGATGAAAAAGATTGTGCATGTTGCGGAGATGAGAATTTTGAGATGAATGTGTGGTGTGACGAGAATGGATAAAGTGAGAAATGAGTATATTAGAGGAAGTTTGAAAGTGGCGCCAGTGACTGAAAAGTTGAAAGGGAATCGGGATCGTTTGTCTTGGTATGGTCATGTGAAGAGGAGCAATGAAACGCATGTTACTAAAAGAGTATACATGTGGATGGGTGGAGAGGGAGAGGGAGGCCAAAGAAAAATGGATGGATATCTATGACTGATGATAAAAATGACTGTCTGTGATGCCTATTGTGTGGAGGTGCTTATTCAGCGTGCAGTGTCCGGTGATGGTCCCCGTCACCAGGCGCAGGCCGCCTCTGTCCAGTCTTATGAGTTTTTTGGTCAGGGCTTTATTGAGATGTGGCAGGGCCTCTTTGGCCTGCCTGCATCCTGGTCTCGAGGACAATCAGCGCTCTGTTTGTCAAATGGATGGATTATGTGAGGAGTGATATGAAAAAAAGAGAGTGATAGCATAACGGGTGACAAGACGGAATGGAAGAAAAAAAAGTGTTGCGCCGACCCCAAATAACACGGGACAAGGGCAGGAAGATGATGAGAGATTTATAAGACATTTTGGTATAGTTTTGCCAAGTTTCTTGATCCTATATAAGGTCCCATTAAAATAGACGGACAAACTTTTAGAAATCATTCAGACCACTAAAATAAAGACAATGGTAAAAAAAACGCTGTACATACTTACAAAGAAAAAAAAATAGCTAACGAAAATACACTAAAAATGTTGGTTTCCCGATGCATAAACACATCTCATAATACTACAAAATACCTACGCGACGTCACCGGCCGCCGCGTTCATTGATCAATTCGTGCCTTCTCACTCTAACATAGCCTTTCGCAGGCGCCCGCGTCGCGCGCTTGCCGTAAATGACAATGATGACGCAATTTCAGTTTTCGTCGTGCAACCGAGACGGTAACATGTTTCGCGAACGTCGAATGTAAGTGTGTGAGTGTTATTACGTAAGTAGTTATCACAATCAAAAATAATGCCTTATTACGCGTACACCAATCAAGAATACATAACGAAAGCTTACCGACAAGCCCAAATTCTTTAATCACCGTTTTTTTTTTCTTGGATACCTTTGGTTAGACGTACTGAACGCTGTGTTAAAATTTGACCATCTATTTTAATGGGACATTATACTTATTTTATTGCAAGAGTTTGTATCAACATACCATATCAATGTTCTGCGCGACAGGATGGTGCGTGTGCTGCGTGAAGAGATGTCGCTTGTGCAACAAGGCGTACACCACGTTACAGTTGTTGCTGAGCTGGTGCGCCACGCACGAGTTGATGATCTCCAGCAACATGCGCAGGACCTCGTCCAGGACTGATATATGGTCCATCTGGGGATCAAGAAAATAACAAAGTTAGTTAAAAGTCATAATTGTTTGAAAATATTTCGACCATTTTTAGGGTATTGTACCTCAAAAGGGAAAAACGGAACCCTTATAGGATCACTTTGTTGTCTGTCTGTCTGTCAAGACCCTTTATCTGGAAAACGCGTGGAGGTATCGAGTTGAAATTAAAAACATATACTCAGGTCTGCGGACTCTTGAAGCTGTAAAAAAACATCATCATCAAACTTGTAAGTTAACGAGAAAAAAAGATACTTCGGTTTATGTGGCAAAAAACGTATATTTCGACACTCTCGAGGAAATCAAAATTGATAGGATACTTCTCGATGATCCTGAATCCTGAAAATTTTGCGTAAAGCAAGGTCTAAGGTATCTTTTTTTTTCGTTAACTTAGAAGTGTTCCGCGTCCCGGAGATAAAAGGTCTTGACAGACGGACGGAAAACAGAATGATCCTATTAGGGTTCCGTTTTTTCCTTTCGAGGTACGGATTACTCACAATTTCCTCAGTCTTTTCTTCAGCATGATGTGGAAGCTCTAGTGTATTTATATCACCACCTGAAAAACATATTTTTTTATTATGAAAAATTTATATTTATTTTGCAAATAGTTTTGAAAAACACTGTTACACGCCGATTTTACCGTCAATTTAAAATAGATGAGATGCCATGATAACGATCATTTGTTCTGTGTCTGGGTGTAATTTATCTATAATATGTATGTATTTAGAAATATATAAGTATGTTTATCAGTTGTCTAGTACCCATAACACAAGCTCTGCTTAGCTTGAGACTGGACGGCGTTGTGTAATTGTTGTGGAATATTATAATATTATATTATAAACTAGTTCGAGAGGGCGCGGGTGAAGAATGTTTGGAAGGACTTTGGGACGCGTTTTCCCAACAGTGGGATAGTAATGGCTAGAAAAAATAAACAGTGCAGATTTGCTAATATTAGACTAAATAGGTTTGTTTGAGTTTGATTGGCAGTTTATATTTCTTTTTATTGTGCATGTGCGCTTATAATATCAATGTGTGCGTGTCGGCGCCCGCGCGTTAACAAAGCAATGTGTCAATAGCCCTGACGAGTTTCACTTGTCTCTCGTATAAAGTACTTAACACTTTTAATAGGGGATGCAATTCGACATAAATTTTTACTGTTTTTCATACAACCGCTCTTACGCGATTATGATGTTATTGCTGTTGTTTTTCATGAGATATTTTGGAAACACAGTATAAAAGGCAGGGGGTGACTCGCACACTCAATAAATGGGCCCCTATAAACGGTCGCTAGCACGAAGTGACGTAGCAACAAGAGGGCAACATAATCCTGAATATTATTTGGTTTCCCAAGGAAGGAAGGAAAGGAAGCAAGGAATCGAGATTGACCCGCCAAATTTTAAGTTTGCAGGTGTTATAGTTTCTGAGATTTCGTGATTAATCAGTGAGTGGTATGTCGCTTTTATGTAAATACATTTATTTATTTATTTTTATTTTTTATGTATATACATACATAACTTGCACATGGTATTCATCGATCTCGAAAAGGCATACCCGGTCGTATGCCTTTTTTACCTCGTGAGGTTCTGTGGTGGGCCCTTAAGGAGAAAGGTGTGCCTGGGAAATATGTGCAGTTGATCCGAGCGATGTACAGTCGATGCAGTACCCAAGTCCGGTCTACAGTGGGCACCACTGGCAGCTTCAATGTGGCTGTCGGCTTACATCAAGGGTCGGCTCTCAGCCTAAGGGCTGAGAGCCGACCCTTGTTGTATTATCAGGAAGAGGTAAGCCTCTTCCTGATGATAATGGACGCTCTGACGTCGGACATTCAGGAAGAGGCTCCCTGGTGTATGCTGTTTGCCGATGACATTGTGTTGGTTGCCGAGAGTGGCCTAGAGGTCCAGAACAGATTGGAGGTGTGGTGGCACAGACTGGGGAGTGTTGGCCTGAAATTGAGTAGAACCAAAACGGAATACTTATTCTGCGATTTCGGTGGTCTCTCCGGTCCTATGCCCTTAGCTCTAGCTGGAACGCTCATACCAATCTGCTCCGACTTTCGGTACCTCGGGTCGCTTATCCAAGGAGATGGCGAGGTAGACCGAGACGTATCACATCGGATCAATACAGGATGGATGAAATGGCGACAGGTCACTGGAACAATTTGTGACCCACGGATGCCCCTCAAGTTGAAGGGTAAAATCTATAAGTCCGTGATAAGACCTGTGATACTGTATGGATCAGAATGTTGGGCTGTGAAAAAGACGGATGAAAAAAGATTGCATGTAGCGGAGATGAGAATGTTGAGATGGATGTGTGGTGTGACGAGAATGGATAAAGTGAGAAATGAATATATTAGAGGAAGTTTGAAAGTGACTGAAAAATTGAAGGGGAATCGTTTGTCTTGGTATGGTCATGTAAAGAGGAGAGATGAAACACATGTTACTAAAAGAGTTATGAGTATACATGTGGATGGGTGGAGAGGGAGAGGGAGGCCAAAGAAAAGATGGATGGATTGTGTGAACAGTGATATGAAAGAAAAGGAAGTTAGTGATAGTATGACGGTTAACAGGATAGAATGGAAGAAAAAAACGTGTTGCGCCGACCCCAAATAAGATGGGACAAGGGCAGGAAGATGATGATGATATAGATTTAGTCGTACCTTCTATTTCACTACAAAGTCTTGCTCTTCTTTTCGTCAACGTTTCAAACAGGGATATTAACCTCTGCGCTACGTACGGATGTAGGTTTCTGAATTCACCTGGAAAAGAACAAAAAAAAATCAAAATTGATTTTATTTCACACAATCCTACATATGTGGGAACTTATAAAACGTCAGAAGCTAGTCCACTGTTCAGATTGGTCGAGTAAAACAGGCAAGAAACCACGCGGGATACTATTAAAAAAAAAAATATATATTTTAGAATAGTTACATATTGCAATACCATTAGTAGATCCACGATCCATGCCGTTATCTGTAACAGCGCGAGAGCTCACGTGCGACTTAGAAAATTGTGTGTTTGAGTGATTTGTGGTGTCACACACACATCTCGTGTAGGTCAAATGACGTCACTCTCCAGTGAGAAACTGCCGTCGTTGTGCGTCAAACTAAATGATTAATTTCTTAGTCATTTATAAATAGTAGATTTTTTTTTAATGATTTCACTGATTTATTAGTGTTGATCTATATTTTAACTACTACTACTTAAAAAAAAAATAATACAATAGTTACATATTGCAATACCAATACTAGGACAGTGTAGACCAGTCAATATTGTACCCAAAAGCACAATAAAAATACAAAAAAATAACGTGATTGCCAAAGGCCTGATGGACAAAAGCCTCGACGACCATCTATCGAAGCTGTAGTTGTGTGGTTGGTTCAAGGATCTGATACGGAAGGCAGTACTCCTCGATACGGCTCGAACTGTGAGGAGGTCTCTGTCTCTGGAGCCCTAACCACCGGTTACTTGGACTCTACTCCCGACACTTGAGGACTACTATTATTTTTATTTGAAATGCAAATAAAAATAATAGTATGCATGTAGTGTATGTGTGTAGTAGTATGTATGTTATGCTCTTGTTAAAAAAGAAATGTATTTAAACAATATAAAAATAAATAATAAAAAAGTGGATCGAAATAGAAAGTAATCTATGAATCCGCAGAGTGTAGTGTACAGAGTAAAAAATACACGGTGTCTTTGACAGCGACGCACAAACGAATACCACGGATCCAATACATGATTCTGGACCCCCCATCATCATCTTCCTGCCCTTGTCCCATCTTATTTGGGGTCGGCGCAACACGTTTTTTTCTTCCATTCTGGATTCTGGACCCCCCAAAAAAAAAAAAAAAACCCCACAGGTGAAAATAGGCTTTTCCTTAAATAAAAAAAAAACTGTGCTTTTAAACTGTGTAAAATCGTTATTCGAACAAACCCCAATGATATTTTAAAAAAAAACAAAGAACATATTTTTTTTATTAGAAATTAATTAAAAATCCATCGGGGTAGATAAAATCGTTTTTCAAATTTTTTCATTTTTTCAAACCCGATAACATTTTTAATTTTAAAAGTAATTAATTCATATTTTTCACTAAAAAAGTTAGAATAACGATTTTATAGAGTTTAAATTAAAAAAGGTAAAAAAAATATATAAGAAAAACCGACGAAAAATTCCACTATTGGGGAGTCCAGAGTCATGTATTGGATCCATGGTTTTCGTTTGTGCGTCCATGTCAAAGACACCCTGTATATTAATCATCAGCATTATAATTAATAATTTATTTAACATAAGTAAAATTATTTGTTTTTAGATTATATTTGAAAACAACAAGAGGAAGAAGAAAAGAAACAGTCATCACGGCCCTGGAAAGCAAAGGGCAACTGAAGGATCACGGTTGGGTTTTAGTCGGTAGAAAATTGATACTCCCTCTTGCTCTACCTCCCACGGACGGGTTTGGAGTAGTGGGGTTGGGAATGGGGTTGACGGCGATGAGGGTGGGATAATAAGGTTCGAAATGGTGTAATAAGGATAGGATAAAGACTTAAGCTCATATTAGCGATGGCGGCGAGACAGTTGGTATGAAGATACTTGTCCCTCAAGCGTATCATGTTGTACTGAAGGGCTCGCAGTATTAGGCACCGGGAGGGAAGACGGTGACAGACGGGTTTGGGGTAATGGGGTTGAGAATGGGTTGATGACGTTGCGGGTGGTTTTTTTTTATGTGGGAAAATCATCTAATGACAAATCGCGTTCTTGGGCGGAGCGTGAGATAGTGTCAGACTTTTACTGACTAAAAACCCACTCCTGTTCCTTCTTTGCCTTCATCCCGGGGCCCCGGGCTTCGCTTTCACACTACCCGTGACACGTTGCGGGTGGTGTAGTGGTATTCGAAATGGTGTAGTGACAGTGGCGGTTTCTTCATACATGCCGAGAAGCCTTACTAAAATGCTCGATAGAGAATCAATATCAAACCCGAACTATTTAAAAGTTCGCGCGCTTAATTCTTATCAAAATAACACAAAGTATCCTATGCCACACTACTAACACATCGCGATTGTTCGCGCGCAGAGTTTCGCATTTGCAGCATCTACATATAGTTATCTCGCTTACACGCACCGGCTTTTGCCGGGCTTTCAAATACTATATCTGTCTCTTTCGCACCTATGGCGACGTGCCGTGCTTTTGCGTCTACAAATCGATCAGTATGGAAGATTTAAGCCGGGCATTCGTATGAAGTTGCTCGCGTATGCGTGACCTCGTCACATTGCCAACTCTGCAGTGTTGCCGTTTTAGCAACGTTGTGAGATCTTGGAGATTTTTAACGAGTTTGGAAACTTTTTTTAAGATTTAGCAACAATAAAACTAGCGACTTTTTAAAACAATGAAATTAAATATTCAAGCAATATCTTAAAAATAAAAAATTTGCGACATCTTGATGATACATACGTAGGTACCTACATACTCAGTCGAAAACTGAACTTTCTTTTTTTGAAATCGGTTAAAATTTTATTGGGCTTGCCTTATTTTGAAACCCTAGGCACGCCACTGTGTAGTGAGGAAGGAATGAAGACTTACAGCTCATGTTAGCGATGGCGGCGAGACAGTTGGTATGAAGATACTTGTCCCTCACTCGTATCATGTTGTACTGAAGGGCTCGCAGTATCACGAGCACCATTAGGCCTCCTAGCGATATCTCGGAGATGGCGCGCTCTGTGTACCAGGTCAGGTTTTTCAGCATCTGTGGAAAAACTCTAGTATTTTAGTAAAAGTAATACGTTTTGATGTTATAAGGTAGAAAGCTCCTAAGGGACATAGTTATGTCAAAAAATGCTCGCACTCAGGGTTTCGTACAGACTTACGTATGAAAAGGGGTCAATTCCCGAGTAGTTACGAATTTTTTTTCGAATCGCAAGTTTTTTTTTGTGACGTAACAACAAATTTACAGCTTTCAGATTTTTTTCTATACTTGTGCTATGAGACTTTGCTTCATGCCAAATTACAGGATTCTTGGTCATCGGCAAGTACACTATGAATTTTGATTCCCTTGAGTGTCGAAATACACGTTTTTTTCGTTAACATGGAAATTTGATTTGATCATGGAAATAAATAAAATCAATAGATGCCACGCAAAAAATGTAATTCATTCTTTTCCCCGTTGAATCTTCAGTTGATTTTTAGGTTCACTGGAGGCCGTGTGTCGCAGGGCGATTCCCGATCACCGTAGGCGTGGGTTTGCGGACGGCAAAGAAAGGGTAGCTCGCCCTCCGGTAGGGAGCAAACACGAGTCGACAACGAGTTGTGTACGCGAGCCTCAAAGAGCTGTCAGCAAAGTTAAAGAGTACCTCGGGAACAAAAGGCATCTGAATCCTTCAGATGCCTTTTGCGTCGCCCTTTTTGCACGCCAAACTCTGACACTCACTCTCACTCTACCTAGAGCAAGAGAAGTTATTTAAGAATAATATAATACTCACAATTAAGTGTACGCTCTTGATAAGTGAATCGTCTTCTGTCAGAATGAGGAGTACAATTAGCGACATGTATATGTGATGATTGTTGTTGTCCGGCGCGTTGTACAACACTTGGAGTATAGGCACTATCTGTAGAACAAAGATTTTAAATAATAACAGGTTTTTACAAGCTTTTATTTAATGTCCATTTGATTATAATTTGGGTGTCTTCAAGACTAGAGTGAATGGCTGTTAATAAACTAGTGTATCTCACCATCAACGTTTACATCACTGCTTACCATAAGGTGGGATCGCAGTCAAGTACCAGTTTATATTATTATTTAAAAAAAACGTAGTCTATACACGTTAAGAAAATAGTGACGTCGTCGTTGTCAATCAGCTTAGCGACGCCCCTTGACCAATTAGATCATAGCGAAGTAGAGAGCCGTGTTCACATTGGATACTGACCAGCTGATCGATCTGTGCCACATTGCTTATGTGTCTTTTGTACGCGTTGCAGGAGTGCAGCATCAGATACAGTAGCAGTGTCGAGTGTTCACAGCCAGCGGTCGCGCACAGAGCTTTGTGGAGCTGGAAATAAGATAAAATATTTACGTTAATTCATCATCTTCCTGCCCTTGTCCCATCTTATTTGGGGTCGGCGCAACACGTTTTTTTCTTCCATTCTATCCTGTCAACCGTCATACTATCACTAACTTCCTTTTCTTTCATATCACTGTTCACACAATCCATCCATCTTTTCTTTGGCCTCCCTCTCCCTCTCCACCCATCCACATGTATACTCATAACTCTTTTAGTAACATGTGTTTCATCTCTCCTCCTCCAAAAATATTTACGTTAATTATTCTTCTAATATAAAATGGAACGGGCAGGTTACATCTGCTGCATGTTGTAACGAAATTGTGTGAAGGTAACCACTGACTGGATCCCGGACAGTAGGAGTCGGCGACGCGGTAGGCACAGAAGGAGATGGCGTGACGATTTCGACTCCTACTGAAAGGATTGACCAGAAGTGGCTTAGGACAGAAATGAGTGGAGTGGGACACAACGGGCTCATAATAACAATAAAGGCTAAGTAAAAATAGCCGTACTATGCGATTCAAATAAAATAGGATCGACTTAGCGTCATGTTATGACGTCATAGCTATCAAATTGAATCAGCCTATGCCTATACAACATTAGTTTTAGTATATGCGAAACTCGAAAATAGTGTCTAATATTTTTATGTCCAAAATTTTATAACTATATCATGCAAAATCACGAAGTTATATGCTTGTTATGGAACCTGGTTGTTCATACAAATACATGGTCACCGGGCCATCCGAGCGACTGAGGGGTTGTTTCGCTCCTGCACCCAGCTGTGCGCTGGCGCCTAATGCCCGCTATGACCTGCCGTGACCTGTGTTGTATTTAGTGTCGGTGTGTCTAACTAGAGACTTTTTTTAAAAAAAATTGGAGAAAATGTAACTAAAAATGATTGGTATCGATTCAGTTACTAATTCTGAACAAACTATATTCAGGTTTCGTATATACTAAAAATAATGTTGTATAGTTGATGACTATCCCACCAATACCTCACCTGATGCTAAGCGAAGATGTGGTCGATAACGGAGCACGAATTCCTAGAAGTAACCTGTTCACTTTGTAATGTATTAAGTTCTACTTACAGCAGCCATGTCGATTCTTGGTGGCGTTAATTGTGGTCCACCATTTGATTCTTTATGTGGTGTAGGTGCTGATGTTTCTGTAAATAAACCAAAAATATTATGATAATCTGTATGTATGTACTCACACACTGACAGTACAAAGATTTTTTTTTAAAAGTGGTTTTTGTGGTGATAGTGTCTTGCTTAAAGTGGCGATTTCGATTTTCCCAAATTGGGGATTAGGCTGTTTTGTTTATAGATGTTATTTTCTCAACTACAGTATCTTCGCAGCACAGTAAAACATTCCTATACAAGTTATCATCGTTCATACAGTGTTTAGCTAACGTCAGCAGTAGTAGACATGTCTGGTTCGCTACAGGGTGCCCCTTGATTTACCTGCCACCAATAGCCCAATACGACAGTCGCCACATAGGTGATTACATTGGAGATGTAATACAGCTATGTCCATAACCGAAGCAATTTATGTTCAAGATAATTAATTTATTAACTGCAACGGTTGTTTTCCTCAATGTGATGAATATGACTCTCTCATAGTGGTGAATTTGTGATATAGGTATTTTGGTGATTGTATCTTGCTCAAAGTGGAGATTTTGCTCGCTTTTTTTTTCGCTTTTAGCGATAAGACGGCCCTTTGTGACACCCTATTAATGTTAATTTCCTTATGTAAATTGTATTTTTGGTGTACAATAAAGAATATCTATCTATTTTGTTGTATTAGTACTGTGGTGATTTACCAGGGGCGGCAAATTTGGGGCCAGCATTTTTTTTTTGCTACCTCACAGAAATCAAAAAGGTTTTTGCATGAAGGTTTTCTGATGTCTCACAAATAGAAGTCTGCAACAAATTTTGCTGATGACTTTCCTTTCTCACTTGTCATTGCACATTCCGAGAGTTTATTTTAATTTTTTTTTACGTGTAATTTCAACGAAATTTTTGTATAGTAAAAATAATGCAGGAGATGACAATTGTAGAGGCAAAAACTGTATAGCCTATGCCTTGAAAGTTTGTAAATCCACCACTGATTGTGTCTTACTCAAAGTGGTGATTTTGACTTTACCAAAGTGGTTTAAAAAAATGATAGTTTCTCACCTGCAGTATCTTCGCAGCACAACAAAGCGTTTCTATACAAGTTATCATCGTTCATACAGTGGTTGGCTAACGTCAGCAACAGTAGACACGACTGGTTCGCTACAGGGTGCTCCTTTTTCACTCGCTCCTGTAACTCCTGCCTGTCTAGAGGGGGATGCGTGTAGATCGTTTGGCGAGACGTTGAGTTGAAGGTTATCATGTTCCAAAGGCCAGCTGGAAAGAGGAAGATACGTTGTTAATTTAGCAACTAACAACATTCCCTAAAACCATATATTTAAGTCTGTGCTCCCTTGTGCCTTGTACAATGACGTGTCGTTGGCGCTTCGTCGAGAAAACTTCATAGTTTTGTAAAGTCCAAGTACTTTATTTGCCAGAAACATGGTAATGGGGATGTTGAATATAGTACATAAGTTCTACATGTTTCACCAGTGATTGGTATACAAATATTAGGTAGTATAATTATGTCATTAAAAAAAAAAAAAATCCTACAGCATTCATAATATACCATAATTGAATGAGATATTATTTTGCATTTTTAACATGTAAGCTTCAAACAGGCGTACACGAAGCGTATAATGACGAATACGCGTCTATGAAGCTATGTGTCCGTAGACAGTAGGCCTAAGACAAACCCGAGTTCTTTTAGTTGCCTTTGCGTTCCAGGGCCCAATATTAGAAGTACTCACAAGCAAGGTTTATGAGTAGACTGCCACCGCCTGCGTGAGCACCGAACATGTTGGGTGGCGCGGCGAGCATGCTGGATAGATTGTTGAGCAGTGTCTTCACCAGGAGGGGCGCGTGCATGCCGTAGCGGCCTTGGAAGAGTGTCCTGAAAATGTAAACACAGTTAGGGTTTTTTTTTCTTTTTGAGACTTTAAATGCCCTCGCATTCTAGCAAGTTCAGTGACAAATCGTTCACGGTCCAAGCGGTGCGATTGTGTGGGGCGACTGCTGCAAGTGCAGAAAACTTCAAACGGCGTAAATATAATAACCTCATCGGAAGTTATATGTTTGAGCCGTTTGGGGTTGAAACACTAGGGCCATGGGGTCCGAGCGCTCATCGAGTTGTTCGGGATATCAGCAAACAACTGGTCGACTCTTCACGTGACCAGAGAGCTGGGCTTTTCTTCGTACAACGAATCAGCATTGCTATCAACGTGGCAATGCTCCCAGCGTTCTGGGCACTTTTCCTATTGATATCGATGTGGATGAATTTTTTGATGCTCAATAATTTCTTTTTCTACTCGTTTGTAAATATTATTATTTTTACTTTGTATATATTCCTATTAAGTTATTAATATTTATTAGTTTTATAGAGCAGTGGTGGCCAAGTGGTTTCGGCCCCGACTTACGATTTGTAGGTCGCGGGTTCAAACCCAGCCAGGCGCATTACTTTGTCTAATTTATTTTCAAAAAAACATCGTGAGGAAACCGGCATGTCCTAGAACCAAAAATTCGAAGACATGTGACATTCACCAACCCGCACTGGGCCCGCGTGGTGGATTACGGCTCATTACCTCTCCTAGAGAGGAGGCCTGAGTCCCAACAGTGGGAACATTATAAGGCCGACTATGCTATGCTTTGCTATGTTCATAAGCAAATAAATACCAAATAAATATATTTAAATAAATAAAACAGCTCTGCGCACAATAAAAATCTTCGATCTACAAATAATCGTCTTCTACGATGTCCGACGCACCGCTCTGGGTTTGTCCATTCCTCTTTCTTTGTTCAGGCGATCTCCCTTTGGAATGCGCTCCCTCTGAACATCAGGACGGCAACCAGTTGGTTGTCCTTTAAAGTGAAAGCACGAGAACACTTTCGCAAGAAGTTGGTAGATTCATCACACTCTTGATTTGTTGTATTCGTTTTTCTCTAAATACCATTCTTTATTTGTATGTATGTATCTAAGTATATATTTATTATTGTTATTATTTCCTCTCTGTCAGTCTTCTTTTAAACTGCACCTGCCATGTTATATCTCTGCACCACCCTAAGGTCGACTGGTAGAAAATGCCTAAGGCATTAAGTCCGCCTTTGTACAATGTTTCATTAGTGCATAAAGTTTTAAATAAATAAATAAAACAGATGTACCTGTATATTAGTGAAGTGTCCACCAGCCGTGTCTGGCCGTGCACTCCAGCGAACATGTAAACTGACATTAGCACCAACATCGTGTTGATACATTCTAGGTGGAGGTAGTATGTGTTGTCTCTGTGAAGGAGAGAAATTATGTTTCATAAATCAGTGATAAGACTGTACCGTCGTTCGGCAGCAAAAAACTCGTAAAACACTTTTTTTAAATTTAAACTTCATGTACTGCCCCCCTAGCCAAGTTACGATAGTTTCGTTTGCGTCGAACGCCTTGATTAGGCCACGCCTCCGATTCCTTTGTTCTGACGTTATCTCAACGCAGTCACGTGGTCGGAACAAAGGAATCGGAGGCGTGGCCTACTCGAAATTTATTTAAAACAAGCTATCACTACAGAACTTCGTGTAAAAATATCAAACCAAGTAATTGTGTTCGCCTCGCTTCGTTCGGCACCGCACCGCACCCACGTGCGTAGACACAATTAATCACGTAATCGTATCAATAGTTTGTTCCATTTGTGCCGCCTCGCTTCGCGATCGCGTCAACTGTCAAGCATGAGCGCCATTATGCGATAGCAGCAGTCGCGATTGATTTACTGAAATTTTTTGAAGAATTCCTTTGTCTGTCTCCAAAACTCATCATCAGATCTATATGAAATTTAAATGGAATCATTTCGGAATAAGCCCCTTTCGAATAATAAAAAAAAGAATTTCAAAACTGCCCCCTAGCCAAGTTACAACCGTTTCTGACCACGTGACTTATCGTTGAGATGACGTCAGAATAAAAGAATCGGAGGCGTAGCCTACTCGAGGCGATCGACGAAAAGAGAATCGAAACCAAACGATTGTAACTTAGCTAAGGGGGCTGAATTTATAACCTACTCTTTTTTAAAGTCGGTTCAAAACAAGACGAGACGCGACGGTCGCGTCGCTTCGATTCTTCGCCAATATGAGTTAAGCCACAGTGTAAAGTATGAAACTTACGTTACTGGAACATCAATAATAAGTCCAATCAGGGCATCGATGAGCATTTCCACACGACTCTCAGTCCCGGTTAGTTTGGGAGATGTGTGGGGCTCGATAACGTCGGGGGTTGCTGGGGATGCGAGTGGCGATGGTGATGTTTCTTGTGAGGGCTGTGGATTGAAAGGAAACGTTTTTAGTTAACCTTTTGATCGGTACGTCAAAATGGCAAAAGCGTGCTCTTGACGCCAAGCTATGATTTCATCCTTTAATCTGTCGTGTAGTTGTGACCGAGGCGTGTTGGGCACATTTTACTTTGTCATGTATATGTTGTGGCCAGATCTTAGAATTGATCACTTCATGATGTGACCGGCCATTTCATGAAATGGTTGCATTTTATGATATGGCCAACTAAAACTGGTCAGATCATTTATGACTTTTGATGATATGTCAATCCACGTTTGGTCATAATATTAATTTAGGATTTTTATGATAATTAAGCTCTAAATAAAATTGGAACGTATGTATTGCTCTTGTAAGAACAAATTAAAGTTAAAAATATAAATTAAAAACTCTGAATTCAAATAAGAGCCAATTGCAATTAAAAAGGCATTTTTAACTGTGTGCATCAAAAAGCTTATTCTTTACTAAAAATACTTATTTTACACCAAATATTCATAGCCTTTTTACAAGTAAGACTTAACGCACCCTGACTTGTGGGGTTACCATGACGTTCAAAGTAAGATTGTTTCATTCTTATTTCCAGTGTGGGTAAGAGATGGCGCTAGACAACCGGTATAGCTCTGTCTCTTACCCACACTGAAATAAGAATGAAACAACGTCATGGTACAAGTCTTGGACAGGTTAGGTAAGAAAGGGATGGCGGGGTCTAGGGAGCGAGTGAACACATACCCCGCCATCGATATCGCTATTTTGGTGTACAAAGAAGAAAATATAAATAAATAAATTCCATGGTTCATTCCCCACTCTCCGTTCAGCCTGCACGTCCAAATGCCTGCACAGTTCATATTCTGGTAGCATCTCTACTAGATACTTGCAAACCACTAACCGTATTATCCAGCCCCTCTCTGCTCTCGACGGGTCCATTCCCCACCCTCCGTTCAGCCTGCACGTCCAAATGCCTGCACAGTTCATATTCTGGTAGCATCTCTACTAGATACTTGCAAACCACTAACCGTATTATCCAGCCCCTCTCTGCTCTCGACGGGTCCATTCCCCACCCTCCGTTCAACCTGCACGTCCAAATGCCTGCACAGTTCATATTCTGGTAGCATCTCTACTAGATACTTGCAAACCACTAACCGTATTATCCAGCCCCTCTCTGCTCTCGACGGGTCCATTCCCCACCCTCCGTTCAGCCTGAACGTCCAAATGCCTGCACAGTTCACATTCTGGTACCATCTCTACTAGATACTTGCAAACCACTAACCGTATTATCCAGCCCCTCTCTGCTCTCGACGGGTCCATTCCCCACCCTCCGTTCAGCCTGCACGTCCAAATGCCTGCACAGTTCATATTCTGGTAGCATCTCTACTAGATACTTGCAAACCACTAACCGTATTATCCAGCCCCTTTCTGCTCTCGACGGGTCCATTCCCCACCCTCCGTTCAGCCTGCACGTCTAAATGCCTGCACAGTTCATATTCTGGCAGCATCTCTACTAGATACTTGCAAACCACTAACCGTATTATCCAGCCCCTCTCTGCTCTCGACGGGTCCATTCCCCACCCTCCGTTCAGCCTGAACGTCCAAATGCCTGCACAGTTCACATTCTGGTACCATCTCTACTAGATACTTGCAAACCACTAACCGTATTATCCAGCCCCTCTCTGCTCTCGACGGGTCCATTCCCCACCCTCCGTTCAGCCTGAACGTCCAAATGCCTGCACAGTTCACATTCTGGTACCATCTCTACTAGATACTTGCAAACCACTAACCGTATTATCCAACCCCTCTCTGCTCTCGACGGGTCCATTCCCCACCCTCCGTTCAGCCTGCACGTCCAAATGCCTGCACAGTTCATATTCTGGTAGCATCTCTACTAGATACTTGCAAACCACTAACCGTATTATCCAGCCCCTCTCTGCTCTCGACGGGTCCATTCCCCACCCTCCGTTCAGCCTGCACGTCTAAATGCCTGCACAGTTCATATTCTGGCAGCATCTCTACTAGATACTTGCAAACCACTAACCGTATTATCCAGCCCCTCTCTGCTCTCGACGGGTCCATTCCCCACCCTCCGTTCAGCCTGAACGTCCAAATGCCTGCACAGTTCACATTCTGGTACCATCTCTACTAGATACTTGCAAACCACTAACCGTATTATCCAGCCCCTCTCTGCTCTCGACGGGTCCATTCCCCACCCTCCGTTCAGCCTGAACGTCCAAATGCCTGCACAGTTCACATTCTGGTACCATCTCTACTAGATACTTGCAAACCACTAACCGTATTATCCAACCCCTCTCTGCTCTCGACGGGTCCATTCCCCACCCTCCGTTCAGCCTGCACGTCCAAATGCCTGCACAGTTCATATTCTGGTAGCATCTCTACTAGATACTTGCAAACCACTAACCGTATTATCCAGCCCCTCTCTGTTCTCGACGGGTCCATTCCCCACCCTCCGTTCAGCCTGAACGTCCAAATGCCTGCACAGTTCACATTCTGGTACCATCTCTACTAGATACTTGCAAACCACTAACCGTATTATCCAGCCCCTCTCTGCTCTCGACGGGTCCATTCCCCACCCTCCGTTCAGCCTGCACGTCCATATGCCTGCACAGTTCATATTCTGGTAGCATCTCTACTAGATACTTGCAAACCACTAACCGTATTATCCAGCCCCTCTCTGCTCTCGACGGGTCCATTCCCCACCCTCCGTTCAGCCTGAACGTCCAAATGCCTGCACAGTTCACATTCTGGTACCATCTCTACTAGATACTTGCAAACCACTAACCGTATTATCCAACCCCTCTCTGCTCTCGACGGGTCCATTCCCCACCCTCCGTTCAGCCTGCACGTCCAAATGCCTGCACAGTTCATATTCTGGTAGCATCTCTACTAGATACTTGCAAACCACTAACCGTATTATCCAGCCCCTCTCTGCTCTCGACGGGTCCATTCCCCACCCTCCGTTCAGCCTGAACGTCCAAATGCCTGCACAGTTCACATTCTAGTACCATCTCTACTAGATACTTGCAAACCACTAACCGTATTATCCAGCCCCTCTCTGCTCTCGACGGGTCCATTCCCCACCCTCCGTTCAGCCTGAACGTCCAAATGCCTGCACAGTTCACATTCTGGTACCATCTCTACTAGATACTTGCAAACCACTAACCGTATTATCCAGCCCCTCTCTGCTCTCGACGGGTCCATTCCCCACCCTCCGTTCAGCCTGCACGTCCAAATGCCTGCACAGTTCATATTCTGGTAGCATCTCTACTAGATACTTGCAAACCACTAACCGTATTATCCAGCCCCTCTCTGCTCTCGACGGGTCCATTCCCCACCCTCCGTTCAGCCTGCACGTCCAAATGCCTGCACAGTTCATATTCTGGTAGCATCTCTACTAGATACTTGCAAACCACTAACCGTATTATCCAGCCCCTCTCTGCTCTCGACGGGTCCATTCCCCACCCTCCGTTCAGCCTGAACGTCCAAATGCCTGCACAGTTCATATTCTGGCACCATCTCTACTAGATACTTGCTGACGGCGCGAATCACAAAGAGAGCGTTGAATGTCTGCCATGCTAGCATCACACTGAAACAAGAGAAAGACAATCATGAACTGTTGATGTTTGTGAATATCATAACTTTGTCTTATTTGTTAGGCATACATAAAGGTTGAAGATAGATAGGTAATAAAATTGCTCACTTCAGTATAAAATAATATATTTATTACTCAATCCTTTGAATTGTCAAGACGACGGTTAGTCAGAAAATTGATGCTAATTGCATATTCCAAAGCGTAGATCTCTAAGGAGAAGAATGTGTAATAAAAAAATAGTGTCCATGGAACTTCATGGACACTATTTTTTTTATTACAAATATCTCGGTTACATATTTCTTGTCGCTATCGATAGTCGATATATAAATTTTGCTGATAACTTTCCTCTCTCACTTGTAATTGCACATTCCGAGAGTAGAAAAAATCAATTGGAATTCTAAAAAAATATTTTACTTGTAATTTCAACGAAATTTTTGGACTGCAAAAATAATGCAGGAGATGATAATTGTAGAGGCAAGGGCGGCAAAAACTGTATAGCCTATGCCTTGAAAACTTGTAAATCCGCCACTGCTCCAGGGTCGCACGTTCACGATCAAATACTTCATCTCATCAGCTCTTCTGTCACCTATGGGGATTGAAAAGCTAAACGAGATGGAGTACCCAGTAGCAAACACGACCCTGGCGAATAGGAAATAAAATCTCACCCAAGCGGTTAAGGGAGTGCAACTCGACATACTCTTTTTCTCTTTTACTTGCTGCTTGCTTTTAACACGCTCTTACGCGATTATGATGTTATTACATATTTTTCATTAGATATTTTGGAAACACAATAGCATAGTATAGCATAGAATTTATAAATATGTGTAAAACTAATCCAGTTAAGACCTCCGGAAATCTGCTATTTTGCATTAACTTTGACCCTTCATAATTCACTCAAAAATTTAAAAAGCCAAAAAAGTATAACAATAGAAGCCTTGCAAATTTATTCAAGATTCTGAATCACGACAATTTTTTTTTCAAAAACTATTAAAAAATTAAAAAGAATACGTATTTCCTTTAACAAGTTTTGTAAAATATTCGAGTAAATCACGGAATTACCGAATGCTAACAGAGTTTTGCCTTTTCGTCAAAACTTCGCTTTGGATTGTGTGAGATGAAGTAACAAGCTTTGTGTGAGATGAAATAACAACCATGCTCGATGTTGACGATAGACGAGTGAAAAAGGACCCTCTTAAAGCGTTCAATATACGAGCGAGAAAAATTGATTAAGAGAGCATCAAAGTCAATTTTTACAAAATGGTCTTTACGCCCTATGTAGCGATATTTCCTCTTTATTATGTTACGATTACTAGCTATCCCTAACTCTGCCCCTCTGGCCAAGTTACGATCGTTTCGTTTGCTTCGAACGCCTCGAGTAGGCCACGCCTCCGATTCCTTTGTTCTGACCACGTGACTGAGCGTTGAGATGACGTCAGAACGAAGGAATCGGAGAAGTGGTAACTTGGCTACGGGGGCTGTTCTTTAAAAATTTTCTTATATTGACGTAACTACACACAAATACCGTACGTGAAGATATTGTCATTTGCAAATTTATTTTCCCATTGAGCTAAAAGCTATTATCCTATGAATTTTCCTTGACGAAGGTTAATCCCAACACTTGTTTTAATGACAGAATACCTGTTGTGTAATTGTGGCCATGTGAGCCATGACGTGAGGATATTATGGAATATGAATCACAACCAGACATACCAAAGGATAGGTTTTCCGGCAATAGATTGCGGAGATCAGATAAAGTATCTGAAACACAAGGGGACAAAATGACCCCCTAACGCTACGCTGTCAATTGTTTGACTGGCCTGTTGGTTTAGTGATCTAGAAGAAACATAGATGTGGTTTTAGTCAGCAAAAGTTTACACGCCCTCCCAATCCGCCCTAGAGCGCGATAAGTCATTGGATAACTTCCCACCTTAAAAAACAAATCCATCAAAATTTATATTTGGAGGTCGTGGGTTCGATTCCCACCCAGGACAAATGTTTGTGTGATGAGCACGATCATTTGTTCTGTGTCTGGGTGTAATTTATCTATAATATGTATGCATTTAGAAATATATAAGTATGTTTATCAGTTGTCTAGTACTCATAACACAAGCTCTGCTTAGCTTGAGACTAGACGACGTTGTGTGGTAGTTGTGGAATATTATTATTATTATTATTTGTTATTCTTTTTTTTTTTTTTAAATTGATATAAACCAGTGCTTGACTGCGATCCCACCTGATGGTAAGCGGAGATGCAATCATTGATGGTCAGGCGCACTAGTTTATTAAGAGCCTATTCACTCTAGCCTTGAAGACACCTAAATTATATTTGGACGGGAAGACCGCAGCAGGCAAATTATTCCAGTCCTTCGATGTACGCGGTATAAACGACGAAGCGAAACGCTTAGTCCGGGCCGTTGAAGTTTCAACAACGTAAGGGTGGATACTCGCCGTTCGTCGGGTCGGGTTTTTTAGGAACATGACATTCTTTCAAAGTTTCAACCCTCCTAATCACGTGTCCATACCAACACAAACGCTTCCTTCAAACTTCCTCATAATTAAAGGACTTAAAATACATTGTGAAATTATCATGTTTTGACACCTCAGTGAACACAATACTAATGAGTTGTTATTGTTTTTATGTTCGAGTACTTTACGCATATGGGTTTGTCCGTTTGTTTTTATGCCATACCTCATGTACACATTGTTTACTAGGTATATTAATATTGTAGACTAGATATTTCCCGGAGCATAGCATAGTCGGCCTTATAATGTTCCCACTGTTGGGACTCAGGCCTCCTCTCTAGGAGAGGGAATGGACCGTAATCCACCACGCGGGCCCAGTGCGGGTTGGTGGATGTCACATGTCTTCGAATTTTTAGTTCTAGGACATGCCGGTTTCCTCACGATGTTTTCCTTCACCGTTTTGAGAGCAGTGGTGATGAAATAAATTACACAAAGTAATGCGCATGGCTCGGTTTGAACCCGCGACCTACAACTCGTAAGTCGGGGCCGATACCACTTGGCCACCACTGCTCTTTCCCGGAGCCTATTCCACAAAGTCCGTGAACATTTCGGAGAGATAAGGATATACTATGAGTACTGTGATATCGAAAGGAGATCGCATGAGTTAGATTAAAGAACTGGCTTGTAATATATACTCGTAAGGATTTTGTTGTTCTAGAATAGGTTTAAATATTAAGTAGAAAACAGAAATGTCTAGTTTAAGGGAGATCTGACAGAACGATTGTAGCAAGATGGGCTATTATTGATTTAATGAAGAAAAATACAAAGAAACTTATACGATATCCAGCATTTCATTTTAATAAAAATAGGATCCCCAAACAAACCGTTGCAGAATGCGACAGTATTTACACATTATACACACCTATTTTTAGTTAGTACAAAAAAAATGGGGCTCTCTCCGCATCCTCTATTTCGACACTCTCGAGGAAATCAAAATTCATAGGGTACTTCCCGTTGACCCAGAATCCTGAAATTTGGCATGAAGCAAGGTCTTGTAGCACAAGTATAGGAATAAATCTGAAAACTGTAAATTTGTTGTTACGTCACAAATATTATTTTTTACGATTCGGAAATCTTCCGAGACTTGAACTATTTACATACAGTCAAACGGGGTGAATAGGACCGCAGGGGTGAATAGGAATAGGAAGGAATAGGAGCTCTCTGTTCCCCGCGAGAGGGGAACACTCTCCCCCGCCCATGGCTCCGCCACCTGCGGTGTCCGACGTGGACCACGACGGCGACGACGACGACAACGTTCCAGAGGTGACCGAGGTAGAGATGAGTGTGGCGGTACGAAGGCTCAATGCCAAAAATACCGCCCCAGGACCCGACGGCTTGCCTGGAAAAGCCTGGGTCCTGGCCATAGAGGAACTCGGACCTCGACTAAGAGGGCTCTTAAGCGCATGCTTGGAGAGGGGCCAGTTCCCACTTCGCTGGAAGACGGGGAAGCTGGTACTTATCGCGAAGCAGGGGCGCCCCGCGGACTCACCGTCCGCGTACCGCCCCATCGTGCTGCTCGATGAGGTGGGCAAGCTCTTTGAAAGAGTAATTGCAGACCGCCTCGTCGCGCACCTAACACGGGTGGGGCCAGATCTTGCGGACGGTCAGTTCGGCTTTCGCAGGAGGCGCTCCACGGTGGACGCCATCATGCGCGTGAGAGCCCTCACGACGGGGAACGCGGTATCCTAGGGCAGGTGTGTCTTGGCGGTGTCTTTAGACATCGCCAACGCCTTCAATTCCCTGCCCTGGAGCAGCATTAGGAGGGCACTCCAGTATCACCGGGTGCCCGACTACCTCTGTCGTGTGATCGAGGCCTACCTAACGGACAGGTTCATCATCTACCCCGGTTACCAGGGAGAGTGGAAACGGCGAGAGATGTCGTGCGGTGTTCCGCAGGGATCGGTACTAGGACCGCCCTTGTGGAACATCGGGTACGATTACGTGCTACGCGGCGACCTCCCTGACGGGGTCAGCGTGGTGTGTTACGCAGACGACACGCTGGTTCTGGCGCAGGGAGAGTCGTACCAGGCGGCGGTCGAACTAGCGACACGCGGGGTTGCGATAGTCGTGGAGAGGATCCAGCGGTTGGGACTCGAGGTGGCACTGCACAAGTCCGAGGCCATGTGCTTTCACGGCCCTCGGAATGCGCCATCACCGGGTTCCCAAATAACGGTAGGAGGAGTTCATATCGGCGTCGGGTCGACGATGAAGTACCTGGGACTCGTCCTCGACAGCCGATGGAATTTCGAGGAGCACTTCCGACGTCTGGCTCCCAAACTGGATCGGACTGGGGCTGCCCTCAAGCGGCTTCTGCCCAACCTAGGGGGTCCAGACGCCTCCTGCCGGAGGCTCTACGCAGGAATCGTTAGGTCCATGGCCCTTTATGGGGCACCGGTATGGGCGCCGTCGCTGCGAAAGCGACCGGCGGCCAAACTGAATGCATGCCAGAGGGTCATGGCCATCCGGATGGTGCGGGGTTACCGGACGATTTCCCGAGAAGCGGCGAGCCTCCTTGCTGGCCAGCCACCATGGTATCTGGAGGCAACAGTCCTTGCACGCATGCACGATCTGCGCGTGGAGATGCAACGCCGGGGTGAAACTCCGCTGCCGCGCCAAGTCGCGGCATGGCGGGAAGAGCTCCGGCGGGATCTCATGGTGGAATGGCGACAACGACTATCGCAACCCAGTGCTGGGCACGCCATAATCATGGCGGTACTTCCCCTCTTTGAGGAGTGGCTGGAAAGGCAACACGGCGTCCTTACCTTCCGCATGACGCAGGTCCTCACCGGACATGGTAAGTTCGGGAGGTTCCTGCACCGGATTCGTGCGGAAGAAACTCCTGGGTGCCGCCACTGTGTGGACCGTCCGGAGGACACAGTGGAGCATACGGTGGAGGTGTGCCCCGCCTGGGCAGAGCACCGCCGTGTCCTCGTGGGGGCGATCAGCGGCAGTGATCTCTCGCGCCGGGCATTGATACAGGCCATGGTCCAGAGTGAGGAGGAGTGGCAGGCGGTCGCCTCCTTCTGCGAAGCAGTAATGCTAGCAAAGGAGGCGGCCGATCGCGTGAGACAACGGCCCTCACGCCCTAACCGCCGCCGGGATTCTGATCCCGATTTCCGGCCACCGTAGGCGCGGGCTTGCAGACGCCGAGCAATGGGTGGCTCGCCGTCTGACCGTCCGGTAACCGTCCGGACCGAGCCCAAGTCGTCGACGGCGCGTTTTGTTCCACGCGCGCCTCAAGGAGATGTCAGCAAATCGTAGGGGCCCAGCAGGGTCGAAGCCTACTGGGGCCACGGGTAGTGTGAAAGCGGAACCCGGGGCCCTGGGACGAAGGCAACGAAGGAACAGGAGTGGGTTTTTAGTCAGTAAGAGTCTGACACTATCTCCCGCTCCGCCCAAGAGCGGGGATGTCATTAGGATGATTTTCCCACCCAATAAAAAAAAAAAAAAAAAAAAAGGGGTGAATAGGAACAAAAGTTTGAAGGGGTTTTTCGCGTTAATTAACAATTTTTCCCAGCATTTAAGTACTCCTATTTGTTTATTAATTGTAATAAAAACGGATACTTTGATAGAAATCAATTATTTAAATACATACCAATGTAAAAAACTTAACCAAAGTTTTGTTCCTATTCACCCCGTTTGACGGTAGGTAAGTTTGTAAGGAACCCTCAGGGTGCGAGTCCGACTCGCCCTTGCCCAATTTTTTAATATGCATAAGCATTCGGCCACTATCTCACCAGATGGTAAGCGATGATGTGGCTGACGAAGCAGCACGCTAGCCAAGAAGTAACCTATTAACTCTTGACTTAAAGACCCCTAGGTTGTAGCTTTCAGGAAACACAGACTCCGACAGAGAATTCCACTCGTTTGCTTATTATCCTTATTGAATTGGTTTAGATAATTTATTATGAATCATAATACTGTGGTTCATTTAAAATGGCCGGAGTTTATGAGTTATAAGTTACTCTATGGAATCAACTTGAGAAGAACAGTTGTGTTTGTGAACCTATATATTTATTAATTAATCATGAAGATTTTATTTTTATTATTTTTGTTGGCGACTGCTGCGACAGCATTCTTGATCCCCAATAATCTTTTGCTAAGACCTTCAAATGGTAAGTAACGATATTGAAATATTTTTTAAGACTTAATTTTTTCTTGTCCAAGGACCATGTGTCCTTCAGACGGAGTAATACAGATTACATGTTTTTAAATAGGTAATTTGTTTGCCATGATGATGACACATTCTAATGTTTTGGTAGTAAATGTATGTGGCCTTTTCGGTAAAATTAGCTGACGTAGTCCACACTACAACAAAAATCTCAGCTAGATTTTACCTCATCGACGGCGCGTATTGTTCCACGCGCGCCTCAAGGAGATGTCAGCAAATCGTAAGGGCCCAGCAGGGTCGAAGCCTACTGGGGCCAAGAGTCTGATTCTGAAGGGCTCGGCCCTGGTACGAAATGCAACGAAGGAACAGGAGTGGGTTTTTAGTCAGTAAAAGTCTGACACTATCTCTCTCCCAAGAGCGAGATTTGTCATTAGATGATTATGCCACACGAAAAAAAAAATAGGCAGTTGGAGTAGCGTAGAGTAATTAGTACAAAAAAGCTACATTTTATCGAGTGTTTTTTTTTTCAATGATTGGATATTGTCAGTTACGCAGACACTATAGTTATCAATTTCCGAATAATTAAAACAGCCACTGAACTTCTCTTGAAGTGCCGCCAAAAACTTACGAGTATATCTTTTAGGCTTTCTTTCTTGGGCTGAGCGGGAGATAGTGTCAAATTTTTACTGACTAAAAAAAAACTCACTCATGTTCCTTCATGGCCTGCGACCCAGGGCCCCAGGTTTCACTTTCACACTACCCGTGGGTATCTTTTAGGCTATGAATATCGCAGCATATGCTGAGATATGAACCTTTTTGGCCTCGCACAGTTTTTTTTTGCTCCTTATAAATATTTTTGTTATTTGTTTCGTTTATTGTTTTGTACGAACAGTGGTGGCCGAGTGGTAACGGCCCCGACTTACGAGTTGTAGCTCCCATGTTCAAACTTAGCCAGGCGCATTACTTTGTGTAATTTATTTCATCACCACTGCAATATATATGCTTAGAATATCTATCTATCTATCTATCACTGCTCGCAAAACGGTGAAGGAAAACATCGTGAGGAAACCGGCATGTTCTAGAACCAAAAATTCTAAGACATGTGACATTCACCAACCCGCACTGGGCCCGCGTGGCGCATTACGGCCCATTCCCTCTCCTAGAGACGAGGCCTGAGTCCCAGCAGTGGGAACATTAAAAGGCCGATTATGCTATTGTTTTGTATGTTAGTATATCTATATGTGACTAGATAATATTTTTATTTTATTCTATTGTTTATCCTGGGGCCTTACAGTGACGTGTTTTAAAATGTCAGTCGTGCTAGGATTGGGGATTATGGTTTTAAACCAGTCGTCCAAAATCCGAATGTTATGTACGTAATTATTTTTCTTAATTCTTTATTGTACACAAAACATACATAGTGCACGGAGATAATATATAATACAGTTTATGTACAAAGGCGAGCTTAACTCAATAATGAGTTTTCTCCCAGCAAACCTTTGAGTTAGAGAGTGAGAACACATTCGAGGGTAGGAACCAGTGCACAATATAATCCTTGCAATAACTAAATCTAAAATATAATTATATATAAGTCTAATATTTATTTATTATTTATTTATATATACTTTATTGCATACCAAGTTACAAATTAAAATTGTAATACAAAAAAAACATACAATTGGCGGCCTTATCGCACTCGGCGATTTCTTCCAGGCAACCCAGAATGGATAGAGATTGCCTGGACACAACATGGGGTTGCACTTGGTGCAAATATAAAAGTAAACAAAACATAATACTAAAATAGATACACATATACATACATACAAAATATAAATATATAAGCAAGAGAATAAGCGATGAAACGAAGACATGATCACAGTGATAAGTAATGATCCTTCACAAGCCTTTTAAATAATTGTAATATAAATACATACTAACATACATCTAATATATAAAATTCTCGTGTCGCGTTGTTTTTGGTTAAACTCCTCCGAAACGGCTTTCCCGATTCTCATGAAATTTTGTGTGCATATTGGGTAGGTCTGAGAATCGGACAACATCTATTTTTTATCCCCCTAAATGTTAAGGGTAATCCACCCCTAATTTTTTTTTCAATTTTAGATAAAAAAAAATTATATACATAGCAAAACAACGTTTGCCGGGTCAGCTAGTTAATATATATTAGTATGTAATTATTTTTGTTTATTTCTTCCTTTCTTTTAAAAAAAGGGTTTCCCTACACTAGGAATTACTTCTATATCGTTGGTGCGTTCACAAACATATAAACTTACATACACAAGACACCCAAAACACCTATCTAAGTCATACAAATACTTGTTCCGTGCGGGAATCGAACCCAAAACACGCAGCGCAAAAGTCAATCACTCAACCACTGCGCCAGCTGTACCGTTAAATTAGTTTTCAGAAATCTAATCAAAAATTGTTTTTTTTTTTCAGATTACCCTCATATGAAACCTGCAAAACAAATTATTTGCAGTTACAATGGAAACTGTAGTAGATATAAGTAATAAATGAAATTGCGTTAAATAAGAAAACGAAGATATGAAGTTACTACCAGCAGTGCTTTTCTATTATATGATCAATGTGGAGTACACGAAGTAACAATAAATAATAAGTTCATCATCACCATCATCATCAATTCGGCCAAAAGACGTGCACTCTTGGACATAGGCCTCCCCCAAATGTCGCCATAACGACCGGTCCTGTGCGTCTCGCAACCATCGCATTCCTGCGACCCTCACCAGGTCTTCTGTCCTACTTTTATTTATTTATTTAATAAAAATTCATGCAACACAATAGTACAAAGGCGGACTTAATGCCTTAGTCATTCTCTACCAGTCAACCTAGGGTGGTAAAGAGAAAATGTGGCAGGTGCATAAAAATACAAGGGAATATTACGTCTCCTCGTGCGAGGCCTTCCAACGCTGCGTCTTCTGGTGCTTCTAGAACCTTTCGGCCCCACCGACCATTCATTCCACCAGTTATGTGTCCTGCCCAAAGCCACTTAAGTTTGGCTATTCTTCAGGATATTTTAGCGACCTTGGTTCTCCTGCGGATATTTTCATTCTTGATGCGAACACGCAAGGAATTGCCCTTTAGGTGACTTCTGTATAATAAATTAGGAAGTTCCTTTCTCTGGAGTCCAGGGGACTTAACAAGATGTAATAAAATGTCAGTCGTTGGAGCAAGAAAGAGCGATGGAGCTAGACACCCTACATAGCTCCATCCCTTTTTCTCGCTTGGAAGACTGACGTTTTAACAAATCATGTTATGTACCCTCTGACCGTAACGTAGACCCTGTCCCCTATACGGATGGGATACTATTTTTAAATGATTTTTATTTATTTTTAATTGAAATATTTATAAACGTAATTTATACAAATGTATATTGAATAAGAAATAAATAAAATAACAATAATATTTATTGAGTTTTATTTTCAAACTATCAAATATTTACATATTAAAAAAATATAACACTTAACTATAATTTTCCCCTACACTAAATAAAGCGTATAAGAACTAACTAATTAATTTAGTGGTTTTGGCTGTGCGTTGATAAGTCATTCAGTCAGTTTCTCCTTTTACATATATTATATAAGGTGTTAAAAAATTAACTTTAAGAATTTCGAGGGGACATTGTACTCCTCATTATGAACAACTTTTACTATGGGACCAAACCTGAAATCGCGAAAAAAAAATCTGCTGTTCCATATATTTATGTTCGCATAATTCGTCGAAATGTATGGAGCAGCTGATTTTTTTACTACGTCTTCCGGTACGTGGTCGCCATTCCAGAACCTTTCGGCCCCAACGGCCATCCGTTCTGCGAGCAATGTGCCCTGCCCATTGCCACTTAAGTTTGGCGATGCTTCGTGCTATGTCGGTGACCTTGGTTCTCCTGCGGTTGCTTATTCATCACATACTAATTAATTCTTTCTTGTTAAAGTGGAGCGTTAAATTTTTGAGATAACTTAGTTTATAAATAACTAACTGACTCGGCGAACTTCGTACCGCCTAATAAATGAAGAACCGCTCGACCGATTTGTGTGCAAACTTCACTTAAACCATCTACTAAATAGTCCGAACAAAGCCTAACATTTAGTTTGGATAGGTCAGCCCGTTCTTGAGTTATAAAATTACAACGAAAAGTGTCATTGATTTTTATATATATAATATATACTAGCTGACTCGGCGAACTTCGTACCGCTTAATAATATGATAAATGAAGAACCGCTCGACAGATTTGTGTGCAAACTTCACATAAACCATCTACTAAATAGTCCGAATAAAGCCTAAACATTTGGTTTGGATAGGTGAGCCTGTTCTTGAGTTATAAAATTACAACGAAAAGCGGCATTGATTTTTATATACAGACTAGCTGACTTGGCGAACTTCGCACCGCCTAATAATGTGATAAATGAAGAACCGCTCGACCGATTTTGTGCAAACTTCACTTAAACCATCTACTAAATAGTCCGAACAAAGCCTAAATAAACATTTAGTTTGGATAGGTGAGCCCGCTCTTGAGTTATAAAATTACAACGAAAAGCGGCATTGATTTTTATATACAGACTAGCTGACTCGGCGAACTTCGTACCGCCTAATAATGTGATAAATGAAGAACCGCTCGACCGATTTTGTGCAAACTTCACATAAACCATCTACTAAATAGTCCGAACAAAGCCTAAGCATTTGGTTTGGATAGGTGAGCCCGTTCTTGAGTTATAAAATTACAACGAAAAGTGGCATTGATTTTGATATATATAGACAGATACAGTTTTTATCAGAAAAATACCCAGAATTTTAAAGAAATAAAACTGCCAAAACATCTATCCTTTATCTATCAAATTAACACTTACTGGAACGCAAGTGATAACGATACATATTACATTTATATTTAAGCAAGTAAAGATCAATGCTTCGTCTTTATATTAAGTTCTATAATTCTAGATACATAGTCTATCGTTAGGTTATCAATAGGTTACCGGTAAAGTCCCGCTTTATCTCATGTTTAGGGATACGACAGCGAGATCAAATGAGAATGTTCTGGCTCCAAACAAAAAAAAAAAAAACAATTTCGGCAAATTATCAATATTGATAAAAAAATAGAGAATACCTAAGTAAACAGTATAGTCATTCACGAAACAGGGTTCAGTGACAAATTTCCACAACGACATTTATAAATACGCTTCACCATCATCATCGTTTCAGCCGAAAGACGTCCACTGTTGGACATAGGCCTCTTCCAAGCGACGCCACAACGACCGATTCTGTGCGTCTCGATTCCATCGCACTCCTACTCAATACACTTACGAAGACATAAATAAATGTGGGTTGACGCGCGACTTGTGGGGGTCGCGTCGCACCCAGTCTGATACGATAAATTTATCATAATTGTGGCGGGGTGAGCAAAAATAGTAAATTGCGTGTCTATAAGCGATAGAGATAAGAGCGGATTTTCGAGTAAGTGTATTGAAA
This sequence comes from Mythimna vitellina, assembly GCA_949316375.1. Lineage (NCBI taxonomy): Eukaryota > Metazoa > Arthropoda > Insecta > Lepidoptera > Noctuidae > Mythimna > Mythimna vitellina. The sequence goes on along the minus strand of OX438711.1, from coordinate 4,644,826 downwards.
AATTAATTATTTGGATTTATTTATTTATTCAGACATCATAGGGTTAATTTATTACAAGAAAATTGATGTTTTTGTAATTGTTGTTACAAAAGTTTCAATTGCGCTGACAAATTATTATATATCGATAAAAATACGTTAATTTGTCATATATACCTATGTATAGTCGCAGAGCACTGAGTGTAAATAGAGGAGTTATTATAAGGCTCGGCACAAACGGGCCAACGACCACTGGAGGCTAGCAACTTCGACTATTGTCAACCTGAGCGTGGTTTAATACCTTGCCGGTTCATCCAACGCAATGTGAAAACAGAGAGATAATACCAGATAGCTGTGCTGGCATTCGGTAATACCGTCAATCACTCGAATATTTCACAAAACTTGTTCCAGGAAAAACGTGAATTTTTAAAAAATTGTAATCCTTTTTGGAAAAAGATTTCGTCATTCAGTATCTTGATTAAATTTGCAAGGATTCTATTATAATAATATTTTTAATTTTTGAGTACATTATGAAGGATCAAAATTCATACAAAACTGTATTAGTTTTACACAAGTTTACTTCAATAGAAGCTTAGATAATATCCACAAGATATCTGTGTTTCAAAAATATCTAATAATAAATGTGCAATAACGTCATAATCGCGTAAGAGCGTTTGTATGAAAAACAGTGCAAAAATGTATGTACACACTTTTTCAATTTTGTAGACGCGCCGCACACGTTTAGCCGTTGCATTGGTGGTCACTCACTACAGCAGTGTCCACGACGCGCCACTTGTGGTCGCTATGGGCAACACAAAACGCCCACCCACTGTCGCTCTGCTCTACCCCCGCGCTTCACACTGCGCAGCATGGAGCGGGTTATAAAATGTGATGGCTTCCAAACACCGGTGGCTATCGTTCGCTTCTGACACTGTTACAAATCACCGCCCTAGTGCTCGAGTGGAAATTTTACAGGAAACATTTTTTTTTGGGTTCCGTATCTCAAAAGAAGAAAACGGAAACCTTATAGGATCACTGTCGTCAGTCCGTCTGACTGTCTGTTTGTCTGTAAAGACCCTTTATCTCGAGAACGCGTGGAGGTATCGAGTTGAAATTACAACCATATACTCAGGTCTCCGGTCCCTTAAAACTGTAAAAATCAAACTTCTAGTTAACGAAAAAAAAATATATGGCCGTTTATGTGGCAAAAAAACGTATATTTCGACACTCACGGGAATTAAAATTCATAGGGTTGTAGCGACATCTATCGCGTCACATAAGAAAATCCTGAATCGCGCAATCAAAGTTCTCCGCGCTATTAGAACATATAGAACAGTCCGAAATCATCTATCGGGCAGTTGTAGCCCACCAGACATAACACCCGTCTGGTCGGAGGATCCTCCCTTTTCAACGGAGGTTTGCGGGACTTTACTCTCTGTTCCACATACCTCCAAAGGGTCTTCGAATTCTGAAATTTGGCATGAAGTAGGGTCTCATAGCACAAGTATAGGAAAAGGTCTGAAAACTGTAAATTTGTAGTTACGTCACAAAAAAATACCTTCCTTGCGATTCGATAAAATCTTCGAGACTCCATTATGGAATTAAACATAGGTAAGTTTGTACGAAACCCTCAGTGCGCAAGTCCAACTCGAACTTGCCCAATTTTTATTAAGATAATTTTTCAAACAATAGAAACATGTAGTATTTCTTTCTACATATTCTCTGAATAATAATTAAAAATAATAATTACTAGAGATTAGTTGGTAAAAAAAGAAGAAGAGAAGAAGAAGTGAAGTGAAGTGTGTTGGTAAATAATAATAATAAATAAATAAACTTTGAAATAAAAAAGTAAATTTTGCTAAAATTGATCGGTTGGCCATTTAAGCAGGGCAACAAAACGGCCAATCGATCAATTTTAGCAAAAAAAGCGAAGCCCGGGGCCCCGGGATGAAGGCAAAGAAGGAACAGGAGTGGGTTTTTAGTCAGTAAACGTCTGACACTATCTCCCGCTTCGCCCAAGGGCGGGATTTGTCATTAGATGATTTTGCAGGGCAACAAAATGTGGCCGTAGCGCGCTGCAGCAACTGGTGGCTGCGTTCGGTGGACCGTTTGCGCCGAGCCCAAGTGTATCACTTGGCTTTTAAACGATAGTGCTCAGTTTGAACCTCTCATTGTAAAGACAATCTTGTGGTTTGATATACGTTGTTGTTTAATAAAATAACAAAATGAAGATATTATTTCTTATTTTGTTTGTATTATTTGCGATGGCCGCAACCAAGCAGGTTACTCTTCCTAAAAAACCAAGTAAGTTGTTTATTGTACCTATGTGTTTTATGTAGAACTACCACTTTGCCCACGAAATCGTGATGACGTTTGATGTAAAGGAGCCCAACTTAAATATATATATATATATATATTTTTTTTAATTGATATATACCAGTGCTTGACTGCGATCCCACCTGATGGTAAGCGGAGATGCAATCATTGATGGTCAGGCGCACTAGTTTATTAAGAGCCTATTCACTTTCGCCTTGAAGACACCTAAATTATAGTTGGACGGGAAGACCGATGCAGGCAAATTGTTCCAGTCCTTCGATGTACGCGGTATAAACGACGAAGCGAAACGCTTAGTCCGGACCGTTGAAGTTTCAACAACGTAAGGGCTGATACTCGCCGTGCGTTGGGTTGTCCGATGGTAGATATTTGAGTGAATGGCGGAATTACCGAATGCCAACAGAGTTTGCAGGCGTTATTTCTCTTCTTTATTCTCTTTTTAGTATTTGTCAAACTTTGCAACTGTCTCGCCGTCACGGTAAAATAAGATACAGACCTGTACCATGACGTTTAATTCATTAAACCCCGAACGTTCGCTCGATCATAGTCTTTCTATTGTGTCTGTAATGACGCTACTCAAAAAGTTGTAACATTGTTTCATTCTTATTTCCAGTGTGGGTAAGATATGGCGCTAGACAACCTGTATAGCTCTGTTTCTTACCCACGCTGAAATAAAAATGAAACAATCTTACTTTGAACGTCATGGTAACGCCAACTGCCTGGTGACAGACTGACGGACAGTGGAGCCATAGCAATACGGTTCTGTTTTTACCCTTTTGGGTACAGAACCCTATCACAATTGTGTAGACTAGTTTAATTGTTTTAGACAATAAAACATACACTAATTTAATTATCGTAGGGGCCCAGTAGGGTCGAAGCCTACTGGGGCCATGGGTAGTGTGAAAACGAAACCCGGGGCCCTGGGACAAAGGCAACGAAGGAACAGGAGTGGGTTTTTAGTCAGTAAAAGTATGACACTATCTCCCGCTCCGACCAAGAGCGTGATTTGTCATTAGATGATTTTCCCACCTAAAAAAAAAACTAATTTATTTTTATTTTTTTATATCTATCACACAACGCCGTCGAACCTCAAGCTAAGCAGAGCTTGTGTTGTGAGTACTGACAACTGATAAACATACTTATATATTTCTAAATACATACATATTATAGATAAATTACACCCAGACACAGAACAAATGATCGTGCTCATCACACAAAAAATTGTCCTGGGTGGGGATCGAACCAGCACCGTCATAGCAGTCAGGGCCACTAACCACTAGACCAACAGGCCAGTCGAATTGAGTCTGTACAAGTCTTAATACATTTTATTTTCTTTTCAGCAACCGTTACAGTACATCACGCAATGAAAACTTCTTCGCAAATGATGAGAATATACAGAACGGTGTGACGAAAAAATGGATACAATTTGTCGTAAAGATACAAAATATTGAAGAACTTGCGAAAATGTTTACAAAGAAAATGTGCATCAGGAGAAATAAATATTGGTAACTTAAATACAGTGTTTTATTATTTACCGTTCATTGTGGCGACACTTGGGGGAGGCCCATCTTTCGGCTGAAATGATATGATGACTATGTGTCCCACAGCAGGATAAAGGCTTCCCTTGCATTTCTCCACTCAAAAGTCAAAGTCCAAAGTTTTTTTATTTCACATAGGCCTACATGAGCACTTATAAAACGTCGGAAGCTAGTGCACGGTTCCAAATTGGTCGTTTCCTATGGAGAAGAACCGGCAAGAAACTCCACGGTTACTCCTTAAAAAAAAATTGTTGTTACAATATTTCCATATTACAGTATAAGTAGATATTATGTAAAGACAGTGTAGACTGGTCAATATTGTACTAAAAAGTACAATAAAAATAATCATAATAAAAAGTAACCTAAGAATTCGCGGAGTCTACAGTGTTCTCACATTCACATTATAAAAAATGAGCCTATATAAATAAAAAGCAAGTAAAATAAATATATTGCAAAAGCAATGCGTTAGAAAGAAAAAAAGTATATATTACAACAAATGTGGAGCAGTTAATAGATACATTTACACAATATTATGAGCTACCAGGGGGCCACATGTGCAGAAGAAGTCATTGCCAAACAAGCGTATCTTCGACATAGTCTTTAACCTTATAATACGCTTTTTTAGTAAGGACACGCACTCTTTTATATCCTTAGCTACTTCTGGCCAATCCTTTAAGTAGGAATTCAATACGTCATACCATCTCCTTCCGCGCAGCTGGCGCCTGCTGTTTGGGCTCTGGTCAGTTATCTTTGCTGAATTTTGTTGCGAAACGCCACAGATATTATAGCCTGTCCAGATGCGTTTTTATTCGGCGACTTGTTTTATCTATATATATAAAAGGAGAAAGTGACTGACTGACATATCAAAGTACAGCCGAAACTACTGGGAATAGGAAGTTAAAATTTTGCACAAGGCTTCCTTTTATGACGTAGGTGAGCACTAAGAAGGGATATTTGGAAATTCAATTTTTAAGGGGGTGAAACAGGGGTCCAAAGTTTGTATGGAGAAACTTACTTTCACGCGAACGAAGCCGCTGGCAGAAGTTAGTAATTGATTAAAAAAAGAAAAAAAAAAAAAAAAAAAAACAAACACAACAACAAAACAAACAAAGCTAGAGTGAATAGGCTCTTAATAAACTAGTGCGCCTGACCATCAATGATTGCATCTCCGCTTACCATCAGGTGGGATCGCAGTCAAGCACTGGTTTATATCAATTAAAAAAAAAAAAAAAAAATTAAATTAAATATGCGTCTGTTAAGTCAATGGTACGGAAGCACGGTCGTTCATTCGTTCTCAAATGAACTACAAAGTGATACTGACGTCGGCGGATACGTCACACGTCAATGTAACAGATCCGAGCTGACGTTTGCACGAACCGAACAGATAGAAGTTCCGACCGCAATGCCGTGGGGTTCTTTTCTCCGTATTGTAAGACTAAAAAGTCGATGAATTTCTAGGTAGCCGCCGGGAATCTGATCACGATTATCCGCCACCGTAATCGCCGCGCGACCGTCCCGACAGAGATCAAATCGTCGACGGCGCGTAGCGTTCCACGCGCGCCTTTAGGAAATGTCAGCAACCGTAGGGACCCAGCAGGGTGGAAGCCTACTGGAGCCAAGGGTCTAATTCTGAAAAGAAGACTCGGCCATCGTATGGAAGGCAACGAAGGAACAGAAGTGGATTTTTAGTCAGTAAAAGTCTGGTACACCCTCTCGTTCCGCCCAAGAGCGAGGGATGTCATTGGATGATTTATCCACCTAAAAAAAAAAACATGTCAGGAGAAAACCTGCGTCATGACAGGAGGCGCGGACGCCATGACATCTCTCCAGCCACTCCTCAAGGGGAACTACCGCCAAGATTACTTCAATCGTGCAGTCACGCACACACCGTTTTGTTTTGTCGTCTAGTTACGTAACTAATTGAACTGGAAAACACCGCCTCCGCTAGGTAGTTCCACTTTTTAGCTTTTACGTAAAACAAACGTACTTATTGAAGAAAAATAAGGAAAAACTACAAATTCCAACAATGTTCACGTATCCATGGTGAATGCAGCTTATTATATAAGTATAACACTTTCCTGTAATATAATATACTATATAGTACCACCCTGAAGTACAGACGCGTTAATAAAAACAATAAAAATATGGAGACGTTGTGGGTATTCTGTGTTTTGGTGTTAGTTACAGCTGAAATGGACTCAGAAAAAAGTAAGTTTTTTTTTGTTATTGGACACTGTGGGAAAATTTTGTGGCATACAATTACCCAAAGGGTAATGGAAATGAGCTAAGCTCGGAGTTTCCTTGCGTTATCACATCAGAAATGAAGATATACGCAAGAGAACCAAGAGTTCCGACATAGCCCGAAGAATCGCCAAACTTAAGTGGCAGAGCACATTGCTCACAGAACAGGTTAATAGGGACGAAAGATTCTGGAGTGGCGACCACGTACCGGAAGACGCAGCGTTGCAAGGCCACGCACAAGGTGGTCCAATGCCCTGGTGAGGATCTTGGGAATCTGACGGATGCGAGATACACAGGACCGGTCGTTATGGCTACGCTTGGGTGAGGCCTATGTCCAACAGTGGACGTCTTTCGGCTGAAATTATGATGATGATGAACACTGTAAATCTTATAGCCACTTTAAAAGTGCATTAAAGGACATTGAAGGACTGGAACAATTTGCCTGCTGCGGTCTTCCCGTCCAACTATAACTTAGGTGTCTTTAAGGCTAGAGTGAATAGGCTTTTAATAAACTAGTGCGCCTCACCATTGATGATTGCATCACTGCTTACTCATCAGGTGGGATCGCAGTCAAGCACTGGTTTATATCAATAAAAAAATAAAAAAATAATATTGCATTACAAAAGGTAAAAAAGTGCGATTTTTCAGGAGACCCGTAATTACTAATGATAGTAATTTGTGAAACACTTGTAATCGATGTTTTTGCATTGAGTATTCAATAATAATTCTACTGGCCTGTTTATCTATAATATGTATGTTATAGAAACATACTTGTTAATCAGTTGTGCAGTACTAATAGCAATTATAATAATAATCACTTTCAGATTACAGCACCAGATGCATAATATATATTTTATTATAACACAATTTAATGAAAAATATGTTAGCTTTCAAAATATCTTTAGGTACGACTTTATACGTAGGAGGCATAGATTTGTAAAACATTGAAAACAAAAAACGCGTCCCTTTTTTATACAGGAATTATAATTGCCAAAAATTTCACAACAGAAACCCTTTATGTATTTTTTTTAAATATCCTAAACTTTGCTATTTTTTTAGGAGTTAGTCGTAGGTTAGGTAGGGTTGTCATCATATCAATATAAGTCATTATAACAATAGGTATCACGTTCCATTATAATTATCTAAAGGGCCTCTGCGAGTTGGCTTCGGCACCTCGTACACCTTCCAAAGGTCCAGGACCTCAGGGTCCTGAGATAAATAAACAAACATAATTATTATGATAATTGGTCATTGTCGATCACTATACCGATAGTCGTGTCGGGCAATGGCTTAATAGCCAACAGCCTCGACCAACACCTTAGGAGGCCCGCGTAGGCGAGTGGATCAAGGGCTTGATTCAGAAAGCGGTATTCTTGGACACAGCTGGTATTGTTAGGAGGTTCCTTTCCTGGAGCCTTTCGCTGTTTCCGATACCGGTGGGATATTAATATTTTTATTTGTATTTAATAAGTTTTAACGACATATAAAGAGAATTTTAGGCAAGGTTCTTTTTTATGTTTCTCTTAAATATTGTTGTTATTGTTTTTTATGTAAGTTTATGTGACCTGTTCACTTTTTATTTTATTCTGGCTAAGTGCACAAACCATATGAAACCCAAAGAAAAATTCAGCCAAGTGCGAGTCAGACTCGTGCACGAAGGGTTATGTACCGTCTGAAAAAAAGACGGCACAAAAAATCACTATTTTTTTGCATGGTATCTCCATTTAAATATTTATTTTATTCTGTTTTTAATATTTGCTGTTACAACAGCAATATAAATACATACTGTGAGTATTTCAACTGTTTATCTATCCCGGTTCATAAAACACAGACTGGTGACAGACAAAAGGATAGCGGAAAAAACGGAAAGGGAAGGGTAAAAAAACGGGCCGCTTTTGCTAAGAAGCAATAGGGACCCGTTTTTACCCTTTGAGTACGGAACCCTAACAAAACTTTCTAATAAGATTTAATAGCATTTACGTCTGTCATGTATTCGTGACCGTGGCGTGCCGGACACATTTTACTTTGACATTTTAGTATACATGACTGTGACGGAGAATTAACTTTAAGAATTACTTTTTCTTGTTACAGCCATACCTTCGCCAGATGAAACTGACTCAATCAAATTCAAACCAGCTACGACTATAGTTAAAGACTATGATGCAGGGTCTACCCAGACGGAATCATCAACCTCAACGACATCATCATCATCATCACCAGATTCTGAGAAGAAAGAAGACCTATGATGAAGCAAGACAATTAACGGTGATGCGCTATCGGTGTATGGTGGACAGCCAAACGAAAATATTGTACCAGCCCACCTTAAGATAAATAGAAAGAATAATCCTTATATGTATATATCATCATCTTCCTGCCCTTGTCCCGTCTTTTTTGGGGTCAGCGCAACACGTTTTTTTCATCCATTCTATCCTGTCAACCGTCATACTATCACTAACTTCCTTTTCTTGCATATCACTGTTCACACAATCCATCCATCTTTTCTTTGGCCTCCCTCTCCCTCTTATATGTATATATATAAAAATGAATAGCTGTTCTTTAATCTCGCTAAAATTCAAAAACGGCTAGACCGATTTGGCTAATTTTGGTCTTGAAATATTCGAAATAGTATATATAAAACCAAATTTCCTACCGAGTCTGTCTGTCTGTATGTTGACGATTTCCAAGCGGGTTTTTACCAACAGACAAAGTGATTCCTGAGGAAGGTTTAGATGACCTGAGTGAGGTTTGGACTCATACTAGAGGCTAGACTAGTGTTGCCCTGTGTCGCGAATTTGCGCGCGACGCCCCGATTTTTAGGGGTCAACGGATGCTTCCCAATTTGCGCCTGCTTGGGACGCTAAATGTCCTGATAATTCAATAAATTTATTAAGGACCATTATAATAAATTCCAATAGACGATGTCCTACTTGAAAGCTGTATTTCTGGTAGAAAACGATTGAAGACCCGTTTGCAGCGCCAGCTACCGTATCCAATTGTATTTTCAAACCATCCAGGGACCCACAACTGAAGAAAAATCATTCAAAACGATCAAGCCGTTTAAAAGGAATTAGGTGACAAACACACGTACAGAAGAATTATATATATAAAGATAATACATGCTTATTTTAGTAGATAGATAGTTAGTAATAAAAGAGCTTTAAGTAGTAGATTGTAATTTTGTGTTAATATTATGAATAAATAAATTATTATTTTTAAATAACGCTTAGTTTGTTTAGAGGAAAAAGTCGATAAAACCTTTTCAGATTTATTTATTTATTTTTTTAAACTTTATCACTAGTAATAAACACTGTACAAAGGCGGACTTAATGCCCTAGACATTTTCTACCAGTCGATCTTAGGGTGGTGCATAAATATAACATGGTAGGTGCAGCTTAATGGTAAAGAAATAGAAAAGAAATCTATATACATATATAAAAGCGAAATACCATTCACTGATTAATTACGAAATCTCAGAAACTATAACACCTACAAACTTAAAATTTGACAGCTAGGTTCCTTATAGGGTGTAGACATCCGTTAAGAATAGCTTTTACGAAACTCCACCCCTAAGGGGATGAAAGGGGGTCCAAAGTTTGTATGGAGAAACCGACTTTCACGCGAGCGAAGCCGCTAGCAGAAGCTAGTACAATAATAAACATAAATTTAGATACAAATTAACAATGTTATTTTGGAAAATGAATCCGACAAATCAACAATGTAATTATGAAAAACGAATCCAACAAATCAACGCTGTGATGATTACACCAACGATGACGACCCAACGATTGTGGTAGGTATAATGATAAGGAGAATACAATTAGGAGAAGAAGAAATAAACGATAGAATCTTCAAATAACTTTTCCCGCTTTGGATGGAGCGAGAAGTAGTATCAGACTTTTATTAAAAAACCTATGTACCATGTCAGTTGCCCTTTGCGTTCCGGGGCCACCGTAATTTTTTCGAAAACTCTTGCAGCTCAATGTAAGTACTTATTTGGCACTATATTGACTGGTCTACACTTTCCTGTCATACCTTTTAATTTTCATCATCTTCCTTCCTTGTGCTGACTTATTTGGGGTCGGCACAACACGTTTTTTTCTTCCAATCTATCTTGTCACCCGTCATGCTATCACTAACTTCCTTTTGTTTTATCACTCTTCATACAGTCCATCCATCTTGTCTTTGGCTTCCCTGTCCCTCTCCACCCGTCCACATGTATACTCATAACTCTTTTAGTAATATGCGTTTCATCTCTCCTCTTTACATGACCATACCAAGACGAACGATTCCCCTTCAACTTTTCAGTCATTGGCGCCACTTTCAAACTTCCTCTAATATACTCATTTCTCACTTAATCCATTCTCGTCCCATAAATGCCTATATAAAATAAAAAATAAATTAAATTGCATTGAATCAGACACAAAGCAAAATAAGTGTCATTACATTTTGAAATAACAGTCATATTAACGGCCTAGCTTTAGCTAACCCATCACAAAACTAACTTTCTACAATCTTACCTTTAAAAACAATTCAATTCCCCAAATGAGTTTTACGAATAGCAAAAAAAGTTTTCTCTATTGTGACGTAACTACAAATTTACAGTTTTCAGATTTTTTCTTATATTTGTGTTATGAGACCTTGCTTCATGCCAAATTTCAGGATTCTAGGTCAACAGGAAGTACCCTATGAATTTTGATTCCCTTATGAGGATCAAAATACACGTTTTTTGCGCCTTAAACCGTATCTTTTTTTCCGTTAGATATTTGATCTTTTTACTTCTCAAGGGACTGCAGACCTGAGTATATATATGGTTTTAATTTCAACTCGATACATCCACGCGTATCCGAGATAAAGGGTCTTGACAAATAGACAGACAGACGGACGGACAACAAAGACATCTTACAAAGGTTCCTTTTTTTCCTTTTGAGGTACGGAACCCTAAAAACCACGCATCCAAATAAACTGGAATTAGGCCAAGAGAATGAGGACTATGGACTAGCTTTTTTTGATACCATTTTCCTCTTACGTCGGGAATGTCCCCAAGACAATGGTTTGGAATGTTCCACGTGTACGTCGCTAGGAGAATCTGCGGTTGCGGGGTAGCAGATACACCGTCAATGGTGACCGCAACGAACAATAACTAATACGTAAGTGCTACGTAATGAAGCGACTATTCTGCATATATAAGTAACAAATAAGGTGCTAATTGAAAACATTCTATCAGCCACAGTGAGAGTCGACTTGACCAGGGCCTCAAGTCTGCTATTACAATAGTGTCAGAATGGTCTATCATTGACTTCATAATTGTTGATTTTGACCAATTTTGGTAATCTACTAATATAATAGCGTCATTATGACTTTCCAATGGTCAACCACTGACACTCCATTGAAAGAAATGGCATAGAATGGTAATCTCGTACATAATGACAAATGAATGTTTGACGCATGTGGATAACTGCTAAAATTTTGAGTCATTTTTGATCAGTGACCTACTATTAGAACGTCATTGTGCAGTTATTGCTTTTAATTTGTTTCGAGACAACTCGATATTGTCATTCTACCACAAAATGATTGACCGATCAATGATCGACCATTATGAATTATCAGATTATGAACTTTTAGCAAAATGACAATGGGATCGTGTTGGAATGACAACTTTATAAAAATAGCAGACTTAGGCCCCAGATCTAAGGGTTGGGTTAGTGTAGGTTACTTCTAGGTAAGCGCGCTCCAGAGTCGACCGCATCGTCGCTTTCCATCAGAAGAGATAGCAGTCAACCGCGAAACTATAAAAAAAGGGACTTTTGTTTGAGGTGGTTAATCATCCGATGATTTCTCTCGCTCTAGGGTGGAGGGCGATGGCATGTCAGACTTTTAATGGTAATACCACACCTGTGTCCTTCAATTGCACTCTGTGTTCTAGGATCACGGGTGTCCTTTTCAAAAATTCTCCGTGGCACTAGCGCGCATCGGCTCTGCCGGGGCTTACGGTTTTGCCAACATCTCTTTGAGGCGCGAGTGGAACGCCGTCGACGACTCGGGCTCGAGCGGTTACCGGACGACGAGCTATCTATTGCTCGCCGTCCGCAAGTTCGCGCCTACGGTGGCCGGGGATTGCCGTGCGACTCTTGACGCCCGGGGAAATTTAATGGACTGTGTGACCTTAATCTGACTTAAATGTCAATTGTTACTAAAATTGCTGGGAGGCATTATTTGATAATTTCCTACCCTAAATAAGGGTTTACACCCCTGGCTCAGCGTAGGCGAATGGAGTATAGTTTCTGTCCTGAGATGTTTAAGAGAAAGCGGTTTATTTAGAAGACCATCTTCCCTTTTCATCTGTCATATCACGCGCATATGCATGGCCCACTAAAGTACATAATTATATTACAAGGTCCATTTCTGGTTAAAGACAGTCGTTAGGCTTTTGTACCCTAAGAACTTCGGATTAAACGTGTAAATATATTTTTTTTTCAAGTTGACTGTATGAAAACTGTAACGCAAAAGTGTGATCATATTTGAAATTGAGTATTTTCTTCAAAGAAACCATAGTTACCTGAAAAAATAGATAGAAATAAAAAGCATTTCTTGAGGCAACCATACAGTATTCACAAAACAGAACACACATATTAACAAAAAACATTACGTCACAAAAATAAATCCTTTTTTTTACGATTCGGAAAAATCTTCGAGACTCCATTCGGGAATCGAACTATTTACATAGGTAAGTTTGTATGGAACCTTCAGTGCGCGAATCCGACTCGCACTTGCCTAGCTTTTTTATTAATAAAATCCCATTGAAGGTCAAAATAAAATATGTTAACATATCGCAGTTTGAGGGGGCCGTAGTTGATGTTAATGTTTTGAGTTCGCTGCACTCGTTACTACGTAAGGTATAAATAACCACTATTATCGAGAATGTTCAATATGCATTAATCATAAATAACGTACCACCGATAACCCGGTCTACGATCAGCAGCATAGTCGGCCTTATAATGTTCCCACTGTTGGGACTCAGGCCTCCTCTCTAGGAGAGGGGATGGGCCGTAATCCACCACGCGGGCCCAGTGCGGGTTGGTGAATGTCACATGTCTTCGAATTTTTGGTTCTAGGACATGCCGGTTTCCTCACGATGTTTTCCTTCACCGTTTTGAGAGTAGTGGTGATGAAATAAATTACACAAAGTAATGCGCCTGGCTGGGTTTGAACTCGCGACCTGCAACTCGTAAGTCGGGGCCGTTACCACTCGGCCACCACTGCTCTCCTAATACGATCAGCAGGCAAATGATTAATTTCCGCACATATGCTATAATTATTTTTTATTATATAAGGTGTTATTAAAATAACTTTAAGAATTTCGAGGGGACATTTTACTCCTCATTATGAACAACTAGCTTTTGCCCGCGGCTTCGCTCCCGTCTATATTCTACTACTCTACCCAACTCTACCCTACTCTACCCTACTCTACCCTACTCTACTCTACCCTAATCTACCCTACTCGATAAAATGTATCCTATGTCCGTCCGTCGGTTCTGAACTACCTCCCCATCAATTTTCAGCAAAATCGGTTGAGCAGTTCTTGAGTAATAAATAGTGTAATTAACACGACTTTCTTTTATATATATAGAAAAAAAAATCAGCTGTTCCTTACGTTTATGTTCGCATAACTCGTCAAAATCTATGGAGCAGCTGATTTTTTTTTTTCGCGATTAAACTTCAGTGGTTCACTCGAATATTTCACAATAGGTACTTGTTTCAGGAAATACGTATTTTTTTTTAATAACCTTAACCCTTCAGAATCTCGATTTAATGTGCAGTTTCCATTACTATATTTTTTTTACGTTTTAATTTGTGAGTTCGATTGCGTTATGGACGGCCAAAGATCGCGTAAAAATTGTGTAAAATAGCAATTTTCTGTAAGCGGGCGAAGCCGCGGGCAAAAGCTAGTGTTGGATAATTTGACTGCCATATTTATTTGAGGCTTTATAAATATTAACGTTTTGAACAATCTTCTTTATTCTTTTAATACTCTAGTCCTTGCCTCACATTTTTAAAAGAAATAAATAAACATACTGTATGTTTTTATTTTGTCTCGGCAATATAAGAAGCACAGCAGGTGTGTTGCAATGTTTATTGAGTGCTATCCGGTAATGGACTGAGTAATTTACTTACTAGTATACATTTTTCAATGCATAGTAAGAGATGCATATGAATTCTACATTATCGTAAAACTGGTAAAACATAGATGAGCAACAGACTAAACTTGAAAAACTAGCCAAGTGAGATTTAGAATCGACGCGCGCAAAGGGTTCCACTCGAACAAATAATTGTATTACAAGGTTTTTTTATACCATAGACTTCTTAAAATGATGGTTTTAATAAGTAACTAGATGACCCAGCGAATCTCGTACCCCCTAATAGTCCTCGTGGGGGGATCGGCGGCAGCGATCTCTCGCACCGGGCCCTGGTACAGGCCATGGTCCGGAGCGAGGAGTGGCAGGCGGTCGCCTCCTTCTGCGAAGCAGTAATGCTAGCAAAGGAGGCGGCCGATCGCGTGAGGCAGCGGTCCTCACGCCCCAACCGCCGCCGGGATTCCGATCCCGATTTCCGGCCACCGTAGGGCTTGCGGACGGCGAGAAAATGGGTAACCCGCTGTCCGATCGAAAGGGTTCATTTAATACACGGTGCCCTGCATGATAGATATTATTATTCTTGATGCGGTCTCGCATGGAAACTCCGAGCACAGTCCTTGCCATTGCCCTTTGATGACTTGAAACTTTCTGATGAGGCCCATTGTGAACATCCAGGTTACACAGGTATAACACACAACTTTTAAAAGCAATAAAAATACGACAGCTGATGTACACAAGCGATTCTAAATAGGTATATTTTTTTTCAAAAAGTTTTAGGGTTTAAAAAAAAAAAACTAACAGGTGTTTTTTTTGTTACAAGTTTTATGAAATATTCGAGTGAATTACCAAATACAAACAGAGTTTTTATTTTTTCGCGTTGCCAATTCATCAAACATTGGGTTGGGTTGCGTTGGATGAAACAAGCTTTTAATGCTCGCGTTGACGATTGACGAGTAGGGGAGGGCCCTTTTAAGAGCATTTATTGCACCAAAACAGAATTTGTATAATTTATTTCAAGGCTCGCATTGGAATATTTCCAATAATCCTGTATGAGAACCAGTGCCGTATCTAGCCCTTCATAAGCCGGGTGCCAGTTTCTGTAACTGCGCCCCTAAAAAGTCTGAGCCAGGTAAGTTTCATCCGCCTGACGCTGGTCCTCACCACACATGAGTATTTTGGGAGGTACCTGTTTCGGATCTTGCGAGAAGAAACGGTCGGGTGTCACCATTATGTCCGGAGCACACGATGATGCATATGGAGGAAGTATGACCCGCTTCGACGGAGCCCCGCCGTGTCCTTATGGAGGCATTCGACGGTGGTAGCCTTAGCGTCTGGCCTTGGTTCAGGCTATGGTACGGAGCGAGAGGGAATGGGAAACAGTAACCTCCTTCTGACGAAATGAATGATTCTGCGCCCCATCAGAATTTGCGCCCTTTGCCTGGGCACTGCTGGCACCGCCATAGTTACGGCACTGATGGGATAGGTTCCCATCAGCTTACGCTATTTATAGCCAACTTACACGCAGCCCCCAGGGCATTACCGAGTAATACTCGTAGTGGACCATACGTTTAAGTGAACAACATGAAGATACTATTATTTTTGTTATTTTTCGTCTTTGCATTTGTCGCTGCGCAAACGGAGACTGAAAAGGAATTGGCGACATTGCCACCGAACGTACCTCAGGCGCCGCCAATTAAGGATGGTAAACCGCCAACGAAGGATGGTAATTATAATATTGTTTAATTTTATTTATTTTTATTTTTAGGGTTCCGTACCTCAAAAGGAAAAAAACAGAACCCTTATAGGATCACATTGTTGTCCGTCCGTCTGTCTGTCTGTCAAGACCCTTTATCTCGGGAACGTGTGGAGGTATCGAGTTGAAATTAAAACCATATACTCAGATCTGCGGTCCCTTAAAGCTGTGAAATAATCAAACTTCTAAGTTAATGAATAAAAAAGATACGGCCGTTTATGTCGCAAAAAAACCGCCTAAGACCGCCTATTTAATTGTACACTTATTTTTTATAAATGTCTGTTCTGTAATAAGTTAAGGTGTGCAATAAAAAAATAAATAAAAAAAAACCTACATTTTAACATTCTCAAGGGAATCAAAATTGATACTTCCCGTTGGCCCAGAATCCTGAAATTTGGCATAAAGCAAGGTCTTATAGTATAGTTTTAGGAAAAAATCTGAAAACTGTAAATTTGTAGTTACGTCACAAAAATCTTTTTGTACAATTCGCAAAAATCTTCGTAACTCAATTTGGGAATCGAACTGTTTCCATAGGTAAATTCGTGCGGAACCATCAGTGCGCGAGTCCGACTCGCAATTGCCCTGTTTTTTTTATCTGACTTCGACTCCATCCGCATCAACCGACATTGATACGGACGAAGTCGCGGGCAAAAACCTGCATGAAAATTTGTTCAGTAGTTTTTGAGTTTATCGTGTTCATACAAACGTGGTGTAACTTTGTTTTATAATATGAAAGTAAGTAGGCATCTGAAAACGAATTTATTTTCTCATCTTACTTATAATTATAACTAGCTGACCCGGCGAACTTTGTACCGCTTATCAATGAATGTAGATATGAAGTCCAACTGTCATAATTAGTTCTACTTTGAGCCCTTAGATGGCGTTGCGAGTAACTGAATTGCGTGTGGTATGATATTTTACTTCTTGAACACTTTAAATTCAAATATCTTTCAATGTAGTCTACAGATTTTGATGAAACAAAGACTAAGTAATATATCAAGTTACACACTATTTTAATGTATAAAAGTTATCTACATCGATTTCGTAAATTTTAGACTTTTCTGCAGATGTATTATATGTATAGATTAATCATCAAATTAAAAATAAGCAGACGCGTTACCTCCTTGTCTATTTTTACCCGACTGCGGCCTAAAGCCAAAGGAGGGTTATGATTTTGACAGGCTATGTATGTATGTATGTTCATCTGTTACCTCATAGCTCCTAATCTACTTATTGGAACACGACACATGAGGTATCTTTAGAACCGCCTTAATTGCCGCTGAACATAGGCTACGTGACGTGTCATAAAACTCGATATGTATCTAGTCGTAGTGCTTTAGTAAAAGGTTTAAAAAAAAAATTAATATAGACCAGTGCTTGACTGCGATGCCACCTGATGGTAAGCAGTGATGCAAGCATTGATGGTGAGGCGCACTAGATTATTAAGAGCCAATAAAACAGTCTTTAAAAGGTCAAAATGGTAACGTTTTTTCAGATATATAGTATTCCTTTATATATATTTTTTTTCCAGGACCATTCTTCCCTATATCGGAGTTGCTACCAGCACCAACGATTATCAAGTTATATAAACCAGGTGGAGCAGGTGTAAATGAAGAAGAGACAGAAATTGAAAAGACAGAAAATTGAATTCCAAGGCTAGAAAAAAAGTCTATACAGGGTAACTTAATTCATTGGTTATTTTTAAAGGATGAAAGTACCAATATAACCAAATCTCAGTTTGGGATTAATCCTGGAATGATTATTATATTTACTTTTTAATATCCTTATCATTTTTTTGTATTTTTTGACATTAATATTTTTTGTTTGTTTCAGTTATTAATTCCCTCGCCCTGCTCGGGAGTTAATGATGTAAATCCCTCACTGGTGTTCAGGATTAAAACTTAGCAACCTTCGTTTCGTTCGGAATTCAACAAGCCACCGCGAATTAAGGACACTGCTTTATCTATTATAATTATGGAAATACCCGTGATGTTTTATTTAAAATAAATAAGTAAAAAATCTATAAGTAAGCAAATTTTATAAAAAGAAATCTGTTATATATTTTTTATAATAAATTTCTACCATTTTTACGTTTGAGGTTGATACTTGAAACTTATTTTTTTACAGATTTTTAATTTTTAATCTTTTGTCTATTTTAGCTCGCTATCTATTTCTAGTATAATTTAACTAATTTTATAGTCAAGCAGTTTAATCTAATGTTTAACATTTAACTTATTTTCTAAATCTAATTTATTTTTATTTATTTATTTATTTACAAGTACTTGTACAACGTTGCAGAGGATGTCCAAGGCGTTGTACAGTAGAAACTTACAAACAAAAAAATAAATTTAATAAAAACAATAATACCCTAATAACGAATCCATTACAACAAAATCCAACACATTGAAGAAGAAGAAAAAAAACCCTACTACCTAACATATAATTTAGAAATAAAAAGAAAATTCATATACTTTATCCCTCAAAACAAATGATCAATGTTAACTGATTTTTTTATCCATCTTCTCACAAAACCTTAGACATTCACGACACACATCTATCCATCTCCCAGCAAACAAGTCACACTCCGGTGTTAGAGGTCTAATGTTTAACTTATTTTAATCCAGAACATACTATATAAGTAATATTTGCATACCATGAAAATATGGTAATTATATGTTAACACAACTCTATTATGATTGTAACACCTTGCATGCATTGTTTTCTATAATAATTGTATGTACCACTCATGTTTGAGCAAATAAAGGAAATCTGATTCTAAATCTAATGTTATATAAAAACGTGTAGCAATTTAAAATCAAGACTTCGAGACATTACTAAGACTCCTTGAAGAGAACTCGCGTAGTTAAAACATGAAGTTATTATTATTATTGTTTTCATTTGCCATTTTGTTTGTGTTTGCGCTAATGCAGACAACAAAAGACCCGCCGAAACTGCCGCCGGGTATTAAACCGAAGGATAATGGTAATTATAGTTATTACTAGCTGTTACCCACAAAAAAAAAGAAATGATGGATGGATTGTGTGAAGAGTGATATGAAAGAAAAGGAAGTTAGTGATAGCATGACGAGTGACAGGGCAGAGTGGAAACGTGTTGCGCCTACCCTAAATAACACGGGACAAGGGCACGAAGATGATGACTAACTGTTACCCACGACTTCGTTCGCTTTGGTGTTTCAAAAAATTCATCTCCTTTGTCGCCCTCTCCTCTAAAAATCCGGAATAAACCGATCCTGCAGAAAGAGAATAAGTAGCTTATGTAACTCTTTATCATCATTTCAGCCGATAGACGTCCACTGCTGGACATAGGCCTCCCCCAAATGTCGCCACAAAGAACGGTCCTGTGCGTCTCGCATACATCGGATTCCCGCAACTTTCGCCAGGTCGTCGGTCCACCTTGTAGGGGGCCTTCCAATACTGCATCTTCCGGTACGCGGTCGCCACTCCAGAAGCTTTCGGCCCCAACGGCCATCCGTTCTGCGAGCAATGTGCCCTGCCCATTGCCACTTAAGTTTGGCGATTCTTCGTGCTATGTCGACAACCTTGGTTCTCCTGCGGATATCTTCATTTCTGATTCGATCACGCAAGGAAACTCCGAGCGTAGCCCTTTCCATTGCCCTTTGAGTGACTTTGAGCCTTCTGATGAGGCCCACTGTGAGCGACCACGTTTCGGAACCATATGTCATCACTGGCAACACGCACTGGTTAGACTTATTCTTATAATATTAGCTATATCCCAGTGAAAGTCCATGGCCCACCTGGAAAACTCTGAACAGTCTCCGCACCCAAGTTGGGCGCAGAAAAGACAATCTCCACAGATGGGTTCTCGGACGGTTCCGATCTTCAGTGCTTGTGCGGCGTGTCTCCGCAGACCATGTCCCACCTTCGATCCTGCGTCACGTGCCCTGTTACCTGTTCACGTAGGGACCTAATGACAGCATCAGCGGACGGCATTTCTGTGGCCGAATACTGGGCCAAGCAAGGAATTTAACTAGTTTTGCCATCAAAGTGCCATGACATGAAAGTCCCGGCAAATTTTGTTTAATCCTTTCGAGAATATCTGAACATATTTCGGAATTTCAAAAATTCCGTTCCCACGGTAAAATGAAGAGTACATAATTTCAAGTAATGTTATCTTTTTGCGCGGAACGCTAATTTTTTTCAAAAATAACAGTAGCCTAAGTTACTCGTCGTAACATCAGTTATCCGTCAGTGGAAGTCCCGTCCAAATCGATCCAGCCGTTTCGGAGACTAACCGGAACCAACACACAAAAATTAAAAAAATATCTTTTTCAAAATTTTTTTTTTAGTATCTTTAACTAGTGCTATTTTGGAGGTATGTGGAACAGAGAGTAAAGTCCCGCAAACCTCCGTTGAAAAGGGAGAATCCTCCGACCAGACGGGATGTTATGTCTGGTGGGCTGCAACTGCCCGATAGATGATTTCGGGTTGTTCTATATGTTCAAATCGCGCGGAGAACTTTGATTGCGCGATTCAGGATTAGTTCTTATGTGACGCGATAGATGTCGCTACACTATTTTTTATGAAATGCATATTAATGCATATGCACTAAATGCATAATATGCATTAAGTGAGCAGTGGTGCCCCAGTGGTAACGTTCGCGATTTACGAGTTGTAGGTCGTGGGTTCTAACCTAGCCTGGCGCATTACTTTGTGTAATTTATTTCATCACCCCTACTGCTCTCAAAACGGTGAAGGAAAACATCGTGAGGAAATCGGCATGTTCTACCACCAAAAATCGAAGATATGTGATATCGACCAACCCGCACTGGGTCCGCGTGGCGGATTACGGCTCATTTCCATTTCCTAGAGAGGAAAAACGCCTGAGTCTCAGCAGTGGGAACATTATAAGGTTGATTATGCAGTTATAAATTGAGTAAATATATATATATTTATATATATTAGACACAGACACTTCAATAATTTTTTTTATTGATATAAACTAACGCTTGACTGCGATCCCACTTGATAGTAAGCAGTGATGCAATCATTGATGGCGCACTAGTTTATTAAGAGCCTATTCACTCTAGTCTTGAAGACACCTAAATTGAAATTAAATATATATACTTAGGTGTCATTTAATTTAAGCATCTCTCCGTTTCACTTAAATTGTATTTATCCATCATACTAATATTATAATGCCAAAAGTTTGTCATCGTCATCATTTCAGCCGACAGACGTCCACTGTTGGACATAGGCCTCCCCCAAATGTCGCCACAATGACCGATCCTGTGCGTCTCGCATCCATCGGATTCCCGCGACCCTCACCAGGTCATCGGTCCACCTTGTGGGAGGCCTTCCAACGCTGCGTCTTCCGGTACGCGGTCGCCACTCCAGAAGCTTTCGGCCCCAACGGCCATCCGTTCTACGAGCAATGTGCCCTGCCCACTGCCACTTAAGTTTGGCGATTCTTCGGGCTATGTCCGTAACCTTGGTTCTCCTGCGGATATCCTCATTTCTGACGCGATCATGCAAGGAAACTCCGAGCATAGCCCTTTCCATTGCCCTTTGAGTAACTTTAAGCCTTCTGATGAGGCCCATTGTAAGCGACCACGTTTCGGAGCCATATGTCATCACTGGCAACACGCACTGGTCATAGACAAAGTAAAAAAAAAGTTTGTATGTATGTATAATTGTGTGTGTATGTTTGTTACACTTTCACGCTCAAACAGCTGCACGGATTTGGATGACGTTTGGCACATGAGTAAAATTAAATTTACATAGTTATATGTACATCAATCTTGTAGTTCTAACTACAAAATGGTTTCTTTTTTATCAAAATAATAAATAAGCATTTTATTTAGCACTAGCGATCCGTCCCAGCTTCACATGGGAATTAAAAATTGAAATTCTCGGATGTTTTCTACTAGAATATGCATGTATTATACACGTAAACCTTCCTCATGAATCACAGGTTTCACCAATAGATAAAGTTTATTGATGAAACCTGTATGAAAATCCGTTCAGCCCTCCAAGCCAAGTTACAACCGTTTCGTTTCAATCCTCTTTTCGTCGACCGCCTCGAGTAGGCCACGCCTTCGATTCCTTTATTCTGACGTCATCTCAACGCTCAGTCACATGGTCAGAACAAAGGAATAGTAGGCGTGGCCGACTCGAGGCGATCAACAAAAAGAGATCCGCAACGAAACGGTTGTAACTTGGTTATCAGTAGTTTTTGAGTTGACCCCTGTCTTATCCCTTTAGGGGTGAATTTTGGAAAATCCTCTCTTAGTGCTCGCCTACGTTACAAAAGGAAGCCTTGTGCAAAATTTCACGCTCCTAGTCCCAGTAGTTTCGGCTGTGCGTTGATTTTAGTCAGTCAGTTTCTCCTTTTACATATATTTATATAGATATAAGGTTTATGACGCATCTCTTGACCAAATCTTTTATTTTTAAGGATCATTTTGGCTTCAACCTACTACAGGACTTGTACTACCACCATCAACAATAATTAAAATATATAATAAACCAAAAAATAATGGATAGAAGGTGTAATGTGAAGATCTAAAATCTGAAAGAGTTCGAGTTTGTTCAACATTAATGCGATCGACACATTTATGACGTTCGACGCTCCGATTGGTTCGCTCCAAGCTCTTACGCGCGAAGCAATGGCGCCCGCCCCCCAGCCGGATCGGATTCGGATCCCAATTTCCGCCCACCGTAGGCGCGGGCTTGCAGATGGGTAGCTCGTCAACCATCCGGAAAGACCCCAAGTCGTCGACGGCGCGTAGTGTTCCACGCGCGCATCAAGGAGATGGCAGCAACCGTAGGGGCCTAGCAGGGCCGAAGCTTTCTGGGGCCAAGGGTCTGATTCTGAAATAAAGACTCGTACCTGGTATGAAAGGCAACGAAGGAACAGGAGCCCACTCCTTTTTAGTCAGTAAAAGTCTGACACTATCTCGTGCTCAGCCCGAGCGGGGGATGTCATTGGAAGATTTCCCCACCGAAAAAAAGCTCTTAACCAATCAGAGAGCCAAACGCGGTAAACGTTTCGATCGCATTAACGTTAAAACAGCTCGCACACAGCGCACAGAACTAACAGTAACTGATTGAAACTCCAAGCAGAAGTACATTCAAAAACCTGATAAATAAAACTGTTGTGACAGGCTACAAGACCGAACCTATAACTTTGGCAAAGAAATAAGTTGATAACGAATAAAGAAGTTTTCGAATAAATGAATGTCTTTTAATTATCATCATCGTCTAAGTCGAAAGACGTCCACTGTTGGACATAGGTCTTTCCTAAGTGTCGCCATAATGACCGATCCTGTGCGTCTCGCAGCCATCAGACTCCCGCGATCGTCACTAGGTCATCGGTCCACCTTGAGGGTTCCGTACCAACTTAACTATGTAAATAGGTAAATACCGGATCGTAAAAAAAAAAATATGTTTTAACAACATGGCCTGAACATTCATGCTATTTCATGAGCAACAGCCCCTTTTTCACGTTGGCCAGGGATGGCGATTGCCCGAGGCTGGGCTCACGTGTAAACGCACCATGTGACCTTCCTTTATGCCAAATTCCAGGATTCTGAGTCAACGGGAAGTACCCTATGAATTTGAATGATTCTCTTGAGAGTGTCTAAATATTTTTTTTTTCGTTTATTTGGATGTTTGATTTTTTCACAGCTTCAAACGACCGCAGATTTGAGTATATGGTTTTAATTTCAACTCGATACCTCCACTCGTACCCCAGATAAAGGATCTTGACCAACAGACAGACAACAAAGTGATCCTATAAGGGCTCCCTTTTTCTTTTTGAGGTACGGAACCCTAAAAAAGCAAAAGTTTGTGTGTGTGTGTTGAGTAAGATTGGATGCGGATACATTATCTCTTGGGACAATTTTCTACTTTCACGCAGGCGAAGCCTCTGGCAGAAGCTAGTATAACATTCTAGCTTCTGCCAACAGCTTCGACCGGGTAAAAAAGAAAAAAGAAAGAAAAATATTTTATTTGGCACGCATGGATACACACACTGCAAAAACAAAATTTAAGACAACTAAGAAAAAACAAAAGAAAAAACAGTGACACATTGTGTGTCTCACGGCTGCGCAACATAGGTCCAGTTCAGCAAAAATGCCAGACAAATACAATGGCAATCAATGGTAGCTGCCTGACGCTGGTTTTCAACTGAACCGTATTGAGAGTCAACGGCAGTTATTTACTTATTAGCATTATGTCTGATGTATAAGTATTATGTGTAAGGTAAATAAATATATATAAATGATAATGTGCGGTGTGATAAATGACAAATAATAAACAGGTGTTTAGCGTCAGATGTGACGAAATAATAAAAATAAAAAGTAAAAAATGACAAAATATTTAAAAAGATAAAGTACACGTAAGGCGTATGCACATGTAAAGCGTCCAGTACACGGTCATGCAAGCGTCAATCAATTCCATCAATCATGAATGTTAGAATAACGGAATTTTATCGCCATTATGTTTTCGTCATGTAAACGTCAATAATCACATTAAACGGTAGGTTTCCCTTTTCGGTTGCGTGAAAGTCGGTTTCTCCATACAAACTTTGGACGTCCGTTTTATCCCCTTACGGAGTAAATTTCGAAAAATCCGAATTTCTTAACGGATGTCTACATCCTATAAGAATCCTACCTGCCAAATTTTTACTTTGCAGGTCAGTGAGTGGTATTTCGCTTTTATATATTACAAAAGATTAACGAATTCATGTACACACATTACAATAAAAGAAAAGAAGAATGAAACAGAAAAAAATAGGTAAAAAGGTGATGCTTATTTCTACAGAAATCTCTTCCAGCGTACCTGCGAAAGGAGAGTAGAAAAAATAGAGATGTAGACACCGTGAGTAGAGTGATTTATGTGTTACATGATCGATGGACGAAATCCCATTTGCCATTTGAAAGCTCATTTGCCCGAAAATTTAAAAACTCGAAGTTTAAAATCCCGAGGTTCTAAATCCCTAAAATGCCAACTTTTTCGAGAAAAACGATTTTTTGAAAACCTAACACTTAAAAGTTGCCTAAAAAGCG
Organism: Mythimna vitellina; assembly: GCA_949316375.1. Classification (NCBI taxonomy): domain Eukaryota; kingdom Metazoa; phylum Arthropoda; class Insecta; order Lepidoptera; family Noctuidae; genus Mythimna; species Mythimna vitellina. The sequence goes on along the minus strand of OX438711.1, from coordinate 4,619,803 downwards.
TAGTCAGAGCTAGGGTGTACAAAAATTAACCACGAAGGGTGTGGATGAACTTAGGTACACCGACGGACAGGTTAGATCAGGTTAGCCTGATCTAACCTGTCCGTCGGGGTGCCCTAAGTTCCCGAGCTTCAACAGGTACAATCACACAGTAACACCAACCACTGACTGTGTAAGGTTCATCATAGGTATCAATAGTAGCGTAGCGAGCGGTGCCGCGGCAGCGGCCGGCGAACGCTACTTCTCAAAATAAAACAGATCAAAATTTTTTCGATCTACGTCGCCGCTTTTTGGGATTTCATCCATCGGTATTTCGTCCATTCGGGGTTTCGTCTTTTCGGGCATTTGAACATCGGTGTTTTGTGTTTCGATATAACGACTACCGGCATTTCAATCATAGGTAATCGTATTATGAACTGATTTTGATACGTACCCGTTACTAGCTGACCTGGTGAACTTCGTACCACCTAATAATAAGGACAACGCCATCTAATGGCATTACCAGAATAGCATAATTCATTTTATAATGATATTTTAATTAGAGATGGCGTTGTATTCGGATTTTTCTTCGTAATTTTTTCTCACCGTTTAAACCTTCCCTGGGCTATCACGAATATTTCAAGACCAAAATGAGCCAAATCGGTCCAGCCTTTCTCGAGTTTTAGCGAGACTAATGAACTATTTATTTTAATATATATAGATAAATATGTGAGAGCTGTGGTGGCCGAGTGGTATCGGCCCCGACTTACGAGTTGTAGGTCGCGGGTTCAAACCCAGCCTGGCGCATTACTTTGTGTAATTTATTTCATCACCACTGCTCTCAAAACGGTGAAGGAATACATCGTGAGGAAACCGGCATGTTCTAGAACCAAAAATTCGAAGACATGTGACATTCACCAACCCGCACTGGGCCCGCGTGATGGATTACGGCCCATTCCCTCTCCTAGAGAGGAGGCCTGAGTCCCAGTAGTGGGAACATTATAAGGCCGACTATGCTATGCTAAATATGTATTAGCATTATTTATACTTAGTTCGAGTTAGAAATAACGATAAATTGTTTAGTTCAAAATCTTCCTCATAATATATGAGCCAGCGATGACTACGGGTCATCTGTATGCAGGACAGAAGATGCAGTGGAAATTTAAAAACTCGAAGTTTAAAATCCCGAGGTTCTAAATCCCTAAAATGCCAACTTTTTCGAGAAAAACGATTTTTTGAAAACCTAACACTTAAAAGTTGCCTAAAAAGCGTAGTCAGAGCTAGGGTGTACAAAAATTAACCACGAAGGGTGTGGATGAACTTAGGTACACCGACGGACAGGTTAGATCAGGTTAGCCTGATCTAACCTGTCCGTCGGGGTGCCCTAAGTTCCCGAGCTTCAACAGGTACAATCACACAGTAACACCAACCACTGACTGTGTAAGGTTCATCATAGGTATCAATAGTAGCGTAGCGAGCGGTGCCGCGGCAGCGGCCGGCGAACGCTACTTCTCAAAATAAAACAGATCAAAATTTTTTCGATCTACGTCGCCGCTTTTTGGGATTTCATCCATCGGTATTTCGTCCATTCGGGGTTTCGTCTTTTCGGGCATTTGAACATCGGTGTTTTGTGTTTCGATATAACGACTACCGGCATTTCAATCATAGGTAATCGTATTATGAACTGATTTTGATACGTACCCGTTACTAGCTGACCTGGTGAACTTCGTACCACCTAATAATAAGGACAACGCCATCTAATGGCATTACCAGAATAGCATAATTCATTTTATAATGATATTTTAATTAGAGATGGCGTTGTATTCGGATTTTTCTTCGTAATTTTTTCTCACCGTTTAAACCTTCCCTGGGCTATCACGAATATTTCAAGACCAAAATGAGCCAAATCGGTCCAGCCTTTCTCGAGTTTTAGCGAGACTAATGAACTATTTATTTTAATATATATAGATAAATATGTGAGAGCTGTGGTGGCCGAGTGGTATCGGCCCCGACTTACGAGTTGTAGGTCGCGGGTTCAAACCCAGCCTGGCGCATTACTTTGTGTAATTTATTTCATCACCACTGCTCTCAAAACGGTGAAGGAATACATCGTGAGGAAACCGGCATGTTCTAGAACCAAAAATTCGAAGACATGTGACATTCACCAACCCGCACTGGGCCCGCGTGATGGATTACGGCCCATTCCCTCTCCTAGAGAGGAGGCCTGAGTCCCAGTAGTGGGAACATTATAAGGCCGACTATGCTATGCTAAATATGTATTAGCATTATTTATACTTAGTTCGAGTTAGAAATAACGATAAATTGTTTAGTTCAAAATCTTCCTCATAATATATGAGCCAGCGATGACTACGGGTCATCTGTATGCAGGACAGAAGATGCAGTGGAACAGTTACAAAGTTTTAGCTCTTATTTAAGGATGCTTCTCCATTAGACACGAGCGATGCCTACGCGGTGCGCGAGGAAAACATCGACCAATGGGATCACTTCATTTTTAGGGTTCCATACCTCAAAAGGAAAAAACGGAACCATTTTTGGACCACTTTGTTGTCCGTCAGTCAGTCTGTCAGTCTGTCAAGACCCTTTATCTATTAATAAAAAATCATACTTCTATGTTAACAGAAAAGAAGACATGCCCATTTATGTCACAAAAAAAGTATATTTACACTCAAGGGAACCAAAATTCTAGAGTAGGTACTTTCCGTTGACACAGAATCCTAAAATTTTGCATAAAGCAGTCTTTATAACACAAGTATAGGAATAAATCTGAAAACAGAAAATTAGTTGTAACGTCACAATTTTTTTTTGCGTTTTCGAAAAAACTTCGAGACTCCAATCAGGAATTGAATTCTTTATATAGGTAAGTTTGTACGAAACCCCCAGGGCGCGAGTCCGACTCGACTCGCCCAGTTTTTTTTTAAGACAAAATATCAATAATTAGTTCAATTATATATTTTGTTTACCCACGTCCGTGCGTCACTGCAGGGTGCCAACTGAAAACCAGCGTTGGGTGACTGACGCCCAGCAAATGCTGAGGTGGCCAAGCCATCCTTTCGGTGTGGGTACGCTTAGCGTATTATGCTTTTGTTCTTTTTTACTTTGTGTTTGTAACTGTTGTGCTGTGTCTGTCCCGATTAAAAGTATTTCTATTCTATTTTATTCTAAGTATAATAAAAATCTCAGCTCCAGGAATCAATTTGCGAATACTTTACTCGAAGAAATCTCGCCAAAATATCCCGGATCACGTCAATTTTCTAGCCTGGCTTAATGCAGAACTGGTGAAAAGGGGGCTAGCGGAGCTAAGTATTGTATACCGAAGGAGATCATGCATGTACTGTTTGCAGAGTAAAGACAACACAGTAGACTTTCAAGTTTATAGCCTGGTCAAGTTGGCCCAAAATACAGGGGTAAATTTGACCCAAACAGTCCGGAGGCATAGACTTGCGCTGTAGGCGTCGGCTAGCGCCGTAGGCGTGGGCTTACACCGTAGGTGTGGCCTTGCAGACGAATAGCAACGGGCAGCTCGCCGTCAGGCAATCCGGTAACCGTTCGGAACGAACCCGAGCCATCGATGGCGCGTAGTATTCCACGCGCGCCTCTAAGAATAGTCAGCAAAACCGTAGGTGCCCAGCAGGGCCGAAGCCTACAGAGTGCGTGGGTTTACTTCCGAAAGAGAAACCTGTGGTCCTAGAATGCATGTCCGGTGAGGACCTCCGTCATGCGGGGTAGAGGACACCGTGACGTCTTTCCAGCCACTCCTCAAAGAGGGGTGTTACCGCCATGATTATGGGGTACCCAGAATACACATACGGCTGAAAACAGGCCGCTACGCATCCACACAACACTCAGCTTCACACCGTTTCACAGCTTTACTACACATTCTCGCAGAGCTTTAGTGGGAATGTATCCTAAACTAAAGCAGGAAAACATGCGAATAAATCGTGATACACAGAGGTACTTTAAAATCGTATACGACCAATAAATAGTAACTTATAAACAAGGAAAATTCAGTCTTGCAGACACTCTTAAGATAGACACCTAGAAGTTCACTTGTACAGCGAAAAACATGAAGATATTGTTTATTTTATTCCTGTTCTTTGCGTTTGTGGCTGCTCAACAACAGCCTTCGAAATTGGGGAACCGGAATGGTAAGTACATATGGTTTTGTTTTTTTATTCTTGATAGGTTCGCGCTTGACCCCTATCTCACCTGATGGAAAGCGACGATGGAGCGCGCTTACCTAGAAGTAACCTATTCACTCTTGAATTAAAGATTCCCGGGTTGTAGCCATCAGGAAACACAGATTCCGGCAAGGAATTCCACTCCTTAGCTGTACGCATAACTATTGTGTTCCCAAAACGTTTTGTGCGTATAGGTGGGATGTCCACCATGTACCGGTGGCGCTTTGCCGTACGCTTGGTGGTCCGATGATGGAACGGGCTAGGCGGAATTAGGTTATGCAATTCCGACGCACTGTCCCCGAAATGCAAACGATAGAAAACCGACAGGCTAGCAACTCGGCGTCGATGCTCAAGACTTTGAAGCCTCGACTCAACGAGTGCATCATTGCCAATGATCCTCCCGGCTCGCCTCTCAATTGCGTCAAGTGCATCAAGCTGGTATCGAGCAGATCCGTCTCAAAGATGAGAACAGTACTATCACACTAATACACGATCGAAATTGCGCTTGATAAAGTTTGAGCAGCTGTTCCGGCGTGAAGTACTGTCTGACCTTCGCGAGGATTCCCAGCTTTTTTGCTGCCAGTAGACTAGACTATAATATTTATGTATTTAGAATTATATAAGTATAATCAGTTGTGTAGTACTAATACCACAAGCTCTGCTTACTTCGAGACTAGATGGCGTTGTATGAAGGTTGTAGAATGCTATCTATTATTAATTCTGATAAAACATTAGTAAAACTTTTTTTTTCTTCAGGAACGTTCGCACAGCATCCAGGAGGGCGCCTGACTGCACCGACGATTATTGATCTGTACCATAGGGTGTCAAATAATGGATAGGATGGATGTATCCGTGATTTCCTGATGCAGCAGACGACTGTAATGAGCACCGAATAATATAGAAACATGAATAAATTGTATTAACTTACGAATAAGTCTGTTATTTATTTACTTTGATTCATTTGATTATTTCTCCCCCTTTTAGTTGGGAATCATAAAGTAACTCTTCTAGCTTTTTTTCTTCTAGTTTTTTTTTTTGGGATGACTGTGAAGTCATGAATAGACTTGCTCTAGGGTGAAGCGAAAGTCCGCTTCACCCTTATGCATCTTCGTATATAAATGATGCGAGAATGCATAACGATAACCGAGCGCTGAATATGTGTATATGTACAAAACCACATCTTTGTTCCTTCATAAACTTTTATTCCAGGGCTCAGGGTTTCCCTTTCGGAAGCCAAAACGTGGTCCCCATAGGCTTTGGCACTACTGTCTACACAATGATGACACCTGGGTGTTTCTTCTGCACGTATCAGGTGCAAGAATCTCCCGCATTTACCATGTCCGGTGAGGACCTGCGTCATGCGGGCTACAGGACACCATGACGTCTTTCCAGCCACTCCTCAAAGAGCCTACCGCCTTGATTATGGGGTGCCCAGGGTACGCTAACGATTGAAAATAGGCCGCTACGCATCCACGTATCACTCAGCTTCACACCGTTTCACAGCTTTACTACGCATTCTCGCAGAGCTTTGTTAGGAATTCACCGTAAAGCAGGAAAACTTGCGAATACATCGTGATACACATTCTCGTAGGCACTATATAATTGTATACGACCTGTATGTAGTAACTTAAAAGCAAGGAACATACAGTCGTGAAGACACTCTTAAGGAAGACACCAAGTGGATCACTCGTACAGTGAAAAACATGAAGATATTGTTTATTTTGCTTCTGGTGATAGTGTTTGTGACTGCGCTTAAGCAACCGTCAAAATGGGGAAAACGTAATGGTGAGTACAAATGAGTTTTCACGTTTGGACGTGCGACGCAGGAGACGCCCCGGGCGTTGGAAGTCGCCGGGCGATTCCCGGCCACCGTAGACGCGGGTTTGCAGACAACTAACGGTGGGTAGCTCGCCATCCAGCTGTCGAAGATTTTTCCGAATACAAAAGTTTTTTTTGTGACGTAACTACAAATGTTCAGTTTTCAGATTTATTCCTATACTTTTGCTATAAGACCTTGCTTCATACAAAATTTCAGGGTTCTAGATCAACGAAAAGTACCCTATTAATTTTGATTTACTTAGGAGTGTCAAATTTACGATTTTGACGACATAAACGGTCGTATCTTTTTTTTCGTTAGTATAGAAGTTTAATTTTTTCACATTTGGGACCATTAAGGGACCGCAGACTTGAGTATATGGTTTTAATTTCGACTCGATACCTCCGCGCGTTCTCGGGATAAAGAGTCTTGACAGACAGACAAAAGGACGGATAACAAACTGATCCTATAAGGGTTCCGTTTTTTCTGTTTAAGTACGGGACCCTAAAAATATATTATAAACTGCTAACGTAATCACCATCCAGACCCCCTATCCCATACGTCATCAAAAATAAGCAAAGCAAAGACTCCACCCCCTGCAGTGCTGACTTACCAAAATGGCAACTGAGCTCCCACCATTAAAACAAAATAAAAAAAGTACCCCATACTCGTTATAAATCCCTTTCACTTTTCACCTTTTCTTTATTTCAGGAACGCAAGCTGGTGCAGCAGGGCTGCCCGCTTCCACGATTATTAATTTATATACAAAGCCTACAAATAATGGATAGGATCAAGGTTTACTTAAAGCGATTCTTTAATTAGGAAGATCGTCATAAAACACCGAAAACATGGGAACGTGAATAAATTGTATAAACTTGCTAATCAGTCTGTTATTTACTCCGATCCATATATAGAATATATAATTATCATCATCATCATCATCAAGACGTCCACTGTCTCAGGTCTCTCACAAGGTGAGGGTCGCGAGAATCTGATGGATGCGAGACGCACAGGACAGGTCGTTATGGTGACACTTGGGAGAACCTATAATAAAAACCTTGAATTCATTAATGTAAACATAATGCGCTTGAAAAGAAAAATCTAAATGTCGTCTCCCGACGTTCCCTTTTCGAACACACACCAGCCCAGAGTAGGTTTAAGATCTAGCTTTCTTCGTCGCACATAGGTTATCAATTATATAAATTTGCTAATCCGTCTGTTATTTACTCCGATCCATTTATAGAACCTATAATCATCATCATCATCATCATCAAGACGTTCACTGTTGGACATAGGTCTACCACAAGGTGAGGGTCGCGAGAATCTGATGGATGTGAGACGCACAGGACTGGTCGTTATGGCGACACTTGGGTGAACCTATAACAATTGAATTCATTCATGTAACCATAATGTGCTTGAAAAAAATCTAAATTCCGTCTCCCGACGTCCCCGTCTCCCGACGTCCCCATCTCCCGACGTCCCCGTCTCCCGACGTCCCCTTTTCAACCGCACACCAGCCCAGAGTAGGCTTAAGATCTAGCTTTCTTCGTCGCACATAAGATATCCCAAACCCACCACTTTTAGAAAAAATTAAGCAGGGGGAAAACATCAGAAGCACAAATCCGATCGTGTGTGGAGTACCGCAGCCACGTATAGTCTGGTGCTGCAAAATGCCTAAGCTAAAAGCTTTGGACGCAGAGGAAAGGCGTGCGAAGAAGCTAATTGGTGATCCAGATTTGGTCAAGACCAATCTACAAAGCATGTAGCACAGGCGTAGGTTAGCCAGCCTTTCGGTATTTTACAGGTTGCATTTTGGAGAGTGTGCGCGGGAATTGTATGACTTGATTCCTACAACCGTACGTACGGCAAGTACGTCTCTACGTCCCTTACGTTGTTAAAACTTCAACGGTCCGGACTAAGCGCTTCGTTTCGTCGTTTATACCGCGAACATTGAAGAACTAAAACAATTTGCCTACTGCGGTCTTCCCGTCCAACTATAATTTAGGTGTCTTCACTTTTCTAATATGCCATCTAGCAGCTTTGGACTCAGTGGAAAGGCGTGCGAAAAAGCTAATTGGTGATCCAGATTTGGTCAAGACCAATCTACAAAGCCTGCAGCACAGGACGCAGCTATTCTATTTTTATTGATTTGATGGTTTTCAGCTTATTTAAAATAAGTTACCAAAAATGCTTACCATCAGGTGGGATCGCAGTCAAGCACTGATTTATATTATTTAAAAAAATTGGTATTTTTTTTATCCAAAAGTAATTCTTGTTTATATCTTGTCTATTTTGACCGAGGTTCTGGAACGCAAGACAAAGACGGAACTAGCTAGGGCTAGTTCATAGTAGTAGTATGTTCTAAGCTAGCTAGCCCTCGCGCTCCTGTCTTTTAAATTCTTGATAAATCGCTAGTGTGTTTGTGCGTGCGAGCGTAGATGCCAATACCGTTGCGCTACCAATGTAGTGCGTCGACGCTCATATAATTTGCCTGCATTTAGGGTAAATAATTACAAAAAAAAAACTAAGGCTTAGAACTCTCGAAGCGGTTTTTACCCGCGCACGCCGTGGTTGACGAAACAGCTATTTTATTTACTTCAATTCTCACGAGACGGCAGATTTACGCGGTTACGCAGCCGCCGCGGTTGCGATTTTCGCCCGCAAACCTGGCGGGGGATTATCGTAAGACATGCGGCTACAAGTCGAGCGGTGAAATGATCGGTGCCCGGTCGCCCGCCAACCGACAGCAGAGCGTGCGGGCGCAAACCGCCGAGGCTGCGGGGCCGGCCTACGAGGTTCTATGAGTTGCGCGCCGGTACAGCGGGAGACGCGAACAACCGCGTACACCGCGTGTGTAAAACGCGTCGTAAAATGTGCTTTAATTTTTTACATATATATCTGCATTCTACAGAAGCCACGGGCCCGCAACCGCGGCGGCCGCGGGTGATAACCGCTTCGTGAGTTCTAAGCCTTAGCTGGTAGTCCTCGCCTACGTCATAAAAGGAAGCCTTGCGCAAAATTTTATGTTCGGTGAGTAGTTTCAGCTGTGCGTTGATGTCAGTCAGTCAGTTTCTCCTTTTATATATATAGACATATAGAAGATAGATAAAAATTGACAATCCTTATGTACAGGACAATCTAAAAGAAGTCCATAATTTAAAAATAAAATACTTTATTCAAAGGGATATAATTATGTGTGAATTGAACTGCAATCGGACGGCTTTTTAAGACGCATATTCCGATTTCTGGCACGTCACCATGCGCTTTAAACCAGGAAAAACTCGATGAGTAAGTCTTGATAGGTACACAACTTTACATAAAGTAGTACTGAGTAGTAATATATAAGTAAGAAAACGCAGTGTTGAAGACACATTAAGGAAAAACTTCCGAGTTGATCACACGTTAAATTAAAAACATGAAGATATTATTTATTTTGTTTTTGATCTTTGCGTTTGTCGCTGCGCAAAAGAAACAGCCCAGGCCGAAGTGTAAGTACAAATGAGATTTTCCGTTAATATGCCCCAAAAAAAACTACCTTATTAGACAACACATTTTTTTTTTTTTTCGTTGGGTGGGAAAATCATCTTATGACATCCCCCGCTCTTGGGCGGAACGGGAGATAGTGTCAGACTTTTACTGACTAAAAACCCACTCCTGTTCCTTCGTTGCCTTCGTCCCAGGGCCCCGGGTTTCGCTTTCACACTACCCGTGGCCCCAGTAGGCTTCGACCCTACTGGGCCCCTACGATTTGCTGACATCTCCTTGAGGCGCGCGTGGAACAGGACGCGCCGTTTACGACTTGGGCTTGGTCCGGACGATTACCGGACGGTCGGACGGCGAGCTAATAGACAACACGTAAGTTAAGAGCGACCAACCCGAGATACATTTCCATACAACCGCTGTTACGTGATAACGTTATTACATTAGACATTTTTCTCTACATTATTATCTTTTTTAATACACTTCTATCTTGCCGATATTATCTAGCATAAAAGCCTAAAAAGCATAATCAGCCTTTTAATGTTCCCACGGCTGGGACTCAGGCCTCCTCTCTAGGAGAGAGAATGGGTCGTAATCCACCACGCGGGCCCAGTGCGGATTGGTGAATGTCACATTTCTTAGAATTTTTGGTTCTAGGACATGCCGGTTTCCTCAAGATGTTTTCCTTCACAGTATTGAGAGCAGTGGTGATGAAATAAATTACACATTGTAATGTGCCTGGCTGGGTTTGAACCCGCGACCTACAACTTGTAAGTCGGGGCCGTTACCCCTCCGCCACTACTGCTCCCTCTATATATTATCTCTCTAATATATTATCTAGATTTCTATTGAAATCGAAACTTCAATTCGTGTTAAACTAATCCAGTAAAGATCTCTAAAAATCTGCTATTTTGCGAGCAAGCTGTTCCTTTATAAATAAACACAAGTAAAGAAAATATATCTATAGAAACTTAGCACTTGTTAGGATTCAATATCGAAGTCCGTGAACAACAGAAATATACTAAAATCCGCGCACTGCCAAAATAAATCGTTTGCGATTTGAACTTACAGATGCGAAATCTATATACTTATATAAAAGGAGAAACTGACTGACTGACATATCAACGCATAGCCGAAACTACTTGAACCAGAAGCGTAAAAATTTGCACAAGGTTTCCTTCTATGACATAGGCGAGCACTAAGAGAGGATTTTCCAAAATTCACCCCCTAAAGGAATGAAATGGGGGTCCAAAGTTTGTATGGAGAAACCTACTTTAACGCGGGGGAAGCCGCTGAGAGAAACTAGTCTTACATATATTTTGTAGCTTATGATGCGGTACCGAGATCCGCGCATTGCGGATAAAATCGGTCAGTGCGATCTTAATTAATAGGTGCAAAATTAAGTGGTATATAATGGTTAGTTTCTTTTGTAAATCCATGTTGCGATGCACACTCCCATCTTTCGTGGTGACTGAAACTGTCTTTGGCATCCAATATTTCGCAGGTGACAATAGTAGGAATACATGTCGATTGTAATTTTATATAGCTCTTTAAGAACCGGTTGTATTCACAGAGTATTTTGTAGGCAGTGGCCCAGACTTCGTGTCGAGTTCGCGATTTTATTTTTATAAAAAAGAACATAGTAACTATTTAAGATTTTTGTATTTGCTAGACTCATCTATAAAACAAGATTTCTTATTTTATGTAACTTTTGAGATCGTAAGTTAGGGTCAGATTCGTGTTTTTATTCTCTTTATTCTTTATTGTACACACACAAAAAAAAACTAAACTTCAATACATGGATTTGATAATTTATGTACAAAGGCGAGCTTAACTCAACAATGAGTGTTCTCTCAGCAAACCTTTGAGTGACTGAGATCAGTTTTTTTTTATCGAGCCAACTAATTGAAATCATGTTTTGATTTTTATCCAGTGGTTGGCCCTACGGTCAGTTTTAGTAAAGTATTTTTTTTTGGTGTTCCATAGGACCGCCAGTAACCGCTCTTGTGGCCACAAGACCATCAAGGCAGTCAGTTGACATTATAGTTATTTTTTTTTTCAGTCCCTTTGCGACCGACTGCGCAAATCGGAGGACATCTACCAGCGTCGCAGTTTATCAAGTTATACAATAAACCACAGGGTGGATAGAGAAGGAGATTTATCGAGATTCCCTGAAGCAGACGAATGGATGGATGGCTCGGAAAATATGGAAAAGTTGACAATTTGAAGAACAACATTTTAAGACATGAAAAATATCTCATCGTTCATCATTTCAGCCAGTTCTGGACATAGGCCTCCCTAAGTGTCGCCACAATGACCGCATTTCGAATCCATCGGATTCCTGCGACCCTCAACCGGTCGTCGATCCACTTTGTGGGAGGCCTTCCAACGCTACGTCTTTCGGTACGTGATCGCCACTCCAGAATGTTCCCAACGACCATCTATTCTGCGAGCAATGTGCCCCACCCATTGCCACTTAAGTTTGGCGATACTTCGGGAAAATATAATTAATAAATATATCATTAATTTTAGTTGCCATATTTCAGTTTGTATAATATGTGCTATTTTTAATTAAATTATAATTTTGTCTAACATTTCAAAGATTTTTTTTTAACTATCATAGAAATTATTTATTTCCCGGCCTTCTCCCGACTAGCTTGGGGACAACGTTATGCTAACTGAATGCAGCTGAATACCCGTTTTTACATGGGGAACTGCTTAACTGACTTCCACAACCCAGTTACTGGGCAACACGATACTCCTTGGATAGACTGATGGTCAGACTTTATGGCGTCTGACTATCTAATAACAAAAAATATTTACAGTTTGTAAATATTTTTGTGTAAATGTTTAGGTAGGTACAGATATTGAGGAAAAATCCGTAGCAAGTGTGCTACGGATTTTTGTGTAAGTTAAATAAATAAAAAAGCAACATTACAATATCATCCCGTTTATGAGTCACGAGAGACTGGTTAACTAGGCGTAGGGTTGTCAGCCTTTCGGTGTTTTTAACCGACTTCTAAAAAAGGAGGAGGTTCTCAATTCGGATATTTGTATTTTTTTTTTTATGTTTGTTCGGGCATAACTTCGTTGTTGCCAACCGATTTGAAAAATTCTTTGTTTATTGGAAAGGATATACTTTCCAAATGGTCCCATAGTCACTAAGTTGGGATCTGATGATGGAATCTTGGCGAAATCGAGGGAACTCCTCAAATATTATAGGCAACCATATAGTGATTTTGGTATTTTCATCGAGAACTTAAGTATTTACAGTCAAAAAGTAACATTTGATGAAGTGGAACTGATGAAGAAGACCAGAAATAGTCAACGGAACTTCTTACTCGCATAGATATCACAATGAATATAGTTATGCGACTATGACAATACAAATAAGTGAATGTTTCTGAATAGTTACATTGAAAATGGTATCATCGAAGTGATCTGATGATGATGATGGAGCCGGAAGGTAGGCACTGGAACTCCGTAATTAATCAATGTAACCTAGCCGTGTTTGGGCTTATTAGAATTATCATGAGATGCCCTTTGGCTATAAAGTACTATCAAACTGATCTGATGATGGAGCCGGAAGGTGGAAGGTAGACACAGGAACTTCATAATAACACAATGTAACCTAGCAGTGTTTGGGTTAATTGGAATTATCATGAGAAATAGGCATCTGTTTATAAGTGTATCGCAACTAAAAAGTGTGAAATAAAAACTTTTTACAAAAAAAGAATAACCGACTTCACTAAAAAAAATACTAAAAGGATCAAAATAACTTTAATTTCGGAAGTCGGTGTTAAATAAGATACAAATAATACCGAGAAACACCGACTTCCGAAATTAAAGTTATTTTGATCCTTTTAGTATTTTTTTTTAGTGAAGTCGGTTAGTCTTTTTTTGTATAAAGTTTTTTTACAGGTTGCATTTTGGAGAGTGTGCGCGGGAATTGCATGACTTGATTCCGCCATCTCATTTCTACCATCAGACAACCCTACGTACGGCGAGTATCCACCCTTACGTTGTTGAAACTTCAACGATCCGGACTAAGCGTTTCGCTTCGTCGTTTATACCGCGTACATCGAAAGACTGGAACAATTTTCCTGCTGAGGTCTTCCCATCCGATTATAATTTGGGTGTCTTCAAGGCTAGAGTGAATAGGCTCTTAATAAACTAGTGCGCTTCACCATCAACGATTGCATCGCTGCTTACCATCAGGTGGGATCGCAGTCAAGCACTAGTTTATATAAAGTTAAAAAAAAAATTGTACAAATAAACAATGTCTAGGGATGAAGTGAACCCTGAAGTGTCATGGCGTTGCTTAGATATTTGGGGATAACGTGCTTAAGATCTTCTATGTAGCATTACTTAGCTCAGAATGTCGAGAATGACGTCATATAAGTAGAACGTAGGCAGTGACCGACCGAAACACGACCTCAAAGATTATATTATAGGGTGTCTTTGACATCGACGCACAAATGAATACCATGGATCCAGTACGTGATTCTGGACACCCCAGTGGTGGAAATTTTCGTCGGTTTTTTCCTAATTAAATAAAAATAATTACGTTTTTTAATTTAAACAGCAATAAATTGTTATTCTAACATTTTTAGTGAATAAAATAGAAAGAAAGAAGAAGAAAGAAAACGTGTTTATTCTGCCTAAATAGACGCACAATTCATTACAAAAATATAAAAACAAAGTTCCCTGACAGGCCATATGTGTATCTGGCATAACTGCGTTGCTCTATATGACCATAGACAACACAGTTGTCCAGATTATCTGTTGCATTTTGACGCCGGCCATATCAGAGACAAACATAAACAAAATGAATTAATTACTTTTATAATTAAATATGTAATCGGAATTGAATAGAATAACGATTTTATATACATTGCATTGCAATTTCAGAATACATTACACCACGCAGCGCTGCGCCACGAGGCATATCGATCTGAAATGTGTGTCATTTCATGTAGTAAATAAAATTATATTTTGAGTCGCACTTCGCTCTGTGTCGCGTCGCGTCGCGTCTCGGTGTGAACTGACCCCAAAGATCAAGCCCGAGTCAACGGTGCGTTGAGTGCCATGCGCGCCTCAAGAGATGTAAGCAAAATTGTAGGGGCCAGCAAAGGTCGACGTTTGCCAAGGCTACGGATTGTTGGAAGCAGTTTTCGCAGCCCTCGCAATAAAGGGCAACTGAAGGGACATTGTGGGTAAGTCAGTAAACGTCTGTCAGTCCCTCCCGCCCAACCCAGAAAGGGAAAATTTATTTAATGAATTCTTGGGGAAAAATCGAAGCTATCATGAAACAAAAACTCCGGCAGGGAATCTCACTCCTTAGCTTCGACCCCGTATTGCTGAGATAAGCGATTTAACTATTAACCGCCAACGTCGGATTATTTTTTTTAATTTTTTTTTATTGTTATTAACCAGTGCTTGACTGCGATCCCACCTGATGGTAAGCGGAGATGCAATCATTGATGGTCAGGCGCACTAGTTTATTAAGAGCCTATTCACTCTAGCCTTGAAAACACCTAAATTATAGTTGGACGGGAAGACCGCAGCAGACAAATTGTTTCAATCCTTCGATGTACGCGGTATAAACGGATAATTATATATATCCAAAAAACACTCTCGCGTGTATACCGCCAAGGTCTCACATCCACGACCAAATACTACATCTCGTCAGCTCTTCTGTTACCTATGGGGATTGAAAGCTAAACGAGATGGAGTACCCGGTAAAACTGTGAATAAAGATTTTATAATTATTTTGATAAGTACTTTTATTTGAGAGAGAATACCTCTCTATTTGTTAGTTTATAAGAAGACTAGGTTCTGTCAGCGGCTTCGCCCGCATGGAAGTAGGTTTCCCCATACAAACTTTGGACCCCTGTTTCTTCACTTTAGGGGGCGAATTTTGAAAAATCCTCTCTTAGTGCTCGCTTACATCATAAATTTGGCACATGGCTTCATCTTGTGCCAAATTTCACGATCCTAGTCTCAGTAATTTTGGCTGTGCGTTGATATGTCAGTCCTAGTCAGTCAGTTTCTCCGTACGTACGATATATACGTATAGATATTTTTTATGATGGGGATTTTTTATTTAGGTAACAATATTTTTAATTATTTGAACCGAGAAGATTTACAAAATAATACGTCAGTGAAAAGTTCTCGACAACCCGAGCAGAACCGAGAAATTACCCTCGAGAATTCTCGAGACCAGAGAAATTGAAAAGCTCGAGAAACCATGAACCCTACAAACCACCCCGGCGAATAGGACAAGGAAACACTTGTCGGACCAATTCGACGCAAACGGTGGAAGGATTACGCAGATTACAGTAAATGCGAACATTGAACAGGAAGACTGTTTGTCGCCATGACACGTAACTCCATGACGCCATTTTAGACCAATACCTATTGTGTTTTTCCATATTTTTTACGCGTAAACGTTCCTCTATTTGATATTTATTTCTAATAGTAGATGTCATGCAAGATGACCTCATTTAAGGGACAGAATTTATACTTTTAAAGGCATTATAGCAACGAATTGCGTGGAGAATCGTCGTGTGTTTTTTGTTTTATTAGTTTCAATATATTAATTAATCAATATGATTATTTTAAGGGTTATTTTCTTGTGTCTAATTTTGGCTGCAGGATGGAATATGGTCAGCTCTGGTACGTATCTTTTTAATTCACTTTTTCACCGATAGAAAGCTGCTTTATACCTGAGTGACATAGGCTATATTTTATATATGCGGGCAAAGCCGCAGGCAAAAGCTAATGTTTGATAAAGAGGCAACGCGAAAAACGGGAGATAACCTGAAAGCTCGGTTGGCATTCGGTAACTTCAGTGGCTCACTCGAATATTTCACAATACTTGTTTAAGGACATAAGTGTTTCTTAATAAGCTTAAACTTTTAGAATCTCGATTTAATGTGCAGTTTCCATTTCTTTATGTTTTTATTTTTTTAATTTATGAGTTCGAGTACGTTATAAAGGGCCAAAGTCCGCGTAAAAATTGTGTAAAATAGCAATTTTCAGAGGACAGACCACTGAAAATCTGCTGGATTAATTTTACACAAAATGTTGTTTTCCATTGGAACCTATATAATAACCACAAGATATCTGTGTTTCCAGAATATCTATAGAATTTTTTGTAATAACGTCATAGTCACGTAAGTGCGGTTGTATGTGAGGTATCACGGTGAGTGCGCTCTTAAGGAAGAAAGAGATGGCAAATAACCATAGACATATTAAATGCTTTAGGTCTCCACAAATTTTATTGTAATGATTTTTTTAGGATGTCGTTATCATAGATATCAGTAATGTAAATTCAAGTTTGCGTCTTCGAAAGATGTTTTTTAAATGCATGGTGCTTTTTTTTTTTTTTTATTGGGTGGGAAAATCATCCTAATGACATCCCCGCTCTTGGGCGGAGCGGGAGATAGTGTCAGACTCTTACTGACTAAAAACCCACTCCTGTTCCTTCGTTGCCTTCGTCCCAGGGCCCCGGGTTCCGCTTTCACACTACTCGTGGCCCCAGTAGGCTTCGACCCTGCTGGGCCCCTACGATTTGCTGACATCTCCTTGAGGCGCGCGTGGAACAATACGCGCCGTCGACGACTTGGGCTCGGTCCGGACGGTTACCGGACGGTCAGACGGCGAGCCACCCATTGCTCGCCGTCTGCAAGCCCGCGCCTACGGTGGCCGGAAATCGGGATCGGAATCCCGGCGGCGGTTGGAGCGTAAGGACCGTTGCCTCACGCGATCGGCCGCCTCCTTAGCTAGCATTACTGCTTCGCAGAAGGAGGCGACCGCCTGCCACTCCTCCTCGCTCCGGAGCATGGCCTGAACCAAGGCCCGGCGCGAGAGATCACCGCCGCCGATTGCCCCCACGAGGTCACGGCGTTGCTCTGCCCAAGCGGGGCACACCTCCACCGTGTGCTCCACCGTGTCCTCCGGGTGGGCCACACAGTGGCGACACCCGGGCGTCGTTTCCGCACGAATCCGGTGCAGGAACCTCCCGAACTTACCGTGTCCGGTGAGGACCTGCGTCATGCGGAATGTGAGGACGCCGTGAGGTCTTTCCAACCACGCCTCAAAGAGGGGACTTACCGCCATAATTGTGGCGTGCCCAGCACGGGGTCGCGACAGTCGCTGTCGCCATTTCACCATGAGAACTCGCCGGAGCTCTGTCCGCCATGCTGCGACTTGTCGCGGCAGCGGAGTTTCGCCCCGGCGTTGCATCTCCATGCGCCGTTCGTGCATGAGTGCAAGGACTGTTGCCTCCAGATCCCATGGTTCCTGGCCAGCAAGGAGGCTCGCTGCTTCGCGGGAAATCGTCCGGTATCCTCGCACCATCCGTATGGCCATGACCCTCTGGCACGCGTCCAGCCGGGCCGCCGGCTGCTTCCGCAGCCCCGGCGCCCACACCGGCGCGCCATAAAGGGCCATGGACCGAACGATCCCCGCGTAGAGCCTCCGGCAGGAGGCGTCTGGACCCCCAAGGTTGGGCAGGAGCCGCCCGAGGGCAGCCCCAGTCCGATTTAGCTTGGGAGCCAGACGTCGGAAGTGCTCGTCGAAATCCCATCGGCTGTCGAGAACGAGTCCCAGGTACTTCATCGTTGACCCGACGCCGACGTGGACTCCTCCCACCGTTAGCCGGGAACCCGGTGGTGGCGCGTTCCGAGGGCCGTGAAAGCACATGGCCTCGGACTTGTGCAATGCCACCTCGAGTCCCAGCTCCTGGATCCTGCCAACTACCGTCGCGACCCCGCGTGTCGCTAGTTCGACCGCCGCCTGGTACGACTCTCCCTGCGCCAGGACCAGCGTGTCGTCTGCGTAGCAGACCACGCTGACCCCGTCAGGGAGGTCGCCGCGCAGCACGTAGTCGTATCCGATGTTCCACAAGGGCGGCCCTAGTACCGATCCCTGCGGAACACCGCACGACATCTCTCGACGTTCCCACACCCCCTGGTGACCAGGGTAGGTTATGTACCTGTCTGACAGGTACGCCTCGACCACACGACAGAGGTAGTCGGGCATCCGGTGATACCGGAGTGCCCTCCCAATGCTACTCCAAGGCAGGGAGTTGAAGGCGTTGGCGATGTCCAAAGACACCGCCACGATACACCTGCCCTGGGCCACTGCATCCCCCGTCGTGAGAGCTCGCACGCACATGATGGCGTCCACCGTGGAGCGCCTCCTGCGAAAGCCGAACTGGCCGTCCGCCAGATCCGGCCCCACCCGTGTTAGGTGTGCGACGAGGCGGTCTGCAATTACTCTTTCAAAGAGCTTGCCCACCTCGTCGAGCAGCACAATGGGCCGGTACGCGGACGGAGAGTCCGCGGGGCGCCCCGGCTTCGCGATGAGGACCAGTTTCCCCGTCTTCCAGCGAAGTGGAAACTGGCCCCTCTCCAAGCATGCGCTGAAGAGCCCTCTTAGTCGAGGCCCGAGAGCCTCCATGGCCAGGACCCATGCCTTCCCAGGCAAGCCGTCGGGTCCTGGGGCGGTATTTTTGGCACTCAGCCTTCGTACCGCCACTCTCATCTCTACCTCGGTCACCTCTGGAGCGTTGTCGTCGTCGTCGCCATCGTGGTCCGCGTCGGACACCGCTGGTGGCGGAGCCATGGGCGGGGGAGAGTGTTCCCCTCGCGTGGGGAACAGAGTGCTCACCACACCCTCCACGAGCTGGGGCCGGAGACTCTGCGACAGCGGGGGAGCCCAGGGGCGGAGTTTGTCCCGTACCAATTTGTACGGGCGTCCCCATGGGTCCCCATTCAGAGTCCCCAGCCACACGTTGCGGGCCTCAAGTTTGGCCCGCCTTATCTCCGCTCGGAGGGTGCGTTTTGCCGCTCTGTACCCCTCGTACAGCTCCGCCTCTCTGGCCTCCGCATCCGCTGGACGGATGCGGCGACTGCGGTATCTGGCATACCGGCGTCGCGCGGCATTGCACGCGTTGCGCAGTGAAGCAATCTCCGGCGACCACCAGTATACCTGGCGCTGAGCACGTCCTGGAGGGACTCGGGGCATTGCCGCGTCGCAAATTTGCGACATGGCCTCCCGGAACCACTCTGCCTCGACGTCTATGTCGACAGGCCTGTCCGGTGCTTGCACCCAGGCCTGTACCGTCGCGGCTTCCAGGAGGAGCTCCCGGTCCATCTGCCTCAGCGCCCACCGCGGACCACAAGGGTTCTGTCGGACCGGCGCAATCGAGGTTTGGGCGGAGACGTCGAACCGGATGTACCGGTGGTCTGAAAACGTCTCCACCCCCTCCATAACGCGCCAGTCGACGACACGCGGCGACAGAGCGGGGCTGGCGAACGAGATGTCCACCACTGAGTCACCCCGCATCCGCACACACGTGGGGACAGAACCCCGGTTAAATGCATGGTGCTGATATTTTCCTGTTCTTTCTGTCAAATTGTCTACACTACAAGAAAATACATGGATGGCACTGCAGTATCTTTTACCCTTTAACCCCCTAAGGGCAGAATTCACCAATAAAACTAATCGCGTTTTAACGTATAGCTCGTATAATTGCATTTAGCCGCTGTCACTAGTGTCACTTAACTGTATTTTTCTTTTGTTGTATTTTTACAAGTGACACTAGTGACAGCGGCTAAACGCGATTATGCGAGGCAAACGTTAAAACGCGATTAGTTTTATTGCAGAATTCCGCCCTTAGTCGGATATATCCGACCAACACTCTCGCGCTTATTCCCCCCAGGACCGCACATTCACAACCAAATACTCCATCTCGTCAACTGTTCTGTCACCTATGGGGATTGAAGAACTAAACGAGATGAAGTATTGGACGCGAATACGCTCGTCGATACCAATAGTACGCGGGCAGTTAAGGGGTTAATTGAAAGGTTCTTTATGACAAGCTTACTGATTGTGGTCTTTTTGCAGGACCAGTCGCCCGATGGAACAGAAGAAAGATGCTCACCAGAAGCAGAATGATACAGTCGTATCATAAATTGGACCCGAAATAAACACTTCATAAGTAGAATAGAATAGAATAGTATTTATTCGATGCAGGCAATACAATAGGCAACAATGAAAAAACAAAAAAAAGGACAGATTTACAATATAGTTGCGCTGAGCGTGCCCGAAACGAAAGGGTCGCCAACTCAGCAATTGCTGGGCGTTAGACACACAGCGCTGATTTTCAGCTTATTAGTCAATTTATTTATTTATCCTCACATCGGAACTCCTTGCGATAATTATGAAAGAAGCGGCGTGGCGGAGGGTAACGTCGCTTGCTTACGCAACATCAGGCAATCGCTCCTCCAGGATTCCACATGTATCAAATCTCATATCGAAAAGATTTTGAAATGTCGAAGTTCTTTCGATGAGTTTTTACAAAAAAAAAAAATTGATTTAAATTGAAAAATACTGAAAATTTTGATATGTCATCTTGACGGTTGACCATAGACTATTAAGTCAACTTATTACATAATAAAACCCAGAATAAAGACAGACTCCTATTAAGAGGGCCCTTTCCAACCCGTCTATCATCAACCTGAGCATGGTTTAAAAGCTTGTTGGTTCGGCAATGTTAGATAAAGAGGTAACGCGAAAAAATAGAGAACAGCTGAACACTCTATTGGTATTCGGTAATTCCGTCATTCACTCAAATATGAATATTTAATGTCAATGATGACTGTGTTAATTCAAATGTAAAATGAAAATTGTAATAATGAATTTCTTAAATGCATGAAATGGACTAGTTTTTAAGACATGTTCTAGATTTAATTTATGTTGTCACTACCCTCAAAACGGTGAAGGAAAATATCTTGAAGAAACCCAGGGGGCCCAGTGCGACTTGGTGGATGTCACATGTCTTCGAATTTTTTAATCTTGACAATGCCGGTTTCTTTACGATATTTTCATTCACGGTTTAGACTCTAATATTAATGTGTGTGTGTGTGTATGTATTATTAATATGTCTGTCTAAAGTTTAGACACACAATATTGCCATGATAATTATCATTTATGACATGTAATAATCACCTATAAACAATAAACTATTAATATTATAAAATAACATATTATTATTTAAATATTTTTGAGTTTGTTTTAATAAATATAAGTCAAATGGAAATTAAATGAACGCATGTTATGTCATTTTTATTTTAGTACGAAAATAAATATATTATAATAAGTAATCTGGCGTTTTATTTGTAGAATTGATTTTTATTATTATTGATGGACTTGCCTAGAAGTAACCTAGTTTTAAGTGGGTCTGTTTACACGATTACTCTTTAACAATCCCGCATACCGACCTTTGCATTCCACTGGGTGGCACCATAATATCCCTTGCCTAGACTGATGTCAAATACAATGTGCGTACTATACTTTTTAATAAATATATCAAGTGAGGAATGAGAATTATTAGAGGAAGTATGGCGCGCCAGTGACTGAAAAGTTGAAAGGGAATCGTTTACCTTTGTATAATCATCTGAGGAGGAGGGATGAAACGCTTGTTACTAAAAAAGGGCAAGAGCGAGGCAAAAGAAAAGATGGATGGATTGTGTGAAGAATTATACGAAAGAAAAGGGAGTTAGTGATAGCGTAACGGCGACAGTACAGAATGGAAGGAAAAAAAAACGTGTTGCGCCGGTACCAATAACTTGGGACAAGTGTAAGAAGAAAATGATGTATCGTCCCCTCCGATCAGTGACCACAGCTACTTTAACCTTTTATCCGCCTACGTCGGATATATTCGACCAACACTCTCGCGTTTATTCCACCATGGTCGCACATCCACGACCAAATACTCCATCACGTCAGCTCTTCTGTCACCTATGACGATTAAAGAGCTAAACATCATTTTTCCTTTCATATACAGTCCATACTTTTGTGAAATGCGCTTCCTCTCGTGATCAGGACGGCTACCAGTCTATATGCATTTAAGCGGATGTTGCGAAATTACTTTTTGCGCAAATAGTGAAGTCGTCTCAATCTTTCCCTTTCTTTTACTCTGTATAAATATATTATATTAAGTTTTATATGTATTTTTATTTTGTATATATATACTTTTAAACTCTTATTTTCTTAATATTCTGTTGTATTTTTATGCACCAGCCATATTTTCTCTACCACCCTAAGTTGACTGGAAGAGAATGCCTAAGGCATTAAGTCCGCTTTTGTACTTTTGTGTTGCATGAAGTTTTAAGAAATGAATAAACGAGATGGAGTACGCAGTCGCAAACATACGACCCTGGCGAATAAGACACGAAAACACTCGTCGGACTAATCCGACGCAAACAGTGAAAGGGTTTTTTTTTATTGGGTGGGAAAATCATCTTATAACAAATTTCGCTCTTGGGCGGAGCGAGAGATAGTGTCAGACTTTTACTGACTAAAAACCCACTCCTCTTCCTTCGTTGCCTTCGTCCCAGGGCCCCGGGTTTCGCTTTCACACTACCCGTGGCTAACAGTGAAAGTTAAATATCTACCAAGAATGAGACACGTGTGAACTTGGCGGTCAACCGTGGACATAAATACGGTTGACGGTAATCCACTATACCAACTTATCTACGCAAAACACATACATAACATGAAATTATGCAGCTGATATAGTATTAATAAATAGGACAGCTGAGTGAGATAACGTTTGCATAGTAAATAGTTAAGAATATGAATATTTTATTACTTATGTACTTGTTGCTTGTTTTTGCTGGTGCAGGATGGAGTTCAATCAGTACGGGTATGTTTTTATAAAATTGTCGTATCTTTCTATCTACTATCTAAATAATATAATATAATAATATTCAACAACCATCACACAGCGCCGTTTAGTCCCAAGCTAAGCAGAGCTTGTGTTATGAGTACTAGACAACTGATAAACATACATAAATATTATAGATAAATTACACCCAGACACAGAACAAATGATTGTGCTCATCACACAAACATTTGTCCTGGGTGGGAATCGAGCCCACGAGCTCCAGCTTAGCAGTCAGGGCCACTAACCACTAGACCAACAGGCCAGTCAAATCAAGTCTGATCTGTCTATCTAGAAACAGAACTTCGTTACAAAACACAAATCGTAAACGTAGGTAGCTCGGCCACCAAACTAAAATGGAACTGGGCAGGCCACATCTACTGCATGTCGCAACGAAACTGAGCGAAGGCAACCACTGACTGGATTCCGAACAGCAGGAGCCGGCGACGTGGCGGGCACAGAAGGAGACGACGTGACGATTTGGACTCCTAACTAAAAGATTGACCAGAAGTGGCTAAGGACAGAAAAGATTGGAAGAATGGAAGGGTGGTCTTTGCCCTGCAGTTGGGCATAACAGGCTCATAATAATAATAATAAATAACTGTCCATCTAATCAGCCCAGTACAGATACCGGCACAGATATTGAGCGCTGACTTCTACTTGCGCAGAACTGAAATATCGGGTCTCTTTAATGGTATGAAGTGAGACGCGGAGGCGGGGAGTGCAAACCTAGTACAATGATTGGCTCGCCGATGTGTACGATAGCCAAAGCGATCCCCGCTCTTTCGCCGAGCTCTGAAGATTCGTGCTGGTATCTGTATATGCCACTACTGGTCAAAAACCTCTCTCTGTTTTATCCAAACACGTCTGTCTTCTGTCATTGCGGACCAGTCTTTCCGGTAAGAGTCAAGATCATCTCTCCACCTTCGCCGACCATGAGGCCGCGATGTTGCCTTGCGTTTAATGGGACTCAATAATTGGCTCTTTTATTTAGCCCTTAGTAACCCGTGAAGTTTTTATTTTTAAATGTGATTGGGCCGGACATTTTTGTCTCATGTCAGATGAGCTGTGGGTTAATAGAAGAAAAACGTCGGAAGATACTGAGCGTATGGGTTAAAAAAAGTAGCAGCCACCGGTTTTTAGCTTCTCGTGGCGGCGTTTGTGGCTGTGGCATGTAGCCCATGTGCGGCGACACTTAGTCATCATTATCATCATCATCATTTCAGCCGAAAGACGTCCACTGCCGGACATAGACCTCCCCCAAGTGCCGCCACAATGAACGGTCCTGTGCGTGTCAATCTCGACACTTATGTGGCTCAACTTAAATGAGACTAAGTAGAGCAGAGCATGGCAGTTCTAACAGAAAGTACAAATTAATATGTTTTACGATTAATATTTTTTTCTGAAAAAAACGTGTTGCGCCGACCCCAAATAAGATGGGACAAGGGCAGGAAGATGATGATGATGATGATTTTTTCTGACTGTGGATATCTTTTTCACAGGAAACTACAGTACAAAAATGCTAACAAGGAGCAGAATGATGCAAGCGTATCGCACGGTGCTGAAGTCACAGACGTAATGATCACATGAATATTTTAGTACTGGCGCTAAAGCCACTTAAACCTTAAAACTCGCATCCAAGATAGTTTTCTTATAGACATAAAAAAATAAAAATATTGACATAGTAGTATCTTTTTTGATTTATAATTATCTAACCCGAGATACATTTTCATTACCTAAATATTAGGGGTTAAAGTATGAAATTACCATTTTTAAAACGGGTTGCTTTGAAGTGTTATATCTTTATCTCACGAATAACTTTTCTCGTCAGTACGAGAACAAGACAAAATTTCCAAAACGAAAGCTATTAAACCAAGAGCACAAAGTTCTTTTGTTAGAAGAAAATCGTAGGTACACGTAATTGATATTGCTTGCCCTTTGAAATGCACAGTTTCTACATTGTAACTCTTAATATGAAAAAACAGTTTTTTTATTAGCTTTCATGATTATAAGAAATGCGATATTACAGAAAATACAAAACACAAAGAATCCAATAAATACCTAATTTCGGAAAAAGAATAACGTACCTTTAATATAAAGTTTATTTGAACATAAGTTTCGTGAAACATTCATGTGAATGACGGAACTACGACTTTAACGAAAAAAAAAAAAATTAAAATAAAATTTGTATTATTGTTATTATTTCCATAAATTACCTTCATATCAAACAGCAAGAAACTGTGTTCAAACTTACCTGGAACAAAAAAGAAACATTATTATTTCGCTTGTGACTTCATACACAGACATTTGCGCTTAGATTCACGTTTATGAAACGTAGGAATGAGATTTTTCATACAAAAAGTTGTTTCCCATTTTTACATTGATGTATAAGAATCAGTAAAAACCTCCCCGAAAACTTTATGGGGCGATAAAGTTTTTAGACACTCAAAAAATCCATAAGCATAATAAGCCTTTTTAATATTCCCACTGCTGGGACTCAGGCCTCCTCTATAGGAGACGCAACGGGTCGTAATCCACCACGCGGGCCCAGTGCGGGTTGGTGAATGTCACACGTCTTCGAATTTTTGGTTCCAGGTTTCCTCACGATGTTTTCCTTCACACTTTTGAGAGAAAAATCAAATAACAAGGAATTATATAATAATATTTTTTTGTACAACATCTTTAACCGCACTATATGTTCACAATTAAATAAATAAATCTATATATACAAAAGGAGAAACTGATTGACATATCAACGCACAGCCGAAACTACTGGGACTAGGAGCGTGAAATTTTGCACAAGGTTTCCTTTTATGACGTAGGTTAGCACTAGGAAAGGATTTTCCAAAATTCACCCCCTAAGGGAATGAAGCGGGGGTCCAAAATTTGTATAGAGAAACGTACTTTCACGCGAGCAAAGCCGTGGGCAGAAGTTATCGCTAATAAATTCGATTTGGTGTATGCTGTAAGTATAGCAAGCAATTGATAAATCTACACTAATATTAGATATAAATACAGATATTTTGGAAACACAGTATCTTGTGGATATTATCTAGGCTACTATTGAAACCAATTTATAAATTTGTGTAAAACTAATCCAGTAAAGATCTCCGAAAATCTGCTATTTTGCATAAACTTTGACACTTCATAATTTAATCAAAAATTAAATAATCTAAAAAGTATAACAATAGAAACCTTGGAAATTTAATCCAGATTCTGAATGACGACAATTTTTTTCAAAAACTTTTAAGAGTCCAAAAAAAAGCATCACGTTTTAGAACAAGCTTTGTAAAATATTCGAGTAAATCACGGAATTACCGAATGCTAACAGACTTTTCAGGCGTTATCTCTCTTTTTTCGCGTTGCCTTTTCGTCCAACATCGCGTTGTATTGCGTTAGATAAAGTAACAAGCTTTTAAACCATGCTCGATGTTGACGATAGGCGAGTGAAAAAGGATCCTCTTAAGAAGATAATAAATAGTGGCACACCACACTTCTGCGAATTGGCTTCGACCTCTCGTAAGCTTTCGAAGGGATCCCAGAGTCCTGAGATAAACTATTTAATACATTTTTTTTCATGCTCTCAAGTAAATCGCTAAAATGTTTTATGTTTTGCAAGTGTGTTTTAGCGCATCTCTTTCTCTTGAACGCAGTCCGAGAGTGACCGCACTTTAGGTCCTTATAGCCCTTGCCTCAAAGCCAGCAGAAGTGTTCCAGACCACTATCAGATGAAGGCAATCTAGTAACAATCCAACAATAATCGGAAAATTCCGGAATGTAACCGGAAAAATTGTAAACAATTTATAAATTTCGCAACGACCTTTGAATACGAAAATACCGATCATCTTACATAACAATCTATTCTTGGATAAGGATAAAATCTTACACTAATGACACAGTATGTAAATTATTACTGTGATAATTATATATCGTGTGTCTACCTTCTAGCTGACCGGCAATCGCACTGCCATATAAATTATCAAAGATTTTTTTTTTATTGATATAATCCAGTGCTTTTTTTAAAGACCATTCCAGAAACCCTGTGCAACGCCTGTTAGAGCACATCCCTGATGAGACCACGTACGTACCCTAACTGACCCGTCGCAAAAATCCACCCTATCCGTCTCAATATACGCACAAAACCATGCTGAACAACAGATTTTTATTTTATTTTAGTTTTAAAGAATTAACCAATGAAGAAAACACGATACAAAGATGTATAAAGGGCCCTACCTCAAGCTCGCACGCCTGAAATTTTAACACGTCATTCTAAGGCTCCAGGTCTCATCATCATCATTTCAACCGAAAGACGTCCACTATTGGACATAGGCCTCTCCCAAGCGTCGCCACAACGACCGATCCTGTGCGTCTCGCATCCAGCGCATTACCGCGACTCTCACCAGGTTGTCGGTCCACCTCGTGGGAGGCCATCCAACGCTGCGTTTTTAGGTGCGCGGTCGCCACTCTAGGACCTTTCGACCCCACCGACTATCCGTTCTACGAGCAATGTGCCCTGCCTACTGCCACTTTAGTTTGGCGATTCATCGGGCTATGTCGGCGATCTTGGTTCTCTTGCGGATATCTTCATTCTTTATGCGATCACGCTAGGGTACTCCAAACATAGCCCTTTCCATTGCCCTTTGGGTGACTGTAAGTCTCCTGATGAGGCCAATTGTAAGCGACCATGTTTCAGTGTCATATGTCATCACTGGCAAGGCAAGGCTCCCGGTCTGAGTTCTCATAATTATTGTTCATTACCATCTGACATTTTTATTTGGTCAGTGAACTAGCAAGGTCGCGAGATAATTATCAGGTTGGAGTAAAAATAGTAAATGTCATAATTAATCCTTTATTTCTGTATGCAACTACTTGTTTTTTTTATCTCGCTCCCACTAAAACAATACATTCTTAACTAACGGCTGAAAAAAATTGAATGATGATAAAAAAAATTCGTTGAATAAATTAACAGCCAAATGATACTGACATCCGGCGGATTATTCGAAAGGCGTTCGAAGATCTTTCAACTTTTTGAATCTTATTAATTCTTAAATCTCTTAGAAAAAAAAGTATTGAGTCATTTTTGTAGATAATTAATGATCTACAATTTTTGCCTGAGTTAATTTTATGGTAAAACTTACCGTTTTGCTGAAAATCGCGAAAATCTCGGTTTTTGTGACTTTTGACCCCGAGTATTTTTTTTCCAGGTATCGGATCGATGAGGACTTTTTAGGTTTCATTTATGATGATGTTTTGAACAATCCTACCAATTTTCAGCTGGGTGCGAATTATCGTAACCTTGGTCTAAATGGACCGGACTATAACCGAAATTATCCGAAACTAGCGGATAATCCGAAATAATTTCATATTCGATTCCAGCACTGCTTACAATCAGTTGAGATCGCAGTCAAGCACGAGATTACATCAATAAAAAAAAATCCGATAGTTTCGGACTTGCGGAGCTGCCTAACATCCCTGATTTCGATGACCAGTCTAACCAGCTGCAACGCCACTAGACTTTATAAGTCTGCAGCATGTACCTACAGATGATTCACTAAGTGATCAATAATACGCTTTCGTTAACCAAGACCTGTACCATGAAATTCAAAGTAAGATTGTTTCATTCTTATTTCCCGTGTGGGTAAGAGATGGCGCTAGACAACCTGTATAGCTCTGTCTCTTACCCACACAGAAATAAGAATGAAACAATCTTACTTTGAAGGTCATGGTAACTCCGCAAGCCATATTTATTTAAGACATAGTCAAAGAAGGGAGCGTAAAAGACAGTCGTGTTTAAAAATGAAGGTTTTATATTTTTTGTTGTTGATCATCGTTTTTGCTGCTGCGATCCCTGTAGATGAGAAGAAACCTACCCTAACTGGAAATGAAGGTAAATTGCATATCGAGGGTTTCATAACAAATGGGCGTACTTGCAAAAACGCCATTTTTCGTTTTCAAAGGCAAATAGATAGTACAAAACAAGCTGCTAACCGTATTTAAATAAATGGTGAATGTTGCAGGGTAATCCATGAAATTCTAATTCTTTAAAGTTTTTTTTTATTTATTTATTTCCTGACATGTAAAACACTGGATATATTAAGCATGCATTTAAATTTCATGAAACAGTATTAAAACATGCACCCTGTAAGGGCACTGCAATTTTTAATAATTAAATTACTTTATATTATCGATTCTAATTAGTATAATTATATTACAATTTATTAAATTATGCTTAACATTAGTCAATAATTAATTACATCACCAAAAAACAAAGGTTGTCTGGTAGGTATCGCTGTCAGCGATAAGACCGCCTTTGTACCCAGAGATGTAAGTTAGTGTCAAAGTTTTGTAACTATTTTGAATAGAATAGAATAGAATAACATTTATTTGCATAAAAACACGATATAAAAGATGGTACAAAGATTGAATACAGAGCATACATGTTTCTGCTTAACATTATAAGCTTGCAAATTTTGTGCATACAATACATCAATGTTTTTTGTCAAAAAAACTCTTTAAGACTATAAAAACTATTACTGGACAGCCAATCATACAATTTATTTTTAAATATTCTGGTATTGAGAATTTTTTAACCGACTTATAAAAAAGGAGGAGGGTCTCAATTCGGATGTTTGTATTTTTTTTTTTTATGTTTTTTCGCGCATAACTTCGTCGCTTGCCAACCGATTTGAAAAATTCTTTTTGTTGTTGGAAAGGGTATACTTCCCAAATGGTCCCATAGTCACCAAGTCGGGAACTGATGATGGAATCTTGGCGAAATCGAGGGAACTCCTCAAATATTATAGACAATAACTGTATAGCAATTTTGGTATTTTTAACGAGAACTTAAGCATTTACTATCAAAAAGTAAAATTTCATGAAGTGGAACTGATGAAGAAGACCAGAAATGGTCAACGGAACTTCATACCCGCATAGACATCACAACGAAGATATTTAAGCGACTATGATAATACAAATAAATTAATAGTTCTAAATAGTTACATTGAAAATGGTATCAAAGTGATCTGATGATGATGATGGAGCCGGAAGGTAGGCACTGGAACTCCGTAATTAATCAATGTAACCTAGCCGTGTTTGGACTTATCAGAATTGTCATGAGATGCACTTAGGCTATAAGGTACTATCGAACTTATCTGATGATGGCGCCGGATGGTGGAAGGTAGACACAGGAACTTCATAATAAAACAATGTAACCTAGCAGTGTTTGGGTTTAGTGGAATTATTATGAGAAATAGGCATTTCGTTTATAAGTGTATGGCAACTAAAAAGTGCGAAATAAAAAACTTTTTACAAAAAAAATATTACAAGGATCAAAATAAATTTAATTTCGGAAGTCGGTGTTTCTCGGTATTATTTGTATATTATTTAACACCGACTTCCGAAATTTAATTTATTTTGATTCTTTTAGTGTTTTTTTGGTGAAGTCGGTTATATTTGTTTTTGTAAAAAGTTTTTAGATAACTCGGTATCCTATTAAATATTTTTACACACATATACAAACAGCTTTTCTTATATTTAGCTAGCCTTGGTGTGCAATAAAGTTTATTCTATTCTTGTTTTAAAATTATATAATTATCAATTCATTCATTAATTTCTAATTTTTCACAAAAATATGTCTTTAACTATGGTTAGCAGCTTGATGTATATACCTTTTAAATCGGAAAAAGACATTTTCGCATGTACGACCATTGGTTATGAAGCCCTCGATATAATAAAAAGTAGTTTTAAATTTTGTGGAGGTATGTGGAACAGAGGAGCTGTCTTAGTGAGTCGGGATGATGCGAGCTCCAGTGGGTCAGAGTAGTGCTTCTGGCTCCAGTGAGTCGGAACGGTAGGGTGGCCACCTAGTGGCCTTGACTGCTGGATTAAACCAGGAGAGGTTGTTCATGGCTTAAGTGATGATGTAGTAGGCTGCACGAAAGCTGCTACGTTCATTGTCGAGGGTCACCAGTTAAGAGGTATGCAGAACAAGTTGTAAAGTGCCATATACCTCCGTTGAAAAGGGAGGTTCCTCCGGCTCACACCAGACATAAAATCCGTCTGATTTTATGTCTGGTGTGGGCAATTGCCCGATAGTTGGTTTCGGGTTGTTGTATATCTTCTAATTTTGCAGAGACGGTCTGTTCACAACTTCACGGGGAGCGGTGCGGTGAGCGGGTCAGCATCGGTACACGGGGCTTCAAACATTTTCATACTTTTATTATTATCCCGCTTGCCGCTGCCGCGCTTAGCTACCGCTCACAGCGCAGCGGCAAGATCGTGAACCGGCCGTAGTACCGTGATGCAGGATTTCGAGTTTTAGTTTCCATGTTGCATCATAGATGTCGCTACAATAGTATTGCCTACCCCTCTCACTCCACCCAAAGCGGAAGGAGTTTTTTTGATTATTTCTTACCACAAAGCAAAAATCTGATACTGTCACAAAATTTATTAAAATATGTGTGTATACGTAGAGCAGTGGCGACTCAATCGTCAGTTTTTTTTTTTTCGAGGTGGCAAATTTTCAAATAACTCTTCAAGCTCTGTATGGAGCGAGAGGAATTGTAAGACTTTCACTGACTAGTCAGTCGAACTGTGTTTAGCTCTGGCTAAACTCAGTTACGACCGCGTACCAGTAGATGCAGCATTGGAAGGCCTTACACAAAGTAGACTTATGACCTGGTGAGTGTCACAGGAATCCGAAGGATGTGAGACGCACAGAACCGGTCGTTATGGCGATATTTAGGGGAGTCCTATGTCCAAAAGTCGACGAAACAAATGCTTTTTATTTTTTCTTTTTCAGATCAAATTTTGGAAGATATCTTTGGAATACCATCATCGAAGATTATTAAACTATACCATGGAATAGAAAACAATACTAAGAATGATAAAAGCGGATAAAATAAACGGTACATTCTAAATCCATACTTATTATAAACAAAGTCCATCCCGCGTCTGTCTGTCTGTATGAGCGCAATAAACTCAAAAACTACTAATAATAATATAAAAGGTTTTTTTTTTCAGCACAAAGTTACTTAATGCTTAAACTTTACAATTTACACACCGGTAGATTACAATCCACCGAAAAATAATGCATTAAATTGTAAGCAGTATTTTAATGTTCATAATCTTTCGACAGATTACAATCTAGCGAGGTAGATTATAATCAAACGATATTTAAAGTTTTACGGTGACAACTATAACAATGTTTTGGGGGCCGAGTCACCCGCGTCCTTGGGAGAATACCCGAAGCGAGTCCCTACACGAGGACCCTGGATGGCGATCATCAGCAGTATCTATCAGCGGCTGCACTCCCTCTCTCACAAAGTGCACCTCACTAACATACGAGGTCTGCACACTAATCTCGTCTCAGTCCACCACCACTTGGAGACTGAAAAACCAGCTCTCTTATTCTTTTCGAAGACGCAGATCAGGGGTCCGTCCGACGTGTTGTATCTTTCATACCCAGGGTTTACCTAGGACCACAACTTCAAACCACACGAGGGTTTATGTACTAGTATGTACGCCCGGAAAGTCATCTGCTATCGGCGTCTCTGCAACCTTGAAGACTACAGGTTCTCAATGCTTTGGGCTTTGGTAGACATAGGCCTATATAAAATAATGTACGCTTGTGTCTACCGCTCGCGCTCGCACAGCGAAGATCAGGAGTTATCGTGGCTCACACAGCATCTGAGTGATCCGACGGATATGGCTCAGCAGCGGTATCTTTCTGCCCAATTGGTGTTACTGAGGGATTTTAATGCCCACCACCAAGAGTGGCTTTTCCCGTATCAGTGCATTGATCATGCTGGTCGAGAGATGCAAAACCTAGCGCTAGCATTAAATCTCACCCAGCTGGTCCAGGGGGCAACAAAGTTGCCGAATGTGGATTCGCACACAACCAATTGCTTGGACCTTCTGCTGACAACAGATCCAGACCGATACTCGAGTGTCTCACTCATCTTCACGCTTAGGTAGTTCCGACCACTTGGTTTTTCACTTTGTTTGTAGGACATTCCAGTTTCCTCACAATGTTTTCCTTGTCCTTTTTGAGAGCAGTGGTTTCATCACCACTATACACATTAACTAGCTTCTGCCAGCGGCTTCGCCCGCGTGAAAGTAGGTTTCTCCTAACAACTTTGGTAGATATTTATAAGATTTAGAATTAATTAGAACATTTTATGGTTCTATCTTTTATAGTTTAGGCAGCGTACGCAAAATAAGTAACTTTTCTGGTTGACTTTTTACACCTTGTGTCCGAAAAACTCAAATATCTTACGGAACCCTATTTTTTTCCAAAATAAAATATAGCCTATGTTACTCGTGGATAATGTAGCTTTCGAATGGTGAAAGAATTTTTAAAAACGGTCCAGTAGTTTTTGAGCCTATTCATTACAAACAAACAAACAAAGTTTTCCTCTTTATAATATTGGTGTAGATTACTCAAAGTAATGTACCTGGCTATGTTCGAACTCGCGACCTACAACTCGTATGTCGGGACCGTAACTGCCCTTGGGGTATGGAACCCAAAAAAACAGATGTTAACTTCATACATTTTTATTTTCAGAACTAGTTACAGAGAGGCCATTTTTACCGCAACTGGAACCCATCATCCCTAGTTCGAAGATTAAGTATTTTTACAACACTAAATTTCCTACGTTGCCGCCTACAATAATATACAGAGGGTAATAAAATTAATAATGCTAACTTAAAACCTTTTTGTTTTATTTAATCTTCATCAGATATGAGTATACATGGGGAGGGATGGAGAGAAGGGGCAAAGAAAAATTGAGCAAGTGCGAGTCGGATTCGCGCACTGAGGGTTCCGAACAAACTTACCTATGTAAATACTTCAATTCTCGAATGGAATTGCGAAGGTTTTTCGGTATAGCAAAAAAAAAATCCGTTTTTTCCTTTTGAGTTACGGAACCCTAAAAAAAGGACTCAGTGATAGAGGGACGGGTGACAGGACAGAATGGAAGAAAAATAGTGTGGCGCCGACCCCAAATATCATGGGCCAAAGGTTTGAAGATAATAATAGGGAGGAAATCATTTAATGATTTCTCGCGCTCTAAGGTGGTGCGTGAAGGCGGGTCAGAATTTTACTAATACACTCCTATATTCCTTCATTTGCTCTTTTAGAAATTTGCCATGGCGCTACATCGGCCCTGTTTTGCTGACATCTCTTTGTGGCGCGCGTGGAACACTACACATAGCATAGCATAGTCGGCCTTATAATGTTCCCACTGCTGGGACTCAGGCCTCCTCTCTAGGAGAGGGAATGGGCCGTAATCCACCACGCGGGCCCAGTGCGGGTTGGTGGATGTCACATGTCTTCGAATTTTTGGTTCTAGGACATGCCGGTTTCCTCACGATGTTTTCCTTCACCGTTTTGAGAGCAGTGGTGATGAAATAAATTACACAAAGTAATGCGCCTGTCTGGGTTTGAACCCATGACCTACAACTCGTAAGTCGGGGCCGTTACCACTCGGCCACCACTGCTCTACACTACACACTTATACGAATAACAAAGTAATATTAAAATATACAAAGGGATGATGTAACATAGTGAGTGCCTGAGTACTAATACAATTTTGCGTCGTATTTTATCCGTAGGGGAAAAACCGGTTTGAACTTTACGCAAATGCTTTACTTAAGTGCAAATACTTATTAACTATATCTGGGCCTTACCATGATGTGCTAAAATGTCAGGCGTGCGAGGGACGGAGCTTTTTTTTTATTGATTTAAACCAGTGCTTGACTGCGATCCCACCTGATGGTAAGCGGAGATGCAATCATTGATGGTCAGGCGCACTAGTTTATTAAGAGCCTATTCACTCTAGCCTTGAAGACACCTAAATTATAGTTGGACGGGAAGACCGCAGCAGGCAAATTGTTCCAGTCCTTCGATGTACGCGGTATAAACGACGAAGCGAAGCGCTTAGTCCGGACCGTTGAAGTTTCAACAACGTAAGCTATACACCCTATACAGGATGTCTTTGACATCGACGCACAAACGAATACCATGGATCCAGTAAATGATTGTGGACGGGGTGTCCCGTGTGGTGGAAATTTCGGCGGTTTGTTCCAACTTTTTTGTTTTATTCTTTACTGTTTTTAATTTAAACTATATGAAATCGTTATTGTAAAATTTTTGGTGAAAAAAAAAATGAATGTTTTACTTTTAAAATTGAAAATGGCGTCGAACGATTACCTATCAGAGCTCCAAAACAGTTGCTGGACAACACAAAATTCCTTCTGGATAGAGGAATGGTTTTTTTTAGGTGGGAAAATCATCTAATGATAAATGGCGCTCTTGTGCGGAGCGGGAGATAGTGTCAGACTTTTACTGACTAAAAACCAACTCCTGTTCCTTCATCGACTTCGTTCCAGGGCCCTGGGTTTCATTTTCACACTACCCGTGCCCCCAGTAGGCTTCGA
This sequence comes from Mythimna vitellina, assembly GCA_949316375.1. Lineage (NCBI taxonomy): Eukaryota > Metazoa > Arthropoda > Insecta > Lepidoptera > Noctuidae > Mythimna > Mythimna vitellina. The sequence goes on along the minus strand of OX438711.1, from coordinate 4,584,156 downwards.
CCCTGCTGGGCCCCTACGATTTGCTGATATCTCCCTGAGGCGCGCGTAGATCAATACGCGCCGTCGACGACTTGGGCTCGGTCAGTCACGTGGTCAGAACAAAGGAATCGGAGGCGACTACTCGAGGCGTTCCACGGTGGTCCGTCCATAGGTCAAAACCCCCTATAACTCATTGGTGAATATTGAGAATTTATATAACTCGATGTCATCAGTACGACCGCATCTACCTAGATGTGTAAGTAAATATCAGGGCTATTTACTTCAATTTTCACTTATTTATCGACCTTGAAAATGGATTTACTACTCTGTCAAGAAAGTACCGGGAAAAGATCAATAATACACAAAATGTCTGTTATTCATCCAAATTTATTTTATCACCTTCAAAGTATGCTCCTTTAGAAACGATACACTTGCGCCAACGAATAATCCATTCATCAAAACATTGTTTTTACCGCTGCTTCCGGAATTGAGTTCAGTTCTCGCCGCGAATTCTCCTTTATGTCTTCTATCGATTGAAAACGGGTGCCACGAAGTGGTAATTAGAGTTTAGGAAAAAGAAAAAAGTCAGCAGGAGCCATATCTGGTGAATATGGTGGTTGCTGGATGGTATATGTTGAGTGTTTGGTCAAAAATTCGTTCACAATGATAGCCTTGTGCGAAGGCGCATTGTCGTGGTGCAAAATCCAAGAATTTTCTTTCCACAAATCTGGCCTTTTTCGTTGAATTCGCTCTCTTAAACGCCGCATAACGCTCAAATAATATTCTTTATTTACCGTTAGACCTTCCGGTAAGAATTCAGAGTGCACAACACCGCGATAGTCAAAGAAAACAGTCAACATGACTTTGACTTTTGATCGACTTTGGCGTGTTTTTTTCGGTTTCGGTTCAGTTGGAAGGCGCCACTCCGAAGCTTGTTGACTAGTTTGCATGTCAAACTCGTAAACCCACGTCTCGTCACCAGTAACAATGCGTTTCATGAATGTTGGGTCCGAACTGACTCGTTCTAGCATGTCCTCAGCGACTTTCATGCGATTGAGTTTTTGGAGGAAATTCAGATCTTTTGGGACTAGCCGAGCAGCAACATGTTTCATACCCAAATGATTAGTTAAAATGGTACGCATCGACTCGTGAGATACAGAAAGTTCGGCGGCTATCTCTCTCAGAGTTGAATGGGGATTTTCAGTCACTATTTTCTTCACTTTTGCGATGTTAACTTCAGTTGCAGACGTTGACGGCCTACCAGAGCGAGGCAAATCTTCCATCACATCTCGACCGCTTTTGAACGCTTTGAACCACTCATAAGCACGAGTTTTTGATAAAGTCGATTCACCGTAAGCCTTCTGTAACATTTTCAGTGACTCCGAACACGAAATTCCATTGGCGATGCAAAATTTAAGACAAACTCTTTGTTCGATATTTTTGTCCATTATGAAATTCGCAATACACACTATATATGATATTACTAAAACCAGCATTGTATTTAATATAAATAACAGATGCAACTCAAACTCCGCGCCAAAATGGAAAACAGTTGTGCCAATCTAACAACTACAAAAAAACAAAAATTTGAATTTGGAACCATAAACAAATCATCCATTCCCGATACTTTTTTGACTGAATGTATCTCGTTATTATTGATTCCTACTTAACGGAGATTTTTCAGTGCGGTGTTTTTGTTCCGTGATTTCTAAGCGTTGCTAATTATTTTGTATTCTGTGTGTGATGGAATTTCAAGAGCAGGGCGAGTGTTTTGTAAATATTGTGTATTATGCATGTATTTTTGTATAATTTTCGTTATATGTGGGTGCTAAGGCAACCTATTTTTCTCAGCATTTTTTTCTGTTACTGTAACTTTACCAAGAGCTACAAAATGTTGGCGCCGATTGGCGCTCATTTGGTTTAGTTCAATGTGATCGTTCAACTCTCTATTTTACTAATATTTTTTGTTTGTACATTATTATAAAATTGTTCAATAACTCTTCTTTTTGCATATTAACTTTAAATAAAATAGTTAAAACTTAAATTATAGTTAGTCATTTTATAATGATGTATGCAAAATAATAACGTGGTCCATAAAGTTACTTATTTCATTTAAAAACTGCCACTATTATTTTTAATTATTAATTTTACTTAATATTGCTTGAACTATATTTATGTAAACTTGCAAATAAAGTCAAAGTCCAAGCATTTTATTTCAAATAAACTATTTACACGCACTTTTGAAATGTCAAGAAGTCAGTCAGTCAGAAAAAATTATGCTAATTGCACATTCCAAAGCGTCAGATCTCTATGGAGAAGAATGTGCAAGAAAGTCCATGGACACTCTTTTCAATCATGTTTTGTAATTACAAATATATCTGTTACATGTTTCTTGTCGTTATTATGTGAGAAAAATGTAAATAAAGTGAAAATAAAAACTAAATATGACAGCGCCCGTTCACGGACATGACACGAATATTACCACCACTCAGCTCAACCATTTTGAAGGGAACCGAATGATCCAACACACGCGCCACCATCTGTGAGACATTTGAGTGAGCATGACAAACTCTCAATCTTTCAATAAGATACACATTTAATATTTTTACACCGGCAAAGGTAGTACATATATGTGATGAGGAAAAGACGGATGAAAAAAGATTGCATGTAGCGGAGATGAGAATGGATAAAGTGAGAAATGAATACATTAGAGGAAGTTTGAAAGTGGCGCCAGTGACTGAAAAGTTGAAAGGGAATCGTTTGTCTTGGTATGGTCATGTAAAGAGGAGAGATGAAACGCATGTTACTAAAAGAGTTATGAGTATACATGTGGATGGGTGGAGAGGGAGAGGGAGGCCAAAGAAAAGATGGATGGATTGTGTGAATAGTGATATGAAAGAAAAGGAAGTTAGTGATAGCATGACGAGTGACAGGGCAGAATGGAAGAAAAAACCGTGTTGCGCCGACCCCAAATAAGATGGGACAAGGGCAAGAAGATGATGATGAAAGGTATTATATGTGATTCCGTCTGATATTAAAATCTTCATATACCATATACACAGAAATAAACGATTTTATTCTACAACATGTGTGCATGTGTGTTCCATGATTATTTAAATAGTTGCATGCGGTGCAATGTCCACACCCAAATGAGTAACGGACAAGAAAACCCGTCAATAAGGAAAAATCTAACTTGTTAAATTATTCATCCATTCTTAGTTGTAACAAAACAAAATATGAACAGAAGTACTGTTTTGTACAATATAATCATTCATAATGCTTTCATTTTTCCTTATATAAATAATATATATTTATGTATATGTAGGTTCATATTATATTAAATATTTATGTATGTTTTTTTTTTTTAAATAGGTATATATATATATATATATATACATTTGATCCCTTGTTTTCCTATTAATCTTTTCTTTTTTTTTTATGCACCTACCATATTTTCTCTTTACCACCCTAGGTTGACTGGTAGAGAATGCCTAAGGCATTAAGTCCGCCTTTATACCTTTGCGTTGCATGAAGTTTAAATAAATAAATAAATCATCATCATTTAGATATTTAACTGGCCTGTTGGTCTAGTGGTTAGTGGCCCTGACTGCTATGCCGGAGGTCGTGGGTTCGATTCCCACCCTGGACAAATGTTTGTGTGATGAGCACGATCATTTGTTCTGTGTCTGGGTGCAATTTGTCTTTAATATGTATGTATTTAGAAATATATAAGTATGTTTATCAGTTGTCTAGTACTCGTAACACAAGCTCTGCTTAGCTTGAGACTAGACGGCGTTGTATGATAGTTGTGCAATATTATTATTATTATATTATTATTATTATTTATATTTATAACGAGTTTTCGCCGGCGTACATAAAATATAGCCTATGTCACTCAGGAATAAAGCAGCTTTCTATCGTTGAAAATTTTAGCAATCGGACCAGTACCACCTACTTTCAGAGATTACCTCCTACAAACAAAAAAGAAACAAACTTTACTTCTTTACAATATTAGGGTAGAAAACTTCATGCAACACAAAGGTACAACAGCGGACTTAATGCTTTACATAGGCATAGGCCACGGACATAGGCCTCCCCCAAGTGTCGCCACAACAACCCCGGTCCTGTGCGTCTCGCATCCATCGGATTCATCGGTTCTGGACTGATTCTAAAAAGGATATACTCAAGGTCCTGGAACGCAAACGGACGGCAACTGAAGGACCATAGATATGGTTCTAGCGGGAAAAGTTAGAAGATGATCACCCCAATAAAAAACCGTCAGATTCCCGCGACCCTCACTTGGTCGTTGGTCCACCTTGTGGAAGGCCTAGTGAGACAATAGTTTTTTTCTTTCAGGTAGGAAATCATCCAATGATTTCTCTCGCTCTTGAGCGGAGCAGGAGGGCATTTCAGACTTATACTGACTAAAACCCACACGTTCCTTCTTTCCACCCCTATGTTCCTTCTTTGCCAGCCTTTTCAGGGCCCCGGGGTTCACTTTCACACAATCCCTGGCCCCAGTAGATGAGTAATTGGGTATTATCAAAAACATACATTAATTACGCAATACGTGCTCCCCTACATGTCAAATGTCACGTTCCCAGTCCCAGTAGTTTCGGCTGTGCGTTGATATGTCAGTCAGTCAGTTTCTCCTTTATATATACAGATTCCAGGACCTAGAACCTACCTTACTACTCGTATATAGAGATATTCAACCAATATTCTTTAAGTAGCAAGTAGCAAGTTAAAATATTGTTTATTAGTTATTCTTGTTGTATCCTACTTAACTAAAAAGCGAAGGTTTTTTTTTGTGCTCACACTATATTTTAATTTATTCTAATCAGGGACCGTACAACCCCGAATATAAGTTAATTTTTTCAAAAGGGTTACAGATTGAATGCCTTCAGTAACGGAAAATGTTACCTCTTCGTAGTGTTAGCCCTTTCATAACACTAACGTTAGGGTAACCCTATCAATAAGTTAACTAGTTCAAGATGTTACCGGTTCCAATTGAAGCAGATAACCCTTTGAAAGGGTTTGTCGGGGTAACCAAAGGGTTTTAAATAAAATCATTTTAAATTACGTTGGAGTGGAAGAATAGATTTTGATTTTCCCTTCGGGCACTAAATGATGAGTGAGACGATCGAATGAAATTTATGATTCCGTAAAAAAGACAAGATTATACATGAAACAATCCCGACTATTCCAGAAAAAAAAAAATACATTTAACTTTAAAATCACTGCAATAATAACCATAAAATAATCGAATGTGTATGGACTGTGGAGTCGCTAGGTCCTAGATTGCGTGTTACGACTTGACGCGTACCTGCCGAATGCATGCAGTTTAGTACTTTAAAGTAAGGCACGAGAGATAAAATTACAATATTTGTAGTCCGAATGGGTAACTCTGTTACAGTCGTTGAAGGGGTAACCCGTTCAAAACGTGTTACCGTTAAAAAGTATAAACCACCAAGAATGGGTTTTTGAATATACAGGTAAACAAATCGAAAGGGTTTGGAAGAGGTTATCCATTGATGAGGGTTTTCGTAAATAAGTGTAACCAATATGAAATGGGTTTTAAAACAACACTTTGTCAAAACCCTATCAAAAACCCTTTCAATGGGTAACCAAAATGGTCCCTGATTCTAATGTCTATTCGTGAGGACTTGTAATTGGCTTTCCAATGATTACGGTTTTCTATTTTTGTCTGATTTTATTAGCTGTAAGTTCTCCATGTACTAAATAAATAAATATTATTATTTGGACTTCTGTTTTATATTTGTTTTGTAATGCAAAGAACACGTATTAAAAGTCGACACAAATACTGCCTCTGACAAAACACACTAAGACTCCGTGCAGTAAACACTAAAAATAAAACAACATGAAGCTATTATATTTATTATTTTTGTGTTTATTTATCGTGTCAGTAACAGCTGGTAAAAAAACAGTATGGGATAGAACGACAGGTAAGTGTGTTTTAATAATTATTGCTACTAGCCCACATTGTCCCACGGCTGAGCATAGGCCTCCTCCCATTCGTTTCAACGGTCACGGTCCCTCGCTTTCTCATTTCAATTGTCAAGGTAGGGTGTGTTACAGAATTCCGAAAAGTCTTCCGAAACTCTTCACAACGAATGCACGCTGCTACGATAGACCTTACGCCACAGTCATGGAATCTTGAATAACCAAGTCTCTAATTCACCAATTCGAGTCAGTTAACCACAAATGCGGGCTTCTAAGAATAACTAGAAAAACATGACCATGACTCTGGCGTAAGGTCTATTGTAGCAGCGTGCATTCGTTGTGAAGAGTTTCCTATTAGTAAACATACGGGGTCGTGTTATTCGATATTACAGTTTTCTGAATCATGTAATTCGAGATCGCATGGCTACGGCGTTAAGTTTTTCGTGGTAACGTGCATTCGTTGTTAAGTGTTTCGGATTAGTGAACTTACGGGAACGTGTTATTCGAGGTTACACTTTTCGAAATTCTGTAACACACCCGTCAAGGTAGACATCCAGGTCGTCCCGCCATCTCCTTCGTGGTCTGCCGCGTTTGGTTATTTTTATAGCCATGTAAATAGCTGTAACATGAACAGCTTTAATTTGAGTCCAAAACTCTGCGAGTAAATTTAAGAAAAAACTAAGTAGCTAATGTCACTAATTTTATATTTAAAAGTACTCTAATACAATACACATCTAAATAAAATTCAGAGTCTAAGCCTTATATATTGTTTTAAAATTTCTATTAGAATGAAAAATTTGGGTATTATTTTCATAAAAATCGTTTGTCTTGGTATGGTCATGTGAAGAGGAGGGATGAAACACATGTTACTAAAAGAGTTATGAGTTTACATGTGTTTGGATGGAGAGGGAGAGGGAGACCAAAGAAAAGATGGATGGGTTGTGTGAAAAGTGATATGAAAGAAAAGGAAGTTATTGATAGCATGACGAGTAACAGGGCAGAGTGGAAGAAAAAAACGTGTTGCGCCGACCCCAAATAACACAGGACAAGGGCAGGAAGATGATGATGATGAATAAAACGTCGATGAAATAAAAAGAGAAATGAAAAATGTTTAGGGGTCGGAAAGGATAGCAGATGAATTGAAATGGTCGACGGGAGGGGTCCCGTCGACCATTTCAATTTGGCACACGATGCATCATGCACCCTGTATACACTAAGTACTATATGTTCTATATATATTTTTATATATTTTACTTTATTTGCATTGTTCTTACATGATAGCGAAAAGAAACATGTAACAGAGATATTTGTAATTACAAAACATAATTGAAAAGAGTGTCCATGAAGTTTCTTGCACATTCTTCTCCATAGAGATCTACGCTTTGGAATGTGAAATTAGCATCTTTTTTTTCTAACTGACTTCTTGACATTTCGAAAGTGCCTGTAAAAGGTTTATTTGAAATAAAATGATTTTGATTCTACGTATACAGAGACACAAAATAAATACGGTTCATCGAGCGCTTGTTTCAGAAATAATAATCGACCATAAATTACCAAAAAAAAATATGTGAAACACGCTCTCAAACTCACCGATTACTTTGGTGACAGAACACTAAAAAAGAAAACACCATACCTATTGAACAGTCTGCCGGCAGACATAAGGAGTGAAACAAACACAAATAGATTTAGACGCAAATTAAAATAATATTATTTAGAAATGTTTTAAGTACATTTAAGTATGTCTAGAGACTCACCGACCCCACAGTCAAACCATTGCAACGGTTTTGTAGGGGCTTATCTTATAAGTTACTTACCTTTTGGAATAAAGATAAATAAATAAATAAATAACTCTGTGTATGGGCAATAATTGCTTTGACTTACTCATGTAAAAGTAACTGAATAATTAATACTTATTTATTTAAACTTTATGTACAGTAGTAGCGGAGATGAGAATGTTGAGATGGATGTGTGGTGTGACGAGAATGGATAAAGTGAGAAATGAATATATTAGAGGAAGTTTGAAAGTGGCGCCAGTGACTGAAAAGTTGAAGGGGAATCGTTTGTCTTGGTATGGTCATGTGAAGAGGAGAGATGAAACGCATGTTACTAAAAGAGTTATGAGTATACATGTGGATGGGTGGAGAGGTAAAGGGAGGCCAAAGAAAAGATGGATGGATTGTGTGAACAGTGATATGAAAGAAAAGGAACTTAGTGATAGTATGACGGTTGACAGGATAGAATGGAAGAAAAACACGTGTTGCGCCGACCCCAAATAAGATGGGACAAGGGCAGGAAGATGATGATGTACAGTAGAGGTACATATGCGGATTTAATGCAACAATGTGTTTTCTACCAGTCTACCTTTTGGGTTAAAAGAGACAATACTTATCAAGGTGTGCACAATAAATAAATAATAGTTTAATACATATACGAGTATATTGTCGCGGGAATGCGGGGTCACTTGGGGGAGGCCTATGTCCTACAGTGGGAGTCCTTCATCTGAAATGATGATGATTTGTTTATTTATTTAATGATCTATGCACACTTTATGAACAGTGGTGGTAAGGCCCCGACTTACAAGTTGTAGGTTGCAGGTTCAAACCCAGCCCGGCGCATTACTTTGTGTAATTTATTTCATCACTACTGCTCTCAAAACGGTGAAGGAAAACATCGTGAGGAAACCAGCATGTCCTAAAACCAAAAAAACGAAGACATGTGACATCCACCAACCCGCACTGGGCTCGCGTGGTGGATTACGGCTCATTCCCTCTCCTAGAGAGGAGGCCTGAGTCCCAACAGTGGGAACATTATAAGGCCGACTATGCTATGCTATGCTTTATGCACACAAAAGTACAGAGGCGGACTTTTTTTTTTCGGTTGAGAAAATCATTTAATGACATCCCCCGCTCTTGGGCGGAGCGGGGGATAGCGTCAGACTTTTACTGACTAAAAATCCACTCCTGTTCCTTCCTTGCCATTTTTCCAGGGCCCCGGGGATCTCTTTCGCATCACCCATGGCCCCAGTAGTCTTCGACCCTGCTGGGCCCCTACGGTTGCTGATATCTCCTAAGAGGCGCGCGTGGAACAGTACGCGCCGTCGACGACTTGGGCTCGGTCCGGACGGTTACCGGACGATCGGACGGCGAGCCACCCATTGCTCGCCGCCACAAGCCCGTGCCTACAGTGGCCGGAAATCGGGATCGGAATCCCGACGGCGATTGGAGCGTGAGGACCTTTGCCTCAAGCGATCGGCCGCCTCCTTTGCTAGCATTACTGCTTCGCAGAAGGAGGCGACCGCTTAGCTTACAACACCGCATAAGTCATGTTTAGCAACTTTACAGAAAACGAAAAAAACTGTGCGGTGTTGAGAGGCCAGCCGACTTGGACACTGTCACTATTTTTCGAATTATGGGTTGATATCAAGGGGAAGTACACTCCAGAGTTTTATGGCAGAGACAGCGTAAGAAGCTATAAATTCAGTAAGGGGGAAGGAATATAAAGAAGTATGTTTGAAGAAACATATATCTTTACCTTTACAAATGCATTTAAAAATAGTCGTAAACACAAACTTTTCATACTCGAAAAATTGAGTGTGTGATGGGCGAAAAATGTCTGTTATCAAAAGAAAAAAAAGAAAGATTGAAATATGGAACAATTTGCCTGCTGCGGTCTTTCCGTTCAACTATAATATAGGTGTCTTCAAGGCTAGAGTGAATAGGCTCTTAATAAACTAGTGCGCCTGACCATCAATGATTGCATCTCCGCTTACCATCAGGTGGGATCGCAGACAAGCACTGGTTTATACCAATTAAAAAAAAAAAAAAAATTTTTTTTGGCAAACGTACACAAATACTCCAACCCACCCTCAACCCACCACCCTCTTCCTTATTAAGTGAACACTCTTTCAATTATATATCTCTTTTTTTCAGTTGGAAGCAAACATCCTGTCCTACCAAGCAGTCGATTCATTTTCAACTACCATAAACCAGACAGAAATGAAACCAAATTGTAAAATATAATAGATACTAAACTTCATTCAAAAACCTCCCACCAACAACCGCCTTCGTGGATAACGCTGCTTGTACACGTTAGGCCTACTGTCCACGGACGTTTAGCTTCATAGACGCGTAGGTATTCGTCATTACTCATTACACGCTTGGTGTACGCCTGCTATCAGCTTACAAACAAAAATATGAAACTCTGTCGACGAAGTTGACGATGACACGACGCTGCCGCTTCGTCACACCAAGCGTATAACAACGGTTACGCGTCTATGAAGCTACGCGCCCGTGGACAGTAGGCCTAAAGAAAAGTCGCCGAGCCTATGAAAGAATTTGTGTCGTTTCTACACGCGAATTGTGTACATTGCTTTGACGCTGACCAAGAAAAAAAATCTTGTCTGCGCTAGACGTTACGCGTGAAGTTGCTATGGTGCGGTAGGGGGGGCGGGGTAGGGGTACGTGACGAATTGATAATATCTACCGTAGACAGGGTGAAATTTCTTAGCGTTTACAAGCGTCTTAAGGCCGCCCATTGTATGTATGTGTTTTAGTTTCCATTTTGTATATGTAATGGTGTACAAAAAAGAATATAATAAACAAATAAATTTTTATACCATAAAAAAAAACAAGAGAAATGTTTTATTGGACACACATAGTGTAGAAACCATCCCAACATCCCACCCGTACACACAAAACGTTTTTGGAACACATTCTTAATGCGTACAGCTAAGAAGAGGAATTCCCTGCCGGAGTCGGTATTTGCTGATAGCTACAACCTAAGGGTCTTTGTGTCAAGAGTGAATAGGTTAAGGTACTTCTATCTAGGTAAGAGCGCTTCATCGTCGACCGCATCATCGCTTACCGTCAGGTGAGATAGTTGTCAAACGCGAGCCTATCAACACTTAGAAACTTAAGATCGAAAAGAACACTGACAAATTGTGTGTCTCCAGATCCAGTTCCGTAAAAATGCCAGACAACTACGTAGTAGTTCCCTGGAGCTGGTTTTCAATTATAAGGTCCCTGGCTTACGACGACTTTTTGCAGCGATGAAGTAGCGCGTTCGCATCGATACAGTCGCGATGCTGTAGCGCGTTAGCAGCGTGTTGGCTTCTTATCTGTAGCGCTTGCAAAAGCGACTAACGCGCGTTAATAGAGATGCTGTCGCGCGCTTAGGAAACGCGCGGCAGCATCGCTACAAAAAGTCGCCGTGGGCAAGGGTAGGTGGTGCCTAAGTGGTAAAAAACTTGACTTATACAGTGAAATCTGGATAATTGGGACTTTAAGGGACCTCAGATATCCATGGGTAAAGAAATATCTGCATCATTTACAGAGGGTTCTATTAATAGAGGTGAGACTATACGTTATTTCAGTTATGTATGGAGGTGTGATTATTAAATTAAATATCGAGTTAAAATGGTAATAAATTGTGGTTATCTCAGTTACAGAGTTATAAAATTCAAAGAAAACAATTTAAAAAGAAAAATCTTTAAAATAAAGTCTCAGTGAAAGAGGTAAAATATACTCACTGTCTCAATGAGGATCAATCACATAATAGCAAATCCGATTTTTACTAAGTATGTACATCGTATGTGTAATAATTTACGGAGCATATATATTTTTTTAAATATTAAATTCCGTCAAGAAATGGTGGATTTATTAAGGTAGTTTTTCTCATTGTAGAGCTAACTATGATGATAAAATTTTATGAACGAATCACAGATAATAGAGGTTTGCTTTGTCTCACTTTTTTTTTCTTCTTTGACAACTGTGACTATTCTGCCAGTGTCATGTGGTGACGGCAGCGCCGTAAGGTAAGCCGTCGAACTTTGCACTTTGTGGTAGATCTAAAATGTTAGTGGCTGATGTTAGTCTCACTTACAGAGGTAATTCAGTGCTAAACTTGACAGTTTAGCACTGAATTACCTCTTGGTCCTGACGGACCTCAGCATGAGTACCAGCTATGGAGGTTTCTCACTTATCCAGGTCCCTCTTTACCAAGTTTCACTGTGTAACGTGTAATATATTACACGTTGTACAGTGAATCCTTCCGACTAATTTTTTCTCATCATCATCATTTCAACCGAAAGACGTCCACTGTTGAACTTATGCCTCCCACAAGGGACGCCACAATGAACGGTCCTGTGCGTCTCGCATCCATCGGATTTCCGTAACCCTTACCAGGTCTTCGGTTCACCTTGTGGGAGGCCTTTCAACGCTGCGTCTTCCGGTATGCGGTCGCCACTCGAGAACCTTTCGTACGTTTATTTCTACGGCTTGTCAATCACACCAATGGGTGCACCAGCTTCAAATAGTCCAAGATCTTCTGCCTGAACCAAGCAAGCACACAGATACACAAACTATTGCTTTTTAATATGATTGTGATTAGTATGGATGTACTAAACAACACGGCCTGTTCACGACCTTGCCGCTGTGAGCGGTAGCTAAGCGCGGGGCGGCGAGCGGTAAGATCAAAAGTACGAAAATATTTGAAGCAGCCACGAGACACCGCTCATAGCGCCACGCGCCCGCATACTAATGCCGCCCCGCTCGCCGCGCCGCTCACCGCTAAGACCGAAGTCGTGAACGGGCCGTTAGTAACAGTAGAGTCATAATGATAATTAAAACCAGTATTTTATTATACTGTTGTATTGCGTCAGTAACTTGCGCGTAAAACAACCTTATAAAGACATGGTCCCTATATTGTGCGTACTCCATGGTTATTTAAGTACTTGCATGCGGTGCAATGTCCACACCCAAATGAGTAACGTACAAGAAAACCCGTGAATAAGGAAAAAGATAAAATGTTGAATTATTCATCCATTCTTAGTTGTAACAAAACAAAATATGAACAGAAGTACTGTTTTGTACAATATAATCATCATTTCAGCCGAAAGACGTCCACTGCTGGACATAGGCCTCCCCCAAGTGTCGCCACAATGAACGGTCCTCCAGCAAGCCTCCTGCAAGGTGGACCGATGACCTGGTAACGGTTGCGGGAGTACGATGGATGCGAGACGCAATATAATCATTATTATTTAAATATTTATTTATTTATTTATATTTATAACTAGCTTTCGCCAGCGTACATAAAATATGTCACTCAGGAATAAAGCAGCTTTCTATCGGTGATAAAATTTTGACAATCGGACCAGTACTTTCAGAGATTACCTCCTACAAACAAACAAAAAAAAACCTAACCTCTTTGTAGTATTAGTGTAGAAAACTTCATGCAACACAAAGGTACAACGGCGGACTTAATGCCTTACATAGGCACAGGCCACGGACATAGGCCTCCCCCAAGTGTCGCCACAACGACCCCGGTCCTTACCATATAAAGATATCCAACCAATATAATTTAGTTGGACTTCTGTTTTATATTTGTTTTGTACTGCAAACAAAACGTATTAAAAGTCGACACAAATACTGCCTCTGACAAAACACACTAAGACTCCGTGCAGTAAACACTAAAAATAAAACAACATGAAGCTATTATATTTATTACTTTTGTGTTTATTTATCGTGTCAGTAACAGCTGGTAAAAAAACACTAAAGGTTAAAACGAAAGGTAAGTGTGTTTTTAACTGTTATTCGTTTAACATATAATTATAAAATTGAAAAAAAAACGCATTTAAAAATATAAAAAATAGCGTCCCACCGGTATCTGGAACAGGGTCCAAGCTACCGGCGGTCAGGGCTCCAGAGAAAGGAACCTCCTAACAATACGAGCCGTGTCCAGGAGTACCGCTTTCTGGATCAAGCCCTTGATTCAGCCGCCTAACACAAGCCTCCTAAGGTGTTGGTCGAGGCTCTTGGCTATTAAGCCATTGGCTGACACGACTATCGGTACAATGATCGCCGAGTCTACATCCCACATGTCGACAACCTGGCGAGCCGAATCAATACACTTGATTTGTTTGCCTTTCTCGGCTTCCACGAGGTTCTCGTCATGCGGAACGGATATGTCAACAATAATTGCACGCCTCTCACTTCGGTCCACCACCACTATATCAGGCTTATTGGCTACAATAGTCCTGTCAGTGATGATGGACCGATCCCAGTACAATGTGATATCGCCATTATCGAGAACTGGGTCGGGCACATACCTGTAATATAGCACCTCCGATTCCACAAGAGAGTACTTCAGAGCAAGTTGCTGATGGATAATCCTGGCTACAAGGTTGTGTCTATGCAAGTATTCCCCGTTAGCTAGACGAGAACAACCAGAGATAATGTGGCGGATTGATTCACCCGGTCAGTGACATGCCCGACAGATGTCAACCGTACCGTCCTTCACGATAAATCTCCGGTAGTTATTCGTCATGATAACTTCGTCCATAATTGCACAGACAAAATCTTCGGTTTCCCCAAAGAGGTCACCTACGCGCAGCCAGGCTACGGACGCTAGTTGATCTACATCGGGCCCATAAAGGGCCCGGAAAAAGCGTCCGTGGAGTTCCTTATTCTGCCATACTTCCCTGTGATCATTAGTGTCAAGCACTGCGGTTTCCGCTAGCTCTCGTTAGCCAAGGAGAGCGGGGTGAGTCCCTATTCCATTACAACACGATGCATACCCACGTCGGCGGCTAGGAAATGTTCCCTGAGACTGCATACCTCACGATTGTGCATTTCTCTTAGTGCATTTTTCTTAGCATTTTAAAAGTTTAATTATTATTATTACATATTATGGCTAACCTAGGCATAGGCCTCCTTCCATTCGTTTTAACGATCATGGTTCCTCGCTTTCTCATTTCAATTCTCAAGGAAGACATCCAGGTCGTCCTGCCATTTCCTTCGTGGTCTGCCGCGGCCCCGCGTCGCTGTGTCCGGACACCAGTCCCGTGTTTTCGGGCTCACAGCTCGTTAGACATGCGGCGGACATGCCCTGCCCAGTCCCATTTAAGTTGGGCAGCCTTTTGAGTTACATCGACGATGTGCGTTTCGGAGCGCAGTGTTTTGTTTCGAACGTGGTCTGTTAATTCAACACATAGTATGCTGCGCTCCATAGCACGCAGACAAACCTTGAGTATAGACTTTGTGATTTTTAACATTTTATTTTATTTTCTCGTCATAAAAAGCTAAGCATAAGTTTTGAACTACAAACTCTATGGCATACATGTATTTAACATATTTCAAATATAATTAAAAAAGAAAAGAAATTGTGTTCCATACATTTTTAGGGCCTTTTATACTTGTTAATAATCATTTATACGTTTGTTTAACATAGGCAAACAATAATCATCTAATACATATATAAAAATCTCGTGTCAAAAAAATAAACCCCCTAGCCCTGATGTTTTGAATTTGATAAAAAAAATAATTACGGCAACGTTTACTAAGTCAGCTAGTACCTAATATGGTTCTTAAAATAAGTAGGTAATAAAAACTACGCTAAATTACTTGTAGCTTACAAATGTCGGTATTTATAATTTTAATGATAGTCTTAAATGTTTAAAAATAGTAACAAGAGTATAATGTCAGAATAAACACATCATCATCATCATCTTCCTGCCCTTGTCCCACCTTATTTGGGGTCGGCGCAACACGTCCTTTTCTTCCATTCTATCCTGTCAACCGTCATGCTATCACTAAATTCCTTTTCTTTCATATCACTGTTCACACAATCCATTTATCTTTTCTTTGGCTTTCCTCTCCCTCTCCACCCATCCACATGTATACTCATAACTCTTTTAGTAACATGCATTTCATCTCTCCTCTTTACATAACCATACCAAGACAAACGATTCCCCTTCAACTTTTCAGTCACTGGCGCCACTTTCAAACTTTCTCTAATATACTCATTTCTCACTTTATCCAATCTCGTCACACCACACATCCATCTCAACATTCTCATCTCCGCTACATGCAATCTTTTTTCATCCGTCTTTTTCACAGCCCAACATTCTGATCCATACAGTACAGAAGAAACACAAAGACTCAAAATAAATAACTAGAAAATATGATGTTGACACATTTTCCCCCTGCCACCCTGTTAACCCATTCAAGATTTTTATTTTCACAACTCTTTAACAATATGTCTTTCTTTGTTTTCAGATATAAAAATTAATATTCACAAAAACATACTACCGAGCAGTCGATTTATTTCCAGTTACAAAGAGGCTAACAAACATAATAACGACAGACATGGATAGACACAACGAGGAAAATAACACAACACATTTATTCCTTCATAGAATTCAATCACATTTCGTCAGTTCGCGCCATCTATGTCGCCATAAACAAACTAATGGATCGACACAACAAGGAAAATAACACAAGAGATTTATTCCTTCATAGAATTCAATCACATTCCGTTAGTTCGCGCCATCTATGTCACCATAAACAAACTAATGGATAGACACAAAGAGGAAAATAACACACCGCATTTATTCCTTCATAGAATTCAATCACATTTCGTCAGTTCGCGCCATCTATGTCGCCATAAACAAACTACAACAAACAATCTGATGTCACAATAATTCTACACCACGCAATCTTAGAACATAAACACAAACAGGTACATCTGGTATCTGCAGGCTTCGACCTATAGTAGACACTTGACACACACCACGGATGCCGCTGATGTTCAAACATGGAATGTCGACGTTCTGCAGTTACCTCTGCCGTCGGCATCATGCCGCTCGTGTATATGAGCTCAAAGTTCTCCGCGCCCACGAGTTTTTTTTTACAAGGAAGCTTTAGTCCTAGAACGCAAACGAGACACTGCCCTGAGTCCAAAAATGAGGTTAGAGTTAACTCTAATGACGTCATCAGCACAAGTTGATAATTTGCAATCGTTAACGCTAGTTTTCACTAATAAAATGTATGGGAATGACATCGTCTCAACGTTAAGTCACGTGGTCAGAACAAACGAATAGAAAATTCGTAGCCAAGTTCACATCGTTCAAGATGACAGAATGAATTGTTATCGTTTCTACAATGTTCAACGCTACATCCTTTGTTATTATAGAACGACATTGTAGAACGAGCGGTCGACTCAGGCGCGTCAACATGGCTACCAACTTATCGTTTTCTGCAATTGCTGACACCGAGGCGTTACCGATTGGAGAACGGAATTCGACACGAAACGGTTGTAACTTGGCTAAGGGGGCAGGGTAGATACTCTACACTCGCATTTTTGAACGTAGAGTTCAACTGTCAATGACAAGCAATAGTCATTTATGGCCGCTTACACCAACCTACCCTGCTCGGAGTTAGAGTTAGTTGGTTTAACTCTAGGGTAGCAACTCGAGTTATAAAAAAACGACCCTGGGTTGCAACTCGAAGCATTTTTGAACGGTTGGAGTAGCGACTCTACTCTACTCTGCTTATTTTTGAACGCGGATCTGAAGGACACAGGTGTGGTTCAGTAAAAGTCTAACACGCCGTCAGACTCAAACCTATATTGAGAGAGATCATTTGATGAATTACCACTTTAAAAATTGAAAATACTGCTGCAGCGTGACAGCAATTGTCGCCTCGCCGACGAATCTTCCTGTCCCCAGATGATGGACTGAAAAAGCGACTCTGTTTCGAATAGCTCCATAAGAAGCTAACATAAAGTCAGACTAAAGAAAAAAGTAAATTCTTTAGAAACTTTGGAATTAGATGTAAAACTCAAACAAAAAAACAAGATTTTTGTACCTGCATGAGAAACTAAAACACCAAAGACAATAAAATAACAAATCCTGTATATTATATTCAATGTAAATAAATTGTTTTTAATTACGTAAATTCTGTTTTATTTATTTATTAAAACTTCATGCAACACAATAGTACAAAGGCGGACTTAATGTTTTATGTTTTATTTCCTAGCTAACTACTGCTTGTGGCTTCACCCTCGTGAAAGTAGAAAATTGTCCTCAGGGAACACACTTCCGGAATAATATGCTACTGCAGAGCATGGACCTAATCCCTTCAGCATTTTTAACGTGAAGTAGTAACATGCACATACTGTTCACGACTTAGTTCATGCTCTCTCGATAGATGGCGTTGGCGTCGAATTAGAAGTCGCTATGGTTTCGTTACCTTCGTTGTTCCTGGTTTCCATAGTACAAGGGAAAACCTTAGTTTGGGAACAGGACAATGTATGTGACGTTTTCTCAATTTAGTTGTTAGTTTTAGTTTGAATTTAACGGTTTTAGTGCGCAACTCTAAAACATAATAAGATTCTTCAATATAATAATTTAGATCAAATTCTTAAATTTCGGGATTTAATCCAATTTTTTACGATTCCGGGATTTTAGAGGAGGTATAGTCAACTCTATGTTACATACTTCAGCGAACTTTAAGAAAATATGCTCTAATTTAGTGCCACCACCTAAAATATTGCGGCAACGCTATTTGTATGCGCATGCGCTTATGAACTTATTGTTTTATGTTTTTCTAACTCTACAAATAATTTCCACTTACTTGTCACTGTTCGGCGCTGCTAGGAGCTCTGTGGCCCTGGTGATGAAGACCTGGACCAAGGAGCCAAGGTTGCCGGTCTGAGGGTTGTTCTGCAGAAACTTCTGGAGAAGAGCCTCCGTGCTGCCATCGAACATCAGCTGTTCCTCACTGGAATTAAGAAAAAGGGAAGGTTATGCCTTGCAGATTTAGTAACAACGCGCCCCGATGTGATTCGCACGCGTGTGTTTAAATTGCGGATTACACGAGAAAACAAATTTTGTCGTAATAATGGCTGGCCTGTTGATCTAGTGTTTAGTAGTGGCCCTGCCTGACTGCTATGCCGGAGGTCGTGAATTCGATTCCCACCCAAGACAAATGTTTGTGTGATGAGCAAGTTTATTTGTTCTGTGTCTGAGTGTAATTTAACTATAACTAGCTGACCTGGCATAGTGCCGTCTAATAGTCAATGAATATTGTGATAACTTTTAGCTTAACAGTCAAAGGATACCGCCACCTACTGTCATTACTAGAACCAACATAATTTATTTTAAAACGACATTCGAATACCGTAACTAGAGTCACAATAGAAAGATAATGAGATAGCAAACGGCGGCGTTCGCTTGGGGTTTAATGGATTAATTAGAGATGTCGTAAAATTCGTTCTTTTTTATTTAGTGAATTTTTCCATATTTTTTCATCGTTTAAATCTTCCCTGGACTATCATAAATATTTCAAGACCAAAATGAACCAAATCGGCCCAACTGTTCTTGAGTTTTAGCGAGACTAACAAACAGCTATTAATTTTTGTATAAATAGACGTGTATTTATTTTGCAATATTACTAGCTTTTGCCCGCTCCCATCAACTGACTACTCTATTCTACTCTAACTAACTCTACCGACCCTAACCTGCCATACTTAACTACCCTACCCTACCCACCTACCTACGGTGGAGGTGTGCCCCGCTTGGGCAGAGCAACGCCGTGTCCTCGTGGGGGCAATCGGCGGCGGCGATCTCTCGCGCCGGGCCTTGGTTCAGACCATGCTCCGGAGCAAGAAGGAGTGGCAGGCGGTCGCCTCCTTCTGCGAAGCAGTAATGCTAGCTAAGGAGGCGACCGATCGCGTGAGGCAACGGTCCTTACGCTCCAACCGCCGCCGGGATTCCGATCCCGATTTCCGGCCACCGTAGGCGCAGGCTTGTAGACGGCGAGCAATGGGTGGCTCGCCGTCTGACCGTCCGGTAACCGTCCGGACCGAGCCCAAGTCGTCGACGGCGCGCCTCAAGGAGATGTCAGCAAATCGTAGGGGCCCAGCAGGGTCGAAGCCTACTGGGGCCACGGGTAGTGTGAAAGCGGAACCCGGGGCCCTGGGACGAAGTCAACGAAGGAACAGGAGTGGGTTTTTAGTCAGTAAGAGTCTGACACTATCTCCCGCTCCGCCCAAGAGCGGGGATGTCATTAGGATGATTTTCCCACCCAATAAAAAAAAAAAACCCACCTACCTTATTTTTTGCTTTTAAACCTTCCCTGTACGCTAGTGAACACAAAAACAAAGTTAGAATTATTGAAATCGGTCCAGCCATTCCCGAGTTTTAGCGAAACTAACGAACAGCAATTGATTTTTATATTTATATAATAGATTTACACGCGGGCGAAGCCGGTGGTAAAAGCTAGTGTTTTATAAGGAAAAAAGTCCAAACATTAATTTCGTAGGTACAGTCATTAAACGTTATCAGATTTAAAACCAAACATTTAAACTGCTAAAACTATTAAAATGTAATTGATAACAACAAATAACGTGTGTTTAGTTAAGTGCAATTTTAAATTAAGATCTTGTTTGATAATATTAAAACTACACTTCATTCGTAATATGATTAGACATTTATATATCTATATATATAAATGAATCCCTATTTCCTTTGGTCACGCCATCACGCGTGAACGGCTGGACCGATCTCACAATGTTTTTTTTGCTGTGTTCGTTATTATTGAGAGAAGGTGCTTATGAAAGAAAAATTTAAAAAAAAATGGTAGTGGGGTAGGATAGGGTAGAGTAGGGTAGAGTAGAGTAAGGTAGCGTAGGGTAGAGTAGGGTAGCGTAGGGTAGAGTAGGGTAGAGTAGGGTAGAGTAGGGTAGAGTAGGGTAGAGTAGGGTAGAGTAGGGTAGAGTAAGGTAGAGTAAGGTAGAGTAAGGTAGAGTAGGGTAGAGTAAGGTAGAGTAAGGTAGAGTAAGGTAGAGTAGGGTAGCGTAGGGTAGAGTAGGGTAGAGTTGGGTGGAGTAGGGTAAAGTTGGGTAGAGCAGAATAGTCAGTTGACGGGAGCGAAGCCGCGGGCAAAAGCTAGTATATATATAAAAGCGAACTCACTGATTAATCACAAAATCTCAGAAAGTATAATACCTACAAACTTAAAATTTGGCGGGTAGGTTCCTTATAGGGTGTAGACATCCGCTAAAAACGAATTTTACGAAACTCCACCGACCCCTAAGGAAGTAAAACGGAGGTTGGAAGTTTGTATGAAGAAAGCTACTTTTACGTAGGTGAAACCGTTGGCAGAAGCTAGTTTTATATATACTTTTTTTACTGTCCGTTCAACTGATTGTGTGTGTGTGTGATATGTTTTTCACTCCTTCACTCTTAAACGGCTGAACGGATTAAGATGAAATTTGACACACGGGTAGACCAAATCCTGCAATACATGCAGCATATAGGATACTTTCTATCCTACTTTTACGAGAGCAAATCTACTGGCAAAAGCCAGTCTCTCTGTACTAATATTATAAAGCTGAAGAGTTTGTTTGTTTGAACGCGCTAATCTCAATAATTGTTGGCTCGAATCGAAAAAATCTTTTAGTGCTGAATAGCCCATTTATTGAGGAAGGCTATATAGGAAAGAAAGAAAAATAATTTATTTGGTACAGCACAAGGCACAAACACCATATAGGGTAAACACGAAACAAAAATAAAAAAGAAGCAAAAATGTAGTTGCCTCACGGCTACACCAAAATAGGTCCAGTTTAGCATGAATGTCAGAATGATGATGATGATGTGTGATGATGTGTGTGTGTGTGTGTGTGTGTGTGTGTGTGTGTGTGTGTGTGTGTTGTGTGACTAGTGCCTGACACTGGTTTTCAACTGAACCTGAGGTTGTGACGTAACAGACGTAAATTATTACACATACAACGTACTTAGTAAAAATCAGATTTGCTATTATGTGATTGATCCTCATTTTTCTTGGATAGACTGATGGTCAGACTTTCTGGCTCTCTGAGTCAGCTAAGAACTGTAGCTTCAAAAAATATGATGTGCCCAAACTTGATAATTCATGGTAAAATAATAATTTAATTTAAACTTCCAGGAAATTTAGCCGGAAATAATCAGTTGCTTATCTATTAATAAATTGTGTAACTGAAATAAATTCTCCTTTTTAGGGTTCCGTACCCAAACAGTAAAATGAGATCCGCTGTCCGTCCGTCTGTCTGTGTTTCTATGTCTTAGTCGTACCTCATGAACAGTTATATCTAGACAGTTGAAATTGCCTGTGTTTAGGGTTCCGTACCTCAAAAGGAAAATAGGAACCCTTATAAGATCACTTTGTTGTCTATCCGTCTGTCAGTCAAGACCCTTTATCTCCAAAACGCGTGAAGGTATCGAGTTGAAATTAAAACCATATACTCAGGTCTGCGGTCCCTTGAAACTATGAAAAAATAAAAATTCTAAGTAAACGAAAAAAAAAGATACGGCTGTTTATGTCGCAAAAAACGTACATTTCGTCACTCTCAAAGGAATCAAAATTCATAGAGTACTTCCCGTTGACCTACAATCCTGAAATTTGGCATGAAGCAAGGTCTCATAGAACATGTACAGGAAAAAATCTGAAATCTGTAAATTTGTAGTTATGTTGCAAAAAAAAAAACTTTTTTTGTGATTAGAAAAAATCTTCATAACTCAATTTGAGAATTGAACTGTTTTCATAGGTAAGTTCGTACGGAACCCTCGGCGCATTTGCCCGGTTTATTTTTATCGTCCAGCTTATTAGGTACTATTAAAATGGCAATCAAAGTACTCGCATCACTATCACTTCATATTATAAAACAAAATCATTCGCCGCGAGTGTCTGTTAGTGATAAACTCAAAAACTTCAAAACTTTTTACGCGGTTTTCACAAATAGAGTTATTGATGAGGAACGTTTAGGTGTAAAATATCTACATACATTAGGGTTGGGCACGCCACAATTATGGCGGTAAGTCCCCTCTTTGAGGCGTGGTTGGAAAGACCTCACGGCGTCCTCACATTCCGCATGACGCAGGTTCTCACCGGATACGGTAAGTTCGGGAGGTTCCTGCACCGGATTCGTGCGGAAACGACGCCCGGGTGTCTCCACTGTGTGATTCACCCGGAGGACACGGTAGAGTACACGGTGGAGGTGTGCCCCGCTTGGGCAGAGCAACGCCGTGTCCTCGTGGGGGCAATCGGCGGCGGCGATCTCTCGCGCCGGGCCTTGGTTCAGGCCATGCTCCGGAGCGAGGAGGAGTGGCAGGCGGTCGCCTCCGTCTGCGAAGCAGTAATGCTAGCTAAGGAGGCGGCCGATCGCGTGAGGCAACGGTCCTTACGCTCCAACCGCCGCCGCCGGGATTCCGATCCCGATTTCCGGCAACCGTAGGCGTGGGCTTGCGGATGGCGAGCAATGGGTGGCTCGCCGTCCGACCGTCCGGTAATCGGACTGAGCCCAAGTCGTCGACGGCGCGTACTGATCCACGCGCGCCTCAAAGAGATGTCAGCAAATCGTAGGGGCCCAGCAGGGTCGAAGCCTACTGGGGCCACGGGTAGTGTGAATGCGAAACCCGGGGACCTGGGACGAAGGCAACGAAGGAACAGGAGTGGGTTTTTAGTCAGTAAGTCTGACACTATCTCCCGCTCCGCCCAAGAGCGGGTTTTGTTATTTTCCCACCCAATAAAAAAAACATACATTAGGGTGTTTTAATCTTTTTTGAATTTTCGAATTCTTGATACCACTTCATGCACAGTGTTCATATACCAATAGTCACCATAATCCAGAATGATTTTTTATTTATCATAGTATTTATTAGTTTATTATATTAGCATATATACGTATTTTATTATTATAAGCCACTTAATTTAACGATACTACATTCTATTTCAAAAATATTTGTTATTTATTTATTGTGCACACCTACCACAGTGTTGTCTTTTTAACCCAATGGTTGACTGGTAGAGAATGCTATGTTGCATTAAGTCCGCTTATGTACCACCACTGTACAAGTTTTAGTTTTAGTTTAAGTAAGGGTTGTATTTATATAGATTTATGTTATATTTTATTTACCATCATCCGTGCGTCACTGCGGGGTGCCAGCTGAAAATCAGCGATGGGTGTCTGACGCCCAGCAATTGCTGAGTTGGCGACCCTTTCGGTTTGGGCACGCTCAGCGCAACTATATTGTAAATCTGTACTTTGTTTTTGTGTTGTTGCCTATTGTATTGCCTGCATCGAATAAATACTATTATATTCTATTCACTGTACATAAAGTTTAAATAAATAAATAATCGGTTAATATTTAGAGGTTACACAACGCCAATAAAATTTTCTCATTCAGCTAGTACGTCATCAATGTTGGTAACAAAACCGGCTCGGCTTGTGCTCAGAGCCTCAAGTCTGCTATTACAATAGTGTCAGAATGGTCAATCACTGATTTCATAATTGTTGATTTTTACAAGTTTGGTAATCTACGTTTAGGCAAGGCGCAAGCAGGTCAGACTGATCTGGGTGCCAGGTCATACAGGAGTAGTAGGTAATGAAAGAGCCGACACTCTGGCAAGGAAAGGATCCGAGACACCCCTACACGGACCGGAACCCTTCATAGGACTCTCGCCAAGGGTCATCAACCAAGATTGAAAAGGGCTGCGCTGGAGATACACAGCACACACTGGCGCAACACAACGGGCCAGAAACACGCAAAGCTATTTCTCAATGACATAGATAAGGCCTGGACCCAAAAACTATGGAGGTACAGCTGATCACAGCTCCGAACAATTACAGGAGTCTTCACGGGGCACTATGCCACCAACAAACAGCTCCACAACATGGGACTAGCAAGCCACCCGACTTGTAGGTTCTGTGGAGATGCAGAGGAGAATATGCTACACCTACTGTGCGACTGTGCAGCACTAGGCTCCAAAAGACTAGAGTATCTGGGTCAACCATATCCAAGACCAGAGGACTACAGGCTCAGCCCCATCAAACCCATACTGGGACTCATGAAGAAGGTGCACGGAGGGCTAGGGGTAGACAGGAGGGAACAGCACAAAAGATCCAGAAGGGTCGAAGTGCTCTGGCCCAGGGCCAGCCCAACACAAGATAAGAATCTACATTTATAAAATGCTTTGTCCCGAATGACTGACGGATCAACGCACAGACTAAACAGCTGATCGTAAGGACCTGAAACTTGGAGGGTATATTCTTTGTATGACTTAGGCAACCGATAAAAAAGGATTTTTCGAAATTCTATCCCAAAGGGGGTGAAAAAGGGGGGCAAAGTTTGTATGGGACAATGTGATTCCTTTGGCGAATCTACTTCAAATTTTGTATGAACATTCTTTAACAGAATTGATGGAAGACGAGTTACGTATTTTATTGAAAATCAAAAAACAAGTAAAATCCTATTAGAATCATTTTCGACTTCTACGCGGATGATGTCGCGAGCAAAAGCTAATCTACTAATATAATGTCGTCATTATGACTTTCCAATGGTCAACTACTGACACTCCATTAAAAGAAGTGGCATAGAATGGTAATCTTGTACATATTGACAAATGAATATCTGACCTAAACGGTAATTTGTTAAAATTTTGACAGTTCCTTTGATCAGTGTCCTACCATTAGAACGTCATTGTGCAGTCATTTCTTCTAATAAGCTCGATATTATCATTCTACCAAAACTCTATTACGAGGCCATTGACGGATCAATGATCGATCATTATGAATTAGCAGATTACGAACTTTTAGCAAAATGACAATAGGATCGTGTTGGAATGACGTATTTATAAAAATAGACTTGGGCCCCAGCTCGTACTCTGCTCCTCAAGCATAGACCCACCTTAGGGCCGAAACTGCGTTAAGTGGACGATCGCGCGGTCCATACAAAAGTGCTCCGTTGCGGGGACCTGCGCGGGCATCCGTCGCGGGGAGCTGGGCCTCGGGCCCCTTTTTTAGTATAGTATAGTCGGCCTTATAATGTTCCCATTGTTAGGACTCAGACCTCCTCTCTAGGAGAGGGAATGGGCCGTAACTCACCACGCGGGCCCAGTGCGGATTGGTGGATCTCACATGTCTTTGAATTTTTGGTTCTAGGACATGCCGGTTTCTTCACGATATTTTTCTTGACCGTTTTGAGAGCAGTGGTGATGGAATAAATTACACAAAGTAATGCGCCTGGCTGGGTTTACCCGCGACCTACAACTCGTAAGTCGGAGCCTTTACCACTCGACCACCACTACTCTGCTTCGCCCCCTTTTTGCTACATAATAAATATTAAGTTCTACATCAACACGACTACATGCACACCGTTAAAGTTGAACTAGTGACAACTACGCGACGGGTGTCAATCGCGGTTTCGGCGCTTAAGATAATGAACAGTACTTACGCACTAGCCGGAGGGTTAATATTGAATGCTAGCAGCTGATTCCAGAATGGGTCATTGGGACAGATGACTTCGGAAGAACAGAACCGCATCAGCAGCTCATTGGAAGACAGCTCCGAGTATCTGCTCACTGCAACGCCCATGTTGATCTGGAAAAATACATGGAAACATTGATCAACTATTATTTTTGATGTCTTCATATATCCTAGGATCCTAGGGTTCTGGAGAGGATTATACCCAAGATGGAAAATCATCCAATGATTTCTCTGGTTCCATCCTGTCAGACTTTTACTGACTAAAACCCACTCCTATGTTTCTTCTTTGCCCTCGTTCCAGGACCCCGGATTTCTTTTTCGCACAACCCATGGCCCCAGTAGACTCCGAGCCTGCTGGCGCGCATGGTACTTGGACATGAGGAAGTCCGTTCCCTCACGCGTGCGGCAGCCTCCTTCGCTAGCATTACTGTTACGCAGAAGGAGGCGACCGCATGTCATTCCTACTCGGTCTGGACTGGCCTGTACCAGGGCCTGGTGCGAGAGGTCGTTACTGCTAATCGCCCCCACGAGGACACGGTGATGCTCCGCCCAAGCGTGGCACACTTCTACCATATCCTCCGGGCGGTCCACACAATGGTGACACCCGAATGTACCCTTAGCTCCCTAGAAGAAAGTTAGAGGGGTACAAGAATGAATAATACCCATGAAGGCATTTTACCTAGAAGATCTGGAACGCATGGCATAGAAGGAACATAGGAGTAGGTTTTAGTCACAAAAATTCTGACACACTCTTACGACCCACCCAAGAGCGAGAGAAGTCATAGGATGATTACCCACCTGTAAAAAAAAATACCTTGAAGACAATTATAAAAGCTGCTGTAGTAGGATTAGGTTTTTAGATCACCCTCCAGCTCTTATTCCAATTTATGAAATAGGCCCAGTGTTCTTTATCTATTATCTCTTGGCCATTTTCTCATTTACAGCTATAAATTGTTATTCACAGAATCCATAAAATTTTTCTTTGATCACAACATGAATAACACTAATAATTGATCCCCGCTCGCAATGCTAATGGGCTTTTATTATTTATATTTTCAAATATATTTTTTTTAATTACATATATTTAAGAAACTCATCCCTTTCTGTTATGGTGTTTAGAAGGCCGTTGGAGCTGCCCCGCACACAACACATCAGGGAGGCCACTCTCATGCACTCTATGGCCCTAAAGCAATTGGTGTTGGCCTCCACAAACATTCCCGCTGCAGTACAGTAACGCAGTAGCCCCAACGGCATCCTAAGCCCATACAAGGATTCAATTACATGATTCGTAGATATACATATTAACTTGATCAAGTTTTATGTGAGAGTGGCCCCCGATTTCTGAATTAAGCATTTGAAGTTGAATATTTCTCAAACTCTACTTTAGACTGCAAACCTGTCAAAATTTGGCATAAAAGTATAGTTTTAGACGTACGTAACTCAAAATACTCAATTCAGAAACTCTCCCGTAATCTTTAAGTCTTAAATGAATTTTTCATTCACATTTTCAAATCAATTTTCACCAGAAAGCTGAAATATAAATAGTTAATAATTGGTATGGTTAATAGTTTAATCCTGAGAACAAGTTTCAGTCTTTTTTTAAATACCTTCTGCATTTACCAATAGGTAATTCTCAGAATCATAGCTAGAGTAGAGTTTTAGTTTACTAAATTGATGAGAAAATATGAGTATATAACTTTTACTAGTACACATCTCTAACTATATGAATACGTACTAGTTTATTTAATGAACAATTCAAACTCCAAGTCAACCACTTGACACCAATTTAGTCAAGTACAGATACATTTAATAAATTTATGTTTTTACAGCACTAACTGTGATTAAATGAAAAAAGAAAACAAAACTGCACTATGCCTGCTGGCAGTCAACGATAAAAAGAATATGCTATTTGAAAATTTTGTTCTAGAATAAGAATTTGAAATATAGACAATAAATATTAGGACTTACCAACTGCATGATGTTATGAAACTATGGTAGCTGCTAGCAGCTCAAAACTAGTGATTTATAGTATCACAGCAACCAAGAAAATAGAAATTCGATATCAGAACTGTAGTTTTCTACCAATGAGAAGCTAACACGAATTTTACTAAAAAAATAGTTTTAGTACTAAGTAGATTTGCTTTTTGAAGCTACAATGTGAAAGCACAAACATGCTACTAAATAACGAAATTATAACGCAACACTATAAACAAAGACATCAACAGAATTTGTTATAATCAAAAAATGATTACTGCTTGTGAAAATATTTACTTAATTACCTCATTTAAGTCAGTCTGTATCAATATCACGATATTAAAAGAGTATATTCTCCTTACCTGTTAGTTTAGCTAGTTGTAAAGAAAATATAAGATTCAACAGCGTCTTATTTGATATTTTATTTCACAATTTGTTTTCAGCAGCCACGAAATCATTGCCGACTTGTCAAATATTTGACGTTTACGTTTGCGACGGGAATGACAATTTGGAAATTTGATCGCGTTCAAATAAAAATATTACGGTTTTTCGGCTTGTTCCGTTTACAACCATAAATCAGCTACACTTAGTTGAAAAACGCTCCACATGATGTACATAATTTAGCTTGCGGCAAGCCCTACAACTTGCAAGGTTGGTGGTAGATATGGTGGAAAGCTGGCGCAAGAATGTATGATGTACTCTTTGGCTAAAACCTGACTAGTGACATATACTAAAAAGGATTACAAACAAACGCAACGCAAAGGCGCAAATTAAAGAGGACAAGGAGATGATGAGACTTTTTATTTTTCATAGAAACTAAATTACAAAATCCAACGTCGCGATAGCAAAGTTTTGCGTGGAATTAAGATATTTACAACAGTCTAAAGCTAACTTTGGGTAGTCGCCCGGACCAGACGAAGTAGCCAGCTGTTGGGAAGATCCTTCTTTTTCAATGGAGGTAAGACTTTACACCCACAATATTGAAACGGAAGGGAGCCGCTTCAGTTTTACTGACATCTCTTTGGGGCGCGTCTAGGATAACACGCGCCATCGATTCATGTTGTGGAGTTTACCGGATGGCAAGCTACCCGTTGCTCGTCGTCCGCAAGCCCGAGCCTTCAATAGAATAGCATGATTTATCATTTTCGGCATACGGATATGTAGATGCTGGGTTATTGTACAAAAATGAACTGAGGCAAGCAATGTTCACTTTTGTAAACAGAGTGATTGCTGAAATTCGTGACCGATTTCAACAGCTGCAAAATGTAGCGTAAAATATGCCTTTTTAATGCCTGGAGTAATGCTGGGCTCGGTAGAACTTAACCTAAATCAGGGTCTTCAGGACACAAATACAGAAAAGTTTCGACTTGAGCGCGCATGTCTTCGAGTCTTCGTAGGAACAGACCCAGATTGCAAAAAAGAACTCATTAAGTGTATCTCCCTGGGCTTATTAAAATATATTATTCAATCTAAACTAGAGGAAGGCTAATCCAACAGTCATAATATTAAGAACTTTTTTAACCTCTGCCATAAGCAGTTTTTAAAACTTAAATTAATTAAAAATTACTTAAGATTTATATACCATGTCCATCTTATTATAAACAAAAGCTATTCCACAGAAAACGATATAACGATATGGTCGTGTAAAGGACTGCAAAGAAGCAAATAAAGTACATTTTTATCAATTTTTTGTGCAAATACTCTAGCTCAGGAATTAGTGCAGGTTTCATTAAAATAGGTTGCCGGATTTTTTTGAATGTCGATTTTAAGTCTACAGCCTGCAGGTTGCAGTGGGTCTATTGCTTTTTATTAATCCAAGTTCATCTCAATTGTCGTTATAAAAATTGTCGAATCCCAGCTAAAGGTCATATTTGGCGGTAATCTAAATTCTGAATCAAGCCCATAATTATTATTGGCAATAAATACTTTAATAGGTTCTTGCTTTTTTTTTTTGTTATTGTATGTATCTAGGGATGAACTTAGTGGAAAATTATAAGTAATAAACAATTAGATACCTATATTGTTTTTATAAACATTATATATTTTTTAAAATTAAGTTTTAAATGTATTTATCTTTTTCTGAAGACCTTGCAGGATCATCGTCGGAAATAGTGGTATCAGGTATTTGTATTCAAACTATGCATGAAGCTTTTCTGGAAAAATACCTTTGCGGCAGAGATATTTTTTGGTCACAATAATTTCTAAAGGAGTTCGATGTTGTCATTCTCTGCGACACGGGGAAAATATTTTAATATACTAGTTTCAGGAACCACCACTGATGTATTCTCAACAACTGTTTTCAGCTTTTTCTTTTTACAACAAACGACAAAAAGTTTTCAGAAGAAGATTAATACCTTTTAAATCTTATATTGTCATTATTCATTAATACAATTTTTTAACGACTGCACTTTCGTATTAATCTTCTTTTGAAGGCGATAAACTGTTTTCAGCCTTTTCTTTAATGTAACAAAGATAAGATTGAAAACAATTATTGAAAATATATATTAATGGTGGTTCCTTTCACTCAGGATGGATGAAATGGCGACAGGTCACTGGAAAAACTTGTGACCCACGAATGCTCCTCATGTCCAAGAGTCTACAAGTCCGTGATAAAGCCTATCATACAGTATGGATTAGAATGTTGTGCTGTAAAAAAGATGGATGAAAAAAGATGGCATGTAGAATGAGAATGTTAAGATGGATGTGTAGTGTGACGAGAATTAATAAAGTGAGAAATGATTATATTAGAGAGTTTAAAAGTGGGGCCAGTGCCTGAAAAGTTGAAAAGGAACCTTTTGTTTTGGTATGACCCTGATAAAGGAGAAATGAAACGCTCGTTACTAAAACAGTATACATGTGGATGGATGGAGAGGGAGAGGGAGGCCAAAGAAAAGACAGATGGATTGTGTGAGAAGTGATATCAAAGAAAAGGGAGTAAGTGATGGGTTACAGGACTGAATAGAAGAAAAAAGCATATTGCGCCGTCCCCAAATATAACGGGACAAGGGCAGAAAGGTAGGTTGATCTTCTGCGAATATACCGAACTTCTTTAAGAGATTACTGTGGCCAAGAAAATGGTTATACTGGAGCTCTGCCGCTAAGATGTTATTTCAGAATAACTCATGATTTGAAAGTTTGAATACAAATATCGGGAAGAAAGACCCCTGTCTGTCTGTCGTAGACATCTGACGTAGAATAGAATAGAATAGAATAAACTTTATTGTACACCAAAATAGTAACAAAAACGACGAGACACCCTTGTCTACGCCAGATGTCTACGACACAGCATAAACCCACTTAGATCAATAGTTTTAGCGCCTATTTTTGTTATCTTTGTAATCGGCCAATGGCAGGAAACAACGATTCCTTTTTTGCTAAGTCAAACATAATTGTGATCAATCCCAATTTAAGCTTTGAGCAATACAGTCAAGTTTAAAAAGTAACCATCATCTTTCTTTTGTTCGTCTTAATCCTGGACACAGGGTACCTAATACTTACCACTGTTTCAGACAACGATCTTGAAAGGTCTTCAGAAAAAGATTAATATATTTAAAATTTTATATTATTATTATTCATTAATAAAATATTACATGTTTTTTAAATACTTATATATTTATTTGTTTATTATCTACTTTTCACTAAAAGATAAGTTCATGCTGTATTTTTCTACAGTTAAAACTGATTAAATAAATACAAATCTATTTTTAATTTCTTATTTTACCCAATAAATATTTTTAGTTTTATCCAATTGTTGCGCTATGCAATAACCTATTCAGTTTTAGTCAATTTGAGAGTATATTGTATGTTGTGTTACAGTAAACACATATTTTACACAAATTAAACATCGCCAGAGAAAACCAATTAAATAGGTTACCCTTTTAACTTTGCGATGTGTTTCCGTAAAATGTATAAACAAAATGCGATTTATTGACGTACATTTAGTTAAATAATGAAATTATACGTGTTTTCTTTTGCTATTTTATTTGG
This sequence comes from Mythimna vitellina, assembly GCA_949316375.1. Lineage (NCBI taxonomy): Eukaryota > Metazoa > Arthropoda > Insecta > Lepidoptera > Noctuidae > Mythimna > Mythimna vitellina. The sequence goes on along the minus strand of OX438711.1, from coordinate 4,552,173 downwards.
TAATATATATATTATCAGAAGGAATTCGACTTTGAACTTTCGATTTCATTTTACTCAGATCTTCGTTTTTGTGATTTAATTGTTTTTCGAAGTGTAAAGGTGATCTGTTCCTTTTGAAGCAGTTCTATAAGTTTATCTTGAGCTTCATTAAGTTGTGCAAATTATTACTTACGACCGTTAAATAAAATATTTCCGGTCGGCCTCTAGCGGCGAAAACCACCACCACCACCACGCTATGCCACTGGTTGAGGTTCAATAGATTTTTTTGTAAACAAACAAGAGTACAGAACTTGGGACCCATTTCGATAAGTCGATAAACACACCAATCACCATAACCTAATATTGACCTTGCTTGACTCGGTTGAGTTCTCCCATTTTCATGTTTACGCTTTTTGTGGATTTAATTTTACCGCCTCAGTGACCTTCAAGCTTGGTCCACCATTTAGAAAAAACTTGTAATAACTGTAAAATAGATTATTAGGTCTTCCCACTGAAATCATTTTGAAAAAGTCATGGACATAAATCACTTAGCTTTATAAAAACGGGCACAATTAGATTATTATCACTAATTGCGTTTAAATGAACGCTATCAGATGAGTGATTTATCACCGGTAAACGCTACCGGTGCATTTTATTGATCGATTGATGTGATATTAATAGAGACAGCTATGAATTTATGACCCACCCCACTTTTGGGTCTGGACGTTGCCGCGGCAACACGGCTTGCCGATGCCGCAACCGTCGCACCGCACCATACCGCACATCACTATAACTAGAGGTACTCCTTTCCTTTGTCTATTGTTCATTTGCATTTTACTGTCGTTTGGTCGCCGACCATGTTTTCAAATTGTTTGCCGACTTGTTGTGATTAGTTCTTCTATAAAGTTCTCGTGAAATACTAGTTTTAATAGATATGGGGTTCGATCAATATAAGGTGGACGTCCTCCATTACATCAATCCCCATTTGATTTGGGCGTTGGTTCAGAAAGGGAGGGATGAAGATGAATTTCATTTTGAACAAATTGGTATTTATGGAATTCTTCCTCAAAACGTGACTTTCGGGGGTTTAGACTGCGTTTTAAAGGCAGAACGTTGTGAAGAATGGATGCCGGCAGCCTCCGTTGCTATGAAGAGATGCTTCCTTCAAGCCGCGGAAGTGTGGTTTTCTCCTACCTACGTCGACAATATGTAAGTTTACTGACTACCTTTTTCAGTTGCCGGCAGTAATCACCGGTGTTTTTCTGCTCATAGTTGTTCTGCAATTAAAATTTGTTTTCACCAATATTGTGAAAATGTGAAAAAAAGAAACGTTATTAATTAATGCAAGGCTCATATTCATGCTGCTTGCTTAAAGATCTCGGCACAAAGCCAGAATGTACTGGTGTCAATAGATGCGGGTAATACACCTATTCCAATACTTTCTGTATGTTATAACTACTAGAATGCATGCACACAAAGAAAGTGTGGTGTGGTAGTCACTACAAATGATTTCAACAATAACAATTCTTAACTCATAACAAAAATCGCCTTTGAGATTCAACGGAACAACAATTATGTCTGGTGTTATTACATTTTAATGAAATCTGAATCTTTTCTCAGAATAAAGACGCTAATGGTGTCCAGGACCCAGCGTAAGGGTTGTACAGTAATAAAAAAAATGGTCTTTTTAGTCGGGCATGAATATAAGTAGTTCGCTTGTGTTCATGCCTATAGCTACATACAGCAATGACTCTGGAAGCAGGTTTTGTGCCCTCAGTATTTATTCTGCAAATAGGTTTATGTCAATCATCATCATCTTCCTGCCCTTGTCCCATCTTATTTGGGGTCGGCGCAATACGTTTTTTTCTTCCATTCTATCCTGTCAACCGTCATACTATCACTAACTTCCTAAATTTATACGTCAATATGTTGTCAATTTTTTAGATTATTGTGGGTTTACCCTAAGAGATAGACATGTTCTATTTTGGTCTATCTCATAGGGTTCAGCCAGCATTTGCAATGTAAGTGCAAAAAAATGTGTTTCTCTACAACATAAAATTAGAAACCTATACCTATAGTTTCTCTACTTTATTATGCATGTATTAAACATATAAACCTTCCTCTTGGATCACTTGGGTGTATTAATAAAACCGTATCAAAATCCAATGCGTAGTTTTAAAGACATAAGCATACATAGGGACAGACAGAAGGAAGCGACTTTGTTTTATATTATGTAGTGATTTTGTTTTCAAACAAAACACACAATAGTCGACAGTATGTCGTCTACAACATCTATAAACTTGGCCTGTAAGCAACTACACTATTTCAGAGTAAGCATGGTGTTTACTATTAACCTTTCGAATACTGTTTCGAGACATAATAGAAAGACAATGAGAAAGCAAACGCAGGCATTTGCTTGGGGTTTAATGAATTAAAGTTTCAAAAAGCGTGTGCCAATGCATCCACACCGCCTGGCCTTAATTATTTATTAAAGAGTAGAGCACTACAAGATCTTATATCAACATAAGATGCCATAATAAATAATTATATGGGTTTATTAATGGATATTGTTTTATGCACAACTAAATGAACTACTTAATTTTCTGTTTAACCTTTTGAGTATCGTAATTAGAGACACAATAGAAAGACAATGACGGAGCGAACACCGGCGTTCCCTCGGGGTTTAATGAATTAATGTTGAATCAACAGATTGCAGGTTAAGAGATGAAAAAAAAAACTGACAGTTAAATTTCTTTATCAGTATTGCACATAGTTAAGTGGGAACTGCATTAGACCAACGCACACATGCCACACCTGGTTTGTACGTAGAGTCGCGTCTCGTGATGTGGATCTAATGTAGCTCTACAAGTCTAGTTTCCGTGTAAAATGTATGGAGACCGTCGCGCCCGCCGATCTGGGCGTGTCAGTCGGTACGTGACCCCAGTTCTCCTTTGTACATTCTATGGGTTTCTCTCATCATTATCTTGCTATGAATTGAAACTAAAGATATTTTATGTTCAAATAAAGGGCAAATATTTATAATGTTCCAAGTTCCATATTTTTTCACGTGTATGTTCTTTTTTATGTATTTTTACTAACACTATGGTCACTAGTCTAAAAATAAAGATATTAAATTGAATTGAATAATAACTTGTGCAAATTAATTAAGCTAATTGCGAAACTTTGCTAATAGCGATTTTATGAAGGTGGATACTCTAGGAGGGGTGTGGGTTTTCGTCAGTAAAAGTCTGACATACCCTACCGCTCCAACCTTGAGCGGGAAGTCATTGGATAATATCCCACCTAGAAAAAAAAGGTCAGCTGATTTTCTGCTGAAATTCAAATTTTCTTAACTTTTTGCACTTTGCAAGTCAGACATTTTACAGGTATGCATTTTACAGACCTTTTTATTTTGAGGATACAGGTATTCCACTGTTGTTATTAGCCTATAACTGCCTGTCTACTTAGGGTTGCCAATTTTTTTTTACAAGAATTAAAGTTTTTTTTTTTACCTGAGATGAATATTAAACAGTATTTTATTTGTTTAATGTTTTAGATACATATTTTTTAGAGCTTTTCGCGCAACTTATTGGATTTACAGTCTTTTTTAAAAACTTCATACTAAAAAATATTTGAGAAGAAAAATAAATGAGGAGCTCATTCGATTCATTCTGAAACTCTATTATTGTGATTTGATAAAAAAAATAAATTGTGTGAGCTTCTAAGTCTACTTACGAGTATAGTGTTAAGCATTTTGTTGCTGAAAAGAGTATTTTGTATACTTTATTTTTGTTTAACAGGAAAAAGTATAATGCAGTGAAAAATAGTATAATACTGTTTTTAAAAGTATAGTTGGTAACCCTATGTCTACTTGCATTCTAAATTTAAAAAATACAATACAGTATAATACTGTTTTGTTTTTAAAAGTATAGTTGGTAAAGGGTTACTATAACTACTATACTATAAACTACTAACTACTGTTATTTTTTAAATTTAGAATGCAATAGGGATGTCTACTTGCATTCTAAATTTAAAAAATATAATATTAACATTAGATCAGTCATATTTGCATATTATAGGTATGTACATGCATTCCAAATCACACTAGGGCCAATGCATGCTAGGGCTGCGGGAACATTTAAAAGTGACCATGGCCCTGGCATGCAATGGGTAACTGAAAGACAGAAGAGTTACAGTCAGTTTTTTTTTCTTTTAAATCTAATATTTAGAGGCTTCAGTGCACTCTGGGTGACTATGCCAGACTCATGGGATCAATCTTATTGTAGCATAATGGGCATCTTGCAAGCTGTGCTAGCAGACTGCAAGCCGCCCATTACTCTACTGAGTCTACTCTATCCTCTACTCACATCTTCAATATAGTTCCTCACTCTATACTCATATTTGTTATTGAATTGTTTGTCTTGGTATGGTCATGTGAAGAGAAGGGATGAGACGCATATTACTAAAAGAGTTATGAGTTTACATGTGGATGGATGGAGAGGGAGAAGGAGACCAAAGAAAAGATGGATGGATTGTGTGAAGAGTGATATGAAAGAAAAGGAAGTTAGTGATAGCATGACGAGTGACAGGGCCGAGTGGAAGAAAAAAACGTGTTGCGCCGACCCCAAATAACACGGGACAACGGCAGGAAGATGATGACTCTATACTCATATTCTCTGCCCCTCTCTATCTTGTAAATACTCTGTGCTCCTTCAGACATTGGCTGGCTCAGAATCATATTGATTCCACCATTGTGGAGTCAGTTAAAGTCTGATACAGTAACTTGTTCAACCTTAGACGGGAGAAGTCATTGGACGATTTTATACCTATCTAAAATCTCTCCATTTCTTTTAACACCTGCTCCGATTTTAATCCAATGGGACCTGGCAACATTTACTGTGTTCCTCAATATTTTTTTTTACTATTATTAAACAAAACATCCCACCCACTATTAATTTCTGATAACGCACCCTTAATATGAAGAGACCTAACTTAAAAAAGAGGCTAATTGAATCATTAAACATATTTATCAATGTTAAGGTTCAATTTTCTAATCCTCCTTTTTCAGTTAGGTCTCTTTTTTATTAAGTGTGCGATATATCTTTTGATTTGTATTGTTTAGATTACTATGTACAAAGAAATGTTAGGGAAAGGCCAATGAGGAATAGTGCTATGTATGTTAAAAATAAATAGTCATTAGTAACTTGATAGCACATTTAGCGCAGTAGTTGAGAGATTGGAACAAATATTTGTGTGGCGTATAGATTGTTGTTCAGGGTCTAGGAGTCTGGTATCTTGGGTGTGTTGTCAGATCCTGTTATAGCAGAGCAAGATTTACTATGCGTTCCAAATAAGAATAGGAAAGCCAATAACCTCAATTTGTCAAATTTTGATTGAAAAGTATGGTTTGCAAAAAAAACTTATTTGCGTATTAATAACGCTTTTTTTTTTTTACTGAGTCTTTGTTGATTCTAGTCGAAGTAAAAACGTTATTGTTTAATCTAAATTAGCTAAAGTAATTATGACTTTTTTTTTTTTCCTGTTATGGTAATCATCTAATGACATCTCCGCTCTTGGGCGGAGCGGGGGATAGTGTCAGACTTTTACTGACTAAAAACCCACTCCTGTTCCTTCTCTGCCATTTTATTTCTAGGGCCCCGGGATCTCTTTCGCATTACCCATGGCCCCAGCAGGCTTCGACCCTGCTGGGCCCCTACGGTTGTTTACATCTCTTTGAGGCACGCGTGGAACAGTACGCGCCGTCGACGACTTGGGCCCGGTCCGGACGGTTACCGGACGATCGGACGGCGAGCCACCCATTGCTCGCCGTCCGCAAGCCCACGCCTACGGTGGCCGGAAATCGGGATCGGAATCCCGGCGGCGATTGGGGCGTGAGGACCTTTGCCTCACGCGATCGGCCGCCTCCTTTGCTAGCATTACTGCTTCGCAGAAGGAGGCAACCGCCTGCCACTCCTCCTCGCTTCGGACCATGGCCTGTACCAAGGCCCGGCGCGAGAGATCGCTGCCGCCGATCGCCCCCACTATGACCATTATGACTTAAATAATATATATTTAAGTCATAATAGACACCGTCTCTCGTGCCAGTATCTGTCTTTGAGCCATGCGTGTAAAAACTCAGCCCTTCTGGACCTGAGTAGTCATACCGCCTCTGTTAATTATATTATATTGTAGCGCTTTTGGAAATAATACGCCCTTGGAGCTTTACCCTTCTGCAATTGAACTATACCTATTATGTCTTTCTTTTTTAGTCTTTTTGTGTAACTTCTGGTTTTAAGCGCAGCTGCGAGATCATTAGGGTGCCTTTTCAGTGTCTCCTGATATTTTTAAGTGTTTTTGGATGTCCTCCGAGACAGTATTGTGATAGGGGAGACGCAAATGAAAAGCTACTGGTTCAATTATATAGGTATTGGCACGGATCTTGAGCGCTCGGCGAAAGAGTGGGGATCGCTTTGCGCATCGTACACTTATGGCAAAGAAAATGTACACCTATTTTTTATTATTTATCTTCTTAATTCTGGTTGAAGGTAAAAGTTAAAAAAAAAAACATATTTAAATCAAAGTCGCTGTGTTTCACTGTGTTTTTCTGTTTACTTATTAACTTTGCAACAGATTTTCATACGGTTTTCGTTATCTTTTAGAGAATTTCTACCGGAAAGTATGCATATTGTAGCAAAGACGAAAATTTCAAAGATTTGTAACACCCCTACGAATTCGGGAGGTTCCTGCACCGGATTCGTGCGGAAATGACGCCCGGGTGTCGCCACTGTGTGGACCGCCCGGAGGACACGGTAGAGCACACGGTGGAGGTGTGCCCCGCTTGGGCAGAACAATGCCGTGTCCTCGTGGGGGCAATCGGCGGCGGCGATCTCTCGCGCCGGGCCTTGGTTCAGGCCATGCTCCGGAGCGAGGAGGAGTGGCAGGCGGTCGCCTCCTTCTGCGAAGCCGTAATGCTAGCGAAGGGGACGGCCGATCGCGTGAGGCAACGGTCCTTACGCTCCAACCGCCGCCGCCGGTATTCCGATCCCGATTTCCGGCCACCGTAGGCGCGGGCTTGCGGACGGCGAGCAATGGGTGGCTCGCCGTCCGATCGTCCGGTAATCGGACCGAGCCCAAGTCGTCGACGGCACGTACTGTTCCACGCGCGCCTCAAAGAGATGTCAGCAAATCGTGGGGGTCCAGCAGGGTCGAAGCCTACTGGGGCCACGGGTAGTGTGAAAGCGAAACCCGGGGCCCTGGGACGAAGGCAACGAAGGAATAAGAGTGGGTTTTTAGTCAGTAAAAGTCTGACACTATCTCCCGCTCCGCCCAAGAGCGGGTTACGAAGAAATTCCTAAAATTTTACCTACTTTTGAAAGGAACTTTGTGTACCTGTTATGCGTTCTCAGCTAAACCATTTTTGGTGACATAATAACCACTAATAAAATAACCAATATTAAAAATAAAATCGATTGATTAAAAATCACGAGTCAATTTATTGGCACGGAGGTGTACTCGTCGTCGTTGGTACGAGCAGCAAGCGCAGGGAACCAATCACGAGTGACATCTATGATGCGATGCGCGGCGAGCGAATCACTGACACTCCCCGCCCCCGCGTCTCACTTCATACCACCAAAGAGACCTGATATTTTACTTCTGCGCAAATAAAAGTCAGCGAAAAGTCTGTACTTTTGTTTGTAACCGTTGTGCTGTATCTGTTCCGAATAAAAGTATTTCTATTCTATTCTTTCTATTGTTACAGAACTACAGTTTTCGACGACAACACCCACAAATATGGAGATATAATTGTAATTAAGAAAAATGGTGAAAAAATAAATCTTCTTCAAGAAATTGTGAACTCCGATTTTGCATATGAAGACGAGCATCTGTTTCAACATGAATTGGCACGCAATAATCTTAAAACACAACTGAACTATGTCACAATGCATGAAGTTATGAAAACAATTGAGGAGGCTTACACAACCAGAAATATACCAAAGGCAACATGGCTGTCAGTATTAAAAAAGAAACCAGATCTTCAGAAGGGAAAACTTGATGTTAGTGACCAAGAAAGTGTGGAAACGATGGCCAAGAACAAACTGAATGTTTTAAAACTTTGTCAAGATGTCGATGAAGTGTCTATCGGTAGAGGTTGTACAAGGAACTCTTTGACCTCCGGCAAATCCAGCATTGTTAGCGTGGCATTAAAAAAGAAGTTAGAGTGGCTGGAATCTCAAAGCATTGCCAATCAACCAAAAGCTAGCCAACCTGGCACCCCTGCCATGCATGCAGACAGTAAAACAAATGCCATCCGTTCCAATATAAATAAGAAAACTGATGATTTGGAAAATGAACGGAATAATAATAGGATGTCTCCTAAAAATAAGAATCTTATGTCTGGAGGTGACAAAAATGATAAAATTACCAAAGGTAAATTTTCACTATTATTCTCAGCTATTATCCCGTTGCTCGTATAGCACTAGCGTTTACCAGCGGCGGTAGAAATTATTCTTAGGACAAAAGCATCCTATGTGGTATTCCATTATTAGCTTTACCCGTGTTCAAAATTTCATTCAAAATTTCTCAACCATTTGAACGTAAAGGTGTAACAAACATACACGTATGTACGTGTACGTTTGTTGCAAACTTTTGTCATCATAATTTGGCCACCTTCTGGAGCAGTCGAGTAAAATAAGGCCTACTGTCCACGGACGCGTAGCTTCATAGTCGCGTATTCGTCATTATACGCTTGGTGTACGCGGTACGCCTGCTCACAGCTTACATACAAAATTATGAAAATCTGTCGATAACGCGGCAACGGCAGACTACACATCCGTGGATCGTGGGCCTTAATGTATTTAGCTGTATCAAGTTACACCGGACCTACCTCAACACAGCTGGTACAAGGTGAGACAGATTGAACCAATTCTCAGCTTCTTTCCAGTCTTGACTTTCTATTTTGTTAATGGTAGTAGACTTGCGTAGTCAGACACAGTTGGCGTAGTGCTAAAGCGTTTTTTAATTTTAGGTAAAAAGCCACGCAAGCCTGTGGTCAGCAATGAAACCCTAGTTGCCTACGGTCCAGCAGGACTGCAAGCTAACAAGTTCACCATCAAGCCATTCACACCAAAAGTAGAAAAAGAAGAACCAGTCAGAAGAGAACCAGTAGAAGAAAAAAGAAAACCAGAGCCTGAACCAGAATTTGAAGTGAAGAAAAGTCAAGATGTCTATGCGAACACAGATTCTGAGGTAAACTTAAAGATATCTAACTTAGAATTACTGAAACGGATAAAGTTTATTAGTTCTAAGCAAAACAATTTAGTAAATAATAATAATATGAAAGCAAAAAATGAAGAACTAAGTTCTATAAAAGGTAGAATAAAATATTTAGAAGAAAAACGTTTAAGACTTAATGAAAGTCTTTCTTCAGTATCTGACAAAGATAGTTCTAAGTGTGACTTGGATTCAGATGATGAAAGTGTATCAGTGTTAGAAGAGAAATTAGGTCTACGTAGAATTAAAAAAGATGTTAACGCAGAACCGCAAACTGACAATTTTGATATAGATGCCAAAAAAACTAATGTTAATCCATTCAAGAACATTGATGGTAGCATATCTGTATTCGTTGATAAGCTAGTCAGCCCCATACTAATGGTTCATACAAAGAAAAACAATCGCATAGAAGCGGTAAGCAATATGAGAGATATTCCATTTGGTAATGATATTCATGTAGTTTTAAGAAATATGGGTGTACAGAAACCGATGAGACCTCAAACGGTTTCATGGCCTACGATTCTTCGAGGTCATAGCTTCTTCCTTGTGGGTCCGTATAACAGTGGTAACACCATGGGGTACTTGCCAGCAGTTTGCCGTTTGATTTACGATTTTAAAAACACTCCAGATAAATTTGGTCTTAGCTGTATAATAGTTTGTGCGACGTCTCATTCTGTAGCCTCAGTCGAAAATCAGTGCAAAATGTTTTTGCACAACGCGAAAATCTTCGCTTGTTACGTTGGTATGAGTGATATGCATATTACAACGTCACTTTTAAACGGCTGTGACCTGTTAATCTGCACCCCTTCAATGCTGGTCCGTCTGATACAGGAAGATTTTAGTCTTGACTTCAGGAGCCTATCCACATTCGTAGTAGATGACTGTGAACATATCTCTTCGATCTATCCTAAAGAACTTAAATTTTGCCTTCTTAAAGTCATGGATGTAGTAAAAAATCGCGCTCATAAAGAGTGGAAAGTTCAATACGTAGTCATATCCAGGGTGTGGTGTGATTTCATGTCGTCTTTAGCTAGGAAAGCGCCGGATTCTGTTGTATGTATTAGTGCTTTTGAAGAGTGTGTTCTCTATTCCAAAGCTGCAACTTCCGTCGAGTTTGTAGCTCAAGAGAACAAGTTGACCACGGTTATGAACTTCTTAGAAGGTATTGATAAGTCCAAAAAGACTGTGATAGCCTGCAGATCTGATGACGAAGTAAAATTAATAGAAAAGGCTTTGGTTAAATTGAACTACGTAGTGTTCCCCTGTGACAGCACAATGAATGTGCAAGAATTGTACCACTTAGATAAAACCTGGAAAGATTATGAGGAGCCTGTTTTAGGACCGATTCTGGTGTGCTGTGACGGGAATTTGACCCATTTGAACGTCACAGATGCTAGTTACTTAATTCATTATTCCTTGCCAGATCTATTCTCTATGTTTTGCAAACGATTTGCTGTTCTTATAGATAACTATCCGTCTATTTTTAAAAGTGAAGAAACCGATATTAAGATTAAAATTTTGTTAGACAGTAATAATATTGAACAACTGCCAAAGATTCTACAATTTATTAAAAGATGCACTCGGGATGTTCCCCCGTTCTTAGATGAGATTAGCTCAAGAGTTCTTAATGAAAAGTATTTGAAGAAAGCTCAAAACTTAGTTCCAATCTGTAGAGGGCTTTTGACTTTAGGTAAATGTCCAGACTATTGGAATTGTATCGAAAGACACGCTATCTTCAAAGAATTTGATTCTCCAAAGCCTTGGCTGCCAAAGGAGGGTGTAATTACTTTCAATATATTACACTATCATTCAGCAGTTAATTACTCTGCCAGAATATTATCGTGTACAATTAAGAATAATGTTACAAAATACCAACAAACTTACAGTTTGCTCTCTATTAAAATGGGAATGTATTACAGTAAAGAGGCGAACCGGAGACTACATGGTGTTCCCAAAGTAGGTGACTTCTGCGCAGTTACTCTAATGCAAAACCTGTTTGTTCGCTGCCAAGTGGCTAAAGTTCTAGGATGTGAGAAAAACCGGGCTACTCTCTTACTCATAAAACTAATAGACGAAGAAAGATATGAGACGGCACGCGATACTAGTCTATACTATTTACCCGACGAGTTAAAGAAAATTGAGACTCACGTAGTAACTGTCATTTTAGCCAATCTTATGCCCCAAGACAAAGATGTGACCTTCTCGAAGTTAGCTGAAAAACGGCTGAAACGTATAACAGATGAAAATGATGAGATTGAGATGAGAGGTCAAATAATAATGGTCGTTGGTAATACGATATTCGTAGACACCTTAGAAGCATGTCAGAATTTGTCTTCATTAGAAGAAGTTGTTGTTAAAAGCGATTTCCGAAAAGAACTTTTAGACGGTCATGCAATACCTAATCCTGATCATATTTGTAACTTAAGAAAAGTCTGTGATTTTAATAATGATAATGATATTTCTAAACTAGAACGTGTTGAAGTTGCTAGCCCTGTCAAAATTTTACCTAAAGGTAGGTGGGCACATTTAGAAAGCGGAGGATTTTCGTCAGTATTTTTTATTCAAGCTGAAAATCCTAGTAAATTCTTCGTGCGACCCGTCAAGTTTGACAAATGTCTGAACGCTTTAATCAGAGATATACAAAAACACGTAACGCAAAACCCAGAGCCGATAGAAAACATAACCATAGGAGATATTGTTTTAGCTGAGTTTCCTGACGATGCTACACCTGAAAGGGCTAGAATTGATAGTGATGTCAAAAACAATAAGGTCAAATGTTTCTTTGTAGACCAAGGAGAATGGAGAGACGTGTTTGTAAAGAAAATTTATCCTATAACTGAAAAATTCATTACTCAGTTACCATTCCAAGCTATTGAATGTAGACTGGTAGGTATAAAACCTTTTGGAGACAATTGGACTGACTTTAGCACCAACTTCTTTGCTGATTCGTGTTTCGACTCTGTTGATAAACATAAGCAGTTATTTATCAAATATTTCACTAAAGAAAAGGCAGAATGTACCGAAGGGCACAAATATGGTGTAGTTTTAATTGATACGTACTCAGCTGAAGACGTTATAATTAATCTGATGTTGGTGGATAGGGATCTAGCAGAAGAGAACGGTGAGATAGAATTTTTAAATGATTTGGGTTTTGAAAGAAAATCTGAAGATTCATCTGATACAGATGAAGAGCCTGATCAGCCAGTTAGTGAGATAGACAGATCCCTTCTAGTCGATGTAACAAATAAACAGATACAGCATATTCGAAATAATATGTCAAATAATTTACTAAGATCCGTGCCTTTGATCGATTCAGATAGCAGCATGGACGATTTCGAATTCATAACTGATGATGCTGGTCATCTAGGTGCCGTACCAATAGCCGAGGTAGTTTCTATTAAAGAACTCCCGGATGGTACAGAATGGAGTGATAAAGTTTTATCTTCGCCTGTTAGCAGTTATGTGGCTCCATCAAGCGTTACTTTGTCTCCTAACAGTTCTGTGCATTCAACAGACGTAACTTCATCTACTGACAGTTTTGTACGTCCATCAGACTTAGCTTTATCAACCGACAATTTTGTTCGTCCATCAGGCGTAACTTCAACAACCGACAATTTTGTTCATCCATCAGACGTTAGAGCACTTAGCAAACCTAGACTACAATGGCGGCAAAACAAACACACGGTCACAATTAATATCAAACTGATAGTTGAAGATTATGATCTTAATATCAAAGAAAGATATATTAAATTTTCTGCAGAAGCTAACAACACTAATTATGGCTTCGATTTCGAACTTTACGGCGTTGTAGATCTGAACAAATGTTCACATTCAAATAAAGGGCAGTACATACAAGTTAAGTTATGGAAGGTCATGGCTACGAATTGGCTGACGTTGACTAGACATAACGATTTGAAGAAATGGATTGTGTATGATGTAGAAAGTATTGGTGTGTCATCAGATGAAGAATCAGAATTGTATGATCATAGAAAGAATTTCATCAGAAATTATGCTGATAGTGATACTGATGATAACCTTCAAGATGATACTGTAGACTACAAATAAAAAAAAAAACAATAATGGAATCAATGTATTAAAAAAGTACATTCCATAATTATTTATATATATTTTTTTATGTAATACTTTTTTTAAAGTAATTTAAATGGTGTGATGTTATAAATTTGCATGGTTTAATAGTTATTTTGTTCACAAAAGTTGTTCATCTGTGATTTTATAAAAATGTTACATGCTTATGTACGAGGAAATTATCTCTTGTTAATAATATTTACAAAATTATGTTAGCAAACATAGTTTATTTTTAACTGAAGCAATATACAGGTTGTCATATACAGGTATATACAGGTTGTCACTAAAAAAAAATTGTCGTGATGGCCTAGTGGTTAATGCATCCGCTCTCATGCATGAGTTTGATGCTTCTCATGGGGCGGTTTCAGGGTTTTAAATGGGGCAAATACTAATGTTAAGTTTTCAACTTGATCTAGGACTTTATGTATGTGTTTTATATTATCTATATATATAAAAGGAGAAGCTGACTGACTGACTGATATATCAACGCACAGCCGAAACTACAGGGCCTAGGAGCGTGAAATTTTGTACGAGGTTTTCTTTTATGATGTAGAGGAGCGCTAAGAGAGGATTTTCCAAAATTTACCCCCTTAGGGGATGAAATAGGGGTCAAAAGTTTGTATGGAGAAACCTATTTTTACGCGGGCCAAGCGGCTGGCACAAGCTAGTATTAATATAATTGGCCCGCCGTAGTGAACACTGACGAGGAACAGAGCTCCCACCTCTCTCTTGCCTTTATTGGCTGGCTTGAGTGGAGATTCGCAAGAGCAAACGTGCTTGGGAGAAGGATGTATAATCCAGTAACGTGCTGGTAGGGATCTTGACCGTACTTCCGGTATTGTCCTGATAGCCGTTCTAACTCTCCACTCCTCAATCACCTCAGGATAATAATATGTTGCCCTCTTGTTGCTATGTTACTTCGTGGTAGCCACCATATTTGGGGGCCCATTTATTGAGTGTGCAAATCACCTCCTGCCTTTTTATCGATGGAAATTGTTCAGGCAGGTGCTATAGTCTTAGCATAGTTCCTGGTGACCAGTCCACTTAAGACTCCAAAAACCATATATCTTAGTTTTCATATACCGCAATAATTTCCCACCAACCGGGAGTTGCCTTTGGATGCACTAGCATAGCGCGTACAGGGATGATCACCGGTTCGTACCACGTTCCATTAAAGGCGTCTAAAAGGGCCTCTGCGAGTTGGTTTCGGCTCCTCGTACGCCTTCCAAAGGTCCAGGACCTCAGGGTCTTGAGATACATAAATGTATAATAGTAATAACCATTTTATTACAGGTAAACAGTAGTTGATATACATAACTATATCAAAATATTTTGTTAGTAATATTAAGATTTAAAACTATGTTAGTAACACTTCACTTCGCACTATATCGGCTTGGTGCTGTGCTGCACAGCACCACGCCCTGTGGCCAAGTCTTCTTTCATAACAAGGTGCAGAAAACAGTTCATTATGACTGACAGTCCGTTACCAGCTTGATGCACTTGAGGCAATTGAGAGGCGTGCCAGGAGGATCATTGGCAATGATGCACTCGTTGAGTCGAGGCTCCAAAGTCTTGAGCATCGGCGCCGAGTTGCTAGCCTGTCGGTTTTCTACCGGTTGCATTTCGGGGAGTGTGCGGTCGGAATTGCATAACCTAATTCCGCCTGGACCGTTCCATCATCGGATCACCAGGCGTACGGCAACGCGCCACCGGTACATGGTGGACATTCCACCTATACGCACAAAACGTTTTGGGAACACATTCATTGTGCGTACAGCTAAGGAGTGGAATTCCTTGCCGGAATGTGTGTTTCCTGATAGCTACAACCCGGTAATCTTTAAGTCAAGAGTGAATAGGTTACTTCTAGGTAAGCGCGTTCCATCGTCGACCGCATCATCGCTTTCCATCAGGTGAGATGACGGTCAAGCGCGAACCTATCGAGAATAAAAAAAAAAAAAAGTGCATCCGATAATTGTTTGTAAAATATTGCCCTGTGCGATAAGACCGCCCATTGTATAGTTGTTTTCATAAATATTTGTTTTGTGTTTCCTCTTCCTTTCGTCGTTTACTCAATGGTGAGTATCGTGATCTGCTGCTTCATCACTTTAACTCGTATGATATTCCTCCGGCTGTTTCTGTCTCTGGCGGTGTGAACGTGAGAGTCAAGAGCGGTGCCGATCTGGTCGGACCAACGTATGTGACTGCATCCACTAGGCCTTTTCCCACCTACTTTATCGATCACGATGGGCCTTTAGAGGTAGCCACAGCCTTTCCTTGCAATGTGATCGAAGTATTGCAGAATTTTGCCAAAAAATTCGGACGACAACCGCGAGGAGAATTAGTTCTCGCAATATGGACTTGTTTGTCCGAAATGCTGTGTAAGAGATACGGAGCATCCTTCTCCAGCACCACATCTCAAGGGCGTCAATGCTTTTGCGGTCTGCAGTTTTCAGCGTCCAAGCCTCAGCGCCATAAGAAAAGATCGAAAAAACTCTAGTCCGTACCAGTTTGTTTTTGGTCTTTACGGAGATGTTGTGATCCCTCCAGATTTTGTCAAGCTGAGAAATGGCACTCTTGGCCATGCCTATTCTTCTGCAAACTTTTAAAGTTGTTCACTATTTCTAGGTCCAACACGCCAGTGAGCTCTAGTTTTCCTGATGTATCCACCACCATGACCTTGGTTTTGGACCTTTTTCTCTAAAGCCCTGTCTCCTCGCTAATCTACTCCATTCGGTCTAGGAATGCAACCATTTCCAACTCATTTGCTATCATAATAGTAGTGTTATTGGCGTAGCGCAGGTTGGTGATTTTTACGCCACCGACTGTGATGCCTCCTTCCCAGTTCTCGTAGGTACGTCTCATAATGTATTCTCCATAAATCTTGAACAGAACTGGCGATAGAATACATCCCTGGCGAACTCCTCGGCAAAATTTAAAAGGTTATGAGGCTGATTTATCGACTCTTGCGACTCTCTGGCTTGAGCTATACAGGGTGTGAATTAGTGCAATGAGATGATTAGGTACTCCAAGTTCGTGTAGGATCTTCCATAACCAACCCCATTTGTTCCACCAACTATTTTTTAAATTGACGACTCTTACTGTACTAAGAGTGACCAGCTTACTTGTATAGTGTGGGAGTGTGCGTGAGCCTGTGTATTATTTGGACCGGCTTAGATTTTGTGGCATTACTTATAAAGTTCGTGGTGCTCCGTCTTTCTTTTTTTGTTGGTCTGAGGTTAGTACTGACAAAATTTAAAATGATTAAGTTAGTAGGTGAAGAAGTGTTGAGAGCAGTGGTGGTCGAGTGGTAACGGCCCCGACTTACGAGTTGTAGGTCATGGGTTCAAACCCAGCCAGGCGCATTACTTTGTGTAATTTATTTCATCACCACTGCTCTCAAAACGGTGAAGGAAAACATCGTGAGGAAACCGGCATGTCCTAGAACCAAAAATTCGAAGACATGTGACATCCACCAATCCGCACTGGGCCCGTGTGGTGGATTACGGCTCATTCCCTCTCCTAGAGAGGAGGCCTGAGTCCCAGCAGTGGGAACATTATAAGGCCGACTATGCTATGCTATGACTATAAGTTAGTAGGTACTGTCGCACGCTGCGACGGTTTGCTTCGAGTTCCGGGACTTTTATATCAATGAAAATGCTTGGGCGGTTTTATAAAGACTTCTATACTTTTCTTCAAGAATTCAATATTAGTACATCGCGCAACAATGGTTATGTCCAAACTGAAAAAACTAGAAATTTCTTTGTTCTACTCAATTTAAACCTATCCTAGAACAACAAAATCCTTAAAAGTATATATTACTTGCCAGTTCGTTAACCTAACTCATGCGATCTCCTTTCGATATCACAGTACTCACAAACTATCTGAAAATCAGAATGGTTTATAAAGTTCCATCCAATACATGCAGCTTAATTAACCTACCCATTGTAGGCCATCAGGTCTTACCGCAATTATTAACAAGAAACTAGGCGAGTTAACATATCAGGACGATAAGGTATCATTTAAAAAATAGCTATCAAATCTTTGGTAGTGATTTGTGAATTCTCACTACAATAAATTCAATGGAGAATTCATAAATTTTAGTTCTTAGAAAAGTAAAACGACCAAGTAGGTTTACTTAGTACCTCTATCTGCTATTTTTTTTTTAGTTTTAAGCTTTTTTTTAAATATTCTTATGGGATCTACCCCCCACTTATGGAGGGGTTGAGACTGGCCATCTCTTAACTGCCAGTGTTTATTATTAATTTCTGTACATATAGTTTGTTTTATTGTTTTTTTTTTAAAAAAAAAACAGCAAGAATAAATGTCACGATAATATTGTAATAGCTACAAACAAAAGAGTATCTATGGTTTCTTTTTTTTTTAATTGTTGTAAAAACTTTCTTGCACGTTCTTGTCCATAGAGATAGTCTTGAGAATCGACGCCGAGTTGCTAGCTGTCGGTTTTCGGTAGAATTGCATAACCTAATTTCGCCTGGCCCGTTCCATTATCGGACGACCAGGCGTACGGCAACGCGCCACCGATACATGGTGGACATTCCACCTATACGCACAAAACGTTTTGGGAACACATTCACTGTGCGTACAGCTAAGGAGTGGAATTCCTTGCCGGTATCTGTGTTTCCTGATAGCTACAACCCGGGAATATTTAAGAATAAAAACAAAAAAAAAGATCCATGTTTTGGAACGTGTAAATAGTTTCTTTCGACCAATTGACGAATTCGTTTAATTTCAACTAAATGCTTTGCGTTTAGGATTGGAGTGTTTGTAGATTTTATAACTATTTTTTTTAGTATTTAAGTTATGTGTGTGGAGTTATTCTCGCCGGTACAGTCTGTGGCCAGCATTATCTAACCCAACGCAATTATAATATCTTATTAAGCCTGTTGTTGTTACTGTTTATCTTGTTATCTTGTTGGCTTATTAAGAGGGTGGGTCAAAATATTCTGTGTTGACTCTGCGTTCTGAAAATGTCAGACTCCCACCGACTGAATTCCTAATCTAAGTCTGATCATTTATCTGAAGGTCAATTCACGTTGATTCATCATCATCATCATTTCAGCCGAAAGACGTGCAATGTTGGACATAGGCCTCCCCCAAATGTCGCCACAATGACCGGTCCTGTGCGTCTCGCATCCATCGAATTCCCGCGACCCTCACCAGGTCATCGGTCCACCTTGTGGGTGGCCTTCCAACGCTGCGTCTTCCGGTACCTGGTCGCCATTCCAGAACCTTTCGTCCCCATCGATCATTAATTCTGCGAGCAATGTGCCCTGCCCACTGCCACTTAAGTTTGGCGATTCTTCGGGCTATGTCCGTAACCTTGACTTTCCTGCGGATCTTTATTTCTGATGTGCTCACGCAAGGAAACTCCGAGCATAGCCCTTTCCATTGCCCTTTGGGTGACTGTAAGTCTTCTGATGAGGCCCATTGTAAGCGATCACGTTTCGGGGCCATATGTCATCACTGGCAACACGCAATGGTCATAGACTTTCGTCTTTAGACACTGGTATATTGCACATTCAATCAATACTAAGCTTGAAAGATCTCGACTGGTGAAGTCTACGCTCTGTCCAGCACGACAAAACTCCGAGAGCTTTCAGCTCGAATTTCACAAATTTCATTTCGCTTACTAGGGTCTAGAAACGATTGTGAAATTCGAGGACGAGTGCAACGATGGGTTCCTGGGAACTGTCCATACGTCGGGGTCTAAGTTTTTCAAGACTCACCGTACAAATAAGAACAAGAGGTTCTCTGCACATCAAACTCTCGAGGTCATGAACAAGAGGCGTGTGGTGATTCTGCAGTCTCCAGATGATGCGTGCATATACCGGCAGCTAGATAGATGGATCCCAAAGTCTCTTCGCGAACGCGACCTTCGCCGATTTAATACCGAGAGGATTAAGAACGCGATTGCGTGGAATAAGGGCCCCAAAGTATTTGCACGAGATCAGTCTATTAGGCAGAGCCAGCTCACGAAACTGAAAACCGACGATGGTAGAGTCATATCCGCCAAATCAGAGCTTCTGGGAGAGATGGAGGCATTTTATAGACAATTGTACACGTCAATCTCCAAACCCACAGCAAGCGACCCAAGAGTTCGATTGACTCGACACTATACTGCAGATATCCACCTGAAAAAAGTTATGGCGTCAGGTGAGGATGGAATTACGGCCGAACTCCCGAAGGTGGGTAAAAAACGGTCCTGAAGGCCCATCAGAAGTTGTTCGATTCCGTCATACTCGAGGAAAAAAACAACACAGGCATGGAGCAGAGGTTTGGTGGTATTTTTCTTTAAGAAGAGTACAGAAAGGAAAGGGGTAAGAAGAGTAACCTGCTTAAGAATTACACGCCCATCTCACTTCTGAGCCATGTCTACAAGCTGTTTTCCGGAGTCATCACGAACCGTCTCGCGCGCAGGTTCGACGACTTCCAGCTTCCAGCCAGAAGACTGAGGAGTTAAATCAGCCTCTCTGTTTAGCGTTTGTGGTCTACGAAAAAGCCGACGACATAGTAGTCAAGACTACGGAGGAGCTCAGTACAATATTCGGTGACCTCGGTAGAGCTTCCGAAAGAGTGAGACTTAAAATGAACATGGACGAAACCAAAGTCATGATAAACATCCATGTAGCACCCACTCCTATCAAGATCGGAGACTACACTCGAAGTTGTGGACGACTACGTTTATTTGGGACAGGCGGTCCAGTTGGGTAAGCTTAACTTCGAGAAAGAGGTCAATTGTCGAATCCGACTCGGCTGGGCAGCGTTCGGGAAGTTGCGTGGTGTCTTCTCGTCCAATGTACCACTGTTTTTGTGCCAAATAAACATTTTCTTTCTTTCTTGCATTATGTGTCGCGTTGTTCTGGATCGTTTCGTTTTCTTCAAAATAGGTTGATCTAAATGGTGCTAGCGCATGTTCGTGAACCGGCGCCAACAGTTGGGACGAAAAATATCTCAACTACCATGATTTATTTTAGTTATTGTTTTTTTTTTTTACTTCAGACACTTTTCCAGTGCACGTCTTTCTACGTCGTTCTCACATATATGTATTATTCTTATCATTTATTGTTTGAAAAAAGTATCCATGTTGTTTCTTGCACGTTTTTATCCATAAAGACCTGCAAAAAATAGCTTCAATTTCGTTTTTTTTGACTGACTGAGCTTGACAATTCGATAGTTCCTATAAACGGTTTTATTGAAATATATGATTTGAGTGTCGTGATGCCCCAGTGGTAATACCCATGTGAATTTTTCAATCCATATGTAAGTAGGTACTTTTCTAAGTTCATCTAAGACGTAACTGCCATCTCGTGCCTCAGAAAGCACGTAAAGTCGTCGGTCCCGGCTGTCATTGTAGATATTTAAATGTCGTTACAGATAGTCTTACGTTAGAAAGTCTGACCATCCGTCTCTTCAAGTATTGTTTTGCCTAGTAACTGGGTTGTGGAGGGCTGATAGGCTGTCGTTCCATGTAAAACATGGGTATTAGACCGCATTCGGTTAGACTAGAAGCCGATCCCAAGCTAGTTGGGAAACCGTAGGGGCCCAGCAGGGTCGAAGCCTGCTGGGGCCACGGGTAGTGCGAAAGTGAAACCCTGTGTGTGTCCTGAGACGAAGGCAAAGAAGGAACAGGAGTAGGTTTTTAGTCAGTAAAATACCGACTCGCCCTCTTGCTCCGCCCAAGGGTGGGAGATGCCACTGGATGATTTACCAACCTAAGGCGAGGGAGATGATGATGAATTATTATTGAGTTAAAGCGCTTGACAATTTGTAACATTACTTCAATTTTTGGTTTTATAAAATAGGAATTTACGTGAATTGTCCGTCTCATACTTAGGCCGGTTTTAGTGCTCGACCGACCGTCGGTGCGTACCATCGTTCCTGACGATACGCATAACCGATCGTCAGTTTGTAACGTTCAGTGCGTTCAGTGTTCAGATCGGTTATGTGTATCGTCAGAAACGATCGTACGCACCGACGATCGTTAGAGCACTAAAACCGATTATAATTTTAGGTAGCTTTTTTCTTTTTATTGTTTATATTTAAGTTTTTGTTGAGATTAATAAAAATAGAATAAAATAAAAAAAGACACCAAATAAACAAAATTGTTTTTTTTTTAATAATATTTTTGTACTGTTCAGCCGCGGCTGATTTTTTTTCCAAATTGGAAATTGTCATATATCGTAGTTCGTTGATCCAAAATTATGTAAGTTGCAGTTAATAAATTGGTTTAATTTTTATTTTATTTTGTTTTTATTTTTACACTAATTGTTTTACTAAAATTACTAACACTAACCAATTGGATTACCTTAATATCATGCGAAATAACAGTCACATCAGAAATGAAGATACCACAAGAGAACCAAGGTTACCGACATAGCCCGAAGAATCGCCAAACTTAAGTGGCACTGAGCATCACATTGCTTACAGAACTGGTCGTAGGGGACGAAAGGTTCTGAAGTGGCGACGACGTACTGGAAGACGCAGCGTTGGAAGGCCTCCTACAAGGTGGATCGACGACCTGGTAGGGTTGCGGGAATCCGAAGGCAGTGCCGTAACTAGCCTTTCATACGTCCCGTGCGAGCTTTTACAACTGCAATCCTAGAAAAAGTACAATACAAACAAAAAGGAATAGATATAAAAATTTACGCCCCTCCAGGAACTGTGCCCTGTGCTTGGGCACCGCAGGCGCCGCTCCAGTTACGGCACTGTCCGATAGATGCGAGACGCACGGGATCACGGGATGGTTGTATTAATCAACAATTAAAATATGCCTTCAAAAAATCATTCAATTGAGTTGAACTGAACTAAAAAGGTTAGAGACATTGCTTAGTGCGAGCTGCGCATCTTCCTTGCGCAGCTACTTTTCGGCGGCGCATCTTCATAGGACATCTTACTCGCACCGCTTCACGGTGGAGCATATGGTGGAGGTGTGCCCTGCCTGGGCAGAGCACCGCCGTGTCCTCGTGGGGGCGATCGGCGGCAGTGATCTCTCGCGCCGGGCCTTGGTTCAGGCCATGCTCCGGAGCGAGGAGGAGTGGCAGGCGGTCGCCTCCTTCTGCGAAGCAGTAATCCTAGCAAAGGAGGCGGCCGATCGCGTGAGGCAACGGTCCTCACGCCCTAACCGCCGCTGGGATTCCGATCCCGATTTTCGGCCACCGTAGGCGCGGGCTTGCGGACGGCGCCTTCCGACCGTCCGGTAACCATCCAGACCGAGCACAATTCGTCGACGGCGCGTACTGTTCCACGCGCGCCTCAAGGAGATGTCAGCAACTGCAAGGGCCCAGTAGGGTCGAAGCCTACTGGGGCTACGGGTAGTGTGAAAGCGAAGCCCGGGGCCCCGGGATGAAGGAAAAGAAGGAACAGGAGTGGGTTTTTAGTCAGTAAAAGTCTGACACTATCTCTCCTAAGAGCGGGATTTGTCATAAGATGATTTTAACACCTAAAAAAAAAACCGCTACATAGCTTAGTATCAGTAGAAACGGTCACATAGTTTCACAGCATAGCTTACATCCTTGCAGCATAGCTGCATAGCATATCTCTGGTGGAAAAGTAGCCTTAAAGTCTGTCCATCGAAAGCGCCACCTGAGAAAATGATGTCAAATTACAGAGGTACAATATTGAATGTGGTATTACTGTCATAGTATGAGAAAACAATTTTGATACTTGAGTATTTTTGTATTTACGAAGAAAAAAAGTTTACGAACTATATTCCTAATTTAAGGAACACAGCGTCTTTAGAAATTTTAAATATACAACCAATACGCCTCTGACAGCATCACACACTCAATCCCCTTACTAAACCACGGGTAGTGTGAAAGCGGAACCCGGGGCCCTGGGACGAAGGCAACGAAGGAACAGGAGTGGGTTTTTAGTCAGTAAGAGTCTGACACTATCTCCCGCTCCGCCCAAGAGCGGGGATGTCATTAGGATGATTTTCCCACCCAATAAAAAAAAAAACCCTTACTAAACAACAAATAGAATTCACCTATATACAGCTACTGCAAAATATATAATTATACCTACAGCACAGCTACCATCAAGTTGAAGTGATTGGGTCTTATGTTTGAAATTCTTAAGGGCGTCAAACCTGTCATTTGTCTTTCAGACGTTAGCAATCAAACGCGACGAGAAGGGCAATGTCATCGGTGAAGCGAAATTAACCAATTTACGTTTCGCTGATGATATTATATTGTGCTTTTCTCTCTTAAAGCCACAGGACTAGAGCAAATGCCACAAGATCTTAGCTATAATAATAATAATATAATAATATTCCACAACAACCACACAACGCCGTCCAGACCCAAGCTAAGCAGAGCTGTGTTATGAGTACTAGACAACTGACATACATGACATGTTTTGGTAAACATACTTATATATTTCTAAATACTTACATATTATAGATAAATTACACCCAGACACAACAAATGATCGTGCTCATCACACAAACATTCGCCCTGGGTGGGAATCGAACCCACGACCTCCGGCATAGCAGTCAGGACCACTAACCACTAGACCAACAGGCCAGTCATAAGCTATGTGAGCCTTGAAGTTTGATTAAAGTTAAAATTGTTCGACAAAAAAAAAAAACAAACCACGTTCGAAACACGCTCACACTCGAAATACGCTCCTAAACGCAAATCGTTGATGTGGCTCAAAACGCTGCCCAACTTAAATGGGACTAGGCAGGACATGTCTGCCGTATGTCTAACGACCTTGGGGCTCGTAAAACACAGGATTGGTGCCCGAATACAGCGACGCGAGGCCGCGGCAGACCATGAAGAAGATGATGGGACGACCAAGATGTCTTCTTTAAGAATATGAAAGTGAAAGCAACGAACTATGGCCGTTGTAGAGAGTGTAGG
This sequence comes from Mythimna vitellina, assembly GCA_949316375.1. Lineage (NCBI taxonomy): Eukaryota > Metazoa > Arthropoda > Insecta > Lepidoptera > Noctuidae > Mythimna > Mythimna vitellina. The sequence goes on along the minus strand of OX438711.1, from coordinate 4,527,955 downwards.
GAAGTCTGTCCAGCAGTGGGTCAATACGGGCTAGCTATATAAAACGAGTAAAGATTTATTTATTGGTATATTTTATTAGAGCGGTGGTGGCCGAGTGGTAACGGCCCCGACTTATGTCCAACAACGTCCTTCGTCTGAAATGATGATGATTTGTTTATTTATTTAATGATTTATGAACACTTTATGAGCAGTGGTGTTAAGGCCCCGACTTACAGGCTACACCAGCCAGTGGAGTCAGTTGGTATCAGCCACTTAGATGAGGTGTCGGCCAAACGCAAACCTTAGGTTTAGATATAGCGTTTCATCGCATCCGCATTTCTATTTGATTCGTAAGTTTGTTTGGTACTGAAGATGCTCGGGCAGAGAAAACTTTAGCGGCAGAATGACATGATAGCGTGGCACTAGTTCGTCAGTCACCATAGTTAGGAGTTATGATAACTTGTCTACCTCTATACTCACTGTACAACTGGTTTCAATACGAAGATTACACACGCATTCGTTTTTAATATTTCCGTTTATAATTGATTTTGCAATCATCGCGTTATGTGAAATATGAGTTGTGATAACTCAATTCGTAGGTTTGTCTGGTTTTCAAATAACTGTCAAAATGTTTGTCAAATAAATAGTAATTATTATGAAAATGTTGTTACATTACAATTAAGGTAAATATGTATTTCCGGTATCAATTTGGTACGGTATGGTAGGAATTTAAAACTTGCAGAAACTAATTCTTATATTGTTCGAGTTTTCGGTACACCAAAAACTGTTCCCCTCTATCAATGCTTATGAGTTCCTGAGGAATGAATATAAATATTTTCTTCTTGTAGAGACAGTCTAACTTTGTCAATGTTTAGAGTTCGAGCAACGGCTCTCTGTCGACTGTGGTAAGTTTGACGATGGTCGTACAGGTTTAATATTCACTCCTTGTTCAATTCTGAGCTTCGATATAGTTCTCGAATAATATTTATAATAGTTGTAGCTTTGGACAATTGGATCATCCCACACTATTATATCGCCTTTCCCAGTTCAATTTCAAAGGTTTTCGATTCAATACTAAAGATTTCCAATTCAATTTCAAAGATTTCCAAATTAATTTCTAAGATTTCCAATTCAATTTCAAAGAATTCCAACTCAATTTCAAAGATTTCCAATTCTATTTCAAAGAGTTCCAATTCAATTTCAAAGAATTCCAATTAAATTTCAAAGATTACTTAAGTTGTATCTGTACTTATATTATTCGAGTAGCGGTATAGCAGAGATAGTCTAACTTTTTCAATGTTTCGAGTTCGAACAACGGCTCTCTGTCGATTGTGTCGATGGTGGTAGCGGTTTAATATTTGCATGCTGTAAAGGTGGGTGTTTATTAAATTGTGTCAGCGCGATACGCCACCGTGGTATTTGCATCATTGACTTTGTCCAACAATGGACTTGTTCGCGTCCACTGCCACTAGTTCTTACAATTTGATATTTCAACTTCTAGATGAGGTATCGGTCAAAAGCAATGCACAAACCGTACGTTTATCCGCATTTCTATTCGATTCGTAAGTTTGTTTGGTACTGAAGATGCTCGGGCAGAGAAACCTTTAGCGGCAGAATAACAACACTAGCTCGTCAGTCACCATAACGGTCAGTCATGATAGCTTGTCTATCTCTATGCTTACTGTATAGCTGGTTTCAATGCAAAGATTACACACGCATGCGTTATTCATATTTCCGTTTATAAGTTTGAAAAGGCATAATTGAAAGTAGTTAAATCTTTCGTTTCTTCGAGTAGTTGTGACAGCAAAGACCGTCTAAATTTGTCAATGTTTAGAGTTCGAACAACGACTCTCTGCTGACTGCATAGATGTCGTTGGTGGAATAGGTTTAATATTTGCAGCTGGCTGTTCGAAAATTGGTGTCAACAAAGTGTTTTAGCGCGATGCGCCACAGATGATATACAAGATGCTCCGCTAGCGGAGACTTTTGCGCTAGAATGACATGATAGCGCAACATGATAGTAAGTTCAGATACAGCGTTCTATCGCATCCACATTTCTATTCGATTCGTAAGATTGTTTGGTACTGAAGATGCTCGGGCAGAGAAAACTTTAGCGGCAGAATGACATGATAGCGTGGAACTAGTTCGTCAGTCACCATAGTTAGGAGTTATGATAACTTGTCTACCTCTATACTCACTGTACAACTGGTTTCAATACGAAGATTACACACGCATTCGTTTTTAATATTTCCGTTCATAATTGATTTTGCAGTCATCGCGTTATTTGAAATATGAGTTGTGATAACTCAATTCGTAGGTTTGTCTGGTTTTCAAATAACTGTCAAAATGTTTGTCAAATAAATAGTAATTATTATAAAAATGTTGTTACATTACAACAAAGGTAAGCCAATATGTATTTACGGTATCAATTTGGTACGGTACGGTAGGAATTTAAAACTTGCCGAAACTAATTCTTATATTGTTCGAGTTTTCGGTACACCAAAAACTGTTCCCCTCTATCAATGCTTATGAGTTCCTGAGGAATGAATATAAATATTTTCTTCTTGTAGAGACAGTCTAACTTTGTCAATGTTTAAAGTTCGAGAAACGGCTCTCTGCCGACTTTTTGCGGCGGCCAGGTTTAATATGTCCTTGCTACAATTTTGGTTCATCATTGGACTTGTTTGTTTCAAATTTACGCTGATCGTAACAATTTGATTGGAGCAGATATTTCAATTGGATTCTTTCATAATTCGAAAATTAATAGCAACAAAACTATTTTAACTTTATCTGCGCTGATGAAATCCTGTGGACCTGAAGGTACTTCGGAGGAGCATCATCTGTGCTTCTGTTTATGTTTACTTTCTTAAGCGAGTAAGTAAGAGGGCTTCAAAGATTCGCATTGTAATACCAAACTTAATCATTAGTTGGTTAGTGAATTTCAACCTTTCTAACATATTCCTATTTAATATTTTCAAAAAACAAATTCCCGTCGATCTAGTCACGCTGCTAGGCAGTTTGGCTATCGGTGTCAACTAAATGTGTTAGCGCGTTGCGCCACAGTTGATATACAAGATGCTCCGCTAGCGGAAACTTTTGCGCTAGAATCACATGATAGCGCAACGTGATAGTAAGTTCAGATACAGCGTTGTATCGCATCCGCATTTCTATTCGATTCGTAAGATTGTTTGGTACTGAAGATGCTCGGGCAGAGAAAACTTTAGCGTCAGAATGACATGATAGCGTGGCACTAGTTCGTCAGTCACCATAATTAGGAGTCATGATAGCTTGTCTACCTCTATAATTACTGTACAGCTGGTTTCAATGCAAAGATTACACACGCATGCGTTATTCATATTTCAGTTAATAATACTGAAAAGGCATAATTGAAAGTAGGTAAATCTTTCGTTTCTTCGAGTAGTTGTGACAGCAAAGACCGTCTAACTTTGTCAATGTTTAGAGTTCGAACAACGACTCTCTGCTGACTGCATAGATGTCGTTGGTGGAATAGGTTTAATATTTGCAGCTGGCTGTTCGAAAATTGGTGTCAACAAAGTGTTTTAGCGCGATGCGCCACAGATGATATACAAGATGCTCCGCTAGCGGAGACTTTTGCGCTAGAATGACATGATAGCGCAACGTGATAGTAAGTTCAGATACAGCGTTCTATCGCATCCACATTTCTATTCGATTCGTAAGATTGTTTGGTACTGAAGATGCTCGGGCAGAGAAAACTTTAGCGTCAGAATGACATGATAGCGTGGAACTAGTTCGTCAGTCACCATAATTAGGAGTCATGATAGCTTGTCTATCTCTAAACTTACTGTACAGCTGTTTTCTATACACAGATCACACACGCATTCGATTTTAATATTTCCGTTTATAAGTTCGAGAAGATACAATTGAAGTTAAGTGTAGTTGTGACAGCAAAGACCGTCTAACTTTGTCACTGTTTAGATTTCGAGCATCGGCTCTCTGGTGACAGCATCGGCGTCTTCGGCAGCACACCGTTTACTTAGTGCCTAGCACGTCTCATTTTCCCAATTCATCAAAGAAAATGGGTGGTCCTGACCACCGTTTTGCAAATTCTTCTTTAAAGGGGTGTTCATTTCTGAGCTTCGATATAGCTCTCGAATAATATTTATAATTGTTGTAGCTTAGGACAATTGGATCATCCCACACTATTATATCGCCTTTCAAAAAATATTTCCCCCCGTTCTTTGCATTTTGTGTATAAATGCCTAATTTTCAAATTATATTAAATAGTGTTAGCGCGATACTGCACCGTCGCATTAGCATCAATTTTTATGTTCAACAATGAACTTGTGCGCGTCTGTTTTGACTATGTCTCTTTATTGGAATTCCAGTTGAATTTCAAAGATTTCCAATTCAATTTCAAAGATTACAAAATCAATTTCTAAGATTTCCAATTCAATTTTAAAGAATTCCGATTCAATTTCAAAGATTTCCAATTCTATTTCAAAGAGTTCAAATTCAATTTCAAAGAATTCCAACTCAATTTCAAAGATTTGCAATTCTATTTCGAAGAGTTCCAATTCATTTTCAAAGAATTCAAACTCAATTTAAAAAGATTTTTTCATTGTATTAGTACTCGTATTATTCGAGTTATTATGGCAGCAAAGACCGGCTAACTTTATCAATATTTATAATTGCAGCACAATGGCTTCTTGACTATCGAAGGTGGTAGTTAAATTACTTGGTATTTACGAAATCCCCGTGCATTTTCGTCAGTGTTCAGGACCGAGCGTGTTGTAGCTTAGGATAGTTGGATCTTCCCACACTATTTAATTGCCTTTCTAAAAATATTTCTTACCGTTCTTGTCATTTTGTATAAAAATGCCAAATTTTCAAATAATACTAAATAGTGTTAGCGCGGTACTCCACCGTCGCATTTGCATCAATGTTTATGTGCAACAATGGATTTTTGCTTTTGTGCTGTTTCCACTATTTGATATCCAATTATATTTCTTGTCATTTTGTGTAAAAATGATCTCCAATGCTTCATGATAGCACATCGCCGCGTATTTTATTGATTTTGCAATCATAGCGTTATTTGAAATATGAGTTGTGATAACTCAATTCGTAGGTTTGTCAGGTTTTCAAATAACTGTCAAAATGTTTGTCAAATAAATAGTAATTATTGTAAAAACTGTTGTTACATTACAACAAAGGTAAGTCAATATGTATTTACGGTGTCAATTTGGTACGGTACGATAGGAATTTAAAACTTGCCGAAAGTAATTCTTAAATTTTTCGAGTTTTCGGTACACCAAAAATTGTTTCCCTATATCAATGTTTATTAGTTCCTAAGGAATGAATATAAATGTTTTCTTCTTGTAGAGACAGTCTAACTTTGTCAATGTTTAGAGTTCGAGCAACGGCTTTCTGCCGACTGTGGTGTCAAAAGTCTGACGCTGCTTACCTATCCACCCTAGAGTGCGAGAATACAACTGATGATTTCACACCTCAAAAAAAAGACACTCATTTCAACCATTTTTAATATTTCCATGTTCGAATTCGAGTAGAAATTTCCATTTCAATTTCAAAGTGAAAGTAGTTTTTATATTTATTCTTACTCTCCGGCGCCGCGGACGTGCTGGTAGCGGGTTTCAGGGAATCCGCGCTACCGGTGGATGAACCACCCTGGCTCTTTGCGTCCGCGAAGGACGGTAACAGATCCCTAGGGGACCTGACGCGCTCTTTGCCCCCTCCAGAATACGAGAGGCAGACCAACCTCTTCTTGGTGAGGGATTCTCCTTCTTCGATGCAGTCGGTACCCTCCGGGGGTAAATCTATTTTTCGAGTCGCGTCCCTGGTTTGCTGAACTCAGCTTTGCCTTTTTGTGGGGTGGGGTCCCCAATAAGCAGCTTTACCATCTTGGTCATGTCTGATAAGCAGACTTACCAGAGGCGAACCTACTCTCCAAAACCACTGTCCAAAAGCACCAACAGCTGTTGGTGCCAGTGCTCCTGGACAGCGCATCCTCCGTGGCGGTCCGTCTGGACGCCGCTTGTGTGTGTTCCTTTTGGTCTGGTCTCTCACTTGAGGCCTTCCGGCATGATTAGCTCTACCGGCATAGCCCTCAAGATCACAGAGACACTCAAGCCCCACCACGACGACAACGTGGGAACACAGTTGGTGGGGAACTTTGTCAATGTTCAGAATTCGAGAAAATCAAATGATTACCAATTCAATTTCAAGATTTCCACTTCAATTTCCAAGATTACTTTAGTTGTATCTGTACTTATATTATTCGAGCAGCGGTATAGCAGAGATAGTCTAACTTTTTCAATGTTTCGAGTTCGAACAACGGCTCTCTGTCGACAGTGTCGTTGGTGGTAGAGGTTTAATATTTGCATGCTGTAAAGGTGGGTGTTTAACGAAAGAAAAAACGTACGATGCGTTTCAAGTCCAGATACATTAAGACTTAATAATTGCGGTTATTTGAGGTTATATACTTACAAACTAAATACAAGTTCATTGTTTACATATTACATCACAATTCTACAATTTTCATTGAACTTGTTTGTTTCAAATTTACGCTGACCGTTTCAATTCGATTGGGTCAGATATTTCCATTCGATTCTTCAGTTATGGTTGACTGTCCACATAAACTTTAACTTGACAGATATTTCAATTTCATCCTACATTCTTTTCATCGAAATTAAAAAATTGTTAATGATTACTATTTCTAAATTGTAATTTATTAGAATATTCGCGACTTTAGAGATTGCCTAACTTTGTCAATGTTTGTCCTTGTTTACTTATTTTATTGTACTTTTTCCGTCTGCACGGTTTCTACATGATTCTGGAAGATATTTCCATTTCAAATTAATTAAAAGTAACACTTTCGTTAGTTGGTTAGTGAATTTCAACATTTCTAACATATTCCTATTTAATATTTTTAAAAAACAAATTCCCGTCGAACTAGTCACGCTGCTAGGCAGTTTAGCTATCGGTGTCAACAAAGTGTGTTAGCGCGTTGCGCCACAGTTGATATACAAGATGCTCCGCTAGCGGAAACTTTTACGCTAGAATCTCATGATAGCGCAACATGATATTATCAGTTAGCATCACTGAGAATCATGATAACTTGTAAATTTCTTTTCTTAACGCAGAGTAGGTATTTCCATTACTACTATGCTGTAAATTTCAGACAAATACTCAGATTATATGGGGTCCTCGAGTAGTTTTGACTAAGTTTAGAATCCAACGTGTTGTAGTTTAGGATAGCTGGATCCTTTCAAGCTATAAAATTTTCTTTAAAAAAACATTTCCAACAGTACTTGTCATTTTATAGGAGCATAATGCAGAACAGTTATTTTCGTTACTACCAATTATTCCACGTTGATTCTATACTCGAAGTAATGATAGAAGTTCAATCAGTGTGTAACTTAGTTTCGCAACAGAGATCACGCTACACCAACCAGTGGAGTCAGTTGGTATCAGCCACTTAGATGAGGTTTCGGCCAAACGCAACGCATAAACCTTAGGTTTAGATATAGCATTTCATCGCATCCGCATTTCTTTTTGATTCGTAAGTTTGTTTGGTACTAAAGATGCTCGGGCAGAGAAAACTTTAGCGGCAGAATGACATGATAGCGTGGAACTAGTTCGTCAGTCACCATAGTTAGGAGTTATGATAACTTGTCTACCTCTATACTCACTGTACAACTGGTTTCTATACGAAGATTACACACGCATTCGTTTTTAATATTTCCGTTTATAATTGATTTTGCAATCATCGCGTTATGTGAAATATGAGTTGTGATAACTCAATTCGTAGGTTTGTCTGGTTTTCAAATAACTATCAAAATGTTTGTCAAATAAATAGTAATTATTATGAAAATGTTGTTACATTACAATTAAGGTAAATATGTATTTCCGGTATCAATTTGGTACGGTACGGTAGGAATTTAAAACTTGCCGAAACAATTCTTATAGTGTTCGAGTTTTCGGTACACCAAAAACTGTTCCCCTCTATCAATGCTTATGAGTTCCTGATGAATGAATATAAATATTTTCTTCTTGTAGAGACAGTCTAACTTTGTCAATGTTTCGAGTTCGAGCAACGGCTCTCTGTCGACTGTGGTAAGTTTGACGATGGTCGTACAGGTTTAATATTCACTCCTTGTTCAATTCTGAGCTTCGATATAGTTCTCGAATAATATTTATAATAGTTGTAGCTTTGGACAATTAGATCATCCCAAACTATTATATCGCCTTTCCCAGTTCAATTTCAAAGGTTTTCGATTCAATTTCAAAGATTTCCAATTTAATTTCTAAGATTTCCAATTCAATTTCAAAGAATTCCAACTCAATTTCAAAGATTTCCAATTCTATTTCAAAGAGTTCCAATTCAATTTCAAAGAATTCCAATTAAATTTCAAAGATTACTTAAGTTGTATCTGTACTAATATTATTCGAGTAGCGGTATAGCAGAGATTGTCTAACTTTTTCAATGTTTCGAGTTCGAACAACGGCTCTCTGTCGACAGTGTTGATGGTGGAGGCGGTTTAATATTTGCATGCTGTAAAGGTGGGTGTTTATTAAATTGTGTCAGCGCGATACGCCACCGTGGTATTTGCATCATTGACTTTGTCCAACAATGGACTTGTTCGCGTCCACTGCCACTAGTTCTTACAATTTGATATTTCAACTTCTAGATGAGGTATCGGTCAAAAGCAATGCACAAACCGTACGTTTATCTGCATTTCTATTCGATTCGTAAGTTTGTTTGGTACTGAAGATGCTCGGGCAGAGAAACCTTTAGCGGCAGAATAACAACACTAGCTCGTCAGTCACCATAACGGTCAGTCTTGATAGCTTGTCTATCTCTATGCTTACTGTATAGCTGGTTTCAATGCAAAGATTACACACGCATGCGTTATTCATATTTCCGTTTATAAGTTTGAAAAGGCATAATTGAAAGTAGTTAAATCTTTCGTTTCTTCGAGTAGTTGTGACAGCAAAGACCGTCTAACTTTGTCAATGTTTAGAGTTCGAACAACGACTCTCTGCTGGCTGCATAGATGTCGTTGGTGGAATAGGTTTAATATTTGCAGCTGGCTGTTCGAAAATTGGTGTCAACAAAGTGTGTTAGCGCGATGCGCCACAGATGATATACAAGATGCTCCGCTAGCGGAGACTTTTGCGCTAGAATGACATGATAGCGCAACATGATAGTAAGTTCAGATACAGCGTTCTATCGCATCCACATTTCTATTCGATTCTTAAGTTTGTTTGGTACTGAAGATGCTCGGGCAGAGAAAACCTTAGCGGCAGAATAACATGATAGCGTGGCACTAGTTCGTCCTTCGCTATAACTGGGAGTCATGACAGCTTGTTCTCTATAAAAGTATTCACTGCATGTGTTTTTAATATTTCCGTTAGTAAGTTTGAAAAGGTATAATTGAAAGTAGGTAAATCTTTCGTTTATTCGAGTAGATGTGACAGCAAAGACCGTCTAACTTTGTCAATGTTTAGAGTCCGAACAACGACTCTCTGCTGGCTGCATAGATGTCGTTGGTGGAATAGGTTTAATATTTGCAGCTGGCTGTTCGAAAATTGGTGTCAACAAAGTGTGTTAGCGCGATGCGCCACAGATGATATACAAGATGCTCCGCTAGCGGAGACTTTTGCGCTAGAATGACATGATAGCGCAACATGATAGTAAGTTCAGATACAGCGTTCTATCGCATCCACATTTCTATTCGATTCGTAAGATTGTTTGGTACTGAAGATGCTCGGGCAGAGAAAACTTTAGCGGCAGAATGACATGATAGCGTGGAACTAGTTCGTCAGTCACCATAGTTAGGAGTTATGATAACTTGTCTACCTCTATACTCACTGTACAACTGGTTTCAATACGAAGATTACACACGCATTCGTTTTTAATATTTCCGTTCATAATTGATTTTGCAGTCATCGCGTTATTTGAAACATGAGTTGTGATAACTCAATTCGTAGGTTTGTCTGGTTTTCAAATAACTGTCAAAATGTTTGTCAAATAAATAGTAATTATTATAAAAATGTTGTTACATTACAACAAAGGTAAGCCAATATGTATTTACGGTATCAATTTGGTACGGTACGGTAGGAATTTAAAACTTGCCGAAAGTAATTCTTACATTGTTCGAGTTTTCGGTACACCAAAAACTGTTCCCCTCTATCAATGCTTATGAGTTCCTGAGGAATGAATATAAATGTTTTCTTCTTGTAGAGACAGTCTAACTTTGTCAATGTTTAGAGTTCGAGCAACGGCTCTCTGCCGACTTTGTACGGCGGACAGGTTTAATATTTCCTTGCTACAATTTTGTTTCATCATTGGACTTGTTTGTTTAAAATTTTCGCTGATTGTAACAATTTGATTGCAGCAGATATTTCAATTTGATTCTTACATTATTCGAATATTTGTAACAACTAATACTATTTTAACTTTATCTGCGCTAATGAATTCCTGTGGACCTGAAGGTATGTCGGAGAAGCATCATCTGTGCTTCTGTCTATTTTTACTTTCTTAAGCGAGGAAGTCAGAGGGCTTCAAAGACTCGCATTGTAATACCAACCTTAATCATTAGTTAGTTAGTGAATTTCAACATTTCCAACATATTCCTATTTAATATTTTCAAAAAACAAATTCCCGTCGATCTAGTCACGCTGCTAGGCAGTTTGGCTATCGGTGTCAACAAAGTGTGTTAGCGCGTTGCGCCACAGTTGATATACAAGATGCTCCGCTAGCGGAAACTTTTACGCTAGAATCACATGATAGCGCAACATGATATTATCAGTTAGCATGACTAAGAATCATGATAACTTGTCAATTTCTTTTCTTAACGCAAAGCAGGTATTTCCATTACTACTATGCTGTAAATTTCAGACAAATACTCAGATTATATGGGGTCGTCGAGTAGTTTTGACTAAGTTCAGAATCCAACGTGTTGTAGTTTAGGATAGCTGGATCCTTTCAAGCTATAAAATTTTCTTTAAAAAAACATTTACAACAGTACTTGTCATTTTGTAGGAGCATAATGCAGAACAGTTATTTTCGTTGCTACCAATTATTCTACGTTGACGAGTAACAGGGCAGAGTGGAAGAAAAAAACGTGTTGCGCCGACCCCAAATAACACGGGATAAGGACAGGAAGATGATGATGATGATGAATTATTCTACGTTGATTCTATACTCGAAGTAGTGATAGAAGTTCAATCACTGTGTAACTTAGTTTTGCAACAGAGATCACGCTACACCAGCCAGTGGAGTCAGTTGGTATCAGCCATTTAGATGAGGTTTCGGCCAAACGCAACGCATAAAACTTAGGTTTAGATATAGCATTTCATCGCATCCGCATTTCTTTTTGATTCGTAAGTTTGTTTGGTACTGAAGATGCTCGGGCAGAGAAAACTTTAGCGGCAGAATGACATGATAGCGTGGAACTAGTTTGTCAGTCACCATAATTAGGAGTCATGATAGCTTGTCTATCTCTAAACTTACAACTCTTTCTTACTCTTGTACAGCTGTTTTCGATACACAGATCACATACGCATTCGTTTTTAATTGTATTAGTACTCGTGTTATTCGAGTTATTGTGGCAGCAAAGACCGGCTAACTTTATCAATATTTATAATTGCAGCACAATGGCTTCTTGACTATCGAAGGTGGTAGTTAAATTACTTGGTATTTACGGAAACCCCGTGCATTTTTGTCAGTGTTCAGGACCGAGCGTGTTGTAGCTTAGGATAGTTGGATCTTCCCACACTATTAAATTGCCTTTCTAAAAATATTTCTTACCGTTCTTGTCATTTTGTATAAAAATACCTAATTTTCAAATAATATAAATAGTGTTAGCGCGGTACTCCACCGACGCATTTGCATCAATGTTTATGACATGTGCAACAATGGATTTGTGCTTTTGTGCTGTTTCCACTATTTGATATCCAATAATATTTCTTTTCATTTTGTGTAAAAATGACCTCCAATGCTTCATGATAGCACATCGCCGCGTATTTTATTGATTTTGCAATCATCGCGTTATTTGAAATATGAGTTGTGATAACTCAATTCGTAGGTTTGTCTGGTTTTCAAATAACTGTCAAAATGTTTGTCAAATAAATAGTAATTATTGTAAAAATGTTGTTACATTACAACAAAGGTAAGTCAATATGTATTTACGGTGTCAATTTGGTACGGTACGATAGGAATTTAAAACTTGCCGAAAGTAATTCTTACATTTTTCGAGTTTTCGGTACACCGAAAATTGTTTCCCTATATCAATGTTTATTAGTTCCTGAGGAATGAATATAAATGTTTTCTTCTTGTAGAGACAGTCTAACTTTGTCAATGTTTAGAGTTCGAGCAACGGCTTTCTGCCGACTGTGGTGTCAAAAGTCTGACGCTGCTTACCTATCCACCCTAGAGTGCGAGAATACAACTGATGATTTGACAAAAAAAAAGACACTCATCTCAACCATTTTTAATATTTCCATATTCAAGTTCGAGTAGATAATTTCATTGCGATTTCAAAGTGAAAGTAGTTGTGTCTTTTTGCGTCTTGTCAGCAAAGAGCGCCTAACTTTATCAAATATAAACAATTGTTTTGCTGGTGGATTATGGTTTCAACTTCCAGGTTGAAACCTTTTAATTAATTAAATATTTCCATGTTCGAATTCGAGTAGATAATTTCATTGCGATTTCAAAGTAAAAGTAGTTTTTATATTTATTCTTACTCTCCAGCGCCGCGGACGTGCTGGTAGCGGGTTTTAGGGAATCCGCGCTACCGGTGGATGAGCCACCCTAGCTCATGGCGTCCGCGAAGGACGGTAACAGATCCCTAGGGACCTGACGCGTTCTTTTCCCCCTCCAGAATACGAGGGGCAGACCAACCTCCGCTTGGTGAGGGAGTCTCCTTCTGCGATGCAGTCGGTACCCTCCTGGGGTAAATCTATTTTTCGAGTCGCGTCCATGGTTTGCTGAACTCAGCTTTGCCTTTTGTGGGGTGGGGTCCCCAATAAGCAGCTTTACCATCTTGGTCATGTCTGATAAGCAGACTTACCAGAAGCGAACCTACTCTCCAAAACCACTGTCCAAAAGCACCAACAGCTGTTGGTACCAGTGCTCCTGGACAGCGCATCCTCCGTGGCGGTCCGTCTGGACGCCGCTTGTGTGTGTTCCTTTTGGTCTGGTCTCTCACTTGAGGCCTTCCGGCATGATTAGCTCTACCGGCATAGCACTCAAGATCACAGAGACACTCAAGCCCCACCACGACGACAACGTGGGAACACAGTTGGTGGGGAACTTTGTCAATGTTCAGAATTCGAGAAAATCAAATGATTTCCAATTCAATTTCAAAATTTTCCAATTCTATTTCAAAGATTGTCAATTCTATTACAAAGATTACCAATTCAATTCCAAGATTTCCACTTCAATTTCCAAGATTACTTTAGTTGTATCTGTACTTATATTATTCGAGCAGCGGTATAGCAGAGATAGTCTAACTTTTTCAATGTTTCGAGTTCGAACAACGGCTCTCTGTCGACAGTGTCGTTGGTGGTAGAGGTTTAATATTTGCAGCTGGCTATTCAAAAATTGGTGTCAACAAAGTGTGTTAGCGCGTTGTGCCACAGTTGATATACAAGATGCTCCGCTAGCGGAAACTTTTGCGCTAGAATGACATGATAGCGCAACATGATAGTAAGTTCAGATACAGCGTTGTATCGCATCCGCATTTCTATTCGATTCGTAAGTTTGTTTGGTACTGAAGATGCTCGGGCAGAGAAAACCTTAGCGGCAGAATAATATGATAGCGTAACACTAGCTCGTCAGTCACCATAACGGTCAGTCATGACAGCTTGTCTATCTCTATAATTACTGTACAGCTGGTTTCAATGCAAAGATTACACACGCATGCGTTATTCATATTTCAGTTAATAATATTGAAAAGGTATAATTGAAAGTAGTTAAATCTTTCGTTTCTTCGAGTAGTTGTGACAGCAAAGACCGTCTAACTTTGTCAATGTTTAGAGTTCGACCAACGGCTCTCTGCCGGCTGCATAGATGTCGTTGGTGGTATAGGTTTAATATTTGCAGCTGGCTGTTCGAAAATTGGTGTCAACAAAGTGTGTTAGCGCGATGCTCCACAGTTGATATACAAGATGCTCCGCTAGCGGAAACTTTTGCGCTAGAATCACATGATAGTGCAACATGATAGTAAGTACAGATACAGCGTTGTATCGCATCCACATTTCTATTCGATTCGTAAGATTGTTTGGTACTGAAGATGCTCGGGCAGAGAAAACTTTAGCGGCAGAATGGCATGATAGCGTGGAACTAGTTCGTCAGTCACCATAGTTAGGAGTTATGATAACTTGTCTACCTCTATACTCACTGTACAACTGGTTTCTATACGAAGATTACACACGCATTCGTTTTTAATATATCCGTTTATAATTGATTTTGCAATCATCGCGTTATTTGAAATATGAGTTGTGATAACTCAATTCGTAGGTTTGTCTGGTTTTCAAATAACTGTCAAAAAGTTTGTCAAATAAATAGTAATTATCATGAAAATGTTACATTACAATTAAGGTAAATATGTATTTCCGGTATCAATTTGGTGCGGTACGGTAGGAATTTAAAACTTGCCGAAAGTAATTCTTACAGTTTTCGAGTTTTCGGTGCACCAAAAATTGTTTCCCTATATCAATGTTTATTAGTTCCTGAGGAATGAATATAAATGTTTTCTTCTTGTAGAGACAGTCTAACTTTGTCAATGTTTAGAGTTCGAGCAACGGCTCTCTGTCGATTGTGTTTGTGGTGGTAGCGGTTTAATAATTTCATGCTGCAAAGGTGGGTGTTTAACGAAAGAAAAGACGTACGATGCATTTCAAGTCCAGATACATTAAGACTTAATAATTGCGGTTATTTGAGGTTATATACTTACAAACTAAACACAAGTACATTGCTTACATATTACATCACAATTCTACACTTTTCTTTTATCACTGAACTTGTTTGTTTCAAATTTACGCTGACCGTTTCAATTCGATTGGGTCAGATATTTCCATTCGATTCTTCAGTTATGGTTGACTGTCCACATAAACTTTAACTTGACAGATATTTCAATTTCATCCTACATTCTTTTCATCGAAATTAAAAAATTGTTAATGATTACTATTTCTAAATTCTAATTTATTAGAATATTCGCGACTTTAGAGATTGCCTAACTTTGTCAATGTTTGTCCTTGTTTACTTATTTTATTGTACTTTTTCCGTCTGCACGGTTTCTACATGATTCTGGAAGATATTTCCATTTCAAATTAATTAAAAGTAACACTTTCGTTAGTTGGTTAGTGAATTTCAACATTTCTAACATATTCCTATTTAATATTTTCAAAAAACAAATTCCTGTCGATCTAGTCACGCTGCTAGGCGGTTTGGCTATCGGTGTCAACTAAATGTGTTAGCGCGTTGCGCCACAGTTGATATACAAGATGCTCCGCTAGCGGAAACTTTTGCGCTAGAATGACATGATAGCGCAACATGATAGTAAGTTCAGATACAGCGTTGTATCGCATCCGCATTTCTATTCGATTCGTAAGTTTGTTTGGTACTGAAGATGCTCGGGCAGAGAAAAGAGCGGCAGAATAACATGATAGCGTAACACTAGCTCGTCAGTCACCATAACGGTCAGTCATGACAGCTTGTCTATATCTATAATTACTGTACAGCTGGTTTCTATACGAAGATTACACACGCATTCGTTTTTAATATTTCCGTTTATTGTTGATTTTGCAATCATCGCGTTATTTGAAATATGAGTTGTGATAACTCAATTCGTAGGTTTGTCTGGTTTTCAAATAACTGTCAAAATGTTTGTCAAATTAATAGTAATTATTATGAAAATGTTTTTACATTACAATTAAGGTAAATATGTATTTCCGGTATCAATTTGGTGCGGTACGGCAGGAATTTAAAACTTGCCGAAACAATTCTTATAGTGTTCGAGTTTTCGGTACACCAAAAACTATTCCCCTCTATCAATGCTTATGAGTTCCTGAGGAATGAATATAAATATTTTCTTCTTGTAGAGACAGTCTAACTTTGTCAATGTTTCGAGTTCGAGCAACGGCTCTCTGCCGACATTTTGAAGCGGGCAGGTTTAATATATCCTTGCTACAATTTTGGTTCATCATTGGACTTGTTTGTTTCAAATTTACGCTGATCGTAACAATTTGATTGGAGCAGATATTTCAATTGGATTCTTTCATAATTCGAATATAAATAGCAACAAAAACTATTTTAACTTTATCTGCGCTAATGAAATCCTGTGGACCTGAAGGTACTTCGGAGGAGCATCATCTGTGCTTCTGTTTATGTTTACTTTCTTAAGCGAGTAAGAGGGCTTCAAAGATTCGCATTGTAATACCAAACTTAATCATTAGTTGGCTAGTGAATTTCAACATTTCTAACATATTCCTATTCAATATTTTCAAAACACAAATTTCCATCGATCTAGTCACGCTGCTAGGCAGTTTGGCTATCGGTGTCAACAAAATGACATGATAGCGCAACATGATAGTAAGTTCAGATACAGCGTTGTATCGCATCCGCATTTCTATTCGATTCGTAAGTTTGTTTGGTACTGAAGATGCTCGGGTAGAGAAAACTTTAGCGGCAGAATGACATGATAGCGTGGCACTAGTTCGTCAGTCACCATAATTAGGAGTCATGATAGCTTGTCTATCTCTAAACTTACTGTACAGTTGTTTTCTATACACAGATCACACACGCATTCGATTTTAATATTTCCGTTTATAAGTTCGAGAAGATATAATTGAAGTTAAGTGTAGTTGTGACAGCAAAGACCGTCTAATTTTGTCAATGTTTAGATTTCGAGCATCGGCTCTCTGGTGACAGCATCGGCGTCTTCGGCAGCACACCGTTTACTTAGTGCCTAGCACGTCTCATTTTCCCAATTCATCAAAGAAAATGGGTGGTCCTGACCACCGTTTTGCAAATTCTTCTTTAAAGGGGTGTTCATTTCTGAGCTTCGGTATAGCTCTCGAATAATATTTATAATAGTTGTAGCTTTGGACAATTGGATCATCCCACACTATTATATCGCCTTTCTCAGTTCAATTTCAAAGGTTTCCGATTCAATTTTAAAGATTTCCAATTCAATTTCAAAGATTTCCAAATTAATTTCTAAGGTTCCCAATTCAATTTCAAAGAATTCCAACTCAATTTCAAAGATTTCCAATTCTATTTCAAAGAGTTCCAATTCAATTTCAAAGAATTCCAATTAAATTTCAAAGATTACTTTAGTTGTATTTGTACTAATATTATTCGAGTAGCGGTATAGCAGAGATAGTCTAACTTTTTCAATGTTTCGAGTTCGAACAACGGCTCTCTGTCGATTGTGTCGATGGTGGTAGCGGTTTAATATTTGCATGCTGTAAAGGTGGGTGTTTAACGAAAGAAAAGACGTACGATGCGTTTCAAGTCCAGATACATTAAGACTTAATAATTGCGGTTATTTGAGGTTATATACTTACAAACTAAACACAAGTACATTGCTTACATATTACATCACAATTCTACACTTTTCTTTTATCACTGAACTTGTTTGTTTCAAATTTACGCTGACCGTTTCAATTCGATTGGGTCAGATATTTCCATTCGATTCTTCAGTTATGGTTGACTGTCCACATAAACTTTAACTTGACAGATATTTCAATTTCATCCTACATTCTTTTCATCGAAATTAAAAAATTGTTAATGATTACTATTTCTAAATTCTAATTTATTAGAATATTCGCGACTTTAGAGATTGCCTAACTTTGTCAATGTTTGTCCTTGTTTACTTATTTTATTGTACTTTTTCCGTCTGCACGGTTTCTACATGATTCTGGAAGATATTTCCATTTCAAATTAATTAAAAGTAACACTTTCGTTAGTTGGTTAGTGAATTTCAACATTTCTAACATATTCCTATTTAATATTTTCAAAAAACAAATTCCTGTCGATCTAGTCACGCTGCTAGGCGGTTTGGCTATCGGTGTCAACTAAATGTGTTAGCGCGTTGCGCCACAGTTGATATACAAGATGCTCCGCTAGCGGAAACTTTTGCGCTAGAATGACATGATAGCGCAACATGATAGTAAGTTCAGATACAGCGTTGTATCGCATCCGCATTTCTATTCGATTCGTAAGTTTGTTTGGTACTGAAGATGCTCGGGCAGAGAAAAGAGCGGCAGAATAACATGATAGCGTAACACTAGCTCGTCAGTCACCATAACGGTCAGTCATGACAGCTTGTCTATATCTATAATTACTGTACAGCTGGTTTCTATACGAAGATTACACACGCATTCGTTTTTAATATTTCCGTTTATTGTTGATTTTGCAATCATCGCGTTATTTGAAATATGAGTTGTGATAACTCAATTCGTAGGTTTGTCTGGTTTTCAAATAACTGTCAAAATGTTTGTCAAATTAATAGTAATTATTATGAAAATGTTTTTACATTACA
The DNA here is from genome assembly GCA_949316375.1 of Mythimna vitellina. Lineage (NCBI taxonomy): Eukaryota > Metazoa > Arthropoda > Insecta > Lepidoptera > Noctuidae > Mythimna > Mythimna vitellina. The sequence goes on along the minus strand of OX438711.1, from coordinate 4,509,425 downwards.
ATTAAGGTAAATATGTATTTCCGGTATCAATTTGGTGCGGTACGGCAGGAATTTAAAACTTGCCGAAACAATTCTTATAGTGTTCGAGTTTTCGGTACACCAAAAACTATTCCCCTCTATCAATGCTTATGAGTTCCTGAGGAATGAATATAAATATTTTCTTCTTGTAGAGACAGTCTAACTTTGTCAATGTTTCGAGTTCGAGCAACGGCTCTCTGCCGACATTTTGAAGCGGGCAGGTTTAATATATCCTTGCTACAATTTTGGTTCATCATTGGACTTGTTTGTTTCAAATTTACGCTGATCGTAACAATTTGATTGGAGCAGATATTTCAATTGGATTCTTTCATAATTCGAATATAAATAGCAACAAAAACTATTTTAACTTTATCTGCGCTAATGAAATCCTGTGGACCTGAAGGTACTTCGGAGGAGCATCATCTGTGCTTCTGTTTATGTTTACTTTCTTAAGCGAGTAAGAGGGCTTCAAAGATTCGCATTGTAATACCAAACTTAATCATTAGTTGGCTAGTGAATTTCAACATTTCTAACATATTCCTATTCAATATTTTCAAAACACAAATTTCCATCGATCTAGTCACGCTGCTAGGCAGTTTGGCTATCGGTGTCAACAAAATGACATGATAGCGCAACATGATAGTAAGTTCAGATACAGCGTTGTATCGCATCCGCATTTCTATTCGATTCGTAAGTTTGTTTGGTACTGAAGATGCTCGGGTAGAGAAAACTTTAGCGGCAGAATGACATGATAGCGTGGCACTAGTTCGTCAGTCACCATAATTAGGAGTCATGATAGCTTGTCTATCTCTAAACTTACTGTACAGTTGTTTTCTATACACAGATCACACACGCATTCGATTTTAATATTTCCGTTTATAAGTTCGAGAAGATATAATTGAAGTTAAGTGTAGTTGTGACAGCAAAGACCGTCTAATTTTGTCAATGTTTAGATTTCGAGCATCGGCTCTCTGGTGACAGCATCGGCGTCTTCGGCAGCACACCGTTTACTTAGTGCCTAGCACGTCTCATTTTCCCAATTCATCAAAGAAAATGGGTGGTCCTGACCACCGTTTTGCAAATTCTTCTTTAAAGGGGTGTTCATTTCTGAGCTTCGGTATAGCTCTCGAATAATATTTATAATAGTTGTAGCTTTGGACAATTGGATCATCCCACACTATTATATCGCCTTTCTCAGTTCAATTTCAAAGGTTTCCGATTCAATTTTAAAGATTTCCAATTCAATTTCAAAGATTTCCAAATTAATTTCTAAGGTTCCCAATTCAATTTCAAAGAATTCCAACTCAATTTCAAAGATTTCCAATTCTATTTCAAAGAGTTCCAATTCAATTTCAAAGAATTCCAATTAAATTTCAAAGATTACTTTAGTTGTATTTGTACTAATATTATTCGAGTAGCGGTATAGCAGAGATAGTCTAACTTTTTCAATGTTTCGAGTTCGAACAACGGCTCTCTGTCGATTGTGTCGATGGTGGTAGCGGTTTAATATTTGCATGCTGTAAAGGTGGGTGTTTAACGAAAGAAAAGACGTACGATGCGTTTCAAGTCCAGATACATTAAGACTTAATAATTGCGGTTATTTGAGGTTATATACTTACAAACTAAACACAAGTACATTGTTTACATATTACATCACAATTCTACACTTTTCTTTTATCACTGAACTTGTTTGTTTCAAATTTACGCTGACTGTTTCAATTTGATTGGGTCAGATATTTCCATTCGATTCTTCAGTTATGGTTGACTGTCCACATAAACTTTAACTTGACAGATATTTCAATTTCATCCTACATTCTTTTCATCGAAATTAAAAAATTGTTAATGATTACTATTTCTAAATTGTAATTTATTAGAATATTCGCGATTTTAGAGATTGCCTAACTTTGTCAATGTTTGTCCTTGTTTACTTATTTTATTGTATTTTTTCCGTCTGCACGGTTTCTACATGATTCTGGAAGATATTTCCATTTCAAATTAATTAAAAGTAACACTTTCGTTAGTTGGTTAGTGAATTTCAACATTTGTAACATATTCCTATTTAATATTTTCAAAAAACAAATTCCTGTCGATCTAGTCACGCTGCTAGGCAGTTTGGCTATCGGTGTCAACTAAATGTGTTAGCGCGTTGCGCCACAGTTGATATACAAGATGCTCCGCTAGCGGAAACTTTTGCGCTAGAATAACATGATAGCGCAACATGATAGTAAGTTCAGATACAGCGTTGTATCGCATCCGCATTTCTATTCGATTCGTAAGTTTGTTTGGTACTGAAGATGCTCGGGCAGAGAAAAGAGCGGCAGAATAATATGATAGCGTAACACTAGCTCGTCAGTCACCATAACGGTCAGTCATGACAGCTTGTCTATCTCTATAATTACTGTACAGCTGGTTTCTATACGAAGATTACACACGCATTCGTTTTTAATATTTCCGTTTATTATTGATTTTGCAATCATCGCGTTATTTGAAATATGAGTTGTGATAACTCAATTCGTAGGTTTGTCTGGTTTTCAAATAACTGTCAAAATGTTTGTCAAATAAATAGTAATTATTATGAAAATGTTGTTACATTACAATTAAGGTAAATATGTATTTCCGGTATCAATTTGGTGCGGTACGGCAGGAATTTAAAACTTGCCGAAACAATTCTTATAGTGTTCGAGTTTTCGGTACACCAAAAACTGTTCCCCTCTATCCATGCTTATGAGTTCCTGAGGAATGAATATAAATATTTTCTTCTTGTAGAGACAGTCTAACTTTGTCAATGTTTCGAATTCGAGCAACGGCTCTCTGCCGACATTTTGAGGCGGGCAGGTTTAATATATCCTTGCTACAATTTTGGTTATCATTGGACTTGTTTGTTTCAAATTTACGCTGATCGTAACAATTTGATTGGAGCAGATATTTCAATTGGATTCTTTCATAATTCGAATATTAATAGCAACAAAAACTATTTTAACTTTATCTGCGCTAATGAAATCCTGTAGACCTGAAGGTACTTCGGAGGAGCATCATCTGTGCTTCTGTTTATGTTTACTTTCTTAAGCGAGTAAGAGGGCTTCAAAGATTCGCATTGTAATACCAAACTTAATCATTAGTTGGTTAGTGAATTTCAACATTTCTAACATATTCCTATTTAATATTTTCAAAACACAAATTTCCATCGATCTAGTCACGCTGCTAGGCAGTTTGGCTATCGGTGTCAACAAAGTGACATGATAGCGCAACATGATAGTAAGTTCAGATACAGCGTTGTATCGCATCCGCATTTCTATTCGATTCGTAAGTTTGTTTGGTACTGAAGATGCTCGGGCAGAGAAAACCCTAGCGGCAGAATAACATGATAGCGTGGCACTTGTTCGTCCTTCGCTATAACTGGGAGTCTTGACAGCTGCTTCCGTATTGAAAAGTTCAATTCGTGTGTTTTTAATATTTCCGTTAGTAAGTTTGAAAAGGTATAATTGAAAGTAGGTAAATCTTTCGTTTATTCGAGCAGCCGTGACAGCAAAGACCGTCTGACTTTGTCAATGTTTAGAGTTAGAACAACGGCTCTCTGCCGACTGCATAGATGTCGTTGGTGGTATAGGTTTAATATTTGCAGCTGGCTGTTCAAAAATTGGTGTCAACAAAGTGTGTTGGCGCGATGAGCCACAGTTAATATACAAGATGCTCCGCTAGCGGAAACTTTTGCGCTAGAATGACATGATAGCGCAACATGATAGTGAATTCGGATACAGCGTTGTATCGCATCCGCATTTCTATTCGATTCGTAAGTTTGTTTGGTACTGAAGATGCTCGGGCAGAGAAAACCCTAGCGGCAGAATAACATGATAGCGTGGCACTAGTTCGTCCTTCGCTATAACTGGGAGTCATGACAGCTTGTTCTCTATAAAAGTATTCATTGCATGTGTTTTTAATATTTCCGTTAGAAAGTTTGAAAAGGTATATTTGAAAGTAGGTAAATCTTTCGTTTAGTCGAGTAGTTGTTACAGCTAAGACCGACTAACTTTGTCAATGTTATCACCGTCTTGCTTCCGCACGAATTATTCTTTTCTCCTTTTTCAAATCATACTGGCTTGTTCTGCGATGTTCACAACCATTTTTAATACTTCCATGTTCAATTTCGAGTAGACATTTCCATTTCGATTTAAAAGAAAAATTTGTGGTTATAATACATACAATAACATTACGGCCGTTGTGTTATTGTGCGGACCGAGTCCTAGACGTCGACACTCGACAGCGCGTAGTGTTCCACGCGATTCTCAAAGATATGTCAGCATACTGTACGGGCCTAGCAGAGCCGACGCCCGCTAGGGCCGCGGGGATTTTCTGAAAAGGAAACCCGTGGTCCTCGAACACAAAGAGTAACTGAAAGACAGGTGTGGTTTTAGTCAGCAAAAGTCTGACGCTGCATGCCACTCCACCCTAGAGTGCGAGAATACAACTGATGATTTCACACCTCAGAAAAAAGACACTCATCACAACCATTCTTAATATTTCCATATTCAAGTTCGAGTAGATAATTTCATTGCGATTTCAAAGTGAAAGTAGTTGTGTCTTTTTGCGTCTTGTCAGCAAAGAGCGCCTAACTTTATCAAATATAAACAATTGTTTTGCTGGTGGATTATTGTTTCAACTTCTAGGTTGAAACCCACTAATTAATTAAATATTTCCATGTTCGAATTCGAGTAGAAATTTCCGTTTCAATTTCAAAGTAAAAGTAGTTTTTATATTTATTCTTACTCTCCGGCGCCGCGAACGTGCTGGTAGCGGGTTTCAGGGAATCCGCGCTACCGGTGGATGAACCACCCTGGCTCTTTGCGTCCGAGAAGGACGGTAACAGATCCCTAGGGGACCTGACGCGGTCTTTGCCTCCTCCAGAATACGAGGGGCAGACCAACCTCCGCTTGGTGAGGGATTCTCCTTCTTCGATGCAGTCGGTACCCTCCTGGGGTAAATCTAGTTTTTGAGTCGCGTCCATGGTTTGCTGAACTCAGCTTTGCCTTTTTTGTGGGGTGGGGTCCCCAATAAGCAGTTTTACCATCTTGGTCATGTCTGATAAGCAGACACTTACCAGAGGCGAACCTAATCTCCAAAACCACTGTCCAAAAGCACCAACAGCTGTTGGTGCCAGTGCTCCTGGACAGCGCATCCTCCGTGGCGGTCCGTCTGGACTCCGCCTGTGTATGTTCCTCTTGGTCTGCTCTCTCACTTGAGGCCTTCCGGCGCGATTAGCTCTACCGGCATAGCCCTCAAGATCACAGAGACACGCAAGCCCCACCACGACGACAATGTGGGAACACAGTTGGTGGGGAACTTTGTCAATGTTCAGAATTCGAGCAACGGCTCTTTGACCGTAGCACCAGTATCGTTGTTGATACTGGTTTAATAATTCCATGCGACATTTTTGGTGCATTATTGGACTTGTGTTGCAAATTTACGCTGACCGTTACAATTTGACTCGGGCAGATATTTCCAATCAGTTCTTACATAGTTCGAATATTTGTACAAAAATGTCAAAGATTTATAATTTAATGTCAAAGATTTCCAATACAATTAAAAAAAAAATTAATTCAATCTTAAAGATTTCCAATTCAAATCAAAGATTTCCAATTCAATTTCAAAATTTTCCAATTCTATTTCAAAGTTTACCAATACAATTTCAAGATTTTCAATTTAATTTCTTTTAATCTCATCCGCATTTCTATTTGATTCGTAAGTTTGTTTGGTACTGAAGATGCTCGGGCAGAGAAAACTTTAGCGGCAGAATGGCATGATAGCGTGGAACTAGTTCGTCAGTCACCATAGTTAGGAGTTATGATAACTTGTCTACCTCTATACTCACTGTACAACTGGTTTCTATACGAAGATTACACACGCATTCGTTTTTAATATTTCCGTTTATAATTGATTTTGCAATCATCGCGTTATGTGAAATATGAGTTGTGATAACTCAATTCGTAGGTTTGTCTGTTTTTAAAAGAACTGTCAAAAAGTTAGTCAAATAAATAGTCATTATTATGAAAATGTTGTTACATTACAATTAAGGTAAATATGTATTTCCGGTGTCAATTTGGTACGGTACGGCAGGAATTTAAAACAATTCTTATATTGTTCGAGTTTTCGGTACACCAAAAACTGTTCCCCTCTATCAATGCTTATGAGTTCCTGAGGAATGAATATAAATATTTTCTTCTTGTTGAGACAGTCTAACTTTGTCAATGTTTAGAGTTCGAGCTACGGCTCTCTGTCGACTGTGGTAAGTTTGACGATGGTCGTACAGTTTTAATATTCACTCCTTGTACAATTCTGAGCTTCGATATAGCTCTCGAATAATATTTATAATAGTTGTAGCATTGGACAATTGGATCATCCCACACTATTATATCGCCTTTCCCAGTTCAATTTCAAAGATTTCCAAATTGATTTCTAAGATTCCCAATTCAATTTCAAAGACTTCCAACTCAATTTCAAAGATTTCCAATTCTATTTCAAAGAGTTCCAATTCAATTTCAAAGAATTCCAATTAAATTTCAAAGATTACTTAAGTTGTATCTGTACTAATATTATTCGAGTAGCGGTATAGCAGAGATAGTCTAACTTTTTCAATGTTTCGAGTTCGAACAACGGCTCTCTGTCGACAGTGTCGAAGGTGGTAGCGGTTTAATATTTGCATGCTGTAAAGGTGGGTGTTTATTAAATTGTGTCAGCGCGATACGCCACCGTGGTATTTGCATCATTGACTTTGTCCAACAATGGACTTGTTCGCGTCCACTGCCACTAGTTCTTACAATTTGATATTTCAACTTCTAGATGAGGTATCGGTCAAAAGCAATGCACAAACCGTACGTTTATCCGCATTTCTATTCGATTCGTAAGTTTGTTTGGTACTGAAGATGCTCGGGCAGAGAAACCTTTAGCGGCAGAATAACAACACTAGCTCGTCAGTCACCATAACGGTCAGTCATGATAGCTTGTCTATCTCTATGCTTACTGTATAGCTGGTTTCAATGCAAAGATTACACACGCATGAGTTATTCATATTTCCGTTTATAAGTTTGAAAAGACATAATTGAAAGTAGTTAAATCTTTCGTTTCTTCGAGTAGTTGTTACAGCAAAGACCGTCTAACTTTGTCAATGTTTAGAGTTCGAACAACGACTCTCTGCTGGCTGCATAGATGTCGTTGGTGGAATAGGTTTAATATTTGCAGCTGGCTGTTCGAAAATTGGTGTCAACAAAGTGTGTTAGCGCGATGCGCCACCGATGATGTACAAGATGCTCCGCTAGCGGAGACTTTTGCGCTAGAATGACATGATAGCGCTACATGATAGTAAGTTCAGATACAGCTTTCTATCGCATCCACATTTCTATTTGATTCGTAAGTTTGTTTGGTACTGAAGATGCTCGGGCAGAGAAAACTTTAGCGTCAGAATGACATGATAGCGTGGAACTAGTTCGTCAGTCACCATAGTTAGGAGTTATGATAACTTGTCTACCTCTATACTCACTGTACAACTGGTGTCAATACGAAGATTACACACGCATTCGTTTTTAATATTTCCGTTCATAAGCAGTCCTGCAGTCCTAAAACTTGCCGAAAGTAATTCTTATATTGTTCGAGTTTTCGGTACACCAAAAACTGTTCACCTCTATCAATGTTTATTAGTTCCTGAGGAATGAATATAAATGTTTTCTTCTTGTAGAGACAGTCTAACTTTGTCAATGTTTAGAGTTCGAGCAACGGCTCTCTGCCGACTTTGTACGGCGGACAGGTTTAATATTTCCTTGCTACAATTTTGTTTCATCATTGGACTTGTTTGTTTAAAATTTTCGCTGATCGTAACAATTTGATTGCAGCAGATATTTCAATTTGATTCTTACATTATTCGAATATTTGTAACAACTAATACTATTTTAACTTTATCTGCGCTAATGAATTCCTGTGGACCTGAAGGTATGTCGGAGAAGCATCATCTGGTCTTCTGTCTATTTTTACTTTCTTAAGCGAGGAAGTCAGAGGGCTTCAAAGACTCGCATTGTAATACCAACCTTAATCATTAGTTAGTTAGTGAATTTCAACATTTCCAACATATTCCTATTTAATATTTTCAAAAAACAAATTCCCGTCGATTTAGTCACGCTGCTAGGCAGTTTGGCTATCGGTGTCAACAAAGTGTGTTAGCGCGTTGCGCCACAGTTGATATACAAGATGCTCCGCTAGCGGAAACTTTTACGCTAGAATCACATGATAGCGCAACATGATATTATCAGTTAGCATGACTGAGAAACATGATAACTTGTAAATTTCTTCTCTTAACGCAGAGCAGGTATTTCCATTACTACTATGCTGTAAATTTCAGATAAATACTCAGATTATATGGGGTCGTCGAGTAGTTTTGACTAAGTTCAGAACCCAACGTGTTGTAGTTTAGGATAGCTGGATCGTTTCAAGCTATAAAATTTTCTTTAAAAAAACATTTACAACAGTACTTGTCATTTTATAGGAGCATAATGCAGAACAGTTATTTTCGTTGCTACCAATTATTCTACGTTGACGAGTAACAGGGCAGAGTGGATTAAAAAACGTGTTGCGCCGACCCCAAATAACACGGGATAAGGGCAGGAAGATGATGATGATAATGAATTATTCTACGTTGATTCTATACTCGAAGTAATGATAGAAGTTCAATCACTGTGTAACTTAGTTTCGCAACAGAGATCACGCTACACCAGCCAGTGGAGTCAGTTGGTATCAGCCACTTAGATGCGGTTTCGGCCAAACGCAACGCATAAACCTTAGGTTTATATATAGCATTTCATCGCATCCGCATTTCTTTTTGATTCGTAAGTTTGTTTGGTACTGAAGATGCTCGGGCAGAGAAAACTTTAGCGGCAGAATGACATGATAGCGTGGAACTAGTTTGTCAGTCACCATAGTTAGGAGTCATGATAGCTTGTCTATCTCTAAACTTACAACTCTTTCTTACTCTTGTACAGCTGTTTTCGATACACAGATCACATACGCATTCGTTTTTAATTGTATTAGTACTCGTGTTATTCGAGTTATTGTGGCAGCAAAGACCGGCTAACTTTATCAATATTTATAATTGCAGCACAATGGCTTCTTGACTATCGAAGATGGTAGTTAAATTACTTGGTATTTACGGAATCCCCGTGCATTTTTGTCAGTGTTCAGGACCGAGCGTGTTGTAGCTTAGGATAGTTGGATCTTCCCACACTATTAAATTGCCTTTCTAAAAATATTTCTTACCGTTCTTGTCATTTTGTATAAAAATACCTAATTTTCAAATAATACTAAATAGTGTTAGCGCGGTACTCCACCGACGCATTTGCATCAATGTTTATGTGCAACAATGGATTTGTGCTTTTGTGCTGTTTCCACTATTTGATATCCAATAATATTTCTTGTCATTTTGTGTAAAAATGACCTCCAATGCTTCATGATAGCACATCGCCGCGTATTTTATTGATTTTGCAATCATCGCGTTATTTGAAATATGAGTTGTGATAACTCAATTCGTAGGTTTGTCTGGTTTTCAAATAACTGTCAAAATGTTTGTCAAATAAATAGTAATTATTGTAAAAATGTTGTTACATTACAACAAAGGTAAGTCAATATGTATTTACGGTGTCAATTTGGTACGGTACGATAGGAATTTAAAACTTGCCGAAAGTAATTCTTACATTTTTCGAGTTTTCGGTACACCAAAAATTGTTTCCTTATATCAATGTTTATTAGTTCCTGAGGAATGAATATAAATGTTTTCTTCTTGTAGAGACAGTCTAACTTTGTCAATGTTTAGAGTTCGAGCAACGGCTTTCTGCCGACTGTGGTGTCAAAAGTCTGACGCTGCTTACCTATCCACCCTAGAGTGCGAGAATACAACTGATGATGTGACAAAAAAAAGACACTCATCTCAACCATTTTTAATATTTCCATATTCAAGTTCGAGTCGATAATTTAATTGCGATTTCAAAGTGAAAATAGTTGTGTCTTTTTGCGTCTTGTCAGCAAAGAGCGCCTAACTTTATCAAATATAAACAATTGTTTTGCTGGTGGATTATTGTTTTACCTCGAGGTTGAATCCTTTTAATTAATTAAATATTTCTATGTTCGAATTCGAGTAGAAATTTCCATTTCAATTTCAAAGTGAAAGTAGTTTTTATATTTATTCTTACTCTCCGGCGCCGCGGACGTGCTGGTAGGCGGGTTTCAGGGAATCCGCGCTACCGGTGGATGAGCCACCCTGGCTCTTTGCGTCCGCTTTTGTTGTCCTTTTTCAGTCTGTACGATCTCAACATGATTCTGGAAGATATTTCTATTTCAAATTAATTAAAAGTAACACTTTCGTTAATTGGTTGGTGAATTTCAACCTTTCTAACATATTCCTATTTAATATTTTCAAAAAACAAATTCCCGTCGATCTAGTCACGTTGCTAGGCAGTTTTGCTATCGGTGTCAACTAAATGTATTAGGCGCGTTGCGCCACAGTTGATATACAAGATGATCCGCTAGCGGAAACTTTTGCGCTAGAATCACATGATAGTGCAACGTGATAGTAAGTTCAGATACAGCGTTGTATCGCATCCGCATTTCTATTCGATTCGTAAGTTTGTTTGGTACTGAAGATGCTCGGGCAGAGAAAACCTTAGCGCCAGAATAACATGATAGCGTAACACTAGCTCGTCAGTCACCATAACGGTCAGTCATGACAGCTTGTCTATCTCTATAATTACTGTACAGCTGGATTCAATGCAAAGATTACACACGCATGCGTTATTCATATTTCAGTTAATAATATTGAAAAGGTATAATTGAAAGTAGGTAAATCTTTCGTTTATTCGAGTAGTTGTTACAGCTAAGACCGACTAACTTTGTCAATGTTATCACCGTCTTGCTTCCGCACGAATTATTCTTTTCTCCTTTTTCAAACCATACTGGCTTGTTCTGCGATGTTCACAACCATTTTTAATACTTCCATGTTCGATTTCGAGTAGACATTTCCATTTCGATTTAAAAGAAAAATTTGTGGTTATAATACATGCAATACCATTACGGCCGTTGTGTTATTGTGCGGACCGAGTCCTAGACGTCGACACTCGACAGCGCGTAGTGCTCCACGCGCTTCTCAAAGATATGTCAGCATACTGTACGGGCCTAGCAGAGCCGACGCCCGCTAGGGCCGCGGGGATTTTCTGAAAAGGAAACCCGTGGTCCTCGAACACAAAGGGTAACTGAAAGACAGGTGTGGTTTTAGTCAGCAAAAGTCTGACGCTGCATGCCACTCCACCCTAGAGTGCGAGAATACAACTGATGATTTCACACCTCAAAAAAAAGACATTCATCACAACCATTCTTAATATTTCCATATTCAAGTTCGAGTAGATAATTTCATTGCGATTTCAAAGTGAAAGTAGTTGTGTCTTTTTGCGTCTTGTCAGCAAAGAGCGCCTAACTTTATCAAATATAAACAATTGTTTTGCTGGTGGATTATTGTTTCAACTTCTAGGTTGAAACCCACTAATTAATTACATATTTCCATGTTCGAATTCGAGTAGAAATTTCCATTTCAATTTCAAAGTAAAAGTAGTTTTTATATTTATTCTTACTCTCCGGCGCCGCGGACGTGCTGGTAGCGGGTTTCAGGGAATCCGTGCTACCGGTGGATGAACCACCCTGGCTCTTTGCGTCCGAGAAGGACGGTAACAGATCCCTAGGGGACCTGACGCGCTCTTTGCTCCCTCCAGAATACGAGGGGCAGACCAACCTCCGCTTGGTGAGGGATTCTCCTTCTTCGATGCAGTCGGTACCCTCCTGGGGTAAATCTATTTTTCGAGTCGCGCCCATGGTTTGCTGAACTCAGCTTTGCCTTTTTTGTGGGGTGGGGTCCCCAATAAGCAGTTTTACCATCTTGGTCATGTCTGATAAGCAGACACTTACCAGAGGCGAACCTAATCTCCAAAACCACTGTCCAAAAGCACCAACAGCTGTTGGTGCCAGTGCTCCTGGACAGCGCATCCTCCGTGGCGGTCCGTCTGGACTCCGCCTGTGTGTGTTCCTCTTGGTCTGCTCTCTCACTTGAGGCCTTCCGGCACGATTAGCTCTACCGGCATAGCCCTCAAGATCACAGAGACACGCAAGCCCCACCACGACGACAACGTGGGAACACAGTTGGTGGGGAACTTTATTCTTATTTATTCTTTATTGTACACACAAAACTTAATTACAATACATGGATTTGACAATTTATGTACAAAGGCGAGCTTAACTCAACAATGAGTTTTCTCCCAGCAAACCTTTGAGTGACAGAGAGAGTTCACAATCGAGGGCATGATCCAGTGTACAACATAAACATACATAAATACGTCTAATATATATATATATACATACATACAAATATAATATATATAACAATATATACTAATACTATGTCAATTGAGAAAGGAAGTGCTCTTTAATTTTTCTCTTAAAGACGTCCAGAGAAGGGCTGTCGCGAAGGGAATGTGGGAGAGCGTTCCAAAGACGCACTGCAGTTACAGTAAAGGAGCCATCATAGCGGCTAGAAGAACTTTGTCAATGTTCAGAATTCGAGCAACGGCTCTTTGACCGTAGCACCAATATCGTTGTTGATACTGGTTTAATAATTCCATGCGACATTTTTGGTGCATTATTGGACTTGTGTTGCAAATTTACGCTGACCGTTACAATTTGACTCGGGCAGATATTTCCAATCAGTTCTTACATAGTTCGAATATTTGTACAAAAATGTCAAAGATTTATAATTTAATGTCAAAGATTTCCAATACAATTAAAAAAAAATCCAATTCAATCTTAAAGATTTCCAATTCAAATCAAAGATTCAAGAATTCAATTTCAAAATTTTCCAATTCTATTTCAAAGGTTACCAATACAATTTCAAGATTTTCAATTTAATTTCTTTTAATCTCATCCGCATTTCTATTTGATTCGTAAGTTTGTTTGGTACTGAAGATGCTCGGGCAGAGAAAACTTTAGCGGCAGAATGACATGATAGCGTGGAACTAGTTCGTCAGTCACCATAGTTAGGAGTTATGATAACTTGTCTACCTCTATACTCACTGTACAACTGGTTTCTATACGAAGATTACACACGCATTCGTTTTTAATATTTCCGTTTATAATTGATTTTGCAATCATCGCGTTATGTGAAATATGAGTTGTGATAACTCATTTCGTAGGTTTGTCTGGTTTTCAAATAACTGTCAAAAAGTTTGTCAAATAAATAGTAATTATTATGAAAATGTTGTTACATTACAATTAAGGTAAATATGTATTTCCGGTATCAATTTGGTGCGGTACGGCAGGAATTTAAAACTTGCCGAAACAATTCTTATAGTGTTCGAGTTTTCGGTACACCAAAAACTGTTCCCCTCTATCAATGCTTATGAGTTCCTGAGGAATGAATATAAATATTTTCTTCTTGTAGAGACAGTCTAACTTTGTCAATGTTTCGAGTTCGAGTAACGGCTCTCTGCCGACTTTTTGAGGCGGGCAGGTTTAATATGTCCTTGCTACAATTTTGGTTCATCATTGGACTTGTTTGTTTCAAATTTACGCTGATCGTAACAATTTGATTGGAGCAGATATTTCAATTGGATTCTTTCATAATTCGAATATTAATAGCAACAAAAACTATTTTAACTTTATCTGCGCTAATGAAATCCTGTGGACCTGAAGGTACTTCGGAGGAGCATCATCTGTGCTTCTGTTTATGTTTACTTTCTTAAGCGAGTAAGAGGGCTTCAAAGATTCGCATTGTAATACCAAACTTAATCATTAGTTGGTTAGTGAATTTCAACATTTCTAACATATTCCTATTTAATATTTTCAAAACACAAATTTCCGTCGATCTAGTCACGCTGCTAGGCAGTTTGGCTATCGGTGTCAACAAAATGATATGATAGCGCAACATAGATAGTAAGTTCAGATACAGCGTTGTATCGCATCCGCATTTCTATTCGATTCGTAAGTTTGTTTGGTACTGAAGATGGTCGGGCAGAGAAAACCCTAGCGGCAGAATAACATGATAGCGTAGCACTAGTTCGTCCTTCGCTATAACTGGGAGTCATGACAGCTTGTTCTCTATAAAAGTATTCACTACATGTTTTTTAATATTTCCGTTAGTAAGTTTGAAAAGGTATAATTGAAAGTAGGTAACTCTTTCGTTTATTCGAGTAGATGTGACAGCAAAAACCGTCTAACTTTGTCAATGTTTAGAGTTCGAACAACGACTCTCTGCTGGCTGCATAGATGTCGTTGGTGGAAATAGGTTTAATATTTGCAGCTGGCTGTTCATAATAACATGATAGCGTGGCACTTGTTCGTCCTTCGCTATAACTGGGAGTCTTGACAGCTGCTTCCGTATTGAAAAGTTCAATTCGTGTGTTTTTAATATTTCCGTTAGTAAGTTTGAAAAGGTATAATTGAAAGTAGGTAAATCTTTCGTTTATTCGAGCAGCCGTGACAGCAAAGACCGTCTGACTTTGTCAATGTTTAGAGTTAAAACAACGGCTCTCTGCCGACTGCATAGATGTCGTTGGTGGTATAGGTTTAATATTTGCAGCTGGCTGTTCAAAAATTGGTGTCAACAAAGTGTGTTGGCGCGATGAGCCACAGTTAATATACAAGATGCTCCGCTAGCGAAAACTTTTGCGCTAGAATGACATGATAGCGCAACATGATAGTGCATTCGGATACAGCGTTGTATCGCATCCGCATTTCTATTCGATTCGTAAGTTTGTTTGGTACTGAAGATGCTCGGGCAGAGAAAACCCTAGCGGCAGAATAACATGATAGCGTGGCACTTGTTCGTCCTTCGCTATAACTGGGAGTCTTGACAGCTGCTTCCGTATTGAAAAGTTCAATTCGTGTGTTTTTAATATTTCCGTTAGTAAGTTTGAAAAGGTATAATTGAAAGTAGGTAAATCTTTCGTTTATTCGAGCAGCCGTGACAGCAAAGACCGTCTGACTTTGTCAATGTTTAGAGTTAGAACAACAGCTCTCTGCCGACTGCATAGATGTCGTTGGTGGTATAGGTTTAATATTTGCAGCTGGCTGTTCAAAAATTGGTGTCAACAAAGTGTGTTGGCGCGATGAGCCACAGTTAATATACAAGATGCTCCGCTAGCGGAAACTTTTGCGCTAGAATGACATGATAGCGCAACATGATAGTGAATTCGGATACAGCGTTGTATCGCATCCGCATTACTATTCGATTCGTAAGTTTGTTTGGTACTGAAGATGCTCGGGCAGAGAAAACCTTACCGGCAGAATAACATGATAGCGTGGCACTAGTTCGTCCTTCGCTATAACTGGGAGTCATGACAGCTTGTTCTCTATAAAAGTATTCACTGCATGTGTTTTTAATATTTCCGTTAGTAAGTTTGAAAAGGTATAATTGAAAGTAGGTAAATCTTTCGTTTATTCGAGTAGATGTGACAGCAAAGACCATCTAACTTTGTCAATGTTTAGAGTTCGACCAACGGCTTTCTGCCGGCTGCATAGATGTCGTTGGTGGTATAGGTTTAATTTAGCTTAACTTAGCTGGCTGTTCAAAGATTGGTGTCAGCAAAGTGTGTTAGCGCGATGAGCCACAGTTAATATACAAGATGCTCCGCTAGCGGAAACTTTTGCGCTAGAATGACATGATAGCGCAACATGATAGTAAATTCAGATACAGCGTTGTATCGCATCCGCATTACTATTCGATTCGTAAGTTTGTTTGGTACTGAAGATGCTCGGGCAGAGAAAACCTTAGCGCCAGAATGACATGATAGCGCAACATGATTGTAAGTTCAGATACAGCATTGTATCGCATCCGCATTTCTATTCGATTCGTAAGTTTGTTTGGTACTGAAGATGCTCGGGCAGAGAAAAGAGCGGCAGAATAATATGATAGCGTAACACTAGCTCGTCAGTCACCATAACGGTCAGTCATGACAGCTTGTCTATATCTATAATTACTGTATAGCTGGTTTCTATACGAAGATTACACACGCATTCGTTTTTAATATTTCCGTTTATTATTGATTTTGCAATCATCGCGTTATTTGAAATATGAGTTGTGATAACTCAATTCGTAGGTTTGTCTGGTTTTCAAATAACTGTCAAAAAGTTTGTCAAATAAATAGTAATTATTATGAAAATGTTGTTACATTACAATTAAGGTAAATATGTATTTCCGGTATCAATTTGGTGCGGTACGGCAGGAATTTAAAATTTGCCGAAACAATTCTTATATTGTTCGAGTTTTCGGTACACCAAAAACTGTTCCCCTCTATCAATGCTTATGAGTTCCTGAGGAATGAATATAAATATTGTCTTCTTGTAAAGACAGTCTAACTTTGTCAATGTTTAGAGTTCGAGCAACGGCTCTCTGCCGACTTTTTGAGGCGGGCAGGTTTAATATGTCCTTGCTACAATTTTGGTTCATCATTGGACTTGTTTGTTTCAAATTTACGCTGATCGTAACAATTTAATTGGAGCAGATATTTCAATTGGATTCTTTCATAATTCGAATATTAATAGCAACAAAAACTATTTTAACTTTATCTGCGCTAATGAAATCCTGTGGACCTGAAGGTACTTCGGAGGAGCATCATCTGTGCTTCTGTTTATGTTTACTTTCTTAAGCGAGTAAGAGGGCTTCAAAGATTCGCATTGTAATACCAAACTTAATCATTAGTTGGTTAGTGAATTTCAACATTTCTAACATTCCTATTTAATATTTTCAAAAAACAAATTTCCATCGATCTAGTCACGCTGCTAGGCAGTTTGGCTATCGGTGTCAACAAAATGACATGATAGCGCAACATGATAGTGAATTCGGATACAGTGTTGTATCGCATCCGCATTTCTATTCAATTCGTAAGTTTGTTTGGTACTGAAGATGCTCGGGCAGAGAAAACCCTAGCGGCAAAATAACATGATAGCGTGGCACTTGTTCGTCCTTCGCTATAACTGGGAGTCTTGACAGCTGCTTCCGTATTGAAAAGTTCAATTCGTGTGTTTTTAATATTTCCGTTAGTAAGTTTGAAAAGGTATAATTGAAAGTAGGTAAATCTTTCGTTTATTCGAGCAGCCGTGACAGCAAAGACCGTCTGACTTTGTCAATGTTTAGAGTTAGAACAACGGCTCTCTGCCGACTGCATAGATGTCGTTGGTGGTATAGGTTTAATATTTGCAGCTGGTTGTTCAAAAATTGGTGTCAACAAAGTGTGTTAGCGCGATGAGCCACAGTTAATATACAAGATGCTCCGCTAGCGGAAACTTTTGCGCTAGAATGACATGATAGCGCAACATGATAGTGAATTCGGATACAGCGTTGTATCGCATCCGCATTTCTATTCGATTTGTAAGTTTGTTTGGTACTGAAGATGCTCGGGCAGAGAAAACTTTAGCGGCAGAATAACATGATAGCGTGGAACTAGTTCGTCAGTCGCCATAGTTAGGAGTTATGATAACTTGTCTACCTCTATACTCACTGTACAACTGGTTTCTATACGAAGATTACACACGCATTCGTTTTTAATATTTCCGTTTATAATTGATTTTGCAAACATCGCGTTATGTGAAATATGAGTTGTGATAACTCAATTCGTAGGTTTGTCTGGTTTTCAAATAACTGTCAAAATGTTTGTCAAATAAATAGTAATTATTGTAAAAATGTTGTCACATTACAATTAAGGTAAATATGTATTTCCGGTATCAATTTGGTACGGTACGGTAGGAATTTAAAACTTGCCGAAACAATTCTTATATTGTTCGAGTTTTCGGTACACCAAAAACTGTTCCTCTCTATGAATGCTTATGAGTTCCTGAGGAATGAATATAAATATTTTCTTCTTTTAGAGACAGTCTAACTTTGTCAATGTTTAGAGTTCGAGCAACGGCTCTCTGCCGACTTTTTGAGGCGGGCAGGTTTAATATGTCCTTGCTACAATTTTGGTTCATCATTGGACTTGTTTGTTTCAAATTTACGCTGATCGTAACAATTTGATTGGAGCAGATATTTCAATTGGATTCTTTCATAATTCGAATATTAATAGCAACAAAAACTATTTTAACTTTATCTGCGCTAATGAAATCCTGTGGACCTGAAGGTACTTCGGAGGAGCATCATCTGTGCTTCTGTTTATGTTTACTTTCTTAAGCGAGTAAGAGGGCTTCAAAGATTCGCATTGTAATACCAAACTTAATCATTAGTTGGTTAGTGAATTTCAACATTTCTAACATTCCTATTTAATATTTTCAAAACACAAATTTCCATCGATCTAGTCACGCTGCTAGGCAGTTTGGCTATCGGTGTCAACAAAATGACATGATAGCGCAACATGATAGTAAGTTCAGATACAGCGTTGTATCGCATCCGCATTTCTATTCGATTCGTAAGTTTGTTTGGTACTGAAGATGCTCGGGCAGAGAAAACTTTAGCGGCAGAATAACATGATAGCGTGGCACTAGTTCGTCAGTCACCATAATTAGGAGTCATGATAGCTTGTCTATCTCTAAACTTACTGTACAGTTGTTTTCTATACACAGATCACACACGCATTCGATTTTAATATTTCCGTTTATAAGTTCGAGAAGATATAATTGAAGTTAAGTGTAGTTGTGACAGCAAAGACCGTCTAATTTTGTCAATGTTTAGATTTCGAGAATCGGCTCTCTGGTGACAGCATCGGCGTCTTCGGCAGCACACCGTTTACTTAGTGCCTAGCACTTCTCATTTTCCCAATTCATCAAAGAAAATGGGTGGTCCTGACCACCGTTTTGCAAATTCTTCTTTAAAGGGGTGTTCATTTCTGAGCTTCGATATAGCTCTCGAATAATATTTATAATAGTTGTAGCTTTGGACAATTGGATCATCCCACACTATTATATCGCCTTTCTCAGTTCAATTTCAAAGGTTTTCGATTCAATTTTAAAGATTTCCAATTCAATTTCAAAGATTTCCAAATTAATTTCTAAGATTCCCAATTCAATTTCAAAGAATTCCAATTAAATTTCAAAGATAACTTTAGTTGTATCTGTACTAATATTATTCGAGTAGCGGTATAGCAGAGATAGTCTAACTTTTTCAATGTTTCGAGTTCGAACAACGGCTCTCTGTCGATTGTGTCGATGGTGGTAGCGGTTTAATATTTGCATGCTGTAAAGGTGGGTGTTTAACGAAAGAAAAGACGTACGATGCGTTTCAAGTCTAGATACATTAAGACTTAATAATTGCGGTTATTTGAGGTTATATACTTACAAACTAAACACAAGTACATTGCTTACATATTACATCACAATTCTACACTTTTCTTTTATCACTGAACTTGTTTGTTTCAAATTTACGCTGACCGTTTCAATTCGATTGGGTCAGATATTTCCATTCGATTCTTCAGTTATGGTTGACTGTCCACATAAACTTTAACTTGACAGATATTTCAATTTCATCCTACATTCTTTTCATCGAAATTAAAAAATTGTTAATGATTACTATTTCTAAATTCTGATTTATTAGAATATTCGCGACTTTAGAGATTGCCTAACTTTGTCAATGTTTGTCCTTGTTTACTTATTTTATTGTACTTTTTCAGTCTGCACGGTTTCTACATGATTCTGGAAGATATTTCCATTTCAAATTAATTAAAAGTAACACTTTCGTTAGTTGGTTAGTGAATTTCAACATTTCTAACATATTCCTATTTAATATTTTTCAAAAAACAAATTCCTGTCGATCTAGTCACGCTGCTAGGCAGTTTGGCTATCGGTGTCAACTAAATGTGTTAGCGCGTTGCGCCACAGTTGATATACAAGATGCTCCGCTAGCGGAAACTTTTGCGCTAGAATGACATGATAGCGCAACGTGATAGTAAGTTCATATACAGCGTTGTATCGCAACCGCATTTCTATTCGATTCGTAAGTTTGTTTGGTACTGAAGATGCTCGGGCAGAGAAAACCTTAGCGGCAGAATAATATGATAGCGTAACACTAGCTCGTCAGTCACCATAACGGTCAGTCATGACAGCTTGTCTATCTCAATAATTACTGTACAGCTGGTTTCTATACGAAGATTACACACGCATTCGTTTTTAATATTTCCGTTTATAATTGATTTTGCAATCATCGCGTTATTTGAAATATGAGTTGTGATAACTCAATTCGTAGGTTTGTCTGGTTTTCAAATAACTGTCAAAATGTTTGTCAAATAAATAGTTATAATTATAAAAATGTTATTACATTACAATTAAGGTAAATATGTATTTACGGTATCAATTTGTTATGGTTCGTGTAGGAATTTAAAACTTGTCGAAAGTAATTCTTATATTGTTCGAGTTTTCGGTACATCAAAAACTGTTTCCCTGTATCAATGTTTACAAGTTCCTGAAGAATGAATATAAATGTTTTCTTCTTGTAGAGACAGTCTAACTTTGTCAATGTTTAGAGTTCGAGCAACGGCTTTCTGCCGACTGTGGTGTTAAAAGTCTGACGCTGCTTACCTATCCACCCTAGAGTGCGAGAATACAACTGATGATTTGACAAAAAAAAGACACTCATCTCAACCATTTTTAATATTTCCATATTCAAGTTCGAGTCGATAATTTAATTGCGATTTCAAAGTGAAAATAGTTGTGTCTTTTTGCGTCTTGTCAGCAAAGAGCGCCTAACTTTATCAAATATAAACAATTGTTTTGCTGGTGGATTATTGTTTCAACCTCGAGGTTGAATCCTTTTAATGAATTAAATATTTCCATGTTCGAATTCGAGTAGAAATTTCCATTTCAATTTCAAAGTGAAAGTAGTTTTTATATTTATTCTTACTCTCCGGCGCCGCGGACGTGCTGGTAGCGGGTTTCAGGGAATCCGCGCTACCGGTGGATGAGCCACCCTGGCTCTTTGCGTCCGCTTTTATTGTCCTTTTTCAGTCTGTACGATCTCAACATGATTCTGGAAGATATTTCCATTTCAAATTAATTAAAAGTAACACTTTCGTTAGTTGGTTGGTGAATTTCAACATTTCTAACATATTCCTATTTAATATTTTCAAAAAACAAATTCCCGTCGATCTAGTCACGCTGCTAGGCAGTTTGGCTATCGGTGTCAACTAAATGTATTAGGCGCGTTGCGCCACAGTTGATATACAAGATGCTCCGCTAGCGGAAACTTTTGCGCTAGAATCACATGATAGCGCAACGTGATAATAAGTTTAGATACAGCGTTGTATCGCATCCGCATTTCTATTCGATTCGTAAGTTTGTTTGGTACTGAAGATGCTCGGGCAGAGAAAACCTTAGCGGCAGAATAATATGATAGCGTAACACTAGCTCGTCAGTCACCATAACGGTCAGTCATGACAGCTTGTCTATCTCAATAATGACTGTACAGCTGGTTTCAATGCAAAGATTACACACGCATGCGTTATTCATATTTCAGTTAATAATATTGAAAAGGTATAATTGAAAGTAGGTAAATCTTTCGTTTATTCGAGTAGTTGTTACAGCTAAGACCGACTAACTTTGTCAATGTTATCACCGTCTTGCTTCCGCACGAATTATTCTTTTCTCCTTTTTTAAACCATACTGGCCACTTCTGCGATGTTCACAACCATTTTTAATACTTCCATGTTCGATTTCGAGTAGACATTTCCATTTCGATTTAAAAGAAAAATTTGTGGTTATAATACATACAATAACATTACGGCCGTTGTGTTATTGTGCGGACCGAGTCCAAGTCGTCGACACTCGACAGCGTGTAGGTTCCACGCGATTCTCAAAGATATGTCAGCATACTGTACGGGCCTAGCAGAGCCGACGCCCGCTAGGGCCGCGGGGATTTTCTGAAAAGGAAATCCGTGGTCCTCGAACACAAAGTGTAATTGAAAGACCGGTGTGGTTTTAGTCAGCAAAAATCTGACGCTGCATGCCACTCCACCAAAATGACAAAAAAAGACACTCATCTCAACAATTTTTAATATTTCCATATTCAAGTTCGAGTAGATAATTTCATTGCGATTTCAAAGTGAAAGTAGTTGTGTCTTTTTGCGTCTTGTCAGCAAAGAACGCCTAACTTTATCAAATATAAACAATTGTTTTGCTGGTGGATTATGGTTTCAACTTCTAGGTTGAAACCCACTAATTAATTAAATATTTCCATGTTCGAATTCGAGTAGAAATTTCCATTTCAATTTCAAAGTAAAAGTTTTTATATTTATTCTTACTCTCCGGCGCCGCGGACGTGCTGGTAGCGGGTTTCAGGGAATCCGCGCTACCGGTGGATGAACCACCCGGGCTCTTTGCGTCCACGAAGGACGGTAACAGATCCCTAGGGGACCTGATCCGCTCCCTGCCCCCTCCAGAATACGAGAGGCAGACCAACCTCTTCTTGGTGAGGGATTCTCCTTCTTCGATGCAGTCGGTACCCTCCGGGGGTAAATCTATTTTTCGAGTCGCGTCCCTGGTTTGCTGAACTCAGCTTTGCCTTTTTGTGGGGTGGGGTCCCCAATAAGCAGCTTTACCATCTTGGTCATGTCTGATAAGCAGACTTACCAGAGGCGAACCTACTCTCCAAAACCACTGTCCAAAATCACCAACAGCTGTTGGTGCCAGTGCTCCTGGACAGCGCATCCTCCGTGGCGGTCCGTCTGGACGCCGCTTGTGTGTGTTCCTTTTGGTCTGGTCTCTCACTTGAGGCCTTCTAGCATGATTAGCTCTACCGGCATAGCACTCAAGATCACAGAGACACTCAAGCCCCACCACGACGACAACGTGGGAACACAGTTGATGGGGAACTTTGTCAATGTTCAGAATTCGAGAAAATCAAATGATTTTCAATTCAATTTCAAAATTTTCCAATTCTATTTCAAAGATTGTCAATTCTATTACAAAGATTACCAATTCAATTCCAAGATTTCCACTTCAATTTCCAAGATTACTTTAGTTGTATCTGTACTTATATTATTCGAGCAGCGGTATAGCAGAGATAGTCTAACTTTTTCAATGTTTAGAGTTCGAGCAACGGCTCTCTGTCGACAGTGTCGTTGGTGGTAGAGGTTTAATAATTTCATGCTGTAAAGGTGGGTGTTTAACGAAAGAAAAGACGTACGATGCGTTTCAAGTCCAGATACATTAAGACTTAATAATTGCGGTTATTTGAGGTTATATACTTACAAACTAAACACAAGTACATTGTTTACATATTACATCACAATTCTACACTTTTCTTTTATCACTGAACTTGTTTGTTTCAAATTTACGCTGACCGTTTCAATTCGATTGGGTCAGATATTTCCATTCGATTCTTCAGTTATGGTTGACTGTCCACATAAACTTTAACTTGACAGATATTTCAATTTCATCCTACATTCTTTTCATCGAAATTAAAAAATTGTTAATGATTACTATTTCTAAATTCTAATTTATTAGAATATTCGCGACTTTAGAGATTGCCTAACTTTGTCAATGTTTGTCCTTGTTTACTTATTTTATTGTACTTTTTCCGTCTGCACGGTCTCTACATGATTCTGGAAGATATTTCCATTTCAAATTAATTAAAAGTAACACTTTCGTTAGTTGGTTAGTGAATTTCAACATTTCTAACATATTCCTATTTAATATTTTCAAAAAACAAATTCCTGTCTACCTAGTCACGCTGCTAGGCAGTTTGGCTATCGGTGTCAACTAAATGTGTTAGCGCGTTGCGCCACAGTTGATATACAAGATGCTCCGCTAGCGGAAACTTTTACGCTAGAATGACATGATAGCGCAACATGATAGTAAGTTCAGATACAGCGTTGTATCGCATCCGCATTTCTATTCGATTCGTAAGTTTGTTTGGTACTGAAGATGCTCGGGCAGAGAAAACCCTAGCGGCAGAATAACATGATAGCGTGGCACTTGTTCGTCCTTCGCTATAACTGGGAGTCTTGACAGCTGCTTCCGTATTGAAGACTTCAATTCGTGTGTTTTTAATATTTCCGTTAGTAAATTTGAAAAGGTATAATTGAAAGTAGGTAAATCTTTCGTTTATTCGAGCAGCCGTGACAGCAAAGACCGTCTGACTTTGTCAATGTTTAGAGTTAGAACAACGGCTCTCTGCCGACTGCATAGATGTCGTTGGTGGTATAGGTTTAATATTTGCAGCTGGCTGTTCAAAAATTGGTGTCAACAAAGTGTGTTAGCGCGATGAGCCACAGTTAATATACAAGATGCTCCGCTAGCGGAAACTTTTGCGCTAGAATGACATGATAGCGCAACATGATAGTAAGTTCAGATACAGCGTTGTATCGCATCCGCATTTCTATTCGATTCGTAAGTTTGTTTGGTACTGAAGATGCTCGGGCAGAGAAAACCCTAGCGGCAGAATAACATGATAGCGTGGCACTTGTTCGTCCTTCGCTATAACTGGGAGTCTTGACAGCTGCTTCCGTATTGAAAGGTTCAATTCGTGTGTTTTTAATATTTCCGTTAGTAAGTTTGAAAAGGTATAATTGAAAGTAGGTAAATGTTTCGTTTATTCGAGCAGCCGTGACAGCAAAGACCGTCTGACTTTGTCAATGTTTAGAGTTAGAACAACGGCTCTCTGCCGACTGCATAGATGTCGTTGGTGGTATAGGTTTAATATTTGCAGCTGGCTGTTCAAAAATTGGTGTCAACAAAGTGTGTTGGCGCGATGAGCCACAGTTAATATACAAGATGCTCCGCTAGCGGAAACTTTTGCGCTAGAATGACATGATAGCGTAACATGATAGTGATTTCGGATACAGCGTTGTATCGCATCCGCATTTCTATTCGATTCGTAAGTTTGTTTGGTACTGAAGATGCTCGGGCAGAGAAAACCCTAGCGGCAGAATAACATGATAGCGTGGCACTTGTTCGTCCTTCGCTATAACTGCGAGTCTTGACAGCTGCTTCCGTATTGAAAAGTTCAATTCGTGTGTTTTTAATATTTCCGTTAGTAAGTTTGAAAAGGTATAATTGAAAGTAGGTAAATCTTTCGTTTATTCGAGCAGCCGTGACAGCAAAGACCGTCTGACTTTGTCAATGTTTAGAGTTAGAACAACGGCTTTCTGCCGACTGCATAGATGTCGTTGGTGGTATAGGTTTAATATTTGCAGCTGGCTGTTCAAAAATTGGTGTCAACAAAGTGTGTTGGCGCGATGAGCCACAGTTAATATACAAGATGCTCCGCTAGCGGAAACTTTTGCGCTAGAATGACATGATAGCGCAACATGATAGTGAATTCGGATACAGCGTTGTATCGCATCCGCATTTCTATTCGATTCGTAAGTTTGTTTGGTACTGAAGATGCTCGGGCAGAGAAAACCCTAGCGGCAGAATAACATGATAGCGTGGCACTTGTTCGTCCTTCGCTATAACTGGGAGTCTTGACAGCTGCTTCCGTATTGAAAAGTTCAATTCGTGTGTTTTTAATATTTCCGTTAGTAAGTTTGAAAAAGTATAATTGAAAGTAGGTAAATCTTTCGTTTATTCGAGCAGCCGTGACAGCAAAGACCGTCTGACTTTGTCAATGTTTAGAGTTAGAACAACGGCTCTCTGCCGACTGCATAGATGTCGTTGGTGGTATAGGTTTAATATTTGCAGCTGGCTGTTCAAAAATTGGTGTCAACAAAGTGTGTTGGCGCGATGAGCCACAGTTAATATACAAGATGCTCCGCTAGCGGAAACTTTTGCGCTAGAATGACACGATAGCGTAACATGATAGTGAATTCGGATACAGCGTTGTATCGCATCCGCATTTCTATTCGATTCGTAAGTTTGTTTGGTACTGAAGATGCTCGGGCAGAGAAAACCCTAGCGGCAGAATAACATGATAGCGTGGCACTTGTTCGTCCTTCGCTATAACTGGGAGTCTTGACAGCTGCTTCCGTATTGAAGACTTCAATTCGTGTGTTTTTAATATTTCCGTTAGTAAGTTTGAAAAGGTATAATTGAAAGTAGGTAAATATTTCGTTTATTCGAGCAGCCGTGACAGCAAAGACCGTCTGACTTTGTCAATGTTTAGAGTTAGAACAACGGCTCTCTGCCGACTGCATAGATGTCGTTGGTGGTATAGGTTTAATATTTGCAGCTGGCTGTTCAAAAATTGGTGTCAACAAAGTGTGTTGGCGCGATGAGCCACAGTTAATATACAAGATGCTCCGCTAGCGGAAGCTTTTCCGCTAGAATGACATGATAGTGAATTCGGATACAGCGTTGTATCGCATCCGCATTTCTATTCGATTCGTAAGTTTGTTTGGTACTGAAGATGCTCGGGCAGAGAAAACCCTAGCGGCAGAATAACATGATAGCGTGGCACTTGTTCGTCCTTCGCTATAACTGGGAGTCTTGACAGCTGCTTCCGTATTGAAGACTTCAATTCGTGTGTTTTTAATATTTCCGTTAGTAAGTTTGAAAAGGTATAATTGAAAGTAGGTAAATCTTTCGTTTATTCGAGCAGCCGTGACAGCAAAGACCGTCTGAATTTGTCAATGTTTAGAGTTAGAACAACGGCTCTCTGCCGACTGCATAGATGTCGTTGGTGGTATAGGTTTAATATTTGCAGCTGGCTGTTCAAAAATTGGTGTCAACAAAGTGTGTTGGCGCGATGAGCCACAGTTAATATACAAGATGCTCCGCTAGCGGAAACTTTTGCGCTAGAATGACATGATAGCGCAACATGATAGTGAATTCGGATACAGCGTTGTATCGCATCCGCATTTCTATTCGATTCGTAAGTTTGTTTGGTACTGAAGATGCTCGGGCAGAGAAAACTTTAGCGGCAGAATAACATGATAGCGTTGCACTAGTTCGTCCTTCGCTATTACGGTCAGTCGTGATATGTTGTCTATCTCTATACTTACTGTTCAGCTGGTTTCTGTATAATGATCACACACGTTAGCGTTTTTAATATTTCTGACTGTTAGTTTGAGTAGATATAATTGAAAGTAAATTTTCCATTTAGTCGAGTACTCATGTCACCAAAGACCGTCTAACTTTGTCAATGTTTAGATTTCGAGCAACGGCTCTCTGCTAACAACATCAACGTCTTCGACTTTGATATAAATTTTTTGACTTTTGACTTGTTTGATTGGGTTCCGTTAGATTTGACGTCCAATTCTATTTCATAGGAAATGCTAGTATTTATATTTAAGCGCGAGCGGAGGCTGTGCTCGAGCTGTCGACAGCGCGAGCAGTCAGTGTATGGCTGGCGACTGCTTGACCGCACGATGAAAATTCACCGTGCTGTCGACCGCCCGAATCAGTTGCAACTGCTCGAGCGGTTTGTGTATGTGCGTCCATAGAACTCTGCAGTTCACTGTGCAGTCGCAGCTTAAAGCTGTCACCCCTGACTGCTTCAAGCGGTCCGTGTATTACCGGCCTAACAATAAAAAGTTAATAAAGAAATAGCCGTAAAATTAAAATTCAGTCATTATGTTTTTTTTTTTTTTTTATTAGAATGAAAAATTTGGGTATTATTTTCAAAAAACAATAAAAAGTCGATGAAAAAAAATACACAGGGCATGAGACATGTCGATGACACGTCGACCATTTCAAACACCCTGTATAGAGAAATTTATATTAATTCTTTTATTAAGAGTCATGCAGAAAAGGATGTAATAATTCTACGTGGGTTTCCTACGTTGAAAGGAAACGATCTTCCGAACATTGTGACTGGGCAACTGTGGCATAGTTGATTTCGGACTGTTGTATATTATGTTGTATTCGGACGAAGAAATATGATATCGCGATACAGGATTATGAATTTCAGTTCTTACCTGGCGTCATAGATGTCGCTAGTAACACTAGCTATCATCAAAGACCACCATAGTTGAGAAGTAAAGTGATGGCAACGAGCTCTTAATTTGGTTTCTGTTACCACTGTTAAACGAATAATGATTTGGTTTTGATCCAGGAATACTAGATTTGATAGCAGTAATGTTATGGATCCCATATGAAATTTCGGTTCTATGCGGTTAGGCGTATTTTCATTTTTTGTTTTTACTGCTAAAACCAAATTATTTAACGATGGGAAATGACATTACCTCCGGGGAAGTCACGTGACAAGTACCATACTTTTTTTTGGTACTTGGCACTTGGCGGGAATTTTAACTATAAAGAAAGTACCACCTCCACCTCTACCTCTTCAAGGAATATAGGCGCTAAGTTATGTTGTAAATGTTAAAATTTGCTGTCTCTCTGTTCTTGCTTGTTTTTTTTAGTTGGCTTTTATTTTTTTTTTGCTACCAGGTTTACGTGCCAAGGCATATAACATCCAAAAGCTTGCGTCTTAGACTGAGCCGAGAGGTACGTGTGCACAAAATATAATACACTAAACACATCGATGTTCATAACAAACACCATTGCACACACTAACTATCTAGACGCTGAGTGCGAGTGGTTGTCACATTAAAACAATCGAAGCTCTCTGATTGGTTAAGAGCGTGGAGCGGGCCAATCGGAACGCCGAACGTCATCAATGTGTAGATAGCATTGACGTAA
This sequence comes from Mythimna vitellina, assembly GCA_949316375.1. Lineage (NCBI taxonomy): Eukaryota > Metazoa > Arthropoda > Insecta > Lepidoptera > Noctuidae > Mythimna > Mythimna vitellina. The sequence goes on along the minus strand of OX438711.1, from coordinate 4,480,838 downwards.
TACTAACTCGCACTAGTCATTCTGTAGTTAGACTAGTTTAGAATAAAAATGAAGTGCGTAAAAGGCCATTAACATTTTTATTATCTATGGTGAGAAATTGGCTATCGTAGTCTACCCTATTCCATAATGGATTATTGGGAAGTGAGAAAAGGAGTAAAATTTTGCTCAATTCAAAGACTTGAATACAGTAGGGGACAAAATGTTCTCCAAAATGCCGCGCAAAGCTTAATCTACATGATGCTGCAACTTTGCCCAGTGTCCCTCAACTTGGCTCCCAGCATGTAGAATGTTGGGAGGCAAGTGTGACGCGGGATGTATCGTTGGACAATTTGACGGCTTTGGGCGTCATGTTTGGGACGTTGAGTTTTTAAATATTGCATGTTACCTGGAAATGGGCTTAGGGTGGTGGGACACTCTAGTGGTCGAACAAACTAAAAAAATTATAGATGAATCTTTTATTTTGCTGCTAGACTCTTGTGTAGTATGTAAACAAACCTACTGTTTGACTGTATTTTGACTGTATTATTAAAATTTGATATAGTTTGTAAGTATTTAAATTAGAGGGTTCATTGTAACTCAGTAGGTATATAATAAAAAGTCTGATATTATGAAAATAGTATGTTAAGGCGAAATTTACAGTCATTTTTGGCTTAACCAAGTAGAGTAAGATTTTTATTCATAGGAATATGAACCTTATTCTATTATTGCTAGTATTTCAAACTAATATGACCATGATAAATTTTTTTATAAGTTTATAATCGTCTGCAATGCTTGGTTGGCACAATCTTTTTCGTGCCTCTAGAGCCTGTTATTGTAATCTCAAAATTACAAATCTGGATACGATAAAAGAATAATATTATAATGGTTTCGGATACGGTTGCAGATATGAAATTATTTCGGATTATCCGCTAGTTTCGGATAGTTTGGGATACGGATATTATACTCTTCAAATTTAATAACATAGATTTGGCTTTTATTTCTTTTATTTCTAGATTTTCATTTGTTTTTACAACCAGTCCTAATAAATATTTAAATATTATTATAGCTAATTTAAGCTTCTGCATTTATCTGAAACTATCCGAAACTTTTAAATCGGATACGGTTGCGGATATTTTTTTATTTTGGACTTGCTGACCCGGCGAACTTCGTACCGCCTTACAGTCAATGAGTGTAGTATATCTTTCGATATAGTCAACCGATTGCGATGAAACAAAGCCTAAATAATATATCAAGTTACACACTATTTTAATGTATAAAAGATATCTACACCGAAATCGTACATTTTACGTGATGCGCGCACAACTACAAACTTCTACAGATTAATTATTTATATAGATATCCGACAGCTACGGAGCTCTTTATAATCCTTGATTGTAAAAAAACAAAAAACAAAAATTGTAAAAAAACAAAAAAAAAAAATTGGAAAAAAATATAAAATTATGATAATTTTGTCATAACCAAAATTGTTCCAATCCATTGATGTACGCGGTATAAAATGAGGCGAGATGCTTAGTCTGGACCGAAAAGGCAACGCAAGGGTGGACCCTCTCCGTATGTCGGGGGATGTCCGTTGGTAGAATGGTGATGCCGAAATCAAGTTATGTATTTAATTATCACAATTTTATATTCTTTTTTCCGTGTAATTGTGACATAAAAGGCCTATAATGTTGTAAAGGAAAACCCCACCCTTTTTAAAAGAGGGAGTAGGTAGGCCATAGGCCTGAATGCGTTGGGTTTCATTGATTGTAAAACAACTGTTTTAATTTATTTACAACATTTATGTAATATAATAAACGCACAGTCTGAAAGTAGTGTGTTCAGAATAACTGAACAGATTTCAGCTATTTTTGAAATAAGTATTTTTGATCTTAAAATATTAAGTAAATACTTATTCTGGATTATATTGGGATAAAAAAAATTGAGTTGCAGATGATTCGGACACAATATATTCGAAAACAGTGTCCGGATTGACACATTTTTATTTTAATATTTTTTTCATTTACGATTTGGTCACCGCCAAATTTATTGACGCTGTTTAGTAGGTACAGTCAGATAAAAAAAAAAAGATAAATATTATTATCTGATAAAGAAATTTATTACCCGAAGTTGCTTTTGGCTTATGTTGGTAATGTTTTTTTTCTCATTTATATTATATAAAAAAAAAATATCTGATTGTAGGTACTTGCGTAAAAGTGTGTCCAAATCGTCAGCAACTCAAAAAATTAACTACTTTGATACATTCTTGACTTTTTCCGTGTGAGTGCATAGACAACAATACTGATGCGCTATCAGTGTATTACATTCCCATATTTTTGCCTACAATTAGGATACCTAACTATTTCTTAAAAAAACAGTACTATAATCTGATTTTTAATTAGCTGGACTGACAGCAGTGAATCACAAAATACTTATCTCTTTTGTGAGTGAACAATGGCCGCTGTCAATGACCAATGTGCCGCTGTCATTATTTATGTCATATTCTTATAGCTGTCATTTGGGTTCATCTAATTAGAAAATACGGTTTAAGTGAATTTAAGTAAAATTTCATTGGTTAGATCGGGTATTTTACTATAAATGAGAAAACATCTAAAAATATATAAATAAGATAGCTTGTGTAAAATGCAGTCGTTTTAGTTCATAAAATAACAAAATAAATTTTAAAATTCAATTCATCTGTTTTTATCACCTTGAAATAGTAGCCACCATGTTATTACGTCATTCGGCTGTGTAAAATAAAGTGTCAACTGTCAACTGATCGGCCATACTGAGCGCATTTGTTTACACAGCCAACTGACGTCACGACCGCAGAGTGAATATGGCGTCCACTGCTTTCTACATTTTCGTCAAATACGCGCGAAATTTGAAAATGAAAATTTCAAATGCATTTTTAGGGTACTTAGCGACTGAATAAAAATGTTGTTTTTTTTTTTGTAGTTTATTAGCCGTATAGAATCTACTTGATCTTTAAGTTAATGTAAAAGTTTTTGTTACTATTTTGGTGTACAATAAAGTTTATTCTATTCTATTCTATTCTTGAGACACTTTTCAAAAATGAGTGTAATACCTTATTGTAACTTCGTTTTCTTATTGGTATGGATAAGAGTGTCCATTATTTTTGTTAGAAGTTGATTATGTTTTTATATTAAACTAGATAATACTGGTAACACTGTTTGTGGAAACACCTCGATACCCGAGTGTAATTGCATGTTAACATTGTATTTTTATATCGCACCCCTGGTTCGACACTGTCACTTATGTAAAAATGTAGTTTTCAGGAGAAGCATTTAAGACTTTGACACCTCACAAAACAATGACTTAAGAATATATAGATGAGATGAACAGCTTATACTACAACGACAACTTCCTTTAGGCTTTTAACTTACGTTATCGCACCAAGTAAAGGGGTGCTTTGCACGGGTAGTGCGAAAGCGAAGCCCGGGGCCCCGGGATGAAGGCAAAGAAGGAACAGGAGTGGGTTTTTAGCCAGTAAAAGTCTGACACTATCTCCCACTCCGCCCAAGAGCGGAATTTGTCATGAGATGATTTTCCCATCTAAAAAAAATAAAATAAAAAAAAAGTAAAGGGGTGCTTTAGGATTATTTTTAGACATTTAACTCATTTTTGCATTTTTTTGCAAAAGTGACAGTGTCGAACCGGGGTTGCGATATAGGAAGTATTATTTTTTCCTAATTAGTGATTTTGAATACCTACCTTATGTTGCTTTGTTGTAAACTAAGAATTTAATGAGAATAAGTTATTTTTTTTCTTCAGAAGAAATTGTTTTTAGTTCCATCTTTATTATGTTATGTTAAGATTTTTTTTTGTAATTATGTAACTCATTTGAAGATTATTTCGAATGATTGCTGATAGGGTAAAATATTGTTACCGTTGATCATAGTTAGACTACAAGACATATGAGTTGTGTGTTATTATTTGGTGCTCACAAAGTTATCTACAGATTTTGTATTATCGTTTCATAATATTAAAAAACTAAATATTCTTTAGCAAAATTGTTTCATTTCTGTCCTGAAAACCTATTTTTGTGAGAGGGAAACTTCAAAAACTTTTTCTTGGAGCTGGAGATCTTTCTGATGGTAAGTATCTACCGCCTATGGAAGGATGTGATACCGTCTCTATATCGATGGCTTATTTATAGTGAATACCTCGTAACTGTGAAATACGTTTTTTTTTTATTGATATTAACCATTGCTTGACTGCGATCCCACCTGATGGTAAGCGGAGATGCAATCATTGATGGTGAGGCGCACTAGTTTATTAAGAGACTATTCACTCTAGCCTTGAAGACTCCTAAATTATAGTTGGACGGGAAGACCGCAGCAGGCAAATTGTTCCAGTCCTTCGATGTACGAGGTATAAACCACAAAGCGAAACGCTTAGTCCGGACCGTTGAAGTTTCAACAACGTAAGGGTGGATACTCGCTGTTCGTCGGGTTGTCCGATGGTAGAAAGGAGATGGCGGAATCAAGTCATGCAATTCCCGCGCACACTCTCCAAAATGTAACCTGTAAAATACCGATAGGCTGGCTACTCTGCGCCTGTGCTCGAGGCTTTGTAGATTGGACTTAACCAAATCTGGATCCCCAATTAGCCTCTTCGCACGCCTTTCTACTGAGGTAACTTTTTAGGAGGCACAAAAAACCAAACTAGACCTTTATTATCATGTAATTATAATGGGCTTCTACGTGTTTTATTCAAATATTTAAAACTATTGAATTATTTCAAAGTTACAGACATAGCCCGAAGAATCGCCAAGCTTAATTGGCAGGCCACATTGCTCGCAGAACAGATGGTCGATGGGGGCGAAAGGTTCTGGAATGGCGAACACGTACCGGAAGACGCAGCGTTGGACGGCCTCCCACAAGGTGGACAGATGGCCTGGTGAGGGTCGAGGAATCCGATAGATGCGAACGCACAGGACCAGTCATTGTGGCGACATTTGGGGGAGGCCTATGTCCGACAGTGGACCAGTGGACGTCTTTCGGCTGAAATGATGATGATGATGATGAATTATTTCAAACGCTTGATTTTCTTTATTTTTCTACTAGTTTTGACGCGCCATTGCGAAGTTATCACACCAAACTGACTCGAGCAAAGTATGCATTCAACATCGTAGATGGCGCTACGAGTATCAAATCAAAATTATGCGTGATACAAGATTATGCGTTACGAGCTTTTTATTTTCAGAAATATAATAAAACAAAAATTACCTAAAATTGCATACCCAAGGTTTTCACTCTAAGCCCGATGGCAAAGGGCGGGTTTCTGAATTGAGTATTTTGAGTTAAGTACGTTGAGACGTACTTACCGTACTTTAATGCCAAATTTTGACAGGTTTGCAGGTTAAAGTAGAGTTTGAGAAATACTCAAATGCTTAATTCAGAAATCGGGGGTTAGAATGAAGTTTGGTTTGACATATATAGAAAAGCAACGTATTTGGAATATTAAAGGTAATTTGGAAGACAGGAATATCGTCGATCGGAACAATTATAGGACATTTTCAAATAAGTATTTTTGAGGCAACGATAAAGATCACAGATATTAAATACCAGCTTTTGCCCGCGGCTTCGCCCACGTACATATAATATAACCTATGCCACTCAAGAATAAAGCACCTTTCTATCGGAGAAAAAATGATCGCAATCGGACCAGCTCTTTCAGAGATTACCCAAACAAAATAAAAACAAACTTTACCTCTTTACAATATTCCAAGAATAATTCAATAAAATTGGACGGCGAAAAAATCGCGTTCAGAAAAGTGTGAAACAAGAAAGAAATAGCAAAGGTCCTACGCCATTTCAAAATAAATAAAAAGTCTTATTTATTTTAGTCAGCAATCTATATATATAAAAGCGAAATACAACTCACTGATTAATCACGAAATCTCAGAAACTATAACACTAAATCGGTAAAACGGGGGTTGGAAGTTTGTATGGAGAACCAACTATCACGCGGGCGAAGAAGGTAGTAATTACAAAAAAGGCACAAAAAACCAGTCGATAAAGGTCTCACTCGCTCACTGACACCCGGGTGATTCTTTGAAACCGAGGTGTCGTCTCATTCACCTGGCCTAGTTTTCGTACCAATCTATTTTGTGTTGTAAGCCACTGGGCGCAAATGTGTGCGGCGAATCCATATAAAATGTATGAGAACTATAGGAAATATGCCGGTGGCGGTGTTTTATGGTTGTGGCCGGTGGCCCGTGTGCGGCGACCCTTAGGCGGATCGTGAGTTAAGATTTACTACTCTAGTGCCACTAAACCCCCCTATGTATGTAGATCCAGACTGGATAGTTTTTTTTTTTTTTTTATTGGGTGGGAAAATCATCCTAATGACATCCCCGCTCTTGGGCCTGGATAGTTTTGAATAATAATAATAATAATAAAACCGATAGCCTAGGCCTGAATTCTCAAGCAGTGTGCTAAGAGGATTCAAGGCTAGGCAAAACCAAAGTGGACTCAAACTATCACCCTGGAATATTCCCCGCTCGATTCTCACCGGTTCGCTGTTCCTCTGAATATGTCGACATCCCGGATAGCGAAGGACCGTCCTCCATTGCCTAATACACTACACCAGGAAGGTGCGTAGTATTGCATTAATTTTGTACAATTCTAGCACCCTCATGAGCCATGTATGAGGAACAGAGTCGTAGGCCTTCTTATAATCTATCCAACATGTCGACAGATCCTTTCGGGAGCGCCGAACCTATTGGCTAATGGCCATATCGATAAGGAGTAGCTCCTTAGTACCGCGGGACCCTTTCCTACATCCGTTCTGAGAGGCAGACATGATTGAATTATTGTCTATATGGTTGTTAATCTTACCTCTCAAAATGGATGTAAGAACTTTATAGACCGTAGGTAAGCACGTTATCGGTCTATAATTTTTAGGTTCCACGGTACTACCTGATTTGTGGAGCAGGTGGGTAACTCCTGTTGTAAGGAACTCGGGTAGCGAACCAGACTCCAAGGCAGCCTGATACTGAGATGCCAAACGAGCATGCGATCTTTGTAGCCACTTTATCCAAAAATTGTGCAGTCCGTCCGGCCCTGGAGATTTCCAATTAGGCAACGGACGAACTGCACGTGCTACGTCTTGGGGGCTGATCGTAATTGCCCCCATTTCTGTTATTGAATCGCACGCTCGCTCGACCTCCCGAGTCCAACTACCTTCGGTGTGACTGACAGGCACCGACCAGATGCTGCGCCAGAATGAACACATGGCGTCATCATCCGGCAGGCGCGTGTCAGTCACACCTTGGTCCGGCCGCTCCCAAGCCCTGTATACCCACCTTTCATTACTCCGGAACGTGCTATTCTGGGCATACCGCTCCACTCGCCGCTTATACCTTCTGATTCGATTTGCCCATGCATACACCTTCTGCTTCAGGAAGTCGATGCGCTCTGTGACACGGGACATATAGTCTCGGGAGCTGATGTCAGTCCCCGAAAACGCCCGCCTCACAAAGCGCATCACTCTTGGGCGAGTGTTGCCCTCCCTGAAGCAGATGAGTTTGCCGATGAGTACTCTGGCCTCACCAATACGACGCTCGATCCTGCACTGCCAAGCCGGCACGGCTGGTTTTGATCGTGTAGCTACGTCACAGTTTGGAAACTTGACGTGAGCTACACGACATGCCGCTATAGCCGCGCAGTACATTATCGAGTGTGTATCGGTGAGATCTTCGCAGTCGTCAAAATAATTTGACAACTGTAAATCCAGAGCAGCCACCAGTGCCTTATTCTTGTTATGCATGGGCAAACGAGGTAAGCGCGGCCTAAGTTCTAACGACATGTTTCGATATTCCCGAATAGCACACTCCAAAGCACTCCTCAATTCGTTATTGCACTGGGTACTTACTTATGTAACCATGTCAGTACTGTCTTCGTCAGCGTGGTTGGTAAGATGGTTGGACGGTGGTACCATTACTGGTACCACAGTCTGCGACGAAGGGGCAATGGCATGGCTACCCATTTCCGTTCGGAGGCGATCAAGTACAGTATCGTCCAACATATGATTACGCTGGATGACCCGCACCTGATCCGACAGTCGTTGTGCCGAAACGTTGACGGCTGGCTCAAGCACCTGAAACAAAGAGAGCATCCCGAACACGGTACGCGGTCAGATTGTTTCCTCCCTCTGTAGCCCCATAGTATGAGCGCATGACGTTCTCATTGATGGATTGCGTCCATCGCATGCGCTGCACACTTCCGCCGGGAGCTGGGACCCTATCAGAGGCCGGCGGGCCTCGAGATCCTAAGCCACTCGGCGGCCGGCGTCCTCTCCGTCGACGCGCAGGTGGTGGTGACGTGGGCGGAGAGAAGTACTCGTCGCTGGAGCTCGACGCAACTGCCACAGCCGGTGTCACAGCATTCACGGTGGGGCTGGATGCCGGCGGCGGCGAGGCGGAGCTGAGCGACGAGGCCGGAGGTGGTAGGCGTGCACGGCGAGCTGCAGCTCTTGTCAACATTTTTGGTGTTTTTTCAGCTTCAAGTTTTCATAGTTTCCGATAAATTATTTGGTCGTTATGGTATGATGATGTATAGATGGTTATATAATAGTTATTTTTTTTCGTTTTATTTTCATTATTTCGGGTTGTTTTGAGATTTTTTTGATTATTTATCGTAAAAATGTGAAGAGAAAAAATTTTTACTTGTCACTTGGTTGACAGCCGAGCCACAGATTATTAAGCTTCAACTGATGGAGCTACTGAAGGTAACTGAAACCTTCAGTAGTGCCATCAGGATGGAGTTTGGTGTGGACAAATGTGCGGTCATGCATGTAAAGCGAGGGGAGATTGTGGAGTCCGTGGGTACTCAGCTCTCGTACTCCATAAACCTGAGATCCCTCTCTCCAACTGAAACCTATAAGTATTTGGGTATGTCGGAAGCTTTAGGTATCAATGCCACTGACATGAAGCAATCGTTGAGGGAGCGCTTCTTTGGACGCCTGAAGAAGGTATTCAATAGCCTTCTTTCAGGCGGAAACAAGGTGCGCGCCTTCAACGGTTGGGTCATGCCGGTATTGATGTACTCTTTCGGCGTACTCAAATGGACTCAAACAGAACTGGACGCCCTGGATAGGCGGGTTCGTACACTGCTTACTGCAAACCGAATGCATCACCCACGGTCGTCGGTGATGAGACTGTATATCCCGCGGACGTGTGGGGGTCGAGGCTTTTTAAATGCTAAGACCCTGCACAATCGCGAGGTATGCAGTCTCAGGGAATATTTCCTAGCCGCCAACGTGAGTATGCATCGTGATGTAGTGACAGTGGACAAGGGACTCACCCCGCTTTCCTTGGCTAACGAGAACTGGCGCAAACCTGTAGTACTTGACACTAACGATCGCAAGGAAGTATGGCAGAGTGAGGAACTTCACGGACCCTTTTTCAGGGCCCTGCATGGACCCGATGTAGACAAACTAGCGTCCGTAGCCTGGCTGCGTTTCGGTGACCTCTTTGGGGAAACTGAAGGTTTTGCCTGTGCAATTATGAACGAAGTTATCATGACGAATAACTACCGGAGATTTATCGTGAAGGACGGTACGGTTGACATCTGTCGGGCATGTCACCGACCGGGTGAATCAATCCGCCACATTATCTCTGGTTGTTCTCGTTTAGCTAACGGGGAATACTTGCATAGACACAACCTTGTAGCCAGGATTATCCATCAGCAACTTGCTCTGAAGTACTCTCTTGTGGAATCGGAGGTGCCGTACTACAGGTATGTGCCCGACCCAGTTCTCGATAATGGCGATATCACATTGTACTGGGATCGATCCATCATCACTGACAGGACTATTGTGGCGGTGGCTGATATAGTGGTGGTGGACCGAAGTGAGAGGCGTGCAATGATTGTTGACATATCCGTTCCGCATGACGAGAACCTCGTGAAAGCCGAGAAAGATAAACAAATCAAGTATATTGACTTGGCTCGCGAGGTTGTCGACATGTGGGATGTGGACTCAGCGATCATTGTACCGATAGTCGTGTCAGCCAATGGCTTAATAGCCAAGAGCCTCGACCAACATCTCAGGAGGCTCACGTTAGGCGGCTGGATCAAGGGCTTGATCCAGAAAGTGGTACTCCTGGACACGGCTCGTATAGTTAGGAGGTTCCTCTCTCTGGAGCCCTGACCGCCGGTAGCTTGGACTCTGTTCCCGATACCGGTGGGCTACTATTTTTTATATTTTTAAATGTTTAATTTTATAGTGGAATATTTAAAAATATAATTTATATGTTTTGTTAAAGGAATAAACGAAATCATAATATTTAAATAGTATTTTAATAATAATATTTTATTAATTTTTTTTTTCTTTATTTCTAATAACACTATTTTTTATTATAAGCTCCGACAGAAGTTGTCCGGACCGAACTCTGGCTTTTAGTTAGAAAAAAAAAATGAGAACTCCGGAACCGGTAGGTGCGCTGCAATCGAGTTCTCATTTTTTTCCAATTGTATTTTCAAACCATCCAGGGTCCCACTCAAATATACACACAAAATTACATCCAAATCGGTCATACCGTTTAGGAGTTAGGTGATTAAGACACAAAAAATATCTAAGACAGGTTATCCAGGTGTTCATTTCAAGTTTATGAAGCGAAAGATTAAGTTATTTTCAGAACAGCAACACCCCCAAAGGGCCCTAAACCGGTTTTTAAGCGTAGTTTTGAAAAACTACAGGTGCTCTGAAAAGTTTCCGACCTAACAAAGATGCAAGACATTTTTTCTTACAATTTATTTTATTTTTTAACCCACAACGGAAAAGAGGGGAGTGTAGTGCGAGTCCGACTCGCACTTGCCTGGTTTTTTTTGTACTATAAAGGACGGAAATGCGTTAAGCGCCACGCCACGGAAGTCGGAATATTATTACCTGCGCAGTGTTGCTAGTTTAACTTCGGGCTATATTTTTTTGGGCTTTGCGCCATGGTGTCCCGGTGAAACATATCAACATCAAAATAGCATTTATTCCAAATAAACCATTTACAGGCACTTTTGAAATGTCAAGAAGTCAGTCAGTCAGAAAAATAAAAATAAATGATGCTAATTGCACATTCCAAAGCGTAGATCTCTATGGAGAAGAATGTGCAAGAAACTCCATGGACACTCTTTTCAATCATATTTTATAATTACAAATATCTCTGTTACATGTTTCTTGTCGCTATCATGTGAGAACAATGTAAATAAAAATAAAAACTAAATATAGATATTAAAATAGCAACTGGCAGCTAAGAGGTGACCAGCCTCAACTGACAGCGCCCGTTCACGGGCATGACGCTAATATTAGCACCACTCAGCTCAACCATTTTGAAGGGAACCGAATGATCCAACACCCGCGCCACCATCAGTGAGACATTTGAGTGAGCATGAACCCTAAGTCATGTGTAGTCGTGTTAATAATAATAATAAATTGTTTAATTCTTGGACAACAATGGAACCATTTTTATTAACCGACTTCTAAAAAAGGAGGAGGTTTTCAATTCGGATGTTTGTATTTTTTTTTATGTTTGTTCGCGCATAACTTCGTTGCTTGCCAACCGATTTGAAAAATTCTTTGTTTGTTGGAAAGGGAATACTTCCCAAATGGTCCCATAGTCACCAAGTTGAGATCTGATGATGGGATCTTGGCGAAATCGAGGGAACTCCTCAAATATTATAGGCAACCATATAGTGATTTTGGTATTTTCATCGAGAACTTAAATATTTACAGTCAAAAAGTAACATTTGATGAAGTGGAACTGATGAAGAAGACCAGAAATACTCAACGGAATTTCTTACTCGCATATAATATATCACAATGAAGATAGTTAAGCGACTATGACAATACAAATAAATGAATGGTTCTGAAAAGTTACGTTGAAAATGGTATCATCGAAGTGATCTGATGATGATGATGAGCCGGAAGGTAGGCACTGGAATTCCGTAATTAATCAATGTGACCTAGCCGTGTTTGGGCTTATTAGAATTGTCATGAGATGCACTTGGGCTAGAAGGTACTAACAAACTGATCTGATGATGGGGCCGGAAGGTGGAAGGTAGACACAGGAACTTCATAATAACACAATGTAACCTAGCAGTGTTTGGGTTAATTGGAATCATCATGAGAAATAGGCGCTCTGTTTATAAGTGTATCGCAACTAAAAAGTGTAAAATAAAAAACTTTTTACAAAAAAAGAATAACCGACTTCACTAAAAAAAAAAACAATAAAAGGATCAAAATAATTTTAATTTCGGAAGTCGGTGTTAAATAAGATACAATTCTTTTTATGTAAAAAGTTTTTTATTGTTAGTAATTTACATGCTAAAACTTAAACACTAGGATTAGTAATTATAATTTCATCAGACAACAAATTACAACTGACAACAAAGTTAGTGAGTCATGTACTTACGAGGCACCTCAGGTGGACAATGATTCCTCATGAGATGCCTCAGCACAGGAGCTCTCGGATCCTCAGCAACGACTTTCAGGATGCTATTGTCACTCCCCCGAATCCTCCTCACAAGCGATGCCTCCTTTTTTCTGATGATCGCATGAAAACCATCTATACGCGATTGGGCAAACATCCCCGAGGCACTACAGAAACGAGGGAGTTTCAACATCATCCTGAAAACATTATTATATTGGACGCGCAAGGCGCTAAGCGTCCCACGTGAACAATGGAAAACCCAATATTTTATTACGTAGCAAAAAGGGGGTGCGGGACCCGGCTTCCCGCAACTGAGCAGTTTTGTATGGGACCGCGCGTTTCGGCCCTAAAATACATAGGTATGTTGGTAAATAGAATAAAACTCCTTCAATTAACGTAATTACGGCTGTAAAAGTATAATACAACAAGGCTGTTCCAACTTCTATTGAATACGTGGAAGTACATGGTGTGGTTGTTAGGTGCTAAGTTTATATTGAAAACTGATTTTCAAATTCTGTTTGTCCAAAAAATGTGGAACGCTTCACGATTTTGCGTGTCATCCTTGCGCAGGGGCCATGCTAATCTTCTCTGTATCGTTCCAATTTTAGTATATGTACTGCCGAAGCAAGTACAGTTGTTAGGCTAAATTAACTGAACCTATCTTTCTTAGCATGAAAACTTTACTTGCGTGATGTAGAACTTTTATATAATACAAGCACATTGATCAATTTTTTAATGTAAATTTTTGTTAAAAATAGCAAGTCACTATTGCCCGTTATAATAAAATACATATAAATATGAAAATATTGTTATTTATTCACTAAAATAGAAAATAAAAATTATTTTAGCCAAGCACTGATGACAGCGCCATCTAAGTTTTATGTTGTGAACTAACTTCTATTGAAATTGAAACTAAGTACATATCCTGTTTTACGATAAAATCATAAAAATGTGTTTTATCTTTTAATTAAAAATACTTTTAAGATTATCTAAACTAAAAGGAAATCAAAAAAATATGGTACAGTTTGTAAAAAAACTTGTTCAATAGTTTAATTATTACTCACATAGATGGCGGTATAATCGCTATGATTATATTGATGGAAGCGCCCGGCAGGATCGAACCCCAATAGGGGCCATGGGTTCAGTGATGGTGCGTTTACACGTGGGCCCAGCCTCGGTGATTCGCCATTGTTTAAACGGGGTTTCCCCGTTCATACAATGGCTAGGGATTGTGATTGGCCGAGTCTGGGCCAATGTGTAAACGGGGCATGAAAATGAAACCCGGGGCTCTGGAACTCAAGGCAAAGGAACAAACCAGTGGGTTTTAGTCAGTAAAAGTCTAACACGCCCAAGGGCGGGAGATGTCATTAGATGATTTCCCACGTAAAAAAACCTATTTAAAAGTAGGACCTACCTAGAACTGTGTACGATTATAAGTTCACAAATTGTTAGTAAAAAATACTGTGTTATAAAGTAGGTAACTACATAGGTAATAGGATTTTTTAAGCGTTGCAGATATTTTATTTGTTAGGATACCTAGATTAGGAATAAATTATAGAAGTTTTTTATTGCTACATCACTGTTTGGCCGAGTATTTGAAGGGATGCAACTCGACATACATTTTTACTGTTTTTCATACAACCGCTTTTACGCGATTGACGTTATTACACATTTTTCATTAGATATTTTGGAAACACAGTACCTGTACTGTATGTTGTGGATATTATCTAGGTAGGCTTCTATTAAATGTAAAACTAATCCAGTAAAGACCTCTGAAAATCTGCTATTTTGGATGAAATGTATAACAATAGAAGCCTTGCAATTAAGATTCTGAATGACGACAATTTTTTACAAAACTTTTTTTTTAAGTGTTTTAAAAAAACAGTAATGCCTTAGGCATTTTCTACCAGTCGACCTTAGGGTGGTGCAGAGATATAACATGGCAGGTGCAGCTTACTATAAGACTGACAGAGAGGAAAGAATAACAATAATAAATATATACTTAGATACATACATACAAATAAAGAATGATATTGAGAGAAAAACGAATACAAAAAATCGAGTATCAATCATTATATATGTATTAGATGATGTAGATACAAAATTATGCCTGTAACAATAAAACAATCAAAGTGTCCGATGAATGATTTTTATTTCCAATAAAGTTTTATCCTTGTCTCTTTAATATGTTTAGTAGTTGTAATTTCTGTTGTATTGGTTAGCGATGGCCTGTCTGTGTAACGCTTGCATTCTAGATCTTGACGCAAATCTGTCTGTACGAACTGTGTATATCCCACCTGAAAAAGAAAATAAATGTTAAAAAAATAGTTAGCGTTCCATAGCAAACAAACAATGAGCCCCAGCATTTTGCTGAGCGCGGGCCGTTTTGTGCGGATGTGTCGCATAAATCTCTCTTTTGTATGTTATGTTATAATATTATACATATTTTTTTTGTTAAGTTATATGCCATTTTTTCGTACATAAACTCTTTTTCTTTCTTTCTTTCTTCTTTCCAAACAATACCACACGTTCGCTGGTTGAAAACGCGCCTCCGAACCAAAGGGTTTTATGCCGCCATTATGACACGGACAACAGCATACTTGGAAATATATAAATAGATAGGTTAAGATAGATATAGGAGATAGAAACGATCTTTCTTGAAATCATAAACAACACTTAAATTTTTTTCCGCGTTGTGCACCACCGGCATCATCAAAGACCTTTGCGAGACCAATTTGAGGCGAGTTGTGCTATTCTCTAAGAACAGCCTTGAGCGCAGCGCTGGCTGCAGCGACGAAATCCAAATACGTACATTTTTTTTTTAGGTGGGAAAATCATCTAATGACAAATCGCGCTCTTGGGCGGAGCGGGAGATAGTGTCAGACTCTTACTGACTAAATACCCACTCCTGTTCCTTCTTTGCCTTCATTCCGAGGCCCCGGGCTTCGCTTTCCCACTACCCGTGGCCCTAGTAGGCTTCAACTCTACTGGGCTCCTACAGTTACTGACATCTCCTTCAGGCGCGCGTGGAACAGTACGCGCCGTCGACGACTTAGGCTCTGTCCAAGTGGTTACCGGACGGTCGGACGGCGAGCCACCCATTATTACTAGCCGTCCGCAAGCCCGCGCCTACTAGGTACGGTGGCCGGAAATCGGGATCGGAATCCCGGCGGCGGTTAGGTCGTGAGGACCGTTGCCTCACACGATCGGCCGCCTCCTTTGCTAGCATTATTGCTTCGCAGAAGGAGGCGACCGCCTGCCACTCCTCCTCACTCCGGACCATGGCCTGAACCAATGCCCCGCGTGAGAGATCACTGCCGCCGATCGCTCCCACGAGGACACGGCGGTGCTCTGCCCAGGCAGGGCACACCTCTACCGTATGCTCCACCGTGTCCTCCGGACGGTGCACACAATGGCGACATCCAGGCGTTTCTTCCGCACCAATTCGGTGTAGGAATCTCCCAAACTTACCATGTCCGGTGAGGACCTGCGTCATGCGGCAGGTAAGGACGCCATGTGGTTTCCAGCCACTCCTCGAAGAGAGGACTTACCGCCATAATTGTGGCGTGCCCAAAATATGTACATGGGATACAATATCATATCAACAATATACAATACGTACAAGGCTGTTTTCTTATAGAATAGCGCTGCTGTTAATGTTTTGGCATAGTCGGCTTTATAATGTTCCCACTGCTGGGACTCAGGCCTCCTCTCTAGGAGAGGGAATGGGCCGTAATCCACCACGCGGGCCCAGTGCGGATTGGTGGATGTCACATGTCTTCGAATTTTTGGTTCTAGGACATGTCGGTTTCCTCACGATGTTTTCCTTCACCGTTTTGAGCAGTGGTGATGAAATAAATTACACAAAGTAATTCGCCTGGTTGGGTTTGAACCCGTGACCTGGACTCGTAAGTCGGGGCCGTTACCACTCGGCCGTTTGCTTATAGAATAGCGCTGCTGCCTTGTTTTGGCATCTAGCACCTCCTAATTTTACTAGCGAACTTATATAAAAGTAGTGTATTGTTGAGCAAATTGTATTCGTCAACCGCCAAAAGTAAAGTGTCATAGCATAGTCGGCCTTATAATATTCCCACTGTTGGGAATCAGGCCTTCTCTCTAGGAGAGGGAACCAACCGCCAAAAGTAAAGTGTCAAAGAGAAGAAAAACAATAGAGAAAATATTTGATTATACCACAGACTATTTAATGTCTGTTTGAAATTGAAATGCGGGGTTACCATGACGTTCAAAGTAAGATTGTTTCATTCTTATTTCAGTCTGGGTAAGAGACAGAGCTATACAGGTTGTCTAGCGCCATCTCTTACCCAAACTGGAAATAAGAATGAAACAATCTTACTTTAAACGTCATGGTACAGGTCATGGTTCCCACACACTGTACTGTAATCATGTTGCAATATTTTTATTTATTTTATTTATTATTAGACATACATACAGCTATCATTACAGACAAATCCAATGCGATAGTGTAGTCAAAAAAATAAATTACAATAATGTTGTCATGTCAATTTGATCCAATTCATAACATTAAATTAAATTAGTCAATATATCAAAAATAAATTAGTCAATATAATAAAAATTAAAAATCAATATAACATACAATTAAAATACAATATAAGGCAATCAATTATCAGCACACAAATTATTTAATTTAATTAATTATTATATATTTTCATTATAACACAAAAAATTTAATGCAACTTTTGCAAACTCACTCAGTGAACATGAGAATATATCAACTCTTTCAGCCACCAGGTTTAGTGTGCGCATTGCCCTCGAGAATGGGACGTACAGTTTGATATAAACATGTGGGACGCCACAATGCGAAAGTAGCTCTTCTTATAATTTACCTATCTTAAATTTAGAACGGATTTAGATTAAATTTGGCACACGGGCAAACCATGTCTTGGAATTGGACGTTTTTGTTCTCTCTCTTATTTTTCCTTGAAATAATAATAATATTCAACAACTATCACACAATGCCATCTAGTCCCAAGCTAAGCAGAGCTTGTGTTATGAGTACTAGACAACTGATAAACATACTTATATATTTCTAAATACATACATATTATAGATAAATTACACCCAGACACAGAACAAGTGATCGTGCTAATCACACAAATATTTGTCCTGGGTAGGAATCGAACCCGCGATCTCTGGCATAGCAGTCAGGTCCACTAACCACTAGACAAACAGGGCCTCAAGTCTGATATTACAATAGTGTCTGGTCTATCATTGACTTCATAATTGTTGATTTTGACCAAGTTCGGTAATCTACTAATATAATGGCGTCATTATGACTTTCCAATGGTTAACCACTGACACTCCATTGAAAGAAATGACATAGAATGGTAATCTCGTACATATAAACAAATGAATATCTGAATTTTGACAGTTTCTTTGATCAGTGCCCTACCATTAGAACGTCATTGTGCAATCATTGCTTTTAATTTGTTTCGAGACAGCTCGATATTGTCATTCTACCACAAGATCATTGACCGATCAATGATCGACCATTATGAATTACCAGATTACGAACTTTTAACAAAATGACAATGGGATCGTGTTGGAATGATGAATTTATAAAAATAGCAGACTTGGGCCCCTGGCCAGTCTTCGAAATAAGTTGGTGGAATAATTCTTGCACAATATTAAGTATAATAATTTAGAATAGCACAATGAATATATTAGAGGAAGTTTGAAAGTGGCGCCAGTGACTGAAAAGTTGAAAGGGAATCGTTTGTCTTGGTATGGTCATGTGAAGAGGAGGGATGAAACGCATGTTACTAAAAGAGTTATGAGTTTACATGTGGATGGATGGAGAGGGAGAGGGAGACCAAAGAAAAGATGGATGCATTGTGTGAAGAGTGATATGAAAGAAAAGGAAGTTATTGATAGCATGACGAGTGACAGGGCAGAGTGGAAGAAAAAAACGTGTTGCGCCGACCCCAAATAACACGGGATAAGGGCATGTCTTAGAACCAAAAATTCGAAAACATCTGACATCCACCAACACGCACTGGGCCAGCGTGGTGGATTACGGCCCATACCCTCTCCTAGAGAGGAGGCCTGACTTCCAACAGTGGGAACATTATAAGGCCGACTATGATATGCTAAGGGCAGGAAGATGATGATGAATTTAGAATAGCACAAACTTACCATCATTCATAGGATCAATTTCCTGATCTTCTTCTAAATCGCTAAAACCCAGAGCCGAAAGAACCGAAATGGAAGCGAAGATCAAAAACAAAATAAAATATATCTTTACAGCGGCCATCTTGGACATGTACTCAACGAGAAATAAGCTTTTACTAATAAACAATGTAATGACAAAAATATTTTTTATAGTGACCTTTGACATCGAATGATAAGAACTTATCTATTTAAAACAATTTAGAGCTGTCCAAGACATATTGTTTTTAGTTAATCCGAAAACGGCTTTTTGATATTAAAGGCCTGCCCCCCTAGTCAAGTTACAATCGTATAGTTCGTGACGAACGCCTCGAGTAAGCCACGCCTCCGATTCCTTTGTTCTGACGTAATCTCAACGCTCAGTCACGTGGTCAGAACAAAGGAATCGGAGGTGTGGCCTACTCGAGGCGTTCGGCGCGAACTAAACGATTGTAACTCGACTAGGGGGGCTGAGGCCTTACTATGATGTGTTAAAATATCGAAGGGCTTAGCCAAGTTGATAATCTACAAACGTTAACGCTAGTAGGAAACTTCAAATGTATGGGAATGACATCATCTCAACGTTAAATCTCGTGGTCAGAACAAAGGAATCGGCGAAGGCGTTATCGGAACGAAACGATTCAGCAACCGTTCTCTTACGACCGATTCGTCATTGGACTGTTTGACGACAGGACGATTCATTTATTTCCGTTTCCCCAACAGAATCTTTCACCTACGGAAATTTCGCCGACCGGAACTTTTATCACTGACACTTATAATCAACGATAAAGAATAAATCGACGATTTCATTATAATTATAAAACACATTGACGAACGAATCAGTAAGCTTTTAGGGAGGTACTTACCTGTCTATTACAATCGTCAGCTAAAAGACTAGTTTTGGTCCGGCCGAATATTCGTCCTCTTCTAGGCCGAAACTAAAATCGAATCTTCGATCGGACTCTAAAGCAAATATTTTCAGATTACGTTGAGTTTAACGCGGACTAAAGTTCACTGTGTGCGTTGCGTTGCTGCTTCTAGTCACGTAAATTCTTCTTTTTTTGGGGACTCCTCCGTACTTCTCTGTCTGGTCTAGCGTTGTCCTCGATTGACTTTTGTCTGTCTGGTCTAGCGCTGTCCTCTGTTGATTTTTGTCTGTCCGGTCTAGCGCTGTCCTCGGTAGTTCGCGTGCCTTTTCGTAGGCGGTACTTTAAATTCATCATGTACAAGGAGGCGGCCGATCGCGTGAGGCAACGGTCCTCACGCCCCAGTCGCCGCCGGGATTCCGATCCCGATTTCCGGCCACCGTAGGTGCGGGCTTGCGGACGGCGAGCAATGGGTAGCCCGCCGTCCGACCGTCCGGACCGAATCCAAGTCGTTGACGGCGCGTATTGTTCCACGCGTGCCTCAGTGGGATGTCAGCAAATTGTAGGGGCCCAGCAGGGTCGAAGCCTACTGGGGCCACGGGTAGTGTGAAAGTGAAACCCGGGGTCTTGGGACGAAGGCAAAGAAGGAACAGGAGTTGGTTTTTAGTCAGTAAAAATCTGACACTATCTCACGCTCCACCCAAGAGCGCGGATTTGTCATCAGTTGATTATCCCAGCTAAAAAAAAAAAACAGTTGTATTTACTTTGTGGTTGAAAAAATACGCCAGTACCTACCTATCAGTCTGTGTGCTGAGTGCGAATTTTTTTACGCTAACTCGATAGAAACGTTAGGCCCGAAATCCCGGGCAGTGATAAAACAAGTGAATTTCTGAAGCTAACTCCTCGGTAACGGCTAGGTCAATAGGTTTGAAAAAAATATATGTTTATTATAGATTAATGTACAATATTATCAACATATGATTGTATCATATGACTACCTAATACTTTTGCCAAAAAAATATTTCAACAACATGATATTTTTTTCGCTTGTTTTCCTTATTCCGTTCAAACGGCTTTGATCTTTAGAAATATGTTTACGCAAAAATATTGCTGGTAAGGTGTTCTTCAGAATGTACATAGCATATGTAAATCTAGATTAAATATAAAATTGGGTTTGTATAAATTAAATTATTATAGCTGTAAAAAGATTAATAATATAATAGAGGTTTAATATATTAGAGGAAGTTAGAAAGTGGCGCCAGAGACTGAAAAGTTGAAGGGGAATCGTTTGTCTTGGTATGGTCATGTAAAGAGGAGAGATGAAACGCATGTTACTAAAAGAGTTATGAGTATGCATGTGGATGGGTGGAGAGGGAGAGGGAGGCCAAAGAAAAGATGGATGGATTGTGTGAACAGTGATATGAAAGAAAAGGAAGTTAGTGATAGTATGACGGTTGACAGGATAGAATGGAAGAAAAAAACGTGTTGCGCCGACCCCAAATAAGATGGGACAAGGGCAGAAAGATGATGAGCTGTAAAACGATTATTGTGTAATACTTACTCAGCATCTCTTACGGAGAGACAGAAGATCTCCTTTTAGTTTGTAAATAAAACGTGCTTTGCTTTTAGTAGATTAAGTTTAGGTTATTTAATATTTCTTAGGTTTTTAGTACTTTTTAGCCTGGTCCAACCTAGTTCAGGTAAAAATGCAATGTATGCGATATAATTGTTTTTATGAATCTTAATTTAAATGTTCCATTTTTATTAAATAAACGATATTCTATTCTAAATCAGTCAATATTTCATAGAAAATGGATTTAAAGGTCAGCGGGACTCTATTCGGGCGCAGCTGGCCGAAATTGACCAAATAGGCCGGCGCGGACTATGTGTGCATTTAATTCCGCCCAGATGTTCAAAGGACTCGCAATAGGCACTCTGGTTTTACCAACGGCCAACACAAATTCATCAGACAGGCATTTAAGTGGGTTTTCTCCACCAGTCTATTGTCGACGAGAGCATGATTATTAAAATTTGATGATTGGTATCTTTTTTCTCCTTCTCTGTCAAATCCATCCAAAGGTTGTCTGTAAAAAATCGCTTTTAGCGATAAGACCGCCCATTGTGAAACCTTATTAACTTTAAGTTCCTAATGTAATTTGTATTTTTGGTGTACAATAAAGAATATCTATCTATCTATGATTTTAATAAAGAGGCAACGCGAAAAAAGAGAGATAACCTCAGAATGCTCTGCTGGCTTTTGGTAATTCTGTCATTTACCTACTAGAATATTTCATAAAACTTGTTACAAGAAAATTCCTTTTTTTTAAACTAAAAGTTTTAGAAAAAAAATTGTCATTAAGGTGTTAAAGTTTTTATGTAAATATTTTTGCGAACGAAGTCGCTGGCAAAGTGCTAGTTTAGGGCCGAAACTGCGTTAAGCGAGCGCCCGCGACGAGCACCCGTCGCAAGACGTCGTGCGTGTGTTGTGTGCTCGGGTCCCAGTCACGGGAACCGGATTATTACCTGCGCAGTGTCGCTAGTTCAACTTTAACGGTGTTCATGTAGTCGTGTCGTAGCAAAACATAAACGCGGGGCCCGGCTCCTCGCGACGGTTGCCTACGTGGGTCCTCGCAACGGAGCACTTTTGTATGGGACCGCGCGGGCGACCGCTCATCGCAGTTTCGGCCCTTAAACATATGTTTTATACCAATAAGTTTATTTTATCTGTCATTCATACGGTAGTGCCCCCGCCAAGATGAGCTAAGCGAAGCGCAAAAGCACTACCTACCTTTTCTCGAAGTGTTTCGTCGTTTTTTTGAACCCTCATAGAGTTCGTTTCCGATGTACCAGATAGTTCATATTCTCAGGATATGATGTCAATAATAGACTAATTAAACATACAAAGTCTCAATTGAATAGCTCTAATACTTTAGATTTTATTGATATCTAAAATACACCGATTTCGTCACTGACACACTGATGATCATCAAAATGTTTGGCTACTTCCTGAAGTGCTAGAAAGCCGAAATATAATATAAAAATAATACAAAAAAACACTACCGTGCCCCCAGATAAACTTATAACTTTCGCCCCCCAACCCCTAAAATTGGAGGGGAAGTTTGAATGGGACTTTCACCATATTTATGAATTTGGACATAAAAGTTTATACGGGACTGTAGACACAAAAAGAACTGAAATCCCACCAAAACCATTTCATGTAAAATGTTGCCAAGATGACCACATAAGGTTTGCCTTGTGAAACAGATACCATTTTTATCTGAACTGATTTACTTTATCTGAACTAGACTAGAAAAGAAAAATAAAACACTGAAATGTAACATATTTATTGAATAACATCGATTACAGTGCTTACAAGATACAAATAATAACAACATCGATTTAAATAATACTTCATAATAATCTTTTAACATCACATTTTACAATAAATTAAAGAAAAATGCAATTCTTCAGCGCAACGTTTCTGTTCAAAACAGATTTCAAATAATTTCTTATAACTTTGGAATAAATAGATTTATTATATTAATTTAATACAGAGTGGGGTTATTATAGTTAACATTCGTTATTTATACATTTACACACATCGAATAATTTACAAATACACATTTTTTTATTATTATTATTGACGGAGATAGGCAGATTTTCCATTATGATAGTAAGGCCTGCTGTGCACGGACGCGTAGCTTCATAGACGCGTATTCGTCATTATACGCTTTGTGTACGCCTGCGTGAA
The DNA here is from genome assembly GCA_949316375.1 of Mythimna vitellina. Classification (NCBI taxonomy): domain Eukaryota; kingdom Metazoa; phylum Arthropoda; class Insecta; order Lepidoptera; family Noctuidae; genus Mythimna; species Mythimna vitellina. Next base: position 4,457,608 of record OX438711.1, on the reverse strand, counting down.
GCTAACGTACATAACTATGGCCTACTGTCCACGGACGCGTAGCTTCATAGACGCATATTCATCATTATACGCTTGGTGTACGCCTGCGTGAAGCTTACATACATAACTAAGGCCTACTGTCCAGGGACGCGTAGCTTCATAGACGCGTATTCGTCATTATACGCTTGGTGTACGCCTGCGTGAAGCTTACATACAAAACTATGGCTTACTGTCCACGGACGCGTAGCTTCATAGACGCGTGTTCGTCATTATACGCTTCGTGTATGCCTGCTTGAAGCTTACATACAAAACTATGGCCTACAGTCCACGGACGCGTAGCTTCATAGACGCGTATTCGTCATTATACGCTTCGTGTATGCCTGCGTGAAGCTAAAATACGAAACCTAAAAAATGAAAGACAGTAGACCTAAGTGGTCTCCTTTGTCTATGAACGTCTGCATTTCCAGAGGCATCCTAGAGTCACAGCTGGAATATTTCAAGTGCCTGTAACAAGCTAAAGACAACCTGAGCCCAAGTAAGCTACGTATTACGACATCTCGAATTTTTACTTGGCACTAGCTTTTGCCCGCGACTTCGTCCGCTAAGAAGTCGAAAATGGTTTTATTAGGTTTTTTGAGATACGAAAATATGAAATATTATTTATTATCTTCGTCGTGTGTGATAGTCCATTGAATTGTATGGCGAGCGATATTGTATCTTAAGATAAAATATTAAAGTATCTTAGCCGTGTGCAGCGCCCCTCACTGAACTCCACTGCGGGTGACGTAACCTACGACAAACTTATTATTTGAGGTTGGTACAGTAATCGGGTCTAGGGATCGAACCGCAAAATTAAGTTTGTTTCTTATTGTATATACTTTTCTGGAATAAAAAGTAGTACCCAGTGTGGTGCCCAGGATATTAAAGAATAATTATACCAAGTTTCATCGTAATCGAACCGGTAGTTTTTGCGTGATGCCTGAACAAACAGACAGACAGACAATTTTTTTTTTATCACATTTTTGTTTTCGGTGTCGGTCTAGTAACACGCCCTGCCATAATTTTTTTTGATATTTTTATTATACAGAATTTTCGCTTCTACAGATTTATTATAAGTATAGATAAGTCGATAACTTACTAGAGACGCGTGTGACAGCATTGCGTATGCCAAATAAACCACAAAATTTTAATTAATACAAATACTTAAAGGGCTTATTAGAAAAGGTCTCGTTATTATTCAAGTAAAGTCTCAATAAATAACATTCATAAACAGCAAAGTTATTAGCGTTTGTTTATATCCCAAAATGTCACTCAATTTATGGAAATTATGTACAGGCTAAACACTGCGCGATTCAATTGTGACTTTACCAAGTATGAAAAATTTTTGTGGACAATTTTAGGATTGCTTTTTTTATACTTTTGACTACACAAATATAATTAGTAACAGGTACGGATAGAGACCCATTTTTTTGTACTAATTAAAAAAATAGGGGTACAAGTCATCTGTTTTCAAGCAATTTCAAGAGTCAAGATGCCATAATGCGCAGCATATGTGGGTTCAGCTTGTTTTCAGCTTAATGGCACCGGTACTCACACACTTCACACTAAAACACAGCAGTCCAGCTTGGCGGCAGACATAGATACAGTATCTGAACTTCCCTGGACGATCTCCTTCACAAAGAATCCTACTAATATACTAAAGTGATACCTGGGTACCTGGGAATTCAAGGGACCAAGGATTCTTTATTACTTGTAGAGGCTTTTCATTAACACAGTTTCACAAATAACCAGGTCTAGAGTGACGTTGTCGCATCCACAGAGGGCCCCGTGAGGAAATTCGAATGTTTGCTGTGGTTGGGGGGGAGGGGGAATATTATTTGGTAATACATGTATGCTTTACGATTTACCGTTGTGCCTAATGTACTATTCCATTCGGGCCAATTCAAAATCAGGAGATAGGTAATTTTTTTCAACTTGAGATTGTCATTGAAAAATAGCGAAATTGCCACGGGATATTTCGCTATTTTTGGCATGCCTGGCAATTGCTGTGGGGCCACGGAGCTATTCTACGACTTCCAGGGCTTTGCTAGATCACAAAACTCATTTGGTGTGAACAATTAGAAAGAATAGGAGGCCCAAGAAAATCAATTATCGGGTAGTAGTCCGGACCAGACACAACACCTGTCTGGTCGGAGGATTCTCCTTTTGCAACGGAGGCCCCAATTACCCAGGTTTCACAGTAAAATAGAAACTAAATAATTATAATTACAATAGTCTATTAGACAGTATATATTACAGAATACAAGTACTTAATGCTAATTATAAAATGTACGCATACATTTCAATAAGCAGTGCGTTTATAAAGCGTCTAAGTACGTCCGAGTAGCGGGTGTAATCCCGGGATTTCCGGGACCGAAATGTTCAAACATTTTGGACCAGTTTGGGAACTAAAGCAGTGTATTAATCAAATTACCTTAGCATATTATCTATAGTTAATTGGTCAGCAAGCGTGGTGGCTACAAAAATTCCATAATATCGTCTGTATACACCATTATTTTTAGTATATGTGAAACCTGAATATAATTTGTTCAAAATCAGTAACTGAATTGATTCCAACAATTTTTACACCATGTTATATTTTTTTCCAATAATATTTTAAGAAGGTCACAAGTTGGACACCACCGGCACTAAGTACAACACAGGTCACGGCAGGTCATAGCAGGCATTAGACACGCTCGGATGGCTCGGTGATTTGTGCGGACAACCAAGTAACATAACAAGCTTACAACTTTGTGATTTTTCATGATACAGTTATGAAATTTTGTACATAGATTCTTTACATAAAAATACTAGATACGTGTTTCGGGTTTCGCATATACTAAAACTAATGTTGTATATAAAAGGCAAAGTCCTGACTCACTCACTGACTCATTAACGCCCAGCCCTAACCCTGGGACTTAGAACGCTGACAGTTTGAACAGAGGTTCTTTTTATGAGTGTTCGTCCAGACTGGAAGAGCGGGTGCGGGGCGGGGGCAGCGCGGCTATCTCAAACATAAGAATTTCATTAGAGTGTCCATAGCGGGCAACTCACGCCTAGCTCGTTCATACAAGGGGCCACAGTGAGCGCCCGCCAGCCTCCTCGCACAGCGCTGCCAGTCTGGCCAAGCAACAAGCGCGCGTCCCCGCGCCACGCTGCCAGTCTAGCCGAACACTAATGCATATAAATAACAAGAAAGGATTTTTCCAAAATTCATCTCCTAAAGGGAAATCTAGTTTCAAGCGTGTGAAACCGCTAGCAACCTAGCCAATCAATAAATGGCAAATGACTTACAAAATGCAGCTACAAATAGCTATATTTTTATTTTATTAGCTTTGCCAAAGGTACGTGGCATTGGGCTGGAACACCTCCCTCAAAGGGGATCGATGAGCTGGTGAGGGTCGCGGGAATCCAATGAATGTGAGACGGACAGGACCAGTCGTTGTGGCGATATATGGGGGGGGGGGGGAGAGGGGTATGTCCAGCAATCTTCGGACATCTTTTGGTTGAATCAACCAAATTAAATGGTGATACACTTTCTTAACAAAGTGAATTATATTGGGTGATCTATGTAACATTGCTATAATGTACTTAAATTGATAAAAATCTTTGTGTTTTATAAATTATACAATTTAAGCTCCATTTTATATTCTGCACAGCTTATAACTAAAATATTATTTATAATAATATAATAAATTGACTATTCATTATATTATAATTATTGATGCTGGTAACATTTTTCGTACATTATTGATATTTTCGATTACATACACACAAAACATTAAAATAGTACTTTTTTTATATTCGTGTAGTTTATAAATAAATCTTATTGTCGATGTCAACATATTTAAGGAATAGACAAACTTGGCAAAATAGAGTAGAAATAAAAAGGAGTTTCGCGTTTTTTTAATGTAGCAACATTCGTTCGATTACAGTTTAATTTCTCTGTCTGTATTTTTCTTTTGTTGTATTTTTACAAGTGACACTAGTGACAGCGGCTAAACGCGATTATGCGAGACAAACTTTAAAACGCGATTAGTTTTATTGGTGAATTCCGCCCTTAGTCTATTGGACATCTCAAATCTACGCTTACATATGACAGCTTAAAAAAGTTGCCAGATCAAAAAAAATATTTCTACATTACTTTGCCAAGCCTCAATTTGAAATCGACAAAAACTAAAAAAAAAAATACATCATTCAATCGGTCTTATATTTTTACAAACGACCATTTTGCGCGTTAAGTTAAATTGGACTCTATTATTTACACGTTAAACCTGGTTTCTGAGCCGTCGGCTAGCATTAGGGTGACTGTTCTGGAGTTAGTCCACACGAGGCGGGCGAGCCTGGCTGGGTTCAGTCTAGCTACGTCCGCCATGGGGGCTGTGCTGTAGCATTTGACGCAACGGGTTTGAGCTGCGCCTAGGCCGAACATACCTGTGAAAAAATAGAAAGAATTAGTATATTGAACTAGTTTCTGACAGTAACAAACATACATATTGAAAGGAAAACCCGAGGTCCTGGTATTTTTTTTTTTTTTTAATTGATAGAAACCAGTGTTTGACTGCGATCCCACCTGATGGTAAGCGGAGATGCAATCATTGATGGTCAGGCGCAGTAGTTTATTAAGAGCCTATTCACTCTAGCCTTGAAGACACCTAAATTATAGTTGGACGGGAAGACCGCAGCAGGCAAGTTGTTCCAGTCCTTCGATGTACGCGGTATAAACGACGAAGCGAAACGCTTAGTCCGGACCGTTGAAGTTTCAACAACGTAAGGGTGGATACTCGCTGTTCGACGGGTTGTCCAATGGTAGAGGTATGCAAGGCAAAAAAGGAACAAAAGAGTGGATTTTAGTCAGTAAAAGTCTGACATGCCTTCCTGCTCCGCCCTAAAGTGCGAGAAGTCATTGGATGATACCCACTTAAAAAAAACCTACATATAAACTTTATGCCTATAAAATAGTGTGATTGAGTAGAAGTTTTTATTTTATGGGGGGTATAGTCATCCAATGACTTCTCGAGGGGGCGTCTCTTCTTCTAGGGTGGGGTGAGAGGGCGTGTCAGACTTTTACTGACTAAAACCACATACGTGTTCTTCAGTCACGCTTTACGTTCTAGGACCACGGATTTCAGAAATTCCCCATCGGCCGGGAAGAAATCTCTCTGAGGCGCACGTACACTTCGCACCGTTGCCGACTCGGGTTCGGTCTGCTCGGTTACTAGACGGCCGGACGGCGAGCTACCTACACGTACCGTTCCCTCGCGCATGTGACCGCCTCCTTCTCTAGCATTACTGCTCCGCATGCGGAGATGACCGCTTTCCATTTCACCTCGCTCCGGACCATGGCATCAGGGCGGAGCGCTCAGGTCGCCGCCATCTCACGTCTCCACTCGCACACGGCGCGTTTCGGCCGTGCGAGTACACCTCCTCTGTATGTTCGACCACGTCTTCTGGGCGATTCGCATAATGGTGACATCCGTTGCAGGAACCTCCCGAACTTACCATGTTCAGTGAGGAACTTTGTCATGTGGAAGGCGAGGACGCCGTGATGCCTCATCAGCCACTCCTCAAAGAAGGGACATACTGCTTGTATATGGCGTGCCCTGTACTGTAGTATTTAGTATTACAATACTTGCAGAGGTCAGTTGTTGGACCGCCCGTCCGCCGACCGTGTGGTGGATTAAGGTCCATTCCTCCTCCTAGAGAGGTCTGAGGCCCAGCTGTGGGAATATTATAAGACTGCTTATGGTAATTGGATGATGATGGTGATAAGTTCGCCGCCAGCGACTAGCAGCGCCAGGCGCGAAGCTCAAGGCGCATGGTAAGCTGTCCGATGTGACTGGCCACATGATGATGAGGGACTCACCGCAGTACTCTGCCAGAAGGACAGCTTGTTGTCGGCTGTAGCGTACGAGACGAGGTAGTGGCCGTCGGGGCTGAAGGCGCACGCGGTCACGGGCCCAGTACGTATATGGACGGCTGGTCACATGATGATGAGGTACTCACCCGCAGTACTCTGCCAGAAGGACAGCCTGTTGTCGGCTGTGGCATAGGACACGAGGTAGCGTCCGTCGGGGCTGAAGGCGCACGCGGTCACGGGCCCCGAGTGCGCCGCCAGCGACTGGCAGCGCCCCGCGCGCAGCTCGTACATGGCCAGCTGTCCGGTGTGACTGCCCACTGAGGAAAATGAACGTGAAGTTAGCTGTAAGTCATCATCATTTCGGTCGAAAGCCGTTCAATAATGGAAAAAGGCCTCGCCCAAGTGTCGCCACAACGGATGGTTTGAATTAGAATAAAAATTACTAATTTAAGGGGGGATTTAAGAATTGATTACTAAACTATGGCTCTCTATTTCAGTGCCTTATTCGCTACTACTAACGCATTCTACTATTGCATGGTCGCCATGATAAATAATAATAATAATAATAATAATAATAATAATAAATTATTTATTACTCAAAGAAAAGAAAATACATGACATGTTACATATAAGTTTAAGCTCATTTTTTACATGTTTTGTGAATAATGTCCCCTATGCTAGGAAAGTCCTGTGTTATAGGAGACAACTATTCGTCCATTTTTTACAATAACTAGAATTTGATGAACCAAACGTGTAACAATAACAATAATTTATGTACGTGTGAGTACGCATGCTGGAGTAGTATGTGTGTGAGAGGGAGAGTGATGGTGTGTGTGTGTGTGTGTGTGTGTGTGTGTGTGTGTGAAATATCCAGATATTGTAATTTTACTTGGCACGATTTGATGAAATAAAAAATGTAAGTTGTAACACCAATTGTATGAGAATGAACGAACGATTGAACGTATTACTGTGATATATAGAAAAACCACAATCGCTATTATAAAACATAAAAGTAAATTAGTAGCGTTACCGTGGCTACTACATCACATTGGTGATATCCCTCACTGTAACATCAATCTAACAGGTCAAAAATGGTACGCCGAAGCTGCTATACGACTACTATATCAGCTAATAACGATATAACTGCGCTCAATAAGGGTTGTGTAAACGTTCTTTGATCTATTATAGAACCACTCAGTAACACCAATTAGTTCTTGAAAAACATTCTATGGACTGTTTTGAGAAAAGGCTTTGCTGCTTGGGTATGCGTTTCGAATCTATCGAATTCCCGCGACCCTCTCCGGGTCATCGGTCCACCTTGTGGGAGGTTTTCCAACGCTGCGTCTTCCACGCCACTCCAGAATCTTAGTAGCAGTGGACAGGGCCCATTGCTCGCAGAACAGATGGTCGTTGGGGCCGAAAGATAGCTAGCTAGTAAGTATGTGGAGGAAATTCTAAGGAAAAATTTTATAGGAACTAAAATTATATTAGTTTTACTAATAAGTTTTATAAAACACTTTTACACATACCTGCAATCCTCCTCGTAGCTGGACAATGCGACACCTGGTTGTATCTGCAGATGGCTGGGAAGACTTCGTTGAGTCCTTTACTCTTCAGGTGAGACTGGTCCACGCAATGGAGGATAATATCCATAACCTAGGAACGCATGAGATATTATTTGAATGACCAAAACTTTAGGCAAAAAGTGTTAATACTAAGTAAAATGACTGAGCGTTGTGATGGACTCCACAACAATTCTTTTATAAAAGTATTTAGTTTTCGATAGATAATAGAGATGGCGCTAGTTGTTTAGAGTGACAAGTGTCACGTGACTAGCACACGACACTCTAACGCAACACCGAGTGCAGATGCGACATAAGTCGATGACGGCCGGGCAGATAAATCGGAGCCGCGGTAGGCATCGTCGTATGTGCGCATTCTGAGGAGTGCCTTAATTTTATTCCAGTTTGTTGTTACAATTATAGTGTGGTGATCTCTCTTTATATGAGTACTAAAAGTAAGATTACAGGAAAGTGCCAAAATTAAGTTCGTATTTTGAGGTTATAGTTCGATTAACACTGCCGATGTGGCTCAAAAGCCTTCAAGTATGTTACCTCTTAGACAGTTTTAGATTTATTTATTTTTGTACACGTGTTGTGTTAGAAGTAGAGTACATTTACCTAACGATCAATAGAAACGGAGCAGTGACCAAAGACGCAGGTAAAGTATAAAGTAGGTACCTCGACCAGTAGCTCAGCGACCTCGTTGTGCATCCTGTCTATGAGGAGCTCGATGCCGCGCAGCACCTCGGCGCGGCCCTTCTGCAGCGCCAGGTAGGCGGGCGAGGGCTGTCCGGACTGTGCGGCTGCAGCGCAGCGTGCCACCTCACGCGCCATTGTTGTAATGAAGGCTGCTGGTCTGTGGGTGGAAGCAGTGGCGGTTTCTTCATACATGCCGAGAAGCCCGGCATGCCTTACTAAAATGCTCGATAGAGAATCAATATCAAACCCGAACTATTTAAAAGTTCGCGCGCTTAATTCTTATCAAAATAACACAAAGTATCTATAATACCTATGCCACACTACTACACATCGCGATTGTTCGCGCGCAGAGTTTCGCATTTGCAGCATCTACATATAGCTATCTCGCTTACACGCACCGGCTTTTGCCGGGCTTTCAAATACTATATCTGTCTCTTTTGCACCTATGGCGACGTGCCGTATAACGAGTTAGGACCTTTTGCGTCTACAAATCGATCAGTATGGAAGATTTAAGCCAGGCATTCGTATGAAGTTGCTCGCGTATGCGTGTTCTCGTCACATTGCTAACTCTGCAGTGTTGCCGTTTTAGCAACGTTGTGAGATCTTGGAGATTTTTAACGAGTTTGGAAACTTTTTTGAAGATTTAGCAACAATAAAACTAGCGACTTTTTAAAACAATGAAATTAAATATTCAAGCAATATCTTAAAAATAAAAAAATTGCGACATCTTGCTAGATTTTTCATATACCTGGCGACTTTTTTTTGCCTAAATGACAACACTGCAACTCTGTTTGCAACTCACTTCAGTTTTATTTACTTGAGTGGAAAATAGATTTTTTGTTTTTTGTTGTTTGTTGTTCTTCGTGTTTTCTTAGATTTTCTCAGTGATACAGTTGTTTTGGTGACTTAGCTACAACAATGGAGGCAATTGTACCTTGTGAGGATTTAAAATGCGTTCTAGTTTTGATTGGCGAAGATAAGGTAAAATCTTTAAACTTTGCTCAGAAAAAACAGTTAATTTCTTCATTAAAAACGACGCCTAATCTGTGTATTTCTCAGACTAGTAAATCGCATAAACGAAAAATAGATCAGTGTATAAAACTAGTTGGATTGTTGGCTGTTCGCACACTATTAAGTTGTATTGCTAGTGCTGCATATTTATTCAAGCTGTTAAAGTTAGCGTATGTTGTTGTAACTATTTTAACGTGCTTTTTCGTCTCTTAAACGTTTCCATGAGAAATACACAAGGTCAAGAGCGTCTTTCCGAATTGTCAATGATAGCTATTGAAAAACAGCTGTTGGTAGAATTAAAACGATCACCAACATTTTACTCTGATGTAATTAAATCATTTCTTAATAAAGATAGACGATTCCAATTAGAATATAAATAATTCATTTAAATTCCTGTTTACATTTTATCTAGCTATTCTTTAACTTTCGTTTTGTAACTTTCTGTTTTGTTTTTGTCTGTAACCCGTTAGTCCTGTTACAAAGCAAGCAACTACTTACCATAACTTTGTTCTCTCAAGCAATGAAGCAAACCAAACGGCTTTTTTTAAAGCCACCAGAGGTATGCAATTGCAGATAATGTTTATTATATTCAATCTAGCACTAGCATGCTTTCAGTGAGCTTTGGTTACCACATTCACCGCACGACAAGCAAGAGTGAAATTGAAGAAGAGGAAAGAAGAAGATGGATGAATTCACTTTTAATTTATTGTACCTAACCAGTAGTTTATGAGAAAATTGCGATGATACATACGTAGGTACCTACATTCTCAGTCGAAAACTGAACTTTCTTTTTTTGAAATTGGTTAAAATTTTATTGGGCTTGCCTTATTTTGAAACCCTAGGCACGCCACTGGGTGGAAGCCAATTGATTTATTAGCAGCTTAGTCTTATTCTGAAGCCTCTGTCTGATAAGGTAACGGATGAGGCTGAAACTCTGTCGGCAGCCGCGTGAACAACATCTAGTCTGAGGACTGTCTCATGGCTCGTTTTGAAGTGAATATCTAAAGCCTACATCATAATAAAACAGTTGCGTGGTTTGGAATAGTTTTAATTATTGCTCGTCACCCTCTCATCGCAGCAAGGTAGGGTCTCTGGAAAGGATTTCAACTGAGATCGGCATCCTTTACCAACATATATTTAAATATATATAAAGACAGATTGGAACAATTTGTGACCCATGGATGCCCAAGTTGAAGGGTAAAATCTACAAGTCCGTGATAAGACCTCTCATACTGTATGGATCAGAATGTTGGGCTGTGAAAAAGACGGATGAAAAAAGATTGCATGTAGCGGAGATGAGAATGTTGAGATGGATGTATGGTGTGACGAGAATGGATAAAGTGAGGAATGAATATATTAGGGGAAGTTTGAAAAAGGCGCCAGTGACTGTTGAAGGGGAATCGTTTGTCTTGGTATGGTCATGTAAAGAGGAGAGATGAGACGCATGTTACTAAAAGAGTTATGAGTATACATGTGGATGGGTGGAGAGGGAGAGGGAGGCCAAAGAAAAGATGGATGGATTGTGTGAACAGTGATATGAAAGAAAAGGAAGTTAGTGATAGCATGACGATTGACAGGATAGAATGGAAGAATAAAACGTGTTGCGGCGACCTCAAATAAGATGGGACAAGGGCAGGAAGAAGATGATGATGATATAAAGATAGATTACCTGGCTGTAGCTATAAGCGTGAGGGCATGTCTAGCAGTACGGCAGGAGTCTGCCTGCGGAGTGAGGGGGAGGCCGTACGTCATGGAGGGGACGAGCTTGTCAGCGTCACAGCACATTTCTAGAAGACCTGCAAACAAGGACATTGAAGTGGACATTGGCGATTAATAAATTTTCATTGTATCGTAAAATTTGGAACTACTACGTAACATCCTTTTGAAGATAGTTTAGTTGTCATCATAATTACTCAAAAACAGATTCTCCGACTAGATGAGAGTTGCGTCTGGTCCAGGCAACCGCTCGACAGTTAATATAATAACAATATTCCACAACTATCACACAACGTCGTCTAGTTCCAAGCTAAGCAGAGCTTGTGTTATGAGTACTAGACAACTGATAAACATACTTATATATTTCTAAATACATACATATTATAGATAAAATCATACCCAGACACAGAACAAATGATCGTGCTCATCACACAAACATTTATCCTGGGTGGGAATCAAACCCACGACCTCCGGCATAGCAATCAGCGAAATTTAACGGGTTATATAGGCAGGATATATTACAAACTAGCTTTTACCCGCGGCTTCGCTCACGTCAACTGAGTACTATATTCTACTCTACCCAAATCTACCCTACTCGATAAAAAGTAATCCTATGTCCGTCTCCTGGTTCTAATCTACTTCCCCATCAATTTTCAGCCAAATTGGTTCAGCCGTTCTTGAGTTATAAATAATGTAACTAACAAAACTTTCTTTTAAATATATAGATTTCTTACCCAACAGAACGTGGCTAACATCAAGATACGGCTCCCACACAGTGAACCCTCTTCCTAGCAGGTCCACCGCCGCCCTCCTCAGCGGAGTGTGCGCGGGCAAACGAGGGCACGCGGGGCTTAGAAGTAGATGGGTGAGCGCTAGGGCTGTGAGGCGGGCCAGGTTGTTGGATGAACTTAATGTGAAGCCTGGAACGAAAATATTGTATGATTAGAATAAGTATTTTTGCGACTTCTGTTAATGCGTTGTTTTTTCTTAAAAATAATTTTATTACAGACGTAGAGATAAGTTCATCAAAATCAAAGTTTATTTATATATTTTTACATTTTAGAAAAGCTTACAAACTAATAACAATAATACATAAATAACCATATTGCTAATTACAAGCTTCCATGGATAATTTATAACAAAATTATTACTTCCAGTATTTCATCATCATCATCATCATTTCAGCCGATAGACGTCCACTGCTGGACATAGGCCTCCCCCAAATGTCGACACAATGAACGGTCCTGTGCGTCTCGCATCCATCGGATTCCCGCAACCTACACCAGGTCATCGGTCCACCTTGTAGGGGGCCTTCCAACACCGCGTCTTCCGGTACGCGGTCGCCACTCCAGAACCTTTCGGCCCCAACGGCCATCTGTTCTGCGAGCAATGTGCCCTGCCCATTGCCACTTAAGTTTGGCGATTCTTCGTGCTATGTCGGCAACCTTGGTTCTCCTGCGGATATCTTCATTTCTGATTTGATCACGCTTCCAGTATTTAAAATGATTAATTTTCTTTCACTAAGGAGAGGTCATTTATTCCGAAGAAAATTGAACATCAATGTCATATATTTTATCTTAAAAGTAAGCTTATTCATTACGCTACTCGATCATACTTAAATATTAATTTTAAAGGCTCCAGTTTTTGTAAAAAGCCGGATTTTTTTTCAATTAATTTTGTTTTTATTCATTCGTTTTTCTAGTAGCAATTGTTATGAATAATTGATTGAATTATAAATTTACCAATTATGATAAATTTTCGTGGACAATTTTCAGTTTTTTTTTTACTATTGACTACATAATTATGATCAGTAACGGGTACAGATAGAGCCTAATTATTTTTTGTACTAATTTAAAAATAGGCGTTTATATGCATATATGTAGCGGTGAGTGTTAAACCGACAAATATTCGACGTACCTTCGACCACGGAGCTCTTCCGGCTGTCTCCATCCTTCCGCCTCTTGTTGCTGGCAGCGCCTACAACAAGCAAGCCAACTTGTGCAACTCATATCAAAACAAATAAGCGAGCCTGGGCCTCAAGTCTGCTATTACAATAGTGTCAGAATGTTCCATCATTGACTTCATAATTGTTGGTTTTGACAAGTTTGGTAATCTACTAATATAATGGCGCCATTATGACTGTCCAATGGACAACCACTGACAATCTATTGAAAGAAGTGGCATAGAATGGTAATCTCGTACATATTGACAAATGAATATCTGAAGTATGCGGTAGTCTGCTAAAAATTTTGACTATTCCTTTGATCAGTGACCTAACATTAGAACGTAATTGTGCAGTCATTGCTTTTAATAAGGTCGATATTGTAATTTTACCACAACTTTAGTACGAGACCATTGACCGATCAATGATCGATCATTATGAATTAACAGATTACGAACTTTTAGCAAAATTACAATGAGATCGTGTTGGAATGACGAATTTATAAAAATAGCAGACTTGGGTCCCTGGTAACCATATACATTTGACTGTAAAAAGCTTTTGTAATTACAATGAAGATACATAAACTGTTGCATTTTTTTCACAAGCCTATATATAACAAGCATTTTTCATTTTTTCAAACGGACGTAAAAACGGTAAAACGTCGGACCAATCCGCTTGCGTCGGATTTGTCCGACGCTAGGGTCGTGTGTTTGCGACTGGGTACTCCAACACATTTTTTTTTATTGATATAAACTAGTGCTTGACTGCGATCCCACCTGAAGGCAGTGATGCAATCGTTGATGGTGAGGCGCACTAGTTTATTAAAAGCCTATTCACTCTAGCCTTGAAGACATCCAAATTAAAATCGGATGGGAAGACCTCAGTAGGTAAATTGTTCCAGTCCTTCGATGTAAACGGGATAAACGATCTCGTTTAGCTTTTCAATCCCTGACGAGATGGAGAAATTGGTCGAGGACGTGCGACCCTGGAGGAATAAACGCGAGAGAGTTTGTCGGATATATCCGCTGTAGGCTGTTAAAGAGTTAAAGCCATTAGTAGGGACACGATGTCCAAAACAAAGGACATATCCGACAAATACTGGCTCATCCCCGGCCAAATAGTCCCTCTCGTCAGCTCTTGTGACCCGCTTGGGCAGAGTACCACCATGTCCTGGTGGGGACAATCGGCGGTAGCGATCTCTCGCACCGGGCCTTGGTACAGGCCATGGTCCGAAGCGAGAAGGAGTGGCAGGCGGTCGCCTCCTTCTGCGTAGCAGTAATGATAGCAAAGGAGGAGGCCGCACGCGTGAGGCAACGGTCCTCACGCCTCAGCCGCCGGAATTCCACTTCCGATTTCCGGCCACCGTAGGCGCGGACTTGCGGACGGCGAGCAATGGGTAGCTCACTTTCCGACTGTCCGGTAACCGTCCGGACCGACTCGTCGACGGCGCGTATTACCTATAACCGTAGGCCCAGCAGGGTCGAAGCTTACTGGGGCCACGGGTAGTGCGAAAGTGAAACCCGGGGCCCTGGGACGAAGCCAATGAAAAAACAGGAGTGGGTTTTTCCCGCATCGCCCAAGAGCGGGTGATGTCATTGGATGATTTTTTTTGAAGAGATTTAGAGAGAGATTGAAGAGCTGATAATTCTATCTATCCTAATCACAAACACACGACCCTGGTGAACAGGACGCGTAAACACTATTCGGATGAATCCGACGTGAGCGGTAGGATTAATAAATAAATGAGTAGTTTCACAAAAAAACATACAATATCATACAGTTCAACAGAACCCATACCACAGAACACTAATGTACAGAAGTCAATCTACTGTTAGACTAAAAGTCGATAAGTGAGCGCATCCCTACGTTACCGCGTCCCATCGCCCCGCACTATCATCTTTGACAACCGGAACTCAGAGAATTACGCGCCGTTTACGTAACGTTGTACTTTTCTGACTCAAAGTAATAATTAAATGTTTTGTGAGATAGAACTGTATTTATCATTATCACTACATATAATGATTGCGAGCAATGCACACATAGACACCGCTCACGGACACGACATCTCGGACCAGTTGGGACCAGTGCGAGCGCGAGTGCATCCGCTTGAGAAACGCGTCTGTGAACTTTTTTGAGCAATTTTTGAGCAAAAAAAAAAGTTATATTAACTGTTCATTGGACAGTTGTTTAAAATCGAAATTAAATGGTGAATTATCGTTTTTTAAGCTACCAGTAGTTTCAGAGAGAAACCCGTAGTGCTAGAACGCTAAGAGCAACTGGTGTGGTTTTGGTCAGTAAAAGTCTGACACGCCCTCCAGATCGGGAGAAGTCATTAGATGATTTTCACACTTAAAAAACAAAAGTGGTTTCGAAAAGTTAAGTAGCTATTTGCTTGTATTTTGATGGTTAGTTTTAATGTAACACAGAACATTTAGGTAGGTAGGCAAGTAAACACGCGTAGGCGAACAGTGAACATAGGAACTGTTTAATTATTATTTTTATAGTAATTGTAAAAGTTTTAATTTGTTTTCTGTATTATTATTTTTTTGTATTTAATAATTGTATTGATTATTAAATTGTAATTCTAAATTTAAGAGCATATTTTGTTAATTTTTATCACAAAAAATTGCAAATGTTATGTGCGCCGTTATTGTTACATACATCAGACCACCACGATGAAATCGATTCTTTTTGTTTATTAATGTTAAATGTATTGTAATGTGGCAGTACTTAATAAATAAATAAACTGTTTGACTCGCCGGCCGCCCGCGCAGTCGCCGCCCGCACCCGTGCATGCGCGCATGACGGCAAACCTAGCGCGACCACCGAGCGTAGGTATGAAAAGAGAAATACATACATAAGATTGACTTCTGTACCTATCTATTTTGTGCCCATACCTTCACTAGTGATGTCCTGGCCGAATTCTGCCCCTATTACGCCCAGAAGTACGACGGCTGTAGTCTGCTTACGCTTGAGCTCTGCCAAAGAGGACGGTTTGCGCACTATCTCTTCTTCTTCTTCTTCAAATTCTTCTTCTTGCTGTGAGAATACAAAATCATGATGAGGAGAGGATTGAACTGATCACATTATATAAGTTACTTAATTCTTTAAGTTCGGCTGAACGGATTTGAGTGTAATTTGCACGAAACAAACTCATAGGTCAAAGTCTCTTTTAAAGTCCAAACAGCAAATATGTGATGGTCAAATCACATGAGAACCATGCAAATTAGTGTGAAAATAACTAAACAAAGGGGATTGAAAATTTCCCATACATTGCTGGCATGTAATTTTATTTCCTTTTGCCAAAAGTGAAACCTAGGCCATATCTTAAAGGACTGTATGATAAATCAATAGCAAAAAGAATTATGTCTACCAACCGTAACCAAACGAAGTTAAAGACTATTTAGTATATTGTTATAGTTTGTTATCAGGCGTTAATAAAAATACTTTATATCTGATATTTTAAGTTTCCCTTTTTTAAATATAGTTTTAGTTTCGGTTTTTATGGTGAGTTTGCATTAAATACTGTCAATCACTATGACAACACTAACGCGTATTTTTTCGATTCGTTTATCACTTTTTTTTTTTACTAGTTTTAGTGATGAAAAACTGCGAGTGTGAAAAAAATATAACAGTAATAACCAATTTAATCTATGTTATCAATGGAAACCTCAAAATATTACGTATTATATATATTTCCATTTAATTATAATATAATGTAAATAGGTAACGCCTGACAAAAATATACTAGCAATACTTCTATACGTATCTTCGTTCGGTTACGGTTTAAAGACCTGGTTCTTTTTGCTATTGATTCCTCGTATTGGCCTCTAACATATAACCTACGTTTCATGTCTGGCGAAAAAAAATTAGTAAATCATGCCAATAGTTTGCATTGGCCTTTGAGACGACATATCCAGTCAATGCAAGCATTTATCAGTATTCGTATAGCTCAACTTAGGACTACTAAGGAGTTCAACGACTCGACGAACAATACCAAGGAAAGGACACACCTACTAAAAAGAAATAATCCACAGTCCTCAAATTCACAATTATAAAACAAAACATATAAAATAAAGTGTACAAAAATATAATATTTAACAAAGTAAATATTTATGTCAAACATTAATATAAAATAACTAGCTGACCCGGCAAACGTTGTTTTGCTATGTATATAAAAAAAATATATATAAAATAGATAAAAAAAAATTTTGGGGTGGATTACCCTTAACATTTAGGGGGATAAAAAATAGATGTTGTCCGGTTCTCAGACCTACCCAATATGCACACAAAATTTCATGAGAATCGGGAAAGCCGTTTCGGAGGAGTTTAACCACAAACACCGCGACACGAGAATTTTATATATTAGAGATAAATAAATCCAAATTGTAATTAAAAATAATGATCAATGTTAATTTGTTATTGTTACTTACAACTTGAGGCACTTTCTCGGCCGGTTCCTTGTGCGCTGCGTGAGGGTTTATGCTCTCCGTGTGCGTGTATAGAGGAAGGAATTGTGCCCAGTTGTCTACGAGAGTCTTCCGGCCTTTTGGACCAAGTCTGTAAGGAAAAATAGAAGTTAATAATACATTTTGATACAAGTGGAGAAAGTTGGAAGTTAGAAACTTAGCATAGCATAGCATAGTCGGCCTTATAATGTTCCCACTGCTGGGACTCAGGCCTCCTCTCTAGGAGAGGGAATGAGCTGTAATCCACCACGCGGGCCCAGTGCGGGTTGGTGAATGTCACATGTCTTCGAATTTTTGGTTCTAGAAAATTCCTCACGATATTTTCCTTCCCTGTTTTGAGAGCAGAGGTGATGAAAAAAATTACACAAAGATCAATACACTTATGAAGTCATAAATAAACGGGGGCATCCAGCCTCATACGATAAATGTAATAAATTGTGGCGGGGGCGAGCTGGCTCACTTTCCCGCACTAGTGCGAAAAATAATGCGTGCCTAAAAGCGGTAGGGATAAGAGCGGGTTTTCGAGTAAGTGTATTGAAAAATAATTTATCATTATTTTGTTTGCATTGTTTTAACAATACGCAAGTACTCGTTTCAAATATGCATCCCATTAGCACTTTAGTCTTCATGTCGGACAATGGTGACCGCCAGGAAATTTTCTACTCGGACCACGTCGGTCACCAATGTCTGACAATGTCATCTCTCTTCGACTTAAGTTTGCAGGTAGTTGATTGGTATCATGACAAAAACGGCGGGGCGTCAAAAACACGAGCGTGTCCGACAGAGTGACCCGCGTGGCGCTATAGAAATATTTTTTTCGGTACAGGCCATGACGGACTCACGTGAACGCCAGTAGTAGACCGCTTCCTTTTACTTTTAAATAACTAACCTGCCAAGTTCAGCCAACAGCAGCGCCTGTGCAGCCTCGCGAACCTCCAAACAGTGGTGTTGCCAGCGTCGGGCCAGCATTTCTACTTGTGGACGCTTGAAGCTCTTTGCACCTGAGAAGGAAAAAATATGTGTGACTTTTTTTTTCAATAATCAGTATCCCACCCTAGAAATTACTCCTGGATCTTTAGTGCGTTTACCAACATGTAAATTTACACCAGACACCCGGACCGGAAAAACTTAATGCAAGGCCTGACAGAAAAAAAAATGTTCCGTGCTCGTCATTGGAAATGGTTCACTCATCGAGTCGAATGATCAAAGTCATGAGCACCGAAGCCGTCGGTTTTCTACCGATTGCATTACGGGGAGTGTGCGTCAGAATTGCATAGCCTAATTCCGCCAAGTCCGTTTCATCATTGGACCACCAGACGCACGGCGATGCGTCATCGCGATGGCGCATCGCCGTGCGTGATGGCGTGCGCCGGTACATGGTAGACATCCCACCCATACATACAAAACATTTTGGGATGGAGTGGAATTCTCTGCTAGAGTCTATGTTTCCTGATGGCTACAACTTGAGGGTTTTTAGTTTTAAGTCAAGAGTGAATGGGTTACTTCTAACAAGCGTGCGAGGTGAGACAGTGGCCAAACGCGACTATCAATGATAATAATCGATGGCTATTAATAACATTGTTCCGGCAGGGGCCATAGTCTTAACATAGTTCCAGGGGCCCAAGTCAGCTATTTTTATAAATTCGTCATTCCAACACGTTCCCATTGTCATTTTGCTAAAAGTTCGCAATCTGATAATTCCTAATGGTCGATAATTGATCGGTCAATCATTTTGTGATAGAACAATAATATCGAGCTGTCTCGAAACAAATTAAAAGCAATGACTGCAAAATGATGTTCTAATGGTAGGTCACTGATCAAAGGAACTGTCAAAATTTTGGCAGTTTTCCACAGACGTCAAATATTCATTTGTGTACGAGATTACCATTCTATGCCATTTCTTTTAATAGAGTGTCAGTGGTTGACCATTGGAAAGTCATAATGACGCCATTATATTAGTAGATTACCAAACTTGGTCAAAATCAACAATTGCAGCAGACTTGAGGCCTAGGTTACCAGTCCACTTAAGACTTCAAAAACCATAGCCATATTATCATTGTATTTATTTATTTATTAAAACTTCATGCAACACAATAGTACAAAGGCGGACTTAATGCCTTAGGCATTCATCATCATCATCATCATTTCAGCCGATAGACGTCCACTGCTGGACATAGGCCTCCTCCAAATGTCGCCACAAAGAACGGTCCTGTGCGTCTTGCATCCATCGGATTCCCGCAACCTTCACCAGGTCATCGGTCCACCTTGAAGGGCCCTCCAACATTCTTCCTTAAGCATTATTTATTATTATTATCTTTGTTTGCATATGTCGCAATAGTTTTTCACCAACCGGGGGTTGTCCTTGGATGCACTAGCATAGCGCGTACAGAGATAATCGTCGGTTGGTATCAGGTTCCATTAAAATTGTAGCGACATCTATGGCGTCACATAAGAACTAATCCTGCATCGCGCAATCAAAGTTCTCCGCGCGATTAGAACATATACAACAACCCGAAATCATCTATCGGGCAGCTGCCCACCAGACATAACACCCGTCTGGTCGGAGGATCCTCCCTTTTCAACGGAGGTTTGCGGGACTATACACTCTGTTCCGCCTACCTCCAAAAAATTAACTAAATGGCCTTTCCGAGCTTCGGCATCTCGTACGCCTTCCGAAGGTCCAGGAGCTCAGGGTCCTGAGATGTATAAATGCTTAAATAATAATAATAATAATAAAAATCCCTCACCTGCAGCCACCACTTTATCTGGTAACAGCACACAATGCAGCGTGGCAAGCAATGACCAGCCCTGCTTGATGTGCGCCTGTTGAGCCGCCAGCTGTTCCTCTCTCTCCTCGTCTGCCGCCCATGATGAGGAACTCCTGGTGGTCGACCTGGGGACAGCGTCCCGAGGGAGTTGGTTATTCGTATTATGTTTTAGAGAGAGAGTTTTAGTGAAGTGAGTGTTATAATAGCATCACGTTGCAGTAACAAGGCTAAGTAAACTGCTGAGCCAGCTTCAGTTGTTTACTTGGTTTTCTAGCGTTGTGCAATGCTATGACGTCAATGTAAAGTGATCGCAAGCCCTTCCGGCGATGGATCAGGCAGTTCGGTTTATGCGTTTTTGGTGTGGAAACACTCTTTTAAAATCGTTTAACTAATTTCTAATTTCTTTAATTAAACTTCCAGAAGGTCTAAAAGTGATTTTTTTTAAAGTCTTCAGGATCCCACCCCGTAACAGTACGTTTTCACTGAAGCGGAACTAGGCTTAGTGGAGTGGAGAAGAGCATTGAATAGAGATCAGAATATTTGGAATAGAAATATATACTGACTGACGGACTGGCCTGTTAGTCTAGTAGCCCTGACTGCTATGCCGGAGGTCGTGGGTTCGATTCCCACCCAGGACAAATGTTTGTGAGATGAGCACGATCATTTGTTCTGTGTCTGGGTGTAATTTATCTATAATATGTATATATTTAGAAATATATAAGTATGTTTATCAGTTGTCCTAGTACTCATAACACAAGCTCTGCTTAGCTTGGGACTAGACGACGTTGTGTGATAGTTGTGCAATATATATATATACCAAAGTTGATGGCAACTCGGTATTTGCTTGTGTTTATTTTTGTACAATATTTTATACTAAACAACAGTGACTGTAGAATATTATTCTAAAGTAGTATCATAAGTGTCCCACACTTTCCAAGGACCAAAACTTCTGTCAGGCGCTTTAAAGCTCCACAAAAAATAAATGAACTGTACTTATTTTTACGTGTCTTATTTTTAACTATGTTATTAAGGTAACTATTCCAAAGTTATATTTCAGTAGTCAGACAAATTGTAGTGACCAAACATCCAGTCAGTGTATGACATCGTGCCACTCGCTTCCACGATGGTTCAACAGCGGTATGTTAGAAGCGAGAAACTCAGCGCCAAAACATACTTTTAGGCGAACAGTAGGTATACATAGTCATCATTCAAAAGATACTTAAATCGTTTTATAATCTAGAAAATATCTCTTCAACACTCTTGAGCAGTCCTTTATATTTATTGCCTTACTAATTTCCAGTGGAACTGCAGCCGTCAACACTTCGGCGGCATAGATCTGTTGGCGCTCGGCGGCGCTCGTCGACATTCCAACAAATGAAGATCAGTGGCAGCCGTCGTGTATCAAGTATCGACAGCTGCAGTTACCTCTGCCCTTAACATTATCTTGTCACCTGTGTAGGCGCCTGATGACCTCCTGTTCGGGGACGAAGCTGGCGTTGGACATCGACATGAGGGTGTTAGCGAGGGCTACGATGGAAAGGAGGTGGTTCGTCGTCAAAGTGGTGCTCAGCTCCCAGTGGAGTTTTGATGAAAAGAGCCTGGAAATAAAGTGGTTTTTATATTTATTTTTGTTTATATTTCACAACTATCACACAACGTCATCTAGCCCCACACTAAGCAGAGCTTGTGCTATGGGTACTAGACAACTGATAAATATCTATATATATAAAAGAAAGTCGTGTTAGTTACACTATTTATAACTCAAAAACGGCTGAACCGATTTGGCTGAAAATTGGTGGGAAGGTAGCCTAGAACCAGGAGACGGACATGGGATACTCGAGTGGGGTAGAGTAGGGTAGAATAGGGTAGAGTAGGGTAGAGTAGGGTAGAGTAAGGTAGAGTAGGGTAGAGTAGGGAAGAGTAGGGTAGAGTAGGGTAGAGTAGGGTAGAGTAAAGTAGAGTAGGGTAGAGTAAAATATCGTAGTCAGTTGACGGGAGCGAAGCCGCGGGCAAAAGCTAGTACCATATATTTCTAAATAAACACATATTATAGATGAATTACAACCAGACCCAGAACAAATGGTCGTGTTCATCACACAAACATTTATACTGGGTGGGAATCGAACCCACGACCTCTGGCATTGCAGCCAGGGCCACTGACCACTACACCAACAGGTCAGTCAAATCGGTTAAATTCAATCGGTTACAATCGGTTACAGTCGGTTTAATTAGGTCTAGAATTGGATGCTACGCTGCATGGTTAAATACTAAAAAATATTTGTACGATGCATTTGTCGAGCCAAAACTACAAAGTCTTGAGCATGGATACCGAGTTGCTAGCCTGTCGGTTTTCTTACGTTTACATTTCGGGAGTGTGCAAAAAAATAACCAAAAAGCAAATCCAAATAATCCAAATAAACCATTTACAGGCACTTTCGAAATGTCAAGAAGTCAGTCAGTCAGAAAAATAAAAATAAATGATGCTAATTGCACATTCCAAAGCGTAGATCTCTATGGAGAAGAATGTGCAAGAAACTCCATGGTCACTCTTTTCAATCATGTTTTTTAATTACAAATATCTCTGTTACATGTTTCTTGTCGCTATCATGTGAGAACAATGTAAATAAAAATAAAAACTAAATATAGATACTAAAATAGCAACTGGCAGCTAAGAGATAACCAGCCTCAACTGACAGCGCCCGTTCACGGACATGACGCTAATATTAGCACCACTCAGCTCACCGTGCACCGGAATTGCACAATTTAATTCCGCAAAATCGCAACGTCGTACGTCTAGTGGTTCGATAATGGAAAGGCATCATCGAACCTCTAGATTTATGATGGTCTTGGTTATATAATGAAAAAAAAAAAACGTAATTAAGAAATATAAATTGAAATAAGTCACTGGCAGCTAAGAGATGACCAGTCTCAACTGACGGCACACGTTCACGAGCATAACGCGTGCATCAGCCCCACACTTTTTTTACACGGTGTTTCAAGTTCAAAACGGCCGGTAAAGCTTGTGCGTGTGATAGACCCATTAGATGGCATCTTCCCTGACCATTCTGAATTAGGACCTCACTGAATCCAACCTCCGATGATCCAAATATACAAAAAAAAAAAAAATTCACTCCTTACCTGGTTAACTTCTCCTGTCTCAACAATTCCGGTGGCAGATCCGAGGTGATCAGCAAGGGGTCGTCAGGGACCGAAGCACAGGCTGCTGACCAGCTTCCCAGCCAGGTGGGCAGTTGCACAGCCATGTGTCCATGACGGGAGACCACGCCGAAGCAGATTGGCACCTGGTAATTACGATAGAACTTAAGTGGCAGTGGCCACATTGATCGCAGAACCGATGATCGATGGGACCGAAAGGTTCTGGCCACCGCGACCGCGTACCGGAATACACTGCGTTGGAAGGCTTCTCACAAGGTGGGCCGATGACCTGGTGAGGGTCGCGGGATCCGACGGATGCGAGTTGCACAGGACTTATCATTGTGGCGACACTTGGGGTGGCCTATGTCCAGTGGGCATTTATTGACTGAAACGATGATGAAAAACCGGGCAAATACGAGTCGGACTCGGGTTCCGTACAAACTTTTCTGTGTAAATAGTTCAATTCCCGAATGGAGTCTCGAAGATTTTTCCGAATCACAAAAAATGTTTTTTTTTTGTGACTTTTCAACAAATTTACTGTTTTCAGATTTATTCCTATACTTGTGCTATAAGACCTTGCTTTATGCCAAATTTCAAGATTCTAGGTCAACGGGAAGTACCCTATGAATTTTGATTCCCTTGAGAGTGTCGAAATATACGTTTCTTGCTATATAAACGGCCGTATCTTATTTTTCGGTAATCTAGAATTTTGATTTTTTTCACAGCTTCAAGGGACCGCAGATTTGAGTTTATGGTTTTAATTTCATCTCGATATCTCTACGCGTTCTCGAGATAAAGGGTCTTGACAGACAGACAGACAGACAGATAACAAAGTGATCCTATAAAGGTTCCCTTTTGAGGTACGGAAACCCAAAAACAGTCGGTTCTATGGCTCTTATAAACTTGCAGACTGGCCAGGCAATTATACTTCGGTTTATGCAAATATAAAAGAGGTGTTTGAAAGAAAAAAGAAATGATTTGTTTTTTGACATGTTGACTTGTGATATTGAGTAAATTCTTTGGAAAATATATGACATAAATCGCAGCCGTATACGCCGTTTTACATATTGGCGCTTCAGATTGAAAAACATCGCCGTTATATAATGCGGCTACCTCACGCTCAGACGGATTATAATAAGGCTAAAATAAAATACGCCGCATTGAATGCGCACTTCGCGTTTGTCAAAGCGGTGATCGTTGACCCTACCCAAGTATTTTTGAATCGGTGGATTGAAATGTTTTTATAAATATTTTTACATGTATATAAATTCTTCTGTAAGTGTGTTTGTCACCTAACTTTTTGACAGCATGGTTTTGCAGTGGTTGAGCGATTCGCTCACAGGTTAAAATATTTGTATGACCCACAGATACCAGCTGAAAATCAGCGCTGGGTGTCTGACGCCCAGCAATTGCTGAGTTGGCGACCCTTTCGGTTCGAACACGCTCAGCGCAACTATATTGTAAATCTGTACTTTTTTTGTGTTGTTGCCTATTGTATTGCCTGCATCAAATAAATACTATTCTATTCTACTATTCTAGATAAGTGGTCCAGGTCTAAGTGTCTTGTATATGTGAGTTTACATGTTTGTGAACACACCCATGATACAGGAGTTATTCCTAGAGTGGGGTAACGTTTTTCAAAGGAACCCCTCTTAAACGGCTAGACTGATTTGGATGAAATATTGTGTGTATGAAGATATCCGCAGGAGAACCAAGGTTGCCGACATAGCACGAAGAATCGCCAAACTTAAGTAGCAATGGGCAGGGCACATTGCTCGCAGAACAGCTGGTCGTTCGGACCGAAAGGTTCTGGAGTGGCGACCGCGTACCGGAAGACGCAGCGTTGGAAGGCCACCTTAAGGTGGACCGATGACCTGGTGAAGGTTGCGGGAATCCGATGGATGCGAGACGCATAGGACAGTTCATTGTGGCGACATTTGGGGGAGGCCTATGTCCAGCAGTGGACGTCTATCGGCTGAAATGATGATTATGATGATGATTGTGTGTATATTTCAGTGGGTGCCTGGATGGTTCGAAAATACAATTGAACTCTTCTGTGGAATGCGCTACCTCTTGACATCAGGACGGCCACCAGCCAATATGCATTTAAGCGGAAGTTGCGGCTTTATTTTCTAAACAAATAGCGGAGTAGTCTCAAAAATCCTTTCATTATTCCTTATATAAATAATATGTATATATTAATGTATATGTGTAGGTTCATATTATATTAAATATTTATGTATGTTTATTTTTTATGTATATTACATATACATTTGATCTCTTGTTTTCCTATTAATCTATTAATCTTTTTTTTATGCACCTACCATGTTTTTCTCTTAACTACCCTTGGTAGACTGGTAGAAAATGCCTAAGGCATTAAGCCCGCCTTTGTACCTGCGTTGCATGAAGTTTTAATAAATAAATAAATAACTCGAATCTTGAAGACTGACAGGATTCTACGGTCATGTCATGTGGTCACTGGCGCTAGCCTTATTTCTACAGCATTTGAAGACCCCATTGATCACAACCCAAATGTTAGAAAGGATTCTTGAAGCAATTGGCATTGGCATAGAAAAATGATGACTTAGAAACTTGCCATAGACCTTAAAAGTCCCAGTTTCGACTCCTAGACTCTGTCCAGGTCTGGACCTAACCCCGAGGTATGGAGTAGCGATATGAGGAGCTGCACCAACGCTTCGGCATAACATTAGAAGACTTCTTGGGTCACAATCCATATTTTCGAAAGCATTTTGAAGACTATTCTATATTGATGTTTTGCATGACCATTTTATTTTATACTAGCTTTTGCCCGCGACTTCGTCCACGTAGAAGTCGAAAATGGTTTTATTAGGTTTTCTGAGATACGAAAATATGAAATATCTTCGCCGTGTGTGATAATCTAGCTGTGTGCAGCGCCCCTTATTGAACTCCACTGAGGGTGACGTAACCTACGACAAACTTATTATTTGCGGTTGGTACAGTAATCGGGTCTAGGGATCGAACCGCAAAATTAAGTTTGTTTTTTATTGTATATACTTTTCCGGGATAAAAAGTACCCAGTGTGGTGCCCAGGATAATAAAGAATAATTATACCAAGTTTCATCGTAATCAAACCGGTAGTTTTTGCGTGATACCTGAACAAAAAGACAGACAGACAAAATTTTTTTTAATCACATTATTGGGTTCGTGTGTCGGTCTAGTAACACCATGCCATTTATTTTTTTGATATTTTCAATGTACAGAATTTTCACTTCTACAGATTTATTATAAGTATAGATGACAATCTGATTTTAGGTGACAATTTTATTATAAATGACGTTTTATTTTGTATTTTGGTTTTACATTTTTATTATTTATTCTTTATGGCTAATTTGTTAATAACAATTGTTTATTAATCATTCCCCTCATTATTCATACCCCTTTTTTTTACTTTATATAAATATATATGTATATATTATATTAAATTATATATGTTTATTTTTTATATATATATATATAATTTTAAACTCTAATTTTTGTAATATTCTTTTGTATTTTTATGCACCTGGCACATTTTCTCTTTACCACCCTAGGTTGACTGGTAGAGAATGCCTAGGGCATTAAGTTCGCCTTTGTACTATTGTGTTGCATGAAGTTTTATGTATTTCAAATAAATAAATAAGAATGAAGGTCTAGAAACTTACCATAGGCCTTAGGAGTCCAAGCTTGGACTCGCAGACTCTATCCAGGTCAGGATCAAGTCCCCAGGCATGGAGCAGTGATATCAGGATCTGCGCTATCTCCATGGTGTGAGGGGGTTCAGCCAGGGACATATCGCGGGGTCTCTGCCTCTTGCCTTGATTTGCTTCATCTAAAACAAAAGAAATATAATGTTAGTTGATTTATTTGAGATTGTGCATAGCATAGTCGGCCTTATAGTGTTCCCACTGTTGGGACTCAGGCCTCCACTCTAGGAGAGGGCATGGGCCGTAATCCAACTCGCGGGCCCAGTGCGGGTTGGTGGATGTCACATGTCTTCGAATTTTTGGTTCTAGGACATGCCGGTTTCCTCACGATGTTTTCCTTCTTTATTCTTTATTGTACACACAATTTTATATTAACAATAAAAATAGGACAGTTGATGTACATAGGCGAGCTTAACCCACAACTGGGTTTTCTTACAGCAAACCATAAGATTTAGGAGGAAAATTTACAAATTATGAGGAACTTTAAATGTACAACAAATAAACAAAAAATTAAACATTAATTAAATCTAACTTAAAATCAAAAATATCCTAAACAGATATGTATACAGCACACTATACATAAACATTAAATATACAATAAATAAATACCTATAAACATACATATATATGGGTCATGTTGATAAAAAATGTTCCCTAATTCTTCCCCTGAAAACCTCCAACGAAGGGCTAGCTCTCAATGTATGTGGAAGAGAATTCCAGAGGCGCACAGCACGAACGGTAAAAGATCCACTGTAGCGGCTTGAGGAGTGAGGAGGAAAACGAAGGAGAAGAGAGGATGATGAGCGACAAGGTTTTCCTCTCGGAACAAGATACTCAAAGCGTTCCCGAAGATACAAGGGGGAGTTGGGATTTTGAAGAACAGAGAATAAAAAAGAAAGAGTGTGGCAATCCCGACGTTGCCGAATAGGCAGCCACTTCAATCCCCACCGTTCCTTCACCGTTTTGAGAGCGGAGGTGATGAAATAAATTACACAAAGTAATGCGCCTGGCTGGGTTTGAACACGCGACCTACAACTCGTAAGTCGGGGCCGTTACCACTCGGCCACCACTGCTCACAGATTGTGCTTTATCATAACTTATTTGGATAACATAGGTTTTAAGTACCAATTACAGTTAAAACCATTTTTATTTTTTTAAGGTAAGGTATCATCAATAAAGAAATAACAGAAAGAAATCACGTTTAGTTGGCACACTAATCGCACAACTTAAATCTATATAATATAAAAATGAATAGCTGTTTGTTAGTCTCGCTAAAACTCAGAAACGGCTGGACCGATTTGGCTAATTTTAGTCTTGAAATGTTCGATATAGTCCAGGGAAGGTTTAAGCGGTAGGAAAAAATGAAAAAAACCAAGAAAAAAATCCGACTACAACGCTATCTCTAACTAAAATGTCATTATAAAATGAGTTATGCTGTTCTGGTAATGCCAGTAGATGGCGTTATCCTTACTATTAGGAGGTACGAAGTTCGCAGGGTCAGCTAGTTAAACATAAAACTAATAATCAAAAAAAAAACAAAACAAAAAAAAAACAGTCATCATTCCGCTCTGTGAGGAGCGGGAGAGAGTATCAGACTTTGACAGCCTAAACCCTACCGATGTTTCTTCAGTTGACTTCTGCGTTCTAAGGCTGTGATAACTCTTTCGACCTATCACGCAGCTCGGGCATCACTATAGTCCAGCATTGGAATAGTTAGAAGTCTTATAAATATAGGACAGTTCTTAATTTGCCTCACAGATGGCGCTGTCGCCTTTCTGCGTACTACAATTATAATAATATTCTACAACTTTCACACAACGCCATCTAGTCCCAAACTAAGCAAAGCTTGTGCTATGAGTACTAGAAAAGACAACTGATAAACAAACTTACATATTTCTAAATACATACACATTATAGATAAATTACACCCAATGATCGTGCTCATCACTCAAGCATTTGTCTTGGGTGGGAATCGAACCCACGACCTCCGGCATAGCAGTCAAGGCCACTAGACCAACAGGACAGTTCTCAATTCTCCTCACAGATGGCGCTGTCGTCTTTCTGTGTACTATAGTAATAATAATAATATTCCATAACTTTCACACAACGCCATCTAGTTCCAAACTAAGCAGAGCTTGTGCTATGAGTAATGGACAAGACCACTGATAAACATACATATTTCTAAATACATACATACGAGTATTATAGATAAATGACACCCAATGATCGTGTTCATCACACAAACATTTGTCTTGGGTGGGAATCGAACCCGACCTCTGGCATAGCAGTCAAGGCCACTAGAACGACAGCACAGTTCTCAATTCTCCTCACAGATGGCGCTGTCGTCTTTCTCCGTACTATACTGTAAAACGGGGTGAATAGAAGCGCAGGGGTAAATAGAAACAAAACTTTGGTTTGGTTTTTCACTTTGATACCATATTATCGGCTTCTAACAAAGCATTGACTTTTTAAAATAACAATTCATTTATAAATTGTTACAGTCAATTGCTGCAAAAAATATTCTAATATCGTGAAAATACCCTTCTTTTTTTTTTAATTGGGTGGGAAAATCATCTTATGACAAAACCCGCTCTTGGGCGGAGCGGGAGATAGTGTCAGACTTTTACTGACTAAAAACCCACTCCTGTTCCTTCGTTGCCTTCGTCCCAGGGCCCCGGGTTTCGCTTTCACACTACCTGTGGGTGAAAATACTCTTTGAAGTTTTGTTTCCATTTACCCCTGAGTTTCTATTCACCCCATTTGACTGTACGCGACATTACCGCAATAAATCGGCATTGCAAGTACTTAGAGAATGTCACAACTCCGTCCAGTACATTGGTAGGTAGGTCCGGAGCACTGCGCCGTGATTCCTATGTCCGTGTCGCAAGTAATATTAATGCCTCCGGTGTTGTGTGGAATGTGTCTAACCACTATGATATTATACTTTATTGCTAATGTGTTGGGGGATTTGTTCTTAGAAAGTATCTGCTGTAGGCGTTTACACAGTAAAACTGGGCAAGTGCGAGTCGGACTCGCGGCCTGAGGGTTCTGTACTTACAAACTTTCCTGATTGGAGTCTCGAAGTTTTCCGAAATGGCAAAAAAAAATAATGTGTCGTAACAACAAATTTTCTGTTTTCAGATTTAATCCAATACTTGTGTAGACCTTGCTTTATGCAAAATTTCAGGATTCTGGGTCAACGAAAAGTACTCTAGAATTTTGGTTCCCTTGAATGTCGAAATATACGTTTCTTGCGACATAAACGGCCATATCTTTTTTTCTGTTAACTTAAAGATTTGATTTTTTCACAGTTTCTAGGGACCCCAAACTTTATTATATGGTATTTTCAACTCGATACGTCCACGCGTTTCCGAAATAAAGGGTCTTGACAGACACCCAGACGGACGGTCATCAAAGTGATCCTATAAGGGTTCCGCTTTTGCCTTTTGAGGTACGGAACCCTAAAAAACACAAAACGTTCAAAATAAGTTTTATTTCGGAAGTCGATGTTAAATAACAAAGAGACAATACTATTATAGAAACACCGACTTCCGAAATTAAAGTTATTTTGAACTTTTTTTTTTACATACAAGTCAGTTGTTTTCTTTTTGCAAAAAGTTTTTTAATCTTCCACTCTATTTCTTTTCTTTCATATTGCATCAGTACCAATTTCATTAGACTCCTAAAATTTTCTATCATATCACATCAGTGCCAATTTTACTAAACTCCTAAAATTAGAACTGCCGGCAAAGTTGCTCAACTTTGCAGCTTGGTCGAGTGGCAAAGTAGCTCTACTACACCATTAATAACTATAATTAAATTGTTGTTAAGATCAGATAGTTTCTGGTTATTTTACGATCGTGATTTACTGATAAACAACTTCCGCTTCCTTGTACGTACATTAATTTGATATTTTGTGAGGTTTGAAACGTTAATTAGACTGTATAAACAAAATAAAACTATTTATATCTCACATGGCCCGAAGAATCGCCAAACTTAAGTGGCAATGGGTAGAGTATATTTTTCGCAGAAGGGATGATAGTCTATGGGACCGAAAGGTTATGGAGTAGGGACCTCTTCCTAGAAGACGCAGGAATGGAAAGCTACAAGGTGGACCGATGACCTGGTCAGAGATTCCGATGGATGCGACACGCACAAGACCGGCTGTTGTGACACATGGGTAAATGATGATGATAATAATATCTTCAATTTTATAGACAAGAATAATGACGAAAGAATTATACACGTGTGTGTGCTTGCTTCATTTCGTCTACAGCTGAGGAGTAAAATTTCCTGCCTGTGTCTGTGAGTTTTGATATCTACAACCTAAGGGTCCTTAAGTCAAGAGTGAATAGATTGCTTCTAGCTTCTAGGCGAGCGTGCTCCATCTTTGACCACATCATCGCTTACCATCAGCCCCCCTAGCCAAATTACGATCGTTTCGTTTGCGTCGAACGCCTCGAGTAGGCCACGCCTCCGATTCCTTTGTTTTGACGTCATTGCAACGCTCAGTCACGTAGAGAAAGGAGGAGGATGGAGAGGAACCTTTGCCCAGCGTGGGACAAGCCAGATATCCTAGCCTCAAGCGGCTTCTTTTTTTTTAGGTGGGAAAATCATCTAATGACAAACCTCGCTCTTGGGCGGAGCGCGATAGTGTCAGACTTTTACTGACTAAAAACCCACTCCTGTTCCTTCGTTGCCCTCGTCGTCGTTGCGTTCTTCGTAGGCTTCGACCTTGTTGGGCCCGTACGATTTGCTGACATCTCCAGGAGGCGCGCATGGAACAGTACGCGCCGTCGACGACTTGGGCTCGGTCCGGACGGTTACCGGACGGTCGGACGGCAGGCTACCCATTGCTCGCCGTCCGCAAGCCCGCGCCTACACGGTGGCCGGAAATCGGGATCGGAATCTTGGCGGCGGTTGGAGCGTAAGGACCGTTGCCTCACGCGATCGGCCGCTCCTTTGCTAGCATTACTGCTTCGCAGAAGGAGGCGACCGCCTGCCACTCCTCCTCGCTCCGGACCATGGCCTGAACCAAGGCCCGCGCGAGAGATCGCCGCCGCCGGTTGCCCCCACAAGGACACGGCGTTGCTGTGCCCAAGCGGGGCACACCTCCACCGTGTGCTCTACCGTGTCTTCCGGGCGCCCCACACAGTGGCTTACACAGTGGCGACACCCGGGTGACGTTTCCGCACGAATCCGGTGCAGGAACTTCCCGAACTTACCGTGTCCGGTGAGAGCCTGCGTCATGCGGAAGGTGAGGACGCCGTGAGGTCTTTCCAACCACGCCCCAAAGAGGGGACTTACCGCCATAATTGTGGCGTGCCCAGGTAAAATAGAGCTGAGAATTTTATAGAAAATATCAAAATATTTTAAATTCATATAGGCCTACTAAGTGCCCCTGCACTTATAAATTGTCAAGGTCATCAAAAGAACAGCAATGCTACGAACTCTTAACGCGATCTATTTGACGACCTAAACTGAACTGTTAAAGGGATACACTATGCAGAGTGTATACTTATAGCCCCATCTCTCGTCTTTCTTTTTCTAGATTCTTCGGTCTACGTCGGTAACCTTGGTTCTCCTGAGATTTCTGATGTAATCACGCAAGGAAACTCCGAGCATAGCCCTTTCCATTGCTATTTAATTTTCTCACTCATCATCATCTTCCTGCCCTTGTCCCATCTTATTTGGGGTCGGCGCAACACGTTTTTTTCTTCCATTCTATCCTGTCAACCGTCATACTATCACTAACTGCCTTTTCTTTCATATCACTGTTCACACAATCCATCCATCTTTTCTTTGGCCTCCCTCTCCACCCATCCACATGTATACTCATAACTCTTTTAGTAACACGTGTTTCATCTCGCCTCTTTACATGACCATACCAAGACAAACGATTCCCCTTCAACTTTTCAGTCACTGGCGCTACTTTCAAACTTCGTCTAATATATTAATTTCTCACTTTATCCATTCTCGTCACACCACAAATCCATCTCAACATTCTCATCTCCGCTACATGCAATCTTTTTTCATCTGTCTCTTTCACAGCCCAACATTCTGATCCATATAGTATGACAGGTCTTATCACGGACTTGTAGATTTTCCCCTTTTTTTAATTTTCTCACTCACATGACTGCTATTTAAATACGTCATGGTAAATTCCCAACAAAGGAGTACAGTTCTGCCTACCTCAACAAGATATTTTGACTGGCCTGTTGGTCTAGTGGTTAGTGGCCCTGATTGCTATGCCGGAGGTCGTGGGTTCGATTCCCACCCAGGACAAAAATTTGTGTGATGAGCATGATCATTTGTTCTGTGTCTGGGTGTAATTTATCTATAATATGTATGTATTTAGAAATATATAAGTATGTTTATCAATTGTCTTGTACCCATAACACAAGCTCTGCTTAGCTTGGGGCTAGACGACGTTGTGTGATAATTGTGGTATTGTGTGGTGATGTACATTCAATAACTATTCGTAGACAAACAATTTCTGCGACAGAGCATGAGCATGGTTCTAAGAACTATTAAATCCTCAATGATGAAGAACAAGCGAACAAGATCCATCGCGAAATCAATGAATCTTCAAGAATATATATACCGCAATAACAAACGCATTCAGGCCGATATCTCGGTTATGTAAGGATCGATAGTTATACTATCCTTGGCCCAGTACACACCAGTCTGGTGCAGCCGGTACGGAGGTCACGTTACGCATACATACATACATTTACAGTCGTCACGCTCTGACGGGGGTTGAATTCCAAATATGCATGTTTTTTGATTGCATATTTTTATTGAAGTGCCATGTTTGATGAAGATGCAACGCGAAATAAGAAGGATAGCGCCTGAACGCTCGGTTGGCATTCGGTACCTTCCGTTGCTCACTCGAATATATCGCAAAACTTGTTCCAGGAAAAACATGTTTTTTTTAAAAACCTTAAAAGTTTTTAGATAAAAATGTCGTCTTTCAGAATCTCTATTTAAATTTCTCTATTTAGTTCATAAATATATTTTCTTTACTTTTCTAATTTATGAGTAAATTATAAAGGGCCAAAGTTCACGTAAAATTACGAATTTTACGTGAACTTTGGCCCTTTAAAAAAAGAAGATTTTCTGAGGTCTACCTCTCTAGGAGAGGGAATGGGCCGTAATTCACCACGCGGGCCCAGTGCGGGACGAATGTCACATGTACTCGAATTTTTGGTTCTAGGACATGCCGGTTTCCTCACAATGTTTTCCTGGATGGTTTATAGAACAGTGGTGATGAAATAAATTACACAAAGTAATGCGTCTGGCTGGGTTTGAACCCGCGACCTACAACTCGCAAGTCGGGGCCGGTCAGAGGTCTTTACTGGATAAGTTTTACGCAAATGTATGTTTCGTTTTCAATAGAGACCTTCAGATAATATGTACAAGAGATATATGATATATGTGTTTCCAAAATGTCTAGAGAAAGATTTAATTTTTTTTCGGTTGGGAAAATCATCTAATGACATCCTCCGCTCCTGGGCGGAGCGAGAGATAGTGTCAGACTTTTACTGACTAAAAACCCACTCTTGTTCTTTCTTTGTTAATGTTCCAGGGCCCCGGAGATCTCTTTCGCAACACCCATGGAACCAGTAGGCTTCGACCCTGCTGGGCCCCTACGGTTGCTGAGATGTCCTTGAGGCTTGGTGAAACACGACGCTTCGTCGACGGGTCGACTTGGGTTTGGTCCGGACGGTTGGACGGCGAGCTACCCATTGCTCGCCGTCCGGAAGCTCGCGTATATGGTGGCCGGAAATCGGGATCGGAATCCCGGCGGCGGGACTCGAGGGTCACCGTGCACGTGCGGCCTCCTCCTTTCCTAGCATTACTGCTTCGCAGAAGGAGGCGACCGCCTGCCACTCCTCGCTCCAGACCACGGCCTGTACCAAGGTCCGGCGCGAGAGACCGCTGCCGCCGATCGCCCTCACATCTAGAGGAAGATGTGTAATACGTCATAATCACATAAGAGCGGTTGTTTGGGAATTATCACGGGTTCTTAACGATTTATCCGACGGGTTAGGCGCTCTTAAAGACTGTTCTTTCTTTGTTCAAGCTATTTCTTTGTGGAATGCGTTCCCCCAGTAGATTAGGATGGAAACAAATCGATTAACATTCAAAACCAAAGTTCGCGAGCTAATTCGTAAGAAGTTAGCAATAGTGTCATCACAGCGTTAATGTTTTCAAATTGTCGATTTGAACCAATTGTTTGACTTTATTGGTGTAGATATATGTAGATAGTTTATTAATTTGTGTATGTATTGTATAATTGTATGATATTTATGGTTTATTAGTATATCTATTCTTGCACGCATGTGCATGTGTGTTGAACGCATGTTACTAAAAGAGTTATGAGTTTACATGTGGATGGATGGAGAGGAAGAGGGAGGCCAAAGAAAAGATGGATGGATTGTGTGAAGAGTGATATGAAAGAAAAGGAAGTTAGTGATAGCATGACGAGTAACAGGGCAGAGTGGAAGAAAAAAACGTGTTGCGCCGACCCCAAATAACACGGGATAAGGGTAGGAAGATGATGAGTATATCTATTCTTGTACATATTCGCTTTTTCTCTCTCTTTTATTGCACCTACCACCACCTACCGGTAGAAAATGCCTAAGGCATTAAGTCCGCCGCTGTACGTTTGTGCATAAAGTATTAAATAAATAAATAAACTCAGGAGTTGTAAGACGTAACGAAGTACCAACCGCAAGAATGTTATTTTATCGACCGCACCGACGACGGCAACGATAATCGCTCATACCTATCTTTTTCTATATCAGATTGTCTAAATTGAATTGTTCAAAATCGAGAGGTAGCTATTATTTCGCCACGTATACGAACATAGATATAGCCTGATACAATAGATCGCAGTAATAGGTACTATGAAGGCTAAGCATTATCTGGGCTGGGTTAAGTCATAAAACAAATTACATACAGAAGTTTCACGAAAATATTTAAAGATTTTTCAGGTGTGAATATTTTTTTTTTATTATTATTGGGTGAGAAAATCATCTTATGACTAATCTCGCTCTTGGGCGGAGCGGGAGACAGGGCTTCGACCCTGCTGGGCCCCTACGATTTGCTGACATCTCCTTGAGACGCACGTGGAACAGTACGCGCCGTCGACGACTTGGGCTTGGTCCGGACGGTTACCGTACGGTCGGACGGCGAACCACCCATTTGCTCGCCGTCCGCAAGCCCGCGCCTACGGTTGCCGGAAATCGGGATTGGAATCCCGGAGGCGGTCAGGGCGTGAGGACCGTTGTCTCCCGCGATCGGCCGCCTCCTTTGCTATTATTACTGCTTCGCAGAAGGAGGCGACCGCCTGACACTTCTCCTCGCTCCGGACTATGGCCTGAACCAAGGCCCGGCGCGAGAGATCGCCGAGGTGTGGATATAGAAATAATAATAAACCGGTTTCGGGTACGGTTAAGGATAAGAAATCATTTCGGATTATCCGCTAGTTTCGGATAGTTCCGGTTAAGTATAAAATTGTTGGTAGTTGGGTAGTTGGAATTATAAAATGATATAAGTAAAATACATCAAGATTTGATTTTTTTTCAATTTTTTCTCACCGTCTAAACCTTGAACTATCTATCTAAACCCTGGACTATCTCGAATATTTCAAGACCAAAATTAGGTAAATCGGTCCAGCCAATCTCGAGTTTTAGAGAGACTAACGAACGGCTATTCATTTTTATATACTCGTATATCTCTGATATCTGATAGTTTTGGTTACAGTTACGGAGCTCCATAACATCCCTGAGGCCCTATCACGAGCTCATAGCGCGATTCATTTGGCGACCTGAAGTGAACTGCTAAAGGCTCCATCCCTCTTTATTTATTATTATGAGGAACACCAACGACATATAAATAAGATGCTTTACTGGTAGGTAATTTTATATGTAGACATTCGATATTCGGAATTGATAGAGATGACATTATTAGCTGTAACCATCGTTCGGTTTATCGGAGCGGATCGACCAAGATTAGTACGAGATGATTTGATAGCAAAAGTTTCGAGTTTCCGTACTGCCCCCCTAGCCAAGTTACAACCGTTTCGTTTCGATTCTCTTTTCGTCGATTGCCTCGAGTAGGCCACGCCTCCGATTCCTTTATTCTGACGTCATCTCAACGCTCAGTCACGTGGTCAGAACAAAGGAACAGGAGACGTGGCCGACTTGAGGCGATCAACGAAAAATGAATCGAAACGAAACGGTTGTAACTTGGCTAGGAGGGCTGACCTAACCTCTCTTTTGACCTCTTTCTCGCTCACAGGCTTGATATTTTAACACGTCGTGTCACGTTGTGACAAATTATAAGTATATATTATATTAGTACCATATAACCTTTCAGATCATAAGTAATTTTAATTAAATATTAAATTAAGTGAAATCAGAAGTGACCGCAAGAAACTCAACTGCCAAATTTCTAATTAACTCAATTAATATAATTTGAATGAAACAGACCTTCTGCCTTCAACTTCTACGTGTACAGACACAATCTAGCCCTGTCCCTCTATCTGACCGCTGTCTGCCCACATAATTATTATGTCACGCCGTATATTTAAGTAAATAAAGGATATTAAGGTTCGTGGAATAACTAGGTTCGCTTCAGGGTCGAGGGAAGGTACGCGTAGTACACAATAAGGTTGTATAGAGCTAAAAGTTCACCATCATTCTTATTGCCTTATACCAATTGGGTACTTGACTCATTTCTTTTTATCTATATATCGCTCATCATCATCATCATCATTTCAGCCGATAGACGTCCACTGCTGGACATAGGCCTCCCCAAAATGTCGCCACAAAGAACGGTCTTGCGCGTCTCGCATCCATCGGATTTCCGCAACCTTCACCAGGTCATCGGTCCACCTTGTAGGGGGCCTTCCAACACTGCGTCTTCCGGTACGCGGTCGCCACTCCAGAACCTTTCGGCCCCAACGGCCATCCGTTCTGCGAGCAATGTGCTCTGCCCATTGCCACTTAAGTTTGGCGATTCTTCGTGCTATGTCGGTGACCTTGGTTCTCCTGCGCTATATATATCGCTCACCTAGCAATATATTGGCACATCTATATTTTTCATATTTTTCAGATACAAGGGTCAAAGATTGTACAAATATTTAAAACGAAGTTTAGATTTTTCCGAAACGCAAATGTATTTTTTTTGGCGACTTAATAACAAAATCACATGTTTTCAGATTTATACTTAAATCAATGCTATAAGACCTTGCTTTATGCCAAATTTCAGGATTCTGGATCAACCGGAAGTACCATATGAATTTTGATTCCTTTGAGAGTGTCGAAATATACGATTTTTGCGACATGACTACATACCGTATCTTTTTTTTTTTCGTTAACTTAGAAGTTTCATTTTTTCGCAACTTCAAGGGACCGCAGACTTAAGTATACGGTTTTAATTTCAACTCGATACTTCCACGCGTTCTTGAGATAAAGGGTCTTGACAGACAGACGGACATAAAAGTGATCCTGTAAGGGTTCCGTTTTTTTTTTTCTTTTGAGGTACAAAACCCTAAAAAAAAACAGGAAAAACAATATATATATGCTTGTTTCTGTAAGTATTTGTGTAAGGTCACAAATACATACATAAATTTGAACGCAACTGATTTTGAAAGACGTTTGTAAAAGCATTGAGGCGTTATTAGCAGGCCTTCACTCTGACATTGTTAAACTATTACTGGCAAGCATTAAATTCGCGAATTATTCAATTTTGAAATAACAATTGCACGAAGTAATCAGTTGCCTGCCAGTGTAGGGGCAGTTCGAAAGATGTGTCACCATTGCAACACACACGGACACGGACAACGACACGGACCTGTACCATGACGTTTAAAGTAAGATTGTTTCATTCTTATTTCCAGAGTGGGTAAGAGATGGCGCTAGACAACCTGTATAGCTCTGTCTCTTACTCACACTGAAATAAGAATGAAACAATCTTACTTTGAACGTCATGGTAACCCCGCTTGACACGGTGAAGCATACGGTTTGCCGTGTCCTCGTCGAGGCGATCGGCGGCGGTGACTTTACACGCCCAGGCCCTGGTTCAAGCCATGCTCCGAAGCGAAAGGAAATTGGATGCAGTCGAATCCTTCTGCATAAGGTAATGATAGCGAATGAGGCGGCGCAAGAGTAAGGAAACATACATCATCACAGAGCGATCACCGGCCACCGTAGGCGCGAGCTTGTGGACGACAAGTAAAGGACAGCTCGCCGTCCGCCCGTCCTATAAGGATGCGAGTCTCGAATCGTCGACGGCGCGTAGTGTTACATGCGCGCCTCAAAGAGATGTCAGCAAACCGTAGGGGCGCAGCAGGACCGATGCCTGCTACGGCCATAGGGTCGGTTCTGAAAAGGCTGACACGTCATCTCGCTTCATCTTACAAGCGAGAGAATTGAAAAAAAATGCTCACACTATACCCTATTAGGCCTACCTAATAGGGTATAGTGTGAGCATTTTTTTCAATTACTATACCTATATAGTAAGACATTATAATGAACTGACGTCATAAAGAAACTATAATGAAATAATATCAGAATGTGCGGCAAACCTTGACATTAAACGCAACAGGTTTTTACGCATGGCAGTTACGCGCATGCGTGGTGGCACGTCATTGACAGCTGACGTGAACACGCACATATTACAAG
The DNA here is from genome assembly GCA_949316375.1 of Mythimna vitellina. Lineage (NCBI taxonomy): Eukaryota > Metazoa > Arthropoda > Insecta > Lepidoptera > Noctuidae > Mythimna > Mythimna vitellina. The sequence continues at coordinate 4,417,987 of OX438711.1, read as the reverse complement.
GTAATGCGTTTCTGGGTGTATGACGTTGTGGCTTTTTGAAGGCCAGGTAGACAGTTCGAATGCGATCTATTTGACGACCGTATCTGAAATGTTGAAGGGATGGAGTTATTTAAGATGTATAGTTCGAAAAATCGCCAAACTCAAGTGGCAATGGACAGGGCACATTGCACGCAAGTCGGTACCGGAAGACGCAGCGTTGGAAGGCATCCAATAGATGCGAGACGCACGGGATCGGTCGTTGTGGCTACGCTTAGGGAGACCTATGTCCAACTGTGGACGTCTTTCGGCTGAAATGATGATAGCTCTATCCCATATATTATGCATGTATTATACATATACTTGAATCACTCTCACCTACTAAAAAAAATCGCGTCAAAATCCGTTGCGTAGTTTTAAAGATCTAAGCACACATAAGGACAGACAGAAAGCGGGAAGCGGCTTTGTTTTATACTATGCACAGCATAGCATAGCATAGTCGGCCTTATAATGTTCCCACTGCAGGAACTCAGGCCTCCTCTCTCTAGGAGAGGGAATGGGCCACGCGGACCCAGTGCGGGTTGGTGGATATCACATGTCTTCGAATTTTTGGTTCTAGCACATGCCGGTTTCCTCACGATGTTTTCCTTCACCGTTTTGAGAGCAGTGATGATGAAATAAATTACGCAAAGTAATGTGCCTAACTGAGTTTGAACCCGCGACTCGTAAGTTGGGGCTGTTACCGCTCGGCCACCACTGCTCTCATATCTCTTATACTCTACAATGAAGATAATAAAGCTGAAGTTTTTTTTTGTTTCAACGGGTTAATCTCAGGTATTACTGGTTTTTTTTTTTAGGTGGGAAAATCATCTAATGACAAATCCCGCCATTGGGCGAAGCGGGAGATAGTGTCAGACTTTTACTGACTAAAAACCCACGCCTGTTCCTTCTTTGCCTTCATCCCGGGGCCCCGGGCTTCGCTTTCACACTACCCGTGGCCCCAGTAGGCTTCGACCCTGCTGGGCCCCTACAGTTGCTGACATCTCCATGAGACGCGCGTGGAACAGCACGCGCCGTCGACGACTTGGGTTCGGTCCGGACGGTTACCGGACGGTCGGACGGCAAGCCACCCATTGCTTACCGTCCGCAAGCTCGCGCCTACGGTGGCCGGAAATCGGGATCGGAATCCCGGCGGCGGTTAGGGCGTGAGGACCGTTGCCTCACGCGATCGGCCGCCTCCTTTGCTAGCATTACTGCTTCGCAGAAGGAGGCGACCACCTGCCACTCCTCCTCGCTCCGGACCATGGCCTGTACCAATGCCCGGCGCGAAGGCATTACTGGTTGGAGTTGAAAAACTATTTTAGTGTTGGACAACTTATTTATCGAGGTAGGCTGTAAGCTACATAACATCACGCTATGACACAAAGAAACAGGACAGTACCGCGAAAGTGAAACCACACGGGACGGCATAGTTTAATCTAAAATCATTCACGCTTAGGGTTGCCAACCGTACTCCAAAATAGAGTATTGTACTCTATTCATGTACGCGTACTCTATAATCTATAACACTAATAGAGGAAACTAAAATACTTTTTTTACACAATGTTTGCTAAACTAGTGCGAGTCATATATGATGCATACCTATTATCATAACCAAAAAACCTGACAACGACAAAAAAAAACGACGCTACTTTTTCAGCATCGTTTTTATTTGTCGTAGTAGTCGGGTATTAGTTTTTTACTTCATTTTTATTTAAACAATTTTGGTGTTAAATTAAACACAAGTCTTTTTGTCCGCTAGAGGGCGTCACTTTAAATTCGAGCAAAATTTTGGAAATTACAAGTGAAGCCCTTTCAAATGATACTAAACACGGCGTATTTATCTCCATTTTTATTTTTTAACACATTACTTTTTTCCACTAGAGGGCGCCATATCGAGTTTTGTGACACGTCACGTAGCCTATGTTCAGCGGAAAATTAAGACGGTTCTAACGATACCTCTATGTCGAGTTCCGATAAGTAGATTAGGAGCTATGAGGGAACAGATGAACATACTCACATACATACATGCATACATAACCTGTCAAAATCAACTTCCTTTGGCTTTGCCGTAGTCGGGTAAAAAGTCGACTTTACTGAGAGAGTCTTTACGGTTATGAATGTGAAGTGGCACGAAGAGAGGAACAGGACTTCATTGAAATTAATTATAAATGAGCTCCTGGTCTATGTAAACTTCTAGTTAGGATGTTTGAAGTCGTACAATTCTTTTAAAAACAATGAAAAATTTTTATGTGCTGCAAAAAGTTCCAAATACATACTATTTTTTTTTAATAATAAATGATACTCTTTTTTGTAAGTCCGTACTCTTTATTTACCTCCTTTGAAATCAGATATACTCTATTTCTTCAAATAAAAGTTGGCAACCCTATTCATGCTCGACTTCAATTTCTGTACTCGAATCAGATATATACTCTATTTCTTCTAATAAAAGTTGGCAACCCTATTCACGCTTGACTTCAATTTCTGTACACGTATATTAAACCTGTATGTCACACAATTTTAAATATAGAAGTCTAGTGTTACGTGCGAGTCGTCATGCAAGTGGTATGCGTTTACTTGACCGGCCAGTGAGCCGTCAAGTTATGTGACAAGTTGTCACCTGAACTGAGGGCGGGGAATAGGGAGGGGCAGTAGTCGATAGTCATGTTATCGATATTATATTTGTAAACACTGAAATGTAAGGACATCAGTTCATCGTTGAGTATGAGATGTAAGTTAAAAATCTTAGTTGCATACAGTTATAATTTTTTTAAGGTTGGAAATCATCTAATGACTTGTCGCGCTCTGGGTGGAGCGGGAGGGCGTGTCAGACTTTTAAACGTTTCGTATCGTCGTTTATACTGCATACCTCGAAGGAATAAAATAATTTGCCTGCAGCGGTCTTCTCATCTAATTATAATTGAGGTGTTTTATTAAGGTTAGAGTGAATAGGCGCACCACTCAAACCCGAAGCGAACGCGTTCGCGCGTGATTTCGCGCCATTTAGGTTAAACGCTAGCGTCCGCATAGATTATAAAATATTGAGCGTTTTATTTATAGAGTATTTATCCAAGTACATAATTAAGAAGTTCTTCACAAAGTAGTCTAGTAAATATCGAAAATAATCAAACCTTTCCGTTATTCCCTATACATATCCATAGGTTAATAAACTAGTGCGCCTCACTATCAACGATTGCATCACTAATTATAGTACAGGTAGGGCCGCAGTCAAGCACTAGTATCATTAAAAAAAACCGTAAAAGTTTGACACTGTCTCTCGGGCCAACTAGACTGAAAGTTATTCGATGATTTTTCACCCAAAGTAAAGTACGTTATGAAAATACATCGACACAATTTTCCCATCCCTAGAGAGTCTAAAGACCAGTCCGGGGCCTTGCACTTTGAGAAAGTAGTTGCTACCTACGCAGTGCCCATTCAAATCATAGCAGGTGACATTGTACGCCACTACATTTTATTACATTTTCCTTAAATAGAATTACTGCATTTGAAATGGAACTCTGTGGGCGGGTTTCTGAACTGAGTATTTTGAATTAAGAATGTCCCTATTTAAGTTTAAGGAGCAGTGGTGGCCGAGTGGTGACGGCCCCGACTTACAAGTTGTAGGTCGCGGGTTCAAACCCAGCCAGGCACATTACTTTGTGTGATTTATTTCATCACCACTGCTCCCGAAATGGTGAAGGAAAACTTCGTGAGGAAACCGGCATGTCCTAGAACAAAAAATTCGAAGACATTTGACATCCAACAACCCGTACTGGGCCCGCTTGGTGGATTACGGCCCATTCCCTCTCCTAGAGAGGAGGCCTGAGTCCCAACAGTGGGAACATTATAAGGCCGACTACGCTATGCTAACCATGGAGTTTCCTGCCGGTTCTTCTCCATAGGAAACGACTAATTGGATTTAACGACTAGTGGGATTTCATCCAATGACTTCTCACGCTCTGGGTGGAGCGGGACTTGTACTGACTAAAACCACACGTGTGTCCTTTAATTATTTTAAAATTCAAAAATTCTCCGCGGCCCTATTGAAGTAACATCACCAAATAATTACTTCTTTTGCGGTTTGGAAAAATCGAGGGTCGCTAGTGAAAAATAAACGTATAATTCACCTTCCAAACTCACCTTTTTATTCAACACTAGCTTCTGCCAGCGGCTTCGCCCGCGTGAAAGTAGGTTTCTCCTAACAAACTTTGGTAGATATTTATAAGATCTACAATTAATTAGAACATTGTATGATTCTATCTTTTATAGTTGAGGCAGCGTACGCAAAATAAGTAACTTTTCTGGTTAACTTTTTACACCTTGGGTCCGAAAAACTCAAATATCTTACGGAACCCTATTTTTTTCCAAAATAAAATATAGCCTATGTTACTCGTGGATAATGTAGCTTTCGAATGGTGAAAGAATTTTTAAAATCGGTCCAGTAGTTTTTGAGCCTATTCATTACAAACAAACAAACAAAGTTTTCCTCTTTATAATATTAGTGTAGATACAGAACGAATTAAATAAGAAATTACCCTCAAAATTACATAGCTTTATCTCTCAAGCGACATTCTGGTCAAGGTATAAATAAATATAATCCGTTTGACATTAAGACCAAACATAGAGAAGTCGACTTTAATATTATGTGGTTGATATAGAGGACAATGTCAGAGCTACTGATTCGTAGGCTTATATGATCTTTAAATGGCGACAACTTTCTCAAAAAAAAATTGGGCAAGTGCGAGTCGGCCTCGCGCACTGAGGGTTCCGTACAATTTTATCTATTTATTTATTTACAAGTACTTGTACAACGTTACAGACAGACAGACAGATGGACACCAAAGTGATCCTATAAGGTTTCCGCTTTTTCCTTTTGAGGTACAGAACCCTAAAAACCAGGGTTGTACACTTTTTTACAGCTATTGTATGGTAAAAATGCAGGCGTCTTTGGCGGCACGGTTGCCGCTATGGTTGAGTAATTAGCGGCTGTTTCGTGTTGCGTGTTCGATTCCCACATGGATCAAAAATTTGTATGACATATAGATAGTTTTACGGATCTGTTGAACACGGTCAGGATACAGGAGTAATTCCTAATATGGGTAACGTGATGCCTTATTTTTTGTATTTTTTAAGGTTCCGTACCTCAAAAGAAAAACGGAACCCTTATAAGATCACTTTGTTCGTTCCCTCGATAAAGGGTCTTGACCGTTAGGCGTCTGTCAAGACCCTTTATCTCGGGAACGCGTAAAGGTATCGATTTGAATTTAAAACCATATATTCAGGTTTGCGGTCTCTTGAAGCAGTGAAAAAATCAAAATTCTGAGTTAACGAAAAAAAAAAAGATACAGCCGTTTATGTCGCAAAAAAAAACTTTTATTTCGACATTCTCAAGGGAATCAAAATTCATAGGGTACTTCCCGTTGACCTACAATCCTGAAATTTAGCATGAGACGAGCTCTCATAGCACCAGTATAGGGAAAAACCGGAAAACTGTAAATTTGTAGTTACGTCATACAAAAACTATCATCGTAACTCAATTCGGGAATTGAACTGTTTTCATAGGTAAGTTTGTACGGAACCCTCAGTGCGCGAGTCCGACTCGCACTTGCCCGGTTTTTTTTTTATGTGATGTGGTATCACTGACACCCTAACCGGCACTGGAACCGTGTGGGGGATTCGATCCACTTCTCTCTCCTCTCAAAGAGAAGAGACCTGGGTATCAGGATATGTACTGGATCCATGGCATTCGTTTGTGCGTCAATGTCAAAGACACCCTGTATAACATTCTACCGATCACTTTCAAACATAAATATCTTTTATTAGTTAACTACCACAGTACCCAAGAGCATAGCTTAACTCACGTATACAATACAATAATCATAATACACGATCTATGGCTGCTGGTAGATTCAATGTACCCAGAGTCACCCATTATATTGGTGACAGAACACTAAAAAACAGAATAACTATTGAACAGTCTACCGGCAGACATAAGGAGTGAAACAAACACAAATAGATTAAAACGTTCTTTTTTAATGTTTTTTTTCTTGAAATTGTAAAATATAAGTATTGTATTATATGTATAAAAGCATTTTTTTCCACAGTTTGTAAATGTGAGTACCATGGAGCTTTTTATAGTTTTTATGTTGCTACTGGACTTATTTGACATAAATGAGCATGGCAGTTGAGAGTTTGTCATGCTCACTCAAATGTCTCACTGATGGTGGCGCGGGTGTTGGATCATTCGGTTCCCTCAAAATGATTGAGCTGAGTGGTGCTAATATTAGCGTCATGTCCGTGAACGGGCGCTGTCAGTTGAGGCTGGTCATCTCTTAGCCGCCAGTTGCTATTTTAATATCTATATTTAGTTTTTATTTTTATTTACATTGTTCTCACATGATAGCGACAAGAAACATGTAACAGAGATATTTGTAATTACAAAATATGATTGAAAAGAGTGTCCATGGAGTTTCTTGCACATTCTTCTCCATAGAGATCTACGCTTTGGAATGTGCAATTAGCATCATTTATTTTTCTGACTGACTGACTTCTTGACATTTCAAAAGTGCCTGTAAATGGTTTATTTGGAATAAATGCTATTTTGATTTTGATTGATTTTGATTTTTGACGCAAATTAAAATTATATTATTTAGAAATATTTTAAGTACATTATGTCTAGAGACTCACCGACCCCACAGTCAAACCATTGCAACAGTTTTGTGGGGCTTATCTTAAAAGTTACTTACCTTTTTGGAATAAAGATAAATAAAATGTTGAAAATAAATAAAATAATAATTCTATATATTCTATAATTTTTGTATTAAACAAAAAAAAACCAAATCAAAGCTTCACTGAATAATTATTTATTATTATTATTTATAGCCCATTTAAGTCCCACTGCCGAGCAAAGGCCTCCCTTTCCCTTTTCCACACAAGTCTGTCTTCGGCCATTGCGGGCCAGTCCCTCTGGTATATATCAAGTTCATCTCTCCACCTTCGCGTTGGTCTGCCGCGGTGTCGCCTTGCGTTCAGTGGGATCCAATAAGTGGCTCTTTTAGCCCACCGGTCATCTGACATGCGGCAGACATGTCCCGGCCCAATCCCACTTCAGAGTATTAATAATTATTTAATCTGTTTTTAATTTTCCCCGCTCTACCACTAGTGATGTACCGACGCATCGATAAACAAAGGTTATCGAGAAACTGTCGTAATCGATTCGCGACGAGATAATGACACCTGTAATTGCATGAGAACCAGACACAAGGCTCTTTTAGTAAAGTACTAGGTTTTGAAAGTAATAATAATTGTAGTTATCTGTGTTATTAGTGATTATTGTCAGAAAGTACAAGTTTAAATGGAGAATCGTCAACATCATCACCATTTCAGCCGAAAGACGTCCATTGTTGCACATAATCCTCCCTCAAGTGTCGCCATAACTACCGGTTTTGTGCGACTCGCGTAGATAGATTCCCGCGACCCTGATCAAGTCATAGGTGATCTTTGTGGGAGGGACTTCCAACACTATGTTTTCCGGAGCGCGGTTGACACTCCAGCCCCCCTAGCCAAGTTACGATCGTTTCGTTTGCGTTGAACGCCTCGAGTAAGCCACACCTCCAATATATGGTAACTTGGCTAGGGGGGCAGCACACCTAGCCAAGTTGATAATCTGCAATCGTTAACGCCAGTCGAAAACTAATCAAATGTATGGGAATGACATCACCTCAACGTTAAGTCACGTGGTAAGAACAAATTAATAGAAAATTCGTAGCCAAGTTCACATCGTTCCAAATGATAGAATGGATTGTTATCATTTCTACAATGTTCAACGTTAGATCCTTTGTTATTGTAGACCGAGCGGCCGACTCAGGCGCGTCAACATGGCTACCAACTTGTCGTTTCCTACAATTGCTGACACCGAGGCGTTACCGATTGGAAAACGAAATTTGACACAAAACGGTTGTAACTTGGCTAGGGGGCTGATCTTGCGGTCGCATCCACCATATTGTTCTGCGAGCAATGTGCCTGCCCACTGCCGCTTAAGGTTGGTGAATGGGAAATTGATAATGGGATACGAGAATGGGCAAAAGAATTACCCCCGGCCCTAAGCTGCAAATGGCAACTCAAGAAACAAGGAGGGTTTAAGTCTTTTACCCACCTGTGTTCCTTCAGTTGCCCTTTGCGTTTCAGGGTCACAGTAACTCTTTCGGACAGTCCTGCAACCCTGGTGTCCATAGCATAATATCATGTCTGTCTTCCCCATAGAATCAGACATATCTATACTTATAATAAATCTGTAGAAGTGAAAATTCTGTACATTGAAAATATCAAAAATATAAATGGCAGGGGGTGTTACTAGACCGACACAGAACCCAATAACTTAATTTAAAAAATTTTTTGTCTGTCTGTCTGTTCAGGCATCACGCAAAAACTACCGGTTCGATTACGATGAAACTTGCTATAATTATTCTTTAATATCCTGGGCACCACCATGGACTATCTCACACGACGAAGATGATAAATAATATTTCATATTTTCGTATATCAAAAAACCTAATAAAACCATTTTCGACTTCTACGCGGACGAAGTCGCGGGCAAAAGCCAGATCTTAGAATTTGATCACTTCATGATATGGCCAAGTAAAACTGGCCAGATCGTTTTAAACGTTAAAGTTTGATCATATTTCAATCCTCGTTTGGCCTACTTTCTTTAGACCTTTTATTATCATTGAAATCCTATATCGATGATATGACCAACACATAAACATGTTTACCTATAGAAGAACATATTTTCTCACCTATACAACTTTTATCACAAAAATTATGATGTGAAAATAGATGATCTATTGATATTCTTACCCAAAGATCGCACGAGCTATGTGAACATCAATTTAATAACTAAAAGAGTGAAACCGTGAGACCGTCGCGGTCCACTTCACATGGTAAGAAGGTAATATATGAAAAATTAAAATAATATTAGCTCTAGAGCAATTTAGTAGATTTGTGGTAATCTGGGAAGAATGTATGACAATGGAGGACCTTGGAATGTGTACAGAGTTTTGTATGTAGACCTCCGTTTAGACAAAATTAAGTAGGTAAGATCTGGCTCATACATACGAGCGGCATGTTGCCTACGGTAGAGGTAACTATTTCACCGGGACACCATGGCGGGGCGACCAATCGCCGCTACCAACAATATGTATATAGCTCTATAGAGAGTTACTCACCTGGGGTTCGTTTGGTTGCTCTACCAAATTGGCTGCGCAACCAGCTCTGACACCAGTCCTGCCGCCAGTGAATCCCCCACCAAAGAGTATGTAAGATGAAATTCTATCGCCAAGAGAACGGGCTTAGGAGAATCAGCGGGGAAAGAAGACCCTGTTGAGCTTGACTCTAGTCTGGCATTGTAAGGAGACATGAGAGGTATAGCATAAGTGAGAGATCGTTGAAAGGGCTATATTTCACTGCGACACCATGGTGGCATAACTGGTCGCGCCGCCATGGTGTCCCGGTGAAATATAGCCCTTGTACTGTGTGTGCGAAAAATAAGTCTCACAGGCCTTATGAATTCAGAATTTGAAGCTGAGAACTTCATTGCAACCTGTCAGAATTTTGGCGTTTAAATACGGTTTGACACGTTTTTAAGGTTCAGTACCTCAATTGGCAAAAACGGAACCTTTATAGAATCATTACCCCGGGGTTCCCTCTCGGACGACCCATGGTCTCAGTAGGCTTCGGCCCTGCTGGGCCATTGCTTTTTTACTGACATCTCATTGAGGTGCGCATGAAACACTACGCGCCGTCGATGACTCGTGCTCGATGCGGACGATTACCAGATAGCCGGACGGCGAGCCACCCATTGCTCAAGCTAATCAGTTCATAAAAGGGCAATTAAAAATTCTCATGGATATCATTTGCGTGATATAACTTCGATTCTGTGTATAATGTGACTAAGTATACAATATCGTGTAACCGGAACGGATTGGACAAATCTTATTTGAGCTGTTTTGCTTGAATTGTTACTGAGAATGCAGCATAAAAACATAGGACAAAAAGTGATCATCGGCATCAAGGTTTCCTGCTAATAGATTAGTAACAACGTAACAAGGGACATTCACCTAGAAATTTATTTATGTTTATAGCCTGGGACAATTTACCTGCTGCGGTCTTCCCGTCCAACTATAATTTAGGTGTCTTCAAGGCTAGAGTGAATAGGCTCTTAATAAACTAGTGCGCCTTACTATCAATGATGCATCTCTGCTTACCATCAAGTGGGATCACAACCAACCAAATTTAAAAAAAAGCCCTACATTGGATTTATCCGATACACACTCTCGCGTTTGTACACACGAGACAATATCAAAATAGACCTTATGTGCACGCGTCCAAGTTGATCGCGCCGCCATGGGGTCTCGATGAAGTATAGCCCTAAGTGACCAACTTTGAGCACCGTAGGTTAGAACGGGCAGGATACACATGTCAATGAGTTTTCTTTTCAGTGTCATCGGAAGGTGGAGGACGTGAAGGACCCTTCATGTGATCATTAAAGGCCCCTTTAAAGTATCACAAAAAACTATTTTGATTGTTTTTCTTGAGAAACACTATATTTGCTTACATTTCTTTTATATCGGATTGCCAAGTTTCGTAACATTCGCTTCACTGGCAAAAACGAAAAATATCTCTTTTAGTAAAAGAGAACAGTGATATTTCTCAACTGGGTACCATATTAGACACTAAGTATTTACTAAGTACGTAATATGTTAAGATACTATCTCTTGTCTCCGAAAATGGGCATTTAAAATAATGGTCTAAGAATGTGAACGAAATGCTCGACCCAGCAGGGCTGAAGCCTGCTGGGGCCATGAGTTGGCTTCCGAAAACGATACCCGTGGTCCTAGAACGCAAAGGGCAACTGAAGGACACATGTGGTTTTAGTCAGTAAAAGGCTGACACGCCGTTACGTGTCATAGAGATTTCCCATCTCAACAAAAAAAGCTCGCAACCTCATGCACTAGAAACCTGCAGACGACGAGCAATGTGTAGCACGCCGTCCGGCTGTGTAACTGTCCGGACCGAGCCCGAGTTGTCGACGTATTCACAGAGATATCAGCAAAACCGTAGGGTCCTAGCAGAGCTGAAGAGTACTGGCTTCCGAGAGGAAAACCTGAAGTCCTGGAACGCATAGCAAAGAAGGAACATAGGAGTGGGTGTTAGTCAGTAAAAGTCTCACAATCCCTCCCATGATTTCCCCCACCTCAAACAAAAAAAAAATGCATGAGAGCGGACGCCTCACCTCTGGCTTACCATCATGACTCGTTAGAAAAGACCAAGACATATAATCATTAAACTATAATTTAAGTCCTTCCTCATGTGGAAGGTAACAGTTTCGTCACATAACTAGAGCAATAGAGGCTAGACGAAAAGCTGTTAAAAATACTTGCGCCGCGCACCGCCGAGTTGCGTCACTCGAACTTGCACTTGAGACGCAAGACCAGGGTTGGCGATTTATCGTACGATTAACGCAGTAGTTAAGCAATCTGTTGTTGCGCTTTTTTTTAGGTGTGCAATCATCCAATGATTTCTCCCGCTCTAGGGTGGTGCGAGAGAGCATATCAGACTTTATCATTTAGTTCAAAATGAAGAAAAAAAAAATTTAATTTTTAACGGCACGTTGGCGTTGTAGTGAAGCAATCTGTTGCTGCGCTTTTTATTTAGGTGTGAAATCATCCAATGACTTCTGCCGCTCTAGGGTGGAGCGAGAGGGCGTATCAGTCTTTTATCGTCTAGTTTAAAATTGCGAAAAAAAATTACATGTAAAAGTGTTTTTTTTTTTTAAACTTATTTGCAAAATAAATATCATTTATCATCATTTACTGTCTAAAACCACATGCTTCCTTCAGTTGCCCTTTGCGTTTCAGGAAACCGACTAAAAATTGTGGGTGATTTCACAAACATAATATAAACTCACATAGATACACGAAAACGTGAAACGTGTACCTGTTTTCTTTCTTTCTTTATGCTCAAAACACCCAGACACGGAAAAACTATCTACGGGCCATAAAAATATTTGTTACGTACAGGAATCGAACTCTAAACTCGTAGTGCAGCTGCCAATCGTTTCTATGCTTTAACCATGCCAGTTACCTTCCAATTGTATTGTTGATGTTATGTATTCTATTTTGGTGCAGCCGTGAGGCACAGAACTATATTTTTTTGCTACTGTTTGTTTTTTTATATATTTTTATTTTATTTTATTTTTTTGTGTTTAGTGTTATCTAATATTATTTTTGTGCCTTGTGCTGTATCAAATAAATTATTTTTCTTTCTTTAATTGTAATTTTTAATATTCAAATAGTGGTGTAATCCTAAGGGTCAGTTCACACCGACTCGCGACGTGACTCAAAGTATATATTTACTGCACGCGGCGCAGCGCTACGTGGTTTAACGTATTCTGAATTGTCACAACGAAATATATACCTTTTCGCATCTCGGTGTGAACTGACCCTAAAAGGTACGCGAAATATCGGTCAAAAACGTGACACGGCGATTTTCCATAACGAAGTAAAACAGGTCTGTCGTAGGACAAAGCTCACTGCAATAGGTGTCGTAATAAAAGACCTATTGATCGTGCGTCAACGCCTCAGTTGTTGACCTGTTGTTAGGAAACCTGTCCTATACGTGTGTGCAATTTCCAAACCTAATTTAACCCATGGATATCTATAGGTACATAGGAAATAACGGAAAAGTTTGTTTATTTTCGATATTTACAAACTACTTTATGAATAACTTCTTATTTATGTACTTGGATAAATACCCTGTAAATAAAACGCTCAAACTTCTAAGTTAACGAAAAAAACTGATGCGGCCGTTTATGTTGTAAAAAACGTGTATTTCGACATTGTCAAGGGAATCAAAATTCATAGGGTACTTCCCGTTGACCTAGATTCCTGAAATTTTGAATGAAGCAAGGTCTTATAGCACAACAATAGGAAAAAATCTGAAAACTATAAATTTGTAGTTACGTTACCAAAATAATAAACTTTTGTTTTTGCGATTGGGTAAAATCTTCATTATAGGTAAGTTTGTATTGAACCCTTAGTGCGCGAGTTCGACTCGCGCTTGCCTGGTTTTTATTATTGACTCGCTGTTGTTTGCATTTTCGTCCGTGTCAGACTTTACGTCACAATTTCAAAAAGTTTTTATCTAAGCAAAGCCCTAATTTCTTTTCTAAAATGAAAGTTATATCATATAAAAACAGTCCCCCTAGCCAAGTTACGATCGTTTCGTTTGCGTCGAACGCCTCGAGTAGGCCACGCCTCCGATTCCTTCGTTTTGACCACGTAACTGAGCTTTGAGATGACGTCAGAACAAAGGAATCGGAGGCGTGGCCTACTCGAGGCGTTCGATGCAAACGAAACGGTCGTAACTTCGCTAGGGGGGCAGAGCAGCTAATTCCGATCCTTTGATGTACGCGGTACCTTTTAGTGACAGCCCTAGCAAGCAAACTAGTGCCGCGTCAATGACGCAACGAAGCCACATTACCCACTTAATTTAGATAGCCTTTTTATAACAGCATTGTCTTTCGGCGCGTACGCATATAACTTTTTATGGACACGGGTATAGGTAGCAAGCTTTGTGAGATTTTGAAGTGACTATTGCACTATATATATATATACTATACCACGATCTCTTAATACGATCTATTTGACGACCTAAACTGATTAAAGGGATAGAACTATATAGGGCATATAGCTTCATCCCTGTCTCTCGCTCGCACGATATTTTAAGGGATAGAGCTATATAGAGCATAAAGCTTCATCCCTCTCTCTCGCTCGCACGACATTTAGAGGGATGGAGCTATATAGGGCATTTAGCTTCATCCCTCTCTCTCGCTCGCACGACATTTAAAGGGATGGAGCTATATAGGGCATTTAGCTTCATCCCTCTCTCTCGCTCGCACGACATTTAAAGGGATGGAGCTATATAGGGCATTTAGCTTCATCCCTCTCTCTCGCTCGCACGACATTTAAAGGGATTGAGCTATATAGGAAAGAAAGAAAGAAAGAAAAACGTTTATTCGTGACTCACACAATCGTATAGGTAAACTAAAGATACACAAAAAAAGAAAGTTATAATCAGTGGAAGGCCAAAAAGGCACCTAACTCAGCTTATGCTGCGTTATTTATCGTTATTTAGCGCTGGTATTCTGTTAGGGCCCACTATGATGCCACGAACACACTCACGGACGTTAAATAGTCTATTGAAATAATAAATAATTAAGAGATAGATTAAATTCGTGAATTTATATTCATGTGTGTAATGTAAATTATAAACAACACTAGCTCTTGCCCGCGACTTCGTCCGCTTAGTGAACTCCACTGCGGGTGACGTAACCTACGACAAACTCATTATTTGCGGTTCGTACAGTAATTGGGTCTAGGGATCGAACCGCAAAATTAAGTTTGTTGTTTATTGTATATACTTATCCGGGATAAAAAGTACCCAGTTTGGTGTCCCGAATATTAAAGAATAATCATACCAAATTTAATCGTAATCGAACCGGTAGTTTTTGCGTGATGCCTGAACAAACAGACAGACAAACAAAAATTTTTTTAATCACATTTTTGGGTTCGGTGTCGGTCTAGTAACACGCCCCGCCATTTATTTTTTTGATTATTTCAATGTACAGTATTTTCATTTCTACAGATTTATTATAAGTATAGATTATATTTAAAAATAGTGCATACAAGATTAAATAATAAACCATCGACCGACGCCTGACGCTCCAACATATATCATTTGCCACTTAAGTTTGGCGATTCTTCGTGCTATGTCGGTAACCTTGGTTCCCCTGCGGATATAATCCTGATTCGATCACGCAAGGAAACTCCGAGCGTAGCCCTTTCCATTGCCCTTCGGGTGACTTTAAGTCTTCTGGTGAAGCCGATTGTAAGCGACCACGTTTCGGAGTCTTATGCCATATGTCGAAATTGCCTTAGTCATACTTTACTGTGCGGGTCTTACCAAAACACGTTGAAATTAAAATGTCAGCCCCCCCTAGCCTTTGTTCTGATCACGTGACTGAGCGTTGAGATGACGTCAGAACAAAGGAATCGAAGGCATGGCCTACTCGAGGTATTCGACGCAAACGAAACGATCGTAACTTGGCTAGGGAGGCAGGCGTGCGAACGAAAAAGAGTGATGGAGCTATACACTATAAATAGCTCCATAACTTTAACAATTCAGTTTAGATCGTCAAATGAATCGCGATAAGAATTCGTGAACCTTTGATCGACTGCCGATAAAAAAAATATATCTAAAATATTTATTTATTTATTCAAAACTATGCACTAATGAAACATTGTACAAAGGTGGACTTAATACCTTAGGAATGATCTACCAGTCGCCCTTAGGGTGGTGCACATAACATGGCAGGTGCAACTTAATAGAAGACTGACAGAGAGGAAATAAGAACAATAATAAATATATACTTAGATACATACATACATATACAGAATGATATTGAGAGAAAAACGAATACAACAAATCAAGAGTGTGATGAATCTACCAACTTCTTGGGAAAGTGTTCTCGTGCTTTCAGTTAAAGGACAACCGACTGGTTGCCGTCATGATGTTCACCATCAATCGCCTGAACAAAGAAAGAGGAATGGACAAACCCCGAGGCGGTGCGTTGGACAAAATATAATTTAAGTGTATTTGGATTAAGTGTAATCAAAGTTTTCTAAAAGCTAGAACTTGTGGTCTTTAATTTCGTAAGTAATAAAAAGCCTAGTGAAAGGTAAACAGCGAATATTTGCCAAGAATTCTTGCATCAACTGTCAAGAAATCTAGCATATCTTTTTAAAGTTAGGCATTTGGCTATTTATTTCACTTCGAATTTAATCGGGTACATTACAATTAAATTGTCGAAATAAATAAGAGGTTTTTTTCGTAAATAAAAAATAGTAAAAGGTGAACATTAGATTTGTCAGGCTAGAAATTCTTGCATCAACAATCGGGAAATCTATTAAGTATTGCTAAAGTTTTTAAGTCTAGTAATTTCACTTAAACTAAACTTTGTTATACAGTATTAATTTTTAATTATTACAAATACTTATAGGGCTTATTAGAAAAGGTCTCGTTATTATTTAAGTAAAGTCTCAATAAATAATATTCATAAACAGTAAAGTTATGAGCGTTTGTTTATATCCCAAAATGTCACTCAATTTATGGAATTATTGTACAGGCTATTGTTTATGAATGAAAAACACTGCAAGTAATATTTTCTAGTAGAAATTGTTATGAATAATTGATTCAATTATGAATTTAGCAATTATGACAAATTTTCGTGAATTTGCTCCATTTATATATATAGATTTATTTATTGTGCACACCTACCTTGTTGTCATTTTAGGGTTCCGTACCTCAAAAGGAAGGGAGTTGAAATTATGTAATATCATTTCAAAAAACGTATAAGTACTTCGATACTATCAAGGGAATCAAAATTCAAAGGGTACTTCCCGTTGTCCTAGAATCCTGAAATTTGGCATGAAGCAAGGTCTCATAGCATAGATATAGGAAAAAAAATCGGAAAACTGTAAATGTGTAGTTACCTACCCACCAAAAAAAAAAAACTTTTTTGCAATTCGTAAAAAACTTTGAGACTCGATTCGGAAATTGAACTGTTTTCATAGGTAAATTTGTACGGAACCCTCCCTCGGTCTCCGACTCGCACTTGCCCGGTTTTTTAACCCAAAGGTTGATTGGTAAAGAATGACTTGTTGCATTAGGTCCACCTATATACCACTACTGTACATGAAGTTTAACTAAATTTAATAAATAATAATGTAATGGTATTGACTTTCTAAATGGTTATAGAAACACCATTAATTATTAGTTGGCAAGTAGGTACACTAGTTAGAATGTCAAATGTAGATGATATTCAAAGATAATTAAGATACATCGGCATTTCGACAAGTAATTTAATTTTAAAGTTCGATCTGACTAGATTTGGTTCATAAGGAGACTCTATGAAGGACTGTTGCAAGAGTCGTTTTTTTTTTTGCTCGATTTTAATATTATAGTACGGAACCCTTCGCATGCGAGTCCGATTCGCACTTGGCCAGTTTTTACTCATATGCCTCGGTTTGTGCTGAACAGCCTCCTTGATAAACCCTAGCGATAAGGTACCTTTCACTAATGGCGCTTATGATATTCGATGACGTATATAATAGCAACCGTCCACACCGGATCTTATATCAATCATTGTACATGTACGCCCTCCTTCCTTATATATCTATACTTGGAACTAGCCTTTTGATTACCAACTTAATGATACACCTGAAAAACTATTCACAACACCCTAATTTTCAACTGAAACAGAGTCGAATTTCGATTGAGAAATTCAACTTGGAACGGCATGAAAAAAATTGTTACAGATCTGATATACACAATGTAAGTTTACTGTTCGGAATTGTTTCAATAACTCTTATTGATCTAGAAATAAAGGTGATTATTTTTATTGTTTAGTGGTATTGAGAGGTGGTATTGTGGAAGGCAGTGTCCCCTGTCGAGGTCGAAGCTTATATCATTGGGTCCGGTAGCTGACCATGATGAGGAATGTGGGGTGAAAGGCGGCGTGATGACAGGGTTTGAGCAAGGGAGGGGGGGAGGTAGAAATATTCTGCCGGAAGTTATAGTCACAGGTTTGATTTTAGGCCTGCCATGGAAACTGGGTTTTCAAGATGTTTTCTAGTTATTTACATTTTGTAAGATAATTCAGTCAGAGATTGAATGAATTCAAGTCAAAACCTGTTTACATTTCGGCGTCGTCGTTAAGGTATATAATATAATATATATATATATTCCACAACTATCACACAACGCCGTCTAGTCCCAAGCTAAGCAGAGCTTGTGTTATGGGTACTTGACAACTGATAAACGTACTTATATATTTCTAAATACATACATATATAGATAAATTACACCCAGACACAGAACAAATGATCGTGCTCATCACACAAACATTTGTCCTGGGTGGGAATCGAACCCAAGACCTCTGGTTTAGCAGTCAGGGCCACTAACCACTAGACCAACAGGCCAGTCAAAATACAATGCGCATACGTGTGCCACACACGCCGATCGGGGCGCGTCGGTTTCCATCCATTTTATATGGAAACTGGACTTGTAGAGCTTCACTTGATCCACGCCACACAACGTCGTTCTACGTACAAAATATCAGGCGTGTTACACTAATGCGTCGTCGTTCGTAGGTTCAATCCCAACCAGATGCATTACTTTGTGTATTTTATTTCATCACCACTGCTCTCAAAACGGTTAAGAAAAACATCGTGAGGAAACGGGCATGTACTAGAACCAAAAATTCGTAGACAAGTGACATTCACTAACCTGCACTGGGCCCGCGTGGTGGATTACGGCCCAATCCCTATCCTAGAGAGGAGGCTTGAGACCCGGCAATGGAAATATTATGCTAAACCAATGTGCGTTTTAGGGTTCCCTACCTTAAAAGGATAAAAAAACGGAACCCTTATAGGATCACTTTGTTTCCGTTCGTCTGTCTATCTGTTTGTCTGTCAAGACCCTTTATCTTGGGAACGCGTGGAGGTATCGAGTTGAAATTAAAACGGATATACTCAAGTCTGCGGTTTCTTGAAGCTGTGAAAAAATCAAATATCTAAATTAACGAAAAACGAAAAACAAGATACGGCCGTCTCTGACTCAAAAAACGTATATTTCGACTCTCTCGAGGAAATCAAAATTCATAGGGTACTTCCCGCTGACTCAGAATCCTGAAATTTTGCATATGGCAAGTTCTTATATCACAGATATAGGAAAACATCTGAAAACTGCAAATTTGTTGTTACGTCACAACAAAAAAAAAATGCGATTCGGAAAAATCTTCAAAACTCCCTTCGGGAATTGAACTGTTTACATAGGTAAGTTTGTACGGAACTGTCAGGGCGTGAGTTCAACTCGCACTTGCCCAATTTTTTATTATGGCCAATCTCAGCGTAGGCTATGATTATCTACAGTGAGTTTCCTTTTCAGAAACTCCCCGCAGCCCCAGCAGGTATCGACCCTGCTGGGCCCCTACGGTTTTGCTGACATCTCTTTGAGGCGCGCGTGAAACACTATGCACTGTCAATGGCTCGGACTCGGTCGGACGGCGAGAACCCATTGCTCGTCATCCGCAAGCCTTGGACAGACGGTTCATCTACTTTTTCCACTATCGACTGCAATAAGCCAAGTTAATTGACTGATGATGACATCCTTATATTATTTATTCTAACTAAAATCGCTGCGTCTCATGTATCGGCTATTACCCCAGCATGAAACAAGTCTAAGTGAACGGCATTAGATTAGCCTGGACGTGACGCATACCCTGATCAAGTTATGTACTTGACTATAAATCAAATTCAGGGTTTTCAAACATCTTAGACTTTGTATAATAATAGTATTTACCTACCAGGTTCTCTACCATCACTCAAATTATTAAAATAAAATACAACATGTTACTGGAATAATTCACACCCTTATATACACCTCAATTTGAATATTAAGTCACGATAATATGCATCCCAATTAGAAAATTAAGTCATGACATATACACCCCAATTAGAAAATTAAGTCACTATAATATACATCTCAAATAGGAAATTAAGTTACGATAATATACAGCCCCAAATAGAAAATTAAGTCATGACAATATACACCCCAATTAGAAAATTAGAAATTAAGTCAACATAATATACACCCCAATTAGAAAATTAAGTCACGATAATATATACCCCAAATAGAAAATTAAGTCACGATAATATTTTAAGCATATATTTTTTTTTTACGATAATAGTTAATCTTATTTTAGGCAAATAATATGGGCATCGAAGCATTACAACGGTAGGTAGCGTGTCGATATTGGTTTAGATACGTATGTACACGCTAGTTACGCAATCAAGGTGTATCAAGAATTTAGTATATTACATATATTTTGGGGTTCCGTACCTACATCGGCAAAAATGGAATCCTTACAGGATCAACAAAGTGATCCTTTAAGGATCGAAGCAATGAAGGAACAGGAGTGGGTTTTTAGTCAGTAAAAGTCTGACACTATCTCCCGCTCCGCCTAAGAGCGGGGGATGTCATAAGATGATTTTCCCACCGTAAAAAGAAAAATCCCAAAAAGGATAAAAAATCATGAAGTTGGTACCGTATTAAGAAATCACAAAAGCGGGTCGCTATAATTCAGCACAAGATCTAAACACATTTATCAATATTGACAGTGTTTATGAATATTCATTTTCATAGTAGCTGTCATAAATAGGCTACAGTAATTAGATTCTCGGAACACGGTCTAGGTAGAACCGCTGTCGCTGCCTCTCATGAAGTGTCCTTACCCGTAGTAGAGCAGAGTGAATGGCGGAGGGCGTGACTACAAAGCAAATACAGAATGCAGTAGGTTTACTTGACGCGGCGTTCCAAAAGGCGATAAAAAATGAAGAACCATTCAAATTGTAGCTGTGGTATGTTTTGGAACAGGATTTTGGTATCGAAGGAGATTGAGAAATGGCCCTTGTAACTAAAAAGGCTCAGATACATTAGGTACATAATCACACATAACATGACGCGCAACGCCGAGTCTACGTGACGCTGCAATGCTCCCCAATGTCGAGGCTAAGGCGGGAGCCCCGCTTCGCTCCCACCTTAGTCTACTTGGTTATTTTTTTTATAACCACACAGACAGTCGCTAACATATATAGAGTCATTTAGAAGGCAATGTAGATTTTAGGAAACGAATAATGCTATTAAAAAGTAGTCTGTTTAGCTTTCACCCTTCTACATATAGTTTTAAATGTATGAATATATGCATCTATTATATAGCATATGTATGTATGTATTTGTGTATTCATTGCCTAGCAGTAAGATATAATATAGGCTAATAAAAAATGAAACTTTTCGAAATACCTGTTCGGTAGCGTGACCCACTCACTGAGTTCTAGACAATAGATGCTGGAGTTTATAATGTAATTTGTTAACTGCCTTTACGGTCTGAGAAACGAAATGAAGAACAATCATGTATATCAGTTATTGTCCAAAGATTACTTAATTGGGATGTTAATGATATGGGCTATGAGCTTCCAGCTATCTCATTCAGAAATCTAGATTATTCTGTTAATACAAAAAAGATGTTGTCTTTCGATTAACTGTTTGTTTGAGGTGTGAAATCATCCAATGACTTCTCCCGCTTTTAAGTGGGGCTAGAGAGTGTGCCGGACTATTTCTGACTATAATCCACCGGTGTCCTTCAACCGTCCTTTGGGTTCCAAAACCGCGGTATCTTTATCAAAAAAATTCCATGGTCCAAGTGGGCATCGGCGCTACTGAGGCCCCTAAGGTTTTGCTGACATCTCTTTCAAGATGCTCGTGGAACACCATGCGCCGTGAACGACTCGGGCTCGAGCCTTATAGGACAGCTGGACGGCGAGTTACCCATTGATCATCGCCCGTTGCCGAGGATAGCCTTAAAACGAGTTTTTTTTTGAGATGTCCAACCTCAAAAAAAAAACACACTGATGCAGCACCTGACAAATAGATGTCAGCAAAACTGTAGGGACCGCCCGCTAGGACCACGAGAAGTTTTGATAGAGATAGGTACCATGGTCTTGGAAAGCAGTTTACGCCTTTCTGCTCCACCCAAGAGCAGAAGAAGTCATTGGATGATTTCACACCTCAAAAAAAACAGATTCATTAAGGTTTCCACCCTTACGTTGTTGAAACCTCTACAGTCCGCACTAAGCGTTCCGCCTCATCGTTTATACCGCGTACATCGAAGAACTGGAACAATTTGCCTGCTGAGGTCTTCCCATCCGATTATAATTTGGGTGTCTTCAAGGCTAGAGTGAATAGGCTCTTAAGAAACTAGAGCGCCTCACCATTAACGATTGCATCACTGCTTACTATCAGGTGGGATCGCAGTCAAGCACTAGTTTATATCAAATAAAAAATAAACGTCCATAGGAAGCCTATGGACCAGTGGAGCAGTGGTGGCCCAGTAGTAATGGCCCCGACTTACGAGTTGTTAGTTGCGGGTTCAAACCCAGCCAGATGCATTACTTTGTGCAAATTTATTTCATCACCACTGCTCTCAAAACGGTGAAGAAAAACATCGTGAGGAAACCAACATGTTCTAGAACAAAATATTCGAAGACATGTGACATCCACCAACCCGCAATGGGCCTGCGTGGTGGATTACGGCCCGTTCCCTCTCCTAGAGAGGAGGCCCGAGTCTCAACAGTGGGAACATTATAAGGCGGACTATGCTAGGAAGCCTATTACAAAATGTTCACACGACACCAACTAAAAACCTGATCTATTTAAATCAGCTTGTCAGGTAGACCATCTAATGTTGAAAGAACTACACGACAATTATCTAGCTTGATCAATCTGTCTTTTTAAATTTAAAGCAATTATATCTTTTGTATGTCAGCCTTATTGTTTTTTTTAGTTAATTACAACCTGTCGCAACGTTTGTGTGCTCATGTGTCTAGGTTACTGTGTTAGTTCGTGTGGCTATGCAAATTCATAAAATATATACGTTTATTTATTTATATTAAGACACTCCTTTTACACTCGCCTATCGTCAACATCGAGCTTGGTTTCAAAGCTTTTTTTATTTTCATTTAACACAATCCAAAGCGATGTTTGACGATGAGGCAACGCTAAAAAAGAGAGATAACGCCTGAAAATTCTGTTAGCATTCGGTAATTCCGTGATTTACTCGAATATTTCATAAAATCTTCAAAGTTTTAAAAAAAAATTTTGTTATTCAGAATCTTGATTAAATTTGCAAGGCTTCTATTGTTATATTTTTTTGAAGTTTTAAATTTTTGCGTATATTATGAAGCGTCAAAGTTCATGTAAAATAGCAGATTTTTAGCAGTCTTTACTGTGATTAGTTTTACACAAATTTACAAATTGATTTCAATAGAAGCCTAGATAATATCCACAAGATACGTGTTTCCAAAATATCTAATGAAAAATGTGTAATAACGTCATAATCGCGTAAGAGTGGATGTATGAAAAACAGTGAAAATGTATGTCGAATTACATGCCCTTAATAACACATACAACTGTTTTAACACGTATACACCTAAGATAACAAATGTAGTCGCAAAATAGCCGCACTTAGAGACGCCACTCACAAACTCGAGACTTGGTACAGGCCATGGTCCGAAGCAAGGAGGAGTGGCAGGCGGTTGCCTCCTGCTGCGAAGCAGTAATGCTAGCAAAGGAGGCGGCCGATCGCGTGTGGCAACGGTCCTCACGCCCCAACTGCCGAGGGAATTCCGATCCCGATTTCCGGCCATAGTAGTAGACCGTCCGGTAACCGTCCGGACCGAGCCCAAGTCGTCGACGGCGCGTACTGTTTCACGCGCGCCTCAAGGAGATGTCAACAACTGTAGGGGCCCAGTAGGGTCAAAGCCTACTGGGGCCAAGGGTTTTTTTTTTTTTTTTTTTTATTGGGTGGGAAAATCATCCTAATGACATCCCCGCTCTTGGGCGGAGCGGGAGATAGTGTCAGACTCTTACTGACTAAAAACCCACTCCTGTTCCTTCGTTGCCTTCGTCCCAGGGCCCCGGGTTCCGCTTTCACACTACCCGTGGCCCCAGTAGGCTTCGACCCTGCTGGGCCCCTACGATTTGCTGACATCTCCTTGAGGCGCGCGTGGAACAAAACGCGCCGTCGACGACTTGGGCTTGGTCCGGACGGTTACCGGACGGTCGGACGGCGAGCCACCCATTGCTCGCCGTCTGCAAGCCCGCGCCTACGGTGGCCGGAAATCGGGATCGGAATCCCGGCGGCGGTTGGAGCGTAAGGACCGTTGCCTCACACGATCGGCCGCCTCCTTAGCTAGCATTACTGCTTCGCAGAAAGAGGCGACCGCCTGCCACTCCTCGCTCCGGAGCATGGCCTGAACCAAGGCCCGGCGCGAGAGATCACCGCCGCCGATTGCCCTCACGAGGTCACGGCGTTGCTCTGCCCAAGCGGGGCACACCTCCACCGTGTGCTCCACCGTGTCCTCCGGGTGGGCCACACAGTGGCGACACCCGGGCGTCGTTTCCGCACGAATCCGGTGCAGGAACCTCCCGAACTTACCGTGTCCGGTGAGGACCTGCGTCATGCGGAATGTGAGGACGCCGTGAGGTCTTTCCAACCACGCCTCAAAGAGGGGACTTACCGCCATAATTGTGGCGTGACTGGGGCCAAGGGTCTGATTCTGAAAGGAAGACTCGGCCGTGGTACGAAAGACAACGAAGGAACAGTAGTGGGTTTTTTGTCAGTAAAAGTCTGACACTATCTCTCGCTCCGCCCAAGAGCGGGGGATGTCATAAGATGATTTTCTCACCGAAAAAAAAATCCTATTAGTGCAGGCAACATATGTACATAAATAATCGATGGTCAGTCTTAAGCAACTCTTTGGAGAACCGGCGCAAGTTATAACCCCAAACTCGGGTGCCCCCAAAATCCGATTATCAAACCTATTATTTGAACTACGAAAAAATTCTCCCAACTTCGAAATCTAAATAGGTTGCAACAATATTTTAATCATGGCAACTCGTTTTCGTCACTAAAGCCTGACACTCCCTCGCGCTCCAACCAGAGCAGGAGAGGTTAATTGATGATTTCGCATGTAAAAAAGTGGCCCTAGTTTTTTTCGGCCCAGGGCCGTTGGTAACTCAGCTACGCCACTGTGTGAGAGACATGCAATATGACAGCATTCATGTAATATTATTGATTGATTTAAGTAAAAACTTGATCAATCTTTTTGCCTAACCTAACTAGAGCCACATAAGAACCTTATTAAGTACTTTAAAATCAATGAAGCAAGATTGGTGAGCCAGTGAGTGTTAAAATGAAGCTGTATTGCAAGTGAATGTGGCCAATAGGTTATAGAGCTGGTCGCTAGGAAATGCAATGCCGTAAGAAATTTTCAATCCCGGTATTTGCAGGATTAGAAGCAATCCCGCGGGATCCGATCCGTTACGAATTTTCAGTGAATAAAGTCAACATAAAAATATCTCTTTATCATTATCATCATTTTAGCCGGAACCATCTACTGCTGGACATAGCCCCCCCCCCCCTCCCCCAAGCGTCAACACAACGACTGGTCTTGGACGTCTCCTATCGGATTCTCGTGACCCTCACCAAGTCATCGAGATAGTGGTCTAAGGCGACCTTAAAACAAAGTTACTTCTGGAATACAAAAGTTTCCCAGGTCCTATTCCAGGTTTTGGTCTAAGTGCCTCATCATCATCATCATTTCAGCCGAAAGACGTCCACTGTTAGACATAAGCCTCACCCAAATGACGCCACAATGACCAGTCCTGTGCGTCTCGCATCAATCGGATTCCCGCGACCCTCACCAGGTCATCGGTCCACCGTGAGGGAGGCCTTCCAACGCTACGTCTTCTGGTACACGATCGCCACTCTAGAACTTATCGGGCCGATCGATCGTTTGTTCTGCAAGCCCTGCCCACTGCCACTCGAATTAACAGTTTAGCGATTCTTTAAGCTATATCGGTCACCTTGGTTCTCCTGCGGATATCTTCATTTCTGATTCGATAACGTAAGAAAACTCTGAGCACAGCCCTCTCCATTACCTTACACAATAAAGTCAAAGCATTTTATTTCAAATAAACCATTTACAGGCACTTTTGAAATGTCAAGAAGTCAGTCAGTCAGAAAAAATGATGCTAATTGCACATTCCAAAGCATAGATCTCTATGGAGAAGAATGTGCAAGAAACTCCATGGACAAAAAAAAACAAAAAATAATTTCAAAAACTTATCAATTTGTACACCCCGGTGGTAGTGGAGCTGGACCAGCATTGAGCCAAGCATTCTTATCTTGAATATAATCCTCCAACTTATAATATGCTTGCCTGCATAGTGTGCGTTTAATACAAGATTTAAATTTCGTTTCATTGAGTTAAAATAATTGTGGAGGTAATTTATTATAACATTTCAAACAGTACCCCATGAAAGAAAGGCCACTTTAGCTAGTCTGAAACTTGGTTGACCTAATTGGTCCCTATTTCTTGTAACTTAATTATGTCTGTCGCCTCTTTTGCTAAATAGATGAATATTTTTTCTTACGTAAAGAAAGAAAGAAAGAAAGAAAGAAAAATATTTTATTTGGCACACGTACACACAATGTAGAAACAAACATGTAAACACTTAAGAAAATAGGAAAATAAAAAACTAACATTGTGTGTTTCGCGCCTGCGCCAAATAGGCCCAGTTCAGCAAAAATGCCAGACAACTTCGTGGTAGTTGCCTGACGCTGGTTTTCAACTGAACCTTATTTAGAGTGAACGGTAGAAAAACTAGATTATTTATACTAGTTGCTTGTGTGAGGTTATTTAACTTACACATATATATACATGTTTAATAAGTGGTGGATACCAAATAAATAAATAAATAGATAGTTGTTCAGTGTAAAAAATTCATAAGACGTACATGATGTTTTCATACAATACGTTCATTAAATATAATACATGTCACGTATCATTTTAATAACACGTTTTTTCGAACGTCAATAAAATGAAACTATCGTGGAAACAGGTAGCTTCATAAAATATTTATTTAAAATCAAGTACCTATTACACAGCTGAACTCAGCCTTTTAGTATTTATCTGAATCTAAGTTCACGAGTAACTCACGCTCATTTCTATACAGGATGTTTATTTTATAAGGACTGTAGGAGCTGATCGCGAGTTTTATAATGTGCAAATAAAATAAAATAAAAAATAATTCTTTTTATTCTACTACCACATCTTAATTATACATCACATCATGAAAAATTTATAATTCAAAACAATAATCAAATAATTTTAGGTAGTAGTCGCCTCTTTGGCGTAGGCCTCCCTCAGTGTTTTCCACAGTTACCTATCTCTAGCTTTTCTCATCCAATCCGGTTCAACTTTTTTTGTAAATATGTCTCTCCATCTAGTTCTTTGTCGTCCTTTCTCAAAAGTGTATGATCCGCTACTAATCTGCTCATTATATTTTTATTTATTTATTAAATTATTATCTGCTCATTATATTTTATATTATTATTTGACTGGCTTGTTGGTCTAGTGTTTAGTGGCCCTGACTGCTATGCCAGAGGTCATGGGTTCGATTCCCACCCAGAACAAATGTTTGTGTGATGAGCACAATCATTTGTTCTGTGTCTGGGTGTAATTTATCTATAGTATTTAGAAACATTTAAGTATGTTTATCAGTTGTCTAGTACTCATAACACAAGCTCTACTTAGCTTGAGACTGGACGGCGTTGTGTGGTAATTATGTGAATATTATATATTATATTATTATAGTCACGCCAACACGATGAGCGACATCGACGGCATTGTATGGATGTCTTATGTATGTGAGATTACATGTTTGTAAACGCACCCACAATACAGAAGCAATCCCTAATGTGGGAAACCGCCTTTTTTAGGGTTCCGTACCTCAATAGGAAAAAGCGGAACCCTTATAGGATCACTTTGTTCCGACTGTCTGTATGTCGAGACATCTCGGAAACGCGTGGAGGTATCGCGTTGAAATTAAAACCATATACTCAGGTCTGGGGTCCCTTGAAGCTGTGAAAAAATCAAACTTCTGAGTTAACGGAAAAAAAGATACCAACTGTATAAGTCGCAAAAACACGTGTATTTCGACAGTCTCAAGGGAATCAAAATTCATAGGGTACTTGCCGTAGACCTAGAATTCTGAAATTTGGCATGAAGCAAGGTCTCATAGCATAAGTATAGGAAAAAATCTGAAAACTGTAAATTTGTAATTACGTCACAAAAACAAACTTTTTTGCGATTCGGATAAATCTTCGTAACTCAATTCAGGAATTGAACTGTTTTCATACGTAAGTTTATATAGAACCCTCGCACTTGCCCGGTTTTTTTAAATTACAGAAAAACGAGCCTTTATGACCCATGTATTTTACTCCTCCCACTCTAGGTGGAACGAGCGTGAAGGTTTAGACTGTTACTGAGTAAAACTCATCTGTGTTCTTTCAAATGTTTTTTGCGTTCCAGGACCGTGACAACTCTTCCGAACAGTCCATCAACCCTGGCAGACACCGACCTTAACGGACCCCGTCTTTCTTTACGACTCTTTTTGTTTTTTTAAATTGATATAAACCAGTGCTTGACTGCGATCCCACCTGATGGTAAGCGGAGATGCAATCATTGATGGTCAGGCGCACTAGTTTATTAAGAGCCTATTCACTCTAGCCTTGAAGACACCTAAATTATAGTTGGACGGGAAGACCGCAGCAGGCAAATTGTTCCAGTCCTTCGATGTACGCGGTATAAACGACGAAGCGAAACGCTTAGTCCGGACCGTTCAAGTTTTAACAAAGAAAGGTGGATACTCGCCGTTCGTCGGGTTGTCCGATGGTAGAAAGGAGATGGCGGAATCAAGTCATGCAATTCCCGCACACACTCTCCAGAATGTAACCTGTAAAATACCGATAGGCTGGCTACCCTGCGCCTGTGCTCGAGGCTTTATAGATTGGACTTAACCAAATCTGGATCCCCGATTAGCCTCTTCACACGCCTTTCCACTGAGTCCAAAGCTGCTAGATGACATTTTGCAGCACCAGCCCATATGTGACTGCAGTACTCTACACACGATCGGACCTGACTCTAAGGGCCTGTGTACACCACGTTTTTTAATCACCCTGTATAACAAAACTAGAGCTATCAGCTCGACAAAAGGTTACGTAAGCTCAGCCGGTTTGAAGTCTAAGTGTAATGTTACGTACATTTGAGACTCGCAAACATTATTATATTTCGTTAAAACCATATATATACCCGATTTTGCGGTCCCTTGATTCTGTGAAAAATTCAAACTTCTGAATGAAAAAAAAAAAAATAATATAGTTGACCCCATTGACTTAGAATCTTGAAATTTGGCATGAAGCCAGGTCTCATAGCAAAAATATAGGAAAAAAAAACTGAAAATTATAAATTTGTGTTTACGTCAACAAAAAAAAAAAACTTTATTTGAAATTTGGAAAAATCGTAACTTAACTTGCGAATTGAACTGTTTTCATACGCAAGTTTGTACGGAACCCTCGCACTTGTTCGGTTTTTTTTTAAATTAAAGAACAAGTTGGCAATTAAACACCCTGTATAACAAAACTAGAACTATCAACTCGACAAAAGGTTACGTAAGCTCAGCCGGTTTAAGTCTAAGTGTAATGTTACGTACATTTGAGACTCGCAAACATTATTATATTTCGTTACAGTTAAGACTTAAGAACTGTATCGAATTCGCTAAGAAACTGGTACTGATAATATAGGCCACGGTTTTTTACACGACTGCTCAAAAAAATGTATGTATGTATGTGAGTTTCTTTATTCCGCTATTTTTTTTTTTTTGGTTAGTAAATCATCTTATGGCATTCCCCGCTTTTGGGCGGAGCGGAAGATAGTGTCGGACTTTTACTGACTAAAACACCCACTCCTGTTCCTTCGTTGCCAGTCAGAATCAAACCCTTGGCCTCAGTAGGCTTCGACCCTGCTTGGCCCCTACAGTTGCTGACATCTTGAGGCGCGCGTGGAACACTACGCACCGTAGAGGACTTGGGCTCGGCCCGGACTTCTTTATTCCGCTATAACTTCTAAATGACTGAACTGATTTACATGCATGAGGTTTCGTTAGAATCCTTGCATCGTCCCGAGTAACATAGGCTTTGAAAAAAAAAATATAAGTAGTCCCCCGAATGCGATGAAAATTTCGGTTTCGTAGATCAAGTAGTTTCCGAAATTCCATGTTTAGTCAATGAGTGTCTACTTTCTTCAGTTTTCTATAAATTTACAAAACATAGTGTTTTTTGATTTGTAATTTATTTTTTTGATATGGTAGTCTTGTTTTTTTGAGGTAGGATATCATCCATGACTACATCATCCATCCCGCTCTAGGTGGAGCGAGAGGACTTTCACAGACTAAACCCACTTATGTCCTAGGTCGTGAGAAGCATCGGTCTTACTGGGCTCCTACGTTGTTGCTTTGAAGCGCGCGTGGAATACTACGCGCCGTCTAAAACTCGGGCTCAGTCCATCCCGGACAGCTGGACAGCAAGCTACCCATTGCTTGTCATCTGCCAGCCCACACCTACGGTGACTGGTAGTCGGGTCGAGGTCTTGGCGTCTGGTGCGTGAAGATGTCCGTTCTCTCACGGTTGCGGCCATCTTTCTTTGCTAGCGTTACTGCTTCGCAGAAGGAGGCGACCACTTCCTATTCCAGCTCGCTCCAGATCACGGTCTAAACCAGTACCGGGCACGAGAGGTCGCCGCTGCGAGTTGTCTTTCATTAAACCGCCAAGGTTAATCGTCTAACTTGGTTATCATTACACAAAGTAGAATTGCTTTATCTATGTACTCGTATATAAAAGTAGGAACTGACTGACTGACATATTAACGCACAGCCGAAACGATCGGGTTTAAGAACGAGAAATTTTGAATTAGGCTTCCTTTTATGGTGTAGGCGAGCACAAAGAAGCTGTTTTTGAAAATTCAACATATAGGGGGAAATAAAAACTGTGCAAGTGCGAGTCGGACACGCGCACTGAGGGTTCCGTACAAACTTACCTTTCCCGAATAGAATCTCGAAGATTATTCCGAATCGCAGAAAGTTTTTTTTTTTGTGACAGCTACAAATTCACAGTTTTCAGATTTTTTCCTATACTTGTGCTATGAGACCTTGCTTAGTGCCATATTTCAGGATTCTAGGTCAATGGGAAGTACCCTATGATTTTGATTTCTTTGAGAGTGTCGAAATACACGTTTTTTGCGATATAAACGGCAGAATCTTTTTTTTTTCTTTAACTTGGAAGTAACAAACTTCCAACACAACTCAAGAGACCGCTGACCTGAGTATATGGTTTTAATTTCAACTCGATACCTCCACGCGTTCCCGAGATAAAGGGTCTTGACAGACAGACAGACAGACAGACGGTTTTCCTTTAATTATTTACTTAATAAACATTAAACAGGGGTCGGCCTATTCTTATTTTTTATTTATTTATCCATTGCTTGCTATACTGACAGTATGCGCCAAAGCGTATAGCAAGCCAACAAACCAACGACTTATGAACTAAAAAATTTTATACAAACATTTATCATTTCTTTACTGCTATAAAAAAATATGTCAAATTTAGGTTCCTGAGCAATCGGGGCGTTTTCTTATTAAGGGAGGAACAGGCCAAAAACTAGTAAAAAACATCTTACGTAATAAATGAATGGCCCCAAAGTGCTAGTTAAACTCAAATGAATAAATTGTTTCATTCAATACAACAGTCATAGATTAATTAACGATATCAAAGTTTGAAGTCATTTTGAATTCAATTAATCAGAACAAGTTGCATTACTTTCAATTCAATACATGTTAGAATTTAAAGATAATAAATATAATGTAATTGAATGTGTTCTTTTTAGGTGCTATTATTAAACTCAATTTGGCGCAGTTTTTTTTTATTTAATACTGATGAAATGTATTTTTAAGTTGGCAAACTGGTTGTACTTATTATTATTTTTTTGAGGAGTGTAATCATCCAATGACTTCTTCTGCTCTAGGGTGGAGCAAGAGAGCGTATTAGACTTTTACTGACTAAAACCCCAAGTTTTCCTTTTAGAAGTGAACCCATGGCTCCAGTAGGCTTCGGCCCTGCTGGGCTCCTACAGTTTTCCTGAATCTCTTTGAGGCACGCATGGCACACTACATACCATCGACGAATCGGGCTCGGTCCAGACGGTTACCGGACGCCGAGGTACCAATTGCTCGCCGTCCGCAAGTCCACGCCTACGGTGGCTGAAAATCGAGGTCGGGATCCAAGTGACTGGGGCGTGAGGAAGTCCGTTCCCTCGTGCGTTTCTTGGGCTGAGGGTAAGTAGTAATGACGACGATTGCAACAGCGTACCAGACTTATTACTGCGCCTGCGCCGACCGTGGTATCCGTGAGTATTTCGTAAGTAATGGTACTTTGATTATAACATACATATATACAGCAAGGACTTGTCAATGTCTATAGTAATTACTTAATTATTATTAGAGGCTGTGTGAGTATCTACTACAGTTGTTTAACCGCCAATTAAGTAGTTAGTGATTCATATTTTTTGGGCAATATTTAACTGTTCCTCAATTTATTCCTGTTTTTAACCGACTTCAAAAAGGAGGAGGTTCGATGTTCGGCTGAATACATCTTTTTTTTTTTAATTGATATACAGCAGTGCTTGACTGCGATCCCATCTGATGGTAAGCGGAGATGCAATCATTGATGGTCAGGCGCACTAGTTTATTAAGAGCCTATTCACTCTAGCCTTAAAGGTATTTTTATGTATGTTCACCGATTTCTCGGTCAATTGTGGACGGATTTTGAATTTTTTTATTTATTTAAAGGTTATGCTTCCGAATTGTTCCCATAGATATATTGTCATGATCTGATCATGAACTTCGAAGATATGGAACAGAACTCCTCATAGGATCACAGCAGAACTGTCGTAACAAGTAAAATTGATTTGTTTATACGCGTAGTCGATGACTGACTGAATGAAGAGGGGGAATATATCGAACTCATCTGATGATGAAGGATATGATTTGGAATTATTAGAATTGTCATGAGATGCACTCTGGCTATAAGGTATTTAAGTTTGGCTAAGGGGTACTTTTAAGTGGTGGTACCATAACTAAAAAGTGTAAAATAAAAAACTTTTTACAAAAAAAATACAACCGACTTCAATGTAAAAAAAAACACTGAAAAGTGCAAAATACCTTTAATTTCGGAATTCGGAGTTAAATAACAAAGAGACAAAACTTTTATAGTAACACCGACTTTGAAAATTTAATAACGAATTTTCCGACATACGCCCCCTACGGGGATGCAACGGGGTTCCAAAGTTTATATGTAGAAACCGACTTTCTAGAGCTAGCGTTTTTTTTTTTATAGGGTGGGAAAATCATCTTACGACAAATCCCGCTCTTGGGCAGAGCGAGAGATAGATTCAGACATTTACTGACTAAAAACCCAGTCCTGTTCCTTCGTTGCCTTCGTCCCAGGGCCCCGGGTTTCGCTTTCACATTACCCGTGGCCCCAGTAGGCTTCGACCCCGCTGCGCCCCTACGATTTGCTGCTAGTGTTT
Source organism: Mythimna vitellina (assembly GCA_949316375.1). Lineage (NCBI taxonomy): Eukaryota > Metazoa > Arthropoda > Insecta > Lepidoptera > Noctuidae > Mythimna > Mythimna vitellina. The sequence goes on along the minus strand of OX438711.1, from coordinate 4,384,751 downwards.
TATAATACCGATTTCAAATTGAAAACATTTCAAATACTTTTTCTATATTTAGTCTAATTTACTTTTCTTGTACAAAATAAACAAACTATGACTTCTCAAGCACTCAGCGAGATATTAAACGAGTGAGTTATAACTGAACGCAATAATAACATGCACTCTAACTATTTCTCACAAAACTCAACTCTATTTTACGTTATTTAAGTTCAAATTCCTTTGAAAACAAATCTGGCTGCTATAGTAAGGGAAAAAGGACTTTATATAGAAAACTTTAAGGTGCAATTTAGTGTGTTACTATAACAATGAAGTAGTATTCAGTGGGTCAGTAGCAAACTATTGCGAAGTTCTAACATAGTTGATATATACAGCTTGTACGTCCGACTTGTAAGGTGACTATGAAATTAGGTAAAAATTGGACAGTTTATTCAATAAAAAACAACACAAGACTCATTTTTCAACGAGCAATAGATAGCTCGCCGTCCGATCGTCAGGTAAGAATCGAGCTCGAGTCGTCGACTGCACGATGTATTCCAGGCGCACCTCAGAGATGTTAGCAAACCGCAGTCCAGCAGGACCACGGTTGCTCGCTAGGACCATGAGGAATTTCTAAAAGAAAAAACGTGGTCCTAGAACGGAAAGGGCAACTGAAGGACACTGGTGTGATTTTAGTCAGAAACAGTCTGATACGCCTCAATCCACCCTAGAGCGTAAAAAGTCATTAAATGCTTTCAGAACTCAAAAAAACAAAAAACAGAATTACATTTTTATATTGCGGTGGAAAATCACAAAATGTTTTCCAGCTTTGGGTGGAATAATAATAAAATTCCACAACTATCACACAACGCCGTCTAATCCCAAGCTAAGCAGACCTTGTATTATGAGTACTAGACAACAGATAAATACATACATATTATAGATAAATTACATCCAGACACAGAACAAATGTCCGTGCTCATCACAGAAACATTTGTCCTGGGTGGTTTTCGAACCAACGACCTCCGGTATAGCAGTCAGAGCCACTAACCACTAGATTTAAGTTACCTAATGTAGAAGTTTAGTTACTATTTTGGTGTACACTAAATTTTATTCTATTCTATTCTATTCTAACCACTAGACCAACAGGTCAGTCGAACCCACAGAAGTCCCACAAACTCCTATCTCATAGACACCCTACATCTACAAGAATCACGACCAGCCATGCCCAAGTTTCGCACGCCTCAACACCGTAACGACCCATAGACTAAATAAAAGATAAAAGTTGACATTTTTACACGATCACACACAATGACTTTATATTCTTTACATTCACGGTTAAACGTAAGAAGGTCGGCTAACAATTATGATTTTTGTTATCTGTGGTCATCTCGTGTCTATGAGTATATGGCCTCTTTATTGACAGCGTTAATATTTTAATATTTTGAACTAGCGACTGCCCCAGGTTTGCACTAGTGTGACAAAACTTTGAAATTCTCGGCTTTTCTCTCATCATCATCATCATTTCAGCCGATAGACGTCCACTGCTGGACGTAGGCCTCCCCAAATGTCGCCACAAAGAACGGCCCTGTGCGTCTTGCATCCATCGGATTCCCGCAACCTTTACCAGGTCATCGGTCCACCTTGTAGGGGGCCTTTCAACACTGCGTCTTTCGGTACGCGGTCGCCACTCCAGAATCTTTCGGCCCCAACGGCCGTCCGTTCTGCGAGCAATGTGCCCTGCCCATTGCCACTTAAGTTTGGCGATTCTTCGTGCTATGTCGTCAAACTTGGTTCCGGTTTTTCTCTATCAGAATCTAATATATAAAAATCTCGTGTGTTTGTTATCGAACTCATAGGAAGCGCCTCGATCGACATTTATAAAAAAAAAAAAATTTTTGCTAAGTCTGAGAATAGGTTGCAGGTTGTTTTTTATACTCCTAGGTGATAAGTCACTATTAATATGCGGGCTAGCAGCTAGCTGGCTAGTATGTACGTGTTTTTTGAAGAGTTGAACAGGTACAAGAGGTGTCCAGAACAAAAATGACTTGTCGTGTCTTCCTTCAGTTTTGTCCATTTTTTATTTTTTGTTTTATTAGACCCCAACCACCATAAATTCGTTATTAATTTATTGTGTTAACGTATAATTTATTAATAATTGTAGTGTTGCTTTTATTTATATAGCCTCTTTTGTTATAATGTGTATGTGAGAACACTGTAGACTCCGCGAATTGCTAGGTTACTTCCTATTACGACTTTTTTTATTATGATTGTTTTTATTGTACTTTTTAGTACAATATTGACCACTCTACACTGTCCTTACATAATATCTACTTATACTGTAATATGGAAATATTGTAAGAACAACAATTTATTTTAAAAGAGTAACCATGAAGTTTTTTGCCGGTTCTTCTCCATAGGAAACGACCAATTTGGAACCGTGCACTAGCTTCTGACGTTTTAAGTGCCCATGTAGGATATATGAAATAAAAACCTTTTGACTTTGACTTTGAGTAATGTATTCTTCCAATGGATACAAAGTCAGCAATGACCTCACAGGGTCTATAAATTCTAATAATTCTTAAGTTAATTGTCGTTGCAAGAAAGCAGAAAAAGAGAAATCCCATTTTTTCCGGATGCAAAGCTGTCAAAGTCGTGTCTTCCACAGACTATCGGCGTATCCGATTGTCAGTAGTGTTGTCCGTAAACTTACTAATTGTTTGTGTTGCGAACAGTGTGATATACTTAAACCTTTGTCATGTAATCACTCTGTCCATTGTGACCACCGCAATAAGATCTGTTCAGTAGTTTTTGAGTTTATCGCGAAAAGACAGACAGACAGAGTGAGGGGACACACACAACCTTTACACACACACACACACACACACATACACACATACACACACACATACATACACACACACACACATACACAAACACACACATATATACACAGAAAATACGTTATTTACATGCATAAACACAACATGAGTAAACCTTACAAAACCCCTAATTTGATTTATTTCGTCTTTTTTTTATATATTTTTTATTCACAATTTGTATCAAGTAGAAAGTGGGAGAGGGCACTGATTTCTGTAATACAGGTTTCATATTTTTACCTAGCTCAGAAGTCAGGGTTTTCATAGGATTCCTGTAAAAAAGTTTGTGAATAATTTATTATTATTATAATATACGAGGAAGGACTAGCTTCTCCTATCAGTTTTGCTCTTGTAAAAAGTAAATATTTTGACATTCCATATCAACACCACACCGTGATGAAAATAGTATCTTTTTCTAGGGTTCAATCTATCTGTGTCAAGAAATTCACCAAACTTACATAAGCAGTTTAGACTGACTAGAATAGAATAGAATAAACTTTATTGTACACCAAAATAGTAACAAAACTTTTACACAAACTTAAATCTATGGGTACAAAGGCGGTGTTATCGCTGACAGCGATATCTACCAGACAACCTTAGGATGGATTGTAAGAATTTGAAATAGAAAAACAAAAAATCGAAACTGAAATCGTGACTAACAAACAGAAAGACAGACATAAGTAACTTTGGCACTTTATTATAATATTAGGTAAGGAATTTTATTTATGGTTGCGAAATTCAATGGATTGAATTAGTTTATTGTCGAGTTAAGATTTTCATTGATATAAGATTATAGATAGATAGTGAATCGTGTTTTTAGTCAACTGGATGCAAGAAGAATTATGCAAGAAGTACAGGGTGCCCACTGTGCCCAGTGGGTGTCCAAGACTTGCATAATGTGCTGTCTGAACCGGCTAATATCAACAATGGTCAATACATTAGTTGTTAAATCGAATTTAATGTGAAACGTATTGGCTATCATCGAAGTACTTATTCAGCAACATTCTGTTATTTAAAATAAAACTGGGCAAGTGCGAGTCGGACTAGCGCTTTGAGGGTTCCGTACAAACTTACCTTTGTAAATAATTCAATTCCCGAATAGAGTGTCTAAGATTTTTCTGAATCGCATTTTTTTTGTGACGTAACAACAAATTTACTGTTTTCAGGATTCTGGGTCAACGGGAATTACCCTATGAATTTTGATTCCCTTGAGTGTCAAAATATACGTTTTTTACAACATATCCACACTGGACTGGAAAATTCAAAATCTTTTTATTGAGACTAGCTGACCCGACGAACTTCATACCGTCTAACAGTCAATGAATTTAGTATATCTTTCGATATAGTCAACCGATTGCAATGAAACAAAGCCTAAGTAATATATCAAGTTACACACAATTTTAATGTATAAAATTTATCTACATTGACTTCGTGCATTTTACGTGATGCGCGCACTGCTGAAAACTTCTATAGATTCACTATATGTATAGATAGGCCTTCAAGGGCACTTAAAAGTCAGAAGCTAGTTCACGGTTCCAACTTATTAGTTGTTGCCTATGGAGAAGAACCGGCAAGAACCTCCATGGTTACTCTGAAGAAAATAGAAAAGAGTGTGGTTCTATTATATTTTTTTTTATCCACAACTTTCACACAACGCCATCTAGTCTCAAACTAACCAGAGTTTGTGCTATGAGTTCTAGACAACTGATAAACATACTTATAAATTTATAAATACATACATATCTATATATATAAAATGAGAAACTGACTGACATATCAACGCACAGCCAAAACTACTGAGACTATGAGCGTGAAATTTTGCACAATGCTTCCTTTTATGACGTAGGCGAGCACTAAGAGAGGATTTCCTAATAGGGTTAATAGGGGAGGGTGTCTAAAGTTCGTATGGAGAAATCTACTTTCACGCGAGCAAGCCGCTGGCAGAAGCTTGTCATAGATAAGTTAAACCCAGACACAGAAAAAATAATCGTGCTCGTCACACAAACATTTAATTTTTTTCTGGGTGGGAATCGAACCCACGACCTCCGGCATAGCAGTCAGGACCACTGACCACTAGACCAACAGGCCAGTCATTCAGGTATTGCTTGCACCTGTACAACGATCCATATAAAGTTCCGGGTACGCAACCTGATTAATAAAATGTAGCAACTTCGGAGAGGCCTATGAATCACAGGCCTTGCCCAAGCGCTGCCGAACCCAGTTCTCAGACTTCCGTGTACTGTTTACCGTAAAGGATTTAGTTAAGTTTTGTTTAAGGTTATTGATCTTACTGCCCTGTAGAGAGTTTTACCATAACTTGTTAAAAATGTCAGGTGTGCGAACGATGGGTAGTGTGAAAAAGTAGTGTGAAACCCGGGGCCCTGGGACGAAAGCAACGAAGGAACAGGAGTGGGTTTTTAGTCAGTAAAAGTCTGACACTATCTCTCGCTCCACCCAAGAGCGGGATTTGTCATAATATGATTTTCTCACCCAATAAAAAAAAGGTGTGCGAACGAGAGGACCTCGGGGCCCTGGAATGAGAAAGCCGGAGTCCTGGAAAAAATGAAAAGAAGGAACAGGAGTGGGTTTTTAGTCAGTAAAAGTTTGACACTATCTCAAGCTCTGCCCAAGAGCGTCATTGGATGATATTGTCACCAAAACAAAAATGCGCGCGAGCGAGAAAAAGGGATGGAGCTATGCACCTTATATAGCTCCATCTCTTAAACAGTTCAGTTTAGGTCGTCAAATGGATCGCGTTAACAGCTCTTGGTAGGGCCTTGGTACGGCCTATGACAGTCATGTCAAACTTCAAAGTCACTGGTGGGCCAACAGCATAAAGCCCGCGAGGGAGCGGCCCTCACGCCCCAGCCACCGAGATCCCGATCCCGATTTCCGGCCACCGTAGACGTGGGCTTGCGGAGGTTGAGAAATAGATGGCTCGCCGTCGCACCGTTCGGACCGAGCCTAAGTCGTTGACGGCGAGGAGTTCCCTCGATCCCATCATCAAAAGTGGATGTAAAAATGGGACCAATCTGAAAGCATATCCTTTAAGGGGATTTTTTTTATTTTTGCAAATCGGTCCATAAATGACGGAATTCCGATGAAAAACATATAAAAAATAAAAACAACCGAATTGATAACCTCGTCCTTTTTTTGAAGTTGGTTAAAACAGGCCCAAACTACAAATCTAAGTCTATAAGTATCACTATTATGCTAACCCCCTCAAACCGTACTTAAGACACAAGTATCTCCATAATGTCAGTGACTGGTAGTCGGGCCAGGTCGACGTAATGACACATTTCCTCTGACTTTACTACTAGGAGCTGCCAGGTACTCTGTAGCACACAAGACAGAAAATACAGAAGGTTTAGCGAGCAATAGGTAGCTCGTCGTCCGCTAGTCCGCCCGAGTCGATCATGCGTAGTGTTCTGTGTGTGTAAAACTGAAGTGGGCCAGTAGGCCAATGTCTGCTAGGGCTGCGGAAACGTTTGAAAGAATGACCGTGACCCTAGAACACACATAGCAACTGAAGGAGGGTTTTTTATTTTTTATTGGGTGGGAAAATCATCTTATGACAAATCTCGCTCTTGGGCGGAGCGGGTGATAGTTTTACTAACTAAAAACCCACTCCTGTTCCTTCTTTGCCTTCGTCCCAGGGCCCCGGTTTCGCTTTCAAACTACCCGTGGAACTGAAGGAGGGTGGGTTTTAGTCAGTCAAAGTCTGATACACCGTCGCTCTGGAGCGAGAGGACTTTTTTAATGATTTCTCACACCCAAAAAGAAAGCCCGTCAGTACTTTTTTTAACGATATTTATTTTAGCAGTCAGGCTTACATGCCGATTTATTTATTTATAATAAGATGATATGTAATGTTCGGATTGTTAAAAAAATAGTTTTGGTAAAAAGTTAATCAAATGACCAATTAAAAGCACTCGCTTAGCAGTCAAAAACAAACTGACTCACTTCCGGTCGGGAGCTCGTATTTACATGCGAAGCCAGGAACATTCTAGATACCGACGTTTCCAGAAAATTATCGTTGAATCGCGGGGTAACAAATTATTTTTATTACAAACATGTAATTCTCTCCTTTCACGCGAATTTCGACTCTATTATCAATTACGGAAAGTACGAATTCCCTTATCTACCTTTTAATAATAATAGTGGTAGGTACTTTATGTCGGACTTTTCTAGATCTTGCCAGGCCTGGGTACGTACTTCCATTCTAGAAAGTTCGTGCAGCAATGCGTTTCAATTATTTGATCCTGCTCTTGATTTCATCGAAGATATGGAGTGTTCAAGTTTCACGACGTAACAATATGAATCGTGATTAATTTAATCAAGATTAAAATTAATGCAATTAAGACATCGATGTAAAACTAAGGGCGGAATTCACCAATAAAACTAATCGCGTTTTAACGTTTGGCTCGCATAATCGCGTTTAGCCGCTGTCACTAGTGTCACTAGTAAAAATATAACAAAAGAAAAATACAGACAAGCGACACTAGTGACAGGGGCTAAACGCGATTATGCGAGCTAAACGTTAAAACGCGATTAGTTTTATTGGTGAATTGCGCCCTAAACCGATAAATTTCAAAACTGAGATCAGACTAGTCCTTCTGCAAAATCTCTTCGTTCAGCAACAACAGCCCACTCATATTAACATATACTATGTTTACTTCATGTGATTTGTTTTAGTCACGGTATTTCTTGTCTCGGTCTAGAAGCCAGATAGTAGCTTAATGATATTATCATATGACTTGATATCCTGATTATGATTGTCTTATTTCAACATCGACTAATCCGTATTGGACCCGCGTGGTGAGACGGCCCTTTCCCTAAACTAGAGGAAGGCCCGAGTCCCAGCAATGGGAACATTATAATTATGTTTAGAAGTAGGGGCCCAGCAGGGTCGAAGCCTACTGGGGTAAAGGGTAGTGTGAAAGCGAAACCCATGGCCCCGGGACGAAGGAAAAGAAGGAACAGGAGTGGGTTTTTAGTTAGTAAAAGTCTGACACCATCTCCCGTTCCGCCCAAGAGCGGGATTTGTCAAGATGATTTTTCCACATAAAAAAATGGTTATATTTTTTTTGCATCAATCGGATTCCCGCGACCCTCACCAGGTCATATACATTGTGGTAGGACTTCGAATGCTGCCTAGTCGAGTTGGATTCAATGGTTCACCTCTTTCTGGAAGCTAGCCCTACCTAAATGGACCTTCTAACCTAGGTAAACATTCCACGCGCGCCTCACGGAGATGTCAGCAAACCGTAGGGGCCCAGCAGGGTCGAAGCCTCTCGGATCTGATTTTGAAAGGAAGACTCGGCCCTGGTACGAAAGGCAACGAAGGAACAGGAGTGGGTTTTTAGTCAGTAAAAGTCTGACACGCCCTCTCGCTCCGCCCAAGATTGGAGGATGTCATTGGATGATTTTGCCACCAACAAAAAAAAACCCAAAACATATTCGTCCACAACTTCGAATGTAGTCTCCGATCTTGATAGGAATGGGTATTTACCAGGACCTTAGTAAATTTTATATTTTTATAGATAATTAACTGCCAAAAATTTTATATAATTATATTTACTATTAATTGTTCTAATTACTCAACTTCATACTTATTAAAATTCAAAAGTTGCAAATATTGTTCAAAACTAGATTTACGTTAATTAATTAAAACTAAAACGAACGCATTCAAATCAGATACAGACTATAATAATAATATTTAGAAAGTTAAGAATCTACTATGATAATGAAAAAGTGTTCAATTAAGATTAAACAGATAGATCAGTATTGTACGCCTTTTTATTTGGGTTCCGTAGCGACGTAAATGAACCCTTTTAATTTTTTATCCCCATACCAAATGAAGTTATTTTTAGAGTACCCGTACCAAAAGTAGAGAAACATTTAACGTTAAAGTTGCTAGTAGAAAATTATCCCAAGGGAAATTACTCCCGAGATAAAAAATATCCTATTTATTTATTTACAAGTACTTGTACAACGTTACAGAGGATGTCCAAGGCGTTGTACAGTAGAAACTTACAAACTAAAAAAATACATTTAATAAAAGCAATAATACCCTAATAACAAACCCATACACATTGAAGAAGAAGAAAAAAAACTAACTAACATATAATTTAGAAATAAAAAGAAAATACATATACTTTATCCCTCAAAACAAATGATCAATGTTAACTTATTTTTTATCCATTTTCCTATGTGCTATTCCAGGACATGGTGTACCCGTGTACAAAGTTTCATCGAAATCTGTTCAGCTGTTTGAGAGTGAAGAAGTCACAATACACACAGACATACTTACAAACTATCGCCTATACAGTATTAGTGTGATAGACACTAATGACCTAATCAGATTTAGACTGTAATTCGAAAGGCACGATTACAAGAGAAAGTGATCAATGAATCAAGGTTAGTTACTATTCTTATTACTAACAGAATACTAACAGCCACACGAGTCGATATCCAAGGTTAAGCAACGCTAGCCGAGGACAGACTGTGGATGGGTGACCAACTTAACATAACGATATACCTCTGTGCCTCGGAAACCACGTCAAGCTGTTGGTCCCGGTTGTTATTTATGTAGTGTCTTTGAAAGTCGTTATAGATAGTCAGGTCAAGAAACTTAGGTAATCTGACACCAGCCTTGCCAACCATTCGCATTCCTTGCCGGAATCTGTGTTTCCTGATGGCTACAACCCGGGAATCTTTAGGTCAAGAGTGAATAGGTTACTTCTAGGTAAGCGCGTACCATCGTCGACCGCATCTTCGCTTTACATCAGGTGAGATAGCGGTCAAGCGCGAACCCAACAAGAATAAAAAAAAAATGACGCAGGTTCTCACCGAACATTTCCGCCCGGGTGTCGCCACTGTGTGGACCACCCAGAGGACACGGTGGAGTATACTGTGGAGGTGTGCCCCGCTTGGGCAGAGCAACGCCGTGGCCTCGAGGGGGCTATCGGCGGTGGCGATCTCTTGCGCCGGGCCTTGGTACAGGCCATGGTCCGGAGCGAGGAGAAGTGGCAGGCGTCGCCTCCTTCTGCGAAGCAGTTATACTAGCAAAGTAGGTGGGACATCGCGTGAGGCAACGGTCCTCACGCTCCAACCGCCGCCGGGATTCCGATCCCGATTACCGGCCACCGTAGAAAACGCCAGTCTTGCCAAGGAGTATCGTGTTATCAAATTAACGGGGTGTGGAAACAAGATAAGCAGCCTCTAGATGTAAAATATGTATTCTAAATTTATAAATATTTTTTTTTGTAATTATTATTATTATTGACAGGCTCGCGCTTGACCACTACTCCACATGACGGTAAGCGATGATGTGGCCGACACTGGAGCACGCTTGCCTAGAAGTAACCTATTCACTCTTGACTTAAAGACCCCTAGGTTGTAGCTAACAGGGAACAGACTGTCAACTAATTTCCACCAAGAAAAATATTACGGACATTATTTCAGTGTGACAAAGAAAAGACATCAACGCGCGATACCGATGAGGCACTTAAGTGATTTCTGTTTCATTCGACATACATTTTTACTGTTTTTCATACAACCGCTCTTACACGATTATGAAGTTATTACACATTTCTTATTAGATATTTTGAAAACACAGTATCTTGTGGATATTATCTAGGCTTCTATTGTAACCAAATATACATTTTCACTGTTTTTCATACAACCGCTCTTACACGATTATGACGTTATTACACATTTTTTATTAGAAATATCTTGTGGATATTATCTAGGCTTCTATTGTAACCAAATATACATTTTCACTGTTTTTCATACAACCGCTCTTACACGATTATGACGTTATTACACATTTTTTATTAGATATTTTGAAAACACAGTATCTTGTGGATATAATCTAGGTTTCTATTGTAACCAAATATACATTATCACTGTTTTTAACCGACTTCTAAAAAAGGAGGTGGTTCTCAATTCGGATGTTTGTATTTTTTTTTATGTTTGTTCGCGCATAACTTCGTCGCTAGCCAACCGATTTGAAAAAATATTTTTTTGTTAGAAAGGGTATACTTCCCAAATGGTCCCATAGTCACCAAGTCAGGATCTGATGATGAAAATACCAAAAAAAAAAAAAATACCTCTTACGCGATTATGACGATATTACACATTTTTCATTACTTATTTTGGAAACACGGTATCTTGTGGTTATTATCTAGGCTTCTATTGTAATCAAATTGAGTAAAACTAATCCAGTAAAGAACTCTGAAAATCTACTATTTTGCATGAACTTTGACACGTCATAATTTATGACATAATTGACGGATGAATAAAGATTGCATGTAGCGGAGATGAGAACGTTAAGATGGATGTGTGGTGTGACGAGAATGGATAAAGTGAGAAATGAATATATTAGAGGAAGTTTGAAAGTGGCGCCAGTGACTGAAAAGTTGAAAGGGAATCGTTTGTCTTGGTATGGTCATGTAAAGAGGAGAGTTGAAACACATGTTACTAAAAGAGTTATGAGTTTACATGTGGATGGATGGAGAGGGAGACGGAGACCAAAGAAAAGATGGATGGATTGTGGGAGAAGTGATATGAAAGAAAAGGGAGTTAGTGATAGCGTGACGAGTGACAGGACAGAATGGAAGAAAAAAACGTGTTGCGCCGACACCAAATAAAACGGGAAAAGGGCAGAAAAATAATGGTGATGTAAAAAAATTAAAATATTCTTTACAACACTGTATCATTTGATAACTACATTCACGGACTCCATAATATACGCTCGGCTTAGTGTGGTGTTCAATGTATTGTTTCTTTTATGTATTTTTCATATATTTTTAAATCTAAGTGTTAAGTAGCATTTAACGAAATGTAAAGCACTTGTTTATTTCTTTGGTAAATAAATATGTTATTATTATAGTATAAATATATTATTACAATTTATATGTGCTTGTATTTATATATTATTTTTTAGGTGGGAAAATCATCTAATGACAAATCCCGCTCTTGGGCGGAGCAGGAGATAGTGTCAGACTTTTACTGACTTAAAACCAACTCCTGTTCTTTCGTTGCCTTCGTCCCAGGGGTTTCATTTTCACACTACCTATGGCCCCAGTAGGCTTCGACCCTACGGTTTGCCGGGGTATTTATATCTCAGAAAAAGGCCACGGTTTTAGGAGGCTTATGATTATTAACTACTACATCAAAATTATATAACTTCCAAGACAATCAGTAAGTTATCAACTTAAACATTTGTAGAACGCAAAAAAAATATCTAGGCCGTATATGTAGCTGCCTTGGCCGACTTGTGTACAAAAGTCACGTGGTGCCGGTGGATAGGTGGAACGCAATCGAAGTGCAATGATGAGTCATATATTTTCTTCGTACACAGATACGGTTTGCACAATAATATTCAATACACTTACACGAAAACCCGCTCTTATCCCTACCGCTTTTAGGAACGAAATTTACTCTTTTACGCACTAGTGCGGGAAAATACGCGGGCTCGGCCCACGACATTTTTTTACATTTTGAGAATGGGGCTAGGCGCGCGTCGACCCCCACGAGTCGCGATTCAACCCCCGGGGCCCTGGGACGAAGGCAACGAAGGAACAGGAGTGGGTTTTTAGTCAGTAAAAGTCTGACACTATCTCCCGTTCCGCCCAAGGACGGGGGATGTCATAAGATAATTTTCCCACCCAATAAAAAAAAAACCCGTTTATGTATGTCTTCGTAAGTGTATTAAAAACGTCGTTTGATACACGTGGAAATTTGTCCTTCCTTCCTCACGATGTTCTTCTTCACCGTTTTGAGAGTAATGGTGGTGAAATAAATTACACAAAGTAATGCGCCTGTCTGGGTTCGAACCCTCGACGTATTACTCGTAAGTCGAGGCCGTTACCACTCGGCCACCACTGCTCTATGCACAGGTACATTACCGTGTGTTATATAACCTAAAATTCGAAGATATGTGATATCCACTAATCTGCAATGGGCTCGCGTGGTGGATTACAGCCCATTCCCTATCATTGAGAGCAGGCCTTGAGTCTCACTAGTGGGAACATTAAATGGCTGATTAGGCCATGTTATGCTAAACATTAAATTCCGCTTTTTTTAGTCTCTTGAGAGTGGAAATGTCTGACGTCTAAAGCCCACAGCGTTCCTCGACGTACTACACGTAAGTCGGGGCCGTTACCACTAGGCCACCAATGGTCTTTCGAGGATAGTACACCACCAGTAAAAATCCCGATTTTACGCTAGCCTTGCCAAAGGTTATCGGAAGACTCATATACTGAGTTGAGAAGGTTTCAAGGTAATGGCTTCAGTCAAACCACAGTTTAGCTTGGAAGAACAGGTTTCGAAAAAGGGGCCCATATAAGTACTGTGAATTGAATCTGTTGCAATTTTCTATTTCCTCCGAGAATGTAGTTCTACAAATTCGCTTGACCAGAACTTGATGCAAGTTATTCAAATCTACAAATCTAAGAGCAGTGGTAACCCAATGGTAACAGCTCCAAAAAACCAATATTCAAACCCATTTGACATTCACCAAACCGCACTGGGCCGTGTGGTGGATTACGGCCATTCCTCTTTCCTTGAGAGGGGACCTGTGTCCAAGCAATGGGAACATTATACGGCTGGTCATGTCATGTTAAATTCAAATCTTGTCTGTGTTTTCTTCAGTCCACGGTTGGAGAACCTACCCAATTAAATAGTCCTTGATGCAGAACAGCAATGAAACTGGAACTGATAAACTTGATACACGGGTAGACCATGTCTTGGCTTAGCATATGATATACCCGTGTATATGATGTACCATCATCATCATTCCAGCCGAAAGACGTCCACTGTTGGACATAAGCCTCCCCCAAGTAACGCTACAACGAACGGTCCTGTGCGTCTGCCATCCATTGCATTGCCGCGACTCTCACCAGGGCATCGGTCCACCTTGTGGGAGGCCTTCCAACGCTGCGTCTTCCGGTACGTGGTCGCCACTCCAAAACCAATCAGCCTCATCGAGCTCCTGTTCTACGAGCAATGTGCTCTGCCCACTGCCACTTTAGTTTGCTGATTGTTCTGGCTATGTCGGCGAGCTTTATTCTTAATGAAACTCCTAGCATAGCCGTTTCCATTGCTCTTTGGGTGACTTTAAGTCTTCTGATGAGGCCAATGGCAAGTGTACCAAGTTTAATCGAAATCCGTTCAGCCGTTTGAGCGTGAAGGCGTAACAAATACATTGATTTGAAGTATCGGCAAAAAGCATATCTTCGTACATCTCACAATCTATATATATATATAAATCATTACCACTTTTCGTTGTAACTTTATAACTCAAGAACGGGCTGACCTACCCAAACCAAATGTATAACCAAATGTAGGCTTTGTTCGGACTATTTAGTAGATGGTTTATGTGAAGTTTGCACAAAATCGGTCGAGCGGTTCTTCATTTATCACATTATTAGGCGGTACGAAGTTCGCCAAGTCAGCTACTTATGTATATAATCTTCCATTCACACGCACTACAATCTTCATTTAATTGATTCATCTCTGAACATATTATTAGCATACTGGTATAATTTTATGAGGCAGACGCTTTTCAAACAGCCATTTAGATGCTTACGTTATGTTTACGATACTACAATACTACCGTTGCGATGACGAATGGACAAATACAAATGATAAAAATCCCGTTTCGCGTGTTCTATTCTTGCATGGAACAAATGTTTGTATGGTCTGCAGATATGTGTTGTTTTTTTTATTCTTGATAGGTTCGCGCTTGACCGCCATCTCACCTGATGGAAAGCGACGATGCGGTCGACGATGGAACGCGCTTACCTAGAAGTAACCTATTCACTCTTGACTCTTGGTGTTCCTCATGTGAGGGTCTGGATGTCTTGTGTATGTGAGTAAACATGTTTGTGAACATACCTATACGATACAGGAATAATTCCTAGTGTGGAGGCAACGTTACCGCAAACTTACCTATTAAAATAATTCAATTCCCGAATATAGATACGATAATTATTCCGAATTGCAAAACTTTTTTTTTTTGTTACGTAACTACAAATTTACAGTTTTCTGATTTTTTCTTATACTTGCGCTATGAGACCTTGCTTCATGCAAAATTTCAGGATTCTAGGTCAACGGGAAGTACCCTATGAATTTTGATTCCCTTGAGAAAGTCTACATAGACGTTATATTGCGACATAAACGGCCGTATCTTATTTTTTTCGATAACTCAGAAGTTTGATTTTTTCACAGCTTTCAGGGACCGCAGAATTCATAGGGTGGTTCCCGTTGATCCAGAATCCTGAAATTTGGCATAAAGCAAGATCTTAAAGTACAGATATAGGAATAAATTTGAAAACAGTAAATTTATTCGTTACATGTTTTGCTATATGGGCTTTAAAAGAGACTTTGAACTTGAGTTTGTTTCGGTGTTTTATCTCTGGGTAGTCAGCTAGGAAACACCGGCCTCATCTAGTTTAAATCGACGAAAAAATGTACATGCAAAAGAGCTTTTAAAACCTATTTGAAAAATAAATATCATTTATCAATCATCTTTCGGCTGAAATGATGATGACGATGATGATGAAGCTAGTTGTAATTAGACCTAAATATTTTCTTTAGTCCAATCGTTGCCTGTTTTTAATAGACAGTCTGATATGTATATATCTGTGTATCTATTATAATATACATGTTTAATACTGGTTTTGTCACACCAATGACAGCCCCATTTCTTGTCCAGGCAATTACTGTCCATTCCAGGTTGCCTGGAAGAGATCGCTGAATGCGATAAGGCGATAATGGTGTACAATAAAGTATATAATAAATAAATAAATAAGTGCAATAATACAATTATTAACACGCAAGTAAATCAACAACAACCAAACCAGTTACCAGGAGCACATAACCCGAAAGGACCATAGTACACTGCCCTCACAGACATTAGATACATTGGCAAATAAAGCCAGAAATACATACATTAAAACTAACCGGTCTTAGCCCAGTATTACAGGATATTAGCCAACCGAGAGAGAGGAATACGATCATAGGTTCGCGCCGTGAACTTTACCTTAAATACATACATAAATGTGTAGTTAGATGTTTCGGTAATTTTCTGTTAGCTTAGTAATTGTTGAGTAGTAGTGATGTTTGTTTTACGAATCTTTTATTAAAGATAAGTTTTAGATATTTTGAGGTTGTAACTTTGCCAATTTTGTCATCATAACAGTTATTTTTTTCTGCGGAACGGGAAGGCGTGACTAAAACCACACCTGTGTCCTTTATTTGCCCTTTGCGTTCTAGGACTACGGGTTTCCTTTTCAGAAATTCTCCGCGGCCCCTACGGTTTGCTGACATCTCCTTTAGGAGCACGTGGATTACTACGCGCTGTTGACGAATGGGCTCGGTCCGATCAATTAACGGATGCACGGACGGCAAGCTACCCATTGCTCGATATCCGCAAGCCCGCGTCTACCGTGGCTGGTAGTCACGGGGTCAGAATTTCTGCGGCTGGGGCGTGAGGACATTTGTTCCCTCAGGCGTGCGGCCTCCTCCTTTGCTAGCATTACTGCTTCGCAGAAGGAGGCCACCGCCTGCCAGACTTACTTTTTGGATTTAATAGTTAATAAACAACAGATTTGAAAACTTAAAATTTTTTGGAATCCAGAACTAAATAAATGATCGTTCGAACGGATATGACGCACATCTTACCTATCAATTGATTATGTTTGTTATGTAGTTTTAAGATTGCGTCATTTCGCGCGAATAAACTGATTTATTTCTTTCTTTCTTTTCTTTCATAAAGAAGACATTTTTCCATGCTAGAAAACATAGTTTAATACGAACTATTTAATGTAAGCTCAATTTGAAACGCGATTTAAACGTTCCAATAGTGCTAATTCACGGATTCACGGTCAATTAAGAATAATTTAATTTCCAGTCTTAATTATTAGGCAATTCCAGGAGCTCTTAACGTGATCCATTTGAAGACCTGAACTGAATTGTTAAAGGGACGGAGCTATTTAGGGTGTATAGCTCCATCCCTCTTTCTTGCTTGCACGACTGACATTTTAATAAGTCATTGTAAGGCCTCTGAAAAGCAGTAGTGTCCGAGTGGTAACGGCCCCGACTTACGAGTTGTAGTTTGCGGGTTCAAACCCAGCCAAGCGCATTACTTTGTAATTTATTTCATCACCACTGCTCTCAAAACGGTGAAGAAAAACATCGTGAGGGAACCGGCATGTCCTAGAACCAAAAATTCGAAGACATGTGACATTCACCAACCCGTATTTGTCCCGCGTGGTGGATTACGGCCCATTCCCTCTCCTAGTGAGGAGGACTGAGTCCCAACAGTGGGAACATTATAAGGCCGACTATAATAAATATCCTGATTGAGATAATAATAAAGCCCCTGATCTGGATAACTTAAAATTAGAAGAATACAATACAAAATGCTATGTTTGGGTTACTTCGTTAAGTGGAGAAAATGTGTTAATTGAAGCTCGTGGCATTGAACTAAAAACAAGTAAATAGTAAGTGCCTAATTACGTGTACACAGCTATTGGACCAGCGTCTTTGTTTCATACTTAAAATAGCTCTTGTTTGTGATTTCGAAGCATTCGAAAATGAACCCAAGAATATGCCTAGATATGTGGACGTCCCACCCAATTTTTTTGACTTTGTTATTACTAATTTATTAAAATTGTTAATGGTATTTGTAATTTTTATGACATTATTATTAGGTACTAATTTATTGACATTATCAATGGTTATTGTAATATTTTTGGCATTGTTTATTTTCGTTTTTCTTTTTTTTATGTTATGTAGTCAATTCAATAATTGGTTATTTTATTTTTTCTTGATAGGTTCGCGCTTGACCTTGGTTATTACTATTTTTTTCCTAGTTTTTAAGAACAATATTCGCAAACAATTTTAATTGTTCTTGAAAAAACACATTAATTGTGCGTACAGCTAAGGAGTGGAAATCTCTGCCGGAGAATGTGTTTTCTGGTATCTACAACTTAGGTGTCTTTATATCAAGAGTGAATAGATTACTTCTGGGCAAGCGTGCCCCATCGTCGATTGCATCATCGCTTACTATCAGATGAGATAGTGGTCGAAGGCGACCTTAAAACAAAGTTACTTTTGGAATAAAAAGTAACACAAGTCCTATTCCAGGAGATGGTCTATCTAAGTGCCTATTTTCATTCAATTCCATTAAGCCGTTTGATCGTGAAAGATTAACAAACGCACACACACATATACAAACTTTTGCTTTTATAATATAAACTAGTTGTTGTACGTGTAAAATTAAAAAAAAACTGAGCAAGTGCGAGTCGGACTCGCGCCTAAGGGTTCACGAATGGAGTTTCGAAGATTTTTGCAAATTGCAAAAAGTTTTTTTTGACTTAACAATAAATTTACTGTTTTTAGATTTATTCGTATACCTGTATTATAAGAACTAGTTATATGCCAAATTTCAGGATTCTAGACAGATAGAGGGACAACAAAGTGATTTTATAAGGGTTTTTTTAGGTGGGAAAATCATCTTATGACAAATTACGCTCTTGGGCGGAGCGGGAAATAGTAACAGAATTTTACTGACTAAAAACCCACTCCTTCTTTGCCTTCGTCCCAGGGCCCCCGGAGGATGAAATCCTATAAGGGTCCCATTTTTTCCTTTAGATGTACGGAACCCTAAAAATTGCCCCAAGGAAACATACTCCCCTGGGATTCAAAAAAAGCGAAATTTTGTGTGCTATTCCAGGTTTACCCGTGTTCCAAGTTTCATCGAGATCTATACAGCCGTTCGAGCGTGCAAAAGTAACAAATATACAACAGCCACACAAATACACACACTGACAATCTTTGGCCTTTATGCATGTGATATGTGATAGTGAGGTATGTTAAGTATATGAAAAGAATGTAAAAAAAAATCTTGGTGATATGTAAATGGCCATATAATAAGAAAAATGGTCCTTTCGCTTTAAGAATTTACGAAGCTTGTATATTTCAAATTTATTTTAAAGTTTCGGAAATAAAACTACCAAAAATAAGACCATGACAGTTTAAATATTTCGCAATAATAATCAAAATGAATTATTTCAAATTAACTATGCATTAATTTATTATATTAATATGTGCGGTCGAAAGGCATAATTTACGATGTCATCATCGCATTAAAATCTGTAGTATAATTAGTAAATTAACTTCAATATCAAAACTAAAGGCTTTCAAAACTTGTCCTGTCACTTCAAAAGTTCAGCTAAGTTCAATAACCAATCTAGATTATTAATTCTATATTTATATAAAAGCGAAATATAACTCACTGATTAATCACGAAATCTCAGAATCTATAACACCTACAAAATTAAAATTTGGCAGGTAGGTTCCTTAGAGGGTGTAGACATCTGCTAAGAACAAGTAAGCATTAAGTCCGCCTCTGTACCTTTATGTGCATGAAGTGTTAAATAAATAAATAAATAAATAATAAGAACGGATTTTACGAAACTCTACCCCTAATTGGGTCACACGGTGGAGGTGTGCCCCGCTTGGGCAGAGCAACGCCGTGTCCTCATGGGGGCGATCGGCGGCGGCGATCTCTCGCGCCGGGCCTTGGTTCAGGCCATGGTCCGGAACGAGGAGGAGTGGCAGGCGGTCGCCTCCTTCTGCGAAGCAGTAATGCTAGCAAAGGAGGCGGCCGATCAAAATTTGTAAAAATACAACAAAAGAAAAATACAGACAAGTGACACTAGAGACAGCGGCTAAACGCGATTATGCGAGCCAAACGTTAAAACGCGATTAGTTTTATTGGTGAATTCCGCCCAAGTACAATAACCAATCTAGATTATTGAATATACCGTATATAGTGAAATCAGGACTATTTAGAGCTGCGTGCAGTGGCTTTGCACGCGTGAGGATAGAAAATTATCAAAAAAAACATACCTCCTGTAAATGTATAATAATCTCTCGTATTGAGGATAATTATTATTCAGATATTTTAATGCTTCAGGTTTTTTATGTTTTGTTTTTTTTATTTGCTTACTATCATCGGACCATCCGACAAATGGCGAGAGTCCTCCCTTACGTTGTTAACAACTTTATAGCCCGGAGTAAGCGTTTTGTACCGCATACATCGAAGGATTAGAACGATTTGCTTGCTGCGGTCTTCCCGTCCGATTATAATATAGGTATCTTCAAGACTAAAGTGAATTGGCTCTTAATAAACTAGTGCGATTCACCATCAACGTTTGCTTAACTGTTTACCATAAGATGGGGTTTACAGTCTAGGACTAGTTTATATCATTAAAAAAAAAGTAGCGGGATCTCACAAATTCAGGGCCCACTTAAATAGAATTCATTGCCCTAGCTTTTCATATCATCTAAGGCATATCACTCAAGTACTATTGATTAAATATTTTCAAAAACATAATGTCGCACTACGCATTAATATCCATTTCTACCAGCGAAACAATTTTTTGTAATCATAACATATGAGTTTTTTAATTCACATGTACTTTTCTTAATTAAACTAGGTCATTACTGACTTCCCGTGTGTCGGAAAGAACAACATGTCCAGGTTGTCATTCGTAGATCTTTGATAGTCTTTATAAATAGACAGACTCCTCAGACTCCAGAAAGTCTGACCTTCGGTCTGTTCGACTGTCCGGGAACCGTCCGGACTGAGCCCAAGTCGTTGAGGCCGCATACTGTTCCACGCGCGCCTTATGGAGATGTCAGCAAACCGTAGAGGCCCAGCAGGGACGAAGCATACTGGAGTCAAGGGTCTGCTTCTGAATGGAAGACTCGGCCCTGGTACGAAAAGCAATATAGGAACAGGAGTGGGTTTTTAATCAGTAAAAGTCTGACACTATCTCTCGCTCCGCCCGGGGGATGTCATTAGATGATTTTCCCACCGAAAAAAAAAACAAAAAGAAAGAAAACTATCAATCTGTCCAAAGATACCCGTTTTGCCCAGTAACTGGGTTATGGAAGTCTGATAGGCAGTCAATCCATGTAAAATATATTCAGCCGTATCCGGGTAGACTGGAAGCCGACTCCAAGATAGTTGGGAAAAGGTTATGTTAGCTTAGATTATTTCTAGAAACAAACAAGTTTAGATTGGTTAACACACGACAATTTAAACAGAAACAAATTATTCTCGAAACTAAAATACCATCGTCCAATTTCAAAGCCTTACAAAAAAAAAAAACTTATTATCATAATTGAAAATTCAATTTGATCGTTGACTTTAATAAACACAAGTCGAATGCACCTTCGTTTTAAAAAGTTGCCTACTATTTCCTCGACGTACAAATCTATCAGTCAAAAATTCTCGAGCTTCCTATTCACCCTTCGCGCCCTTGAAAAACAGACCACTTACTTTTTTTACGTACAGAGCTCAAGCAACGTGCAATGGTATAAAAAGTCGCGGCGACCAATCGAGAGCAGTCAGTAGCCTTCGAGCAGTCTAACACAGAAGTGCACGATGAGAGTTCTGGTGGGTTCATTTACTTACTAAACTCTAGTGCTGTAAACTAATAATATTCGAAATTTAAATAAATAGTGTTTGCGTGGTTCAGTGTTGTGATTAGTGATGTGATCCCAGTTATCGATATAGGGTTTGCGTTTTGTGATATAATCGATGTTTCTAATCGATTTTTTTTAACAGATTGTCGCCGCCGTCCTCGCCTGCGCCGCAGCCGCACCCTCCGGCTTGCTGGCAGCCCCCTATGGCCATGGCCTCGTCGGTCATGCCGGTCTTGCGGTCGCCCACGCGGCGCCGTACGCCGTGGCCCACGGCCCCGTCGCCGTAGCGCACGCCGCCCCCGCCCTCCCCACCATCTCGCCCGGAGACCTCCAGGGTGCCGCCATCGACGCCCATGTTGAAGCTTCCGACCACGTCCGCGCCGCCTCTGACGCCGCCCGCGAATACCACGACCAGGCCTCCGAGCTCCACGGACAAGCCATCAACGCCGCTGAGGACCACTCTTGGCAAGCTGTTGACGCCGTGAAGACCGCTGAGGCTCAGTTGGACGGTGCCGCCGCTGGTGTAGCCCCCGTGCTCGCTAAGCAGCTGGCCGGTCACGCTCCCCTGGTCGCCGCCGCGCCCGCCGTCTACGGCGCTCACGGTTACGCCGCTCATGGTGTGGCCCCCGCCCTGGCCTACTCCGCCCCTGCCTACGCTTCCAGCCATTCCGTCGTGAGCCAGTCCCTGTCCCAGTCCCATCCCGCCCCCGTGGCGCACGCGCCTCTGGCCGTCGCCCACGCCGCTCCCTACGGCATCTCCCACGCCGCTCCCTACGGCATCGCCCACGCCGCTCCCGTCGCTTACGCACATGGACTCCAAGGTCATGGATGGTAAACTGTGATAAAATTTAGATACCAAAAAAATAATACTCAATGTTTTGGATTTTGTAAATAAATTATATAAAAAAAAAAATACAGGCTAACAGAGGCGAGGATGTGTGAATAAATGAAATAGTAATTTTATACATTTTGTCGTTTCCTTTGATCTGTATCTCGACATAATACACATACATATTTATCACTTCCCACAATCTCACGAGCATTGACTTCACACAGAAACAAAACACGATTTCATTCAAACAATGAAAATCGATCAAATCGAAACGGTAGTTACTCGATTATTTTAAACAAATACGAGATATATATAATCGCAAGCTATTATTCGATTCAAAATGTCAAGTTCAATTTTTAAGCTGTCGACCTTAGCACAGTGACATTCAATGACTCAATTTATATATTATTTTTTTAGCAATTACTATCGATATTTTTGATACACTTGTACAACTCAATCTTATTAATAAAAATTCATTTTTCATTACTCATAGGCAGAATAATCTAATACCTTTGCCAATAAAAACATAAAAGGCAAACGTAAGACTTCCTGACAGCCGATACTGTCAATTATAACTTTTTAATAATACAAGAAGGTTTTTATAGGCACCACGCCTTATTCTCAATGCGTGATTAGCTTTTTTTATAACTTATGTAAAGGTGTTCAAGGTTATATACTTATATTCAACTTCCGCTTCAATATTAGTAAACGTATAAAGTTAATTATTTACGTTGTAACATATATCTGTTAGTTTTTATATGTTATGATGTCGATTTGCGTAAAAAAAAATTGTAGAAAAAATATCTAAGTAAGGACAAAGGATATAAAACAGGGTCAATAATTATTAAAATGATTAGCAAGGTTGTAATTAAGCACGTTTATAATCAAGGATTTAGTATTTAGATTGAATGCTAGATAGAATGATAGTTTTGAAACAGCAAAATTACGATTAAAATAATGAAGGTGTGGTCTTTAAAGAATTAAATGTAACAAACGGTAAATATGTGGTTTGTTTAAGTCCTTCTGAAATTTATACTGAAATAAAATGTAGACAGATTTTTTTTATGTTCGTAAAAAAAAATCGTTTGTAATGAATAAACTCAAAAACTACTGAATCGATATTAAAAACACTTTCAGCAGTAGAATGCTGCAGGCTTGCGGATAGCGAGCATTGGGTACCTCGCCGTCCGACCGTCCGGTAACCATCCGGACCGAGCCCAAGTCGGCGACGGCGCGTACTCACGCGCGCCTCAAGAAGATGTCAGCAAATGTAAGGGCCCAGCAGGGTCGAAGCCTACTGGGGCCAAGGGTCTGATTCTGAAAGGAAAACTCGGCCCCGGTACGAACGGCAACGAAGGAACAGAAGTGGGTTTTTAGTCAGTAAAAGTCTGACACTATCTCGCGCTCCGCCCAAAAGCGGGAGATGTCATAAGATGATTTTCCAATGAAAAAAAAAAGCAGTAGAATGCTACTTTATCATTGAGTCATATAGGCTATATATTTTCTAATTCAATGCAAGCCACAGGAAGGAAACAAGTCATTTATAAATTTCTTCTTCTTCTTCTTCTTCTTTACGTGTCGATGTACTCTAACAAATTTTTTTCTGACCAGTATTTGGCAACCTCTACGGCTCTGTTATTGACCTCGTATAGATCCTGAAAACTGCAGGTGGTTGCAGGATGGACAGCATAGCAAATGACGCATGTCCTGTGCAGCGGCTCCACACTGGCACTGTGTTAGAGATGGGTCGAGGAAGCCCCATTTTGCCAAATTGTTTTTACATTTATAAAGTTAGAAAACAGCAATAAAAACTGTTTTATTACAAATTCAATTACGGAACTTATTTCGCATAGCTCCGTCCTTATATTAAAAAAAATGACCTATAAAAACATCATTATCTCCCTGTCTTTCTCCCATACTACTTAAAGTCGATGCAACACTTTTTTTTTCTTCTATTCTGTCCTGTAACCCTTCCTCTCGCTTCCTCCTCCATCTCCCTCTCCATCCATCCACATGTAAACTCATAACTCTTTTAGTAACATGCGTTTCATCCCTCCTCTTCACATGACCATACCAAGATAAAGGATTTCGGTACTTAATAAAAGAGAAATTACAATATTAATATATATTATTATTATTAATATTCCACAACTATCACACAACGCCGTCTAGTCCCAAGCTAAGCAGAGCTTGTGTTATGAGTACTAGACAACAGATAAACATACTTATATATTTCTAAATACATACATATATAGATAAATAACACCCAGACACAGTACTAAAGATCATGCTCATCACACAAATATTTGTCCTGGGTGGGAATCGAACCCACGACCGCCGGAATAGCAATCAGGGCCACTAACCGCTAATAATAATATCAAACTAAATAATTCTACCATGAAATGGAGCAGCCGATACAAAATGGCCCCTTCCCACAACAATTAGACTCGTTATGAAATCGGTCCATGTGGCAACTAAATAGATATAAATTAAACTAAATGGCAAATGCTGGGGCATAAAGACGTGTGCACAGTAAGGAATAATGTCGTAAATTTTGTGTCTCCTGTTAGCTACCACTTGGAGGTTTTTAAATCAAGAGTGAATAGGTTACTTCTAGGCAAGCGTGCTCCATCGTCGTTCACATCATCACTTACCACAGGTGAGATAGTGGTCAAACACGAAACTATCTATAATCTATTTATATAAAAGCGAAATACCACTAGTGGTGTGCCCCGCTTGGGAAGAGTGTCGAAGCCGACTAGGTTCTGATTCTGAAAGGAAGACTCGGCCCCGGTACGAAAGGCAACAAAGGAACAGGAGTTGGTTTTTAGTCAGTAAAAGTCTGACACTATCTCTCGCTCCACCCAAGAGCGGGGGATAAGATGATTTTCCCACCGAAAAAAAAGGTTAGGAAATCATCTAATAATTTTTCGCGCTTCAGGGTGTAGCGAGAGGGCGTCTCAAACATTTTTACTGACGAAAACCACACCGGTCTTATTCAGTCGCCTTTTGTGTTCATGGGTTTCCTTTTCAGAAATTCCCCGTGACCCTACCGGGCTGCGGCCATGTTGGGCCCCTTCGGTATTTTTTGAAATTGATATAAACTAGTGCTTGACTGCGATCCCACCTGATGGTAAGCAGTGATGCAATCGTAGATGGTGAGGCGCACTAGTTTATTAAGACCCTATTCACTCTAGCCTTGAAGAGACCTAAATTATAGTTTGACGGGAAGACCTTAAGACGGTTTTGTTGACCTCTTATTGAGGTGCGGGTGGAACACTGCGCGCCGTCGACGACACGAGCTCGGTATCCATAGGCGCGGGCTTGCGGACAACGAGCAACAGTTAGTTCGCCGTTCGTCCGGTAAGACTCGAGCCCGTAACAGTATCGTATAAGAGTACATGACTAGCGTGTTGTGTGGTGTAGTTAAAGTTTATATAAACCTTAGTACTTGCATGCATGAGCATGATCAGCCTTCCAATGTCCCCTCTGCTGGGACTCAGGCCTCCTCTTTAGGAGAGGGAATAGGCCGTAATCCACCACGCGGGCCCAGTGCGGGTTGGTGAATGTCACATGTCTTCGAATTTTTTGTTCTAGGACATGCCGGTTTCCTCACAATGTTTTCCTTCACCGTTTTGAGAGCAGAGGTGATGAAATAAATTACACAAAGTAATGCGCCTGGTTGGGTTTGAACCCGCGACCTACAACTCGTAAGTCAGAGCCGTTACCACTCGGCCACCACTGCTTCCCGTTACGTACGTTAGTACTTGTCTTGAGATTAAAAAAAAACTTTGCTAGTTTTTACACATGTAATAACAATAGCCATTGCCTGCATAATACAAAGGTGTTAATTTCTTGTCTGCTCTTTGTTGACTATATATATCTATGAGCTGTATTGTCTTGGGGTACCATTTAAAAGGTAGCTAGCCTAAAAACGAACGGCGAGTATCCACCCTTACGTTGTTGAAACTTCAACGGTCCACGTACATCGAAGGACTGGAACAATTTGCCTGC
Organism: Mythimna vitellina; assembly: GCA_949316375.1. NCBI lineage: Eukaryota > Metazoa > Arthropoda > Insecta > Lepidoptera > Noctuidae > Mythimna > Mythimna vitellina. The sequence continues at coordinate 4,358,546 of OX438711.1, read as the reverse complement.
TGCGGTCTTCCCGTCCAATTATAATTTAGGTGTCTTCAAAGCTAGAGTGAATAGGCTCTTAATAAACTAGTGCGCCTGATCATCAATGATTGCATCTCCGCTTACCATCAGGTGGGATCGCAGTCAAGCACTGGTTTATATCAATTTAAAAAAAAAAAAAAAATTATACACAACTACCTACCTACCTACCTACCCTACCTCTTCATACAGCGAAGGCTGGTGAACAATACAAAAAAAAGAATTATTAAAATCAGTTTAGCCGTTCTCTAGTATAAGCGAGACTAACGGACAGCAATTGATTTTTATATAATATAATAATATATTCACACAACTATCACACAACGCCGTCTAGTCCCAATCTAAGCAGAGCTTGTGTTATGAGTACTAGACAACTAATAAACATACTTAAATGTTTCTAAATACATACATATTATAGATAAATTACACCCAGACACAGAACAAATGATCGCGCTCATCACACAAACATTTGTCCTGGGTGGGAATCGAACCCACGACCTCCGGCATAGCAGTCAGGGCCACTAACCACTAAACCAACAAGCCAGTCTAACGTTATATACAACGATTTGAGCGGTGGGCTCGTAAAATCACAAAATTGGTGCTCTGAAATCGCAAAACAGGACGATGTAAGAGATGGCGGGACGACTTAAATGACTTTCTTAGGAATTAGTAGGAGGTGGCCTAGAGTAAACGTAGGAAGTCATTTCAAGTTCGAAGGGTCTTCTTTTAGGTGGGAAAATCATCTAATGACAAATCCCGCTCTTGGACGGAGCGAGAGATAGTGTCCGACTTTTACTAAAACCCCACTCCTGTTCCTTCTTTCCCTTCATCCATACCATCATTGATGTGACGAGACTGGATAATGTGAGAAATGAGTATATTTGGGGAAGTTTGAAAGTGGCGCCAGTGACTGAAAAATTGAAAGGGAATGGTTTGTCTTGGTATGGCCATGAGAAGGGAGGGATGAAACGCATGTTACTAAAAGAGTTATGAGTTTACATGTGGATGGGTGGAAAAGGCGAGGGATTTTTAAAATAATTTTCAAATAATAAGAAAAATAAAATTATAGATTAAAATTGCTTTTACATACGTTATATTTTCTTTTTTTTTAATTTATATAATTTAGTGCTTGACTGCGAGCCCACCTGATGATAAGCAGTGATACAATCTTTGACGGTCAGGGGATATTCGTTGTTGGTCGGGGTTTAACCGACTTCCGACTTCCAAAAAAGGAGAAGGTTCTCAAGTCTGGCTTGTTGGTCTAGTAGTTAGTGGCCCTGACTGCCGAGCCGTGGTCGTGGATTCGATTCCAACCCAGGACAAATGTTTGTGTGATGAGCACGATCATTTGTTCTGTGTTTGGGTGTAATTTATCTATAATATGTATGTGTTCAGAAATATATAAGTATAATCAGTTGTCTAGTACTCATAACACAAGCTCTGCTTAGCTTGGGACTAGACGAAGTTGTGTGATAGTTGTTTAATATTAATATTATTATTATTAATTAGCGTCTGCTGGGTGCACTTGTTGTTAAATATTCACTTTGGTAATGTAGGACACATAAAAGACTTTGCTGAATACAATTAACTCTTAAAATAGTCGTTAACTTAGGTTCAAAACGCTAAGCCATTCTGCTCACGTCTTTACACACATTCTAGTCTAGTCTGCCTCACTATATCCTAGATATTATAGCCGCCATATTGAATTGTTACGCCAACAATCAAACTGGAATGGGTACTATTTACTCAACCTTTGTAAAATGAGTTTTTGCTAGTATAAGTTTGTTTTGAAGCCCTTGGGTAAATCTTAAAAAAAACTTCTCCTGTTTTGGAAGGAGCGAGAGGATATGTCAAACTTTTACTGACGGTGTGTGTATTACACCTGTTTCTTCAGTTGGGAGCGGTGGTGGCCGAGTGGTAACGGCCCCGATTTATAAGTTGTAAGTCGCGGGTTCAAACCCAGCCAGGCGCATTACTTTATGTAATTTATTTCACCACCACTGCTCTCAAAACGGAGAAGGAAAACATCGTGAAAAAACCGGCATGTCCTAGAACCAAAAATTCGAAGACATGTGACATCCACCAACCCGCACTGTGCCCGCGCGGTGGATTACGGCCCATTCCCTCTCCAAGAGAGGAGGCCTGAGTCCCAACAATGGGTATATTATAAGGCCGACTATGCTATGCTATGCTTCAATTGACAAAGGGCTGGTTAAAAAACAGACTCGATATCCAGATAGATAAATTACTACCCAGACGCAGAACAAATGATCGTGCTCATCACACAGACATTTGTCCTGGGTGGGAATCGACCCCACGACTTCCGGCATAGCAGTCAGGGCTACTAACCACCACCAGTCCAAGAACGTACATATGTAAATTAATCAATATTTCGCAAAGAAAATGAATTTAAAAGTCAGCGGGGCTCTATGCGGAAAATCTACCTATAACTTTTCGCGCTCTGCGTGAAGCAGAAGGGCGTGTCAGACTTTTACTGGATAAAACCACAACTGTTTGCTTAAGTTGCCCTTTGCGTTCTAAGACAGTTCATTTTCAGAAAATCCCCGCGACCCTAACAAGCGTTGTAAAAAAAAAGACTTCCTATTATGTTTGCTTAATATTAATATTGTGGTATGGAACCCTTCATGTGCGAGTCCGACTCGCACTTGGCCGGTTTTTGTACAGTTGTCTCCAGATTATTGCTTAGTTACTCCTTGCATCAGTTAAGTGCAGTAGCCTGTAATAAAGTCTTACTGACGCTAAGTGCGTTCGTTTGCAGATTCGTAAGTAGGTTAGTAATACTCCGAGATACACACAGCATCTTAATGATAGAACCAGTTTCTTTGTAATCTGGCGTAGAGAAAGTGTGATGAAATCGTTACAATAGGAGGAACGTAACATTGCAGTTACAAGGGCCTTGCAAAAGATTAATAGGCGAATAATATATGAAAAGAAAAGTTTGTGTCGTGATGGCCAAGTGTTTAAGATGCACGCCTTTCATGCATGAGGCTGTGGGTTCGAAACCGGGCAAGTACCAATGCTTATTGTTCAATTCAAATTATATTATATTTATTTATTTATGTACACACAAACACTTAAAAATGAAAAGAACAAAAGCAGATAGATGAGCACAAAGGTACTGCTTATTTCAAATGAAATTTCTTCCAGCAGACCTGCCACAGGAGAGTTGGATGAGAGATTAAGACAGAGTGTATACAAATAAATTAGAAAATTAAAAATATACTATATTATCTAACTTAAATCATAGCATAGTCGGCCTTATAATGTTCCCACTGCTGGGACTCAGGCCTCCTCTCTAGGAGAGGAAATGGGCCGTAATCCACCACGCGGGCCCAGTGCGGATTGGTGGATAAACTTAAATCATATAATACATAATTGTATATGACTATTATATTTAAGTAACAGACATTTTGGTCTGGTACATAATAAATCTGTAGAAGTTTTTAGTTGTGCGCGCATCACGTAAAATGTACGAAATCGATGTAGATAACTTTTATACATTAAAATTGTGTGTAACTTGATATATTACTTAGGCTTGTTTTTTTTCATCGCAATCGGTTGACTATATCGAAAGATTGACTGTCAGGCGGTACGAAGTTTGCCGAGTCAGCTAGTCTCTATCGCCAAAACGACGCTTTCTATGGCGGCCGTACGGGCGTCATGTTCTTTAACGGCAAAGACCATGTCGAACTTCACTTTTTTAATAGCAGCTTTGAAGATAAATAAAAAAATAACTGTGCGAAGCCAAAAAGGCGCCTAGCAAAAAAAAATCAACAGATGGCCCTCCCGTTAGATGAGAGACTCACAGAAAGGATCTTTGTGACAATAGTCTCCTTTTGAAGGGGATTATCATGGACGTCTTTTAACTGAAAGTTGACACACAAGAAAATAATAAACAATTCTATCATTTACCACAAAAAAAAACGAAGACATAAAAAGAAACAAACCTGCCCACTTAATAAACTAGTGCGCCTTACCATCAACGATTGCATCACTGCTTACCATCAAGTGGGATCGCAGTCACGCACTAGTTCATATCACTTAAAGAAATAAACATAACGCCTGCACGAAATACAGCACTAAAATGCTTGAAAGACAACCAGAACTTAAACGCCTTCACGAATAATTACTGCAATGAGTCAAGAAGCACGTTGCATTGATAAAATGGATAGGCGTACTCACGCTCTTGTATATAACAAACGGACGAGTGCGTTCATAGCATACAAGCATAATCAGCCTTTTAATGTTCCCACTGCTGGGACTCAAGCCTCCTCTCTCTAGGACAGGGACTAGGCCGTAATCCACCACGCGGGGCCCAGGGTGGGTTGGTATAATATACTAGCTGACTCGGCGAACTTCATACCGTCTAATAATGTGATAAAATCAAGAACCGCTCGACCGATTTTGTGCAAACTTCACATAAACCATCTACTAAATTTTTTTTTTTTTTTTTTTAATTGATATAAACCAGTGCTTGACTGCGATCCCACCTGATGGTAAGTGGAGATGCAATCATTGATGGTCAGGCGCACTAGTTTATTAAGAGCCTATTCACTCTAGCCTTGAAGACACCTATATTACATTATTATTGATTGATATATATATATATATATGGATATAGTGTAATATATAATATTTGACAGCAGTGACGATGAAATAAATTACACAAAGTTATGAGCCTGACTGGGTTTGAATCCGCGACTTACAAATCGTAAATCGGGGCCGTTACCATTCGGCCACCACTGCTCTTAGTGCGTTCACAAACATGTAAAAACACACACATCATCATTCATTCATTCATTATGAACAACTTTTACTATGGGACCAAACCTGAAATCGCGAAAAAAAAATCTTCTCTTATTTCGTTCTCATAACTCGTCAAAATGTATGGAGCAGCTGATTTTTTATTCGCGATTTCAGGTTTGGTCCCATAGTAAAAGTTGTTCATAATGAGGAGTACAATGTCCCCTCGAAATTCTTAAAGTTAATTTTTAACACCTTATATATATATAAAAATCAATGCCACTTTTCGTTGTCATTCTATAACTCAAGAACGGGCTCACCTAACCAAACCAAATGTTAAGGCTTTGTTCGGACTATTTAGTAGATGGTTTATGTGAAGTTTGCACAAAATCGGTCGAGCGGTTCTTCACTTATCACATTATCAGGCGGTACGAAGTTCGCCGAGTCAGCTAGTCTTACATAATATCTACTCATCATAACATAAGAGACACAAACCACAAATTACATCATCCAACATACTATACGTCAAGATCATTAATCACAAACGTCATGAGGCGCATCATTGACACACACACACACACATCAACATATTAACCTAAGCATCTGTTTATCTCAGAATGTTCTAATTAATTTTGTTTAATTTGATATAAACTAGTGCTCGACTACGATCCCACCTGATGGTAAGCAGTGATGCAATCGTTGATGGTGAGGCGCACTAGTTTATTAAGAGCCTATTCACTCTAGCCTTGAAGACACCCAAATTATAATCGGATGGGAAGACCTCTTTTCTATGCATGGTTTCTATAATAGACCGCTAGAACGAAGGAAAATGCACGGAAAAGGTGTGGATAATATTATAGCTATCCTTACATACACACGACGGCGATATTTGGGGGAGGCCTATGTCAAACAGTGGACGTCTTTCGGCTGAAATGATGATCCTTACGTATTTCTTTCTCTTTTAATTTCTTAAAAAAAAAAAACTTTGCCCCATACTAGACCTAGTCCTTCCTGTATCGTAAGTTTGAGTCTTTGAGGCCCCCGTGGTGCACTACGCTCCATCGACGACTCGGGCTCGTTCCAGACGATTACCGGACAGCCGGATGGTGAGCTACCTATTGCTCGTCGTCCGTAAGCCAACCCCTACGGTAGCTGCAAATCAGGGTCGGGATTCCGGCGGCTGGGGCGTGAGGAAGTCGGCCGCCTCGTTTTGCAGAAAGAGGCGACCGTCCCGGACGTCGGGAGTTGCAGGGCGATTTTTGGCGAAAATAATCGCGGACGACGAGCAATGAGTAAAAGTTGTAGGTCGTAAGTTCCAACCCGGGTAGACGTTGCTCTCAAAACGGTTAAGAAAACATCGTGAGGAAACCGACATACCCTAGAATTAAAAATTCAATGACAAGGAACATCTACCAATCCGCCCTGGACCCGTATGGTGGATATCGGCCCATTCCCTCTCCTAGAGAGGAGGCCTGAGTCCTAATAGCAGGAACATTATAAAGCTGGTCATACTTATGTGGACGAATCTGCCGTAAACAGCTAGTACATAATACAGCGTCATAAGACGTATCATCTCAAATACAAACGCACACATCTAAACACAAATAGGATTACGTCACAAGATCATCGCCCGCAGAGGTCGGCGCCCGCGCATCTTCAGAGTTCAAGATCAACGGAAAGTAACAACGGTTACGTTGCTACGTAAAAAACGTCATGATTTTAAATTGATGTGGCTTGTGGTTTTGTTACTTAATTTGCTGTAATCATCATCACACTAATTTCATTTTTTTTAGGTGGGAAATCTTCCAAAGAATTCTCCCGCTGTAGGGCGGAGCGAGAGGGCGTGTCAAACTTCTACTAAAACCCACTCCTATGATTCTTCTTTGCCTTGCGTTCCGAAGGTTCACTTTCGGAAGCGAACCCATGGGTCTCAGTAGACTTCGGCCCTGCTGGGCCCCTACGGTTTTGCTTACATCTCTTTGAGGCGCACGTGACTTACTACGTGCCGTCAACCTCTCGGGCACGTACTGGACGTTTACCGGATAGCCGGACAGCGTCCGCAAGCTCACGCCTACGATGGTTGGAAATCGGGGTCGGGATCCCTATGTCTAGGGCGTAAGGAAGTCCGTTTCTTCATGCGTGCGACCGCGTCCTTCGCTAGCATTACTGCTTCGCAGAAGGAGGCAACCGCCTGCCATTCCTCCTCGTTCCAGACCATGGCCTGTACCAGAGAACGGCGCGAGAGAACGCTGCCACCGATTACCCCGGCAAGGACACGGCGTTGCTCCAACCAAGCGGGGCACACCTCCATCGTATACGGTCCACACAAAGGATGAAACCCGGGCGTTCCTTCCGCATGAATCCAGTGCAAGAACCGCCCGAAGTTACCATGTCCAGTGAGGACTTGCGTCAAGCGGAAAATGAGGATGCCGTGACGTCATTCCAGCCACTCCTAAAAGATGGGAATCTCGGCCCGTGTGTGCAGCTTTTTTTTTATGTGGGAAATTACCTAATAAGTCCTCCATCTCTTGCTGAAGCGAGATGAAATTTATCTCGGGTTCGGCGCTCTTAATAACTAAAGTTCACTAAAAGGTCGTCGCCCTTACATAGTAATTTCAAGGTCATCAGAAAGTGAACGTCACTGATGGACAGGTTTTATAGAGTGTCTTCGTGCTCTGTATGAAATGTGGCTTCCGCTTCACTAAATGTGAACTGGGACATTATAGATTTAATATTAATTGTTTTACGGTCTTTCCGAGAAATATTATGTAGAATTAATACTTTGCCACTTTAAAAGGCGCTAAATGTTGAATTAATTTTTAAATATTAATTGTAATTTTTGGTTGGTTGTAACTTAACACATGTTACTAAAAGAGTTATAAGTATACATATGGATGGGTGGAGAGGGAGAGGGAGGCCAAAGAAAAGATGGATAGATTGTGTGTACAGTGATATGAAAGAAAAGGAAGTTAGTGATAGTATGACGGTTGACAGGATAGAATGGAAGAAAAAAACGTGTTGCGCCGACCCCAAATAGGATGGGACAAGGGCAGGAAGATGATGGGTGGTTGTAATCTTTTTCACAACTGAATGGTTTTCTATGAAAAATTAAACCTGAAGTTCGAAAGCTTTTGCGCAAAAATGGAACCTATAGGGTTGAGCTACATTTGGAAGCACCACCTGTAAATAGCCGTTCTGATTTGGGACCGAGAAAGCACGCGGTGGATCAACGAGACGGTTGGCAACACGCTCTCTTTCTCGTTTTAGTAAATGACGGTTCTAAGTGGCAGAAAAGGATAGAATCATAGGAAAATGTGATTCAGTGCTACTTCGGTGTAGCTAAACTCTCAAGCAATCTCCTACGTGGGCGATTCAACGCGAAGTGATGCGGCGGCAGTGGCTTACGTGACAAAAAGCACGTGGGTGCGGTGCGACGATGAGAGAAGCGAAGCGGTTTCTTTCAGCGTGGTGAATTGTTTTAGATAAATAGTAGTACGTAGGATAGAGCCACCGTATCGCGTTGAATTCACGTGAACCGCATCGGATTGATTCACAACCGCAATCTCGTTGTAAAGTCCGCTTAGGACGCCGCTTTAGAAGAAACCAGACCCGCCGATCATTTTATAAAAATGAAATCGTCAGACTTTACTTTTCATAGAAAGAATTGAACGGGATGGTTTGAAAATGAACGCCTTTCTAGAAGAGACAATGGGCCCTAATCTACAACGCACTAAATTCGGTTTAAAAAATCCTACGCAGCAATAACGACGCATTTCAACATAACATTAAAACACTGCGGAAGGCAATTTATGTAATTACTGATTTTGAGATCAATATTAAAGGTTGTATCAACAAATTATTTACGACTTAAACACAGACACTTTGGTATTTGTTATTTTTTTTTCTGTCCAGAAACAAGACTAGACAATTTACATAATAAGGAAAACATGCTTAGGGGACACATTGTAATTGGTCTGAAGGGTTCAGTATACAAAAAAAACCAATGACATCAATAGGCCTTTTATGAATACTGCTGTAAAATTATTATGGAGAGCCCACACATTTTTTTTTTTGTGGTTAAATAACCACACCACAGTCATCAAATTACCTCTCTCGCTCTGGGTAAAGCGAGAGAGTGTCAGACTACAACTGACTAAAACCCAACAGTGTTTCTTCAGTTGCCCTTTGCTGGCCCTGTCAATTATACTCGTGAAACTGTACTCGCCGTCGACCCGAGCCTAGTCCTTATCGGACGGCGAGCTACCTATTACTCAACGTCCGCAAGCCCGCTGACATTCTGAAGAAAAGTGGCACTGGTCATTTCGGTGTCAATGGATAAAAGGGATAGGAGACTAACCGATCGGTAATCATAAAGTAAGACCGTCTTTTAGGATACATAGAGCGCCGATTTCAGCAGGAAGGCTGTTACATGGCGTACGTTGCGAGAGGCCAAGTCCAGTAGTGCAATAAGCCGATAATGACGATGCTAGCATAATTTTTTCGGTCTCCGAATCACGTCAGAGCCAGCACGAGCCCGGAATTGTTGCAACTTTTTTTTTTTTATTGATATAAACCAGTGCTTGACTGCGATCCCACCTGATGGTAAGCGAAGATGCAATCATTGATGGTCGGCGCACTAGTTTATTAAGAGCATATTCACTCTAGCCTTGAAGACACCTAAAATATAGTTGGACGAGAAGACTGCAGCAGGCAAATTGTTCCAATCCTTCGATGATAGCATATAGGTACCTATGTGGATAAACCTTTAAATAATACCTACTTGCTATTTCTCACGCAGGTAGGTGAAGTACCTAGCACAGACCAAACCCGACAAAAAGATCTCTTGTCGGCGACGCAGTTTTTTTATTTACGCGTTGAAGCACTTTTTCATTTACTGCTATCGTTAAAAAAATTGGTCAAGCGCGAATTGTTATTGAAGGGTTCTGTAGTTAAATTTTTGCGTATGTCATAATTTTATGAATGATCAGATAGTTGATTAATATAAACAGATTATCTATGTATGTGTCTAGTATTTTTATGTAAAGAATCTGTGTAAAAAAATCACGGAGTTATAAACTTTTTATGTTACTTGGTTGGCCGCACAAACACATGGTCACCGAGCCACCCGGGCGACTGAGGGGTTGTTTTACTCCTGCATCCAGCTGTGCGCTAGTCTCTAATATCCGCTATAACCTGCCGTGACCTATGTTGTACTTAGTGTCGGTGGTGTCCAACTTGTGACCTTTTTCAAATATTTTTGGAAAAAAAATTAACATGGTGTAAAAATTATTGGAATCGATTCAGTTACTGATTCTGAACAAACTAGGTATATTCAGGTTTCGCATATACTAAAAATAAAGTCGTATATAAGAAGGAACTGACTGACTGACATATCAACGCACAGTCGAAACTATCGGGCCTAGGATCGTGAAATTTTACACAAGGTTTGCTTTTATGACGTAGGCGAGTACTAAGAAAGGATTTCCCAATAATTCAGCCCCTAAGGGAATGATACAGGGGTCTAAAATTTATATGGTGAAACCTACTTTCACACGAGCGAATCCGCTTGCAGAAGTTAGTATTCTATATTATTTACTATTATGATACTTTTCATTTAATCAAATTCATATTTTCTTTTTTCATTGCTACAACGAAAGAAGTGAAACTGCAACAAATCTAGTAATATCTAATGAGGATTAATCACATAGAAAATCCGATTATTACTAAGTAGATCGTATGTGTAATAATTAACTGAGCATCATCATCTTCCTGCCCTTATCCCGTATTATTTGGGGTCGGCGCAACACGTTTTTTTCTTCCACTCTGCCCTGTTACTCGTCATGCTATCACTAACTTCCTTTTCTTTCATATCACTCTTCACACAATCCATCCATCTTTTCTTTGGTCTCCCTCTTCCTCTCCATCCATCCACATGTAAACTCATAACTCTTTTAGTAACATGTGTTTCATCCCTCCTCTTCACATGACCATACCAAGACAAACGATTCCCTTTCAACTTTTCAGTCACTGGCGCCACTTTCAAACTTCCCCTAATATATTCATTTCTCACTTTATCCATTCTCGTCACACCACACATCCATCTTAACATTCTCATCTCCGCTACATGCAATCTTTTTTCATCCGTCTTTTTCACAGCCCAACATTCTGATCCATACAGTATGACAGGCCTTATCACGGACTTGTAGATTTTACCCTTCAACTTGAGGGGCATCCGTGGGTCACAAGTTGTTCCCGTGACCTGTCTCCATTTCATCCATCCTGCGTTGATCCGATGTGTTACGTCCCGGTCTACCTCACCATTCCCTTGGATGAGTGACCCGAGGTACCGAAAGTCAGAGCAGATCGGTATGGGCGTTCCAGCTAGAGCTAAAGGCACTGGATTGGAGAGACCGCCGAAATCGCAGAACAAGTATTCCGTTTTGGTTCTACTCAATTTCAGGCCAACACTCTCCAGTCTGTGCCACCACACCTCCAATCTGTTCTGGACCTCTAGGCCACTCTCGGCAACCAACACAATATCATCGGCAAACAACATACACCAGGGAGCCTCTTCCTGAATGTCCGACGTCAGAGCGTCCATTACCATCAGGAAGAGGTAAGGGCTGAGAGCCGACCCTTGATGTAAGCCAACTGCCACATTGAAGCTGCCAGTGGTGCCCACTGTAGACCGGACTTGGGTACTGCATCGACTGTACATCGCTCGGATCAACTGCACATACTTCCCAGGCACACCTTTCTCTTTAAGGGCCCACCACAGAACCTCACGAGGTACCCGGTCGTATGCCTTTTCGAGGTCAATGAATACCATGTGCAAGTTTTTATGCGCACCTCTATATTTCTCGCACAGCTGGCGTATAGCAAAAATGGCATCCGTTGTACCCCGACCAGGCATAAAACCGAATTGGGTTTGTGAAATTTCACTCTCTTCTCTCAGCCTCCTTTCAATAACTTTCTCCCAGGCTTTCATAGTATGTGACATTAGCTTTATTCCCCTATAGTTGTTGCACTCAAGCACATCACCTTTGTTTTTAAAAATTGGCACCAAAGAGCTATTGCACCACTCATCAGGTATGCCTTCTTCCAGCAACAACTTATTGAAGAACAAAGCTAACCACGTCCATCCATCCACTCGCAATAACTTCCACACTTCTACTGGTATTCCATCTGGACCAATGGCTTTACCATTCTTCATTCCATTTACTGCTATTCTGACTTCATCCATATTAACAATTCGCACTAATCCCACATTCACTGGTTTATTCTCTAACGCCCCACTCCAATTATTTTCCTCATTCATCAGTCTTTCAAAATATTCCTTCCACCTCTTTTTGATTTTTTCATCATCCGATAGAACCATTCCAGTTTCATCTCTCATACATCTTACCTGACAAACATTCCTCGCCTTTCTCTCTCTTATTCTAGTAAGCCGGTATAGCTCTTTTTGGCCTGCAGGACTGTCCAGTGTGTCATATAGTTTGTCCTGGGCCTTTGATTTTGCTATTGCCACGGCTTTCTTAGCTTTCTTCTTTAAAAAGTCATACTCATTCTTTTTTTCAGCTTTTAAACTAGCGTTTCCTGGCTCTACGCACTGCCATTCTTTGAATTTTTTCTTCTTTTCTTTCAACACACTCTGAATTTCTGTCGACCACCACCATGTATCCCTATCTATTATGCCCTTTCCTCTCGTCTCTCCCAAAATATCTTTCGCTGCATGCCTGATACACTCAGCCATCTCATTCCAGCTTTCATTTATACTTCGATCATTCATGTCTCCCATCTCTATCATTTTGTCCACCACTCGCTCCCTGAACTTCTTCGCACAATCATTCTTCTCTAACATATGCCATTTTATTTTAGGGGGAGGACGCTCTTTGTATTTGGTTGACAGTACTTTGACCACTGATGTCATAACCAGGAGTCTGTGTTGTGAGACTAGGTCTTCTCCTGGCAGTACTTTGCAGTCTTTGACGTGCTTTAAGTGGTTGCGCCGAACTAAAAAGTAGTCTATTTGGGTCTTATGATTACCACTTTTGTACGTGATCATGTGTTCGTCTCTTTTCTGGAACCACGTATTGGCTACTGCTAAGTCAAATGCAGTAGCGGATTGCAGCAATGTCTCTCCTTCACTGTTCGGACTACCGAAACCCCATCCCCCATGTACTCTTTCATAAACACCTTTCATTCTTCCCACATGTCCATTAAAATCACCTCCAACTATTAATTCTTCATGAACAGGGATGTTCATTAACGCTATATCAAAATCCTCCCAAAACTTCTCTTTCACCGTTTCATCACATCCTACTTGTGGTGCATACACACTAACTACATTCAACATCACATTCTCTAACATAACTTTCACAACTATAAATCTATCACTAATCCTTTGTACTTCCATCACGCTTTCTTTCAATTTACTGTCTAACACTATTCCTACACCATTTCTTTTTCCATCACTTCCACAGTAGTAGAACTTATATCCCTCACCAATTTCTCTCGCTTTTGTTCCTCTCCATTTAGTTTCCTGCAAGCATGCTATATTTATCCGTCTTCTTTTCAATACATCCGCTAACTCTCTGGCCCTTCCAGTCATAGTCCCAACATTCCAACTTGCATACCTCAATCTCATTTCCCGAGCTAGCTTCTTACGTTGCACCCGCCCGAGGTGGTGCAACAACCCTAGTCCATTTCCCACAGGAGCCGGGTGCTGCCCCTGCGCGTCGCCTGTGGGGTACGCCCTAGCCCTATCGCGCATTCTATTATGACCGAACATGTTGCTATGAGATTTGGCTAGTTTTATTTTAAAGTCGGCCGCCAGCCTGACACCAACCCTCCTTGGGAATGCTTTTGTTGGTAGTTTACCCGACACCACGGAGTGACCTAAGGTGCTGTAGTATGCACAGAATCTAAATATCCCTTAGTCGCCTCTTACGACACCCACGGGAAGATATGGGATGGTGCTATTCTTTACGTCCGACACCATACAGAACGTAATAATTAACGTAATAATTAACTGAGCATTTAATTTTATAAATTATTAAAATCCGTCAAGAAATGGTAAATTTATTTACAGTTTTTCTGAACGGCTACTATATAAGGTGTTAAAAAATTAACTTTAAGAATTTCGAGGCGACATTGTACTCCTCATTATGAACTACGTTTACAGCGAAAAAAAAAAATTACTACATACATTTTGACGAGTTATGTGAACATAAACGTAGGGAGCAGCTGATTTTTTTTTGTTATTTCAGGTTTGGTCCCATAATAAAAGTTGTTCATAATAAGGAGTACAATGTCCCCTCGAAATTCTTAAAGTTAATTTTTTAACACCATATCGACGCTTGAAAGGCAAAATGTATGAACGACCATTTCACAAATTGTTCAATAAATGGATTTGAAATTCTACTTTTCACAAAAAAATTCATAGTAAATTAACTAATTGAGCATTTTTGTTGATACTCAGAATAGTTATTATTTAATATATTTGTTATTTAATTGCTGTGTCAAAACCAATTTATAAGACCTTTTTGATAGATTTTGAGGAGATAATACAAGTCTGTGAATAATCTTGGTTAGGTAAAATTGACTTAACTCACAATATTCAGATTAGAGGTCCTGTAAAAAATGTTTTAACGATCGAATAGCTACATACAACCTACAACTAAAATGTCTTACGCTATTTTCTGTAAACTTTTATATTCCAATAAAATGTTTCATCAGGCCAGGTTGTTCAACACTGGAAAACTAAAATATCTTATCTTACTCATAAAACTGAGTTCCGTCTAGGATGAAGGTATTATATCCCAATATTATTATATTTTTAACGATAAGTAAAAAATTAAATAAAAAATAAAGAATAATAATAAATTTAATTACATCACAAAATAGCACAAAAATATAAAACTTGTAGATAAAAAAAAAACAAAATAATTCGAGATTAATTATATGTACTTTTATAATTAAAAACTAAAACTACTTGAGATCACATAAAAATGATGCAGATGTTCGTATAGTAATTATGTAGTATAGGTATTTTAATGAAATAAATAACTACTCAACTTTGACATCAATCAGTCCTATGAAACATAAACTGACGAAGAAAACGATTAAATATTATACTTTATAATTATAAGCTTATAACTCAATAGATCACAAACTATGCGCCGACTCTGTAGTAAGAAACGATTGAATAGATAGTAGAGCCATTTAAAAAATTATCGAATAAAAAAATTATACGCTGTGTTCAATTGAGAAACGGATAGGGAAATAAAATCAGGAAACAATTATAAAATTTTGTTGAAATACCTAACTTATACAAAAGCATTTAGTACCTTCCTAACTTCAATCGTCGACGTCTTCTACATTAGTGTCTGGCAACAATCCTTTCAAGTTGCAAGTAGTCCAGGCATCCCGATTTGCGCGGAACGTCCCGATTTTTAGGGGTCTAGGGACACGTCCCAATTAGCACTTGATCGGGACGCTAAATGTCTCGATAAATAAAAAAAAAAATAACGTCCTTATTATTACAATAAAACAACCTGTATCGCATTCGCATCACTATGTCAAGTGCATTATAAATGACACACAATCCATCACTGGCTAGTTGTCTCTCCTGTCTTCCATCACACGTGACCATAATGTCTTCTGCTTTACTCCACATAATTATAAGTAATCTGTGACTCAATCGATCTTCTTTCATCCTTTCCATTCATATACATTAAAATGTAACCAATACAATTTTAGTTTAAAAATATTTGAACTTTTAAAACAACTACAATCACTTATAACAATGTTTTTTTTTCGTTTTTGTCTTTATCAACACGGTGGAGCTTACAGTGGAAGTGTGCCCTACTTAGGCGGAGCACCGCCGTGTCCTCGTGGCGGCGTTTGGTAGCAGCTCGCTCTAGCGCCGGGCCCTGGTTCTGGCCATGGTCCGGAGCGAGAGGGTATAGGAAGCGGTCGCCTCCTTCTGCGAAAAGGAGTTGACCGCAACCGTGAATCAATTGATACCCTCACGCCCCAGTCGTCCCTGAAGATGTCCCGGGCGTCGAGTGTCGCACTTCGATTTCCGGCTACAGTAGGCACGGGTTTGCAAACGACGAGCAATGGGTAGCTCGTCGTTCACCCATCCAATAAAGACCAGGCTCGAGTCGACGACACGTCGCGTTGCACATGCTCCTCAAAGAGATACCCTCAAAGAGATGCCGGGTCCAGTAGGGCCTGCTAGGACTGCGGAAATGTTTGAAACAGTGACCGTGGCCCTGGAACGCAAAGAACGACTGAAGAAGTTTGGGTTAGTCAGTAAAAGTCTGACACGCCCTCTTGTTCCACTTTAGAGCAGGAGAAGGAATTGGATAATTTAGTTCCTAAAAAATAAAACATATTTTTTTTTTAAATACCCCGATTTAAAACCCAAAATCCCGATTGGTTTTACCATCCGTCCTGATTTTTATCCAATCGTACCTGGCATCACTAGTTGCAAGTTTGCAAATTAAGGTCGTTTTACTACTTTTGAACTTCTGGAAATCCAAAAATATAAAAGAGAACACCATGAAAAATTATTTTATTCTGTGACTGCAACCGTCTCTTAAAGTACTCCTTCATGATACCTAAATGGAAAAGCAAGTGGTTTTACAAAGCTTTACCAAATCAGCATATTTTTGTTTAGGAATAGGAAGTTTGTTTTCATACAAATTATCTCCTGGACCCCTGTTCTTACCAATAACTTCAACTTTTTCGGTAGCTGCTGTGTTTTCCATGCTGTATTTTTAACCGACTTCTAAAAAAGGAGGAGGTTCTCAATTCGGATGTTTGTATTTTTTTTTATGTTTGTTCGCGCATAACTTCGTCGCTTGCCAACCGATTTGAAAAATTCTTTGTTCGTTTTAAAGGGTATACTTCCCAAATGGTCCCATAGTCACCAAGTCGGGATCTAATGATGGAATTTTGGCGAAATCGAGGGAACTCCTCAAATATTATAAGCAACTATATAGTGATTTTAGTATTTTCTTTGAGAACGTAAGCATTTACAGTCAAAAAGTAACATTTGATGAAGTGAAACTAATGAAGAAGACCAGAAATGGTCAACGGAACTTTTTACTCGCCTAGATATCACAATGAAGATAGTTAAGCGACTATGACAATACAAATAAATGAATGGTTCTTAATAATTACGTTGAAAATGGTATCATCGAAGGGAACTGCTGATGATGATGGAGCCGGAAGGTAGGCACTGGAACTCCGTAATTAATCAATGTAACCTAGCCGTGTTTGGGCTTATTAGAATTGTCATGAGATGCAATTTGGCTATAAGGTACTATCAAACTGATCTGATGATGGAGCCGGAAGGCGAAAGGTAGACACAGGAACTTCATAATAAAACAATGTAACCTAGCAGTGTTTGGATTAATTGGAATTATCATGAGAAATAGACACTCTGTTTATAAGTGTATCGCAACTAAAAAGTGTGAAATAAAAAACTTTTTACAAAAAAATAATAACCGACTTCACTAAAAAACACTAAAAGGATCACAATAACTTTAATTTCGGAGGTCGGTGTTAAATAAGATACAAATAATACCGACAAACACCGACTTCCAAAATTAAAGTTATTGTGATCCTTTTAGTGTTTTTTAGTGAAGTCGGTTATTATTTTTTTGTAAAAAGTTTTATATAAATATTAGCTGAATCCTTTTTCTTAAATGGAATAATTCTGAGTTTACTAATTTTGCCAACAAGATTGTTATTAAAGTATTTTTCGGACATAGAATCTCAAGCCTTGAAATCTTGGTGACATAAATATTATCTCTATATTGTACGGTTTTGGATTTTTCCTGAATAATTCAAACATGAAGGATCAACTGAGCATTGCGTGGTTGACTGAAGCACGCACGCAACGCTCAGACCATACACGCAGCGGTTCGCGCGTATAAAATACGCTTCTTAAGTACAACTTATCCACCACTTTTTCAGCCAATAAAGATTTTTTTACGTAGGTTTAACTCAGTAACACAAAAAACTTTGCTATAATTAAAGTATCATAAATGCTAACGGTTGGTCAAAATCGTTTCAGGTAAAAATGTATGATCGACCAACTTTTTACTAAAAATTGACGACAAAATGCGCTTAACGTCCGAGTGATTGTAATTCATAGAAAGGTAAAATGTTTTAACGGACAATAGTCAAAAAATTATACACAGATAAATTGTTTTATTTCCAAAATTGGAAAAAGTGACCAACTTGTAAAACGTTTTATTGATTAATAAAAATGAAAAGTGATTTGGTAAAGTGTTTTAATTTCAAATCTTTAATATTACAAAAAAAGCAAAATGAATTATGGCCAATATTCAAACATTATGTACGGTTTATGAAACAAATGTCGAAAATGGTTGGATTTAAAACAAAATACAATGCGAAAATGACTGAAATCACCGTTGTATTAACGACCAAAAAAGTGCTCAGATTTTTTTGAAACCTAGACCATTCGAAAGAGAAAAATCTGCCGATTCCAACGATGTAAATAACTCAATTTTGACTAAAGTGGTCGTTCATACATTTTGCCTTTCAAGCGTCGATATATATGTTTAGAATGACGTCATCTTTCATGATCCGTGCGACGAACGACTTGATCGTATTCACTCGCCGGTGGAAACCGATCATGACATATGACGTCACAGCGATTCACTTCATTCTCGGGCGTGTTTCTGGAACTAATACACTAAAACTGCTGTATCTTCGTCATTTTTGGTCCGATTTAAATAATTTCTTCACGGTATTTACTGTATTTTTTTTTTCGACGCTATAAGTCTGCATACTCCACAAAAATCATGACTAATCTTCATTCTCTTGTAGCACAGCCGAGCAAGCAAGTTCTATTTTATGCCTCTACAGAGTTCTGCATTACTTACCAGGCACGTGAAGTCCACCTATTGTTGCAATTGCCATCGTAACTCGGAGAGATAAATTTCAAAAATCCCTGATGGGCACATGAGATTTCCCAACTTTATCTCCGAATCACCAGCAAAATTCAACCAGCTGCTTGGCGGCAGAGGTAGGTAAGGTATTTTCTGCTAATATCATTACTATCTGCAATAAGCCCTAGCATGAAAGCTCTACGTTAAGCTACGAAAGGATAAAGCCCTATTTCTCATTGTCTTTAGACGTCAAACACGGCTTTAGACGTCAGACACTCCCACTCTCAAGAGAATAAAAAAAGAGGAATTCAATGTTTAGCATTACATAGTTACAATCAGTCTTTTTAATGTTCCCACTACTAAGACTCAAGCCTACTCTCAATGAGTGGGAATGGGCTGTAATACACCGCGCGAGCCCATTGCAGATTAGGGGATGTCACATATATTCGAATTTTAGGTTCTAGGACATGCTGATTTCCTCCTAAATAAAACACAGTAATGTACCTGTGCATAGAGCAGTGGTGGCCGAGTGGTAACGGCCCCGACTTACGAGTTGTAGGTCGCGGGTTCAAACCCAGCCAGGCGCATTACTTTATGTAATTTATTTCATCAACACTGCTCGAAAACGGTGAAGGAAAACATCGTGAAGAATCCGGCATGTCCTAGAAACAAAAAATCGAAGACATGTGACATCCATCCACAAACCCAAACTGAGTCCGTGTGGTGGATAACTGCCCATTCCCTCTCCTAGAGAGGAGGTCTGAGTCCCAACAGTGGGAATATTATAAGGCCGACTATGCTATGTTAAGCTAATGTGCCTGGCTGGGTTTGAACCCACAACCTACAATTCGTAAGTCGGGGCCAAGGCAATGTTTAAATCCGTTTAAAATATATTGTAATAAAGCAAAGGTTTCACCTCTGTACGCACGGAACCCTATAATCTTGCACCGTTGACATTTACCTACCAACTCGAACCAGATAAAGCGAGTAATGAGAATTGTATATAAAGAATTTACATAAAGAAAACAAAGTTATATGTCTGTCTGTGCGAATAAATATTAAGATATCAATGATGATAAGTTCGTAAAAACCAATTTTAAATGATTATAGATAAAAAAAAATTACAAAAAATAATACAACCGACTTTAATTTTTTTTTAAATCACTTAAAAGGGCATAATAACTTTAATTTCGGAAGTCGATGTTTCTATAACAGTTTTGTCTCTTCGTTATTTAACACCGACTTTCGAAATTAAAGTTATTTTGGTACCAGCACTAAAAATTACACGGTTAGATTACATTAATTTATTACTGAGTTCCGGTGCCTAACTTCAGGCTTCATCATCAGATCAGTTCGATATATTCCCCCTCTTCTTTTAGTCAGTCCTCGACTACACGTACGAACAAAGCAATTTTAATTTTAATTGATCCTATAAGGAGTTCTGTTCCATGCCTTCGAAGTTCATGATTAGATCATAACAATATTTCTATAGGACCAACTCTGAAACATAATCATTCAATATATTTTTTTTTTTTTAATCCGTCCACAATTAACACAGATTTCGGTGAACATGATTATAAAAAAAAATACATTCAGCCAAACATAGAACCTCCTTGGGATAAAAGTATCTTATGAGCTATTCCAGGACATGGTCTACCCTTGTACCAAGTTTCATCGAAATCCATTCAGTAGTTTTTGCGTGAAAGAGTAACAAACATCCATTTCATTGCGTGATCGAATCAGGAATGAACATATCCGCAGGAGAACCAAAATTGCCGACATAGCCCGAAGAATCGCCAAACTTAAGAGGCAATGGACAGGGAACATTGTCGCAGAACAGATGGCCATTGGGGCCAAAAGATTCTGGACTAGCGACCGCCGGAAGACGCAGCATTGAAAGGCCTACCACAAGGTGGACCGATGACCTGGACCATTGTGGCGACACTTAGGGGAAGCCTATGTCTAACAATGGACGTCTTTCGGCGAAAATGAAGATGATGATAATGAACATTCAGATAGATAATAATATAGAAGTAAGTTGTTGTTTTTTTGCAACTTGTTCAAGATTTAATTTTGTAAGTTAATTCAGATTGCAAGAAATATAAGACACATATAAAATCTACATATTACCGTACTAGCTTCTGCCAGCGGTTTCGCCCGCGTGAAAGTAGGTTTCTCTAAACAAACTTTGGACCACCGTTTCATCCCCTTAGGGGTTGAATTTCGGAATATTCTTTCTTAGTAGACGTCTACACCCTATAAGGAACCTACCTGCCAAATTTTAAATTTGTAGGTGATATAGTTTCTGAGATTTCGTGATTAATCAGTGAGTGGTATTTCGCTTTTATATAAATAGATTAAAAACTATTTAACCATAAACTAATTACCTCCCATGCGCCAAAGGCCAAGGCATTCATCACCGCATGATCAGATTCCATTTAAAAAATAAAACCAACAACTTTTTGCCAAACTTCTTTTTAAAAAAAGAACTTCAGTTTGCACCAATGGCAGTGCAGAACCGGTTGCTTGCATAGAGCTATAATTGGAGCAAAGATATACTAAGAAATGCCAGGTTGAAATTTAAAATAGGTTTTAATTAAATCCGCCTACAGGATTCGTTGTAATCTGTGTTGTTTTAAATAAAACAATTTTCAATGTCGTAGAAAAAGATTAAAATGATTATTCTAATGGAAGGTTTTTGTTATTGCCTTTTTTTTGTGGGAAATCATCTAATGACATCCTCCGCTTCTGGGAGTGTTAGACTTTTACTGACTTAAAATCCACTACTGTTCCTTCTTTGCCTTCGTTCCAGGGCCCCAGTAGGCTTCGACCCTGCTCGCCCCTACGGTTGCTGACATCTCCTTGAGGCGAGCGTAGAACACTATGCGCCGTCGACGATTTGGGCTCGTTCCGGACGGTTACCGGACGGTCGAACGGCGAGTTACCCATTGCTTGCCGTGCGCAAGCCCGCGCCTACGGTGGCCGAAAATCGGGATCGGAATCCCGGCGGCTGGGGCACGAGGAACATCGGCCGCCTCCTTTGCTAGCATTACTGCGTCGCAGGAAGAGGCGACCGCCTGCTACTCCTCCTCGGTCCGGATTTTAGTATTAAGGTAGATGGACTGGTGATAAGTGAATTAGAGGTCACTCAAATATATTTGGATGCACAAAAATTATACACACATTATGACACTCTCTGTCCACCCAGAGCGGGATGGGCTTGCGGACGACGAGTAATAGGTAGCTGGAAAAGAAACCCTGGAACGCAAGGGGTAAAAAAGGAACATAGGTAGTCAGTAAAAGTCGGACACGCTGTCCCATTTCGCCCTAGAGCAGGGGAAGCGGAAAACAGAGCGAGAATAAAATAGAATAAACTTCAGTAGAGTTGAGCAGTGGTGGCCGAGTGGTAACGGCCCCGACTTAAGAGTTTTAAGTCGCGGGTTCAAACCCAGTAAGGCGCACTACTTTTATGTAATGAATTTAAACAACACTGCTCTCAAAACGGTGATGGAAAACATCGTGAGGAGACCGGCATGTCGTAGACCCAAAACATTCGAAGACATGTGACATCCGCCAACCCGCACTGGGCCTGCGTGGTGAATTACGGTCCATTCCCTCTCCAAGAGAGGAGGCCTGAGTCCCAGCAGTAGGAACATTATAAGGCTGATTATGCTATATACACATCATTAGTTTTAGTATATGCGAAACCCGAAACACGTGTTTAGTATTTCTATGTAAAGAATCTATGTACAAAATTTCATAACTGTATCATGAAAAATCATAAAGTTATAAGCTTGTTATTTGAGCAAAAATACATAGTCACCGGGCTATCCAGGCATTGAAGGGTTGTTTTGCTCCCACATCCAGCTGTGCACTGACACCTAATGCCCGCTATGGCCTGCCGTGACCTGTGTTGTACTTAGTGTACAACTTGTGAGATCGTGTAAAAACTATTGGAATCCATTCAGTTACTGATTCTGAACAAACCATATTCAGGTGTCGCATAAATTAAAAATAATGTTGTATATGATATTTCGTATGTTTATTACTCCTTCAGGCTCAAACAGCTGAATGGATTAGGATGAAATTCCAGCAATACCACATAGGATACTTTTATCTTGAGATTATTTTCTAATTTCACACGGGCGACGCCGCTGGCAGAAGCTAGTATTGAAATAAGGGCAAGAAAATAGAGAATTTTGATGTTAAGCCTGCACCAACTAACTTAAAGCATGAGAAAGACGGTAAAAGGTTTAAATGTACCGAAAAAAGGCGCCGGAAGTTTCTCAACAAAAAGCAATCAACTGTGAATTAATCACAAATTCAAACAAAACCCAATAACACAACACGTTCATAACTAATGATAATGACGCAATGATAACACGAAATTTATTAACTCAAAATCCAAGATGGCGCCCGCTTGTCAATCGTCGCTTCCTGCATTCTTTGCGCCCTCGCCCGACCGCCCGTTTCGGGGTACCGCGGAGAGAAAACTGGTTGAGGGAAAACCCTTAATTTGGAGTGGTTAAATTTTAATAGTTCGAAATCTTAGCAAGAGATAATTTTTTAAACTTGAGTCTAGAATGTTTAGAATTTTGGGCTGTTTTAACTAAACTAAAATAACATTAATTGAACACTAAAAAATTCCAGAACAGCAAATAAAGTTGAATGAACAATATTTCCGGCCTCCCACAAGGTGGACCGATGATCTGGTGGGGGTCGCAGGAATCCGATGGATGCGAGACGCACAGGACCGGTCATTGTGGCGGCATTTGGGGGAGGCATATGTCCAACAGTGGACGTCTTTCGGCTGAAATGATGATGATGATGATGAACAATATTTTGTTATGTTGCCTATAGTTTAAAAAAAAAGTATTTGTATTTTCAGTAATTTTAGTATTAGTAGGAGACAACTGAAATATTCTATGATCTTACTGAATGCCGGTGAATCATCAATCACACAATTCACGTCTTTAGAAATTTACAAGAAATTATGCAGTTAATGATTATTTTTTTTAACGCTGAACTGCATTACTTTATGCATCTTTGCAAATAATGAAAACATATGGAAATCAAATTCAACAAAGATGGTTCAGTAAGGACACCAACACTTGTCCTTTAGAAAATCGTGACAAGAACATACATAACTTTATATAAAATATGTGTTGTGTCTACACAACCACAGTCACCAGAAGACGGCAAATCGATAACCACAAAACAATTTTTAAAGAAAATTATATGTTAAGTTACGGAACCCATGTTTTTCAGTATAAAAATACTTTACACTTGACATTTTTTTAATTTTATTTGCTACATTAACCATCGGTGTATCCCAGCTGTTCTATATAGCGGTCGTATAAATAGCCTTGGTAGACAGCAGTGGTCATCAGTAGCCATCCGCAGCTCCCAGGGTCAAGAATAGTCGAGATGAGAGTTCTGGTTAGTGTATCATATTATTTTTTTTATAGTTTTTTACTGAGTGAAAAGTGTTATCGAGGAGTACTTGAGTGAAAATATTTTTTGTCTTTTTTTCGGATTTTTCGTCGATATATATCAGGTTTTTTTTACGATTAATTTGTCAACGGTTTTTAATTCTTTAGTGTATACATAACTTAATATTGACACAGTGATTTGAAAATTCATGTAGAAAGACGACCTTAACTCAACAACGAATTTTCTCCCAGCAAACCTTTGAGTGACAGAGGGAGATCACATTCGGGGGTAAGATCCGGCCATTGCTATGATGGACGACTTAAAAAGAAATTAAAAAAACAAATTTTATATACAAATTCAACATACATTAATTAGTATTATGGTATCATTAGTCAATAGATTTATACAAAGGATCAACACGAAATTTTGTCATTTTGAGGAACAAGGCATTCATATAAATTCATATTCTTTATTGTACACATAACTTTTATCAAACAAAAAAATAAGACAGTTGATGAACACAGGCGATGTTTTGTATAAAAAACAAAGTTTTTTTTTAGGCAGTGGTTAAAATAAAAATCATAATAAAAAAAAACGTCGTCTCAAAACTTCTTTCGTTACGTTTTACGTTACGTTATATTAAATATATATGTGTGTGCATTTTAATGATATGTATACTTTTTTTACTCTTGTTTTTCGTATAAAATTTTCTTTTTATGCACATTTTATGCACACCATATTGTCTCTTCACCACCCTAAGTTGACTGCTAGAGAATGCCTAAGGCATTAAGTCCGACTTTGTACTTTATGTTGCATGAAGTTTAATAAATAAATAAAATTTTCTACGGAACCATCATTCCGCATGCACATAAATTACTCTCAAACGGTTTTTTGTGCATTTTTTTTCATTTAATTTGTTATAAAGGCTTCTAGTCCCGGCTGCTCTATATAGCGGTCGTATAAATAGCTTGGGTAGGCACTATTGGTCATCAGTAGCCATCTGCAGCCTCCAGGGTCGAGATGAGAGTTCTGGTCAGTTTTTCTTTTTACAAGTTTAATTTAATTTGTAATTTTTAATCTAGTGCAAAGTGAATCTTTATCTGTTTCAAGAAAGTACTAGTTTATAATTTTGCGGAACCATAGTGATTTTTTTAAACACACCGCTGTTTTTGACAATAGCTTAAAAGTGTCCAACCTGAGATACCTTCTGAATGATTTCCATATAACCGCTATTACGTGATTATGACATCTTTCTCTAGATTATTTCACAAACACAGGTACCTTGTAAATATTATCTAGGTTTCTATTGAATTCAAAACTGTTTTGTGTATAACTGGTATTACTAATACAGTGAAGATCTCTGAAAATCTGCTATTTTGTGTGAACTTTGGCCCACCATAATGTACTCAGTCATTTTTTTTTTAATTACAACTATCACAGAACGCGGTCTAGTCTCAACCTAAGCAGAGCTTATGTTATGAGTACAGACAACGGATAAACATACTTATGTATTTCTAAATACATGCATATTATAGATAAATTATACCCAGACACAGAACAAATGATCGTGCTCATCACACAAAATGTGTCCTGGGTGGGAATCGAACCCGCGGCCTGCGGCATAGCAATCATGGCCACTAACCACTAGACCAATAGGCCAGTCCATATAGAAATCAAGATAGAATCTTGATTAAATGATAAAATTATGTTTTTTTTTTCCATAAACTTTTAAGGATATTGTAAAAAAACACTTGTTTCCTGGAACAAGCAAGCTGCAAGCTTTTTATTCTTTTGACGAATTTATGATTTAATTTAATTTAACTTTGACGCGAATATTAATTTGGACTAAAAATTATTGTGACTTTTAATAGGATTGTTTTTAAATTTTTACTTTGTGGTTTGACTTCGATTTATTTGTTTTTCTTGTACCTATTTTCTTTTATTTGTTTGACATTTTTTTATTATTTGACATTGTTATGTAATCATTAATTGGCTGACTAAGTATAATTTAACATTATGTATATGACTTGTAAGAATCCCTTACCGATAAATTACTATGACTATGACTATGTTAAGTTTTGTGAAATATTCAAATAAATGATGGAATTACCGAATGCCAACAGAGCTTTCAGGTCTTATCTATATCTTTTCGCGTTGCATCTTTATCAATCATTGCCTTAGATGAACCAACAAGTTTCCATGCTCAAGTTGACGATAGACGGGTTGGGAAAGGCCCTTTTAACATATTCAAATTCAAATTCAAATTCATTTATTAATTTTGTGAACAAAGGGTACAATGATCTTATATATATAACGTTTAGTCCATCCTATGTTCCGCCGAAAGGCATACAAAATAGCGATGCAATATGTTTACCAGCAAAATGAAATTAATCGTAAAAATGTACAAAATCTCATAAAAACAATGTCCGCAAATGATAATTGTCATAAAAAAATAATAAAAAATCATGCAAAAAAGAAAAAATAATGTCAGCAATACACTACTACAGTTGTCAAAAATTAAATCAATCAAAAATATTACAAAATGTCAGAATATATATAAAAAAAATTAATACAATGTCAGCAAAAAAATTAAATTATCACAAGAACATTAAAAACAATGTCAGCAATACTACAGGTGTCATGATTAAATTAATAAAAAATATTACAAAATGTCAAAATATATATAGAAAATTAATACAATGTCAGGAATTATAATTGCCTCAAATATCTCAATAATGCAATATATAATATATAAATTGTTATGTCAAAATTTGTCATTTAGGTATTCATCGACAGAATAATAAGCTTTGTCATTCAATAATTTAAAAAGCTGACGTTTAAAATCATTTACGTTGTTAGCTGATACAATATGATTAGGTAGCTTGTTGTATAGCTTGGGAGCCATTGCATATATGCTTTTATGGAAAAAATTGGTCTTTGTGAAAATCAAGTGCAGTTTTTTTGAGCGTCGTTGACTTTCGACAGGTCTGAAAAGATGCATATTGTTTTTAACAAAAATACAGGCTTCACAGATATATAGTGATGGTACCGTCAAAATATTCAATTTTTTGAAATAGGGCTTGCATGAGTCCGTCCGCTTTATTTTGCATATAGCACGAATGCATTTTTTCTGGGCCAAAAGTATTTGCTCGACTTTAGCACCATTGCCCCAGAATATCAGGCCATATCGCAAAGTGGAAGCAACATAACCATGATAGGCTGCTAGGAGTGCAGTCATGTTTGCAATCTTACCTAGTTTATAAAGAGCATAGGAAAACTTACTAAGTTTCCCACACACATTCTCAATTTGCGTCCTTCAAGACATATCGTTATCAATATGTAGACCAAGAAATTTTGTTATATTACATTCTAGTATTGCATTTTCATTGTAATTGATATGAAAATTGGATTGTATTTTCTGTCTAATTTTGAAGTTCATAATTTTAGTTTTGGTAAGATTAATTTTAAGATTATTTGCTTTTAACCAGTCAATAATCGAAACCAAACTGGCACCAATATCATCCTCTATTTCTTTTTTATTACCACTACTATATATAACATAACAACTCATAGAAATGAGGTTTCATTGTATTATCGTTTCTACGAGTCGATAAGACTTTTTATGACTTATAGAGGTTTTTTACTAACTTAACTACCAAAAAACAGGTTTAAAGTAAACAACGGACGGCGAGCCACCCATTGCTCGCATTGAAATCGGGATCGGAATCCCGGCAGCGATTTGGGCGTGAGGACCTTTGCCTCACGCGATCGGCCGCCTCCTTTGCTAGCATTACTGCTTCGCAGAAGGAGGCGACCGTCTGCCACTCTTCCTCGCTCCGGACCATGGCCTGTGCCAAGGCCCGGCGCGAGAGATCGCTGCCGCCGATCGCCCCCACGAGGAAACGGCGGTGCTCTGCCTAGGCGGAGCACGCCTCTACCGTATGCTCCACCGTGTCCTCCGGGCAGTCCACATAGTGGCGACACCCAGGCGTCACTTCCGTACGAATCCGGTGCAGGAACTGCCCGAACTTACCATGTTCGATGAGAACATGCGTCATGCGAAAGGGGAGGACGCCGTGAGGTCTTTCCAACCACGCCTTAAAGAGGGGACTTACCGCCATAATTGTGGCGTGCCCAAGAATCACCGGTTGCGATATATCACGCGTCATTTTAATTTGTGCGTGAGTGCGACAGTCGGTATGATTCTTCACCCACTTAATATACGAAACGCTTTTACCGATTTTTATTATGAGAATAAAATTTTAAAAAATACCTATTGAAATTTTTTCACATCATCAAAAACTGTACTTTGTATTATCAGTAGCAGAAGTTTTTTTCATATCCCTGGCTCAATTTTGTATTTAGGTTTTCCTGTATTAGTCTTTTCTACGACATAAAAACTGCTACTTACATCATATTTAGTTCTTATAAGATCAACATTACAATCTACTCGATATTCATTACACACTAATCAATACGTATTTATTCACTACAAGTTTTATATATGCAATAAATAATAAGTTCACCTTCAGTATCAAGTGTTGGAATCATAAATTATTTAAAAATACAGTAGCTAAAACATTGAATGATCAATCTTGAGTGAGCCGAGACAGATTTAAAGAAGTCTATGATAATATTTTTTTTATTTATGTACATAGAAACACTTAAAATCGAAAAGATCAAATACAGATAAAAGAGAACAAAGGTCCTGCTTATTTCTAACGAAATTTCTTCCAGCAGACCTGCGACAGGAGAGTTGGATGAGAGATGTAGACGCAGTGTGTATAAAAAAATATAGAGAAGAATTAAATAGACTATATTATCTAAATCAAATCGTATAATACATACATACATATCAATAACAGTAAATAAATGTACACATAAATAGATACAAACATATATTTTTTTTTAATTGATATAAACCAGTGCTTGACTGCGATCCCACCTGAAGGTAAGCGGAGATGCAATCATTTATGGTTAGGCGCACTGATTTATTAAGATCCACTGTAGCCTTGAAGACACCTAAATTATAGTTGGACGGGAAGGCCGCAGCAGGCAAATTGTTAATAACTAAATTATAAAAATACATATACGAGTATATAATTTATATATTCATAATATATAACTTAGGAGATGGTAGAGAGGTTCTTTGACTAGCTTTTTGAAGACAGATATATTTTTAGCATCACGGATCTTAGCTGAAAGTGAGTTTCATAGCCTAATCATCATAGAATAATATTTAATGTACATAATTATAACATCGCCCTAAAGGTAAAATGGGACCCTATTACTAGTGATGCAACGAAAGTGTCTTAACGGAAGCAGAAACGGAAACAGATGTCAAAAGTAAATCAAAGCGGAAGCGAAATCAGAAGTGTTAATTATCATCATCCATCATTTCAGCCGAAAGACGTCCACTGTTGGACATAAGCCTCCCCCAAGCGACGCCACAACGACCGATCCTGTGCGTCTTGCATCCACCGCACTCCCACGACTCTCACCAGGTCGTCGGTCCACCTTGTGGGAGGCCTTCCAACGCTGCGTTTTCCGATGCGCGATCGCCACTCTAGAACCTTTCCGCCTCATCGACCATCCGTTCTACGAGCAATGTGCCCTGCCCACTGCCACTTTAGTTTGAGGATTCTTCGGGCTATGTCGGCGACCTTGGTTCTCCTGCGGATATGTTCATTCCTGATGCGATCACGCAAGGAAACTCCGAGCCCTTTGGTTGACTGTTAGCCTTCTGATGAGGCCCATTGTATACGACCATGTTTCAGTGCCAGGCTATGTCGGCAACAATGTTTTGCGGTGGGCTAATCTATCAATCAGCAACCTAGCCTGGCTGTACTTGATAATCTCGAAACGGCTGAACGAACATGCATGAAATTTTGCTCACGGGTAGACCAACTTCTGAAATAGGACATAGGATTCTTTTTATCTCGAGTGGAAGTTTGCTTGATTCATATAGAACTAGAAAATGCCGGAAACCAAAAACATTAGATGCCCATGGGTACTAAAACTGATAACCTTTGCAGCATTAAATGATTGCGAATTGCGACAAACAACTTCACAAATAGCTCAATTAAAGATTTTAAAGGTTAACTTGCTAATAATATTTTAAGCCAAACAAACGTGGAAGTCTGATAACAGATAAAGGGTAAGGTAGATAAACACACCACAATTCCACTCGGTTTTTTAATATATTCCATAATATCAAATGCTTTGGTCAAGTCTTAAACATTCCCATGAGGCTAACACTTGATTCTATAAATTTTGAAACCAAGAGTTTGATCATCCCCAGCCTCCGGGATCCCGATCCCAATTTCCGGCCACCGTAGGCGTGGGCTTGCGGAAAGCGAGCAATGGGTAGCTCACCAAACAACCGTCCGGTAATCGTCCGGACCGAGCCCAAGTCGTCGACGGCGCGTACTGTTCCAAGCGCGCCACAAGGAGATGTCAGCAAACCGTAGGGGCCCAGCAGGGTCGAAGCCTACTGGGGCCAAGGGTCTGCTTCTGAAAGGAAGACTCGGCCCTGGTATGAAAGGCAACGAAGGAACAGGAGTGGGTTTTTAGTAAAAGTCTGACACAACCTCTCGCTCCGCCTAAGAGCGGGGGATGTCATTGGATAATTTTCCCACCGAAAAAAAAGTTTGATCATAATTATGAACTGACATTCGACCAACTAACCCTTTACTAGTCAGTACCAAAAAACTTTGCTCACCGACAAACCATTTCACAACAATATGAGCAAATCCATAATACTATAAGTACTCAAGCTATATTTTTCTTTTCCAGATTGTATCCGCCTTCCTCGCCGTCGCGGCCGCGGCTCCCTCCGGCCTCTATGCCCCCGCCATAGTGCCACTCGTCAGGACTGTGGCAGTTCCAGCTGCAATCCCGACCATCTCACCCGGAGACATCCAAGCAGCAGCCATCGACGCCCAAGTACAAGCCCAGGACCAACTACAAGCAGCCGCTGACAAAGCCAGAGAACTAGCCGAACAGGCTACCGAAAATGTCAACGAGAAGGTCATTACAGACTCAACTGTAAACAACGAACAGAATTTGGAAGCCTTCTGGTCAGCTCAGGACAAGCAATGGCAAGCAGTTGATGCTTTAAAGACTGCTGAAGCACAAATCGATGGTGCTGTTGCCAGCAATGCTAATTTGATTGCTAAGTCCGCTGTCAATGGTGTCATTCCTTATGTTGCCGCTGTAGGCCCTGTCTCACCGATAGTAGCGCCAATTCCACCAGTAGTCTATTCACCATACCTTGCGCCCTCAAGCTACACCACTCAGACTTTGATCACTGGTCAGGAAATCAAGACTGAGATTAAGGCAGAAAACACGGAAGCAGCAGTAAAAGCCGCTGAGCCAGTACAAGCAGCTGAACCAGTACAGGGAGCCGAACCAGTACAGGTAGCTGAGCCTGCGCCTGTTGAGAAATCGGTGGAAAAGCCCGAAGCCACAGTATCTCCTGCTGTCAAAGCCGCTGAGAATTTAAACGAGAAACCAGCGCTTATCACTGCACCCCTGTTCTCAACAGCTCATATTGCTCTACCTAATGTCTACAGATATGATTTGGCTATTCCTCAAGTTGGACACGTGATCAGTCAGCCAATCTTGAAGTACGCTACAGCAGTGCAACAGGTACATGGAGTGTTGGCTCCTACTTTGGTTAAGGCTTGGTAAGGAGGTGTAAAGGCGGATTAATTAAAATGATAATTTGACGACACGCTTCCTTGTTTTATTTGGTGTTAGACGTCAATTCGTCCTACACCACTTTGATACGACCTTTGATGAATCATCATTCAAGATGTTTTCATTTGCGCGCCTACCTTATAGAAAGTAGTCAGCTTTTGCTACAGACACAATAGATGTTTTTATGGACTTACTCCCATTCGGACACAGTGTCCGAATTGACACATTTTTATTTCCATATATTTTTACCTGACGATTCGGACACACACTGTTTAGTACGATCAGATAAAAAGTTTTAATAATATAATATATGGAAGATAAAGTGTTAACAAAACTATTTTAGGCTGGATTTAGAATAGAATAGAAATACTTTTATTCGGGACAAACACAGCACAACGGTTATAGACACACAGTAAAAAATAACAAAAGTACAAAGTGCGCCGAGCGTGCCCGCACCGAAACGGTAACCACCTCAGCATTTGCTGGGCGTTAGACACCTAGCGCTGGTTTGCAATTGGCACCCCGCAGTGACGCACTGAGTAGGGTAAATTTAAATTCAGGGTTAAAAGTGGCAACTTCGGGTAATAAGTTCTTTATACTATATTTTAAGACGTTTTTATCTGACTGTACTAAAAAGCTTTAATAAATTTGGTGGTGTCCGAATCGTCAATGAAAACATATTGAAAATAAAATGTGTCCAATCGGAAACTGTGTCCGAATCGTCAGTAACTCGTTTTTATTGGTTTGCTCCCACCTTATAAAAAGTGGTAGCTTTTTGCTCATTGCTCATGCTTATTAATCAATCGACAATCAGAGATGCCAAATAGAGATAAAATTGCCATGTCTAATGAGTCCGGAAAAACAGTACTAAATGATAAATGATATTTATTTTAAAATGGGTTTTTTAAAAACAGTTTTAAACGAAAATTTTTCGTCAGTTTAAACTAGATGAGGCCTGTGTTTCTTAGCTGGCTACCCTGAGAAGAAACAACGAAACAAACTCAGGAGTCAAAGTCTCTTTTAAAGTTTATAAAGCAAACATGTAATGGTCAAATCATATGAGAACCATGCAGATTAGTGTCTGAGCTGGTCTTTTGAGGAAAGAACCATACAGATTTGAATGGACCTGTCCAGTCAGTGCAAGCATTTGTCACACAAACACCACCACAAGAAGCTAGAAGCGGCCACGAAAAAACTGATGCGCCTGACAGCCACTTGTGGCCGGTGGCTGCTACTTTTTTTTAACCCATACGCGCAGTATCATACTGGACTCTGACGAAGAAGGTTTAAATGCGCGAATGGCGTGGCACGGCGTTTTGTATCGCCGTTTACTGGCCAGCCCCCCTAGCCAAGTTACGATCGTTTCGTTTGCGTCGAACGCCTCGAGTAGGCCACGCCTCCGCTACCTTTGTTCTGACTTCATCTCAACGCTCAGTCACGTGGTCAGAACAAAGGAATAGAAGGCGTGGCCTACTCGAGGCGTTCGACGCAAACGAAATGATCGTAACTTGGTTAGGGGGCAATGCGGGCCACAGGAAGCGAGCAGCGGCGATTTGTAGTGTGTATCAACCGTGTTCAGCAAATCCATATAAAATGTATAATTTCCTAATAGAAATTTAATAAATTAATAAGAAATTTAATAATTTAATAAGAAATTTAATAATTTAATAAGAAATTTAATAATTTAATAAATTTATGTTAATTTCCTAATGTAAATTGTATTTTTGGTGTACAATAAAGAATATCTATCTATCTATGTATAAGAACTATAGGAAATATGCTAGTGGCTAGTGGCTTGTGTGCGGCGACCCTATGTAGCCTCAATTCGAGACTCCAGGCAGACAGAGAAAAACTAATTAAGCAAATTTAAAGCCACAATTACTAGTCGTGACATTTACAGAGTGACTCGACAGGTTCCGAGTAAGTCCAGGAAAAAATAACAACTTAGTTCTAAAGGTTTTGTCGTGCAAACTAGTTTGCGGATTGCTTTTTTGCAGGCGAAATGAAACTTAAGATTGTGTCGCAAAACATACAAACAATAAGACTACAGAGGCCCTTCTCATGAACTTTAAACGCGATCCATTTTACGACCTAAACTGAACTGTTAAAGGGGTGGAGCTATACAAGGTGTCACTTTGCAGGCGAAATGAAACTTAAGATTTTTTTCGCAAAACATACAAACAAAAAGACTGCAGAGGCCCTTTTACGAACTTTCAAGGCAAACCATTTTACGACCTAAACAGAAGTGTTAAAGAGATAGAGCTACACAGGGTGTCACATACTTATATATTTCTAAATACGTACATATTATAGATAAGACAGTCTGGCAGTTATGCCAGATACACATATCAGGGAACTTAGTAATTGCAGACCGCCTCG
Organism: Mythimna vitellina; assembly: GCA_949316375.1. Taxonomy (NCBI): domain Eukaryota; kingdom Metazoa; phylum Arthropoda; class Insecta; order Lepidoptera; family Noctuidae; genus Mythimna; species Mythimna vitellina. Next base: position 4,324,320 of record OX438711.1, on the reverse strand, counting down.
TCGCACAGCTAACACGGGTGGGGCCGGATCTGGCGGACGGCCAGTTCGGCTTTCGCAGGAGGCGCTCCACGGTGGACGCCATCATGTGCGTGCGAGCTCTCACGACGGGGGATGCAGTGGCCCAGGGCAGGTGTGTCGTGGCGGTGTCTTTGGACATCGCCAACGCCTTCAACTCCCTGCCTTGGAGTAGCATTGGGAGGGCACTCCGGTATCACCGGATGCCCGACTACCTCTGTCGTGTGGTCGAGGCGTACCTGTCAGACAGGTACATAACCTACCCTGGTCACCAGGGGGTGTGGGAACGTCGAGAGATGTCGTGCGGTGTTCCGCAGGGATCGGTACTAGGGCCGCCCTTGTGGAACATCGGATACGACTACGTGCTGCGAGGCGACCTCCCCGACGGGGTCAGCGTGGTCTGCTACGCAGACGACACGCTGGTCCTGGCGCAGGGAGAGTCGTACCAGGCGGCGGTCGAACTAGCGACACGCGGGGTCGCGACAGTCGTTGGCAGGATCCAGGAGCTGGGACTCGAGGTGGCATTGCACAAGTCCGAGGCCATGTGCTTTCACGGCCCTCGGAACGCGCCACCACCGGGTTCCCAGCTAACGGTGGGAGGAGTCCACATCGGCGTCGGGTCAACGATGAAGTACCTGGGATTCGTTCTCGACAGCCGATGGGATTTCGACGAGCACTTCCGACGTCTGGCTCCCAAACTAAATCGGACTGGGGCTGCCCTCGGGCGGCTCCTGCCCAACCTTGGGGGTCCAGACGCCTCCTGCCGGAGGCTCTACACGGGGATCGTTCGGTCCATGGCCCTTTATGGCGCGCCGGTGTGGGCGCCGGGGCTGCGGAAGCAGCCGGCGGCCCGGCTGAACGCGTGCCAGAGGGTCATGGCCATACGGATGGTGCGAGGATACCGGACGATTTCCCGCGAAGCAGCGAGCCTCCTTGCTGGCCAGGAACCATGGGATCTGGAGGCAACAGTCCTTGCACTCATGCACGAACGGCGCATGGAGATGCAACGCCGGGGCGAAACTCCGCTGCCGCGACAAGTCGCAGCATGGCGGACAGAGCTCCGGCGAGTTCTCATGGTGAAATGGCGACAGCGACTGTCGCGACCCCGTGCTGGGCACGCCGCAATAATGGCGGTAAGTCCCCTCTTTGAGGCGTGGTTGGAAAGACCTCACGGCGTCCTCACATTCCGCATGACGCAGGTCCTCACCGGACACGGTAAGTTCGGGAGGTTCCTGCACCGGATTCGTGCGGAAACGACGCCCGGGTGTCGCCACTGTGTGGCCCACCCGGAGGACACGGTGGAGCACACGGTGGAGGTGTGCCCCGCTTGGGCAGAGCAACGCCGTGACCTCGTGGGGGCAATCGGCGGCGGTGATTTCTCGCGCCGGGCCTTGGTTCAGGCCATGCTCCGGAGCGAGGAGGAGTGGCAAGCGGTCGCCTCCTTCTGCGAAGCAGTAATGCTAGCTAAGGAGGCGGCCGATCGCGTGAGGCAGCGGTCCTTACGCTCCAACCGCCGCCGGGATTCCGATCCCGATTTCCGGCCACCGTAGGCGCGGGCTTGCAGACGGCGAGCAATGGGTGGCTCGCCGTCTGACCGTCCGGTAACCGTCCGGACCGAGCCCAAGTCGTCGACGGCGCGTATTGTTCCACGCGCGCCTCAAGGAGATGTCAGCAAATCGTAGGGGCCCAGCAGGGTCGAAGCCTACTGGGGCCACGGGTAGTGTGAAAGCGGAACCCGGGGCCCTGGGACGAAAGCAACGAAGGAACAGGAGTGGGTTTTTAGTCAGTAAGAGTCTGACACTATCTCTCGCTCCGCCCAAGAGCGGGGATGTCATTAGGATGATTTTCCCACCCAATAAAAAAAAAAAAAAAAAATATCAGGGAACTTTGTTTTTATATTTTTGTAAGTATTGTGCGTCTATTTAGGCAGAATAAACATGTTTTCTTTCATTCTTCTTTCTTATAAATTACAGCCAAACACAGAACAAATGATTGTTCTCATCACACAAAAATTTGTCCTGTGTGAGAATCTCTCCCACAACCTCCGGCATTGCAGTCAGGGCCACTAACCACTAGACCAACAGGCCAGTCTATGGATTAAACAATTGAGCGCCTAGGAAAATATTATTAGTTTATGTCACATGAGATACAAAGTAATAAATTGCTCAGTAGGCATAAAATACTATCTTTCACGTTTATGGCTAAAACGTAATCAATAGGCGTCTATATTATAATCAAGATAATGATAAAAATACTGTTTTTTTTTTTAATCCGCTTTATTTAAGAATCATGCCTATTTGTTACTCACAGAAAAAGTAAAATAGTTTGGTATTTTACGCATGCATAAAATATAGCCTATTGCACTCAAGAATATGGGCAGGGCACATTGCTCGCAGAACGGATGGCCGTTGGGGCCGAAAGGTTCTGGAATGGCGACCACGTACCGGAAGACGTAGCGTTGGAAGGCCTCCTGCAAGGTGGACCGATGACCTGGTAACGGTTGCGGGAGTACGATGGATGCGAGACGCACAGGACCGTTCATTGTGGCGACACTTGGGGGAGGCCTATGTCCAGCAGTGGACGTCTTTCGGCTGAAATGATGATGATGATGATGATGATGACTCAAGAATAAAGCTACTTTCTTCCTGAGTGACAAGACTTTCAGACATTACGTCCTTATATATTTCCGACCGTCCGGTAACCGTCCGGGCCGAGCCCAAGTCGTCGACGGCGCGTACTTTTTTTCACGCGCGCCTCAAGGATATCAGCAACTTTAGAGGTCCCACAGGGTCGAAGCCTACTGGGGCCAAGGGTCTGATTCTGAGTAGACTCAGCCCCGGTACGAAAGGCAACGAAGGAACAGGAGTGGGCTTTTAGTCAGTAAAAGTCTGACACTATCTCCCGCCCCGCCCAAGAGCGGGGGATGTCATAAGATGATTTTCCTACCGAAAAAAAAAAACCCTTGTCGATACCACATACATATACCACATACAATGAAGAACTGGAATTTTACTAATTCTTATGCTGTTTTTTTGTCGTAATGGTTGTTAAGCTTTAGGTGTTTGTTGTTTGTTGTCTTTTTTTTGTATATAAGGTGTTAAAAAATTAACTTTAAGAATTTCGAGGGGACATTATACTACTCATTATGAACAACTTTTACTATGGGACCAAACCTGAAATCGCGAAAAAAAATACAGGATGTATCGTCTAACTGAACATGTCTGCAAAAAAGTTCATCGGTTAGGGGATTTTTGAGGTAGGTAATCATCTAATGACTTATCTCGCTCTTGGATAGAGCGAGAGGGTGTGTCAGACTTTTACTGACTAAAATCACATCTGTGTTCTTGAGTTGCTCTTTGTGTTCTCGAATCATGGGTTTCCTTTTCAGGAATCTTTGTGGTCCTAGCGGGCATGGGCCCTTCTGGGCCCCTATAGTTTGCTGACATATCTTTGAGGCGCGTGTGGAACACTACGCGCTCGGGCTCGGTCCTTTCGGATGGGTGGACGGCGAGCTACCTATTGCTCGTCGTTCGTAAGCCCGCACCTTCGAGATTAAACATTGGACATTCTCCAAAATGCCATGCTTTCGAAAACTGCCGGCAACATATAATACAGCATGCTACAGTTCCATCGTTAAGCATAGTAATACCCGTTGACCTTTATCGGTATGCGGTACAAAGTAATGATCCTTTATCATACAGGGTGCGCTATATTTTACTTTTTATTGTTTTAATAAAATACGCTGTTTTTATGGGAGTTGATGTTATGAACGATGAAGATAACAGTTTTATGAGAATTTATTTCAAGTATTGAACGGTTCTCTTATTTTTTGCAATAAGGACATTATTATTTCTTCTATTGATTTTAAACTAATGTTGGAGTATGCGCAGCTGAATTTTAGGTCTCACAATGTTCCGTTGAAAAAGGAGGATGTTCTTTTTTTGACAAAATCAATTACTGGACATATCTTAAAATTGCACAGCTCCATCCTTAGATTTAAAAAATTGCCTCATAGACGCATGATTTCGGTAATAGGATAGACATTACAATAATACCAATTTAAATAATTCTACTAACAAATAGGGCACTCGATACAATCCGATGAAACAATCAGTTGAGTCTTCTCCGAAGCTGACTTGATACACGTTTGTGTCTATTTCGATGAGAAAGTAAATAGAACAGGGGAGAATAGGTGATGAAAACGTGTTGTGACGACCCCAAAAGCAGGAAAACCGAAGATGAGATCGTTGTTACTAAAGAGGCTACTTTTTCACTCGCCTATCGTCAACATCAAGCATGGTTCAAAAGTTTGTTACTTCATCTAACGCAATCCAACGCGATGTTTGACGAAGTGGCAACGCGAAAAAAGAGAGATAACGTCTGAAAATTCTTTTGTTCCCATAAGACAAAAAATACCAATACTTTTTTTGGGTTTTTACTCTATATTTTGCAGTAAGTATCGATATTTGACGACCGATACCAATATCGAGTAAAAGTATCGATACCTCAATGGTATTCATTTATTTAAACTTCACGTACAGTAGTGGTACATAGGCGGACCTAATACAACAAAGCATTCTTACCAGTCAACCTTTGGAATAAAAGAGACAATTTGACGTACTCTGAATATACAAAGCCCAAAGAACTTTGGATATTCCCGGGACGAACTTCCCTGCTCCCAAAGAACTTGTTTATTCCCGTGACGAACTTACATGCTCTACCAAGCCAGGCAGCAAAACGGTAACCCATCTTTGGATTAACTGGTACACGACCACAACCTAACCTTGTATATCAATCGATCCATATAGTTATATACTAATCACGTCTACAATAAATGTTCAACGGAACATATGTTTTAATAAGTATTAATACTGGCAACAAATCAAAAGAAACGGCAAACAAAGCTAATATGGTAGTCATAAATCATTAGTAACCAATATCTTAATGTAATGCGATGTGTTAACGAGAGTACAGCTATATATGGCTTGGAAATATTAATAGTTATACCTTTTTTACTCCACCTGCTCGATAATGCCTTTTTATATGTCATACAACCAGCACTTATAGCAAGTCATTTTGTCCCTAGGGAGATAATGTAGTATGGGCGATGCCTAGGGAATAATGAGATTTGAATTTGGAACGTAAAAAAACATTATTTTGAAAAAAAAAACCAATTAAAATGTACGTGCATCAAACAAGTTTATTCAAAAATCGAACTGGCCACTAACAAAAATAAAAGAATAAAACATGTGTTTTTTTTTTTTAATTTATGTAAACCAGTGCTTGACTGCGATCCCACGTGATGATAAGCAGAGATGCAATCATTGATGGTGAGGCGCACTAGTTCATTAAGAGCCTATTCACTCTAGCATTGAAGACACCTAAGTTATCGTTGGACGGGAAGACCGCAGCAGTCAAATTGTTCCAGTCCTTCGATGTACGCGGTATAAACGACGAAGCAAAACGCTTAGTCCAGACCGTTGAAGTTTCAACAACGTAAGGGTGGATACTCGCCGTTCGTCGGGTCGTCCGATGGTAGAAAGGAGAAAGCGGAATCAAGTCATGCAATTCCCGCGCGCACTCTACAAAATGTAACCTGTAAAATACCGATAGGCTGGCTACCCTGCGCCTGTGTGAGTCTATAAAAAAAAGTATTAAAAGCGCGGGAGCATTAAAGAAAATTTAAAACTATAGAATGAATGTTTGTTTCAAATCTCAAAACATGTTCAGTGATAGTTAAGATTAATTTGTAAATAATACGAGGTCTCGTACTTAAATTTCTCTTAAATATAATTTGTTTTAGTAAATTTTCATTTCATTATCTCACAGATGGTGTAAAAAGTAGAGTATCCAACACGGGGATAAAGCTGTCTTTGTCTTGGGCGGCTGTTTTATTATTTGTATTCCGAACGAAACGAAGGTTGCTAATTTTTAATCCCGAACGTCAGTGAGGGATTTATAAAATTAACTCCCGAGCTCAGCGAGGGAGTTGATATAGAAAACTGAGTGAAGTGAGGAATTCAATACACGCGACTTTAAAGACACTGCTTTATCCCCTTATCACATAATCTACTATTATGTACTAGGGCTTAATAAAATAGCTACGGACGAACATACTGCAAAGGACGGATGCTTTTATAGGTATATATTAGGAAATTTAAGGATACAGTTTAAAATAAATAAAGAAGCCGACAAAGGGCGAGTTCGCACTCACGCACGAAGGGTTCCGAACAATTACCTATAAAACATCGAGCGAAAAAGGGCAAAAAAATTACGTTTGTTGTATGGGAGCCCCACTTAAATATGTATTTTATTCAGTTTTTAATAAAAAGAATTAGCAACAAATCATTATCTGTGAAAGTTCATCCATTATAACTTCTGGCTTTCACCGGGGAACAGACAGACGGTCAGGGGAGGTTTAGTAATAGTGTCCCGTTCCATACCCAAGGGTAACCTTTGGGTACGAAACACTGAAAAGCATAGATTTTCTTGTCTTAGGAAAACACCGACCAAAAATACCACCACTAGGGGGCTACACTCATTACTGGATCCATGGTACATAGATAAACATGTGTCGATATGTATAATACGGTCAGCGTTGCCAGACGTCCCAATTTTGGCGGGACATCCCGATTTTTAAAACAAAATAAAATATCCCGCACAGGACAGGCTCAGTCCCGCTTTTTCGTTCTGAGGAAGCACGGCCGGGTGGCACAAAAAGTGTAGACGGGCCGCCCGTCAAAAACGCCGGGGTAATATGATTTAAAATATCATATTTTTATTAGAATACATTTTGTATGGCTATTTTTATCTATCTCGTACCTACTTCAACGTAATTTAAAACTCAGATAAAAAGGTAAATATTTAAAAACTTCTGAATTCTGCCCCCCTAGCCAAGTTACAATCGTATCGTTCGCGCCGAACGCCTCGAGTAGGCCACGCCTCCGATTCCTTTGTTCTGACGTCATCTCAACGCTCAATCACGTGGTCAGAACAAAGGAATCGGAGGCGTGGCCTACTCGAGGCGTTCGGCGAGAACGAAACGATTGTAACTTGGCTAAGGGAGCTGATGTTCTTTTACTTCGTCCCGCTTTCAGCGAAAGAATCCCGCTTTTTGCACTAAAAAGCTTCAAAATCCCGACTTTACAAAAAAAATATCTGGCAACGCTGAATATGTTGTATAACCTTGAAAGTCTTGAAAGAAACCCATTTTGCCAAGTTCCTGAACCATACACAAACCTCATGTTAATGAACAATTACAGCTAATCGTTAGCTTAATAGCTAACGTCTAGGTTATCCAGCGGCTAGCGAGCATTTCCTTAAGACTCGCCCACATAATTTGTCAATTATTAGTAATTATTATGTATAATCTATGTATCGCTTACGAGAAATTCTTGCATTATTTATTGGAATAGGAATATACGCCCTGGTACAGCGTGATATTATTTTTTTTTGGCTCGCGTATGAGGGAATCCGATGGATGCGAGACGCAAAGGACCGGTCGATAGCGACGCTTAGGGAAGGCACATGCCCAACAGTGGTCATTTTTCGGTTGAAATGAGGATGATGATGATGAGGCTCGCGTTTGATCACTATCTTACTTGATGGTAAGACGATGATGTGAAAGAAAGAAACCGGGCATAACTGTGCTACACCATAGACACTAGACAGAACACCGATTTCCGGCCACCGTAGGCGCGGGCTTGCGGACGGCGAGCAATAAGTAGCTCGCCGTCTGACCGTCTGGTAACCGTCCGGACCGTACCCAAGTCGCCGACGGCGCGCAGGGCCACGCGCGCCTCTAAAAGATGCCAAGCTTCTAGCCTGTCAGTTTTGTATCGTTTACGGTTCGGGGAGTGTGCTTTGGAATTACACAATTTAAATTCCTCCAAGTCCGTTCCATCATCGGACCACTAGACGTACGGCGTTGCGCCACCGGTACATGGTGGACATCCCTCCTATACGTACACAGCGTTTTAGGAATATATTAATTGTGCATAGGTACAGCTAAGGATTGGAATTCCTTGCTGGAGTCTGTGTTTCTTGATACCTACAACCTAGGGGTATTTAGGTTAAGAGTGAATTATTAGGTTACTTCTAGACAAGTGTGCTCCATCGTCGCCCACATCGTTGTTTACCATCAGCCCCCCTAGCCAAGTTACGACCGTTTCGTTTTGATTCTCTTGCATCGAACGCCTCGAGTAGACCACGCCTCCGCTTCCTTTGTTCTGACCACGTGACTGAGCGTTGAGATGACGTCAGAACAAAGGAATCGGAGGCGTGGCGTTCGAAGCAAGAGAACTGAAACGAAACGGTCGTAACTTGGCTAGGGGAAGCAGGTGAGATAGTGGTCAAACGCGAGCCTAACCATAGTAAAAAAATGCCGGCGTCACTCGCAAAAAAAGGACAATTTAACCACTTACTAAGTCAAGGCTACCTATTAGTATTTCTAAAGAATTATAAATGTGTTTACGAACTGTGAAAGACATGTCTTGTAGCACTAATTAAAATAAATATGCAGTAATTATGTTTAATTTTTTTTAGGGTTCCGTACCTTAGTCGGTAAATTAGTATTTCAGTCGAAAGACGTTCACTGTTGGAAATAGGCCTCTCCCAATTATCACCATAACGAATGGGCCTGTGCATCTCGAATCCATCGGGGTCCCACGACCCTCGTCGGTCCACCTAGTGAGAGGCCTTCCAACGCTGCGTCTTCCAGTACAAGGTCGTCACTCTAGAATCTTTTGTCCTCATCGACCATTCATTCTGCGAGCAAAGTGCCCTGCTTACTGCTACTTGATTTTGGCAATTCTTCGGGCTAATACTGAAATACTGAGCCTTGGAACAGGCCATGGTCCGGAGCGAGGAGGAGAGGCAGGCGGTCGCCTCCTTCTGCGAAGCAGTAATGCTAACAAAGGAGGCGGCCGATCGATCCTCACGCCCCAACTGCCACCGGGATTCCGATTCCGATTACCGGCCACCGTAGGCGCGGGTTTGCGGACGGCGAGCAATGGTTAGCTCACCGTCCGACCGTCCGCTAACCGTCCGGACCAAGCCCAAGTCGTCGATGGCGCGTACTGTTCGTGCGTGCGCCTCAAGGAGTTGTCAGCAAACCGTAGGGGACCAGCACGGTCGCAGCCTACTGGGGCCAAAGATCTGCTTCTGAATAGAAGACTCGGCCCTGGTACGAAAGGCAACGAAGGTAAAAGAGAGGGTTTTTAGTCAGTAACAGTCTGATACTATCTGTGGGGATGTCATAAGATGATTTTCCCAACGAAAAAAAAAACCTTGTAGGATCACTTTGTTTTTTATTTGTCTATATGTCTAAAAAGCTGAAATTAATATCAAACATACAGATCAGTTACCCCTTAGATATGTGTAAAATCTAACTTCTAAATCAACGTAATCTAAAGCTAAGGCCGATTGTCCTCCGTTTAGACGTATGTTTCGCCATTCGCTTGGAAATCAAGATCTATAAGATACTTACCGTTGATCTAGAATCCTGAAATTTTGCACGAAGGTTTCATAGAGGAGAGAGCAGTGGTGGCCGAGTTATAACGGACTTACGAATTGTAGGTTGCGGCTTCAAACCCAGCCAGGCGCATTGCTTTGTGTCATTTATTTCATCACCACTGCTCTCAAAACGGTGAAGGAAAACATCGTGAGGAAACCGGCATGTCCTAGAACCAAAAATTCGAAAACATGTGACATCCACCAACCCGCACTGGGCCCGCGTGGTGGATTACGGCCCATTCTCTCTCCTAGAGAGGAGGCCTGAGTCCCAACAGTGGGAACATTGAAAGACTGATTATGCTATGCTAAGGTTTCATACCATATCATACTGTATGCACAAGTAAAGGAAAAAGTAAAAAAAAAATACTTTTTTACGATTCGGCAAAATCTTTGAGAGACGATTCGGGAATCGAACAAAAAATGTCTATGATTGTTTTTCTTTTCAGTTAATTTAAGCTGTCCTTCAAGCTGTAATCTATGTATATAAAAGCGAAATCACCACTGCACCACTGATTACCAATCACCACTGATACCACTCACTGATTAATCACGAAATCTCAGAAACTATAACACCCACAAACTTAAAATTTGGCAGATAGGTTCCTTATAGGATGTAGACATCCGCTAAGAATATTTTAAGATTTTTTTCGAATTTTACGAAATCTCTTCCCCTAAGGGGGTAAAAAGGGGGTTTGAAATTTGTATGGAGAAACCAACTTTGGCGCAGGCGAAGCCGCTGGCGGATGCTAGTCTTCTTATATTTATATTATCTATAGGCGATTGGGGGGGTGAAATGGAGGTCCAAAGTTTTTATAGAGAAACCTACATCTCGGGCAAAGCCGAAGCTAGTAAATAAATAAATAAAACATAGGTTAGTTTGTACGGGACCCTGAGAGCGAGTCCGACTCGCACTTAACCGGTTTTTTTTTTGTTTGCACTATGTCATTGGCACTGGTTTTTTTTTTTTGTTAGAAATTGTGCAACATTCATTTATTTGCCTTGTCAGAATTAGTTGAATGCCTTCATGTATGCATGTTATTTTTGCATTCCAATATAACTTTTTTTTAAACCAAAATGGTCAGTAAAAAGTAGTTATTTTAAAGGTTAACTATGTTATTTTTTATAGTAGTTCAAAGTACATTTGGAAGGTGTTTCTTGATATAAAATATTGTTGATTGCAAATTGTGTGGCGGGATTGTTCATAATTTACCACGGCCCATGAACGCAAAGGGCAACTGAAGGAACACAGGTGTGTTTTAGTCAGAAAAAGTCTGACAACGACTCAGAACGGGAGAAGATATTTTATTAAAAAGAAAAAAATTTGATTGCAAATTACTATTACAGAATTTCGTTTATTTTGGTTACTGGAGCGAACAAATGCGAAATATGGGGCGGAAAGGTTCTGTAGTAGCGGCCACAAACTAGAAGACGTATCTTTGATAGGCTTCTCACAGCACCTGAACCGAATACCTGGTGAGGGTCGGGACTCCGATAGATACGAGACGCAAAGAGTTGTTCGTTAAGGCGACACTTGGGGCAGGCCTATGTCCAGTAGTGAATGTCTTTTGGCTGAAATAATGACGATGACTGCATACATAGAGACGCAGCTTTGGTAGGCCTCGCACAAGGCGGACCGATGACCTGGTGAGGGGTGCGGGAATCTGATGAATGCGTGATGCACAAGATCATTCGTTATGGCGATACTTAAGGGGATGCAACTATACAAACATTTTCACTGTTTTTCATACAACCGCTGTTACGCGATTATGACGTTATGACCTCCGAAAATCTGCTACTTTGCATGAACTTTGACACTTCAAAATGTAATCAAAAATTTAAAAAGTCTTGCAAAAAAATTCAAGATTCTCAAGGACCAAAATTTTTTTAAAAATCTTTTAAGGGTTTAAAACAAAACACGTATTTCCTGCAACAAGTTTTGTGAAATATTCGAGTAAAACACGGAATTACGGAATGCCAACAGAGTTTTCAGGCGTTATCTCTCTTTTTTTTCCATTGCCCCTTCATCAAACATCGCGTTGGATTTCGTTAGATGAAGCAACAAGCTTTTAAACCATGCTCGATGTTGACGATAGGCGTGTGGAAAAGGAGCCTCCTAAGGGAAACATATGTCATCAGTGGAAATTTTTCCAATAATTGAATGGCAAGAACACGCAGTAATGATTATCAAGATTTTTTTCGCAGTAAAAACTTGTACTGTATTCATCATCATCATCATTTCAGCCGAAAGACGTCCACAGTTGGACATAGGCCTCCCCCAAGCGACGCCACAACGACCGATCCTGTGCGTCTCGCATCCACCGCACTCCCGCGACTCTCACCAGGTCGTCGGTCGTCGGTCGGTACTGTATTAGAACATTATATCTAGCATATATCTAGTTTAGTATATCTTTTTTTATTTATTTTTTTGGACGTTATATTATTTCATTGTTTACTGTGTATTTTGTGTGTACCAATTTTCCTTTTACTTCTACACACAGTGTCTACATCTCTATTTTCTCCAACTCTCCTTTCGCAGGTATGTTGGAAGAGATTTCTTTAGAAATAAGCATCACCTTTGTACTATTCTGACTGGCCTGTTGGTCTAGTGGTTAGTGGCCCTGACTGCTATGCCGGAGATCGTGGGCTCGATTCCCACCCAGGACAAATGTTTGTGTGAAAAGCACAATCATTTGTTCTGTGTCTGGGTGTAATTTATTTATAATATGTATTTAGAAATATATAAGTATGTTTATCAGTTGTCTAGTACTCATAACACAAGCTCTGCTTAGCTTGAGACTAGACGGCATTGTATGATGTTATGAAAAAAAAAGAAAAAAAAATGCAATATAAATGCAATATTCTTCTGTTTCCTTCTTCTTTTCTTTTATGTGTACATAAATTGTTAAATAAATAAATATTAACACCTCTTGCATCAGAGATGCAAGAGGTGTTAATATTTGACCACAAAACTTCCAAACACGGTAACATTACCTCAGCACCACGCCCCAGTGAGCCTGGTACGTTCCATTGTGATCATACCGCATACTTCCACTAAAGCCTGCGCAAGAGTAATTATTTAGCAGTTAACTATCAATAAATCGAAGCCTGTCGACTCTTGAGTGGATACTACGGATAGATTAATTTAGAAGTCTAGTTTTGTTAAGGTTTAAGTATGTAGTAGTTTTATTGGTTACTAACTAATGCTAGCACGTGCTAGTCGAAAATTGTCCCGTCCTCCCGTGACAACAAGTGCTTTTTTTTAGGGTTCCGTACCTCAAAAGGAAAAAACGGAACCCTTATAGGATCACTTTGTCGTCCGTCCGTCTGTCTGTCTGTCTGTCAAGACCCTTTATCTCCTAAACGCGTGGAGGTCTAAAGTTGAAATTAAAACCATATACTAAAGTCTGCGGACCCTTGAAGCTGTGAAAAAAATTTAACTTCTAAGAAAAAGAAAAAAAAAATGATACGGCCGTTTATATCACAAAAAACGTACATTTCGACACTCTCAAAGGAATCAAAATTCATAGGATACTTCCCGTTGACCCAGAATCCTGAAATTTGGTATAAAGCAAGGTCTTATAGTATAGATATAGGAATAAATATGAAAACAGTAAATTTTTTGTACCGTCAAAAACAAAAAAAAAATGGGATATTCGAAAAAATCTTCGATTCTCTATTCGGGAATTGAACTATTCACATAGGTAAGTTTGTACGGAACCCTCAGTGCGCGAGTCCGACTCGCACTTGCCCAGTTTTTATTTTATTTTGCTCACTTATTTATTACATGTAAACTCCACCGAAAAAAAAATCCAGCATTTCCATACCAACTGTCCAATCAAGTTGTAAAAAGGTAACTCCAGGTAGGCCTAGGTAGATGGTAATAGGTTGTTATAATCAATTTGTTGTGTTGTTGTTGTTGTTGTTTGATGTTGTGTTATTGTTATTGAGTTGTTGTTAGTTGTTGTTGTATGGAGGCCAATTTTTTTTTTCAAAAGCTCATATAGCTTGCGGTGACCTGTTTCTTACACCCTGTATAGAAACTGGGGTATAATCTCAATGACCCAAACGCACAAAACAACTCAAGCGCAGCGTTCACGCACGATCGCGTACACCTGGCTACAGGTGACAGCTACATCTTTGAGCTACGTCCATATCTATCATTAGCACGGTGAGGAGACTGTGTCAAGAGCAAATGAAACCGAGGACTGTAAGAGGCTGAATTTATTTATTGTCAATTGCTATTAGAGCTGGCATGATCAGTCAGAAGTACCCTCAACTGATCTTTAAATCATCATTCTTATCCTTTCCTTCCATATTCCACCCGCGTACATAAAATATAGCCTTTGTCACTCAGGAATAAAGCAGCTTTCTATCGGTGAAAAAATGTTAGCAATCGGACTAGTACTTTCAAAGATTACCTCCTACAAACAAAAAACAAACTTTACCTTTTTTTAATACAAATAAAAATATTTTTGTACATAAAGTCCCATAACGCGTCGGTCTGTATGAGTGCGATAAACACAAAAACGAATGAACGGATTTTCATGCGGTTTTCACTAATAGATAGAGTGATTCATAAGGAAGGTTTAGATGTATAATAAATTCATATTATAGTGGAGAAGAGCCAGAAAATTCTAAGATTTGTAATACCCGTGCAAAGCAGGGGTGGTTTGCAAGTGAATAATAAAATTCAATAAAAAATTAGCCTACCCAAAGGGCCTGAACCACGAGATTTCTAATCTGCGATAAATAACGGCCCGTTCACGAGCTTACCGCTGCGAGCGGTAGCTAAGCGCGGGGCGGCGAGCAGTATGATTAAAAGTATGATGAAAATGTTTGAAGCACGCCACGAAACGCCGCTCGCCGCGCCACTCGCCGCTAAAACCGAAGTCGTAAACAGGCCGTTACACTACACTATCAAAGTAATATTAAAAAGTCAAAAGTTTGTATGTATGTACATATGTATGTGTGCCGGTTTTTTACTCCTTTACGCTCATAAGGCTAAACGGTTAGCATATACAAAAGAATAACATATAAGCTATACTTTATACCGGACGGAAGGACGGTGAGCTGCCTTTGCTCGCCGTAACTGAAGAAACAAGGGCGGGTTTTAGTCAGCAAAAGTCTGACACTGCCTCTCGCTGCGCCCATGGAGGGAGAAGTTATTTGACGAATTACCTGATCCAAAAAAAAGGGATTATAAAAAACACCTCGACTGTCGCAATGTCGGAAATACACCGAGGTGCATTTAAGGTAGATATGTAGGTTGAAGGTCCTACTTCCATTCCCGCATATCTTTAAGACCTCATGTTTACCTGGACAGAAACGGTTTCGCCCGCGTGATAGTCGGTTTCTTCATACAAACTTGGGAACCCCGTTTCATCCCCTTCAGAAATCAGAAACGTTTATTTCAAATAGACCAATTACAGGCACTTTTGAATTGTCAAAATGTCGGTCAGTCAAAAAAAAAGTGAAGCTACATTGCACATTCCAAAGCGTAGATCTGAGATTTCGTGATTAATCAGTGAGTGGTATTTCGCTTTTATATACATAATAAAATAATATATAGATTAAGCAGTGATAAATATAACTGCGGTTAAATGAGAGTATGTCAAGAGCAAAGAATCGATGTTGTTGAGGCAGGTCGTCAGGTAGTACTCACAAGTAGTTATGGCAATAACTGCTTATTATATCAAGCTTAATTGAACTTGGCAATTTAAATATAGACTTTTATGTTCTCTCATATTATTGAAAATTCAAAAATGTTGGAAAAAAAACCAATAAGAGTTGCCATACTGAAATATACGTTGCGTTGTTTAAATACTTTTCGATGACGATAATCTATGAACATCGAACAGATGGTCGATGGCGACGAAAGGTTCTGGAATGGCGACCACGTACCGGAAGACGCAGCGTTGGAAGGCCTCCCACAAGGTGGTTAGTCTCGCTAAAACTCAAAAACGGATGGACCGATTTGGCTAATTTTGCTCTTGAAATATTCGAGATAGTCCAGGGAAGGTTTAAAAGGTGAGAAAAAATAGAAAAGATCACGAAAAAAAAATCCGAATACAACGCCATTTCTAATTAAAATATCATTTTAAAATGAATTATGCTGTTCTGGTAATGCCAGTAGATGGCGTTATCCTTACTATTAGGCGGTACGAAGTTTGCCGGGTCAGCTAGTCTATCTTTTCATGGCAAAATGTATTCTTATTTTCCTGCATCTACTAGCTGGTTAAAATTGTTCTTAAGTGAGTCAGTTCAAACATTTGCATACGATTGGTATGTGAATAGATTATCAAGTACAGCCAGGCTAGGTTACTGATTGATAGATTAGCCCACCGCAAAACATTGTTGCCGACATAGCCTGGCACTGAAACATGGTCGTATACAATGGGCCTCATCAGAAGGCTAACAGTCAACCAAAGGGCTCGGAGTTTCCTTGCGTGATCGCATCAGGAATGAACATATCCGCAGGAGAACCAAGGTCGCCGACTTAGCCCGAAGAATCCTCA
Source organism: Mythimna vitellina (assembly GCA_949316375.1). Taxonomy (NCBI): domain Eukaryota; kingdom Metazoa; phylum Arthropoda; class Insecta; order Lepidoptera; family Noctuidae; genus Mythimna; species Mythimna vitellina. The sequence continues at coordinate 4,308,277 of OX438711.1, read as the reverse complement.
AACTTAAGTAGCAGTGGGCAGGGCACATTGCTCGTAGAACGGATGGTCGATGAGGAAGAAAGGTTCTAGAGTGGCGACCGCGCACCGGAAAAGGCAGCGTTGGAATGCCTCCCAAAAGGTGGACCGACGACCTGGTGAGAGTCGCGGGAGTGCGGTGGATGCGAGACGTACAGGATCGGTCGTTGTGGCGTCGCTTGGGGGAGGCCTATATTCAACAGTGGACGTCTTTCGGCTGAAATGATGATGATGAAAACATTGTTGTCTATTGAAAATGTCAATGAAATGACATCTCTTTGGGGCGCGCTTTTGGTATCGGACGGCGAGCTATCCATTGCTCGCCGTCATCGATGGAGTAAATGACAACAACGCCATGAATCCGAAATCGTTACAATGTCCTTGAAAGCCAGCGTTCTTTCCTACAAAGTTCCGTTTTCAAATTACTCACCGCCCAATTTTGCATATTTACCATCTATATCCAAATCACATACAATGACATAACAAACTGTCCCGGTCACCCGATTTCGTTCAAATCGTGAACGGAATGAACGAGCAAGTGAACTTAAGTAGATCACTTTCGTTCTTGGCTAATGCTGCGGTCATGTTTTGAAATAAGACGTTCTGCGAAACGTCCGGATGCATTTGTTTTGTATGCAAATTGAATTGTTGGTATTTGAATATTTGGTCTTGTCTTGTTTTTGCTAGTGTTCATCGGTAGAACTAAGTTATTGACAACAATATCTTATAACTGGCCGTTTGACTGGCCTGTTGTTTTAGTGGTTAGTGGCCCTGACTGCTAAGCCGGAGGTCGTGGGTTCGATTCCCACCCAGGACAAATGCTTGTGTGATGAGTAAGATCATTTGTTCTGTGTCTGGGTGTAATTTGTCTATATATGTATGTATTTAGAAATATATAAGTATGTTTATCAGTTGTTTAGTACCCATAACACAAGCTCTGCTTAGCTTGGGACTAGATGGCGTTGTGTGATAGTTGTGGAATATTATATTATTATATTATAAAGAAGAAAAAGGGAATTGGATTTATAAAACATCATTTGTTTATTTATGTAAGTTGGAAGAAAATTGTTTATCTTGTGGAAGATAAAACGCATGTTACCAAAAGAGTTACGAGTATACATATGGATGGAAGGAGAGGTAGAGGAAGGAAGGGTTGAGTGAGAAGTGATATGAAAGACAGGGTTAGTGATAGCGTGACGGGTGACAGGACAGAATGGAAGAAAAAGACATGTTGCGCCGTCACCAAGTAACACGCAAGGGCAGGAAGATGATGTTTAGGTTTTATTTCTGTAAGAGTACATACGCGTAAGTTCATAGTGGAACTATAGGTACCGAAATTATAATAATATTCCAAAACTATCACACAACGCCGTCTAGTCTCAAACTAAGTAGAGCTTGTGTTATGAGTACTAGACAACTGATAAACATACTTATATATTTCTAAACACATACATATTATAAATAAATTAACACCCAGACACAGAAATAATGATCGTGCTCATCACACAAACATTTGTCCTGGGTGGGAATCGAACCCACGACCTCCGGCATAGCAGTCAGGGACACAAACTACTACACCAACAGGACAGTCTAAGGCCAGTCAGTTTTAAAGGTAGAATTACATTACGCACACATGGGCCACGTATGCCAATCTGGACGCGTCGGTCTCCATACATTTTACGCGTCGGTCTCCGTACATTAGATCGACGCAACGCGACGCCACGCAAAGCGCGGCTACGTACAAAACTGCTCCCCTAGTCAAATTACAATCGTACGATCGATTCCTACCCGAGTCGTTCGGTGCGAACGAAACGATTGTAACTTGGCTAGGGGGGCAGGCGTGGTCCACGTGTGCGTCGGTCTAGTGTGTAGCTCTCGCTTAAATAGTTTTATTCTGAAGGTTTTTCTTTTTTAACACCGTATTTTTCTAAATACGTATTTAGTCTCAAGAAATGAGACTACTGTCTCCTACGTAAGCTATTTATAATAAAATGAGTCCTTATTTCCCTTTGTCAAATCATCACGGCTTGTTAGAGCACATCCCTGAGGAGACTGTACAACGGTCTCCCTTGAACCTCAATGCAATTTATAAATACAACATTTTATTTAGGAACGCACTAATGATATTAGTAATCGATTTTATCAACTTAAATAACATACACAATTACACAGTATTAGTCATATTTTTGAAATTTACCTAACTGCTCTATTAAACACAGAAATATAATAAAAATAAAATAGAATAACAATAACCACTGAATATAACAAAAACAGCAGACAGGAAGTGCTATAAATGAGCATTCAACAATAAAAGAAACAGATATAACTCACATGTATGACAGTTTCTTTGTTAAAATTATTGTCGTTTCATTTTATTAATAAATGATAATTATTCTGCAAATAGGTTTTAAAAAAAAAAAACTTTTACACGTCAATTTTTTTTCTTTTCGTCATTTTAAACTAGATGAGGCCGGTGTTTCCTAGTTGACTACCTTGAGAAGAAACACTGAAACAAACTCAGGGATTAAACTCACATGTATGACACTTTCTTTGTAAAAATTATTGTTGTTACATTTTATTAATAAATGATAAATGATATTTATTCAGCAAATAGCTTTAAAAAAGACACTTTTACACGTATTTTTTTTTCTTTTCGTCATTTTAAACTAGATGAGGCCAGAGTTTTCTAGCTGACTACCCTGAGAAGAAACACCGAAAAAAACTCAGGGGTTAAACTCACATGTATGACACTTTCTTTGTTAAAATTATTGTTGTTTTATTTTATTGATAAATGATAAATGATATTTATTTTGCAAATAGGTTTAAAAAAAAAACTTTTACACGTAATTTTTTTTCTTTTCGTCATTTTAAACTAGATGAGGCCGGTGTTTCCTAGCTGACTACCTTGAGAAGAAACACCGAAACAAACTCAGGGGTTAAACTCACATGTAGGTATGACAGTTTCTTTGTTAAATTTATTGTTTCATTTTATTAATAAATGATAATTATTTTGAAAATAGATTTAAAAAAAAACTTTACACGTAATTATTTTTTTATTTTCGTCATTTTAAACTAGATGAAGCCGGTGTTTCCTAGCTGACTACTAGTGGACTTTCACCGTATCCAAAGGACGATGCGCACAAAGGTAACACCCGAGCGTTTCATCCCACCGAATCCGCTACAGGAACCTCTCGAAACAACCGTGACTGCTGCATCGGAAACTGAAGATGCCGTTTTTTTATGGAGTCAATCATCCAATCAATCAGAAGGGCGTGTCTGACTGTTACTGACTAAAACCATATCTATGTTCCTTCTTTGCCTTGCATTTTAGGACCCTGGGTTTCTCTTTCGGAAGCCAACCCATGGCCTCAGAGAATGCTGTAGCGCCTGTCTAGCCAATCCCTTACTCTATAACCGCTAGCATTGGATTGGTCCGACACGCGACTTGTGTTACCGTGTCCTATTCGCCAGGGTAGTGTGTTTCACGGTGGAGCACACGGTGGAAGTGTGCCCCGCTGGGGCAGAGCAACGCCGTGTCCACGTGGTGGCGATCGGCGGCGGCGATCTCTCGCGCCGGGCCTTGGTACAGGTCATGGTCCGGAGCGAGGAGGAGTGGCAGGCGGTCGCCTCCTTCTGCGAAGCAGTAATGCTAGAAAAGTAGGCAGCCGATCGCGTGAGACAACGGTCCTCACGTCCCAACCACCGCCGGGATTCTGATCCCGATTTCCGGTCACCGTAGGCGCGGGCTTGCGGACGGCAAGCAATGGCTGGCTCGCTGTCCGACCGTCCGGTAACCGTCCAGACCAAGCCCAAGTCGTCGAATGCGCGTACTGTTCCACACGCGCCTTATGGAGATGTCAGCAAATTGTAGGAGCCCAGCAGGGTCGATGCCTACTGGGGCCACGGGTAGTGTAAAAGCGAAACCCGGGGTCCTGTGACGAAGGCAAAAAAGGAACGGGAGTGGATTTTTAGTCAGTAAAGTCTGACACTATCTCCCGCTCCGCCCAAGAGCAGGATTTGTCATAAGATTATTTTCCCACCCAAAAAAAAGGGTAATGTGTTTGCGACTGGGTACTCCATCTCGTTTAGTTCTTCAATCCCCATAGGCGACAGAAGAACTGACGAGATGGAGTATTTGGGTTTGGATGTTTGACCCTGGCGGAATAACGCGAAAGATTTTGTTTTTTTTTTTTTTTTTTTAATTGATATAAACCAGTGCTTGACTGCGATCCCACCTGATGGTAAGCGAAGATGCAATCATTGATGGTCAGGCGCACTAGATTATTAAGAGCCTATTCACTCTAGCCTTGAAGACACCTATATTATAGTTGGACGGAAAGACCGCAGCAGGCAGATTGTTCCAGTCCTTCGATGTACGCGGTATAAACGACGAAGCGAAACGCTTAGTCCGGACCGTTGAAGTTTCAACAACGGATGTATCGGATATATCCGACGTAGTTGGTTAAATGGTTAAAGAAGGGACTTATCGCTTCAATCGTGGCGTCCCGAATACATCATCATTCACAAATTAATTCCATCTACTTCAGTACCACACACTCAAACAAAATGGGCGCCAATGTCAATCATGTTTTTGTTCACTTTAATGTCAAAGACACGATTGATAGAGAATAAATTAGCTGCATTTTTTGTTGACAGCTTCCATTGTAAATACATTAAAGAGTTTATAATGTCAGTAGCAACCGGATGTAGTTTTGTAATGATCTTCAAGGACATGTTTAACTAAGGCAATAGGTATATAGCATAACATAGTCGGCCTTATAATGTTCCCACTGTTGGGACTCAGGCCTCCTCTCTAGGAGAGGGAATGGGCCGTAATCCACCACGCGAGCCCAGTGCGGGTTGGTGGATGTCACATGTCTTCGAATTTTTGGTTCTAGGACATGCCGGTTTCCTCACGATGTTTTCCTTCACCGTTTTGAGTGCAGTGGTGATGAAATAAATTACACAAAGTAATGCCGCCTAGTGCGGGCGGGTTAAACGCCTGGCTGGGTTTGAACCCGCGACCTACAACTCGTAAGTCGGGGCCGTTACCACTCGGCCACCACTGCTCATACTCGGTATATGCCTAGAAGGAATTCAGAGGTCATTTTCAACATCTCGTCAACACAGGACTCTCTTGTCAATTTGATCTCATTTCAACTACAATTCATGACTGTTTGGTTAAGATGTATAGTCCCTTGAACATCTGCGCGGAGTTAAATGTATACATACTCGCACTGCCGCCTGTTTCCTTGCGTGATCGCATAAAGAATGAAGATATCCGCAGGAGAACCAAGATCTCCGACATAGCCCGAAGAATCGCCACTAAAGTGGCAGTGGGCACATTGCTCGTAGAACGGATGGTCGATGGGGCCGAAAGGTTTTAGAGTGGCGACCGCGCACCGAAAAACGCAGCGTTGGAAGGCCTCCCTCAAGATAGACCGACGACCTGGTGAGAGTCGCAGGAGCGCGGTGGATACGAGACGCACAGGATCGGTCGTTGTGGCGTCGCTTGGGGGAGGCCTATGTCCACCAGCGGACGTCTTTCGGCTGAAATGATGGTGATGATGATGACTGCCGCCTGCGCCCGCATTGAACCCCGCTGACCTTCAAAACCATTGTCTTTGCAAAATATTGATTTATATATGCTATGTACAATTTAAAGAGCAGTTAACTAGTATTTTTTTTGTGGAAACATATTTCTAAAGATCAAAGCCGTTTGAAAGGAGTAGGGAAAAGAAGCGAAAAAATATCATGACTTTAAATTTTTGGTTTGGAAAAAGTTTTAGTCCTACGAAAAAATCATATGTTGATAATGTTTTACATGAATCTATAATAAATATTTTTTTCAAACCTAAAGACGTAGCCGTTACCGAGGAGTAGGCTTCAGAAAGTTACTGATTTATGGCACTGCTCGGGAGTGAGGGCCTTAAGGTCTAATATGCATATATATTCGAAGGCATTTTTGGCATAGTGGCTGCTGCGCTACGTGTCGCGGGTTCAATTCCCGAAAGGAACAAATATTTGTAATGTATGGTATATGTATGGGAGTTTACATGATTGTTATCACAAACACGACACAGGACTAAAGCCACATTAGACCGTCGCACATGTGTAACACGCCTGATTTTTACGTAGAAAGACATCGCGTGGCATCGCGTGGCGTGGATCAAGTGTAGCTCTACAAGTCTAGTTTCCATATAAAATATATGGAGACCGACGCACCCAGATTGGCATGTGTGGCACGCGTGTGCGCAGTGTAGTTCTAGCTTAATTCCTAGCGTGAACACAAAAAAAATTGTGGAACACTGCTCTAAGGTCCCTCCCCCAAGGCAACTTTCTGTAGCGATGCTGTCGCACGTTTCGTAAGCGCGATAGCATCGCTAATAACGCGCGTTAGTCTCATTTGCAAGCGCTATAGAAAAGATGCTAACGCGCTACTAACGCGCAACAGCATCGCGACTGTATCGATGCGAACACGCTACAGCATAGCTACAAAATGTCGCCGCGGGCGAGGAACTAAAGCACACCACTAATAAGGTTCATATATATCCTTCTTGGGCAAATATAAACCAGCCATCTTAAACAAGTCTTATCGAGAAATAAGGTCACTAGACGTCCTCAAGGAAATACACAGATTGATAATACAACTTTCTTTTATCAGGTCCAACCCAGTTAAAGGTGAACCTCACAATATATGGAATGTCTCAATAAGATACCGCTACAAAAAGAAATTATATTGACGGTCATATGCAAGCCTATATTTGGTTACACGTCTGGTCAGAATAAAAGGTCGAGCAAAAATTGTATCATTTTTATGATCACAGGGTGGTGACAATTTATTAAGGGATTTGAAGGTTGAAATTTATAAGTGCCTATAAATGCGTGAAATTGTAAATTATTCCAAAACTAGCTTTTGCCCGCGACTGCGTCCGCGTAGAAGTCGAAAATGGTTTTATTAGGTTTTTTGGGACACGAAAATATGAAATATTTATCTATATATATATATATAATAATTAAAGATAATTATTTATGAAATAATCATCTTTGTCGTGTGTGATAGTCCATTGAATTGTATGGCGAGTGATATTGTATCTTAAGATAAAATATTATAGTATCTTAGCCGTGTTCAGCGCCCCTTAGTGAACTCCACTGCGGGTGACGTAACCTACGACAAACTGATTATTTACGGTTAGTACAGTAATCGGGTCTAGGGATCGAACCGCAAAATTAAGTTTGTTTTTTATTGTATATACTTTTCCGGGATAAAAAGTACCCAGTGTAGTGCCCAGGATATTAAAGAATAATTATACAAAGTATCATCGTAATCGAACTGGTAATTTTTTTCGTGATGCCTGAACAAACAGACAGACAGACAACAATTTTTTTATCACATTTTTGGGTTCGGTGTCGTTCTAGTAACACCCCCTGCCATTTATTTTTTTAATATTTTCAATGTACAGAATTTTCACTTCTACAGATTTATTATAAGTATATAGACTAGCTTCTGCCAGCGGCTTTGCCCGTGTAAAAGTTGGTTTCTCCGTACAAACTTCCAACCCCCGTTTTTCACTTCTACAGATTTATTATAAGTATAGATTAAGAGCATTTACTTACTCCATACACGCTATTTGAAAGGAGAATTTGTGGAAAGGAAACCGTGGTTCTAGAAGACAAAGGGCAACTGAATGTCACCAGTGTTACTTTAGTCAGTTAATATCTGACACGTCCTCTCGCTCCATTCAAAAGCGAGACAACTCATTAGATGACATCCCACCTCAATAAAAAGGACGGAAATAGTGTGAGACCCTGAGTTCATTTTCCTGATCGGAATTTGTGTAATTTCAATAGCAACCAACACTCACATCACACCAATATTTCCCATTTGTAGGTCGCGGGTTCAAATCCAGTCAGGCGCATTACTTTGTGTGATTTATTTCATCACCACTGCTTTCAAAACGGTGAAGGAAAACAACGCAAGGAAACCGGCATGTCCTAGAATCAAAAATTCGAATACATGTAACATTCACCAACCAGGCACTGGGCCCGCGTGGTGGATTACGGCCCATTCCCTCTCCTAGAAAAAGGAGGCTACAGTTCTAGCAGTGGGAACATTAAAAGGCTGAATATATGCTATGCTGATATATATGTTAGCTATGCCCACTTCAACTAACATATTTTTCAATGGTTTTTACCTTTTTTTATGCGTCATATTTTTAGGCAATGGAAAACAAAAACATCCTGGGCATAAAATCCGAAAATCGGAACTGCTACCAAGCCTTACCCATATTTCAAAAACATCCATGGGTTTTCCGAAAAGGAACCCCGGGGTCCTAGATGTAAGGCAAAGAAGGAACATAGAAGTGGACTTTAGTCAGTGAAAGTCTGTCACGCCCTCGCACTCAGACCTCTCTAAAACGTACTTGCTTAATTTGGTGTTACCTTAAATACATCCAGCAGTGTAACTAACTACAATACGTCCACCATTCGGAAGGTCGACCAGAACGAAAGCTGATGAAATAGCCGCCTCAGATTGCGGGAAGTGGGCGCGTTTAGAGAGGGAGGGGAGGGAACGCTATTGACACCTTTGTGCAGGTCGGTGTCGGGTGGAAATGCTAGGAATAGGATATTTATATAAATTAAGAATTATGTACTGTTTAAAGTTGAGGCAAGATTATAGCCCTGTGATCTAAATTGCTGAAAAGAGCAGATTAATAGTTTCATTATTATTTTTGACTAACTATTGCCAGTGACTTCACGCGTCTGCATGTACTTTTTTTTTTGCAGTTCATCATCTATTTATTTATTTATTTGTTTATTCTCACATCGGAACGCCTTGCAGCAATGTTTTTTTTTTTTTTACAACTATCACACAACGCCGTCTAGTCCCAAGCTAAGCAGAGCTTGTGTTATGAGTACTAGACAACTGACAAACATACTTAAATATTTCTAAATACATACATTTATTAGATAAATTACACCCAGACACAGAACAAATGATTATGCTCATCAAACAAACATTTGTCCTGGGTGGGAATCGAACCCACGACCTCCGGGATAGCAGTCAGGGCCGCTAACCACTAGACCAACGGGCCAGTCAAAATTTACAGGCAAGTAAAATTACACCAATGGAGCACAGTTAGTTGAGAATCTGTTACTTTCTAACATCATGTGCGCAGTGGAGTGATAGTCATCAAAGGAGCGGCGCGGTGTGGTGGCGGGTCACGTACGCTCGCTTTCGCAGCATCAGGCCAGTGTTCCTCCAGGATTCCACATGTACCAAATCCCATATCGAAGACATTTTTTAAAATTTTAAAGCTCTTTCGATGAATTTTTCAAATGAAATTGATTTAAATTGAAAAATACGGAAAATTTAATAAGTCATCTTTGATAGGTCAACCGTCAGACCATAGACATAGACATATTATTATATATACTATAATATTTGACCATAGACATAGACAATTTTGTTGTCAACATTATGTATAATTGTTTTTTTTTTTAGTTTTTAAAATTCTATGTTAATTAATGTGGGCATGTTTTTTTTTTTATGAGGGAAAATCATCTAATGACAAATCCCGCCCTTGAGCGAAGCGGGAAATAGTGTAAGACTTTTACTGACTTAAAACCCACTCCTGATCCTTCTTTGCCTTTATCCCAGGGCCCCGGGTTTCGCTTTCACACTACCCGTGGCGGGTAGTGTGAAACCCAGTAGGCTTCGACCCTGCTAGGCCCCTACGATTTGCTGACATCTCCATGAGGCGCGCGAGGGACCGCAGATCTGAGTATGAGTGTTGTGGGTTTTAATTTTAACTCGATACCTCCACGCGTTCCCGAGATAAAGGGTCTGGAAAGACAGACAGACGGACGAACAATAAAGTGATCCTATAAGGGTTCCGTTTTTTTCTTTTTGAGGTACAGAAACCTAAAAAAAATCTAACATATTATGCCGATAAAGATAAAAAAAATACACACAAACAATAGGCTAAATGCCGTTTTAAGACCACACACATAGCAACCGATCCCACACTACAACAACCAATGCATTCCTCTCCAAAAACTACAGAAAAAAATCTTCCATATTGGTGAGCAACTGATACGTACAATCTTCAAAAGGCAAATGACACAGCAAATTAAAATTCTTTATCACTTCAATGAGACAAGCTTGTTCGTTAACATCCTTATGAGAAAATTCAATATATTTCTGTGATTAAGTTGTTTAATGACCAGTTTATTTTGAGCTCCAGTGTAATAAGCGTTACCCTCATATCTACATGTTGATATTATAGGTACATACATACATTTGTAGGTTACATATATAGATAGCTTCACGCTATACATTGATAGGTTCACGCTTGACCACTATCTCACGTGATGGTACATGATGATATAGTCGACGATGGAGCACGCTTGCTTAGAAGTAACCTATTTACTAACCTGTCAGCAAAACTGTTCGGGCCCAATAGGGCTAAGGGAATTTCCGGAAGCGATACTTGGACTTCATGGTCCTGGAAAGCAAAGGGTAACTGTAGGATGTATGTGGGTTTTAGTCAGTAAAAGTCTGACACGCCCTTTCGCTCCACCCTAGAGCGCGAGAAAGAGAGAGAGTAATTAACTATAATCAGCCTTACAATGTTCCTACGGCTGGGACTCAGGGTCTCAGGGCTCCTCTCTAGGAGAGGGAATGAGCCGTAATCCACCACGCAGGCCCAGAGTGGATTGATGAATGTCAAATGTCTTCGAATTTTTGGTTCTAGGACATGCCGGTTTCCTCACGATGTTTTCTTTCACTGTTTTGAGAGCAGTGAACAGACATGTGACATTCACCAACCGGCACTGGGCCCGCGTGGTGGATTACGACCCATTCCCTTTCCTAGAGAGGAGGCCTGAGACCAGGCAGTGGGAACATTGAAAGACTGATTATGATTATATGATGATAGCTTCTTTAGCCTGCCTACAACCCTATGCAGGCATTTTTAACGCTAGTGCCACTACAATAGACCAAGTTAAACTGGCCGTAAAAGAGTTAAATCAATTAAAAATACGACATAACTGTTGCCTTTAAAACTAATTGAGTCGACTTCCTTATGTCACACCGTCACGAACGAATGGCATTGATCGGTATGTGAATATTCTGAGCATGATTGCTTCTAATTTGCGGTCAGGTCTAAATTGCAAATATTTAAGACTACCTTTCTAAAATTATATCACTGTCTAAGTATCCTTGAAAAAACATGTAAATACTGTAAATTGTTTTAATATTACATGACCTAGCGGCTCAGTCAAGCTTACTTTTTGTAATTTATTTCATTACCACTACTCTCAAAATGGTGAAGGAAAACATTGTGAGGCAACCGGCTTGTCCTAGAACCAAAAAATTCAAAAATATGTGATATCTAACAACCATCGCCGGGCTCGCGTGGTAGATTAGGGTCCTTTCCGTCGCCTAGAGATGAGGCCTGAGTCTCAGCAGTGGAAACGTTATATGGCCGATTAGCTTATTATGATGTGTTAGTTTCCCAAACTTGGCATTGGCCTATCTTTATTATTACTTTATTTATTCTAACACTGCGCACTTTGTACTTTATTCTTTTTACTTTGTATTTATAACCGTTGTACTGTGTTTGTCCCGAATAAAAGTATTTCTTTCTTTCTTCTTTACTACTAAAAAATTTAGAGTACACGTTAGACCAGGAATGGTGAATCACCAATGTAACATGCATGCTAGTAGAGGCACGCGGCAAAATGATTCGGGCACGCCAATGTAATATTTTTAGCATCTAGTCGAGAAAGCAAAAATCACATTAACTATTTAATTTCATAAAACTATAAATATTATAATTGCTATATGAATTCCGGGCAGCAAAAATCTAAGTTTTTTGCGTCTACTTTTATTTTCTTAAATTATATTCATCGACATAATTTTTTTTAGCGGCACTTCATGCGTCTTAGATTTTTTTTTTAATCTACCTCGAAAAACATTCGATGGTAATCCTCACTATCCTGCCGTCTCAACTTGACACTGGCAGAATATACTCATAACCTCAATTGCCATAAAATAGAATCTTTTTTTTTAATTTTTTAATTTTTCAGGACACCTTATCTTTTCACATTATTTGGCATTTCATTACGCTCACAACGGTGTGAGTAGCATCCGTGCGTATTCCTCTCGCCGTAAATGCCAGTACATACTGTGACAGTATTTTTTCTCATTTGATATATCAAAATGCTTCCTGCTCCACCCAGGCGATCAGCTGTTGTTATAGAGTTACTGTACTTTAGAGGGGACGCGATGTGTAGATAATGAGATGAAACAAAAATTATATATGTCAGTATGTTTTTTATTTGATATAAACTAGTCTAGCTTGACTGCGATCCCACTTGATGGTAAGCAGTGATGGTGAGGCGCACTAGTTTATTAAGAGCCTATTCACTCTAGCCTTGAAGTTACCTAAATCGGACGGAAAGACCGCAGCAGGCAAATAAACGACGAGACGAAACGCTTAATCCGGACCGAAGAGAATTCAATAACGTAAGGGTGAACACTCGCCGTACGTCGGGTTGTCAAAGTCATGCTATTCCCGCGCACACTCTCCAAAATGCATCCTGTAAGATGCCGAAAGACTGGTTACACTACGCCTGTGCTCAACAAAAATATGGTGTGATTTAGGTAATAATATGTTTATTTATTTATTTATTTTATAATTTATGTACACACGAATAAAGAAAGAAGATACATTCTGATAAAAATTGTACAAAGGTACTGCTTATTTCCAATAAGAAATTTCTTCCAGCAGACCTGCGAAAGGAGAAATAAAAAGAAAAGTAGACTATAGTGTGTAGAAATAATTGAAGAAGAGAATGTGAAATCTTAAATTAAAATAATAAATACTTATATACTATACATACTATACTATATATACCTTTACTAAAAATAAATACATAATGTATATACATATATAACTAACACACTTGAGAGGAAAGATAGTGCTCTTTTACTTTGGATTTGAAGAGCGAAATTGTTTTCAAATCTCGAATGCTAGGCGGAAGAGAGTTCCACAACCTTACTGCATGTTCTTCTTTGTTACCGAGAATCGCTTGTCCTTTGGGGGGAGGGAGTAAGCCGTGTCTTTGCCTACCCCAGGATGTTGAGCTACCGATTCAAAATTCTATGACGGACGGCAAAGTACCGACTGAACTTCACACAAAAATCAGGCATGCCAGGGTCCATAACCCCCTGAAAACTAACTCTACTTTTACTTTAAGGATATTCGTAAAAAATAACGAAACCATTAGATTTTTTTTTTTCTTTGAAAAAGAAAAATAATTATCAACATAAAAACGATTTTTTACTTATTTTTTTGAGTGAGGAAATCATCAAATAAATCCTCTCGCTCTGGGTGAAACGAGTGCTAATAACAGACTTTTACTGACTAAAACATACTTGTGTTTCTTCAATTACCCACTTGTGTTCTTTCAATTGCCCTACTTTTACTGACTAAAACACACTCGTGGTCCTTCAATTACCCTACTTTTACTGACTAAAATACACTTGTGTTCTTTCAATTACCCACTTGTATTCCCTCAATTTCCCTGCTTTTACTGACTAAAAACACTTGTGTTCCTTCAATTACCCACTTGTATTCCTTCAATTGTCCTATTTTTACTGACTAAAACATACTTGTGTTCCTTCAATTGCCCTACATTTACTGACTAAAACACACTTGTGTTCCTTCGATTACCCACTTGTGTTCCTTCAATTACCCACTTGTGTTCCTTCAATTACCCACTTGTGTTCCTTCAATTGTCCTACTTTTACTGACTAAACACACTTGTATTCCTTCAATTAGCCACTTGTGTTCCTTCTATTGCCCTTTGCGTTCCACAATCAGAACCACAGTATTGATAACTAAGTGAGATAATTTCATCACGATGACATTGTACGCATTACGCCCATTTTTTATACAATTTATAGAATACTAATCAGTTGTAATGTCCAAAGTGTTGAATATAGAGCAACGCGATATGACGATAAACGAATGATGGCAATTACTGATTCAGAACTTTTAAACAATATTGTATGTTTATTTATGTATTAAACTTCATGCGACATAAAGTACAAAGGCGGACTTAATGCCTTAGGAATTCTCTACCAATCAACCTAGGGTTGACTAGGGGTTTTATCACAAACTTTCTAAAATGGAAAAAGTACAACTGTTCCCATTCTGTTGTTGTCAGTCAAGTAAAAAAGTTTTTTTTTAAATAAAATGTTCATGCAACACACAAGAACATAGGCGGACTTAATGCCTTAGGCTTTCTCTACCAGTCAACCAAGGGTAGTGATTTTTTTTTTGTATCTCTTTAATGTTTTTAATTGAAATATTTTTTATTATTTTTATTTATTTATCTTTATTCCAAAAGGTAAGTAATTTATAAGATAAGCCCCACAAAACCGTTGCAATGGTTTGACTGTGGGGTCGGTGAGTCTCTAGACATACTTAAATGTACTTAAAACATTTCTAAATAATATAATTTTAATTTGCGGCTAAGTCTATTTGTGTTTTTTTCACTCCATAAGTCTGCCGGCAGACTGTTTATTTTAATTAATTTTTATTTTGACATGGAAGGGAAATGAATTGAATTTTAATATAATCTATATAATTCTGTATGTATGTATGTGCGTATTTTGTATAAACTGTAGTGTTTTAATATGGAAATAATTTCCTGACAAATAAACGATTATTATTATTATTATTATAATAAAAAAAGTAAGTAATGTTTATAAAAATAAGGCAGGAACTAAAATTCAAAATCCTGCGTCACGGTTTAATAATAATAATAATATTCTACAACTATCACACAACGCCGTCTAGTCCCAAGCTAAGCAGAGCTTGTGTTATGAGTACTAGACAACTGATAAACATACATATATATTTCTAAATACATAAATATTATAGATAAATTACAACCAGACACAGAACAAATGATCGTGCTCATCACACAAATATTTATCCTGGGTGAAAATCGAACCCACGACCTCCGACATCCGGCACTTTCTCCACTTGTATCAAACATTTGGACATTTTATCATGGACAGAAAATAATATTTGAAATTCGAAACGTGCTTATCAGTTCGAAGACGTTTCGTCCAGATTGGCCTGTCTATACTTTGTCAAGTCTATTCACAATTTATTTATAAATATATTTATAATACTTGTAGTATTATAAATAAATTCTTTCCGCTCATGACGTAAATTGCGTCAACTACAGCTCGATAACATGATAACATAATATTTCATAAAGAATTATAGAGTACCATTTCATTGAACAGAGCAGTGGTGGCCGAGTGGTAACGGCCCCGACTTACGAGTTGTAGGTCGCGGGTTCAAACCCAGCGAGGCGCATTATTTTGTGTAATTTATTTCGTCACCACTGCTCTTAAAACGGTGAAGGAAAACATCGTGAGGAAACCGGCATGTCCTAGAACCAAAACTTCGAAGACATGTGACATTCACCAACCCGCTCTGGGCCCGCGTGGTGGATTATGGCCCGTTCCCTTTCCTAGGGAGGAGGCCTGAGTCCCAGCAGTGGGAACATTAAAAGGCTGTTTATGCTATGCTTTGCTATTTCATTAAACAAAACATTGTTTGTTTCACCGTTCACGCTCAAACGGCTGAACGGATTTGAATGAAATTTGGCACACGGGTAGAACATGTCATGAAATAGTACATAGGACTTTTTATCCCGGTAGTTTATTTCCTTTGACATGGACGAAGTCGCTGGCAAAAGCTAGTGATTTATATTTTTTCTTTATTTACGGCGTTTATACTAATACTAGCTGACTCGGCGAACTTCGTACCGCCTAATAATGTGATAAATGAAGAACCGCTCGACCGATTTTGTGCAAACTTCACATAAACCATCTACTAAATAGTCCGAACAAAGCCTAAACATTTGGTTTGGATAGGTGAGCCCGTTCTTGAAATATACAATTACAACGAAAAGTGGCATTGATTTTTATATATATACATTAGAAAGCATACGAGTTTGTTTGTTTAAACGCGCTAATTTTTAGAAATGCTAGTTCGAATTGAAAATTTGTTTTAGTGTTCAAGAGCCCATTTATCGAGGAAGGACATAGGCTAAATAACATCACGCTACGACCAATAGGAGCGGAGTAGTAAACAGCACGAGTAAAATCGCGGGAAGGATATGTTTAGGATTTAGGATCAAATCCACAATATGTATTACTTTTAAAATCATACTAAAGGGACATACCTACTTCCGGGATAAAAATCGTATCCTACTCCGGACCACGGACTATCCGTGTGCCAAGTTTCGTCCAAATTCGTTCAGCAGTTATGACGTAAGGAAGTAACAAACAAGTCGGTAGATAGTTACCTTCGACCCTTGGCAAACTCATTGACAAGGGATGCCTGGATTGTTCTTCAGAGCTACCATGGCCCTGGAACGCAAAGGGCAACTGAAGAAACACAGGTCTTTTTTGTGGTGGTAATTCATCCAATAACTTCTCCCGCTCTAGGATGGAGCGAGAGGGCGTTTCATAACTGACTAAAACCCACCTGTGTCCTCCAGTTTCCCTTTACGTTCTATAGTTATAGGGTTGTAGGGCTTATTGGACCGGGACCGCGGTCCCAACTTCCACCAAAATTATTTTTTTTTACGTACTATTTTGGGACCATAAATAAAATAAATACCGTTTTTTTGGCGCCTACGCTATGCTATCATAGCGTCCAGTACACATGGGTAATTCGTAAAGTGGAGCACTGCTATAAAAAAAAAAGTGGTCAAGTGTGAGTCGGACGTTTCCGTAATACAATATTAAAATCGAGCAAAAAAAACCAACGCCTACAAAATAACGTATTTTGTATGGGAATCCCCTTTAATTTTCAACTATATTTTAATTTTATTATTTGTTGTACAACAACAGCACTAGAAATACAAATTCTATTTTAAAAATAAAATGACAGTTCTACCTCTTACGGTTTATGAGATACAACCGGCTGATAGACGGACGGACAGACAAACAGACGAACGTACGGACAGCGGACGTTTAGTAATAGGATCCCGTTGATACCCTTAAGGAACGGAACCCTAAAGAAAAGAAGTTTGTAAAAATTTACGCGACTGACAAAAAATTCTTACAAAAAAATAATTGTCAGTATGTAGGTCCAACATGAATGAATTATATTACCATTCACATAATATTCTCGCTTCAATAACCGTATTGATACGGCTCAGCTTAGCTGGATTGCTCATATATCAAAAATAACGACATCTAATCAGCCAATGCAATTCCTGTTCCAAGCGAATAATTGGTGATTGCTATTTCTGTTTTTTCTACTCTATGTAAGGTACGAAATAAACGTTTTTAAGGTGCCGTAACTCAAAAGGAAAAAACGGAACCCTTATAGGATCACTTTGTTGTCCGTCCGTCTGTCTGTCAAGACCCTTTATCTCGGAAACGCGTAGAGGTATTTAGTTGAAATTAAAACTATATACTCAGGTCTGCGGACTCTTGAAGCTGTAAAAAATCAAACTTGTAAGTCAACGAGAAAAAAAAAATCTTCGGTTTATGTGGCAAAAAACGTACATTTCGACACTCTCGAGGAAATCAAAATTCATAGGGTACTTCCAGTTGACCCAGAATCCTGAAATTATGCACAAGTATGGGAATAAATCTGAAAAAAGTAAATTATTTGTTACGTCACAAATTTTTTTTGCAATTCGGAAAATCTTCCGAGACTCCATTCCGGAATTGAAGTATTCACATAGGATACGGAACCCTCAGGGCGCAAGTCAGACTCGCACTTGCTCGGTTTTTTTTTTTCTTATTTTCTTTCTACCTCATCTAATATCCTCTGGATATAGGTAATCCCATGGATGGCCTATTTGATGATATGGTTAGAGAGTGACTTACTACTGACGTGATCACTGATTGAAAAACAAAGAAAATACTGTTTTTCTTATGTGGCCTCTCGCTAGTCAACATATGAGGTGGTCGACTGCTTAATCGGTCTTGCCTGTAGGGACCTTAACTAGAAATTTAAAGCCTCCAGCCAGGGCTTACTTAACTAAACTTAAAACTAAGCGACTACACTCTCATGCCACCCTCTGTGGGGTACGGATCTCGGCTTAGTGCATCGCTGGGCGAAGGCAGCAAGGGATGGGCTGGATCGAGCAATGAAAGAAAAGACATTGCTCCTACCCCACAAAAATAGGGACAAGGGCAAGATTATATCTTAATAGCTACCTAAGAGTATGGAAGTCATCGTCATGACAAAACCTACCCAAGTTGCGTCACAACCAACTCATAAACATTGAAAACTGGGCGGACCTTAGCAACATGCAAAATAATGCGCACAACTCAAAGATAGCTTCATTTCATGCGCCATTTTCTTCCTACATTCCAAAAATTCAAAAACTGTCATCGCCGGAAGAAAAAAAAGATAAATGACATAAATATGCGCGGGAAAAATTAAACAATGACGTATCGGCCATTTGCTTCCTATTCCAAAAATTCTAAAAGTGACATCTGAAACGTCAACTACTTTTTTTTTTAATTTCATTTTGAGACCTTGTCCGTATCACTGGTCCGCCTAGTCTAATCCTTCATAGTAATATAACAGGTACCTCGCTACACTTTCAATAACACTATACGGCGGTTGTACTTGTATAAAAGACCGGCGTAACACCACCAAAGCATTCAGTAGCTATCCTGCAGTCAAACAAGAAGTGCAAGATGAGATTTCTGGTAATATTTCATTTTTTTATTTTATTTTGCAAATAGTGATAACAGAACGTTTTGCAAACGGCAACAGTGATAAGCTTGGAATTTGATAATTTTATAATCTCATTTTTAATTTTGTTTTTAAAGCAATTAAAATTACAATTTACAAAAAATAAAAGTGAAAAATTGGCGCCAAAATGTAACATCACTTTTCTTTTTTTCATCTGTCAAGTTTCCCGCCAACAACTTTATTTTTACCTGACCAAGGAAGTGAATCAAACAGCCTACAAAAACGTTCCGTTACAACTATTAATTTAATTTTTTACTTAATTGAACCTCGTCTTATTAATACGAAAAAGCTTAGAATGTAAATTTTTCCCATTAATCTTTTCACATAACTTACACTAGTAATAAACCTTCCATTTATGGTATTTAAAACCGCATAACTGAAACGTCTTTGCCATCCATACTGATCCAATTAAGAGTAACTAGCAATTTCAATTAGTATGACAAGGTTGAATATCGAATATATTAAAACCTTACACCTTTAAACCTGTTTGCCGTAATGTCACTTGTCTTATGAAGACAAATAATTACTTACTTAATTTTACATTCCTTTTAAAGCATTTTTAATTTGATCACTTAACCATCATGAACTCAAGTTTATTAATAACATTTGTTGTCCTCTCAAAATCCGAATTAACGCACTTCCTATCTATTTTACTAGTGTCCTATTGTTGGCCAAAGGCCTTAAAAAAAAGCCTTTCCGCAATCGTAGCGGACAAGTACTTCCATTAGATGTCCAATTCGTCCTTACATTCCAAACAGTTGTCACTTCAGTATCATTATGACACTCAAAATATCCCAAATTCATAGACAAATATCTCACTTCTGCCTACACAAACAAGAAGACAAAATCAACAATTCAATAAGCCTATTCAAGTTTATATTTCGAATCTTATCCCCCGCAGTGACAAGCTATTCAAAATAATGTACCAACATTAAAATTATTATTGCAAAACGAATAATCATTCGGTCACATTATCATAATAATTGTCTATGACTAAGCATTGTTTATCTGTGGCGCGACAGTACGCGTATAAAATGTCAATCATCTGGTTTATAGTTCTGTATGCTGGTCTAATTTATCGATGGATTTAGTTACATGATATTAATATGGCATTTTATGCATCACATACATGATACAGTTTCTGTATAAAAATATTCTATGGGTGACACAAACTCAATGGATTTAAGTTTGTCTTCATGTTTTGTTAAGTTTATTCTATTCTAACTCTTTAATTCACAAAATAATAGCTATAAACCACAAAATTTTGGTAACCAATCATCATCATCTTCCTGCCCTTGTCCCATCTTATTTGGGGTCGGCGCAACACGTTTTTTTCTTCCATTCTATCCTGTCAAAAGTCATACTATCACTAACTTCCTTTTCTTTCATATCACAATTTATATAAAAAAAAATATCAAAATTTTGGTAACCAATACTTTAGCTAAAATATTTACGAAAAACAACATTAGTGGCCATTTTAAGTTTTAACATGACATGTGTCAAAATTAAAGTCTACTCAAAAATGCATAGTAGGTTTTAAGTAAATTGGTAATTAATAAATTATAATTTATTTTAGCAAAAAAAACTTCCCACGATTCATAATGAGATCTTAGCGATTAAATCGAACCGATTAGGTCTTCGTATCGATACATCGATAAACACAATAAACTTGATTGATGTGGGAAAAGTATAAAATTGACGTTTGTTCTACGTATACTCGCGTGCTTGAAAACAATTGAAGATTTATTGTTACTAAATGCATGATCGAGTTAGCATTGTTATTATATAAAAAATCTTGAACTTGTTTTTTTCTAAATCTGCAATCCTTTATCCTGCAAAATCAATAAAAAACAACTAAGCTATAATAATAATAATAATAAAAACGTTTATTTATCTCCAACAAATTACAACACAGTTTTAGTTGACAGGTAGTTTGACAAGAGATATAGAACGTAATTTGTGGGAGATCTGGAGTCTAAACTAAGCCTAGGCCTGTATTTTAGAGCTCTAGGCTCCCCCATTTCATCACAAAGTTGGAATAATCAACGTGCATGTGTGTGTGTGCATGTAAATATAATGTATATATAAAGCTAGAAATAGCGAACATTAAACTTTTTGAAGGCTGTGACAAATACTGTAATTTCCTCTGTTTTCGTCAATCAAATGCCATTAAAATACTAACAGTGAAACGTCTAGATAAATGCTTATATCCTGTAATTTTGGTGTACGTCCAAGTATTTGTCGTAGTTAAAAAATCTAAAACCGCCATTGTACCCACACATTTAACTTTATGTAGACGTAATTGTGTTACTTTTTTGGTGTACAATAAAGTTTATTCTATTCTAATTAAAGACTACTTGGGATACACTCACTCATCTTACATGAGTGATACAGGCAATTTGTGAGTGAAATATACTCCTCTAACTTGATACTTAGATTACCACGCCCTATATAAATAACTTCCGTCCTCCATGGCCACCACAAAAAGCCCTCTAGAAATAGAAAATCTGATCTCATTCTTGCAAAATCCAATCAAATGATTCAATAACCAATCAACGCGCGCAATAACAAAAAATGTCAATCACATTCCGTTCCACGCAATGTCATTACCAAGGCCACAGATTAAAAAAAAAACGTACCATAAACGATATGTAATTATTTTTACGAGGTGGTAACCGTTTTTTTTTTTGTATGTGAACCAATATGGCCGTAATTAGTTCGTGGTGAGCATGCAAAATTGCGATTTAGTAGAGTTTAGTGATGATTGAAATGAATTAGGCGAATGAACTTGAAATATTGACACTAATGAGTCTAATATAGCGTTCTGATCAATGCAAGTATCTAAACATTTTCCTTAACGTCATCTTCAGCACTTATCTTAAACTACAATTACTATAGGATGATGCAGGTGACAGCTGTCAGATTCATACAATGTAGTCTATCCTTTTCTCTCATCTTAAAGATGCATATTTTCGTCCTGCTGTCAACCTACCCATGCTATGTAAAAAAGACCTGTAATGTGTCTGTCAGGCGCTGCACTTCTTCTTTTTAAATTTTATTAATTTGGCTATCTGTGGCCATTTATATACAGCCAATCTTTAGACAAACATTTTTTCACATATTCCATTTAATTGGTCTTCCCGAATTCTTACTTTTCATACATTCAATTTTTGTATCTTTAAATATCACTGCTCTAATAGCTATCCACATTTTGCCTGATGTCTAGACTCTTGTCTTTCTCCGACATCTGAGAAGTATTTTCATCCTCACTGCAACCATAACGCAACACTAAGCTACTTTTCACAAGTCCAATTTAGCACAGCACTACGGTACACGCACAATATGTCATAACCATAACGCACACGTGGTGTCAAGGTCTCTAATTGTAATTCAGAATGCAGGCACATCACTATCGTTGTGTTATTGTTGAATCATGCGTTCCGTTGTATTGTTTAGTAGTTGCATATTTGGAATTTAGAGGTCGCGATTAAATTAATTTGGTCAATGTATTTTAGATTCTTAGTTAGATCTGTTATTAAGCGCTTAGCTATTTAGATTTGAATGTTGAAATGAGTATTTAATTGACATTAAACGATGGATACATACAAAAAAAAAATCATTTGTGTCCATATGAAATAGCTCTCGAAATAAACCCGCCTCTAAAATTACCTTTTCACTCTAAATCAACCAAAACTAAACCAAACTTAATAATCGTTTCAACGAACCTCAGCAAATCCATTCTTCAGATTCTTTAAACGCACAAAACAAAAAAATCATGGCGTCCCTTTGTCTTCCAAATTCAAATCCGCTAAAACATTGTGTCAAACAGTGTGTAAAGAATTTTTTTAGGCCAATGTCAGAAACCATACAGCCTAAACCGTCAGTTATCGTTCCAAAATGGCGACTTGCGAAATATTTTGATTAAATTATTTAAGGCGTTGGCCTGTTCTAGAAATGTAAGTAGATAAGGTTTATTACGATATAGTAATTGTAAATGGAGTTCAGGTTAGGTTATTGTATAGATTAGGGATTGGTAGAACTTGTTTTGAGGTTAAGTACCTTAAACTATTCAAATGTTTGGGAAATCAGCGGCTTTTCAAATATCTTTGTCTCTCTACTCTTGAGATATATAATTAGATTTTTCTGGCTGTTTCGCTCGCAAAAATTACTATTGTACGCGCCTTAATTTAAAGATACTTCATTCTATTTGAAATATCAGTTATTTATTTATTGTGGACACCTACCACATTGTTGACTTTTTTAACCCAAAGGTTAGTCAACCTTAGTTCTCTTAATGATTTGATATTTTTCTTAGTATTTATTAGTTTAAAATTTTAGCATTTAAATATATTTTATTATTATAAATAACTTATTTTTTATTTTATTTTTTTTTGTTTAAAGTATCTGTTATTTGTTTAATGTGCACACCTACCACAGTGTTGACTTTTTTATCCTTACATTTGACTGGTAGATAATGCCTTGTTGCATTAAGACCAACTATGTACCACTACTGTACATGAAGTTAGTACATGAAATAAATAAAAGTAGCATAGCACACTTAGCGATAGTCTAGTCATTCCAAAGATGACAAATTTTCTTTTTAATTGGATCAGAACGTTTTGAGATTTCCTTTTTACAAAATTACAACCAACCTATTTTAGTTCTCAATGCAATACCTATTTATTTTTTAGAGAAATATATTTTACTAGAGCGCCAAAGTCACGACACACCGCTAGAAACATCACCGACATACGCGAACTAGAAAAATCGATACCCAGAAACAAACTAAACCCACTTTTTACGCAATACCAATTGTTGCATGGTTCCTGTTAAACGATTAACAGAATTAACATCAACTGGTCGTTTCACAACTTAAACGCTGCACTGTGCAAAAAAAAAAACTAAACAGACCAGCAACAAAAAAGTTGCTCTGTAAAATATTTATGTTGATTAACACTGACATTAAAAGGAGGTCTGTTACACCTAAATGACAGGTTTGAAATTGGAATTGACAGTTTAGTATTGAATAATTTATAGATGTTCTAGTTTGAGTAATGGGCATATCGTTTACTGAATAAAAAGTGTTGATATGATAAATGATGAACATTTTAGTTGCCTTATTCTTAAATGACCAGAAGACAACGTAATAATTGAATTACATTTTGTTACATTGTTTGTTTTGTGTCTTGTTTAAATTTTGGACTTATAGCATAGAATAGTCGGCCTTATAATATGTTCCCACTGTTGGGACTCAGGCCTCCTCTCTAATGTAAATAGCGACATCACTTAACATTTGAAATTTACTAAAATTTGGTAATAATAATTTTAATTTGACTTTGTCAATAATTCTGATCAGCTACAATAAAGTTGCCAATCTGTAGCTTAAGTGTAGCCACTCTGCAAATGCAATGCTAATAGAATTTTATCATAACAACTTTTTTCGTCTAATTTCATTACTACGGTACCAGCAATCATGTTTTTATTTACGCATATGGTAATGAAAAGACCCTCATTATTCGACCTAGCAAAAAACAGGAAATTTGCAATGCCGTACGAAAATTCTTCTGTATGAAATTCGCTTAATCAACCATATTGAACCACTGCCTACACAAATTGGGTCACCATGGCCCATCACCGTCGTCCATTACTGAAAAAACGGACACACACGACCAAACGCGTTATTAACACGTTAACAAGTAGTTAACTAGTTACTGTAACGGATAACGATAATAACGGAAGTATTCATTGAGTTATTATAACGTTAATTATTTCCTAATCCGCATACGTTATTTCAAGGCGTTAACGCAATGAAGAAATGTTATAAGACTTAGCGAGAACGAATGCTAATGATTTCACGCTTTGTTTCACGTTAATTACAAGTTTTCTTCTTTATTAACATAAATTTATGTTTATGATCTGATAATAGTTAAAGCAAAATGGTGTTTTTGAGCAACTGTGTGATTAATGATTTCATTACGAAGGGTTTTGTGTAGGTCTGAATTTGAGATTTATGGGTCACTTAAAGTAACAAACTACTAGTTTTTTTTATTGTTATCATTGAAACAAAAGTAAGAGATTCTTAGTCCATTATTTGAAACTGATAGTCGTTTTTTTTTTTTGAGAGACAAAATATCTAAACTATACCTACTGTTCCTTTAGTTGTCCTATGCGTTACAGGGCCACTGTCACTATTTCAAACCTTCCCGCATTCCTTGACAGTCTAAACAAAGCCTATCATACTCCTATGTACTAAAACCCACACAGTATTCACCATAACCGCCTCAACTGTATACCCAAAACCGATTTTCTAAAACTATCCCTTCTTCCACAGATCGCCTTTGTTGCCCTCGTCGGCTATGCCTCCGCCAGCGTCATCAGCCCCCTAGTCTACGGGGTCAACGCCGGTGATGCCCAGGCAGCCCACATCGACGCGGCTGTAGCTGCTCAGGACCAAGCCCGCGCCTGGGGCGAAGGCCAGGCCCGTGCCGCTGAAGCCGCCGTCCAGTTCAACACTGAGGCAGTACGTCAAGTTGCTGAAACCAACCGAGACCTCCACGAGAACGCATACTGGGGAAGCGTTGCCGCTAACCAGAACGCCGTCGCTGCTGCCCAGTCCCACGCCGCCGCTGCCAGCGGAGTCGTCGCTGCTCGTGCCGGAATCGCCGCTGGTCTTGCCGTTCCTTACGCCGGATACGCCGCCCCTTACGCCGGATACGCCGCTCCCTACGGCATCGCTGCTCCCTACGGCATCGCTGCTCCCTACGGCGCCCACGGCCTCGCTTACCGCGGCTGGTAAACTAATAACCGATTCCAATAACCGTTATTTCAAAAATAACAGTTATTTAAAAAATTACTGTTATTTTTTTTATAACTGTTCTTGGTAGTACCTTCGTCGGTTGTATCTGGCAACACTGGTGATGTGTTTTTTATATCGGCAGCGTTGCCAGGTAATAGTTGGCCAGGGTTGTAACTACACCTCTCAAATGGAAAGAAACATGCTCAAACGAACTAAGGTCTCATATAGTAACTCTCTTTGTAAATAAAAGTAAATAAAACATGCCATCACTGCCAAAGTGTAAATAAACACGTTTTTACAAAACAATTTATAGCCATTTCATTTTCGAACACCTTTTCACCTAACCTACACTACAATTTCTATAGGGTGGTACGGGTGACAGCTGTCATATTCACACAAGCTACCTATCCTATTCTCTCACCTTAAACATGAATATTTTCGTCCTGCTGTCACCCTACTCATGCTATGTAAAAAAACCTTAAGAGGGTCCTTTTTCACTCGCCTATCGTCAACATCGAGCATGGTTTAAAAGCTTGCTACTTCATCTAACGCAATACAACGCGATGTTTGACGAAAATCAACGCGAAAAATGAGAGATAACGCCTGAAAACTCTGTTACCATTCGGTAATTCTGTGATTTACTCGAATATTCCTGTATTCGCCTTTTTCTCTTTCTTTTATAGCACCTACCACTACTTTTCTCTGCATCACCCAAAGGTGAACTGGTGACTGGTAGAAAATGTCTAAGGTATTAAGTCCGCCTTTGTACTTTTGTGTGCATAAAGCAATAAATAAATGAATAAATATTTTACAAAACTTGTTCCAGGATATACGAGTTTTTTTTAACCCTTAAAAGTTTTTGAAAAAAGCCGTCATTCAGAATCTTGATTAAATTTGCAAGGCTTCTATAGTCATATTTTTTTAAAATTTTTGAGTAAATTATGAAATGTCAAAATTCATGCAAATTAGCAGATTTTCAGAGGTCTTTACTGGATTAGTTTTACACAAATTTATAAACTGATTTCAATAGAAGCCTAGATAATATCCACAAGATACTGTGTTTCCAAAATATCTAATGAAAAATGTGTAATAACGTCATAATCCGTAAGAGCGGTTGTATGAAAAACAGTGAAAATGTATGTCGAGTTGCTTCCCCTTAATGAGTACATAATGAATACATACCGCATAGACACACTAAGTAAAATAGGCAACAATAGTGTCAGAATTCATCGACATTCGGGGTTAACATGACGTTCAAAGTAAGATTCTTTCATTCTTATTTCAGTGTGGGTAAGAGACAGAGCTATACAGGTTGTCTAGCGCCATCTCTTACCCACACTGGAAATAAGAATGAAACAATCTTAGTTTAAACGTCATGGTACAGGTTATTGTCAAAAATATTTCGTTTCCTCAGGTACCTTAGATAAGCTTCATCAAAAACCATTTGATCAACTTGATCATCAAACAATGCGACGACAGCCAAAACAGTCTCACAGAAAATAATAATCACTCGAGACATTATTTACTACCAGAGGTCGGAATTAGGTAGAGTTATTCATGTACTTGGATCGAAATGTTGATATTAATATGGATTTTCTCGGGATTCCTAATGAAAAATCCCGTGTGGCCAACAATATTACATAATAATAATAAAAACCTCAGAGATAGATAAGACAAATAAAACAAAGATAATTAACATACAATTTCTATTAGTATTTTTCATTAAAAAAGATCTCTCAACTGACGTAGTTGACACTGCGGTGAGGTTTACAAAAAAAATAACCACGAAAGGGATGGCGGGGTCTGAGTTCGCTCGTTTGCTCGCTCACTAGACCCCGTCATCTCCTTCTAACCTAACCTGTCTGAATCAAGGTGCTCCAAGTCCTTTAGTAATTATAAAAAGTTCATAAATATCTGGTGTACAATTATTATTTTGGTGAAGAATAAGATATATTTGATAAATATTCAAAAATATCCCTGATAAATGTATTCAACTGAATCAAGCGAATAGGACTATTTATTTATTTAATTATTTACAACGGTTAAACAACCAATTACAGTACCTAATTCAAAAAAAAGTTTTAGGTTAAAAACAACATGTACTTACATCAATTCCTCTCATAGTACTTCTGGCAAACCAATAAAATCATCTTTCATTCATCCACAAACAGATCGTTTGTTGGATAAGAATCCAAGAGATCATGTAGTGCAGCCAAAGTGCGAGGTATTGGAGACTGCGCACGGGCAACAGTGCGACACTGAGGTACAGCAAAAATTCGGTGCTTTTTGTCGCGGCAGTAATTATCCGGGACAAAGAAACTATCTAGCACAGTAAGCAGATCAGGCGCGTCAATAGTGCCACGGAGCGTCTTGCAGGCTATGGTGAGCTGATCTCGCTCTCGGATTGACTATAACTTCACCATCATCTTCCTGCCCTTGTCCCGTTTTATTTGGGATCGGCGCAACACGTTTTTTTTTTCCATCCTGTCCTGTCACCCTTCACGCTATCACTAACTCCTTTTCTTTCATATCACTCCTCACACAATCCATCCATCCACATGTAAACTCATATTTCTTTTAGTAACATGCGTTTCATCCCTCCTCTTCACATGGCCATAATAGAACTATGAATTAAATCGAATGAATTCAAACTAGTTTACTAATAGATATGAATCTATTAAGATTTCAACTAATTATGATAAATTAATCTGTCAGGTGTAATGGATTTTGATATAAATCGATTAAAACTAAAGCATAAACCTTGAAATAATAATTCGAGCATTTTTTTGAGATTGGAAATCATCAACGAAGAAAGAAGGAAAGAAAAAGATAAATTTAGGTGTCTTCAAGGCTAGAGTGAATAGGCTCTTAATAAACTAGTGCGCCTGACCATCAATGATTGCATCTCCGCTTACCATCAGATGGGATCGCAGTCAAGCACTGTTTTATATCAAATTAAAAAAAAAAGCGTTCCAAATAAGAATAGGAGCGATTGCCATGTTGTGACGTCACGTCATACTGTTAAATCGAAAAATTATTTTGGTGAGCAAAACAAGATTTTATTTAAATTTAATTTATTTACGAATAGAAAAAAAATCTATGAACGAAAAAAGTTTAATCAGAATCCAGTTCTTAAATTTTGCTAATCTCTGAATTCTTCAATTTTGCCCAATTTCTTGCGATTTGACAGTACGAAGTGACGTCACACATGGCAATCGATCCTATTCTTATTTGGAACGCATTGTATACTATTTGCCACACATAGAATAGATACACAGTGTAAAAACAACATGTAGAAACATAAGATTAGAAAAAAAAAAACAAAATTAACATTGTGTGTCTTACGGCAGCGCCAAATAGATCCAGTTCAGCTAAAATGTCAAAAAACTATGTGGTAGTTGTCTGACGCCGGTTTTCAACTGGACCTTGTTGAGAGTGTACGGTTGAAATATTGTTAAAGAACTCCTCTTGCTATGGCTGGAGCAAGAGGGATTATCTGACTTTTACTGACTAAATCCCACACGCGATCCTTCAGGTAACGTTGAGCATTCCAGGGCCACGGCCACAAATCTTAGTTTGCTATTAATAGTTTAAATGATAAATCGAGTGCCATCTATCGTACTATTTATGTATTTATTATATTCTTTATTGTACACCACAGAAACAACAAAAATACAGGACAAACATAATTAAAAATAAGTGTGCAATGGCCGGTCTTATCGCACAGGGCAATTTCTTACAGACAACCTTTGGATGGACTGAAAGAAAGGTGATAGATTTAGGGCTGTCAGTGTACTATTTCAATTACACTGAAGTGGGATTGGGCCGGACATGTCTGCCGCATGTCAGATGACCGGTGGGCTAAAAAAGCCACTTATTGGTTTCCACTAAACGCAAGGCGACACCGCGGCAGACCAAGGCGAAGGTGGAGAGATGAACTGGATAAATACCAGAAAGACTGGCCCGCAATGGCCGAAAACAGACTTGTGTGGAAAAGGAGGCCTTTGCTCAGCAGTGGGACATAAATGGGCTATAAATAATAATAATATAAAGTGGGTTAAGCTCGCCTCTGTGCATCAGCTGTCCAAATTTTTTAATAATTGATTGTTATTTTATGTACAATAAAGAATATAAGACATTTGATGCATTTCTCAACGCCAAAAAAAAAACTTACTTCTCCTAGGGCCTTGTGGCCCTAGAAACCTTGAAAACTAAAGCAAAAAGGATAAAAACATCAACCACTCCAATCCTCAAAAAACCACTTCCCGAACTAAAATCTCGTTCAAAATACCACGAAGAACAAAGACTGCATTCTGGCGTATACAGCCAAGCCCTGTTAACAAATGACAGGTCATTCTGACCTTTACGGTAATGATAATAAGAGCCAATTAGGTTTGTTTGTGTGCGGGGAACAAGTTACTCGATATCTGGACTGCCTTGGTGAGGGCGTAGGCTTTTGTTGGTCGTGACATACTGGTGGGAAGGATGGTGGACTTTTTGAGTTAGCCAATCATATTTTACAATTAAGAACATTTAATTTAAACAAGATTGAGAGCAGTGCTGGCCGAGTAGTAACGGCCCCGACTTACGAATTGTAGGTTGCGGGTTCAAACCCAGTCAGGCGCATTACTTTGTGTAATTTATTTCATCACCACTACTCTCAAAACGGTGAAGGAAAACATCGTAAGGAAACCGGCATGTATTAGAACCAAAAATTCGAAAACATGTGACATCCACCAAGCTGCACTGGGCCCGCGTGGTGGATTACGGCCCATACCCTCTTCTAGAGAGGAGACTTGAGTCCCAACAGTGGGAACATTATAAGGCCGACTATTTTACAATAGATGTAATAGATTCAAAATAGTCATGCTCCATTTTTTGAGGGGGGGGGGAGTGAAAAATCTTCAAACTTCAAATATCTTCTCCCAGCGCAGGTGAAACACGAGGGTCAGATTTCTTTGTTGTCTGTGTTCCCTGTGCAGTAAGTAGGGCACATTGCTCATAGAACTGCTGGTCGATAGGGCCGAAAGGTTCCGGAGAGACGGCCGCGCAGCGGTGGAATGCGGGAAGCATTCCCATAAAGAGGACCGCACAGGACCTTTCGTTGTGGCGACACTTGGGGGAGACCTATGTCCAACAGTGGACGTCTTTCGGCTCTTTACTCTTAGTAAAGACAATTTATTGGTTTTGGATATAATTAAATTACTTATTATTCTATACGTGTTTTTTTATATCCCATAACTCTAGGGTAAGAATGAGACCATATCAAAAAATCAACTGGCATATGAATTATTTTTCTATTATCTTTTTTTGTTTTCATTTTCCGTACATAATATGTAGATAATTCGACAATTTCAGGATTATTAATCTAAAACACCCTTACGTGAAATATGACAGCGTAAATAGGTAATGTCATCATTTACGCTGTCATATCTATATATATAAAAATCAATGCCACTTTTCGTTGTATTTTATAACTCAAGAACCTGCTCAACTATCCAAACCAAATGTTTAAGCTTTGTTCGGACTATTTAGTAGATGGTTTATGTGAAGTTTGCACAAAATCGGTCGAGCGGTTCTTCATTTATCACATTATTAGGCGGTACGAAGTTCGACGAGTCAGCTAGTTTTTTTATAATTTACTACAAATACTGCGAAGTTCGGTAACGTCGCAAAAGTAAAGATTTGACATACGGGTGAAAATTTTTGATCTAAATTAATCATGATTGATGATATCTTCGAAACCATGCATTTTTGGACCACATATTCTAGGACTTTTAGTATTATTTTTCCTTATAGAATATAAACCTTAAATTTATGTGATATCAAAAACAACACGTTGTGTATGCTGTACTGTACTGCAGTCACATATGGGCTGGTGCTGCAAAATGCCATCTAGCAGCTTTGAACTCAGTGGAAAGGCGTGCGAAGAGGCTAATTGGGGATCCAGATTTGGTGAAGTCCAATCTACAAACCCTCGAGCACAGGCGCTGGGTAGCCAGCCTATCGGTATTTTACAGGTTACATTTTGAAGAGTGTGCGCGGGAATTGCATGACTTGATTCCGCCATCTCCTTTCTACCGGATCGGACAACCCGACGAACGGCGAGTATCCACCCTGACGTTGTTGAAACTACTAAGCGTTTCACTTCGTCGTTTATACCGCGTACATCGAAGGACTGGAACAATTTGCCTACTGCGGTCTTCCCGTCCAACTATAATTTAGGTGTCTTCAAGGCTAGAGTGAATAGGCTCTTAATAAACCAGTGCGCCGACCATCAATGATTGCATCTCTGCTTACCATCAAGTGGGGTCGCAGTCAAGCACTGGTTTTATATCAATTTAAAAAAATTATATATAAGGCTAAATTGTAATAAAAACAAGGGTTCATCCTTTGGATGTACTCTAGGAATATGAAAAAAAAAACCAACAATGTAGCCAAGCTCGCCATTCTCCACACCCGTATGCCCGCTAGCACATTTGGACGAAATAATTTATGAATGTAGATCACCTTGAGGACCGTGCAGAATGAATAAAACAAGATCTCATTACGCATATATTATTAACATACTAAATATTTACAAAGCCTGTATTTATATATTCGCACTTCCTCTATAAATATTGAAATATATAAGTAGCAGTGTCAATATAAGTAGGCTGAATGGGTTTACCTTTGTTTTAATGTGACTGACGTGCGCTGGCTGTATGGATTTCGACCTTTGTCTGTTCTAATTCAATTCCATCTCAGACAAATCTACATGGTTCTCATGTGATTTGACCATTACATATTAACTGTATGGACTTTAAAAGAGATTTTGACCCCTGAGTTTGTTTCGGTGTTTCTTCTCAGGGTAGTCAGCTAGGAAACACCGGCCTCGTCTAGTTTAAAATGACGAAAAAAAAATGACGTGTAAAAGTGTTTTTTTAAACCTACTTACAAAAAAAATAATAAAAAAATATATATTTTGACAATGTTCGAGAAAAGTGACTTAGGGCAGGTTTCCGGAATTGAGTATTTTAAGTTAAGAGGGCCCTTCTCCACTTAGTTAGGGTCGAGCATTGTTTTTAAGCACGAATAATTGCCAAACTTAGGTGGCAATGGGCAGGGCACATTGCTCGCAGAACAGATGGCCGTTGGGGCCGAAAGGTTCTGGAGTGGCGACCGCGTACCGGAAGACGCAGTTTTGGAAAGGCCTCCTACAAGTTGGACCGATGACCTGGTGAAGGTTGCGGGAATCCGACGGATGCGAGACGCACAGGACCGTTCTTTGTGGCGACATTTGGGGGAGGCCTACGTCCAGCAGTGGACGTCTATCGGCTGAAATGATGATGATGATGATGATGATGATTGGTTAAAAGCGTGTTGCTTTATGTAACGCAACTCAACGTGATGTTTGATGAAAAGGCAACGCGAAAAATGAGAGATAACGCCTGAAAACTCTGTTAGCATTCGGTAATTCCGTGATTTACTCGAATATTTCACAAAACTTGTTCCAGGAAATACGTATATTTTTTTAAAACCCTTAAAAGTTTTTGATAAAAATTGTTGTAGCTAATGTCTAGCGCAGTGTAGTTCTAGCTTTACGCGGGCGAAGTCGCTGGTAGAAGCTAGTCTATATATATAAAATCTCCTCCGGAACGGCTTGACCGATTTTTATTTATCTTTTTGTGTATATTTGCTAGGTTTGAAAATAGTTTTGTTTTTGGGGTTCCGTACCTCAAAAGGAAAAACGGAACCCTTATAAGATCACTTTGTTGTCCGTCCGTCTGTCTGTCTGTCAAGACCCTTTATCACGGGAACGCGTGAAGGTACCGAGTTGAAATTAAAACCATATACTCAAGTCTGCGGTCTTTTGAAGCTGTGAAAAAATCAAACTTCTAAGTTGACGAAAAACAAGAGATGGCCGTAGCCAAAAAGCGTATATTTCGACCTTCTCAAGGGAATCAAAATTCATAGAGTTCTTCCCGATGGCCTAGAATCCTGAAATTTGGCATGAAGCAAGGTCTTATAGCGCAAGTATGGGGAAAAATCTGAAAACTGTAAATTTGTAGTTACATCACACAAAAAAGTTTTTTGCGAATCGGAAAAATCTTCGTAACTCAATTTGGTAATTTAACTGTTTTTATAGGTAAGTTTGTACGGAATCCTCAGTGCGCGAGTCCGACTTACACTTGCTCGGATTATTTGTATCGTGGGACGCAGAAACTTTAGAAGTAGTTTTTTTTTTTAATTGATATAAACCAGTGCTTGACTGCGATCCCACCTGATGGTAAGCGGAGATGCAATCATTGATGGTCAGGCGCACTAGTTTATTAAGAGCCTATTCACTCTAGCCTTGAAGACACCTATATTATAGTTGGACGGGAAGACAGCAGCAGGCAAATTGTTCCAGTCCTTCGATGTACGCGGTATAAACGACGAAGCGAAACGCTTAGTCCGGACCGTTGAAGTTTCAACAACGTAAGGGTGGATACTCGCCGTTCGTCTACTGTTACTTTAGTCAGTTACTTCTACTGTTTATATAATGTCACCAATATTAAATTAATTATGAATATTGGTTAGCAAATAAGCCAACACCACACCTGATGGAGATTGGTCACCGCCTATGGACACCTGGCCACTAATGAAAGCCTAGCCAGAAAATTTGGGAAAAGACACTGGTTCCTGAAACACCTGTGTTCAAACCAAGCCCAGGAATCAGGGCTTCACTGTATTTGTACATGCGTTTTATACCAATAAAATCATATCTTACACACTGATCAAAATAAATTTCGTACCTTATGCTGACTGAATTATAGACTCTCGAAACATAATTCCAACAGTACTATTTATTTATTTATTTAAACTTCATGTACAGTAGTGGTACATAGGCGGACTTAATGCAACAAGGCATTCTCTACCAGTCAACCTTTGGGTTAAAAATGACAACACTGTGGTAGGCTTGCACAATAAATAAATAACATATAAATATCAAATGGAATGTAGTATCATTAAATTAAGTTACAATAATAAAATACTTATATATGCTAATATTATAAACTAATAAATACATTATAATTAGGAGAACTTAAATATAACAATTATGACGAAGACCAAACTAAGGTTGAGAGGACTTCAAATGGAAGTTCCGAATTTTACGCTTGAAGGAAAATCTACCTACCTATCATCATCTTCCTGCCCTTATCCCGTATTATTTGGGGTCGGCGCAACACGTTTTTTTCTTCCACTCTGCCCTGTTACTCGTCATGCTATCACTAACTTCCTTTTCTTTCATATCACTCTTCACACAATCCATCCATCTTTTCTTTGGTCTCCCTCTTCTTCTCCATCCATCCACATGTAAACTCATAACTCTTTTAGTAACATGCGTTTCATCCCTCCTCTTCACATGACCATACCAAGACAAACGATTCCCTTTCAACTTTTCAGTCACTGGCGCCACTTTCAAACTTCCCCTAATATATTTATTTCTCACTTTATCCATTCTCGTCACACCACACATCCATCTTAACATTCTCATCTCCGCTACATGCAATCTTTTTTCATCCGTCTACCTACCTACCTTTACCTTTATTATCTACCTTAAATACTCCACAATACTATTCTTTCAATCCAGGTGGCCTGTTAGTCTAATGGTTAGTGGCCCTGACTGCTTTACCCGAGGTCGTGGAATCAATTCCCACCCAAGACAAATATTTGTGGGATGAGCACAATCATTTGTTCTGTGTCTGGGTGTTAAAAATATAATATAATAACTAGCTGATCTGTACTTCGTACCGCCTAATAGTAAGGATAACGCCATCTACTGGCATTACCAGAACAGCATAATTCATTTTATTACACACACACACATTTAATTTAGAGATGGCGGGCGTTGTATTCGGATTTTTTTTACGTGTTTTTTTTTCATTTTTTCTCACCGTTTAAACCTTCCCTGGACTATTTCGAATATTTCAAGACCAAAATTAGCTAAATCGGTCCAGCCATTTTTGAGTTTTAGCGAGACTTACGAACAGCTCATTAATTTTTATACATATAGATAAGTATGATTACCAGTTGTGTGGTACTCATAGCATAAGCTCTGCTTAGTTTGGGACTAGATGGCGTTGTGTGATAGTTGTGGAATATTATTAGCATTATCTACCTTAAATGCTCCACAATATTGTATTGAACATAATTATCTATGTCCCAATAACTCAAAGATCACAATATTACAAAGATATCTGACCATTATAGTCTTAAATCAAAATTGTCTTGTTAAAATGCAATGAAATTCCTAAATGCATGCTGCGGTGAAACCTAAAACTGGTCATACACAAAATTTCTGTTCCTAATAAAAAAAAATACATAATCATCATATTATTATAGTATTTATTAGTTTATTATCATTATCATCATCATCTTCCTGCCCTTATCCCGTATTATTTGGGGTCGGCGCAACACGTTTTTTCCTTCCACTCTGCCCTGTTACTCGTCATACTATCACTAACTTCCTTTTCTTTCATATCACTCTTCACACAATCCATCCATCTTTTCTTTGGTCTCCCTCTTCCTCTCCATCCACCCACATGTAAACTCATAACTCTTTTAGTAACATTGTATTGTTGTAGTATTGTATTATTATAAGCCACTTAATTTAACGATACTAAATTTTATTTCAAATATCTGTTATTTATTTGTTGTGCACACCTACCACAGTGTTGATTTTTTTTTAACCCAATGGTTGACTGGTAGAGAATGCCTTGTGGCATTAAGTCAGCCTATGTACCACTACTGTACATGAAGTTTAAATAAATAAATAAATAATCACACTAATATTATATTATAGGCGAAAGTTAGTGAGTGGCTGTTTATTTTTGCTACTTCTTCACGCTTGAACGGCTGTGCAAGTGTAAGTCGGACTCTCACGCTGAAGGTACCGTAAAAACTTGAAACCTGTGTAAATAGCACAATTCCCGAATGTAGTCTCGAAATTTTTCCCGAATCGAAAAAAAAACCATTTTTTGTGACGTATCTACGATTTTACTGTTTTTAGATTTAGTTTAATACCTGTGCTAAAATATAAGGCCTTGCTTTATACCAAATTTCAGGATTCTGGGTCAACGGGAAGAACCCTATGAATTTTGATTAATAATAATTGCCATTTATTCTCTCTTTACAAACCTGAATTAAAGTTAAAGTTAAATTTCGACAAGACAATGTCTCAGCTGTATTGGACCTTTTTGAGAGACTGGTGTCTGTCAAAGGTTTTCGGAAAAAATGGGATAGTGAATTTCGGTTTTATTGAGATTGATATTTACAGGACCCAACTTCAACTCAAGTAAAATTGAGTAGGATTGAGCAAATATAGCAAAACACTGTGAGTCTATTTTCTTTAATAAGGTTAAAAAACTTTTCTGGAATACTAATTTTTGAGGACCACAATTCAAAATTGTATCAACTGTTAAGTATAGCGTCGTACCGTACACTATCTGGTTTAGTAGTGTAGATTTTTAGAAATCTTCGCAAGTCTCGTTATTTCCGAGACTGGAGGTATCAGTCTCGAAAATGCGAAAAAATCGTTGAAACTCTCGATATTTTCGAGACCGGGACTCCCGGGATGAAAATCATTGTAGGAAGACCTAAAAAGAACCCCGCAAAGGCCACAGGGAATTCATGGAAAAAAAGCCCCGGTCCTAGAACGCCAAATGTTAACTGAAGGACACAAGAGTGGTTTTAGTCAGTAAAAGTCTTACACGCCTTCGCGCTCCATCATAGAGCGAATGAAATCATTGAATGATATCCCACATCAAAAAAAAATACAAATAGAAAAACCTCAATTAACACGCAGTATAGATGAGTTAAAAATAAACAAAACACAAATCCGACATTTCTCAAAACACTACAAGAACTTGCACCGCAACACTCAATGCATATAGGTAGGCAAACCGGTCCTAACAATACAAGGCTGTGTACCACGCCTAGACGAGTCTAGACTTGTTATTGTGATGCCTAGGTAGTCTAGGTTACCTGGCCAGCTGCTACGTAGCCTACGTACCATCGATTTTACGTATAGTTTGATGATGGCTTTTTTATTCTTGGTATGTGTTTTTTCCTGTTGCATAACATATATTTATCACTAAATCTTTCATTATTTACATATAATAATATACATGTATTTATTAACATCACATCAAACAAACTGATTAGCATCCGTAGACTCATACCAAGGTTCAGTTGAAAACCAGCGTCAGGCAACTACTACATAGTGGCCTGGTATTATGCTGAACTGGACCTATTTGGCGCAGCCGTGAGACACACAATGTTAATGTACTTTTTAAGTTTTAGTATTTAAGTTTCTATATTGTAATCTCATTGTGTGTACCTGTGTGCCAAATAAAAGTGTTTTCTTTCTTTCTTTCTTTCTTTACCAAATTAATTTGAATTAATTGTGGGGAATGCCGAATATTTTATTTTTATTGATTAGCTCACGTTTGATCACTATCTCACCTGCCCCCCTAGCCAAGTTACAATCGTTTCGTTTGCGTCGAACGACTCGAGTAGGCCACGCCTCCAATTTCTTTGTTCTGACGTCATCCCAACGTTCAGTCACGTGGTCAGAACAAAGGAATCGGAGGCGAGGCCTATTCGAGGCGTTCGTCGCAAACGAAGCGATCGTAACTTGGCTAGGGGGGCTGATGGTAAGCGATGATGTGGCCGACGATGGAGCACGCTTGTCTAGAAGTAAACTATTCACTCTTGACTTAAAGACTCCTAAGTTATAGCTATCAGGAAACACAGACTCCGGCAGGGAATTCCTCTTCTTAGTTATACGCATAATTAATGTGTTCCTAAAACTCTTTCTTTGTACGTATAATTTGAGAGAGAAGAGCTGTTAAAAGATTTTAGTCTATTAATTACGGTGATAGACTAAATTAACCTTTTTTTACTAACTGAAACTGTGTGCTACTCCATTTGTCCTTTTTTGCCAGGATTACAGTAACTGGTTCGAACATTCCGCAGTCTTTATAAACGTCGGCCCTAACTGACCCCGTCAATTTTGCTGACATTTCTTCGAGTAGCACGTGGAACAACAACTCGCTAGAGGGCCGGACGACGAGGTACCAAAGGCTCGCCGTTCACTAAACTATGAGAACCCTGGGTTCGTTTCGAATTAATTTGTAAGAGACAAGTAGAGTTGCCGCGGGACAGTTCGAAAGAGACATCGCGGCCTTGAACGCAGAAGACAATTGAAGTAACACGGATAGATCTTAGTCAGTAAAAGCCTGGCACTCTCTCACTCCTCC
Source organism: Mythimna vitellina (assembly GCA_949316375.1). Classification (NCBI taxonomy): domain Eukaryota; kingdom Metazoa; phylum Arthropoda; class Insecta; order Lepidoptera; family Noctuidae; genus Mythimna; species Mythimna vitellina. The sequence goes on along the minus strand of OX438711.1, from coordinate 4,269,359 downwards.
CAGAACATCCCAGCCTTTCAATGTTCCCACTGCTGGGACTCAGGCTTACACTTTAGGAGAGGGCATTGGCTGTAATGCACCACGCGGGCCCAGTGCGGGTCGGTGAATGTCACATGTCTTCGAATTTTTGATTCTATGACATGCCGGTTTCTTCACGATGTCTTGCTTCACCGTTTTGAGTGCAGTGGTGATAAAATAAATTACACAAAGTAATGCGCCTGGCTCAGTTTGAACCCGCGACCTATAACTCGGCCACCACTGCCCTCCACCCAGAACGCGAGAAGTTTTATTTATGTGCAATCAGGCATTACGAACCACAAAAGCTGACCCCGTATCTAACAATAGTGTCTCTCTCTAGGTTGACAATATGTACCAACAAATTAACTCTCTTATCTCAAAGTTTATGGTAAATGCCCAATGATTTATGCGCCAATAGTTTGAGCAGTTTAAGTCTCCTACATAAAGCGGACCAATATATTTACTAAATATTAAATTACACCCGGAATTTAAAGCACAAGTATGCTAGTAATGTTAAAGATATAATTGTTGTGCCGACAGTAGTGATCAGAATTGATGTTAACGACTTGTCGTGCGTGAATGTCTGTTAGCTTGATTTATAAACTGTAAGAAGTACCTAAGTTTCACAAAGTGTGCGACCCCTTGGGGGTCCCTCAATTGAGGGTTCGAGACAAGATTTTCGTATAAGCAGCTGAATCGCTGACAAGCGCGCGCGACACGCATTGTGACCAAATACAGAAATCACTTAATATAATACTTGATATTAACATTGTGCCAATACTAACTGCTGCCAGTGGCTTCGCCCGCGTGATAGTAGAAAATTATCCCGGGAGTATATTTTCTAGCATCGAAATATACGATTTTTGCGACATAAACAGCCGTATCTTTTTTTTTTCATTAACTTAGAAGTTTGATTTTTTCACAGCTTCAAGGGACCGCAGACTTAAGCATACAGTTTTAATTTTAACTCGATACCTCCACATGTTTCTGAGATAAAGTTCTTGACAGGCAGATAGACAGACAGACAGTAGACGAACGGACAACAAAGTGATCCTATAAGGGTTCCATTTTTTCCTTTTGAGGTACGGAACCCTAAAAAAATATTTGATATGTATAACGAATCGTAATAATTGTATCTGTGTCTAATTCTAGCTATAAATAAAAGAGGATAGGTGAAAATGAGCATCGATTATAATAAGACGGATATAATTAGTTTTGATTGATGCCAAACACCTACCATTTTCCGACTCTTTCAAGCTTTTTGTTTAGGAAATCGCAAACGTAATTAAATTAAGACTACAAAACTGACGCGCTTCAACGCTAATTAAAATGGAAAAAAAGTAATTGCTTTTCATGTGTAAGTCCATTCATTTGTAAGAATTTGTTTTTCACGTAATAAAATCTACTAAAATTGACGAATCTTCGGTCACTAATTTATAATGATATATTATTCCGACTTCACGTCCCTAAAATTTGTCTTCGTAAAAATATAACATACTAGAAAGATTTCTTTTAATTTGACAATTTAAGCTGTTTTTTTTTTCGCAATTTAGGTTTAGTCCCTATAGTAAAAGTTGTTCATAATGAGGAGTACAATGTCCCCTCGAAATTCTTAAAGTTAATTTTTTAACACCTTATATATATACTATTAGGATTTTAAAATTATAAAAATAAAAGTACAAATAGATTTAACTTTCCCTTCCGGTCTAGATTAATAAAAAAACTATGTCACATAGGCCTACATGGGCACTTATAAAACGTCAGAAGCTAGCGCACGGTTCCAATCGGTCGATTCCTATGAAGAAGAACCGGCAAGAAATTCCATGGTTACTCTTGCTAATTAACACATTTGTTTGGACGCGCAAAATAAACAAAAACCTGTTGTAACCTGTCCTTCAGTATCGCCGCACATGAACCACAGCCACAAACACCGCCACCAGAAGCTAGAAGGGCCACAAGCCACTTGTGGCTGGTACCTGCTGCTTTTTTAACCCATACGCGCAGTATCATAATGGACTCTGACGAAGAAGGTTTAAAAACGCGAGTGGCGTGTGACTGCGTGAACTGGCCACTAAACCAGTTCGGGTCACAAGAAGCGAGCAGCGGCGATTTGTAACGTGTGACGGCCACCGGCGTCAACCGTGTACGGCGAATTCATATAAAATGTATGAAAACTGTAGGAAATTTGCCGGTGGCGACGTTTTGTAGTTGTGGCCGGTGACCCGTATGCGGCGACATTTAGACTTTGCCGTTATCCGAAACTTTAACACTGATTACGATTACGGATATTTTATCATTTCGGATATCGTTACATTTACAACCCTCTAAAAGATCCCTGATACAGAAAAATCAAGAATATTCACGTCGAAAGAAGAGAAAAAAGGAAAGATATGGTATTTCTCCCACATACAAGCATCGTACGTTCCGTTTACCGTAATGAAATATCGCCTTAAAATCGCGTGTCTAAAGCTAAAACCTCGTGCTGGTGAGTTTGACCGCTATGCTGCTCACGGCACCTGTGGAAGCACCTACCTTTAGCGTCGGCATGGCCCTTCAGCTGATCGGCCTTCGCTTGTAGTTTAGTCTGCATGTTTTCAGCACCCTCCTTCATTTTAGCCAGTATACCTGTAGATAAATTGTATGTATTAGTTTTTAAGTCGAACATCAGCAAGTAACAACCTAGGGGTGTATAAGTCAAGAGTGAATAGGTTACTTCTAGGCAAGCGTGCTCCATCGTCGGCCACATCGCTTGCCATCAGGTGAGATAGTGGTCAAACGCGAGACTATCAATAAAAAAAAACCAGTGAGACGCACAGAATCGGTCCTTGTGGCGACGCTTGGGGGAGGCCTATGTCCAACAGTGGACGTATTTCGGCTGAAATGATGATGATGGTGATGATGACGATGATGATGATGATGATGATGACGATGACGATGACAATGATGATAATGATGACGATGATGATGATGATGATGATGATGATGATGACGATGACGATGACGATGAAGATGACGATGACGATGACGATGACGATGACGACGACGATAACGATGACGATGATGATGACGATGATGATGACGATAACGATGACGATGATGATGACGATGATGATAATGATGACGATGAAGATGATGATAATGATTGACGATGATGATGATAATGAGATTGTAGACCAATAGACGGGTTCTAACCCTTCGCAAGTGCGGGTCGGAATAAAAAAAAATCTTACTCTCCTACAAGTACGCATGTTACTAAAGGAATTATCAGTACACAGGTGGGAGGATAAAGAGCGAGAGGTACGCCAAAAAAAAATTAATGAATTGTGTTGAAGTGATATGAAAGAAAAGGGAAATTAGTGATAGCGGAGGGAAATAATGACTTGATTCCCCCATCTCCTTTCTATCATCGGACAACGCGACGTACGGCGAGAATCCACTCTTACGTTGCTGAAACTTCAACAGTCCGGACTAAGCGTTTCGATTCGTCGTTTATACCGCATACATCGAAGGACTGGAACAATTTGCCTGCTGCGGTCTTCCCGTCCAACCATAATTTAGGTGTCTTCAAGGCTAGAGCGAATAGGCTCTTAATAAACTAGTGCGCCTCACCATCAACGATTGCATCACTGCTTACCATCAGGTGGGATCGTAGTCAAGCATTGGTTTATACCAATTTAAAAAAATAGCGTAACAGATGACAGGACAGAATGGAAGAAAAAAACATGTTGCGCCGACCCCAAATAAAACGAGACAAGGGCAGGAAGATGATGACTCTTCTACAAGTACCCACCGTGTTTATCTTTTTCTTTTAATAACCTTTCCATATCTCCAGCTTTATCTTTGACACGTCCAAAGAAATCTATCCGTGAATGCAAGCATGCGGGAAAACAAACAATTTAGTTTTTTTTTTTTAAACATTACTCCTGTATCGCAAGTGCGTTCACAAACATTATTATTTATATTTATTATTTATTTATTACATTATAACACCTTTACAGATTAGTCCAAGGCGATGTTATAACTAACACTTATTATAATAAGTATGTACATAGTTATAATAATTTAAAATGAATTAGGATGTAATGTTTCAATAATTATTTGGTTCTCAATAATTATTTGAGCTGCTTCTAAAAATTTCGGCAGGCAAGCATGTACATAAGACACCCAGACCTGAAACAACTATTTGTAGGCCATACAAATATTTGCTCCGACCGGGAATTGAACCCGCGCCATGCAGTGCAGCAGCCAATCGGTTAACCACTGCGCCAAGTGACAAATAAAAAAGTGTGTCGTAATAATTCGAAGTTACGGCCCGTTCACGACCTTGCCGCTGTGAGCGGTAGCTAAGCGCGGGGCGGCGAGCGGTAAAGTCAAAAGTATGAAAATGTTTGAAGCACGCCACGAGACTCCGCTCATAGCGAAAACGCGCGAGGTTACCGAAGCCGCCCCGCTCGCCGCGCCGCGCGCCGCTTGGACCAAAGTCGTGAACGGGCCGTTACGCTTTTGTTAAACGATAAAAAACACAATTGATAAGATTTTAAAGTTGATATTTTTGTTACAAGGATGTTTTAAGTTTAATTTTGTTGACAATATTTACAAAAATAATTTTCGATTTAATAACGATTAGCTTCTGCAAGTGGCTTCGCCCACGTAAAATTAGAAAATAATCCCAAGGGAACATACTCTTGCCCCCCTAGCCAAGTTACAACCGTTTCGTTTCGATTCTCTTTTCGTTGAGCCTCGCCTCTTATTCCTTTGTTCTGACCACGTGACTGCGCGTTAAGATGACGCCAGAACAAAGGAATCGGAGGCATGGCCTACTCGAGGCGATCGACGAAAAGAGAATCGAAACGAAACGGTTGTAACTTGGCTAGGGGGGCTGGGACAAAAGGTATGAACTATTTCAGGACATGGCCTATCCACGTGCCAGGTTATAGCCATCAGGAAACACAGATTCCGGCAAGGAATTCCACTCCTCAGCTGTATGCACAATGAATGTGTTCACAAAACGTTTTGTGCGAATGGGTGAGATGTCCACCATTTACCGTGTGTAAGTTATAATTTCTATAAAGTTTCATGAAACTTTGTATTATGTATATACAAAGTTATGCCTTTATAATATTAGGAGGTATTTTGACATCAGGTAATAATAAACCTTAAGTTTTCAAATATACAGTTTACATTCCATTGAATTAATTTCTGAGGTACCTGAAGGGTAACCCTTTCGGTACGGGCACGCTCGGCGCAATCTGTACTTTAGTTGTTTTTTAATTTGTGTTTGTAACAGTTGTGGTGTGTCTGTCCCGAATAAAAGTATTTCTATTCTATTTTATTCCAATTAATAGTCCAATACTTTTTTCACTAGCTTCTGCGAGCGGCTTCGCCCGCGTGAAAATAGGTTTCTTTATACAAACTTTGGACTCCCGTTTCATCCCCTTAGGGGGCGAATTGTGGAAAATCCTCTCTTAGTGCTCGCCTACGTCATAAAAGGAAACCTTGTGCAAAATTTCACGCTCCTAGTCCCAGTAGTTTCGGCTGTGCGTTGATATGTCAGTCAGTTTCTTCTTTTATAGATAACAGTATGTGTCATTCTAAACAGAACCTTATTTCTAAAACCATAAGGTTGATAATAAAATAATCACCTGATATTCTTTTGGTGGCGTCCGGGCTTGCCGACTGCGTCAGGGCTGCTACCTTCATGTACTCGCTCGTTATCAGACCGGCGGCCTACGATAAAAGGTACATAGTTAGTTTTCTTATGATTTTCATTCTTCTATCTTCTTGTTTCTGTGATATAAGCGTTTAAATGACTCTTAACATAATCTTGTTTTAGGTTTCCGTACCCAAGGGGTTTTTTTTATTGAGTGGGAAAATCATCTTATGACAAATCCCACTCTTGGGCGGAGCGAGAGATAGCGATAGCTACCATTTGCTGTCATCTCCTTGAGGCGCGCGTGGAACTGTACGCGCCGTCGACGACTTGGGCTCGGATCGGAATCCCGGCGGCGGTCAAGGCGTGAGGACCGTTGCCTCACGCGATCGGCCGCCTCCTTTGCTAGCATTACTGCTTCGCAAGGGGCAGAGCGGGACCCTAACATTAAGACCCCACTGTCCGTCCGTCTGTCAGGTTTCTGTACCTCAAAGGGAAAAACGGAACCCTTAAAGGATCACTTTGTTGTCCGTCTGTCACAAAGCTGTATTTCATGAACCGTTATAGCTAGACAGTTGAAATTTCCACAGACACAAATACTAAAAAACAGAATAAAATAAATATTTAAGTAGGGCTCACATACAACAAACGTGATTTTTTTTTTGCCGTTTTTTGCTATGTTCGGCACGGGAGCCTACGTGCGCGAGTCCAACTCGCACTTGGCCGGTTTTTTTTTTTGTTACTATTACTAAAATTACCTCCAAACTAGCAGGACTCATGGCAGAATACTCCTCACTGAGAAGTTCCACTATCAGGCCCTCGATATCGAAGAACAGGATGTGGCTCTCAGGATCTGGGAAATGGAAACAAATGGATAATAAACCAGATATCGTCGCTCGGCATTAAAAACCTCGTAAAGCACATCATCATCATCATCTTCCTGCCCTTATCCCGTATTATTTGGGGTCGGCGCAACACGTTTTTTTCTTCCACTCTGCCCTGTTACTCGTCATGCTATCACTAACTTCCTTTTCTTTCATATCACTCTTCACACAATCCATCCATCTTTTCTTTGGTCTCCCTCTCCCTCTCCATCCATCCACATGTAAACTCATAACTTTTTTAGTAACATGCGTTTCATCCCTCCTCTTCACATGACCATACCAAGACAAACGATTCCCTTTCAACTTTTCAGTCACTGGCGCCACTTTCAAACTTCCCCTAATATATTCAAAACCTATTCAAACCTCGTAAAGCACATTTTCTTAAAATAAATCCCACCAAAAACATTTCATGTAAAATGTTGCCAAGACGACCACATAAGGTTTGCCCTGTGAAAAAGATATCAGATCTCACGTAGAGCCAAGCTTCTGAATCTACACGGCCTAACTCTACCGACCCTAACTTCACAAATTCTACACATCAGTAAAAATGTATCATAAGATAAATAATCCTTATACAGTGTCTTTGACATCGACGCACAAATGAATACCACGGATCCAGTACATGATTCTGGACAACCCAGTGGTGGAACTTTTCGTCGGCTATTTCCAAATTAAAAAAAAATCTGTACTCTTTTAAATTTAAACTGTATAAAATCAATATTCTAACATGTCTAGTGAAAAAAAAGAATTAATTATTTTTAAAATAAAAAATGTTATCAGGGTTGATTACTATCATCATCATCGTCTTCTCATCATCATCTTCCTGACCTTGTTCCGTATTACTTGAGGTCGGCATACGTTTTTTTCACTCTTCACTTTAGTCCCTCTTCACGCTATCACTTTGCGCTATATATCGTCTTCCCGTCCGATTATAATTTAGATGTCTTCAAGGCTAGAGTGAACAGGCTCTTAATAAACTAGTGCGTTTCACCATCAACGATTGCATTTTGGAGGTATGTGGAACAGAGTGTATAGTCCAGCAAACCAGCGTTGAAAAGAGAGGATCCTCCGACCAGACGGGTGTTATGTCTGGTGGGCAGCTGCCCGATAGATGATTTTGGGCTGTTTGATATGTTCTAATCGCGCGGAGAACTTTGATTGCGCAAAGCAGGATTAGTTCTTATGTGACGCCATAGATGTCGCTACATCACTCCCCTTCGGAGATCGATGGTTCTTGTGCTTCTTGATGCGTGCCAGGCCAGTGATTGGTTGGTTCCAGTGGGTCGCTACAGCATCACTACTTACCATCAGGTGGGTTTACAGTCAAGCACTAGTTTATAACAATAAAAGAAAATTGAGTCAAGTACACAATTGCCCCACTTTCTTAGATCTAGTCCTGTCACTCACCAGCAGGGTTACTCCTGAAGCCCTGGACGGTGAGCTGTGCTCGCCTAGCTCGCGCAGGTTCGGCGAGGGGCCCCGCGTTGCCGGCGGGCCCGCTGTGCTGGAGCGCGGCGAGGCCCCGCTGGGTAGCGGCCCGCATTGCCGTCAGGTTACGGTGGCGGAGACCTCTGTGAGATTAATAATAAAAATGTTACATTAAAATGAAACTGTTCGCTTTGACTGGCCTGTTAGTGTAGTGGTTAGTGGCCCTGACTGCTATGCTGAAGGTCGTGGGTTCGATTCCTACCCAAGATAAATGTTTGTGTGATGCGCATGATCATCTTTTCTGTACACCCAGGTGTAATTTATCAGTGAGAGCCGTGGAGAGCAGTGGTGGCCGAATGGTAACGGCCCCGACTTCGACTCGACTTCGTTCAAACCCAGCCAGGCGCATTACTTTGTGTAATTTATTTCATCACCACCGCTCTCAAAACGGTGAAGGAAAACATCATGAGGAAACCGGCATGTCCTAGAACCAAAAATTCGAAGACATGTGACGTCCACCAATCCGCACTGGGCCCACGTGGTGGATTACGGCTCGTTCCCTCTCCTAGAGACGAGGCCTGAGTCCCAACAGTGGGAACATTATAAGGCCGACTATGCTATGCTATGCTACGTAATTTATCTATAATTGTATGTATTTAGAAATATATAAGTACAGAATAGAATAGAATCAACTTTTTTTTGCTATTATGGAGCAGTTTTAAACAAACTTAAATCTATGGGTACAAAGGCGGTCTTATCGCTGACAGCGATATCTACCAGACAACCTTAGGATGGACTATAAGAACTTAAAATTTTACCTTTAAGTAATTATTGCACTGTTTAAAGTTTTATAGAGATGTTAATTTTGTTTCAAGTTGTTAGTAAATAAATAAATAAAAAAATCTACCCCCCAGTATGTTTATCAGTTGTTTAGTACACATAGAATAGGACTAGATGGCGTTGTGTGAAAGTTGTGGAATATTTTTATTGCTATTAATAAACTTGGACTAAACTGACCCGACTTTATTGTCGTAACTTAGCATAGCATAATCAGCCTTTTAATGTTCCTACTGCTGGGACTCAGACCTCCTCTCTCTAGGAGAGGGAATGGGCCGTAATCCACCACGCGGGCCCAGTGCGGATTGGTGAATGTCACATGTCTTTTTGTCACAATTTTTTGGTTCTAGGACCACACGGCCACCACTGCTCTCAAATTTGACTTCACTGTGCTCATTATTAATTTACCTGAAGAAATGCACCGCAGGGTTAGCCAGTCCATCACTGGATCCACTCGACAGCGACCCGCCGAGGTCGTCAGCCAGGGCTTCATCGCACGCCGCCAGTACCTCTTCGGCTATCATACCTGTGAAAATGATTCTGTAAGTACTCCAGAGAACTTAGAATATAAAGTAAGATGGTGTAGGGACGTATAGCAGAGTGCATGGTAAGCAAAATGTATGTGAGCAAGACGTATGGATAAACGGACAGTTACTGAAAGAAAGAAAGAAAGAAAAATATTTTATTTGGCACGCATGGATACACACACTGTAAAAACAAAATTTAAGACAACTAAGAAAAAACAAAAGAAAAAAAAAACACTGACACAATGTGTGTCTCACGGCTGCGCCAAATAGGTCCAGTTCAGCAAAAATGCCAGACAACTACATGGCAATCAGTGGTAGTTGCCTGTCTCTGGTTAACAACTGGACCTCATTGAGAATGAACGGCAGTTATTTACTTATTAGCAATATGTCTGATGTATAAGTATTATGTGTAAGGTAAATAAATATATAAGGTCCCATTAAAATAGTGGGACAAATTTTAACAACATTTTTAGTAAATTTTCGTTAGCTGTTTTTTTTTTTCATTGTAACTATGTACAGTTTATTTTTTTTTTACCATTGTCTTTATTTTGGTGGTCTGAATGATTTCTAAAAGTTTGTTCATCTATTTTAATGGGACCTTATATAGGTCAAAATAAAAATACTTTAATCACTGTTTTTTTTTCTTGGATATATTTGGTTAGACGTACTGAACGCTGTGTTAAAATTTGTCCCACTATTTTAATGGGACCTTATATATACAGCGCACTGGCCCAAGTGAACGGTTCTCTCACGGGGTTTTAACTGCAGCTGTATATTTTGCGTCTGCATCACTCTACGTTGAGGAAGTCGTGAAGTATATAAGAGTGAAGACCAACTGAACTCTGAAGGTCGAAAGGCTGGATTCGAGCCACGACATCAACTTCAAGTCGTTCGTGATACGATTTCCAACCTACCATCTACAGACCTCCTTGAGAGAGGACTTTTGGTCGGAAGGCGTCGTATATCGACGTTTCCGAGGACCGCGGTCACACAATACCACGTGATGTAGCGGAACACGACGCCGATGTTACGTGTATAATTATACTCGTAGTTTATTGTTTATGATATCTACCTCGCTAAAACTCGAGAACGGCTAGACCGAATTCACCCCAATAGTGGAAATCTTAATGATAACTCACCATGCAAAACTCTATCCACATGTCCTGTCTCCATTTGCCAAACGAAGACAGTGCCATCAGAACATCCTACGACCATAAAGTCGTCTGCTGGTCTCCACTTGATGGCCAGTACAGGGAACAGGTGCCGGGACGCTAGGGTCACGCATTTGCGTTCAGTTAGACCTGTTTGGGAGAGAAAAAAAAAACATAAATCTGACGTCATAAAAATACGCGTTAAGAAAATAGTGACGTCATCGTTAAGTGAGAATGATAACGTCACTATTTTATACCAAATGCAAACAAACAAGACATTTTAGACCTTCTGCTTATATACCTACAATGTTCGGATAACATATCGAATGTTGTCTCTTATGAACCTAAACGGTATCATGAGAAATTTAAGAGGTTTTTGAATAATGATTTACAATGTATTCGCATTAAGAAAATTGTGACGTCATCGTCGTAACTTAGCTTAGCTACGCCCCTTGATTAATTAGATCATAGTATATTAAAAAGTCATGTTCACATTGACCAGTCGATGTAAACCTATCAAAAAGTACGGACGCGGGTTTTGTCTATTTAAAAAATAATATAAATAATTATTTAGAAAATGCTGTGTAGTAAATTTTGTATTAATGTTTTAATTTTACCCCAGTATGGATACGCCTTTACTTTGCAGTAGAACTGATGAGTCACTATTTTCTTAACGAGAATAGGCTATAGCCAAAATAGATCTTTTTTCGCGCAGCCAACTAGTCTTTACCCAATTCGCAACAAGATATGACATTTAAAGAAACCTTTTTTTACTGTCTGTTCAACTGATTTTGACTTTTATTGTGTTGGTGGCATGACAAATGGCGGCTGCAGTAAGTAACTGGTATTGTCTCTTTTGCTATCGGTTAATCAGACAGTAACAAATGTGTGTTTAAATGTCTCATTTAAAAGCTTCAGCACCACGTTTTTTAAACACGCCGTTGTCGCGCTTTTGAGAAACGAACTTCGACAGCACGCTTTTATCCTATTAAAGGTCTACAGGCTGCATCTGACCCACGTGCGTATCGCGTTTGTATCGGTACAAACGCGATCAACGGCGCGTTTAAAAACCGTGGTGTGCATAGGCCCTTACTGCTAATGGAGTATAGTAAAACGTTTTAGCTGCTCGGAAATTAACATAGAAAACGACATTTTGAACGAAAGACAATAGTTTGTATGTATTATTGTTACTTTTTCTCGGTCAAACGGCTAATTGGATTTGAATTAAAGGAACACGCGTAAATCATGTCCTGGAATAGGGAATAGTATACACATGTTATCCCGGGAGTAAGTTCCCTTTGGAGAATTCTCTACTTTGACGTGGGCGAAACCACCGGTGGAAGCTTGTAAATAGTTAGTAATCTATACAAATATTATAAAAAGGAAACATTTGTATTTTTTTATATATGATACAAAATAGTGCTTGACTGCGATCCCACCTGATGGTAAGCAGTGATGCAATCGTGGATGGTGAGATTACTACTTTATTAAGAGCCTATTCACTTTAGCCTTGAAGATATTTTGTTACATTGAAAACAGGTTAAAAAGAAAGAAAGAAAACATTTATTTGAGACTCGCACAGGACGAACAACAATTAAATAAAAAGTTACTACGTAATCTATAAATTCTTAACTTAAAAAAATAAAATAAAAGAAAACAATATTAAAAGATAAAAATAAAAGACTTGTGCGAAGCCAAAAAAGGATCGTATCTCAACATATGCTGCGATATTTAACAAAAAAAAGTACAATAACGCACAAAAAAGTATATGTATTAACATTTTCACTTACTAAGTAACGTCACGCTGTGGTCCGAAGCGACGGAGCAGATACATTTTTGAATACGAGGCTGCAACAAAGATAATAATTAATTTACTAGCTTGTTACTTCATATTTACGCAAACATTTTTACAAAATGTGTCGTCAAACATAACTAGCCAGCGCAAGCAGATCCTATAAGGGTTCCAATTTTTCCTTCGAACGTTCGGAACCTTAAAAATCGGTTAGCTTCTTTGACACTTTAAAATTTATTAAAACAATTAAATAAAATATCTTTTAGCTTAAATATGTAATAATGATATAATACTAGCTTCTGCCAGCGGCTTCGCCCGCGTAAAGGAGGTTTCATCATACAAACTTTGGACTCCCGCTACATCCCCTTAGGGAGTGAATTTTGGAAAATCCTCTCTTAGTGCTCGCCTACGTCATAAAAGGAAGATTTGTGAAATATTTGACGCTCCTAGTCTTAGTAGTTTAGGCTGTGCGTTGATATGTCAGTCAGTCAGTTTCTCCTTTTATATATATAAATTACAAAGAGTTAAAGTTTGTTTTTTTTTTGTTCGTATGAGGTAATCTCTGAAAGTATTGGTCCGATTGCGATCATTTTTTCACCAATAGAAAGCTGCTTTATTCCTGAGTGACATAGGCTATATCCTTTGTACGTCGGCGAAGCCACGGGCAAAGGCTAATATGAATATAGTATAATTAAGAGCAAGTTTGATTTTTTTTGTTTGTAGGAGGTAAAAAAATAAAAAAATTCTTAAATCTAGATGCACAAACATGAAACCCACTCTAATGTCCACTTCTTTTTTTTAAGGTGGAGTAATTAACCAATGACTTCTCCCACTCTTGGGCGGCGTGGAAAGTCAGAATCTTACTGACTAAAACCCACTCGTTTGTGACACATCTTAACACATGAATAACAGAAGTGAAGGACTGTGGCGAAAACTACGTTTTTTTTTGTTTGAACATAATTTGTTACAGCATAAATACTCACACTGCAGTTATGAGGTGGTACTATCAACTGCGTAATTTCCCCAGCATGCACACAGAATCTGTGCAGTAAAGCGCCGCTGAACAGGTCCCAGAGACAAACTGCGAAGTCTATGCCACCTGAGACGAGGTGGGATTTGTCGTATCTGTTAGGGAAATGAAATAAAATTAGTCCATAAGTTTAAGACGAAGGGTTAGGCAGAGGTGGAATTGCGGACGACGAGTAATAAGTAGCCCGCCGTCCGATAACGTCCGGTAGCGACATCTATGACGCCACTTCGGAATTAAAATTCAAAATTCTGTGTTAGTGTTTTCCGCGCAATTCGAATATCTTAATATACGATAGTCCAAAATCAACTATCGGGCTATTGCCCAGACCGGTTGAGCTGAGTGGTGCTGTCAGTTGAGACTGGTCATCTCTTAGCTGCCAGTTGCTATTTTAATAACAAAACACAGTAATTTATTTCAAGTAAAATGAATACATAAAACACTTAACTAATTAAAATTATATATACACTAAAATCAAAAACTACTAGTTAAAATATGGCGTCATAAAACTCCTCCGCATCGCTGTCGACTGGAAGTGTGCCCAAAAGGCTGGCGGCATAGCCACGTTGTATGGCAATGCTTAATCTCTGATCGAGGTAAAAGCCAGCCCTTGGGTAACGCGAAGTGTCCACTAAGCGTTTGGATAATTCTTTGAAAAGCTTATGAGCACTCGGACCCCACGGCCAAACAGTTTCAACCCCAAACGGCTCAAAATTTATTTTAATATCTATATTTAGTTTTTTTTTTTACGCCCATACCGATCTGCTCTGACTTTCGGTACCTCGGGTCACTCATCCAAGGGGATGGTGAGGTAGACCGGGACGTAACACATCGGATCAACGCAGGATGGATGAAATGGAGACAGGTCACGGGAACAACTTGTGACCCACGGATGCCCCTCAAGTTGAAGGGTAAAATCTACAAGTCCGTGATAAGGCCTGTCATACTGTATGGATCAGAATGTTGGGCTGTGAAAAAGACGGATGAAAAAAGATTGCATGTAGCGGAGATGAGAATGTTAAGATGGATGTGTGGTGTGACGAGAATGGATAAAGTGAGAAATGAATATATTAGGGGAAGTTTGAAAGTGGCACCAGTGACTGAAAAGTTGAAAGGGAATCGTTTATCTTGGTATGGTCATGTGAAGAGGAGGGATGAAACGCATGTTACTAAAAGAGTTATGAGTTTACATGTGGATGGATGGAGAGGGAGAGGGAGACCAAAGAAAAGATGGATGGATTGTGTGAAGAGTGATATGAAAGAAAAGGAAGTTAGTGATAGCATGACGAGTAACAGGGCAGAGTGGAAGAAAAAAACGTGTTGCGCCGACCCCAAATAACACGGGATAAGGGCAGGAAGATGATGATTTAGTTTTTTTTTTACTTTATTTACATTGTTCTCACATGATAGTAGCGACAAGAAACATGTAACCGAGATATTTGTAATTACATAACATGATTAAAAGGAGTGTCCATGGAGTTTCTTGCACATTCTTCTCCATAGAGATCTACGCTTTGGAATGTGCAATTAGCACCTTTTTTTTCTCCTGACTGACTGACTTCTTGTCATTTCAAAAGTGCCTGTAAATGGTACATTTGAAATAAAATGCTTTGAATCTTTGAATCTTTGAACAGTATTATACCTTTGATGGACATGGTGTGGATACAGCAAGCAGTTGACACGCCCATTATGACCTAACAGTAACTGGTGTGGAGGCCAATCTGTAACAATAATAAAGGTAATGATAAAACCCTCCCGCATGGCAAGAACTTCGGGAAAACCGAGAAAAATAAGTAAATTTAGTAAGGTAAAGGAAGTTTGAAATTAGCGCCAGTGACTGAAAAGTTGAATGGAATCGTTTGTCTTGGTATGGTCATGTAAAAAGGAGCAGGTCTGCTAGAAGAAATTTCTTTTAGAAATAAGCAGTACCTTTGTACAATTTTTATAAGAATGTATCTTCTTTCGTATTTATGTGTGTACATAAATTATAAAATAAATAAATAAGGAGGGATGAAACGCATGTTACTAAAAGAATGAGTATACAGGTGGAAGGAAGGATGGGGAAGGAGGCCAAAGAAAAGATGGATGGATTGTGTGAAGAGTGATATGAAAGCCGAGAAAGATAAGTAAATCAAGTATGGTCGCGAGGTTGTCGACATGTGGGATCTGAACTCGGCAATCATCGCCTCGTCGCACACCTAACACGGGTGGGGCCGGATCTGGCGGACGGCCAGTTCGGCTTTCGCAGGAGGCGCTCCACGGTGGACGCCATCATGTGTGTGCGAGCTCTCACGACGGGGGATGCAGTGGCCCAGGGCAGGTGTGTCGTGGCGGTGTCTTTGGACATCGCCAACGCCTTCAACTCCCTGCCTTGGAGTAGCATTGGGAGGGCACTCCGGTATCACCGGATGCCCGACTACCTCTGTCGTGTGGTCGAGGCGTACCTGTCTGACAGGTACATAACCTACCCTGGTCACCAGGGGGAGTGGGAACGTCGAGAGATGTCGTGCGGTGTTCCGCAGGGATCGGTACTAGGGCCGCCCTTGTGGAACATCGGATACGACTACGTGCTGCGCTCCCTGGCGGGGTCAGCGTGGTCTGCTACGCAGACGACACGCTGGTCCTGGCGCAGGGAGAGTCGTACCAGGCGGCGGTCGAACTAGCGACACGCGGGGTTGCGACAGTCGTTGGCAGGATCCAGGAGCTGGGACTCGAGGTGGCATTGCACAAATCCGAGGCCATGTGCTTTCACGGCCCTCGGAACGCGCCACCACCGGGTTCCCAGCTAACGGTGGGAGGAGTCCACATCGGCGTCGGGTCAACGATGAAGTACCTGGGACTCGTTCTCGACAGCCGATGGGATTTCGACGAGCACTTCCGACGTCTGGCTCCCAAACTAAATCGGACTGGGGCTGCCCTCGGGCGGCTCCTGCCCAACCTTGGGGGTCCAGACGCCTCCTGCCGGAGGCTCTACGCGGGGATCGTTCGGTCCATGGCCCTTTATGGCGCGCCGGTGTGGGCGCCGGGGCTGCGGAAGCAGCCGGCGGCCCGGCTGAACGCGTGCCAGAGGGTCATGGCCATACGGATGGTGCGAGGATACCGGACGATTTCCCGCGAAGCGGCGAGCCTCCTTGCTGGCCAGCGACCATGGGATCTGGAGGCAACAGTCCTTGCACTCATGCACGAACGGCGCATGGAGATGCAACGCCGGGGCGAAACTCCGCTGCCGCAACAAGTCGCGGCATGGCGGACAGAGTTCCGGCGAGTTCTCATGGTGAAATGGCGACAGCGACTGTCGCGACCCCGTGCTGGGCACGCCACAATTATGGCGGTAAGTCCCCTCTTTGAGGCGTGGTTGGAAAGACCTCACGGCGTCCTTACATTCCGCATGACGCAGGTCCTCACCGGACACGGTAAGTTCGGGAGGTTCCTGCACCGGATTCGTGCGGAAACGACACCCGGGTGTCGCCACTGCGTGGCCCACCCGGAGGACACGGTGGAGCACACGGTGGAGGTGTGCCCCGCTTGGGCAGAGCAACGCCGTGACCTCGTGAGGGCAATCGGCGGCGGTGATCTCTCGCGCCGGGCCTTGGTTCAGGCCATGCTCCGGAGCGAGGAGGAGTGGCAGGCGGTCGCCTCTTTCTGCGAAGCAGTAATGCTAGCTAAGGAGGCGGCCGATCGCGTGAGGCAACGGTCCTTACGCTCCAACCGCCGCCGGGATTCCGATCCCGATTTCCGGCCACCGTAGGCGCGGGCTTGCAGACGGCGAGCAATGGGTGGCTCGCCGTCTGACCGTCCGGTAACCGTCCGGACCAAGCCCAAGTCGTCGACGGCGCGTTTTGTTCCACGCGCGCCTCAAGGAGATGTCAGCAAATCGTAGGGGCCCAGCAGGGTCGAAGCCTACTGGGGCCACGGGTAGTGTGAAAGCGGAACCCGGGGCCCTGAGACGAAGGCAACGAAGGAACAGGAGTGGGTTTTTAGTCAGTAAGAGTCTGACACTATCTCCCGCTCCGCCCAAGAGCGGGGATGTCATTAGGATGATTTTCCCACCCAATAAAAAAAAAAAAAAAAAAACTCGGCAATCATTGTACTGATTGTCATGTCAGTCATAACCACGAGCCTCGACCAACACCTCGGTTCTCGTTAGGCGGCTAGCTCAAGAGCTTGATTCATAGTCATGCTTAATCATTCGAAAGTTTTTTTTTAGAATATAAATGTTTGTTGCCCCAACATTTCTATTCATTGGGGCGTAGCTCATGCGATATCGAAAGTAGATCACATGAGTTAGGTTAACGAACTGGCAAGTAAAATATACTTTTAAGATTTTTGTTGTTCTAGAATAGGTTTGAAAATTGAGTAGAACAAAGAAATGTCTAGTTTTTTCAGCTCTTACATAACCATTGTAGAGCGATGTGATAATATTGGATCTTGAAGAAAAGAAACATTTTTATAAGTTTCCAAGTATTTCATTGAAGTAAAACTCCCGGACCTAAACCATACCATCGCCCGCCGAGATTCCGATCCCGATTTCCGGCCACCGTAGGCACGGGCTTGCGGACGGCGAGCAATGGGTGGCTCGCCGTCGGACCGTCCGATAATCGGACCGAGCCCAAGTCGTCGACGGTGCGTACTGTTCCACGCGCGCCTCAAAGAGATGTCAGCAAATCGTAGGGGCCCAGCAGGGTCGAAGCCTACTGGGGCCACGGGTAGTGTGAAAGCGAAACCCGGGGCCCTAGGACGAAGGCAACGAAGGAACAGGAGTGGGTTTTTAGTCAGTAAAAGTCTGACACTATCTTCCGCTCCGCCCAAGAGCGGGTTTTGTCATAAGATTTTCCCACCCAATAAAAAAAAAAAGAACCATACCGTCGCAGAGTGTGACAATATATTGCTGACACTTACCGTCTAATTGCTGATGATTACCATGCAACAGTTGAAGTTGCACTGTGTGCGTTGCGTTCACTATGACTATAGAGCCGTCTTCTCTGCCGACGACCAATCGGTTAGCAGCTAGCAGATATATTGAGGCAGTTAGCTTTATTTCTGGAACAAACAGAATTTATATTATTTTACATATTTTTTTAAGAAAACAAAATCTGAAAATCATTATTAATCTTTTAACCACCTACGTCGGATATTTCCGACATAGGTGGTTAGAGACACTCTCGCGTTTGATCCGCCAGGGTTGCAAACTCACGACCACATACTCCATCTCGTCAGCTCTTGTTTTTTTTAAAAAAAATTGATATTAACCAGTGCTTGACTGCGATCCCACCTGATGGTAAGCGGAGATGCAATCGTTGATGGTCAGGTGCACTAGTTTATTAAGAGCCTATTCACTCTAGCCTTGAAGACACCTAAATTATAGTTGGACGGGAAGACCGCAGCAGGCAAATTGTTCCAGTCCTTCGATGAACGCGGTATAAACGACGAAGCGAAACGCTTAGTCCGGACCGTTGAAGTTTCAACAACGTAAGGGTGGATACTCGCCGTTCGCCGGGTTGTCCGATGGTAGAAAGGAGATAGCGGAATCAAGTCATGCAATTCCCGCGCACACTCTGCAGAATGTAACCTGTCTCCTATGAGGATTGAAGAGCTAAACGAGATGGAGTACCCAGTCGCAAACACGACCCTGGTGAAGACGACACGTAAACACTCGTCGGACAAATCAGACGCAAATGGTTAAGGGTTAATTATATTTTTTTTCAGTATTTTCCTACTTTCTAGTGACTAAAAAATACGTTAGGGAATTTTGTTAAAGTAAAACAAAAAAAAAACAATTTTAAAGTAAATTAATTCACACGAAAAACTTCAAACCGTTTAAAATTGTAAGTCAAACAAAAAAAAAATGTTATAGGCAAATTTTCCAAAAAAAAAAAAGTGTTTATGTATCTCCACACTACACTTCAGACATCCAATATGTTATTTGGCAGAAAAAAACATAAAAACTTAAATAGATGAATTTGTAATTTTTGGGATCTGAAGTCCAAACTAAGGCTAAGCCTGTATGCTATGCATGTGAATATGTCGTGGCCAGATCATAGAAATTGATCACTTCATTATATGGCCAACTAAAACTGGCCAGATTGTTTAAACGCTAACATTTCATATGTCAATCCCCGTTGTGAGCACACAGAACAAATTTCTGTTTCTGGGTGTAATTTATCTATAACATGTATAACATAACACATAACATAGTCGGCCTTATAATGTTCCCACTGCTGGGACTCAGGCCTCCTCTCTAGGAGAGGGAATGGGCCGTAATTCACCACGCAGGCCCAGTGCGGGTTGGTGGATGTCACATGTCTTCGATTTTTTGGTTCTAGGACATGCCGTTTCCTCACGATGTTTTCATTCACCGTTTTAAGAGTAGTGGTAGCCGAATGGTAACGGCCCAGACTTACCGAGTTGTAGGTCGTGGGTTCAAACCCAGCCAGGCGCATTACTTTAACATGTATATATTTAGAAATATATAAGTATGTTTATCAGTTGTCTAGTACTCATATCACAAGCTCTGCTTAGTTTGGGACTAGATAGTGTTGTGAAATATTATTATTATATACAAAACTATGAAACTTTGTCGACGCGTCCATAAATCAGCTGAAAGGTTAATCGAAGGGAAATCAAAAGAAAATCGCAAATAGGTTAGCTGGAAGGACTCAGGAACAAGCGTTTCCTTCATACTTACTACTTTGTACTGTTTTCTTTCTTCTCAACTTTCCTATATAGTAAAATAAAATAAATAAATAAAAATATTATCTGTATATATAGGGTGACTGGTAATTAGTGACCGATACTTAAACACGTGATTGTACTCATGATTACAAACAACTTTCCCAAATAAACTTCTTTTTTAAACTAATTAGTTTAATCACAATAACAAAACAGCTGATTGAAACTTTGAATTTCGCGCGCGCGCCTTCACCCGATAAGCTGTTAGCAGCGCGGCGGCCGCGCCCGCGTTATCGATGACGTAAGCAATGTACCTACCTGTTTCGGTAAAATAATATCCAAAGACTGTTGCTGCTGCTGTTTTGTTATTGTGATTAAATTAATTAGTTTAAAAAAAGCTTCTTTAGGAAAGTTATTTGTAATCATGAGTACAATCACGTGTTTAAGTATCGGTCACTAATTACTAGTCACCCTATATAAAAGGAGAAACTGACTAACTGACATATCAACGTACAGCCGAAACTACTGGAACTAGGACCATGAAATTTTGCACAAGGTTTCCTTTTATAACGTAGGCGAGCACTAAGAGAGGATTTTCCAATATTCACCCCCGGAGGAAACGAAGGTTCATGTAAAAACATACTTTCACGCGTGTAAAGCCGCGGGCAGAAGCTAATAATACATACATAATAAAAACTACCGGCATGTCATTGGACTCCCGGGGTGGAATACGGACATTCCCTCTCCAAAGAGGAGTCCTGAATACCAGCAGTGGAAACTTTATGAAGCTGATCGTGGTAAAAAAACACGCCTATAGTACTTAAAAGGTTAAGAAGTCCTATTTACAATCAACACAACAACCCAGTTCATGTAGGCACAAAGAAATTAATGAAAAACTTTGGTATATTTTATTAAATATTTAAAAAAATAATATTTAAGGAGGTGATTGGAGGTACTGTCACTGAATTTCTTTTTATTCTGTCCCCCAAAAGTAAACCTCATATTTAAAACATTATTCATTTACGTTGGTCGTCCAAGTTTTGGGTCACAGAAATTAGGGAAACGAAACTTTTGCCATAAATAGCAGGCATGTTTTTTTTCTTTTCGCCATTGTGAAACCTAGAAAGGAATGTAAGAGAAATCAAAAGTAAAAATAATTATGTCTACCAACCGTAACCATACGAAGTTAGAGACTATTTAGTAGATTACTATTGTTTTTTATCATGCGATTTTTCATAAAAAAAAATAGTCCGTGTCTGACATTTTAAGTTTCCCATTGTTGTATATTATGTAACAATGGGAAACATACATATACTACACGGTTTCTCTAATGAGTTATTCTGCGCCCCCACTTCCGCATATATTGCCGGGTGTGGTAGGAGAGCGTCTAGTGTTGCAAGGAACTCGATTCCCCAAGTCGTCTTAATTATAATATAAGAAAATTAGGTAACGCCTGACAAAAAAGTACTAGCATGCTTCTATAGGTATAATCGTTCGGTTACGGTTGAAAGACCTGATTCTTTTTGCTATTGATTTCTCGTATTGTCCTCTAACTTATAACCTAGGTTTCATTTCTGGCGAAAAGAAAAAAGTAAATCATGCCGATATTTTGCATTGGCTTTTACTGAATGTGTACTTAACAACTAAAATAGTGACAACATTGGGCCCGCGTGGCCGATCTCCAAACATTTTATTTAGCAATTAGACTTCTAGAGCTACATTAGACCCACGCTACTATGTATAACTCAGGCGTCGCTCACGTGTGCTTCGTTCTAATGTAGTTCCCTCTTCAACTGAATCGGCCCTCTAGATCCACGGTAAATCGGCTGTGACCTCCAATTTGATAGACACGAGTGATCCGTTCCAAAAGGTCTCATCTTTTCATTCAGAAGTTTTATATTAGTTAGTTACTAACCTTGTTCGTCGGGATGGTGCAACTGATCCAGTATACCGACGGGACTGGGGTTCATGTCCTCCCAAGCTATGTCCAGACTTGTCATCACTATTGGTGCATGTGCTGTGGACAATGATAAATGATATTTATTTTGCAGATAGGTTTTTTAAAAACACTTTTACACGTCAATTTTTTTTTTGTCATTTTAAACTAGATGAAGCCGGTGTTTCCTAGCTGACTACCCTGAGAAGAAACACCGAAACAAACTCAGGGGTCAAAGTCTCTTTTAAAGTCCATACAACAAAAATGTACTGGTCAAATCATATGACAACCATGCAGGTTGGAGTCTGAGATGGTCTTTTGAAGAAAGAACCACACAGTACTGAGCGGGCCTGTCCAGTCAGTGCAAGCATTTGTCAGTATTCGTGTAGCTCAACTCAGAATTACTAATACAATTGAATTAAATTTATATGGAAGTTATTGCTTATTTCTGAATATGTTGTCTAGTTAAACAATAATCAATATAAAAAAACTGGGAAAGTGCGAGTCAGGCTCGCGCACTGAGAGTTCCGTACAAACGTACCTATGTAAACAGTTCAATTCCTGAATAGAGTTTCGAAGATTTTTCCTAATCGCATTTTTTTTTGTTTTTGTGACGTAACAACAAATTTACTGTTTTCAAATTTATTCCTATATTTGTACTATAAAACCTTGTTTTATGCCAAATTTCAGGATTCTGAGTCAACGGGAACTACCATATGAATTTTGATTTCTTTGAGAGTCGAAATATACGTTTTTGCGACATATACGTCCGTATATATTTTTTTAGTTAACTTAGAAGTTTAATTTTTTCACAGCTCCAAGGGACCGCAGACCTGAGTATATGGTTTTAATTTCAACTCGATACCTGCACGCGTTCCCGAGACAAAGGGTCTTGACAGACAGACAGACGGACAACAAAATGTCCTATAAGGGTTCCGTTTTTTCCTTTTGATGTAAGGAGCCCTAAAAATAGAATTAAAATACTTTTATTCGATACAGACACAGCACACAGCTTTTGAATGCCTGTAAGTTACCACACAACTCACTTGGCGTGTTTCGCGGAGTGGGTACTGCGGCATCATCGACATTCCACGCGGAGACCACCCCGGCTGAGTCACCTCGCAGCAACAGACGACGTTGTTTCCCACCAACTGAGGTTATCACAAACCGCATGGCGGGAGGACACGACAGAAGCTGAGAACAGGAAAAAAAATACACATTTTTAAGAGGGCCCTGCGTGAGAGAGAGTCAGAGCTACACAAGCTGTATAGCTCTAGAGGTGCCCTCTACTGGGACCTCCTAAAGTTTGCATCTTTGTCACGAGCCATAAGTATTATTAATCGAAACGCAGAATATTTTTTATGACACTATCAGAAATATAGCAGAAAAAAAAGTATTCCTGCATTAATGACGAGGAGGAGAAAGTGTATTATAAATTTGTGAGCATAGCATAGTCGGCCTTATAATGTTCCCACTGCTGGGACTCAGGCCTCCTCTCTAGGAGAGGGAATAGGCCGTAATCCACCACGCGGGCCCAGTGCGGGTTGGTGGATGTCACATGTATTCGAATTTTTGGTTCTAGGACATGCCGGTTTCCTCACGATGTTTTTCCTTCACCGTTTTGAGAGCAGTGGTGATGAAATAAATTACACACAGTAATGCGCCTGGCTGGGTTTGGACCCACGACCTACAACTCGTAAGTCTGGGCCGTTACCACTCGGCCACCACTGCTCTGCCAACAATATTACAAATAAATAATAATAAAAAATATTATTATTTATTTGTAATATTGTTGGCAAAACGGGATTTATCATTAGAAACCCTGGGAAGATAACCTTCTTTATTCACGGTGCCACTTTATCAGGCATTGCGTTGGATATCTGCAAGCTATATGGAATCCACAAGCTTTGTAACCATGCTCACGTTGACGTTAGACAGACCGGGAAGGGCCCTCTTAAAACAAAAAAGAATAAGAAGTATCAAGAAGCCAACTATACCTTATTATCCGGATGAGCTAGCAATCCAAAGAGTACAGGACTGTCATGGTCCACAGTCGGGCCATGGAACCCTTTGTGATCCGGTACGGAGCTACAACATAACAAGTACTTCGTTTAGTAAACAATCACAATGATATGTCATCTGGAAACTCCAAAAAAGTGGAGTGATTGAAAGGGAATCAAAACCACATCACGCTTAAAAATTTAACAGATATGGTATTAGGAACCATGTTAGTTTAAACATAACCATTTCTTTGAGTCATCCATAAATAACGTCACACGAATTTCATGATTTTTTGATCAGACCCCTTTGTACTTGTCATATATATTTTTTTTTAATTCTTGA
Organism: Mythimna vitellina; assembly: GCA_949316375.1. Taxonomy (NCBI): domain Eukaryota; kingdom Metazoa; phylum Arthropoda; class Insecta; order Lepidoptera; family Noctuidae; genus Mythimna; species Mythimna vitellina. The sequence continues at coordinate 4,245,097 of OX438711.1, read as the reverse complement.
TAGGTTCGCGCTTGACCGCTATCTCACCTGATGGAAAGCGACGATGCGGTCGACGATGGAACGCGCTTACCTAGAAGTAACCTATTCACTCTTGACTTAAAGATTCCCGGGTTGTAGCCATCAGGGAACACAGATTCCAGCAAGGAATTCCACTCCTTAGCTGTACGCACAATGAATGTGTTCCCAAAACGTTTCGTGCGTAAAGGCCCACCTTTAACTTTTTTTTAACTAACACATGGTGGACATCCCAATGTCCACCATGTGTTAGTTTTTAAATTTAAAAGATTCAAATTGTACAATTCATTATTTTGGTGTACAATAAAAATATATAAATAATTAAACTAGTGAGTCTCACTCTAATGAGACGTTCAGACCTGTCAAAGTATTTAGTGAATTTAATCATAAGTTTTTTTTTCTATTCTGGCCAATATTTCTTTGTACCTAAAGAAAACCCAAGAAATTCCTGGAGGAATATTGTTTCTTTCACATGGAACCTAATACCATTAGGACACATATAAGAGGAACATTTTCAAAAAAATAACACAAAATATTCAATAGGAAATATAATACAATAATTTTGATAAATAAGTGGGTAGATTGAAAATTACTCGGCCTGAGTCGTGACAAGGGAATCCAATCTCGCAAGCTTGCGGGATTGAAGTCAGCAGTCCCGCGGATCCCGCAGGAATTGCGGGACTGGGATATTTTAATTATTTTTATTTTTAAGAGATATGCTCAAAGACATTATAATATGCATACACAATCTAATTTAAATATATACATACATAATTTAATAATAAAGATGACAAAAAATAAATTAAAATGTCGGACACATCCTACCAATACTTATACACATACATAATAATATACATCTATTAGATCTACCTACAAAAATTAATTCCATGAATTGTTACTTTGCCGCCATCATCTCTCCTACATTTGCCGTGCCCGACAAGGTCCATATTGATCTTGACTATATTTTATACCACCTATGTACATAATATGGAATACAATAAAGTATTGAGTATTGAGTAAAGGAAAGCCGCGAAATTCAAATTGTCTTAGTTTTTTGCATTTAGCAGGTCACGGTGTCACTCAGTCCTGCAAAAAACGAGAATTTCGCAGAGGTATAAATAAAAAAACGAACAATAAAATATTTCATGTTTAAAATTTAGGAGAGTACTTTAACTTATTGATAATATTTCTTACCACTTCCGAATTAGGACTCGCATAACACAAAATAGAAATTTAAAATTTATTTAGCTGTACCTAGGTAAGATAAAAAATATTAAAAAAAAGAATATTATTTTCCATAGGTACAAATTCTACAGATAAGTAACGAGTTCCATTGAAAATTGTTAAATTACTTCGTTAATGAGGCTGTGGTCTAAGAAATACGTAATCAGAACCGTGTCGTCTAAATCCATTTTTCTTATAAAAAAATTCAATCCCGCAAGCGTGCGAGATCCCACATTCCTGATCCCGTAAAAAAGGTGCGGGATTCCGCATCATTAACTCTTATGAAATTAATTATATTTTTTTCGTACGCAATTAAGTATGAAGTTCAAAAACTTCAATCAATCCAACCGTTGAAACTTATCGTTCATTTTGATATAAGTGGACAAATTTTGTCATTGCAACCATGGCTGAACGAGTAGTTATGATCTGTTGCAGGCCGAGTACTTTACAATGCATCATCGTAAACAAAAAAAAATATATTTTTATAATTAATAAATATATCAATTATAATTATATTTTCTTTACCAGTTCAGTTTTAGGCCCCTCTTAAGAGGTAGATAAAAACTACAAAACTATACCCCAGTTTCAAAAAGCCTTTTCAAATGTGTTACCGCGTTTACACATACGTGCAGGCCATTTGCCTCGCCATTCGCCTCGTCGTTCGACGAAACATTTGTATACAAAACGTACGATGCCAAATAGCAAGCGCGCTGTTTACACACACGTGCTGCCTATTCGCCTCGTCATTCGCCTCGCCACTCGCGCGAATGTGTAAATGCAGCGTGTCCACTGTCAAATCCCATGTTAACATGTTTAGTTTTGGTATTTTAGTCAACAAGGCAACATCAAACATAAGATTTGACATCTCACTGACTAGGTTTTTAGAAACTAGGGTTTTTTTTTCTCTAAAAAGCCTTATATACTCCTTTTAGATCATACATTGTCTTACATATTTTCACATAAGCCGGTAACGAGTACTACGCACCTAATTTATAAATAACTTACTTTGAAGGGAAAGCTGCGGGTTCGAACGTAGCCAAGTTATCGCTAGATGGCGTTAAACTCAACATTTTTAATTTATAATCCATTATTGAAGTTAAAATCCAATCGCAATAAGATGAGACATACAAACAAACCTTTTTTTACTGTCCGCTCAACCAATTTTGACTTCTATTCCGTAGACATAAGGAAGGCAATAAAAGCAAAACAGTGGTTACAATACCAACTATTTACTGCAGCCGCCATTTGCCATGCCATCAAAGCAATAGAAGTCACAATCAGTTGAACGGACAGTAAAAAGGTTTCTTTCAATGTCATATCAAAATACGAATGGAGTATAGTCAAATGATTGCCTAAAAATATACCTAATTCTGACTCAAACTTAATTGCTAAAGCACTATAGTTAGAATCACTAAAAACTAAATAAACTAAAAAATGTTGAGTTTAGCGCCATCTAGCCGGAAAAGTCGACGTCTATTCCGGCTAGATGCCGCTAAACTTTGACGCTAAGCTACACGAGCTCTTGACGCGATCCATTTGACGACCTAAACTGAACTGTTAAAGGAATGGAACTATACAGGGTTATTTGTAAAACACTGGCAATCTCTCAGGACTATGTTACTAACATCATAAACCACAACTTAAGTTCATGACTTTTAAAAATTTATCGTATTTTAGTTCATCAGATTTTCATAAAAATATTTAAATTGGACGTTCTAAATATTACGAAGTCTATGCGAAGCCAGCGATAGTACAATAGCGGAGGGGAGCGGGGATCGAGTGGCGGGGGTTCTTGACGCGCTTGCGTCGCGTCATACAGACGTAGGTAAGTATAGCAAAATACAGAGTTAAAATGTGTTAGATAGAACAAAGAAATCTTGAAGGTTTGATTTTGGTAAATGAATTATGTTTTGTAAAAAGTCATAGAACAAAAGTTATTGTTTATGATGTTAGTAATACAGTCCTGAAAGGTTGTTAGTGTTTTACAAATAACCCTGTATATGGTATATAGCTCCATGCCTCTTTCTCAATCGCACACTTGACATTTCAACACGACCCCTGGGCCACGCTCAAACCCGTAATTTTCACCTTCAAATAAATCATTTTAAAACATAAAACATAAAACGATGGATATATATGATAGTGCAACGGCAAATGAAAAATAATACACTCTAATTTTTATTTAAAATAAACAACATTTTTCATTTAAATAGGTTTAAAAAAAAACAAGAAAAGGGCTTTACATAATTTACGAACAGACTAAGGCATTGTCACACTGGAGGCGATAATAATTTGCTACATTTTTTTTTTCACTGGTCTGTGTAATACAAGAATTCGTCAAACGTTTGCGTCGTATGTCGTGACGTCTTCTGACGAAGTGTTAACCAATTAAAACTCACTGTAATACAATATAGGACCTAACAAATTCCTTCGGAATGTTCAATTACCATCAGTTTTCTGAGTGACTGGCTTTTTGACATTTGAAAAGTACCTGTAAATGGTTTATCTATACATATAAAAGGAGAAACTGACTGACTGATATATCAACGCTGAGACTAATAGACTAGACTTAGAAACTACTTAGACTAGGAGCATGAAATTTTGCACAAAGCTTCCTTTTTATGACGTAAGCGAGCACTAAGAGAGGATTTCCTAAAATTCAATTCTAAACCCCTTAAGAGGATGAAACGGGTATCCAAAGATCGTATGGAAAAACCTAATAATACGCGGGCGAAGCCGCTAGCAGAAGCTAGTTTGAGATAAAATTCTTTGAATCTTTGATTGGACTGAGTAATATTTCAACAAAGGCATTAGACAAAAGTCTATGACCAGTGCGTGTTGCCAGTGATGACATATGGCACTGAAACATGGTCGCATACGAAGGTCTCATCAGAAGGCTTATAGTCACTCAAAGGGCTCGGAGTTTCCTTGCGTGATCGCATCAGGAATGAAGATATCCGCAGGAGAACCAAGGTCGCCGACATAGCCCGAAGAATCGCCAAACTAAAGTACCAGTGCCAGTGTACATTGCTGGTAGAACGGATGGTCGATGGGTCCGAAAGTTTCTAGAGTGGCGACCGCGCAGCGGAAAACGCAGCGTTGGAAGGTCGACGACCTGGTGAAAGTCGCGGGAGTGCGATGGACGCGAGACGCACAGGATCGGTCGTTGTGGCGACGTTTGGGGAAGGCCTATGTCCAACAGTGGACGTCTTTCGGCTGAAGTGAAATATGTGCATTTTTTACAAATGGAACATTTTTGTCATGGCAGTGGCATCTTAGGGCTCCCACACAAAACTGCGAAACGATGCGATGCGATTTAGTACGACAAAGCATGGTTCAGGTGACCCCATAGTTTACGATGCTGATCAATTCGCAAGTTTAACCATTGTAGTCTCCTGATGAATGCGCCTTAACAGGAGTTGCTCAGAAGGAGTTTCAGCTGTCCGTTGTCAGTTGAAACTGGTCATCTCTTAGCTGCCAGTTGCTATTTTCATATCTATATTTAGTTTTTATTTTTACATTATTTACATTGTTCTCACATGATAGCGACAAGAAACATGTAACCGAGATATTTGTAACTATAAAACATGATTCAAAAGAGTGTCCATGGAGTTTCCTGTACATTCTTCTCCATAGAGATCTACGCTTTGGAATGTGCAATTAGCATCATTTCTTCTGACTGTCTTCTTGTCATTTCAAAAGTGCCTGTAAATGGTTTATTTGAAATAAAATGCTTTAAATCATTGAATCCAGAATGGTATTTTAAAACGTTACGGGTTTCTTCCATGTGTTGAATCCGGGATAGTTTTAATAGGAAAAGAAAGGATTCTCCTTTATAACAAGAAAAAAATTGTCGACGCCATTTAATACTTTGGTCCACTTATTAACGCCAAATGGCGCAAGCGTTTGACGAATACTTGCTTTTGTTTCAAGTAATTGACAAGGCCAAAAAAAATAAAATTTACCACTATCTAAAAAAAAAACTTACAAGCCTTCATAAGTGCTAGCAAAAAAATAATAATATCGTCTATCTACATACAAAATACAATAATAAACAGACAAATAGGTGTGCTGACCTACTGATAGCCCGGCCTCGAAGTTTGCTATAAAAGAAATGTTTATATCTTCAAATATTATCGTATAGTATAGCTTTTATTGTAGCTAAAGATTAAAAGCTATTTCCTTTGGGCAGTTATGAACTTTTACTGGACGGTTTGGGGTTATTCACAAACAATGTATTTGCTTATCAATGAAAAAAAAAACTGGGTAAGTGCGAGTCGAACTCGCGCCCTAAGGGTTCCGTATCAACTTACCTACGTTAACATAAGTTAAATTCCCGAATGGAGTCTCGAAGATTTTTTCGAATCTCAAATGTCAACGGGTCAACGGGAAGAATATGAATTTTGATTCTCTTGAGAGTGTCGAAATATACGTTTTTTGCGACATAAACCGCCGTATCTTTTTCGTTCATTAACTTAGAAGTTTGATTTTTTTACAGCTTCAAGGGACTACAGACTTGAATTTATGGTTTTAATTTCAACTCGATACCTCCACGCGTTCCCGAGATAAAGGGTCTTGACAGACAAACAGAGGGACGGACAACAAAGTGATCCTATAAGGGTTCCGTATTTTTCCTTTTGAGGTACGGAACCCTAAAAACTGTATATTTTTTAGTTACTGCTAGATTCTATGTTCCTGTACCTTACAACCGCCTACATCGGATATATCCGACAAACACTCTCGCGTTTATTCCGCCTGAGTCGCACATTTACGACTAAAGGCTCCATCTCGTCAGCTCTTCTGTCACCTATGGGGATTGAAGAACTAAACGGGATGGAGTACCCAGTCACAAATACACGACCCTGGCGTATAGGACACAAAACTACTTGTCGGACCAATCCGCAAACGGTTATAGGGTGAAAATATGATTTGTGGCATATAGAGAGGGAGGCCAAAACAGATACATGGATGCGTAATTTATTAATAGTCACGTTCAGTTTGAAACCATATTCGTTTCAGAAACTAGGCCATTTTATTTCCAGCCACCGTAGGCGTGGGTTTGCGGATGACAAGCAATGGTTAGATCGCCATCCGGCCTTTCGGTAACCGTCCGGACCAAGCCCGAGTCGTCGACGGCCCGTAGAATCGCGCGCCTCAAAGAGATGTCAGAAAAACCGTAGGGGCCTAGCAGGGCCGAAGCCTACTGGGGCCATGGGATGTCCGAACCTTGGGCTCCTAAGACGCAAAGCAAAGAAGGAACATAGGAGTGCATTTTAGTCAGTAAAAGTCTGACACGCTCTCACGCTCCGCCCTAGAGCGAAAGAAATCATTGAATGACTACCCACAGAAAAAAATCGTGTTTGAGCTCTTTGAAATGGTCTTGATGAGTACTATACCACGGAATAAAATCTAAATACAAAACAAAATAGTTTTCATTGAAAACTTATTGTTTGTGAATAACCCAGTTATAACCAATCATTGTTTGTGAATAACCCAATAATATCCAAATAAATATCTAGAACATAGGCTTATTGTGCTCCAATGAGAATCTAATGATGATAACACTGTAACCAATGACATGCCAATTGAAACTAAACGTTTAGAGTAAGACAACAAGGTTTATATTCGAACAATCGTTTGACCAATATGGTTTTATACATCTAATTTTGAACTCAAGTACAAAAATAATCATTGTAAAAAAAAACCTTTTTTACCCGACTGCTTCTGAATAGATTACGTAAGGGAATGCCAAGAATAGAAAGAAAAAAAACATGTTTATTCTGCCCAAATAGAGGCACAATAAAATACAGCAATCTGTCAAACCATGTGTGTGGGCATAACTGTGCTGCACCATAGACACTAGACAAAACACAGTTGTCTAATGTCTACAACTTAGTCTGTGGTTGTCTATTGTCTATTGCACCTGGCCGGGACCGACAGAAACTAACATAACATAGATATATAAACAATAATATAAGAAAAAGAAATACAATATATAAATCAAAGTTGTGCGTCGCATCTAGGCCCCCAATAACCCTCTCCATTAATTCTTTTCCCTTTTGATTGGGGTTCCATACCAAAGGGGTAAAAAGGGGACCCTGTTGCTAAGACTCCGCTGTCACCAGGCTGTATTTCATGAACCGTGACAGCTGGACAGTTGAAATTGTCACAGATGATGTATTTCTGTTGCCACTATAACAACAAATACTAAAAACCGAATAAAATAATCATTTAAGTGGGGCTCCCATACAAAAAACATGATTTTTTACTCGATTTTAGCATAAACCTTTCATCGAGCGAGTCCGACTTGCACTTGACCAGTTTTTAACCTCCTACCCCCATCCCTATTTATTTTTCTTTGACAATCATTTTTATGACCGAATAACATTTGCAGTATCAACTTGTTTTTTACAAATAAGGCCCATATTTTTAATTTCCCATACAATATATTAAAATATACAATGAGTTTCAAAATTAGATGCACAAAACCAATTCAGTCAAGCATTGCGTTCAATAGAAACCTCGCCAATATTGTTTCCATCTAAAATTTTGATGAATTCGTTTAGTTACTATCATTTTAGTTATTTGCAATCTCAAATAACCTGTCCAAGCAAAAAGGAAAAAAAAATATTTCACTAAGTACACAATTATATGATTATTTTATCGTTTGAGATCGCAAATTTTACAGAGTAAGAGCCCGTGGCTGCCAGACTTTCAGCATGTTATAAAAGCTGATAGCTTTTCAGTGCATGTCCCCGACACAGGTAGGAACGATGCCCTAATATGACTGTTCAGTTCTGGTGGCTGTGGCCGGTAACAGGTAACACACCTTGTGTTACATAGTAACCTAAATTCGTTTTAGTAAAAAGCTCAATTTTGTAAGGCCGAAACTGCGTTAAGCGCAGCGTGACATAGCGTGTGTCTCGTAATCTCGGGTCCCCGTCGCGGAAAACGGATTAAATTATTACCAGCGCAGTATAGCTAGTTCAACTTTAACGGTGTGCATGTAGTCATGTCGATGGAGAACTTAACATTTATTACGTAGTAAAAAGGGGGCACGGGGCACTTTTGTATGGGACCGCGCGGGCGTCCGCTTAACGCTGTTTCGGCCCTTATAATTATATTTTTCTGGATGATATTAGTAATCATGGTTATCCATTGCCAGACACTTACCCTTCAATAAAATGTAATCTGGCAGCCATGGGCTCATAGGCTATTAGCATTAGTTAGCTTCCACATAAGTGTAAAACAATCTTTTTAGCATCCTAGCCAGTTCTCATTTAGACTAAGAGTCAGTATAACAGTAAATTAAGTCATGAGGTCATTTAAATTGCTTAAAACTTGTAGTTGGACATAGTCAAGGAGCTATCGACATACTAAGTTAAGTCAAAAGTCTGAAAATCATTTAATTGTCATCAGTCGCGACTAGTCAGGGAGTCAGAAAACCATAGTCAATGTGTCACTAAACAAAGAAAGAAAGAAAGAAAGAAAAACACGTATATTTAGCACACAGACACGCACATTGAAGATACAACTATAATGTAATCTATATATCGATACTGTAAATGTGAAATAACGTAAGGGACATTTACCTAAAATGTAAAAATGTACCTTACGATGATTGATAACTTCTGGTATGGATATATTATAAAAGAAGAAACTGACTTATCAATGCACAGCCAAAACTACTGGAACTAGGAGCTGAAACTTTTCCCATACATTGCTGGCATGTAATATTCATCTAATATAAATATCTTAAAGGACTGTAAGATGAATCAATAGCAAAAAGAATTATGTCTTCCAACCGTAACTAAACGAAGTTAGAGATTATTTAGTATGTTGCTATAGTTTGTTATGAGGGGTTATTTTTCTGAAACAAAATTACTATATGTCTGAAATTTTAAGTTTTCCATAGTTAAATATAGTTTTAGTTTCCGTTTTTATGGTGAGTACGAATTAAATAGTGTCAATCACTATCACAACACTAACGCGTATCTTTTCGATTTATTTATCACTTTTTTTTTTACTAGTTTTAGTTATGAAAAACTGCGACTGTAAAAAAAATATAACAGTGATAACCAATTTAATCTATTTTAATAATGGAAACCTCAAAATATTACGTATTATATTTGCATTTAATTATAATATAACGAAAATAGGTACCGCCTAACAAAAATATACTAGCAATGCTTCTATACGCATCTTCGTTCGGTTACGGTGTAAAGACCTGCTTCTTTATGCTATTGATTCCTGGTATTGGCCTATAACATATAATTTAGGCTTCATTTCTGACGAAAAAAAAAAAGTAAATCATGCCAATAGTTTGCATTGGTCTTTTGCACGAAGTTTTCTTTTATGTCGCGGTCGTAGGCGAGCACTAGGAGAGGATTTTCCAAAATTCACCCGCTAATTGGAGGAAACGAAGGTTCAAAGTTTGTATAGAAAAACCTACTTTCGCGCGGGCGAAGCCGCTGGCAGAAACTAGACTTAACATATAAGACAAAGTTGTGTTAGTTACATCATTTATAACTCAAGAACGGCTGGACCGATTTTAATCGTTTTTGCTTCCACCCCAAATAGAAGAATAGCTATTAAAATATCGGAATGAATCACTTCTTATAGCATAGTCGGCCTTATAATTTTCCCACTGTTGGGAATCAGGCCTCCTCTCTAGGAGAGGGAATGGGCTGTAATCCACCATGCGGGCCCAGTGCGGGTTGGTGGATGTCACATGGCTTCGAATTTTCGGTTCTAGGACATGCCGGTTTCCTCACGATGTTTTCCTTCACCTTTTTGAGGGCCAGAGCACTTCAACCCTTCCGGATCTTTTGTGCTATTCCCCTCCTCTCTACTCAACCCCTAGCCCTCAGTGCACCTTCTTCATGAGTCCCAGTATGGCCTTGATAGGACTGAGCCTGTAGTTCTCTGGTCTTGGAAATGTCCAAAAACATGATTATGAATCATCATCTTCCTGCCCTTATCCCGTGTTATTTGGGGTCGGCGCAACACGTTTTTTTCTTCCACTCTGCCCTGTTACTCGTCATGCTATCACTAACTTCCTTTTCTTTCATATCACTGAATAAATCACTTAAAAAATATACCCAAATATATCGAAAAATGACAGCAGCTGTCAAATACATTGGTCTCAAAAATCCTTTTTATTTAATAATTGATATAAACTTGTGCTGGACTGCGATTCCCAGCTGATGGTAAGCAGTGATGCAATCGTTGATAATGAAGCGCACTAGTTTATTAAGAGCCTATTAACTCTAGCCTTGAAGACACCCAAATCCTAATCGGACGGGAAGACCGCAACAGGCAATTCGTTCCAGAACTTCGATGTACGCGGTATAAACGACGAGGCGAAACGCTTAGTCCGGACCGTAGAAGTTTCAACAACGTAAGGGCGGATACCCGCCGTATGTCAGGTTGTCCGATGGTAGAAATGAGATGGCGGAATCAAGTCATGCAATTTCCGCGCACACTCTCCAAAATGTAACCTGTAAAATACCGAAAGGCTGGCTACCCTACGTCTGTGCTCAAGGCTTTGTAGATTGGACTTAACCAAATCTGGATCACCAATTAGCCTCTTCGCACGCCTTTCCATCGAATCCAAAGCTGCCAGGTGACATTTTGCAGCACCAGCCTATATGTGGCTGCAGTACTCCACACACGATCGGACCTGTGTTTCCTAGCTGGTCATGCTTTTTGATATAATTATTTCAAAAAATGAGTCATGTACCAAATTGACTATTATGATACTTGGCTTAAAGTCTCTACTTACAGTGACACACACAAACACTCATCTAACGTTAAATATAGTCATTGTCAAATAGTCAAGACACTATCTACATAAATAGTCAAGTAATTAATATCACATAGCTATTGTCAGTTCTACATAGTCATAAAGGTATTTAGTCAAGTGTCAGCTTATATAGTCAAGTAGTCAGAAAGTGACTATTAACAACCATAGTCAAGTAGTCAGTAAGTGACAATCAAAAATCATAATCAAGTAGCCAGTAAGTGACTATCAACAACCATAGTCAAGTTTAGATTAAAAAGTTACACAACATAACTTCATATTCTATGTCACTTACTTGGCGGGTAGTCTATACAAATAGCCCTTGCCCTCAGTGGAGCAGACGAGCACCCTGTCTGGTGCCAGGAAGTCGCCCGACATCCAGCGCTCGCCAGAGGGCGCCTGTATCGAGCAGAGGACTGAGAAGTCACCTGGAAAGAGATAGTCAAAATCTTAAAGGCGCATTGAAAGTCTGCGGGTTTTTCCGAAATAGTTACCGTCGCCCTGAAACGCAAAGAGAAACGGAAAGCTTGATTTTAGTCAGTAAAAGTCTGACACGCCATCTCGTTCCACCGAGAGGGGGAAAAGTAAATTGATGACTTCCCACCTCAAGAAAAAGGTAGTTACCCCACCACCCGCTACTAAGGGCTATATTTCACCGGGACACCATGGCAGCGCGACCAGTTGAGCCCCCATGGTGTCCCGGCGAAATAAAGCCCTTTCACAAGATAGATTTTCATCTTACATACACTTTGGTGGGGGCGTCACTGGTGCCCGGACTGGCGCGGCGTCCGAGCTGGTCGCGCCACCAAATTGGTTGCGCAACCAAACGAACACCAGGTGAGTAACTCTCTATAGAGCTGTATACATTTTGTTGGTAGCGGCGATATTTTCAATATTATTACAAACATGTACCTCCCTCCTTTCACGCGAATTTCGACTCTATTGTTAATTACTGAAGGTACGAATTCCCTAATCTACTTTCGTACCTACCTACTAAACCTTATTTAATAATAATAATAGTTATAGGTACTTTATGTCGAACTTTTCTAGAACGTGCCAGCCCTGGGTACGTACTTCCATTCTAGAAGGTTCGTACAGCAACGCGTTTTAGTTATTTGATCCTACTCTTGATTTAATTGAAGATATGGCGTGTTCAAGTTTCACGGCGTAACAATATATTACTTAGGCTTTGTTTCATCGCAATCGGTTGACTATATCGAAAGATTTACTACATTCCTGAAATTTTGACATTTACATTTATATAGTATTGCTGACATTTGTATTGTAAATTTGACATTTATACTGTTATTTTCACATTTATATTGTTATTTTGCCACTCATATTTGTAATTATGACAGTTGTATTGTTACATTGACATTTTATATTTTAATTTTGACATTTATATTGTAGTTTTGACATATTAATCCTATTTTTTTGAATATTGACAACCATGTTGCAAATTTGACATAAATCTTCTAATTTTGACATATATTGTGTGGTTTTGACATTGTTCTTGTATTTGTTTTAAATTACTATTTTTAATTAATTTTGAATGTTGACATGATAAGATAAAAATAACGTCGCATTGAATGGTCTTTAAGTAATAAATTTTGTAATTCAAATCGTAAGTAATTTTTTTTGTGTGTGTTTTAATTATTTATTAGTGAAATTTTCAATGTTATAAATACTTGTACGCCGATACTTACGGCTAAACATGACTGGACTCAAATAATAAATTTCAAACTTGCATGCTATTGTATGTATACAATGATAAATGATAAATGATATTTATTTTGTAAGTAGGTTTAAAAAAACACTTTTACATGTCAATTTTTTTTTTGTCATTTTAAACTAGATGAGCCAATGTTTACACAAATAAAGAATATCTTATCTTATCTTCATTGAATGTTAGGGGATACTAAATTCGCCGGGACAGCTAGTAAATAAATAAAATTCTTACCAGCATCATATATCTGGCAGTACTTCGCACACACGATCAGCACAGTTCTCTGGTTGTAAGCGCAGCAGTTGAGAGAGAGCGCGTTCAAACACCGGATCTGTTTGGACTCGTTCTCGTAGATTGGTTCCGATTGCTTGTTTTCATGGCCTAAGAGGGACCAGACCTGAGGAAGAAGGTTTTTGTTTTATTTATTCAATTCATTAAACTTCAAGCGAGAGCTGGCATTCGCTCTCTCATTTTTTATTTAACAATTTATGTACACATAATAATAAAAGAAAAGAAAAAGGAAACAGAAGAATAGTACAAAGGTGATGCTTAATTGACTAATGTAGAACTTTGACTCTCTTAACGAAACGTATAGAAAAAGTTTTTGGCGATTTCTGACATTTATAGTACTTATACCTTAAACGGCCAATAGAGTATTTTGGTCCCTACATGAAATAGGATCCACAGGCATATCGTCTGTTAGCTAACAACACACGTAAGTTTTTTTTGTTTCCTGTAAAGTTGGTAAAAATGTACCAACTTTACAGGAAACAAAAAAAACTGTGTGGTGCTAAGAGGCTGAATTATGGCTTCTGATTGGCTGAAATCTATATCATGTGACCAATGGTTGGACGCGCAATGAGCAGCTCCATCTAAAGGCATTCAAATGTGAAAACCGCCAATTTTCGACTATTCGATTCTTTTTTGTATTCTATTTTCTGATTGTATTTTTTTCCAAAATCTGTGAATTATATAGTTCAGGATATCTTAAAAGGTTATGGATGGTCTCTTAGGAACAGTTTTCCTGTAACTATTACGGTTAAGGTACTTGCCTTTACTAACCCGTCCCAAACATCTAAAAGTCAATTTAAAGGGACTTAAAAGAATTAACGAAATAATAATAAAAGTTAAAAAGTTTATGAAAAAAGTTTTCATATTATTTTTCAATACACAAGGCACACATTTTACTGTTTTCCGCACTAGTGCGGAAAAGTGCGCGAGCTCACCCCGCCATAATTTATTGTATCAGTCTGGACGTTAAGCGACACAAAGAATCGCGCATCAACCTCCGTTCATTCAGTACTTCATAGTGTATTAAAAAACGTAGACTGATACACGTGGAAATTTGTCACTGCAGCACTCGGCTCCATAACACCCTCACCGGTGCCTCGGTTGCAATGACAAACTATCACCACTTGTATCAAAATGTACTATTCTACACTTACCTTCACTGTCCCAGTAATGGATATGGCTAGAACCACATCATCTTTTCTTGAAGAAGGACGGAGAACCTGCAAATAAATAGAACAATATTAAAAAAAATTGTTATGTCTCGTCTGTCTGTCTATAGTTAGCTACATTTTTTTTTAAATATTGTCTATTAGTTTGAAAGTTACTTTGTCAAATTTGAACTTTTTCGCTACGTACACCGAGATTAATGTTTTTTTTTTTGTTTTGGCTTCGCCCGATTTATGCATTTACCCAGTGAGTTTAGAAAGTACTATATACATAAATACTATATAACATATACATCCATAGACTCACTCAAATATACACACATGAAAATCGGTCAAGCCGTTTAGGAGGAGTTAGGTGACCAACACACATACAGAAAAATTATATAAAATATAAAGATGTAGATTCGAGTTTTGAATTTAAATTTACTCACGTGTAAAGCTGAAATCCAGTCTGGATTCATCTTCGAACTGAGCGAGAATAGAATCTCTAAGGAGAAAGGGTCCATGATCAGGATCTCTGCATAGTAACCGTTGCAGAATAGGCGCAGGTCTTCACTGTTACACATGTGGTATGCCTGAAAAGAATTAAAATAACATAATTCTGTATCTATGTATGTGTCTATGACATAAGTGGCAGTAGGCAGGGCATATTGCTCGTAGAACGAATGGTCGGTGAGGCCGGAAGACGTAACGAGAGTCGTATAGGGAATGCGAGACGTACAGAACCGTTCGTCGTGGCGATACTTGGGGGAGGTCTACGTCTAACAGTGGACGTCTTTCGGCTGAAATGATGATGAAGAATATCTGTATATACAGGGTGTCTTTGAAATCGACGCACAAACGAATACCATGGATCCAGTACATGATTCTGGATCCCCCAATGGTGGAATTTAAGTCGGCTAGTAAAAAAAAAAAATTAAGTAAGAAATAGGCCGACACAACAGAGATTACCACTATCATCAACAATACGGATTTGGCCCATATTTGGTTTGTGCGAGACGCACAGGACCGTTCGTTGTGGCGACACTTCGAAGAGGCCTATGTCCAACAGTAGACGTCCTTCAGCTGAAATGATGATGGTGATGAAGCCCAATAAATAACAACTAACCTGTATATTAGTATGAATCTGTGACAGTTTGACACTTTCCCTGCACTTTCCATCAACCAGGTCCCAAGTACACATCTCTCCGGCTTCGGATGATGACACTATGAAGTTATTGTCCTGAAAAGGGAATAAAATATGGGTAATATCATAAAATATAGGTAATATCATAAAATATAGGTAATATCATAAAATATAGGTAATATCATAAAATATAGGTAATATCATAAAATATAGGTAATATCATAAAATTTATTTCAGGATATCAACCATATCATCACTTACTAACAATCTCATCTGTTGGTGATAGTGGTCAAATGAGAGCCTATCAATAATAATAAAGTGATCAATATTTTGGGAATTTTAAAAACACTTTTATACGTCAATTTATTTGTCAATTCTAACTAGATGTGGCCGGTGTTTCCAAGCTGACTACCCTAAGAAGAAACACCGAAACAAACTCAGAGGTCTAACAAATTAAAGCCTCATTGTGCACAAAATTTTGAATCTCAAAATTCAGTTTGTAGAATATAAAATATCTTCTCTATAAATACGATGAATGTAGCTTTGTTGGTAGCCCACACACTTGAGAACCGATTTGACAATTTTTTTCTATAATTTTTTATTTTATTTATAATGATCCTATGAAATTGGCGTTTTTTAAAACGGGTTGCTTTGAAGTAAGACTGAGTTTAGATTGACTTGGAATTAAAAGTTCTTTTTACGAACTTAGGTATTTATTGGTTTCTTTGTGTTTTATATTTTCTTTTACCTATTATTTTCGTCATAATATACAAATATTCCAAACATGGTATTAGGAAAAGAAAAACTGAAAAAAAATTAGTAAAATTCGTTTTATATCTTCAGATGATGAAACAGGTTTAATATTCTTTACGATTTCTGGCATATTTTTACGTGGTCCCTAATTTAAAAAAGTGGTAAATAATTTACAAAAAACCGGCCAAGTGCGAGTCGGCCTCGCGCACCATGGATTTCGTATCGTACATAGCAAAATACGGCAAAAAAAAAAAATTATTATAGGGGAGCCCCTTTTAATATTTATTTTATTCTGTTTTTTAGTATTTGTTGTTATAGCAGCAACAGAAAATTTCAACTCTCTAGCTATCATGATTCATGATGATAGACGGACAGACAGACGGACGGAAATCAGAATCTTAGTAAAAGGGTTTTAACTTTTGGGTACAGAACCCAAAAAAATAGTAAAATTCATAGCTGGTTTTGAAATTTTGAGAAGATGAAACAGGCTTAATTTTCTTTATTATTCCTGGCATATCTTCTCTGATTAAAAAAAAAGTGGTAAACAATTTACAAAACAAAAATACTTATCATGAAAAATTTCAAAAAACCCACCTGAATGATCGAAGCCCTAGACAAACACGTTACAGGAGCAGTGTGGCCCACAAGCAAACATCTCGGAGTCATCTTCAGATTGTCCGGGTCAACCTGCCATATGCATATCTGTCCATCATAGCAACCGGTAACAAGCGTCTTCTGGTCTCGGGAGAGATAGACAGAGGAGACGCAGTGAGTGGGGGCGTGCTTGCCCCATAGCACTACCGGGACTATGAGGTTTGTGCCGGGCATGGCTGCAAAGGAAAATAAGGGCTAAATTTAGTAATATTCTACAAATATCATAAGAGTTAAGAGATTGTATTCACAAAAACATCTTTTGGCAAACTGAACTCTAGTTTGGCAAAAGATTTATGTAATAACTATTTCATCATCTTCCTGCCTTTGTCCCATCTTATTTGGGGTCGGCGCAACACGTTTTTTTTCTGCTATTCTATTATGTAATAACTATTTAAATATGTATAATTACTTGAATAAACATAGTAAGAAAAGATAGATAGATTGTGTGAGGAGTTATATGAAAGAAAAGGACCAGTGATAGCATGACAGAATGGTAGAAGAAAACATGTTGTGCTGACCCAAGTTGTTGTGTTGACATTATATTAAGTATTTTTTATTATATTTTTCACAATTTTTTTTTTTACATTTTTCACACTGTATTGACATTATTTATATTTTATTGACATTATTCACACTGTATTGACATTATTTACATTTTATTGACATTTAACTTTTTTATTATTCTATTTAAACTATGATATAATGTGAAAACCGATATTAATGTGATGACAAATAATGAAAAAAACCGATATTAATGTGATGACAAATAATGTGGAATGTAATTTTATTTATTTACCTGGCAAGTTACTGTACCAGCATGTCTAAATATACTGATTTTAATTTTTTACTTATTAGTATTGTGGTTTTTTAATGTTTTATTATATTGATAAATTTTCAACCATTCAACACAAATGTAAAATTGTTGATGAAATGAATAAATAAATACACCAAGTCACATGAGACTAGGACAAGAGAAGAACAAATTACTTGCATAATCAATTCAAAAAATTAATATATTTATAAAACAGTCAAGTCTTAATAGGATTTAAATGAAACTTGGCTCACTGACATAGATTATGATTTCGATTTGATCAGAAGACTGTATCATATTTTAAGCTGATATTCAGAACTCCATGTCCAAGTTTTAGTATACAAATAAGGGTAGAATATAATAGAATAGCTCTGAACAATTACAGGAGTCTTCACGGGGCACTATGCCACCAACAAACAAAATATGGGGAGATGCAGAGGAGAATATGCTACTCTTGCTGTGCGACTGCGCAGCACTAGGCTCCAAAATACTAGAGTATCTGGGCCAAACATAACCAAGACCAGAGGACTACAGTCTCAGCCCCATCAAGGCCATACTGGGACTCATGAAGAAGGTGCACGGAGGGCTAGGGGTTGAGTAGAGAGGAGGGGAACAGCACAAAAGATCCAGAAGAGTCGAAGTGCTCTGGCCCAGGGCCAGCCCCACAACAAGATAAGATAAGATAAGGGTAGAATATATTGATCTTGGACATAGAACTCTTGTGAGTGTTGGAAGGCCTCCTACAAGGCGGACTGACTTGGTAAGGGTTGCAGGAATCCAATGCGACATGCACAGGACCGTTCATTGTGGAGAAATTTGTAGGAGGCCTATGTCCAACAGTAGATGTTTTTAGGTTGAAATGATGATGATGATGATGACGATAAGACCTTTATTAGGTTCCCCTTGAATAATATCCAACATGCAGTGGCAAATACTAGTTTTAACCTTTTGAGTAGCGTAATTAGAGACAGAATAGAAAGACAATGACCGAGCAAACGCTGGCGTATGCTCGGGGTTTAATGAATTAAATTAATTTATGGGTTATATGTTAACTTGTATTAAAAGAATTTATTTATTACCCAAACACTTAAAAATTAAAATAACAAATACAGACAGAAGAGTACAAAGTCAAAGTCAAAAGCATTTATTTCAAATACACCATTTACAGGCACTTTTGAATAGTCAAATGTAGGTCTGTCCAAAAAAAAAATGAAGCTAATGAAGCTAATGTGCAAGAAACTCCATACCCACTCTTTTAAATTATATTGTGTTTTACATATAATCTCAGTTACATATTTCTTGTTGCTTCTATTATGTAAGCACAATGTAGATAAGTAATAAAAAATAAAACTAATTAAAAGATAGAAATTGAATTAAGCCAAAGCAACGAACATTGACAAAGAATTCAAAGATTCAAAGCATTTTATTTCAAATAAACCATTATAGGCACTTTTGAAATGTCAAGAAATCAGTTGGTCAGAAACAATGATGCTAATTGTGTGTGAATGTGCAAGAAATCAAAATCATTTAAGAATCTTAGTAAGCAACCCAGTTATATGAAACATACATCAGGTTTACAAGTGATTCCGAGCAGAAATAACCTTAGTAGGGAAGTCTCCCACACATAGTGAGCATATAGAATTTTCAATTTGTATCTGAATTAAATTGCGTCATCTAGAGTAAAATTATAATCAAGTGCATTGCAGAATTTAGGTGTCTTCAAGGCTAGAGTGAATAGGCTCTTAATTAACTAGTGCGCCTGACCATCAATGATTGCATCTCCGCTTACCATCAGGTGGGATCGCAGTCAAGCACTGGTTTATATCAATTAAAAAAAAAAAGAAAAAAAAAGAAATAAATTTAAAAATACCCATAAAATGTGTTTTAAGAGATTTGGTTGGGTTCAATCATGAGTACAAATGATAGAGGACTAATTATATTTTATTTATTTCAGATATACTGTAAAAACCATTGCACATAAACTACAATTAACTTATTTAATACAATTATTAAAGATATATATATAATAGGGATTAAATGTTTATTTGTGAATAGAATGTGAAAAAGAATTAATATTTTATGATGTAATATGAACTGTAATTGCTTTTGATATCAAAATTAATGTTGTATTATGAATGAAGAATGAAAAATAAAATTATAAGATTTTTTTAAAGCCATAAAATGGTATAATGTGCCTATATTATTGCAATGCAGATTAAAAATTTCAACTTCCCCTTTCCAATGATTTTATCAGACCAAAGGCAAAGAAAAAGAAATGTCATGTAAGTTATAAAGAAGATACCAAGGAATATAGTAACCAGCAGATGAAAATAATCAAAAACAAGAATACAAAATCAATATTATCTAGCCTAAAGTGAATATCGATAAGAGATTGCAGTAATCTCCCCTTTTTAAACCAATTTATAATCTGTTACAGCACTCAAAAAGACAAATAATAAACAATTATTTTTCATCATTCAACTTCAAGTCTATAGTTGATTCTTATTGGATACAATCATGTGACTAAACATATTTTACATTAGATACGTTAGGTAATAGCATAAATAGCACATAAATGTATGCGACTATGTTTTGTTAGCATAACAATATGATAAGACACTGCTTTTGAGGATCATCTGCTAAAACCCAAGGACAAATCAATTTATTACCTGCCTAGTAAACTTATTAACTGATAAAAAGGTTTCAAAAGCTTCCGCTCTGCTGAACGTCCATGGAAGCTACCAAAACTTGCACTGAAATGCACTTAGATCTATTTTAATTTAATAAAAACACGATTACTGCGACAAAAATCAATCGTCCTTGCTGTCAATTTTTTGACAGGTAGCTGATTATTTGACGTTGACAGTAAATATCGTAATGTTGGCATAAGGGTCGTATTGCATTACTCTGTTACACGTAATGAAATTGAAAATTGGTTCAGTTTTAAACCGTAATGTTTTGATTTTGTGAACTTAAAATTTGTTGGCTGACATTCAGTAAAATCTTGAATCGTAAATAACAACTAGGTAAATGGCAGAATCGAATATTTTATCTCTTGTCCTGTCCGTCAGTCGATAATGACTTCGATTTGCATATTTTGCAAAACTAACAAAGAAGATCTGAAAAAGTTCAAAAGAGGTCTTCAATTAATTTTAAAACTCGAACCACGAACATCTTTTTACACATGTACAATGACAGTAATTTTCGTTTCCGGTAACGAAACGCTAATATTTTATTTACATTTTAAATTTCACCAAATAATTAGGAACAATGACGGATAAAGGAAAGCCTACACGCTCGAAGCAGAACTTGAAAGAAGACAAAGAAAAACTTGTAGATCTAGCCGCTAAAATCGACGAAACTGACGAGATGAAACTCAAAATGCTAGCAGCTTTAGACAAACCCGAGCCTGGTGATAGTTTATACCCACCTGAGCTAAACGCTCATTTGCTTGAACAACTTAAAGTAGGTGAAAGTTACGTGTACTACAGCTAGCGTTACCCAACAAAACTTAATAGTCATAAATTTCTCAAGTAAATCCTACATACACATGATAGTTACCATATATTTACCTTAATATTATTAGCCTAGTTTATGCCAGCGGCTTCGCCCGCCTAAAAGTAGTACAAACCTTGAATCCCCGTTTCATCCCCATAAGGAGTGAATTTTGGAAAATCCTCAATTAACGCTCACCTACGTCATAAAAGGAAACCTTGTGCAAAATTTCACGTTCCTGGTCCCTGTAGTTTTGGCTGTGCGTTGGTATGTCAGTCAGTCAGTTTCTCCTTTTATATACATAGATAAGGATACCAATTCACGAGTTCATTTTATAAATGTTTCAGGTAATGACATGCGATAATAATGAATTACGCAAATGCGTGTTCCTTAAAGATCAAAACGCGAAAGAGCTAAACAAAACCATAGCCGACCTAAACCAACGAATACGCGACATCATTTCTGGTACTGGCCCCGCAATATCATCCAAATCCGCTGGGATCATAAGCGCAAAGATAACTGATCTTTGTAAACAAAATCGACATTTGGTCGCAGAGATAGAAGGCTACAAGACAAGGAACGCAGCTTTAGAACGAAAGGTCATGCAGCTTGAAATATTGAACAAAGAACATGAGAAATTAGACGTATGCATGTGTAAAGACGATCCGATAGACACAAGCCCGGACGAGCTGAAAGAACTCAACAGCAAATTGTCGTTAGTAAACAAAAAGCTTTACGACAGTAAGAATAGGAATCTAGAGCTCAAAAATGAAATTCTGATGGCCACAAAGATTCTTCAAAGCGAGTTAGGAGATAAGTTTACCAGCATCAAAGAGCTACAAAATGATGTGGCTGGTTGGAAAGGCAGAGCACAGCAGATTGTGTTGCTACAGGCTAAAGTTAGTGAACTAGAGAATAAACTGAATGGACCAAAGACGTCAGAAGCCCAGTTAGCTGATAGCAAGAGGAAAGATCAGAGTCAGGTAAGGAACAGTATAGGGTTTTCGAATCCAGTTTTGGCACTTCTTAAAGACTATTTCTTGGTTCAAAATTCAGCAACGGAATATTCGGTTTTTTTTTTTTTAATTCATTATATACATTTATTTCACAAGTTTCTTAAAAAAAACACATTATAAAACTGTAGCCTACCAGTATAAGGAACAGAGTCCAAGTTAACAGCGGTGGCGTGTTGGTTTATTAATTCTCCCTGATAATGATATAATTTGAAATCTGTAATGTTCGTCACGACTGCTTCGTCTACAAAAGCAAAACTTATGATTTCTCCAAAGAGGCCATCAAAACGTAGCCAGGCTATGGACGCTAATTGGTCTAATTGTGAACCACGTATGGCCCGAAAAAAGTGTCCATGAGGTTCCTCACTTTGGTATATCTCTCTCTGCGGTTGTCAATGTTCTTGTAACATGAAGCTTATGAAAACTGGTGTATACCAGAGAAAACTAAACCGAACTGAAACTAAACTGGTGTGTACAAGGCGAGTGGAATAAGTCCATTATCCACCGCCACCACCACTCGATGTACATATATCAAATCAGTAGCCAGAAAATATTCTCTGAGACTGTATATTTCGCGAGAGTGTCTAAGCATTTTTAAAGCCTCGACCTCAACACTTCCGTGAAATAAATATAATCTCGTCACCTACTAAAGTGGGTGATCCATGTGATAATAAATGTAGTCAGTGCAGAACTAAGACCTTCTTCCTGTGCACTAGCTAGAGTGAGTTTGAGAATATACTCAATTAGAATAATGTTTACAAATGACAAAGGTTATGTTATGCCTGTATTCAGCCAGGCTGCTAACGCGGGCGCGGGACGGGTGTGGCGCGGTAAACTCAAACATATGAGTTTCTTTGGAGTGTCCATAGAGGGCACGTGAACACGGGACGCGTGCGGGCAACTCACGCCATAGCTCGTTCATACAAGTGGCCGCAGTGAGTGCACGGGCGGCGAGCAGCAACTGCGCAGGAGCGAGCATCATGATGGCTCGACTGCAGACAGGCACAACGCGCACTCGCACCGCTCCCCGCACCGCGCTGCCAGTCAGGCACTATTGGAGATAATCTCTGAGTATAGAGTTAAATTCTTCCAGTAGTCTCATTCTTGTACGCTGAAAACATTATTCAAAGGTTTGATTTTCTTTTTCGCAGGTTATTCGAGATATAGAACAAAGAAGAAAGAAGGAGATTGAACAGGCAATGAAGGACATGGAAAGTCTAAAAGAAGAGAACCACGATTTGAAGAGAAAGCTGGAAGGCGCGAGATGCAGGATCCGTAATTTGGAATGCGACGCCACAACGATTAGACAGAAAATGCAAACTTTTGTTGAAAAGAGCAGCCATGATGACTTGTTGATTAATGAGCAGAGAGTGAGTAGAATTTTTTTGAATCACACTAATATTATAGTTATTTTGACAGGCCTGTTGGTCTAAAGGTGGCCCTGACCAGAGGCGCCGGTTTTTGAAAACCTCATGGGTGCTCATGCTCATTTGATAACTCGAAAGTGGCGAAGTGTGAGAAGAGAAATGCACACTGATCGACCGACAAATAAATGTCCTACTAACATACTGCGTACTTAATTACTAATTATGTTTGATAAAAATTTAAAATGAAACCGCTTTATAAAAATGAAACTAGTTTTTATTATCAAGAAATACTATAATTTATACGTAACCTAAAAGGCGATTACTGATCTGTTTCTTTATGTCTATTCTGTTCGGTATCTACTGTTTTATTTCTCATGGGTGCTCGAGCCCCCGAGCAACCACGGAGTCGGCGCCCCTGGCCCTGACTGCTATTCCGGAGGTCGTGGGTTCGATTCCCACCCAGGACAAATGTTTGTGTGATGAGCACGATCATTTTTCTGTGTCTGGGTGTAATTTATCTATAATGTGTATGTATTTAGAAATATATAAGTATGTTTATCAGTTGTTTAGTACTCATAGCACAAGCTCTGCTCAGTTTGGGACTATATTGCGTTGTGTGATAGTAGTGGCATATTATATTATAATGGCGAAAGATTGTGAGTGAGTGTGCGCGTGTGTGTCTGTTTGTGTATGTTTGTTACTTCTTCACGCTCAAATGGCTAAATGGATTTCGATGAAACTTGGTGCACGAGTAGGCCATGTTCTGGAATAGAACATAGGACACTTTAGTTCTCATTCTAAAAATCGTAATTTTGAAAGTAGAAAACTTTAGATGTCATTCTATAAATCGTAATTTTGAAAGTAGAAAACTTTAGATGTCATTCTATAAATCGTAATTTTGAAAGTACTCTCGTGTCTTTAATCAATTTTTTCTGTTAACGTAAGTACCTACATCACATAAATATTACAAAGGCCTAAGTTTGTATGTAGATATGTATGAATGTGGGTAAATATGTTGGTTTGTTACTCTACAGATGAAACGGATGAAAGTGTGCACATGAGTAAGTTTTATTCCGGTAGTATGTTTCCTTGGGATTTTCAACTATCATGCTCTTTTCCCACGTATTAATGTAAAAGAAAACATCTCATTTTACTTCTTTCTCCATTAATTCACTTGCAGAATCAAATCAAATCTTCAGAGCTTTACTATCAAGAAATCCTTAAAGAAAACACATCTAAAATGAATAAGATGCACATTGAAATCGGCGAATATCAGAAACTCACGAAAAATACCGCTGCAAAAATAGACGCTTTACGAAAACAAGCAACTGAAAAAGCAGCCAAAATCGAAGAACTAAGAGCCCAGCTTTTAAGATATGAAGAATGTTCTCTTCAAAGCATATTCTTCACTCCAATGAAGACTGCTACAGACAACGAAATAAAAAAGCTGTCCGAGTTAGTCGTGATCTTAAACTCGAGGTTAGACGCCGAAAGACGGAAATGGGATGAACTGGAAACCACACACAGGAAATTGAAAGAAAAAAAGAGGCGTTTGGAAAGAAAAATCTCTAGTTTAGAAGACGAAATAAGATCACTGAGGGATTCCAGAAAAGGTTCGAGAATGTCAAAGACTTCTATTGTCAAAGAACATAATTTTGAAATCAATAATGGATCTTCGACAGTCGTTAAGAAACAATCGTCTACTGGAGGTACCGGTGACAAACCTAGCGATTCTGGAACAGGTTCGGAAGATCCTGGT
This sequence comes from Mythimna vitellina, assembly GCA_949316375.1. NCBI lineage: Eukaryota > Metazoa > Arthropoda > Insecta > Lepidoptera > Noctuidae > Mythimna > Mythimna vitellina. The sequence continues at coordinate 4,219,895 of OX438711.1, read as the reverse complement.
GAGGAACTCGATAGAGACGATTTGAAATATAGGCTAGAGTTGACTGAAGAGAAATTGAAAATCTTAGAGGATAAACTAAAAATGATGGAAGAAGAAAAACAGTACGATTATAACCATTTGACAGAGATGATACAAACGTCGAAACAGTTATTTAATGAAGCGCTGGCCGTTCTTCAAAGGGAGAAATGCCAATGTTTGTAATTACTTTTTACGTTATTTATTTTTCGTTCTTTTAATTACATAGTTTTGAAGTACACGCGTTTTTAATTACTGCGTATCAGTAACTATGTTTTTGCCGTAGTCACTTCTACAGTAAATGATAAAAACAATGTATTTGAAGGTAGTTGAGTGTCGACTTCATTTATTTTAAATTATCATCTGGCAACATTTTACTGACTTTTCAATGGTAGTAATATTTGGTTACGTTAGCCACCCCAACCGCCGCCATTTGTCATTTTTTTGGCATGCGCGTAAGGAGATGCTACGAAAATCGTGCTCTTGAGTGTTTTCTTACAATACCGAGTTTTAAACTTTGTTTGTGAATCGTGAAAACCCGTGTTGCTCTGTGAAATATCAGTGCTTGGATATATTTATTGTGTTTTTGTGTTAAAAACATTCATCATGAATAAAACTTGCGCAAGGTGTGAGAAAACAGTTTATCCGACAGAGGAATTGAAATGTTTGGACAAGGTAATTTTCACTTGTATTCCTTTTAAAACCTTTAATAAACCGGTTAACTTTATTATTGCACATTTTTACGAGAATTCCGATGGAAATGCCGACTTGAAAGCTGGCTATTGAATGTAATTTTCGGTGTTCTAAATTCAACGGACTAACTTTTTTCGTAACTATTGTCGTGTGCCGGGCACATCAATTCATACAGCCGGACGCGTGACTCATTAAATTATATAAATTGCTGCTGATATCATTGTGAGCTCTCTATAATACCGCATCTGTACTTGCATCGACCTTTTTACCTAATTAGAGTCGTCTTAGCCAATATGCGACCTTGTGTCACATTATTGTATCGATTGTATTCAAATGATATCTCTTGGAAGAATGGAGTTATTCCTTAGCTTAATTAGTTGAATGAGATGAGATAAAATTGGCGACCATATTCCCGCGAATTGTTTACACACTCCAATTTAACTTATTGTTTCATATCACTTGCCTAATACTTTATCTTTTAAGATAAGAACTGAAATTATGTACAAAGTCTCTAAGATTAGATTATAAATCTTTTGAATGTCATGAAAAGTGATTTTTACACATCAAAAAGTTATTAAATGAACTTGAAAAATGTTTGCCTTCTAAGTTCAAACTCTTCCACAGAACCAATTATTATGTTTACAACAAAAGAAAACTGTCTAAACATTTTCTTTTCATAGTTTCCTCTAGAAACATAGACAATGAGTGCCTGTTGTTTATGTTGCAAAATTCATTGAGGGCGAAAACAACCTGTTTGGAACACCTGTACTGTTTTGAAGACTGGTATTTCCATTGAGTAAAAATTTGCAGGAATTTCTTCACAAACACTAGAAGGAAGTAAATATTTTTATTTGGCACAAACTTAAAAGCACATTTGTTTTTTACACCATATAAATAAAATATAAATCACAATAATACTATATTAGGCGAAAGTTTGTGTGTGTATTTTTTTTTTCGGTTGGAAATTTATCCAATGACGTCCCCTGCTGTTGGGCGGAGCGGGAGATAGTGTCAGACTTTTACTGACTAAGAACCCACTCCTATTCCTTTGTTGCCTTTCATACCAGGGCCGAGTCTTCATTTTAGAATGAGATCCTTGGCCTCAGTAGGCTTTGACCCAGCAGGGGTTGCTATGGTTGCTGACAACTCCTTAAGGTTATGTGTGTGCATCTCCTTGAGTGTCTATGTTTGTTACTTTTTCATGCTTGAATGGCTGAACGAATCTAGATGAAATTTAGAACCAAGGAAAACTACTATCTTGGGAGTTTATTTCCTTAGTACAATTTTCTACTTTCCAGCAGGTGAAGCCACTGGCAGCTAAGTAGTTGCTAATAAAACCGAGTTGATCCAAAAAACTACGAAAAATATTATTAAATAAAATATCATAAAAACCTTGCAATTTATTACAAGGTTGCCTACATGTTGAATATTATTTTTAATAAAATAAGGAAATACTTTTAAGTCAAAAGACTTCATAACAATAATTCACAGCATTTAACTAAACCATTTCATCTTCAATATTAGGTCTATGAATGATTTTTGTGTAGGTAGATGTCAAAATAACAAGCCCATAAAACATGCTTTTATGGATTCAACCATTTCAAGTTCCACCAACACAAATAGGTATTTTTTGAGCTAAGAATGTGCTAATATCAATATCTGGTTTGCAAATTGAAATATTTGTTGCATGAGGTCTTTTTGATAAGAAAATAAGAATTCTTTATTTTCAGGCTGGCCTATTGATACCATACTTAAAATGATCTTAAAAATAATAATTAATATTAGAAAAAATTATATCCGAACTTCCCATATTTTGTTAGTAGCAATTTAAACTTCGAACCTGTGTTAGTAACATAGACAACAAATAGATGCTTATTGTAAGTTGGGTGTGGCACACTGAACTGTGGAATGTCCATTTGGCTGCATGCAGTCGTATCCACTGCCCCAAGATCAGAGAACCCCACTTGTCAGCTAGTTTTCTGAGAATCATGTAATAAGCTAATTCATATTAATATCAAATCTATCTAATATTATAACAACTTCGTTTCTGGACATATTATGCTTAATCCTGGTCTCATGTAGCCTTCCGTGAAAATGCTGTTACACAAGACTTGTCTGCCAAAATTCCTCTTTCATGAACAAATGATGAGTTACTAACCTTTCGAAACATGCGTTAGCCAGGCAATATTTACAATCTGCCTACACAATCCCAATTCCATTAGGATTGGATTCGTGTCTGACTAGATGCAGCTCAATACTCATATTGTACATGGATCAATTGTCTATCTGACCTCCATAAACCAGCAAAACTGGGTAAACACTAGCTAGGACACTCCTTCATTTATAAAAAAAATAGTAGAGAGACAGCCCTTTTCAAACATCAAAAGATGGTTGCTCAAAACACCCATCCATGCTGACTGCCTAATTGCTTACTGTCTGAAGAGACCATACTTCGAGAACATTCTTCCCAGCAATGAAACTGATGGTAGTACATCCCTTGATCGCTCCTGAAATTTTAATAGGTGATTAGAATCTCTTTACATTAACAAAGGTAAACATTGGTTTTACGAACCAATGTTTACCTTTACTACCTCTTAAGCTTTTGAATACCGCAAGCGAACACCGGGGTTCCTCGGGGTTTAAGGAATTAAAGCCACGCCACAAAGTCAATTATATTTTAGTCTCGAATAATAGTCATCAAAGCACAGACATTAGGGAAAAGAAAATTCAAATGAAGCAATTTATTTATTTAATATTATTATTACTAGCAACAGCCCAGCTTTGCGTCAGAGTTAATTTTTTTTTATTCTCTCTTTTTCTCTACTTTAATATACATATATGTATGCATCATACATATTATAATAATTTCTACATAATTTTCACTTAACTTTTTCCCTACAGTGATTCATATTTAAGTACATTAATTTACATACTTCGTAGTATATGTTAGTACAATATTTTGTAATGAATGAAGTTTGGTTATGTATAATATTTTATTATATAATGGGCTGGAGTTCGCAACTCCACATCTAACGCATGTATTTTTCTTTTGTGGACCAATGTGTCATTTGATCCACCCTAACTCAAGAAAAGACAGTAGAGCCTTGGTGTTACTGACTAAAATGGTCAGGAACACAGCGGAGGGTACATGGGTTCTCAAAGTACTTTACCCTGTATCCAGCAACCACTGGGCAGCTTAGAAGCTAGCTGCTGTCTTGTCCTCCACCATGCAAGCTCTGCAGAGTAGGTTGTCTGTAACTCCTATGACGAAGTTTGATTATAAATAGCTATGAAATTATGACCATTTATGTACAAGGAGGCAACTTTTTTCCTAGCCATGTAGAAACACAACATACTAGTTTTTTCATAACTATGATGTATTACAGACCGACACAGTTCAACTTTATTGCAGTTTATTAAGAGTTATCCTTATTAAAACTAATTACTCATCATAAGGTGTAGGCATGATTAGGTCATTATTATTATCTCATAATATTTATAGGAAATCCATGAGGTAAATGCTTTTAATTAAAGCTCAAATTCCATGTACAAAGGCTAGTTTAAATATAAGCCGTGTTGTCTTGTATTCCTACTGGATATTTCTGCTTAATTACTTACTACTGATTATTATCATCCTGCAGCCTTTTGAAGTTATTTCACACCCTCCCCGCTTCCTTCCTGAATAAAATGGTAAAGAAAGTATGTATGCTGATATCCGCAACATCTAAAGTTTTTTGCTCAAGGATACAGTAAGTTCAGTAAAGATAAAGAAATATGGGTGCCAATCAGACTTTCTTTTTAATAGCATTATTCGCCTATAAAAATCCATTTTGTCTTCTAGATTACTAAGTAAACCACAATTAACGAGTGTCTGAATGATATCTTAGCCACTAGTTATCTTCTATGTAAGCCACTTTCTGGGTGGTTGTAAAGAAAATAACGAAAAGAAGGCTAAGGCTGGAGATACGCTCTGCTCCCGCCCTAGCTTTCTAACCTAACCTGCCCGTGCCCTAAAATTCCGAGCTCGCTTCGGTCCGGTAAGTCCCCTCTTTGAGGCGTGGTTGGAAAGACCTCACGGCGTCCTCACATTCCGCATGACGCAGGTCCTCACCGGACACGGTAAGTTCGGGAGGTTCCTGCACCGGATTCGTGCGGAAACGACGCCCGGGTGTCGCCACTGTGTGGCCCACCCGGAGGACACGGTAGAGCACACGGTGGAGGTGTGCCCCGCTTGGGCAGAGCAACGCCGTGTCCTCGTGGGGGCAATCGGCGGCGGCGATCTCTCGCGCCGGACCTTGGTACAGGCCATGGTCCGGAGCGAGGAGGAGTGGCAGGCGGTCGCCTCCTTCTGCGAAGCAGTAATGCTTGCAAAGGAGGTGGCCGATCGCGTTATGCAACGGTCCTTACGCTCCAACCGCCGCCGGGATTCCGATCCCGATTTCCGGCTACCGTAGGCGCGGGCTTGCAGACGCCGAGCTATGGGTGGCTCGCCGTCTGACCGTCCGGTAACCGTCCGGATCGAGCCCAAGTCGTCGACGGCGCGTTTTGTTCCACGCGCGCCTCAAGGAGATGTCAGCAAATCGTAGGGGCCCAGCAGGGTCGAAGCCTACTGGGGCCACGGGTAGTGTGAAAGCGGAACCCGGGGCCCTGGGACGAAGGCAACGAAGGAACAGGAGTGGGTTTTTAGTCAGTAAGAGTCTGACACTATCTCTCGCTCCGCCCAAGAGCGGGTTTTGTCATAAGATTTTCCAACCCAATAAAAAAAAAAAAGCTCGCTTCGGTCGTTCTTGGACTAAGAAAATTTATTTGTAAAAAGACTTATTAGTTTAAGAGGCTATCTCATTTTCCAATTGCTTAGTTATAAAATGAGAAGTTTGATGACGTTGCCTGCTATTTTTGCGTAAACTATATTGATATTGCTATTTTTGCGTAAACTAAAGTAGCTTTCCGCATTTGTCTGTTAACTACTAACTCCTAATCCACGCAACAGAATTTGATGCTATTTTCACTAATGAATAGAGCAATAAACGAGAAAGGTTTATATGTATAATTTGCACTCGTGCGAAACCAGGGCGAGCCACTAGTTGGCTAATAATAATAACGACGAATTTTTAGAATAAGAAAATATTTTCAATATAGGCAGGACAACGTTTTATCTTTCCTGTAATCATCAAGAATCCCTCATTATCATCATCATCTTCCTGCCCTTGTCCCATCTTATTTGGGGTCGGCGCAATACGTTTTTGTCTTCCATTCTATCCTGTCAACCGAAACCAAAAATCCCTAAGCCTAAAAAATAAAATAAGTTATTAAAAATATCTTGATTTTACAATTTTATTAGATATCAGATACTAAATCTAATAAAATTACAGAATAATACTATTCTGTACTTGTTTTTCGTCCATAAATAGTAGAATACTTATTAAATATGTATTCTTAATTTGCTTAGCTGTAACTTATAATTATGGGCTTGATAAATTTCCGTTTCAAAACTAGCACATAATACAAAAAAAAAATCCTTTGATACTGTATTTTTTTTTTTATTAGACTAATCTCTGATTTTGCACTAAGTAGACAATCTGTTTATATCTTTCAGTCGTCAAGAAAATTGGGTTAGATAAGGAAAGAAAGTGTTAAAAATATCGTCTTTATCTATAAAAAAATTAAGGGTATCTAGATATATACGTAATATTTACTTAAAAAACAATTATACAAATCTTAAAAAATCCCAAAAAGATATGATTCCGGCCAGGATCGAACTGGCGGCCTTCTGCGTGTAAAGCAGATGTGATAACCACTACACCACGGAACCAGTTGAGTGGTCGTTCCAAATTCGCGAATACGTTCGCCAGCTTTCGTTTTTACTTTGAAGAGTTACGTCACACTATATATATACTGAAATGTATGACTATGATAGTGATTTGTATTCAGACATGCAACATGTAATCATGTGCTTTGTTCGTGTCATGCAATGTTGTGTTGTAATATTCAAATGCTTTATTGATAAGAGAGTGCGGGTAGGGCAATTATCTTTATAGACTATATCTACCAACTATCTATCGCAGTACGTGATGTTTTCGTGGATTTTCCTTAGTACAGGCGTGATTTCCTAATTCACAGTATAGTGCCAAAACACGCGGCTAGTAATTTTCTATTTCATTGGTCGGAATAATTGTAGCAAAATTGCGATGAAAATTGGTATTTTTTTTACTGAATAATTTTTCGAGTGTTGCTTTTTAAGTTTGCTGTCGATTAGTTTTTGTTTTAGACATGTTAAAAAAAGTGATTTATTTTTTTTTTAATTGAAAAAAATGTAGACTAAGATACCCAGAACCGAAATAAATATCTGTAATATAAACAAATATTTTGTTCTGTGCCGGAATTGAACCCGCGATACGAAGTGCAGCAGCCAATTGCTCAACCACTGCGCCAAGCGTGCGTATTTGTACTGATAAAGTTTTAAAAACACCAAAAATATTGTAATGAAATGTAGCCAATATTTTGCCACCCATAAAGTTTGTTCAGTTTTTTTTTACACAAAAACTATAAAACTAGTAACAAAGCAAAGTTGAGACTGAACTTCACGCCGGAACAGCTGCTCAACCTTTATCAAGCGCAAGTACGATCGTGTATGGAGTACTGTTCTCATCTTTGGGACGGGTCTGCCAAATACCAGTTTGATGCGCTAGAGTCGATTGAGAGGCGAGCCAAGAGAATCATCGACAATGATGGCATCGCCGCCGAGTTGCTAGCCTGTCTCTTTTTATCGTTTACATTTCGGGGAGTGTGCACTGGTATTGCACAATCTAATTCCACCAAGTCCGTTCTATCATCGGACCACTAGATGTACGGCGTTGCGCCCCCGGTGGACATCCCACCCATACGAACAAAGCGTTTTGAGAACACATTTATTATGCGTACAGCCAAGGAGTGGAATTCCTTGCCGGACTCTGTGTTTCCTAATAGCTACAACTTAGGGGTCGTTAAGTCAAGAGTGAATAGGTTACTTCTAGGCAAGCATGCTCCATCGTCAACCACATCATCGCTTACCATCAGGTGAGATGGTGGTCAAACCATCCCACCCATACGAACAAAGCGTTTTGAGAACACATTTATTATGCGTACAGCCAAGGAGTGGAATTCCTTGCCGGACTCTGTGTTTCCTAATAGCTACAACTTAGGGGTCGTTAAGAGTGAATAGGTTACTTCTAGGCAAGCATGCTCCATCGTCAACCACATCATCGCTTACCATCAGGTGAGATGGTGGTCAAACGCGAGCCTATCAGTAATAAATAATAAAAAAACATCTACTCTGACAACGCTCCCTAATGACACGTTCCTTACTTGTCAAACAAAACGATACAATATCCGATTTCCGATACCCTAATAAGGCGAGTAATATGTTCAACTCGAACATAATAAGGTATCAATGAATAATAACGACGCAGTATTAAGTAACCAGCTATTAAAACATTTATCGCAACATTGTAAACAAATAAAGCGTGAAAGTGCACCTCTACAGACCATAGACACATTGTGACGTAAAAAATGGCGGTAATTAGCCTCCATTTTTGACTGTTACGACTTTGACATAACTTTTGTGAGCGAAAGTGGCTTTCGTAAATCTAAATGTAGCTCGATTTCTGTTTTATGAAGCGCTCTCATAGCTAATAAAGTATTATTGCAAAGATAATTCGTGAAACCTGGTCTTGTGTGGACATGGGTTGGTAAAATCGAAATGACCCATTTTATATTGTGACACTTGATAACTTGGCGCCCAAATGGGACGTATTGTCCCAATTGGGCGCCAAATAAGAGGTTGTCCTCTTTACTCTGGGTCTTTAGACAAATGACAGATATTATATAGACAGATACAGGTAATGTCATTGCCATACATTTTATATTTAGCGTTTGGGGGACATGCTAACAGGAAAGTCATTTATCTGATAAATGATTTTCCTGCTGTTGTAATAAAAAGTGCCATAATTATGACGTTTTAAAAAAGATTGCATGTAGCGGAGATGAGAATGTTAAGATGGATGTGTGGTGTGACGAGAATAGATAAAGTGAGCAAAGAATAAATTAAGGGAAGTTTGAAAGTGGCGCCAGTGACTGAAAAGTTAAAAGGGAATCGTTTGTCTTGGTATGGTCATGTGAAGAGGAGGGATGAGACGCATGTTACTAAAAGAGTTATGAGTTTACATGTGGTTGGATGGAGAGGGAGACCAAAGAAAAGATGGATGGATTGTGTGAAGAGTGATATGAAAGAAAAGAAAGTTAGTGATAGCATGACGAGTGACAGGGCAGAGTGGAAGAAAAAAACGTGTTGCGCCGACCCCAAATAACTCGGGACAAGGGCAGGAAGATGATGAATGCCAATATAAATCCAGTGAGAGAGAGAGCCAGCTATACATGACCAATAGCACCATCTCTCCTTTCGCAATTGTATCACGACAGAATTAATAATGACGTACTTACTGAACAACACAACCTCACCTTAAGGAAATGGACTCGTGTGTTGAAAATTCCTGTGGTTTAACGTTCTTAAAGCTTCCTGACGTCTTCTTCTTTTCGTGTCGATGTACTCTTAACAAAAAAAAATCTGACCAGTATTTGGCAACATCTACGGCTCTGTTATTGGCCTCGTATAGATCCTAGAAACTGCAGGTGATTGTGCAGGATGGACAGCATAGCAAATGACGCATGTTCTGTGCAGCGGCTCCACACTGGCACTGTGTTAGAGATGGGTCGAGGAAGCCCCATTTGGCCAAATTGTTTTCTTGACGTCAAAAAATACAAGTGCACACTCAACAATGTGAATGCTCACAAAAGGTCTCATTAGAAGGCTAGAAGTCACTGAAAGGTCAATGGAGAAGGTTATGCTCGGAGTTTCCTTACGTGATCAAATCAAAAATTAAAATATCCGCTGAAGAACCAAAGTTACCGACATAGCCCGAAGAATCGCCAAACTTGAAGTGGCAGTGAACAGAGAATAGTTGATCAGTGGAGCCGAATCGTTCTGGGGCGGCAATCTCGTACCTAAAGCCCTTCCACAGGGTGAACCGATGAACTAGTGAAGGTCGCTGATAGATGCGAGACACACAGGATCCGGTCGGTATAGCGAGAAGTGGGGAACTATCTGTCCAGCAGTAGAGGTCTTTCGACTTAAATGATGTTTTTTTTTTCTTTTTTTTTTCCGGTGTGAAAATCATCTTCCCCGCTCTTGGGCGGGGCGGGAGATAGTGTCAGACTTTTACTGACTAAAAACCCACTCCTGTTCCTTCGTTGCCTTTCGTACCAGGGCCGAGTCTTCCTTTCAGAATCAGACCCTTGGCCCCAGTAGGCTTCGACCCTGCTGGGCCCCTACAGTTGCTGACATCTCCTTGAGGCGCGCGTGGAACAATACGCGCCGTCGGTAACTTGGGCTCGGTCCGGACGGTTACCGGACGGTCGGACGGCGAGCCACCCATTGCTCGCCAAATGATGATGACTCAACAATACAAAAATCTGTTAATTCATTCACCAAGAATTCTCATATTAAAAAAGTAATCAATTTTTTTATGGTTATTACTCGTTAACCTGGGTCAGTGAGAACCATTACTGGTTTTACGTAACTTTTTAAAACTAAATCCGCGTCGAAAGCATTAGTATAGCTATCTGAAAATCAGTAATTATGAAATATCTTGTCGAAAAAACATTCAAGAGATTTGGTCCATTACTTTTTTTAGAGTTCCGTACTCAAATGGTAAAACGGGACCTTATTACTAAGATTCCGTCCGTCTATCTGTCCGTCTGTCACCAGGCTTTATCTCATGAACCGTGATAGTTCAGACAGTTGAAATTTTCACAGATGATGTATTTCTGTTACCACTATAACGACAAATGCTGAAAAAATTAATGTTTAAGGGGCTCCCATACAACAAACGTGATTCTTTTTTTTGCTGTTTTTATAGATAATGGTATGGAACTTTTCGTGCTCGAGTCCGACTCGCACTTGCCCAGTTTTTTAGTTTAATGGACGTGTAAAACAATATTAATAACAAAACAATGTATTTATGAAATAAGTAAGCGGCAGCGCTGACATTATAATACAGCTGTGTTGAAAACGAATACTTCAAATTGGTTCAGCCATTTTGAATCATTAGTGCCAATGTGAAGAAATTCTTAATCTATTGTGTTGCTGGTCAAAATCGTTTGTTATTTACCAATTAAGAAACAATGTGTGGATTTCAATTTCGTTTTTATTACTTCGTAAACCGAACACTTCGTTTTGCAATTACTTACTTTTTGTATTGAAAATTCTTGTGAAAAATGTTTTGATAGACTCAGACGGAACCCAAGTCGACTTGCAAAGACAATCTTCTTAATCGCCGTTCATGGAGAGAAGCGGACCCTCGAAATCTGTACTCCGCATCAGTAAATACAGTCAGGGGCGGATCGTGAAATTGTTAGGCTCTGGGCTAACACTGTTACACAAACACACAACAGATACTCACACTCACACAAATATACTGTATACTTTAAAAATAATCCAGTACTCTAACCCGAACTTCAGTCAGTCTAGCACGCGTGGTTACTGTCTTAATTTACTTGTACGTTACATATATTTAATTTACTTTGTGGAAACGTCTATTCAGATTATAATTTACACAAATGGGTGACACCCTACATACTTTAGATGAGATCGACCAGATCGAAGTTGCGCGCGCATTCGAATGTGCCTGCACGGAGCTGCAAGATCATATTAAAATTGGTAAACATGACTTGACCATTATTTCTCAAAACATAAGAAGCATTTTTTGCAACTTTGAAGACTTCACACTTTTACTGTCAACATTAAAATTTGAAACGGATATCATAATTTTAACCGAATGTAGGCTACACACGAATAAACCTATACCTCAACTTGACAACTATCTCTCTTTCTCAACTACTCGTCAATTAAATCAAAATGATGGTGTAGTACTTTACGTAAAAAAAAACTTAAAACCTAAAGTTAAAGAAATAAATCTGACTCATGCTTCATGTCTACAGTTGGAAGTACTTAATAACATTATTCTAGGCGTGTACCGATCCCCATCCAACCCAAACACGGATATGTTTGTAGATTCTCTAAGTACTCACCTCAATACTTTAACTTCTCATAAAAGTATCATTATAGCGGGAGATATTAACATAAATCTCAAATCCAAAGACACTGAGCCGCTGCATGAATACAGAAACAGGGTTAACTATTTAAATATGTTATCACTATACGGAATTCTACCTGGACATACTTTACCTACACGTGAATCCAACTGTTTAGACCATTTTATGATCAAAATAAATAAAAAGAAAATATCTGCTTCTATTGCTATATTACACACTTCCATCACCGACCACTTCACTACCTTTCTATCTTTATCTAAGCTAAAAACTAAAGTTATTACCAGTAAAACTAAAATATCTATTGATTTTGAACAAGCTTTAAACCGCATTAGAGAAAATAAAATTGCAGACCTACTGTTTTGTAGTGACCCGGACCATTTAACTGACCTACTAATACATAAACTAACTGATTCTATTAATCAAAGCACTGTTACTAAAGCCATTCCTAATAGCAAGCGTATTGTTAAGCCATGGATAACTTCCGGTTTACTAAGATGCATTAGGAATCGCAACAAACTCCAAAAAAAAGCACGTAACGACCCTTTTGATAATATCCTAAAAATAACTTACCGACGATATCGCAACTACTGTAATAACCTAATAAAAAAGTTAAAAAGAAAATTTGAAAGAGACTTACTAGCTAATTCTGTAACAAATAATAAATTATTGTGGCAAAACATTAAAACCTTAACTTACACAAATAATACAAAAAGTCATAACACAGAATTATTACAAATGGGATCAAATTCAACTGAGTCTGTTAATTTCATTAATGACTACTTTGCAAATATTGGCAAAGAGCTAGCCCAAAAAGTTCAACCCTCAGCACACAACTTAAATTCTTTTAATTCTGAAACACTGTCTACACAGACAAACTCGTTTGTTCTTTTGGATACGGATACCGAAGAAGTCGATGGGGTTTTGATGAGCCTAAAGTCTGATAGTGCACCCGGCTGGGATAACGTGTCCACAAGATTTTTAAAACATATCAGGCATGATATTGTTCCCATAATAACCCACTTGGCAAATCTTTGCTTTGCAAAGGGCAGCTTCCCTGCACCACTTAAGCAATCTATAATCACTCCTGTTCACAAGGGTGGGGACAGAGACGATGTCAGCAATTACAGACCTATATCCATCTTGCCAGCCATATCGAAAATTATTGAAAAGCTTATAAACAGGAGGCTCTTAAAATTTCTACTCAAATTTAACATCTTAAGCAGCTCGCAATTTGGATTCAGGCCGGGATTATCAACTGAGGATGCAGTTACTGCTCTTAGCTCCTTAGTGGCAGGTAATCTGGATAGCGGTAACAAATGTCTGACGGTTTTTCTGGACCTGAAAAAAGCGTTTGACACCGTCTCTGTTCCTATCCTCTTAAACAAATTAGAAGCGTCAGGTATAAGAGGAATTCCACTTAAAATGTTCACCGACTACCTCTCGAACCGGAAACAAAGAGTCAAGGTAGGAGAATACGTTAGTAACGATGCAAAAGTCACTTTCGGTGTGCCTCAGGGAAGTGTGCTGGGCCCTACATTATTCCTACTTTATATTAATGACCTCTGCAACCTTAAAATAAATAACGCTAGAGTTTTTTCCTACGCTGACGATACTGCAGTAGTCTTTTCTGGGAAGTCTTGGGACGATGTTGCTGGTAGTGCTGAAGCTGGTATGACGCAAATTGCTAAATGGCTCTCAAATAACTTACTTACACTTAACACAGCTAAAACAAATTACATATGTTTTAGCATATCGCACAGGACACAACCAAACCCCGACTTTATTATAAAGGTACACGAGTGTGACGATTCAATTAACTGCCTATGTCCAACACTAGTCAAAGTTTCTCAAACCAAATATCTTGGTATTGTTGTTGACCAAAGATTATCTTGGTACTCCCATCTTGAACAAGTTACCAACAGAATTAGAAAACTAAGTTGGATTTTCAAAAATTTAAGGCATATCGTGCCAAACAAAATAACCACCAACACAAATAAACCCAGAAATCTACTTAATGAAATATACATAGCTATAGTCCAGTCTGTCTTAGTATATTGCATCCCCATTTGGGGTGGGGCGGCTAAGACTAAATTCATAGACCTTGAGCGGGGACAACGGGCTCTAATAAAATTAATGTACTTCAAAAACCTAAGGTACCCTACACAAAGTCTTTATCAAATAAGTAACTTACACTCTGTTCGCAAACTATATATAATTAAAACTATTCTCAGGAAACATAAAACTCTCAATTTTGATCCCACCTTAACCTTGAAAAGAAGAAAAGATATAATAGTTGAAATTCCTAAAACTAAAACCAAGCTCGCCCGTATTCAATACGACAAACGCTCATCTCAGCTTTACAATCGAGTAAACAAAGAGATCTACATATACAATAAACCATTAACTGACTGTAAAAAAATAGTAACTAATTGGATAAAACCACTCACTTATGACGACACGGAGAAGCTACTGGAATAAATAAAACCTTACACTTTATGCTCTTATCATTGCCATTTACACTCACTCTGTCTTTTACATTAAATTTAACAAACCCTCACACTATCACCTAACTTTCACAAACACAGATGCTCACATTCAACATTCAAATTCACATTTACACACCTTTATATTCACAGTAACACACCTCAGTATTCACACTCACACACATCCATTTTCACATTCACACACCTTCATAATCATAGTCACATTCACACACCCTCATATTCACATTCACACACCCCTACCCTCACTCACGCTTTTGCATGCTTCTTGTCGAGTTTTAATTTTCTCTTTTTATTTTAAATCGCCTGTTTTTATAACACTTAAAACAAGTAATTTTATGTTAATATTTTAAGTTTTGGAAGAGCGGAGTTTCCTAACACAGGCTTTTTTGCTTAAAAGGAGGCTCCAATCACTAGTTGTTAAGTTTACTTGTAAAACAAATAAAACATTTTTCATTTTCATTTTTTTTTCATTTTCACTGTTAGGAGGCCCACATTAGTCAAATTAATTGGCATTTTGTCAAAAATCAGTTTTATATTTTTCCTGAAGTTTACTTTTTTGATAGCGATCGATCACTGCACAAATATCGTCCTGAGTAACCTTCAGCTGGTTCGAGTTACTATGTCTAACTTGAAAGGCCAACAATTTCCACAATTTTGTTGGTCTACCAGTCAACCCAATAGTTAAATCCATATGTATGGGTTTAATAAATGCAAAATATTTGTATTTCTATAACAACTTTGGCCCAAACAAGTAATGCGCCAGACAAAAATTTCAATATCACGCATAAAATTGAAATTCTCCAATAAATGGAGCAGAAAAATCGAGTTTCATGAAACAACTAGTTCACGTTCGCAGCTTTCGTAAAAATTGTTTACCGTCATTGTGGACATAGCATCTAGCAAGGTCAATTGATAAGTGTAGAGATAACGTGTAATGTAGTGTAAGAGACTATTCCCGTCAGTTTGTTATATAATAGATTTAGAAGTAAATTAAACAGATATTTCAGCCGAAAGACGTCCACTGTTGGACATGGCCTCCCCCAAGCGACGCCACATAAGTACACACACACATAAGTGTAAATTATATATTTATAATATTTAATATTAAAAATACTTATTGATATATTTATACTTAATTCCTCACCAATTAGTGGTGACAACTTTATGGTGAATACTGGACCTTCTGCCTCTCCGAATGGATGTTCTCGCGCTCACGCTCCAGCCGCCGCGACCTCGACTAACAGCCACGGAAGGCGCGGGCTTGCGGACAACGAGCAATGGGTAGCTCGCTGTCATCCGAACCCGATATACCCGAGTCATCGACGGCGCGTAGTATTCCCAGCAGGGCCGATGCCCACTAAAGCTGCGGGGAATTTTTGAAAATGAAACCCGCAGTCCTTTATCAGAAATCAAAAACGTTTATTTCAAATAGATCAATTGTGCCTGTAATTGATCTATTTGAAATAAACGTTTTTTTGCCATTTTTTGAATAGTCAAAATGTCGGTCAGTCAAATCAAAATGTTTATTTGCCAGAAATACATTGTTTACTTTTTATACACTCACGCTTGACCACTATTTCACCTGATGGATAGCGACGATGTGGTCAACGCACGCTTGCCTAGAAGTAATCTATTCACTCTTCGACTTAAAGATCTCCAAATCGAAGCTATCAGGAAATACACTTCTTAGATTACTTACGCACAATGAATGAGTTTGCCTCTCTCGCATTTTTTCCATTCAATCACCAATCCATCGCCTTCGAGACGATTCCACGAATTTGAGTCACATTCGTTACAATGTAATAAAATGGGGCTATCCCTAAATTTTCCTGCCCGTTATGATCCCTATTCGAATTGTACGCTCTCCTTATTGAACATATGCCTCCCCCAAAATATTGACAATGAACAGTTGCAATGCAATGCCGAGGGGAGAGGTGTCAATTAATCTTTATCTAAGGGTGATGGAATCTATTTTTAGTTGGTTTAGATTAGAACGTGCCAGTTTGGGTTTGGCTTTCAAAACTTTACGGTTCGCAATACTGAAGTTATTTCAAAATTGATGTGCCTGTATATCAAAATAACATTTTTTTTACTAAATGCATATAAATGCAGGTGGACCGATGACCTGGTGAGGGTCGCGGGAATCCGATGGATGCGAGACGCACATTTGAGGGAGGCCTATGTCCAACAGTGGACGTCTTTCGGCTGAAATGATGATGATGATGCATATGATATTCGATGCCTGTAACAAAAATGCTATTTTTAACATTTTTGTTTGTCTGTTTCGACTAATCTCCTACAAGGCTAGACCGATTTTGACGGGACTTTTACTGACGGACAGCTGATGTTAAATGACTACTTTAATTTGGAGCGACTGAATTTCTGGTTGTCACATCTCACTAAGATACCGGAAAACATATTAGTACTTGCTGGCCATTCAACGTCTCATCGTCGACGACGGCTGGTGTTGTAAATCAGCGCTGAGACAAGAGACAGTAAGACAGGAGTTACACGAGCCCCAGCATTTTGCTGAGTACTGGCCGTTTTGCGCGGATGTGATGCATATCTTAACACTTATAAGTCGTTGTTGTTATTTGTTTTTATTTTTAAAGTATGAGCCATGTTTGACGTGAATAAACTCTTTTTCATTCTTCTTTTCTTTCTTTCTTTCTTTCTGGTGAGGTTGGTTTTTAGACGTTTCTTACTACCCGTTACGACTGCCAAAAGCCTAAAAAATACAGTCGTGAGTAACTGTTTAACGTATTTTTCGTGGCACGGATCTTCTCAGTGCCCGGAGGACACGGTTGAGGTGTGCCCTGCTTGGGCGGAGCACCGCCGTGTCCTCGTGGACGCGATCGGTGGCGGCCGTGGTTCAGGCCGTGGTCCGGAGCGAAAGGAACTGGGAAGCGGTCGCCTCTTTCTGCGAAGTAGTAATGCTAGCAAAGTAGATATCTGTAACCAAGACAGAACGGATATCCTTATGCCCCAGCCGTCGCTACAGGAGACGCTCCGGGCGTCGGTAGTCCCAGGGCGATCCTCGGTCACAGTAGGCGCAAATTACGACAAGCAATGGCTAGCTTGCCGTCCGACAATCCGATAAGGACCGAACCCTAGCTGTCTCAGTAGGGCAGAAAGGGCCCAATAGAGCCGATGTCCGCTATGGCCACCTTAGTCCTAGAACACAAAGGGCAACTGAAGGACACAAGTGGATTTTAGTCAGTAAAAGTTAGACATGCATTTTTTACCTCAGAAAAAGCTGCTAAGACTGAAAGAACTATAATATTTTCAGTTATTACCCGCATTCTCCCATCACCCAACCATATCAGACCAGATAAATCCGTTGATTTATATCCAGCTTAGTAACGTAGTATGTCAACATTGGCGAGCGTTGAAGCGACAAGAGTCATTGTGCCCATGTTTAGAACCGTGACGGAATGACGGTGGTACGGTGACGATGCGCGTACGCAATTTGTGGGACATCGAGGAAATTGAATAGGGACTGAAAATGTAGTTTTAATAATGAATCCGTTGAGGAAAGTTGTAGAGTGTTCTGGGGTCTGCTTTCAAATACCAAATATGTGTCTGATAGTGTTTTTCTTGTTTTTTTTTTATGTAGGTTATTTCATCCGAAAGACGTCCACTGATGGACATAGGCGTCACCCAAGTATCGCCACAACTAATGATACTGTGTGTCCGACTCGCACCAGGTCATCGGTCCACCTTATGGGAGACCTTCCGACGCTACGTCTTCCACTCCAGAACCTCTCAGCTTCATCATTTCTGCGAGCAATGTGCCGGTTATTAGTTAATTTGCATTCAATGTACGTAACATAACACTAAATATAATACCAAGCATTGAGCAATTACTTAGCGCATCAAATCATTTCTCTCGCTCGCTCGTTTTCTGAATTAAGAATTTGAGTATTAGTCAAACCCTGCTTTAGTCTTAAAATAAATTGACAGCAAAGTGTCAAATCAGAGACTGGGTGTTAGGTTAGTTAGTAGGTTACAACAAAAAAAAAAAATCGGTCAAGCCGTTCACGATTTTTTTTTTTGTGTATGTCTAAAAATAGGTCGTAGACTATTTCTACCCTCCACTCTCAACCGCCATTTTTTTCTTTGAAAGTTTTTATGGTAGAAGAACGTTTGCAGAATCAGTTAGTATTATTATAAATATTTTTTAATTACGAAAGAAAATAAAACTGCAATAAGCGAAAACTTTCGCTTAAGACGATCTTATAAAAAGGTATCGTTTGTTCTTTACTCTAGGTATAAGTCTTAAGTAACCATCGGGTTTCTTGCCGGTTCTTCTCCAATGGAACCGATGCACTAGCTTTTGACGTTTTATAAGTGCCCATTTAGTCCTCTGTGAAATAAAAACATTTTTGCCGCCATTAACGCCGGGTGTCAAGTGGATGTTGCGTATTTTGACTTCCGGAAGGCTTTTGATGCTGTGGATAATGATATTCTTTTGTGCAAACTTTCTGCCATGGGATTCACATCACACTTGCTTAACTTTTTTGCTAGTTACCTTGGCGAACGCAGACAGTACGTCGAGTATGCAGGGCATGACTCTAGACCCTACGATACGTTTTCTGGGGTGAGTCAAGGCACTAATATCGGGCCGTTAGAACTTATAATATTTATTAACGATTTGCCCACAGTTGTTAAAGAATCAAAATGTCTGTTATTTGCAGATGACTTAAAGTTATTCTTGCCAGTTAAAGATGAGGCTGACTGTAATCAAGTCCAGTCTGACATTAACAATGTAGTCCAATGGAGTAAATCTAATAAACTGCATTTTAATGCCAATAAGTGCTGTGTGATGAGCTACAGCTGCGCGCATGCTTCATTACGGCATCAGTACGAGATGGAAAAAAAAAATTGAATTGAATTGATATTCGGGACGTATCCGCAATTATGAAGAGCTCATGGTATCCCCATGTCATCGGGCGCTCCTACAAACACTATTATTGATTTAATAATTCAATTCAGAACACTGTCTTGCGGTCACTGCGCAGCTCCTCGATATAATCATGTATCTTCACGACGTTTTAAAAAATTGATAAAAGCAGCATTTCAGGGATTTTAAATCTATCAATGATTTTTTAGACTATAAAAACGTATGAACTAAAAAATCGTTCGATTCTTTTGGCTCCTTCTGGAGTTCTAACAAAAGGCTATTTTTAAGATTTTAAATAAAATCAATAAAAGTTGATTTATCTCTACAAATTACACTTCGAACATCCAATATATTATTTGGCAGAAAAACGCTGGCAAAAAATAAACTAATTGAAATTCGTGTTGTCCAGACCTAAGCCTTCATCTTATAACTCCAGCCTCGATCAAAAATCTAACTATTTGTCCATACTTTGTGCATAGCATAGCATAGCATATTCAGCCTTTTCAGCCGGCCGTAATCCACCACGCGAGCCCAGTGCGGGTTGGTGGATGTCACATGTCTTCGAATTTTTGTTTCTAGGACATGCCTTTCCTCACGATGTTTTCATTCACCGTTTTGATACTTTGTGCATGAGAGCATAAAGTATGGCCTATATAGCTCCGTCCCTTTAACAGTTCAGTTTAGGTCGTGGATCGCGTTAAGAGCGAAAGGTAGCAATACAGGCCCCCCACCATCAAACATTTACCTATTTGTCCATGCATTGTGTATTGGAGCGTATGGACATCTGTACCTATAAGTCGAGGTGTGTAGATATACAAAAAAGTAAAGAGTAAATAATAAGTATAGTGAGACTATCTGAATTGCCAAGGACATGCACTAAACAGTAAAAAGATCGATCTAGTGAACACTTTCGATCAGGTCTTTTTTTTTTCGGTGGGAAAATGACAATGACATCCCTCGCTCTTGGGCGGAGCGAGAGATAGTGTCAGACTTTTACTGATTAAAAACCCACTCCTGTTCCTTTGCCCCAGTAGGCTTCGACCCTGCTGGGCCTCTACAGTTTGCTGACTCTCCTAGAGGCATGCGTGGAACAGTACGCGCCGTCGACGACTTGGGGTCGGTCCGGACGGTTACCGGCCGTTCAGACGGCGAGCTACCCATTACTCGTCGTCCGCAAGCCCGCGCCTACAGTGGCCGGAAATCGGGATCGGAATCCCGGCGGCTGGGGCGCGGGGACCATTACCTCGCGCGTGCACGTGCGGTGCCTGGTTCTTACTTTATTTTCTTAGAAATAAAAATGACTGAATCACACTTGACATATGAAAAGGGCGAAAGCTTTCTGGCGACTGACTACCAGTTACGAATGACAATCGGGACCAACAGCTTCACGTGCTTTCCGAGGCACAGGGTATCAGTAATATCCTAGATAAACATAGAAAAGTACATTGGTACTTATCCGGTTTCGAACCCGCAACCTCATGCATGAAAGGTCATCACGACATCTGATGACATCACCGACATCACAAATGAATAAAAAATGTAGTCCATGATGTTATATCCGTACATCACACATACTCTTCGCAGCAGTTGGCTAATTACGCACTGCCAAACCGAAGAAAAGATTACAAAATGTCTATTTACACCAAAATGAAACCCTGACCTTATTCTCAGCTAAACAACTCCTTACAAGTCGAGAACAACAGTCATAAACCCGGCTACATACAGATGGTCGTCTCAATATAGAAAGTATAGTAAGTAAAGCATAACTGCAAGACTGCGACCCGTTCGTGACGCCTGAGGTTAACAGCCGGTTGCACAATGTTAATCTTTTGTTTAGATGACGCATTTGATAATTATTTTAAATATCACCAGTTAACCTCTTGTGTTGTGCAGGAGTCGAGGACAAGAAGGTCTAGACATAGTGCAATTCTATACAGAGGAAATTATTGTTTCTAAAATGTCTAATATAGATTAGATTAACGTATATCTAGCTGAAGAGTTTTTTTTTTTTAAAGAATATGGAACGAAAAAAAAAGAACAACGAACGAATGACGTGGGTTGAATGCGCTAATCTCAGGAACTTCTGATCCAATTTGAAAAAATCTTGTGTCTGCGTCAAGAGTAGTAGTCCATTTATTAAGCAAGGTTAAAAGGATAGCCTTTTATAGATAACATCGACGAATAATGTTGCAAATTTATTCTTTTTGAGAGCTTCCGTTGAGTGCGCTACTTAAATAGTTAGTTACTAAAAAATTATTATGTATGACAAAATTGTTCTATATAGCATCATAAAGAAGGTCACATAGAACGGTCGTTTCTTATCACGTTTGGCAGAGCGTAACTTACAGAATAATAATAATCCAGGAGTCTTTAAGTCAAGAGTGAATAGGTTACTTCTAGGTAAGCGCGTTCCATCGTCGACCGCCGTCTTCGCTTTCCATCAGGTGAAATAGCGGTCAAGCGCGAATCTATCAAGAATAAAAGAAAAAAAAAGTGCTACCTATTTATTGCCTTCACTCAATAAATTCTGTAGCATTTTTCACAGGAAAGGAAAACTTAAGCTTGAAATTTTCTTCATTAGAATTCTGTGTAATTCTAGTTCACACAGCCCTAATAAAGCGTTAATATAGAAAGTAGCAAATAAAGCATAACTGCGACCCATTGAGGCCTGAGGTTAAGAGCCGGTTGCACAATACTAACCTTTTGTTAACCGACGTTAGTTTTGACATTCAATTACGGATTTATTGTTGCAGTCTCAACTGTTCATATGACAAGTTACGTATGTCCATGCAATCATCATCATCATTTTCCTAGCCCTTCTCTAACTGCCCTTTCTAATGTTAGGGTTGCTTCCAGCGTCACTAGAAGCAGCTAAATGTCATCATTTTACATGGAGCGACTGCCCATTTGGCCTTCACGACCTAGTTGCAAAAAAGGTGTCGATTTCGAAAAACTTTCTTTTAAAGTTACAAAATTATTTTTATAATTCAATATCCGGATGGAAATATGTAAAATTATGAGACCCAGATGTTGCATTTGTCTGAGTCGTATCCATGTTGAACTGAAAATAAAAGAATTGTGTATCAGCTGTTTAAGTTGCAAGCTGGTTATCGTACACAATGTTGAATGTTAACAGTCATTTTCTACCTAATTTTATGTAATGACCGTTGTTTTTTTTTCTGTTCGGCTGTATCTTCCTCATCATCATCTTCCTGCCCTTATCCCGTATTATTTGGGGTCGGCGCAACACGTTTTTTTTGCACGGCTGTATCTTCCTACTGCTAGGCAAATGCCTCTCCCCAAACATTTCTGACTCTTTCAGTAGGCGTATAGAATGTCTCGCCAAATCGGCCTCCACAACGTTGTTCATCCTCAAGCATCCAATTTGTGGAGACTTGTCTAGCGGTCAATGTGCATGCGGCTGACGTGTCCCGACAAATTTTTTACAAACGCTACGTTATATCTAAATTAACGCCAATGTATTTTTGCGCTGCTGATTTCTTAGTGGTTAGTGTTGAAAATCAAATATGTAGTGTGTTTTTTAGACGTCGCATAGCGTTAGTAACTAGAGAGGGCTCTGTTATCACCTGTTGTACATGCTGTACTACTTTAAACGGAAGGTTTTATTTCTGATGGGCGATCCTCGTAGGCAAAGGTTTTTGATGGTTACCAATAGAACCATTACCTAGCAGGATCAGCAGAAATGGGATCGGTAAAATATAGTAGCTTTGGCTAGCGTCTTCGCCCTTGTGAAACTAGAAATCAATCCCATGGGAGAGCTTTCTCCTCCGGAAAAACTTTAAGTATCCTTTGACTATTCCAGGATATGGTCTAGCCGTGCGCCAAATGTTCTACTGTGTTGTGTGTTTCTCCTTATTTTTTTTATTTTTTTTTTGAAGTTTTATTTTAGTTAATAAATCAATTATTTATTGATTAATGAATCGTGGTCTGCCAAATAAACATATTTTCTTTCTTTTTTCTTTCTTTAAATGTCATTCAAATCCGTTCAGCCACTGTGATTACTTTAAACTTTCTAACATTAAGTAAAATAAAAGATTATATCTAATCTACGTTCTCCTGACCTCACATGACTAAAATGAAACTTATTTTTAATCACTCTTAAAACAGCCAACATTATATCATTCCTCGTAACTAGTCGTTCACCTTAACCTAAGTTTACCTCAACCTTATACGGTGCAATCGACGGTAACAGTTAGTCACTTTTATCTCGGAATCTAAGTAAACTGTTCAATTGAACGCTACGCCGATGGAAATTGGGTCAAATCTGTTACTTAGTTGTATGGTATCGATTATTATTTTATGTCTTCGTTAGCCTGGCTTCTGTTTCTCTTTTATGAGATTCGAGAGTACCTTGTTCTTGCTATGGAGAAACGAGGTCTCAAACTCAAAGCATTTATTCTTATCGTTAATATATTATAAAACGAATTCCCCCACCGCGTCTGTCTGTCAATTTAAATTATTTATTTATTGCACACCTTAACTTATCACATTTTATAAAAATAAGTGTACAATAGGCAGTCTTATTGCACAGGGCAATTTATACAAATAAGTGTACAATAGGCGGTCTTATTGCACAGGGCAACTTATAAAAATAAGTGTACAATAGGCGTCTTCTTGCACAGGGCAACTTATAAAAATAAGTGTACAATAGCCGTCTTCTTGCACAGGGCAACTTATAAAAATAAGTGTACAATAGCCGTCTTCTTGCACAGGGCAACTTATAAAAATAAGTGCACATTAGGCGTCTTATTGCACAGGGCAATTTCTTTCAAACAACCTTTGGATGGACTGAACGAAAGGATACATTTATTTATTTTTTACCTATAGATACATACTTATAAATAAAATGGATGTATCTATGTATAATATATATATATTTTTTTTACTAATTGCATATTAAAATATATTCGATACCTATAACAAAAATGTGGAGTCATATGCGTAATTTTGTATATTTTATTTTAAAAAAAGAATTAGGGATTCGCGCAAAAAATAACAAACAGACCTGGATTTGTATTGGCATTGTACAGACGAAGTTTCGGGCAGCATCTAGTCGATGAATAATAAAAAAAAGTGGTTCCAAAAGGCGAATTCTAACATTGCAATATTTCATCACAAAGACCATAATACAGTAACAACCAGGCTACTTAGCAAAGATAACAATAGCATCTGTAATGGGTAGTTTAACTGCGCAGCGGTCAAGTACAGTAAATTGACCTATTTACCTCGGTTAGATGTACAAATTGCGCACGGCGCAGGATGATCGCTCTTAAAACCTATGCGGGTAATCGCGAGTTGGTGACGTCAGAACCGAGGGTCAGTCAACGCTATGGCTTTGCAGGTTTCCTGCTTTAAGTGTTTAGCGTGAACGTGACAGAATAGGCGTGGTACTATTTGAAATATCTGTTATTTATTTATTGTGCACACTTGCCAGTGTTATCTATTTTAACCCAAAGGTTGACTGGTAGAGAATGCCTTGTTGCATTAAGTCCGCCTATGTACCACTACTGTACATGAAGTTTAAATAAATGAGCTCCTTATAAACTAGTGCGCCTCATCATCAAGCACTACTTTACATTACTAAAAAAAAAAAAAAACTAGTGTGTAGAAATATTGCGTATATACACGATATGGACCGCACGCGTGAGGGAACGGACATCCTCTCGCCCCAGTCGCCGGGGTCCTGACACAAATTTCCAGCCAGCGTATAGGCTACGGACGACGAGCAAGTCGTAGCTTGCCGTCCGGACCGAGCCTGAGTCGTTGACGGCGCGTTGTGTTCCACGCGCATCTCAAAGAGATGTCAGAAAAACCGTAGGGGCCCAGCAGGGCCGAAGCCTACTGGGGTTATGGGTTGACTTCAGAGGGAAACCCGGAACGCAATAGCAAAGAAGGAACATAGGTGTGGTTTTAGTCAATAAAAACACGCCCTCTCGCCCCGTCCTAGAGCGTGAATGCAGGATGGGCAGCATAACAGGTGACGTATGTCCTGTGCAGCAGTTCCACATTAGCACTGTGTTTGAGATGGGTCGAGGAAGCCATATTTGGCCAGACTGGTTTTTTATAAAACTCGAAAGCACATAATAATTCATTATTTGCAAAAGTCTTTTGGTTTAACTTCTTTTTAGGGTTCCGTACCTCAAAAGGAAAAAACGGAACCTTTATAGGATCACTTTGTTTTTGTAGGATTATTTTGCTATTTTTTTTTTTGCTATTCGGAAATATCTTCCGAGACTCCATTCCGGAATTGAACTATTTAGGTACATAGGTAAGTTTGTATGGAACCCCTGGGTGCTCAAGTCCGACTCGCACTTGCCCAGTTTTTTATTATTATTGATAGGTTCGCGTCTGACCACTATCTCACCTGATGGTAAGCGATGATGTGACCGACGATGGAGCACGCTTGCCTAGAAGTAACCTATTCACTTTTGACTTAAAGACTCCTTGTAACTATCAGGAAACACAGACTCAGACAGGACATTCCACTCCTTAGCTTTACTTTTTCTCTGAATTAAAAGATTTTGCTGGTTCCTTTATAAAATAGGAGTGCAAAGATTTCTTTGCCCCAGTTAACTCGCCCTAGTTTTAGGACTAACTTTCTATTTCCTCTTGGTAATGTGTTAGTTTTTAATTATGACAGTTACTGAGGAAGGGCCGACTGTCGGTTGTGTTGGTATGGAGCTAGAATATTTATGAACTTCAGTAATTAATTTTAGTTTCTTAACTTTCTCTTAGCTGTTAAACTTAGTTTTTCTATTTTTATTTCGGTGTGAAATCATCGAATAAATCCGGAGACATACATGAGGAGGGACAAAATGTCCCCCAACATGACACGCACTACTGTAAAATTATCCAACAACATGTCCCTCGTCACGAGAATGGTTGTAGCGGAGTTGTGGGGCAAGTTGCAGGACATTGGATCAAGTTCGTTGCAGACTCACGTAGATTGAGCGTTGCGCGTCAAGTTGGGGGACATTTATTATCCTCTTACGTATCTGAGGTTTAATTTTTCAGTGAGTGTCAGACTTTTACTGACTAAAATCCACCCGTGTTCCTTCAGTTGCTTTTTTCGTACCAGGACTGTGTTGACTCTCGAACAATCCTGCAGCTCTGGGAAAGGGGTGCCTTGATTTTTGAAGCTTGTATCAAGAAACAGTACACTAGACCATGGGTTCAGATTTAAATACATTTAATTCCCAAAAAAGATACAAAGCCACTTATTTACTTTTGTTTAACTTATCATATCACTGCAAAGGCTATATATAAAAAAAAAATCACTCTTTAACAAATCATCATTCATCATCATTTCAGCCGATAGACGTCCACTATTAGACATAGGCCTCCCCCAAGTGTCGCCACAAAGAACGGTCCTGTGCGTCTCGTAACCATCGGATTCCCGCAACCTTTATCAGGTCATCGGTCCACCTTGTAGGACGCCTTCCAATGCTGCGTCTTCCAGTACGCGGTCGCCACTCTAGAACTTTTCGACCCCAACGGCCATCTGTTCTGTGAGCAATGTGGCGTGTCCATTGCCACTTATGTTTGGCGATTCTTCGTGCTATGTCGGCTATGTCGGTTCTCCTGCGGATATCTTCATTTCTGATCCGTCACGCAGCGAAACTCCGAGCATAGCCCTTTCCATTGCCCTTTAATAAATATTGAAAATAAAGAGTCAAGAAAAAATGCCTATTGATAATAATAAAACACACAAAAAATAATGAAATTAAAAAAAAAGAAACAAAAATGTGTTATAAAAATTTGTTCAAGGCCACTAACTCTGCATTCGCTGGTATATTTGAAAACAATACCTAAATAACGCAGCGCTAGTATTTCTGGTATTTATATTGGTAAAGTATTGGCATTGACATCCATGGCGTCACATAAGAACTAATCCTGCATCGCGCAATCAAAGTTCTCCGCGCGATTAGAACATACAGAACAGCCCGAAATCATCTATCGGACAGTTGCCCACCAGACGTAACACACGTCTGGTCGGAGGATCCTCCCTTTTTAACGCAGGTTTGACGTTAGTCTCTGTTCCTTATACCTCCAAAGGCTAATTGATTTACAAAATAACCTTGACAAACCAACGCATATTTGGTAGAGACCAGTTTTGTAGCATCCCAGCCACACCTCTGCAACGCCACCGTGATGGTGATGATTCATAAAATGACAGAATACATTATGAGGTAACCACGACGTCAGTGTGGCTTAAATGGCATCACTGACATGTCAAGAGAGTTAATGCTGGCTGTGTACATATTCTTAGTAGTTTCAATGTCAAACTCTACAAAAGAATACCGACCCATTATTATGAGGAAAAAAATATCGTAAAAATTATGGAAGGACATATAAATGTTATCTGTATGTAAAAGGAGAAATTGACTGACTGACATATCAACGCATAGCTGAAACTACTGGGATTAGGAGCGTGAAAGTATGCACAAGGCTTCCTTTTATGAATTAGGCGAACACTAAGAGAGGATTTTCCAAAATTCACCTCCTAAGGGGTTGAAACAGAGGTCCAAAGTTTATAGAGAGAAAACTATCTTCATTGTGATATTTATGCGAGTATGAAGTTCCGTTGACCATTTCTGGTCTTCTTCCTCAGTTCCATTTCATCAAATGTTACTTTTTGACCGTAAATGCTTAAGTTCTCGATGAAAATATAAAAATCACTATATGGTTGGCTATAATATTTGAAGCGTTCCCTCGATTTCGCCAAGATTCCATCATCAGATCCCAACTTGGTGACTATGGGACCATTTGGAAAGTATACCCTTTCCAACACAAAAAGAATTTTTCAAATCGATTGGCAAGTGACGAAGATATGCGCGAACAAACATTAAAAAAAAAAATACAAACATCCGAATTGAGAACCTCCTCCTTTTTTAGAAGTCGGTTAAAAACGAATGGTTCTGCATTGATAAAAATAAGAATCGATTTGGTTATCTTGACACAACTGTTTTATTAGCACTTAAAATGCTATTGCTATTAACAGTCCTTTCCCCATTATCGAAGCCTATCAGAACATTGCTATTTCTATACAATTAAGTTGGTTATGGATTTTTATAGACATATTAGCGTTCCCCCGCGGATCCACTTGCGTCTTTATGAACTGCTCCGCTTCCGTGGGTGAGTGGCGTGATTATTGTGACTTTTAATAGGATTGTTTTTTTAATTTGTGATTTGACTTCGATTTATTTGTTTTTCTTGTATTTTCTTTTATTTGTTTGACATTTTTTATTAATTGATGTTGTTATGTAATCATTAATTTGTTGACTAAGTATAATTTAATATTCTGTATATGACTTGTAAGAATCCCTTACCAATAAATTACTATGACGACTATGACTTTGACTATATCCTATATGCTTCTTCGATAAATGTGCTGTCCAACACTAAAAGATTTTCGCAATTCAAGCCAAGTAGTTTCTAAGATCAACGCGTTCAAACAATTGAACAGACTCTTCCGCTTTATAACATTAGTATTAGCTATATAGCAAACATATTGAAAGAGGATGCACTACAAAAATATCTATCTAGCTGCCCCTTTAGGAACTACGCGAAGAATGTTATGTCAGCTAAATTTCGACTTGCCTGTTGGTCTAGTAGTTAGTGGCCCTGACTGCTATGCCTTAGGTCGTGGGTTCGATTCCCACCCAGTACAAATGTTTGTGTGATGAGCATGATCATTTGTTCTGTGTCTGGGTGTAATTTATCCATAATATGTATGTATTTAGAGATATATAAGTATGTTTATAAGTCGTCTAGTACTCATAACACAAGCTCTGCTGAGCTTGGGTCTAGACGGCGTTGTGTGATAGTTTTGAAATATTATTATTAATTATTCTACAGATCTCATGCCCAAAATACCATCGAAACAAACCCATCAATAACCGGAAATCCCATAGCAACACTACAAAAGCATTTGAAACCTATAACTTAAAATTCAGCTCACATTAAGTATACTTGGTACTAAAGTAGTGTCCGAACGAAATTAGTTTTTACGGCCGAAGCCGAAACCAAAATATCGGCGTTTTCGGCTGAAACCGAATTTTCGGGAAACTCTCGGGATAAGCGCCTAAGAGCGGGTTACTGAATTGAATATTTTGAGTTAAGTACGTCTCAAACCGTACTTTAATGCCAAATTTTGACAGGTTTGCAGGCTAAAGTTGAGTTTGAGAAATACTCGACTTCAAATACTTAATTGAGAAATCGGGGATTAGTGATGTTTCGGGACATCTACTCTTGTACCAAGTTTTATCGGAATTCATTCAAGCGTGAAGAAGTAACAAACATACACACATTTACCAAATACCAAATAAGTAAGTTGCAATGTAGCATGTCTGGTCGTAGCACGTAACCGTTCGATTTTAGTTTCGGTTTCTAGTTTCGACTGTACGGCAGCCGAAGCCGAAACTAGTTTTTTTGCCGAAACCGAAAGTTCAGTCGAACACTTATACTTCTTAACATTGCATAAGGTAGCCAGAATCAAACATAATCTCGTTGGAACGGAAACGCCAATGTTTACATTACGGAGTTATTTGCGAGACTGACTCATATAATATTAAGCGGTCCATTTATTTTCAGGGCTATTATTAATTTAACTGCCGGCTTTAGAATTAGTTTCATTTGGGCACGAGTTGGCTAGCTGTGCCCGGTAGCTGTTTCCGGTACGTCTTTAGATTGTCGTCGAAATATTATTTAGGCCTCCTGTACACGGACGCGTAGCTTCATAGACCCGTATTCGTCATTATACGCTTGGTGTACGCCTGCGTGAAGCTTACATACAAAACTATGGCTTACTGTCCACAGACGCATAGCTTCAAAGACGCGTTTTCGTCACTATACGCTTGGTGTACGCCTCCTCACTGCTTACATGCGAAACTATAAAACTGCCGATGAAGCGGCAACGACACAACGGCACGACCTTCTCGCTTTGTCGACAGAGAGAGGGAGGCCTTAGCCATCGTCACTGATTAGCCCAACATGGGCTGTAAAAGAAGGATGATAAAAGATTGCATGTAGCGGAGATGAGAATGTTGAGATGGATGTGTGGTGTGACGAGAATGGATAAAGTGAGAAATTAGTATATTGGACTAAGTTTGAAAGTGGCGCCAGTAAATATAAAGTTGTATAAAATGTTATAACTCTGGGCCTTGGTTCATGCCATGGTCCGGAGCGAAAGGGAATGGGATACGGTTACATTCTTCTACGAAGCAGTAATCTGAGTGAACGTACATCCTCACGTCCCAACCGCCGCATCAGAAAACGCCCCGGGCGTCGGGAATCGCAGGGCGATCTCCAGGCACCGTAACGACACGCAAAATGTAGTTCGCTGTTCGCTCGTCATATAACGACCGAGCCCGAGTTGTCGACGACGCGTGGTGTTTCACACGAATCTCAAGAAGATGTCAAAAAACCGTAGGAGCCCAGCAAGTTCGATGCCTGTTAGGGCCATGGGGAAAAGTATGAAAGTGATACTCGTGGTCTTAGAACCCAAAAGGCAACTGAAGGAATAGGTGTGAGCGAGAGGACGTGACAGACTTTTTTTTTTTTAATTGGTATAAACCAGTGCTTGACTGCGATCCCACCTGATGGTAAGCGGAGAT
The DNA here is from genome assembly GCA_949316375.1 of Mythimna vitellina. Taxonomy (NCBI): domain Eukaryota; kingdom Metazoa; phylum Arthropoda; class Insecta; order Lepidoptera; family Noctuidae; genus Mythimna; species Mythimna vitellina. Next base: position 4,188,996 of record OX438711.1, on the reverse strand, counting down.
GCAATCATTGATGGTCAGGCGCACTAGTTTATTAAGAGCCCATTCACTCTAGCCTTGAAGACACCTATATTATAGTTGGACGGGAAGACCGCAGCAGGCAAATTGTTCCAGTCCTTCGATGTACCTAATGCTTATGACTCTGATTAGTCCTCTCAATCTCTTTGATTCCAATACTCCTCCCTCCTTGCCTCTTCTCAAACTATATCTCAATTTACAATCTTTCAAAATCCTACTTAATATCTGCAGGAACTACTAAATAAACTATTTATAAACCATGACTCACACATCGCTCCATTTTATTCTGCGCGTGGTATTATGTTGTTAACTATTGTCAGCTTTTGAACAAACTGGGTCTGGATAAAAATACGGCTTACCTTAGTATGTGTATGCTTTATTGTGACCAAATGGACGTGAATGACTGAATTAAATACTGAATATGTCTTTATGGGCCTTATCGGAAGGGTTAAAGCCACCCAAAGGGCAATGGAAAGGGTTATGCTCGGAGTTTTCTTGCGTGATTGCATCAGAAATGAAGATATCCGCAGGAGAATCAAAATTGCCGACATACCTCGAAGAATCGCCAAAATTAAGTGGTAGTGGGCAGGGCAAATTGCACGCAGATGGTTGATACCGGAAGATGCAGCTTTGGAAGGCCTTGCCATAAGGTGGACCGTGGACCTAGTGAGGGTCGCGGGAATCCGATGGATGCGAAACGCGCCGGACCAGTCGTTATGGCGACACTTGGGGCAGGGATATATCCAAGAGTGGACGTCTTTCAGCAAAAATGATGATGAAGATAATGATCGATGTCCTTATCCTTTTATCCTTATCGGGTGAAGCAGTTCATTCAGTTCACTACCACGTAGAAAGAAACTGGCTAAGTGCAAGTTGGACTCGCACACGAAAGGTTCCGTACTACAATATTAAACAGAGCAAAAAACAAAGTAGATAAAATAACGTTTCTTGTTTGGTTAGTTTTAATTAAATTTTTGTTTGTTGTTTATATAATAAAAAATAAAAATACACATTCTGTGAAAATTTCACGTCTCTACCTCACCAAATATAGATATATCGTTTTTGGGCCATCAATACACGTAGCCTAACATATAACCTAATCCCAATATAGTAAGAAAAAACCTAGGCATTTCATTCATTTTGAGCATTAGCACTTTCCTGGCTGTTATAAAAGAACTAGACCGTGACCACTAATCTAAATGGTGATAAGATTGGTGATACCACGCGTTACTTGTCTTATCTATCTGAAGTGTGGCCATTTTCTATCAGTGCAGATAAACTCTATCAAATTAATATGACCACGCACGTAGAAAACATCGTTATGAAGACCAAGAATCTTAATTTTTGCAGTTCAAGATTGTGTTTATAAGACCCTAAGCATAGCATTTTGTGCTTTTGGACTGATGACCTGATGAGTCGCGGGAATGCAATAGATGCAAGACGCACAGGACCATTCTTTGTGGCGACAGTTAGGGAGACCTATTTCCAGTAGTTTTGAGAGCAGTGGTGATGAAATAAACTACACAAAGTAATGCGCCTGGCTGGGTTTGAACCCGCGACTTACAACTCGTAAGTCGGGCCCGTTACCACTCGGCCACCACTGCTCCTGGTATCGTTCAGAGGCTTACTTAGAAGAAGGCAATGTAGATTTTTAGAGCCGAACAATCCTATTAAAAAGAAGTCTGTTTAATTAGCACCTATTTCTACTCCATCATCATCATTTCAGCTGAAAGACGTCCACTCACTTTGCAACTAAAAAACCCCCATATGTTGTTCTCATTTGACTTTGAGTGTCCTCTGAAATGTATTGAAGCTGCAACAAACAGTATGGTCTAATCGATACGGAATGCATATGTATTGTGTATTGTTAACTAATTGTTTTATTATGCACTGTGAAGGTGCCACATGTGCCAGATGGTTTACAACTCATCAAATTTATTCTGTCTCGCGAAAGGATAGTTTTTAGTGGACGATACCTTTAAAGGCTTTGAATGTTCTGGAAGATAGACAGAACTACAAAGACTCTTTTTTTTTTAGGTGGGTAATCATCTAACGGGAGATGTCCCGCCCTTGGGTGGGGCGTGAAGGCGTGTCAGAATTTTACTGATTAAAACCCACTCCTGTTCCTTCTTCGCCTTCGTTCCTGGGACCCGGGGTACTCTTTCGCAACACCCATGACCCCAGTAGGTTTCGACCCTGCTGGGCTCCTACGGTTTTACTGGCATCTTGAGGCGCGCGTGGAACACCACCCGCCGTCGACAACTTAGGCTTAGGAAATCGGGATCGGGATCCCGGCGGCTGGGACGTGAGGGCCGATACCTCGCGCGTGCGGCCGCCACTCCTCTTCGCTCCGGACCATGGTCTGTACCAAGGCACGGCGCGAGAGATTGCTGCGCCGATCGCCCCCACGAGGACACGGCGGTGCTCTGCCCAAGCGGGGCACACCTCTACCGTGTCCTCCGACTAAAAGGACTCGTATAAAGAAATTTTTTCGAACTGTTTTATGGTGTACGAGCAAACAAAATAATAAAAACAACAATACGTAATCGTTTTTGAATTTTCGGGGAAACAATTAACTTTCAATACAAAAGTGATTGCAATCGTATCAACTCCACAGCAATGTTTTTACCTCCTCTATAACTACGAAGGCTGTTTCCCATCATGGCAAAAATCTATCAGTACCAAAAAATAAATACATTGTACACCCGTCCCATCCACGTTAATCGACGCAGAATACTATGTATTGTTACCTAATTGTTGTATTATACGATGTGAAGTGGGCCAGCGTTTGCGAAAACCGCTTGTGCAATACTCGATGGACTGAGGCCTGTGGCTCAATATTTTGTGATGTCATCAAAGTATTAAAGTTTTACATGTAACAATGATGAGAATATTGAGCCATCTTATCATCACCACACATCCATATGTGTCATCATCATCATATCCAATGTTGGACATAAGTCTTAACCAAGCGTCGCCACGACGAGCGGTCCTGTGCGTCTCGCATCCATCGGATTCCCGCGAACCTCACCAGGTCATCGATCAACCTGATTATATGGTTCCGAAACGTGGTCGGTTACAACGGGCCTCATAAGAAGACTTAAACCCACGAGCAATGGAAAGGGCAATACTCGGAATTTCCTTGCTTGATCACATCAGAAATGAAGATATCCGCAGGAGAACCAAGGGTGGCAATGGGCAGGGCACATTGCACGCAGAACAAATGTTCGATGGGGATGAAAAGTTCTGCAGTGGCGACCACTTACCGGAAGACGCAGCGGTGGAAGGCATTCCACAAGGTGGACCGTTACCATATGTGTAGTGTGACGAAAATGGATAAATTGAGAAATTAGTCTATTAGAGGAAGTTTGAAGACAGAGATCGTTGGAGACTTGAAACCGCGAGTAAAGCGGCTCGGCTTGCGTGCTCCTCTAGCGTAGACCCATCTTTAAGAACTTATTTAAGACCAGCTGTATTAACATCTTAGCTAGGTGATTGACCAGTACTTCAATTATGATAATTTAATTGAACCTGTAGCACGTGATATAAAGTGTATTACATCCGATGTCAATTGAGGAAAATGGCTTAACAATTAATAGTCAAGTTAGTAATTGTGGAAAATTGCGTACAAGTGGGTACTTGACGCTTGTAGTGCTATTCTCTAAATATTAAGGATATAACGGAAATAGTGATTTATTACTGTAATCCCCACTACTTCTTTTTTTTTTATATATTATTGCTGATATGCAAAAACATGTAAAATTATATGTAACAAATGATTATGTAGACCATTCAAACACTTGTTCCATGCGGGAATCAAACTTGCGACATGCAGCTTGAGCATGAGCTTGCGGACGGCGAGCAATGAGAAGCTCGCCGTCCGATCGTCCGGTAACCGTCCAGAATGAGCACAAATCGTCGACGGCGCGTAGTGTTCCATGCGCGCCTCAAGGAGATGTCAGTAACCGTAGGGGCCCAGCAGGATCGAAGCCTACTGGGGCCATGGGTGGAACAATGGCAAAGAAGGAACAGGAGTGGGTTTTTAGTCAGTAAAAGTGTGAAACGCTCTCCCGCTCCGCCCTCAAAAAAAAGCAGCTAGCCCCTCAACCATTACACCAACCGTGCAATAAAACTTACTTACGGTACTTTCTCTATTTCAGGTATGGCACAAAGGGTGCTTCAAATGCCAGGAATGCGGCATGACACTCAACATGCGGACCTACAAAGGATATGGAAAACTCCCATACTGTGAAGCGTGAGTATTTTGACTTCATATTTAATAAACTAGTTGATAAAGAGCTTAATTATACACCACATTTTTTTAATTAGTACAAAAAATATGGGGCTCTATCCGTACCCGTTACTGACCAAGTGACCATATTTGTGTAGTCAAAAGTGAAAAAAAAAAAAAACGAAATCCCAAAATTATCCTCGAAAATTTGTCCTTATTGGTAAATTCATAATTGAATAAATCATTCATAATCATAACAATTGCTACTACAAAATACTACGCGCAGTGTTTTTCCATTTTGATCGGTATTCATTCATAGCCTGTACAATATTTCCATAAATTGAGTGACAATTTGGGATATAAACAAACGCTCATAACTTTGCTGTTTATGAATATTGTTTATTGAGACTACTTAACCTTTTGAGTAGCGTAATTAGAGACACAATAGAAAGACAATGACCGAGCGAACGCCGGCGTTCGCTCGGGGTTTAATGAATGAAATAATAACAAGACCTTTTCTAATAAGCCCTTTTGTATTTATCCTTTAAGTTTTTTTGAGAGGAAACGTCAGATTTTTCTGATTATGATTAAATTAGCCACCTGCGCGTGGAATACTACGCGCCGCCGACGATTCGAACTTGGTCCGGACGGCTACCCATTGCTCGTCATCCGCTAGCCGACGCCTACGATGGCTGGAAATCGAGGTCGGGGTCCTGGCGGATGGGGCGTGAAGAAGTCCGTACCTTCACGCGTGTCGCCACCTTCGCTTCGCAGAAGGAGGCGACCGCTGTCCAATACCCCCCGCTCCGGGCCATAGCCTGTATCAGGGCCCGGCGCGACAGTCACCATACAGTTTCACTTTCGATGCAAGAATATATATGTATATATAATATATGTAAATTGTGCCCATTATCTAATGTTAATATGTAGTTCTGACCCGCCTATTCAAAGCACGCACGCTACACATAAGGTCAAGGTCGAGAACACGTTTTATTAATAGCTGTTAACCAACTTGCGTGGTTAAAACGAAATTAATGATCAACTAGCTGATGTCCGCGACTTCGTCTACGTCAAACTTTACACATTAAACAAAACAATGCTATGGCATTTGGTTAAAAATGCAATAAGTTCTTTTCGCGTTTCCCTAATTCAGTTTATAAAAGTTAATTTTTTTAGATGTAGCCTAAGTTATTTTTTGTAACATCAGCTATCTACCAGTGAACATCCCATCAAAACCGATCCAGCTGTTTCGGAGATTAGCAACAGACAGCCAGATTTTCTTCTTTGTCTAACCCTCTTCCCAGTTTAGTAGGGGTCGAGCCTCCTTGTCCTTTTTTTTGCATTTAATAACTAAATTTTTATTAGTTATTTCGAAATTACAAACGGACGCTCCAATTTTATTTATGTGTATAAATAGCTGGAAAAGGGCGTGATGTGGAATTTCCTCACGACCACACCTTTTATCAGTAATTATGGGGACATAGCCTGGGGGAATAATAGCTTATGACAGGGTTAAAGTAGCGTGTCAGCAAAGTGATAGTGGGACTGACGACGGGTTCAATCCTTACCATTTTGGCGACAAAGGAAATGGATTTTTATTTCAGGCCTAAGGCTGGCCCACCTTAGCCTTCTAATATAACCTGTACGTATCGGGGTGAGATATCCCGTCTTTTAGCGCTATTTTTAATGATATATTATTGTGGGTATAGTGAGCAAAATAGTTTGTAACTATCGTGGCATATCACACAAATAGTCTTGTATCAATAGAATAAACTTTATTGTACACCAAAATAGTAACAAAAACTTTTACATTAACTTAAATCTATGGGTACAAAGGCGGTCTTATCGCTGACAGCGATATCTACCAGACAACCTTAGGGTGGAATGTAAGAATTTGAAATAGAAACAAAGGGGGGTAAAGGGGGGTAGTCAATGTTTAGTTTAAGTTAGTGTTATATTTATATGTTATATTTTATTTACCATCATTCGTGCGCCGCTGCCGGGTACCAGCTGAAAATCAGCTCTGGGTGTCTGACGCCCAGCAATTGCTGAGTTGGTGACCCTTTCGGTTCGGGCACGCTCAGCGCAACTATATTGTAAATCTGTACTTTTTATTTGTTTCTTTTGTTTCCTATTGTAGTGCCTACATCGAATAAATCCTATTCTATTCTATATAAACCAGTACTTGACTGCAATCCCACCTGATGGTAAGCAGTTATGCAATCGAAGATGGTGTTTTAATTTTTGAAATAATTTATAATGAATGTTTGTAAATAAGTGAAATAAAACTATCAGATGAGTCGTGTTTGTTTGTCAAGTTTTCCTACGTCAGAACAACTCGACTGGTCGAAACTTGAATGAAAGACATGAGTCACTGAATGAAGACGTAGATACGTAGAGCGGCGGGATTATCCGAAAGAATTACCGTGACTCTGGAACACAAAGGGCAACTGAAAGAAATCTGGTGGGTTTTAGTCAGTATATTTAACACTCCCTCTCGCTTCAACCAATCGGCAGAAGTTAGGACCCTTGCTCCCATTTAGTGCCGTAAAACAGTGACTTTCTGAAGCCTAGTCTTCGGTAATGGGCACGGTTGGGTTAATAGATTTTTATATTTACTATAGATTCATATGTTTATGTGTATGGTTGACTGGTAGAGAATGCCTTGTTGCAAGAAGTCCGCCTATGTACCACTACTGTACATAAAGTTTAAATAAATAAATAAATATGTAAATATATGACATTATCCACACAAGATTTTTACGTATGACGAATAATTTTGTAAAAAAAAAATCCTCATTGTGCACGGCAGCACGTGATCACTGTGCCACCGTATTCCCTGGAAGACGTTCCAGGGAAGACAAACTGAGGCCCTACCACAAGCTCTTAATGCGATCCATTTGGCAAACTCCTGACTGGCTCCATCCCTCTTTCTTGGTCGCTCGCCTGACATTTTAATTCTTCATTGTAAAGGCCCCTACGGCGCGTAGTGTTCCACCCGCGTCTCAAAGAGATGTCAGCAAAACCGTAGGAGCCCAGCAAGGCCGAAGCCTACTAGGACCATGGGTCGTCTGAAAGGGAACCTCGGGGTCCTGGAACGCAAAGCAAAGAATGAACATAGGAATGAGTTTAGTCAGCAAAAGTCGGACACTCCCTCTCACTCCGCCCTAGAGCGAGGGAAGTCGTTGGATGATTCCCCGTCATTCCCCTGTTTTACGACCGCTAGTTGTCTGACACTGGACCTTTTTCGGCGCAACCGTGAGGGCACATAATCCAATTTTTTTTTTGTGTCGTTTTTACCTTACTTTTGTGCCTTATGCCAAATGGATCCATCTTTCTTCTTTACGTATTAACGACTGTCTGACTTTTAGCTCAGAATAGCTGGATCTCTAAACAGCCAAAACCAACACAGTCCGGATCGCAATAGTTTTCCCCGTCAAATTCCTGGACAATCCGCTGGTTCTCATTAAATCTTAACTGGCAAAACCAGTGTATATTTATGCGTCGTTGCTCATAGCAATTACTTGCTTACTCACAACATGATACATTGTTCCGGTAGACTGCGTAATGTGTGAATCATGCGCTTGAAATGCTGAAGAATTCGGTTTGAGAAACCTAAATTAAAATAATCTTCAAGTTACACTATCACCATCCACGACATGCAACGGCATGCGATAATCATGGCGGTAAATCTCTTTGAGGAGTGGCTGGAGAAGCGTCACCGCGTCCTCGCCTTCCCCATGACGCAGGTCCTCACCGGACACGGTAATTTAGGTCTCCCGAACTTTCCTGCACCGGATTCAGGTGGAAGTAACGCCCGGGCGTCACCATTTTGCAGACCGCCCGAAAGACACGGTGGAAGTGTGCCCCGCTAGGGTAGAGCACCGCCGTGTCCTCGTGAAGGTGATCGACGGTGGCGACCTCTCATGCTGGGTCCTGGGTCATGCCATGATCCGGAGCAAGAGGGTTTAGCAGGCGCCTCCTGTGAAGCAGTAAATTCTAGCGGAGGAGACGGCCGCACGCGTGAGAGAACGGACATCCTCACACCACAGCCACCACGACTTTGTCCACGACTATCAGTTGACTGTCAGTCGTAGGTACGAGCTTGCCGACGGTGAACAATAGGTAGCTCGCGAACAGCGCGTAGTGTTCCACCTGCTATTCAAAGAGATGTCATCGATGCTCGAAGGGCCGCGAGCATTTTCTAAAAAGGACACCTGTGGTCCCAGAACACAACGGGTAACTGAAGGGCACAGGTGTGGTTTTAGTCAGTAGAAATCAGACACACCTTCCCACTCCACCTTAGAGCGAGAGAAGTAATTGGATGATTTCCAAACTAAAAAAAAAATGACATGTGGGCAATTATTTAGAACAGAATATAACTATAATATACTTTACCTAGTTTTGCCATAAATATGGTAACAAGGAAAATTATTTTTATACCATAAAACATTTATTACTGTATACGTGTGGTTGTATTTGTTAGTAATACAATTAGCAACACGCAACATAATATTTCAACGTACAAACGTCTCCACGGGTAGTGTGAAAGCGGAACCCGGGGCCCTGGGACGAAGGCAACGAAGGAACAGGAGTGGGTTTTTAGTCAGTAAGAGTCTGACACTATCTCCCGCTCCGCCCAAGAGCGGGGATGTCATTAGGATGATTTTCCCACCCAATAAAAAAAAAAAAAAAAAAACGTACAAACGTCTCGAACAGAACTGCCAATGACAATAAATGATATTACACTTTTAGTCAACTTTTTTGTTTTTCGTCATTTTTATCTTGATGAGGAATAATCTTGTCCTTGTTGAAAAGCCGCATGAAAACGGTTTAGTATCTAAATCAGTTTTTAGTTTGTCGCGATAAGTCAGATGAGTGAAAGTTTGTTTTACAATATCTTAGATATATATAAAAATCAATTGCTGTTAAATCAAAAACTACTAGCTAAAATATGGCGTCAAAAAACTCCTCCGCATCGTTGTCGACTGGAAGTGTACCCAAAAGGCTGGCGGCATTGCCACGTTGTATGGCAATGCTTAATCTCTGACCGAGGTAAAAGCCAGCCCTTGGATCACGTGAAGTGTCTACTAAGCGTTTGGATAGTTCTTTGAACAGCTTATGAGCACTCGGACCCCACGGCCCAAGGGTTTCAACCCCAAACGGCTCAAAAATATAACTGCCGACGAGGTTGTTATATTTCCGCCGCTTGAGGTTCTCCGCAGCAGCAGCGGCAGCACCAGCACAGCACGAAGAGCTAGGAAGATGGGATGGCGCAAGAGTGTCGACACAGGTAGCGTCCCACACTAAAGGCCTACCCATCTTCCAGGGAAATAAAGACATACCGTCCGGTCTCTTACCATCGTCGCGTGCCAGGCCATGAGGTTCCAAAACAGCCGGAACGCCGACGGTGACAAGGGCTCGTCGGATGATGTCGTTAATATTCGCGTGCCGTGCTATCCGTCCCGCGCTTCGACTGCATGACAGGCCGTGGTGACCAAGGCTGTTGACAACTTCACCACAGTGGCAGCGATGAGGAGAACAGCAAGGAGCACCTTGGCGTAGGGCAACAGCTAGGCGGAAAGTAGTATCGTCGAATAAGGTGCCAATATTCGACGACGGCAGTGCGTGAAGCCAAAGACCTGACTCCCAATTTCCCACAGCCAGGAGGCGCGCACGCTCTGCAGTAGTAGTAGAAGTAAGGATTAGGTTTTTCTGGACTACTTTGCAGAGCGGTTCGTCCCACCGTCTCTGAGAGGTTGGGTTGTCAGGTGGATTTGTATTCGGGCAAGCGAGTCTCCAGGCATCCATAGCCTCGGTGAAGCACGGCACTTCAAAAGGAATCAGTGTGGAAGTTAGAATATTCCTGATTAATTTATCAGTGCTGTGAACCGAAGATATGAATGCCGGTAAACTAATACTGGTAATTTTGCGGACGCCGAGGCCTCCCATACGGATGGGAAGAGTAACTTGATCCCAAGCTCGATCGTCCAAGGTCATATTTAAAATTAAAGTAAGTGTATGCCGAATAATTTTGTCCATTTTTTCCAAAAGGTGAAAGTGCTTCCATAAGTAGGAAGCACGAAGGAAATATATTAATTTAGGGCCGAAACAACAATAACGAATTAGGGTAATGGCCGAATGCATGTTAATTTGGAGTAATCTTTCCGAAACGTCACTAAAATTTTGTATTTTTTCCTCCACAAAACTGGGAAAGGAATCCTCAAAGATTGGGGACCCAAGGAGACGAAGAGAACTTTTATCTATAAAGTAGTTTTTGATTTAAGTGTATATATAGTTTTAATTAGTTAAGTGTTTTATGTATTCATTTTTTAAGGCTTAGTTGTTGAATAAAAACGAATAAATTAAAATGTTTTAACAAATAATAAAAAAATATCTTTTTTCGAATTGCTGTTCGTAAGTCGAGAGCTGCTGGACTGATTTTAATAATTCAGTCCACCAGCACTTAAGAAAGGTCTAAAACCAAAAAAATTGGTAGGTAGGGTAGGTAGTCAGTTGACGGGAGTGAAGACGCGGGCAAAGCATAGCATAGTCGGCCTTATAATGTTCCCACTGCTGGGTCTCAGGCCTCCTCTCTAGGAGAGGGAATGGGCTGTAACCACCACGCGGGCCCAGTGCGGATTGGTGAACGTCACATGTCTTCGTATATAATGGTTCTAGAACATGCCGGTTTCCTCACGATGTTTTCCTTCACCGTTTTAAGAGCAGTGGTGATGAAATAAATTACACAAAGCAATGCACCTGGCTGGGTTTGAACCCGCGACCTACAACTCGTAAGTCGGGGCCGTTACCACTCGGCCACCACTGCTCCCAAAGCTCACCACTGCTCTGCTCTCGCGGGCAAAGGCTAAAATATAAATAAATATGCATTTGTAAGGACTATTTAGTGACTAGTGAAGAGAAGATTCCGGTGTGACATAACACCGCGTAACACACAAACAAACTTGTTTGTTACGAGCATTACGTCAAAACGAACTGATTTCAATGTAAATGACTGACTGGTCAACAACTTGTTAGCAATTATGCAACGAAACGCATATTTTATCCCACTATGGTCGCTTTGAGTTGGGATGTGTTGATTCTGTAGTATCGACATTTTTAACGACTTCTGTAGTATCGATATTTTTAACGACTTCTGTAGTATCGATATTTTTAACGACTGGCCAAGTCGTTAAAGTCGTTAAAAATGGGCGGAGTAGATTAAAATTGTGTAGTAATATTAAAAAAAAATAAAACAGATTCCAATAAAATACTAATAAAAAGTGCAAAATGACTTTAAAGTTGCAACCAGAAACATCTATCAAAATCAATTTTAATAGTCGATATTTCTGCGTTATTTAACACTTATTATCGGAATTAAAGAATAACCGAATTGAGAACCTCCTTAAAGAAGGAGTTTTTTTTGAAGATATTTGCCATTCAGGCAGATTCTCGTTAAACACAGGTATTCAGCTGAATCTGGTTACACTGTAAGCCGACTTGGGGTCGGGTTCCAGTCTAAGGCAGCATAGCTGAGAAAACACTAGACATGCAGAATAAAGTATCGATGCTTTATTTCGCATCCCTATAGACAGTTATGAGGACAGAAATTCCGCATTTATTAGTACTTATTACGTCTATTATCAATGGGCTCAGCTACAGTACTCTCATGCAGACCTTGGCCTGATTCTCATAGCTATTACTAGACGGAGTGTCAGGCAAAGAAACTACAAAGAATTGTGAAAATGTGGTTGCTTTTCTATTGACGTAGGAAATCATAAAATAACTTCTCCCGCACTGAATGACCTGAGTGATTCCAGGGGTTCTAGGTTTCAAGATATTGCCAAGCGGTTGATCGACTGTTCGCGTGACAAGACGGCTGGCTTTTTTCAGGAAGTATCAGACTTTTACTGGCTAAAACCCACCCATATTGGTTGCCCTTTTGCGTTCCGGTGACTCTTTCGAACAATCCCGCACACCTATGTTTTTTCAGTTGCCTTTTGCGTCACAGGACCACTAATAATCCCTTCAAAAGTCGACCCATGGCACTAGTAGAGTCCGGCTCTGCTGGGCCCTTACGGTTGCTGACATCTCTTTGAGGTGCGCGTAGAACACTACGTGCCGTTGATGACTTGGGTTCGGTCCGGACGACCGGACGGCGAGCTATCTATCCGTCGTTATCCGTAAGCCCACGCCTATGGTGGTTGGTAGTCGGTGTCGAGATTTCGGCGGCTGAGTTGTGAGAATGTCCGTTCCCTCACGCGTGCCTGTCTCCTCCGCTAGCCACCACTCCGGACCGTGGTTTGTACCAGGACCACGCACGAGTGGTCGCCGCTACTGATCACCATGACATCTCGTCAGAACTCTGCCTGCCATCCCGCGACTTGTCGTGGCAACGGGATTTCGCCCTGGCGTTGCATGTCCATGCGCAAATCGTGCATACGTGCAAGGACTTGCCTCTAGTTCCCAAAGCGACATGTTGGCAAGGAGGCTTGCCGCTTCATAGGAGACAGAGCGATATCCCGATCCCTGTACCATCCGGATGGATTCTGCGTACAGCTAAATAGTGAAATTCCTTGTCGGAGTCTGTATTTGTGTTTCCTAATAACTGCGATTGTTTAAGTCAAGTGTATGTGTGTATTAATAAGTTACTTGCAGGCAAGCCTACTTCCACTGTCGACCACATTATCGCTTAACATCGTGTGAGATAGTGCCCAAGCGCGAGCCTTTCATTAATAATAAAAAAGTGTTGACTATACCATTAGGTCTACAAAACGTCCTTCTTTTTATCAGTCTATTAAAACCAGGGACCGTACAACCCCGAATATAAGTTAATTCTTTCAAAAGGGTTACAGATTGTATGCCTACAGTAATGGAAAATGTTACCTCTTCGTAGTGTTAGCCCTTTCATAACACTAACGTTAGGGTAACCCTATCAATAAGTTAACTAGTTCAAGATGTTACCGGTTCCAATTGAAGCAAATAACCCTTTGAAAGGGTTTGTCGGGGTAATCAAAGGGTTTTAAATAAAATCATTTTAAATTACGTTGGAGTGGAAGAATAGATTTTGATCTTCCCTTCGGGCACTAAATGATGAGTGAGACGATCGAATGACATTTATGATTCCGTAAAAAAGACAAAATTATACTTGAAACAATCCCGACTATTCCAGAAAAAAAAAAAACATTTAACTTTAAAATCACTGCAATAATAACCATAAAATAATCGAATGTGTATGGACTGTGGATTCGCTAGGTCCTAGATTGCGTGTTGCGACTTGACGCGTACCTGCCGAATGCATGCAGTTTAGTACTTTAAAGTAAGGCACGAGAGATAAAATTACAATATTTGTAGTCCGAATGGGTAACTCTGTTACAGTCGTTGAAGGGGTAACCCGTTCAAAACGTGTTACCGTTAAAAAGTATAAACCACCAAGAATGGGTTTTTGAATATACAGGTAAACAAATCGAAAGGGTTTGGAAGAGGTTATCCATTGATGAGGGTTTTCGTAAATAAGTGTAACCAATATGAAATGGGTTTTAAAACAACACTTTGTCAAAACCCTATCAAAAACCCTTTCAATGGGTAACCAAAATGGTCCCTGATTAAAACACGTGGGTTAGCTGTGGATCAAAAAATTTGAATACTCCAGATAACCGCAAAATGCCGCCGATATGATTACAAAGTAACTACATCAATACTACATTATTGTGGCCGATAAGAGTCAAATCGAGCTAGGTAAATATAGTTGTTCTATTTTTCACCAAGCTCAGAGCGCATGGCATAATAAAATAAGTTGTTACGTACACAGAAACAATCTTTACGTGAATCTATGCACACAATGTCAATACGCCTTCGTGAAATAATAATAATAATGCCGTGTCCTCATGGAGGCGATCGGCAGCGGCGATCTCTCGCGTCCGGCTCTGGCGTATACCATGGTCTGAAGAAAACGGTAAGCTATGAGAGACTAACGAACTAAAAGCTATGCATTTTTATATATATACTCGTAAAAGAAGTAGAAGAAGATATAAATAAAGATAAGTCTAAGGTGGGTCCACGTTAGAGGAGCCAAGCACGAGTGGAGCACAAGTTGAGCTTTTTTTTTTTTTTTTTATTGGGTAGGAAAATCATCTTATGACAAAACCCGCTCTTGGGCGGAGCGGGAGATAGTGTCAGACTTTTACTGACTAAAAACCCACTCCTGTTCCTTCGTTGCCTTCGTCCCAGGGCCCCGGGTTTCGCTTTCACACTACCCGTGGCCCCAGTAGGCTTCGACCCTGCTGGGCCCCTACGATTTGCTGACATCTCTTTGAGGCGCGCGTGGAACAGTACGCGCCGTCGACGACTTGGGCTCGGTCCGATTACCGGACGATCGGACGGCGAGCCAGCACAAGCCGAGCTCAAGTTCGTATAGTGTCGCTCTCATTCAGCTCCTCGTAGAGTCGGTCCACAGTCCACACTACAAGAATATGAGGTCGGCTCGTGCTAGGGTCCTCTAACCTTTTTTTTTTCTGTGTGGAAATCCTCATGGATGTCCTCCACCCTGGGGTAGGTAGAGGGGTCTGTCAGACTCTTACTGACTAAAACCATCCCGGTGTTCCCTCATACACTTGGGTCGACGGCTGTGGGTGCAATTTGACTTCCGCTGCCCTGGACTAGTGGTGACCCGATCCTCGTGGGTCTCGTCCCGTATTGGAGAGGTCCCCTATACATCTAAGAGAGGCGCGCTTGGAACACTACGCGCCGCCATCTTTGGTCCAGATTGATGGGCCGATGGATGTCCCCTAATCCGTCGACCCTAGAACCTCTTTTGTTTTTTTTGGGGGTTTCGAAGAGGGCGTTGTCCCTTATTCGACGCCAGGCGGCTCCTCTTACCTAACCTAACCTTAACATCTATGGCGAAATTCAAAATTTGTAGACCGCAAAACAAAAGACGAGGTGCTGAAGTTGCAACATCCTGAAATTTCTGCTGGTGCCAATGTCTACACTACATTATTGATACCGATTAAAATCAATTCAGGCTGGGTAGGTTAATGTGTTTGAGTGTTGTAAATTAAAGGAAATGTCTACTATTTACAAATATCCAGCTACAATGTTTCTTTACGCAATTTTCCTTTACAATTATCATAAGTCAATGATGTATGAAATGTTTTTAAAAGGATAGGTGCAGTGGCGGATTTACAAATTTTCAAGGCATAGGCTAACAGTTTTTGCCGCCCTTGCCTCTACAATTGTCATCTCCTGCATTATTTTTACAAATTTCGTTGAAATTACACGTAAAATATTTTTTTACAATTCCAATTGAATTTTTCTACTCTCGAAATGTGAAAAAAAAAAATTCTATTCCCGAATTTGCCGCCCCAAAAATCTGCCGCCCTAGGCTCAAGCCCACTCAGCCTGCTGGTAAATCCGCCACTGGATAGGTGATTGGAACGCATTGGAAGAACAGGGAACCGACGAACGTAATTAAAAGTTTTATTGTATATCAAAATAGTAACCAAATTTTTATTAAAACTTCAATCTTCTTCTTAATTCTTTATTGTACACAAAATAAAAACATACATAGTACACGGAGATAATACAGTTTATGTACAAAGGCGAGCTTAACTCAACAATGAGTTTTCTTCCAGCAAACAATCAATCAGATCTATGAGATCGAAACTTTTTTTTTTCGTTTGGGAAAATTATTACTGACGTCCTCCGCTCTTGGGCGGGGCGGGGATAGTGTCAGACTTTGACTGACTAAAAGCCCACTCCTGTTCCTTCTTTGCCATTTTTCTAAGGCAACGGGGATCTCTTTCGCATCACCCATGGCCCCAGTAGGCTTCGACCCTGCAGGGCCCCTACGGTTGCTGACATCTCCTTAACCACGCCGTCGACGACTTGGGCTTGGTCCGGATGGTTACCGGACGATCGGACGGCGAGCTACCCATTGTTTACCGTCCGCAAGCCCGCCGGGTCGATCGGACCACGACGATCAGGGATCGGGATCGGAATCCCGGCGATGAGATCGTCACCGATATACGGATTAATTGAAACTTAAAAAAAATACACATACATTAGAAAAGGCCTCCCCAAGTGTCGCTACAGCGACCGGTCATGTATCATATTCCCGCGACTCTCACCAGGTCGTCGCGCCATCTTTTATGGGAGGCTTTCCAACGCTGCGTCTTCCGATACGTGGTCGCCATTCCAGAACCTTTCGGCCCCATCAACCATCTGTTCTGCGAGCAATGTACCCTACTACTGCCATTTAAGTTTTACTATTCTTTGGGCCTTATACCTTTGTTCCCCTGCGGATATCTTTATTCCTGATACAATCACGCAAGGAAACTCCAAGCATAGTTTTTTCTATTATCCTTTGGGTGACTTAGCTTTCTTTCTTATGAGGACCATTGTGAGCGAACACGGGAACGAAGGCAAAGAAGGAACATAGGAGTGGGTTTTAGTCAGTAAAAGTCTGACACGCCCTCGAGCTCCACCCTAGAGCGGGGCAAGTCATTGGATTATGATGCACGTTGCTCGCAGAACAGATAAAATCGATGGGGCTGTAAGGTTCTGGAACAAAGTGTAAATAAATAATTATAATTAATTCTATCGTATAAATGGGGCGTTCGTCTCCTGCGAAGCAGTAGTGCTAGCAAAGGAGGCGGCCGCATGCGCTAGGGAACGGCCCTCACGCCCCAGCCGCCGGAATCCCGATCCCGTTTTCCAGCCACGTGGGCACTGGCTTGCAGTCGGCGAGCAATGGGTAGCTCGCCGACCGTCCGATACCCGTCCGGAACAAGCCCAAGTTGTCGACGGCACGTAGTGTTACACGCGCGCCTCAAGAAGATTTCAGCAAAACCGTAGAGGCCCAGCAGGGTCGAAGCCTACTGGGGCTATGGGTGATGCGAAAGAGAACCCCGGGGCCCTGGAACGAAGGTGAAGAAGGAACAGGAGTGGGATTTAGTCAGTAAAAGTCTGACACGCCCTCCCGCCCCGTTAGATGATTTCCCACCTTAAAAAAAAGGTTCTGAAAGGAAGTGTAAATAAAACAATTACAATTATTCTATCGTATAAATGCCCTTGACCTTACCCAACATGCGTATGAATTGCATATTACAAAACATTACATGAAATCATAATCAGCAGTGAATGTCGTAATTAGCATAGTACTGTTGATACTACAAAATTAGCATAGAATGTGGTTTGCTATGAATCATTAAAATAATTATATTCATATCAGCAATGGTCACGCTATGATCTTCAAAGAAATAGGTATAGACCAGACCCTCTTAAGTAGTGTATCTTAAGCCTATTGTTCACGGACTTCTACTTCAGCTTCATAAGACTAGTATCCGTGATTATACGCTTGGTGTACGCTAGCGTGAAGCTTACATACAAAACGTCTACTCACGGTGTCAAGTGTGGACGTACAACGAGTCTCCAACGATCACTGTTATCGAACGTGGTGCGAAACACTGTCTTCGTCAAAAAACTGACAATAGAGCGATGCACAGTCGAGCACTAACTAAATGCTCGAAGCACGCTCGTTGGCAGTGGCGGATTGGCCACGTAGCAAGAGTAGCAAATGCTATAAGCCTCGCACATACGGGGGCCCCGCACTTGAACGTAAAAGATCTTCAATGAAATAAGGATAGACACTCTTTAGTAGCGTATCTTAGGCCTATTGTTCACGGATGCGTAACTTCGTAAAACTTGTATTCGTCATTATACGCTTGGTGTACGCCTGCGTGAAGCTTACATACAAAACTACTCACGGTGTCAAGTGTGCACGTACAACGAGCCTCCAACGATCACAGTCCTCGAACGTGGTGCGAAACACTTTGTGTTCGTCAAAAAACTGACAATAGGCGACTGTGCTAGTCGAGCACCAACCAAATGCTAGAAGCACGCTCGTTTTGTAGTGGCGGATTAGTCATGTAGCAGGAGTAGCAAGTGCTACAAGCCCCGCACGTACGGGGGCCCCGCACTTGAACGTAAAAGATCTTCAAAGAAATAAGCATAGACACTCTTTAGTAGTGTATCTTAGGCCTATTGTCCAAGGACGCGCAGCTTCATAAGACTCGTATTCGTCATTATACGCTTGGTGTAAGCCTGCGTGAAGCTTACATGCAAAACGTCTACACACGTTGTCAAGTGTGGACGTACAACGAGCATCCAACGATCACTGTTCTCGAACGCGGTGCGAAACCCTTTGTGTTCGTCAAAAAACTGACAATAGAGAGATGCACAGTCGAGCACGAACCAAATGCTCGAAGCACGCTCGTTTGTAGTGGCGGATTAGCCATGTAGCAGGAGTAGCAAATGCTATAAGCCCCGCACACACGGGGGCCCCGCACTTGAACCTAAAAAAAATGTCAAAGTATCGTAAGTAGTAGTGTGTAAGTAGTAGTAGTTTTATGCTATATGAAATCTAAACACAGCTGATTTCTTTGGATGTGATAGTCAATTTACTTCAGATTTTTAGAAGTCCCTCATTATCGTAGTTGTAATTTTACCTTTAATCTTAATTCACACGTGGTATGCAAAAAACATCACCATCTAGGTTCTTTCTAAAGTCATCATCATCATCATCATCTTCCTGCCCTTATCCCGTGTTATTTGGGGTCGGCGCAACACGTTTTTTTCTTGCACTCTGCCCTGGTTCTTTCTAAAGTACTATCGATATTAATTAGTATCGTTTAAAGAAAGAAATTTTGTTGAGTGTTACTGTAAATGAGGAAAATAACATCTTTGCTAAATAATTTTGCAATTTTTTTATTTTATTTTATGTGTCTTTAGGCCAACCCCTACCGCAAGGACTGGTTCGAGGTGGCTCAAGAAAGGAATACCTGGAAGAAGTTGGGGGAGGCCTTTGCATAGCAGTGGTACAGTATAGGCTTTAAAAAAAAAACTTTAGGCCTACACACGGGGCCCCTAGAGCGAATTTGCTATACGCCCCGTGCTAGCTTAATCCAGCACTGCTCATTTGAGGCTTGTAAGTCGGTCCACACTACACGAAATTGTACTCGACTTTTCTAGCGTAGACCGACCTTAGAAAGTTTACCATCGACTCGAAAAGAAGACGATAATCTTTTTTTATTTTGTCAATAAATATGTTGTCAATCAATCTACAAAATCAAAGTGCGTGACTTTTACACGCCGAATGAAAGTCGTTCGTCACGAATTATTCACACTTTTACCGTCTAGATCGCGGAAACTATTGATTTTTTTTTTGCTGACGCCGCGAATTTTACGCATGAAAGCAAATACTTTTGTAATTACTGCGTACTGTCTATTATGTGATATGGATCGATTTTATGAGAAATTGAAAAATATTTATCAAACTAAATATAAAAGAGTAAAAATCGGAGCTCCGTAATCGTAATTGAAACTATCAGATAACTGAAATAAAAAATATGTCCGTAACCAAAACCGATATAAAAGGATCTTGTAAAGGCGGGGACTTAATTACGTATTACGACAGCTTTTTGTTTCTGTTGTCCGGCGAAACAAATGATAATCTAGATTAGAAATAAAAATCAAATCTTGCTATTTGTATTTTACCATTCTTATATCCGTATCCGAAACTAGCGGATAATCTATATTTATAAATCTGTAGAAGTGAAAATTCTGTTCATTGAAAATATCAAAAAAATAAATGGCAATGGGTGTTACAAGACCGACACCGAACCCAAAAATGTGATTAAAAAATATTTCATATAGTCTTATCTCAAAAACCTAATAAAACCATTTTCGACTTCTACGCGGACGAAGCCGCGGACAAAAGCTAGTTATTAATATATCCGTCTCCAGATCCTTAACATACCTGTTATAAATCAATCTCTGTTTTTTACGTCTATGCAAGGACATATTCCCAATGAATTTTTGACCCCTCCCCCTCTTTTTTTTGAGGTCATCCAATGATTGTCTGAGAAGAGCCCCCGCGACCTCCCTAGAGCAAGACACTCTAGGGAGGCCGCAGTGACTCTATCGAACAGTCTCGCAGTGATACCTAATGACTAGAAGTACTTTGGATGGTGATAAAAAATCAGGCAGTATGACCCGCCCAATCCCACTTCAGCAGTAACAAAGAAAAAAAGAAAACATGTTTATTTGTCACATAATAAACAGACAAACAAATAGAACCAGTTCAGAGCATAATGCCAGACAACTACGTACTAGTTGCCTGATGCTAATTTTGAACTCAACCTTTGAGTGTAGATAATCCATATTGCTGCCTAGTTAGTAAAATGTTCCTCATAATAAAACAACCATTTAAAAAATTCCAGACATGTACCGAAAGCGAAGCACACGACGATGGCGGAGACGCCCGAACTCAAACGAATAGCTGAGAACACGAAGATACAGAGCAACGTCAAGTATCACGCCGACTTCGAGAAGAGTAAGGGGAAATTCACACAGGTATGTAATTCTTTAATTACGGCTAAAGACGAACTGAGTGCACGTCTGGCACGTATGCTACGTATTAAGACATCTGCGGGGTTACCATGACGTTCAAAGTAAGATTGTTTCATTCTTATTTCAGTGTGGGTAAGAGACAGAGCTATACAGGTTTTCTAGCGCCATCTCTTACCCACTCTGGAAATAAGAATGAAACAATCTTACTTTGAACGTCAGTGTACATGTCCAGGACTCTTGAATTTGCTTGGTCACGTATGCTACGCATTAGCATACGTGGCATACGTGGGCTCAGTTTGTCTTTAGCTTTTTTCTTATAACATGCTAACAGTCTTCTCCCAATACTCCATATAGACTCCGAACATAACCAGTAACCAATTTAACTTTATTGTTTACAAGTCTGTTTGCGGATTCGCTCATGTGCAAGCAGGTTTCCCCATGTAAGATTTGGACCCCCGTTTTACCCCCATGGGGGTGAATTTTTAGTAAATCCTCTCTTAGCGCTCGCCTTCGTCATAAAAGGAAACATTTTTCAAAATTCTACACTCTTTATCCAAGTAATTCAGCTATGCGTTGAAATGTCAGTCAGTCAGTTTCTCCTTTTTATATGTAGACTAGCCGGTGCCCGCGACTTCGTCCGTGTCCAGACTTGTAAAACAGCACCTTTGATCACAATTTCAAGTTTTTTTTTAATAAACTCTATTTTTATTGTAAAATAAAAGTAGCCTAAGTTACTCCGTATAATATCTAGCTAACTACCAGTGAAATTCCTGTCAAAATCGGTCCAGCCGTTACGGAGATTGGGCGAACAATTACCTATAAAAAAACTTTGGTTTTATATAGGTACTTATGCAATGTCGTGGCCAGATCACAGAAATAATCTCTTCATGATATGGCCAATTGAAATTGGCCAGATCGTTTAAACATTAACATTTTGTGAAATGTA
Organism: Mythimna vitellina; assembly: GCA_949316375.1. Taxonomy (NCBI): domain Eukaryota; kingdom Metazoa; phylum Arthropoda; class Insecta; order Lepidoptera; family Noctuidae; genus Mythimna; species Mythimna vitellina. The sequence continues at coordinate 4,167,394 of OX438711.1, read as the reverse complement.
AATCCTCATTTAAGATTTTTATGATAATAAGACAGACGCCTAAAGAAAGTAGGCGAAACTAGGATTGAAATATCATCAAACTTTATGGTTTAATACGATCTGGCCAGTTTTACTTGGCCATATCATGAAGTGATCAATTTCTAAGATCTGGCCACGACATGTACAGATTTCCCACAATTGCAACTGTCCAAGGTCACCCTTCAACAGTTGCAATCACAAAGACACAGTTATTACCTTCAATCCAGTACAAATCTTACTTACAGGTCGCAGATGACCCTGAAACCCTCAGAATCAAAGCCAACACTAAAATTATAAGCAACGTGGCCTACCATGGAGACCTGGAGAAGAAGGCTCAGATGGAGAAACAGAGGCAGATCAACGAAAACGGAGAAATTGTTGGTGAGTTGGTAACCAGTATACATGTTGGTGATGTTGGCTTAATTATATGTTGGTTGATGTCGTGTGGTTATGTTGGCACCTTGTGCTTTGGAATGAATCTGGATTATAAGTTATTTCTCAGAATTTAGTTTTTTAAAGAGATTGTTTTCGTGGAGTTTCTTGCCGGTTCTTCTCCATAGGCAACGACCAACTGGAACCGTGCACTAGCTTCTGACGTTTTTTAAGTTCCCATGTGTTGACCACGTGACTGAGCGTTGAGATGACGTCAGAACGTGGCCTACTCGAAGCGTTCGACACAAACGAAACGATCGTAACTTGGCTTGGTCTCTCTTGGGACTTGGTCGATGATGGAGCACGCTTGCCTAGAAGTAACCTATTCACTCTTGACTTAGAGACCTCTAAAATAACATTGTATGAACTGGTAAAAAGATACTCAATAAGTATGTTAATAACTTCAGCTGTGATCATTAAGTCGTTAATTTGTAATTAAAGATTATCCAGATCCATTCTGAGAACATTAAAAATCAATTCACATTGATCAATACATTATGGGCGATAGAGCAAGACTAATCTGTATTTGAATTAGTACCATCATAATTTTCTTGATGAACCGTATACAAAAATGTGAATATGTAGAAAAAAAACGTACGTGGTGATACGGTACCACCACTCACTTTTTTAACCCCTTGTGCGTATAGGGGTATTAATATTACGAAATTGCGCGTTTAAAAAAATAAATAAAAACAGTAATAAAAAACTCTTTTTCCGGATTTTTTTAAAAACGAAGATATAGAGACCAAAATTTTCGGCCGAATAATCTTATTTCGTACACCCGTGTGTAGAAACGACAATTAAAGGTTTTTTAAGGTCACTCAAGTTGTACAGACGTATGTAATAATATTAGGAAGATACTAACCTTCCTAACATTATGACATATAACAAATGAATATATTAGGGGAAGTTTGAAAGTGGCGCCAGTGACTGAAAAGTTGAAAGGGAATCGTTTATCTTGGTATGGTCATGTGAAGAGGAGGGATGAAACGCATGTTACTAAAAGAGTTATGAGTTTACATGTGGATGGATGGAGAGGGAGAGGGAAACCAAAGAAAAGATGGATGGATTGTGTGAAGAGTGATATGAAAGAAAAGGAAGTTAGTGATAGCATGACGAGTAACAGGGCAGAGTGGAAGAAAAAAACGTGTTGCGCCGACCCCAAATAACACGGGATAAGGGCAGGAAGATGATGACTAACCTTCCTAACATTAGTATAAAAAAAAATTGTCTCCACAAATTGCACTTCAAACATCCAATATGTTATTTGGCAGAAAAACACAAGCACTTAAATAGATGAATATAAATATAGTATGATAGCAAACAGCAGAACAGATGGTCGATGGGGACGAAAGGTTTTGGAATGGCGACCACGTACCGGAAGACGCAGCGTTGGAAGGCCTCCCACAAGTGAACCGATGACCTGGTGAGGGTCGCGGGAATCCGATGGATGCGAGACGCACAGGACCGGTCATTGTGGCGACATTTGGGGGAGGCCTATGTCCAACAGTGGACGTCTTTCGGCTGAAATGATGATGATGATGATATTAAAAAAATATATATTCATGTTGTTACCAACGAGGTCTTGCTCTACCGTCTTCATATTAGTCAAAAAGACACATTCCATGTTGCACAAACACGATCGTATCAATGTGGTTTCATGTCCAATCATAAGGTTTATGTCCACTTATTGCTAACTTTCATTATATCAAACAGTTTGTCGGAAACATAACATTACAATTTGGAAATTATTCATGTATTATCATGTTCTTCTATCTTCACATAATATTTGTTTTTGTAACAATACAATTGGTGGTTTGACAGCTTTTATATACACACTAGCTTCTACCGGCGGCTTCAACCGCTTGAAAGTAGGTTTTCCCACAAATTTTTGGACCCCTGCTTCATCCCTTTAGGCGGTGAATTTTGGAAAATTCTCTTTTAGTGCCCGACTAAGTTATAAAAGGAAATCTGTGCAAAATTTCACACTCCTAGTTCCAGCAGTTTTGGCTGCGCCTTTCAAGCATTTTTTCCGAGATAAAAGGTAGCATATGTCCTTTCTCAAGCTCTAGTCTATCTTTGTACCAAATATCATCAAAATCGGTTCAGCGGTTTAAGCGTGAAAGCGTAACAGACAGACTGACAGTACAGAGATACTTTTGCATTTGTAATATTAAGTATGGATGTCGCTGAGCGATAATCAATCTACTGGTGAAAGGATTTTCTAAATCGAAATTCTTGAGTTTATTCATTACAAAAAAAAAACCAAGAATACAAAACTTTTCTCTCTAAAATATTAGTATATAATGTCAAACCACTATATTTACAACCACATATGCAATCAATAGAATGGCAATTTCATGGCATTAAATAATAATACTTTAAAAAGCAATGTTATTTTTCCGACCACCCTACCCATATGTTTCTAATACTCCCTAGAACTACCATCGGACAATTATCATCAGCAAATAGACAACTATGCATCAGAAATGCTGCCTCCAAACGTACCACCACCGCATCTGCCCCCGAAGAACCACTACCAGACGCCTTCAACTCAGTACCACCCACCGCCACCACAGCAACAGCCAGTTCTCCACCAGCAACAGCAGTCTGTGGCCCATCAGCAACAACCTGTACAACAGCAGGGGCATCAGCACAACAGGCAGTACCAAGAGCAGTATTATAAGCCTAAAGAGGAATATTACGCTCCCCAGTATCAAGAATATCAAGGTCAATATTACCCTCAGTATCAAAACTACCCAGCTCAACAACAGTCTCAACAGCAAAGTCAGCAGCAGAAGATTGGAAGGATCCAGGATTATGATCCGATCAGTGATGGGCCCAGAGCACCGCCGAACACGCAGAGGGCGTCTGCTACACTTATTTATAATAGCACTAGTGATGGGAAACGAGGTTTGTGTGCATTTATTTGGGTTTTTGGCTATTTTTTCGAAATAAATAAAGAAAATAAAAACGGAAGCGCCTTAAAATTAAACTAATAGTACAATGAGTAATGCCAAAAGGGCCTCAGCTCAGCATAATGCCAACTGGTAACACAAGGCAACCACCTGACGCTGAAATGTAAGTTGAGTACAGCGCCATCTAGTGACAACATTGCCTGTAATTAGCACCTTAATGTTAAAAATATCTACCAAGTTCTGTTATTATTACTTTACTGGTAATAATAATGACCCCCCGACTAACGAGTAGCCGTCGTGGTCGCGGGTTGGGACCTAGCCAGGCGCATTACTTTGTGTAATTCGCACTGCTCTCAAAACGGTGAAGGAAAACATCGTGAGGAAACCGACATGTCCTAGAACCAAACATTCGAAGACGTGTGAGATCCACCAGCCCTGTGTTCAAAAATAATCAGAGTAGAGTAGGGTCGTTACTCTAACCGTTAAAAAATGCTTCGAGTTGCAACCCAGGGTGGTCCATTTATAACTCGAGTAGCTACCCTAGAGTTAACCCAACTAACTCTTAACTCCGAGCAGGGTAGGTTGGTGTAAGCGGCTGGAATGAATGCTTGGTATTGACAGTTGAACTCTACGTTCGCGTTCAAAAATGCTTAGAGTATCTACCCTGATGACGTCATTAGAGTTAACTCTAACCTCATTTTTGAACGCAGGCCAGCCTGCACTGAGCCCGCGTGGTCCTAACAATTGGAACATTGTAACAAATAATGTCTAAAATTGTAGAAAGAATAGTCAAATATCCAATCTTAATTTTTTTTTTATGTTTTCAAATCTTCATTCATTTTATGTTACTCATTACTTTTGTGTATCTACACTATATGTTTTGGTTATGGGTATCTTGATACATAACGCTTACTTTGATTAATATTTTCAGCACTTCTTGTCTTGCAAAATCTACTTTATTCAATGGAAATAAGATTGAAAATATGATGAATTTAGTAAACCAGCAGAAACGAACTGAGGAACTGTATACCTTCTATTTTATCTCTATACTTCCTGGTTTGGGTTGCATAAAGTTTTATTATAAGATTGTTTTATATTTCATCGTCTATAATTATGTATTTTATATTAGTATACTAGCTGACCCGGCGAACTTCTTACCGCCTAATATCAAGGACAACGCCATCTACTGGCATTACCAGAATAGCATAATTTATTTTATAATGACATTTTAATTAGAGATGGCGTTGTATTCGGTGTTTTTTTTTGTATTTTTTTTCCATCTATCCTTCCCGTTTAAGCCAAATCGGTCCAGACGTTCTAGAGTTTTAGAGAGACTAACGAACAGCTATTCATTTTTATATATATATTTATATAGATAGATTGTATGATATCAATTTCTAATAAAAGGTAGAGTAAATGTAGTAGGTCTAGTGTCTTTTTAACCAAAGGTAAACTTGTAGAATGTCTACCAGTTGTCCTTAACTGCATTAGATTCTCCTATACATTAGTTTTAGTATATGCGAAACCCGAAACACATGTCTAGTATTTTTATGTAAATAATCTATGTACAAAACTTCACAACTGTATCATGAAAAATCACAAAGTTATAAGTTTTTTTTTCCGCACAAATACATGGTCATGGGACACTGAGGGGTTGATTTGCTCCCGCACCCAGCTGTGCGCTAGCGCCTAATGCCCGCTATAAACTGCCGTGACCTGTGTTGTACTTACTGTCGGTGGTGTCCAATTTGTGACCTTTTTTAAATATTTTTGGGAAAATATATAACATGGTGTAAAAATTATTGGAATCGATTCAGTTACTGATTCTGAACAAACTATATTCAGGTTACGTATATACTAAAAATAAGGTTGTATAGATACCAGAGCATTTCTTTAATTCCTTCTTACGACTCAACAGACATTATATTTAAACAGTATTTAATATCTTCATGCTATGCCCTCTAGGTTCCCTCCAACAACAAGGGCATCAGCAGCAACAGAGCCGCCAGATAGGTCGCGTGACAGACCTGGATCCCCTCGCCAACGAGCTGCCCAGGCAGACTACTAACCATCATAATCAGGTAATAGATATGTGGCGACATCTATATCGCCAAAACCGAACTACAACTGACATATCATAGATTGCCATTACAGAGTTAGGCTGGCGTCACAAGTTTTTTTTTTTAATTAATATTAATCAGTGCTTGACTGCGATCCCACCTGATGGTAAGCAGAGCTGCAATCATTGATGGTGAGGCGCACTAGTTTATTAAGAGCCTATTCACTCTAGTCTTCTAGCTTTTCTAGATTCTTGATAAAAAGGAATTTTTGGTGGGATTTCTTCGAGTAAAGTTCAATGGTTGCTTTAATTATTCGCAAATTGATTCCTAGGAAATATTGTGATGTAAAATTGCTGTAGTTTTGTATCTCAAGTGTCTGCGCAACTGGACAATATTTGGATTCATTGAAACAGGCGCGATCTCGGTAAAATGGAGCTGATTATATTGTAGTGTTGACTATCTCAGCAAAGTTTGCCGAGAAGGGTCAACCTCTTGATACATTTGCTGCAAAATACTGCAATAACGTTAGAATGTGTACACCCATGTTTTGATGGAAAACAAAGTAACTATTCATACGAAGAGATGGCTTAAATGACTTGGTATCCAAACAGAAAATATTAATTAAAAAAAAAACCTGTATAAGAAATAGACAACCTGGAGGCCGGAATTCACAAAAAATAAACGAAATCGCGTAAGAGCGGTTGTATGAAAAACAGTGAAAATGTATGTCGAGTTGCATCCCCCTTAAGAAAAACATCGTGAGGAAATCGGCATGTCCTAGAATCAAAAATTCGAAGGCATGTGACATCTACCAACCTGTACTCGGCCCGCGTGGTGGATTACGTATTATTCCCCCTCCTAGAGAGATGGTCATAAAATTGTTTATTGAATATGTTCATAAAAATACCATTAACGGCCCACTGTGGTTACACAAAGTGGGTGCTTCGGGATGGCGATGTCACCGCGTTCGACCTGGGAAGAGGTTTCTAGACGCCGCAAGGGCTTGTCCATAAACGAAATTGTAGGAGGCATTTGCCCAACAGTGGGGAAGTATAGGCTAAATTAAATATTAATAATGTCAAGAGGAGGGAGAGCAATGGTGGCCGAGTGGTAACGGCCCCGACTTACAAGTTGAAGGTTGAGTTGGTCGTGGATTCAAATCCAGCCACTTTGTGTAATTTATTTGAGGAAACAAGCATGTCCTAGAGCCAAAAAGTCGAAGGCATGTAACCACCAACCCGCACTGGGCCCGCGTGGTAGATTACGTATTATTCTCCCTCCTAGAGAGATGGGCTGAGTCCCAGCCGTGGAAACATTATATATCTGATTATGACATATTATGTTATTATCATTCACATATGTTTTTCCTTTTTCAGCGAGTATACGTTGCCATGTATGACTACGAAGCGAGCGACAGCGATGAGGTAAGATTTTATCAATATTTCTATCTTGCATTCCAATATGTGCCTCTCGATCGAAAACCGCTATAAAGAGTGGTTTAATAAATGTATGGGGCTTGGGTCTAAAATAATCACATTAATCTATATCTACACTAATATTCAGAATATACGTGAGAACAATGTTGATTGCTTTTTTTTTTCCTTTTCAGTAATTTTAACGTATGTCTGGCAATTTGAGTATATTCTGCGGCCTACCCAAATGTCCTTCCCTTGGTATTGTTCGTCAAGTCGATGAGCTCCTTAGTAGTCCTGGGTTGAGCTTTACGAATACTGACAAATGCTTGCATTGACTGGACAGGTCCACTCAAATCTGTATGGTTCTTTGTTCAAAAGACCATCTCAGACAAATCTGCATGGTTCTCATGTGATTTGACCATGACATATTAACTGTATGGACTTTAAAAGAGGCTTTGTTTCGGTGTTTCTTCTCAGGGTAGTCAGCTAGAAAACACCGGCCTCATCTAGTTTAAAATAACGAAAAAAAAAAAATTACTTTTAAAAGTGTTTTTTTAAACCTGCTTACCAAATAAATATCATTTATTTATCATTACAATTTATTATAAAGAGGTAAAGTTTGCTTGTAGGAGGTAATCTCTGAAAGTACTGGTGCGACACATCATTCTTTTTTTTTTCATTCATTTTATTTTTCACATATCATTTCATTTCCAGGTATCATTCCGCGAAGGCGACCTAATCTCAAACGTGACATCCATCGACTCCGGCTGGATGACGGGCCAGGTCCTCCGCACCGGCCGCACCGGCATGCTGCCCGCCAACTACGTCGAACTGACGCCGTCAAACTAGGCGCACTGACAACTGACTGACACGTGTGACCGGCTGAGGTACTTGGTTGTGCTATTGTAGGTGGGGTTGGTTGCTTTGTGGGGTGTGGTTGTTATGTATTTATCGATTACTGGTCCAAATATAGAAGCATCTCAGTTTTAGTCTGTCAGAACTGCGTTCAACGTTTGTGAATGCACCACAAGTCCTTAAGATGAATGTTACAAGGCAGACTGCAAAATTCAAATTTTATAAAAAAAAAAAATTGAAATTTGCAGCTCCATATCGGATGGTATGTAAAATTATAAATACAGTTAGATTGTGAATCGTAACATACTGCTTACAATTTAACGCATTATTTTTCGGTAGATTATAATCTATCGCGTGTTAAATTGTCAACTGTCCGAAGGCTGTCCCTGATTGGTCGGTCTTATAGCAGTGCGTTTTGAAGACATTTACACAACTATACTCATTACAGCCATTAAAATAACTCTCTAACTTGGAGAAGAACTGAAATACGCCAATATTTAGAAATGTTTTAAGTACATTTAAATATGTCTAGAGACTCACCGACCCCACAGTCAAACCATTGCAACGGTTTTGTGGGGCTTATCTTATAAATTACTTACCTTTTGGAATAAAGATAAATAAATAAATAATAAATAATTTGTTAAAAAAATTCAATTTCCCTTAAGCATTCCTCTTAACACGAATTTGTGAACAAACTAAAATGTATTGGTTGTGATTTTATATGAGAACGATTCAAGAAATAAAAAAAAAACTTGTAAAAAAAAATTGACAGAGCTTTCTTAGGAATATTTTAAAGGCTTGGGATATATTTACTGAAGCTGAATGTACTAAAAATATTTTTTTTTTATAATCCATCTGAATTATATAGAAGATATTACCACCAAAATTCCCAGTCAACCAATTTTCGATTTTATTTCTAAGTAATAAAGTTAATATCAGATAAATATACATAGCAACCATACTCAGCAATCTACATTTCTAAGCAATTCTACATAGGTAATAAAACTGTCAACGATATTTTAAAAATTACTGCATTATAAGGTTAGGCAATTTGAAAATCGAAGAAAAATCTAATTAACATTTAACAAAATGTGCCTTTAGTATCACGAATTAGTCTTTTTATAAACTTAAATTGTATTAACAAGCAATATTATCATGTTTTTACCTGAATTTATTCAGGCTTTTTGGCACTTTTATATCGTAAACCTAACCTAAATTTCTACACCCTGTAGAATTTAACTTTTTCGATTACGCAAAAATATGTTTAACCAATGGCTGGACCAATTTTGTAATATCAATAAAAATATTTGATAAAAAATTTCAAGAATTTTCTACATAACAATTTTAGCATTTTATAAATTGCCACTAGCATTACACTATGTAAAGATTTTTTTTATGTATAAATAATAAGAAAGTAAAATATACTTTTTGCGAAATTTATTTATAATAATAAGTTTAAATAAAAAATATAACAGGAAAATAGTTCCACCACCTCTTAAAAAATTACTTACAAATAATTCAAAATCATACTCAATGCTTGTTTTTGAGGGGTGGTGCAATAAATGATTCCGCATTCATTTTGCATGATTATAATAAATAAGAGTCGAATTTTGACTGAATTGCAAAATAAATAACTTATGAAAAAGGCTGTATTCACTGCTGTATAGAGGCCTCAACTTTTATATAACTTTTTAGAAATAAAATAACTTTTAAAACTTGATATTAAAAAGTAATTAAACTACTTACTTGCTTTTTCATACAATTCTGGCCTACATCTCTTAGGTCAAATAAACTTAGCAGTTTTAAATATTTATTATTACTTTTAATATTTTAACGAACAAAATCTGTTTTGTATACTGTACTTTAAGCATTTTAACGTCCCATTCCATTTTTATTTCTAAACGAAACTAAGCTTTTAATTTTAAAATCATTCCGATTTTTATGAATGTTTTCATTCGGGAAAAATAATTCCTCACAGGCGATTGTTCATCATTCTCATTTGTACTTTAGTTAAAAAAACGATTTCTTATGACAGAAGGTGGCTCGATTTTGCCACAGATAGCATTGCTTTTTTTTATTAAGTATTTATGGGCATTTTTCCTAAAAAATACTTGGTTTACATTAATTTGGCTCGAAGTACCTTCCCTCATAGGATAAAATGGTTGAGATTATATGAATATGTTTGTATGTACCATCTAAAATTCATATTAAGTTGTAAGATCCATCTTACAATTTTGGAACTATGCCCAATACTAAAAAACTATGAACTATTGTTATAACTTTGCTAAGAATTAACATAAAAAGTACCTGGTTACTGGCGCAGGACAAAAGCTTGTAAATACACATTTTTAGTTTTTAAATATATAATTATGAGTTAAATAAGAACACACTTATGACTTATTACACGAAATGTAAGCTCACCTGCATAATACTAGGCACTGTTTTATGTGTAACATTCCATTTTAACTTTCCTATGACAATAATTATGAAACAGGTTCTGGATTAAATAGAATAAGAATCTATTAAATATCTTTGCAAATGTATATGATTTTTTTTTATATTACACTTGAATTTACATAAATACATAGTCATTAGCGTATCTGATAGTCATTTGAGACTGGGATAATGTTAAATATTGATTGGGGTATCAGTAAAGTCTCGATAGAGTCAATTTTAGACATCATTGGGATCAATTTTAACACTAGTTGGGGTCAATTTTGACCCTAGTTGGGGTCAATTTTAATCCTAGTTGGGGTCAATTTTAATCCTAGTTGGAGTCTAATCCTAGTTAGGGTCAATTTTAACCCTAGTTGCATCCACTTAGTCCTAATTAGGATCAATTTTAACCCAAGTCGGAATCAGGGCAGCCCCTTAAAGATTTAATTTGTTCATAATTGGGGCAAAACTAACCCCATAGGGTAATAAAGGTCTCACATTAGGAAAATCAAGACCCATTGTTTAAATTATTCCTCAATAAAAACTGTATATTTTTCTAATTATTTAATGTCGCTTCAGATGTTAGCCTGTTATAATAGGTAGCAATAACTGCATTGTTGAACTAACTGTTATATATTTTAACCATCACAAATAAACGCTATATATCATATAGGACCAGTATTAAGTTACAGTGCCTTTTGTAATATTTAATAAATTTTATAAGCAAATTTCATGTTTTATTTAATATTTTCTTCTTTATTTCTACACAAACCATGTAAGTACCTAACTATTTGAAGGAATTGCTCGTGTGGACGGATGGAGAGATAGAGGGAGGCCAATGAGAAGATGGATGGATTGTATGGAGAGTGACGAAAGAATGAAAATGAAAGAAAATGGAGATAATGATGGCATAACGGGTGACAGGACGGAATGGAAGAAAGAAAAAAACCAAAGGCCAACGCTGTGTTGAAGCGAGAGCTTGCGCGTGTATCGTGGGCTGCGCAGTGTCGCTAGTTCAATTTTAACGGTGTGCATGTAGTCATGTCGACGGAGAACTTTAATGTGTTATTACGAAGTAAAATGGGCACAGGGCGCGGGCGCCCGCGTAATGCAGCGTTCGGCTTAACACGGAACAAGGGCAGGAAGATGATGATACACATATCTTTTTTTTATTATTTATAGGCTTGCGTTTGACCACGATCTCGATGAGAAAAAATGAAAATAACTTGACGGCGAGCTGTAGTAGGCAGAGTATGTAAAGCTAACGTTAGGATTCAACTATCGTCAATTAACCTTTCGTGTATTCGGGATCTGGCCGCACCGAATCACATTTTCCTATGAAAGAGCGTGTTGCCGAGCGGCTCCATCGACCCCCATTTTTTTCTCTCGATACTTGCTCGGGCGCCTTTTGAACAACACAGCGTAAAAGCATCGGCGCCCCTTCCACACCAAGCCACAAATTCAGCGCAAACACTTACAAAAAAAAAATAGGGATTTCAACATCTTATCGATAAGTTATCCATAACCAAATTAATAACTGCTTTTCGTACCATATTTTTTAAATAAAATGCAACGAGTAATCGTTGCATTATTCTTTTATTTAATTTGGCCCTGTTTGGTATCATACTATGAATAAACACCAGTTACAAAGTTCTAAACAACCTAAAAGCAGACATTAGAACTACACTACCGACTCTGGTGTGGCTGGAACGACTTGACAACTTCCTCGCATGTGATGTAGGTAGTGTTTTATCAATGGACTCTTTGAAACTCGACTATCGCAACTAAATTTACTTTTAACGTGTTAGGACAGTTTACTGAGACCCCGAGTTCCCGTGTCCAGTGAGGACCTACGTCAGAAGTACGGAAGGTGAGGACGCCGTGATAGTTTGAAAAACTTGCCTCGTCTTAACATTAGTCGCAATAGCCTCGAGCACAGGCGCAGAGTAGCCAGCCTATCGGTATTTTACAGGTTACATTTTGGAGAGTGTGCGCGGGAACTGCATGACTTGATTCCGCCATCTCCTTTCTACCATCGGACAAGCCGACGAACGGCGAGTATCCACCCTTACGTTGTTGAAACTTCAACGGTCCGGACTAAGCGTTTCGCTTCGTCGTTTATACCGCGTACATCGAAGGACTGGAACAATCTGCCTGCTGCGGTCTTTCCGTCCAACTATAATATAGGTGTCTTCAAGGCTAGAGTGAATAGGCTCTTAATAAACTAGTGCGCCTGACCATCAATGATTGCATCTCCACTTACCATCAGGTGGGATCGCAGTCAAGCACTGGTTTATATCAATTAAAAAAAAAAAAAAAAAAAAATAATAAGTGTGCGTGTGGTGGGAGGGCCAATTGCTAGGCTAGAATTACCGACAAGAGTCGCGTGGCGCGCAGCACCGCGGGCGGCCTCGCGACCTTTTCATGCTTTTCAAGCGACACTGCCCCTTTAGCCGAGTTACAACCGTTTCGTTTCGATTCTCTTTTCGTCGATCGCTTCGAGTATGCCACACCTCCGATCCTCTTTATTCTGACGTCATCTCAACGCTCAGACACAAACAGAACAAAGGAGGAGGCGTGGCCGACTCGAGGCAATCAACGATATGAGAATCTAAACGAATAGGTCGTAACTTGGCTAGACGGTCTGGTCTTTTAAGTACATATGTAGATAGTTTAAAATTATTTCACGCTAAAAATGCTCACCGCGTCGCTGTCGGCCGCTGCCATTTCGTTGTGACTCGGCCCTAAGATTCCCAGAGAATTGAAGAGCAAGCTAGCATACTATGTGAGCTTGTTATGTGCTGTTAGTAGCAGAGTAGAGAGTAGTAGTTAAAAACCAGCGTCAGACAAATACCACTGATTACCATGTAGTTGTCTGGCATTTTTACTGAACTGGACCTATTTGGCGCAGCCGTGAGACACCCATTGTCAGCGTTTTTTTTTTTTTGTATTTTCTTAGTTGTCTTAAATTTTGTTTTTACAGTGTGTATCCATGCGTGCCAAATAAAATATTTTTCTCTTTCTTTCTTTTCTTTTTAGTAGTAATGTGTTATCGTCGTCTACTTGTGCGTACGCTTACCGTGAGCAAAGCTCTTGTGGTTTGGACATGAAAAAGAAACTAAAAAATGCGTATTTTATACATTTATTGACTATACATTGACTAACCTAAATGATGCAACATAATATCTTATTCCAACGCTATATATTTTAATGATATAAAATCTTATAAAATAATCTATGATAATACTCCGAAGCAACAGCGCAAACCTCTCAGGTCGTGTTTAGGCACTTTTTAAGGCACCATATTTAATTAATATGTTTCAAGTTTTAGTTTTATCAACTGGCTACCCTCTTTAGGGTAGGTTCGTGAATGCCGGTTACAAATATTGTCACCAAACCACATTGAAATAACTAACTCGATTTTAAAACAAACTTGAAACTTATAGAAATAAAAATATCATTTATTTATAATAATAAACATGCATGTCGCCGAGCGGCGCTATATTTAACATTATCACTATTTAATAACAATTATAATCTGTGATTACATAACAATCGAATTAATGATAATTAACATAATATGGTGTGTAGCTGCCTTTATTTTTATGACATCCATTTTGTGACGAGACCTTTAAATGTTATATTGCAACTTTTTTGTAATACGGGAGAGTTAATTTTGGGAAAAGTAATATATCACCATTTTACATTATTAATCGTTTAAGAAATCTCGTGTAATTACTTAATGTTACATATAACATAACGCATTAAAAAAATCTTTTTTGTCCGTTTAAAACCAATTTTAATTTTTAATGCGTTGGTGGCATGATAAATGGTGGCTGCTGTAAATAGTTCATATAATAACCACTTTCTTGTATTTAATGCCATCCTTATGCTTACGGAATAGAAGTCAAAATCGATTAAACGGACAGTAAAAAAGATAAGTTTAGGTTGAAGGAGGTTTAGCTCCTATTACACAGAACTTACAAAGTTCCTGGCGATGTATGTGTTCTATAGGTTCACCTCTGTCTTTCAAAAACTGATGATAACAGGTCTCGCTACTACTAAACAATAAACAACACATAACCCACGACTATAATTCATCCTACACCTGGTTACTGACTTGCTGTTGACGTTGGACGTCCTAGAAGGATTTACACAGACGTTTCTTGGTCTGTTCTTCAGAATGAAAACGAAAACGCATGTATCGTTCCATAGTTTTGTACCTGCCTTAGATAAAGGCCTACTTTGAATGGACGCATAGCTTCATAGACGCGTATTCGTCATTATATGCTTGGTGCACGACTGCGTCAAGCTTGAAACTGTTGATGAAGCGGCTGTGCTATGCCGTCGTGTCACATCTATGAAGTTACGGGTCCGTGGACAGTAGACAAAGTCTAAACACAAAACTGTAATGAGACGTCGCAATGTAAAAATCTGTGAGCTCGCACGACGCACCGCAAAAACCTTTTTCTTTAGGTGGGAAAATCATCTAATGACATATCCCTTGGGCGGAGCGAGACGGCGTGTCAGACTTTTACCGACTAAAAACCCACTCCTGTTCCTTTATCCCAAGGCCCGGGTTTCGCACCGCAAGAACTTGCGAATTGATTCGCATCGCCGTAGAAAACCACAACGCAAATTTCTGCGATGGGGCATCGTAGCGCCGTTTTGTGTTGGGTGCCCTAAGATAATAAGAAAACTTTGGTAATTACTGCTCAATTCAAACAATCAGTGGCGGATTAGCCATGTAGCAAGAGTAGCAAATGCTACAGGCCCCGCACATTCGGGGACCACGCGTTCGGTGACCCTGCCCAAGAAGGCCAAATAAATTTTTTTAATATTATGAAATCCGAATACAGCTGATTATTTCATTGCATATGATATGTCAATCTCTTAGATTTCCTTTATTACCGTACTTTCTTGCTCAATCTTAGTTCATTAAAACCCAAGAGAACGCAACGAGAAGAGTTCGCTCTCCCATTGTCTTTCTATTGTGTTTCTAATTACGGTATTCAAAATCCACGAGGTTATAACAATGGACACCATAATCGAATTTGCTACAGGCCTCGCACTGGCATAATCCGCCACTGCAAACAATACAAGTCATTCACCAGGTTAACACAAAAAATTGCAATTAACACGAATTTATAATACAGAATTATAAACTTAACATAATTTCGGTGCCTCTGACATACAATAATTCGTTCGTGTGCCTACAACCCTCCTCCCGAGTCGTTGTTACTGTTGAATTATCGTCATACCCGACTAGTATAAAGGCCTGCACAGACGAAGGACTTTTTCTCGCGGTGGAGAAAAAAGTACGCTCCGCGAATAAAAAGTCAGCCGCGGATTTACCGCGAACTCAACGCACACGGTGTGCGTGTTTATCGTCGTGCACACGTACGTCACTCTCGAGCGCACAACGCGGTCTAAAGGGCCTATTACACTATTCGATATTCAGACAGTCTTAGTCGATGTCGTGTAGTGTAATAGGCCCTTTTAGTCCGCCATGTGCGTTGCTTCGTCTAGTCACACGAGTTCTTTTTTTTCGGGGACTCCTCCGTACTTTTGTTCGGTCCGCTCTCTGCATGTCCTCGGTTATTCGGGGGACTTTTTGTACGTACTACTTTTAATCCCTCGTTTACGTTTCTCGATACAGTTGTAAGCGATCTATTTTAGCGGACAACAGTCTGCGGACAAAAATCGGTCGTCTGCGCAAACCTTAAGTATGCTTAGCATTTCATATATCTTTCAATTATTGCACAATCTTATGGGTCCCTTTTTTAAGGTTGTAAATCATCCTATGACTTCGCCTACTTTCGGCGGAGCTTGCCTTGCGTTGTAGGACCACGGGTTCCCCTTTAGGAAGCGAACCCATGGCCCCATTAGGCTTCGAGCTCGGTCCGGACGGCGAGCTACCCACCGCTCGTCTGCAAACCCACGCCTACGGTTATACGGGTCCTTGGCACCGAAAACGACTAGCTTCACAATAATGTAGACAAAATATTTCAAATAAAAATTTTAGGCACATTGTACTTCAATATTGAATATCGTTTAGTTGTCAAATTTTGTTTACATTATTATAAAAACACAAACTATGATAATAATATAGAGTATTTATTATATAACTAAACTTTATGTAAATCTATACATAATCTCTTAAAAACTATACAAATATATGATATACAGTACCCTGGTTTCAAATATGACACGTCACTCTTTAGTGGCCACGATGATGTCGATATATTTCTAAAATACGACGTGAAATATTAAAGGCCGGGTGCTGCGTACATAAAACTAGATTTTTTGAGTAAAAATGATTTAATGAGGTGATATTTTATGACAAGAAATACTCCATGGCCCGCTGCTATCGAAATATCTTCCCCTTCCCATCTTTATTTTTTGTTCTACAAACTATTCGCAACATCCACAACTTTGTCGTCAAATCCTTGAATTCATTATAGTTTACATAAATGTGGCTGATACAAGGTACAACAATCATTCGTTGCATCGTTTATCGGCCATATTCCGGCACAGTGAAAAGACAGATTCAAAATCCGTGCCGATTGGAAAATAAAATTGCGTATTAGGGCCGACGCTGGTCTCCATACAAAAGTGCTCGGTCGCGGCTAGCGCGCCCGGTGCCGTGTCGATGGAGAACGTTAATAACACATTCAAGTTCCCCATCGACACGACTACATGCACACCGTTAAAGTTGAATTAGCGACGGGGACCCCAACACATGATACACGCGCATAATCACGCGATGAGTGCATGCGCGGACGTCCGCGTGCACCCTCTTATAAGCAGCGTTGGCCCTTATTGTTTTAGCAACATGAAAATATTGCGCAATTCTAGTTTCGAAATCCTAATACAATATTAAACAACTTTCTCACAACGCCATCTAGTCCCAAACTAAGCAGAGCTTGAGCTATGAGTACTAGACAACTGATAATCATACTTATATATTTCTAAATACATTCTTGTTATAGATAAATTACACCCAGACACAAAACAAATTATCATGCTCATCACACAAACATTTGTCTTGGATGGGAATTGAACCCAAAACTCATATAGCAGTCTGTCGCTGACCACTAGACCAACAGGCCAGTGAAAATGGCCTTAAGATAATCGCAAGTAAAACTTTTAAAAAGTAAATTAGAATTGACACGTCCGCACTGAACCACTCCCTCCCACAAAGAGGGGGCCTGTATCCCAGCAGAGGGGATATTGTAAACTATGTTACAAATATTACATTCTCCGACTGAATATACATCAATTGTCAACATACAACACACATTTAAAAGTCTTGTTCATTTTCAAATCCAGGTTTGAAATTGCTCTAAAGGAAGTTTTTATTTGGTAAATAATCTCAGTTTTTCAAATAGACAAATGGTGAATTACACCATTTTTCTAACGTGGTAACATTGTTATGGTATATTACAATATTTTTACACACTGTCACCACAGGTCAATTAATTTTTCTAACAAAACCTTTCTATAACGGGACAGTGGAAAGGTGGCCCAGAAAAATCAAATTTTCTTAAGTTTTTTCGTCTAACCCTATTGACTTTGGGTTGTATGGATAATCATTATAATTCCGTTAATAATTACGAGTTACGACCGTCAATTAAATTTTAAACCATTTCTTCGTATAAATAATTTATTTACCATTAGAATATGGATGTAGATATTCTAATGTTTTTGCAGTATTTGGCAACAAATGTATCGAGTCAACCTTCTAGGAAAACTTCGCTGAGGTAGTCAACACCACAATAAAATTCTCAGCTCCATTTTACCGAGATCGCGCCTGTTTCAATGATTCCACATATTGTCCAGTTGCGCAGACACTTGAGATGCAAAACTACACCAATTTTACATCACAATATCCACTAGAATTCAATTTGCGAATAATTAAAATAGGCACTGAACTTGACTCGAAGAAATCCCGCCAAAACGTATCCGAGTAGTATATCTTTTTTCCAAGGTTTCAATTGTTGTTGGTAGCGCACAAGAGCAGAGCGCTGCAGTCGTCGAGCCTCTCGAGGCGGTAGGTGGAGTTGTCGGGCATGTGGCGCACCAGCTCGTCCGTGAGGCGCACGCGCGCGCCGTTGGGGCCCGACACTAGTACTGTTTCGCATTCCTGTCAACAACGGAATCATGTTATATTAGTCATCTCACGTGCGTTACTCTCGTTGCGTGCGACATAGCACGAAGAATCGCAAAGGGCAGGGCACATTACTCGCAGAACAGATGGCCGTTGGGGCCGAAAGGTTCTGGAGTAGCGACCGCGTACCGGAAGACGCAGTGTTAGAAGACCCCTACAAGGTGGACCGATGACCTGGTGAAGGTTGTGGGAATCCGATGGATGCAAGACGCACAAGACCGTTCATTGTGGCGACATTTGGGGGAGGCCTATGTCCAGCAGTGGACGTCTATCGGCTGAAATGGTGATGATGATGTGCGTTACTCTGCTAAGCGAAAAATTCAAGCATCGATTCCCGGATTGAGTCTATATATAGGTAACATTTTTTTAAGTGAGAAATCATCCTATGACTTCTATTGTTTTAGGTTGGGCGGGAGGGCGTGTCAGACTTTTTTGTAATTAAAACCACGCCTGCGTCTTTTGTTATTATAAAGGTAACGGAACAGAGCGTAAAGATACCACAACTTCCATTAGAAGGATCCTCCGACCAAATGTCGCCTACATAAGGTGATTCTTTAAAACAGAGAGAATGTCTCATTCATCTGGCCTAGTTTTTTCTTTACAATTTGATATTTTTATTTAGATATTAGTTTTCCGCGATCACTAAATGTATCAAAAAGGCACTCATTTGCGCCCAGTGGTATAGATAGGTACGAAAACTAGGCCAGATGAATGAGACATACTCTCGGTTTCAAAGAATAACCCATAATGCTAAAGAGAAAATAATTTTACAACTTAAAAATGTCGCTGATGAAAAAAAAACATGGCTGTCACGGCAGTTTGGTGAGTAGAGTTACATTAAAACTACCTCATAACATACAACAAGCCCCTCTTGTCGCCCACCTTAACTTAAAGGTATTTTTTTAACATTCTCACGACGTTCTAATCTAATTTTGTTTTTATGTTTCAAAACTTTCACACCACACCATATAGTCCTAAACTAAGCAAATATGTATTTAGAAATATATGTCATATTTCTAAATACATATGTATTATAGACAAATTAAACCCAGATACAGAACAAATGATCGCGTTCAGCACACAAACACTTATCCTGGGTAGGAATCGAACCCACGACTTCCGGCAGAGCAGTCAGTGTTACTAAACAACAGGGCAGTCATCATTATAGATGCTATTTATTATATCTACTTTTTTTTTAATGAATTTATTCATGCTTGACTGCGATCTCGTAAAATACCAAAAGACCAATTAGCCTCTTCGCACGCCTTTCCACCGAATCTAAACCAGATGGCATTTTGCAGCAACATATGTGGCTGCAGTGCTCCACACGCTTTGTATAACATTAGAAGCTGTCCTGGTGTGAAGTACCGCCGGACCTTTGCAGGAACGCCGAGTTTTCTAGCAGCTACCTTGGCTTTGAACTCAATGAACCGCCCAAAGTAAAGAAAACAAGATCTTACAGAAGTTTACTTATGATAGAGAATACAATTCATAATTTTCCGATGCTCTTGGCTCCAGAGTCAACACAAAGTATGGGTGCAGAGCAATGTCCTTTCAACTACAGTAAAAAAAACCCATACTGGTCTTCTAGACCAAAAGACCAGTCATAATTATTGATGATGTTTATTATATTTACCTTGGACGAATGCACCAGTGAGTTGAGCTTATGCAGCAGCTCGTGCGCCCTGTAGGCGTGAAGATACAGCGCGCTGTAAATGTTGCTCCCGGCCGGGCACACGTACACTGTCAGCCGGGGCACGATGCGTCTGGAAAAATACACATTGTAAGTATTGGCTGACTTCCAATATAAACATTTTTTTACAGACTAGAGGCTTTTTTTAAGGCGGGAAATCATCGAATACCTTCTCGCGCTCTGGGTGGAGAGAAAGGAAGTGTCAGACACTACAACTATTGTTTCAATGAATATAAATTATTTTAATGTAATTACAAACATAATAAGCCTTTTTAGAGTTGTTGTTTTGAGAGCCTGGTTAGAGGAAAAAACGGAACTCTATAGGATCACTTAGTTGTCCGTCCGTCTTTCTGTCTGTCTATCAAGACCCTTTATGTCGGTAACGCGTGGACGTATCGAGTTGAAATTAAAACCATATACTTAGGTCAGCAGTCCCTTGAAGCTGTGAAAAAATCAAACTTTTAAGTTAATGTCGTAAAATACTTAATTTTCGACATTCAAGGGAACCAAAATTCTAGAGTACTTCCCGTTGACCCAGAATCCTGAAATTTTGCATAAAGCAAGGTCTTATAACAAAAGTATAGGGAATAACTCTGAAAACAGAAAATTTGTTCTTACATCACATTTTTTTTTTTTGCGATTTTTTAAAAACTTCTAGACTAATCAGGAATTGAACTCTTTACATAGGTAAGTTTGTACGGAACCATCCGGCCCGGGTCCGACTCACACATGCCCAGTTTTTTTTAATGTTCCCACTGCTGGGACTCAGGCCTCGTCTCTTGAAGAGGGTAATGTATCATCATCATCTTCCTGCCGTTGTCCCATCTTATTTGGGGTCGGCGCAACACGTTTTTTTCTTCCATTCTATCCTGTCAAAAGTCATACTATCACTAACTTCCTTGAGAGGGTGGTAATGTATGATGATCCAAAATTTTCCAATCATATTTGTTCGCATAAAACGGCAGAATATTATGATCGTAATTTAAAAAGCACACAAAAACCTTGTACCTACAATATTCTGACATTTAAATTCTATTCTACTATATAATATTACTACAAACGTCAATAGTTTTATCACAATAACAAAACAGCTGTTTGAATCTAAAGCTGTATACGCGCACGCCTGTGACAAGCGACCGCTCAGCTATTAGCCGCGTGATGCCGTCGTACCTGCAATAGTGATAGAACACCCACGCGGCTTCCAAACCCAGCGGTGTACGTAATCAGTGTATGTACCTACGTTTCAGTTGTTAACTACTAGATCAAAAAATAAAAAAGTTTCTTTGGGAAAGTTGTTTGTAATCATGAGTACAATCACGTATTTAAGTATCGGTCACTAATTACCAGTCACCCTATATCTACACTAATATTATAAAGAGGAAAACTTTGTTTGTTTGTAATGAATAGACTCAAAAACTACTGGACCGATTTTGAAAAATTTTTTCACCATTCGAAAGCTACATTATCCACGAGTAACATAGGCTATATTTTATTTTGGAAAAAAAATAGGGTTCCGTAATATCTTATATTTGAGTTTTTCGGGCACAATGTGTAAAAAGTCAACCAGAAAAGTTACTTATTTTGCGTACGCTGCCTAAACTATAAAAGATAGAACCATAAAATGTTCTAATTAATTGTAGATCTTATAAATATCTACCAAAGTTTGTTAGGAGACACCTACTTTCACGCGGGCGAAGCCGCTGGCAGAAGCTAGTATAGTATATACGTACTATAACTAACGTACTATATAATATAACGTACTATATAATACTATTAAAAACGTCACCCTTTCGTTTGGTGAGCAAGGTGTGCTCACGTGAGGTTGTGTGTTCCCTTCATTAATAGGCCACACAATGCTCAGAATTTCAGAATTTCGTAAAATATTCTAGACTTTTACCAACTAAGACCTACAGTTCTGCCCTCCATACGGTACCCTCAATTAGGAGTAATTTCACAACTTCCTGAGAGTGAAACTGACTCAATTTAGATTGTTTTAATAATAGAATTGTATCTGTTAACTATTTGCGGTCCGTTTTGGAACTGTTCCAAATTGGCGCTTTAGAACTTGTCACTCAATTAGAAATTGCAATCACTATGTGTGTAATTTATTGGGGTAAATAAATAAGTATGGTGAAAGAAACTTCAGAATAAAAACCCCATATTGTAGTCTCTTTAGGGTTCCGTGCCTCAAAAGGAAAAAACGGAACCCTTATATCACTTTGTTGTCTGTCTGTTGTCTCTTTATCTGGGGAACGCGTGTAGATATCGAGTTGAAATTCAAACCATATATTCAAGTCTACAGTTCCTTATAGCTGTGAAAAAATCAAACTTCTGAATTAACAAAAAAAAAGATACGGCCGTCTATTTCGCAAAAAACGTGTATTTCGATTCTCTCAAGAGAATCAAAATTCATAGGGTACTTCCCGTTGGCCTAGAATCTTGAAATTTGGTATGAAGCAAGGTGTCATAGCACAAGTATAGGGAAAAATTTGAAAACTAAAAATTTGTAGTTACGTCACAAAAAAAAAACCTTTTTTACGATTCGAAAAAATCTTCGTAATTCAATTCCGGAATTGAACTGGTTTCATTCGTAAGTCTGTACGGAACCCTCAGTGCGCGAATCCGACACACATTTCCCTGGGTTTTTTTTTTAAATTGATATAAACTAATGCTAACTGCGGTCCCACCAGGTAAGTAGGGTACATTTATAACAATACCATAATTACAAACATAAAAACACACATACATACAAACTTTTGCCTTTATATTACCAGCTCCTGCCAGCAGCTTCACCTGCGTGATAAGCGAAAATTACCCCAAGGGAACATACTCCCGGGATGAAAAGTATCCTATATGCTATTCCACGACATGGTCTACCCGTGTACAAAATTTTACCCAAATCCGTTCAGCCGTTTGACCGTGAAGGAGTAACAGCACAGTGCAGTAAGGAGCACATACACACTCAAAAACTTTCGATTTTATAATATTAGTTTGATTTTTAACTTAAAAATTAAGTTATCCACCCTTACGTTGTTGAAACTTCAACGGTCCGGACTAAGCGTTTCGCTTCGTCGTTTATACCGCGTACATCGAAGGACTGGAACAATTTGCCTGCTGCTGTCTTCCCGTCCAACTATAATTTAGGTGTCTTCAAGGCTAAAGTGAATAGGCTCTTAATAAATTAGTGCGCCTGTCCCTGTGTGCGGGATTGCATCTCCGCTTACCATCACGTTCGCAGTCAAGCACTGGTTTATATTATTAAAAAAAAAAGAAAGTAAAATGTTGCCAAGACGATCACATAAGGTTTGCCCTGTGAAAAAGATATCAGATCTCAAGTAGAGCCAAGCTTCTGAATCTACACGGCCTAACTCTACCGACCCTAATTTCACAAATTCTACATATCAGTAAAAATGTATGGCTTCGCCGTTTCGCTACCGTCGTGGAGGTGATGCGAATATTTAGTTTCTGAAGTAAGTAACGAAACAGTCAAGCCATACATTTTTGAAACATTTGTGAAAATCAGCTTAGCGTTACTTACTTGGCATGCAGAGCGTTGAATAGACGAATACCATCCGCCAAGCCGCAGATCTGAATGATGTCATCGCGGGACAATCTGAATAAAAACAGAAAAATAGATTATTATTTCATCATCATCATCATCATCTTCCTACCCTTGTGCCTTGTTATTTGGGGTCGGCGCAACACGTTTCTTTCTTCCACTCTGCCCTGTCACTCGCCATGCTATCACTAACTTCCTTTTCTTTCATATCACTCTTCACACAATCCATCCATCTTTTCTTTGGTCTCCCTCTCCCTCTCCATCCATCCACATGTATACTCATAACCCTTTTAGTAACATGCGTTTCATCCCTCCTCTTCACATGACCATACCAAGACAAACGATTCCCTTTCAACTTTTCAGTCACTGGCGCCACTTTCAAACATCCCCTAATATATTCATTTCTCACTTTATCCATTCTCGTCACACCACACATCCATCTTAACATTCTCATCTCCGCAACATGCAATCTTTTTTCAACCGATTATTACTTTAAAAAAAAATAGATTATTATTTAAAAATAAAAAAATTTAAACAGCAGACAAATTTATCCATCCCATCCCTTTAACACTTCAGTTAGGAAGGGCCTCTGATCATGGTCTGAACTAAGGCAGGGTGCCAGATGTCACCGCTGCTAGAACAGGGTTACCATCAAGTGAAATTAGTGTTGCAATAGAAGTTCCGCAAGCATTTTCACTTCCGTTTCCGCTTCTGCTTCCGCAAAATTTATAACAGAACTCTAAATGGAAGAATACAGCGAGGAGCGCGGGGGAGGGGGGCGCGTGGACGAATGGACACATCAGAAGAGGCGCGGGGGGCGGGCGGCGGTACACAAACTTGTCGCAACGAGTTTTTATTATATTTTTTTGTTTCTTTCTACGCATCTCCGCGCCTCGTCAGGAGTGTCGTGATTACGACGTAAACCTTGTTGTTTTTAAAAAATAAAACTGTACTGTGCTTTTTCTTCATAGTATTAACACTTCCGTTTCCGCATCCGCAAACATTTACTTTTGACATTTCCGTTGCATCACTACGTGAAATAGTGTTCAAACACAAGACCATCATTTAAAAAAGGTGTAGAATTAAATATCTGGTTACCTTAGCAGATCAGCGCCCGAGAAGTTGGTGAACGTGGCAGCGTGGTGGCCGAACCGTTGTCGAGCCAGCCACGCTTGTGTCTCCGATGATGTGGCCTCCTTCGACAGCCCCGAGTTCTGTGGGTAACAATTAAGCGTTCTGTTACATGAACCGGCACTAAACTAGAATAAAAAGAAAAATACGATTTAATAAAAATAATAATAAAATTATGTGAAAGTTGTGAAATCTTTCACACAACGCCATCTAGTCCCAAACTATACAGAGCTTGTGGTATGAGTACTAGACAACTGATAAACATACTTATTTATATTTTTAGCTAGCTTTTGCCCGCGGCTTCGCTCCCTTCAACTGATTACTATATTCTGCGCTACCCAACTCTACCCTACAACAATTTTTTTATTTTTTTTCTTTCATAAGGTCCTTCTCCTGACAATAACAAACACAACAAAAAAAAAACGATTTTTACGCCATATTGTGACAAATGTCAAATCGAAAAAAAATGGGTAGGGTGAGCAAAACAAGAAATGTTGAAAATTTATTTTGTTGTTAGAATATATATCGCAAGCTTAATAAAAAAGAGACCTAACTCAAAAAGGAGGGTATTAGAAAACTGAACCTTATTATTATTGATAAATATGTTTTATTATTCAATAAGCCCCTTTTTTAAATTAGGTCTCTTCACGATTAAGGGTATCGTGAACGAAAAAAGTTTAATCAGAATCCAGTTCTTCAATTTTACTCATCTGTGCGTCACTGTGTGAAGTGTCTGAGTAGTGGTAAACGGAAGAACGCAAATTGTTCCTTACAATGAAATTATGAAAGAAAATTATTTTTAATTTAATTTCTTCTTTCAACTGAGTTAAACTATGTTTTATTTTGACACAACTATGTAACAATAAATATTATTATTCGTTGTAGAAACACTTAACATATAGACACTAACTTATATATACACTTAAATAAAAAATCTAAAAGCTAAAATATGGCGTCAAAAAACTCCTCCGCATCGCTGTCGACTGGAAGTGTGCCCAAAAGGCTGGCGGCATTGCCACGTTGTATGGCAATGCTTAATCTCTGACCGAGGTAAAAGCCAGCCCTTGGGTCACGCGAAGTGTCTACTAAGCGTTCTTTCAACTAATTATGTTTTAAACAATATATTTAGCTAATTTAGATTAAACAATAACGTTTTTACTTCACCGCGATTTAACTAAGTTACAGTAATAAAAAGCAAAAAAAAAAAAGTTATTGATACGCAAATAAGTTTTCTTTGCAATCCGTACTTTTCAATCAACATTTGACAGATCGAGGTTACTGACTATCCTATTCTTATTTGGAACGCACAATACAAGGTGTTAACGCCTTAGGCCTACTGTCCACGGACGCCTAGCTTCATGGACGCGTATTCGTCATCATACGCTTCGTGTACGCCTGCGTGAAGCTTACATACAAAACTGGCCTACTGTCCACGGACGCGAAGCTTCATAGACGCGTATTCGTCATTATACACTTGGTGTACGCCTGCGTGAAGCTTACGTACAAAACTAAGTTTTAAATTATTTAAGACTTCAACTACCTTAAATTCGTAAGTAATTTATTGTATTCATATTTTTTTTGCTTTTTTTATATATAACCTCTTTTTTATAATGTGAATGTGAGAACACTGTAGACTCCACGAATTCTTAGATTACTTCGATTACGACTCACTTTTTTAATGTGATTATTTTTATTCTGCTTTTTTTTGGGTACAATACTGACTGGTCTACACTGTTCTTACATAATATCTATTAATACTGTAAATATTGTAACATCTATTGTAATACTGGAAATATTGTAACATCAACCACTTTTTTTAAAAGAGTACACATGGAGTTTCTTGCCGGTTCTTCTCCACAGGAAACGACCAATTTGGAGCCGTGCTCTAACTTCTGACATTTTATAAGTGCCCACGTAGGCCTACGTGAAATAAAAATATTTGAATTTTGATTTTTTTTTCGAATTTTACGAAACTGTCGACCGCTTCGCAACGACGCGCTGGTACGCGTCTATGAAGCTATGCGTCTGTGGTCGGTAGACCTTATTAGAACATTTAACTGCAGCAAGATTGTCAACATTGTGGTGACTGTCTTACCTTTTCAGGATCCTCAGCGGGTTGTGGCAGGTCGGGCAATATGGCGCCGGGTGAGTGGCACGGCGGCGAGTTAACTTTCACGTCATTTGTCCTGTACATAAAATATTCGTTAAAAACCTCATGAAAACAATAGTTAATTTTATATCTGCTCTTTCGATAGTTCCATAGCTGCTTAATGCTCTTCTGACTCTAACACCGGAGTGTGACTTGTTTGCTGGGCGATGGATAGATGTGTGTCGTGAATGTCTAAGGTTTTGTGAGAAGATGGATAAAAAATAAGTTAACATCGATCATTTGTTTTGAGGGATAAAGTATATGTATTTTCTTTTTACTTCTAAATTATATGTTAGTTAGTTTTTTTTTCTTCTTCAATGTGTATGGATTTGTTATTAGGGTATTATTGTTTTTATTAAATGTATTTTTTTAGTTTGTAAGTTTCTACTGTACAACGCCTTGGACATCCTCTGTAACGCTGTACAAGTGCTTGTAAATAAATAAATAGATAGCATAAAATAAAGCGACACTATTCTGCCTGAATGTTTCACAATATTTTTGCTCAGAAAGCAGTAGAGCAGTTCTCAGACGGTTCCGATCTTCATTGTTTGTGCGGCGTCTCTCCGCAGACCATGTCCCACCTTCGATCCTGCATCACATGCCCTGTTACCTGTTCACGTAGGGACCTAATGACAGCATCAGCGGACGGCACTGTCGTGGCCAAATACTGGGCCAAGCAAGGAATTTAACTAGTTTTGCCATCGATACGCTAAGAAGAAGTAGAGCAGTATTGGCACTGTACCTTTTTTTTCGATTATTTTGCGTACACTCAACCAGACTACGGAAACATTTACTATGCTATTACTAGCTCGTGTATGTTTTGTTCCTATTTAAAAAAACAGCATGATTCAAATCTCAAAATTCGCTGTTTATCTCATATTCTTTTAACGCCTCTGGCATTATAAACAATGCAAGCCGAATGCTGCCAAATTCTATATTTACGTTATTTGCGGGCGGCCTTCGGAGCTCTGACCGACATTACACTATCTCTCCAATGTGTTTTTATTTACATTTCAATTCGTAATGCTTGATTTTCGTATTAAATTGGTCATGCTTATTTTTTACCCGACTACGGCAAAGCCAAACGAGGGTTATGATTTTGACAGGCTATGTATGTATGTTCATCTGTTTCCTCATAGCTCCTAATCTACTTATCGGAACTCGACATATGATGTATCTTTAGAACCGTCTTAATTGTCCGCTGAACATAGGCTACGTGACGTATCACAAAACTCGATATGGTGCCCTCTAGCGGACAAAAAGTAAGGTGTTAAAAAATAAAAATGGAGATAAATACGCGGTTGTTTGATATCATTTGAAAGGGCTTCACTTGTACATTTTCGAAATATTGCTCAATTTAAAGTGACGCCTTCTAGCGGACAAAAAATCGATTGAACGAACCGAAAAAAGGTTTGTTTGAATCTGTAATGTTATTGCGAATGGAACTAGAGGATTAAAATATGACTGAACTGGCCTGTTGTTTCAGTGGTTAGTGGCCCTGACTGCTATGCCGGAGATCGTGGGTTCGATTCCCACCCAAGACAAATGTTTGTCTGATGAGCATGATCATTTGTTCTGTGTCTGGGTGTAATTTGTCTATATGTATGTATGTATTTAGAAATAAATGTTTATTAGTTTTCTAGTACTTATAACACAAGCTCTGCTTAGCTTGGGACTAGACGGCGTTGTGTGATAGTTGTGGAATATTGTATTATATAATTAAAGCTAGTATAAAAAACAGTAAAACAAATACTCACTCTTGGCAATACGACGGTTTCATTTGACTGTTGGAGGCAAGAATAGCTGAAACAACACATTCACCAATTAATTTTAAAAAAAGAAACATAGTTTAGGAACGCTAATCCAGATAAATCGTTATTTTTTTGCGTCGGAAATTATCAAATGACTCCTCCCGCTCTGGGCGGAGCGAAAGCTTAAAAATCCACTTGTGTTCCTTCAGTTCCCCTATGCGTTTCAGGGCCACGGTAATTGTTACGAACAACCCCGTAGCCCGGGCACGGACAGCTCTTAAGAGGTACGCGTAGGAAACAAAACGCCGTCGACGCGAGCTGAGTTCCTATCGGACGGTGAGCTACTCAATGCTCGCCGTCCACAAGAGCGTATACGGTACACGAGAATTACCCAGCGACTCAATAACTGGGTATCTCCTGCAGCGTCTGGAGCGTGAGGATGCCCTCTTGCTCATGCTTTCCGCCACCTCCTTCGTTTGCATTTCTGCTGCTTGCTTCGCAGAAGGTGACTGACCTGCTAGAGCTGAGTGGTGTTCTGTGTATAGTCCACTTCCTCTCACAGGGAAAAGGTCCTAAGTCTTAGCAGTGGAAATATAGGCTGAAAACCAGCGATGTGAGCTCATCGCATTATGCGTGAGGCCACAGCTTTATGCTGAGCGTTCGGCAGTTTTGCGCGGATCTGACGCATATCTTCCTTATCAATTGATTATGTTTGTTAGTTAGTTTTAAGATTGCGTTATTTCGCGAGAATAAACTGTTTTTCTTTCTTTATTTCTTTCTATATTAGCCTGTTCCATGATCTCAATAGACAAGTAGACATCGCCCTGAACGAGACGTTTCGAATTATATCGGGATGCCTTAAACCGATTCCGCTTAATAAGCTATATCCGTTGGCTGGTATTGCTCCACCTGCTGTACGTAGGGATGTCGCATGCGCGATTGAAAAGAAATCTCAAGAATCCGATTCCCGACATCCCCTCTTCGAACACAAAACAGCCCCAAGTAGGCTTAAGAGCCGGAAGAGCTTCCTGCGTAGCACACAGGCCATTAATGACCCACCACCTAACGAAAGATTGAAGCTTTGGGAAGAGCATCACCTGCCACCATCCGACTTTTTGAGACCCCAAGAGCATCTCCCGCCTGGACGCGATTTGCAGTGGCCGGTATGGAAGGCACTAAATCGGTTGCGAACCCAGGTAGGCCGCTGCAAACACAACTTGGCAAAATGGGGTTTTATAGACCCATCGAATACTCAATGTGAGTGCGGAGCTCCTGTTCAAAACATGAGCCACATGTTGGAATGCCCCAGGTGTCCGCATACCTGCACTTTGGAGGATTTGATGAGTGCTACCGATGCTGCTATTAGTGTGGCCGCCTATTGGGCCCAAAAGGTTTGACGAGTTTACCATCGAATCGAAAAGAAGAAGAAGAGAATAGACTAGTTCAGGCTTTCCAATAGTTTGTCTAGTTCTAAACGTCTAAGTAAGAATATAAACTCACCATTGTGTGGTAAAACTGGCTTGTTGACCACTATTGGGCTTGCAACAGACTTGGGAGCCACACTGTAACAAAAAAAAAAAAAATGGTTTAGTAATTTGGTCTTCTTCTTAGCGTATCGATGGCAAAACTAGTTACAATTCCTTGCCTGGCCCAGTATTCGGCCACGGCAATGCCGTCCTCTGATGCTATCATTAGTACCGTCAAACGGGGTGAATAGGAACGCAGGGGTAAATAGGAACAAAACTTTGGTTAGGTTTTTCACATTGGTATATATTTATATAATTAATTTCTATCAAAGCATCCGTTTTATTAAAATTGATGAACAAATAGGAGTACTTAAATGCTGCGAAAAATTGTTAATTAACGCGAAGATCCCCTTCAAACTTTTGTTCCTATTCACCCCTGCGTTCCTATTCACCCCGTTTGACTGTATGATGATTGCTATAAAGCACAGTAGTAGTGGTAATTTGGTAGGAGACCATTATTATTTCTCTAACCTTTTCCCAACTAGCTCGGGGCTCGAATTCCAGCCTAACCAGATTCGGCTGGCTGGCTTTTTGGTCTACTTGGTCTAGAGCACGATCATTTGTCCTGTGTCTGGGTGTAATTTATCTATAATATTTATGTATTTAGAAATATATAAGTATGTTTATCAGTTGTCTAGTACTCATACCACAAGCTCTGCTTAGTTTGGGACTAGATGGCCTTGTGTGAAAATTGTGGAATATTATGGAATATTATTATATTAATAGCCATGTTTTACATGGAGCGACTACCTATCAGACCTCCAGAACCCAATCACTGGGCAACACTACACTCCTTGGATAGACTGATGGTCAGACTTTCTGGCGTCTTGACTACCTGTAACAACTGTCAAAGATCTACGCATGAAGTATTTCTGTTGCCGAAATATATAATTGGGCAAAAAACGGCAAAAAGTATCGTTAATTCCCGTTGTATTCCCATACAACAAACGTTAATTCCCGCTGTATTCCCGTACAACAAACGTTAATTCCCGTTGTATTCCCATACAACAAACGTTAATTCCCGTTGTATTCCCATACAACAAACGTTAATTCCCGCTGTATTCCCGTACAACAAACGTTAATTCCCGTTGTATTCCCATACAACAAACGTTAATTCCCGTTGTATTCACATACAACAAACGTTAATTCCCGCTGTATTCCCGTACAACAAACGTTAATTCCCGCTGTATTCCCATACAACAAACGTTAATTCCCGTTGTATTCCCATACAACAAACGTTAATTCCCGCTGTATTCCCGTACAACAAACGTTAATTCCCGCTGTATTCCCATACAACAAACGTTAATTCCCGCTGTATTCCCGTACAACAAACGTTAATTCCCGCTGTATTCCCGTACAACAAACGTTAATTCCCGCTGTATTCCCATACAACAAACGTTAATTCCCGTTGTATTCACATACAACAAACGTTAATTCCCTTTGTATTCCCATACAACAAAGGTTCGTTAAACTAACGTTATTAACGTTACTTTTTGCCGTTATTAACGTTATCGTTAATTAACGTTACTTTTTGCCGTTTTTTGCTACGGACGGTACGAACCCCTTCGTGAGCGAATCTGACTCGCACTTGCCCGTATAAATAAAGTAAACAACAAAAGTCTACAATATAAAAAGCAGTTACAGATAGTGCGGAATACAAATATGATTATGATAAAATTCAGGAAGTATAACTTAAAGATTAAGTATAACATAATATTTTTATATGTTATCTATTGTGCTGTGTCGTGATAAGAACATGGAGTGGCTGTTGGTCTGTGCTATTTTTAAGTGACTGGTTTAATTAATAATAAATGGCAACAAAAACATAAGTTATAAAAAAACCAAGGCTTGCAACTGATAAATGATAAATCATATTTAGTAGATTTAAAAAAACACTTTTACACGTCAATTTTTTTTTTCGTCATTTTAAAGTAGATGAGGCCGGTGTTTCCTAGCTGACTACCCTGAGAAGAAACACCGAAAAAAAACTCAGGGGTCAAAGTCTCTTTTAAAGTCCAGTTAATATGTAATGGTCAAATCACATGAGAACCATGTAGATTTGTCTGAGATGGTCTTTTGAAGAAAGAACCATACAGATTTGAGTGGACTTGTCCAGTCAGTGCAAGCATTTGTCAGTATTCGTAAAGCTCAACCCAGGACTACTAAGGAGCTCAACTCACTTCTTCTACAGTTGAGAGTTTGTCATGCTCACTCAAATGTCTCACTGATGCTGGCGCGTGTGTTAGATCATTCGACTGACTGGTCATCTCTTAGCTGCCAGTTGCTATTTTAATATCTATATTTAGTTTTTATGTTTACTTTATTTACATTGTTCTCACATGATAGCGACAAGAAACATGTAACAGAAATATTTGTAATTACAAAACATGATTGAAAAAGAGTGTCCATGGAGTTTCTTGCACATTCTTCTCCATAGAGATCTACGCTTTGGAATGTGCAATTAGCATCATTTTTTCTGACTGACTGACTTCTTCACATTTCAAAAGTGCCTGTAAACGGTTTATTTGAAATAAAATGCTTTGACTTTGAACATAAAAAGTTGTGAGATCCATGTCCACCTTGATGACCTAGGTTGACTTACTAATCAGATTAAACAATTTAATTTAATATAATACATATTACTTGTGATATACATGCGATTGCATTCATTTTTGTATTTGATATTTAGTGGCAGCTTGAAGTGCTCTGCGCGGACCGTACGGAGGACACGGCAGAGCATACGGTGGAGGTGTGCCCCGCTTGGGCGGAGCACCGCCGTGTCCTCGTAAAAGCGGTCTTGGTGGTGACCTCTCGCGCCAGGCCCTGGTCCGGAGCGAGAGGGAATGGGATGTGGCACATCCTTCTGCACATACCTATGTGTGGTTTTAGTTATTAAAATCTGACAAGCCTTTTCGCTTCACCCTAGAGCGGGAGAAGTTGTAATTTCGACATAAAAAAGGCTAAAGTCCTCTGATCATAGACTGACCATGGTCTGACCATGGTCTGACCATAGGTAGATTCAAGTACCTACCTAAGCAGAAATGTAGTAATTTTTAGCTGTACATATTAATTACATTTTTAATATTACTACAAAAATTAGTTCATAATTACCTCATTTCTATTTATATTCATTAACATTTGAACCCATGCAAAAATAATTTCCATATTAATGTAGTATTTTGTACCGTCTGTGTTCGAAATATGTCACATTATGCAACATTAGATTTAATATATGCGAAACCCGACAAACGTATTTAGTATTTTTATGTAAAGAATCTGTGTACGAAATTTCATAACTGTACGATGGAAAATCACGAATTCATAAGCTTGTTATGGTTACCTGGTTGGCCGCACAAATACACGATCATCGGACCACAGAGACTGTTAAGATGGATGTGTGGTGTGACGAGAATGGATAAAGTGAGAAATTAATATATTAGGTGAAGTTTGAAAGTGGTGCCAGTGTCTGAAAAGTTGAAAGGGAATCGTTTGTCTTGGTATGGTCATGCGAAGAGGAGGGATGAGACGCATGTTGCTAAAAGAGTTATGACTTTACAAGTGGATGGATGGAGAGGGAGAGGGAGACCAAAGAAAAGATGGATGGATTGTGTTAAAAGTGATATGAAAAAAAAGGAAGTTAGTGATAGCATGACGAGTGACAGGGCAGAGTGGAAGAAAAAAACGTGTTGCGCCGTCCCCAAATAACACGGGACAAAGGGCAGGAAGATGATGATGATGATGGACCACAGAGACGACTGAGGGGTTGTTTTACTCCTGCATCCAGCTGTGCGCTAGTGTTTAATGTCCACTATAACCTGCCGTGACCTGAGTGTGTTGTACTTAGGTCGGTGGTGTCCAATTTATGACCTTTTTAAAATATTTTTAGAAAAAAAAAAATGGTGTAAAAATTATCGTTACTGATTCTGAACAAACGATATTCAGGTTTCGCATACACTAAAAACAATGTTGTATAATAATTACTAGTACGGCTCTCGCCTGGATAAGGAAGTGATTGATAGAAATGCAATCTTTTGTTATCAAATGATTTTATCAAGGTATAATGTTGTTGTATTGTTATCTGAAGTGTTGTGTTTACACCGTCAATGAAGGTTTTTTGAAACGAAGTGCACTAGCGGCAGCACTGAGACTCTGGGCCTGCGCACACCACGTTTTTTAAACGTGCCGTTGACGCGCATCTTTTAAACGTGCGACGAAGGCGCGCTTTTATCCTATTAGGTCCACAGGCTGCGTCTGACTCGCGTGCGTATCAAGTCTGTATTGCTACAAACGCCCGTCAACGGCACGTTTAAAAAATGTGGTCTGCACAGGCCCTAAACGTCTCAAGTTTTCAATCTAGAATCTGTCAAAGCTCTTACAGTATTAAAAAATTAGTCACTTTCTTTTCTGCGTCTGTCTGCTTTTTTATGTTATAAACTAGTGCCTGATTACGATCCCACCTGATGGTAAGCAGTGATGCAAGCAATAATGGTAAATCGCACTAGTTTATTAAGATCTTGAAAACACCTAAATTATAATCGGACGGGAAGACTACTGTAGACCAAATTGTTACAGTCCTTTGATGTACACGGTATAAATGACGAGGCGAAACGCTTAGTCCGGACCTGACAGGTGTCGACAACGTAAGGGTGGACATTCGCCGTTGTCCGATGGCAGAAAGGTGATGGCGGAATCAAGTCATATAATTCTTGCAGACTACAAAAAGACGAGTTACGAGGACGTGTGTGACAGCGTTGCGTACGACGAGTATGTTTCTAAGTCATCTGTTTACTAGCTAATTCAAGAGTTTAGATTTATTGTCATAATGCGTAGCATGCGCTCATCATAGCGTGGGCTCAGTTTGTCTTTAGCTTTAAGAGCATCCAACCCGACATTATATTTTCACTGTTCTACATACAACCGCTCTTACGTGATTATGACGTTATTATTTTCTCATTAGATGTTTTGTATACATATATCTTGTGCATATTATCTAGGCTTCTATTGAAATCAATTTAAAAATTTGTATAAAACTTATCCAGTGAGTAAAACCTCTGAAAATCTGCTATTTTGCGTGAACTTTGACCGTTCTTAATGTACTCATGTAAGTTAGAAATGTCAAAAAAATATAACTATAGAAACCTTGCAAATTTAATCAGAGTGACGAAATTTTTTTTCCGAATATTTTACAGTTTTTAAAAAAATCACGTATTTCCTGAAACAAGTTTTGTGAAATATCCGAGTGCATGAAGCTATTACCGACTGCCAGCAGGGCTTCTGGTATTATTTCTCTGTTTTAGCATGGCCTTATTCATCATCATCATCTTCCTGCCCTTGTCCCATCTTATTCGGGGTCGGCGCAACACGTTTTTTTCTTCCATTCTATCCTGTCAACCGTCATACTATCACGTCATTGCCTTATTAGTGGGCAAAAAATACTAACACGAAAAATACAAGTTCAATTTTTTTAAGTTTTTTAAAATGTTTTTGATTCATCGTTGGTTTGAATTGAATGAACCAACAAGCTTTTCAACCATGCTCATTGACGATAGACGAGTGGGAAAGGCCCTCTTAATGTGTTAACTGGTAGGTATTATATAAAGAAGACATTACACAACATACTAAAAATAAATGGGGCTTTAGATGCGTAGTTTATCACAACAATAGGCCAGAAATGTAGCTGTCATATAAAAGATCAAATAGATTGATCTCATAGGTCAAATCTGAAGATGTAGGTCAAATTACTATTGAGCACATTTGGTCAAGTGGCAGACATTTATATTTTGCTGTTTTTAGGGGCAGTAGAGGACTAATGGCCCACTGGTAGTAACCCTCCTTTTAAGTCCTGTATCCAAATGGTAAAAACGGGACCCTATTGCTAAAACTCAACTGTCACTTCGTCGCCTTTCGTACGGGGGCCGAGTCTTCCTTCCAGAATCAGACGAGGTATCTATGGATAGGTCTTCAAAAATGATATTGAGGTTTCTAATATATTTTTTTTCTAAACTGAATAGTTTGCGCGAGAGACACTTCCAAAGTGGCAATATGTGTGACCCCCCCTGCAACTTCTAAAATAAGAGAATGACAAAGCTAAAAAAAATATATGATGTACATTACCAGGCAAACTCTCACCAAAAATTGTTTTAAACGAGATCTAGTAAGTAGTTTTTTTTTTTTAATAAGTCATGAATCGTAAACTGCAATTTACCTTTCAAGTTTGTACAGAACCCTCAGTGCGCGAGTCCGACTCGCACTTGCCCAGTTTTTTCTTATTAGGTCCATAATATTGGTCAAGACATGTGTATGGTCTACCAAATAAATAATTTATTTCTCTCTTTATGTGTCTTTATTTACAGTGTTTTTTTAAATTTACAATTATATCACAGTAATTGCAAAGATTGTTGATAAGAGTAAGATAATAGTACTTTATTGAGGTGTATTAAAGATACTGATAACATATTTGGGGTGTGGATGAATGAAATGGTATGGATGAATGCTAAATGGCAGCAGTCAATGAATGAATGTTGCCTAAGAGTTGAGACACGTTAGCGGCATGTTGCCAACGGAGGTAAAAGCAGCCGTCGACAAGGGGGCGGCGGCAGCAGTCGACACTTCGACGGCAGCTGTTGAAGCGTCGGCAGATTGGATATTTCCTGCAGTTTAGTCATAACTGATGTGCTCACGCAAGGAAACTCCGAGCATAGCCCTTTCCATTGCCCTTCGAGTGACTTTAAGCCTTCTGATGAGGCCTATTGTAAGCGACCACATTTCAGAGCCATATGTCATCACTGGCAATACTCACTGGTCATAGACTTTCGTCTTGAGACACATATACCACATATTGGAGTTTCCTTGAGTGATCACATCAGAAATGAAGATATCCGCAGGAGAACTAAAGTTACAGACATAGCCTAAAGAATCGCAAAACTTAAGTGGCAGTTGGCAGGGCAGATTGCTTGCAGAACAGATGACCGATGGGGACAAAAGGTTCTGGAATGGCGACCACGTATCTGAAGACGCAGCGTCGGAAGACCTCCCACAAGGTGGACCGATGACCTGGTGAGGGTCGCGGGAATCCGATGGATGCGAGACGCACAGGACCGGTCATTATGGCGACACTTGGAGGAGGCCTATGTCCAACAGTGGCCGATGAAGTTATAACTGGCAAGCCATCCCAGTTTAACACAGATGTCCAAAGTTGTGTGTAATCTTTAAAATTCTCAGCATTTATCTATTACAATATACATGTACTAGCTTCTGCCAGCGGCTTCGCCCGCGTGAAAGTAGGTTTCTCCTAACAAACTTTGGTAGATATTTATAAGATCTACAATTAATCAGAACATTTTATGGTTCTATCTTTTATAGTTTAGGCAGCGTACGCAAAATAAGTAACTTTTCTGGTTGACTTTTTACACCTTGTATCCGAAAACTCAAATATCTTACGGAACCCTACTTTTTTCCAAAATAAAATATAGCCTATGTTACTCGTGGATAACGTAGCTTTCGAATGGTGAAAGAATTTTTAAAATCGGTCCAGTAGTTTTTGAGCCTATTCATTACAAACAAACAAAGTTTTCCTCTTTATAATATTAGTGTAGATAGTGTAGATTACACACCTAAACCTTCTTTATGAATTACTCTGTCTATTCGTGAGAACCACATGAAAATCTGTTCAGCAGATTTTGAGTTTATTGCAAACAGATAGACAGATGTGGTGAGGGACTTTAGTTTTACAATGTGTTAGATTCTTATATAATGGTTGTTTTGGCAATGATGACTCATTGTGTTGTTGCCTTATTATTATTTTTTTTGTTTTCATTTGCAATCAGTCAATCCTGCCAGTCTATTTCCTGATAGCAACAACCTAGGGGGTCTTTAAGTCAAGAGTGAATAGGTTACTTCTAGGCAAGCGTGCTCCATCGTCGGCCGCATCATAGTTTGGTTGGAATGGTAATATCAGGTGAGATAGTGGTCAAACACGAGCCTCTCAATAACAATAATAAAAAAATTTTTTGACTATAAGCTAATTTGTGAAATGTGTTGTGTCATGCTGAGTGTGCCTCCCAGCGGAGACAGCTTCTCAATATGAATGGGTCAGCCTGGTCTAGTCCCAGGATTTAAAGAATTTAGTCTATTTTAAATTATATTATTACTACATGACCCCACTGGCTTCGCCCGTGTAGATAATTTTCTACTAGGAAAATTATTCCAAGGGAACATATTCCCGAGATAAAAAGTACCCTATGTGCTATTCCAGGACATGGTCTACCCGTGTACCAAGTTTCATTGAAATCCATTCAGTAGTTTTACGTGACAGAGTAACAAACATTCATACATATACAAACTTTCACATTTATAATATTAGTGGCATTGTTTATTCATTTGCATTTAGTACTTTTTTATTTTTATTTTGTTGTGTGTTAACTCTATGAGAAAATCAATAAAAACCATCTACTGAAAGAAACCAACTACAACAGCAGCCAGCCGTATGATTTCCTGCTTTTAATTTTGCTATTGTTAGTTGAATTTAACATTTTGGGTACCGTAATTAGAGACACAATAGAAAGACAATGACGGAGCGAATGCCAGCGTTCGCTCGGGGCTTAATGAATTAAAAGCAGTAAGATAATAAAAAAAAAAAAAAAAATACATGTAAAAGTACTTTAAATGTAAACATAGTATTTTATAAGGAAGCACAATGTTGATCTTGAAATTGGTAAACAAACGATGACTAAATCATTATATACACACAAAAGATTTTTCATTCGATAGAGCTTCAAAATATTAAAAAGGCTGGCATAAAAAAGTGATTTTGCTAAAAGTGACACATATTGAGGTCTTCAGTTGCAACAATGATTTGCTACTTTAGTTAGCAGTGCTATTTCTTGTTTTAGACTTTTTGTAGTCGAATCAAATAATACTCTATCTATATTTAGCCTTGCTATGATAATGTTTACAAACTTTTAAGATGAAGATGTATGTAAAAACTAGTTCCTAAATTGGCAGCATACAGGTTTTGGGCAGAGTAGCACAGTCATCAAACTACACAAATATTAGGACATAAGTCAAAGCTGTCATAAACAGTTGTGTCTGTTTATTCACTAAAAGTATTCCACCTTTTGAAGGAGTATCAAGAATATGAGGGATATCTAACACCTAGAGAATTTATAAAATAGTTGTGTTTCTTCAATATTTAAAAGGTAATGTAAAGGAGTAGAAGTTATTCGTATTTTGGAACATTCATAAAACCTAACACACAAATGAACAAGTACTGTAAATAAGGAAATAAACTAGAATATCCATAACTACCAAACATATTTGGCATCTGTATTATAAACTAATTTACCTTGTGCCCTAGAAAAACAAATTTATAAAGTATATTTACACCAATCTCGGGCGGCGGGCGGGTCTGACGTGGACGTTGGCTGCATTCAGCCTCCTCGCGAGTTCCCTGTATGTCGCCGGGTCGGCTTCAATCTCGACCTCGGCTTTTAATAGGGAGAATTTCATCCGCCATCCCTGAGCTTCGACGCCATGCACAAGTCGAGCACTGAGCACGACCCCGCGGCCCAGGTGCCGTGCACTCAGTCTTTGCTCGAGTACGAGCATATTACTCGTCAGCTATAGTCCTGTCTCGTTAAGTTAAAGAAGATGAATGCACCAGATCCAACACGGTACGCCCGCCCGCGTGCAACCACCATAGCTGGCCTGCAGCTCGCTTCAACAACCATTTGTCACGATTATATTCGCACTATATACACCACAACACCAGGCTGTAAGGTCCTTTTACTCTTCGTAACACCTTTTTACTTGTCCAACATATTTGATCACTCAACTGCCCGCAGAAACTGATACGCGAATGAAGATGATCGTTTCGGCAATGCGTTAGTGCACACGAGATTACACCGGTTCGATAGTATGTAGCGAGAAATTCAACGATTTATCAGTGGAAATAAAATGTGAGTAGAAACAAAGGAGTACGTGACAGACGGCGGAGCGCGAGCGACTGGGCGTAACGGCCGCTGATTGGCCGCGAGTGAAGCGCGCACCTCGATTGGATCAAAACCAGTTGGAATCGGTTCGTAGAGGCTACGGCCGGCTCGGGTCGGTGCATCGTGCGCCGCCGCGCTAGTGCTGAGACACGTATGTTTATATCGTATCGATTCGATCTTTTACGTTTTTTAATTGACGTATTATTTACTTTACGGTTTTTAATTTATAATAACGAATATACAATTCGATACGTAAAATTGACTGAGTTATTTTTAATCCAAAGTTTAGAGTGTCAATTTATTGCAAACTCATGCAATCCGGTTTTTGCAACTTGAGTTAGTTTATCACTGGTTTCCGAATAGATATTAATAAGTAACATGTACATTTCATCATCCAGCTTGATCCTGTTGGTAGTCATGCAAATTGTAACAAAAAAAAAATATTTTAGGGCGTGTCGTTATTCAAATTATTCAAACTACGAGTATACATGAATGCCAACACAATAAATGAACTAAAAATAGCTGAGTATTCTGTTTACAATATCGCTGCGATCTGAACGAGTGCCCCTTTAATGTAATTTAGATTTGGTAAGTGGGCATGATAAACGTGCGGGTATTTCAAGTAGGTATTTTTTGTTAGATCTTATATTTTGAGGTTTGGCAAGGTGGCTTGCAATTGTACTTACAGTGGCCGTGAGACCTTAATGTGACTATAATAATCGTATTTTTTCAGTTTTTGCAAGTGGGTTATAGTAAAGGCTTACGTATTGTGATTTTACGAAAAATATTGCAGTATTCTATAACTTACCTTTAAGAAAACACTATTTTCCAAAAAGCAGCCTTGTAGAAACCGTTAATTTTTTTTGCGTCGAACGCTACAAATCTGCGAATTGTGATCGGCAAGGGAACAGCGTTGTTGTGACTACAGAAACTATCTTACAATAACGAAGCTTTACTGTCTCGGACTGCAAGACTTGTATGGTCAACATCAACACATGTTATTACAGTCGCTTGTAATTAATCTACACTGCCTGTCATTATCTTTCTACGTCTCGTTATTGAAGGCGAAGTAAATCATCATTCTCTTACCTAGTTAACGTTTTCTTAAATTTTTAGAGAACAGCGCAACATTTCTTCTTCCGTACTTCGCTATTGCTCAATCCTTTCTGGACATTTATCATACAGACCATCCATCGTGACTTCGGTTGGCGCTAGGCATCCAGATTCAAACTTTACACACGATTTTTCCCACATTCCTCTGCTTCACGCGTTTTTAAAAGAAGACAGAATAGAACAAACTTTATTGTACATCAAAATAGTAACAACTCTTTAATATAAACTTAAATCTATTGTACCCACAATGACGGCCTTATTGTTGACAGGGATATCTACTAGCCAACCTTTGGAGGAAATGTAAAAACTGACTGGTTTTGGTCTGATGGCCGATTTCCATACAATTTTTACATCAACAGTCCCACTTTCAAGACTTCCTCTTATAAAGTATGCTAAGATTGACGCTAAGCAAATCAATGACAAATTGAAAAATCCGCCTGTCGATATTGGGATGCAGGTTTCTTCGTGCAAAAAACATTCAAGATATTTTTAATTCAATAATGTGTCCATATCAATTCCATAAATCGTTTCTGTGTCATTCTGTTGAGTGAACATATAAATAAACAAAAGTTTCCTATTGATAAGTTGGTGATAACGATATGATATCTTGAGTGTGATATAATACCGAATTCGTCGGTTTGTTACAAAGTTTGGTTAACCCCCCGTTCATTGCAAGTATGTCATTGCCATAGATAGCCTTCACTTATATTATAAAAGGCGAAAGGTTGTATGTATGTGTGTGTGTATGTATACTCCTTCACGCTCAAGCGGTTGAACTTTAGCAAACGGGTATCCCATGTCCTGGAATAGCACATAAAAACGTTTTTCATCCTGGGAGTATGTTCCCTTGGGATATATTTCATGCAGGTGAAGCCACTGGCAAAAGCTAGTCTATAATAGATAAAGAACAACACTATTACGAGATGTTACAGCGGTGCCGGACCTATGACAACGTTCGTAATGATTTCTTTCGACAGCATCATACGACAGCCATTTGCGGAGATAACTGGATACGTAGAATAATGTTGTTATCTATCGAATGAAATTTTTTCCGACGCCAAAATGACATTTTTTTTCGAATGTCCACTTTTTTTTCAAAACCGAACCGAACCTAATGATTTCTTCCGACAGCGTCATACCACAACCATTTGCGGAGATAACTGGATACTGAAAAATAGTTTCGAGCTTCACAAATTACAGTATTTACAATCGGTATTTTTTTGCGAATACTTGAGGTTTTGTTACACAAAAATTCGGATTGAACTAGTTAAATGTTGTTTTATACGAAGCTATGCTGTTTTTTGCCGATATTAGAACTAATATTTTTTAACGCTGTTAGTGTTGTTACTGAATTTATGTTTTCTTTTTAAAATTATCTTTTAGTATAAATATTATTGGTTATTGAACATAGTAGGCACTCTTTATAATATACGAAGTTTTCAAAAGTTTACAACCGTCGTGTAAAACAGTAACTTTCCAATGGTTTTCAAGAGCTATTTATTGAAATATCTACACAAAAAAAAAAACGTAAGAAGTTGGCAGAATCATTACAGTGTTGATTTGTTGCATTCGTTTTCACAATAACGTTGTTTATTTGTGTATTTATATAAGAGATTATTTATTATTGTATTTCTTTTCTAATTACAGCTAGTTACTATGTTTCTTTTACTGTATCATCCTACAGCTAACTGGTAGGTAATGCAGTTCACCTTTGTACAAGTGTTTATTACGTGTGCACAAAGTTTGAATAAATAAACGAGAAGGACCTTTTTATATAAAAAATATCTAGTAATCTAAAAAAAAGTAAAAAACAAAAAAAAAAAAAAAAACAGATAAACCATTTACAGGCACTTGAATTATCAAGTAAGTAGTAAGTTACTCTTTTTCTTGTGTGACACTACATAGACTAAGACTATCTGAGTATCGAGTGTAACACATTCTAATGCTTTTATAAGATTTGGCAACGATTGTTCTCAGGAAGTTTCACCGAAGAAGTCAACATTAATAAAACTCACAGCACCATTTCACCGTCATAGCGCCTGTTTCAATGATTCCACGTATTGATCAGTTATACAGACATTTATGACAGAAAATTACACCAACTTCACATCACAATATCCACTAGGAATCAATATGCGAATAAGGAATACAGCCACTGAAATTCACTAGATTTTATCTCGGAAAAAACTTGATGCAATCATTACCATCAACATAAAATTTTTGCTTCATACTTCTCTGTTAGTCATACCCTCCCCCGTTTTTAGCTTAAACTTCTTTCATCCAGTCCATTCATCGTATTGTTGGTAATATACACACACAAAACATTCCCCCGGTTCATTTATCACAAAACTCCGTATCACAGGCCCTGAACCAATAAAAATCAACGATAAAATTCAAGCACGTATTTAACCTGTATGCCCCAATAAAACCATTGTCGTACGTAAAAACGGAGGCCCATGAGCTCTTAACGCGACCTAAACTGAACTGTTAAAAGGATGGAGCTATATAATAGGGTGTATCCATCCCTCTTTCTCATTGCACGCCTGACATTTTAACACGTCACGTAATGCCGCTGACCGTTATTGCATTTACCAAGAAATATTCCAATTTCAAATCGTTGTCACCATCTTTTTAACACTGCAGTGACTTGACTTAAAGGTCCAAGTGACCAGGTCATTAAAATCCCAGAAAAAAATTCTGCAGTGACTGCAATCTGTTGGCGGATTTCCAAGAAGTAGTGACTGACCGAAACACGAGCAGCCGAAACCGAGTGTTCGGCTCCTCTTCCGAATTCGGCCTTAACCGAAACCGAAACTGACGTAATAGAATAGAATAAACTTCATTTTACACCAAAATAGTAACAAAACTTTTACACAAACTTAAATGAATGGCGGTAACAAAAGTACTGATAAAAAATAAAATAATATTTTGATACGGTTATGCTTAATTATACAGTTTTAACTTTAATAAAATCGCATACTAATATGATAAATGTGAAAGTAACTCTGTCTATGTGATACGCTTTCACGGTTAAAATACTGAAACGATTTTGATGAAATTTGGTAAGTACGGAGGAAGCTTGAACTCCAAGACTCTACATAGGCTACTTATTACCCTAGGAGCCCAGCTGGGTCGAAACTTACTGGGGCCACGGGCAGAGTGAAAGTGAAACCGGGGCCCTGGGACGAAAGCAAATAAGAAACAGGAGTGGTTTTTTAGTCAATAAAAGTCTGACACACCCTCCCGCTCCTCCCAAGGGAGCAAAATGTCATTGGATGATTTTCCAACCTAAAAAAAAACAGAAGAATAAACCGACTTCGACTTCGCGTCCGCAATAACCAACATTCATATGGACGAAGTCGCTGACAGAAGCTAGTATTATAAAAATGCATAAATCGACGATTACCCAGAAATGATAACATACTCGTACATACACGAACGAGACAGTCACAGTTTAGGTATCTATCACACACAACTGTCAGCTGAAAGACGTTAGGTTTGGGTGTACTGAATATTCGGCCACTTTTTGTCAGAAAC
This sequence comes from Mythimna vitellina, assembly GCA_949316375.1. Lineage (NCBI taxonomy): Eukaryota > Metazoa > Arthropoda > Insecta > Lepidoptera > Noctuidae > Mythimna > Mythimna vitellina. Next base: position 4,122,642 of record OX438711.1, on the reverse strand, counting down.
TCACCAAAAAGCCCAACAAGACTGGCCGAAACGAATCTTCGGTCGGTCTCTACCAAGACCATGTAGCGGAATTTTTGGAGAAGCTATGACTGTTACAAAACCGTTTTACGATTACAGTACGTTTTTTAAGTGTTATTAGAAGTATTTAAAGCAGTGTCGAAGCAAATGAGTATTTGGGGAAAAAAATGAATGCCAAAAATTCTGCATGCGTTGGTTATCTCAGTTAAGAATGATCAAAGAAGAAAGATGGATTTTCAACAGTTTCTGCCCATAACACTTTTTTGAGGTGGGAAATCAATAAATAACTCCTCCCGCTTTAGTTGGAGTGAGAGGGATTGTCAAGACTTTTATTGATAGAAAGTTACACTTGTGCCCCATTTCAGAACATGAGCCACATGTTAGAGTGCCCCAAGTGCCCATACATCTGCATCTTAGAAGATTTAATTAGTGCCACTGATGCTGCAGTTAACGTAGCTTTAGCCACCTACTGGGGGTCAAAACGTGTAAAGAGTTAACCATCGTCAATTCAAACAGAAGAATTCTGGGATTCAAAGCAGGATAAGTAATTAAATGAAATCCCTCTTAAAAAATAATAATTAAAAGTCCCATTGTAAAGAAATATCCATTTCTCTTACAAAGAAGACACGATCTAAGAGCACTAATCACTACGCAGTACGTTTGCTCAAGTTCACTTCTAGACATCAGCCAGCAACCCATCTTGTAACCAAGTGCCTAATGGATACGTGTCTTTGATTGTACAGCGGTAAATTGCATTTATTACTTGTAAACTGGATTCGAACTGAAATTTTACGGCGATTTGCAGTTTAAAGTTGCCTCCGAAGCCAATTGTGTACAGCTATTAATTTTAATTCAGACTTTACAGTGCTTTGAAGTCTTTCATTATTTCCTATATTTATAATTTTGCATGCAGTTTCGCTTTCATGGCCCTTCCCACAGGAACTCTGCATTATTCCGGCATAAAATATAAGTAGGTTGACTCAGCCTAAATTTCACTGTAGTCACTTTATATACAACGTTGAAACGACAGACGAGCTTTCCTTAAAAGGGGTTATTGAGCTCATCAATATAAAAACCTTTTACTATGCGACTAATCCTAAAATCACGAAAAGAAAATCGTTGTTCCATACATTTATGTTCAAATAACTCGACAAAGTAGGTATATGGAGCAGCTGCATTTTTTTCGCGATTTCAGTGCTGGTCGCAAAGTAAAAATTGTTCATATTAATGAGTATTGTTATATGAACAATTTTCCTCTATTAAGGAAAGCACATTTGTCGTTTCAACCTTGTATCATTAATCAGTCTTTTAATAGGGAGCCGTTTTATAATTTAATCACTACTGACATAAACACGGTGAAACCGGCATGTCCTAGAGCCCGATAATTTTAAGAGATACGACATTCACCCACCCACACTGGGCCACCGCAGGCGCGGGCTTGCGGACGGCGAGTAATGGGTGGCTAGCCGTCCGACCGCCCCGTAACCCTCCGGACCGAGCGCAAGTCGTCAACGGCGCGTATTGTTTCACGCGCGCCTCAAGGAGATGTCAGCAACTGTAGGGCCCCGGAGGGTCGAAGCCTACTGGGGCCACGGGTAATGTAAAAGCGAAGCCCGGGGCCCCGGGATGAAGGCAAAGAAGGAACAGAAGTGGGTTTTTAGTTAGTAAAAGTGACACTATCTCCCACTTCGCCCAAGAGCGAGAATTCTTATTAAAAAAATAAAATCCATACCGGGCCCTAGGGAGACCTGAGTCCCAGTATAACTTTCTATCAATGCAATAATTTTCGTAATCGGATTTCTAGAGATTATCTCCTACAAATAAATAAATTTGACAATAACGGCACGATATTCTTTCAAATTACTTTTTTCTGTGATGTCAAAAATAATAACCTCTGTACATAATATCAGCATAGCACTAAACTAAAACACCGGTATTGCATAAACTGCAGACCATGACAGTCAACGACCTGAACATACCCTGTATTCTAAATAGGTTACTACAGCTGAGCGCTCACCAATGAGAGCACTAGAAAAGGATAGAGATACAGTGCAATTTGATAAATGTGCAAGATTCCTTCGTCTTTCCTTACTATAGTCATCCATACACATGCTCAAAACTTTCCTCACGATTTTTTAAAGTGACTCAAAGGTCACAAACACCGTATTCAATGCTGTTTCTTATAAAAGGTGTGACAAACCATCAAAAACCAATAAATCACCAGTCGATATAATAGAAAATTACACAACTGTGACCTGCCGCGACCATTCAGCCCGCATCAAGACGAATGTGAAGTGGTCACCAAGCACCGACCCCATTACTGCCATTACAGTAAATTGTACCCGACTATATTTAGATCGGATAGCTGCTAGCGAGACTTGAAACTCGTTTGGACCAGATTTAAAAGGATGTAACGATATTGTAAGCAGTGTTTATGACCTGCCATGTTGGTAACCTTTGACTTTCGAGTTTGTGGATGTAATCTGTACATAGACAAAAAGAGAAACTAATCGACTGACATATCAACTCACAGCCGAAACTACTCGGACTAGTAACGTGAAATTTTACACAATTTCCTTTTCTTAATATAGGTAAGCACTACGAAGGGAAAATTTTATAAGGACTGTATGCAAAATTTAATTCCTTAGATCAATATAACTGAAACTTAGTAAAAAATTGTCACTTATGTAAATAAAAAAGCTTTTCTTTATCATTTTTTTCAAAACTACCGATATAAAACGGTTTATGGAGTGTATGGGGGTTTTTCAAAACTACTCCCTGTTTCAAAATTTTTAAGAAAACATTCTGGCGAACAAAGTTGCCGGCTATGCATATAAATGAAATTGACGTTACGTTTATAACATGATACTTATTGTGTTTTGCCAAATAAACGTATATTCTTTCCTTTTCTTATTATTGCCCATATATTTGGTATGTACCTATGTATTTATGTATCTATTGTATTGCATGTGTATGTATCTGTGTATCTATTACAATAAACTGTAATTAATTTTGGTAGTTATTGTCAAACTTATGACAGCCTCATATCAAGTTCTGACAATTACTATCTATTCGAGGTTGCCTGGAAGAGATCGCGGATTACGATAAGGCCGCCCATTGTATGTTTAAGATATAAGTTTTTCAATGATGTTTCTTTATGTACCTACAAAAAAGCATTTAATAAATAAATAATATATTACAAAAAAGCTGAGGAAAAAAAATAGTGATGAAATAAAAATGCAACGTATATCCTAAAACGCATGTATTATACGTACCGTTTAAAAACAACCCGTTATTATCCAATAAAACCATTGCGTGCAATTGCAACTCTTGATTACATAACATAAACGTACATAAAACAATAAACACGCTATGTTAGTAAAATTTAAGATACGATATTCCACGCTACTAACTAGTAGCTATTTTATTTAACACTAGTTACAATTGCCATGCAAGCTAGTTGGCTAGTTACGCTGTCACGCAATACATGACATCAAGGGAGGCAATTGTCCGTCATTGTACGATCAGCATACTTACTAATTGTACCTAATAGGGACAGCATTGAATTAGCGTGCAGCGGACAGAATTAGACGTAGGGTTATTTTTGTACCGCTAGTGATGTAGCGATGTCGATAGTTATTTTTTGCGGTAATTACCGGTTTTTTTCTGTAGTATCGCGAGTGATAGAAAAAGCTGGTTTGTAATAAAAATGGTAGACGAATCATTTGACTCAATGAGACAATGATACTCGTATTTACAGAACTAAAAGATTTTTCCACTCATTTCATCATTATTTCCAATTAGGATCAATTTAGCATGTTGTGAAGAAAACGACTGAAAAATTTAATTCAAATTGAAACTAAACGAACTGATTCAAATTTATGAGTTTTATAATGACAGCAGTACCTATTCAAAATATTGTGATTGTTTTACCCGACTGCGCGACGCAAGGGAAGTTGGATTATGTGTGTATCAGGTCATGCTCGTGAACGGGTGCCGTCAGTTGAGACTGGTCATCTCTTAGCTGCCAGTGGCTTAATTCAATTTCTATTTTTTTTTATTACTTTTAGTTTTTTTTTGTAATTATTATTACTTATCTACATTGTGCTCACATATTAGAAGCGACGGTTCTTTAAGTAACCATGATTTATGTAATTCATAATATGATTTAAAAGAGTGTCCATGGAGTTTCTTGCACGTTCTTCTCCATAGATATCTACGCTTTGGAACGTGCAATTTAGCTTCACTTTTTTTTTTTTACTGACCGACATTTGACGTTTCAAAAGTAACTGTAATTGGTCTATTTGAAATAAACGTTTCTGATTTCTGTTCCTTTGTGGCACCCACTCTAGAGACAAAACGCGAGGGCCGATTTTGTTCTCATATCAATCGATTTCTCTTAGTAACGTGATTGTCACTGAAGACATTACAGTATTCACACACATTACCCATACTAATATTATAAATGTGAAAGTAACTCTGTTACGCTTGAATTCACGGTTAAATTACTGAACCGATTTTGCTGAAGATAGATAGATAGATATTCTTTATTGTACACCAAAAATACAATTTACATTAGGAAATTAACATTCTTCTTCTTCTTTTCGTGTCGATGTACTCTTAACTAAATTTTTTCTGACCAGTATTTGGCAACCTCTACGGCTCTGTTATTGGCATCGTATAGATCCTGAAAACGGCAGGTGGTTGTGCAGAATGGACAGCATAGCAAATGACGCATGTCCTGTTTATTAACTAATAATAAATAAATTAACATTAATAGGGTGTCACAATGGGCGGTCTTACTCTTTATTCTTTATTGTACACACAAAACTTAACTACAATACATGGATTTGATAATTTATGTACAAAGGCGAGCTTAACTCAACAATGAGTTTTCTCCCAGCAAACCTTTGAGTGACAGAGAGAGATCACAATCGAGGGTATGATCCAGTGTACAACATAAACATACATAAATACGTCTAATATATATATATATATATATACATACAGATATAATATATATAACAATATATACTAATACTATGTCAATTTAGAAAAGAAGTGCTCTTTAATTTATCGCTAAATGCGATTTTTTACAGACAACCTTTGGATGGATTTCATAGAGGAGAAAAAAAGATATGCAGGTAGTTCGTGGTGTACTATTTACATATATACAATACATAAACTAATAAATTGCATATAATACAAATAATATAATATATATATAATTATGAAAGCAAAGAAATGATGAACTTAATGACAACGTACAAGAGGAAAGGTAGTGATCCTTAACCATATTTTTAACGACGCCCGGGTGTCGCCACTGTGTGGCCCACCCGGAGGACACGGTGGAGCACACGGTGGAGGTGTGCCCCGCTTGGGCAGAGCAACGCCGTGTCCTCGTGGGGGCAATCGGCGGCGGTGATCTCTCGCGCCGGGCCTTGGTTCAGGCCATGCTCCGGAGCGAGGAGGAGTGGCAGGCGGTCGCCTCCTTCTGCGAAGCAGTAATGCTAGCTAAGGAGGCGGCCGATCGCGTGAAGCAACGGTCCTTACGCTCCAACCGCCGCCGGGGTTCCGATCCCGATTTCCGGCCACCGTAGGCGCGGGCTTGCAGACGGCGAGCAATGGGTGGCTCGCCGTCTGACCGTCCGGTAATCGTCCGGACCGAGCCCAAGTCGTCGACGGCGCGTATTGTTCCACGCGCGCCTCAAGGAGATGTCAGCAAATCGTAGGGGCCCCGCAGGGTCGAAGCCTACTGGGGCCACGGGTAGTGTGAAAGCGGAACCCGGGGCCCTGGGACGAAGGCAACGAAGGAACAGGAGTGGGTTTTTAGTCAGTAAGAGTCTGACACTATCTCCCGCTCCGCCCAAGAGCGGGGATGTCATTAGGATGATTTTCCCACGCAATAAAAAAAAAAAAAACCGTATTTTTAAAAATTGTGAGTGTTTGAGCCTGCCTTACCGACACTGGCAAAGCAGAAGCAGAAGTTTCGTACGGAGGAAGCTTGAACTCTAAGAATGAACATAGGTATACGTTTTCGACTTTGCGTCCGCAATAACTAGGGCTACCATCGCCTAATTTGCCGACGCCGGACAAACACGGCAAAAAAACCCGGACATTAGGGCGAAATATAGTTTTTACCCCGGACACGTCGAAAAAAATAATTTTCGCAATAAAAATAAAAACATCTTTTAATTTTTTATACACGTTGTTAATAAAATCGAATTGGGTACGTATGTAACCGCAACAATCAATAGACATTTTTAGTAATAAAATTAAACACTAAGTATATACAGGGTTAATTGTAAAACACTAACCGTTCGGTAGTCCGGGTTTCACCCGGACACTTTTAAAAACCCTGCCCGGACGCCCTTCAAACTAGGACAAATCCGGGGAAACCCGGACGGATTTCCGGATTTTGATTTTTCTAGCAATAATCAACATTCACGCGGACGAAGCCGCCGACAAAAGCTAGTACGGAACAAGCTTGCATTTGTTTTTTAATTGCTAAATGAAATACTTTTACTGTTAAATAAATATGAAAAAAAAAAACCGTGCAAGTTCGAGCCAGACTCACGCACTGATGGTTCCCTACAAACTTACCTATGAAAACAGTTCAATTCCCGATTGAGTTATGAAGATTTTTCCGAATCGCAAAAATAGTTTTTTTTGTGACGTAATTACAACTTTAGAGTTTTCAGATTTTTTCCGATACTTGTGCTATGAGACCTTGCTTCATGCCAAATTTCAGGATTCTAAGTCAACGGGAAGTACCCTATGAATTTTGATTCCCTTGAGAGTGTCGAAATATAAGTTTTCTGCGATTTTTTCACAGTTTCAAGTGTCCGCAGATTTGAGTAAGTGTATAGTTTTGAAGTTGATACCTCCACGCCTTCTCGAGATAAAAGGTCTTGACAGACAGAAAGACAGGCACACGGACAACAAAGTGATCCTATAAGGGTTCCGTTTTTCCTATTGATGTACGGAACCCTAAAAAAAATATCTTCAACAACGAAGTTATAAACTTTTGCAGCGGCATGAATTAGAAGTCCGACATGATCTTTGACCGCAAAAACTATGGCACCCGTACGGCTGCCACAGAAAACGGCGCCATATCGAGAGAGACAGACATATTTAAAAAAAAAAATATATCTCGTTTACAATTAGTATTCTATTTTTGTACCTATATTTATTGATAAACGGTTAAATAAGATATAATCTTCGGTCGGTCTCTTGCCATTTTGCCAACCATACGACAAAAATGTATGCCCCAATAAAAACTCCGCACCAAGTCTCTAGTAAACGCAAAGGCAAAGGTTAGGTAACTAAATCTTCTCGCTCCACCCAGAGCGGGAGAAGTTAGGTATTTGATGATTTCCGACTGAAAATGCATGTCGCAGCCTAGCTTCAATTGCAACACTTAACTACACATACCGATGCAGAGGTCATACAACTTTAGCTAATTGTATGAAGGCGAATTCAATTCCGTGTGCGTGTCTTCTTCTGGCTAGACCTTATCGCATTTGTTTATTTATTATTTATTTATCCATCATCATCATTTTTTTATTTTTTTATTTATTCATCCATTTATTTGGAGTCGGCCCTTGTCTTCGTTTTCCATTGTGCACAATTTTGTGCCACATCGGTGTCGAGATGAGGTCTCTTTGAACTATCGTCAACGAAGTGGAGGGTGGTCTTCCACGCGTGCGCTTCGTCGTAGCTAGTTCAAGGGCAAGCCTCACCATATCTGAGCGTCTTTGAACGTTATTGTTATGGTCACGTATTGCGAATTTCTGGGGGTGTAATGCCGATTAGTGGATACAACATTCGTACCGGAGTCGGTTTAAGGCAACCAGTGGTAATTCCTCAGTGTTTGTGCGGCGTCTCTCCGCAGACTATGTCCTTACATCCTACATCACGTGTCCTGTTACCTGTTCACGTAGGGACCTAATGACATCATCAGCGTAGGGCATTACCGTGACCAAATACTGGACCAGGAAAGGAATTTAACTAGTTTTGCCATCGATACGCTAAGAAGAAGTGCAAGTTTTTTTTTGCGTTAACGCGATGGACACGTTTGTGACATTTGGCGCTCCGATTGGCCCACTCCAAGTTCTTAACCAATCAGATAGCGAATCGCGGTAAACGTTTCGATCGCGGTCACGTAAAACTGAACTGTTAAAGGGATGGAGCTATATGGGGTGTATAGCTCAATCCCTATTTCTCACTCGCACGCCTGAAATTCTAATACGCCAAGGAAAGGCCCTGATACTCAATCTAACTTTAAAATTTACGGATGTTTGAAAAAATCCCCGTAATCTTTGGTGTTAAGCCTTGCCAAGTGCGAATTCCAAATAAGTCAAAACTTAATCGTAGTTTATCAAAGTATTTTTTTTAGTCTCAGATACTAACGTTAGCAAATTTCAGTATTTGGGTTAAGGTCTATTTGTTAATATTACGCTGATAAAAAATCTGTCCCAAATTGCATTGCTAATCTCAAGGTAATGAATCATAAATAAAGACCAGAAATAATAAGATATACAGGGTTATTTGTAAAACACTGGCAACCTCTCAGGACTATGTTACTAACATCATAGACAACAACTTTCGTTCTATGCCAATCCCGCACTGTCTCAGAGTACATACTCATGGGACAAAAAAGTATACAAAAATATCCCAGAGTACATACTCACGGTATAAAAAAGTATCCTAAAATATCTAAGAGTACATAATCATGGGATAAAAAGTATCCAAAAATATCCCAGAGTACATACTCACGGGATAAAAAAGTATCCAAAAATATCCCAGAGTACATACTAACGGTATAACAAAGTATCCAAAAATATCCCAGAGTACATACTCATGGGATAAAAAAGTATCCTAAAATATCTAAGAGTACATAATCATGGGATAAAAAGTATCCAAAAATATCCCAGGGTACATACCCACGGGATAAAAAAGTATCCAAAAATATCCCAGGGTACAAACACACGGAATAAAAAAGTATCCTAAATCCCATTTCAAGACATGGTCTACCAGTGTGCCAAATTTCATCCTAATCCGTTCAGCCATTGTTTAACTCCATGATACTGCCCGACTAATTGTCTCTCATGTTACCAATTGTCATTTATTGTTCTAAATTCATGGCATGTGACAATGATTTTATATATTGCGTGCTTGATACTATGGGTTAGAGGGTTAAATTATATGTCATCTGTTTATCTATACATATACTCAAAATTATACAGTAAAACTAGGTTAAGAAGGGACTTGGATAAGTGAGAAACCTCCAAAGCTTGAACTCATGCCGAGGTCCCGACACTTTAACACTGAATGAATAGGATCCTCAATCTTTACCCGTTGTCGCTCGTCGACGGCGCGTATTGTTCCACGTGCGCCTCAAGATGTCAGCAAATCGTAGGGGCCCAGCAGAGTCGAAGCCTACTAGGGCCATGGGTAGTGTAAAAACGAAACCCGGGGCCCTGGGACGAAGATAACGAAAGAACAGGAACGAACAGAACGTTTTTAGTAAGGAAAAGTCTGACACTATCTCGCGCTCCGCCCAAGAGCGGGGGATGTCATTAGATGATTTATCCACCCGAAAATAAAAAAATTGGATCAGTTTGTTGTCCATTTTTTCCTTTTGAGGTACAGAACCCTAAAGAAGCGCTATGTACACTACTTCAAAGGTGGCGTGTAAACGTGTGCATATTATGACGATGACCTCCTTCAACTTTTTGAATCATTATATCTCAAAAACGGTGGCTCTTAGGAAAAAAAGTATTGAGACATTTTTGTAGATCTACAATTTTCGTCTGAGCTAATTTTATGATAAAACTTACCGTTTTGCTGAAAATTGCGAAAAAATTCGTTTTTGCGAATTTTGACCCCGGGTATTTTTTTCGAGGGGTCTGATCGATGAGGACTGTGTAGGTTTCATTTATGATGGTGTTTTGAACAATCCTACCAATTTTCAGCTGGGTGCGAATTACTGTAACCTCGGATGTCTAAATTGACCGGACTATTAACATTACACGTAATTAACAGACACCTTCTAAGTTTCAAATCAAAATATTTACAACAACTCGTGAAAAGCAACTGTAAAAAACCGGCCAAGTGCAAGTCGGACGCGCGCCCGAAGGGTTACGTATAGAGGTGAGATATGCTAAGTAGAACGCGTACTGAGTCTTAGAAGTACGCGTCCGCACAAATTCTTATTCCAGAAACTAAGTCCACGAGTAATTAGGCGTCTCGAGTTTATTGACGTTTCAACGTATTAACGCGTCTCGAGTTTATTGACGTTTGGACTCCTTAGGACGTATCAACGTCTTCGTACGTTTATGTAATATCGAGACGATCAAGTAATGGAGTATTTTCGGTTTATAGATACTACGCAGCTATTCATATATATTTTCTACATTTTAGAATAAAATAAAATTAAATCGATATTAAACCATAATCAAATCCAAGTTAAAAATCCATTGAATTTATATTTAAAACTAAGATATAACATATTTTACATGATTAAAATTGTTGACGCGCCAACAGCGATGATATCGCAATTCAGGGCCTGTGGGTCGCAGTGCACAAATAAACACATCTGTCAAGTATCTAAGAGTACGTACGCGTCGGACTCGTCGGTCAGATGCCATACACCTAAATATTCGAAACGCGTTTATGTGGTGCACACAGCATAAGTCTTTGCGCGTCCAGTCACAGACATGTTCCAGTATAACCGTTTTGTCTCTAGTTCCGTACCAAATTTGTTGTATGGGAGCCCCACTTAAGTATTTAGTTGATTCTGTTTTTAGTATTTGTTGTTATAGGAACAACAGAAATACATCACCTGTGAAAATTGCAACTGTCTAGCTATTACGGTTATCGAGATACAGCCTGATGACAGACAGACGGACAGCGGAGTGGGTACGGAACCCTAAAAAAACATAAATCTATAGCATTACTACTTACCACAGTTCAGGCGAGTATGGTGGGGATGTTGTGACCAAAGATGGCGGCGGCATCAGCGCGTCATTTGACAGCTGTCAACAAAATAAATTGCATTTATTTTTTCGCACATAGTCGAAAATGTTTTTAATAAGGTTTAGTTTTATTTTACTGTGCGATCCGTTTTCATTTCGAACAGATTTTCCTATACGATAATCGGTGTCTAAAAGTAATGCCCTCGGAGAATGGATTTCGAACCCAGTCCATTATATTAATGTACTAGCTTTTGCTCGCGACTTCTTATAACTTTGATATCTATAAAATAATTTGTTATTTATAACGTAATTTGAAAATTACCATTTCCAATAAACTACTGTCGTAGTAGTCTAAGAGACATAGTAGGTAAGGAGTATAGTAAGTAGTGTCAAAGTAGGTAAGGGATTCTTTAAGAAGGCAAGGGATTATCACTATTCGCGACGGTGTACACCAGTGTTCCACGGCACACTGGCACCACACATTATAATGGTGGGTTACTTACCGTGGTAAGGACAGTAGCCTCACATCCAGGCTGATACTTCTCCAGGTCGGTGCGAGGTCTCCTCATTACTTTCTCCCGGTCCTGTTTGTGTTTCCTATCAGCGCCTTTGAGTTTGAAGACCTGACAAAGTTTAGGGTTTGATTAGAATATTTAATGACAATGAGGCCTTACCACGATGTGTTTAAATGACAGTCGTGGGAGCGAGAAAGAGGGCTGGAACTATATACCCTACATAGCTCCATCCCTTTAGCAGTTCAGTTTAGGTCGTAAAATGGATCGCGTTAAGAGCTAGTGTTGCTGCACCTTGATCTAACATGCAGAGATACCTGTCCAGGACATTAGTTGTATGTTACTTCTAGTGTTGCAACAAAACTCTGCAGAAGTTCCTCAAGCTTATTCACTTCCGTTTCCGCTTCTGCTTCCGCAAAATTTATAATAGAACTCTACACGGAAGAATCCAGCGAGAAGCGCGGGGGTGGGGGGCGCGGAGACGACTGGACACATGGGGGGGAAGGGGGAAGCTTGTACACAAATGTCTCGCACCGAGCTTCTTTATTATGCAAGCCCGGTTAAGCAGCCGACAACCACCTAGGTTGACCTGCGAGAGGCCACTCACAAAAAAAAAGCTTCTTTATTATTATATTTTTTTGGTTCATTCTGCGCATCACCGCACCTCGTGATTACGACGTAAACCTTCTGTTGTATTTAAAAAATAAAATTGAGCTTTTTCTTCATAGTGTTAATACTTCCGTTTCCGTTTCCGCATCCGTTAAGACACATCCGTTGCATCACTATATTTACCTTAATCTGACAAGCCGCAGCATGCAACCTCGTATGTTCGTCGCTCGCGAGGTAGGTCTCCACTTGGATGCGGAACGGGACTCCCTTCTCTCCGCCATGTTTCTTTGCTGTGAATTCTGTTGATATACAGTTAACCTGGGAACGAAATAACGTAGGTTAATTATGTTTTAGGGTTCCGTAACTCAAAAGGGAAAAACGGAACCCTTATAGAATCGCTTTATTGTCCGTCTGTCCGTCTGTCAAGACCCTTTATTTCAAGAACGCGTGGAGGGTATCTAGTTGAAATTAAAATCATATAAGTACTAAAGTCTGTGGTCCTTTGAAGCTGTGAAAAATCGAACTTCTGTGTTAACGAAAACAAAAGATACGGCCATTTGTGTCGCGCACTGAGGGTTCTGTACAAACTTATATATGAAAACAGTTCAATTCCCGAATTGAGTTACGAAGGTTTTTCCGAATCGCAAAGTTTTTTTTTTTTTTTTGTAACGTGACTACTTTACAGGTTTTAGATTTTTTCCTATACTTGTGCTATGACACCTTGCTTCATGCCAAATTTCAGGATTCTAGGTCAATGGGAAGTATCCTATGACGATCATTTATTTTTTAAATTAAAATATTTTAATTTCAAATTTTGTAATATTGATTAAAAAATTATATGGACTGGTTTCCGAAATAAATGAATTTTTAATTTATGAAATTTGAACACCTTACCTTAATATAAACACCGACATCTTTGGTAGGGTCCCAGTAGACATGTATCGCGTTCAAACAAGCTGGCTGCTCCACGCGGATCACGCCGTAAGAAAGAGGGACGTCCAGCTGAGGTGAATAAAGCATAACGAGGATCAGTCATGATTTTCGTGGAGTATGCAGACTTATAGCTTCAAAAACAAAAAAAAAAAACAGTAAATACTGTGAAGGAATTATTTATATCGGAACGAAAATGACGAAGATACAGCAATTTTAGTGTTTTAGTTCCAGAAATGATCCCGAGAATGAAGCGACTCGCTGTGACGTCATCTGTCATGATCGGTCTCCACCGGCAAATGAATACGATCAAGCCGTTCGTCGCACGGATCATGACGGATGACGTCATCGGAAACAGTCCAGCGAGAGCGCGCGTTTCTAAGTAGCCGTTCAGAAAAACTAATAAATCCGCCATCTTGACGGATTCTGTAAATTTTTCATTTTGAATTCAACAACTAGATTAACTGTCTTGATGAGACATTAAGGAGTCGACTTTTGAAAAGGAAACCCCTGGTCCTAAGAAGCACAGAGAGTTTATAAAAAAATATTTTTATTTCTATGCGAAGCAAGCGATAGTACAATAGCGGAGGGGAGCGGGGATCGGGCGGCGGGGGTGCTGGATGCTGTCATACAGACGTAGGTAGGTATAGCAAAATACAGAGTTGAAATGTGTTAGATAATATAATAATAATAATATAATATAATATTCCACAACTATCACACAACGCCGTCTAGTCTCAAGCTAAGCAGAGCTTATGTTATGAGTACTAGACAACTGATAAACATACTTATAGATTTCTAAATACATACATATTATAGATAAATTATAACCAGACGTTAATTTGTTCGCACGATCATTTGTTCTGTACAAATGATCGTGCACATCACACAAACATTTGTCCTGGGTGGAATCGGAATCGAACCCACGACCTCCGGAATATCAGTCAGGGCCACTAACTACTAGACCAACAGGCCAGATAGAAGCTTTATGCTGAGCGTACGGCCGTTTTACTCGGACGTGGCGCATATATGTTATTTTTAATTATGTTATTGTCATGCAAAGTGTTTCCAATATGTTAGTTTTAGGTTTGCGCCTTTTCCGCCACATAAAAAGTTTTTCTTTTTTCTTTGAAAGTTTGTTTTTAGTAAATGAATTATGTTATATAAAAAGTCATAGAACAAAAGTGACATCTTATTAGAACAAAAGTTGTTTATGATGTTAATAATACAGTCCTGCAAGGTTATTAATGTTTTACAAATAACCCTGTATAATTAATATTTTTTTTATAATTTTTAAGAAATATTTAAAAGTGTATATAATAAGGTAAAATGACCAACAAATAAATAATTATATTATAATAGTGTAATGTGTCTTACCTCCACAATCCTCTCTCCAGGTCTCTCGTTATGCCACTGCGCAATTTGCTCCCTCTCCATGTACTGAAGACGACGCTCATGGAAGCAGATTTTGATCACGCTCTGCAGATGAGAATAACAAATTAATAAGGAGTATTGGAGCAGGCAGGCTACTGAGCAGGGCACATTGCTCGTAGAACAGATGGTCGATGGGGCCGAAAGGTTCTGGAGTGGCGACCACGTACTGGAAGACGCAGTGTTGATATCAGTGATAATATATATGGCTCCAAAATGTGGCCACTCTCAATGAGCCCCATCACAAGGCTCAAACTCATACAAAAGGCTATGGAAAGGGCTATGCTCGGAGGTTCCTTGCGTGATCGAATCAGGAATGAAGATATCCGCAGGAGAACCAAGTTTAGCGATACTGCCGCAGTGGGCAGGGCACATTGTTCGCAGAACAAATGGTCGATGGGGCCGACAGGTTCCCGAACCACTCATGTCCTGTGAGGCGGATTAAAGTTACCCCGCTCGGACTTTTTTAGGGGAGCAGTTACAAAAAGGTGTCTCCATATAGTATGAGAGTTCTTATCACGGACTGGTCACAAGTTAGACACCACCGACAATAATCACAACACAGGTTACGGCAGGTCATAGCGGGCATTAGGAGCCAGCACACAGCTGAGTGCGGGAGTAAAATAACCCCTCAGTCACCTGGATGGCCCAGTGACCATGTATTTGTGCGGACCACCAAGGTAACATAAACAGTTTATAACTTCGTGATATTTCATGATACAGTTATGACGTTTTGAACATAGATTCTTTACATAAAAACACTAGACACGTGTTTCGGGTTTCGTATACACCACTAGTTTTTAATTAGTAGGTATCATACCTTGAGTATCTTGCCCTTATAATGCGAAAGGTCTCCCAATTTCTTGAGTTTGATCTCGTAGGGCTGGCCCTGGTTGAGGTAGGTCAGGGTTTCTTCGTTCTGTTTCGTGGCTATGGATGTGGCGGCTGCTAAGACGTATTGGAATCTGGTGACGTAAAAGGTAAATAAGAGATATGACGTATATACAGCGTACATCGAAGGACTGGAACAATTTGCCTGCTTCTGTCTTCCCATCCAACTATAATATAGGTGTCTTCAAGGCTAGAGTGAATAGGCTCTTAATAAACTAGTGCGCCTGACCATCAATGATTGCATCTCCGCTTATCATCAGGTGGGATCGTAGTCAAGCACTGGTTTATATCAATTAAAAAAAAAAAAAAACGTTTTTGGCAGGATTTTTTCGAATGAAGTTAAGTGGTTGTTTTAATTATTCGCAAATTGATTCCTAGTGGATATCGTGATACAAAACTACACCAATTTTACATTGGTGTAGTTTTGTATCTCAAGTGTTTGCGCAACTGGACAATATGTGGAATCCTTGAAACAGGCGCGATCTCGGTAAATTTTATTCTAGTGTTGACTACCTCAATGAAGTTTGCCGAGAAAGATAACTTGATACATTGGCGGCCCATTCTGTCTCCAAGAGAGGAGGCCTGAGTCCCGGCAGTGAGAACATTAAAAGGTTGATTATGCTTATGTACTGGAGTTCAAATAGTTTTCTTTTTTAATAATATTCTACAACTATTAAACAACGCCATCTAGTTCCAAGATAAGCAGAGCTTGTGTTATGAGTACTAGACAACTGATAAACATACTTATTTATTTCTAAATACATACATATTCAAGATAAACAAACACCTAGACACAGAACAAATGATCATGCTCATCACACAAACGTTTTTCCTGGGTGGGAATCGAACCCACGACCTCCGGCATAGCAGTCAGGGCCACTAACCACTAGACCAACAGGCCATTCAAAAGTTTTACTCACCTGGTATCATCCTTGAAGCTAGGCTCAGAGCGTGCCTGTATGGGGGAGTGCAGGAAACCGTCCAGAGATCCCACTGGAGAACACATCAGCAGACCAGGATCTGTAAGCCATTGTGTTAATTAGTTTTCAACACAGTTATTCGAAGTCATCTTCTAGATCCTAATTATGTATTACTAGCTGACCCAGCAAACGTTTTTCTTCGTATAAATTATCAAGAAGAAGAAAAAATTGTGGGTGGAAAATCATCCAATGACTTTTCCCGCTCTAGGGCGAGGTGGGAAGGCGTGTCAGACTTTCTCTGACTAGGTGGGGTGAGGGTAGAAGGTTAAAAAATAGCCTATTGACAATAGGTCTTAGACCTAGCAAATATAAACAAAAAAATCATAAAAATCGGTCAAGCTGTTTAGGAGTTAGGTGATAAAACACACGTACAGAAGAATTATATACATAAAGATACACCTTTACTAAAAATTATTCATGTAAATAACAACTAATCCGTTTTAGTTGGGGTTTTCCCATCTAAAACGGATTTATCGAGAAATTAAGGACCTAAAAACAGGACCTTCTTTTGTGAAGGCAGTTAAAAAGCTGAATACTCACTTTTATTCTCCTGTGCATTCGGCGAGTGATACCCGTTCATGGGTATCATGGTGCCGGGAGGCATCGTCGGCTGGCACTGCATGCTCTCTGGGCTACCTGTGATGTGATAAACGACGATGGATTATTTATGGTTGATGAATTTCGTGACAGCAGTGGTGGTAACGGCCCCGACTTTGTAGGTCGTGGGTTCAAACCCAGCCAGGCGCATTAATTTGTGTAATTTATTTCATCACCACTGCTCTTAAAATGGTGAAGGAAAACATCGTGAGGAAACCGACATCCACCAACCCGCACTTGGTCCGCGTAGTGAATTACGGCCCATTCACTCTCCTAGAGAGGAGGCCTGCGTCCCAGCAGTGGGAACATTATAAGGCCGACTATGCTATGATAATGGATTTCGTGAATACGGGTCTGTCATTATATTATTATTTTATACACTTTTAAATATCTATATATTTAAATGCGAAATACCACTCAATGATTCATCACGAAATCTTAGAAACTATAACACCACTCCACCCCTAAAGAGTTAAGAAAGGGTGTTAAAATTGGTATGAAGATACCTATTTTTACTAGGATGAAGTCGTTGGCTGAAGCTGGTTTTCAATATTGTTATTTATTTATTACTAGCCCCTAGACCTGGCGAACTTCGTACCGCCTAATAGTAAGGATAACGCCATCTACTAGCATTACCAGAACAGCATAATTCATTTTATAATGAAATTTTAATTAGAGATGGCGTTGTAATCGGTTCTTTTTTATTTTTTCGTGTTTTTTTTTTATTTTTTTTTCTCAGCGTTTAACTACTACGTTGGACTATCTCGAATATTTCAAGACCAAAATTAGCCAAATCGGTCCAGCCGTCCTCGAGTTTTAGCGAGATTAACGAACAGCTATTCATTTTTATATATATAGATATTCTTTATTGTACACCGTATATAAAAAAATAAAGGACAAACATTTACAAAAATAAGTGTACCTACAATGGGCGGTCTTATCGCACAGTACAATTGTTTGTTAAATTTTATCTAAGTTTTATTATATTTATAAATGCACAGAATTTTTGAAGTGAAAACTTCTTTAGCGGCGTTGAGCACTTTTTCTGTAATGGGTATAAAATCTTAAACTCGCGTCAGGACACGTGACCTGATCGAAAAAGCGTAAGGCGGCCACCAGTCAAATTTTCTCATTCGATTTTGAACTTAACCTTCAACATTTTATGGTTTAAAATCATTTAAAGAAATTTTTAAATGTTTCCAATCAACTTTGAACCTAATGCTTTAGGGATAAAGCTGACAAATCTATTAAATAAATTGCCAACCGCCGCGCGCCGGCGCAGCGCCGCGAAACCTAGTCCTCTGGCTATCTTCATCGTCCTTAAGATTGTGATAGAACCGTGGTCTTTGGGGGATTCGCACCGTGCTAACTACGAAGGCAATTTACGTGCTATTTACAAACGTTACGTACCTGTAGGTATGTTAGTGTAGCTAAAATTCCGTATTTCCTTGCAATTTTATTGATTGACTCATAATGACAAGAGATTCTAAAATCAATAAGACAGTGTTGTCTTTGAGTTTGCAGCTTTCTTAGTATCTAGTAGCTATTAAAAGTACTTGTGAAGGCTTTTAAGATGCAAGCACAATCATGATAATAAAATAAAAAAGGAAATCGTTCAATCGCAATAAGTACCTTCCGAGTATTAAATTGCTAAACATTTTCACTAAGGCGTTTGTTGTTTGGTAAAATAAAGTTCAGTTTATTTAAATCGGCTTTAAAAATAATTTGATTACAAGTATTTACAAGTAAGTTAAAAAGCACGAGTGTTATTGGTATAGGAAACCGATAAATTCTCAGCTAATTCTGTAGTAAGATCGAATGTGACGTTCCTGCTTACGTGCTTACTAAGCGCCTGTGAAAAGATGTATCGCACACATTTTTATGTGCGACAGATTACTTCCACACTTTTAATTACAAATTCTTTAGGCAGGATTCAATGATAACATAACATCCTGTAATCCCCGAAGGCTCAGGCAGGGGTGCACCGAATAGTACACCCACATTTCGCAAGTTATGTTTTAAGTCTTTTTATTCATTTATTTACTTCATTTATTTTTGTAATCACTGGGATTACAAAAATAAATTGACATTTTTACTTGAATCTGCAAGAAGTTAAGACTTTAGTTTTTAAATGAATGAATTAAACTTGCGGTATCACAACAATCCGCAGTCTAAACTTATGTGTGTAATATCGAAATTGTCATGTTTGTGTACGATAGCGCAATAAATGAATATTGTATTCTACCACATAAATGATAGTACTTTTATACTGATAAAGCAATTGGTGCAAAATTATTCCCTAACCATTCCAAAATATCAAACATGCTCAACGTTAACAATCAAGTTTTCACTTCTGCCGGCACTCCCGGAGTGCAACCCGTCTTTTTTTTTATTACTGTGTTTTTGTGAAAAATAATCGCAACATTTAATTTTAGTTGGGTTTTCGCACACATTTTAGACCTTTTATGTATGTTTTTCGAGCATATGGCACTCATGGACTTTAGCTGAAAATCAGCGTCAGGTGGTGGTCTTGGCATTATGATGAGCCGAAGCTCTTTGGGCATCATTTAGTGTATTTCTTTTTTGTGGGTAGCCTCGCGCTGGTGCGTAAGAGGTTGTCGGCTGCTTAACCTAACTTGCCTGTGGCGGCCTAAATTCTAGAATCAAAGCCTCCAGCCAGGGCTTACTTAACAAATTTTTGTTTAATTTTAAGGTCCTTTTGTATAATGCCTACCAATAAACGCATTTTTATTTTACTATATTTTATGGTAATGCTGCAGGGTCGCCAGCGAAATTAAATTTTTTGTATGTATTTTACAATTTGCAGTTCATTATCGAATAGCAAGGTAAAAAACCAAACCTGAAAAAGCGAAAAACAAATCAGCTGCTCCATACATTTTGACGAGTTATGCGAACATAAACGTAGAGAACAGCTGATGTTTTTTCGCGATTTCAGGTCTGGTCCCATAGTAAAAGTTGTTCATAATGAGGAGTACAATGTCCCCTCGAAATTCTGAAAGTTAATTTTTTAACACCTTATATATTTGCGGTAATGACATGCATTTATGTATTAACACAAATATACTCATGCAAACGATTCACATAACTCTGTAACTTAGTAAAGTGCTGAAATGTGCCCTTTTAAAAACTTGACCTTTTACGGCATTTACCTAATAAAGGTTTTATTTTCACTCAAATACTTTGTAAGATCTAGATCATGTCACGCCATCTATCGGTAACAAACGGAACTTCTTCGTTCTTTAGTTCCTAGATTCTAATAACAGATGGCACTACCGGGTACTATGCCATTCTCAGTACTTTAGTTCGAAGAAATTTCAATAACAGACGGCGCTACTCACCATGCTGTACCATCATGTTCCCGTTGTGTGGAGGCGACTGCTCACAACTACCCTCCTCCATGGGATCACGGTTGTTGTCAAGTACCATGTTGGTGATCTGTGTAAGAAGAAAGAACATTAAAATGTAGATGATTTCAAAAAATACTTGAATAGTTGAGTATTAAAAAAATATGATAAATGATATTTATATTTATTTGTAGGTTTAAAAAAACACTTTTACACGTCATTTTTTTTTTGTCATTTTAAACTAGATGAGGCCGGTGTTTCCTAGCTGACTACCCTGAGAAGAAACACCGAAACAAACTCAGGGGTCAAGTCCATACAGTTAATACCATTACATATTAAAATGATAAATAAATCACATGAGAACAGTGCAGATTTGTCTGAGATGGTCTTTTGAAGAAAGAACCATACAGATTTGAGTGGACCTGTTCAGTCAGTGCAAGCATTTGTCAGTATTCGCAAAGCTCAACCCAGGACTACTAAGGAGCTCAACGACTTGACGAACAATACCAAGGAAAGGACATTTGGGTTTAAAGTTATTTTCAAATTAGATTGACTTATACAGAAAAGTATGAAGGGTGAGTGACTTGCAATTTGTTGGCAATCTCTTAGGGGGTGCAATTATTCATGAATATGAAACAACTTTCGTTCCATAGCATAATGCAAAGTTAGTAAATTAATTTTTCAAGCGAACTTACAGTACGAACAAAATATGTTGACCACTCTAAAGCTAGGCGTTCTGAACTATGCGCATACCCGAAAAAATACGCAATACGTATTCTCCATATCATTCTTAAAAAGAATTACTGCGCAGTCAAGTTTGCGAAGTTTGGAGGACTAGGCTGGGCAGTGCCCAGGGATTCCCAAGCGCGGAGGGGGGGGGGGAGCATAGCATTGCATAATCAGCCTTTTAATGTCCCCACTGCTGGGACTCAGGCCTCCTCTCTAGGAATGAGCCGTAAACTATGCGGGCCCAGTGCGGGTTGGTGAATGTCCAATGTCTTCGAATTTTTTGGTTCTAGTACATGCTGGTTTTCTCACGATGTTTTCCTTCACCGTTTTGAGAGCAGTGGTGATGAAATAAATTACACAAAGTAATGAATTTTCCTTGAGAGTGTCGATGTACACGTTTTTTGCGACATAAACGGCCGTATCTTTTTTTCTAGTAACCCAGTTGTGGGTTAAGCTCGCCTATGTACATCAACTGTCCTATTTTTATTGTTAATATAAAATTGTGTGTACAATAAAGAATAAAGATTCAGAAATTTGATTTTTTCAAAGCTTCAAGGGACCGCAGACTTGAGTATATGGTTTTAATTTCGACCCGATACCTCCACGCGTTCCAAAGATAAGGATTTTAACAGACAGACAGACAGACGGACGGACAACAAAGTGATCCTATAAGGGTTCCTTTTGGTTTTTGCTTTTGAGGTACGAAACCCTAAAAAAAGGAGCCTCAGTTTGTTTTTGCCCCAGGGCTATTGTTCTACTAGTTACACCACAATAGTAGTGATCAAGATATTTCGGCCGCAATGTGGATAATTGTTTTTGATTGCCAAAGAATCAAAAGACACCAGTTTTATTTAAGGGGTAGCAGAAATACTAAGACGTGTTTAGCAACGCAACAGTAATGTAAATAGAAAACATCAAGTCTAATGACATTTTACTAATTGAAGTATTCGAATTATTTCTTTCATTCTCAGATCAGTAGGATGATGTTTAGGTATATGCAAGTTGATTAATTATTAATAGATATTATTAAGGTCGGTAAAATCTATACAATAATATTATAAAGAGGAAAAAATTGTATTTTAGTTTGTAATTAACAATTACAAAAACTACTGCATGAGTTTAAAAAAAAAACTGTCATCAGTACCTAGAATGTTACTTTATCACTGAGTGACATGGGATGCTACGACAGGAAACCTTCACGTGTGTCCGCGGGCTGTAGTTCTCTTATGGATACGGCCAAAACGAAGGCCAGTCCGCGGGTCGGTGCACCCTGGGAGGCGGCCAACGAGTCCGCCTGCGACTCTCCTGTCTGAAGGAATGCTTCAACGCGTGTCCCTCTGCTATAGCAGAAGGCACAGTGGCGAAGTATGAGCGGGATCGGTGTGCACTTACTCTGCCACTAAGCAGGCAGGAGGAAGACTTGCTCCTCCTTCTGCTACCGTTGTCCATTTAAAAAGAACTGTTATCAGTACCTAGAATGTTACTTTATCACTGAGGGGTCGCGTTTTCCGCCTGCGAATATCCTGTCTGAATGTACACTTCAACGCGTGTCTCTCTGCCATAGCAGAAGGCACAGTGGCGAAGTATGAGCGGGATCGGTGTGCACTTACTCTGCCACTGAGCAGGCAGGAGGAAGACTTGCTCCTCCTTCTGCCACCTTTATACCGTTTAAAAAAATCTGTCATCAGTACCTAGAATGTTACTTTATCCCTGAGTGACATCGGCATATATTTTTTTACTTCCACAGGAGCAAAGCCTGGCAGAACATAGTATAACTAAAGGAAAAGAAAGTTCTAACTCGATATTTTGTGTAAATAATAATTTAATCAATCTTTAAATAAACCACGGATTCTGTACACATCTTGTTTTTAATAACATGCGATCAATTAGTGTTTTTTCTCGTAGTCATAATATCAGCGAATGTAAACAAAATGATAACGTTTTTGAATGAAAAAATAATTTCGTAGGCATTACAAACAGATTATTTAGTAGACGGAAAAATCCGTAAAGTAAAATTGTTATTCATCGATCTTTAAGTGAAAGCTATGAACCCGAGAGTGTCTACCGGTAGATGGCGCTAAACTAAAGATTTTTAGTTTATTTCGTTTTTAGTATAAGGGAGCATTATTTAGTCAAGGAAATTTTATTTGCTAAAATGTGGCATTCCATTTGATTGAATTTAGTCAAATTATCGATTGAGAAGCGAGCCAAGAAGATTATCGGCAATTATACAGTCATCAAGTCGAAGCTTCAAAGTCTTGAGCATTGACATCGAGTTGCTAGCCTGTCGGTTTTCTATCATTTATATTCCGGGAAATGTGCACGTACAATTACTCAATTTACAAACCGGTCCTTTATCACATTTTATTGAAACTAAGAATAATATAGGTTTTATGGAAGTAGGAGAATAATTACTATTTAAGAATGAAAATAAAGAAGTTAGTTAAACAGGCATTATTCGAGTGATTTCATACTTGACAGAGTGTTGCAGTTATGTTATAATAAGACCCAGAGAAAGAGGGAGGCAAGATCCTATGAGTGATTGACCTTAGTCTGGTTCGACTGTTAAAATGACCAAGAGTGGATAGGTTGCTTCTAGGCAAGTCTGCCCTGCTTATTGCAAATGCAGAACTTGCAAAATGGCGCGGTTCGGAGATAAACGTGGTAAACATTTTTATTGATATCTAAACAACAAGTCTTATTACAATCATTTTAAAAGTGTACCAAAAGAACAAGAAAATAATATTTTTATGTATACATTAGCCCCTTGAGATGTCATTTTTGCAAAAAAAGTGAAAATCCCAAAAATGACGATTACTGCATTTACAATTAGCAGAGCAGAAGTGTGATTTATCGTAGACTACATCATCGTTTACCATTAGGTAGTCAATAATATAAAAATTGATTATTAGAAGAAGCAGAATTTCTGGTAATAATTATCAGGATGTAAACAGAGAATCCAAGCTTTAAGATTCTTTAGGATTTGAAAGAAAGAATAGGGAAAAGTCATCGCAAATGAGTCAAGATTAAATTCTAGTAAGTATTAAAGGTGTTCGAGCACAAAGAAGATAAAATATCCACCTCCCACATATTCTTGAAATCCCTGTCTGTGACAGGCTGGCCTTGCTGTATGTCTGTATATACCGCACTGATCTGAGAATTAGAAAGAAAACCATGGTCTAACAGCAGTAGGGATTATGAAACACATTCAAATGTAGACGAAAGGAGGTCAATTATTTTTTGTAGAAGTGCATTTCTGTGGTATTATTTCATTAAACTTTTGTATCGGCTACAAAATAGGAAAAAGAGGAATTTACCGTAATACAAAATAATTGGGTTGGCCAATGAGGTTACAGACTGAAGAAATAGATTTAAAAAAGGTAGCGGAATTCACGTACACAGATATAAAGAGAGAAGTTAAAGGTGAGACGTACAAAAAGCTCTTGAAAAAATAGGTGAGCACTTGACTCATTTTTTTAATTATTTGTATCAAAAAGTAGCTTTATCCGACATTGTATTGCAAGAAAGAATTTAAAAACCGTTCAAAATTAAGTAAGCTAGGAACCATTCAAATTTGGTGGAAGGGCAAATTGTCAATTAACAGAAAAAGAACGCACAATCTTAAATGTGACGTCACCGCCATTAAGTTACTTGCGTAGAAAAGATATAGCGAGATATTCCCACCCCGTGCCGACTCTTCCTCATACAAATATTTAATATGCTAATTGCTGCTTCATTTTATAAGCAATTTTGATGCAGTTTTCAGAAAATTATTTCTTTTTAGTATTATTTGGCGTTTAGGATAAATACAGGGAAAAAATAAATACAGGAGAATAAGCTCGATTCGGGAAACACAGGACCTAATTCAGGAATGAATATTATTAGGAAAGACGTCTCTAGTGAAGATCAGAGTGGCGATTTGGTGATCAACGAAGGTAGACACTAAAATCTAAACATAGCAAAAGCTGCAAATCAAAGAACAGAAAAAAAATAACAAAAATGCAATATTTTTACCTGTCTTTCATCAGGTCTTCGCGCAGGCCATGCCCGTCGCGGAGGGGAGAGCACGGCGCCTCCGCCATTGGGTGAAAGTGCTTCCTGCTTGAATACAGCCAATGACGGCAGCGACAGCAGCGCCTCGCTACGGTGAGAAAACGTACTACATGGTGAGTTTTTAGAGGGTTCGATATGAGATGGCGCTGTATTCAAACGTATGAAACTAAAAGTTATTATTTCAACAAATAACGGATTTAAGCTGCAGATGATATTTTTAATATTAATATCAGTTTTCACCAATACTAGGACCTAGGGTAAGAGATGGCGCTAGACAATCTGTATAGCTCTGTCTCTTACCCACACTGAAATAAGAATGAAACAATTTTACTTTGAACGTCATGGTAACCCCGCAAGTCAAACATTTATGAATGCCTCAATATTTGCACTATTCAATTATCTACAGTCGGCGCTGAAGTGAGCATTGAACTACCACATACAGTGCAATCAATACTAGGAAACATAAAAAGAATGCTTAGACATTCATTTCGGGTCTCCTAATGTAAGTGGCAGAGTACAAAAGTCACTTACAATTACGCTTTATGCTTATTGCATTGCGCCAGTCATTTAGATATATAGATAAAACATTATAATGTGCCTACGCATTGTAAAGTTACACAGTAACAGTAACACTGCTTGTCAGACAAAATAAGTACAAATGCTGTGCCAAGCATTATTATTCTTGCTTCTCTTTATTATGTAACTAGACAACCTATTTATTGTTTGACGTATTCAAATAACAGATGGCGCTTCTTACATCTTGCCAGCAACAGCGCCCATAACACTTATATTTAATAAAAGTTTGATAAGATCGAAACATAGATGGCGCTGTTTTAAACTGCTTCAGTTTCAATTTAGTTTTTATAGATGGCGCTGTATTAAACTGCTTCAGTTCAGTTGAGGTTTTAGTGATACTCACTTCATGGACAGTTCTCCGGGCAAGTCGAGGTCCAGGTCGTTGACCTGCCAGCCGGGAGACATGTGCGATGATGAGGAGCTGGTGCCGCTGCCGCCCATATCGCTCAAGGCAGCTGGGGAGAGAAAACAAGGTTATGAGGAGAGGATTGATAAAAGTTCCTGTTTGAGTTGAAGTTAGTGTCTTTTCCCCCTAACTTTAACACAACGCCATCTAGTTCAAACTAAGCAGAGCTTGCGCTATGAGTACTAGACTACTAATAAACATACTTATATTTCTTAAAAAATACATATTATAGATAAATTACACCCAGACACAGAACAAATGATCGTACTGATAATACAAACATTACCGACGACCTCCGGCATGTCAGTCAGGACTACAAAGCACTAGACCAACAGACCAATCAAAAATTCTTATACTACAAAGAGACTTCACGAAGTATATAGTTTTTCATTCTTTCTTCCTAACGCAAAGAGTCAGAGGTACATTATTCAGAACAGTACACATAGAAAACTGTTAATGTATAAATTGTCATGAATGTTATATGTATTTTAATATATAAGATAATAAGATAATTTTTAGCACTCAAGGATATTGCAGCCACATATTAGTAAAGGAATTTCCAGAATCTGTTCAGTAGTTTCAGGTATTAACCCCTACATACGAACTTATCAATTATATCTTTATAATATTAGATTACAGATTAACTGCTACCAAAGACGTCGCTCGTGTGAAAGTAGAAAATTATCTAAAGTGACCTTGCCTCATCTTATTTGGGGTCGGCGCAACACGTTTCTTTTTTTCATTCTATCCTGTCAACCGTCATGCTGCACAATCCATCCATCTTTTCTTTGGCATCCCTCTCTTCTTCACATGACCATACCAAGACAAACGATTCCCCTTCAACTTTTCAGTCACTGGCGCCACTTTCAAACTTCCTCTAATATACTCATTTCTCACTTTATCCATTCTCGTTACACCACACATCCATCTCAATATTCTCATCTCCGCTACATGCAATCGGGCCATATGCCATGTCATTATTAGCAAGATCTACGAAATGGAAGAATCGGAACAACTCGCGCTAAACCAACTATTTTTAGGATTCTGTACCTCAAAAGGAAAAAACGGAACCCTTATAGGATCACTTTGTTGTCTGTCCGTCCGTCTGTCTGCCTGTCTGTCAAGACCCTTTATCTCAGGAACGCGTGAAAGTATCGAGTTTTTTCATCCGAATCTTTCATCTGGAACATACTTCTGGGATAAAAAGTACATTCTGTGGTATTCTAGGAGATGTTTTACCCGTTTGCCCATTAAAATCAGTTCAGTCGTTTGAGCGCAAAAAGAGTAACAAATCTCAATACCCATATTCGTATTGCAATTTGTTTTACGAGTTAGATTTGGTTGTAATTTTGTTATTTATTCATTTACTGAAAAAAAAAACAACCAAATAATTTATAAAAAAAAAAAACTATCTAAAATTAAAAACAATAAAAAACCGGGTAATTGCGAGTCAGACTTGCGCACTAAGGGTTCCGTACAAACTTACCTATGACAACAGTTCAATTTCCGAATTGAGTTTCGAAGACTTTTTCGAATCGCAAAAAACAGCCGTATCTTTTTTTTTCGATAACTCGGAGGTCTGATTTTTTTCACAGTTTCAAGGGGCCGCAGACCTGAGTATATGGTTTTAACTCGATATTTTCACACGTTCCCAAGATCTTGACAGACAGACAGACGGATAACAAAGTGACCTTCTAAGGGTTCCGTTTTTTCGTTCCGGAACCCTAAAAAATAATTTAAAGAAATCAATTCAATCATCAATTTTTCTTATTTATTTGCCAAAGAGACCCAAAAATTTCCCTACCAGATAAAGCCACACCAAACGTTCAGTAACAGTAAACAAGATCTATCAGGGGTCAATAAGTTAACTATATGAAACTAAATCATTCTGGATACGGAAACATTTCATCAAGCTCACACGTACTTTTGTAATATTTTTAGTTTTATTTCATATTTAGTGAGTTAGAGTTTCAAAGGGAATGAAATCGAATTAATATTATAAATAAAAACAAAATATTATTCCAAAACTATCACACAACGCTACCAAACCAAGCAGAGCTTGTGCTGTGAGTACTAGAAAACTGGTAAACATACTTAAATTTATATTAAGAAATACATACGTATTATAGAGACACCCAGAATAAAATGATCGTGCTCATCACACAAACATTTGTCTTGGGTGGGAATCGAACCCACGACCTCCGACATAGCAACTAGGTCCACTAACTACTAGACAACAACAGGCCAGTTAAATGTTGTATGTTACTCCTTAACGCTTAAACGACTAAACGGGTTCAGCTAAAAGGCACACAAGTAGACAATGTCTTGGATTGGGATATAGGATACTTTTATCCCAGTCAGACATGAAAGCGGGAAAAGAAACTGGTGGAGCAAATAAATTTTCTTGACCCCGCCTGCACCAACACCAGCTTATCGTCAGCGTAACAGACTACGCTGAAGCACGTAGTCGTAAACGATGTCCCACAAGGGCGGCCCCAGAATCAATCCCTGTGGGACACCACTCGACATTTTTCCCTGGTACCACTCTCACCGATGACCAGGGTAGATTGCCCGCCTTGCGCGTCAAATGAGCCTAGACCACACGACAGAGGTACGTCGGCATCCGGTGATATCGATGTGCCTCCCTAATGCAACTACAAGGCATGGTGTTGAAGGCATTGGCGAAGTCAAAACGACCCCACCCCGGGGCATCGCGATTCGAAAATATTTATTTATTTTCACGTAAATATTTAGACGAGTAATACTGATTGCAATAAGTTCTAGCCCTCATTAAAATATCAATAAAGCCATTGAAACGAACGTTAAACAATCGAGCACTATTGGTATCTTATCGGTTAAACTTTGACCGCGCGCGTATTGAACTAGATGTAACTACTTCGAATATCTCTGTTTGAGTTGAGTCTCGAATCTCAATTAAGTTCGATTTGAATGACGATGTTTTTGGCGTTGTTTTGTCATGATGACACATTATGATACAGACTGGTGTTTTTCTTTTTTTTTAATAGAGATAGTTCCTCACAAAATTTAACAATCTGTAAGAATTGACAAAGCGAATATACCACCAGTACTTGTCCATTAGGAAGTAGTAAAGAAAGTGACACTACAAGCCTATAACGTGACCCAATCAGAATTGGTCACAAATTAGTCTCACCATCGCTTTATCTCTCTCTTACACTTTTCTCACACGTTTATTGAGCAGTGGTGGCCGAGTGGTAACGGCCCCGACTTACAAGTTATAGGTCGCGGGTTTAAACCCAGCCAGGCGCATTACTTTGCGTAATTTATTTCATCACCACTGCCCTCAAAACGGTGAAGGAAAACATCGTGAGGAAACCGGCATGTCCTAGAAACAAAAAAAACGAATACATGTGACATTCACCAACCCGCACTGGGCCAGCGTGGTGAATTACGGCCTATTTCCTCTCCTAGAGTGGAGGCCTGAGTCCCAGCAGTGGGAACATTAAAAGGCTGATTATGCTATGCACACTTTTCTGCTTCACACCTGGATTGAGAACTCAATCCATTCTTTATGCCTTATTTTTGAGGGGGGAAATCATCAAATAACATGTCTAGCTCTAGTAGGTGGAGCGAGGGGAAGTATCAAGCTTTTACAGACTATATCCACCTGTTTCCTGAAGCCCAAAGAGAGCGTGCCTATCGTCATCTTTTGGGGCAGGTCTAAACTCTAGCTTTGTAAGTAATAACACTGTTGATTGCTACCACAAGACTGACGAGGCAGTTTAAAGACCAATCGTTTAACCCATTAGTAATTAATTACAGAAAGATGAACACACGTTATTGTTTTAGTTATCTGCATTAGGTAATTGCTGGCTCTTTAAAGACCATTAATCAGTAAACAAAACTAGTAATAGCTCTACAAGAAATGCGTTTTTACCACTTCTCTGAGTATGATCTTATTCAAGTCAAATGTTTTTTTTTGTAAATTTGTATATAAACTAGTGCTTAAACTAGTGACTGAAAAGTTGAAGGGGAATCGTTTGTCTTGGTATGGTCATGTAAAGAGAAGAGATGAAACGCATGTTACTAAAAGAGTTATGAGTATACATGTGGATGGGTGGAGGAGGCCAAAGAAAAGATGGATGGACTGTGTAAACAGTGATACGAAAGCGCTGACCCTAAATAAGATGGGACAAGGGCAGGAAGATGATGACGATGAAACTAGTGCTTAACTGCAAACCCACCTGATGGTGAGCAGTGATGCATTCGTTGATAGTGAGGCGCACTAGTTTATTTAAGAGCCTATTCACTCGAGCCTTGAAGACACCAATTATACAGACAATTATAATATTTGTCAGTGATAAAAATCCGTCCACGATTACATGGCCTGGTGGGTATTCCACCAATACGCTCAATTGTACGATCAAGGGCCTTATCATGACGTGTTCAAATGTCAGGCGTGCGAGCAAGAGGGATAGAGCTAGATACATCCTATATAGCTCCATCCCTTTAACAGTTCAGTTTAGGTCGTTAAATGGATCGCGTTAAGAGCTCGTGGTAGCTAAAGAACGGAATACTCTGCTGAAATTTGTTTTCTCTGATAGCTATACTCTGAGGGCTTTTGTGGAAGCATGCACCACCGTCGACCACATCATCGCTTGCAATCAGGTGAGTTGTTCAAGTGCTCATCTTGAAATCTTCTTAGAATCACAGAATCCGAATTGATGAGGCGTCGCATACGTCCAAATTATCGCATTTTACAAAACAAGTACAGAAGCAAATAAGATGATTTCATAGGTCAGAATACTATAATATCTGACCTGGTACTTGAAATAATGGAAAATTCCCGATGACACTATCTGTGTAGGCAATGGTACAGAGGCGAAATTACGTAAACTATAGATAAGTACCATTCTGTCACTAAAAGTGCCACAAGAGAACGTTTAAATGTATCTTGTTGCGACGTAAATTCGATCGTTGAACTTTTAAAAGCATCTAAATGATTATAAAATGGGTTAATTGACACCAATTAAATCGTTGAAAAGAGTTAAATGGTATTTTAAATATAACGGCTTAGACTGCTTATTTTATTTAATCTAATTAGGTTATTATTGCCCTCCTTTATCCCAATTGCATGATAGTCTTCTAGTGTCCTATGCAGGGCCTCCTTACACTCCATTTATTTATCTTTTGACTGGAGTTAAGAACTATTGCTTATGAAAAGAGTATAGCCCATTCTCCGTACAATCTTACCCATTAAAATAGATCAAATCCCAAATTAAGAATCGCAAAAAAAAAACGTGTTTTTTGTGACGTAACTACCAATTGTGCTATGAGATCTTGCTTCATGCCAAATTTCAGGATTCTAGGTTAACTGGAAATATCATATGAATTTTGATTTTTTGGGACATAAACGGCCGTATCTTTTTCGTTAACTCAGAAAGTTTGATTTTTTTTTACAACTTCAAGGGACCAACAGAGCTGAGTATATGGTTTTAAATTCGACTCGATATCGCCTCGCGTTCCCGAGATAAAGAGACAGACAGACAGACAGACGGACAACTAAGTGATCCTATAAGGGTTCCGTTTTTTCCTTTTGAGGTACGGAACCCTAAAAAACGAGTACAATATTTTTCTAGAGAGAGAATATTTTCAGTTGCAGTGAAAATCTTGCGGGATTGTTGTTTGATTCTTGAGTTACCATGGAGCCCTAAAGGAACACGGGTTGGTTTTAGATGATAAATGTCTGACACCACCTCTCGCTCCACCTAGAGTGGTTATTTTATGATTACCCATACACAAAAAAGCAGTGGGAATCATATATCCAGCCTTATTTCTTAAATATGCTGAAGTTAGCTTCTAGTTTAACCAGAAGAAACAACCAGTGTTTTCATGGATCGACTGGCTATTGAAAGAAAGAAGAAAGAAAGAAAGAAAAAAGAATTTATTTGGTGCAGCACAAGGCACAAACATAATATTAGGTAACATGAAACACAATATATATATATATATTATATAAAAAACAAACACTAGCAAAAAAATAGTTGTGTGCCTCACGGCTGCACCAAAATAGGTCCAGTTCAGCATAAATGCCAAGCAACTAGTGCCTGACGCTGGTTTTCAACGGAACCTGTGGTTGTGACGCAACGGACGCAATTCTATTCTATTGTGACTAG
The DNA here is from genome assembly GCA_949316375.1 of Mythimna vitellina. NCBI lineage: Eukaryota > Metazoa > Arthropoda > Insecta > Lepidoptera > Noctuidae > Mythimna > Mythimna vitellina. The sequence goes on along the minus strand of OX438711.1, from coordinate 4,090,411 downwards.
ACAACCCAGTTACTAGGGTGTTGTATTTTGGTTTACAAAAAAGTTTATTCTACTGGGATTCACGCGAATATCCCTTGGCAAGACTCGTTGACAGCACCAAGAAAGCAGTGGAAATGAAAACCACTAATTCGAAGCAGGGGCAATAACTTCAGCTATTTCTATTGGTTCTTTAATTGTAGCTAATTTGGAACAGCAAAACGGTGTAAAAAGATAAGAAGTTCCAAGTGGCCAGAACTACATGTTTACCAAAATTTGCTTACGAAATTCTATAAATAAAATAAAAGATTGCATCATTTTGATAAACCATAAACAACATTGAGTGATTCTGAGTGTCATTTAAAATGCGAATCAATAACAATTAAAAGATTATTAGAAATTAGTGGCCTTAATTGATTTATCAGCAAATAAGAAGAAATAAAGATAGAAAAAAAGTACCGTAAGCATTATAAGTGATGCTGGCAAAAGCATGTGCTCCAAACTCGGTGAATCTCCTCCCCTCTCTTGCTTCACGTGCAGCAAACTGCAACACCGCAGCAGCGGACACCCGCTCTTGCTGCGGCGTCGTGTCTTCAACCATGGCCGACAGCTTGACGGCAAACACCAATAGATGGTGCCACTAGTCTATTAGCAGTTCAGCAACTTTCCGCTAGATGGCACCTCAATACCCGGTTTAACTTTTGAAAGTTTTGGACTCACACTAATAGATGGCGTTGCTTTCGAAGAACAAATTTTCGAATAACAGAGGGCGGTAGTATCGAATGAAGTTTTATATGAATTTTATTTACACTTTTGATGGAATATCACAGCCAAAATCAGAGTTTTTGGTCACTGTCAGAAGTACCAATTACAAAACACACATTTAAACGTCCATGTACATGATTGGCTGACTATAATATTTCTGTGGTATTTTGTGGCGCTTCGAAAATGTTCGAGTGTCATTTTATTGAAGAAGATTTTATAGCACTTCACTTTTTGCTTGAATAAATTGATCTGTTCACTTCACTTATTACACTTTTGATCGAGATTCATCTTTGGCAACAATATAAGGCTAAAATCATATACGGCTTCAATTGATTAGCCCACACAAAATTTAAGTAAGCAAATGTCTCCTACCTAGAATAATTCATGCAAGTTTCTTTCGCGCCCGACGAGCTACTCAGAACTACTCAGAACTTTTTTATTGGTCTGAGAGTAAATAATACAAAGATTTAACACCAATTGCTATAAAATCACGACGGGAGTGTAAATTTGAGCTAATAGAACTTGTTAGAGAATACTTCAAAAGTTGTTATTGGGTATTTTTTGATGCCTATACTTCATTCGCAATATGATGAGACAATTAAACAAACCTCTTCTACTGTCCGTTCAACCGATTTTGACTTTTATTGTGTTGCTGGTAAGGCAAATGGTGCTGCTGTAAATAGTTGATATTGTAATCAGTTTTATGTTTTTAATTGCCTTTTTTTTTGTTTTCGAAGGGAAACCTTCGAAAGGCGCTCAGACTTTGGGGATAAGTCCGGGGAGTGTGGGATTTTTACCTCACTAAAACCACCTCCGTGATCACCACATATAGAAGGGGCGCCGTTACCTCTTAAAAGACCATTCAGGAACCCCCTCTGTGCAACATCTGTTAGGGCACATCCCTGAGGAAACTGTACAACGGTCTTCCCTGAGCCTCTTTGTGCACGGCAGCACGTGATCACTGTGCCACCGTCTTCCTTGGAATCACTCGATGGGCGGGCAAAATCCCCACTCTGCACCCCTGTGGTCCCAAAGTCCCGTCTGCATTGGATGATGCAAGCGGGGTTTCGGCGTGTTAGGCATCGAGCCGGTTGCCTCCTCGACGCCTTCTTCTCCTAGCGGGATAAGCCCTCTCACGGTCCCGCTCAGCCACCTCCTTCTGGACCGTTACGGTCTCACAGAAGGAGGCAGCCATCCTTAAGCCAACGGAATTAAAGTCAAAATCGATTGAAAGAACAGTAAAAAATGATTTTTCAAATAGCTAATCGTGTTTCGAATGAAGTACAATTATGGCTAGCCGTATTTAAAATATTCACTACACTTTTTGCAGGATGTTGTGTTACTGTCTTAAGTATTGATTAATGAATGACCTCGGGTCAATTACTTGCTTTTGCTTTTTAGTCTGAATACGATAAAACGTGCTAATGTGCTGTAAGATCAATGCGTGATACATTTGCAAAATCGTACATAATGTAAACGTGCATTGATTCAAAACCGTCCTACCAAGCCATTATCAATTTTATCACGCAGTTAGTAGGTATGTTTTGCTTTGAACCTAAGAATTAGTTGGGAGAGATTAGCTGTGTTTGTAATTAAACAGATTTTATGCGTGGTAGACATTTTCTCACTTTCGTTTTGCGGTCATAATCCTCACGACGTTTTCCTTCATCGTTTTGAGAGCAGTGATGATGCAATAAATTATAAAAAACTACTAATCAAAACATCAACGATTTGAAACAAAAAATATTACAAGCGGAATTTTTAGGCGCGTCTAGGTTTTTTTTTTTATTTAGAGTCCGGAGTAGGGTACACTTATTTTTGAAAAGTGTCTCAATTAGATTCTATAGTGCTAATAAACCACTAAAAAAAACTGTTTTTTTTTAATGTCACTCGCGCGTAATTTGACAAAAATGCAGAGCGTAGTGGACGCCATATTTACGTTGTAGTCGTGACGCCAGTTAGCTGTGCAAACAAATGCGTTAATATTCACTCAGTATGGCCGATCATTTGACAGCTGTCACTTTAGTTTACACAGCCAAATGACGTAATAACATTGTGGATATTTCATGGTGATAAAGAACAGATAAAAAACTGAAGACTGAATTGAATTTAAAAAAATATATTGTTATTATATAAATTGAAACTAAATCTTACCGACTGCTGTTTGCCTAAGCTATCTTAATAATATATTTTTAGATATTTTCGCATATATAGTAAAATACACTATTCATATCGCCTCTAGGAGAACACGGCGGTGCTCCGCCCAAGCGGGTCACACCTCCACCGTGTCCTCCGGCGGTCCGCGCTATGGTGACCACCCGGGCGTTTCTTCTGCCTCAACTCACAACCTCAGGACGCCATAGCGCCTCTCCAGCCACTCCTCAAACAAAGAGTTGACTTACCACGATTCTGTTCGCGATTCCGGCGTGCCCAGTGACTTATTGAAGTATTTACTAATTAGTATTTAGCAAAGACAAGACGATAACCATTTTTATGGAACGAGAATAAAGCACAAGTGTGACAGATATGAAAATAAGCAAACATACACTATTTAGATAAATACATGTTACGTCAGACATGATAATTGGACGTGTTATCATATCGTAATATGAATTGTGTGCGAAAACTCCACGCCTTAGTAAGGATTTCTTAGAAAAAGGTCAATTCATAAAACGTTAATTCTGACATAATACGCTTGACTGGTAGTCATGATGGTCCAGTGGTTAAGGAACCCGCCTCTAATGCCTAAGCTTGCAGGTTCGAAACCAGTCAAGAACCGATTTATTTTTTTGGTGGGAAAATCATATTATGACAAATCTCGCTCTTGGGCGGAGCGAGAGATAGTGTCAGACTTTTACTGACTAAAAACCCACGCCTGTTCCTTCATTGCTTTCGTCCCAGGGCCCCGGGTTTCATTTTCACACTACCCGTGGCCCCAGTAGGCTTCGACCCTGCCGGGCCCCTACAATTTGCTAATATCTCCTTGAGGCGCGCGTGGAACAGTACGCGCCGTCGACGACTTGGGCTCGGTCCGGACGGCTACCGGACGATCGGACGGCGAGCTACCCATTGTTCGCCGTCCGGAAGCCCGCGCCTACTGTGGCTGGAAATCGGGATCGGAATCCCGGCGGCTGGGGCGCGAGGGCCATTGCCTCACACTTGTACGTGCGGCCGTACGTCCTCCTTTGCTAGGATTACTGCCACTCCTACTCGCTCTGGACCATGGCCTGTACCAACGCCCGGCGCGAGAGATCGCTGCCACCGATTGCCCCCACGAAGACACGGCGGTGCTCTGCCCAGGCAGGGCACACCTCTACCGTATGCTCCACCGTGTCCTCCGGGCGGTCCAAACAATGGTGGCACCCGGGCGTTTCTTCCGCACGAATCCGGTGCAGGAACCTCCCGAACTTACCACGTCCGGTGAGGACCTGTGTCATGCGGAAGGTCTTTCCAGCCATTTCTCAAAGAGGGTACTTGCCGTCATAATTATGGCGTGCCCAAAAACAACATATTGACTGCATTAACAGTCCTTAGTACACCACAAGACCAATCCAAAGATAACACAAGAAAGACACGAACAACAAAAATAGCAAATGTTTGTTCATTTTATTGTTCAAATTGTCACGTCTGTCACAGCGGAGCGACGTCACGAATATTAGCACTATCCTATGTAAACTTAATGTTGTTAATGGTAACAAGCATATTTGTACTATGATCATAGGCTGAACTTGTTGGTCAATGTTTCTACGATCGACCAGAGACGACACACACCCGAAGCTAGGAATCTACACTGACTCATCATCATCTTCATCATTTCAGCCGAAAGACGTCCACTGTTGGACATAGGCCTCCCCCAAGCGACGCTACAACGACCGATCCCGTGCGTCTCGCATCCACCGCACTCCCGCGACTCTCACCAGGTCGTCGGTCCACCTTGTGGGAGGCCTTCCAACGCTGCGTTTTCCGGTGTGCGATCGCCACTCTAGAACCTTTCGGCCCTAAGGACCATCCGTTCTACGAGCACTGACTGCCGAGATAAAACTCAAGATCGGTCCGTGCAGGAACTATTTAAGGGCACTACCCATGTCACTGAAGTGTAAACTTATGGAACATGTCCTCGTATTCTCCCCATTCTGACCCATGGTGCACAGACTTGGTCTTTAATAAACATCCAAACGTCAACTCAAAGTTTCCACCGTAGGCGCGGGCTTGCGGACGGCGAGCAATGGGTGGCTCGCCGTCCGCCCGTCCGGAAACCGTCCGGACCGAGCCCAAGTCGTCGACGGCGCGTACTGTTCCACGCGCGCGTCAAGGAGATGTCAGCAAATCGTAGGGGCCCAGCAGGGTCGAAGCCACTGGGGCCACGGGTAGTGTAAAAGCGAAACCCGGGGCCCTGGGACGAAGGCAACGAAGGAACAGGAGTGGATTTTTAGTCAGTAAAAGTCTGACACTATCTCTCGCTCCGCCTAAGAGCGAGATTTGTCATTAAAAAAAAAACTCAAAGTTTGCCAACGTGCTATGGAGCACAGCGTACTATGTGTTAAATTAACGGATCACCTTCGAAACAATATACTGTATTCCAAAATGCAAATAATAGGGGTTAAAGTATGAAATGGCCGTTTTTTAAAACGGGTTGCTTTGAAGTGTTATATCTTTGGATTGACTTTGAATTATAAGTTCTAATAAACATTATATTAAAGGTACGTTATTCTTTTTTCGAAATTAGTTATTTATTTATTTATTAATTGCATGATTTGATTCCGCCATCTCCTTTCTATCATCGGACAACCCGACGAACGGCGAGTATCCACTCTTACGTTGTTGAAACTTCAACAGTCCGGACTAAGCGTTTCGCTTCGTCGTTTATACCGCGTACATCGAAGGACTGGAACAATTTGTCTGCTGCAGTCTTGCCAAAAGGACCCTCTAACTGTACACACAATGAACGTGTTCCCAAAACGCACATACTGTAGTTTCTGCTTACCCCTATGTTGAAAAAGGTGTGAATTTATCATGTGTATACGAAAATATAATTTTACCGATTTCCCTATACCCTTATCATGAACACCCACACAATTTTTCCGGTCATCCAACCTTCGAGCCGTATTAGCATATGGACAATGCCTTATGTTATAGCATCATGCTTGGAATTAGAATGTTCTAGAAACGCAAGATAAAGCCACCCTTACGTTGTTGTCGAAGGACTAGAACAATTTGCCTGCCGCGGTCTTCCCGTCCAACTATAATTTAGGTGTCTTCAAGGCTAGAGTGAATAGGCTCTTAATAAACTAGTGCGCCTGCGCACCATCAATGATTGCAACTCCGCTTACCATCACGTGGGATCGCAGTCAAGCACTGGTTTATATCAATTAAAAAAAAAAAAATTGGTTTCTTTGTGGATTGTATTTTCTATAATATCGCTGTATTTATAACCATTTTTGTATGGCAGGCGGCCAGTATGAGTATGTATGCATTTAACTCCGGCCAGATTTTCAAGGAACTATACATACGCCTTAAAACACGTACAGAGCACACCAGACCTTATCTTCGTTAACCTACAAATCGCTCCGCATCCAGTATGGCTAGTCTAAGGTCATAGGTCATGCAGTATCAGGTCGTTATTGCCAACTGGTCCACCGCAAGCGGACACGCGCGAGGTCAGAGGTGATTATAACGAGACTTCGTATCGGCTTTTTTGAGTGGTGTTGAAATTTTGAGAACTTAACCGTAGGCGCGGGCTTGCGGACGGGGAGCAATGGGTAGCCCGCCGTCCGACCGTCCGGTAACCGTCCGGACCGAGCCCAAGTCGTCGACGGCGCGTATTGTTCCACGCGCGCCTCAGGGAGATGTCAGCAAATCGTAGGGGCCCAGAAGGGTCGAAGCCTACTGGGGCCATGGGTAGTGTGAAAACGAAACCCTGGGCCCTGGGACGAAGGTAACGAAGGAACAGGAGTGGGTTTTTAGTCAGTAAAAGTCTGACACTATCTCTCGCTCCGCCCAAGAGCGGGATATGTCATAAGATGATTTTCCCATCCAATAAAAAAAAATTAAAAAAATAACCTACATAATGCCAGAAATGGAGAGAAAAATCAAGTGCGAGACGAACTCGCACAAGAGGTTCCGTACCGTCCGTAGCAAAAACGGCAAAAAAAAATCACTTTTGTTAAATAAATATTAATTTTATTCTGTTTTTTAGTATTTGTTGTTATAGCGGCAATAAAAACACATCATTTGTGAACATTTTTACTGTGTAAGTAACAACCACGGTTCATGAAATACAGTCTGGTGACTGACGGACAGACTGATGGACAGCGGAGTCTTAGTAATAGGGTCGCGATTTACCTTTTGTGTAGGTACGGAACCCTAAAAAGTAAGAAGGTAACTGAAGGAACACATGTGCGTTAAAAGTACGACACGCCCTCTCGCTCTACTCAGAGCGGGAGAAGTTAATTGATGACTAGATAAGATTACGGAATGTAATCTCGGTATCGCGAGTTCTCGATTCTTAAGACATCTCAGCTATTTAGATTAGGGTTACGTTCCTCAAAAGGAAAAAACGAAACCCTTATAGGATCACTTTGTTGTTCGTCTGTCTGTCAAGACCCTTTATTTTGGAAACGCGTGGAGGTATCGAGTTGAAATTAAAACCATATAATATACACAAGTCTGCGATCCCTTGAAGCTGTGTAAAAATTAAATTTCTGAGTTACGAGAAAAAAAAGATACGACCGAATATGTCGTAAAAAAATTATATTTCGATACTCTCAAAGGAATCAATATTTATAGGGTACTTCCTGTTTACCCAGAATCCTGAAATTTGGCATAAAGCAAGGTTTTATAACACAAGTATAGGAATAAATCTGAAGACCGTAAATTTGTGGTTACGACACCAAAAAATAAAATTTTTTGCGATTCGGAAAAATCTTCAAAACTTAATTCAGGAATTTAACTGTTTTCATAGATTAGTTTGTACGAAAGCCTCAGTGCGCCAGTCCGACTCGCACTTGCCCGGTTTTTCGATATTAAATCGCGACGACACGCAATCTCGAGTTTGTAATCTCGTTCGAGATCTCGATAATAACGATCGAGATATTGTAAGAGACGCGCGTAGGCCCAGTAGGGCCAATACCCGCTAAGGTATAGCCATAGCTCCATACCTCTTTTTCGCTTGAACGACTGGCATTTCAAAACAACATGGTAGGGCCCGAACTGTCTTTTTTTTTTTTTTTTTGTTTGGCCTCTCGCAGGTCAACCTAGGAGGTTGTCGGCTGCTTAACCGGTCTTGCCTGTGGCGGCCTCGATTAAAGAATCAAAGCCTCCAGCCAGGGCTTACTTAAAACTAACTTAAAACTAAGCGACTACACGCTAAGGGCACCCCCTGTGGGGTACGGACCTCGGCTTAGGGCGTCGCTGGGGGGGGGGGGGGGGGGCAGCAAGGGACGAGCTGGATCGAACAGAGCCCGAACTGTCAAAGGGGTGCAGCTATTTATGGTATATAGCTATAGCTCCATCCCCCTTTCTCGCTCGAACGACTGACATTTCAAAACAACATGGTAAGGCTTGAACTGTCAAAGGGATGGAGCTATTTATGGTGTATAGCCATAGCTCCATGCCTCTTTCTCGCTCGAACGACTGACATTTCAAAACAACATGGTAAGACCCGAACTGTCAAAGGGACGGAGCTATTTATGGTGTATAGCCATAGCTCCATGCCTCTTTCTCGCTCGAACGACTGACATTTCAAAACAACATGGTAAGACCCGAACTGTCAAAGGGACGGAGCTATTTATGGTGTATAGCCATAGCTCCATCCCCCTTTCTCACTCGAACGACTGACATTTCAAAACAACATGGTAAGACCCAACTGTCAAAGGGACGGAGCTATTTATGGTGTATAGCCATAGCTCCATCCCCCTTTCTCACTCGAACGACTGACATTTCAAAACAACATGGTAAGGCTTGAACTGTCAAAGGGGTGCAGCTATTTATGGTATATAGCTATAGCTCCATCCCCCTTTCTCACTCGAACGACTGAAATTTCAAAACAACATGGTAAGGCCCGAACTGTCAAAGTGATGGAGCTATTTATGGTGTTTAGCCATAGCTCCATTCCTCTTTCTCACTCGAACGACTGACATTTCAAAACAACATAGAAAAGCCCGAACTAGCAGAAGAATGGAGCTATTTATGGTGTATAGCTCCATGCCTCTTTCTCGCTTGAACGACTGACATTTCAAAACAACATAGAAAAGCCCGAACTAGCAGAAGAATGGAGCTATTTATGGTGTATAGCTCCATGCCTCTTTCTCGCTTGAACGACTGACATTTCAAAACAACATAGAAAAGCCCGAACTAGCAGAAGAATGGAGCTATTTATGGTGTATAGCTCCATGCCTCTTTCTCGCTTGAACGACTGACATTTCAAAACAACATAGAAAAGCCCGAACTAGCAGAAGAATGGAGCTATTTATGGTGTATAGCTCCATGCCTCTTTCTCGCTTGAACGACTGACATTTCAAAACAACATAGAAAAGCCCGAACTAGCAGAAGAATGGAGCTATTTATGGTGTATAGCTCCATGCCTCTTTCTCGCTTGAACGACTGACATTTCAAAACAACATAGAAAAGCCCGAACTAGCAGAAGAATGGAGCTATTTATGGTGTATAGCTCCATGCCTCTTTCTCGCTTGAACGACTGACATTTCAAAACAACATAGAAAAGCCCGAACTAGCAGAAGAATGGAGCTATTTATGATGTATAGCTCCATGCCTCTTTCTCGCTCGAACGACTGACATTTCAAAACAACATGGTAAGGCCCGAACTGTCAAAGGGACGGAGCTATATACGGTGTATAGCCCCATCCCTCTTTTTCGCTAGACGACTGACATTTTTAGATGTCACATGACAAGGCCCCTGATGAGACAGAACGAGACGAGGTCTCAATAAACGAGACACAAGCTTCATGAGATAATATACTCATTTATATAGACATAACACAAATACAGATTATGATAACAGACTAAGCGATTACCTAATCAATTACTGCACTAATTGGTGATGATTGTCTTACTTAACAAATTTATTTATCTAAATAAAAAGGAGAAACTAACTGACTGACATATCAACGCACAGCCAAAACTACTGGGACTAGGATTGTAAAATTTTTGCACAAGGTTTCCTTTTAAGACGTAGGCGAGCATAAGAGAAGATTTTCCAAAATTCAACCCCTTCTATATACAACAAATCAAATCAAAAGAATTTTATTTCAAATAAACCATTTACAGGCACTTTTGAAATGTAAAGAAGTCAAGTCAGTCAGAAAAAAAAAAGGTTCTTATTGCAACACTAGCTGACTCGGCGAACTTCGTACCGCCTAATAATCTAATAAATGAAGAACCGCTCGACTGATTTTGTGCAAACTTCACATAAACCATCTACTAAATAGTCTGAAGAAAACCTAAACATTTGGTTTGGATAGTTGAGCCCGTTCTTGAGTTATAAAACTACAACGACAATTAATTATTTTATTATTATGGCTTGCCGCCAGGCAAGCCATAATTATGGCGGTAAGTTCCCTCTTTGAGGAGTGGCTGGAAATACGGACATGTTAAGTTCGGGAGGTTCACCAGATTCGTGCGGAAGAAACACCCGGGTGTCACTATTGTGTAGACCGCCCGGAGGACATGATGGAGCATACGGTAGAGGTGTGCCCCGCTTGGGGGTGATCGGCAGCAGCGACATCTCGCGCCAGGTCCTGTTTCAGGCCATGGTTCGGAGTGAGAAGGAATGGCCGGCGGTCGCCTCCTTTTGCGAAGCAGAAATGCTAGCAAAGGAGGCGGCCGCATGCGTGAGGGTACGGCCTTCCTCACGCCCCCGCCGCTGGGATCCCGCCCCAATTTTCAGCCACCGTAGGCGTGGGCTTCGGACGGGGAGCTATTGGCTTAACTCGCTTTCTGGTCGTCCGGTAACCGTCCGGACCGATTTCGAGTCATCGACGGCATGTAGTGTTCCACGCGCGCCTCAAGGAGATGTCAACAAAACCGTTGGGGCCCAGTAGGGTTGAAGCCTACTGGAGCCATTGGTTGTGCGAAAGAGAACCCCGAAGCTCTTGAATGAAGGCAAAGAAGGAACATCACGAGTTTTAGTCAATAAAAGTGTGACACGCCATCCCGCACCGCCCTAGAATGGCAGAAGTCATTGGATGATTTCCTCACATTAAAAAAATGTATTAATTAGTTTATCTCAGGACTCTGAGATCCTTTCCAAAGCTTACGAGAGGGCGAAGCCAATTCGCAGAAGTGTGGTGCCACTATTTATTATCTTCTTAAGAGGGTCTTTTTTCACTCGCCTATCGTCAACATCGAGCATGGTTTAAAAGTTTGTTACTTCATCTAACGCAATCCAACACGATGTTTGATGATAAGACAACGCGAAAACAAAGATTTAACGCCTGAAAACTCTGTTAGCTTTCGGTAATTCTATGATTTATTAGAATATTTTACAAACCTTGTTCCAGGAAATACGTTTTTTTTAAACCCTTAAATTAAAAGATTTTGAAAAAAAAATTGTCGTTATTTAGAATCTTGATTAAATTTGCAAGTCTTCTATTGTTATACTTTTTTGACTTTTTTAAATTTTGATTAAATGATGAAGTATCAAAGTTCATGCAAAATAGCAGATTTTCAGAGGTCTTTACTAGATTAGTTTATAAATTGATTTCAATAGAAGCCTAGATAATATCCACAAGATACTGCTTCCAAAATATCTAATGAAAAATGTGTAATCACGTCATAATCGCGTAAGAGCGGTTATATGTTTTTTTTTTTTATTTGATATAAACCAGTGCTTGACTGGGATCCCACCTGATGGTAAGCAGAGATGCAAACGTTGATGGTGAGGCGCACTAGATTATTAGCCTATTCACTCTAGCTTTGAAGAAAAACAGTGAAAATGTATGTCGAGGGAAAGTTTGTACTCATTTTCAACTTTTTTGAATCTCTGGAAATCCACAAATATAAAAGAAAACACCATGAAAAATAATTTTATTAAAATTGACCATATGACCAATCGCTGGGTAAAAATCAACATGATACTACTAACTACTTAGCTCGATAAAAAAAAATCGCGAATCTGACCCTAACTTATAATTTCAAACGTGTATATCTAAGAGATTACGTCACGGAAATATTTGAAAGTTACATAAAATAATAATTTTATTTAGCTTGTTTTTTTTAAAACGGGTCTGGCAAAAACAAAAATCTTGAATACCTAATTACTGTGTTTTATTTATAAAAATAAAATCGCTGTCACGGGGCCGCGAAGTGGACATAGACTCGGGCGGAGTTCATACAAAATACTCGATGGGCTCTATAGGGACACCAAGGCGCGACCAGTTGCGCCGCCATGGTGTCCGTAAGCTACCAAACTAGACACCATACAGACACCAGAGTCGCTACATCACACTGAGACAGTATCAAAAGGGACCTTAAGTGCACGCGTCCGAGTTGGTCGCGCCGCCAAATTGGTTGCGCAACCAAACGGACACCAGGTGAGTAACTCTCTATAGAGCTGTATAAATTTTCTTGGTAGCGGCGACTGGTCGCCCCCTTAAATATAGCCCTTAATGACGAATACGCTTAAATGAAGCTACGCGTCCATGGACAGTAAGCATACTACCATCATCATCATCTTCCTGCCCCACCACTTCACATCATCTTCATCCCACCTTATTTGGGGTCGGCGCAACACGTTTTTTTCTTCCATTCTATCCTGTCAACCGTCGTACTATCACTAACTTCCTTTTCTTTCATATCACTGTTCACACAATCCATCCATATTTTCTTTAGCCTCCCTCTCCCTCTCCACCCATCCACATGTAAACTCATAACTCTTTTAGTAACATGCGTTTCATCCCTCCTCTTCACATGACCATACCAAGACAAACGATTAACTTTCAACTTTTCGGTCACTAGCGCCACTTTCAAACTTCCTCTAATATATTCATTTCTCACTTTATCCATTCTCGTCACACCACACATCCATCTCAACATTCTCATCTCCGCTACATGCAATCTTTTTTCATCCGTCTTTTTCACAGCCCAACATTCTGATCTAAAAATCTTGTATAATTACTGTTTTTTTTAAAAAAAAAAACTCTGTTACGGGGCCGCGAAGTGGACATAGACCCGGGCGGAGTTCATATAAAATACACCATGGGCTCTATCGAGACACCATGGCGGCGCGACTAGTTCCGCCACCATGGTGTCCGTAAGCTACAAAACTAGACACTATACAGGCATCAGAGTCGCTACGCCACACAGACTGCACGCGTCAGAGTTTGTCGCGCCGCTAAATTGGTTGCGCAACTCTCTATACATTTTGTTGGTAGCGGCGACTGGTCGCGCCGCCATGGTGTCCCGGTGAAATATAGCCCTTAATGACGAATACGCGTCTCTGAAGCTACGCGTCCGTGGACAGTAAGCCTACAACCGACCATTATTATTTTCAGTTAAAGTCAGTTATCACTGTTATCAGTGTCAAAAGTAGCACAAGACGTTCGCATAGTAACAAACCGTAAGAGAGAGGATACTGATTTCAAAGTTGAATAGGTTACTGATAACAACTAGGAAATAATGATGATGTGAAATATTAACATTTGCGAAAAAAAACATCGTTCTTCTTCATTCGTGTTGATTTACTGACGAGCATAATGCTGAGTTAGGCTCCTTTTTGGCCACGCACAGATTTTTATATTCTTGTTCTATTATGTATTTTTAGTTTATATATGTTATTATATAGTTTATATACGATTGTGTAAGGTACGAATAAAGCACCCGTACGAATAAATACCCCAAAGGGTAAAAACGGGATATTAAGAATTTTTTACAAAAAAAAAAAAAAAAACCGGTTTCACTAAAAAAATCACTGAAAGGATCAAAATAACATTAATTTCGGAAGTCGGAGTTAAAGTTATTTTGATCCTTTTAGTGTTTTTTAGTGAAGTCGGTTATTTTTTTTATTTTATAATAGTTTTTGTTTTACACTTTTTAGTTGCGATACACTTATAAACAGAGTGCCTATTTCTCATGTCGATTCCAATAATTGGAATCGTAACAATGTAACCTAGCAGTGTTTGGGTTAATAATTAACCCAAACACTGCTAGGTTTTATTATAAAGTTCCTGTGTCTACCTTCCACCTTCCGGCTCCATCATCAGATCAGTACGATAGTACCTTATAGCCAGTGCATCTCATGACAATTCTAATAAGCCCAAACACTGCGTGATTAATCAATGTATCCTAACATTGATTAATCACGGAGTTCCTGTGCCTACCGTCCGGCTCCGTCATCAGATCAGTTCGACAGTACCTTATAGCCAAAGTGCAGTTTTTTCTGAATCCAGTTCTGATGATGGGATCCATGAGGAATCGAGTAAACTCCTCAAATATTATAAGCAACCATATGGTGATTTTGGTATTTTCATCGAGAGCTTAAGCATTTACAGTCAAAAAGTAACATTTGATTAAGAGGAACTGATGAAGAAGACTAGAAATGGCCAAAGGAACTTCATACTCACATAGATATCACAATGAACATACTTAAGCGACTATGACAACACAAATAAATAAATGATTCTGAATGGTTATGTTGAAAATGGTATCATCGTAGTGAACTGATAATGATGATGGAGCCGAAAGGTAGGCACTGGAACTCCGTAATTAATCAATATAACCTAGCCGTGTTTGAGCTTAAAATTGTCATGAGATGCACTTTGGCAATACGGTACTATCGAATTGATCTGATGATGGAGCCGGAAGGTAGGCACAGGAACTCCGTAATTAATCAATGTGTCCTAGCCGTGTTTGGGCTTATTAGAATTGTCATGAGATGCACTTTGGCTATAAGGTATTATCGAACTAATTTGATGATGGAGCCGGAAGGTGAAAGGTAGACACAGGAACTTTATAATAAAACAATGTAACCTAGCAGTGTTTGGGTTAATTGTAATTATCATGAGAAATAGGCACTCTGGTTATATATAATGTATAAGTGTATCGCAACTAAAAAGGTGTGAAATAAAAAAAAAAAATTACAAAAAAAAATAACAGGCTTCATTAAAAAAAAAACACACTAAAAGGATCAAAATAACAAACAATACCGAGAGACACCGATTTCCGAAATTAAAGTTATTTTGATCCTTTTAGTGAAGTCGGTTATTTTTTTTTAAGTATTTTTTTATTACCACTGCTCTCAAAACGTTGAAGGAAAACATTGTGAGGAAACCGGCATGTCCTAGAACCAATTCGAAGACATGTAACATCCACCAACCCGCACTGGGCCCGCCTGGTAGATTACGGCCTCTTCCCTCTCCTAGAGAGGAGGCTTGAGTCCCAGCAGTGGGCGTATTAAAAGGCTGATTATGCTATGTTAATATTCTATTTTTGTGTATTTATTGATAACCTGGTAATATGACCAAACTTTTGGTCATACATATTCCTTATTTAACGTCTATATTATAAGCAAGCGTAGTAAAACAATAAACTATTATTACGAAATATCTCAACTAAAAATAAGACTATTTAACCTAATGATACCATTAGCTTTTCTTCTAATTTAAGTCCTAATACACACACAACAAGAACAACACATAGATTTTCGACTTTTCACAAAACACAGCACTTTACAGACGTGCGACAAATTAGTCGCAGATACGTTATACGATCGCAACGCGTAGCAAGTCACTGTTTTGCGTATTACGAATCATAACTCAATAGTACATCCATTATCAGTATATGGTCAAAGATCAATATTGTACGACGGTCAAGTATTCTGCCTAAAATTGAACTGCCTCTGTGAGGAACATTTTTTTTTAGCAATTGTTTTGGCAAGTTTAGGTGTGCAACACCTTATTATTCTGGTGGACCAATACCTGTAAAAAGCAAGAATGTGCAGCAAAACTTGCCTTTCTGTTTCCAGATGCTGCGATTCCTGAATGATCAGGAAAGCGCCGAAATGAATTTGAACCAATCTCGGAAGAACGAAACCACTGTCTTGGATACCAAAAAGAAATGAATCAGAAAAAAATCTGGACAAGTGTGAGTCGGACTCGCGCACTGAGGGTTCCGTACAAACTTACTTATGTAAATAGTTTAATTCTCGAATGGAGTCTCGAAGATTTTTCCGAATCGCAATTTTTTTTTTGTGACGTAACAACAATTTTTCTTTTTTCAGATTTATTCCTGTATTTGTGCTATAAGACCTTGCTTTATGCTAAATTTTAGAATTCTGGGTCAACGGGAAGTACTATACTACTTAGTGTGAAAGCGCCAGTGTAGCCGGCCAAATTTATATATTTATTTATTATTTATTAAAACTTTATGCACAAGTAGTAAACACTGTACAAAGGCGGACTTAATGCCTTAGGCATTTTCTACCAGTCGACCTTAGGGTGGTGCAGAAACAAAACACAAATTCTAATTGTCTTGACTTTTTTTGCATTCTGCAAGCCGCAAGAGTAGCACTGTGATCCGTAAAATGCAAAAAACTAAAATATTTAAAATACTCCAATCCTCGGGATTGCTGACTTCAATCCCGCAGACTTGCGGGATCACGATTTTGATGCGGATTGGATTCCCTAGTTGCAACGAATAATTAATTTTATCTATCATAATCTGTCCTATACGCTCAAACTCAAATGGCAATGGGCAGGCCACATTCAGAGCCTAGAACCACAAAGATGGGCCAATATTATAAGAAATTGGATGCCTAGAAATGTTAAAATTTAAAGAGGCAGACCATTTAAAAGGTGGAAAGATGACAAAGTTTTGACTGGCCTGTTGGTCTAGTGGTTAGTGCCCCTGACTGCTATGTCAGGGTTCGATTCCCACTCAGAACAAATGTTTGTGTGATGAGCACGATCATTTGTTCAGTGTCTGGGTGTAATTTATCTATAATATGTATGTATTTAGAAATATATAAGTATGTTTATCAGTCGTCCAGTACTCATAACACCAGCTCTGCTTAGCTTGCGGCTAGACGGCGTTGTGTGATAGTTGTGGAATATTATTATTATTATTATAGTCAAAGTGGCTGGTAAACTTTGGACCAGAACAGCCAGACTACGAGAGCGATGGAAACATTTGGAGGAGGCTTTTACCACCACAAGCGATTCTTACACTAAACACGAGAGCAACGAAGACGAAGATACTATCACACAACGCTAACAACTATAGGTATAAGTCTTTTGTTATATTACTAACATACTACCTTAAAAAATATTTGTTGTAAGGAATAATTTAAAACCTTCTTTCTTTTCTTTTTTTTATGCACCTACCATGTTTTCTCTTCACTACCCCTGGTTGCCTGGTAGTGAATGCCTAAGGCATTAAGTCCGCCTCTGTACCTTTGTGTTGCATAAAGTTTTAATAAATAAATAAAACTTTTTTAAGAAGAGCAGTGGTGGCCGAGTGGTAACGGCCCCGACTTACGAGTTCTAGGTCGCGGGTTCAAACCCAGCCAGGAGCATTACTTTGTGTAATTTATTTCATCACCACTGCTCTCAAAACGGTGAAGGAAAACATCGTGAGGAAACCGGCATGTCCTAGAACCAAAAATTTCGAAGACGTGTGACATCCACCAACCCGCGCTGGGCCCGCGTGGTGGATTACGGCCCATTCCATGAGTCCCAGCAGTGGGAACATCAAAAAAAAGGCTGATTATGCTATGCTATGCTAAAACTTTTTTATTTTGTTTCATAATCTGTCCTATCTACAAAAACTTAATCTATGCAAACTCATCTCTGATTGGTAGCCTAATATCAACAAAACTAGTTGCTCATTAAATAAAGAAGTTTATATCACTTACATTGTATTTTGAATACAATGATTAAACATCTCACTAGATAAACTCTCATAGTTAACTAGAATTTATATAGTTCACTCAAATATCAACTTTATAATTGTATGTTTAAAGTTGATTTTTAAATGACCCGCTGTTTTGTAGTTGGAAGGCCCTAAATGGACGGGTTGCAATGGAATTTGAGTTTTGTCATATATCTATACTTATATTAAATCTGTACAAGTGAAAATTCTGTACATTGAAAATATCAAAAAAAATAAATGGCAGGGGGTGTTACTAGACCGACACCGAAAACAAAAATGTGATTAAAAAAATTTTTGTCTGTCCGTCTGTTTGTTCAGGCATCACGCAAAAACTACCGGTTTGATGACGATGAAACTTGGTATGATTATTCTTTAATATCCTGGGCACCACACTGGGTACTTTTTATCCCGGAAAAGTATATACAATAAAAAACAAACTTAATTTTGCGGTTCGATCCCTAGAACCGATTACTGTGGGGCCCTGGGACGTCAGTAAGAGTCTGACACTATCTCCCGCTCCGCCCAAGAGCGGGGATGTCATTAGGATGATTTTCCCACCCAATAAAAAAAAAAAAAAAAGAACCGATTACTGTACCAACCGCAAATAAGAAGTTTGTCGTAGGTTACGTCACCCGCAGTGGAGTTCACTAAGGGGCGCTGCACACGGCTAAGATACTATAATATTTTATCTTCAGATACAATATCGCTCGCCATACAATTCAATGGACTATCACACACGACGAAGATAATAAATAATATTTCATATTTTCGTATCTCAAAAAAACACCACTTTCGACTTCTACGCGGACGAAGTCGCGGGCAAATGCTAGTCTACAATATGTACCTAACGTAATCATAACATTTTATAACTAAATCGAATTGAATACCAGTGGCTCCATCTATTATCACAGGACGGTACTAAAATCGTCTTCAATATAATTTTGTCCATTTCAATTTTTTATTCTTTCAACTCTTTCCTATGGTTCTCAATACAACGGGAATCCAGAAATAAATAAACTTACCTGGATGACGTCATCTCCATCATACATAAGAGAATTTTACTGCTCATTAGGAATTACCCCTGTGTCGTAGGTGCTCATATACAAGCATTTGTTTCGGGCGGGAATCGAACCCGCGACAGGCTGCGCAGTAGCCAATCTCTCAATCACTGCGCCAAACGTGTAGGTCAATTTAGGTCTACTAAGGAGCTCGACGTGTTGTCGTGACCGTAGCGTGGTGGACACATGTTTTTTGTCACGTATAGATGACTGTGGCGGTGAAACGGTCAACGCCCGAATTAATGAACAAAGGAACACTTACCCATAATCTTCTTAGGCGGCACCTTCCTCTGCTCTTTCTCTTCGCTCTCATCCCTCCGCATCATCTTCCCCTCCCCCTGCCACTTCCGCTTCCGACCCTCCCGCTCCTCCAAATACATCCCTAGTTCCTCTTCCCTCCCGACCAAAGCCAACCTCACACTAGACTCCCAGGTATAGCTATCCTCTTTTCTGCTATCATGCATACTAAAGTCCTTTTCTTCTGAATAAAATTCCATCACAAAATGGCCATGCCAACACAAATGTCACTGAATGATGAATGAGAATGAATGAATGATTGTAAAAGAATGAAGGTAACACGTTAAAATAGAACGAAGAATGAATTGTATAACTTTTTGATTCCTGTCGTTTCTCGTTGGCGGTGACTTTGAAGTAGTTCGTTCTCTATTTTCATGAGCATGTTTGTGTTCCAACGACAGAGGTGGTACTCTATGTGGGGTAGGAGGCCCGGGGAGGTTTTTCTGTAAGGGTTTCGGGTCTGATGTGTGTTGGCGAGGGTGGGCTCCATGTGGCACGAAGGTTTACTTGGGAACCTCGCGATTCTTAGCAGCGTGAAGCCTGAGGCGGTATACTACGGCTCCTGGAATTAGGAAATTATTGCTTTAGTAAATTTATTTTTATTAATCAAATCTATTAAATATTATAACTTAATAAATAATTAAACAAACTGAAAATCATAATATGTACAAATGGGTAGAAAAAGAACTCATAGGGCATCAAAAAATTCGTCTACACACTGACATCGACAATGGGAAAAGTGCCCAGGACGCTGGCAACATTGCCAGGCTAGGTGAAAATGTTGATTCGTTGACCGAAGAAAAATCCAGCCCTCTGGTCACGCGAAGAGTCGACCAGCTGTTTGCTGATATTCCGAACAACTCGATGAGCGCTCGGACCCAATGGCCACAGTGTTTCAACCTCGAACGGCTCAAATATATAACCTCCAATGAGGTTATTATATTTACGCCGTTTGAGGTTTTCTTCACCTGCAGCAGCCGCCCCAAGCACAGCCGATTTAGTAAATTGGGTTGTCTAACGTGGATTTTAAGGGTTAAGTTTTTTTCCACGACTATCACACAACGCCATCTAGTCCCAAACTAAGCGGAGCTTGTGTTTTGAGTACTAGACAACTGATAAACATCTATATATATATATATGTAAATTAATAGCAGTTCGTTAGTCTCGCTAAAACTAAGCGACTAAGCGTTTCGCTTCGTCGTTTATACCGCGTACATCGAAGGACTGGAACAATTTGCCTGCTGCGGTCTTCCCGTCCAACTATAATATAGGTGTCTTCAAGGCTAGAGTGAATAGGCTCTTAATAAACTAGTGCGCCTGACCATCAATGATTGCATCTCCGCTTACCATCAGGTGGGATCGCAGTCAAGCGCTGGTTTATATCAATTAAAAAAAAAACTCAAAAACGGCTGTACCGATTTGGCTAATTTTGATCTTGAAATATTCAGGATAATCCAGGAAAAAATTACAAAAAAAACAATCCGAATACAACGCCATCTTTAATTAAAATGTCATTATAAAATAAATTATGCTGTTCTGGTAATGCCAGAAGATGGCGTTATCCTGACTATTAGGCGGTACGAAGTTCGCTGAGTCAGCTAGTTATAGATAAATTATAACTAGTCACAGAACAAATGGTCGTGCTTATCACACAAGCATTTGTCTTGGGTGGTAATCGAACCCACGACATCCAGTATAGCAGTCAAGGCTATAACTACTAGACCAACATACCAATCAAAGCGAGTAAATATTGGAAAATGTTGTAAAATCAGGAGTAGGTATTGTCTTGTGATTCTCGGCGGCAAAACATTGACTACTTATGTCCTAAGAGTGAAAAGGCCTTTTGGGTCATAAGTACTCTCAAGAAATCTTTGAGCATTTTTCTCTTATACTTTAGCCCATTCCATGGTTAGCTTTCATTGTTTTTTTTTTTCTTTCGGTGGGAAAATCATCCAATGACATCGGGAGTGTGTGTCAGACTTTTACTGACTAAAAACCCACAACAAACCTTTCATACCAGGGCCGAGTCTTTTTTCAGAAGCAGAACCTTGTCCTCAGTAGGCTTCGACCCTGCTGGGCCCCTACGGTTTGCTGACATCTCCTTGAGGTGCGCGTGGAACAGTACGCGCCGTCGACGACTTGGGCTCGGTCCGGACGGTTGCCAGACGATCGGACAGCGAACTACCCATTGCTCGACGTCCGCAAGCCCGCGCCTACCTACGGAGGCCGGAAATCGGGATCCCGGCGGCTGGGGCGTAAGGGCCGCGCCCTCGCGTGTGTACGTGCGTTCTCCTCCTTTGCTAACATTACTGCTTCGCAGAAGGAGGCGACCGCAGCTTCTATGATAATTTTTTGATGTCAACTAAGGGTCGCCGCACACGGGCCACCGGCCACAAGCACAAAATGCCGCCATCGGCATATTTCCTGTAGGTTTCATACATTTAATATAGATTCGCCGCACACGGTTGACGCCGGTGGCCCCCACACGCTAAAAATGCTCGCTTCTTGTGGCCCGAACCAGCCACAAAACGCCGTCGCACGCCACTCGCTCATTTAAACCTTCTTCGACAGAGTCAATTATGATACTGCGCGTATGACTTAAAAAAAGTAGCAGCCACCGGCCAAAAGCGACTGTCGCGCGCTTCAGGTTCCTTTGTGGCCGCTTCTAGCCTCTCGTGGCGAAGTTTGTGACTGTTGCGTGCGATCCGTGTGCGGTGATACTAAAGGCTTCATTTCAATTTTGGATTATGTTTAAATAAAGCCTTTTATTTAAATCGACGGCACGCTTGGCGCAGTGGTCAAGTGAGTGACTACTGGGCTGCGTGTCGCAGGTTAGATTCCTGCACGAAATTAATATTTATATGGCCTACAGATACTATATGCCTACAGCTATTGCAGCTGCAATTTTCCTTCTTAATGTTATGATTTGCTGTAAGAAAACCCAGTTGTGGGTTAAGCTCGCCTATGTACATCAACTGTCCTATTTTTATAATATAAAATTGTGTGTACAATAAAGAATAAAGAATAAAGAGCTATTCCAGGTCTGGGTGTCTTGGTGAGTTCACATGTTTGTGAACGCATCCACGATACAGGAGCAATTCCTGGTGTAGAGCACATAACGCCATATTCTTTTGACCCGATTTAATTGCCGATATTAAGAGGGTCCTTTTCAACTCGCCTATCGTCAACATCGAGCATGGTTTAAAAGCTTGTTGCTTCATCTAACGCAACGCGAAAAAAGAGAGATAACGCCTGTCAACTCTGTTTGCATTCGGTAATTTCGTGATTTACTCGAATATTTTACAAAAATTGTTTCAGGAAATACGTGATTTTTTTAAACCTTTAAGAGTTTTTCAGAAAAAAAATGTTGTCATTCAGAATCTCGATTCAATAGTGCAAGGCTTCTATGAATGCACTTTTTTATATTTTTAATATATGAGTACATTATGGAAGGCCAAATTTCACGTAAAATAGCAAATTTTCAAAGCTCTTTACAGGATTAGTTTTACACAAATTGATGTTTTGATTTCTATAGAAGCCTAGATAATATACCGCCCATTGTACACTTATTTTCAACTAGCTTCTGCCAGCAGCTTTGCCCGCATGAAAATAGATTTTTCTATACAAACTTTGGAATCCCGTTTCATCCCCTTAGGGGGTGAATTTTGGAAAAGGGGCGCACTAAGAGAGGACTCTTAGTGCTCGCCTACGTCATAAAAGGAAGCCTTGTTCAGAATATCATGTTCCTACTCCCATTACTTTTGTCTGTGCGTTGATATGTCAGGCAGTCAGTTTTCGTTTTATATATATAGATTATGTTTGTCCTGTATTTTTATTTATGTGGTGTACAATAAAGAATATAATAATAATAATTAATATCCACAACTTAGCTTTTTATCCAAAATATCTAGAGAAAGATGTGTAATAAACATCATAATCACGTAAGAGCGGTTGTATGAAAATGTACCTCAAAAAGAAAAGAACGCTCTTTCATTGCCTTAGCGAAAATTAGCAGATACTTTTCGCCACACGAATGTACTGCTAAAACTTTGCCAGAATAAACCTGCCCTAGTTCCAACACTAGTTTGACACTAGTTTGACTGGCCTCTTGGTCTAGTGATTAGTGACCTTGACTGCTATGCCGGAGTTCGTGGGTTCGATACCCACCCAGGACAAATGTTTGTGTGATGAGCACGATCATTTGTTCTGTTTCTGGGTGTAATTTATCTATAATATGTATGTATTTAGAAATATATAAGTATGTTTATCAGTTGTCTAGTACTTATAACACAAGCTCTGCTTAGCTTGGGACTAGACGGCGTTGTGATAGTTGTGGAATATTATTATTTCGTTTATTCCTTTAACAAAAAACACACATATAAATTACATACAAACATAAAAACACCCATATAAATTATATTTTTAAATATTCCACTATAAAATTAAAAACATTTAAAAATATAAAAAATAGTAGCCCACCGGTATCGGGAACAGAGTCCAAGCTACCGGCGGTCAAGGCTCCAGAGAAAGGAACCTCCTAACTATACGAGCCGTGTCCAGGAGTACCACTTTCTGAATCAAGCCCTTGATCCAGCCGCCTAACGTGAGCCTCCTAAGGTGTTGGTCGAGGCTCTTGGCTATTAAGCCATTGGCTGACACGACTATCGGTACAATGATCGCTGAGTCCACATCCCACATGTCGACAACCTCGCGAGCCAAGTCAATATACTTGATTTATTTATCTTTCTTGTTATTATTATTATTATTAACAAGGTTCTAACCTCCAGACATGGCTCTCCATATCCAATTACCCACAATATTCATAACTCTAACTGTCAACTCTTTATGACAGTAACTGCACTGCCATTCCTAAGGTCCACACGGTCTAGATCTAAATTATTCACTTAGTTATATACGGCAAGACCTTGGACATCAATTCTATTTGCACTGCTGTGCTCGCGACAATTGAAAGCCACGTGATACAATATGGCGGACTTGAGAAAGAAGACATTTGTTCATGTATACTACGGCCGTTTTAATTTGGCGAGCCTGAAGTTTGCGCAGAAGGCTGCGCACGAACGTTTTTTAGGAACAAAATGGTGGCATGAGGCGACGTGCGCGGGGCGGAGGTGTAAGCTAGAGATTGACTCTATGTAAACACAATCGACTCTTTATTCAATCAAATATAGCAATCGATTTTTATCGATTTGGAATTTATTGATTTTTGTTTATATATATGACATATTGAACGATATTAGATTTCAATCGATTTGAAAAAAATCGATTATACAACATCCTCAGGCACGCGTATTGGACATCTCTCTTCGGTAACTTCGTAAATCTTCGTACTTATTCGGCAATGTTCGGTACACAGTCTTATGTCTCATTCACACGTTAGCTTTGGTGTTATTTTCGTGTCGCTGTCTCTGTCTTGAGCACAGGCGGTGACAAAAGTTTTCGTTGGTTTTTATTAATACATTGTTAAGTTTTTTGTGTAGTGTTGTTTCTTTAATTCATAAGTTATTTTTGAAGCTTCTGTCTCAAAGTGTTTTAATATTTATTTTATTTGTACTTGGTCTCTGTATTAGTAAATTTTTATTCGTATTTAGGTTTTAAAAAAATAACGTCAAAAACAGTTTTTTTTACGACTGTACATGCGCTAAAGTTCGCAGAGCCTATGTTCACGGTCGCCAAGTTAGAACGGCCGTATTATATGTGTCTTTTTTTTTCTTTTTTTTTTAATTGATTTAAACTAGTGCTTGACTGCGATCCCACCTGATGGTAAGCGGAGATGCAATCATAAATGGTCAGGCGCACTAGTTTATTAAGAGCCTATTCACTCTAGCCTTGAAGACACCTAAATTATAGGTGGTCTTCGTGTTACAAAAAAGATACATGTGTCTCCCGCCGTCTCTGACACTGTCTAGTAGAATAGTCGCGTCCGGTTCAGTTGCCATAAGAAACTGTCATCATTTTCATCGTTTCAGCCGAAAGACGTCCACTGTTGGACATAGGTCTCCCCAATACGTCGCCTTTTTGCCTTAAGAGCGTTCACTCCAAATTACGTGCTATTTGGCCCAAAAACCATGATTTTCAAAATCTGTTTATATCCATTAATGATTTATTGTACAAACATGTGATTTACCAATAACATTAGGAAATATTCTTGTCTAAATAGTTAAGCAGGATTTTATTTAAATTAATAGCACGCTTGTGAACTACATTCACATTATATAATTAGAGGTTTTTTTTTTTAATTTTACTTTGAGTCAATTTCAAAACTTGACAACTTCTACAGTTCTAAAAGAATTAATAAACAGAAAATAAAAAACAGTAACTAGTCCTTAACAAAATAGTTATAGAAAAATATTCATTAATTTAGTTTACTAATTAAGAAAATTAAAATAAAGACATTGTCAAATTATTAAGAAATTATGGGTAAATAAAATGATCATTTGCACTAATTTAACTTAATTTTATCATTATAATAATAGCTTACTCAATAGAAGAACATGTGTTTCAAAACGTACTATATAAAATTTGAATTAAAATAACTTTGTCAATTTTAAATATCAATTTTTTTTTGGTCAAAATAGAGTGTAATTTGGAGTGAACGCTCTTAATGCAAAATAATTCGGGCGCGCCAGTGAAAAAAGTAGGATATGTAAGGCGAACATTACATGATAGGTTTGGCTGTCAGTTTTACCACAGTCAAAATTTTAATTGATGAAAAACCTACAGTCTAATGCGATGACTAATGTTTGCATGACGAAAATTGTAGGCGATAAAATTCCGTCATTCAACCATCAATCACAATTGATGGAAATGATTGACGCTTGCATGACCGTGTAATGTTCGCCTATTTGATTTGAAACACTAGTAATCACACACATTTTCTCTTTAACAACATAAGATTACGAATTTAAGGCTGCTAATAAAATATGAAATATTATTTATTATCTTCGTCGTGTGTGATAGTCCATTGAATTGTATGGCGAGCGATATTGTATCTTAAGATAAAATATAGTATCTTAACCCTGTGCAGCGCCCCTTAGTGAACTCCAATGCGGGTGACGACACGACAAACTTATTATTTGCGGTTGGTAAAGTAATCGGGTCTAGGGATCGAACCGCAAAATTAAGTTTGTTTTTTATTGTATATACTTTTCCGGGATAAAAAGTACCCAGTGCGGTGCCCAGGATATTAAAGAATAATTATACAAAGTTTCATTGTAATCGAACTGGTAGTTTTTACGTGATGCCTGAACAAACAGACGTACATACAAAAATTTTTTTGATCACATTTTTGGGTTCGGTGTCGGTCTAGTAACACCGCCTGCCATTTATTTTTTTGATATTTTCAATGTACAGAATTTTCACTTCTACAGATTTATTATAAGTATAGATGAGACGCATCCCTGATAGGCAGTCATTTCATGTAATACACGAGTATGCAGCCGCATCCGGTTTTTTTTTTTAATTTTTTTTTTTATTGGGTGGGAAAATCATCCTAATGACATCCCCGCTCTTGGGCGGGCGGGAGATAGTGTCAGACTCTTACTGACTAAAAACCCACTCCTGTTCCTTCGTTGCCTTCTTCCCAGGGCCCCGGGTTTCGCTTTCACACTACCCATGGCCCCAGTAGGCCTCGATCCTACTGGGCACCTACGTTTTGCTGACATCTCCCTGAGGCGCGCGCGGAACAATACGCGCCGTTGACGAATTGGGCTTGGTCCGGACGGTTACCGGACGGTCGGACGGCGGGCTACCCTTTGCTCGCCGTCCGCAAGCCCGCGCCTACGGTGGCCGGAAATCGGGATCGGAATCCCGGCGGGAGAAATGAATATAAAGATAACAGTGAGTAGGTACCAGTACTCATAAAAACCAATTTTGAATCATGTTTTCTGCACATCGCAATTGTTGTCGATTGAAGATGACATTTCTAATGAACCGGACTGTACAATTAATTTATTGAAAATAAGGGTCAAAGGATCGTTTGATATCATTGATGCATCAGCCTTGGGCTGCAGAACTGTGCGAAAGAGTCTGATACAGATAAATGAAGGAACACAGGTGAGTTTTAGACAGTAAAAGTCTGATACGCCCTCTCGCTCCGCTTTAGATCGTGAGGAGTCATAAGATGATTTCTCACCTCAGAAAGTAAGGGGCCACGGTATTAGGCAGCCATAGCGGCTTTGATCACGTGAAACTATAAAAATATATATAAGAACCTGATGCTAGAAGTGGGATGTGGTTTGTCTGTATAATATTATATCAGGTAGGTATTTGAATTGTTTCCCGCGCGAATTCGGGGCGAACCGCTAGTTGATACTATTTAAGAACAAGTAGTTTAAGTAGTTATCACAATAATGGGTCCCGCGAATAATTTAAAAAGTGTGAAATAAAAATAAAATTTAAAAAATCCCCCGACTCACAAAGAAATAGAATAGAATTAACTTTATTGTACACCAAAATAGTAACAAAAACTTTTACATTAACTTAAAGCTATGGGTACAAAGGCGGTCTTATCGCTGACAGCGATATCTACCAGACAACCTTAGGGTGGAATGTAAGAATTTGAAATAGAAAAAAGGGGGTAGTCTGCGGTGTACAGCAAATTAATAATGAAGAAATTAAAAAAATAAGTTAATAAATTAGCCTTTTAACTTCTTTAAAAGAATCTATAAATATTTTAAAGATAAGCGTCACTGACTCATCATGTTGCAAAAGATATGGCTATTGTTTTACAGTCGGCCGCCTGCCTGACACTAACCCTCCTTGGGAATGCTGTATACATGTGGATGGGTGGAGAGGGAGAGGGAGGCCAAAGAAAAGATGGATGGATTGTGTGAACAGTGACATGAAAGAAAAGGAACTTAGTGATAGTATGACGGTTGACAGGATAGAATGGAAGAAAAACGTGTTGCGCCGACCCCAAATAAGATGGGACAAGGGCAGGAAGATGATGATGATAAGCGTCACTGAGTCGAGGGACCGCTAAGTAAGGAACCTAGGTAAGCTATAGATTGATGTACAAAAGACTAAGTTCATACGTATATTTGAAACTATTAGGTATTTTTTATTCGTTAAAGCTAACTTAACTTACACATTGTGGTCCCCCGACTTTTTTTCATATCAAGCTTTTACAGCGCGGTATATACATATGGACCTATACACCACTAGTTTTTAATTAGTACAAATACTTAAAGGGCTTATTAGAAAAGGTCTTGTGATTGTTTAAGTAAAGTCTCAATAAATAATATTCATAAACAGTAACGTTATTAGCGTTTGTTTATATCCCAAAATTTCACTCAATTTATAGCAATTGGTATGAATAATTGATTCAATTATGAATTTACCAATTATGACAAATTTTCGTGGAAAATTTTGGATTTAGTTTTGCCTAAAAAATTTTGGATGCCGGAGGTCGTGGGTTCGATTCCCACCCAGTACAAATGTTTGTGCGATGAGCGCGATCATTTGTTCTGTGTCTGAGTGTAATTTATCTATTTATGTATGTATTTAGAAATATATAAGTATGTTTATCAGTTGTCTAGTACTCATAACACAAACTCTGCTTAGCTTG
Organism: Mythimna vitellina; assembly: GCA_949316375.1. Classification (NCBI taxonomy): domain Eukaryota; kingdom Metazoa; phylum Arthropoda; class Insecta; order Lepidoptera; family Noctuidae; genus Mythimna; species Mythimna vitellina. The sequence continues at coordinate 4,061,848 of OX438711.1, read as the reverse complement.
GGACTGGACGATATTGTGTATTAGTTGTGAAAAAAAAAAACCCAAAAAGCACAAAAACACGATAGAGTTATCTGAGATCCTATGGTCACCTTCCGGTTCCATCATCAGATCAGCTCCATTTTCATAATAGTTTTGCACTGTCATTTGATTTACACATGCATGCAAAAATTTCAGCTCAATCGGTAACCGAGAAGTGAATCAAATTTAACTTTCAAGATTTGATTACAAATAAACATCGGGACAGGTGAAATTAAATACTTAAAAGCTTGTAAAAACATACTTGCAGGATCTTCTTCTTCTTTTCGATTCGATGGTAAACTCGTCAAACTGTTTGGGCCCAATAGGTGGCTACATTAATAGCAGCATCAGTAGCACTCATCAAATCCTCCAAAGTGTAGGTATACGGACACTTGGGGCATTCTAATGTGTGGCTCATGTTTTGAACAGGAGCACCGCACTCACATTGAGTATCCGACGGGTCTATAAAACCCCATTTTGCCAAGTTGTGTTTGCAGCGGCCTACCTGGGCTCGCCTGGGTTATCTGACTGTCAATAAATACGATTGTTTCAACTTGAAAGAAGAAAAGTTGCAACAATTCTCTATATTTCGCCTTGAAGGCCTTAAATTGTCTGTCCTAAGGACCAAACAACGTCATGGAGATTTCCTCTCAAATGGTCTTAATTCTTTAATTGGCAGCTTAGTACGCTCTGTTAATTACCTTCACGGAATTTTATGTTGTCTTGGTACTTGATTGAAACATGCGAAAATTTTATACTCCATCTATAGCATAGCATAGCATAGTCGGCCTTATAATGTTCCCACTGTTGGGACTCAGGCCTCCTCTCTAGGAGAGGAAACGGGCCGTAATCCACCACGCGGGTTTGTGGATGTCACATGTCTTTGAATTTTTGGTACTAGGACATGCCGGTTTCCTTACGATGTTTTCCTTCACCGTTTTGAGAGCAGTGATTATGAAATAAATTACACAAAGTAATGCGCTTGGCTGGGTTTGAACCCGCGACCTACAACTCGTAAGTCGGGGCCGTTACCACTCAGCCACCACTGCTCTTCACATCACCACCACTCCATCTGTTTAGGTAATTAACTAAATATAAACAATCTTGACATGTCTTTTATCTAAAAGTTGTCTAAAAATGTTTACAATTTGTTATTTACTTATACTGGAGTTTGGTAATTAACTAAATTTAAATAATCTTTGTATGTCTTTTATATGATTTTTTTAAAATAAAAAGACAAAGTATCAAGATTGTTTACGTTTAGTTAACTACCTAAACAAATGGAGTATAGGGTGGTATAAGTTTTGATTGAATTCAAATGTCTTAGCACAGGATGAATAAATTGGTGTTTTTTTTCTATTTTTTAGGTGGGAAAATCATCTAATCACAAATCCCGTTCTTGAGCGGAGCGAGAGATAGTGTCAGACTTTTACTGACTAAAAACCCACTCCTGTTCCTTCGTTGCCTTTGTCCCAGGGCCAGGGTTTCGTTTTCACACTACCCATGGCCCCAGTAGGCTTCGACCCTGTCGGGCCCCTACGATTTGCCGCCGATCGTCCCCGCGAGGACACGGCATTGCTCTGCCCAAGCGGGGCACACCTCTACCGTATGCATCACCGTGTCCTCCGGGCGGTCCACACAGTTACGACACCCGGACGTCGCTTCCGCACGAATCCGGTGCAGGAACTTCCCGAACTTACCGTGTTCGGTGAGAACCTGCGTCATGCTGAAGGTGAGGACGCCGTGAGGTCTTTCCAACCACGCCTCAAAGAGGGGACTTACCGCCATAATTGTGGCGTGCCCAATGGATAAATTGGTGGTAATATTTTTTTGGTAAAATAAACTGACTGAACTGACATATCAACGCACAGCCGAAGCTACTGGGACTAGGAATGTGAAATTTTGCACAAGGTTTCCTTTTATAACGTAGGGAAGCACTAAGAGAGGATTTTCCTAAATTCACCCCCTAAGGGGATGAAACGGGGGTTCAATGTTTATGTGGAGAACCACGCGGGCGAAGCCGCCAGCAGAAGCTAGTTGTGTTATAAGCAGAGGTTGGAATTAGGTAGAGTTAAACATGTACTTACACCGATTTCATACAACAAAAGAATAAAGTGGATATGCCTCAAATCCCGAGATTAATTTTAAAGAGCAGATTTTTTTTAATGACACTATCAGAAATATAGCCGAAAAATTTCTTCGTACATTAATGACGAAGGAAGTGTATAAATTTGTTAACCTTACCTCAGTTGAAATAGAGAGATCTTTTTCAATGACAAATACTAATAAAAATTGGATTTTTCATTAGAAATCCCGTGAAGATCCATATTAATATCAACATTTAGACGCAAGTACATGAATAATTCTACCTAATTCCGACCCCTGGTTATAAGAGGAGATAGCGGAACGACTTAGGTGTCTCGCTTAGGACTTGGCAAGAAGCTGCTGCCAGAAGCTTCAACCACGTGACTGGTCTGTTGGTCTGGTGTTTAGTAGCCTGGACTACTATGTATGGTGTATATGCTGATTGTAGTAGGTACTCCCGGATGTTTTTTTTTGCCAAATAATCTATGTTTGTATCTAAAGTTATCCATTATCATGAAAGAATTGAAAGATTCTGGTGCCTGTGATACAATGTTTTTCATTAGTACCGGTACCAACGAATCTCCTTTTCTGTATTTACCAATTATTATATGCCAAATTGTTTTTTTTTTATCAATTGTATTTTATATGTTTATTCCTAATTACCTTCTACAACTGAATTTTTCCAACAAATTAAAAATTTATTTCGCAAACATGAGTCTGTAAGAGCAACTTGAATCACAGTCGCGGAAATGTCACTTTTTATTGTTTATTTCCAATAATACCAATTAAACGTCGCCTGCGCATTGCAGACAATTTTTCATAAAAAGACGCTAGTTACAAGTTTTAGTAGGCAGTTATAAGTATTAGTACGAAAAGCAGATTAATTGAATTAATTAATAATGTTAGAACGACAGTACATAAAAGAAATACCTCCAAGAAAAAAAACCTGTGTCACACGAAAAATAACCATAAGTAATCCACATAATTATTCTCACCTTTTATCGAGTCCTTAACAACACAGAAAGAAAAATAACATTCAAAGGGGGTCCAAATAACTCATCACAATTTTTTTTACAAAGCCATATTGGCGAAACACATATCCAATCTCTCTCTCCAACCGTCTCCGTCCTTCAAAAATATCATGTCAGTCCACCATTTTGGATTCAATAAAAAAAAAATAACAATTCGAAATCGTTAAATCAAATCGCGCGGTAAAACAGCAAATATCCGTTCGTACTTTTTTCGAAATTCAAATCAAATTAACGCGGGCGGCCGGCGCGCGCGGACGTCAAGAGTCTGAGCGTCTATTGCTAAATTGACGGTACGTACGTAGACGGTCAAACGAATAAGTACGCAATATTGTCATTAATTCCCTGGCCAATCGTGGAGTGGAACGCGAACGTCGTGTGGATGTCGGGAATTGGGTCCACTTGCCAGGCGCAGGGTCATACAACGTCGGGTCAAGACGTTGATGGGTACTGCTTAGTGTGGAGAGGGTTCCATACATTGCTCTTTTAAAATTACTTCGTGATTGCTGTCAGGAGTGTCGAAATCAATTGGGCAGTTTATGTGACCCTTGTCAACTTTGAACCCGGGTATACACCTAAATCAATTTTGCTAGCAATTTGATGATGAAAATTGTACTAATTCTGAAAAAATTTTAGAAAAAGATAGAGAAAATCCGGGCGGAGTGGAATAGAATAGGGTAGGAGTAAATACATCTTATAGTATGAAAATACAACACGATTCAAATAAGAATGGGTACGTCAATGACCTCTATTTGTCAAATGTTACAGTCAAACGAGGTGAATAGGAACACAGGGGTGAATATAAACAAAACTTTTAAGGGTTTTTTTTCACGTTATTATGAAATAGTTTGCAGCACAAAAGAGCATCCAACTCGACATACATTTTCACTGTTTTTCATACAACCGCTCTTACGCGACTATGACGTTATTACACCTTTTTCATTAGATATTTAGGAAAAACAGATATCTTGTGGATATTATCTCTATCTAAACCAATTTATAAATTGATTTCAATCTTATATTGTTACAGTTCGTTTAACCAATTCTTAGTTAAACCTAAGTGAAGAAAAAACGTTATTTTTTAATCTAAATAAGATACATGTATTATTCAAGTCATTAATAGTTAAAAAAAGAAAAAGTTTTCTTTCTTATTTTCATTTTTGGCAATAATTTTGTTTTGCTCACCTTGGCTAACCGGTTCGATTTGACAGTTATGACGTCACAACATGGCGCTAAGTCGATCCTATTCTTATTTGCTTGATACAAAACTGGGCACACCCATGTAGATATTTTTATCCGTCTAATAAGTTATGGAGCCAACTGCTGCAGTGACAAATTTCGACGTGTATCAAACAAAGTTTTTCAATACACTTACGAAAATATAGATAAAAGGGGTTGACTCGTGGGGGTCGCTCACCTGTTACGACAAATACAATAAATTCAGGCAGGAGCGAGCTCGCACACTTTTTCGCACTAATGCGGAATACAATAAATTACGTGCGTTAAAACGGTCGAGATAAGAGTGCGTGTTCGAGTAAGTGTATTGAAAAATCATTAAAATGTGTTTAACATATGCATTTTAATGGAAAACAAAGTTACTGTATTTTGTATCAAAAATAGGACAGCGGCATTTTTTTTTTATTGTTTATAGGTTTGCGCTTGACCGCTATCTCACCTGATGGAAAGCAACGATGCGGTCGACGATGGAGCGTGCTTCTCTAGGTAATAGAAGTAACCTATTCACTCTTGACTGAAAGTCTCCCGGTTTGCCTAGCCATCAGGAAACACAGGTTTCGGCAAGGTATTCCACTCCTTAGCTGTACGCACAATGAATGAGTTCCCAAAACGTTTTGTGCGTATAGGTGGAATGTCAACCATGTACCGGTGGCGCATCACCGTACGCCTGGTAGTCCGATGATGGAAAGGGCTAAGCGGAATTAGGTCATGCAATTCCGACGCACACTCTCCGAAATACAACCGGTCGAAAACCGACAGGCTAGCAACTCGGTGTCGATGCTCAAGACATTGAAATCTCGACTCGACGAGTGCATCATTGCCAATAATCCATAATGCACAAAACGTATGGATCGAAAGAAAAAAAAAAGTCACTGTCCCGCTTGTCACGCCAAAAAGAGCTTTTAATGACAGAATATAATAAATCCAAGATGGCCGCCGCTGCGAGCGTGTGCGAGTAATAAACAATCCAATTGCCACCATTTACTACTAAGTAATATATTGGAAAAACTAGACTTTAGAATTGTTGGTACCATATGCAATTTAAATTGATAGCAGGGGCGTAGCTACCGCCGAATCAGCCGTATGTACAGGGCCCCCAAGCTACAGTGGCCCGGACATGTGCCATCATTCATAATATATGTTCGTTAAAATTTTCGTATTGATAGGAGACCAATAGTGAATGAATTTAAAAAATCAAACGCTTCAATCAAACTACTCAACTGAAACTCGAAAGTATTTACATACATATCGCACCCCCGGTGCGACACTGTCACATATGCAAAAATGTGGTTTTTCAGGAGAAGCATTTAAAACTTTGACACCTCACAAAACAATGACTTAAGATAATATAGAGATGTACAACGTCAACTTCCCTTAGACTTTTAACTTACGTTATCGCATCAAGTAAAGGGGTGATTTAGGATCATTTTTAGATATTTAACTCATATTTGCATTTTTTGCAAAAGTGACAGTGTTAGCACCGGGGGTGCGATATGTTCTATGCACATTTGAATTCAGGGATTCTGTTAAGAGCGTCCTTTTCGAGCTCTTACGTGATTATTAGATGTTATTACACCTCTTTGTCTAGAGGTTTTGGTTACACAGCTATCTTGTGGATATTTTATAAGCTTTTATAGAAATAAAAACATAAATTTGTGTAAAAACTAATCTAGTAAGGACCTCTGAAAATCGGCTATTTTACGTGAACTTTGGCCCTCCATAATGTACTCATATATTAAAAATATAAAAACGTACATCAATAGAAGCCTTGCACATTTAATCGAAATTCTAAATGACGACAATTTTTCTGAAAAACTTTAAAGGTTTAAAAAAAAAGACTTATTTCCTGGAACAGGTTTTGTGAAATATTCAAGTAAATCACGGAATTATCGAATGCTAAGAGAGTTTTCAGGCGCTATCTCTCTTTTTCCGCGTTTCCTTTTCGTCAAACATCGCGTTGGATTGCGTTAGATGAAGTAACAAGCTTTTAAACCATGCTCGATGTTGACGACAAACGACTGGAAAAGAAACCTCTTAAACAAAAAACTTAGCTACTTGCACGTTTGAAAAAAAACATAGGAAAACACATGTAATAAGTAGAATGGAAGCTCCACGACATCTCTATCATCCACCATCGAATTTTTGGCGGGATTGTTAAGGGAAGTTCCGTTGGCTGTTTTAATTATTCGCAAATAGATTCCTAGTGAATATTGTGATGTAAAATTGGTGTAGTTTTGTATCTCAAGTGTTTGTGCAACTGGACAATATGTGGAATCATTGAAACAGGTGCGATCTCGGTTAAATGGCGCTGAGAATTTTATTGTAGTGTTGAAGCGATGTTTGTCGAGAAGGTTGACTTGTACATTTGCTGCCAAATATTACAAAAACATTAGAATATGTAGATCCATATTCTAATGGTAAAAAAATTATCTATTCATACGAAGATATGGCTCAAAGGAGTTAGTAACCAAACAAAAAAAAAATGCGTAAGTGCGAGTCGGACTCGCGCACTGTGGTTTTCGTACAAACTTACCTTTCTAAATAGTTCAATTTCCAAATGGCAAAAAAGTATATGTTTTTATTTATTTATTTGAACTTCATGTACAGTGGTGGCACAAAGGCGGACTTAATGCCACAAAGCATTCTCTACCACTCAACCATTGGGTTAAAAAGACAACGTTTTTCTTGTTACGTAACAACTAATTTACTGTTTTCCAATTTATTTCTATACCTTTTCTATACAAGGCTAGAGTGCTCTTAATAAACTAGTTCACCGACCATCAATGATTGCATCTCCGCTTACCATCAGGTGGGATCGCAGTCAAGCACTGGTTTATAACAATTAAAAAAAAAAAAAAACCTGGGTCAGTGGGTAGCCTTAGGGGCGGATTTTTTGGATTTGGGCTGAAAGACCTTGCTTTAAGCCAAATTTTAAGATTCTGGGTCAACGGGAAGTTCCTAATGAATTTTTTTCCCCTTGAGAGTGTCGAAATATACGTTTTTTTTTACCTATACGGTCGCAACATTTTTTCGTTAATTTTGATGTTTTCTTTTTTCACAGCTTCAAGGGACCGTAGACCTGAGCATATGGTTTGGTATGGACGGAAAGACAGATAGACAGACAGACAGACAGATAGACGGACAACAAAGTGATCCTATAAGTGATCCGTGTTTTTCCTTTTGAAGAACGGAACCCATAGAAAATCAACGACCTCAAAACGACTTCCAAAATATTTTTTTCGCTAATCCAAAAATCTTCAAGCCATCAAATTCATAAGGACAGACGGACAGACAATTAAACACAATCAGAAGTAATAAAGAAGCGTACAACGGGTACACGATCGTTTTAATTGTTACTTATTGAACACAATTAAGGAGCAGTCATGGTGGCTTGCGAATTTTATTTAAAACTATATTTATTTATTTACCAGCTGACCCGACGAACTTCATACCGCCTAATATTAAGGATAACGCCATCTACTGGCATTAGCAGAACAGCATAATTCATTTTATAATGAAATTTTAATTAACCTAACCATAACCTAATTCCGCCCGCACCCGTTCCATCATCGGACCACCAGGCGTACGGCAATGCGCCACCGGTACATGTTGGACATCCCACATGTACGCAAAAAACGTTTTGGGAACACATTCATTGTGCGTAGAGCTAAGGAGTGGAATTCCTTGCCGGAATCTGTGTTTCCTGATAGCTACAACCCGGGAATACAGACTCTATCGAAGAAGGTTTAAATGAGCGAGTGGCGTGCGTCAGCGTTTTGTGGCTGGTTCGGGCCACAAGACACTGTGTTTCTTGATAGCTACAACCCGGAAATCTTTAAGTCAAGAGTGAATAGGTTACTTCTAGGTAAGCGCGTTCCATCGTCAACCGCATCGTCGCTTTCCATCAGTTGAGATAGAGGTCAAGCGCAAACCTATCAGGAATAAAAAAAATTAAGAGATGGCGTTGTGTTCGGGTTTTTTTTTCGTCACTTTTTTCCTTTTTTTCTGACCGTTTAAACCTTCCCTGGACTATCTCGAATATTTCAAGACCAAAATTAGCCAAATCGGTTCAGCCGTTTTTGAGTTTTAGCGAGACTAACGAACAACTATTCATTTTTGTATATATAGATTTATTAAATGCATTATGCACACAAAAGTACAGAGGCGGACTTAATGCCTTAGGCATTTTGTACCAGTCAACCTTTATAGTGGCTTGGAAAGGGATTTCAAAGTTTTCCTTAGTGGTGCAGTGGTTGAGCGATTAGATGTTCCTCCGCGTGTCGAGGGTTCGATTTATTTCGATAAGTTCGAACTTTCATTTATCGAGAATAATGGACTCGTGGACCTTTGGAAACAACCCCTTTGCCGGAGGTCGTAGATTTAATTCCCACCCAAGACGAATGTTTGTGTGATGATCACGATCATTTGTTCTGTGCCTGGGTGTAATTTATCTATAATATGTATTTATGTATTCAGAAACACATAAGTATGTATATCAGTTGTCTAGTACTCATAACACAAGCTCTGCTTTAGTTTGCGACAAGATGGCGTTGAGTGAAAGCTTGGAATATTATTAATATACGAATATATCTTCCGTGCAGGAATCAAAACCGCGATATGCAGCTTAGCAACCAGTCACTGAACAACAGCGCCATCCGTACATCGAAGGACTGGAACAATTTGCCTGCTGCGGTCTTCCCGCCCAACTATAATTTAGGTGTCTTCAAGGCTAAAGTGAATAGGCTCTTAATAAACTAGTGCACCTCAACATCAATGATTGCATCTCTGCTTACCATCAGGTGGGATCGCAGTCAAGCACTGGTTTAAATCAATTAAAAAAAAAAAACCGTGCCATCTTTAGGCTAATATATGCAGGATAAACACACCGGACCCACCAGTAAACCTCATTACAAAAATCCCTAAACTCTTATTTTAACATTTCCTTGGCTGTATATATTAGAAATAGCCATTTTTATTAAAACAAACAATCACTTATTTCCAACTTTAAAAGATACTAGAAACAGGACTACCAGTTTAAGAACGCAATACGAAGACAAGTTATGCACAGGCGGATATAAAACTGCATTATTGAGAAAGAGTGTTATGTGTATGGCTCCTATCATTTATAACCATGTACCAAAAATGATGAAAGATCAACCATTAATAAGATTTAAAAAGAACCTTAAAGAATTACTAGTAAAAAAATGTTATTACTCTGTATCGGATTTCTTAAATGATAAATCAATTTAATTGACAATGTTATGTGGCATTAAGTAATGAAATAGAATTATTGTAGTATCTAGACATAAGTTCGTAAATTTTGCATGACATCCAGGCAGAATGTACAAGGATTCCAAAATATTGTAACACCAAATTGTATTAATTACCTGCATTCTACGCAAATAAATAAATCTATATATCTATCTCGTCACAACCTAGACAAAGCCATATACGACCTTCCAGCACTGACCAGCCTCGCCCATCATTGTCCATTGAACCATTGACCATTGAGCACCATGCCCTTGGACGACACACCGTGATGTCACCTCCTCGTGATTACAAAACGTGTCATTAAATTGACTGCTGATCTTTATCTAAGTAAATAGCCTGATTGAATGTGTTAGTGTGAGTGTATGAGTGACTGGTGATTATTCAGCTGATTTTTAGGGTTCCGTACCTCAAAAAAAAAACGGAACCCTTATAGGATCACTTTGTTGTCCGTCTGTCTGTCTGTCGGTCAAGACCCTTTATCTCGGGAACGCGTGGAGTCATCCAGTTAATTAAAACGTTTTAAATCGAATTTTGGACGAAAAGCTTCTTTTTTAGGGTTCCGTACATCAAAAGGAAAAAAAAAACAGAACCTTTATAGGACCATTTTGTTCTTCGTCTATCTGTCAAGACCCTTTATATCAGAAACGCGTAGAGATATCGAGTTGTAATTAAAATCGTATACTCAGGCCTGCGGTCCCTAGAAGCTGTGAAAAAGTTAAACTTCTAAGATAACGAAAAAAAAAGATACGGCCGTTTATATCGCAAAAATACGTATATTTCGACACTGTCAAGGAATTCAAAATTCATAGAGTACTTCCCGTTGACTCAGAAACCCGAATTTCGCATAAAGCAAGGTCTTATAGAGCAGGTATATTAATAAATCTGAAAACAGTAAATTTGTAGTAGTCACAAAAAAAAATCGGAAAATCTTCGAGACTCCATTCGGGAATTGAACTATTTACATACGTAAGTTTGTACGGAACCCTCAGTGCGCGAGTACGACTCGCACTTGCCCAGTTTTTTTTTTAAAGGATCATTATATAATAAACGTCTTCCTGCCCTTGTCCCATATTACTTGGGGTCGGCGCAACACGGTTTTTTCCTGCCAGAATGGTATCTGAACCTAAGAGACCTGAATAAAAAATAAAAAAATCAAAGCATTTATTTCAAATTAGAACCTAGTTTGAAATAAATGCTTTCCCGCGGGAACTTCGCGTCTGCTCAACGTTGGCGCTGCGCAGACGTTGGAGAAGCACCAACGCTCGTAAAACGCCAGTGGAATAGCGGCCTAAGTGTGATGATCGAAATCACAACAACAACGGTCAAAAAGAATTCGCTTAATTAAATGAACTACATAAAACGATGACGACAAATAATGGAAGTTTCCAATGATCCTGTTTGTCTGTTTGTCCTACTAGATTAATCAGTAACTATTTATCGCTCGTCAAGATCTGTCGTCTCTTTACCAAGGGTCGCCGTACACGGGTCACCCGCACATCATCATCATCATCTTCCTGCCCTTATCCCGTGTTATTTGGGGTCGGCGCAACACGTTTTTTTCTTCCACTCTGCCCTGTTACTCGTCATGCTATCACTAACTTCCTTTTCTTTCGTATCACTCTTCACACAATCCATCCATCTTTTCTTTGGTCTCCCTCTCCCTCTTCATCCATCCACATGTAAACTCATAACTCTTTTAGTAACATGCGTTTCATACCTCCTCTTCACATGACCATACCAAGACAAACGATTCCCTTTCAACTTTTCACTCACTGGCGCCACTTTCAAACTTCCCCTAATATATTCATTTCTCGCTTTATCCATTCTCGTCACACCACACATCCATCCCGCCCGCGAAAGCCACAAATGCGAGAAGCGGCCACAAAGCTAGCTGAAACGCGCGACAGCCACTTGTGGTCGGTAGCTGCTACTTTCGCACAGTATCATAACGGACTCTGACAAAAAAAGTGGCGTGTGGTGGGGTTGTGTGCAGGGGGCGCCGACTCCGTGGGTGCTCGAACACCCATGAGAAATAAACAGTGGGTGCCGAGCACCCCTGAGAATAGGCATCAAGAAACAGATCAGTAATCGCCTTTTAGGTTACGTATAAATTATAATATTTCTTTATACTAAAAACTAGTTTCATTTTTATATAATGGTTTCATTTTATATTTTTATCAAACATTTGTAATTAAGTACGCAGTATGTAAGTAGGTCATTTATTTATTTGTCGGTCAATCAGTGTGCATTTCTCTTCTCACACTTCGCCACTTTTTCGAGTCTATCAAACGAGCATGAGCACCCATGAGGTTTTCTAAAACCCAGCGCCCCTGGTTGTCTGCCATCATTTAGTGGCCGTTGCGGGCCACAAAAAGCGAGCAGGGACGATTTGTAGCGTATGGCGGCCAGGCGACAACCGTGTGCGGTGAGACCATATAAAATGTATGAAAACTACCATGAACCTTGCCGGTGGCAGTGTTTTGTAGTTGTGACCGGTGCCCCTAAACGAATTGACAGTTTTGTTCCTATTCACCCCTGCGTTCCTATTTACCCCGTTTGACTGTATATGTACTTTTAGATGTGTTTTGTAACAGAAGTAGTACGCTCACGGTGCAAACGTATTCTTGACTTAAATCCCTGTCAAAAAAAGCCGGTTACAAATAAAAAATTGACTTACCATTAACGACGAAAGTCGTTCTTCAAAATTATCTCCAAAAGTCAGAACGATATTTTGAAGACAGCTAAATTATTCTTCATCACATGCGCAATAGAGCTGGTACCAATTATTTCCATTAATGTTCTATAAACAGACGGAGGAGACGAAGTGTTGCTATCTCGCTCTGGCACGTGAGTTTCTCGTATAGCTGTCTTTTTCTTTCAGCAGACGCCGTCGGAGTCAGTAATGTGGCTATAATTTATCTGTAATAGATGAAATGAGATTTTTAGTTTTTTTAATTAGCACGGAACCATAAGCGTATGAGAGCAGTGGTGGCCGAGTGGTAACGGCCCCGACTTACGAGGTCGCGGGTTCAACCCCAGCCAGGCGCATTACTTTGTGTAATTTATTTCATCACCAGTGCTCTATAAACGATGAAGGAAAACCTCGTGAGGAAACCGACATGTCCTAGAACCAAAAATTCGACTACATGTGACATTCACCAACCCGCACTGATCCCGTGTGGTAGGTTACGGTCCATTCCCTCTCCTAGAGAGACCTGATTCCCAGTAGTGGGAACATTAAAAAGCTAATTATGCCATGCTATTATGCATAAGCGTATATAGGAGACGGGGGAGGGGAAGATTGGACCGAGACCACCCCAGGATATCGGGCTATTCGAAATTCTATGATGGACGCCAAATGATAACTTCACACAAAAAATCAGACACGTCAGGAGCCAGGCCCCCCGAAAATATAACCCGACGTCTAAATCAGAATAATATTTTAAAATTTGTATTTGAATGAATAATTTGGGTCTTATTTTCATAAAACAATAAAAAGACGATGAAAAAGAATCCACAGGGCATGAGAAGTGTTTAGGGGTCTGAAAAGATAGCAGAAGACCCTTCCCGTCGGCCATTTCAATTTGGCACACGATGCACCTAACATCCTGTATAAACCAACTACTACATATATAGTAAGGAGGTATATTAGTGATACAAGAGACGATTAGTTTATCAAGAAATTGATACACTTCTTACGTCTGAGATGATCAGTTGAAGAACAGGATCCCTCTTAATTATCCTTGAACTCGCTGCTTAATACCGAGTTCAATCTGGTTTGACCTGAACTCTTGCTGCTTTTTGAAGAGGAAACCTGTGGCTAGCTCACGTTGTTTCTCCATGCTTTTATTGACCTTGTAATGTTTGTTAAGAGTCAAATCTTGAAAAGGAAGTTTAATACAATTATTCTAAAGTGCAGCGCTTCAAGCTCCACTGCAGTGGCAGCAGTGGTAGAGCAGTGGTGACCAAGTGGTAACGGCCCCGACTTACGAGGCGCATTACTTTGTGTAATTTATTTCATCACTACGGCTCTCAAAACGGTGAAGGAAAACATCGTGAGGAAACCGGCATGTCCTAGAACCAAAAATTCGAAGACATGTGACATCCACCAACTCGCACTGGGCCCGCGTGGTGGATTACGGCCCATTCCCTCTACTAGAGAGGAGGCCAGAGACCCAACAGTGAGAATAATATAAGGCTGACTATGCTATGCTATGCTTCAAGCTCTAATTGTTCTTGTACAAAGGGTAATTGGTACTAACACTCTATGGATCTTTTGGTATCCGAAATAAAACATATTCTATTCCTAAACCCAATTTTTTTCTTCCCTATAGATGTACGATGTTTGGTAAACTTTCATTATATGCAGCCACTGCCTCACCCGTTCTATACTTAGTTAGCTATTAGTTTCCATTTAAGCTGTAGTTAGTCAATCGATTTCCCAACCCAAAAAATACAACCGACTTCAAATACAAATGGGATTACTACCAATTCATCGTCATCATCATCATTTCAGCCGAAAGACGTCCAGTGCGGAAACCAGATTCCAATAGAAAGAAGCCATTGACACTTCAAAAGTAAGATCCTCTAGTATCAAAAAGACCTTGAAGCATCGCCTATCATAACAGGATTAATCTAGTTAATACAGTAGCTGTGCGACTAGAAAATGGATGGGCTACTATGTAACGCGATAGTTAGGTACATAGCTGTGTCTCTTGATGCGTGATGGAGCTGATTGTGATGTTATGTGGCTTTATGTATGATTAAGTATATCCTCATTGTTCGCTTTTAAAATGGTTACTTATTCGTCAGCGTAGAGCGCTAAGGGTTTCGACTACCCTGTTCTCTTTTCCAGATAAGTCTTCTTCTCATTTTTATCTGATTTCTGAAATTTATTTTCTTTGCTCTGCGCACAATAAAAATCTTTGGTACACAAATAATCGTCTTCTTCGATGTCCCTCACACACGCCTTTTTTTTTCTTTTTTTATTGGGTGGGAAAACATGAGATGTCATGACAAATCCCGCTCTTGGGCGGAGAGGGAGATATTGTCAGACTTTTACTGACTAAAAACCCACTCCTGTCTTCCTTCCTTCTTGCCTTCGTCCCAGGACCTCAGGTTTCACTTTCACACTACCCGTGGCCCCAGTAGGCTTCGGCCCTGCTGGGCCCCTACGATTTGCTGACATCTCCCTGAGGCGCGCGTGGAACAGTACGCGCCGTCGACGATTTGGGCTCGGTCCGGTTACCGGACGGTCGGACGGCGAGCCACCCATTGTTCGCCGTCCGCAAGCCCACGCCTACGGTGGCCGGAAACTGGGATCGGAATCCCGGCGGCGGCGGTTGGAGCGTAAGGACCATTGCGTCACTCGATCGGCCGCCTCCTTTGCTAGCATTACTGCTTCGCAGAAGGAGGCGACCGCCTGCCACTCCTCCTCGCTCCGGACCATGGCCTGAACCAAGGCCCGGCGCGAGAGATCGCCGCCGCCGATTGCCCCCACGAGGACACGGCTTTGCTTTGCCCAAGCGGGGCACACCTCCACCATGTGCTCTACCGTGTCCTCCGGGCGGTCCACACAGTGGCGACACCTGGGCGTCGTTTCCAACCTACTTGGTATTACTTTTTACGGCAGAAGAACTGAGTTGTGAGGCTTGGTTTTTTTACAAGTTATGTTTTTAATGGCATTTCTTATTTCTAGACTTACAACTACTGCTCATAAATTAATAACGAAACTAGAACACATTGATATTGCATGTAAGTACAATGTTTGTACAATCTTAGCCAGGCGTCTTATTTTTTGTAACTCATCACATCAAGATTGTTCTCAAAACGGTGAAGAAAAACATCGCGAGGAAACTTTTCTTCTCCTACAGATAAAAGCACCACGCTTTTTGCGGCAGGCGAGGATCAAGGAGTCGGGTTTGTGACCAGCATCGGAGCAATATCGCAGCGTAAGCTGGGATAGGCAACTTTTTGGCCTCGCGGCGCCCTGTAAAGGGTCTTGGACAGAACAATTCCCGCGTAGAGCCTTCGGCGGAAGGCGTCTGGACCCCTAAGGTTGGGCAGGAGCTGGGGAATTGTGGATAATTCTGCCGTCATAAGAAAGAAGGCCGTAACTGACACTTTTGTCAAAAATGAGTTATTAACACATTCGGAATCAGCAAAGAAAATGCTCTTAATCTCATTTCTGATAAAATTGTCAGTTACGCCATTCTTTCTTATGACGGCAGAATTTCCACACTTATGTAATTTTAATTTAAGGAACAAAGAGAAAAAAAAAATTAAAGTGCCTTGCTCAAAACGACAGTAAAAACCTAAAATTGTCGTGTCAATGTGAAAATGGCGCCAAAACTGACAGCTAAGCAGTGCCATTTTTTTTTCCGCGCTATATTGTGTTTTGTTTTAGTGGAAATGTATTATTTGTAAATTCTATTTTATTGTTTTTGTTTTCTTTATGTTCTTTATGTTTATGTGGGTATGTTACGGTCGTAGGTTTTTTTTTTTCTTTTAAGATTGGAAATAATGGCGGAGCGAGAGGGCGTGTAAGATTTTTACTGACTAAAACCACACCTATGTTCCTTCTTTGCCTTGCGTTCCAGAACCCTGAGGTTTCTTATCGAAAGTTTACCCATGGTTATCATTGTTTTAATAAATGTAATATTTTAGTTTGTAACTTTACTCTATAAAATGCCTTGGATTAATAACATAGCATAATCAGCCTTTGAATGTTCCCACTGCTGGGACTCAGGCCTCCAGAAGAGGGAATGGGCCGTAATCCACCACGCAGGCCCAGTGCGGGTCGGTGGATGTCACATGTCTTCGAATTTTTGTTTCTAGGACATGCCGGTTACCTCACGATGTTTTTCTTCACCGTTTTGAGAGCAGTGGTGATGAAATTATATTACACAAAGTAATGCGCCTGGCTGGGTTTGAACCCGCAAACTACAACTCATAAGTCGGGGCCGTTACCACTCGGCCACTACTGCTAACGCCTTGCCTTGGATTTCCTCTGTAATATTGCACAAGTACTTTAAATGAATAAATATTTTTCTTAACTGTCACATTTTGACATAACATCATGTCTCTAACATTACTTGTCCACGTGAAGGGAAGCAGCTCGCATTTTTAATTTAACGAATGACAATCAAATGTGTACCTTATTCCGAAGTTATAAGATACACAGTCTGTATCTGCGGAAGCTACCAACTACACTCCGTTTAAAGTAATTTAAAACAAGATTTATAGTATGTAATAGAATTCAGTATGAACCAGTTTTTGCTGATTGGATACGGTTCTTTTTATTCAAAGACTTTTTAGGCATTTTTTTTTTAAACATTTTTTTTTTTCTTTGTTAATTAGACTAGTGTATTCACTTTTATTTCGTCAAGCGACAGTTTAAAATTAAGTAATATATTTCGTTTATTAAAACAAAAAAAAAATTGAAAGTTACTTAGCATAATCAGCTTTATAATGTTCCCACTGCTGGGACTCAGGCCTCCTCTCTAGGAGAGGGGATGGGCCGTAATCCAACACGCGGGCCCAGTGCGGGTCGGTGGATGTCACATGTCTTCGAATTTTTGGTTCTAGGACATGCCGGTTTCCTCACGATGTTTTCCCTCACCGTTTTGAGAGCAGTGGTGATGAAATAATTACACAAAGTAATGCACCTGGCTGGGTTTGAAGTCGGGGACGTTACCACACGGTCACTATTGCTCTATATTGAAAGTTACTTAGAATAGTCAGCCTTATAATGTTCCCACTGTTGGGACTCAGGCCTCCTCTCTAGGAGAGGGAATGGGCCGTAACCCTAAAAATTATTTATTGATTTTATCAATTAAGTAAGTAAGCAGATATTCTATATTTTAAGTGAATATAAGTAAGTGTTAGGTACCAAAATTCTAGTCACTATAATAAACGCTAAATTATTTTAAATTTAATACTGATTTTAAACCTTAAAACGATGCAAAGACAAAAGTATTAGATTAATTAAAATAAGAAAGAAAACGAGTTCATTTACGTCAAACATGGCGCATACCATAAAAAGATTAAAAAAAAAACAACAACTATAATAATTATATTGGGAAGATATGCGATAATAAATATCCAACTAACCGAATAAATCGTCAACAAAAAGATATTTAAAAACGTAAAGCAAAAAAAAAACATACCAAAAAGCGTCCTCCCCGTCACAAACGCGGAGCAAAACGGCCATTTTGAACCCTCTACAACCGTCAAATAAAAAAGAAAACTTTTTCACAAAAAAAAAAAAAATCTTCTGTCAGAAATGCAAGCGCACTTGCGTACAAATCAGGCAAGAGTCAGGATTGCAGTGGGCCGGCCTGTGATAGCGAGGGGGGATCACAATTGGGAAGAAATTCAATGAGCATTAGTGGTAGCCATGTTATTTGGTACACGTTAATATACATTTGTGTTTTACAATTGACATTTTAGGCTTCGTCATTGAGTTGTCGAGGTTTGATGGCTCAATCATTGTGGAATTTGACAGGGAAAGTTTTTGGTTTTCGAACAAAATAACTTTGTAATATAGGAAACAGAAAGAGTTCTTTCATAAATCACATTGAAGACAAAACATAAAAATGTTACACAATTATAGACTAAAGAAGTTTAATGTAAAAAATCTTCTGGACTATATTTTTTCTTTTGATGGCTTCCACTGGGTGGAACTATCTGCACCCTAGAGCAGAAGTCATTGGATGATTTCAGACCTCAAAAAATGAATATAAACGAAGCTAGTAAGTAATAAAAAACTTTAAAAAAAATACAACCGACCTCTATATAAAAAAAAAACACTGAAAAGTGCAAAATTACTTTGATTTTAGAAGTCGGTGTTCCTATAACAGTTTTGTCTCTTCGTTATGTAACACCAACTTCCGAAATTAAAGTTATTTTGCACTTTTCAGTGTTTTTTTACATAGAAATAGGTTGTATTTTTTTTTGTAAAAAGTTTTTTGTTTTACACTTTTCAGTTATGGTACCACCACTAAAAAGTACCCTTCAGTCATACTTAAATACCTTATAGCCAGAGAGCATCTCATGACAATGCTAATAATCCCAAACACGGTTAGATGACATTAATTTATTACAGAGTTCCGGTACCTAACCCCAGGCTTCATCATCAGATCAGTTCGATATATTTCCCCTCTTCTTTCAGTCAGTCATCGACTACACGTATAAACAAAGCAATTTTACTTGTTACGACGGTTCTGCTGTGATCCTATGAGGAGTTTTGTTCCATATCTTCGAAGTTCATGATCAGTAAAAAAAATATTTCTATGGGACTAATTTAGAAGCTTCCAATAAAAAAAAATATTTCAAAATCGGTCCATCATTGACCGAGAAATCGGTGAAAATACATTTAAAAAAAAACATACATTCAGCCAAACATAGAACCTCATCCTTTTTGAAGTCGATTAATGAAATGGATCCTTCTCAAAGAATCAATAGCCCTGGAATGATATCACTTCCAACACGCATGATTGCATGTTGCAATAAGTGTATAGAATTACATCAATGACTAACACAAAAGATGATTCCTATACAATACCATAAGAGTGGCAACAGGATTACGTTACATAGACATTACACAACATACCTACTGGCAGTGGCGTGCCTAGGGTTTCAAAATAAGGCAAGCCCAATAAAATTTTAACCAATTTCAAAAAAAGAAAGTTCAGTTTTCGACTGAGAATGTAGGTACCTACGTATGTATCATCGCAATTTTCTCATAAACTACTGGTTAGGTACAATAAATTAAAAGTGAATTCATCCATCTTCTTCTTTCCTCTTCTTCAATTTCACTCTTGCTTGTCGTGCGGTGAATGTGGTAACCAAAGCTCATTGAAAGCATGCTAGTGCTAGATTGAATATAATAAACATATCTGCAATTGCATACCTCCAGTGGCTTTAAAAAAAGCCGTTTGGTTTGCTTCATTGCTTGAGGGAACAAAGTTATGGTAAGTAGTTGCTTGCTTTGTAACAGGACTAACGGGTTACAGACAAAAACAAAACAGAAAGTTACAAAACGAAAGTTAAAAAATAGCTAGATAGAATGTAATAAGGAATTTAAATGAATTATTTATATTCTAATTGGAATCGTCTATCTTTATTAAGAAATGATTTAATTACATCAGAGTAAAATGTTGGTGATCGTTTTAATTCTACCAACAACTGTTTTTCAATAGCTATCATTGATAATTCGGAAAGACGCTCTTGACCTTGTGTATTTCTCATGGATACGTTTAAGAGACGAAAAAGCACGTTAAAATAGTTAACAGCTTGAATAAATATGCAGCACTAGCAATACAACTTAATAGTGTGCGACTGCGAACAGCCAACAATCCAACTAGTTTTATACACTGATCTATTTTTCGTTTATGCGATTTACTAGTCTAAGAAATACACAGATTAGGCGTCGTTTTTAATGAAGAAATTAACTGTTTTTTGTGAGCAAAGTTTAAAGATTTTACCTTATCTTCGCCAATCAAAACTAGAACGCATTTTAAATCCTCACAAGGTACAATTGCCTCCATTGTTGTAGGTAAGTCACCAAAACAACTGTATCACTGAGAAAATCTAAGAAAACACGAAAAACAACAAACAACAAAAAACAAAAAATCTATTTTCCACTCAAGTAAATAAAACTGAAGTGAGTTGCAAACAGAGTTGCAGTGTTGTCATTTAGGCAAAAAAAAGTCGCCAGGTATATGAAAAATCTAGCAAGATGTCGCAAATTTTTTATTTTTAAGATATTGCTTGAATATTTAATTTCATTGTTTTAAAAAGTCGCTAGTTTTATTGTTGCTAAATCTTAAAAAAAGTTTCCAAACTCGTTAAAAATCTCCAAGATCTCACAACGTTGCTAAAACGGCAACACTGCAGAGTTGGCAATGTGACGAGGTCACGCATACGCGAGCAACTTCATACGAATGCCCGGCTTAAATCTTCCATACTGATCGATTTGTAGACGCAAAAGGTCCTAACTCGTTATACGGCACGTCGCCATAGGTGCGAAAGAGACAGATATAGTATTTGAAAGCCCGGCAAAAGCCGGTGCGTGTAAGCGAGATAGCTATATGTAGATGCTCTGCACGCGAACAATCGCGATGTGTAGTAGTGTGGCATAGGTAGATAGTTTGTGTTATTTTGATAAGAATTAAGCGCGCGAACTTTTAAATAGTTCGGGTTTGATATTGATTCTCTATCGAGCATTTTAGTAAGGCATGCCGGGCTTCTCGGCATGTATGAAGAAACCGCCACTGCCTACTGGCCTATATTAAAATAAGGTAAGTCACCCAACACACAAGCCTCCCACAAGGTGGACCGACGACCTGGTGAGAGGCTCAAGAGTGCGGTGGATACGAGACGTACAGGATCGTTCATTGTGGCGTCGCTTGGGGGAGGCCTATGTCCAACAGTGGACGTCTTTCAGCTGAAATGATGATGATGATGATGAAGTCACCCAAAGGACAATGAAGAAGGCTTTGCTCGGAGTTTACTTGAGTAATCGAATCAGAAATTAAGGCCAGGTTCTACTCATTTTCAAAAATTTTTATACCTTTAGAAATCCACAAATATAAAAGAGAACACCATGAAAAATTATTTTATTAAAAGTTACTATAAATAAGATAAACCGCCGGGCAAAAATAAAAACATGATATAAATTAGTAGGCTCGATAAAAAAATCGCGAATCTGACCCTAACTTACGATTTCATACGTGTATGTCTACGAAACTAACATTTGAAATTTACAAAATATAATAAAGCTTGCTTTGAGGGTTCCGTACCTGAAGAGGAAAAAATGCAGCCCTTATAGGATAAAGATAAGGCGGCCCGGCTGAACGCGTGCCAGAAGCTCATGGCCATACGGATGGTGCGAGGATACCGGACGATTTCCCGCGAAGCGGTGAGCCTCCTTGCTGGCCAGCCACCATGGGATCTGGTAGCAACAGGCCTTGCACACATGCACGATTTGCGCATGGAGATACAACGCCGGGGCGAAACTCCGCTGCCTGGGCTTTGGTACAGGCCATGGTCCGGAGCGAGGAGGAGTGGCAGGCGGTCGCCTCCTTCTGCGAAGCAGTAATATTAGCAAAGGAGGCGGCCGATCGCGTTAGACAACGGTCCTTACGCTCCAACCGCCGCCGGAAGTCCGATACCGATTTCCGGCCACCGTAGGCGCAGGCTTGCGGACGGCGAGTAATGGGTGGTCCGGTAACCGTCCGGACCGAGCCCAAATCGTCGACGGCGCGTATTGTTCCACGCGCGCCTCAGGGAGATGTCAGCAAATCGTAAGGGCCCAGCAGGGTCAAAGCCCACTGGGGCCATGGGTAGTGTGAAAACGAAACCCGGAGCCCTGGGACGAAGGCAACGAAGGAACAGGAGTGAGTTTTTAGTCAGTAAAAGTCTGACACTATCTCTCGCTCCGCCCAAGAGCGGGATTTGTCATAAGATGATTTTGATGATGACGTGGAAATACTGTAATATCAATCATTTTTCTAAAAGAGCAACGATAGAGTTTCTTGCCAGCTTTTCTCCATAGGAAACAACCAATTGTAACCGGGAACTAGATTCTGACTGACTGATAAAATATTTTGAATTGAATTGAATATGCTATATATGCAAAAGAACAGCGAACTCCATAGATTTAAGTTTTGTTACTATTTTGGTGTACAATAAAATTTATTCTATTCTATACACATAGTTAATTTCTGTCTTCTCCATCAAAAAGTTTCGCACATCCACGCCATCTAATCAACGTAGCCTACACCGAGGCCCGAGTGCAGTGACGCCACTTTATCACTATAATGCCTATTAAGTATCTAATAGATGCTAGGTAGGTACAATGATTTTTGCAAGAATTCAAGATTGGAATTTTCTGGCTTGTCTAATTTTCTACAATATTTTTTACTAAACAACTATGACCCCTTAGTGAACTCCACTGCGGTTGACGTAACCTACGACAAACTTATTATTTGCGGTTGGTACAGTAATCGGGCCTAGGGATCGAATCGCAAAATTAAGTTTGTTTTTTATTGTATGTACTTTTCCGGGATAAAAAGTACCCAGTGTGGTGCCCAGGATATTAAAGAATAATTATACCAAGTTTCATCGTAATCGAACGGGTAGTTTTTGCGTGATGCCTGATGAAACAGACAGACCTACAGACAGAGAAATTTTTTTTTAATCACGTTTTTGGGTTCGGTGTCTCCGAGGGTTCCGTAACTATGACCAAGGTGTGTTGCCATATGGTTCTGAAACGTGGTCGCTCACAATGGGCCTGATCAGAACGCTTAAAGTCACCCGAATGGCTCAGAGTTTCCTTGCGTGATCGCATCAGGATTGAAGATATCCACAGGAGAACCAAGGTTACCGACACAGCCCGAAGAATCGCCAAACTTAAGTGGCAGTGGGCAGGGCACATTGCTCGCAGAACAGATGATCGTTGGGGCCGAAAGGTTTTGGAGTCGCGACCGCGTACCGGAAGTCGCAGCGCTGGAAGGCTTTCCACAAGGTGGAACGATGAGACTGATGATGTAAGGGTCGCAAGAATCAGTAGGATGCGAGACACACAGGACCGTTCGTTGTAGCACTGGCGGCACTTGGAGGAAGCCTATTTCCAATAGTGGAAGTCCTTCTTTTGAAATTATGATAATGAAACAATCAAAAAAATAAATCATTTAATGAAAACAGCATCACAATTAGTCATACCATAATTAGAGATACAATAGAAAGACAATGAGAAAGCGAACGCCGACGTTCGCTTGGGGTTTAATGAAATATTCAAACATTGATATTGGGCACGCCACAATTATGGCGGTAAGTCCCCTCTTTGAGGCGTGGTTGGAAAGACCTCACGGCGTCCTCACATTCCGCATGACGCAGGTCCTCACCGGACACGGTAAGTTCGGGAGGTTCCTGCACCGGATTCGTGCGGAAACGACGCCCGGGTGTCGCCACTGTGTGGCCCACCCGGAGGACACGGTGGAGCACACGGTGGAGGTGTGCCCCGCTTGGGCAGAGCAACGCCGTGACCTCGTGGGGGCAATCGGCGGCGGTGATCTCTCGCGCCGGGCCTTGGTTCAGGCCATGCTCCGGAGCGAGGAGGAGTGGCAGGCGGTCGCCTCCTTCTGCGAAGCAGTAATGCTAGCTAAGGAGGCGGCCGATCGCGTGAGGCAACGGTCCTTACGCTCCAACCGCCGCCGGGATTCCGATCCCGACTTCCGGCCACCGTAGGCGCGGGCTTGCAGACGGCGAGCAATGGGTGGCTCGCCGTCTGGCCGTCCGGTAACCGTCCGGACCGAGCCCAAGTCGTCGACGGCGCGTTTTGTTCCACGCGCGCCTCAAGGAGATGTCAGCAAATCGTAGGGGCCCAGCAGGGTCGAAGCCTACTGGGGCCACGGGTAGTGTGAAAGCGGAACCCGGGGCCCTGGGACGAAGGCAACGAAGGAACAGGAGTGGGTTTTTAGTCAGTAAGAGTCTGACACTATCTCCCGCTCCGCCCAAGAGCGGGGATGTCATTAGGATGATTTTCCCACCCAATAAAAAAAAAAAAAAAAAAAAAAAACATTGATATTGATTTGCGTGTCTTCAAGGCTAGAGTGAATAGGCTCTCAATAAACTAGTGCGCCTTACCATAAACGATTGCATCACTGCTTACCATCAGGTGGGATCGCAGTCAAGCACTAGTTAAAAAAATTAGAAAAACTGTAGGGGCGTGGTAGGAACATTTTTCTATCTTTTTTTTTAAATTGATATATACTAGTGCTTGACTGCAATCCTACCTGATGGTAAGCAGTGAAGCAATCGTCTAGGAGGCGCACTAGTTTATTATGAGCCTATTCACTCTAGCCCCACATTATAACCAGCAGGAACGACCTCAGTAGGCAAATTGTGCCAGTCCTTCGATGAATGCGGTATAAAAGACGAGGCGAAACGCTTAGTCCGGACCGTAGAGGTTTCAACAACGTAAGGGTGGATACTCGCCGTACGTCGAGTTATCCGATGGTAGAAATGAGATGGCGGAATCAAGTCATGCAATTCCCGCGCACTCTCTAAAACAAAAACACCGAAAGGCTGGCTACCCTTTTTTATTTTTTGTTGCCGGGGTGGAAAATCCTCATGGATGTCCTTCGCCTGGGGCAGGCGAAGGGGTCGTCAGACTCTTACTGACTAAAAACCACCCCGGTGTTCCCTCCCACACTTTGACCGGGGATCGTGGGAGCTGATACGCCATCCATGATCCCCGGCTAGTGCCGGCCCGCCTACGCGGGCCACCTCAGGCCCGCGGGGATGTGTCCTCCCCCGCGACATCACATAGGGGCACGCGTGGAACACTACGCGCCGCCGCCTCGGGTCTTGCTGAATGGGGTACTTAATTATTAAAACTTAAGACTTTATATTAAAACTTTATGCACAAGTAGTAAACACTGTACAAAGGCGGACTTAATGCCTTAGGCATTTTCTACCAGTGGCCCTTAGGGTGGTGCAGAAACAAAACATGGTAGGTGCAGTTTAATGGTAAAGAAATACAATAATAAATATATAATATATACTTAGATATATACATACAAATTAACAATCTATTTATGAAAAACGAATCCAACAAATCAACGCTGTGATGATTACACCAACTTCCTGCGAATGTGCTCACGTGCAATCACCTTAAATTTACAGTTTCCCCTGCCAATAGATTTGACAGGTTTCTAAGTTACTTAGCGTTGAACGGATTTAAAAAAATCTTTTTATTTAAGAATTTAGATAATTTTTTGATACCTACAAATAATAATAAAATGAGTGAACTAAGTACCCAAGTTTTTTTTATTATTGATAAGGTCGCGCCAATTATACGTATAGAATCTGATCCCCGTTTTCAGTAACATTAATTAACGCCTAAGCTACATATTTGATTTTCAACTGTCGGCTCAGCGCCTACGGTTGGAAATCCAACAACATAAACTTACAATGATAATGGCCAAAAATCATAAAAGAATGTTTTCAACAAAACGACTTTTTTTTTTCAAAATATACTTTATTGATAGGAATAACTCAATTCACAATATTTTACTTAATATATAAGTAGACAAAAAGTCAAATAATCTATAAAAATTCAGTAAACACTTCAAAATGATGATTCAATGATGGCACACAGTGTAACTTAGTTTTCGAGAATAGGCCCCCCTGGTGGTTGTTATACAAGCAAAAAAACACCCTGTTAGCTCGGGCATGCACTAAACCCATGGAACACATAATACAGGGTTCCCTAATCATATAAATATAGTACCCTGTACATAAATAAGGACTGTCGGAAGCATTCATTCTATTTTCATCCAAAACCTCTTTCGTGACGTAATTTCTGGCGCCAAATTTGACATTTGGAAATTTATTTTTTAAATACAGAACCAGATTGTTGTCTATTCCAGGCAAAGGCGAGTCTTCACAGCCTGTTGACGTGTTCCATGCACCACCATTTTGTGTTTTTGCTACATTGTCTATGGCTAGCATTGCTGAATGTTGTACAGGATGGCATTCTCTGTTGTCAAAAGATATGGCCACAATAGAGCATATTGATGGGTCAACCACAACAGTTGCATTGATATCTCTTAGTAAAATATCTGAAAGTTCTAAATTACTGTTTTTTTCGCTTAAATAGTATCTTGCTACTTCAAATGCAATGCCCATGTAACAGCGATGTTTCACCAACTCAGCTTCAGGAAAAAAATCGCTCCCACATAATTTTTCTAAATATTCACTAGGGTGGAAATTACAGGACCATACTCGGCTATATTCTGTATGTTGTTTTTTTAATTTAGGAGGCAGTGATGGCAATCCCATAACTTTGAAATACTCGAAAGAGTCTTTAAGTTCATAAACCTTTTTCTCAACATACTCTTGGATTGATTCTTGGGTTATAGAGTTCAGGTAACGTACTGGGCATAGTAACACCTCCTTTTTCCGAGCTCTTTTTAGGTGCTGCAGTTCTTTCAGAGGTATTTTCTCATTCAAGATTGTAATGATCTTGGATAATTCCTTCACATTCTTCACTTGACCAACATAAACTTTGGTAAATGCTACTGGTTTGATAAATTCATCGCTTACAATTGCTTGGAGGTTCTTTTTAGACAGCATGATTTGTTCTATGAAATTGTCTATGGTTTCTGCCATCTTGGCTTTTTTGAATGGTGGTTCTGTTGTCTCTGACATGGCTGTTTTGTCTGGCAATTTTTATTTTTGTTTATGATATCCAAGTACTCCTTATGCCATTTTTAAAATGACCAGATTTTTGCAGTAAATAAGGTTGATTTTCCTGTATTTAATTTACAATTATTCTTTTGTTTTCTTCAATGCCTCCAATCTTGTTTCCTTCGGTTAATGCTGAAAAGAAACAAACAACAACACTATTCATTACACACACTGCACGTGAACTGAATTTCACAAAATTAAAAACTAACTTTCTAAAAACTAAAAACAAACCAAATTAAATTTTTGTTTTTTGTATATTATTTTTCATATTTTAATGGCAGCTAAAATATTGTTCCGTCTTGGTCAATTTAATAACAATTGACTAAAATGGAACAATACTTAATATATGTTTACCACTAAATATTTTATTTAACTTTCCATTTGTTCTTTTTGAGGTGAAAATTGTTTTTTTTAATACTTTATGAAAACTGTAGATGTTAATTTTAATATGAAGTATTATGTGTATAAGTTTATGAAGTATATTTTATTAAATTAATAGAATTAATCTGTGTGAAGTGAAACTTTTAACTATTTTTGGAAAATAAATTGAAGTGGCAGAATACAAGGACACCTTAGCATAATCCACCACCTGGTCCCAGTGCGGGTTGGTGGATGTCACATTTCTTTTAATTTTTGGTTCTAGGACATGCCGGTTTCCTCACGATGTTTTTCTTCACCGTTTTGAGAGCAGTGGTGATGAAACAAATTACACAAAGTAATGCACCTGGCTGGGTTTAAACCCACGAACTACAACTTGTAAGTTGGGGCTGTAACGACTCCGCCACCACTGCTCCAAGGAAACCTTTGCAAAAATAAGTAAGCAATGTATTGACATTGACAGCAGTTTAATTTTAATTAATTAAAAAATAACTGTCCATGGAAGAATTTGATGGAAGCAATTGCCCAGCCGTGGGAAAGAATAGACTAATATAAAAAAAAAAGCTATAAACAGTATGTTTATAGATTTTTATCATTCTTCAAAGTTATATCATAATTTATTGGCCATTATATCTAGTCTCTTAATAATTGGGCATAAAATGATAGTCAAATGTCATCATTGTAGATTTATTGTTTTAATTCATTAAACCCCAAGCAAACACCGATGTTCACTCTCTCATTGTCTTTCTATTGTGTCTCTAATTACGGTATTCAAAAGGTTAAGTAAGTTTTATCTATATCCAATAAATTCAAAATCGCAAGCAGCATTCAAACTCATTTGCAGTCTAATAAGACAGCATGATAATGAATACATACTTATATTTTTTTACTTTAATTCTATTTTTAATTAAACAAACAAGATAGTGGAACATGTAACTTGTACATATTGTAGAAGAATAAATTAGGTATGCAATAGATATTATTTGCGTAGTACGTAATCACGAAATATCAAGATAGTGTAACAAGATGACTACTGATAAATGGTTGTCGTAAGAAATGTTGATTTCTCTGTCTCTAAAACATTTAACTACTATAATTGCTTGACGACAGTCTTACTAGATCTCAGAAAATCACCAGTTATGGTTCGTTGTTGACAAAAAAACTGATAATGATACCTTTTATGTTAGCGCACTTAGAAACACTTAAAACCAAGATGTTTACTCCTAATAACAAGCCAAATTTAAATTTAAATGCACCGGTAATATTCCTGTAGCACGATATAGCCGGAATTACACCGGTCTTTGCTAAAATAAGCGTAATAAATCAGTAAAATAATTGTAGATTTACCTCGGAATGGACTTCGGATTTAGACGTCAATTTCTCACGTAGACGAAACGTTTTTCTATAGCTTTGGTAAGACTTTCACGTTAGATACTCGGTTAACACACAGTGAATCTTCATTAATTAGTATATTAACAATAGAAATTTAATTTGCCACACACATCAATCGCAAAAATGTAGCAGCCATTAGACAGATTAAGATTTGGTTTTGTTTTCTTCTTGAAAACGTGGTTCTTATTTGAATTTTCTTATTGGTGTGAACGTGACTATATGAGAAACAACCAATGAAAAGATCCGATTTTTTGACGTCAATAATCTACTGTTCTGTAAACGTCAAACGTCACAATCTTATCCACGTTTTGTAAATTAGAACGCACTTTTGTTGATAGCATTCCGTTTCATGAAGATGAAATACCTGTAGAAATAGGCAGGCAGCTTGATTGTTAGCTAAAGAGTGCTTATTGATAATTTCAGATTGTCTCACCCAGAACTCTAATGTTCTTAGCACGTCTGCGGTTTGCCAACTTCTCATTCTTTAGATCATGTTTAAATTATAACATCTACAGCGAATGAAAACTGCAATTCCAATTAACACTGTACTAATAATAAAATTACAGCGACAGATAACCTTTAGCTATCAATGGTAATGAACTCTCCAAGTATGAATGTGGAAAGTAGGTAGATTTAAGCATTATTTTACTGGCTTTGATCATCACTGGACGGTTTACTTAAGTTTGAGACGATTAAATGGACCAATTCTTCGTACTTTCGTCCAATAACCGCTATTAGTTTAGGAGACCATTAGCCGTAATCTATATACATACACGATGAAATCTCAGGGTCTCTCGGGCAATTAGTAGCGTTCTAACCGAGTCTAAGTTGTTGAGTGGGATAATATCTACTTGCTCTGTGAATATGACAAGCCTTAAGGTACGTTTACATTGATGGAATTGGTACCCTCTAGAAAGAAAGAAAGAAAGAAAAAACATTTATTTAGCCCACACACACACAATTAATAAATTATTTACACTCTCCCTCTCTCTCTACTAGCATATTATTATTACGACTCCTTATTAATTTAGGATAGTTCTTTATAGCGGTTAATGCGGTTATTGTGCGTCCACACGGTAGAATTGCGTAGATTTCTATAAGCCGACAAAGGTCAGTGTCTAATCTCCTTAAGGCTGTACTAAGCCTGTACCACCGACAAGCAAAGGGCAGCTCGATGTCCGGTTGTCTGGTAACCATCCGGCCCGAGTTGACGATGGCGCCTAGTGTTCCATGGGCGCCTCTATCTTTAGAGAATGTCTGAAAAGGAAACCCGTGATCCTAGAACGTAAAGGGCAACTGAAGGACACAGGTGTGGTTTTAGTCATAAAAGTTTGACATGCCCTCCCAGCTTCCGCCTATACCACAGAATACAAGTATTTTTATATGTATGGGCCTGTTAAAGATACGTCCACAGGTCAAACATAGATACATTGATTTCTATAGAATATTGTCTATGCAACACTCAGACAAATTTCAGTACTTATACCTAATTTATGTAAGGCTGTACTAAGGGCCTTATCACACTAGCGGTTTGAGAGCGGCTGCGGGGCGGGGCGGGCGAATGCGTCGCGAACACGCCGCGGCTGCACAACGAAGACGTCGCGGACGCGGGGAAATTTTGCAATGTTTTCAACACGTGTTTGTAGCAAGTTAACGACGTACAATACATTCAGCAACAAAATGGATTCTGATGAGGATACACTGCTGTTGGCTTTCTATTTCGAAGACGATGGAAACCCGCATCTCGTTGCCGGATCTCGTTGCGCGTTCGCAAAAAATTCGCTGCGCATACGCGGCGTGATCGTTGGGCGCCCGTAACGTATTCGTTGCGCACCCGCTACGCTTTGAGGACGCTCGCAATCCGCGTATGATAAGGCCCTAAGGCATTTGAACGCACTATTAGAAAACTGAAAAAAGGTTAGAAAAATGAGAAAAAAGGAAATAAGCTAAAGATGCAACTTTATTCAGGAAGATTAAGTAAGATTATATTATTTACGATTACATAAGTTTTTGACTAAATAATTAGAACATTATTATCACATCACAAAAGGCTGAATTTTATATAAGAGAGTATCTTCTGCTTAATCTATTTATTTTCTAGAGTCTGATACCACGCCTGGCAGGTTTCAGCGGCAATTTCGCACAACGCCGACAATGCTCTGCCCGTTGTGTCGTATTCTGAAACAGGAAAAAAAAATTAAAAACCGGCCAAGTGTACAACATTAGACACTATATCATAACCTCATTTATAGTTTTTAAGTATTTGTTGTTATAGCGGCAACAGTAAAAATTTCAACTGTCTAGCTAACACAGTTAATGAGATACAACCTTGTTATAGACGGAGAGATAGACAGACAGATAGACGGACAGACAGTGGAGTCTTAGTAAGGCCGGAATTCACCAATAAAACTAATTGAGTTTTAACTTTTGGCTCGCATAATCGCGTTTAGCCGCTGTCAATAGTGTCACTTGTAAAAATACAACAAAAGAAAAATATAGACAAGTGACACTAGTGACAGCGGATAAACGCGATTATGCGAGCCAAACGACAAAACGCGATTAGTTTTATTTGTGGATTCCGCCCTTAGTAATAGGGTTCCGTTTTACCCTTTGGGATCCTTAAAGAGAGAGGAAGGCCTCGAATGAATCACCACTTCAAGACATGTTGGTTCAAGGTTTTGGGATCACTCGTTGCCCTAGAACGCAAAGTGCAACTGAAGTAACCCATGATTACCTAGCCTTCAAAATCTTCCGATGAAGAATACTTACCAACAACACCTCGTTTGCCGAAGATAGAACCGTTAAAAGGGGGTTTCCTATAAGTAGCCTCAGCGGTGTTGATGCACATGACGATGGCGAACAAACACAGAACTATAACGAAACGCATCGTTGGTATTGATCTGTAAACACAAATTAAAGTGATTAGGTACATATAGAAACATCATCATCTTCCTACCCGTGTTCTATTTTAATTGGGGTCGGTACAACACGCTTTCTTCCTTTCAGCCCCCCTAGCCAAGTTACAATCGTATCGTTCGCGCCGAACGCCTCGAGTAGGCCACGCCTCTGATTCCTTTGTTCTGACTACGTGACTGAGCGTTGAGATGAAGTCAAAACAGAGGAATCGGAGGCGTAGCCTACTCGAGGCGTTCGGCGCGAACTAAACGATTGTAACTTGGCTAGGGGGGCTGACCTGTCAACCGTATCACGCTATCGCAGGCTCTCCTTTCTTTCATATCACTTATCACACAATCCGTCGATATTCATCTCCATCCATCCACATTATCTATACTCATAATCAGAGGCCGGAATTAGGCATGTACTTACACCGATTTCATACAGCGAAAAAATAAAGTGGATATGCCTCAAATCCCGAGATTAATTTTAAAGAGCAGATTTTTTTTATGACACTAACAGAAATAAAGCAGAAAAACTTTCTTCCTGTCGGTCAGTTGACGTAGAGAAATCTTTTTCAATGATAAATACTAATAAAAATTGTATTTCTATCTAATTATCTTTGTTTTATTTGTCTTATTTATGTCCGAGGTTTTTATTATTATTTATTTGTAATTTTGGTTTGTTGGCCACACGGGATTTTTATTAGAAATCCCGGAGAGATCCATATTAATATCAACATTTCGATGCAAGTACCAAATTACCCAAATTCTAACTAACTCTACCAAATTCCGACCCCTGCTCATAAAAACTCTTTCAGTAACATGCATATCATCTCTCCTCTTCACATAACCATACTATGATACCAAGCAAACGATTTGAATCCATAATTGCAAAAAAAAATTGAAAATTTGAATTTCTCGAGTTACCTTAAACTCAAAAAAAAGAAAACCTTAAAGTCAAAATTAGTTAATTTAAGGCGTTCTGTCAGTCTTTCGACTCGAGAGGCCTGCGGGTGTCATACACAAACCCGACTTACAACGCCCTGCGTGGCGCGTGCAATATAACAACGCTTTCAAGATGCTGTTGCGGTTGCCGCGGCGTTGTAGTGCGTCGGGAATGTTTGCCGCCGCTCACACGGATGGCTTTCACGCCATCATGCGTATGAAAGCGGTTTCCTTGGCAATGCTTGCGCAACACTCGTAACAGCATCCTGAAAATTATTGCTGACAGGCCGGATTGCCCCATCCAGTGACACTGGGTGGTATTCAGTTCTTGACATATTTGACATTATATGATTGCATAGACGCGTTCAAAATATCTGATGACAAGGAGTTAGACCGGTTCCTTGTCACTTACATAGCAGCTACGGACCTCCCAAATTAAAAAAATGAAATTAGCAATAGGTTACTAATAACGCTAATATGGTATAATAAGCAGTTTCTGTTATTAACACGCTATCAATATATGGACTATTGGATCTGAATTAAAGTTTTTTTTTATTTTAAATTAGGCAGCCTTTATTGCGTTGATTGCGAGTTGTTTTTACATCAACGCGATTTAAACGTTTACCGCGTTTAGCTCTCTGATTGGTTACGAGCTTGGAGTTGGCCAATCGGAGCACCGAACGTCATAAACGTGTCGATCGTGTTAACGCAAAACAAAATCGCACTAGGCACTTTAAGCCATGCATCAATTTGAGTTACGGAGCGCTGTATACTATACTCCATCTGTTTAAGTACGTAATTAAACGTAAACAATCTTGATACTTATGCCTTTTTATTTAAAATAAATTCTAGAAGACATATAAAGATTATTTAAATTTAGTTAATTACCTAACATCGGTTTAAGAAAAGAGCCAATAGTAAACATTTTTGAAAAAAAAAATTAGTCTAGTTTAGTTTTTTAGACAAAAGATGTCTTTTATCTAAAAAATTGACTAAATTTTTTTTGATCAGATTCTTTACATTTAGACCACACTAGAACTTTAACTACCACAAATGGATTATAATATTTCGACCGTGATCCATTACTTTAACAACAAGTGTACATCGCTCCATAAAAACTAAATAATGAACATTAGTTCTAACTTACGATGAAAAGTAGACCTTGATATGAAACTGGAAAGTTCTTGAAGACAAAACAGTCAAAGATGAACTGATGCATCAACCCAGTTTCATCCCCCTTTTATACTACAACTACCCTCATAATTGAATTTACAGCCAATCTACTGCAATTTTGTATCCAGACGAAGTTATCATACTAATAATATAAAGGCAAAGGTTTGTGTGTATGTTTATTGCTGCAAGTTTAAATGGTTGAACGGATTAGGATGAAATTCAGCACACGGGTTGACCATGCCCTGGAATAGAACATCATCAAGTTCCTGAGCTTATCCCGTGTTGTTTGGGGATGACACAACACGTTTTTTTCTTCCATTCTGTCCTGTAGCCCGTCACACTAACACTAGCAATGGATAGCCCTTTCCATTGCTCGTAGTTTCTTTACGTGATCGCATCAGAAATGAAGATATCTGTAGGAGAAGCAATACTTAAGTGGCAGTGGGCCCATCATTCGCAGAACAGATAGTCGATGGGTCGAAAGGTTCTGGAGTAGCGACCACGTAGCGGAAGACTGCAGCGTTGGAAGCCCAGCCACAAGGTGGACCGATGATCTGGTGAGGGACGCGAGAATCCGATGGATGCGTGACGCACAGCCCCCTAGCCAAGTTACAATCGTTTCGTTCGCGCCGAACGCTTCCCATGACGTTATCCCAACACTCAGTCAACACAGAACAAAGGAAACGGAGGCGTGGCCTACTCGAGGCGTTCGGCGCGAACGATGCGATTGTAACTTGGATAGGGGGGGCAGGACCGTGACGTGGCGAGACTTGGGGGAGACCTGTGTCTAACAGTGGACGTCTTTAAGCTGAAATGATGATGATGACTTTTCACGCAATCTTTTGTGTTTGTCCTGGGATAGCACATAAGATACTTTTTATTCTGAGAGCATGTTCCCTTGGGACAATTTTGTATTATCACGAAGGGCGAAGCCGCAGGCATCAGCTAGTTGTGAATATAATGAAAAAGGAATCTTGTTAGAAAAATAATGTGGGTTAAATATTTTTTCTTAGTTAATTTGGTCGTCCCAATCTCGTTTGGATTTGATTAAGTTATCAATCCAACAGTAATACCCATCCAAGATTCAAGAGTAATTGTCTTTATTAACCGACTTAAAAAAGATTTGAAGTCGGTTATCGATTTATTTTGTGTATTTGTATTATATGTACATAGATAAGTTTAGTATAATAGTAATTATATTTAATATATAAAAGAAGAAGGTCCTATGTTCGGCGGAATGTTATTTTGCACTTCTTAGCGTTTTTTTTTTTACATTGAAGTCGGTTGTATTTTATTTTTTATTTTTTTGACTATCAAAAGCGCTCGGTTTTGTTTTGACACACCAACGATTTATAGGCAAGATGTTCTTATGTTTCTAAAGATTGGTCTTTAGATTCAAGATACACGTTTGGAGTGCTCCAAGTGCCCATAAACCAGGGGCCCAAGTCTGCTATTTTTATAATTTCAAAAAGCCGGAAGGTAGGCACTAGAACTCTGTAATTAATCAATGTAACCTAGCCGTGTTTGGGGTTATTAGAATTGTCATGAGATGCGCTTTGGCTAT
This sequence comes from Mythimna vitellina, assembly GCA_949316375.1. NCBI lineage: Eukaryota > Metazoa > Arthropoda > Insecta > Lepidoptera > Noctuidae > Mythimna > Mythimna vitellina. The sequence goes on along the minus strand of OX438711.1, from coordinate 4,026,602 downwards.
AAGGTACTATCAAACTGATCTGATGATGGGGCCGAAAGGTGGAAGGTAGACACAGGAACTTCATAATAACACAATTTGACCTAGCAGTGTTTGGGTTAATTGGAATTATCATGAGAAATAGGCACTGTTTATAATTTTAAAATTTAAATTTTAAGTGTGAAATAAAAAACTTTTTACAAAAAAAGAATAACCGACTTCACTAAAAAAAAACACTTAAAGGATCAAAATAACTTTAATTTCGGTAGTCGGTGTTTCTCGGTATTATTTGTATCTTATTTAACACCGACTTCCGAAATTAAAGTTATTTTGATCCTTTAAGTGTTTTTTTTAGTGAAGTCGGTTATTCTTTTTTTGTAAAAAGTTTTTGTATACGGGATATTGGTAATAATTAGCGCATCTTTTAATTAAGTTACTTTTTTATGCTGTCAGGGATTTCGGATTTTTTTCCTTCACTTTCTTTTGATATTTAGAGGTATGCGCAACAGTGTCTATAATCAACACCTCTGTTGAAAAGGACTGGGGCCCAAGTCTGCTATTTTTATAAATTCGTAATTCCAACACGATCCCATTGTCATTTTGCTAAAAGTTCGTAATCTGCTAATTCATAATGATCGATCATCGATCGGGCTCGTACTAGAGTTGTAGAAGAATGATAATATCGAGCTTATTAAAAGCAATGACAGCACAATGACGTTCTAATGGTAGGTCACTGATCAAAGGAACTGTCAAAATTTTAGCAGATTACCGCGTTCGCCAGATATTAATTTTTCAATATGTACGAGATTACCATTCTATGCCACTTCTTTCAATGGAATGTCACTGGTTGACCATTTGAAAGTCATTATGCCGCCATTATATTATTAAATTACCAAATTTGTCCAAATCAACAATTATGAAATCAATGAAAAACCACTCTGAAACTATTGTAATAGCAAACTTGAGGCCTTACCATGACGTGGTAAAATGACTTGCGTGCGAGCGAGAAAGAGGGATGGAGCAATATCATACATATCCGTGAGCAATACAGACAATTATAAAAATAGATCCATCAATTTCATATTCAGTTTAGGTGGACAAATAGATCGCGTTAACAACCAAGCGTTGATGAGTGCTTGACTACGATCCCACATGATGGTAAGCAGAGATGCAATCATTGATGTTGAGGCACACTAGTTTATCATGAGCCTGTTCACTCTAGCCTTGAAAACACCTAAATTACTAGCATTATTTACTAGTTTAACATAGCTGTTACCCGCGACTTCGTTCGCACGGAGTTAAGAAATATAAATCTAGAACTACATTAGACCGACGCACATAGGACCACGCCTGATTTGTACGTAGGACGACGTCATGTGGCGTCGAGTGGCGTGGATCTCTACAAGTCTAGTTTCCATATAAAATGTATGGAGACCGACGCGCTCAGCCCCCCTAGCCAAGTTACAATCGTTTCGTTCGCGCCGAACGCCTCGAGTAGGCCACGCCTCCGATTCCTTTGTTCTGACCACGTCACTGAGCGTTAAGATGACGTCAGAACAAAGGAATCGGAGGTGTGGCCTACTCGAGGCGTTCGGCGCGAACGATACGATTGTAACTTGGCTAGGGGGGCAGATCGGCGTACGTGGCCCACGTGTGCGCAACGTAGTTCTACCTTTACATTCCTTTTTTGGGACAATCGTGTAATAATGATATGATAAGCAATTCGGAGAAGTTCCTGCAGGAACATAAAAAGATAATAGCGCAAACATAGATTAAATAGTGTAGCGAAATGAAAATCAGGATTCCATTTCACTACTATGAATGAGTGATGTTGTAATACGTGCGGTTGCGGGAATCCGATGGATGCGAGACGCACAGGACCGTTAATTGTGGCGACATTTGGGGGAGGCCTATGTCCAGCAGTGGACGTTTGAAAACAGCTTCCACATGATTTCCGCGAAATTTGAAAATATTTTGACCACCGAAACTTTGTTTTTTTAAAGTAGGCCTTGATAAGAGCTGGGCCATCTTCGGGCACAGTAGGGACCATATATCTATAATTATTTTTTATTGTAATTTAATCAAGATCAATTTAATAAATCCTCACGTAGTTACATGCATATCTACTTATAATAACAAGAATGTATACTCAAAATAAATCTATGAATTTTGCACACAATAAGTTTGAGTTAAGAACCGGGCCTAGGACCTTATGCTTTAAAGTAGGGGTTGCAACCATTAGATCAATGCGGCAGTCTCATAACAAGTTGGTTCTTAAAATAAAAATAAAAACTTTTCTGTGATTTTTATTTATTTATTTATTTATTTATTTAAACTTCATGCAACACAAAGATACAAAGGCGGACTTAATGCCTTAGGCATTCTCTACCAGTCAACCAAGGCTATTTTTGTTTTTGAAGTTGCATAAAACTAGCCTTCAAAACAATTCAAGATAAAAACTTATTTGAATTGTGCTACTTATTAACAACAAAAGTAATATTCATTAGTTAGGTAAAGGCTTTCTATCTACCCCACAAAAATGTGTCCGTATCACGAATACAAGATGGCGTACCTCCCTCCTATATTTTACTTCGTCCTCACACTAATCTTATGCACTAACGAAGTTATAATCCTTTGAGAATACTCGGGAATCTCTGTCAATATGCGGTCAGTATCCAATAATCCAATAATTGAGTGGACCGCCGCCATGTTTCCTTTTCAGACTATAAATTGGCGGGAAAATGGTCTCACAGCATCAGTTGACATTCAACCACTTCAGTGTTACCAACAAGAAATACTTCGCTAAATACAAGGTAATTTTTCCTTTTGGTTTTTGGGTTTTCTCAAAATCTCAACAAGCTTAAGAAATCATCACAAACATCATTTCATGATGTACTAGTATGTTCTGTAATGATAGAAGATAAGCTTCAGCCACTACTCATTTAAAATGAAGAATTTTCTTAAGTTTCTGATTTTATTTTTGATCATATCTGATTTAACAAAATTATTTATTCTAGTGATTGTTAGAACATTGAATATAAGTTATGTAAAAAAAACTATCCAATTTTTCTGCATTTATTTAATTGACTAAACATCGCATTAGAAACATTTTTTATAATTAGGTAATGATTGTGTCAAGCACTTTCAACGTAGTCGTTAATGGAGTACGCTTGTCTAGAGGTAATTTATTCACTTTTCATTCAAAGTTACACTCCGGTAAGGAACGCCTCGTTTTCTTTCACAGTTTCATTCCTTTACTAACTTATGTATTTTATTTTTATTTTATTTTCAGATGTCCGGAGACATGATGCGTTTCACCATTGGTGTCGTCTGCTTGGTGGCGGTGCTCCTCTCCTTGGCCGAAGTCAGCGAGGCCAACTACAAGAACGCACCCATGAACGGCATTATGTTTGGCAAAAGGGGGCCTACCGGTAAGTAAAAATAAACAGTGAATTTTATACCTAAATGAACATAAAACTAAATAATATTCTACTGTTTGATTTTCAACTCTCTATGCTGAACCTAGCGTTAAAAATCCGATAACACACTTCTAGGTATCACATAAGTAGGATAGTATTTGAAAATGGACATTTGTTTCTTACCATGCATACTGAAGCTCCATCGCCATAAGATATCATTCTGTCACTACAATACACCTTCATACTATGGATACCTACAGCACGAGTCTCACATTAGTGTCTTATAAAATTGATTTGTATAAAACTTGAGCATTCTGTGACTGTAATTAGAATTTGACCTAAGACTTAATTCTCCTTGGTAGACACGGTCTTAAATCGTGAAAGTCTAGCATGTAATAACCATCTAAATATCCTATCTATCATACAGTTAAGCTATCCGATGGTTAACTTCGGTTCTGTTCTAAAATATTTTTATTAAATCTACTTCTTTTACAGAATACGACCAGCGTGGCAAGACCTTCACTGCCTTATGCGAGATCGCCACAGAAGCGTGCCAGGCGTGGTTCCCTTCCCCCGAAAACAAGTGAAAACTAACCAAGACAAAAATGTAACGACAATAGCATTTGGATTTTGGACTGCGGTAGAATAATATTAATTTGTAGAGATTTTTTGTAACGAGCATTGCAACACTAATGCTTTCGCCATTTTATAATTATTATTTTTTAATTTATCTATCATAAAGGCTGGGAAATTATGACTTAATACGTAGGAATAAATGCTTTTAAATTATATAATACTTTTATTTACTTCTACATTATAACTCCTTACTCTATTTTCCCCTAATTCTCTTAAACTAGGGGTCGAAAAGAAGGTGTTGCATTATGGATATAAGGATGATCAGCGGGGTTACCACGACGTTCAAAGTAACATTGTTTCATTCTTATTTCCAGTGTGGGTAAGAGATGGCGTTAGACAACCTGTATAGCTCTGTCTCTTACCGACACTGGAATAAGAATGAAACAATCTTACTTTGAACGTCATGGTACGGGTCCATAACTAAAAGTATCACTAAAAACCATACCATCTTATGCAATAGCAACTAACTTACTACAAATCATTGGCTACATCCATAGGATTGCAATATTTTGGTTCAAACTTCAAAATTAAATATTTATTCATTTAAACTTTTATGCTCTATCTGCATTACACTGATTGCACATGCAAAAACTGGGGACATACCATGATGTATTAAAATGTCCGTCTCGTGCGAGTGAGAAAAAGAAATGGAGTTATAGGTACCGCTTATATAATTCCATCCCTTTAACTGTTCAATTTAGGTCGTAAAATGGATCGTGCGTAGTAGCACTGCAAGTAAAAGTTAGACTTTGCTTATGCATTTTCTACCCGTGGATCTCAAGCAGTCAACAAAAACGTTAGATGAAAGTTACTCTATCTATAAACCTAGGAAGTTTACATATTAATAGAGAGCTATATCTAAGATACATACCTATAAAATATGAATAGGCCCTACTGGATATCTAATGGATTTCCAATAGGGCCTTCTTAACTCAAAATTTTTTTGCAGCAGATTCTTAATTCAAAATTTTGTATTTGAAAGATATGGCTTGTAAAGTAATAGGTATTATATAGTCTCATTTTTTACTTTTGGCTAATGAAAAGTTGGCTATGTTAGCTATTTCCTTTACAAATAAACGATCAACTTGCTACTCGCTACATCGTCACTCTGAACATTTTTTGTTATGCGCAACAAAGATAGAATATGCCCCTTCCTTATGATTTTCAAAGTATCGCAACACTGTTTAAAAGCTTCGTAAAAAAAGCCCCTATTTACTGAAAAATGTTTAAGTATTTATCTTAAAGTCCAAAACAATGGGAAAATTATATAAAAGATAGATAGATAGATATTCTTTATTGTACACCAAAAATACAAATTAAATTAGGAACTTAAAATTAATTGGGTGTCACAATAGGCAGTCTTATCGCTAAAAGCGATTTTTTACAGACAACCTTTGGATGAATTTGACAAAGAAGGAGAAAAAAAGATACGCAGATAGTTTGTGGTGTACTATTTACATATATACAATACATACACTATACATACAACAAATTATATAAAATATCGATTGATTCCTTTCAAAACCTTGCGTGTAATGAACCGTAGACTTGTCCTAAATAAGCATATTTTATCATGGCAGCCCCGACCGTGGGAACTTTATAGATAAGCGTAACTTTCGATTTGTATTGTTGTCAAATGTTTTTGTCATTCAATTAGATTCCAATAAGAATCACTTCCTAGTAGAAATCATGAAATACTCCCACAGTGAGAAATCAAACGGTTTCGTGCATTAATTTTATTGTGGTAGTGATAAAAAACTGATAACACTGAAAATAAAATGTCAATAACATAGCAGTGACGTTTCGCATTCGGAAAAATCGTATTTCGAATCTACCTTACTTTATTAAAATGGATTATTTAAGTTTTGAGCTCGTGGTGAAATAATGAGATAATATAAATTATTTATTGAACTAATTAAGGATTAAAAAAAAAACCAACATGACTACGAAGGAGCTATACACGAAGGTAAAATTTTAAGTGAAATGTATTTGATTGTATTTTGTTTTTTGTGGAAGATCCATTTCGAATTTAGAATTCATTTAAACTTAGTTAAACTTTTATCAAAGCATGCATTAATGTTATCCAGCTATCTATTTAGATACTCTGGAGATCAATTATTGTAATTAATTGATATCAGATTAGGGGAGTGTTTATGATTGACCTTCTTCACTGAATTTATTGAAGAGGACGTCATTAACATTCGTTTACTCGGCGATCGCTAATTTTTGCAACATTTATAAATATTTCGCGTGTCAAGGAACATCGCAAGTTCCGGGATGACGTCAATCGTAACAGTTCACCCTACTGTTCCATTTTCAAAAACATTAAACAAACATAACACTGGCCATTCTTTCATTCATGTTTCCAGAATTGCTATTTCCCGATTAATCGGAAATCAACATGGTTTCCAATAATAATCTTGTTAGAACTGTATAATAAATTAACATAATCACTTTTGCTGTCTAGATAAGTGAATTTTTAATGCTCATGTTTTATTTATAAATTGCTATTACACAGTATTTAAGCATTCACTGAGTATGACCGAAATAACATTACATTACCAAATTGTTAAAATGTTAAAAAGATTACTATCTTGAAATATGTTATTAAATTACGTTATCACCTGTCTTAATGCAAGTTGTGTTATCTTGATGACAAAAATATGTCTTTAAATTGGTGTATTTGTTTATTGGTGACATATTTATTTGACTTTCCTTCATCAAACTTTTATTACTCCAATTATTGTATTATTTTTGTCCAATACCAGTTTATTATTAAAAAAAAAAATGATTTAGTTTTTACACCATTAAATTATTATTAATAATAATAATATGCATCAGTTCAGTAGAACTGTTTAAAATAGTGCAGAACTGTTCTTGCAACTGGTACAAAATATGCATACCTCAGCATAGACTATGTTATTATGCCTACATTATTAAGTAGGTCATACATAACATTAAATGAAATACCTACATAGGTATTTCATTTAATGTTATGAATGATTTTTAATCAATATAACATCTAGTGTACAGTATACAATCCAATTCATTACATGTCATACTTCACACAGAGCAGGTCGATCATATTATTGCTTACATAAGGTGAGACAAAATAAAACTAAATGTCTAGTTTTGGTTGTTGTCTAATAATTTAATAGGTAAAAAAATAAAAGTGGTCATTAGAACTGTGATTTAGAATAGTTTCTAATGCAGTACCTAGAAGTATTTGATAGTCAGTGTGGTGGTAGTAGGGCTGACTACCCAGGATGTATTTTATGATGAATGCCACAGATATATTATATAATAACTTCTACACAAACATCATCTAGTCCCAAACTAAGCAGAGCTTGTGGTATGAGTACTAGGCAACTGACAAACATAGTTATAAATTTCTAAATACAACCATATTATAGATAAATTACACCCAGACACAGGACAAATGATCACACTCATCAAACAAACATTTGTCCTGCGTGGGAGTCAAACCCACAACCCTCGGCGTAGCAGTCAGGGCCACTGATCAGTAGATCAACAGGCCTATCACAGGTCAACATAGACTGGCTTTAACATCTGTCATATTTGCTCAGTGAACGCCGAAATTCACTGTCTTTCTATTGTGTCTCTAATTACGGTATTCAAAAGGTTAAAGCATGCTACTGCCACTGGAATAAAATAATATGTAACGTAATGAATGCACATCCTGAAAGTGGTATGTTCAGTATCGGCTAGTAAATTAACTATATTGACTAGTCTACAAATTTCTTTTAATGCCTACTATTATTGTAGTATGGAAATATTTAAAAAAATTTTTTTTTAAAGTAGTTTTCATTGTGTTTCTGGTCGGTTCTTCTCCATAGAAAACAACCAATTGGAACTGCACAATAGCTTTATCAGTGCCCATGTAGGACTATGTGAAAAATAAATATTTTGATTTGATTTGAGCTATTTTAAAAATAGGTAACCATAAATTAAAATCTCTATAATTACCAATTTTGATAAATTACGATTGGAACCTAATTTTCTAATTAGAATGTATAGGGATGTCCCTTGTGCATTATTTCAGTTGTATAAGCTTGCAGGATCATAGACAATGGTGTCAATTCCCGTAGCCCTGAAACGAAGGCAAAGAAGGAACAAGAGTGGGTTTTAGTTAGTAAAAGTCTGACATGTCCTCCCGCTGCTATCAAGAGCAGAAGTCATTGGACAATATCCCACCTAAAAAACAGTACAGTAGTAGTAGTATGTCAATTATGACAGATGACTTACTTGATCTGGCCAGAGGCCTTATCATGACTTGTTAAAATGTCAAGCATGCAAGCGAGATACAGGGATGGAGCTGGATACATCCTAAACACGTGAGATAGATTCTTTACAATTTTTGTGTAAAGAATCTATGTACAAAATTTTTAACTGTATCATGAAAAATGGCAATATTATAAGCTTGTTATGTTACCTAGTTGTCCACACAAATACATGGTCACCGGGCCATCCAGGCGATTGAGGGGTTGTTTTGCTCCCGCACCCAGCTGTGCTCTGGTGCCGAATGCCGCTATGGCCTGCTGTGACCTGTGTTGTACTTAGTGTCTCTAGTGTCCAATTTGTGACATTTTTAAATATTTTTGCGAAAAAATATAACATGGTGTAAAAATTATTGGAATCGATTCAGTTACTAATTCTGAATAAACTATATTCAGGTTTCGCATATACTAAAACTAATTTTGTGTAGCCATCCCTTTATCAGTTCAGTTTAGGTTGTCAAATGGATCACGTTAAGAGTTCGTGGGAGGGCCTCAGAAGTGTTATTTAACTCTCTGTGACACAATGAAGCCCAAATATCTTATGCAAGCCTTATGTAATATGTTTGATTAGATTCTTTCATTTCATTCGTAATTAAGCTAATGGACTGTTGTTTCTTTTTCTCAATTAAAATACAATCAGTTATTAGGGGCCATTAAAGTACTTTTGCAAGAAGATTTTTGGTGTTTTTACCCTCCCCCCCCCCCTTGAGTGCAAAACTCTTACTTCTTGTATGCCTTCGTAAATATTCATATTGCTAAGACTTCACTATCTGTCTGAGATCAGGCTGTATCTCATGAACCGTGATAGCTAGCCAGTTGAAATTTTCAAAGATGATGTGTTTCTATTGCCGCTATAACAACAAATACTAAAAACATAATAAGATAAATATTTAAGTGTGGCTTCCATACAACAACCATTAACATTTATGTAGACACTTGAAATATTCACAGAATATTTAGTTGTACATTCAATTTAAAAATAAATAGTTAAAATAAAATAAATGCTCCCATACAGCAAACATAATGTTTTTTTTTTTTTTTGCTATTTTTTTGTCGATATTAATATTGTAGTACAGAACCCTTCATGTGCAAGTCTGACTCGCACTTGCCCAGTTTTTTTTTTTTGACTTATTATTAACTTGTATTGAATAACAAGTTATAGCAAGAATACATCTTCAAAAAGATGTTGAATTTTTGTTAAAATTGCAAAGTACTTTAACTTGACCCTTATTTTCATAGTCATAGAGTTCTATTTCCATTTACACTTGCACTCACAAATACATTAGGAATGTTTGATTCAATGATGTCATGCGTATCTTTGTAAATACCTAAAGACCATACAGTTTGATTAATGCATTTGCTCAATGCATTCAACTTCCTAATTTTTAAATACACAACGAAGGTCATAGTAATTTTTTCTTTGTCATTTTGGTAAAAAACTAATGTAAAAATAGGAATTAGCATTAATTTTACTTCAGCTGTTTTAAAAATACTATTCAAACAATCAGATTCTATGATCAAGGACCTTACTACGACGAGATAATATAAAGGGATATAAAAATAAAGTTTATAATAATACTCTAGCTTCTGCGAAGGTGGAGTGACGATCTGATTATGTTTGCGGGGCAAACTTCGCCCTAGACAGGCAGGTTTAGAAGGAGAAAGGGGTGGTCTCTGTCCAGCTGTGGAACATAAAATAGGCAATTAAAAAAAACGTATGCTGCTACCTGCATTTTTAACATGACTTCTACAAGACCCAAGGGTGTTGTCAAGCTGAAAGAAAAACTATCCATTTGGCAAAAGAATTCCCCTACAACGAGTGCTATCGGCGAAAGATTCGTTCGTTTAACCAATCGTCGTTGAAGAGTGTTTTCGGTGAACCGCTACATCGGCGAAGGATTCATTCGGACTACCAACCGTCGATGAATAATATTATCGGCGAAAAGTTTCATCGGCCAATTATTTTTTCGTTCAACTAACCGTCGGAGTAGTGTTATCGGTAAACCGTCCTTTCGGTGAGCGGTATTTCGGAATACCATACGGAGCTCGCTGCTAGTAGCTTTGCCAGCATGACTAGTAAAATTGTCCCAAGGAAACGTCATCATCATTGTAATTTCATGTGCCGAAAGACGTCCACTGTTGGACATTAGTTTGCCGCAAGTGTCACCATAACGACCGGTCCTGTGCGTCTCTAGCTTTGCCCGCATGACTGTAGTAAAATTGTCCCAAGGAAACGTCATCATCATTGTAATTTCATGTGCCGAAAGACGTCCACTGTTGGACATAAGTTTGCCCCAAGCGTCACCATAACGACCGGTCCTGTGCGTCTCACATCCATCGGATTCCCGCGACTCTCACCAGGCCATTGGTACACCTTGTAGGAGGCCTGAGCGATGCCCTGGAATACATAGCAAAGAAGTCAGTAAAAGTTTGACACGCCCTCCCGCTACGCTTCAAAGGCGGGAGATGTCATTGGATGATTTTCCATCTAAAAAAAGTGTTTGAGTGATTGACTTGAATATTTGTATGGCCTAAAGAAACATGTTCCGGATCTGGGTGGTTTTATGTATGTGAGTTTACAAGTTTGTGAACATACCCACGATACAGGAGTTCCTAGTGTGGGAATCTCGGCATCGATCGTTGTGTGACACTTGGGGGTGATAATATCTGCTGACAAAATTCCTTATAGTGTAGGCAGGAACCTTTAAAATAACACCAATGACAAAGGAATTGAAAAGGAATCGTTTGTCTTGGTCGGGCATGTGATGAGGAAGGATGAAACGCATGAGACTAAAAATTTGATGAATACAGGGTTATTTTTAAAACACTGGCAACCTCTCAGGACTATGCCACTAACATCATAAACAACAACTTTTGATCATGACTTTTAAAAATTTAAATTAGTTCATCAGATTTTCATACAAAAACAAAAATATTTAAATTGAGATTTAAGAACGTTTTCTAAATATTACGAAGTCTATGCGAAGTAAGCGATAGTACAAAAACTATTTACAAAAAAAAAAAATAACCGACTTCACTAAAAAAAACACTAAAGGCCCTAGGACGAAGGCAAGGAATGAACAGGACTGGGTTTTTTGTCAGTAAAAGTCGGACACTATCTCTCGCTCCGCTCAAGAGCGAGATTCGTCATTAGATGATTTTCCCACCTAAAAAAAAAACTGTTTAGGCTTGAAACTCTAGGATCGTGGGGTCCGAGCACTCACAAGTTGTATAAAGATGTGACGAAACGTCTCGTTGACACTTTGTGTGACCAAAACGCTGGCTTTTACCTTGGACAGAAGATAATGCCGCCCGTCTTTTGGGCACATTACCAGTCGACAGCGACGTGGTGGAGTTTTTTGACGCCATATTTTAGTTTCATTTTAGTTACTTTAGAGTTTTTATTATTATTTATTTGATTTTCCTGTAATTATAATTAGTTAAGTATTTTTTAAATGTAAATTATGTGTAAAGAAAATAAATAAGTCTGTTTCCTCATCAATGTTGTAACACAATTTTATTTCTTTGTACCAGGGCGCCCGAATATGGGTGGAGCATCCGGAGAAAGTATGGGAGAGTGCCACGGTGACGTCAGACTATCGGTCTGGCGTCCTCATCGTCAAGATAGACCAGTCTGGAGAGATACGGCAGATAAAGGTCAGTATACTGAAGTAAATAAACACAATTATTATTTGAGAATCGGCATTTTTTTGACTGCGAGTCTATTCACTCTAGCCTTGAAGACACCTAAATTCTAATAGGACGTGAAGACAGCAGCAGGCAAATTGTTCTAGTCCTTCGATGTACGCGGTATAAACGACGAGGCGAAACGTTTAGTCCGAACCGTAGAGGTGTCAACAATGTTAGGGTGGACACTCGAGTCTCTGTACGTCGGGTTGTCCGGTGGTAGAAAGGCGATGGCAGAATCAAGTCGTGTAATTCTCGTGCACACTCCAAAATGCATCCTGCAAAATACAGAAAGGCTGACGGCCTTACGCCTGTGCTCTAGGCTTTGCAGATTGGTTTTAACCAAATCTGGATCATCAATTAGCCTCAGTAAGTAGTTGCATAATTCCTAAAGGGGTGACCAGATAGTTGCAAACCAACGTCCCAACCAAGGAGACCTTGTTAGTCTCAATCCATGTAAACAGCAGTTATAATCCATGACCTTCAACGCTCTTGGTTGGGAGGCGTGTTGGCGTGAACTTTACATCCATGTAGCCGCAACACAAACAAAACACATAAACCAAGGTCACCTTAGTTAGAACACTAATTTGCAACCGCCTGGTCACCCCTTAATTAGTGGCCGAACGAAGCACGATTTGCAGCTGGAACTGAAACCATATAACCGAAAGTTCGGCAACTCTTTAATTTTCCATAGAGCATGATTTTGTGCCGTGTCTGTGTCGAGATGAGCTTCTTTAAGGTCTCTGGACCGTCGTCAACCAAGTGGAGGGTCGTCTTCCACGCGTGCGCTTCGTCTGGGCTTCATTTCAGGGGCCCAAGTCTGCTATTTTTATGAATTCGTCATTCCAAAACGATCCCATTGTCATTTTGTTAAAAGTTCGTAATCTGGTAATTCATAATGATCGGTCAATGGTCTCGTAATAGAGTTGTGGTAGAATGACAATATCGAGCTTATTAGAAGCAATGACTGCACAATGACGTTCTAATGGTAGGTCACTAATCAAAGGAACTGTTAAAATTTTAGCAGATTACCGCATACGTCAGATATTCATTTGTCAGTATGTACGAGATTACCACTTCTTTCAATGGAGTGTCAGTGGTTGACCATTGGAGTCATAATGACGTCATTATATTAGAGATTACCAAAATTTTCAAAATCAACAATTATGAAATCAATGATAGACCATTCTGATACTATTTAGCAGACTTGAGGCTCAGGTGACAATACCACCGTAAACGCTTCTCTTTGACTTTATCGACTATCGAGGTAACTTTAAAATTGCCTCTTATGTAATCGAATAAATCAATGATTTTTTTCCTAGCCCTTATTGTCCTACTGTTGGGCAAAGGCTTTCCCTAAGTCCTTTTTCCAGACATTCTTCCTCCGCCGTCTCGAACCAGTCCTCGTGGTTCGCGTCTAAATCATCTTGCCATCACTTTCTAGGCCGGCCTCGACGGCGCTTTCTCTCTGCAGGAACCCACTGCATGGTGACGCTTGCCCAGCGGTCTCTGCGATCAACAATTACATAAAAATTATTACATACATACATAGAGGACAGTCAGTTTTTAGGTATCCATCACAACCGTCAACTAGTTTCGATCGAGCTGTACATTCGGCCCTTTTGCCTGAAACCAAAATCGAACTTTCAGTGGATCTTTAACAATAATCCTCCCGACCTATTTCTATCACGGTGGCCAACCTCAATAAAGATTAAACAAGTACGCAGGAGATATATTAGTGCACAAGTGTATGCGCAAACATAGGTACATTCTAAAGAAACAAGAAAGAAAGGAAAACAATTCGTTTACGCGAATTCTCTGTTCCTTTAAGGTAGAACTTTAATTGTGCACACGTGTGCCACACACGCCGATCTGGGCGCGTCGGTCTCTATACATTTTATATGGAAACTAGACTTGTAGAGCTACACTAGATTCACGCCACGCGACGTCGTTCTACGTACAAATCAGGCGTGGTCTACGTGTGCGTCGGTCTAATGTAGTTCTAGCTTTACTCTCAAGCTAGAACTACACTGCGCACACGTGTGCCATACACTCCGATCTGGGCGCGTCGGTCTCCATACATTTTATATGGAAACTAGACTTGTAGAGCTACATTAGATCCACGGCATGCGACGTCGTTTTACGTACAAATCAGGCGTGGTCTACGTGTGCGTCGGTCTAATGTAGTTCTAGCTTTATTCTCAAGCTAGAACTACACTGCGCACACATGTGCCACACACGCCGATCTGGGCGCGTCGGTCTCCATACATTTTATATGGAAACTAGACTTGTAGAGCTACATTAGATCCACGGCATGCGACGTCGTTTTACGTACAAATCAGGCGTGGTCTACGTGTGCGTCGGTCTAATGTAGTTCTAGCTTTATTCTCAAGCTAGAACTACACTGCGCACACGTGGATCACGTACGCCGATCTGGGCGCGTCGGTCTCCATACATTTTATATGGAAACTAGACTTGTAGAGCTACATTAGATCCACGCCACGCGAAGTCGTTCTTCGTTGTATGTAGAACGCACGGCGCGGTCCACGTGTGCGTCGGGCTAATGTAGTTCAAGCTTTACTCTGAAGCTAGAACTACACTGCGCACACGTGTGCCACACACGCTGATCTGGGCACGTCGTTCTCCATACATTTTATATGGAAACTAGACTTGTAGAGCTACATTAGATCCACGCCACGCGACGTCGTTCTATGTACAAATCAGGCGTGGTCCACGTGTGCGTAATTTAGTACTAGCTTCACTCTCACAGTCCGTTGGGACGGCAATTCGACACCACCGGGGAGATCAAGCCCAGGACCAACGGCTTTACATGCTGTCCGAGGAGCGAGGGGTTTCACCTTACCAACTTCCAAACTCAGGCATGCTGCTTTTTCTAGCTGGTGTTTCATCACATAACTTCTCCCTTTTTGGGTGGAGCGGAGAGGGAGTGTTACCGACTAAAACCCAACCTTGATCCTTCAGTTACCCTTTGCGTTCCAACTTCCAGGACTCCGCTAACTCTTTCGGACACTACCCGACCTAGGAATCGAATCCAGGTCGTATGGAAGGTATGGTCGTATGGTTGTAGCGCAACTTCGATCGTGTATCAAGTACTGCTCTCATCTTTGGGACGGATCTGCCCGATACCAGCTTGATGCACTTGAAGCAATTGAGAGGCGAGCCAAGAGGGTCATTGGCAATGATGCATTCGTTGAGTCGAAGCTCAAAGTCTTTTGCATCGACGCCGAGTTGCTAGCTTTTCGGTTTTCTACCCGTTGCATTTCGGGGAGTGTGCGTCGGAATTGCATAACCTAATTCCGCCCGCGCCCGTTCCATCATCGGACCACGGCGTAAGGCAATGCGCCTCCGGTACATGTTGGACATTCCACCTATACGTACAGCTAAGGAGTGGAATTCCTTGCCGGAATCTGTGTTTCCTTATGGCTACAACCCGGGAATCTTGTGAATAGGTTACTTCTAGGTAAGCGCGTTCCATCGTCACTCGCATCGTCGCTTTCCATCAGGTGAGATAGCGGTTAAGCGCGAACCTATCAATAAAAAAAATTAAAAAATTAACAACCGTGGTCCTTTTTATTTGACTTGGACTATTTGTCGATTTTAGAAAGAATTTCGTTTTTGATACGGTATACCGTCCATTAGTTTTCTATTAGAACGCGGTTGTACCACATTCATTCACAATGTTTGTGTAATAGGTATTTGGCGGAAAATGTATAGAGTCAGCCTTATTGGCATGCTCTACTGAGGCAGTCAATATTATGATACCATTCTCAGCTTCATTTTACCGAAATCGCGCCTGTTTCAATGATTCCATATTATTGTCCAGTTGTGTAGACACTTGAGATACAAAACTACACAAATTTCACATCACAATGTCCACTAAGAGTAAATTTGCGAATAATTAAAACTGCCACTGAATTTCAATAGAAAAAATCTCGTCAAAAACAACAGTCGTACTTGGTCCATAGGCCTATGCCATAATTTCCTTGGTAACCGTTCTAGAATAATCTGTGGATCTGCCAAAATATCAAAATTGTCAGTTTACCACGTCAACCAATCACAATTGCCATTAAAATATAAGATGAACCAATTATCTGCATTGGTGGATGCTAGTTGCCAACTGTGGCAAGCGGCAGGAAGCCAAGATTCACTGGTATAGTTTTTTATAAATATAATCCCACTATATTACAAAAAATCAACATTGACAAATGACAATCTCTTGACAGGACTGTCAGTCAGTACCACAGTTTTTTTTTTTAAACTATTTCGGTAAAGTGCCTTTTAAGTACATTCATCGTGTTTTTTTATTTTTATTTCTTCAGTTTGTAGAATGTTCGTCAAACCTCTTGGAGGAAACCAGACAAGATCATGTTAACCTTATCATTTCTCCAACAGATCAAAGATGAGAGTAAGCTGCCACCTCTCCGGAACCCCTCGCTGCTCATCGGGCAGAACGACCTCACATCCTTGTCGTATCTGCACGAGCCAGCTGTGCTGCATAACCTTAGAGTTAGGTGAGTGGAAACCAGATTTTATATACTAGAAAAGAAGTAGAAGTTTTTTGAAGAACTTCCAGGAAAGTAGGTACAACTGTTCTTCGTTCTTTTATTACTGAAGAACGCGACCACATACGATGCGTCTCCGACTTCTGCAGTGGACTTGTCTCTTAGTCATACTGGCTGGCTATCACCAGATACTGATCTGCTCCCTAAATAAGCGCTGGCCAACAATGGACGCCAGGGATAGTCGCCTGTTCAGGGTCTAGGTAGAGATGTAACTGAAGTGGATATATCGGTAACGACTTCGGAAACGGAGTTTTTTAATTTGAATAATCGGAATCGGAACCGAAATTAGAATCGGAACTGGAATCAGAATCGAAACCGGAATCGAAGGTGGTGGCAGAAACGTTAAATGAAACCCAACTAAAATTAATTAAAAACTCGGTTAAATAGGTATAAATGAAGTGTGAATTCACAATATGGCAAATATGAATAAAAATAACAAGTGAAATAGTAGTCGACAGAAGGCACAGGGAAGGACGTTCCCCGCGCTACAATTACCTGTGAAGTTTGTACCTATGATATAATCCGATTAAAATATATCGGAACTGAAATAGGAAAATTCGGAACCGGAGGTGCAATATCATTCGCAACTCAAGCACAGGCGAAGGGTAGCCAGCCTATCGGTATTTTACAAGTTACATTTTGGAGAGTGTGCGCGGGAATTGCAGGACTTGATTCCGCCATCTCCTTTCTACCATCGGACAACCCGACGTACGGCGAGTATCCACCCTTACGTTGTTGAAACTTCAACGGTCCAGACTAAACGTTTCGCTTCGTCGTTTATACGGCGTACATCGAAGGACTGGAACAACTTGCCTGCTGCGGTCTTCCCAACTATAATTTAGGTGTATTCATGGCTAGACTGAATAGGCTCTTAATGAACTAGTGCGCCTCACCATCATTGATTGCATCTCTGCTTACCATCAGGTGGGATCGCAGTCAAGCACTGGTTTATACCAATTTTGTTTTTTAAAAACTTCCGGACTTTAGGAATCGGAATCGAACCACCGTAACATCCCTGGTATCAATAAACCAGTAGGGCAAGACTAAAGAAACGAAGGTTAGTTTGTTTGAAAGATGACGTGGCTAGGGAGGAGGGGTGACTACTGAGATGACGGCCAATAAAGAAGTAGATATGGAAGAAGAAGACTTCTTGCTCCGGTCACTAACAAATCGTCAGAAGGCTGGTAAACGATGCTGCGGGATAGTTCGAAAGAGTCACCACTGCCTTAGAATGCAAATGTCCTAAAATATATTATTATTTATTTTACTCAAATCTATTGGTACACAATACCGTTGCCGACAAGTAGTATGACAGGAGCATTGCCCGACTTACAAGTTGTAGGTCGCGGGTTCAACACCAGCCAGGCGCATTACTTTGTGTAATTTATTTCATCACCACTGCTCTCAAAACTGTGAAGGAAAACATCATGAGGCAACCGACATGTCCTAGAACCAAAAATTCGAAGACATGTGACATCAACTAACCAGCACTGGGCCCACGTGGGAACATTATAAGGCCGACTATGCTATACAGTTGCCGACGTCTGTCAGTCGATAACGTATGCAAGCGATAACGATGCATGCTGCATGCGGCATGCAGCATGCAACATTCAAGCGAGCAAGCACCATGCAGCAGGCAGGGTTTCTGTCACGGCTCCGGCGCTGCGGGCCTCCGGCGGCCCCACGCGTGCTAATCGTCGCAGACGGCTTTCGCTCACCACCGCAGCTCCGGCTTGTTGGCCGGCTTCGCCGGCCAGCCTCAGCCGCCGCGTCTCGCTCGCAGCCGCCTGCTCCTCAGCTCGCGGGCCGCCTCGCCCCTACGCGCCTACACGATTTTAAATTATACTCTAGGGGTAGGACAAACAAGACTACGTGGAGTCGGTTTTGCAGCAATTCGGTTTTGTCACTAACTTTTGTTGCACAGCATATTAAATTTTTAACCAACAATATTATTTAATTGTTCATTACTAACGTTATGCTAATAGTCATTAGGCCTACTAACATTATGCGAATCAAATTTATGCCAAAACAAATTAGTCTTTAAGATGATTATGCCAACTTAAAATGTATGCCTAAAAAAATTATGCCGAAGTATACCAAAACAAATTGTGCCAAAATCGTTATGCCGAAGTATACTAGGACAAAGAACATTATGCGAAAAGAAGGGATCCCTATAATTCGGATTTTTTTTCTCGTGAATTTTGCCATATTTTCTCACCGTTTAAACCTTCCCTAGACTATCACGAATATTTCAAGACCAAAATTAGCCAAATCTGTCCAGCCGTTCTCGAGTTTTAGTGAGACTAACGAACAAGAAAAAGATAGATTTAATGAAAAATAAACAAAACAGGTTTTTACCGGAAACGGAATTAAACCAAACATCTCAGTTCATTGCTTACTGGAACGAATTTAATTTTCGCGGCTATTATAAAATTCTTGTGGTGTCAACGCTCCACGGAAGAACCACTGGGGTCAATGGGTGAATAGAAAACAGTTGGGTTATAGATTACGGTGTGACGGTGCTGGCGCCGACAATATTTGTATTCAGAGTGCATAGCGCGAGTTTGTTTTACGTTGACGCCATTTTTTTATTTTTTATTGATATAAACCAGTGCTTACTGCGATCCCACCTGATGGTAAGCGGAGATGCAATCATTGATGGTCAGGCGCACTAGTTTATTAAGAGCCTATTCACTCTAGCCTTGAAGACACCTAAATTATAGTTGGACGGGAAGACCGCAGCAGGCAAATTGTTCCAGTCCTTTGATGTACGCGGTATAAACGACGAAGCGAAACACTTAGTCCGGAACGTTGAAGTTTCAACAACGTAAGGGTGGATACTCGCTGTTCGTCGGGTTGTCCGATGGTAGAAAGGAGATGGCGGAATCAAGTCATGCAATTCCCTCGCACACTCTCCAAAATGTAACCTGTAAAATACAGATAGGCTTGCTACCCTGCGCCTGTGCTCGAGGCTTTGTAGATTGGACTTAACCAAATCTGAATCCCCGATTAGCCTCTTCGCACGCCTTTCTACTGAGTCCAAAGCTGCTAGATGGCAATTTGCAGCACCAGCCCATATGTGACTGCAGTACTCCACACACGATCAGACTTGTGCTTTGTATAACATTAGAAGCTGTCCCGGTGTGAAGTACCGTCGGACCTTTGCAAGAACGCCTAGTCTTCTAGCAGCTACCTTGACTTTGGACTCAATGAACCGCCCAAAGTAGAGGTCTGAGGAAATTTCAACTCCTAAGAGGTGAAGGCGGTCGGTGCACTCCAGGGATGCATTCTGAAAAGCAGGAGCCAAGGTGAACGGGCTTCTCTTAGCGGTGAAAAGACACGCTTGTGTTTTGGCGGCGTTGAATCTTACCAGATTGGTTTCGCCCCACTTGGAGACTGTCTGAAGTGAGACATTCGTACGCTCTACCATGGCCTTTCGTTCGGACCGGATTAGCTCCTTACTAGCCAGAGGACCTGGCAGGTATCTCTCTACAACTGTGCTATTGAAACGTTTATGATGCTCGCCGTCCGCAAGCCCACGCCTACTTTGAGCTGTGAGTTACTTACGTTGGGCTGTGAAAAAATACGGATGAAAAAACATTTCATGTAGCGGTGATGAGAATGTTGAGATGGATGTGTGGTGTGACGAGAATGGATAAAGTGAGAAATGAGTATAATAGAGAAAGTTTGAAAGTGGCGCCATTGACTGAAAAGTTGAAGGGGAATCGTTTGTCTTGGTATGGTCATGTAAGAGGAGGGATGGATGAAGTACACATGTGGGTGCATCAAAGAAAACATGGATGTATTGTATGAGAAGTGATATAAAAGAAAAGGGAATCAAGAGCGAGGGTGGTAGAGTGTCAAAGTCAAAAGCATTTATTTCAAATAGACCATTTGAATAGTCAAAGTAGGTCAGTCCAAAAAAAAAGTGAAGTTAAATTGCAGATTTGATTTGAGATTGCTAATTCGAGCGATGGAATAAAATAAACGTGTTGTGCCGACCCCAAATAACACGAAAAAAAGTGAGTAAAATAATGATTTTTAGATGGTCACCTATCCAGCGAGCCAGCGACCGACCGTTGCTTAACCTTATAAATTGACACTTTGATTGTTATTACAACTAGGTACTTGGTCAAATTGATATTACATCAAAAATATATCAAAAGAGATTCGCAAAATCTGCTACCATAAAAGGGGATTTCCACTTGACCATTTCAGGATAAACCTAGTCAAGCCCAGTTAAATGATAAACCCATTCGTTTCCGTGCTTTGTACTTCTATACTACACTCATGACGAAATCATGAATCATGTTGGAGATAACAATTGATAACGCTGGTGTTGCGGCTGATCGAATAGTCATTGTATGTCAAATCTGTGCCACGATTATTACTAAAGGAATGTAGGACTTGTAAAGTGTGGAAAGGGCTATTCTTGGAGTTTCTTTGCGAAGAACTTTGAGGAGAAACAAGGTTACCAATATAGCCTGAAGAATCGCCAAACTTAAGTGGACTAAGGTCTTTTTTAGAGTCCCGGACCTTAAAAGGAAAAAGCGGAATCCTTATAGGATCACTTGGTTGTCCATCTGTCTGTCAAGTTCCTTTATCTTGGGAACGCGTGGAGGTATCCAGTTGAAATTAAAACCATATACTCAGGTCTGCGGTCCCTTGAAGCTATGAAAAAATCAAACTTCTAAGTTATAGAAAAAAAAAGATACGGCTATTTATGTCGCAAAAAACTTACATTTCGACACTCAAAAGAATCAGAATTCATTGGGTACTTCCTGTTGACCCAGAATCCTGAAATTTGGCATAAAGCAAAGTCTTATAGTATAGATATAGGAATAAATCTGAATACAGACAATTAGTTGTTACATCACAAAAAAAAAAACTTTTTTGCGATTCGAATTAATCTTCGAGACTCCATTCAGGAATTGAACTATTCACATAAGTAAGTTTATACGGAACCCTCAGTGTGCAAGTCCGACTCGCACTTGCCCAGTTTTTATATGTATAGCATAGGTAAGTTGATAGCAGGACGAAAATATGCATCTTTAAGGGATGACCAGATGGTTGCAAACTAGCGTTCCAACCAAGGTGACCTTGGTTTATGTGTTTGGTTTGTGTTGCGGCTACATGGATGTAAACCACGCGCTAACATGTTCGGTGGTTGGAGAAAAACGCGCCTCCCAACCAAATGTGTTGAAGGTCATGGATTACAACTGCTGTCTACACGAATTTAAACAAGCAAGGTCACCTTGGTTGGGTCGTTGGTTTGCAACCGTTTGGTCACCCCTTTAAGATGAGAGTAAAGGATAGGGAGCTACATTGCATGAATTCGACAGCTGTCACCCTCATCATTCAATTAGTAGCATAGCAATTGTAGTGTAGGACTTGTAAAATGTGGAAAAGGTTATGCTCGGAGATTCCTTGCGAAGAACCTTGAGGAGAATGAATCATGTGTCTGAGTTCCGAACCAGATTGAAGTGGCTGCCAATTCGGCGTCGGCGTGATTCCCATATCCTGTCTCTTCTCTACACTATCCTGCACATTCCTAATTCTCCTCAATATCTCCGTGAACACTTTGAGTACTTTGTTCCAAGGGGTAAACCCTGTCGCACTGCCATTTCTCTTCTTCTTCGTACTCCATTTCACATTTCCAGCCGTTATGATGGCTCCTTCTCTGTCACTGCAGTGCGTCTATGGAACTCTCTTCCACACTCCTTACGTGACAGCCCTTCTCTGAATGTCTTCAAGAGGAAAATTAAAGCGAAAATTGGAGAGCAGTGGTGGCCGAGTGGTAACGGCCCCGACTTGACTTGATGCGACCGATGTCCAAAACTTGTTATTTCTTTATTGAACAGAATACGAATTTTTCTGTTTTCAAAATTCTTCTATGAATAACTGGACAAAAATTTTATACTCTTAAAACAGTAATTTTCATAATCTTAAAAACGTGCCATTTGTCCAAACAGTGATTCACCCATGGCATTGTTTGTATACAAATATTTCCTTATGTTAAAAAAGGTACCTTATATTGTTCTAAGTAAAGTTCAAAATAGTTTGTATGAAAATTGTGATACGACCTTGTGAATGTGTGGGAGTTTGGAGAGAGATATGGATTAAAGTCTCTGCCTTCAGTTTCGTCATCATCCTGCCCATGTCCCATGTTACGTGAGGATTTTAGATTTATTATTAAAAAATAAAAAAACAACCACTGAACTTTACTAGAAAAATGTTTTTTTTTTTTAATGATATAAACATGCGCTGGACTGCGATCCCACCTGGTGATAAGCGGTGATGCAATCGTTGATGGTGAGGCGCGTTAGTTTATTAAGAGCCTACTCACTCTAGCCTTGAAGACACCTAAATTGTAATCAAACGGGAAGACCGCAGCAGGCAAATTGTTCCAATCCTTCGTTATACGCGATTTTAAACCACGAGGCGAAATGCTTAGTTCGGATCGTAGACGTTTCAATGAAATAACGATGCATACTTGCCGTACATCGGTTTGTCCGATGATAGAAAGGAGATGGCGGAATCAAGTCGTGCAATTCTCGCGCACATTCTCCAAATTGTATCTTGTAAAATACCGAAAGGCTGGCTGCCCTACGCCTGTACTCGAGGCTTTGTAGATTGGACGTAACCAAATCTAAATCACCAATTAGCCTCTTCGCACGCCTTTCCACTGAGTCCAAAGCTGTTAGATGGCATTTTGCAGCACCAAAACAATCTCAAAAAAAACTCCTTGTTTTCTTTAGATTTGTATTTTGGAGGTAAGCGGAAAAGAGAGTGAAGTCCCGCAAACCTCCTTGAAAAAGGCGGGTCCTCCGACCAGACGGGTGTTATGTCTGGTGGGCAACTGCCCCAATGGATGATTTCGGGCTGTTCTATACAGGATTAGTTCTTATGTGACGCCATAGATGTCGCTACAGTATTATTATTTTTCTAAAAAAAAATCGACAGTTTACATTCATCACACTTTTTTTTTATGTTTTGCCCCACTAGGAATTACTCCTGTATTGTGGGTGCGTTTCCAAACATTTAATTTCTGTTGGGAAATTTTAATTACATGTGTTTTACCCTTCCTCATCACTTGCCCAACCAAGACAGACGGTTCCTTTTCAACTTTTCTATCATTGGCGCTACTTTAAAACTGCCTGCCTACCCTAAAAGGACTTTTACAACATTACTTTTAGTATATACGAAACCCGAAACACGTGTGTAGTGTTTTTATGTAAAAAAATCTATGTACAAAATTTCATAACTGTATCATGAAAAATCACAAAGTTATAAGCTTGTTATGTTACCTAGTTGACCGCACAAATACATAGTCACCGGGCCATCCAGGCGAGTGAGGGGTGTTTTTGCTCCAGCATCCAGTTGTGCGCTGACACTACATGCCCGCAATGACCTGCCGTGAACTGTGTTGTACTTAGTGTCGGTGGTGTCCAACTTGCGACTTTTTAAAATATTTTTGTGAGAAAATATAACATGGTGTAAAAATTATTGGAATCGATTCAGTTACTGATTCTGAACAAACTATATTCAGGTTTCGCATATACTAAAAATAATGTTGTATAAGAAGACATCCTCACCATTTCAGCCGAAAGACGTCCACTTTTGAACATAGGCCTCACCCAAGAATCGCCACAACGACCGGTCCAGTGCGTCTCGCATTCCTTAGGTTCCCGCGACCCTTACTAGGTCAACAATCTTCTTAGTGCAAAGCCTTCAAACGCTGTGTTTTGCGCAGTCGGCACTCCAGAACCTTACGGCCTCATCGATCATCTGTACTGCGATCAATGTGCCCTGCCCACTGACTCTTCAGTTTAGCGATTCTTTGGGCTATGTCGGTAACTTTGGTTCTCCTGCGGATACCTTCATTAGTGTTGCAACAGAACTCTGCTTCTGCTTCCGAAAAATTTACAACAGAACTCTAAACGGAAGGAAACAGCGAAGAGTGCGGGGGTGGGGGGCGCCTGGATGACTGAATACATCGGAAGAGGTGCGGGGGCGCGGGGTGGTAGACAAATGTCTCGCAACGAGTTTCTTTATTATTATTTATTTTGGGTTCATTCTGCGCATCACGTCGCCTCGTGACGTGATTACGACGTAAACCTTCTGTTGTTTTAAAAAAATAAAATTGTGCTTTTTCTCCATAGTATTAACACTTCCGCTTCCGCATCCGAAAAGATTTACTTTTGACTTCTGCTTTTGTCTCCGCTTCCGTTAAGATACTTCCATTGCATCACTAATCTTCATTCCTGATTCGATCTCGCATGGAAACTCTAAGCATAACCCTTTCCATTACTTACAGGATGCAATCATATTAAAAAACAATATGCCCTGGCCACTGCCATGTAGCGACATCTATGGCGTCACATAAGAACTAATCCTGCAACGCGCAATCAAAGTTCTCCACGCGATTAGAACATATAGAACAGCCCGAAATAATCTATCGGGCAGTTGCCCACCATACATATCACCCGTCTGGTCGGAGGATCGTCTCTTTTCAACGGAGGTTTGCGGGACTTTACACTCTGTTCCGCCTACCCCTAAAGCCGCAAAGATTTTAGTAAAAAGTGTCGTTTTGTTCACAGATTCTGCGACCGCAACGCCATCTATACATATTGCGGCATCGTGCTAGTTGCCATCAACCCCTATTATGATTTACCTATTTACGGTAAGTTTTTAGGACAACTTTGAATTTTAAATAAAAAATTAACATAATTAATTGACCATTACGTGTTTGGTATATGGACTTTTAAAGAACCTTTGGCTTCTGAGCTTGTATCGGTGTTTCTTCTCAGGGTTGTCAGCTAAGAAACACCGGCCTCATCTAGTTTAAATTGACGAAAAAATTGAAGTGTAAAATTGTTTTTCAAAAACCTTTTTACAAATTAAATATCATTAATCATGACATCTGGTCTACAATCCTTACCCCCCTAGCCAAGTTACGACCATTTCATTTCGATTCTCTTGCGTCGAACGCCTCAAGTAGCGTTCAGATTCAGATCAGATTTGAAAGTTATTTAACTCTCTTAGTTTTGAACCGATTTGATTTTTTTTTCTATTTGTGAATTTTGATATAGTTAATTACTAAAAAAAATACTCAATTGCCCCATTGAAGCTTAATTATTTTGATAGATTAATATTTTTAATTGCTTTTCTAGGTGATGAAACAATTATGGCATACCGCGGCCAAGCGATGGGCGACCTCGACCCTCATATATTCGCCGTGTCAGAGGAGGCCTACACTAAGTTAGAGAGGGAGAGGAGAGATCAGAGTATTATTGGTGAGTTATACATATTAAACTACAGTATTTCCAAATTAATAATGCGCATGCAGATCTTCGCAAATTGTCGTATTCCCGGAAACACCCGAATCATTGAATCGTAAGCATGAAGAATTATGCATGAAGAAAATGCACTTAACCACTCTATATACATATAGTCTTCCGAGCTCGGGGGATACAACCGTTGCCGAACAGTCGCCAGTGCCTTGCACATGTTAAATAAAAGGGTCAATCGAGCAACAGTCTTAACAGCGTATCATGGTTTATTAGCCTCAACATTGAGATATGGAATCATATTTTGGGGAAATGCCACGGGTAAAGATATGGTATTTAAATGCCAAAAAAGGTGCATAAGACCCATATATAATTTGAAGACAACAGACAGCTGCAAACCGTTTTTTAAAAATACGAAAATATTAACAATGCCGTCATTGTACATCTATGAAACATCTATGTTCGTCAACAGAAACTTACATAAGTTTGCTCGAGTGACTAGTCAGCGCCGTTGTGACCAGTTACAAACTGTCGGATCTTGTACTGCATTATACAGAAATAGTATTTTTGTAATGGCTCCAAGGGTCTATAATAAATTACTAAAATGTATAAGAACTGAAGATAATGTCCGCAAATTCAAAATAAATTGTTTTTGTTTCAAATAGATAAACTATGACATTATCAGCCCTTTACTATTGACATCTATTTGAAATTGATTATAACTTATTAATTATTTTTTTATAATATTACATTTATTGATTATATTTTATTTACATTTCTTGGTATGGTCATGTAAAGAGGAGAGATGAAACACATGTTACTAAAAGAGTTATGAGTATACATGTGGATGGGTGGAGAGGGAGAGGGAGGCCAAAGAAAAGATGGATGGATTGTGTTAACAGTGATATGAAAGAAAAGGAAGTTAGTGAGAGTATGACGGTTGACAGGATAGAATGGAAGAAAAAAACGTGTTGCGCCGACCCCAAATAAGATGGGACAAGGGCAGGAAGATGACGACATTTATTTGACATTATTTACTATATTACCATTGACATGTATTTGAAATTGATTATAATTTGCTAATTTATTTGTTTTTAATATTAAATTTATTTGACATTATTTACTATAATTTGACATTGCATTGTATGGATTCAGACTTATTACTCACTAAAAGACTAATATATTTGTACAACAATTTCATTGGTAGGACATAGAGCACGACTAAAATGTTTATTAAAGACCTTTATTGTAATACCTATGTTCACAAATAAAGATTGATTGATTGATTGACATTGACGAAGATTTCTATGCGCATTATCACTTTGGGAGACCTGTACATCTATACTAGTATACCTGGTCTGGGCCCGCGTGCAATGAGAACAAAGGTTAATTATGTTATGTGAACCAACTTTAACTTCCATTTTACAGTAAGCGGAGAGTCCGGTGCCGGTAAAACGGTATCAGCCAAATACGCGATGCGGTACTTTGCGGCGGTAGGAGGAAACGCGAGCGAGACACAGGTCGAGAGAAAAGTGCTCGCCTCCAGTCCTATCATGGAGGTAAGACGTCTTTCAAATTGCCTTATTATTGGCCTAATCTTGTGAGATGTCCTTAGATGATTTCACACCTCAAATTAAACGCGTACGTGAAGCGACTCGGCGTTTTTGGAACAAACGCTGGATACTCTATTACGGTGGCCTATGTGACCAACCTAAGTGCGGAGCGGTGACTTGACAAGCGAAGCGGTCGCGATATGTTGGTTTGATATTTTCGAGCGAACTCTTGCGGTGCGGTGATTTTTATATAAATGATAGCTGTAGCGGCGACTTCCACAGACAACAGACAGAGCCGCCGCCACCGCATCAATGTCTACGTGGGTCGCTGCGTTGCAGAACAGGGAATTGTCGATCCTGCCGAGGTGTCTCTGCTTTCTATGCCCTATCCAACTAGTTTAGAGTGAACTTCTAGTCTTACAACACTCATTAAACGTAGAAAAATACACATCACAAAATGCCCGATACCAATTTCTTTCTACGTGTTATAGCTGCTAAGAAGAGGTGGTGCAACAACCCATTCATGCATGACAGGAGGGTGCTTTAACCACTGGGCCATCACAACAAAGTAAATTTTTTTTTAGGCAATAGGCAACGCAAAAACAACCCGCAACGACAACTCGTCCCGTTTCGGCAAGTTCATAGAGATCCACTTCGACAACGTGTACCGGATATCCGGCGCCAGCATGCGCACGTACCTCCTGGAGAAGTCTCGTGTGGTGTACCAGAGCGCCGGCGAGAGGAACTACCACATCTTCTATCAGCTCTGCGCTGCAGCCAGGCAAATGCCTGAATTACATCTAGGTAGGTAGTATGTGAGTTATGAATATACTTGTGGATGGATGGAGAGAAAGAGGGAGGTCAAAGAAAAGATGGGTGTATTTTTTAAGATTATTATTTGTGTATTTTGCCTATGAATTTAATCAAGTGTATGGCTGCGATTTCAACACACTTTGTTCTATGCACCCGATGGATTGTTACGCGTGATCACAGAATCGAAGGAACAAAAAAAAATGTATGACGATAGTCTATACACCTTGTTCAAGCGTATGATGATTGTTCTATACACTTGTGATGCGATAGAAACCCGGAGATTATGAATAAAACCGCTCGTGTTGAGTGTTGTAAAATCACTGATATAAGGTCCCATTAAAATAGTGGGACAAATTTTAACACAGCGTTCAGTAAGTCTAACCAAAGATATCCAAGAAAAAAAAAACAGTGATTAAAGTATTTTTATTTTGACCTATATAAGGTCCCATTAAAATAGATGGACAAACTTTTAGAAATCATTCAGACCACCAAAATAAAGACAATGGTAAAAAAAAAATCTTTAAATACTTACTTACAATGAAAAAAAAAACAGCTAACGAAAATTTACTAAAAATGTTGGTTACCCGATGCATAAACACATCTCATAATACTACAAATACCTACGCGACGTCACCGGCCGCCGCGTTCATTGTTCAATTCATGTCTTCTCACTCTAACATAGTCTTTCGCAGGCGCCCGCGTCGCGCGCTTGCCGTAAATGACAATGATGACGCAATTTCAGTTTTCGTCGTGCAACCGAGACGGTAACGTGTTTCGCGAACGTCGAATGTAAGTGTGTGAGTGTTATTACGTACCTAGGTAGTTATCACAATCGACAGCAATGCCTTATTACGCGTACAGCAATCAAGAATACTTGGAAATAGCATACGACAAGCCCAAATCCTTTACCATGAAAGATTTGGAAGGCGGCCGAGCCTTGCGACGATCCTGGGAGCAGTACAGCGCCATCGTGATTAAGGCACCTTCATGCCACCAGCGGTTGACGCAGGATGACCGCGCTATGCAGTGCATCTTGAAGAAGACATTTTAGACTTTAGACGACACCCCACGGCGAGCACGGCCGATGCTGGTAGTGTATTCAATGTCAGTGATTTTTTACGTGTGGAAACTCCTTCGTGATGAAGGCCTCCACCCGTATCATTACACTCGTGTGCAGGAACTAAAAGTGAAGACACTCTTTTAAAAGTGAAAAGACACATAATTAAACGCGCCGGCAAGTGCATTGAACAAAACAGTAGGCATGTTCAACAATTAATCTAAACCTACCGGCGTAGAGTAAGTAGTATTTCAATTAATTACTGTAAATAGGGCTGATTCTAATTTTTAAACACGCCTGAAGCAGTGTTTTACTGTTATCTAACTTTAAAATAATCAAAAATGATTCATATCAGTACACTGTTTCCACTGCGCGCTTGTTTATTTACAACTTACATACTGCAATAGCTTTGATACCTTGATAA
Organism: Mythimna vitellina; assembly: GCA_949316375.1. Lineage (NCBI taxonomy): Eukaryota > Metazoa > Arthropoda > Insecta > Lepidoptera > Noctuidae > Mythimna > Mythimna vitellina. Next base: position 3,996,866 of record OX438711.1, on the reverse strand, counting down.
CAGTTCAGCACGCAATTAGATAGTCCAAAGCCTGGTAAAGTGTGTTGGGAAATTAGAATCTTTTCTTAGGCACCTAGACGGTTCATAATCATGTGTGTTCGAGGAAAGTTTATACACATTCGATGGTAGCCTATTCTTGAGTTGCGCGTACTTACTATCTTCTACTTATCCAGACTAGCAACACTATCCTAAAAATGCGTTTTGTGGACAACTGAAAGTAACTATTACGATTGAGTAGCGTAGGTAATTAGACACACAATAGAAAGACAATGACCGAGCGAACGCCGACGTTCGCTCGGGGTTCAACGAACTAAGCGCGCGACGCGCGGCGCGAGGCGCGAGTTTAAGTACCTACTCTTATTGGATGTGTTTATTCTTGAGTGCCATTTATTATTTTATATAGGTCAAAATAAAAATACTTTAATCACTGTTTTTTTTCTTGGATATCTTTGGTTAGACGTACTGAACGCTGTGTTAATATTTGTCCCACTATTTTAATGGGACCTTATATAAATACTTAGCCGATTCACTAAATGATCGCGCGTATGCAAACGCTGAGTTAGTTTAACCTACTTATGTTACGAAATGTGTGGGTTCACCGTACGGGCCCATAGGCAAAATTGCCTGCCTAAGTTGCCTGATAATAATGAATTATTATTATTGTGTGAAATGTGATAAGAAAGTGAAGGGAATGGAAGAATAGAAGAAAAAAACGTGTTGGGCTGACCACAAGTAATATGGGACAAGATGATGATGATGATGTTGGGTAGTAGAGATGTAACGGAAATGATTCAGAACCGAATTCGAAAGTGGATTTTTAAATTTGGTTTGTCGGAATCGGAACCGAAATCGGAGGCGGAGGTAGAAACATAAAATGAAACATTACTAAAATTAATTATTAAAAACTCGGGTAAAAATAAATGAAGAGCGAACTCACAACATTAGGTATATGTAGGTATATAAGTATTTATTACTTTAATTTAAGATTTCACATACTCTTCTTTTATTACTTCTACACACTAATTGTCTACATGTCTTTCTATCTGATGGAAAAAAAAATCTTTTAGAAACAAGCAATAACTTTGTAAAAATTTTATAAGAATGTTTCTTCTTTTGTATTTATGTGTGTACACAAATTAACGAGGAAAATGAGACGGAAAGAGAACTGTATAATTGTAGGGTGATTCTTTGAAACAGAGAGAACGCCTCATTCATCTGGCCTAGTTTTCGTACCTATCTATTTTGTGTCGTAAGTCACTGGGCGCAAATGGGTGCTTTGATACATTTAGTGATCGCGGAAAGCTTGAAAATATGCAAATAAAAATATCAAATTGTAAAGAAAAATCTATGCCAGACGAATGAGACACCCTCTCGGTTTCTCTGTATAATAATTTTATGACCCAACTTGGTATGCCACCCCTACCAATTGTAGAAAAAATAAATTTAAAAAATAAAAAACTCGACTGCGAAAAAACAAACTTTAAATAAAAACTGAAAAGACAAACATACAAGTTCAGTCCAGTAGCGTAGAAACCAATTTAATTAAAACAAAACTGCAACAGTCGGGACCCATATTATACGGAATTATTTTAGTCTAGATTATTTTTTTGGGTCCCGACTGTTGCAGTTTTGCACTTGCACAATCTAAAGATATCTTAATTATGTAAGTACGTTCAGTTCGGTTTGGAAGATATGAGGTAATAAAAATATTACATACAAGATACGCGCGAAAAATATAACCCTTCTTGCATTTGGGTAAAAATTTGAAATAAATCGATTTTTATTTGTATTGTTTGGTCACAGATCATCAAGAATCGTTCCACTATTTGAACCAAGGCGGCAGTCCAAATATAGACGGTGTTGATGACCTCAAGACTTTTAATGAGACGAGAAGCGCTCTCGTCACATTAGGTAAGGGATACATTTTACTTTTTACCTTTTGGCACAAGTTAGACACCCATTTTTTTTTTAAGGTTCCGTACCTCAATAGGAAAAAACGGAACCCTTATAGGATCACTTTCTGTCTGTCTGTCTGTCAAGACCCTTTATCTCAGCAACTCGTTAAGGTATCGAGTTGAAATTAAAACCATATACTCTGGTCTGCGGTCCCTTAAAGCTGTGAAAAAATCAAACTTTTGAGTTTACGAAAAAAAAAGATACGGCCGTTTATGTCGCAAAAAACGTGCATTTCGACACTCTCAAGGGAATCAAAATTCATAGAGTACTTCCCGTTGATCCAGAATCCTGAAATTTGGCATAAATCAAGGTCCTATAGCACAAAGTATAGGAAATAATCTGAAAACTGTAAATTTGTAGCTATGTCTCGAAAAATTTTTTTGCGATTCGGAAAAATCTTCATCACTCAATTCGGGAATTGAATTGTTTTCATAGGTGAGTTGGTACGGAACCCTCAGTGCGCGTGTCCAATTCGCACTTACCCAGTTTTTTTTTAATGGTATAAACCTGTGCTTGACTGCGGTCCCACCTGATGGTAAGCAGTGATGGTACAACAAGTGTAGCCTTTTCTTATCACCTGATGGTAAGCGACGATGTGGACAACGATGGAGTACGCTTGCCTAAAAGTAACCAATTCACTATTGACTTAAAGACCACTAGGTTGTAGCTATCAGAAAACACACCATGGCCTCTATTATGGCACATTTTTGACCATATTTCTCTTGATCTTCGCAGGAGTAACAGAATCAGAGCAGCGCGACATGTTTAAGATCTTGGCCGCTATCCTCCACCTCGGTAACGTTGACCTGTCGTGTGAGCCAGACGAGTCACAAGGTGAATCAGAACCTGATGATGGCGCTTATATTAGTGTAAGTAACATGACTTGAATGCCCTATGTTTCCTAAGGCGTCTACAGTACTGCCGTCCTAAATGTTTAGGCATAAGTCAATGTCAAATCAAAGTCAAAAATGTTTTATTTCACATAGGCCTACATGGGCACTTATAAAACGTCACAAGCTAGTGCACGGTTCCAAATTGGTCGTTTCCTATGGAGAAGAACCAGGAAGAAACTCCATGGTTACTTTTAAAAAAAAAAAAAGATGTTACAATATTTCTATATTACAGAATATGTAGATATTATGTAAGGACAATGTAGACTGGTCAATATTGTACTAAAAAGTACAATAAAAATAATCATAATAAAAAATAACCTAAGAATTCGCGGAGTCTACAGTGTTCTCACATTCACATTATAAAAAAGAGGCTATATAAATAAAAGAAAGTAAAATAAATAATTACAATCATTAATAAATGATACGTTAACAAAATAAATAAAAATAAAAAATAAAATATTGCAAGAGCAATGTGTTAGAAAGAAAAGAAGTATATATTACAACAAATGTGGAGCAGTTAATAGATACATTTACACAATATTAAGAGCTTCCAGGGGGCCACAGAAACAGTCATTGCCAAACAAGCGTATCTTCGGCATCGTTCACACCAAACGTATTGTCCGCCGCCAACTGTGAGTGTGCTCACTGTCAGCCCCATTGTGAACGTGGACTCAGTCTGCTGTCGACTGGAAGTGTGCCCAAAAGACTGGCGGTATTGCCACGTTGTATGGCAATGCTTAATCTCTGACCTAGGTAATAGCCAGCCCTTGGGTCACGCGAAGTCTATAATTATTATTAAAATAAACTAAAAAGGTTGAGTTCCATCATATTGCTCTGGTTTTCAGTCGGACGACAAACATCTTTCCATCGTGTGTTCTCTGCTGGGAATATCTGAAACTGAAATCTCTCGCTGGCTCACTCACAGAAGAATAGCATCTGCGCATGAGGTAACTATTTATTCATTCTTCATCATCATTTCAACCGAAAGACATCCACTGTTGGACATGCCTCCCCCAAGTATCGCCACAATTAACGGTTTTATGCGTCTGGCATCTATCGGATTCCCGCGACCCTCACCAAGCCATCGCTCCACCTTGTGGGTGGCCGCGCCAACGCTCTGTGTCCGGTACGCGGTCACTGCTCCAGAACCTTATTCATTATTGGCTTATATTATTAGAATATTTTATTAGTATGACCAGGAGCACTGGTGACTTAGTGGTAACGGCCCCGACTTACAGAGTTGTAGGACGAGGGTTCAAACAGAGCCACGCGCATTACTTTGTGTAATTTATTTCATCACCACTGCTCTCAAAACGGTAAAGAAAAATATCGTGAGGAAACCGGCATGTCGTAGTAGTAAGTAAAGCAATTCCTAGTGTGAGGCAAAGATTAAAAAACTGGGCAAGTGTGAGTCGGGCTCGCGTGAAGGTTCCATACAAATTTACCTATGTAAATAGTTTAATTTAAAGTATTTTCTTTTTTGTGACGTAACAAACAGTTTTCAGATTTATCCCTATACCTGTACCATAAGACCTGGCTTAATGCCAAATTTCAGAATTCTGGATAAACGGGAAGTACCCTATGAATTTTGATTTCCTTGAGAGTGTCGAAATATGCGTTTTTTTGCGGCATAAAAGGCCGTATCTTTTTTTTCCCTTAACTCAGAAGTTTGATTTTTTTACAACTTCAAGGGACTGCAGACCTGAATATATGGTATTAATTTCAACTCGCTTTTCCGAGATAAACGGACTTGACAGACAGACAGATGGACAACAAAGAGATCCTATAAAGGTTCCGTTTTTTCCCTTTGAGGTACGAAACCTTAAAAAACCTTAGTTATAGAAAAACTAGCTTCTGCCACCGGCTTTACTCGCGTAAAAGTAGAAAAAAAAACAAAAATTCTTCTCCCCGCTCGCTTTTAGCGACAAGACCATCCATTGTTACACCTATCGAGGTATGTGGAACAGAGAGTTAAACCTATACCTCAGTTGAAAAGAGAGGATCCTCCGACCAGACGGGTGTAATGTCTGGAGGGCAACTGCCCGATAGATGATTTCGGGCTTTTCTATTATTTGGAATTTTAATTGCGCGATGCAGTATTAGTTCTTTTATGACGCTATATATATCGCTAACACCCTATTAATTTTAAACTTCTACTTTCATACGGTCAATCATTCATTTATTTTTGTTTTTAACCGACTTCTAAAAAAGGAGGAGGTTCTCAATTCGGATGTTTGTATTTTTTTTTTGTACAATAAATAAGTATATTTTATCCATCTGTCTAAAAATAGAAATCTTTCCTTTTTATAATATTGGTATAGACTAGCAAAAGCCAGCGGCTGCGTCCGTCTCCGTCCTCGCGTCGATTTCATTGACAAAAGCCTCGGATGGGTGGCTGGGTCTCATTTCATATGATTATCTGCTTGGCTGTTACTCTAAAACACTGTACTCATTTATTTCATTTCTTTCTGTAGGTGATAGTATCCCGCATGGACGTCCAAAGAGCGACGTTCGCCCGCGACGCGCTTGCTAAGCGAATGTACGGCGAACTGTTCGCGTGGCTGGTGCACGCCGTCAACAGGGCGCTGGACACCGGACACGCTAAGAAACATTTTATTGGTAAGCAGTTTATGTTGATCCCAATAGGATGGCAGTCGGACCTGACCGGAAGGAGATAGTGCATCTGTTTTTTATTTATAATTTTTTTTTGCACTAATAAGTAACACTGTACAAAGGGAAACGAATTGTTGTAGGTACGCATTACATATTGTTTATAACACATTATATTTTATACAATTCACTTAATTCCCCCCGCGCCCGTTCCATTATCGGACCACCAGGCGTACAAAACATTTCGAATTATGTAAACAATCATTGCACGCCTTCACTTCGGAAGATACTCCAGGGATAAAATATCCCTAGGGAAGATACTCCCGGGATAACATATCCCTAGGGAAGGCACTCCCGGTATAAAATGATCCCCAGGGAAGACACTCCCAGGATAAAATTGTCCCTAGGGAAGAGAATCTCGGGATAAAATGACCCCTAGGGAAACACTCCCGGGATAAAATGATCCCCAGGGAAGACACTCCCGGAATAACATATCCCTAGGGAAGACACTCCCGGGATAACATATCCCTAGGGAAGACACTCCCGGGATAACATGTCCCTAGGGAAGACACTTCCGGGATAGAATTATCCCTAGGGAAGATACTCCTGGGATAATAAATCCCTAGGGTAGATACTCCCGGGATAAAATTATCCCTAGGGAAGACACTCACTGACAGTATGACGTGACGTCAGAAGATAGCAATCGATTCTATTCTTATTTGGAACGAATTGTACAAAACTCTGTCCAAGATACTTCCAGTATCCGTCTCCAGCACCACATCTCCAACGCGGCCTACGGGTCTTAGTTATTATTTATTATTATTATTTATAGCCCATTTATGTCCCACTGCTGAGCAAAGGCCTCCCTTTCCCTTTTCCACACAAGTCTGTCTTCGGCCATTGCGGGCCAGTCCCTGTGGTATTTATCCAGTTCGTCTCTCCACCTTCGTCTTGCAAAATGCTGCGCGCCAAAACTAAGATACAAGATGTTGCCCGAAAAGCTGCCACTCTGAAGTGGGATTGGGCCGGACATGTCTGCCGCATGTCAGATGACCGGTGGGCTAAAAAAGCCACTTATTGGGTCCCACTAAACGCAAGGTGACACCGCGGCAGACCAAGGCGAAGGGTCTTAGTTGCCTGACAATAAAGAAATAGTAATTGCGAGTATCCACCCTTACGTTGTTAAAACTTCAACTTCGCTTCGTCGTTTATACCGCGTACATCGAAGGACTGGAACAATTTGCCTGCTGCGGTCTTCCCGTCCAACTATAATTTAGGTGTCTTCAAGGCTAGACTGAATAGGCTCTTAATAAACTAGTGCGCCTGACCATCAATGATTGCATCTCCGCTTACCATCAGGTGGGATCGCAGTCAAGCAATGGTTTATATCAAACTCAAAGTCAAAGCATGTTATTTCAAATAAACCATTTACAGGCACTTTTGAAAAAAGAAGTCGGTCAATCAAAAAAAATGATGCTAATTGCAGATTCCAAAGCGAAGATCTCTATGGAGAAGAATGTGCAAGAAACTCCATGGACACTCTTTTCAATCATGTTTTGTAATTACAAATATATCTGTTACATGTTTCTTGTCGCTATCATGTCAGAACAATGTAAATAAAGTAAAAACTAAATATAGATATTAAAATAGCAACTGGCAGCTGAGAGATGTCCAGTCTCAACTGACAGCGCCCGTTCACGGACATGACGCGAATATTAGCACCACTTAGCTCAACCATTTTGAAGGGAACCGAATGATCCAACACACGCGCCACCATCAGTGAGACATTTGAGTGAGCATGACAAACTCTCAACCATATCAAAATCAATTAAAAAAAATATATATTATTATTGGCTGATTATACTATGTTATTATGTTAATTGTTCCCAGGTGTCCTCGACATATATGGTTTCGAGACGTTTGAGATAAATTCGTTCGAGCAGTTCTGTATAAACTATGCGAATGAGAAACTCCAGCAACAATTCAACTCACATGTGTTCAAGTTAGAGCAAGACGAATATATTAAGGTAAGCATATACTAAACTGTAGGTCTTTACTCATTTTATTTATTTATTTAAATTTCATGTACAGTGGTGGTACATAGGCGGACTTAATGCCACAAGGCATTCTCTACCAGTCAACCATTGGGTTAAAACGACAACACTGCGGTAGGTGTGCAAAATAAATAAATAACAGATATTTTTGAAATAGAATGTAGTATCATTAAATTAAGTGGCTTATAATAATAAAATACGTATATATGCTAATAAAATAAACTAATAAATACTATGATACATAAGAAATCATACTAATTAAGAGAATTTAAAATATAGCAATTATGACGAAGACCGAACTAAGATTGAGAGTACTCTATTTTCATAGAATAGAATAGGATTTATTAGATGCAGGCAATACAAAAAAATAAAAAGTACAGATTTACAATATAGTTGCGCTGAGCGTGCCTGAACCGAAAGGGTCACCAACTCAGCAGTTGCTGGGCGTCAGACACCCAGAGCTGATTTTCAGCCGGCACCCCGCAGTGATGCATCTGTACACTCTTAATAAGGTTCAGATGAATACCAGCGTCAGACTGCTACCCCGTAGTTGTCAAATTTAGCATTTTTGCTGAACTGGACCTTTTTGGCGCAAACGTGAGACACGCGATGTTAGTTTTTTTTTGTTATCTTAAGTTTCAACATGTTTTTTCTACATTGTGTATCTATGTACGTGCGCCAAATAAAATATTTTTGTTTCTTTTAACTAATGCCATCGAGTTTTGACAGGGCTCGAACTCAAAAAGCAACTGAAGACTGGGTTTTAGTCACTAAAAGTTTGACATGACCTCACGCTCCTCCCAAGAGTGGGAAAAGATATTTGATGACTTTCCACACTAAAAAATATTTGTACTAATATTATAAAGATCATGTTTTTTTCTTTTATTTTTGTTTTTTTTTTATGTTTTTCTCTGTGTGTGTGTTGTTTATGGTCATATGGTGCAACACAGTTATGCCCGAAATACACATAGCCTGCCAGGGAAACTGGTTTTTGTATTTTTGTAACGAATTGTGTGTCGTGTGTCTATTCAGACAGAATAAACATATTTTCTTTCTTTCTTTTCTTTCTTTACAGAAGTAAAGTTGGTTTTTCAATTAAAAATTTAACGCATGGAAGTTATCGAAAATATTTAACGTCTTATCATCTATCGACAGGAAGAAATCTCGTGGGAAATGATAGAATTCTACGACAACCAGCCGTGCATCGACCTGATAGAGGATCGTCTGGGAGTGCTGGCGCTCCTGGACGAGCAGTGCCGCGTGCCGGGCGGCAGCGACGCCGGCTTCGTCGCCAAGCTGCACCAGTCCTGTGCTTCCTACCACCACTTCATGAAGCCCAGGTTCGGGAACGCTGGTAAGTGGAAAAAGAAAAAAAAGGAAGAAAGTGGGCATGGTCCTTGACCATTTTAATCCATGGCGAATTTGAACCTCGGTGATATTAATTCATGGCAAATTTGGACTGTGTACCTGGTGAGGGTCGCGGGAATCCGATGGATGCGAGATGTACAAGACCGATCGTTGTGGCAACACATGCTGGGGAGGCCTATGTCCAACAGTGGACGTCTTTCGGCTGAAATGATGATGATAATAATTTATATTACAAAAAGTGATAAATTCACAAGCAATCACATAATAGCAAATCAGATTTTAACTAAGTACATCGTATGAGTAATAATTTACTGAGCATTTCATTTTTTAAATTATTAAAATCCGTCAAAAAATGGTGGATTAAGTTTTTCTGAACGGCTACTTGGAAACGCGCGCTCTCGCTAGACTGTTTACGATGACGTCATCTGTCATGATCCGTGCGACGAACGGCTTGATCGTATTCATTCGCCGGTGGAGACGGATCATGACAGATGACGTCACAGCGATTCGCTTCAATCTCGGGCGCGTTTCTGGAACCAATACACTAAAATTGCTGTATCTTCGTTATTTTTGGTCCGATTTAAATCATTTCTTCACAGTATTTACTGCTTTTTTTTGACGTTATAAGTTTGCATAAGCAGTGGTGGCCGAGTGGCCATGGCCCCGACTTTGGAGTTGTAGGTTGCGGGTTCAAACCCAGCCAGGTGCATTACTTTGTGTAATTTATTTCATTACCACTTCTCTCAAAACGGTGAAGGAAAACATCGTGAGGAAACCGACATGTTCTAGACCCAAAAATTCGAAGACATGTGACATTCACCAACCCGCAATGGGCCCGCCTGGTGAAAAACGGCCTATTTCCCTCTCCTAGAGAAGAGGCCCGAGTACAAACAGTGGGAACATTATAAGGCTGACTATGCTATGCTATATAGTTCTGCATACTCCACAAAAATCATGACTAATCCTCATTGCTATATGATGCTGCATGTGACAGTTGTCGGATTCATACAATGTAGCTACCCATCCTTTTCTGTCATCTTAAATATGCATATTTCCGTCCTGCTGTCATCCTGACTGGCCTGTTGGTCTGGTGGTTATGCCCTGACTGCTATCCCGGAGGTCGTGGGTTTCATTCCCACCCAGGACAAATGTTTGTGTGATGAGCATGATCATTTGTTCTGTCTGGGTGTAATTTATCTATATGTATGTATTTAGAAATATATTAGTATGTTTATCAGTTGTCTAGTACTCTTAGCACAAGCTCTGCTTAGTTTGGGACTAGATGGCGTTGTGTGAAAGTTGTGGAATATTATTATTATCCTACCCATGCTTTTTAAAAAAGACCTTGAGCATCTCCATTTTCTTCCACAGCCTTCATAATCAAGCATTTCGCGGATAACGTGGAGTACCAATGCGGTGGGTTTCTGGAGAAGAACCGGGACACGGTGTCTGAGGAGCAACTGGAGTGCGTCAAGTCTTCGGGCACCTGTCGCCTCATACACGTCATGTTCGCGGACAGGGTGTCGGCAACAAGCACGCTGCCGCCGCCTTCCAAGAGGAGGACCACGCCCTCCGTACCTCTTACAAGCCTCACGGTAATTTAGTTTATAGGGTTGGGTTTTCACGAATCTCTGACTAAACACGGGGAATTTCTAAAAAGGAAATTGTCCTAGAACGCAAGGGACAACTGAAGGACAGGGGCGAGAAAGAGGGATGGAGCTATACACCCTATATAGCTCCATCCCTTTAACAGTTTTTTCTACAGTGGTAAAAGTATTAGCCTATTAGCCAGGTTTCATCTACCAAGATCTGTATACCTTTCCTTTGAAGGACCACATGATATTATTTATAAGGTCGATGTCGGGTCGAAGAAGTGGAGTACTTAAAAGGGAAGATGAACCCGACTTCTTTTTTAAGTATATGGCTCAAAACACTTAGTATCCAAGTCAAAAACGGCTTGGATACTAAGTCTTTTGAGCCATGTCTGATAATGTAGTCAGTTTGTTTTCCATTAGCATGCAAACGTAACACATCCTAATGTTTTTGCATTATTTGGAAGCAAATATCTCGAGTCAGCCTTTTTGTTAAGCTTCGCTGAAGTGATCAATCTATACTTATAATAAATCTGTAGAAGTGAAAATACTGTACATTAACAATATCAAAAAAATAAATGGTAACACTAGACCGACGCTTAACCCAAAGTTAAGTGTCGGTTTAGTGTTACTAGACCGACACTTAACCCAAAAATGTGATTAAAAAAATAATCCCCCTGTACGTACGAGGGAATATAGTCTATGTCACTCAAGAATAAAGCAGCTTACTATCGGCGAAAAAAATTTAGCTATCGGATCAGTACTTCCAGAGATTCCCTCCTACAAACACCTCTTTATAATATTATTGTAGATATATATATATATATTTCTTTTTTTTTCGCGGTCTTTCAGGTGAGATGGTGTTCAAACGCGAACTAATCAATAATAATATTTAAAAAAAAATACCCCACCAAAAACTCCAACAAATGCTCTCGTCCCCAGCAACCGCCTCGCCGCGCTTCCGGCCAGAAGCAAACGGTGGGTTCTCAATTCAGGGCATCTCTATCAGCTCTGATGTCCACCCTGTCAGCGACCACGCCGCACTACGTCCGCTGCATCAAGCCCAACGACACCAAGGAGCCCTTCAGCTTCGACAGCGCCCGGGCCGTCAATCAGCTCAGGTGAGATACATAACATCATCACCATCATTTGACTGGCCTGTTGGTTTAGCGGTTAGTAGCCCTGACTGCTATGCCGGAGGTCGTGGGTACGATTCTCACCCAGGACAAATATTTGTGTGATGAGCACAATCTGTGTCTGGGTGTAATTTATCTATAATATGTATGTACTTAGAAATATATAAGTATGTTTATCAGTATACTAGAATACTTAAACCTACTGATGATTTTATCGCATTTGTTGAATTGCTCGAGCAAGTTTCGAATATTTCGATCTTGAAATAAATATTGTCAATGTTGGCAACGAAAAACTTAAACGTATTATAGATTGTAAATTTGATAAGCCGTGTGAGTGTTTCCCGTTCGATCTCTTGAAAAACTTTATGTTAGATTCAGAATTTACCACATTATTAAAAGAATAAATTTTTATAAAAATAAAATTATTAGAGTAGGTAATTCGTAAAATATCATACTGAGTAATAAAACTATTTAACAAATGTTTTATTTAATTTGTTTTCACCTAATGTGACAACCCTACCAAAATAGGTAACATTGCACATTCTTAGGCAGCTTTGTGTCTGTTCCGTTTATCTACTCATGTGCTCCGGCATAGTAGTATGGGCCACTAATCACTAGAACAACAGGCCAGACAGTGGACGTTTTTAGAGTGAAGTGGTGATGATTCTAAAATATACTTATTGCGATGTTTGTTGCAGAGCATGTGGTGTACTGGAGACAATCAGAATATCAGCTGCCGGCTTCCCATCTAGATGGCTCTATCAAGATTTCTTCTTTAGGTAAGAAATTTTCACTAGAACTACGGCATTATTCAAAAGAGTTACTGGAACGCTAAGGGCAACTGAAGGAACACGGTAGGTGTTAGTTAATATAAGTCTGACACACCGTCGCGCTCCACCCAGAGCGGGAGGACTTATAATTATGACCTTTCCCAGACCGGTGCAGGGTCGAAGCCTACTGGGTGGGGCCAAAGGCCTGCTTCTGAAAAGAAGACTCGGCCCTGGTACGAAAGGCAACGAAGTAACAGGAGTGGGTTTTTAGTCAGTAAAAGTCTGACACTATCTCCCGCTCCGCCTAAGAGCGGGCGAAGTCATTGGATGATTTTCCCACCAAAAAAAATCCTTTCCAGAGCGGTAGAAGATTTTTAATGACTTAACACGTAAAAATAAATATAAAATGGGCTGCGTTGACTCTTTCATAAGATCCCGCAGTAATATCGGGGTGTACTATCCCCCTCTGCCTACCATTTTACAGAATTAAAATTAAATGTATGTAACTAAATAATAGTATTGCAACAGAACTCTGCTTCTGCTTCCGCTTCTGCAGAAGTTCCGCAAGCTTGTTCACTTCTGTTTTGGCAAAATCTATAACAGAACTCTAAACGGAAGAATACAGCGAGGAGCGCGGGGGAGGGGGGCGCGGGGACGACTTAATACATTAGAAGAGGCGCGGGGTACACAAATGTGTCGCAACGAGTTTCTATATTAAATTTTTTTGGTTCATTCTGCGCATCACCGCACCTCGTGACGTGATTACGACGTAATCTTTCGAAAAAATAAAATTGTGCTTTTACTTCATAGTATTAACACTTCCGCTTTCGCATCCGCAAAGATGTACTTTTAAAATCTGTTTCCGTTTCCGCTTCCGTTAAGACACTTAAGTTGCATCACTACTAAATAATATATGTTATTCCAACAGGTACCGTCTCCTATGCCTGTACAAAGAAATAGACCGTGGCAACATAAAAGCCACCTGCGGCCGCATCCTCGCGCGCCACGTCAAAGACAATGACAAGTACCAGTTTGGAGCCACCAAGATATTCTTCAGAGCAGGCCAGGTAACAACCTACTTCACCGTAGGCACGGGTTTGTGGACGATGAGCCAGGGGTAGCTCGGCGTCCATCCATCTATCTATTATCATCATTCATCATTTGTTCTGTGTCTGGATGTAATTTATCTGACGGCGAGCAATGGGTAGCCCGCCGTCCGACCGTCCGGTAACCGTCCAGACCGAGCCAATTCGTCGACGGCGAGTATTGTTCCACGCGCGCCTCAGGGAGATGTCAGCAAATCGTAGGGGCCCAGCGGCGGCAGCAGAAGCCTACTGGGGCCATGGATACTGTGAAAAGGAACCCCGGGGCCTTGAGACGGAGGCAACGAAGGAACATGAGTGGGTTTTTAGTCAGTCTGACACTATCTCGCGCACCGCCCAAGAGCGGGATTTGTCATTAGATGATTTTCTCATCTAAAAAAAAGTGCTTATTACAATAAAAAGGCAATTTCATACTTTAACCCCTATTGTTTATAGCGCAAGCTTTGTTTAGTTTGGAACTAGATGGCGTTGTGTAAAAGTTTTGAAATATTGTGTAATTGTTATTCGTCCGGAAACCTCCGGATCGAGTCGAGGGCGCGCAGTATTCCACGCGCTCCTCAAAAAGATTTCAGGAAACCGTAAGAGTCCAGCAGGGCCGATGTCTTTTAGGGCCACGGAGAACTTCTGAAAAGAAAACCCGTGGTCCAAAAGTCCTAAGGTTAGCTGGATAAAATAGACAAAAATACAACCGACATCAATGTAAAAATCTATTGTTTTTTTTTTTCTTACAAGGAAAAGTTTCACAAAAAGTGTCGCCTGCTTTGTGGTTTTATTAATACGTAACTTCTAAAATTAAAAACTGTATTTCTTAGTATAAAATCGTACGGTATATTCTTTTACCAACAGGTGGCCTACCTAGAAAAGATTCGCGCCGACATTCAACGCGAGTACTGTGTGCGCGTACAAAGTTGTGTGCGGCGGTTCATCGCAAGACGCAAGTACCTGAGGATAATGAGTGCCTTGAGGGCGCTACAGGCGAGGGCCAGAGGATTCCTGGCTAGGAGGTAAGAAATCATCTAGAAAATAAAAAATTAGCAGGTATGAAACAAAAGGAAAGAAGGTTTCTCTTGCTAAATCATCTTTTGTTTACACAGGGTGGTCATTTTTTTTATAGTAATTTTTTTTTGTGTCTATAAACAGTGACCAAACAAAAACTATAGGATATCGTAAGTAATCAGCAAAAGCTTTAGTTCAGAAGCTGTAATTTTTGTCATGAAATCAAATAAGTGAGTAAAAACTGGGCAAATGCGAATCAGACTCGCGCACTGAGGGTTCCGTACAAACTTACATAATTATGAAAACTGTTCAATTCCCGAATTGAGTTACGAGATTTTTCCGAATCACAAACAAAGTTTTATTTTGTGACGAAACCACAAATTTACAGTTTTCAATTTTTTTTTTGTATTATGAGACCTTGCTTCATGCCAAATTTCAGGTTTCTAGGTCAACGAAAAGTACCCTATGAATTTTGATTCACTTGAGAGTGTCGGTATACACGTTTTTTGCAACATAAACGGCAGTATCTTTGTTTTTCGTTAATTCAGAAGTTTGATTTTTTCACACCTTTAAGGGAACGTAGACTTGAGTATATGGTTTTAATTTCAACTCGATACCTCTTCACGTTCCCGAGATAAAGCGTCTTGACAGACAGACAGACGGATGGACAACAAAGTGATCGTATGAGGGTTCCGTTTTTTCCTTTTGTGGTACGGAACCCTAATTAGCTATACGAAATCGTAAGTAATTAGCAAAGCTATAGTTAAGACGCTGTGTTTTTTTTCGTGGAATCATATAAGTGAGTAAAAAAATGGTACAGCTTAGATAGACACACAAGTATGTGTCTATCTAAGCTGTACCATTTATCTAATGTTTATAAAAACACAAGGGCGATTTTATAAACATTAGATAAATTTACGAAATGGAAGAAAAAATTTAAAACTTCTGAACTATATTTGGGCGTCTGATACTTTGAGCATGGCTCTACCAATCGCACGGAGCGCGTAAAAATTCAAATAAAGAAATGCGATTTATTTCTTTACATCAATATCCAGAACGGTTATACCCCTGTGTTACGTATGTAGAGAAAAATATTGTACTGTGTGTTTTATAATGAAAAATAAATTATATCGAGAACCCTTGGGCAACGTCATGGCGGTGAGCCTTACCACGGCGCAAATATTAGAAAGAGACAGCGAATACACATAGCGCGGCATTACAATGACGGCTCAAACAGTCGTGTCGAAACCGTTTCCGCGAAGCCGTGCACTTGATGTACTGCCGAAGGCTCTCGAAACTAAACTGTTCAACTGTTTTTCACTTAACAATTCTCCACCTAAACGCGAACTGTGTGCTGTGCGCAACACCCTGAAAACCATTGCAATTTGTTTGTAAACCTATCTAAAAATCTATTTCTCTTTCTACAGACGAGCCCAAGAAATCCGTCGCAAACGTGCCGCCATCAAAATACAGCGCAACGTCCGCGGCTGGCTGGCAAGACTCAAGTACCAGAGGTTACGTCGCCTAGCCATCGGGTTACAGGCGCACGCCAGGGGTTACATGGCTAGGAACCTGTATAGAGACCGCAGGAAGGTCAAAGCGGTGAGTGATACTTACGTTATTATAGTTTATGTTACCTAGTCATCGGGTTACAAGTGCACGCCAGGGATTACATGGCTAGGAACCTGTACGAGACCGCAGGAAGGTCAAAGCGGTGAGTGATATTTACGTTATTAAAGTTTATTTTACCTAGTCATCGGGTTACGGGCGCACACCAGGGATTACAAAGCTAGGAACGGTCAAAACGGTGAGTGATATTTACGTTATTAAAGTTTATGTTACCTAGCCATCGGGTTACAGGCGCACGCCAGGGGTTTCATGGCTAGGAACCTGTATAGAGACCGCAGGAAGGTCGTAGTGGTGAGTGATATTTATGTTATTAAAGTTTATGTCACCTAGTCATCGGGTTACAAGTGTACGCCAGGGATTATAAGGCTAAGAACTTGTATGAGATCGCAGGAAGGTCAAAGCGGTGAGTGATATTTACGTTATTAAAGTTTATGTTACCTAGTCATCGGGTTACAAGTGCACGCCAGGTGTTATATAGCTGGGAACCTGTGCAGAGATTGCTGGGAGGTTGAAGCTCTGAATATTACATAAATTGCCAGAAATTACGTCGCTTAGCCATCAGGTTACAAACACACGCTAGGGGTTA
The DNA here is from genome assembly GCA_949316375.1 of Mythimna vitellina. Classification (NCBI taxonomy): domain Eukaryota; kingdom Metazoa; phylum Arthropoda; class Insecta; order Lepidoptera; family Noctuidae; genus Mythimna; species Mythimna vitellina. Next base: position 3,980,173 of record OX438711.1, on the reverse strand, counting down.
CATGGGTAGGAACTTGTATAGAGATTACTGGGAGGTTGAAGCTCTGAATATTACATAAATTGCTGGAAGTTACGTCGCCTAGGCATCAGGTTACAAACACACGCTAGGGGTTACATGGGTAGGAACCTGTATAGAGATTACTGGGAGGTTGAAGCTCTGAATATTTCATAAATTGCTAGAAGTTACGTCGTCTAGCCATCGGGATACAAGCTACGCTTAGGGGATACAAGGTTGGGTATATAGACTGCTGGGAAGTCGAAGCTCTGAATATTACATTAAATTTGATACCTAGCCAATTGATTATTGGGAAAGTGAATAGATGACTTCCCACAAAAAAATAGTAAGACCCATTTTAATCATTTCTAAAACCGTATTTAACAATGTGTATTTTCATCACAGGTGGTCACAATACAACGCTACGCGCGCGGCTATCTGGCGCGCAAACGTGCGAAGAGGCTGAGGAGACAGATCGTCATTGCGCAGGCCACCGTAAGTAGAGCATTTTTATAACTCACTAGCTGATCCGGCGAACTTCGTACCGCCTAATAGTAAGAATAACGCCATCTACTGGCATTACCAGAACAGCAAAATTCATTTTAAAATGACATTTTAATTGGAGATGGCGTGATGTATTCGGATTTTGTTACTTTTTTTTCCATTTTTTCTTGCCGTTTAAACCTTCCCCGGACTATCACGAATATTTCAAGACCAAAATTAGCCAAATCGATCCGGCCGTTCTTGAGTTTTAGCTAGACTAACGAACAACTAATTATTTTTATATATAACTCACGTGAGAGTCGCGGGAATGCGGTGGATGCGTGACGCACAGGATTGGTCGTTGTGGCGACATTTGGGGGAGGCCTATGTGCAACAGTGGACGTCTTTCGACTGAAATGATGATTTACATTAATCTTACTATTTTTACATAAAGACTGTTTTGACGAATATGATGACTAATATAATATTTTTCTTGGGTATAATTAGGCTATTGCAAATTTCTTTTCTTTTTTTTATATTCCACAAATATCACACAACGCCGCACAAGCACTGGTTAGCTTAAGACTAGAGTCTCAAGCTAAGCAGAGCTTGTGTTATGAGTACTAGACAACTGATAAACATACTTATATATTTCTAAATACATACATATTATAGATAAATTACACCCAGACACAGAACAAATGATCGTGCTTATCACACAAACATTTGTCCTGGATGGGAATCGAACCCACGACCTCCAGCATAGTAGTCAGGGCCACTAACCACTAGACCAACAGGCCAGTATGTTGGTCTAGTGACACATTTAAACTTTGACAGAAAATATTGTTCCAAGATTTCTTGCCCATATGTTTATTTTAATTTGGTAATACTGGTTGAGCAGTGGTTGCCGAGTGGTAACGGCCCCGACTTACAAGTTGTAGGTCGCGGGTTCAAACCCAGCCAGGCGCATTACTCTGTTTATTTTAATTCATCACCACTGCTCTCAAAACGGTGAAGGAAACCGGCATGTCCTAAAATCAATAATTCGAAGACAAATGACATCCACCAACCCGCACGGGGCCCGCGTGGTGGATTACGGCCCATTTCCTCTCCTAGAGAGGAGGCCTGAGTCCCAACAGTGGGATCATTATAAGGCCGACTATGCTATACTATGCTAATACTAGTTGTCGAATGGTAACACTTTCATAGCTTTTTCCGTTAGATGGTGTTATTTTAATAATTTAATAGATCGTTCATTATTAATTAATGGTCACACTGGTTTGACGTATTGTCTAGTGCAGTTGTCAAAAAATGTAAACAAGCAATTTTTGTCTAATCTCTTGTACTTTTTATTAGCAAAAACAGTGAAAATATGTGACATTTTTCATATTTATATTTTTCGATAAGTGCAAAATTCAATGTCCTCTTATTATACGGTTTTTTTCCACCGTAGATCCGTCGTTTCCTCGCCCGCCGTCAATACAAACGCCTCCGCATCGAAGCACGCAGCCTGGATCACGTGAAGTCTCTCAACAAGGGCCTGGAGAACAAGATTATCAGCCTGCAACAGAGGTTGGGCGACGCCATGGAGAAAAACAAGCAAATAGAGCCGCTTTTAGCTCAGATCGTGGACTTGAAGTAAGTACAGCGACTGTCAACCCTTACGTCGTTAACACCTCTACGGTCCGGACTAAGCGTTTTGCCTCGTCGTTTAAACCGCGTACATCAAGGGACTGGAACAATTTGCCTGCTGCCGTTTTCCCGTCCGATTATAATTTTGGTGTCTTTTAGAGTGAATAGGCTCTTAATAAACTAGTGCGATTCACCATCAACGACTGCATCACTGCTTACCATCAGGTGGGATCGCAGTCAAGCACTGTTTTATATCTTTAAGAAAAGTAACCACAACCTCAGTTGATAACCAAGGTTATATATAGCAAGCCTCGCCGAGGTCAATTTGTAGATGGGTGATCATCTATCTCGTACCCTCTCTGTGCTCAGGAAACACTAAGAGCATATCCCAATAGAGTTGGAAAAAGACCAAGCAGATAACTTAAGCGTGATTGGTATACCAGGCTAGCAGAAACTATCAAAAGATGTCATATAGTATTAAATACTGCTACTAGCTGCTCGCAGAACAGATGGCCGTTGGGGCCGAAAGGTTCTGGAGTGGCGACTACGTACCGGAAGACGCAGTGTTGGAAGGCCCCTTACAAGGTGGACCGATGACCTGGTGAAGGTTGCAGGAATCCGATGGATGCGAGACGCACAGGACCGTTCATTGTGGCGACAGTTGGGGTAGGCCTATGTCCAGCAGCGGACGTCTATTGGCTGAAATGATGATGATGATGATGACTAGTTGTACGCAAGCGGCTTCCAAAAAAACCCGCAGTCTCAATAGTTGGGACAAGGCTGTGCAGAAGACTCAAGGGTCTCTTCTACTAGGAGTAGAAACTATCGAGCGATGTCCCCATTAGGGCTATATTTCACCGGGACACCATGGCGGCGTAACTGGTTAAAAACCGTAAGCTACCAAACTAGACACCAGAGTCGCTACACCGTACTGAGACAGTATCAAAATGATCCTTAAGTGCACGCGTCCGATCTGGACGCGCCGCCAAATTGGTTGCGCAACCAAACGGACACCAGGTAAGTAATTTCCTATAGATCTGAATACATTTTGTTGGTAGCGGCGACTTGTCGCGCCGCCATGGTGTCCCGGTGAAATATAGCCCTTACTGTAAGTATACAAATGAATTCACAAAAAAACCCAATTCTAAATAGCTGGAACCAAGCTAGACAGCCGATTCAAGGGGCATATTCTAGGACTTGCTCGCAGAACTGATGATCGATGGGACCGAAAGGTACCGGAGTGTAAAATTAACATTTTTTTTTTCTTTCTCAGAGCAAAACTAGAACTCCTCAAACTGGTTGAAATCGAGGCAAAAACTCTCCGAGTGGACATATCCAGCAAAGGTGATCTAATCTCCTCTCTCCAAGAAGAGCTAGCGAAGGAAAGAGACAGCAACAAACAGCTGGTACAAGAGAAGAAGACGATAGAAGAACAGTATGAGAAGAATAGAGTCTCGTGGGAGGGTGAGAGTGAGAAGTTGGCTAATGAACTGAAGAGTATGAAGGAGCATTATGAGTTGGCTATTGAAGGTGAGTTCTTAAACCTATGTATATTTTTATCTGCCTCACTGGTTCCTGGGTTAGGCAAAAAATTATATTGGATTTTTCCATTAGGAATTTAATCACAATCTCCTACTGCTCTGTCCAGTCTATATACAGTCCATCTTTCTGTGGAATGCGCTTCCTCTCGATATCAGGACGGCCGAAGGTCGATATGCATTTAAGCGGAAGGTGCGGAATCATTTACTCCATCAATAGCAGAATCGTCTCAAAACTTCTTTCGTTACATTATTTATTTATTTTTTACGGCACTTCAACAAATAGTTCGCAAAAACAATAACAAAAAATAATTTAACAAATAAACAATTATCACAGCGAATTCTTCACTTCACAGCACTTACAGAATTTAATAAACTAATATTATTTATATTTGGAATCAATTGTTCATTCAACAACAATAAATAATAACAAGGTACAAAACGAAAACAAAGACAATAGAATCAATAAAATAAGGAATTATTATAAATCAATCAATTAAATAAATTATGTCAGAATGAATTACATTACATTAGAATCCATTGTTTAATAGGTGTCAGATTTAATTAAATTGTATTAGAATACATTAAAATACACTAAATTACATTATATTAATATATATGTGATAGCATGACGAGTGACAGGACAGAATGGGAGAAATTAACATGGGACAAGGGCAGGAAGATGATGATATGTATGTTATGTGCATTTTAATTATATGTATACTTCTTTTTTACTCTGGCTTTTCGTATAAAATTTTCGTTTTATGCACCTACCATATTATCTCTTCAATACCCTAGGTTGACTGGTAGAGAATGCCTAAGGCATTAAGTCCGCCTTTGTACTTTATGTTTTTTTTTCCTTTTGAAGTACGGAACCCTAAAAACTACGAAAATATACAGATGGCGGGTGCCAACTGTAAAAAACAAATGTTAGTTATACAGGTAGAGAATTATATTCTATTTTGAATACACTATACATAATGATGTGTAATAACGTCATAATCACGTAATTTATTTATTTATAATAAGCACACCAACAGCACAGTCACTTACAATTCAAATAAACTTACATCTAAAATTGGCATTTCAGTAACCATGCAAATAACAGGTATGCATGACTAAATGCACTAGCTTCTGACGTTTTATAAGTGCCCATGTAGGCCTATGTGAAATAAAAAACTTTGACTTTGAATGAATATTAGAGACAAACAGAACAAAAAAGTGTGTCCAAAATATCTAAATCTAGAACACTACAAAGACAAAACACACCGAAATATAAAGACATACATTATTCGCACTGTTTATACAGGCAGTGTCTGTATGAAGCGTAACTCATGGAGGAAATTTGGTAAGATCTGTATGGGAATGTATCTCAGGTTGAATGCTTTTAATGGGTCTTTTTTTTTATTGGTTGGGAAAATCATCTTATGACAAATCTCGCTCTTGGGCGGAGCGGGAGATAGTGTCGGACTTTTACTGACTAAAAACCCACTCCTGTTCCTTCGTTGCCTTCGTCCCAGGGCCCCGGGTTTCGCTTTCACACTCCCGTGGCCCCAGTAGGCTTTGACCCTGCTGGGCCCCTACGATTTGCTGACATCTCTTTGAGGCGCGCGTGGAACAGTACGCGCCGTCGACGACTTGGGCTCGGTCCGATTACCGGACGGTCGGACGGCGAGCCACCTATTGCTCGCCGTCCGCAAGCCCGCGCCTACGTTGGCCGGAAATCGGGATCGGAATCCCGGCGGCGGTGGTTGGAGCGTAAAGACCGTTGCCTCACGCGATCGGCCGCCTCCTTTGCTAGCATTACTGCTTCGCAGAAGGAGGCGAACGCCTGCCACTCCTCCTCGCTCCGGACCATGTCCAGAACCAAAGCCCGGCGCGAGAGATCGCCGCCGCCGATTGCTCCCATGAGGACACGGCGTTGCTCTGCCCAAGCGGGGCACGCTTTTAATGGGTTAAAATAATACCATTGTTTTTATATCCTTGAACCAATTATTAACGTTTCAAAATACATGTAGACCTACATTATCTTGTAAAGTTGGTATGATAATAATGAATATGACGCTCTTTCGTCCAACACAGATGTTATACAATTGATTAAATAGATTAACAAAGAAAATCGATTAACCATTTTTTTTTCGTTTTTTTTTTTTTTAATTGTTGTTAGGCTCGCGTTTGACCGTTAGCTCACCTGCAGCCCTAGCCAAGTTGATAATCTGCAATCGTTAACGCTAGTCGAAAACTAATCAAATGTATGGGAATGACATCATCTCAACGTAAAGTTACGTGGTCAAATCAAACGAATAGATAATTCGCAACGAAGTTCACATTGTTCATAATGACAGAATGATTTTTTATCGTTTCTACAATGTTCAACGCTACATTCTTTGCTATTGCAGAACGACATTGTAGAACGAGCGGCCGATTCAGGCGCGGCAATATGGCTACCAACTTATCGTTTTCTTTTCTTCTTTTCCTTCGATTCTGTGCTGTCCCCTGTCCACCCGTCACACTATCACTAACTTTGACTTAAAGACTCCTTAGTTATACATGAAATACAGACTCCTAGTAATTCTAATAAAATATATATTATTTTATCCAAACTGCGATCTTCCCGTCCGTTTATAATTTAAGTGCCTTCACACACAGGCTAGAGTGAATAGGCTCCTAATAGAATAGCGCGCCTCACCATCAACGATTGCATCACTGCTAACCATCAGGTGGGATCGCAGTCAAGCATTAGTTGTTTAAATTACTTAAAAAAAATAAAAAATGTTTTTTAAAGAATTATTACGAATCTGGTTTCTAGTTGACTGGTAGAGAATGCCTGAGGCATTAAGTCTGACTTTGTACCTGTGAGTTGCATGAAGTTTTATTAACTAAATAAATAAAGGCAGTGCTTTTTTGTCAATGGCTGTGTGTGTGCGTGTTACTTCTTCATGCTCGAACGGCTGAACGAATTTCGATGAAACTTGGTACCAGTGTAACTTTTTCTTTAATTCTTAATTCTTTATTGTACACAAAAACATACATAGTATACGGAGATAATACAGTTTATGTACAACGGCGAGCTTAACTCAACAATGAGTTTTCTCTGTCAAATCCATCCAAAGGTTGTCTGTAAAAAAATTGCTTTTAGCGACACTGCCCCTCGCTACATTCTAATAAAAATAATCTCCTTCTGTATTTTTTTATGGTGTGCAATAAAGAGTATGTATATCTATCTATACACCTTCGAAAACCTCCAAAACACTTTATATTTACGATCCTTTAATTCAGTTGATAAATGTATTGATAAAACAAAACATTCTGTGAGATAGTACGGCGATAATTTCTAAGATAACAAAGTTATTAATTACTTCCATGTTCCATCGATTTCTATACAGCCGTGTTGTGTTGGCAAATATTTTGTGTGCGTGCAAAATAACTGTATTAAATTCAGTGATTTTCGTGTTGAAAACAGTGATTTTTATACGGTTTTTTTTTATAATGTGACGAAAAGAGTGCATTCTTTATATAAGGTGTTAAAAAATTAACTTTAAGAATTAAGAGGGGACATTGTACTCCTCACTATGAACAACTTTTACTATGGGACCAAAACTTAAATAGCGAAAAAAAAACAGCTGCTCCATACATTTTGACGAGTTATGCGAACATAAACCTAAGGAACAGCTGATTTTTTTTCGCGATTTCAGGTTTGGTCCCATAGTAAAAGTTGTTCATAATGAGGAGTACAATGTCCCCTCGAAATTATGAAAGTTAAGTTTTTATCACCTTATATATTTGAGTAGTAAATTATTATTGCAAAACCAATGAAACTACAATCAATTATATAGGCGAATTTTTGTATGTGTGTGTATGTTTGTTATTTCTTTACGTTCAAACGGCTGAACAGATTTGGATGAAATATTTGTACATGGGTAGACCATGTTTTGGACCATATTGAATGGCTGTTTTATTACAAAAAAACAACAGTCATTAGTGTTAGCTGAACTGAGAGGGTTGTATAGATGATTCTAATGATTATATTTGCGTAAACCAATACGTGTAAGGGTGCTTTTCTACCCGAGATGTGCTATGTAGCTATTCTGCAAGGATGTAAGCTAAGCTGTGAAACTATGTGACCGTTTCCACTGATACTTAGCTATGTAGCGGTGCGAGTAAATGTGCTATGAAAATGTGCCGCCGCAAAGTAGATGCGCGAGGAAGTCAAAGTCAAAAGTTTTTTTATTTTACATAGGCCTACATGGACACTTATAAAACATAAGGAAGATGCGCAGGTCAAACTAAGCAATGTATCTATAGTAGGGAAGCGGCACATAGTTACACCACTCGCCACCATTCATAGCACGCATCCCTAGCAGTAGTATACCTACTGCTAGGGATGCGTCCGGCCGTCCGGTAATTGATCGAACCGAGCCCAGTCATCAACAGCGCGTAGTGATCCACGCGCTCCTCAAGGAGATGTCAGCAAACCGTAGGGGCCCAGCAGGGCCAATGCCCGCTAGCTAGGACCGCGGAGAATTTCTGAAAAGGAAACCCGTAGTCCTAGAACGCAAAGGACAACTGAAGGACACAGGTGTGATTTTAGTCAGTAAAAGTCTGACACGCCCTCCCGCTCCACCCAGAGCGGGAGAAGTCATTAGATGATTTCACACTTTAAAAAAAAAGGTATAGCACGCATCCTTCCACATAAAAAAACATACATATCGACGGTGAAGTGCCAATACCTTCTAACTGACATTTTTCGATAAAATTACTTTTAAGTGCTTATATTTTAAATGCGTGTTTCCGCATGCTTCGTAAAATATCCGAAGCGGATATTTAGTTGCAACTGCATCAAATTAATTTGTGGAAACAAACACCTAACTAAACCAACGTGTCAATTTATAGTATTACTTCCTAACAATTTTGGACAGATAATTTTGACTTCCGACAGTTAGGAGTTATTGGTACTTCACCGTCGATATCTTAGTTGAATCCGTTTCCACCAGTGCTAAGCTATATGCATCAATGAATATGATTGGTGGATATCAAACGCATCCATAGCAACGTAGCACAGCACATCTCTTGTGGAAAAGCACCTTAACTATCGCAAAACATATTTTAATGAACATAGAACTTGACAATAATCTGCAAAATGCATTATTATTTACTTTTAGACTAACTAGCTTTTGCCAGCGGCTTCGCCCGCGTAAAAGGTTTCTTCATTTTACTTCAATGAAATACTTGGAAACTTATAAAATATTCTTATACTTTTCTTCAAGATTCAATATTATCACATCGCGTTACAATGGTTATGTCCGAACTGAAAAAACTAGACATTTCTTTGTTCTACTCAATTTTCAAACCTATTCTATAACAACAAAATCCTTAAAAGTATATTTTACTTGCCAGTTCGTTAACCTAACTCATGCGATCTCCTTTCGATATCACAGTGCCCAGTCGCAATCGTCGTGATTGCGACTGGGCAGGGGGAGGGGCCCAAGTCTGCTATTTTTATAAATTCGTCATTCCAATATGGTCATTTTGCTAAAAGTTCATAATCTGATAATTCATAATGGTCGATCATTGATCGGTCAATCATCTTGTGGTAGAATGGCAATATCGAGCTGTCTCGAAAGAAATTAAAAGCAATGACTGCACAATGACGTTCTAATGGTAAGTCACTGATCAAAGAAACTGTCATAATATTGACAATTATCTGCATACGTCAAATATTAATTTGTCATTATGTACGAGATTACCATTCTATGCCATTTCTTTCAATGGAGTGTCAGTGATTGACCATTGAAAAGTCATAATGACGCCATTATATTAGTAGATTACCAAACTTGGTTTAAATCAACAATTATGAAATCAATGATAGACCATTCTGACACTATTGTAATAGCAGACTTGAGGCCCTGGTGAATAGGACGCAAAAACACTCGTCGGAAAAATCCGACGCAAGCAGCTAAACGGTTAAATTACTTATTTAGAAGCAGAGCATAGTATGGCAATCCTATAGAAAGTTTTGAACTTGGTCACACACAAAAAAGTGACCAACAGTAAAATAAAAATTGAAGTGTAAGCAATGTGTGAGCAATAATAATGACAATGCTAGTGTCAGAAGTGATCAATGACGTGTCAAGCAAGCAGTATGATAGCAAGAGGTATGAAAATGCCTTGGTGGAGTGGTCGCAGGAATTCAAGAGTCGAGCTCAGTTGTGGAAAGGTACTTGAAGAAAAGAGAAATTCATTTTAATTATCTTTTTACATCACTTGCTCGATATAGCCCTTTTATTTGTCATGTAATCCAAAAGCAAATCATTCTGTCCTTAGGGTTAAATTTAGTATGGGCGTTCCCTAGGCAATAATGTTATTTGAATTTAAAATGTCAAAACCATTTTTTTTATTATTATTGATAGGCTCGTGTTTGATCTGACCTGATGGTAAGCGATGATGTGGCCGAAAATGGTGCACAATTGCCTAGAAGGAACCTATTTGAGCAAACCCCAAGGCGGTTCGGTCGAACGGCGAGCATCCCATTGCTCGCTATCCGCAAGCCCGCGCCTACGGTTTGTACGTATGTGTGGGATGTCCACCATGTACCGGTGGGGCAACGCCGTACGTCTAGTCGTCCGATGATGGAACGGGCTTTGCAGAATTAAATTTTGCAATTCCTGTGCACAGTCCCCGAAATGTAAACGATAGAGAACCGACAGCTAGCAACTCTGCATCGATGCTCAAGACTTTGATGCTGTAGGGACATCTATGGCGTCACATTAGAACTAATCCTGCATCGCGCAATCAAAGTTCTCCGCGAGATTTCAACATATAGAACAGCCCGAAATCTCGAAAGAGGTTTGCGGGACTTTACACTCTGTTCCGCATACCTCCAAAATGCTTTGTAAAATGACTGAATTTCTTACAATTTTAACGTTCAAAGTTGTTGGTATGCAACGTAAATAAGCTTTGGAAGAGCGCAGTGTCATAACACAAGCAATTTTTGTCTAAAAGGTCACTTCAACCGCTAGAAATAAATTATTTGTATTTATATTTCAAAATTCCATTTCTTCCGCAGAACGCGACAAGCAGCACGAACAAGAGAAGAAGGCGCTGAACGCGGAGTTAGAAGCAGAGAGACAGAGTCGACAGAAGTTGTTGTCAGCGCAGTATGAACTGCAGGAGAGGATCGATTCGTTGCAGAGGTAAGAATTTATAAATTGTGACGTAAGTCGACCTGATATTAGAAGGACATGTTCATCTTTAGCGCTTTATGGGGACCTTTCTGACCCATCTATGGTTAACGTGACCATGCTCACGTTTTAAAAGGTCCTTGTTTTATCAAACGCCATGTGGCATTGAAACGACGGCACGACATTGCCGCACCGTCGACAGTTTCGTAGTTTTGTATGTAAACTGTGAGCGTGTGTGAAGCTACGCGTCTGTAGACATTAGGCCAAAGTCTTCGCCGATATTGGCAATAAGGAAATGGCAAAAGAAGTAGTAAAGAGGTTATTATTTTTTTTTATCCCGACTGCAATGTTGGTACATAGCCTTTGGCCTTGTAACATTCCGTGTTTCAAATTTCTGTTCAGTTCCATGGTCTACTTCCGAAGTTCTTTATCAGACCTTCACTGAATTTAAATGCGACCATCTGGCAGACAAACTTTTCAAAACAAAAAAATTAATCGTCAAAATCGGTTCACATTTGGCGAAGATATCGTTGACTTCAAGGATAGAAAGAAAGAAAGAAAGAAAACACGTTTATTTGGCACACAGGAACGGTGGTTTGGGCGGGTTTGGTTTTTTTTTTCATCGATCGATTTAAAGACTACTACAGTGTCGCATAGACTACTACAGTGTCGCATAGACTACTAAAGTGTCGCATAGACTACTAAAGTGTCGCATAGACTACTACAGTGTCGCATAGACTACTACAGTGTCGCATAGACTACTACAGTGTCGCATAGACTACTACAGTGTCGCATAGACTACTACAGTGTCGCATAGACTACTACAGTGTCGCATAGACTACTACAGTGTCGCATAGACTACTACAGTGTCGCATAGACTTCTGGAGTTACATATTGCTTATGTTTTCAGTAAACCAGCCCCCAAGGAGCACAGAAGATCTCTATCAGATGCCAGCAACAACTCGCAACAGGAAACCACTGTTGAAGATGTAAGTTATTTCATCGTCATCAATATTTCGGTCGGTGCAACACGGTTTTTTCTTCCATTCTGTCCTGTCACCCGTCACGCTATCACTAACTCCCTTTTCTCTCACTGCTCACACAAATCAACCATCTTTTCTTTGGCTTCCTTCTCCCTCTCTATCCATCCACATGTACACTCTTAACTCTTTTCGTAACATGCGTTTCATCCCTCCTCTTCACATGACCATACCAACACAAACGATTCCCTTTCAACTTTTCAATCACTAGCGCCACTTTCAAACTTAAAATGTTAACTTACATTTAACAGTATTTATTTTAAACCTCAAATGCATATAATCAGCCATATAATCTTCCCACTGCTGGGACTCAGGCCTCCACTTTAGAAGCGGGGAAGGACTGTAATCCACGACTCAGGTTGATGGATGTCACATATCTTCGAATTTTTGGTTCTAGGACATGCCGGTTTCCTCACGATTTTTTCCTTTACCGTTTAGAGAGACTGCTCTCTAAACCGTGAAGGAACCGATTAGAGGAAGGAAGCGTTTCGCCTTGTCGTTTATACCACGTACATCGAAGGACTGGAACAATTTGCCTGCTGAGGTCTTCTCACCCGATTATAATTTGGGTGTCTTCAAGGCACCCATATAGTGGAATAGGCTCTTAAACTAGTGCGCTTCACCATCAACGATTGCATCACTGCTTACCATGCTTGCTATCAGGTAGGATCGCAGTCAAGCACTAGTTTATACACTCACCACTGGGTGATGAAATAAATTATTACACAAAGTAATTACACAAATTAATGCGCCTAGCTAGGTTTAACCTATGCATATTTACTACTCGTAAATCGGGGCCGTTATTACTGCACCACCATTGCTCACCTTATCAAACTAAATCTCCAATGTATGTTTATAACTCCTTCACGTTCAAAAAGCTAACGAATTTGGATGAAATTTGGCACACGGATAAACCATATCCTGGAATAGCACTTAGGATACTTTTTATCGTGGAATTATGATCCCTTGAGATTCGTGAGCCCCTACGAATCTCAAGGGATCATACTTCCACGATTCAAGCAGGGTCGAAGCCTACTGGGGTCACGGGTAGTGTGAAAGCGAAACCCGGGGCCCTGGGACGAAGGCAACGAAGGAACAGGAGCGGGTTTTTAGTCAGTAAAAGTCTGACACTATCTCTCGCTCCGCCCAAGAGCGTGATTTGTCATAAGTTGATTTTCCCAACCAATAAAAAAAAAATCCCTTGAGATAATATTCTACTTTTCGCAGGCGAAGCCGCTGGCGTTAACTAGTCCTTAATGAATTATGCAAAAGTACAAATTACGCATTCCCAATAGCTACACCAACTTAGTTCTATTTTGTTCCTAGGATTACGGCTACGGTTCGGTCAGATCGGTGGAGTCCACTCGACCTGCACTGGAAGCCGTCAACTGGTCGGCTGGCTCACACAATGGACCTACACAACCGGTAAGTCTCGCTAGTAGACTTAGGCCTAATGTCCACGGACGCATAGCTTCATAGACGCGTATTCGTCATTATACGCTTGGTGCACGCCTGCGTGAAGCTTACATACAAAACTATGGCCTACTGCCCACGGACGCGTAGCTTCATAGACGCGTGTTCGTCATTATACGCTTGGTGTACGCCTGCGTGAAGCTTACATACAAAACTATGGCCTACTGTCCACGGACGCATAGCTTCAAAGACGCGTATTCGTTATTATACGCTTGGTGCACGCCTGCGTGAAGTTTACACACAAAACTAGCCAACTGTCCACGGACGCGTAGCTTCATAGACGCGTATCCGTCATTATACGCTTGGTGTACGCCTGCGTGAAGCTGACGTACAACTCTATGAAACCCTGTCGACGAAGCGGCTACTACGCGTCTGTGGCTAGTGTGCCATAGTTATGTATGTACGCTTCATGCAGGCATACAACAAGCATATGACGAATATTAAAAAATAATAACCAAGATTAATGCAACTCATAATATGATTTAAAAGAGTTTCCAAGGAGTTTCTTGCACGTTCTTCTCCATAGGAATCTACGCTTTGGAACGTGCAATTTAGCTTAATTTTTTTTTTTGACTGACCGACATTTTGACAATTCAAAAGTGCCTGTAATTGGTCTATTTGTAATAAACGTTTCTGATTTCTGAATACGTGTCTATGAAGCTGCGCGAACGTGGACAGTAGACTTTAGTGTAAATTATTAAACGTACTCATACACGTTTACGTAAACGCTGTACCAAAATAAATAAGCGCCATCTGGTGACGAAAAGCAGGAACTTTTTTTATCATACGATTTGATATGCAATTTTATATGTGTACCCACAGGTGGCCGATGCGGGCCTGGTACTTCGCATGAGGAACAGGATATCAGCGCTGCAGAGTGAACTGTCCAGGACACAGAAGAGGGCTAGTGACCTTGAAGAGAGGATTATGAGTAAGAAACATCTTATTAAACATTTTTATTTTATTTTATTTGGAATACTTACAGTTAATAAAAACATATTAACGTAGTATACTAAAGCTTAAGGCCAGTTACAAGTTTTCACTTACAATAAATGAATAAATTTGTTGAAACAATCGGTACATTACACATTATAAATACACAGCTTGAAAACTAAATTAATATTTTCAAAGAAATCGATGCTATTACAATTAAAATGATTACAATACTACTATACTAAATAAATAGGATCAGTTATGAAAGTAGTTCCCTATTATAATAAAAAACCGGGCAAGTGTAAGTCGGACTCGCGCATAGAGGGTACCGTACAAACTTACCTACGGAAACAGTTAAATTCCTGAATTGAGTTATGAAGATTTTTCCGAAAAGCAAAAAAAGTTTTTTTTTTTGTGACGTAACTACTAATTTACAGGTTTCAGATTTTTTCATATACTTGTGCTATGAGACCTTGCTTCACGCCAAATTTCAGGATTCTAGGTCAACGGGAAGTACTCTATGAATTTTGATTCCTTTGAGAGTATCGAAATATACGTTTTTTGCGACATAAATGGCCGTATATTTTTTTTTAGTCAACTTAAAAGTTTGATTTTTTCACAGCTTCAAGGGACTGCAGACTTGAGTATACGGTTTTAATTTCAACTCGATGCCTTTACGCATTTCTGAGATAAAGGGTCTTGACAGATAGACCCACGGACGGACAACAAATTGATCCTATAAGGGTTCCTTTTTTTTCCTTTTGAGATACGGAACCCTAAAAATAAAATAGACTCACGCTTACAGCAAAAAATTTTCGACTTTTAAGTTATATATTACTAATTTTACCTTCTTCTCCAGACCGCCACTCATCACCTCCAACAAACCCGAACATAGATCGCTATAAGCTGGAAGAGTTGGAGATTGAGAACAAGAAGTTACGAGAACACTTGGAGAGGCTGCGAGCTGCTGGAGATACCATGCTGGTCTCCAAGGAAGTCATAGGTAAGGGCTGAACTTTGAAGTGATAGCTACTGGTTTCAGCATGGCCATGTTCTCGCTAAATGAAACTTTTCTCAACCGACTTCAAAAAGGAGGAGGTTGTCAATTCGGATGGTTAATTTTTTTTTATTCATGATCGGGACAATGTTAATGTTTCTCTGTTTGCCGATTTGGACCAATTTTTGTTTTTTTTGTATTGTATCTGTGATTCATTTGTATATCTTTTATACATTAACCCTTTCTTTTTTCTTTCTCTTTTATTGCACCTACCACTATTCTTCTCTGCATCACCCAAAGGTTGACTGGTAGAAAATGCCTAAGGCATTAAGTTCGCCTCTGTACCTTTATGTGCATGAAGTATGAAATCAATAAATAAATAAATCGGGCATCCGGTCCTTCGTCATATGGACAGAGTTGCAAAATTAGTTTTGTTCGAAAGGGTCTATTCCGAATTGGAACCACCATTTAAAAGAGAAACCCGTTTGTGGGCTTGAACGTTTCATGAATAATGAAACGTTCAAGCCCACAAACGGGTTTCTCTCAATTTTCAACGAAATGGAATATGTACCAAAAAAATCGTCTATTTTATTTAATTAACCCATTTAAATCTTAGTCTCATTAGCATTGGCCAAATGTAGAAAATAAATAGATTTCAATTTTTTAGTTTTAAACAAACTTTGTAAACTGTTACAGAACTTATTTCTTAATACGTCACTAACTTTACAAACGCTGTCATTAAGATCATCCACAATTGACCGAGAAATCTCTAAACATACATAAAAAACAAAAAATAAATTTAGCCGAACATAGAATCTCCTCCTTCTTGAATTCGGTTAAAAGTAAAAAAAAAACTTAAAAGTTAGTTGCATATTTTTATAAAAATGTTTTTTTTATATATGTGTGAAATCATCAAATAACTTCTCCCGCTCTGGGTGAAGCGAGAGGGAGTGTTAGATTTTAACTGACTAAAACCCATAGTGTTCCTTTAGTTGCCCTTTGCGTTACTAGACCGATGTAACTCTTTCCAACAACCCTACAGCGCGACCGAATCAATCCTAAATTAGTGCTATTTTATGTTCTAGAACAAATGAACGTGATGCAGAAAGAACTAGACAGAAGAAGAGACGAGTGCATACAACTCAAGAGCGTCCTCACCAACCAGGTATGTATTTTATAACTGGCTTTCGTGTTTACACATACGCAAATGGCCCACCGGTATCGGGAACCGAAAGATCCAAGCTGGAATACTGCTCTCATCTTTGGGATGGGTCTGCCGAATACCAGCTTAATGCCCTGGAGTCAAAACTCCAAAGCCTTGAGCATCGACGCCGAGTTGCTGGCCAGTCGGTTTTCTATCGATTACAATAGGAATTGCACAATTTAATTCTACTAAGTCCGTTCCACCATCGGACCACTAGACGTACGGCGTTGCGCCACCGGTACATGGTGGACAGCCTACCCATACGCACAAAGCGTTTTGGGAACACATTCATAATGCGTACTGCTAAGGAGTGAAATTCCCTGCCGGAATCTGTGTTTCCTGATAGCTACAACCTAGGGGTCTTTAAGTCAAGTGTGAATAGGTTACTTCTAGGCAAGCGTGCTCCATCGTCGGCCACATCATCGCTGACTATCAGCCCCCCTAGCCAAGTTACAATCGTTTCGTTCGCGCCGAACGCCTCGAGTAGGCCACGCCTCCGATTCCTTTGTTCTGACCACGTGACTGAGCGTAGAGGTGACGTCAGAACAAAGGAATCGGAGGAGTGGCATACTCGAGGAGTTCGGCGCGAACGAAACGATTGTAACTTGGCTAGGGGGGCTGGTGAGATAGTGGTCAAACGCGAGCCTACCAATAATAATAAAAAAAGCTACTGGCGTTCAGGGCTACAGAGAAGAACCTTCTCGAACAGTACGAGTCGTGTTCTGAATTAAGGCGAAAGTATCAAGAAAGCTCGTATAGTTAAAATTTTCTCAAGGTTTTTATATGTACTGGGGCCCAAGTCTGCTATTTTTATAAATTCGTCATTACAACACGATCCCATTGTCATTTTGCTAAGAGTTCGTAATCTGCTAATTCATAATGATCGAAATTGATCGGTCAATGGTCTCGTATTAGAGTTGTGGTAGAATGACAATATCGAGCTTATTATAAGCAATATAAATAAATAAGAATGATTATTAAAATCATCTATAGAACCCTTTCATTTCAGCCAACCCTATTGAATAACTTCTTAATGAAATAGCCATTCAATAGGGTCGCAGAACAGATGGTCGATGAGCCCGAAAGGTTCTGGAGTAGCGACCGCGTACTGAAACGCGCAGCGTTGAAAGACCTCCCACAACCGATGGTGGACCGATGACTCGGGGTTACCATGAAGTTCAAAGTAAGATTGTTTTATTCTTATTTCAGTGTGGGCAAGAGACAGAGCTATACAGGTTGTCTAGCGCCATCTCTTACCCACACTGGAAATAAGAATGAAACAATCTTACTTTGAACGTCATGGTACAGGCCCTGGTGAGGGTCGCGGGATCTCATGAATGCGTGACGCACAGGACCGATTGTTGTTATGAAATTTGGGGGAAGCCTATGTCCAACAGTGGACGGCTTTCGGCTGACATAATGATGTGCAATTCCTAGACATGGTGTAACCGTGAGCTAAATTTCATTAAAAATCGTTCAGCCGTTCGTGAGTGATGAAGTAACAAACATAAACAGTCACAAACTTCCGTCTCCATTAGTGTGATGTATGTATGACATACGTCATACTGGACAAATGTTATCTAAAAAGTATTTTGGCTGTCACTCATAAATCTGATAAGGCGTGATAACAATATCAGAGCTGTTTACTCGTGTCACAGAAATATACTTACACAAAACTTTGATCTTCTGTTTGTCTGTGAGAGTGATCTTATAAATAGAAATCACTTTTTCTGACCTACTTCCCTAGCCAAGTTACGACCGTCTAGTTTCGTTTCGATTCTCTTGCGTCGAATGCCTCGAGTCATTCTTCGTCGTCAGACGTCATCTCAACGCTCAGTCACGTGGTCAGGACAAAGGAATCTGAGGTGTGGCCGACTCGAGGCGTTCGACGCAAGAGGATCGAAACGAAATGGTCGTAACTTGGATGCCCTGCCATTTTTTTTTAATCTTGGCCTCTCACTAGGAATTACTTCTGTATCGTGGGTCCTTCCACATACATTTAAACTCACGTACACAAGACACTCAGACCCGAAACAACTAACTAGGCCGTACATATATTTTTCCGGGCGGTATTAGCACCCAATCGCTTTACAATCGCGCCAACTCGAATCGATTTTTTTAGTGTAGTGGTAATACCGACTGGCCTGTTGGTCTAGTGGTCAGTGACCCTGACTGCTATGCCGGAGGTCGTGGGTTCGTTTTCCACCCAGGACAAATGTTTGTGTGATGAGCACGATCATTTGTTCGGTGTCTGGGTGTAATTTGTCTATAATATGTATGTATTTAGAAATATAAGTATGTTTATCAGTTGTCTAGTTGTCATAGCACAAGCTCTGCTTAGTTTGGGACTAAATGGTGTTGTATGAAAGTTATTATATATTATTAAAAAATAATAATACAAGGCCTATATTTCAGAACCCCCGCCTCCCTTTACCACGTCGACATGGTAGGAACATTTTGCTATCTCTTTTGTACATAAGTAACCTAATGATGATGACGTCATATGTCAGTGTGTTTATCCTTATTCTGTTACTTGACAATTTCTCCTTCCGCCAGATTTGAAAAGTTTTTAATTCACTTTTACGGATTTGAAAAACTTGTGTACTTTTTCAGGCAAATAAAAAAAAAGAGTCTGCTACTTATATCTTAGTTTCAATATAGGTACCCTCGCCCACGGCGACTTTTTGTAGCGATGCTGTAGCGTGTTCGCATCGAAACTTAATAATAGTCTACACAAAAATATCAAATGCAAACTTAAGCAATATCACTTAAGTATTATTTAAGAATGTTTTTTTACTTACTTGAAGACCTAAAGTTTTTTATAAATTGTTATCGACAAATAAAAAAAAACGTACACATATAAAAAATCCTTTTGTATAATTTCGATATTGAGAATAGATTATTTTATTCATGATAGCACAAGTCCTTAGTGGTTTTTGGTTGCTATTTAACTAAGAAAATCCTATATTCTTTTAAATTAATGATAATAAGATGAGAGCAGTGGTGGCCGAGTGGTAACAGTCCCGACTTACAAGTTGTAGGTTGCGGGTTCAAACCCAGCCAGGCGCATTACTTTGTGTAATTTATTTCATCACCACTGCTCTCAAAACGGTGAAGGAAAACATCGTGAGGAAACCGGCATGTCCTAGAACCAAAAATTCGAAGACATGTGACATCCACAAACCCGCACTGGTCTCGCGTGGTGGATTATGGCCCATTCCCTCTCCTAGAGAGGAGGCCTGAGTCCCAACAGTGGGAACATTATAAGGCCGACTATGCTATGCTATGCTAATAAATGAAAAAAAAAAACAGTTGAGATGTTGTAGCGCGTTAATAGCGTTTTGGCATCTATTCTTTAGCGCTTTTGCGATGTTGTCGCGCGCACGAAACGCGCGACAGCATCGCTATAAAAAGTCGCCGTTGGCGAGAGGCCTAATAGTCCATTCGCATAACAAGTACATCCGAATGATGACACTGATATGAAACCCAAATATTTTACCTTATCATAACACAGTGTTTTAGTTAGGATCAAAGCTGACACATTTCTTTTGTAAGAAACGGAAATACAAAGCGCTAAGTTTATATTGAAATCATTTTGTGTTTACTAAAACTGATGTCAGTCTTAATTTACTATCGTTTTCACGTATAAGTTATTTTGTGACTGTAATGAATAATACTAATTGTTTGAATTTTGTTCTTTGTTTTATGAATTTTATACAATTGATTTGGCGTTTTTGTTTACAAAATATGACATGTGACAAAAAATAGACTATATTGAAAATATTTACTCTTGAGTGATTGGATTTTTTAGATGATCTTGTTTGAATTTTAATGAGCCAGTATAATCTGATCTGAAGTTCCGTAGACAGTGTTACAAATTATTATTTTTTTAGTTGATTAAAAGTGTAAAGATGGCGTTACCATTGACTGGAGTGAAAATATCAAAACAAATGTACATAGATCAGCCAGTACATAGGAGTAATTATTATTATTGCCAGAAAGAGGTGAGGTTATTTTTTGACATCAATTCATTGCGTTCAGCCAGTGTCAAATTTAGAAGGTATTTTTTTTTTTAAACAGCATAGTAATAATTCCACAACTATTATACAACGCTATCTAGTCTCAAACTTAGCAGAGCTGGTCCAATGAGTACTGGACGACTGATAAACATACTTTTATATTTCTAAATACATACATATTATAGATAAATTACCCAGACACAGGACGAATGAGGTATACCGCCGTTTGCCCGAATTTTATTTACCCTAATATCATTTGCCATAATAGTCAACAGCCATAATATTATACGACTTAATATTCAATTGCCCTACTATTATTTGCTATATTAGTCACGTGCTAGAAGCTTTGTTTCCTATAAAGTCACTTACCATAACATCATATGTCATAATCATTGTAAGCCCTAATTATCACATGCCCTAATTATCACATGTCCTAATTATCACATGCCCTAATTATCACATGCCATAATTATCATATGCCATATCATCACTTGCCATCGACATTGGGTATGTAACGGTTGTTACATCAGGAGAAACTGGATGCAATCGGGACTTTAGGGCACTCCGACTCGGATAGGTTAGGTTAGAAGGTTATTTTTTTATAAACCACACAGAAGTAGGAGCCCCGCGAAGCGGAGCTCCGTCAACCAAGCCCATCTTCCACCATGCATAGAAGCATCTTATGGTATCTAAGTTTCGGGCAATTAACAGTATGTCATATGTCTTTTAGGGCAAACAAAACATTCGGGAAAATGAAATTCGGTTAAATGAAATTCGGGAATATGATGATTATGGTATATAGTCTTCGGGTAAACAATAGACAACCGACGAATGATCGTGCTCGTCACACAAACGTTTGTCCTGGGTGGGAATGGAACCCACGACCTCTTGCATAGCAGTCAGGGCCACTAACCACTAGAACCCAACAGGTCAGTCAAAGAACACAGTCAATTTCTAGGGTTCCGTACCTATAAAGGAAAAAACGGAACCCTTATAGGATCACTTTGTTGTCCGTCCGTCTGTCTGTCTGCCTGTCAAGACCCTTTATCTCAAAACTAAAACCATATACTTACATCTGCGGTCCCTTGAAGCAACGAAAAAATTAAATCTCTAAGTTATCAAATAAAAAAGATACAGCCGTTTATGTCGCAAAAAACGTATATTTCGATACTCTCAGAGTAATCAAAATTTATAGGGTACTTCCCGTTAACCCAGAATCCTGAAATTTGGTGTAAAGCAAGGTCATATAGCACAGGTTTATGAATAAATCTGAAAACAGTTAATTTGTTGTCCTACGTCAGAAAAAAAATACTTTTTTGCAATTTGGAAAATCTTCGAGACTCCATACAGGAATTGTAGTTTGTACGGAACCCTCAGGGCGCGAGTCTGACTCGCACTTGCCCAGTTTTTTTGTTCAATGGTATGCATTCGCATAATATTAATGAATTCATCTGTATGGATTACGCTGTGAAATTAAGTAGGGTTAGCGCAGCGCTGTGTATCGTGGTTTCGATTCTCGCACGGAAAAGCATTTGTATGGCCTGCAAATAATTGCCTTATTGGGGATCCAGATTTGGTTAAGTCCAATCTACAAAGCCTCGAGCACAGGCGCAGGGTAGCCAGCCTATCGGTATTTTACAGGTTATATTTTACCACCATCGGACGACCCAACGTACGGCGAGTACCCATCCTTAGGTTATTAAAACTTCAACGGTCCGGACGAAGCGAAACGCTTCGTCGTTTATACCGCTTCGAAGGACTGGAACAATTTGCCTGCTGCGGTCTTCCCGTCCAACTATAATTGAGGTGTCTTCAAGGCTAGAGTGAATAGGCTCTTAATAAACTAGTGCGCCTCACCATCAATGATTGCATCTCTGCTTACCATCAGGTGGGATCGCAGTCAAGCACTGGTTTATATCAATTAAAAAAATAATAATAGTTGTTCTAGATCTTAGTGTATTGTGGATGTGACTTTTTTTATGTATGTTCACCGATTTCTCGGTCAATTTGAATTTGAAAATTGTTTTTTTGATTGAAGGGTTTATATTTTCGTTCCATAGAAATATTCTTATGATCTGATGACGAACTTAGAAGATATGGAACGGAACTCTTCATGGGATCACAGCAGAACTGCCCCCCTAGCCAAGTTACGATCGTTTCGGTTGCGTCGAACGCCTCGAGTAGGCCACGCCTCCGATTCCTTTGTTCTGACCACGTGACTGAGCGTTGAGATGACGTCACGCTCGAACCCGTAGCTTTCATTTTAACGTAACATAAATAATTCTATGGGAGTTTTGGATTTCTTCTAGTTAAGACTTCGAGAGAAGTTCAGTGTCTGTTTTAATTATTCGCAAATTGATTCCTAGTGGATATTGTGATGTAAAATTGGTGTAGTTTTGTATATCAAGTGTCTGCGCAACTGGACAATATGTGGAATCATTGAAACAGGCGCGATCTCGGTAAAGTGGAGCTGAGAATTTGATTGTAGTGTTGACTATCTCAGCGAAGTTTGCCGAGAAGGTTGACTTGATATAGTTGCTGCCAAATACTACGAAAACATTAGA
This sequence comes from Mythimna vitellina, assembly GCA_949316375.1. Lineage (NCBI taxonomy): Eukaryota > Metazoa > Arthropoda > Insecta > Lepidoptera > Noctuidae > Mythimna > Mythimna vitellina. The sequence continues at coordinate 3,957,115 of OX438711.1, read as the reverse complement.
CTGTATCCATATTAACTATTCATACGAAGATATGGCTTAAAAGACTTAGTACCCAAGCCTAAAACATTAACAAAAAAAAAAAGAATCCGATGAATTAGGAACCTCCTTCTTTTTTAAGTCGGTTAGAAGAGACAACATCGCACACTTCATTAAAAAGAGACGTAACTCAAAAAAGAGGTTATTGAAAATTGAACCTTATTTTTGAAAAGTGTGTTTTCAAATTCAAACATCCTGTTTTTGAGTTAGGTCTTTTTATGAGTAAGTTCCATCGTCGACCGCCTCATCGCTTTCCATCAGGTGAGATGGCGGTCAAGCGCAAACCTATACAGAATAAAAAAAAAAAAAAGCATGCGACATATTTCATTTTTTTTTATTGGTACCTTCGGTGGCCACTTCCTTGCCCACTGTCCCATCTGATGGTAAACGTTGGTGTTATGGTTTCTTAATAAGTATTTATTTGTTATTGCAACACAGAAGCCGTGGTTCCAAGCTCTGAAAAACGTCGTGAGTAATATAATTAAATGTAGTAGCGATCAGTGTTATAATACCAAATGCTTTTCTTAGATGTTTTAGTTTATCACTGTTTTTATTTGTTTAACATTTTTTTTGTAAAGGTTTTCAGTTATTGCATTAAAATAATAACACAATGACGAACGAGAGCAGTGGTGGCCGAGTGGTAACGGCCTCGACTTACGAGTTGTAGGTCGCGGGTTGTAAAACCCAGCCAGGCGCACGCATTACTTTGTGTAACTATTTCATCACTACTGTTCTCAAAACGGTGAAGGAAAACATCGTGAGGAAACCGACATGTCCTAGAATCAAAAATTCGAAGACATGTGACATCCACCAACCCGCACTGGGCCCGCGTGGTGGATTACGGCCCATTCCCTCTCCTGGAGAGGAGGCCTGAGTCCCAACAGTGGGAACACAATCGGATTTTTAAGCCTCAGATACATTCTGGGGCAAAATATCCACCAACATGACGCGCAATGCTAAATTTACGCAACGCTTTTTTTTAAGGTGGAAAATAAATTGTCCAATGACTTCTCCCGTTTAAGGATAGAGCGGGAGGGCGGGCGTGTCATACTTTTACTGACAAAAACCACAAGTTGTCGACGGTGCGTATTGTTCCACGCACGCCTCAGGGAGATGTCAGCAAATCGTAGGGGCCTAGCAGGGTCGAAGCCTACTGGGGCCATGGGTAGTGTGAAAACGAAACCCGGGGCCCTGGGACGAAGGAACAGGAGAGGGTTTTTAGTCAGTAAAAGTCTGACACTATCTCTCGCTCCGCCCAAGAGCGAGATTTGTCATAAGATGATTTTCCCACCCAATAAAAAAAAAACCTATTTATTTATTTTACTATTTATGTACACACATATGTGTTGCATTTAGTTTTACTGAATAAATATAATCGGATACATAATATCCACTTTCTGTGCATCGGTCACATTTTTTTTTTTTAATTTCTATGTTCGTATTATATTACAATAAAATTTATTTCTCATCACTGATATTTTCATTTTGTTTTTCCATGCCTTCTGTTGCTGTCATTGCATGGTACAAAATTTTACTTTTTTTATAAATAGGCCTACTATCCACGGACGCATAGCTTCATGGACGCGTATTCGTCAAAACTATGAGACTGTCGGCTAAACAACAATGTCATGCCGTCGTGTCTTTACGCGTCCGTGGGCAGTATTCGTTATAATACGCTTGGTGTACGCCCGCGTGAAGCTTACACAGTAGCCTCATTTCGTCCTGTCGTTGCCGCTTCGCCAGTTTCATAGGTTTGTGTGTAAGCCTCACGCAGGCGTACACCAATCGTATAATGACGAATACGCGACTTTGAAGCTATGCGTCCGTGGACACTAAGCCTTAATCAACTTTTTTTTTAAACATGGTGCATGTCTGTTGTAAGCTTACTCCTTGTGATTTACAAAAGTATGTTTCAACATTTAAAATGTCCAATTAACTCCGTAGTCGTTATTTTGTAGATCCCCTATTGTAATTAATAAAATCCCTATATTCTAAATTGTTAATAATTTCTAAAACAAAGCTTATTTAATATCACATCATTTGAGCTTTAACTCCAAAGTAATCCCCTACACTTAAACCCAAATCATATTATGACTTTACACTCAATTTTAAACTCTATTCTAACAGACGGTGAACTTAAAGTCGCTCGCCACATCAAACTACGGTTCGGACGTCGATATTATCAACGAAGATGGGGAATTAGCGACTGCGTATGAAGCACAAAAGGGAATTAACAGGTAATAAAAAAAAAAAAATTAATCTGCGTACAATTTGCCTGCGGTGGTCTTCTCGTCCGATTATAATTTAGGTGTCTTCAAAGCTAGAGGGCCAAACTTCAATGGCAATAGGCAGGGCACATTGCTTGCAAAACAGATGATAGACTAAGGGACCAAATATTCTGGACTGGCGACCGCTCTGAAAACTGTAAATTTGTTGTTACGTAACAACAAAAAAAAATGCGATTCGGAAAAATCTTTGAGACTCCATTCGGAAATTAAACTATCCACATAAGTTAGTTTGTACGGAACCCTCAGTGCGCGAGTCCGACTCGCACTTGCCCAGTTTTTATATGTATAGCATGGGTAGGTTGATAGCAGAGCGAAAATATGCATCTTTAAGATGAGAGAAAAGGATAGGTACAGATAGCGGCACGAATCTTGAGCGCTCGGTAAAAGAGCGAGGATCGTTTTGCGCATCGTACAATATCGGCAAGCCAATCACTGTACAAGGATCCCCGCCCCCGCATCTCTCTTCATACCACTAAAGAGACCCGATATTTCACTTTGCGTGTTTCTGCGCAAGTAGAACTATAGAAGTCAGCGCTCAAGATCCGTGCCGGTATCTATAGCTACATTGTATGAATACGACAGCTGTCACCCTCATCATTAAGTGAAATATCGGGTATCTGTAAAATGTGGAAAAGGCTATGCACGGAGTTTCCTTGCGAAGAACCTTGGGGAGAAACAAACTTATCTAAGTTTGTACGGAACCCTCAGTGCGGGAGTCCGACTCGCTCTTACCCAGTTTTTTTTTTAAATTAATGTCTGTCCTGTAAGGCCCGGCGCCCATTATCGGCATCGGCAAGGAAAAGGAACCTTCGGCATCCCTAAAAGGATCATTCGGCATTCCTACATCAAAGAGCTCGGTGTTGAAAACTATGCCTTGGCATGCATGTAAGGATACCGAAGGGTCCTTTTCCTTGCCGATGCCGATAATAGGCGCCGGGCCTTATAAGTTAAGGTGTGCAATAAAGAAATAAATAAATCTCAATGTTTCTAGGCAACTACAAGAAGAATTAATAGCAGAAAAGAAATTTTATTCAGAACACATATCGAGATCAAAATCGGAGATCGAGAAGCTAAGAGAAGACAACGAGAAATATCAAAAGTGAGTACATTTCATTTGATTTTTTTTTCTGTAAATAATTTTGTAAAATGTATGCGCTTGGTAATAATAATAATATTTATATGATAGTTATATCTTAGTTGAAGGTACTAATTTTGTTATGCACCGAGTAAACTTTATAGAGTACTAGCTTCTACTCCCGGCTTCGCCTGCGTTACAAGATTACTTTGTCGTCCGTCCGTCAAAACTTTTCTCAGGAACGCGTGGAGTTTAATAGGATTGTTTTTATTTTAATTTGTGATTTGACTTCGATTTATTTGTTTTTCTTATATTTTCTTTTATTTATTTGACATTTTTTATTATTTGACATTGTTATGTAATCATTTGTTGACTAAGTATAATTTATAATTTTGTATATGACTTGTAAGAATCCCTTACCAATAAATTACTATGGCTATTAAACTGAAATTAATATCAAATACTCATAGTCTCTTATCCCTTGAAACAGTGAAAAAATGAAACTTCTAAGTCAACGCAATTTAAAGCCAATTGACGCAAGGAAATCAAAATCTATAGGGTACTTTCTGTTGACCTAGAATCTTGAAATTCGGCTAGAAGCAAGGTCTCATAGCACAAGTAAAGTAGATAGTTTGAAAACCGTCGTCACAAAACAATAACAATAAGGCATTAAGTCCGACTCTCTACCTTTATGTGCATGAAGTAACTAACTTCTGTTTTTGAGATTCGGAAAAATATTCGAGTCTCGATTTGGGAATTATTTACCTAGGTAAGTTTGTCTCGGCGTGCGATCTGACTCTAACTTGGCTGGTTTTTTTTTAATTTTTTGTTATATCATGAAGGTTATTCAGTGCATAACAAAATAGGACCTTCTTTTTAGTTAACATACCTCATCTTCATTCATAAATCATTCTACATAGTTTTGTTTTTTCCAATTGGGACGTTCCTCTTTTCTATCGACAATCAATTAGTACAGTAAATTGTGATTGAGACGTATATTTCACCCATTTTGTCAGATTTTTTTTATCAGTGGCGTAGCTACCTTCGTATCAATGATACGGGGTACTTGGGCTATAGGAACCCAGACGTTTGGAAAATTTCGTAATTTTCCTTTACACCTCTAGTTTTTAATTAGTACAAATACTTAAAGGGCTTATTAGAAAAGGTCTTGTTATTATTTAAGTAAAGTCTCAATAAATAATATTCATAAACAGGAAAGTTATTAGCGTTTGTTTATATCCCAAAATGTTACTCAATTTATGAAAATATTGTACAGGCTATTGATTATGAATGAAAAACAATGGAAAAACACTGTGCGTAGTATTTTCTAATAGCAATTGTTATGCATAATTGATTCAATTATGAATTTACCAATTATGTCAAATTTTCGTGGACAATTTTAGGATTTGGTTTTTTTTTTACTTTTGACTACATAAATATGATCAGTAATGGGTTCAGATAGAGCCCAATTTTTTTCCCGCACTAATTAAAATATAGGGGTGTATATTATCCAGAACTTTAAATTCTCTTATTGATAAGATAATAAAGTGTATTTAATTAGTTTTTCCAATTTTATATCTCGCTTCGCTTGTTGAAGCATTTTCTACATAAAACACAAAAAAATAGCTTTAAATATCCACATACTCCAATAAACAAGTTCATTTTCAATCAAGACTTGTCCTATCCCAGTCAGAAAAATCGCATCTCCAAACTCAGTCTTATATAATGACAAAACAACTTCTTCCATGTTCAACACAATAGAAAAAAGAAAAATAAAACACCCTATTTTTTTTTATACAGGGCCCTTTTTCGTTCAGCTACGCCACTGATTATTATCCAGTTTGATGTCCTAGAATAATAGTATGTTAATTAATAATATCCCCAACATAAAAGAAAATGGTGAAACTTAAATATTTCAGACGTCTGAAATTTTTTGATTTTTAACATCGTATTTACGTAAATACGATGTTAAAAATCAAAAAAGTTTTTTCAAGATTGTTGGTAAAAAAGAAAAAAATCCCTGTTAGGTATGAAGCAGCTGACCTTTAGTTTAATCAACAATATCCTACTTGAATTCAGAATCTTAAATAGTAATCCATGTATAATTATTGGAGCAGTGGTGGCCGAGTGTTAACGGCCTCGACTTACGAATTGTAGGTCGCGGGTTCAAACCCAGCCAGGCGAACTCGAAACGGTGAAGGAAAACATCGTGAGGAAACCATAATGTCCTAGAACCAAAAATTCGAAGACATGTGACATCCACCAATCCGCACTTGGCCCGCTTGGTGGATGAAGGCCCATTCCCTCTCCTAGAGAGAGGAGGCCTGAGTCCCAGCAGTGGGAACATTAAAAGGCTGAATATGCTATGCGATAATATATGTACATATATTTATTGCAACTCAATTATCAGTTTTTGCTTAACGAAGTCTTGAGACCGGTTTCTAAATTAAGAATCTGGTTCCCGCACCCACACCGCGCTGTCAGTCTGGCTGAGCACTTAGAAACACTGGCGCCCGCGCACGTCTTGTGCAGACGCGCTTTCGCGGCAGCACTGTGATAGCCACTGCCCCTCCTAGCCAAGTTACGATCGTTTCGTTTGCGTCGAACGCCCCAAGTTGGCCATGCCTCTGATTCCCTTGTTCTGACCTCGTGACTGAGCGTTGAGATGACGTCAGAACAAAGGAATCGTAGGCGTGGCCTACTCGAGGCGTTCGGCGCAAACGAAACGATCGTAACTTGGTTAGGGGGGTTGGTGTACACTATTCTATTCTGCTTGACATAGACTTGTTCTGATGATTCTGAATTGAAGTTTGGTTACAAAATCTACATTTCAGTGTTGAAGATTATACGAATATTCAAGTGGAATTCCGAAGATATAGTCGTAACGGATCTACGAAGTATCTGACATGTACTTGCACACAAGTTATTGTACATCTGACGTTGACAATATTGAAAATTATATGTTTTTAGTTAGTTATACATTGTTGATTTGACCAAAATATTGTATGTTTAGGATGAATGCCCGCAAAATCCAAATTTTCATACGTTTTTGCATTTTGCACTTTAGTATCGTATAGTAAGATTAACAAGCTTTAAAACTTTTCCTAAAAAAATAAAACCGACTTCAGTGTAAAAAAAAACCATTAAAAAGTGCCAAATAACTTTAATTTCGGAAGTCGGTCTTAAGTAACTAAGAGACAAAACTATTATAGAAACACCGACTTCCGAAATTAAAGTTAATGGGACTTTTTAGTGTTTCCGGTTGTATTTTTTTTTGTAATTTTTTTATTTTATTTTACACTTTTTAGTTATGGTACCACCACTAAAAAGTACCCCTCAGCCAAACTTGAATACCTTATAGCCAGAGTGCATCTCATGACAATTCTAATACACCCAAACACGGTTAGATTACATTAATTTATTACAGAGTTCCGGTGCCTACCTTCCGGCTTCATCATCAGATCAGTTCGATATATCTCCTCCCCCTCTTCTTTCAGTCAGTCATCGATTACACGTATAAACAAAACAATTTTACTTGTTACGAAAGTTCTGCTGTGATCCTATGAAGAGTTCGGTTCCATATCTTCAAAGTTCATGATCAGATCATAACAATATTTCTATGGGACCAACTTGGAAGCATAACCTTTCATTAAAAAATTAATCTTTAAAATCGGTCCACAATTGACTGAGAAATCGATGATCATACGTAAAAAAAAATACATTCAGCCGAACATAGAACCTCCTCCTTTTTGAAGTCGGTTAAAAAATAAAAACAACATTGCGGTAATGATATATACGAATTTTTTGTTACCATACTATCTGATATTGAGCTGCTAATTGCAAAAAGTCGTTCGAAAATTTGAATTTCGCGGGCTATTCTGTGCACGTTAAGTTTAAAAAGTTGATTTTTATTAAAACAATTAAATGTTTTTAGTTATAAGTTGTTAATTTGACCACTATATCATTATGTTTTAAGAGTATATTATTGATTTTTATGTCGTTAAAATAAATATATTTTTGTTAATTAGTTGGTATTTTGCGCTTCATTCATATCATCCTCATTCATTTTACAAAACCTGCTTTAAAGTCTGTAGAAAATGACATTTCTGTTAGAGCCTGCGAAATCACGTGACAAGTGACGTGGCAGGTAATGTCATTGTCATACATTATTGTCCCTCGGCGGAAAAGAGGGGTGTTATAAGTTTGACGTGCCTGTGTGTCTGTGTGTCTGTCCGTAACATCGTAGCTTTTAAACGAATGGACCGATTTTGATGCGGTTTTTTTTGTACTTAGCGTTTGGTGGGAAGGCTAATAGAAGTCATTTGTCTCACTGGTCAGTTATCCTTCTATTTAACCATAGTAGTATTTTTATTGTTAGCCGTAGAATATTATCAAAATAGCTGTCAGTTTGACAGTTGACGATCGATAGCTAAAGTACGTGTTTCTAAACGGACTCTATATTCGAAATTTAGAACATTATTTACTTAACCTGAAAAAGCGCCATCTAGTGACAATAATGGAAATCCTTCTTTTTTCAACGACAAAACATTATATTTATTTTGCAAATAGGTATCAAACAACACTTTTACGCGTCAATTGTTTCGTCAGTTTAAACTAGATGAGGCCGGTGTTTTCTAGCTGACTACCCTGAGAAGAAACAAGGAAACAAACTTAGAGGTCAAAGTCTCATGTACAGCAAATTTGTAATGATCATGTGATTTGATCATTGAAGAAACATGCAGATTAGTTTTTAAGACGGTCCTTTGTAGAAAGAACCGAAGATTTGAGTGACATGAGCGTAAATTAAACATCTGAGAGCCTAGTGCGAGTTTTTAAAAACACTCGGTCGCGTTATGGTGGAAACTGCGACCTCCAAGCGTGGCTATATTCTCACTAGATGGCGCTGACTTCAACAGTTTTATATTATTATTTTGTTTTGCGTTTTTCGTGATAGATTACGGTCCATTTCCTTTCCAAGAGAGGAGGCCTGAGTCTCAGCAATAGGAACATTATACGGCTGATTATGCCTCATATAGTGATAGCCCCGTTGATTTTTTTTTTTTAACTGGGTGGGAAAATCATCTTATGACAAATCTCGCTCTTGGGCGGAGCGGAAGATAGTGTCAGACTTTTACTGACTAAAAACCCACTCCTGTTCTTTCGTTGCCTTCGTCCCAGGGCCCCTGGTTTCGTTTTCACACTACCCGTGGCCCCAGTAGGCTTCGACCTTGCTGGGCCCCTACGATTTGCTGACATCTCCTTGAGTCGCGCGTGGAACAGTACGCGCCGTCGACGACTTGGGCTCGGTCCGGACGGTTACCGGACGGTCAGATGGCGAGCCACCCATTGCTCGCCGTCCGCAAGCCCGCGCCTACGGTGGCCGGAAATCGGGATCGGAATCCCGGTGGCGGTTGGAGCGTAAGGACCGTTGCCTCACGCGATTGGCGCCTCCTTTGCTAGCATTACTGCTTCGCAGAAGGAGGCGACCGCCTACCACTCCTCGCTCCGGACCATGACCTGAACCAAGGACCAGATAGCCCAGTGGTTTGGTTAAGACAACCGCTTCTCATGCATGAGGTTGTGGGTTTGAAACTGGGCAAGTATCGAAATGAATTCATTAAAAGCGGTTGGTCCTTGTTCTCATTCATAGATCTTTGACAGTCGTTACAGGTAGTCAGACGCCAGAAAGTCTGACCATCAGTCTATCTAAGGAGTATCGTGTTGCCAAGTAACTGGGTTGTGGAGGTCTGATAGGCAGTCACTCCATGTAAAACACGTCTATCCAAAACCGACCTTACCCTAGTAGGGGCTACTGGGGCCATGGGTGATGCGAAAGAGAACTCTGGGGCCCTGGAAATAAGGCAAAAAAGGAACAGGAGTGGGTTTTTAGTCAGTAAAAGTTTGACACGCCTTCACGCCCCACCCAAGGGCGGGAGATGTGATTAGATGATTTCCCACCTAAAAAAAAAAGCTAGTTGGGATAATATTAGGGAGATAATGTTACTTATCATAAATTCTTCTAAAGGAATAATAAAGAAAAGTGAGAATTAAAAGTAATGCATCACCCATGGCCCCAGTAGCCCCTACTGGGGCCACGGGTGATGCGAAAGAAAACCCTGGGGCCCTGGAAAGAAGGCAAAAAAGGAACAGGAGTGGGTTTTTAGTCAGTAAAAGTTTGACACGCCCTCACGCCCCACCCAAGAGTGGTTGATGTGATTAGATGATTTCCCACCTAAAAAAAAAACTAGTTGGGAAAAGATTAGGGAGATAATGTTACTTATCATAAATTATTCTAAAGGAATAATAAAGAAAAGTGAGAATTAAAAGTAGTGATATAAAAATGGAGGAGTATAAAGAAATTTTGAAGAAGAATCTACAACAATACAGAATAGTTTTGATATAAATATCGAAAAGATAAGCACACAGTTAAAAATATTATTATCTTTTATAATTATTCTTGACGCAATCAAAGGAGGCATACTTAAAGATATAGTAGAATAGTACTAACCAATAAATTAATATATCTTAACACTAAACAGAGAGTAGCTAAGCAGAGAGTTGAGAGCAGTGGTGGCCGAGTGGTAAAGGCCCCGACTTACGAGTTGTAGGTCGCGGGTTCAAACCCAGCCAGGCGCATTACTTTGTGTAATTTATTTCATCACCACTGCTCTCAAAACGGTGAAGGAAAACATCGTGAGGAAACCGGCAATTTTAGAACAAAAAAAAATCGAAGACGTGACATTCACCAACCCGCACTGGGCCCGCGTGGTGGATTACAGCCCATTCCCTCTCCTAGAGAGGAGGCCTGAGTCCCAACAACAAGTGGGAACATTATAAGGCCGACTATGCTATGCTATGCTAACATTAGACTAACATTATTAAGATGAAAATTATGGGTCCGAATGTAGTCATTTATGGTTAGATGGCACTGTAGTCATCATTTGAAGTTTATTATATTTTAGTGTATGAAGGAATATGCATGCAATTATTTTATTTACTCATCATCTTCCTGCCCTTGTCCCGTCTTATATCGGGTCGGCGCAACACGTTTTTTTTTTCTTCCATTCGTATCTAGTCAACCGTCATGCTATCACTAACTTCCTTTTCTTTCATATCACTGTTCACACAATCCATCCATCTTTTCTTTGGCCTTCCTTTTCCCTCTCCACCCATCCACATGTATACTCATAACTCTTTTAGTAACATGCGTTTCATCTCTCCTCTTTATATGACCATACCAAGACAAACGATTCCCCTTCAACTTTTCGGTCACTGGCGCCAATTTCAAACTTCCTCTAATATATTCATTTCTCACTTTATCCATTCTCGTCACACCACACATCCATCTCAACATTCTCATCTCCATGTAGCGGAGATGAGAATGTTGAATGTTGTTGCAATCTTTTTTCATCCGTTTTTTTCACAGCCTAACATTCTGATCCATACAGGTCTTATGGATACAAGGACTTATTTTTTATTTGCTAAATTATATAAATCATTTTTATCTCTATAAACAAATATGAAAGAGTTTTTAAAATATAAACAGAGATTTTATAAAGTTTCAAAGCTGTTAAATGGCACGACGATTGCCATGTATATTTCCTATTAGGTACTGTCGCACTCTGCGACGGTTTGTTTGGGGGATCCTATTTTTATTATAATGAAATGCTTGATATCGTATAAGTTTCTTTGTATTTTTCTTCATTAAATTCAATATAAGTACATTTTTCTACAATCGTTCTGTCATATCTTCATTAAAGACATTTCCTTTTCCTACTTAATATTTAAACCTATTCTAGAACAACAAAGTCCTTACGTGCATATTTTACAAGCCAGTTCTTTGATCTAACTCATGCGATCTCATTTCGATATCACAGTACCCATAGCGTTCACCTTGAAAAGCATTTTACTATGTAGAAAACTGAAACTTTAAACGGGCAATTTTCTATATCATTCTATATTTAAATTGGGTTAAATTTTGATAAACTAATTCTTTTTTTTTAAGTTTTTTGATGAATATCTTTTGTTATAGGTTACTCAGTGCCGATCTGAGCGCTGAACCCAAGAACAAGACGCAAGAGTTTGCACAGAATGAGATCATCAGGCTGGCGGCCGAGAGTCTGGCGTTACAGGTAAATAAAAGAAATAAAGAAAACATATTCTTCTTCTTCTTTTCATGTACTATTTTTTTATTTGTATTCAACTAGCTTCTGCCAGCAGCTTCGCCCTCGCGGAAGCAGGTTTCTCCATACTAACTTTGGACTGCCGGTCCTTCCCCTTAGGGGGTCAATTTTGGAAAATCCTCTCTAAAAAATCTCTTAGTGCTCGCCTACGTCGTAAAAAGAAACCTTGTGCAAGATTTCACCCTTCTACTCCCAGTAGTTTCGGCTGTGCATTGATATGTCAGTCAGTCAGTTTCTCCTTTTATATAGATATTTGGCATCGAATCAGAAATGAAGATACCCGCAGGAGAAACAAGGTTGCCGACATAGCACGAAGAATCGCCAAACTTAAGTGGCAATGGGCAAGGCACATTGCTCGCAGAACTGATAGCCGTTGGGGTTGAAAGGTTCTGGAGTGGCGACCACGTACCGGAAGACGCAGTGTTGAATACCCCCTACAAGGTGGACCGATGACCTGGTGAAGGTTGCTGGAATCCGATGGATGCGAGACGCACAGGACCGTTCATTGTGGTGACGTTTAGAAGAGGCCTATGTCCAGCAGTGGACGTCTATCGGCTGAAATGATGATGATTTGGCATCGTGTACAGCTCTGTTGTTTGCCTCGTATAAATACTGAAAAGCGTTGATGGTCGTGCAGGATGGGCAGCATAGCAGGTGACGCATGAAACGGCCGTCACTCCCTGCACAGGGTGCTTTCAATTTAGACGTTTCATGTCGGGCCGCTGCCGCACGTATACCGTGCCGCTGGTTATATCCCGTAACCGGCCCGCTGCCGTACGGTAGCATTCCGACACCAAACGCCTATATTGAAAGCATACGTATAGTGCCCTTGATCCAACTGAGCTGTGACAGATGGTCGTCGAGGCTTTTAGCTAAAAGGCCATCGGCGGTCACGACATTATTATTGTTTTTAATTATTTATTTCAGATACTGGATCTATATTATATTAGTAGCGTACTTAAAATTATATTAATAACAAACTAAAAGGTATTAAATAACTGCTTTTCATTTTGGGGAATTTTGTCATAATCGCCACGCTTGGCAAGCGGGTTGGCGATCGCAGTGTGGTCGTTGCAATGCACAGAGAATACACGGTCGATCGGACCGAAAGGTTCTAGAGTGGAGACCGCGCACCGAAAAATGCAGCGTTGCCGCGGCCTGCCACAAGGTGGAACTGGTGAGTCGCGGGAATTCGGTGGATGCAAGACGCACGGGATCGTTGTTTGTGGCGACACTTGGACTATGTCCAACAGTGGACGTGCTTCGACTGAAATGATAATGATTAACTGCTTCTTTGCCCTGGGGTCTTAGTTACGGTTCTCGGGTCGGGTAAATAGCTGTTTTAATTGGGTTTTTCTCCTGCCAACAGGAGCGTGTGGACAAGTTATCAGAAAGCTGTCGCCGCTACAAGAATCAGATCCGCATGCTGGTCAATAAGCTGAAGGAGGTCGGCGTCGACGATGTGAACGATATACTTGATAGTAATGGTAATATATGAAGTGATATTTATTTAAAAAATAAGTTTTTTCTTTAAACCGGGCAGGTGCGAGTCTGTCTTACGCACTGAGGGTTCCGTACAAACTTACCTATTGAACTCCCGAATTGAGTTGCAAAGATTTTTCCAAATCGCAAAAAAAGATTTATTTTTTGGAACGTAACTACAAATTTACAGTTTTTAGATTTTTTCCTATACTTATGCTATAAAACCTTGCTTTCTGCCAAATTTGAGGATTTAAATACCCTACCCTAAAGAGTGTCGAAATGTGCGTTTTTTTTTTTGCGACATAAACAGTTGTATCTTTTTTGTTTACTCAGAACTCTGATTTTTTCACAGCTCCAAGGGGCCGCAGGCCTGAGTATATGGTTTTATTCTAATAATCACGAAATCTCAGAAACTATAACACCTACAAACTCAAAATTTAGCAGATAGGTTCCTTATAGGGTGTAGACATCCGCTAAGAACGGATTTTACGAAACTACACCCCTAATATGGAACCCCCTCCCCCCATGGGTAGGGTGAAAACGAAACCATGGGTAGTGTGAAAACGAAACCCGGGCCCTGGGACGAAGGCAAAGAAGGAACAGGAGTGGGTTTTTAGTCGGTAAAATTTTGACACTATCTCCCGCTCCGCCCAAGACCGGGATTTGTCATATGATGATTTTCTCACCCAATAAAAAAAAAACGCCTAAGGGGTTAAAACAGGGGTTGGAAGTTTATATGGAGAAACCTACTTTCACGTGGGCGAAGCCGCGTGTAGAAGCTAGTGTGTAATAAAAATCACACACAGAACTTCATTTTCAATATCTATGTTTTTCTGTACAGACACGACAGCCCAACCAAATGCATCGATGACGCTTGAAATGGCGGCGGTGACGCGCAAGAAGGAACGCGAGTACCTCGGCATGTTTGAGTACAAGATACAGGACGAGGGGCTAATCATCAAGAGACTCATATCTGGTGAGTTACCAAGTAAACTGTAAGGTTGCAGAGTTCCGGCGGGGTCTCATGGTCAAATGGCGACAGCGATTGTCGCAATCCAGTGCTGAGCGCGCCGTTAATTGTCACGGCGTCCTCACCTTCCACATGACGCAGGTCCTCACCTGACTAGGTAAGTTCGGGAGGTTCCTGGAAGAAACGCCCAAGATGTCCATTGTTTGGACCGCTCGGAGGACACGGTGAGGCATATGGTGGAGGTGTGCCCCCGCTTGGGCGGAGCACCGCCGTATCCTAGTAGAGGCACCTGACACGCCCTCCCGCTCCTAAACCTATAAGTCATTGATTTCCCACCTTAAAAAGACGAAGAAAGAGAAGAAAAAAGTGTAAAAATTTGCCCTTTCTCAGCAATGAAAATGTTCACAATGTTGTTCTTTCTTACATTTCTATAAGTTTAATTAGTGATATTTGTAATATAATATATGTATTTAAAAGATATTATAATATCATAAAGTTTCTTTCACATTCTTCTACATGGAGATCTACGGTTTGGAATTTGCAATTTTCTTGACTGACTGACTTTTGACAATTCAAAAGTGCCTGTAAATGGATTATTTTAAATAAGTGCTGTATGGTCCTTCGTAGGGCTGATACCCGCTAGGGCCATGGCGAATTTCTGAAGGGATACCGTGGTCCTGGAATGCAAAGGGCAACTGAAGGACACAGATAGGTTGGTGAAGAACACAGTGTCATCACACCCGCCTGCGGGTACTACCCTATAGCGGTGAAAAATAAAAAAAAAGGATAATGCATTGTGATAAACTAAATATCCTCAAACTAAATTAAGCAAAATTCACCTTTATCTCTACAGACTTAAAGCCCAAGACAGCAGTAACCCTCCTCCCCGGGCTGCCCGCATACATCCTCTTCATGATGCTGCGACATATGGACCACGTAGACGATGAACCTAAGATGCATCAACTGATGAAGGCAGTCAGGACAGCTGTTAAGAAAACGCTGAAAAAGCGCGCCGAGAGCGTCGAGTATAATGCGTTGTGGCTTGCGAATATGCTGAGGTAAGTTTTTTATTAGGGGTTGTCCATAAATTACGTGAGGTGTTTTTTTGAATTTTCTGTACCTCCCCCCCCTGATTAGATTTCGTGAGATTTTATTCAACCTCCCTCCCCCAACCTCACGTGAGGTTTTTCAAAATGTGGGCTTCTTACTTAAACGCGTCGGATTGTGATAGTAAAAAGAAATAAAAATTGCTTCGTGCTTTTATTTACGATTAGTTAAGACTAGTAATCAATATTGCTGAGAATTATAAGTGTAAGAAAAAATTAACAACAGAATACTTAAATCGTAACTACAGTAATTAAATAAAGAATATCTACTCTAATTCAGTCCATTATTTTCTTTCGAACGAATTAGTGAATGATCTTAATCGTATTATGATTACGTTAAGATTAAATCTT
Source organism: Mythimna vitellina (assembly GCA_949316375.1). Classification (NCBI taxonomy): domain Eukaryota; kingdom Metazoa; phylum Arthropoda; class Insecta; order Lepidoptera; family Noctuidae; genus Mythimna; species Mythimna vitellina. The sequence continues at coordinate 3,941,624 of OX438711.1, read as the reverse complement.
AAGAATGTACAATCTGGATTGAATGGAGCAAAATAGTTTTTTTTTTGTTTCAATCAGAAAAAGAATTGCGTGATATTTGCCGAGACCCCCCCTCTGTCCAACGTAAGATTAGATGAGATTTGACTGTCGAGTCAAATCTCATCTAATCTTACGTCCCCCCTTAAACATCTCACGTAATTTATGGACGCCCCCTTACCTCTTCATTCGGGTGTTTCATGTTTTTTAAATTTTTGTTTTTCTCGAATTCTTGATGCGAGGCAAGCGAGTTTTAGAACATCTTTGAATGCAGTTTTGTTTCTTTTTAAAAATAAAGGAATGTCTCCTTTATGTAAAATGAGCCAACTTAAGGATTTAAGGTAGTTTCCCCCCAGGGCCCGACTTATTTTTCCTCAATTTTTTTTTTTTTAATATATGTAATATTAATTTTTGTTTTTCTATGTATAATGTAATTGTGAATTTTGAAATTTATTTTATTTTATTGTAATTTATGTTTTGCAGCTCTTACAGGGTGCATTTTTATTCCAACTACTGATTTGATAAAACGCTCATTGCGATTCACCCTGTCACTCCCGACACCCAGGTGTACCTGGTTTGTGATCTAGCAATTTAAATAACTTCTTTAGGAATGAGAGCAGTGGTGGCCGAGTGGTAACGACCCCGACTTACGAGTTATAGGTCGCGGGGTCAAACCCAGCCGGACGCATTACTTTGTGTAATCTATTTTATCACCACTGCTCTCAAAACGGTGAAGGAAAACATCGTGAGGAAACCGGCATGTCCTAGAACCAAAAATTCGAAGACATGTGACATCCACCAACCCGCACTGGGCTCGTATGGTGGATTATGGCCCATTCCCTCTCCTAGAGAGGAGGCCTGAGTCCCAACAGTGGGAACATTATAAGGCCGACTATGCTATGCTATGCTTTAGGAGTTCGTTATGTTCTGGTTACATCGAACTCACTGTTATATTCTTTCTTATTCTTGCAGACTTCTAAACAACCTGCGGCAGTACAGTGGCGACACAATCTACCAATCCGCCAACACGCCTCGTCAGAACCAGCAGTGTCTGCGCATCTTCGACCTGTCAGAGTACAGGCAGGTGCTCAGTGATATCGCTGTGTGGATCTATCAGGGTATGTGTAATATCTGCTCTAATGCACAAAGCATGGTCGAATATTTAAGTGTGTGCCTGGAGTTCTAAGATATAGGCTTAGGCTTAGTTTAGACTCCAGATCTGCCACAAATTACAAATTCATCTATTTAAGTTTTTTTTTATGTTTTTTCTGCCAAATAACATATTTGATGTTTGAAGAGTAATTTGTGGAGTTTAATTAACACTTTTTTGATCTGTATTTTTGTCATGTATTTGTCTCGCCTACGCATGACCTCTCCGTGCTCTCGGGCTGATGAATCTTTTTTTTTTTTGTTTTGGCTTGGATACTAAGTCTTTTAAGCCATTCTCCATATAATATAGTCACTTTGTTTTCCATTAGAATGCAGATATAAATCATCACGTATAAAGCTATTGTAGTATTTGGCAGCAAATATTTCGAATCTACCTTCTCAGAAAGCCTCACTGAGGTACTATTTTACCGAGATCACGCCTGTTTCAATGATTCCACTTGTCCAGTTGTGGAGACAGCTACCCAATTTCACTTTATTCCTTATTTTTTTTCCCACCTGATGATAAGCAGTGATGCAATCGTTGATGGTGAAGTGCACTAGTTTATTAACAGCCTATTCACTCCCTGAAGACACCTAAAATACAGGGTGTCTCTGACATCGACACACAAACGAATACCACGGATCCAGTACATGATTCTGGACCCCCCAGAGGTGGAATATTTTTTCAGCTATTTTTAAATAAAAAAAAACTACTTTTTTAAATTCAAACTGTGTAAAATCGTTTCTAACCAACCGCGATGATATCCACGGGTAGTGTGAATGCGAAACCCGGGGCCCTGGGACGAAGGCAACGAAGGAACAAGAGTAGGTTTTTAGTCAGTAAAAGTCTGACACTATCTCCCGCTCCGCCCAAGAGCGGGATTTGTCATAAGATGATTTTCCCACCCAGTAATAAAAAAAAAACCGATGTTATTTATAGTGAAAGAAAGAAAAAAAACTTAAATTAAAAAATAGTTAATTAAAAAGTCATTGGTATAGATAAAATCGTTATTCTAATCAATCCCGATGACATTTTTAATTTTAAAAGTAATTCATTTATTTTTTTCACTTAAAATTGTTAAAATTACGATTTTATACAGTTTAAATTAAAAAAAGTAAAGATTTTTTTTTTTAGATTAGGAAACAACCGACGAAAAATTCTCCCAGGGGGGTCCAGAATCATGTACTGTACCCATGGTGTTCGTTTGTGCGTCGATGTCAGAGACACCTGTATAATCGGACGGAAAGACCACAAAAGACATATTGTTCGAGATTTTAAGAAGTCTTTTAATAATAACATTTTCCTCCTCCAGGTCTAATTCACCTCCTGGAGCGTCAACTAGAGCGTCTCATAGTTCCCGCCATACTTGAACACGAGGAGATCAGCGGCCTATCAGGCCCGGCTGCGAGGCCCCGTAGCGCAGGCACGGGGGCCCCGAGCGGAGGTGCAGGCGCCCCCGGTGCTGGCGCGGGGCCCCACAAGCTGAAGTTGGAACTGACGGCCACGCATGATCATTTGCATACGTTTGCAGTTGATCAGCCTCTGAGGGTCATGATATTTAAACAGGTATTTGTTGGTTATTAATATCATCATTATTTCAGCTTTTTGGAAATAGGTCTTCTCCAAATGTCGCCACATCGACCGATGCTGAGCGTCTTGCATCCGTCGGATTTCCGAGGCTCTCACTAGGTCTTACCTTTAGAGGTGTACAAATATTATAGCCTTAAAATATAACATTTTATAAAATTATAAAACACATTAATACACACACACACACACACACACGTTAAACACTTTTTATTATTTTGCTTTTATTATTATTATATTATTTATTATTATTATTTTTTCATTTTCTTATTACAATTGATAATAAAAATAATTTAAACACAAAACACACAAATTTGATTATATTAGTATTGAATTATTTAATTACCTTTTAGGTGACTTTTTAGTTTTAGACAAATGTTGCGCTATACAATAATCTATTCAGTTTACATTAATTATATATTGAATAAATTGGTTCATATTAATTATAAAATAAATAATAATCAACAACGAAAAAAAAAAAAATTACCTTTTACATTTAAATAAATAATCTTTAATTGAATAATAGGCTTTATTTATGAGATACATTCTTAATTTATTTTTTTACACCAAGATGTATACCAAGTGTATAAAAGTGTGTCATAATATTATTTTTTTCCAGCTGTTCTACTACATCTGCGCCTACAGCTTGAACCAGTTGCTTCTTCGTAAGGACCTATGCTGCTGGGACAAAGGTCTGCAGATCAGATACAATCTGTCGCACCTGGAGACCTGGATCAAGGAGCACCTAGCCGAGTATGGTCAGAAAAGCGTAAGTAATATCTGTTATAATATAAATACAGTGTCTTTGATATCGATACACAAACGAATACCACGGATCCAGTATATGATTCTGGACCCCCAGTGGCGGCCACTGATTTTTGAAAAGTGTCTCAATTCGATTCTATAGTGCTAATAAACCACTAAAAATAATCACATAATTTTTATTTACTCGCTAAGTACCCTAAAAATGCATTTAAGATTTATATTTTTAAATTTACACTGTGGTCGTGAGTTCGTGACGTCAGTTGGCTGTGTAAACAAATGCGCTGATATTCACTCAGTATGGCCGATCAGTTGACAGTTGAGAGCTGTCACTTTAGTTTCCACAGCCAAATGACGTAATAACATGGTGGCTACTATTTCATGGTAATAAAGAACAGATAAAAGACTGAAAACTGAATTTAAAAAAATATTTTTTGCCTATGCTATCTTAATAATATATTTTTAGATATTTTCTCATAGAGACTAAAATACCCTATCTCAACGCACACTGCTCGAAAAAAAAAGATTGCACATGTGTTTGTGTACACACTTGTGGACTATAATATCTTTGGAGGTACGTGGAACAGAGAGTATAGTCCCGCAAACCTCCGTTGAAAAGAGAGGATCCTCCGGCCAGACGGGTGTTATGTCTGTGTGCTTGGCCAAGATCGCTGATGAGGCTGAGGGTGTGACCAGGTATGACCAGGTAGGCATGCTGGTGGTCAGGATACCCTTTAAAGCCGTGGGTGCAGGCGGAACCGAATGCCGCATAGTTCTCGGTGAGTCGGAACTGTCTGCGGTGATGCCCCAGTGAGTCGGGGTGGTGCTATCCCAGTGAGTCGGGATGATGCTGCAGGCTCCAGTGAGTCGGAGTAGTGCTGCTGGCTCCAGTGAGTCGGAGCGATGCTGTGCGACGTAGTGGCTTGACTGCTTGCGTCGACCAGGAGAGGTTCTTCATTGCTCTTCATGTGACTGGCCGAAGGTGCAGTGTGCTTCGCCAAGGTCGCTGATGAGGCTGAGGGTGATGACCAGGTATGACCATGTAGGCATGCTGGTGGTCAGGATACTCTTTATAGCCGTGGGTGCTGGCTGTATGGCTCGCTTCTCGAAAGCTTGAGGAAGTGATGATGACGTCACGAAATAGTAGCTTCACGAAGGCTGCACTTACGTTCTTTGTCGAGGGTCACCAGTTTGGAGGTAGGCGGAACAGAGAGTAAAGTCCCGCAAACCTCCGTTGAAAAGGGAGGATCCTCCGGCCAGACGGGTGTTGTCTGGTGGGCAACTGCCCGATAGATGATTTCGGGCTGTTCTATATGTTCTAATCGCGCGGAGAACTTTGATTGCGCGATGCAGGATTAGTTCTTATGTGACGCTATAGATGTCGCTACATATCTACTGCATAATTGTCTAATCACCACTGCAATAAGCCACTATGATAAGAATTCAGCCAGTAATATTATTAAGCTCAAATACTATGTATGTTTTAGGTGGAAGAAATCTTAAGCGTCCTTCAGCCAATAACTCAAGCGGTGCAATTATTACAAGCGCGCAAGTCGATGCAAGACGTACAGAGCACAGTGGACATGTGTCCCAACCTCAATGCTATGCAAGTTTGCAAGGTGAGTACATCAAATAATATATAGCACATATATATTTAGCACACAAAGTGAACAATCAGTCCACATAGGGAACAATTGCCGTACACAGTGAACGAACAACAGACACACATAACGAATAATCAGAACACACAATGAATCAACACACAGTGAACAATCAACATACACAGTGAACAATGAGAACACACAGTGAACAATCAGCTTACTTAGTGAACAATCTGCACAAGCAGTGAACAATCAGCATACACAGTGAATTATTATCTCACACAGTGAAAAATCAGTACTTATAGCAAACAATAACATGTACGGTGAACAGTTAGCACACATAGTGAGCAATCAGAACACACAGAGAACAATCAGCATACGCAGTGAACAATCAGCACACACAATATGCAATCAGCACACAATGTACAATTAGCACACATAGTAAACAATCAGCACTCATAGTGAACAATCAACATACACAGTGAATTATCAGCTTACACAATTCAGTACTTATAGTAAACAATCAACACGTTCGGTGAATAGTTAGCACACATAGCAAGCAATCAGTACATATAGTGAATAATCAACACACACAGTGAACAATCAGCATGCACAGTGAACAAGGAGAAGTCATTAGATGACGCTTCATCTACAAATATTTTAAAAGAAATTAAATAAATGGCTAATTGAAAAATGTTATTAAACAATTGATTAGCTTGGGACTAGACGGCGTTGTGGGATAGTTGTGGAATATTATATTATATTATTATTATATTATTATTAATTTTTGAATGACAAATCAATATGATTATTTATATACAATGATTTTAATTTCCAAATTTCATTGAATTTTTAACTAACTTATTATTATTAACATTGTTTACCACTGAATGAACTTATAAATTGAATGATTTATATTTTTATTGACTATTTAATAATTTGATACTCGTTAAATATTATTTTTTTAGATTATTTCATAATTAATTCTACTATTAAAAAAAAATTGCATGACTCACGGTAGAATGTACTGGATCCTTCTCTTTCTTGACACCGTACTTTTTAACCCTACATTCATAGAAAACAAATCATTTCATTTCATCTCAAAAAAAGCCTTCCCCAAGGAAATCGACAATTGAACACTGATTCTTGTATTTCCCCTTCAGATCTTGAACATGTACACGCCGGCCGAGGAGTACGAGGTGAAGGTGACTCGCGAGTTTATCCACGAGACCCAGAAGAAAATGCAGGAGAAGGCTGGCACCAACCCCGACAAAGAACAGGTTAAATATACTATTCATATTCTATTAAGTACGCAAGTACAGTTTTTGGCGAGATTTCTTCGAGTGAAGTTCAGGGGCTGTTTTAATGTCAAAGTCAAAAATTTTTTATTTCACACAGGCCTACATAGGCACTTATAAAACGTCAGAAGCTAGTGCACGGTTCCAAATTGGTCGTTTCCTATGGAGAAGAACCGGCAAGAAACTCCATGGTTACTCTTTGAAAAAAAAATTTGTTATAATATTTCCATATTACAATATAAGTAGATATTATGTAAGGACAGTGTAGACTGGTCAATATTGTACTAAAAAGTACAATAAAAATAATCATAATAAAAAGTAACCTAAGAATTCGCGGAGTCTAGTGTTCTCACATTCACATTATAAAAAAGAGGCTATATAAATAAAAGCAAGAAAAATAAATAATTACTTACAATTATTAAGAATTTTGATTTCCTCGAGAGTGTCGAAGTATACGTTTTTGAAACATAAACGGCCGTATCTTTTTTATTCTTTAACTTAGAAGTGTGATTTTTTTCACAGTTTCATGAAACTGCAGACCTGAGTATATGGTTTTAATTTCAACTCGATACCTCCACGCATTCCCGAGATAAAGGGTATTGACGGACAGACGGACAACAAAGTGATCCTATAAGGGTTCCGTTTTTTCCTTTTGAGGTACGGAACCCTTAAAAAAGCTAAGAAGTCTCCATAATTAAACTTAATTTTCTTTGTTACAGCAAAACCTTCTAATGGACTCAAAGATGATATTCTCGGTACAATTCCCGTTCAATCCGTCATCCATACGTCTGGAAGCCGTCGAGTTACCCGAAGTACTAGAACTGGAAGGTCTTCTCACCAAAATATAAGAAGACCGAGTAGACCAACTGAAAAGACCGGCGGAAAAAGGTTTATATTCAAACCTTTAGCTATTATTATTTTATTTATGAACTTTGAGATCATGGTCTACTGCGAAAATTGAGTAGATCGGAAAAGACCATCGTAGAAGCTTATGTCAGCAAAGATTTTTTTATAAATTATATGTTCATAGTTAAGGAAAGACATAATATTAGAAGACCGTAGAAGTAAGAAGGTAATGTTCAAACAATAGAATAGTATAGTTTTTTTTTAAGCTAGCTTGGTATTTTCACTAAAAGACCGAGTAGAAAAATATACCAGAAAAATATGAATTTATATTTATTTATATTTCAGTAAAATTAATAAAAAACGGTCTAATAAAAAAAAGCAAAAAATAGTACTAACGCGGTTTTCTAACATAAGCAATTCAACGCGATCGCGAACGCGAAGCGATGCAGCGCGAATGGAAAAAACTGGGCAAGTGCAAAATTACCTATGGAGACAATTTATTTCCCGAATTGAGTTACGAAGATTTTTCCGAATCGCATAAAAAAAAAGTTTTTTTTGTGACGTAACAACAAATTTACTGTTTTCAGATTTATTTCTATACCTGTGCTACAAGACCTTGCTTTATGCTAAGTTTCAGGATTCTAGATTTACATATTCAAGTTTCGTATATACTAAAAAATAATGCAGTATATAAAATAATATAAATTGTAGCTACAGCGATGACTACGCACGCACGTAGGACAGACCCGCTGCGACGCGCTGTGTCCGTGTGAACCGCGTCAGATCGCGTTGAAATGCCCACGTACGCCGCGTAATAGGTTAATATTTTCCCATTTTCATGTTTCATTTGCAAATGGGGTCATTCAAATATTACGTAAGCACTACAGGGTGGTGGGGCGTCTTAGCTTTGCTTATTTTTGGTGACACGGCAGATGGGGGGTCTAGATGGTGATTACGTCAGCAGTGCAATTATTTTTTAGTTTTTTAATAAAACAATGTCAATGTTTCAAAATCACAAGAAAGTGAGCAGACACACATCACTTAGCAGCATACATCTAATGTCATTGAAGACTTGAGTGTCATAGATTAGTGTGTCATGGACTGAGAACTGTTAACTTAAATTAATAATGTCAAAATTTTAAATTAACTCTGTTTTGTTTTCCTTTATTTCAAGTATTCCTTTTTTCTAGACTTACAACTACTGCTCATAAATGAATAAACTAACTAACACATTGTCAAATGCACGTACCGATGTTTACGTAAGCATGGGGGGGGGGGGGGTGAAAGTATTGCTTACTTTTGCTGACTAGGGGGAGGGGGGAGTTAATATTTGCAAAAAAACCTGCATACATAATACTTGAACGGCCCCAATGTTTGTGTCTATTTAGGTGTAATTATCATCATTTTCTGAATTATCTCTACCTATATATACTCCACTATGTATTAAACAAAGTCGGTTTCCGTGTCTATATGTTTATCTGCTAACTCTTCCTAAACCAAGCGTCGTATATTGATGCATACCATAGCATAGCATACTCGGCCTTATAATGTTCCCACTGCTGGGACTCAGGCCTTCTCTCTAGGAGAGGGTAATGGGCCGTAATCCACCACGCGGGGCAGTCTGGGTTGGTGGATGTCACATGTCTTCGAATTTTTGGTTCTAGAACATTTCCGGTTTCCTCACGATGTTTTCCTTCACCGTTTTGAGAGCAGTGGTGATGAAATAAATTACACAAAGTAATGCGCCTGGCTGGGTTTGAACCAGCAACCTACAACTCGTAAGTCGGGGCCGTTACCACTCCACCACTGCTCCTCCTCTCTGTATTTTGATGCAGTTTTCAGTAATAGAAAGAGCTATATACAAGGAAGGTTTGTGTGTATAATTTCCAACCGAACGAAGCCGGTGCGGGTCATATTTAGTCAACATTACATCTAAATAGACATAAACTATTACAAAACGTATCTTGCCTTTAATATTTTCAATTAGTTGAACTCTTTTTCGTTCCTACATTTTAATTGCCATACGAAATAATCGTTCACTATGGTGCCATTTTTTTATATTCTATTAAATTGGTGTTAAAGTATTTATTTATTATTTATACACGATTTACACTTACATTCCTTTAATAAATAATATGATTTTCGTTTTCTATTAATAATATTTTGAATAATAATATGTTGATTCTGAAAATTATTCCATGTTGTATAACTAAATTATTTTTGACATTAAATCTTTATTCGTTTGCTTCGAATCGGTCCGACGAGTGTTTTCGTGTGTCCTATTAGCCAGGGTCGTGTATTTGCGACTGGGTACTCCATCTCGTTTAACTCTTCAATCGCCATCTATCTATTATGGTCTGGTTTCCGCACTTAGTCCTTGGCGGACCATTATGCGTGAGCCATCGTGGCCTTCACTCCAACCAGCCCAACTCACTCCAGAAACAGATGAGTCTTTTCAATTTTCTCAGGGCATCTATGAGTGAATTCTTGTGCTCCCAAAGTTCGTGTTCTTATTTCGTTGACGGCTGTGCACTCGAGGAGCACGTGCGCGACAGTTTCCTCTGACTCCATGCAGCCTCTGCACAGAGGACTATCCGTGATATTCATTGCAAAGAAGTGTTTGTTCAGTGAGCAGTGTCCGGTGATAGTCCCAGCCACCAGACGCAGGCTACCTCTGTCCAAACGCAAGAGTTTGCTGTTTAGGGTTTTGTTTAAGTATGGCATGGCTTCTTTAGCCTGTCTGCAGCCTACTTGTACCTGTCAATCGCCATATGTGACAGAAGAGCTGACGAGATGGAGTATTTGGTCGTGGATTTGCGACCCTGGCGGGATAAACGCGAGAGTGTTGGTCGGAAATATCCGACGTAGGCGGTTAAAACCTATTTATTGTTCTAGTATTCGACATGAATGTTTATATTAAATTTTTAATCCATTTGTAATAAGAATAGAACCTTTTTCGCTGTCTGTTTAACCGATTTTGACTTGCGTTAACGGCATGACAAATGACAGTTATAGTAAACAGTTTGTCTCATCATCATCATCATCATCATCATCATTTCAACCGATAGACGTCCACTGCTGGACATAGGCCTTCCCCAAATGACGCCACAAAGAACGGTCCTGTGCGTCTTGCATCCATCGGATTCCCGCAACCTTCACCAGGTCATCGGTCCACCTTGTAGGGGGCCTTCCAACACTGCGTCTTTCGGTACGCGGTCGCCACTCCAGAACCTTTCGGCCCCAACGGCCATCTGTTCTGCGAGCAATGTGCCCTGCTCATTGCCACTTAAGTTTGGCGATTCTTCGTACTATGTCGGCAACCTTGGTTCTCCTGCGGAACAGTTTGTTTAGTAACCATTTTTTTGCTTTTAATGCCATCCGGTCCTTATACCTACAGAATTGATATCAAAGTCAAAGCATTTTATTTCAAATAAACCATTCACAGGCACTTTTGAAATGTCAAGAAGTCAGTCAGTCATAAAAAAAATGATGCTAATTGCACATTCCAAATCGTATATCTCTATGAAGAAGAATGTGCAAGAAACTCCAAGGACACTCTTTTCAATCATGTTTTGTAATTACAAATATCTCTGTTACATGTTTCTTGTCGCTATCATGTGAGAACAATGTAAATACAAGTAAAAAAATAGAACTAAATATAGATATTAAAATAGCACAGCATAATCGGTTGAACGGACAAAGCAAAATGTTTTTTTTCTAAATATCTATTCTTATTCCATATGTAGTGTAGTTTACAATTATTATTTATGAATACTGATCGCTTATGAAAAAACATTAAATATAATTTTTCTTACTTATTATATTCGTCATATTAAAATAAAAATTATAGATGTAGAAAATAAAACATTTACAACTTGTCGTGCTGAATACGACACCGCATTAATCTTATTAATCATATGTCGTGTAGCGATTATACGACAAATGATTATTAACATAAATGCGGTGATCGGTATTTAACTTTACTAAGATAATGTTGTCGTATTCAAAATTAGACCAAAACACGAATTACTAGAGTTCATTATGGCTTAAAACTGCAACCGCAAAAATAATTATAAGTACATAATAGTTTAGGACTTGTTAGTTGATTTCTATTGATTTTTGAGTTTTGGTGTGCTGAGATATAATAAAAAAAAGCTTTATTTTTGTGGGTTCTGTATCTTATAAAATATTTTCTTTTATTAACCTTTTATGGTAGCTTCCTCTTTAGAGTTCCTAATTTATATGCGTCGTTTTGATTATTTTGTATCATCCAAATTTAAATTCCTATCATTGCATTTTTTATTTTGAAAAATAGACGGAGGTCTTGTTGTGAAAACTTAACGTGGAAAAGGGCTCTCTAGAAAAACTAAAAGAAACATGAAGGTATTTAAGTGTTTATCTTGTTTGTCATTGTGTCACTAAACGGCAGCTTCCCAAAAGTAAGTCTTCCTTTTAATAAATTGAAATTAAACAACGATTCTTTTTAGTCATTTTATACACGTTGAAAAGTATTGAGAGTTATTCAAAGCCAGATTAATATTACTATCGGCTATATTTATCAAAAATAATCTTCCTTTATTATGTTTAAAAAATGGTAATATTTCTATCAGTACTTAAAACTCAGCCATTCCTATTTAAAATAAGTTTTCAATCAACGAGATTAGTTTATACATTGTTTTATATTAATTAACAGAATTTTGTTGTAATTTATACTGATTAGTTCAAATTGCTCACCACTGTTGGACACCACATTTGATTCTATTAATCAACTTAAAATTAAAACGCTGAAACGCAAAAATATTCAAGCGAACACAGTTCAAAAATTTCACTTCCCATTATTGTACTAGGTATTGATGTTACTTATAATGTAATTTTAATAATGCTTTCTACTGATAAAACAGAAAGGGCTTTATTTATAAAATATATATATATATATATATATATAACCATGTGATTAGTTCAAACACTGATTAGCAGAATCCTAATTTAAAATTTTAGTCTCAGAAGAAGGAAAGACATGGCGATCAAGAACTGACCAATCATTTGAAGGAGGTTTTGTCCTATAAATGACAGCAGAATTTGATAGATGAGACGTATGTTATTTTGAATTTCAAATCTACTGATCAGTATTTGAATTAATTATAAGGTTTACAACTTTTATAAATAAAGTTATAAGAAAAATGAAAAGTTTTCGGTATTTGATGAAAACAAAATTACAACTGAGAGTCAGGTCAAGTCAAAAATAAATTATTATTCTAATCAAATTAGAAGTTATAAAGCTTCTAAGTTAAGCAGTGACTGAAATGATCTGACCTCTAAGATCTTAGAATGTAAATCGCACTGCCGATATTGATATGTGGCTTATGCTTCTAAAAATATATGTGTTCGTCGTGTATAGATTCCTTATATGTATATAATGATGTTGATATATTAAATGTGGTAAAATTGTGGTGAATTATCGTCGATTTGTCCAAAAAAAGCGCTGTATTTGCTGAAAAATATGAAACGTTGAAATTAAAAAAAAAACTACTGCAGCAGCGTTATTGACGAACGTTTAGTGTCATTCCATTATATTTAATTTAATGTTATTGTAGTTGATAAAGTTTAATAGATTATTGTTGTATAGAAAATATATGCATAGTTAAATTTTGAAATGTTGCAAAAATATTTAAAACAGCTGATCTGAATATTTCAGATAGAACCTGCATAATAAAAATTTGATGAAATTCAGATTTTAAATATATAGAAATTTTCAAATACTTTTGCAATTTTTTTCAAAAAAGTATGAGGACTCAATAACAATAGATGATATATTTAAATAATAATGTAGTTATAAAAAAGTGTTACCATTTGCGCTAGGTGCTTTCGAAGCTACACTATATTTATTGTTATAATCACTGGTTTGATCACATGGTTCGTCTAGTAAACCGTTTTTCCAAACGAGCTAGATATCATCTGCATATTTTGTATAAAATCACACGAGAATCTAAATTGTTTTGGTTAATAAAGGGATTCACAGACTAACAACACTTCATGTTGACCATCGCGAAAGTCGCCGCCTGTCGTAAGCGACTGTCGTCGATATGAAGACAATGTTGCTCGTCTATGAGCACCCTAAATGTCATTTGCTACACGTTAAATTATATTCGGAGTCGAAGCCTGAAATATTATGAAATGAACAGATCACATTTATCGTACATGTTAATCGTTTGTAGTAAATTTTTTTGGTGTTTATAACAGCTGGTATTACGTTAGAATAGATATTAAATGATAGAAAAATCGTAGTATTTCAAATAGTCGTTATTACGCAGAGCAGGCACTAAGTACTTATTTAGAAAATTTTATAAATCAGTATTTTGTATGTAATCGTTATTATTTATTTATTTATGTGTTATGCATTTACGAGAGTACGTTAATCAGTTTTATCATCTTGATGTAATGTTGTCGTACTCCTTATTAAATTGTAGTAGTGTGATATTTATTGATTACTACTTCTTGTTGTACTTAATGTATTAAAAATAGAGAATTATATGTATGTTGTGTTATATATACGTGAAATTATATTTATTAGGTGCTCAAGTTGAAATTATTCGAGTTTATAAATGCATTCCAAATATATTCAAAATATACAATTGTACTTAATTCGTCAATTTATTGGAAATATTATTATTATATAATTCGTTGAAACTATATCACTATAATATAAAATTATTGAAAATGAAATAAAATGTAAAAAGTCACGATATTTACTATGGATGAGTTGTCCTAGTATATGAAATAACGACATCTTAAATTAAACTACGTTTAAGCTCGTCTCGCTAGCAGCTAAACAAAATAGTGTTGCCTTAAAATTAATCCTGCAAAACTACGCATAAATGTGTACTAAACCAACTAGATTCCAGATTGGTAAAGCTTAATAAAAAAGCTTATCAGGTGGAACAAGTTCGCGTGAGCAACCTCTTTTCTGAATGTTTGTACTGTGGCGCACCTTTTACCCATCTAAAGTAAAGCAACGTCCAAAGACGTCGCGCTATGACATTATCTTAGAACTAAACATTTTTTTAGGATACGTGGTGGTTTATCCAATACAAATTAACTGTATTGCGGTGTTAAGTAGATGCACCATAGGAATTTGCCTTTAAAATAGATATCCAAAGATCATCACAATCTAGAGGCCGTCCTAAGACGTTGGGCCATTTCATAATTAAATCTACACGACGTTTTAATACGTTGCTCACGCGAACTTGTTAATAAGATGCTTAATAAAAATCATAACTATTACAGAAAAGAAATTGGCGTATGTGAAATATTGCCACAACAAAACGTAGATTTTTGTCCACAACAATCTACGTTTAAGCACAGCTACGTTTAACGCAATCTACATAAAAGCCAATATAATAAATGAATAATATTAACACTGTCGTGAAAAATGTGTCATTAATAATATGTAAATGTTACAAAGATATTAATATACGAATAAACTTAAACGCAAAAGTAATTGTTTGACGTGTACCATAAGGAAACACGAAAACGCTATCATTGATTTTAATCATTTGTCGTATCTAATATGACATAAGATTAACAGGATCTTTGCTGTCGTTTCATTTGAAATAATTATAAAAAGCAATATATCGCATATCTATCTAATTATTTTAGTATTTAATTATTGAAACAATCTTATGATTATTAAGATAATTGTGGATTGGAATGAGAATTATGTTGAAATTATTTTATGTGTTAACTATGCGTCCTGTACTGTGAGCACTATACATTCCTTATAGATGTTGCGTTATTAAAATCATTTATTAAATAAACGTTGGTCTTATTTGAAGTTTTACGTAGCGAACCACCCATTTCTCGCCGTCCGCAAGCCCGCGCCTACGGTGGCCGAAAATCGGGATCGGAATCCCGGCGGCGGTCAGGGCGTAAGGACCGTTGCCTCACGCGATCGGCCGCCTTTGCTAGCATTACTGCTTCGCAGAAGGAGGCGACCGCCTGCCACTCCTCCTCGCTCCGGACCATGGCCATAATCGAGCGCGAATGTTTTTTTTTTTATTATTTGGAAGGTAATCCTATGAGGATTACGAAAAACATGATCGAGATACGATTTGATCAGTTTTTATGGGGCGATGTAGCTAAAACCATCGATAAGTGTAACGTTATACATATATACATATAGTACCTATTTTTCAACGTTCCTAACAAAATTATCTTAGCAAACTGCTGTCAAAAAATTGCAGTAATCAACAAAACATTAGCAGGAACCTTACAACTTAACTTTATGACTCGCCAAATTGTCAGATTATTAAAATATACACTTTTCTGAATGTACCCTTACCCCCTTGTACCCTGTCTGTATGTAACCTTGTCTTAATCTGATGCGCTCTAGTTTTTCCTAGGATCAATTTTTTATACTAATCTGACGGGCTGCCCTTAGCGCACCTCACCATATTAAGGGTTTATATGTGGAAGGGGTACATTACAGGGTGCAAGGTTTCTCTCCGTATGATTTTCTGACGCTCTCAAGTTTCGTGCAAAATCTCCATCTGGCCGCCCCGCCCCGCAAACACACATAGTACCTACCCTTGTGTCTACGTGACATTTGACATGTCCGCAAAGTTGCATAAATCCGGATCATGTAAACTCGTAAATTGTATGGTGACTAGTTACTGATGTCCAGGGCAGACAGCCCAGCGGCTGCCAACTGTTGACTGATTGGAATTTATCTTTTTACAAGGAAATTACATTTATTATGACGAATGATAACTCAGCTTTTTTTGAAGCGGGAAATCATAACAAACAAAACGTTCGGTGTTGTTCGTTGCACAATTAATTGATAAACAAAGATAAAATAGTACCTATAATACTATTATTAACAGTCAACAATTACAACTTCCTAACAGAAGAGGACCTGTTCCTTTTAAAATTCTTATTTTGTTTAGATATAACTGTAATGTTATGCATATTTTTGGGTAAAGTTGTTTCTTTTGTTTTAAAGCTCACAAGTCTCACCTTACTCGAGGGCTTAAGGCGCTGCTTGCTGAAATACAGGCCATAAACATAGTTCGGCAGCAGATGCTAACTGTTAGACACAATTTATTGCATTATTTAGTTGTAAGTAGGTTATAAGCAATTGTGTATACATGTTTTTACTTTGTTGCTCAATAAATATTATTATTATATTATTAGAAATCAGAACAGTAGCATGCCTGACACAGCCATGCCGGATATAAGAGCGGTCTAGCCTGTAAGCCAGTGTTTTTCAATCTGTGGGTCACAAATTCTTGCTTAGGGGGTCGCGGTCGTGAACAAGGTAAAAGCTAATATTAAAAATTGAGTGTTATTGATCCTACGCTACAAAAAAGTATAACAATGCTGTATGTAATAAAGATGTGCCTGTTTATGTTTCAATACAATTTCTGACTTTTGTTTTATTTTTAACAAGCCAATTACGATGTGCGATTTGAAACATATTCGACTTATAATAGATTGCATTACCTAATTCCGCCTAGGCCGTTCCATCATCGGACCACCAGGCGTACGGCAATACGCCAACGGTATATGATGGACATCCCACCTATACGCACAAAACGTTTTGGGAACACATTCATTGTGCGTACAGCTCAAGGAGTGGAATTCCTTGCCGAAATTTGTGTTTCCTGATGGCTACAACCCGGGAATCTTTAAGTCAAGAGTGAATAGGTTACTTCTAGGTAAGCGCGCTCCGCCGTCGACCGCATCGTCGCTTTCCATCAGGTGAGATAGCGGTCACGTCGAACCTATCAAGAATAAAAAAAAGATGTCTAAATTCCAAAAGAAGCCTCATGATGGCAGTGCGCCCGTCACTGTATAAAAATGTAGGTACTCTGCGTCCGCTCCTAGGGGGTCGCCACTATCTATTCTATCTATTAAAAAAAAAGGGGTCACGTAAGCGATCATTGCCAACTTGGCATTGGGACTAGCCCAAACCCGGAGCTCCAATTACGACGCACGTTGTCTGGAAACAGTCCATACTCGCCTTGACGAACATCTCTGATAGGCTACAGAAACGACAATGAGTGCCAAAGCAGCTGGATTGTTCGCTTGAGGTGGAGCTGGAGAGAGTAGTAGAGTTTTATTGGCTAAAACCCAGTGTTACTTTCGTTGTTCTCAGCAAGGGCCACGGTAACTCTTTGGAATACTCCTGAAGCCTCGCAGGCATTGGTCCTCTCGGGCCTCGGCAATCTTGCTCACCTTTGAGAGCACAACGCGTGCCGTCGAGTCGACCAGGGTTTGGTCTCTATCGGACGTCTTTAACGCGAGCAATAGGTAGCCCGCAGAATTGCCAAACTTAAGTGGCAGTGGGCAGGGCACATTGCTCGTAGAACGGATGGTCGATGAAGCCGAAAGGTTCTAGAGTGGCGACCGCGCACCGGAAAACGCAGCGTTGGAGGGCCCCCCACAAGGTTGATCGACGACCTGGTGAGAGTCGTGTAAATGCGGTGGATGCGAGGAGACGCACAGGATCGGTCGTTGTGGCGACCCTTGGGGGAGGCCTATGACCAACAGTGGACGTCTTTTGGCTGAAATGATGATGATGATGAATAGGTAGCTTACCGTCCGCAAGCACACGCCTACGGTGGCCGGAGATCTCCCTGCGACTCCCAATGCACGGGGCGTCTTCGGTGGAGCCCGGAATTTTAGGCTTGTCTCCGTCTCTCGATTACGGGCCAGGAACGCAAAGGGTAACTAAAGGAACACGGGTGAGTTTTAGTCAGTAGAAGTCTGACACTTCCTCTCGTTCCTCCCAGAGCGGGAGGAGTTATTTGATGATTTCCCACCTCAAAAAAAATGGCCTTCGCAGTAGGCACTCTACGTTGTTTACCCGATATCAGGGATTGCGAACTTATGGCACGCGTATCAGTGGTAGCACGCGGCAAAATAATTCGAACATGCCGTTGTAAAATGTTTAGAAATATGAAAATTAACACTCTTTTCTCAAAGATTTAATTAAATAATAATAAAAATTAAATTTAAACATTACGATATATGAATTTCGGGTTGCTACCATCAAGTTTAATTTTTTGTTTATTATATGACAAAGTTTTGACTTTTTCTTTGGTGGCGCTTCATGACCACATTATTTTTTTTCTTGTTCAAATATTTAGTGGCACATCTTCCAATAAAGGTTCGCCATCCCTGCCATATATATATAAATAACAATGAACCCCTTTTTCTCCTGGTCACGCTATAGAACGGGTGGACTAATTTTAATAATTCTTTCTTCGTTTTGTTCACCAGCATACAACAATGCTTGTGCAGAATTTAATTTTCCCTATAATCGACTATGGTGACGTGTGCTACTTTGACCTGAATGCGGTGTTGCTAGACAAGCTCGACAGGCTCCTCAACAACTGTATCCGGTACATATTTAACTTAAGGAAATATGACCATATTTCTAGTTACAGATCAGAGCTTAAATGGATGCCCATTCGCCAGAGAAGGCGTTTGCGCGCACTGACTACACTTTTCTCTCTGCTCAACTCTCCCACCCCACCTTCTTATCTTATATCACACTTTCAATATCTATGTTCTTCCCATGCTAAGAATCTGCGTTCTTCTAACAATCTTCTACTGCTTTGTCCTTCTCATACTTCTGAATTTGTTCATTCTTCCTTTTATATACAGTCCATACTTCTGTGGAATGCGCTTCCTCTTGACATCAGGACGGCCACCGGTCAATATGCATTTAAGCGGAAGTTGCGGCTTTATTTTCTACACAAATAGCGAAGTAGTCTCAAAAATCCTTTCATTTTTCCTTATATAAATAATATATATTTATGTATTATATTAAATATTTATGTATGTTTATTTTTTTTTAATATATATAATATATACATTTGATCCCTTGTTTTCCTATTCATATTTTCTTTTTTTTTTTATGCACCTACCATGTTTTCTCTTCACTACCCTTGGTAGAGAATGCCTAAGGCATTAAGTCCGCTTTTGTATCTTTGTGTTGCATGAAGTTTAAATAAATAAATAAATAAATAATACAGGGAAATTCTTCCCTGTAAAGCAAAAAAAAACATAATTAGGGTAAGGTAGGTAGGTATGTAATGTAGGGTAGGGTAGGTAACTAGGTAGGGTAGAGTAGAATAAAGTAGTCAGGAGTTGACGGGAGCGAAAACGCGGGCAAAATCTAGTATCTAATAAAAACTACCTTAAACTTATCTATGACCAATATTATCAGAACACACGTTGCTTAGTTACAGATTAGCTATCACACAATATAGATAATTATAATAAATTATGTTAATAACTGTGTCCTCATGTCCAATGTATTTTACAAATAGATTAAAATTGTTTGGTAACTCCGCTCAATGCTAGAAAGTTATTGACTGATAAACATGGCATTCAACATAGGTACATGCAACATACCTAGCGAGCAGAGCAATGGTGGCCCAGTGGAGCAATGAAGACCCAGTGGAGCACTGGTGGCCCGGTGGAGCAATGGTGGCCCGGTTTAGCGATGGTGGCCCGGTGGAGCAATGGTGGCCCGGTGGAGCAATGGAGACCCAGTGGAGCACTGGTGGCCCGGTGGAGCACTGGTGGCCCGGTGGAGCAATGGTGGCCCGGTGGAGCAATGGAGACCCAGTGGAGCAGTGGTGACCAAGTGGAGCAATAGTGGCCTAGTAGAGCAATGGTAGCTCAGTGGAGTAGTGGTGATCCAGTAGAGCAATGGTAGCCCAATGGAGCAGTAGTGTGGCCCAGTGGAGCAATGGTGCCCCAATGAAGCAGTAGTGTGGCCCAGTGGAGCAATGGTGGCCTAGTGGAGCAATGGTGGCCCGGTGAAGCAATAGTGGCCCGGTAAAGCAATGATGGCCCAGTGGAGCAGTGTTGGCCCTGTGGAGCAATGGAGACCCAGTGGAACAATGGTGGCCCAGTGGACCAATGATGGCCCAGCGGAGCAATGGTGGCCACCATTGCTCAAAGAGAAAAGGAACAGTTCTTTTTTTTTAGTAGGAAAAAGCCGACGAAAAATTCCACCACTGGGGAGTCTAGAATCATGTACTGAATCCGTGGTATTCGTTTGTGCGTCGATGTCAATGACAACATGTATAAACTTGTACCTGCGATATAAGTCCCGATTTTTATCGGAACTGAAATCGGTATCGGAGGAGCAAAGTCAATTGGAAGTTCCGACCTTTCGGAATCGGAAACCTCTGGTTTAAAGCCATTTTATTTGTACAAGTTAGTGATAGTCATTCAATACAAGATTCTAACATTAAATGGACATTTGCGGCCGATTTCTCTTATGAGTCATTTCAACTTTCTCTGTGACAGAGTTACCTACAGTTAAAATATATTAAACTACATTTTTGCCCACGACTCACACGTGAATGTAACTACAAATTTTCGATTTTCAGACTTTTTTACTTAAATGTGCTACGAGACATGCTTCTTGCCAAACTTCAGGATTCTTGGTCAACGGGAAATACCCTATAGCTTCGCTCTCAAAAGGGCCTCTCGCAAGTGTTCTTTAAAAGCGAGGGTAAGGTACATTTTCTGTACCTATATTTTTCGAATTTATGAGAGAAAAAGGCCTCGCTGATGTGCCTTTGCCCTCATCTAAATTAGTCCACGCTATGCCTCTGTGTCTGGGTGTAATTTATCTATAATGTGTTAGGGGCCCAGCAGGGTCGAAGCATACTGGGGCCACGGGTAGTGTGAAACTGAAACCCGGGGCCCTTGGACAAAGGCAAAGAAGGAACAGGAGTTAGTTTTTAGTCAGAAAAAGTCTGACACTATCTCCCACTCCGCCCAAGAGCGAGATTTGTCATAAGATGACTAATGACCTAAAAAAAAGACGTAAATATTTAGAAATATATAAGTATGTTTATCAGTTGTCAAGCCCAAAAACAAAACATAAGCTCATAGCACAAGCTCTGCTTAGTTTGGGACTAGATGATGCTGTGTAATAGATGTGGAATGAAGAAAAAAGATGCGGAAACTCATGATTGATCATACGGAGTCTGTTTACCAAATAAGACATTCAAGAAAGAATACACTATACATTGTTTCAGAAGGAGTTCAATGACAAAACAGTGAGTCGTTTACAGTTGTGTAAACAGTGGGAGTGATGAGTGTGATGACACTTTGTCAATACTAAAGTGTTTTTATTATGTTGCGCTTGGGTCAGTGTCTTATTGGACATTTTTTAATAGCTTACTTGATATGAGATTTGATAAGTCATTCGTATAAATAAGGTGTTAAAAAATTAACTTTAAAAATTTCGAGGGGACATTATGAACAACTTTTACTACTTATGGGACCAAACCTGAAATAGCGAAAAAGAAATCAGCTGCTCCATACATTTTGATGCTGCTTTTTTTTTCGCAATTTCAGGTTTGTTCCCATAGTAAAAGTTGTTCATAATGAGGAGTACAATGTCCCTCGAAATTCTTAAAGTTAATTTTTTAACACCTTATATACTAATTAAACTCCTATATTTCGAAGTTTGTTATTCTTTCACGCCAAAACTGCAGAATGTATTTCGATAGTACACGGGTAGACGATGTCCTTGAATAGCACATAGGATACTTTTTTATCGAGAGTATGTCGCCTTGAGATAATTATTTACTAATATCCGGGCGAAGCCGCTGGTAGCAGTACAACTATATTTATAATAAATCTGTAGAAGTGAAAATTCTGTACTTACATTAAAAATATCAAAAAAATAAACGGCACGGTGTTACTAGACCGACACCTAACCCAAAAATGTAATTAAAAAAATTTTTGTCTGTCTGTCTGTTTGTTCAGACATCACGCAAAAACTACCGGTTCAATTACGATGAAACTTGGTATAATTATACATTTAATATCCTGGGCACTACACTGGGTACTTTTTTCGACTTCTACGTGGACGAAGTCACGGGTAAAAGCTAGTATATAATAAAAAACTTTTTACAAAAAAAATACAATCGACTTCAATGTTAAAACCACACTTAAAATTGAAAAATAACTTTAATTTCGGGAGTCGGTGTTTCTATAATAGTTTTGTCTCTTCGTTATTTAACACCGACTTTCAAATTTAGAGTTATTTTGCACTTTTAAGTGTTTTTTTTTCATTGAAGTCAGTTGTGTACTTTTTAGTTATGGTACCACCACCAAAAAGTACCCCTCATCTAAACTTAAATACTTTATAGCCAGAGTGCATCTCATGACAATTCTAATACACCCAAACACGGTTAGATTACGTTAATTTATTACAGAAACCTAACCTACCATTATTGAATTGCATTATTGAATTATTTTCATTATTAAATTGCCTAACTTCAGGCTTCATCATCAGATCAGTTCGATATAGTCCCCCCTCTTCTTTCAGAGCATGCAATTGCGGCATGGCAGACAGAATTTCTTCAAGATCTCATGGTGATATGGTGACAGCGACCGTGGCAAGCCGACGCTGAGCACGCCATGAAAAAAAATACTCTGCAATTCGGAAAAATCTTCGAGACTCGTTTCGATAATTGAACAATACTTAAGTAAGTTGGTACGGAACACTCGGTGCGTGAGTCCGACTCGCACTTGCCCGGTTTTTTTAATTGGATTTGATTTAGGAGATTTAGCTTCTTCACTCTTATTTGCCGAAGTCATTATCATCATCATCATTTCAGCCAAAAGACGTCTACTGTTGGACATAGGCCACCCCCAAATGTCGCCACAATGACCGGTCCTGTGCGTCTCGCATCCATCGGATTCCCGCGACCCTCACCAGGTCATCGGTCCACCTTGTGGGAGGCCTTCCAATGCTGCGTCTTCCGGTACGTGGTCGCCATTCCAGAACCTTTCGTCCCCATCAACCATCTGTTCTTCGAGCAATGTGCCCTGCCCACTGCCACTTAAGTTTGGCGATTCTTCGGGCTATGTCCATAATCTTGGTTCTCCTGCGGATATCCTCATTTCTGACGCGAATTTTTGCCTAAGTATATCCTATTATTTCTTTTACTTTTATTAAGTTCTCTACTCCAGATGCTCAAGTAATAATCAGCCTTTTTAATGTTCCTACTGTTGGGACTCAGACCTCATCTCTAGGAGAGGGAACAAGCAGTAATCCATCACGCGGGCCCAGTTTAAGTTGGTGTGTCTTCGAATTTTTCGTTCTTGGACATGCCAGTTTCCTCACGATGTTTTCCATCACCGTTTTGAGAGCAGTGGTGATGAAATAAATCACATAATGTAACGCGCTGCATGGGTTTGAACCCGCGACCTACAGCTCGTAAGCCGGGGCCATTACCACTGGGCTTTTTCTGCTCTAGTCAGGCCGTTAGCTCTAGATGCATTTTATTGCAATATCTGTAAGGATTGCTAGTGATGGGTACCTACTGTGTAGGTATAAACTAAAATTATTTATTGTTTTGTGTACCTTTTATTTATTTTTTTAGGCGGAAAATCAACTAATGACATCTCTCGCCCTTCTTCGCCCTGTTCCTTCTTTGCCTTCGTTTCAGGGTCCCGGGGTTCTCTTTCGCATCACTCATGGCCGTTGCTGACGTCTCCTTCAGACGCGCGTGGGACACTACGCGCCGTCAACGACTTGCGGGGTTACTATGACGTTCAAAGTAAGATTGTTTCATTCTTATTTCAGTGTGGGTAAGAGACAGAGCTATACAGGTTGTCTAGCGCCATCTCTTACCCACACTGGAAATAAGAATGAAACAATCTTACTTCAAACGTCATGGTACAGGTCTTGGGCTTGGTCAGGATCCGATCACGCAAGGAAACTTGGAACATAGCCCTTTCCATTGCCATTTACGTACGTAGAAGAAAAATATAATAGGTAGGTAACAAATATGTTTTCATTATTGAATTGAATGCTTATCAAAGATTGTTTTGTAACCACACGTTGAAAAGGTGTGACATAACACATATGCGATGTGTATTAAGAATTTTATTGTTATCAAGATATGGAACACGTCATTTTCTGTGTTATTATCAGTGGCCTTACCACGACATTTTAAAATGTCGTGCGAGTGAGAAAGAGGGATGGCGCTATACATAATTACATATATCACATATCCTGAATTCCTGAGGATGATGGCTGAGAGATTTGACTGTCACTACATCAACCATTGTTGCATGGTTAATGTAGTGACTACATAAATATTTACATTGTATTTTAATTCAATTTATTATAATTTTTTTTTTATTTTGACATGGAAAGGAAATTAATTGAATTTTAATATACCTAATCTATATGATTGTGTTTTTTTTTATTGGGTGGGAAAATCATCTATGACAAATCCCGCTCTTGGGCGGAGCTAGAGATAGTGTCAGACTTTTACTGACTAAAACCCACTCCTGTTCCTTCGTTGCCTTCGTCCTAGGGCCCCGGGTTTCGCTTTCACACTACCCGTGGCTCCAATAGGCTTCGACCTTGCTGGGCCCCTACGATTTGCTGACATCTCCTTGAGGCGAGCGTGGAACAGTAAGCGCCGTCGACGATTCGGTCCGGTTACCGGACGGTCGGACGGCGAGCCACCCATTGCTCGCCGTCCGCAAGCCCGCGCCTACGGTGGCCGGAAATCGGGATCGGAATCCCGGCGGCGGTTGGAGCGTAAGGACCGTTGCCTCACGCGATCCGCCGCCTCTTTTGCAAGCATTACTGCTTCACAGAAGGAGGCGACCGCCTGCCACTCCTCCTATCAGTGGCCTTACCACGAAATTTTAAAATGTCGTGCGAGTGAGAAAGAGAGATGGCGCTATACACCCTATGTAGCTTTAAACGTTCAGTTTAGATCGTCAAATGGATCGCATTAAGAGGCCTCGATACTTCTACCTCAGAAACGCGTCAAGGTATCGAGTTGAAATTAAAACCATATAAGTACTCAAATTTGCAGTCCCTTGAAACTGTGAGAAAATCAAACTTCTAAGTTAGCGAAAAAAAAAGATACGATCGTTCATGTCGCAAAAAACGTATATTTCCGTTACTGCCCGTTGACCTAGAATCCTGAAATTCGGCATAAAGCAAGGTCTTATAGCATAGTTACAGGAATAAATCGGAAAACAGTAAATTATTGTTACAAAAAAAAACTTATTGCGATTCGAAAAACTCTTCGGGACTTCATTCGGGAATTAAACTATTTACATAGGCAAGGCCTGTCATACTGTATGGATCAGAATGTTGGGCTGTGAAAAAGACGGATGAAAAAAGATTGGATGTAGCGGAGATGAGAATGTTGAGATGGATGTGTGGTGTGACGAGAATGGATAAAGTGAGAAAGAAATATATTAGGGGAAGTTTGAAAGTGGCGCCAATTACTGAAAAGTTTAAAGGGAATCGTTTGTCTTGGTATGGTCATGTGAAGAGGAGGGATGAAACGCATGTTACTAAAAGAGTTATGAATTTACATGTGGATGGATGGAGAAGGAGAGGGAGACCAAAGAAAAGATGGATGGATTGTGTGAAGAGTGATATGAAAGAAAAGGAAGTTAGTGATTGCATGAAGAGTGACAGGGCAGAGTGGAAGAAAAAAACGTGTTGCGCCGACCCCAAATAACACGGGACAAAAGCAGGAAGATGATGATGACATAGGCAAGTATATACAGAACCCTCAGAGCTCAGATAAAAAAACTGGGTACTTCCCAGTTCGCACCTGCCCAGTTTTTTTTTTAAATCTAATTTTCCTGGGCCTAAGTCCTAGCATTAGTTACATTATATAAGGCTGATTATGCTATGCTATGCAATATTTTCATAGTAATTCTTGGACCGGTACATTATTTTTAGGGTTCCGTACCTCAAAAGAAAAAAACGGAACCCTTATAGGATCACTTTGTTGTCCGCGTAAAGGTACCGAGTTGAAATTAAAACCATATATATACTCAGGTCTTCGGTCCCTTGAAGCTGTGAAAAAAAAATCAAAATTCTTATATAACGAAAAAAAAGGGATCCCTTTTTTTCGCATAATGTTCTTTGTCCTAATATACTTCGGCATAACGATTTTGGCACAATTTGTTTTGGCATAATAATACTTCAGCATATTTTTTTTAGGCATACATTTTATGTTGGCATAATCATCTTAAAGACTAATTTGTTTTGGCATAAATTTGATTCGCATAACATTAGTAGGCCTAATGACTATTAGCATAACGTTAGTAACGAACAATTAAATATTATAGTTGGTTAAAAATTTAATATGCTGCGCAACAAAAGTTAGTGACAGAACCGAATTGCTGCAAAACCGACTCCACGTAGTCTTGTTTGTCCTACCCCGAGAGTGTAATTTAAAATCGCGTAGGCGCGTAGGGGCGAGGCGGCCCGCGGGCTGAGGAGCAGGCGGCTGCGAGCGAGGCGCCGCGGCTGAGGCTGGCCGGCGAAGCCGGCCAACAAGCCGAAGCTTCGGTGGTGAGCGAAAGCCGCAGCGCCGGAGCCGTGACAGAAACCCTGCCTGCTGCATGTTGCATGCTCGCTTGAATGCTGCATGCTGCATGCTTGCTTGCATGCTGCATGCTTGCTTGATTGCTGCATGCTTGCTTGTTTGCTGCATGCTTGCTTGCATGCTGTATGCTTGCTTGCTTCATGCTTCCTACAGCGAAATAAAAAAATACATACCGAAATATACAGCGAAATATGTTTTAATATCATTATGCGTAAATAAATTTATGCTTTAGAATATTGTGCTTAATCACAATAATCACTATTATGGTTAGAGAAATTATGCTTAAAAAATTATGCGTAAGCTGTTATGCGTAATTATATTATGCGAAAATATAATTATGCCAAACAAAATTATGCTAAGTTATATTAGGTCTTAAAATTTTATGCAAATGGATAGGGAACCAAAAAAAAGATACGGCCGTTTTTGTCGCAAAAAACGTGTAGGTATTTCGAAACTCTCAAAGGAATTAAAATTCATAGGGACCTATGATCTTAAAATTTGGCATGAAGCAAGGTCTCATAGCACAAGTACAGAAAAAAACTGAAAACTCTAAATTTGTAATTATATCATGAAAAAAACTTTTGCGATTCGGAAAAATCTTCGTAACTCAATTCGGGAATTGAACTGTTTTCATAGGTAAGTTTGTACGGAACCCTCGATGCGCGAGTCCGACTCGCACTTGCCCAGTTTTTTAATGGTTAAATGGTTTCAATGAAAAAGTCTAAACAAAAACCATGACTGAGTGAGTGGTCAATGAACAAACTAGTAATGTTTATTGATGAACAAGATGTGAATTCTTACTTAGTATAAGACGAGGTTTTTCCTGCCGATGAGACAGTAGAATTACAAATTGAATGTCTGTACCTACTGATTTGTTACGTTCAAGGTTTTTTCTGTTACTTCGCTCTTGTTCTACTTAGCCTATTCAATAAGAATTTACCAGGGGGTTATTCACTGAGGGCCCCGATCCCCGAGAGCCCCGTACCGAAGGCACCCGAATGAGATAAGTATGATTACATTTATTTTTATTATTTTTAGGTTTCCGTACCTCAAAAGGAAAAAACAGACCCCTTATAGGATCACTTTATTGTCTGTCCTTCTGTCTGTCTGTTAGAGGAACTTTCAAAGTGGCGCCAGTGACTGAAAAGTTGAAAGGCAATCGTTTGTCTTGCTATGGTCATGTGAAGAGGAGGGATGAAACGCATGTGAGGAGAGGGAGAGGGAGGCCAAAGAAAAGATGGATGGATTGTGTGAGGAGTGATATGAAAGAAAAGGGAGTTAGTGATATTGTGACGAGTGACAGGACAGAATGGAAGAAAAAAGCGTGTTGCACCGACCCCGAGTATAGTATAGTCGGCCTTATAATGTTCCCACTGTTGGGACTCAGGGCTAGAAGAGGGAATGGGCCGTAATCCACCACGCGGGCCCAGTGCGGGTTGGTGGATGTCACATGTCTTCGAATTTTTGGTTCTAGGACATGCCGGTTTCCTCACGATGTTTTCCTTCACCGTTTTGAGAGCAGTGGTGATGAAATAAATTACACAAAGTAATGCGCCTGGCTGGGTTTGAACCTGCGACCTACAACTCGTAAGTTGGGGCCGTTGCCACTCGACCACCACTGCTCTCAACGACCCCGAGTAATATGGGATAAAGGCAGGAAGAAGATGATTATATTATGCAGTTTTTTTAAAGTAGAAAATCATCTAATGACTTCTCCCATTCTAGGGTAGAGCGAGAGCTCAGACTTTTACTGACTAAAACCAAGTCTCTCTAGGTACTTCAGTTGCCCTTTGATAAGATAAGATATTTTTTATTTGTTTAAAAATTGTAAACATACAGTAGCATGCAAGATTGAGATTTGTTGTTTGAGTTTAGTCATGTTTAGCCGTAATATTGCATTCGACTAAAGCTTCACTTTCAAAACTTCCCCGTTCCCACTACGCACCGGTGACGACTCGGGCTTCCCTCCTTACCAACCAGCCGGACGGCGAGTTACCCATTGCTCGTCGTCTGCAAGCCCGCGCCTGTGGTGACTAGGGATCGAGTTGTGACTGTCGACATCCGGAGCATCTTCTGTCTGGCGGCTGGGGTGTGAGGATGTCCATTCTATCACAGCTGCGGCCATCACCTTCGGTAGCATTATTGCTTCGCAGAAGGAGGCGACCGCATCCATTCCCTCTCGCTCTGGACCATGACCACACATGACATGACTAGGGAATGGCGGGAGATGCCTCCATTAAGTACCTAATTAAGATTCAAGATTTATGTGGCTGGCCTTATCCGCTTCGACATTACAAAGAACTAAGAAACTGTCAAATCATAGATTTCAAAGCATGTTAAATGCTAAATAACAATTCTTTTAGCTGTGTAATTAATTCTATTTTTTGCAAAAAAAAAACTAGGTAATTGTTTTAAAAATTCCTTTGCCAATAATTCTGCAAGAAGTTTTAAAACCTTCAAAGTCAATGTCGTTTAGACATCCATTGATAAAGCAATACAAAATACAGTTGTTTAGTAAAATAATACCTTGTTTTAATCTTTATTGACACGCAAACTCTCTTAGCATACAAATGGAAAACGCATTTTCGACACGGTGAAGACTACGACAGTGTGTCTTCGCGATTGGCGCGAAACGGACGGGTCCGCCATATTGTCCATAGATTAAACGAGTGTTTATTTTTTTTTATTAAAAGTTCGGCGAGTAAATTTTATTTTTTTAGTGTATTTATTTAAAAAGAGGTGCGTTTATTTCAGTTTTATTATATTTGATTGATTTTTATGTTTGTTTTATAGTGTTTTTGAGTGGTTTTGTTATGTATTTAGGGTAAGGATATAAACACGGTTAAATGGTGTGGTAATGGTGAAAGAAACTATGTTTTAACTGCGTTCTTATTTCAATATTTACTTGACGGAATTAATAATGTTGACAGGTCAGGTTTATTTGAGAGCTAAGAACCTGGAGTAGGAAAAGCATTTCATCGTCAATAAAAGACATATTAAGTACCTATACAACTGCAGTTCAATACTTACAGAATATTTTCTTAATGTATCAATTAGTAATTATACATTGTAGGTAAATATGGTGGCGTTTTGAATTGGAACAGCATGTTTAATTTTCTACGAGAAAAAACTTATAGAGTTCTTCTAAATTAATTTTCTTCGTTTTATTTAATTATTTTCTTTTGCTGCTTCCCTTTTTTTCTTATCTAATTTTATATTTTTTAATTTTTTTTCCGAAGGATCTTATTTTATAATAAAAATAGTCTGGTACTCTGTGTGACAGAATCGCATAATGCAGAATTGCAGATGCCAGTCTCCCACAAAGGCATACTTGTATCTACGTATGTTATGTTATGTTTAATTTTATATCTTTATGTAAATCGGTATTATATTCTTACAGAAGAATATATAGGCCATCTCAAAATATTTAATATGTATGCCACGAGAAAAAATAGCCTTAACTTAAAAAAATTATATTCACAACTGTTCTTTATTAATAAAAAATCAGGTTTATTACGTATTTATATCTGTAGGCTTGGATTAAAGTATTAATATTTATTCACCTAATTTGAAATCAAGAAATTAATGAAGATACCTGCGCGCTTACCTAAGATAAAAAATATCTGCGCGCTTTTACGTGAAGGTCAATTTAAAAAATTGACGCAATACAGATATTACAACATTTACAACCCCTGTTTTTCTCGCAAGAGAAGGCAGAGATTTGATGATAATAATTTTATTACTTCAAAAATACATTTTGGACAATTTGTGTACAGGCTTACCCTGTCGCACCACCACTTCTCTTCAAAGTCAAAGTTAAAGTCAAAGTCAAAGTCAAAGTAAAAGTCAAAGTCAAAGTCAAAAGTTTTTTATTTCACATAGGCCTACATGGGCACTTATAAAATGTCAAAAACTAGTGCACGGTTCCAAATTGGTCGTTTCCTATGAAGAAGAACCGGCAAGAAACTCCATGGTTACACTTTAAAAAAAAAATTGTTGTGCTTACAATATTTCCATATTACAGTATAAATAGATATTATGTAAGGACAGTGTAGACTGGTCAATATTGTACTAAAAAGTACAATAAAAATAATCATAATAAAAAGTGAGCCGTAATAGGAAGTAACCTAACAATTCGCAGAGCCCAAACGTCTTCTCCTTCCTACTCCACGTCATTCTTCCAGCCGCTATGATGACTCCTTTTCTGTAACTGCAGTACGATTCTGGAACTCTCTGCCACACTCCCTTCGCGACAGCCCTTCTCTGGAGGTTTTCAAGAGAAAATTTAAAGAGCAGCTTCCTTTCATAATAGCATAATCAGCCTTTTAATGTTCCCACTGCTGGGACTCAGGCCTCCTTTCTAGGAGAGGGAATGGGCTGTAATCCACCACGCGGGCCCAGTGCGGGTTGGTGAATGTCACATGTCTTCGAATTTTTGGTTCTAGGACATGCCGGTTTCCTCACGATGTTTTTCTTCACCGTTTTGAGAGCAGTGGTGATGAAATAAATTACACAAAGTACATAATACGCCTGGCTGGGTTTGAACCCGCGACCTACAACACGTAAGTCGGGGCCGTTACCACTCGGCCAGCACTGTTCCTTGCATTATTGACATAATATTAGTATTTATATAATATCAATACATAGTATAAAACAAAGTCGCTTCCCGCTGTCTGTCTGTCCCTATGTATGCTTAGATCTTTAAAACTACGCAACGGATTTTAATGCGATTTTTTTTAATAGATAGAGTGATTCAAGAGAAAGGTTTATATAATATATTAGAGAAACACTGGTAATTTTAAAGGTTTCTCATGTGATGTCGTAAATAAACACATTTTTTTGCGCTTACATTGCGAACGCTGGCGAGATAGATCAAAATACAGTACTTTAGTATTGTACACCTTAAAAAGGTCTACAAAAAAGTCCGCGATGGTATATGTCTATCTCTTAGGGATAACCCACAATAACTATTTTATATCCGTTACTTTTTGAGACTGGCCTGTTGGTCTAGTGTTTAGAGGCCCTGATTGCTATGCCGGGGGTCGTGGGTTCGATTCCCACCCAGGACAAATATTTGTGTGATGAGCACGATCTTTTGTTCTGTGCCTGGGTGTAAATTATCTATAATATGTATGTATTTAGAAATATCTAAGTATGTTTATCATTTGTCTAGTACTCATAACACAAGCTCTGCTTAGCTTGGGACTAGACGGCGTTGCGTGATAGTTGTGGAATATTATTATTATTATTTTTACGAGAAATAATGGCTTATTTACGAAGTGATTTTAAGCAATACAGCATTAATCCTTATCCAACTAAATACATTGTGCTTTTAATATGGATCAATATATCTCTTTACGGCATGTAATTTAAATGAATATTTTCGAAGACATTACAGATTTAAAATACAGGGACATAGCGGTTGCGGTGGTATCAGCATTGCACCCGTGCGAAACTGGGGCGGGTCGCTAGTAATTATATATTAGACTTAGGTAGGTTTATATTGTGCAGTGGTGGACTTACGAGTTGTAGATCGCAGGTTCAAACCCAGCCAGGCGCATTACTTTATGTAATTTATGTCATCACCATTGCTCCCAAAACGGTGAAGGAAAACATCGTGAGGAAACCGGTATGTCCTAGAACAAAACAATTCGAAGACATGTGACTTTCACCAATCCGCACTGGGCCTGCGTGGTGGATTACGGCCCATTTCCTCTCCTAGAGAGAGGAGGCCTGAGATCCAGCAGTGGGAACATTAAAAGGCTGATTATGCTATGAGTTAATTACTCTGTAGCAGCCCAGAGTTTGGAAGATGGTGGGGTGACACCCTCGTGCCTCAGAGAGCACGTAAAGATCAGACGCAGGACCAATGGGTCCTGCATCTCTCTCGAGTAAAGAAACAGAGAGTGCACCTGTGCATGCGCACACAATTGTGCATTAACGTGTCTCCTGCGTATTTGGCTAATCTTGGCTGAGATTGGCCACCGTGATCGAAATGCGGAACGGTTAGTTAGTTACTTACTTATAGTTACTTGAAAATTTGTAATACCCATCTATATAAAACTTTCCTTGAGACGTTTTCCTTATATCTGCTACTATTGAAAATTACTTGATGGAAAATCCAATAACAATTTCGACTTCCTCAATATGACTCTCCCTTCTTTTTTTGATCACATTTTTTTTTAAGGTGGGATATCATCCAATGATATCTCTCGCTCTAAAGCAGAGCGAGAGGGCATGTCAGACTTTTACTGACTAAAACCAAATTCTCAGGATCCTGTATTTCTTTTCGGAAGTCAACCCATACCCTCAGCAGGCTTCGGGCCCTGCTGGGTCCCTACGGTTTTGATGACATCTCTTTCAGACTTGCGTGGTACACTACGCACCGTCGTCGAATCGGGCACGGTCCAGACGGTTACCGGTCAGCCGGACGGCGAGCTATCCATTGCTCGGATAACGGTGGCTGGGGCGTGAGGATATCCGTTCCCTCATGCATGCGGCCGTCTCCTCCATTAGCATTACAGCTTCGCAGAAGGAGGCGACTGCCTGCTATTCCTCCTCACTCCGGATCATGGCCTGTACCAGGGTCCGGCGCGAAAAGACGCCGCCGCCGATCGCCCCCACGAGGACATGACGGTGCTCTGCTCAAGCGGGGCATATCTCCACCGTATGCTCCACCATGTCCACATCCTCACAATGGTGAGACCCAGGCGTTTCTTCCGTATTCCGTTAATTCCTCATGGATGCCCTCCACTCGGGAGTGAGAAGTGAGATCTGTCAGACTTTTACTGGCTGAAACCACATAGTTTTCTGCCGCTGGAGTGCTTACGCATTTCTTCAAGCAGTATATTAAAAAGAAAAAGAGTTTATTTGTGACAAACATGGCACATAACTTAAAAAAAATATAACATTATAACAAATCTATATAATAGAGTGAGCTACGCAATACATCCTCGCAAAACGACCAGCGCTCAGCTAAACGCTGGGGCTCATGTATTGAACAGAGTCACAGCGCTGATTTTCAGTGTCAGCCGTTGTCGACGAGACGTTGAACGGCTAGCAAATTTTCATCCTATGAAATAACAACAACTTAATAAACAAACTAACCACTCACCTGTCCGAAATTCCGGAGCGAGGAGAGGTGGCAGGCGGTCGCCTCCTTCTGCGAAGCAGTAATGCTAGCAAAGGAGGCGGCTGATCGCGTGAGGCAACGGTTTTCCCGCCTCAACCGCCGCCGGGATTCCGCTCCCGATTTTTGGCCACCGTAAGCTGGACCGAGCCCAAGTCGTCGACGGCGCGTACTGTTCCACGCGCACCTCAAGGAGATATCAGTAAATCATAGGGGCCTAGCAGGGTCGAAGCCTGCTGAGGCCACGGGTAGTGTGAAAGCGAAACCCACCCCGGGTTTCGCTTTCACGAAGGCAACGAAGGAACAGTGTGAGTGACAGTGGGTTTTTAGTCAGTAAAAGCCTGACACTATCTCCCGCTCCGCCCAAGAGCGGGATTTGTCATAATATAATTTTCCCCACCAATAAAAAAAAACCTTAAGGGGGTTTGTCGCCTGAACAGGCAAAGCTATGATACAATGGTGACGGCGGTTCACATGGCTTTATGCGGATCAATATCTATGTCGTGGCCAGATCATAGAATTGATCACCTCATGATATGATCCTCGTTTGTTATCTTTGAAGTAGGATTTCTATGACAATAAAAGATCTAAAGAAAGTAGGCCAAACGAGGATTGAAATATCATCAAACTTTAACATTTAAAATGAAATGGCCAGTTTTACTTGGCCATTTCATGAAGTGATCAATTTCTAAGATCTGGTCACGTTTTTTAACCTAACGTAGGCGGTTTGGAGTAGTAGGTAATTGTTTTTGGCTTTCACGCGGTCATAATAAAGAAAGTATCAGGTGACATTTCGAACAGGTTTTGTTTTTTTTTTTTATTGTGTTGGACAATCGTCTTATGACAAATCTCGCTCTTGAGCGGAGCGGGAGATAGTGTCAGACTTTTACTGACTAAAAACCCACTCCTTTTCCTTCTTTCCCTTCGTCCCAGGGAATCCCCTTAAGGTGGGTCTACGGTAGGAGAGCCGAGTTCAAGCAGAGCATGAGCCAAGCACAAGTTCGTGTAGTGTGAACTGACCTACAAGCCTCGAACGAGCGTGCTTCGCGTTTGGTTCGCGCTCGACTATGCTCCGCCATTGTCAGTATTTTGACGAACACAAAGGGTTTCGCATTGTTCGAGGATAGTACTCGTTGGAGGCTCGTCGTGCTTACTTGTAAAGAATTGCTGTACGAATTGTTGTAAGAATTGTTGTGTGTTGTGTATTGTGTGTGTTGCTGTGTGTGTGTGTGTGTGTGTGTGTGTCTTGTCTATAAGTTTATTTGGTGTCTCATATTTTTGTAGTGTAGTCAATTGTTGGCGAGCCGAATAAATAAAATTTATTTCATAACTGTTGAATAATCGGGTGTACAACATACAAATAAAACAATATTTTGAGGAAAATAGGTGCTTTGAATGTTTTTAAATACAAAAATGTTTGTGTGATGAACACGATTATTTGTTCTGTGTCTGGGTGTAATTTATCTATAATATGTATGTATTTAGAAATATATAAGTATGTTTATCAGTTGTCTAGTACTCATAACACAAGCTCTGCTTAGCTTGGGACTAGACAGCGTTGTGTGATAGTTGTGGAATATAATATTATTATATATTATATTATTATTATATTGTTTAAGATCGATTTAAAAAAAATCGTTTTACTTGACCTACAAAATTAGTTCTTTGATCAATCGATCTTAGAGAGACCACAAGCTCTTAACGCGATTCAATTGACGACCTAAACTGAACTGTCAAAGAACGAAGGTGAAGATAACGCCTGGAAATGCTACTGATCCTTAAATACGCTAATGAAGGCAGATCTGCTGGATCTCTTTATAATAATAATAAATCTTTATTTACCCAAAAACATACAGAGTTTGACTTACAGTTTGATAAGTACATACATTTAATGTTGTGAGTTCTGTACAAGAGTAATACTCTACCTCTTAAGCTAGGGTATACCTGTATTTTAAGAGGTAGTTTGCGGTCTAAGGTTACAGTAATTAGACAAAAACTTATCACAAGTGGACTGTGTCATTCTACTGTATGGTACACAAAGAGTAAAAAATTCTGTGTGTGTTAGTGTGTTGATGTGTTGTTTAGTATGGTGTGTGCGTGTGAGTGTGTGTACGTGTGTATGGGTGTGAGTCTGTGTGGTGGGCATGGCCGGATCTACTTAATGGCTAAATGGGCTGCAGCCCAGGGCCCCAGGGATATAAGGGGCCCCCGGGTCTCATTAAAAACAATCTACAATACGGCTTAATCTATTTGAAAAAACTTTTTTCAAAACAAATAGAGTACTACTGTTTAATTATGGTCATTGATATCGCTACTAATATGGACGGGTCAATGGTTTACAACCGCTCAACGTTGGTGTTCACGTTCGACCTGTGATCAAAGTATTTATTTATTATTTACTTTATTGTACACCTCATAATGTGGACAGGATAAACATTTACAAAAAGTTCAATCGGCGGTCTTCTCGCACAGGGCAATCTCTTACAGAAAACCACAAGACGAAGTACCTATATTTAGACTTTCAAGTTAGCTATAGAAACTTGTGATTTCTTGCTCCATTAGGACGATATTTCTACAGTAATCGGTCGTTATCGAAAAGGTACACTTAGGAAAAATATAAACTTATTTTGGTGGGTGGGCCCCCAAGTAGTGTTAGCCCACAGACCAACAATTTCAGGATCCGCCTCTGGTGGTGGGTGTGGGTGTATTACACAAGATAGGTAAGTAAAGACTCCGTATAAGAGTAGTCATTAAGCAGCAGCCATTCTGTTAGTTTGGATTTTAGTTCGTATGAATTAAGATTTATAATAGTGATGTGTTTGTTAATTATTTTATAGTGAAAACTTAACGATATGTGTACAATGCGTTCCAAAAAAGAATAGGATCGATTGCCATGTTGTGAAGTCACGTCATACTCTGACTGATCTGATATCTCTTTGACCCTAGAGCGGGAAAAGTCATTTGAAGTTTAACCTCCACAAAAAAAGTCTATAATACGATGCTGCGGCAACAAGGAAAATCATATTCAAACAAAGATGTTTCGTCTAAAGAAAATAAACAATTTGACTCGCCGTTAATACTGTTAGGTATAGCCACAAAAAAGAGATATACAGAAGTCAATGTACGTACAAATAAACAAAATAATTTAAAGAAAAACAAAAAAACCGACTGCGTAAAAAAAAAAAATACAAGCCCAGTAGTTTAGTCAATGTACGTACAAATAAACAAAATAATTTAAAGAAAAACAAAAAACCCGACTGCGTAAAAACTAAAAAAAAAAAAAACAAGCCCAGTAGTTTAGAATTCTGTTAAGTAATACTAAATAACTACACAATTACACAACAACACACAACAACACACAACACAACAATTAACTATTGATTATTATACTACATTCTATTTCAAAAATATCTGTTATTTATTTATTGTGCACACCTACCACAGTGTTGTCTTTTTAACCCAATGGTTGACTGGTAGAGAATGCTTTGTGGCATTAAGTCCGCCTATGTACCACCACTGTATATGAAGTTTAAATAAATAAAAAAATGAATACAATTGAAATAGTTTTATAATCGATACACACATAAAACAAATCATAAATTCTAATGCAAAACAGAAAGACTCACAGTCGGGGCCCCTTGGGAAGATTTGATTGGTAAAATTTGAATGGGCCCCGACTGTAAGTCGTCTAGACTACTATCGATTCAGACAGTCCTAGTCTATGAAGCGTCACAAAAGAAAAAGAGCAACTTACGTCGGGTCGGCGCAACACGTTTTTTTCTTCCATTCTATCCTGTCTACCGTCATACTATCACTAAGTTCCTTTTCTTTCATATCACTGTTCACACAATCCATCCATCTTTTCTTTGGCCTCCCTCTCCCTCTCCACCCATCCACATGTATACTCATAACTCTTTTAGTAACATGTGTTTCATCTCTCCTCTTTACATGACCATACCAAGACAAACGATTCCCCTTCAACTTTTCCGTCACTGGCGCCACTTTCAAACTTCTCTAATATATTCATTTCTCACTTTATCCATTCTCGTCACACCACACATCCATCACATAGATAAATATAGACTAAAGGGCCTATTACACTACTCGACATTCAGACAGTCTTGGTCTATGCCGCGCCACACAAGGAAAAGAGCTTCTTACGTCAATATCGTGTAAAGGAATGAAACAGAACGAGGAGATACTTATATATACATAGACTAAACACACACACATATTACACTACTCGATATTCAGACAGTCTTAGTTGATGTCGCGTAGTGTAATAAGGGTTAGACCGGTATTACTCGGAACAAAAAATAAGACAGTCTGAATATTGTGTGCTGAATACCGCGTAGTGTAATAGGCCTTAAGACTGTCAGAATATCAAGTGGTGTAATAGGCCCTTTTTTATGTAAAAGTGTGGAAATCATCTAATGACTTCTCGCGCTCTGGGCGGAGCGGGAGGGCGTGTCCTTCAGTCCGTCGGCGTGTCCCGTCCTTCAGTTGCCCTTTGCGTTTTTCGGGTTTCCCTCCTTCCGGTAATAGGCCCTAAAGTGTGCCCGAGCAACGCACACATAGACACCATTCACGATACGATATCTCGGGCTC
Organism: Mythimna vitellina; assembly: GCA_949316375.1. Taxonomy (NCBI): domain Eukaryota; kingdom Metazoa; phylum Arthropoda; class Insecta; order Lepidoptera; family Noctuidae; genus Mythimna; species Mythimna vitellina. The sequence goes on along the minus strand of OX438711.1, from coordinate 3,903,207 downwards.
GAGTCGCGCAAGGGGCCAGGGGGCAGGGGGGGGGGGGTTCCGTACCGTTGGGGGCCATTCATTTATTACGTAAGACGAGGAGATTGACCATATATTTTTTCTTACTAGGGGGTATGATGGAGTCTTGATAGTTCTTACGTAAGATCACAAAAATACGCAAAGTTAAGATTTGAAAATGCGCGGGCAACCGTGCGAGTATCGATATGCATTCGGATACTTAGGTATAGGTAAACTATTTCCATGGAAACGTCACTGCGCCTCCACGCTTGTGAACTAGACGTTACTTGTAATACTATATGAAGGGCCAAAGTTTACGCATAAAAGCAAATTTTCAGATGTCTTTACTAGATGTGGCAGGCGGTCGCCTCCTTCTGCGAAGCAGTAATGCTAGCAAAGGAGGCGGCCGATCGCGAGAGGCAACGGTCCTCACGCCCCAACCGCCACCGGGATTCCGATCCCGATTGCCGGCCACCGTAGGCGCGGGCTTGAGGACGGCGAACAATGGGTAGCTCGCCGTCCGACCGTCCGGACCGAGCCTAAGTTGTCGACGTCGCGTACTGTTCCGTGCGCGCCTCAAGGAGAGCAAATCGTAAGGGCCCAGCAAGGTTGAAGGCTACTGGGGCCACGGGTAGAGTGAAAGTGAAACCCGGGGCCCTGGGACGAAGGCAAAGAAGGAACAGGAGTGGGATTTTAGTCAGTAAAAGTCTGACACTATCTCTCGCTCCGCCCAAAAGCGGGATAAAACACACTTGTAAACATTCCAAAAAGTTGTAAGATTAAAAAATAAACATCAAAACCAACTAAACGTATATTTATTTTTTGCTTTAAATTCTTACGCAATAAATATTAAACAGAAGGGAGTGGTCGGCCTATTCTTATTTTATCTTATTTAGAGGGGGTCAAATACTAGTTAAAATCGTCTTACGTAATTAATGAATGGCCCCCAACGGTACGGAACCCTAGCGCGACCGCCGAGCGTAGTTATCAAAGAGATTTAAAAGAGATACAATACCAAAGAGATTTAAAGAGATACAATAGAGCGGCTATCAGAAAAAATGTCTTAGAAAAACTGTCATCCTATGGCTCAGTGACGCCATCTGGCTTGGAATAGCAAACAAGCGAATTAAATTTGTCATAATTTATAATGATTTAACTATCGCCCGGTAGGTGGCCAGGGGCCTTACCATGATAATGTTAAAATGTTAGTCGTACGAGCGAAAGAGAGTGATAGAGCTATACACCCTATATAGTTCCATCCTTTTAACAGACCGATTGAGGTCGAAAAATTTATCACGTTATAAGCTTGTGGTAGAGGCTCGGTGTGTGATAATGGAAAGGTTAAGCTTTTCAGCAATAGATGGCGTTAACACAAAATCTGAAAATGTTCTGGAACTATTTATAAAAATTATTGAATTCTAATTAAATGTTTCGTAAATACCAAAAATATTTACGAAAATAAACCGAAGTTAGGTCCAGTCATTTTACCATAGCAAGATTTACAATAGCGTAATGCGTAGTTCGGCATATTTTCTTAGAAAATGATTTTCTTTTAGTACATAGAACGGATACAAACACGACTTGACGTGTAGGTGTGTCATACTAGACTGAGTGACTTATGACCAACGTGGAATAAGTATCGGATCACGATTTTGTTCGCTATGTCCGGTCTATTGGTAGTATATATTGAATGTCTTTGTACAATACAATAGAGCGGCTATCAGGAGCAATGTCTAAAGAAAAATTGTCATCCTTTGCCTCAGTGACGCCATCTAGCTTTGAATAGCAAACACGCGATTTTTTGTCAAAATAAATTATATTAATTTAACTATCACTCGGTAGGTGGCCAGGGACCTTACCATGATATGTTAAAATTTCAGTCATACGAGCGAAAAAGAGTGATGGAGCTATACACTCTATGTATCTCCATCCCTTTAAAAGTTCGGTTTAGGTCGTAAAATGGATCACGTTAAGTGTTCGTGGTAGAGCCTCAGTTTGAGCCTAGGGAGGGTTAAGCTTTTCAGCAATAGATGGCGTTATCACAAAATCAGCAAAGGTTCTAGAATTATTTATGAAAATTATTGAATTCAAATTAATTACCAAGAATATTTACGAAGTTAGGTCCAGTCATTTTACCATAACAAGATTTGCAATAGCGTAATGCGCAACTCGGCATATTTTCTTAGAAAATGATTTTCTTTTAGTGCATAAAGCGGATACAAACGGCTTGATAGGTACGGGTGACAAAATGGGTCCTCGCGAGTCCCTTAGAAATAAATTCGGAGAAATCGAAATACTGACTTTGCCTTCTCTTTATATCTTAGAAAGTATTATGTATGTTCGTAAAAACCTAGGACTCTTCAAAATTAGAAGCGATTATCATAACATAAATACGCGTAGTAAACACGAAATTGTGTTACCCAAATGGAGATTAGTTAAGACCAGCAAGTCATTTTTAGTAGACAGCATACGCTTTTATAATAAGCTGCCAAAGGTGGTGACCGAACTTAGCGAAGGAAAGTTTAAAACCCATATTAAGCGTGTCCTAACTAACAAAGCGTATTACAAGGTCAAAGACTATGTCGAAGACACGCTTGTTTGGCAATGACTGCTTCTGCACATGTGGCCCCCTGGTAGCTCATAATATTTTGTAAATTTATCTATTGACTGCTCCACATTTGTTGTAATATATACATTGCTTTTGCATTTTTTTATTTATTTATTTATATTGTTTACGTATTATTTATTAATAATTGTAATTATTTATTTTACTTGCTTTTATTTATATAGCCTCTTTTTTATAATGTGAATGTGAGAACACTGTAGACTCCGCGAATTCTTAGGTTCCTTTTTATTATGATTATTTTTATTGTACTTTATGGACCAGTCTACACTGTCCTTACACAATAAATCCAATATATTGTAAACAGAAAAATTTTAAAAGAGTAACCATGGAGTTTCTTGCCGGTTCTTCTCCATAGGAAACGACCAATTTGGAACCGTGCACTAGCTTCTGACGTTTTATAAGTGCCCATGTAGGCCTATGTGAAATAAAAATCTTTGACTTTGACTTTGACTTTGACACATTAGACTGAGCGACTTATGACCACTAGGTAATAAGTATCGGATTACGATTTTGTTCGCTAAGTCCGGTCTATTGGTAGTATGTATTTAATGTCTTTGGTAGTTATAAAAGTGAAGTACATATATAAGATTGACTTCTGTACCTGTTTTGTCGTACATCTGAGATAAGGAAAACAAATGAATAAATTAGCTGACACTGATTTTAATAAAAAAATCAACCTTCAGATGAATCATGAACAACTTTTCAATTAATACTTACTAAGGTCAGTGAATTCTAGAGAATACCTGCATTTTTTATTTTGGTTTTTTTCTTAGGGACTGTCCCGGCTCCTGAACTAGAGGTTTCAACTTAATCAGCCATAAAATGTTTCTACTGCTGTGAGTCAAGCCTCCTCTCTAGGAGAGGGAATGAGCCGTAATCCATCACGCGCGTTGGTGTCATGTCATATGTCTTTGAATTTATGGTTGTCCTAGCTGACCTGGCAAACATTGTTTTGCCATATATAATTTATTTTTACTTAATAATTAAGAAACAATAAATAAAATTAGAAGTAAAAAACTATTTTAAAACAATAATCATAGCATAGTCGGCCTTATAATGTTCCCACTGTTGGGACTCAGGCCTCCTCTCTAGGAGAGGGAATGGGCCGTAATCCACCACGCGGGCCCAGTGCGGGTTGGTGGATGTCACATGTCTTCGAATTTTTGGTTCTAGAACATGCCGGTTTCCTCACGATGTTTTCTTTCACCGTTTTGAGAACTGTGGTGATGAAATAAATTACACAAAGTAATGCGCCTGGCTGGGTTCGAACCCGCGACCTAGAACTCGTAAGTCGAGGCCGTTACCACTCGGCCACCACGGCTCAAAAACAAAACTTTTTAAAACAAGCTTTTAATTAAATGTGCTAAAAAGAATATAAAAGACCTTGGTTATCATAAAGAATCAAAGTACCCGTTTTTTTTTTTTTTATTGGTTGGGAAAATCATCCTAATGACATCCCCGCTCTTGGGCGGAGCGGGAGATAGTGTCAGACTCTTACTGACTAAAAACCCACTCCTGTTCCTTCGTTGCCTTCGTCCCAGGGCCCCGGATTCCGCTTTCACACTACCCGTGGCATCAAAGTATTCGTCAGTATGTCTCAAACGACCCCAAACTCGATGGAGTGGTGTCGTTTTATTGCGGAATTCCTACAGCCACCTTTCAGCTCCATCATCAGATCAGTTCCATGTCATCATAATATTGCATTGTCATGCACTTTACACATGTATACAAAATTTCAGCTCAATCAATTGAAGATATCTGCATCAAAATGGAGTTGCAAGATTTGAGCCCAACATGCATAGTTACATACATACATTGCAATTAATTCAAAATGGTTTAGCTAAGTGGTGCTAATATTCGCGTCATGTCCGTGAACGGGCGTTGTCAGTTGAGACTGGTCATCTCTCAGCTGCCAGTTGCTATTTTAATATCTATATTTAGTTTTTATTTTTATTTACATTGTTCTCACATGATAGCGACAAGAAACATGTAACAGATATAGTTTGTAATTACAAAACATGATTGAAAAGAGTGTCCATGGAGTTTCTTGCATATTCTTCTCCATAGAGATCCACGCTTTGGAATGTGCAATTAGCATCATTTTTTCTGACTGACTGACTTCTTGACATTTAAAAAGTGCCTGTAAATGGTTTATTTGAAATAAAAAGCTTGTAAAAAGGGGTACGACGGCAAGACGGCAAGGTTTGTTCCCAGAGGTCCATAATTCTATTGTTTTTCATTTCCCCCTGAGCCCATGAAAAAAAATCTTGTTTTTAATTTTCCTACATCAATTCCCAACGGGTCCACGAGGAGGAGTGGCAGGCGGTCGCCTCCTTCTGCGAAGCAGTAATGCTAGCAGAGGAGGCGGCCGATCGCGTGAGGCAACGGTCCTCACGCCCCAACCGCCGCTGGGACTCCGATCCCGATTTCCGGCCACCATAGGCGCGGGCTTGCGGACGGCGAGCAATGGGTGCTTCGCCGTCCGACCGTCCGGTAACCGTCCGGACCAAGCCCAAGTCGTCAACGGCGCGTACTGTTTCACGCGCACCTCAAGGAGATGTCAGCAACTGTAGGGGCCCAGCAGGGTCGAAGCCTACTTGGGCCAAAGGTCTGATTCTGAAAGGAAGACTCGGCCCCGGTACGAAAGGCAATGAGGGAACAGGAGTGGGTTTTTAGTCAGTAAAAGTCTGACACTATCTCCCGCCCCGCCCAAGAGCGGGGGATGTCATAAGATGATTTTCCCACCGGAAGAAAAAAAAAAAAAACGGGTCCACGAGATTTGTCCAAAGTAAAGTCAGTAAAAACCATTCACATAATGGTAAGGCCCAGGGAATCCAATCCCGCAAACGCGGGATCTCATACCTTATTTGCGGGATCAGAAATGCGGGCATGGGGCAAAATGGTTTTATTAGGTTTTTTGAGATACGAAAATATGAAATATTATTTATTATCTTCGTCGTGTGTGATAGTCCATTGAATTGTATGGCAAGTGATATTGTATCTTAAGATAAAATATTATAGTATCTGAGCCGTGTGCAGCGCCCTTTAGTGAACTTCACTGCGGGTGACGTAACCTACGAAAAACTTATTATTTGCGGTTGGTACAGTAATCGGGTCTACGGATCGAACCGCAAAAAATTAAGTTTGTTTTTTATTGTATATACTTTTCCGGGATAAAAAGTACCCAGTGTAGTGCCCAGGATATTAAAGAATAATTATACCTACCAAGTTTCATCGTAATCGAACCGGTAGTTTTTGCGTGATGCCTGAACAAACAGACAGACAGACAAAAAAAAATTTAATCACATTTTTTGGGTTTGGTGTCGGTCTAGTAATACGGTCTAGTATTACTAGACCGACACCAAACCCAAAAATTTGCTTTTTTTTTTTTGATATTTTCATTGTACAGAATTTTCATTTCTACAGATTTGTTATAAGTATAGATGTATTAGGATTATATAAATTAACGAATAATAATAAAGCCGATAAAGTAGACACTATATTAATTAAGTTTTTTTTTATTTATCTTACAGGAAGCAAAAAGTATCCATTAAATCCAGCTAGGCTTTTTTTTATTTTTATTGGGTGGGAAAATCATCCTAATGACATCCCCGCTCTTGGGCGGAACGGGAGATAGTGTCAGACTCTTACTGACTAAAAACCCACTCCTGTTCCTTCGTTGCCTTCGTCCCAGGGCCCCGGGTTCCGCTTTCACACTACCCGTGGCCCCAGTAGGCTTCGACCCTGCTGGGCCCCTACGATTTGCTGACATCTCCTTGAGGCGCGCGTGGAACAAAACGCGTCGACGACTTGGGCTCGGTCCGGACGGTTACCGGACGGTCAGACGGCGAGCCACCCATTGCTCGGCGTCTGCAAGCCCCCGCCTACGGTGGCCGGAAATCGCGATCGGAATCCCGGCGGCGGTTGGAGCGTAAGGACCGTTGCCTCACGCGATCGGCCGCCTCCTTAGCTAGCATTACTGCTTCGCAGAAGGAGGCGACCGCCTGCCACTCCTCCTCGCTCCGGAGCATGGCCTGTACCAAGGCCCGGCGCGAGAGATCACCGCCGCCGATTGCCCCCACGATGACACGGCGTTGCTCTGCCCAAGCGGGGCACACCTCCACCGTGTGCTCCACCGTGTCCTCCGGGTGGGCCACACAGTGGCGACACCCGGGCGTCGTTTCCGCACGAATCCGGTGCAGGAACCTCCCGAACTTACCGTGTCCGGTGAGGACCTGCGTCATGCGGAATGTGAGGACGCCGTGAGGTCTTTCCAACCACGCCTCAAAGAGGGGACTTACCGCCATAATTGTGGCGTGCCCAGCACGGGGTCGCGACAGTCGCTGTCGCCATTTCTCCATGAGAACTCGCCGGAGCTCTGTCCGCCATGCTGCGACTTGTCGCGGCAGCGGAGTTTCGCCCCGGCGTTGCATCTCCATGCGTCGTTTGTGCATGAGTGCAAGGACTGTTGCCTCCAGATCCCATGGTTGCTGGCCAGCAAGGAGGCTCGCCGCTTCGCGGGAAATCGTCCGGTATCCTCGCACCATCCGTATGGCCATGACCCTCTGGCACGCGTTCAGCCGGGCCGCCGGCTGCTTCCGCAGCCCCGGCGCCCACACCGGCGCGCCATAAAGGACCATGGACCGAACGATCCCCGCGTAGAGCCTCCGGCAGGAGGCGTCTGGACCCCCAAGGTTGGGCAGGAGCCGCCCGAGGGCAGCCCCAGTCCGATTTAGTTTAGGAGCCAGACGTCGGAAGTGCAGCAACAGCTAGGTTAGTTTACTATGCTTATTTCCACAGTATTATGTCTTATGGCATTTTACTGTGGGGATCTGCAGCTGATGTACACTCAATTTTCATATTGCAAAAGAGAGCAATCCGGGCTATTTATAAAATGGGTCCTCGCGAGTCCCTCAGAAATAAATTCGAAAAAATCGATATACTGACTCTGCTTTCTCTTTATATCTTAGAAAGTATTATGTATGTTCGTAAAAACCTAGGACACTTCAAAATAAGAAGCGAACACGAAATTGTGTTACCCAAATGAAGATTAACTAAATCATTTTTCGTAAACAGCATACGCTTTTATAACAAGCTGCCAAAGGTGGTGACTGAACTTAGCGAGGGAAAGTTCAAAACCCATATTAAGCGTGTCCTAACTAAAAAAGCGTATTATAAGGTTAAAGACTATGTCGAAGACACTCTTATTTGGCAATGACTGCTTCTGCACATGTGGCCCCCTGGTAGCTCTTAATATTGTGTAAATGTTTCTATCAACTGCTCCACATTTATTGTAATATATACTTCTTTTCTTTCGAACACATGGCTCTTGCAATATTTTATTTTTTATTTTTATTATTATTTATTTTGTCAACGTATCATTTATTAATGATTGTAATTATTTATTTTACTTTCTTTGATTTATTTAGCCTCTTTTTTATAATGTGAATGTGAGAACACTGTAGACTCCGCGAATTCTTAGGTTACTTTTTATTATGATTATTTTTATTGTACTTTTTAGTACAATATTGAGCAGTCTACACTGACCTTACATAATATCTACATATTCTGTAATATAGAAATATTGTAACAACAATTTTTTTAAAAGAGTAACCATGTAGTTTCTTACCGGTTCTTCTCCATAGGAAACGACCAATTTGGAACCGTGCACTAGCTTCTGACGTTTTACAAGTGCCCATGTAGGCCTATGTGAAATAAAAAACTTTTGACTTGACTTAACTTGACTTGAAGTAGAGATATGTTAGTGTTATTGACCTGAACACATTATTGACCAAAAAAACATGAACAATCTCAAACAAAATGTAGGCCGTAGCGTCCCACACACCTTTTTGTAGTAATATACTTTGGAACATGAATATCGCAAAGTCAATGTACTTAAGTAAGTACCTTAATTACTATCATCTTCGTGAATACTCATAAAAAATAATATATCCACATAGAGGCGTGTGTATGGTATCAGAGTTCCGTACCTAATTTTCTTTATTTACTCCGGGGTTACCATGACGTTCAAAGTCATCATCATCATCATCATTTCAGCCGATAGACGTCCACCGCTGGACATAGGCCTCCCCCAAATGTCGCCACAAAGAACGATCCTGTGCGTCTTGCATCCATCGGATTCCTGCAACCTTCACCAGGTCATCGGTCCACCTTGTAGGAGGCCTTCCAACACTGCGTCTTCCGGTACGCGGTCGCCACTCCAGAAGCTTTCGGCCCCAACGGCCATCTGTTCTGCGAGCAATGTGCCCAGCCCATTGCCACTTAAGTTTGGCGATTCTTCGTGCTATGTCGGCTACCTTGGAATCCTGCGGATGTCTTCATTCACGATGCGATCACGCAAGGAAACTCCGAGCATAGCCCTTTCCATTGCCCTTTGACGTTCAAAGTAAGATTGTTTCATTCTTATTTCCAGTGTTACCCACACTAGAGATGGCGCTAGACAACCTGTATAGCTCTGTCTCTTACCCACACTGAAATAAGAATGAAACAATCTTACTTTGAACGTCATGGCAGCCTTTAAAATGTAAAAATACTGAATCTTCAGCATGTACACCTAATGGTGTATTGGTACTTTTTGCTTTGTTGGTTGTCCCTAAATAAATAAATAAATTTACATTGTTCTCATATAATAGTAGTGACAAGAAACATGTAACCGAGATATTTGTAAAACACAAAATAATTGAAAAGAGTGTCCATGGAGTTTCTTGCACATTCTTCTCCATAGAGATCTACGCTTTGTAATGTGCCAGTATCATTTTTTTGACTGACTTCGTGAAAGGCTTTATAGCTATACTAATATTATATAACTGGCCAAGTGCTATTCGGACTCTTTCATGAAAGGTTCAAAATACACAAAGAAAAAATAAAATACACGAGATGAACGATTGTTACTACAATATCAAAAAATACATCTCGTGTATTTTAATTTATTATTTATTGTTGTAGCGGCGATAAAAATACACATTCTGTGAAAATTTCAACTGTCTACCTCTTACGGTTTATTAGATATATCCCGCTGACAGACAGACAGACGGACATCGGAGGTTTAGTAATAGGATCGCGTCGGCACCCTTCGTGTAGGGTCGGTAGGGTTCCGACCTTAAAAATCAAATATTTTTATTTTTGTAATTTGGTTTGTTTATCATCTGTCACCTAACTCAAAAACTACTGGACAGATTTTAAAAATTCTTTCTCGTAAAGAATTTTACTGAATCACGCGTGACAGGCGAATGTTTTCACGTAAGCGAAACCGCTAGCAGAAGCTAGAATTTAGTAGAATAGTTTTTTTTTTTAAATTGATTTAAACCAGTGCTTGACTGCGATCCCACCTGATGGTAAGCGGAGATGCAATCATTGATGGTCAGGCGCACTAGTTTATTAAGAGCCTATTCACTCTAGCCTTGAAGACACCTAAATTATAGTTGGACGGGAAGACCGCAGCAGGCAAATTGTTCCAGTCCTTCGATGTACGCGGTATAAACGACGAGGCGAAACGCTTAGACCGGACCGTTGAAGTTTCAACAACGTAAGGGTGGTTACTCGCTGTTCGTCGGGTTGTCCGATGGTAGAAAAGAGATGGCGGAATCAAGTCATGCAATTCCCGCGCACACTCTCCAAAATGTAACCTGTAAAATACACGCACTGCTACGCATGTGCGGCGGCAGGCAAGCCAGCCGACCACCGGGCTGGGAGCAGGTCCTGCGACCCCCCCACCAAGGCCAAGGGCAAGGTCAGGAGGCCCATCCCCGCCGATGTCCTCACCGCCGCTGCCTCCTCTTTGGCAGCTGCTGCTGTCGCCGCCGCAACCATCGCGGCAGGGCCCTCACGGGGGGCTCGAGAGGAGACTGTGATGGACTGCCAATAACGGCTCCATTACGTCTCCTCCAGGCGAACATCAACCACTGCGCCCCCGCTCAGGATCTGTTGCTCCAGAGCATGGCGCAGTGGTCGATCAATATCGCCGTGGTCTCCGAGCCGTACAATGTCCTGCCCAGGGGAGACTGGGTGCGGGACCTGGACGGCTCGGTGACCCTAATTTCGTCGGCCGCCGCCGGCACCCCGACCCTCGAGGCCGTCACGAGGGGACGGGGTTGCGTGGCAGCACGGTTCGGGGACATTGCAGTGGTAGGCGTCTACCTGTCCCCGAGCAGATCTCTCGGCGATCTCCACATCTCCCTAATGGAGCTGAAAGCCGTCGTCGCTGGGTTTGGTTCCCTCCCCGTGGTCGTTTGCGGGGACTTCAATGCCAAGAACTTGGCTTGGGGTTCCCGGCTCACGAACCAGCGGGGTCGGATGGTGGAGGACTGGGCTCTGGAGACAGGCCTGGTCGTCCTAAACCGGGGTTCTGTCCCCACGTGTGTGCGGATGCGGGGCGACTCAGTGGTGGACATCTCGTTCGCCAGCCCCGCTCTGTCGCCGCGTGTCGTCGACTGGCGCGTTATGGAGGGGGTGGAGACGTTTTCGGACCACCGGTACATCCGGTTCGACGTCTTCGCCCAAACCTCGATTTCGCCGGTCCGACAGAACCCTTGTGGTCCGCGGTGGGCGCTGAGGCAGATGGACCGGGAGCTCCTCCTGGAAGCCGCGACGGTACAGGCCTGGGTGCAAGCACCGGACAGGCCTGTCGACATAGACGTCGAGGCAGAGTGGTTCCGGGAGGCCATGTCGCAAATTTGCGACGCGGCAATGCCCCGAGTCCCTCCAGGACGTGCTCAGCGCCAGGTATACTGGTGGTCGCCGGAGATTGCGGCACTGCGCAACGCGTGCAATGCCGCGCGACGCCGGTATGCCAGATACCGCAGGCGCCGCATCCGTCCACCGGATGCGGAGGCCAGAGAGGCGGAGCTGTACGAGGGGTACAGAGCGGCAAAGCGCACCCTCCGAGGGGAGATAAGGCGGGCCAAACTTGAGGCCCGCAACGTGTGGCTGGGGACTCTGAATGGGGACCCATGGGGACGCCCGTACAAGTTGGTACGGGACAAACTCCGCCCCTGGGCTCCCCCGCTGACGCAGAGTCTCCGGCCCCAGCTCGTGGAGGGTGTGGTGAGCACTCTGTTCCCCACGCGAGGGGAACACTCTCCCCCGCCCATGGCTCCGCCACCAGCGGTGTCCGACGCGGACCACGATGGCGACGACGACGACAACGCTCCAGAGGTGACCGAGGTAGAGATGAGAGTGGCGGTACGAAGGCTGAGTGCCAAAAATACCGCCCCAGGACCCGACGGCTTGCCTGGGAAGGCATGGGTCCTGGCCATGGAGGCTCTCGGGCCTCGACTAAGAGGGCTCTTCAGCGCATGCATGGAGAGGGGCCAGTTCCCACTTCGCTGGAAGACGGGGAAACTGGTCCTCATAGCGAAACCGGGGCGCCCCGCGGACTCTCCGTCCGCGTACCGGCCCATTGTGCTGCTCGACGAGGTGGGCAAGCTCTTTGAAAGAGTAATTGCAGACCGCCTCGTCGCACACCTAACACGGGTGGGGCCGGATCTGGCGGACGGCCAGTTCGGCTTTCGCAGGAGGCGCTCCACGGTGGACGCCATCATGTGCGTGCGAGCTCTCACGACGGGGGATGCAGTGGCCCAGGGCAGGTGTGTCGTGGCGGTGTCTTTGGACATCGCCAACGCCTTCAACTCCCTGCCTTGGAGTAGCATTGGGAGGGCACTCCGGTATCACCGGATGCCCGACTACCTCTGTCGTGTGGTCGAGGCGTACCTGTCTGACAGGTACATAACCTACCCTGGTCACCAGGGGGAGTGGGAACGTCGAGAGATGTCGTGCGGTGTTCCGCAGGGATCGGTACTAGGGCCGCCCTTGTGGAACATCTGATACGACTACGTGCTGCGCGGCGACCTCCCTGGCGGGGTCAGCGTGGTCTGCTACGCAGACGACACGCTGGTCCTGGCGCAGGGAGAGTCGTACCAGGCGGCGGTCGAACTAGCGACACGCGGGGTTGCGACAGTCGTTGGCAGGATCCAGGAGCTGGGACTCGAGGTGGCATTGCACAAGTCCGAGGCCATGTGCTTTCACGGCCCTCGGAACGCGCCACCACCGGGTTCCCAGCTAACGGTGGGAGGAGTCCACATCGGCGTCGGGTCAACGATGAAGTACCTGGGACTCGTTCTCGACAGCCGATGGGATTTCGACGAGCACTTCCGACGTCTGGCTCCCAAACTAAATCGGACTGGGGCTGCCCTCGGGCGGCTCCTGCCCAACCTTGGGGGTCCAGACGCCTCCTGCCGGAGGCTCTACGCGGGGATCGTTCGGTCCATGGCCCTTTATGGCGCGCCGGTGTGGGCGCCGGGGCTGCGGAAGCAGCCGGCGGCCCGGCTGAACGCGTGCCAGAGGGTCATGGCCATACGGATGGTGCGAGGATACCGGACGATTTCCCGCGAAGCGGCGAGCCTCCTTGCTGGCCAGCGACCATGGGATCTGGAGGCAACAGTCCTTGCACTCATGCACGAACGGCGCATGGAGATGCAACGCCGGGGCGAAACCCCGCTGCCGCAACAACTTGCGGCATGGCGGACAGAGCTCCGGCGAGTTCTCATGGAGAAATGGCGACAGCGACTGTCGCGACCCCGTGCTGGGCACGCCACAATAATGGCGGTAAGTCCCCTCTTTGAGGCGTGGTTGGAAAGACCTCACGGCGTCCTCACATTCCGCATGACGCAGGTCCTCACCGGACACGGTAAGTTCGGGAGGTTCCTGCACCGGATTCGAGCGGAAACGACGCCCGGGTGTCGCCACTGTGTGGCCCACCCGGAGGACACGGTGGAGCACACGGTGGAGGTGTGCCCCGCCTGGGCAGAGCAACGCCGTGTCCTCGTGGGGGCAATCGGCGGCGGTGATCTCTCGCGCCGGGCCTTGGTTCAGGCCATGCTCCGGAGCGAAGAGGAGTGGCAGGCGGTCGCCTCCTTCTGCGAAGCAGTAATGCTAGCTAAGGAGGCGGCCGATCGCGTGAGGCAACGGTCCTTACGCTCCAACCGCCGCCGGGATTCCGATCCCGATTTCCGGCCACCGTAGGCGCGGGCTTGCAGACGGCGAGCAATGGGTGGCTCGCCGTCTGGCCGTCCGGTAACCGTCCGGACCGAGCCCAAGTCGTCGACGGCGCGTTTTGTTCCACGCGCGCCTCAAGGAGATGTCAGCAAATCGTAGGGGCCCAGCAGGGTCGAAGCCTACTGGGGCCACGGGTAGTGTGAAAGCGGAACCCGGGGCCCTGGGACGAAGGCAACGAAGGAACAGGAGTGGGTTTTTAGTCAGTAAGAGTCTGACACTATCTCCCGCTCCGCCCAAGAGCGGGGATGTCATTAGGATGATTTTCCCACCCAATAAAAAAAAAAAAAAATAAAAAAAAAAAAAAAAAAAAAAACCTGTAAAATACAGAAAGGCTGGCTACTCTGCGCCTGTGCTCGAGGCTTTGAAGATTGGACTTAACCAAATCTGGATCCCCAATTAGCCTCTTCGCACGCCTTTCCACTGAGTACAAAGCTAGATGCATTTTGCAGCACCAGCCCATACATATGGGCACATCCATACATATTTCACATGACTGCAGTACTCCACACACGATCGGACCTGTGCTTTGTATAACATTAGAAGCTGTCCCGGTGTGAAGTACCGTCGGACCTTTGCAAGAACGCCTAGTTTTCTAGCAGCTACTTTGGCTTTGGACTCAAGAATGGAATGGAACAGACTTTATTGTACACCAAAAAAAGTAACACAAATTAGTGTTATATAATATTTTAATCATAATATTTATGCAACGAAGCAGTGTCATGAAAATATTACTATTTATATTATGAAGAAAATAATATATGATACACAGAATGTTTTGATACATGGTACCTACTTAAACAATCTCACACTATCAAAATGAGAGTTCTTATGAAATAAATAATGAATCAATATATCTATTGTTATAGCAGACCTACTATAATTTAAAAATACTTATCTAAAATACTATGGGAAAAGGAGGGATGAAACGCATGTTACTAAAAGAGTTATGAGTTTACATGTGGATGGATGGAGTGGGAGAGGGAGACCAAAGAAAAGATGGATGGATTCTGTGAAAAGTGATATGAAAGATAAGGAAGTTAGTGATAGCAAGGTTCCTGTACAAGCGGAAGCACGGCTATTACCCATACCTCTATCCGACAAAATTTATATTGGGTTGCCTCGGATATAACTCACTAAAGGTAAGACGAGCGCGAGATCAGCTCACCATAGCCTGCAAGACGCTCCGTGGCACTATTGACGCGCCTGATCTGCTTACTGTGCTAGCGCGTTTCTTTGTCCCGGACCATTACTGCCGCGGCAAAAAGTACAGAATGTTTGCTGTACCTCAGTGTCGCACTGTTGCCCGTGCGCAGTCTCCAATACCTCGCACTTTGGCTGCATTAAATGATCTCTTGGATTCATATCCAACAAACGATCTGTTTGCGGATGAATGGAAGATGATTTTATTGGTATGCCAGAAGTACTGTGAGAGGAATTGATGTAAGTACATGTTGTTTTAACCTAAAACTTTTTGTTTAATTGCAGTAATTGGTTGTTTAACCGTTGTAATTAATTAAATAATAATAATAATGATAATAATGACGAGTAACAGGGCAGAGTGGAAGAAAAAAACGTGTTGCGCCGACCCCAAATAACACGGGACAAGGGCAGGAAGATGATGATGACTCATCTAAAATACTAGACAGAGAGGTTTGGAAAGAGAAAGGGGAAGCCTATGTATTCAGTGATTTTAATTATATAAAATGTAATCCCTGCTGGCCGATCAACGTCTCACCGTCGACGACGGCTGGTGTTGTAAACCAGCGTTGTGGCTCTGTCTTGCAGCCCTGGCATTTTGCTGAGCGCTGGCCGTTTTGCGCGGATGTGGCACATATCCTACCATTTATAATTTAAGTCGTTTGTTGTTATTTGTTTTTATTTTTAAGGTATGCGCCATGTTTGACGTGAATAAACACTTTTTCTTTCTTTCTTCCTATGCCCAGCTGTGGGACACATTACAGGCTATTATATGAAATGTGTATGTAAACGCATCAATTTAGAACGGCTGTACTTATTTAGGTAGGTACCTAATTGTTTTTAATGTGTTCATAAGTGTCAGAACTAGGTTGGTATAAAAAAAACAAATTAAAAAAAAATTGCTTTTGTGTGAAGCCGGGGCGGGCAGCTAGCATATAGATAAAATAAAACTCTCATAAAAAATAAAATTGTTACCTATATGTATAAAATAAAATAGAATAATAAAAATATTAAATCTAAAATAAACTCCCTAAAAAGTGTTTTGAATGCAACGGGAACCCAAAAACTTGTCGTCCACTGACCGCCTTTAAGAAGTCTGACAACTTTTTGGGGACATAATTGACGTCGTAAAAATACAAATAAAGACAAAATTGAGGATAATTGAGAATACCCAAAAAGGTTGAGAACCTCTCCGATCTTCTTTAAAGAAATATTTTTGTAAACGGGTAATTCGGGATTCCAGGTTCGTCCTGAGAAAGATTCTCAGGACGAACCGTGAGCTGGGTATCCACTATGTTTAAGAACTAACTATGCTTCGCGCATCTGCAAATTCTCTGATGGAGACTGTACACGCATCTCCACAGTCCCTTTTTTTTAGGTGGTAAAATGATCATCATAGTGTCAGACTTTAAAAAAAAAAAAACGTGTTGCGCCGACCCCAAATAACACGGGATAAGGGCAGGAAGATGATGATAGTGGCAGACTTTTACCGACTAAAATCCACTTCTGTTCCTTCTTTGCCTTCATCCCGGGGCCCCAGGCTTCGCTTTCACACTACCAGTGAACAACGCACATCTCCACAAGAAATACGCATGCTACACAGTACCTTGCGAACAATTTTCATCCGACCCATGATAACCAACTTAATGATATATAATGATAATCCCAACATATATGTCGTGGCCAGATCATAGAAAGTGATCACTTCATGATATGGCCAACTAAAACTGCCCAGGGTCTCAAGTCTGCTATTACAATAGTGTCAGAATGGTCTATAACTGATTTCACAATTGTTGATTTTGACAAGTTGTTTTTTGTCATTTTTTTTGTGTGTGGCCTCTCGCAGGTCATCCAACTTCATACGTTGTTGACTGCTTAAACGGACTTACTTGTGGGGGCCTTAATAAAAATTAAAGCCTTCAATCAGGGCTTACTACAACTAAACTTAAAACTAAGCGACTACACGCTAAGGGCACCCCCTGTGGGGACCTCGGCATAGGGCGTCGCTGTGGAGGACCGCAAGCGATAGACTGGATCGAACAAGGATTAAGTTAAATTACGTTACGCACACGTGGGCCACGAATGACGACCTGGGCCTCAAGTCTGCTATTACAATAGTATCAGAATGGTCTATCATTGATTTCATAATTGTTGATTTTGACAAGTTTGGTAATACAATGGCGTCATTATGACTTTCCAATGGTCAACCACTGACACTCCATTGAAAGAAGTGGCATAGAATGGTAATCTCGTGCATATTGACAAATTAATATCTGACGTATGCGGTAATCTGCTAAAATTTTGACAGTTCCTTTAATCAGTTACCTACCATCAGAACGTCATTGTGCAGTCATTGCTTTTAATAAGCTCGATCTTGTCGTTCTACCACAACTCTGGTACGAGACCATTGACCGATCAATGATCGATCATTATGGAATAGCAGATTACGAAATTTTAGCAAAATGACAATGGGATCGTGTTGGAATGACAAATATATAAAAATAGCAGACTTGGGCCCCAGATCATTTTAAACATTACAGTTTGACGATATTTCAATCCTCGTTTGGGCTACTTTCTTTAGACTTTTAGATAGAAATCCCTACATAAACGATAAGGCCAAACGAGGATCGACATAACATCAAATGTTAATGTTTATATGATCTGGCCAGTTTTAGTTGGCCATATCATAAAGTGACCAATTTCTATGATCTGGCCACGTCATATACACAAAATAAAATAAATAAAGCCCTTACAACAAACTAAAAGCAACCTAAAGTATAGCGTCGAAGAACTCCTACGCATCGCTGTCGACTGATAATGTGCCCAAAAGACTGGCGGCATTGCCGCGCTGTATGGCAGTTATACTTTTTCCAAGGTAAAAGCCAGCCCTTGGGTCACGAAGTTTTTCTTTTTAATATGTAAATATTAGAAGCGATCCTCCTCCTCCTTGCGTCGTTTGTCCTCAATGCTGAAAGGCGTGACCATGCTAGTCTAGACCAGTATTTGACTTTCGCTAAACACTAAGCAGGTTCCACAACATTGTGCCCGCCCGCAGCAAAATGTCACTCAAGTGCAAATGCACAATCTTAACGGCAGTCATCCGTCAGATCATGACAAATGCTTACGCCAAGCCCATCAACTCCATAGGATGCAGACTCTCCTAAACTAATCCTTCAGAAACTCCTGAGTGCCCCATATTATGACCGAAATGAAAATCTACATCTAAATCTTAAAATTCCCACCATCCAGCAGCTTGTGTCGTTGCTTTTTTCTTCGACACTGCTGCGAAACACCGCAACCCCCTAATGACATCGGCCGCTTTGTTTATTTATATTTATAACCTCTTCATGCTCTCGACGTCGCCTTACCCTGCTCCAAGAGAGATGTAGGGCAACTAGAACCCTTATAAAACAGAAACGCAGACCATCGTCTTTCCGTCCTCACCGCCGAGGCCCGCCGCGACACTTCTGTCAACGCCCGCGTCGCTGAGCCTGTAGTCCAAAATTCCCAAAATGATAAAGCGAAAACTACACTAGACCGACGCACACGTAGACCACGCCTGATTTGTACGTAGTAGCGCGTTGCGTCGAGTCACGTGGCGTGGATCTGATGTATGGAGACCGACGCGTCCAGGGGCCCAAGTCTACTATTTTTATAAATTCGTTATTCCAACACGATCCCATTGTCATTTTGCTAAAAGTTCCTAATCTGCTAATTCATAATGATCGATCATTGATCGGTCAATGGTCTCGTACTAGAGTTGTGGTAGAATGACAATATCGAACTTATTATAAGCAATGACTGCTAATGACGTTCTAATGGTAGGTCACTGATCAAAAGAACTGTCAAAATTTTAGCAGATTACCGCATACTTCAGATATTCATTTGTCAATATGCATGAGATTACCATTCTATGCCACTTCTTTCAATGGAGTGTCAGTGGTGGACCATTGGAAAGTCATAATGACGCCATTATATTAGTAGATTACCAAACTTGTCAAAATCAACAATTATGAAATCAATGATAGACCATTCTGATACTATTGTAATAGCAGACTTAAGGCCCAGATCGTCGTATGTGGCCCACGTGTGCTTAACGTAATTTACCTTAATACTTGTTCGATCCAGTCTATCGCTTGCGGTCCTCCACAGCGACGCCCTAAGCCGAGGTCCCCACAGGGGGTGCCCTTAGCGTGTAGTCGCTTAGTTTTAAGTTTAATTTTAGTAAGCCCTGACTGAAGGCTTTAATGTTTAATAAGGCCCCCACAAGTAAGTCCGTTTAAGCAGTCAACAACGTATGACGTTGTGTGACGTTGGATGACCTGCGAGAGGCCACACACAAAAAAATGACGAAAAAACAATATTATGTAACAACTTAGTTACGCGTTCTGGTGGTAGCAAGTTTACTCACTCGTTGCGGAGGTCAGGGTCGGCATTCGTAAGCGATTCCAGTGAGCCCAGCAATTGACTGGCTTTTGGTCTAGTGGTTAGTGACCCTGACTGCTATGCCGGAGTTCGTCGGTGGGATCGATTCCCACCCAAGATAAATGTTTGTGTGATGAGCATGATGATTTGTTCTGTGTCTGGATGTAATTTAGAAATCTACACTGATATTATATTTTAAATCGGTAAAGTTTTTTTTTTTTTGTTTGTAGGGTAAATAGAGGTAATCTCTGGAAGTACTGGTCCGATTGCTAAAATTTTTTCACTGATAGAAAGCTAATTTTGAATTTTATTGAAGCCGCGGGCAAAAGCTAGTACACTTTTTTTTTAAAGTCCGAATTGTCAGTGCAAAAATTTTAAAAATAAATTGTGACATTTCGGACACTGTGTCCGAATCGTCAGCTACTAAGAAAATCCAAGCAGATGAAAGAAAAGAGAGAAAGAAAGAAAAGAAAGAAAATATGTTTATTTGGCACACCATGATTCATTAATTAACAAATAATTGATTTAAAACTAAAATTAAACTTAAAAAAATAAAAAAAATAAAAATAAGGCGCAATAAAATTAACAATAAAAAAATATGTCTCACGGCTACGCCAAATAGGTCCAGTTCAGCATAATGCCAGACAACTACAGATGAAAAGTCATTAGGTCCTCAGGTTTAAATGGGCACTCTTTTAAATCATATTATGAGTTATAAAGTAAGTAATTTATAGATAATGATTTAGGGGGGCCCTTGGTAGAATTTGCTACAGGCTTCACGCTGACTTAAACCGGTACAGTCGCCGCGCAATTAGAACATATTACTACAGTTTGAAATCAACTATCAGTTAGTTACCCAAACCTGAAATAACATCCATCTGGTCGGAGGATCTTCGGAGGATGTGGGAATTTACTTTGGACTTTACACTCTGTAAAGAGTAGTGATGGCCGAGTGGTAACGGCCCCAATTTACGAGTTGTAGATCGCAGGTTCAAACCCAGCCAGGCGCATTACTTTGTGTAATTTAATTCATCACCACTGCTCTCAAAACGGTGAACGAAAACATCGTGAGGAAACCGGCATGTCCTAGAACCAATAATTCGAAGACATGTGACATTCACCAATCCGTACTGGGCCTGCGTGGTGGATTACGGCCCATTCCCTCTCCTAGAGAGAGGAGGCCTGAGTCCCAGCAGTGGGAACATTAAAAAAAGGCTGATTATGCTATGCTATATGCAATTACACACTGTCCTGCATATCTCTAAATTTTATTTCTTTCCGGAGAGGTTGATCACGTAAGCTACGTGTGATTTGTTGGCCAGCCATCAACGGGGTTACCATGACGTTCAAAGTAAGATTATTTCATTCTTCTTTCAGTGTGGGTAAGAGACAGAGCTATACAGGTTGTCTAGCGCCATCTCTTACCCCCACTGGAAATAAGAATGAAACAATCTTACTTTGAACGTCATGGTACAGGTCGAATTCGTTTGTATTATGGCCAAAAGAGTATAGGTACCCAGTATTTCTAAAAAGAAATAAAAAAACTAAGAACTAGATTACTTCCAATTTAATCAAGTCAATAAAAATACCATTCGATTGTTTATCAATGCAATGCTCGTTTTCCTTATAAGTTGTCAATAATATGTTTAAGAACCATGAGATGGACTCAGTCTATGAATGAGAACGTCATGCGCGCATATTCGGACAACGAATCAGCATTGCTATTCAACGTGGCAATGCTGCCAGCGTTCTGGGCACTTTTCCTATTGATATCGATGTGGATGAATTTTTTGATGCCCAATAATTTCTTTTTCTACCCGTTTGTAAATATTATTATTTTTAGTTTGTATATATTCTATAGTTTTTGTGTTTCTTATAATTAGTATTAGAATGTTAGAGCAATTGTAACTTTTAAAAATTAAATATTAATACTCTACTTAGAACCAGTATTTAAAAATGATGCTTTTGTATTACTTATTTCATTCTTTAAGAAAAATTAAGTTAATGCATTGATTATTATGTAGGTACTAGACCGCTGGGGCCACAGGGAATTTCTGGAAAAGAAACCCGTGGTGGTGGAGAACGTAAAAGGCAACTGAAGAAGAAAGAACGTAGAAGAAAGAAAACATGTTTATTCTGCCTAAATAAACTGAAGGATAGAGAGGCTAGAGAAATCATTAGATGATTTCCTACCTTCAAAATGAAAAGGTCTGCAAGTATCTTCTACATAATTACTTACGCATTGAGTAAAAAAAATGCTATTTTGATATTACAAAACAGACACTTCAATTTTATTTACAAGTTTAGAAAATACAGCTAAACATCTTATAAAGGTAAATCAGATTTACACAATCATCCGAATGGCGAAACGAATTATGTACATCGAAGTTGTAATCGGTTATTCGCTTCGGCTCAATAGCGCGAAGGTCTCTAAAGCCATGGCATAGTGAAGAAGCACACGTAATTGGGTAGTTATTTCTTTTTAGGGTTCCGTAGCCAAATGGCAAAAAACGGAACCCTTATTCGATTCGTCATGTCTGTCTGTCTGTCCGTCCGTATGTCACAGTCACTTTTTTCCGAAATTATAAGAACTATAATGCTGAAACTTGGTTAGTAGATGTATTCTGTGAACCGCATTAAGATTTTCACACAAAAATAGAAAAAAAAAAACAACAAAATTTGGGGGTTCTCCAGACTTAGAACTGAAATCAAAAATTGTTTTTTCATCATACTAATAGGTAAATAGGTCTTCAAAAATATATAGTGTGAAATGTGTGAATGTGTTCACAGTGGCGAATTTACAAATTTTTAAGGCATAGGCTTTACATATTTTGCCGCCCTTGCCTCTACAATTGTCTTCTGCATTATTTTTACAATCCAAAAATTTCGTTGAAATTACACGTAAAATAATTTTTAAAATAAACTCTTGGAATGTGCAAGTGACAAGTGAGAGAGGAAAGTCATCAGCAAAATTTGTTGCAGACTTTCTATCTGTGAGACATCAGAAAACCGATATGCAAAAATCTTTTTGATTTCTATGAGGTAGCAAAAAAATTATCGGTTCCCAAATTTGCTGCCCCAAAAATCTGCCGCCCTAGGCGCCTTCTCAGCCTGCTAGTAAATCCGCCACTGTGTGTTCATACGAGTAAATTCTTTTCATTTTAGATTCACGTTTCTATATAAGGTGTAAAAAAATTTACTTTAAGAATTTCGAGGGGACATTGTACTCCTCATGATGAACAACTTTTACTATGGGACCCAGCCTGAAATCACGAAAAAAAATCAGCTGCTCCATACATTTATGTTCGCATAACTCGTCAAAATGTATGGAGCAGCTGATTTTTTTTTCGTTATTTCAGGTTTGGTCCCATAGTAAAAGTTGTTCATAATGAGGAGTACAATGTCCCCTCGAAATTCTTAAAGTTAATTTTTTAACACCTTTTATATTATATTTTACTTACTAAGCCTTTCGTAAACAGTACTTATCATCAGAAGGACATTTCAGTTCACACGAGGCTACTAAATAATGACAGATGTTCCGAAGCAATTTTTCTAATCTAAATGAGTAGAATAATTTATATTAGATGTTCTTAGTTTATCTAAGTAAGGCCGTACTAAACGTATGTAACGTCATCATTATCATCGTCCACTGTTAGACATAAGCCTTCCCCAAGTGTAGCCTCCACAACCGGTCTTATGCGTCTCGCATGCATCGGATACCCGCGACGTTCATCAGATTTTTCGTCCATCACATAGGAGGCCTTCCAACGCTGTGTCTTCCAGTATGCAGTCGACAGTTCAGCCCCCCTAGCCAAGTTACGACCGTTTCTACCTTTTTATCTCTTTTCAATCATGTTATGAAATTACAAATATCCCTGTTACATGTTTCTTGTCGCTATCATGTGAGAACAATGTTAATAAAGTAAGTAAAAATAAAAACTAACTACAGATATTAAAATAGCAACTGGCAGCTGAGAGATGACCAGTCTCAACTGACAGCGCCCGTTCACGGACATGACGCCAATATTAGCAGCACTCAGCTCAACCATTTTGAATAGAACCGACTACTACCAACTAGATAGAAAGAAAGAAAGAAAAAGAGTTTATTTACGACAAACATAGCACATAAATTAAAAAAAATATTTATAATATTATAACATACTAGCTTCTGCCAGCGGCTTCGCCCGCGTGAAAGTAGGTTTCTCTTAACAAACTTTGGTAGGTATTTATAAGACCTACAATTAATTAGAAGATTTTATAGTTCATCTTTTATAGTTTAGGCAGCGTACGCAAAATAAGTAACTTTTCTGGTTGAATTTTTACACCTTGTGTCCGGAAAACTCAAATATCTTACGGAACCCTATTTTTATCCAAAATAAAATATAGCCTATGTTACTCGTGGATAATGTAGCTTTCGAATGGTGAAAGAATTTTTAAAATCGGTGCAGTAGTTTTTGAGCCTATTCATTACAAACAAACAAACAAAGTTTTCCTCTTTATAATATTAGTATAGATCATACAAAAGAGTCTGAAACTTGGTGGCTCACAATAGGCCTCATCAGAAGGCTCAAAGTCACTCAAAGGGAAAGGGCTATGCTCGGAGTTTCCTTGCGTGATCGAATCAGAAACGAAGATATCCGCAGGAGAACCAAGGTTGCCGACATAGCACGAAGAATCGCCAAACTTAAGTTGCAATGGGCAGGGCACATTGCTCGCAGAACAGATGGCCATTGGGGCCGAAAGGTTCTGGAGTGGCGACCGCGTACCGGAAGATGTGCCGGGTGCAGGGTCGAAGCCTACTGGGGCCACGGGTAGTGTGAAAGCGAAACCCTAGGACGAAGGCAACGAAGGAACAGAAATGGGTTTTTAGTCAGTAAAAGTCTGACACTACCTCCCGCTACGCCCAAGAGCGAGATTTGTCATTAGATGATTTACCCACCTAAAAAAAAAGGTGGACCGATGACCTGGTGAAGGTTGCCGGAATCCGATGGATGTAAGACGCACAGGACCGTTCTTTGTGGCGTCATTTGGGGGAGGCCTATGTCCAGCAGTGGACGTCTATCGGCTGAAATGATGATGATGACAAAAGAGTGAGTTATGGGCACAGCCGCGCAAAACTGTAAAAAACTAAACACTTTAAACTAAAAACTAAGCAGAGCAACGCCGTGTCCTCGTGGGGGCAATCGGCGGCGGCGATCTCTTACGCTGGGCCTTGGTTCAGGCCATGGTCCGGAGCGAGGAGGAGTGGCAGGCGGTCGCCTCCTTCTGCGAAGCAGTAATGCTAGCTAAGGAGGCGGCCGATCGCGTGAGGCAACGGTCCTTACGCTCCAACCGCCGCCGGGATTCCTATGCCGATTTCTGGTCACCGTAGGCGCGGGCTTGCGTACGGCGAGCAATGGGTGGCTCGCTGTCCGATCGTCCGGTGACCGTCAGGATCGAGCCCATGTCGTCGACGGCGCGTACTGTTCCACGCGCGCCTCAAAGAGATGTCAGCAAATCGTAGGGGCCCAGCAGGGTCGAAGCCTACTGGGGCCACGGGTAGTGTGAAAGCGAAACCCGGGGCCCTAGGACGAAGGCAACGAAGGAACAGGAGTGGGTTTTTAGTCAGTAAAAGTCTGACACTATCTCCCGCTCCGCCCAAGAGCGGGATTTGTCATTAGATGATTTTCCCACCTAAAAAAAAGGTGGACCGATGACCTGGTGAAGGTTGCGGGAATCCGATGGATGCAAGACGCACAGGACCGTTCTTTGTGGCGACATTTGGGGGAGGCCTATGTCCAGCAGTGGACGTCTATCGGCTGAAATGATGATGATGATGACAAAAGAGTGAGTTATGCGCAACCGCGCAAAACTAAAAAAAAACCAAACACTTTCCCATGCGGAATGGAATGCTAATCTTATCAGCAACAATAAAATCTACAAATTAAAATACTATATCTATCTACTAATGACTCTAGCGAGTCATCAAACGGTAAACAGTTGTTATCTTATTTAAATTTCAGTGATATCTCGTATCATATCACAAAATATTGCAGTGTGTGTCCTGATAGCTAAAGGTAAGCACTTCAATAACACTAGTTAGACACAGAAAAAGGAGTTCGTGGCTCGTGGCTTTGTTATTCTAAACCTAATCTAACCTAAATATGGTGGACATTCCACCTATACGCACAAAACGTTTTGGGAACACATTCATTGTGCGTACAGCTAAGGAGTGGAATTCCTTGCCGGAATCTGTGTATCCTGATAGCTACAACCCGGAAATCTTTAAGTCAAGAGTGAATAGGTTACTTCTAGGTAAGCGCGTTCCATCGTCGACTGCATCGTCGCTTTCCATTAGGTAAGATGGCGGTCAAGCGCGAACCTATCAAGAATAAAAATAAAAAAAGTAGGCAACGGCGGATTTGGGAATTGAGAATTTGTTCTTAAAACAAAGCAAGGATTGGAGGCGTGGCCTACTCGAGGCGCTCGACGCAAACAAAACGATCGTAACTTGACTTGGCTGGAGATCTGTGAGATGAGTGTGTGATTTTTTTGTATATCTATATAGATAAAATGAATAGCTGTTCGTTAGTCTCGCTAAAACTCAAAAACGGCTAACCGATTTGGCTAATTTTGGTCTTGAAATATTCGAGATAGTCCAGGGAAGGTTTAAACACTGAGAAAAAAATTAAAAAAAACCGAATACACCGCCATCTCTAATTAAAATGTAATTATAAAATCAATTATGCTGTTCTGGTAATGCCAGTAGATGGCGTTATCCTTACTATTAGGCGGTACGAAGTTCGCCGGGTCAGCTAGTTAATATAATATAGCCTTTAACTAATTTAATGGGCAGGGCACATTGCTCGCAGAACAGATGGTCGATGGGGACGAATGGTTCTGGAATGACGACCACGTACCGGAAGACGCAGCGTTGGAAGGCCTCCCACAAGGTGGACCGATGACCTGGTGAGGGTCGCAGAAATCCGATGGATGCGAGACGCACAGGACCGGTCATTGTGGCGGCATTTGGGGGAGGCCTATGTCCAACAGTGGACGTCTTTCGGCTGAAATGATGATGATGATGATGATGATGAACTAATGTAATTGGCATATAGCCGTTTTTGTTAAAGTAAAACAAATAAAAAATATCGATGAGTTTAAATGAGTAGGTACTCATAATTATATTACAACATACATATAATTACCGCAAATATATTTTGAATACAATTACTCAAAAACCTCCTCCTATCCCTATCCACGCCTCTCAATTGCCTCTTGTAAAATTTCTTTAACTAATTTATTATTTCTCTCTTTTTTTCAGATAAAATGGTGCATATCAAGTTAAAACTTATTTCAGCAACTCACAGAGATTCCGTGTACTTATAAGTGATAAAGACCCAACTAACTAATTAACGTTAATTTATTAAAAAAAGTGCAGTGAAAATAAGTTCTAGTCAATATTTAGTGAGTAAAAAGTATTTAAAATGGCTACCATGGATCCTGAAGCAAGGTTGAGCCCGGTAAGTTAATTAATAATAATTAATATTCCACAACTATCACACAACGCCGTCTAGTCCCAAGCTAAGCAGAGCTTGTGTTATGAGTACTAGACAACTGATAAACATACTTATATATTTCTAAATACATACATATTATAGATAAAATTACTCCCAGACAAGGAACAAATGATCGTGCTCATCACACAAACATTTGTCCTGGGTGGGAATCGAACCTACGATTTCCGGCATAGCAGTCAGGGTCATCAACCACTAGACCAACAGCCCAGTCTGAATTTGTGTCTTACTTCAAAAACATGACATAGTACTCGGTGATACAGACAGTTCATGTACAAAGGTAGTGTTGCCAGGCGGCGTCCGAAAAAGCCGGACCGGGTCAGGCTTTTTAGTTGCGTGTCCGGCCAAATTAGAGGGAGTCCGGCCTGTCCGGCTTTTGTAAGGCTTTTTAAATTAGTTTTTTTTTTAAGATTTGTCATGTCTTCTACTTTATCTTGTATCATTAGTGGACATATCTATGATAATTAAAAATAATAAAAAGTCGGGATTGACTTTAAAAAAAATTGTCGGCCATTTTACTGAAATGTCTAGCTAAACTGGCTGGTCGGTCCGGCTTTTCGGTTTGAAGACCTAGCAGTCCTATACAAAGGCGAGCTTAACTCGGCAATGAGTTTTCTCCCAGTAAACAATCGTGTTTATGAAGAACTCAATTTCTAATGTCTATGGGGAATTATTGAATAACTTCTCTTACTCTGGGTGGAGCAAGAGAGGCTGTTAGACTTTTTCTTTCTTCAACTGAAGCGAAAGTGGGTGGATTTGGAGCGAAAAAGGACCTATAAGTATAGTCTGTATAGCTGTATTGCTAGCCGGTCGGTTTTCTATTCTTTACATTTCGGGGAAGTTGAGAGAATTCGTGCAATTCCAATGCACACTGCATTGGAATAGGGCCGCCAGATTTATTACATGTTAGGGCTGCAGGAATGTTTGAAGAAGTGGGTCCATTAGGATCGATGCCTGCTAGAGCCGCAGGAATGTTTATGTTCGAAAGTGTTACCGCAACATTCCTGCGATGTTTGAAGAAGTGGGTCCATTAGGACCAATGCGTGTTAGGATTGCAGGAATTTTTGAAGAGGTGGGTCCATTAGGACCGATGGCTGCTAGGGCCGCAGGAATGTTTATGTTTGAAAGTGTCACCGCAACATTCCTGCGATGTTTGAAGAAGTGGGTCCATTAAGACTGATGCCTGTTAGAGCTGCAGGAATGTTTGAAGAAGTAGGTCCATTAGGACCGATGCCTGCTAGGGCCACAGGAATGTTTGAAAATGTCACCGCGGCCCTAAAACGCAGAGGGCAACTAAAGGAATGCAGGTGGGTTTTAGTCAATATAAGTCTGACCCACCCTCGCGCTTCACCAGTGAGAGGACTTATTTGATGATTTGACCAGTTTCACCCAAATAAAGAAGTTCGTATTAATAGATATTCTTTTAAAATGATGCTAGTTTTTGCCAAATCAAGGTGATTGCGAAGTTATCTGTTGCGATGCGCCAAAACTGCATTTATAAGCCATAAATTAGGTACGCTTTTAAAGATTCCACCAAATGACCTTCATATATAAATTTCCGATAAGGTTATTTACTTTCGATCAACTTACTTATTAGGAACGAAGCTGCGTCATTCTCAAAACGGAGTCCTTTCGATTCTAATTAACATACTAATGTAAATAAGGCTAAGTTCTAGATTATTTTGAAGTATGTTAAGCTTGATTTTATTTATCAATAGAAACAAATGATAAGAATTGTTTTTAAGTTTTCCGGAGTTTCCCGGAGAATGAAGTATGTCTACGTGTAACGTGGTCGCTTACAATGGGCCTCATCAGAAGGCTTAAAGTTACTCAAAGGGCAATGGAAAGGGCTATGCTCGGAGTTTCCTTGCGTGATCGCGTCAGAAATGAGGATATCCGCAGGAGAACCAAGTTTACGGACATAGCCCGAAGAATCGCCAAACTTAAGTGGCAGTGGGCAGGGCACATTGCTCGTTGAACAGATGGTCGATGGGGACGAAAGGTTCTGGAATGGCGACCACGTACCGGAAAACGCAGCGTTGGAAGGCCTCCCACAAGGTGGACCGATGACCTGGTGAGGGTTGCGGGAATTCGATGGATGCGAGACGCACAGGACCGGTCATTGTGGCGGCATTTGGGGGAGGCCTATGTCCAACAGTGGACGTCTTTCGGCTGAAATGATGATGAAGTATGTCTATGTCTCAGCATGGTTTCCGCACTTAGTTGTTTGCGGACCATTGTACGTGGGCCATGGCGGCCATAACCTTAGGTGGGCTTACCTCTCTTCAAAAACAGATTAGGCCTCTCAGGTTTTTCAGGGCATCACTTAGTGAATTCGGGGATCCTAAGGTTTGTGTGCGTATTTCAGTGACACCTGTGCTGTCTAGAAGCACATGTGCAATTGTCTCCTCCCTCTCCAAGCATGCTCTGCACAGGGGACTGTCTGTGGTGCCTATTGTGTGGAGGTGCTTATTCAGTGTGTAGTGTCCGGTGATGGTCTCCGTTATCAGGCGCAGGCCGCCTCTATCCAGTCTTATGAGTTTTTTGATGAGGGCTTTATTGAGGTGTGGCATGGCCTCCTTGGCCTCCCTGTATCCTGCCCTCCTAGCCAAGTCACAATCGTATCGTTTGCGTCGAACGCCTCGAGTAGGCCACGCCTCCGATTCCTTTGTTCTGACGTCATCTCAACGCTCAGTCACGTGGTCGTGGTCACCTTCTTTTGTTCTGTCGAGGCGTTCGGCGCTAACCAAACGATTGTAACTTGGCCTAGGGGAGCTGGTGTCGAGGACCACCAGCACTCTGCTTGTATATGTGTGTGTTCACGTAGCCAACTACGCAGCTGACCGAAGGGGACCGGCACAATGGGTTCGGGCTCGAAGACCGGGCGATTTAGGGCTTCATTGTAGGTTTTCTTAGAGAATAACAATCATACGGGTCGATCTATGGAAGGTTTATACCACGTACATCGAAAGACTGCAACAATTCGCCTGCTGCGGTTTTCCCGTCCGATTATAATTTAAGTGTCTTCAAGTCTAGAGTGAATGGGCTCTTAATAAACTAGTGCGCCTCACCGTCAACGATTGCATCACTACTTACCATGTGGGATCACAGTCAAGCACTGGTTTAGCATAATCAACCTTAAATTAAACTGTGGGGACATTAAACTTAATATCCCCACAGTTGGGACTCAAACTATCACGCGGGCCCAGTGCGGGTTGGTGGATGTCACATGTCTTCGAATTTTTAGTTCTTTTTTCTTTTTTTGACCACGTGACTGAGCGTGGAGATGACGTCAGAACAAAGGAATCGGAGGTGTGGCCCACTCGAGGCGTTCGGTGCGAACGAAACGATTGTAACTTGGCTAGGGGGGCAGGCGCGTCAACATGGCTATCAACTTATCGTTTTCTACAATTGCTGACACCAAGACGTTAACGATTGCAGAACGGAATCGGTGGTAGCTTGGCTAGGGGGGCAGGCGTGTTACACGTGTGCGTCGGTCTAATGTAGTTCTAGCCTTAGTAATATTTTCGTGATAACGAGTAAAATTTAATTCAACCAGGTGGTTATCGATATTTTTTTTATCGTGTAAAACAATTTATTATTTTACGACAAAACATACCTACATTCTAACGAAACCAATTAAGTTTGTTTTGGTTCGATAATATGAACACAATCAATTTCTGAACAATAAGAATGTTTTAAATCGTAATTTAAACAAAGCCAATTTTTTTTCCGTTGTCTGTCTGTCAGTCCGTCTGTCACCAGGGTGTATATCATGAACCGTGACAGTTAGACAGTTGAAGTTTTCACTGATGATGTATTTTTGTTGCCGCTATAATAAAAAATACTAAAAAACAGAATAAAATAAATATTTAAGGGGGCTCCCATACAACAAACGTGATTTTGTTTTTGCCGTTTTTATGAATAATGGTACGGAATAGTAGATGTGTGGAGAGGGAGAGGGAGGCCAAAAAAAAGATCGGTGAATTGTAGTCATATTCATAGTCATAGTAATTTATTAGTAAGGGATTCTTACAAGTCATATATAGAATGTTAAATTATACTTAGTCAACAAATTAATGATTACATAAAAATGTCAAATAATAGAAAATGTCAAACAAATAAAAGAAAAACAAATAAATCGAAGTCAAATCACAAATTACAATAAAAAACAATCCTATTAAAAGTCACAATTATTTTCAGTCCAAATTATTCGCGTCAAAGTTAAATTAAATTATAAATTCGTCAAAAGAATAAAAAGCTTGCTTGCTTGTGCGAAGAGTGATATGAAAGAAAAGGAAGTTAGTGACAGCATCACGGGTGACAGGCACATCTTCCTGCCCTTGTCCCATCTTATTTGGGGTCGGCGCAACACGTTTTTTTCTTCCATTCTATCCTGTCAACCGTCATACTATCACTAACTTCCTTTTCTTTCATATGGGATCCGTTTTTTCCTTCTGAGGTATGGAACCCTAAAAATGACACTATGCTATTTTGAAAGGAAAAGTTGTTTTTTTGATATATCAACATCTCCCTACTAGTTCGGGGTCGGCTTCCAGTCTAACTGGATACGGCTGAATACCCTTGTTTTACATGGAGTGACTGCCTGTCAGACCTCCACAACCAGGGGCGCCGGCTTTTAGACAATCATTCGCTCATGCTCATTTGATGACTCGAAAAAGAGGCGAAGAGCGAAGACTGTTTTCGCGTTTATAATCAATGTCATTGTGTTAGGATTCTTCTTCGGTTGCCTGTATTATCTGCTTAACTATAGTGAGTATATGGATAATTTATGAAATATTATATACGTACAGGGGCGCCGGCTTTTAGAAAACCTCATGGGTGCTCATGTTCATTTGATGAAAAAGTGGCGAAGTGTACAGAAAAGAGAATTGCACATTGATCGACATTTTGATAACGAATACCAGTAACTAGCATCCGTAGCCCGCAACGTTAATAAATAATAAATTGAGACAACATCACATACATTGTCCTGGTCCCGAACTAAGGTTTTCCCTTGTACTATGGAAACCAGGAACAACGAAGGTACCACAAACACCCAGACCCAACACAAATATCAATTTCATCAACAAACATTTGTGTTGGTGCGGGAATCGAATCCGCAACCCTTGTGTCGCAACCGGCGCTCTAAACCACTGCGCTAAACGGGTTGTCGGGTAATGAAAAAACGTCCATCCCTAAAGGGCGATTATTGATTATTTATTGATGTCTATTCTCAGAGGTGCTCGGCACCCACTGTTTATTCCTCATGGGTGCTCGGCACCCACTGTTTATTCCTCATGGGTGCTCGAGCCCCGGAGCACCCACGGAGTCGGCGCCCCTGTCCACAACCCTTCTTCACTTCTCGCCCCGACGAGGACACGGCATTGCTCTGCCCAAGCGGGGCACACCTTCACCGTGTCCTCCGGGCGGTCCACAGAGTGGCGACACCTGGGCGTCACTTCCGTACGAATCCTGTGCAGGAACTTCCCGAACTTACCATGTTCGGTGAGAACCTGTTTCATGCGAAAGGTGAGAACGCCGTGAGGTCTTACCAACCACGCCTCAAAGAGGGGACTTACCGCCATAATTGTGGCGTGTCTAGCACTGGGTCGCGACAGTCGCTGTCGCCATTTCTCCATGAGAACCCACCGGAGCTCTGTCCGCCATGCTGTGACTTGTCGCGGCAGCGGAGTTTCGCCCCGGCGGCGTTGCATCGCCCTGCGCAGATCGTGCATGTGTGCAAGGCCTGTTGCTTCCAGATATCATGGTGGCTGGCCATCAAAACATTGACTGTGGCAAAACTGCCAGCAAAACCTATCGTGTAATAGACGCCTAAGAATGAGAGGAAAAAATCATTTGATGATGTCATACGTAAAAAATAAGAAACTATAAACATACATACCTTTTTATAACAGTCATAATTATGCATGTTATTTATTGTTTTGTAATAATAAGCTAAACATATTGACAAACATACTCTGTAATATTGAAATAACAATATGAATACATGTATCAATAAAATATAGGTAGGCAATTCAGTCGCGCTTGAGCTCTGAAACGCGTATTATGTAATATTATTGTGAGTGCAGTGTGGTGAAATAAATAAATAAATTGAACACTTTTATTGGTCGGTGTTACAAATTAATTTGAGTAAAATTGATTGCCAGTAGAAAAAACGTATTAGGAAACAATTTTATTGGGTAGCTGAGACATTTTTTTTGTATCGAAAATTAACTTTTGGTATAAAATCGCAAATGGAAATAGTTCTTGAAATCCGTACAGAATTAGGTAAGTTAGAAATCTTACAAATCTCAAATTCAAATTCATTTATTAATTTGTAAACATAGGTAACATTGAGATCTTAAATAACAATTATTTAACGCTATGTTAGCTAATAATAGCATACAAATTTATACATATCACAATTAGACATTGGATAATTTAGATTAATTAATTATTATTACTAAATGTCAATAAAATTATTAATTATTACAGAATCTGGTGGAAGTCTATCAGGGGCGCCGACTCCGTGGGTGCTCGGGGGCTCGAGCACCCATGAGAAATAACCAGTGGGTGCCGAGTACCCAAGAGCATAGACATCAAGATAATATTTCTTGATAATAAAAACTAGTTTCATTTTTATAAAATGGTTTAATTTAATATTTTTATTAAACATAATTAGTAAAGTACGCAGTATATTAGTAGGACATTTATTTGTTTGTTGATCGATCAGTGTGCATTTCTCTTCTCACACTTCGCCACTGTTTTGAGTCAATAAATGAGCATGGGCACCCATGAAGTTTTCTAAAAGCCGGCGCCCCTGAAGTCTATCACGTAACAGAATAAGGATGCACAAACTAAAATCTGACGTCACCGCCATTATTTTGTGTGGGAGTGCCGCATGGTCTCCCGCGATGCGGTGAGCCTCCTTGCGGCCGGCAACCGCCATGGGATCCGGAGGCAACAGTCATGCACCGCCGCGCCGGGGCGGATAGGGTTCTGACGGGTTCTCATGGCGATTTGATGGCAGCGACGGTCGCAACCCAGTGGCACGCCATAATCATGGCGGTAATTCCGCTCTTTGAGGAGTGTCTGGCAAGACGTCACGGCGCCCTCACCGTCCGCATGCACGCAGGTTCTCACCGGACATGGTACGTTTGGGAAGTTCCTGTACCGGATTGGTGCGGAAGAAATACCCAGGTGTCACCAACTCACCATTGTGCGGACCGCCCGGAGGACGCGGTGGAGCATACGGTGAAGGTGCGCCCCGCTGCAGCGGAGCACCGCCGTGCCCTCGTGGGGGCGGTCCTCGGTGGCAACGACCTCTAGCGCCCGGCCCTGGTACAGATCATCGTTCGGAGCGAGAAGGAGTGGCAGGCGGCCTCTTGCTGCAAACCAATAAGGAGGCCGCCGCACGCATGAGGGACGCCAGACTTACGAACGCCTCAGCCGATTCCGAACCGGGATTTCGACCCTGATGTCCAGCTACCGTGCGCGTGCTTGTGGACGGTGAGCAATGGGTAGCTCGCTGTCCAGCCGTCCGGTAACCGTCCGGACCGAGCCCGATTCGTTGACGTAGAACGTCAGGACGTAGGAACGTAGGACCGAAGCCTACTGGGTCCATGGGTTGACTTCCGAAAGGAAAACCCATGGTCCTGGAACGCAAGGACAAAGAAAGAACATAGGTGTGGTTTTAGTCATTAAAAGTCTGACACGCTCTCTCGCTCTGCCCTAGAGCAAGAGAAGTCATTAGATGATTTTCCTACATTAAAAAAACCGACATTAGGTTACACCTGTACAAAAGAGAGTCAAATATTCCCACTACACGCCCACTTTTCCCCATAGCAATATTTGAAATACTATATATATGCTTCTTCAATATTGTAACCAATTTTGAATGTAAGGGCTATATTTTACCGGGACACCATGGCGGCGCGACTAGTTGCGCCGCCATGGTGTCCCGGTAAAATATAGCCCTAACATACACTTTGGTGGGGGCGTCACTAGCGGCCGGACTGGCATTCGAGCTAGTCGCGCCACCAAATTGGTTGCGCAACCAAATGCACACCAGGTGAGAAACTCTCTATAGAGCTGTATACATTTTGTTGGTAGCGGCGACTGGTCACGCCGCCATGGTGTTCCGGTTAAATATAGCCCTAACACTAGCTCACTAACTGTAACGACTGCCAAAGATCTATCAGTAACAACCAGATTTCCGAGGCAGTATATACTAGATAAACTTAGAAAAGCGAACCCAGGTAGGCCGCTGCAAACACAACTTGGCAAAATGGGGTTTTATAGACCCATCGAATACTCAATGTGAGTGCGGAGCTCCTGTTCAAAACATGAGCCACATGTTGGAATGCCCCAGGTGTCCGTATACCTGCACTTTGGAGGATTTGATGAGTGCTACCGATGCTGCTATTAGTGTGGCCGCCTATTGGGCCCAAAAAGTTTGACGAGTTTACCATCGAATCGAAAAGAAGAAGAACTTAGAAAAGTACATATGAAAAGAAAAATTCCCATTGGTTCTTGCCCGAATTTTAAACCCGCAACCACATGCATGAGAAGCGGACGCCTTAACCACTGGGACATCACATCACCGAACAGAATTGATTGTTTACGTTTGTCATGACCAACTAGAAAGAAAATGACATGTCGCGAATGCAATAAATCATTGGGAACAACTCTTTGAAAAGTAATTACTAATTAACTCCAATTAGTCAAGGAGTTTCAATAGGTTAGCAGCATATTGATTACATTTCTTTAGAAGCTGGTCAAAGTAGTAGTAATTTAGAATCAGTTAGTAGGGGCTCGTGTGTGTAGGCGATGACCTCTGACGTCTGGACCTGGTTTAGGCCATGATCCGGAGCAAAAGGGAATGGGAAGCGATTACCTGCTCCAGCGAAACTAATGCGAGCAAAGGAGCTAGCTGAAACTGTGAGGGAAAGGACATCTTCACGCCTCAGACGTGCCGCAGAAGACGTCCCGAGCGTCGGAAGTCACGGGACGATTTACGTTCACCGTAGGTGCGGGCTTGCGGATAATGAGCAATGGGTAGCTCGTCGTACGGTAAGGACCAAGTCCAAGTCGATTACGCGTTGTGTTTCGTGTTCCACGTGCCAGGGTCCAGTAGGGTCGATGCCTGCTAGAGCTACGGGAATATTCGAAAGAGTTAAGGTGCACACACGTATGCCGATCTGGGTGCGTCAGTCTCCTTACATTTTGTATGGCAACTAGACTGGTAGAGCTACATTAGATCCAAGCCACGCGAAACGTGGACCATTTATTTTTCTCCTTTCCTAAATTGCGCTTCTCTTTTCATGACATCATTCCTGCTCATATTCTTCATCCAAGCTCAAATGTCTTCTTTCTTTTGTGTTTACTCGTTTTATATATAAACTATGCAAATTTATTGAAATTAATAAAATTAAGTTGTAACTATTGCAACTACTTTTTTTTTTCTCTTTTTCACTCTTACGAGTTTCTTTCATGTACTAAGTACATAGTCATAGTCTGTGGTCTGGTCATAATGTCGGTTTGCGTCTGCGAAGAATTTTTTTATTTTTATTTTGAACTTTAATGTTTAGAGATATATATTTATTTTGCTTTTAATTCACGCTAAATACTCTCCAGCGTTTGATGGTCTATTAATCGTTTGCACGTGTTATTGGATGGGTGGAGAGGGAGAGGGAGGCCAAAGAAAAGATGGATGGATTGTGTGAACAGTGATATGAAAGAAAAGGAAGTTAGTGATAGTATGACTTTTGACAGGATAGAATGGAAGAAAAAAACGTGTTGCGCCGACCTCAAATAAGATGGGACAAGGGCAGGAAGATGATGACGTGTTATTGGCAAAATTGTGGTGTTTTTTCCACAAATGCCATTAATGAAGAGTTGAAGTTGACGTCGTTCTACGGGTTTGTTTCTCAGCCCTGCGTTCAAAAATAACCAGAGTAGAGTTGAGTCGCTACTCTAACCTTTCAAAAATGCTTCGAGTTTCAACCCAGGGTCGTTCTTTTAATAACTCGAGTAGCTACCCTAGAGCTCACCCAACTCCGAACAGGGTAGGTTGGTGTAAGCGACCATAAATGACTTGCTTGGATTTGACAGTTGAACCCTACGTTCGCGTTCAAAAATGCGAAAGTAGAGTATCAACTTTGATGACGTCGAACCTTATTTTTGAACGCAGGGCAGGGCGTCTACTACGTTTGCGGCTGGGGCGTGAGGATATCCTTTCCCTCCCTCACCACCAAAGACGGCGGTGTTAATGCCAATTGTTCACTGGTCAAATACATATTATATGTAACGATGATTAACTAAAATCTTTGTTTTTTTTACAGGGGTCAGAAGCTAATGAAGTCGAAATGGACGATGTCCGAAAAAACGGGAAAAATGGTAACGTAAGTATCTACCTACCTATTAAGTATAATGAAGAATATCAAACTTTTACAGAAAAAAATCTCCAGTGTTCCTTTC
Source organism: Mythimna vitellina (assembly GCA_949316375.1). Taxonomy (NCBI): domain Eukaryota; kingdom Metazoa; phylum Arthropoda; class Insecta; order Lepidoptera; family Noctuidae; genus Mythimna; species Mythimna vitellina. The sequence continues at coordinate 3,865,851 of OX438711.1, read as the reverse complement.
CTCAAGGAGATGTTAGCAAATCGTAGGGGCCCAGCAGGGTCGAAGCCTACTGGGGCCACGGGTAGTGTGAAAGTGAAGTTTGGCCCTGGGACAAAGGCAAAGAAGGAACAGGAGTGGGTTTTTAGTCAGTTAAAGTCTGACACTATCTCCCGCTCCGCCCAAGGGCGGGCAAATCCCGCCCTTGGGCGATAAGATGAGTTTTCCACCTAGTGGATACGGATTATCCGAAGGGAGCCAAGGAGACCCTATTACTAAACCTCCACTGTCCCTCCGTCCGTATGTATGTCTGTTTGTCTATCAATCCGTCACCGGTCTGAGGTAGGGAGTTGAAAGTTTGCACAGAATGTGTATTTCTATTGCCACTACAAAAACATATAATAAAATTATACTAAAGTCAAAAATTTAACGGGTTCCCATACAAGAAACGTTATTTTATCGATGTTTCTTTTTTTGCTTGATTTTAATATTTTAATACGGAACCTTTCGTGTGCAAATCTGACTCGTACTTGGTCAGTTTTCCTTTTCATATAATAGGGTATTACACTCATTTTTGAAAAGTGTCTCAATTAGATACTATAGTGCTTATAAACCACTAAAAAAACACAAAATTCAGTAGCTAAGTACCCTGAAAATGCATTTAAAATTTACATTTTCAAATTTCGCGCGTATTTGACGAAAGCGTAGAAAGCAGTGGACGCTATATTTACTTTGCGGTCGTGACGTCAGTTGGCTTTGTAAACAAATGCGCTTAGTATGACCGATCAGTTGACAGTTGACAGCTGTCACTTTATTTTCCACAGCCGAATGACGTAATAACATGGTGGCTACTATTTCAAGGTGGATAAAGAACTGATAATAAAAACAGAAAACTTTGAATTTAATTTTAAAATTTATTTTGTTATTTTATGAATAAAACCAACACTTACCGACTGCATTTTACCTAAGCTATCTTAATAATATATTATTAGATTTTTTTCTTATAAAGAGTAAAACACCCTATTGTGACTAGTGGTTTCATGGACTTTAAAAGACACTTTCACCTACGCATTTGTTTCTACCTTTCTTCGCACGGTCAATAAGTTTGAAAAGGCTGAAGACAAAAAATATTGACCTGCAAGTGTTGTTTTGTTTTCACTAATTTACTTTTTTTTCCGATGCCACCATAACAAAGATCTTTCATTTATTAATTCATAAGTCTATATAATCTATATATATACATCTTTACTATTAAATATAGGTATTTAAAACAAACAAACTGAAAATAATAATATGTAAAAACGGTTAGAAAAAGAACTCATAGGGCATCAAAAAATCGTCCACATCGATGTCAATGGGAAAAGTGCCCAGAACGCTGGCAGCATTGCCACGCTAGATGGCAATGCTGATTCGTTGACCGAAGAAAAGCTCAGCCCTCTTGTTACGCGAAGAGTCGACTAGTTGTTTGCTGATATCCCGAACAACTCGATGAGTGCTCGGACCCCATGGCCCTAGTGTTTCAACCCCAAACGGCTCAAACATATAACCTCCGATGAGGTTTACCCAATTTCCAAGACATTATAGTCATCCTGTCTGGCCTCTTCCCATCGTAACGTGCTGGTTCTAAAACAGCTGACACCCCGGCGGTGACAGGACCTCGACGGATGAAGTCATTAATACTGGCATGTTATGCTGTCCGATCCGAGCACTTCTGCTGCATGATAGGCCATGGTGTCCGAGGCGGTCGACTGCTTCGCTGCATTAATTTACTAACAAAATATTGTTTGTTTTGTTTCAGACCATAACCCACGACTTCTTAGAGTACGAGCCCTCCGGCTGGCTGGAGACCACGTTGATGAGGGTGGGCAGTTCCACCGACGATTTTATGAAGGAAAACCGCTCCATCATGAAGACTGTTTTCGTGTTTATAATCAATGGCGTTGTGTTAGGATTCTTCTTCGGTTGCCTATATTATTGGCTTAACTACAGTGAGTATATGGATAATTTATTAAATCTATATATATAAAAGGAGAAACTGACTGACTGACATATCAAAGCACAGCCAAAACTGCTGGGACTAGGAGCGTGAAATTTTTTACAAGGTTTCCTTTTATGACGAAGGCGAGCACTAAGAGAGGATTTCCCAAAATTCACCACCTAAAGGGGTGAAATGAGGGTCCAAAGATTGTATGGAGGAACCTCATTTAAAGCGGGCAAAGCTCCTGGCAGAAGCTAGTATTATATAAGTACAGGGGCGCCAGCTTTTAGAAAACCTCATGGGTGCTCATGCTCAATTGAGGACTCGAAAAAGTGGCGAAGTGTGAGAAGAGAAATACAAATGATCGACCGACAAATAAATAAATGTCCTACTTACATACTGTGGAACAACGAAGGTATCTCAAAGACCCAGACCCAACACAAATATCTACACATACAACATTTGTGTCGGTACGGGATTCGAACCCGCGACCCTTGCGTCTCAACCGGCGCTATAAACCACTGCGTTAAATGGGTCATCGGGTAATGAAAAAACGTCCATACCCAAAAGGCGATTACTGATCTGTTTCTTGATGTCTATTCTCAGGGGTGCTCGGCACCCATTGTTTATTTCTCATGGGTGCTCGAGACCCCGAGCACCCACAGAATCGGCGCCCCTGTATAAGTACGTATCACCGCTACATATACACCACTTATTTTTAATTAATACAAATACTTAAAGGGTTTATTAGAAAAGGTGTTGTTATTATTAATGTAAAGTCTCAATAAATAAAATTCATAAACAGCTAAGTTATTAGCGTTTGTTTATATCCCAAAAAATGAAATAAAATCAACAATAGCAATATGTTTCACGGCTGCGGCAAATACATAGACCCAGTTCAGCATAATGCCAGACAACTACGTAGCAGTTGTCTGACGCTGGTTTTCAACTAAATCTTTGAGTGAAGTACGGATGAAAATCAGTTTTCTTATATGGGTTTGGGTTTCTCTGTGATTCCGATCCTTATGTCAGGCTACCGCAGGCACGGGCTTGCGGACGGCGAGTAATGGTTAGCTCTCCGTCCGACCGTCCAGTAACCGTCCAGACCGAACCCAGGCCGTCGACGGTGCGTAGTGTTCCACGCGCGCCTCAAGGAGATGCCATGGCCATGGGTAGTGCGAAAGAGATTCCGGGGCCCTGGAGCAATGGCAAAGAAGGGACAAAAGTGGGTTTTTAGTCAGTAATAGTCTGACAGCCCAAGAGCGGGCGATGTCATTATTATTTCCCTCATAAATTTGTTGGGTTTTCTCATCTTCTAACACAATTTTTTTCCTCCTGCAGGCACCGACCCTCTGGAACTATGCCACGGCTTCGGCAACCTCATCGCCTTCTTCAGCATCATCTATTTCTTCTTGATCTACTTTTTGGTGGTGAAGAGATTGTTTGCGGCCTGGTTCCAGAGGGTAATATGGAGCAAGGTGGAAAACTTCTTTGAAAAAATGTGGACCATGATGTGAGTATAGACTTCACCTATATTACTGGTCTTTTCCCGAACTATCGGGGTTACCATGACGTTCAAAGTAAGATTGTTTCATTCTTATTTCAGTGTGGGTAAGAAACAGAGCTATACAGGTTGTCTAGCGCCATCTCTTACCCACACTGTAAATAAGAATGAAACAATTTTACTTTAAACGTCATGGTCCAGGCCCAGGTCTTTGTCTTTTGAGAGGGTCCTTTTTCACTCGCCTATCGTCAACATCGAGCATGGTTTAATAGCTTGTTACTTCATCTAACGCAATCCAACGCGATGTTTGACGAAAATGCAACGCGAAAAAAGAGAGATAACGCCTAAAAACTCTGTTAGCATTCGGTAAGTCCGTGATTTACTCCAGTGTTCCAGGAAATACGTGTTTTTTTTAAACCCTTGAAAGTTTTTGAAAAAAAAAATGTAATCATTTAGTAGAATCTTGATTAAATTTGCAAGGCTTCTATTGTTATACTTTTTATTTCATCATCATCTTCCTGCCCTTGTCCCACCTTATTTGGGGTCGGCGCAACACGTTTTTGTCTTCCATTCTATCCTGTCAACCGTCATACTATCACTAACTTCCTTTTCTTTCATATCACTGTTCACACAAACCGTCCATCTTACTACACTATACTTATACATAATACACACTTATACATACATACTTATTATTATGTGTTATACTTTTTATTTATTTTTTTAATTTTTGAGTAAATGAAGTGTCAAAGTTCATGCAAAATAGCAGATTGTCTTTACTTGATTAGTTTCACACAAATTTATAAATTGATTTTAAAAGAAGCCAAGATAATATCCACAAGATACTGTGTTTCCAAAATATCTAATGAAAATTGTGTAATAACGTCATAATCGCGTAAGAGCGGTTGTATGAAAAACAGTGAAAATGTATGTCGAGTTGCATCCCCTTAATTTAGGAAATCATCTAATGACCGACGCTTTAAGGTGGAGCGGAAGTGCGAGTCAGTCTTCAGCTGACTAAAAACACACCCGAGTCCTTCAGTTGCCCTTTGCATTCTAGGACCACGGGTTTCTTTTTCAGAAAGTCCCTGCGGTTCTAGTAGGCATCGGCCCTGCTTGGCCAGAAGACGGGTTGGGTCTGGACGGTTACCAGACGGCCGAACGGCAAGCTACCTATTGCTCGTCGTCTGCAAGCCTGCGCTTACGGTGGCTGGTTAGTAGGCTGGTCGGGGTCGCGGTGGCTAGGTTTGAGGATGTCCGTCCCCACACGCTTGCGACCGCCGCCCCTACCCTCTCGCTCCGGTTCATGGCCTAAACCAGAGCTCAGCTTTAGTAATTAGTGTGGTTTCCAACTATTTAAAAAGTAACTGCGATTTTGTATAATTACGTCACAAAAAAGTATTATGAAGTAGTTAGATACCTAATTAAATACTTAAAAGTAATTACATAAAACATTTGCAAAAGACAATCGCTAACAAGCATCATTGACCGGGTAACTAACTTAAATACTTAATTATTGTACTCATACAATAACAATTCTATCCACTTTGTGTTTTTTTAGGGTTCCGTGCCTGATGTGGAAAATTTAAAACCGTTTTTCTATGTATTGAGCTGTCAAGTTTTAAATTTAACGACACAAAAGTATATGATACACTGTAATTGTAGGAATTAGAGTAGGTGTAGTGTGAGGAAGGAAGAAAGTCCGAAGTGCACAAGAGGAAGAAAGAAAGTTTATTATACACAGAGTCACAGCACACAAGAGTTCCACTAGAGTATTTTCTACTCTAGTGGTAGAAATAAGAAGATGACAGAACACACAGCAAGAACGTAAATTTTATATAAACAATCATTAATTGTTGACAATTTGACAATTGAGAATGAGATGACATCATCGGGTAAAATGAAAGTAAGATTGTTTCATTCTTATTTCTGTGTGGGTAAGAGACAGAGCCATACAGGTTGTCTAGCGCCATCTCTTACCCGCAATGGATATAAGAATGAAACAATCTTACTTTAAACGTCATGGTATAGGTCCATGTCGTGTTTTGTTTAGTGTTTTAATTTTGATTTTTAATCATTTTTTTGTTTTTGTTTATTCATGTATGAAATTGCAAAGTTAAGTTAAATCTTTATCGCATAGAATAAAAAGGGAAATATATTTATTTCTACAATACTTTATGAAACACAATTTGATGAGCATTTGTCCATTCTGGCAGGCATTTCAAATTTTTGGGTAGTAAAATACAAACTTTTCTGAGGAGGGATGAAACGCATGTTACTAAAAGAGTTATGAGTTTACATGTGGATGGAGAGGGAGAGGGAGACCAAAGAAAAGATGGATGGATTGTGTGAAGAGTGATATGAAAGAAAAGGAAGTTAGTGATAGCATGACAAGTGACAGGGCAGAGTGGAAGAAAAAAACGTGTTGCGCCGACACCAAATAACACAGGACAAGGGCAGGAAGGTGATGATGAAAATAGAAACTTTTCTGGCAGGCGTTAAACAAATCTGTTGATTTTTAGTAAATAGGTTTAGGGTTTTAGTAAGTAGGGCAAACCGCGGGTAACCAAGCATAATCAGCCTTTTAATGTTCCCACTGCTGGGACTCAGGCCTCCTCTCTAGGAGCGGGAATGTGCCGCAATCCACCACGCGGGCCCAGTGCGGGTTTTTTTTTTATTGGGTGGGAAAATTGTCTTATGACATCCCCCGCTCTTGGTCGGAACGGGAGATAGTGTCAGACTTTTACTGACTAAAAACCCACTCCTGTTCCTTCGTTGCCTTCGTCCCAGGGCCCCGGGTTTCGCTTTCACACTACCCGTGGCGCCCAATGCGGGTTGGTGACCCTGGCAGTTTTGTAATTGACAAAAGGCATTACACTCCAGTCCAACATACTAATAAGCAACAGAGAGCCGACTCAACTTACTATTGGCCAGTAGGTATTTTGAAGTCAGCCGACAATCACTACGTCAGATTGTCTATTTCTTAAATTGCGAACAATTAACGATTAAATTGATGGTGATGCTGCGAGCAAACCAGGGTTGCATACTATTTATATTATTTGTCTATCAAATCATAATATAATAATATAATATATTAATTCACAACTATCACACGACGCCGTCTAGTCCCAAGCTAAGCAGAGCTTGTGTTATGAATACTAGACAACTGATAAACATACTTATATATTTCTAAATGCATACATATTATAGATAAATTACACCCAGACACAGAACAAATGATAGTGCTCATCGCACAAACATTTGTTCTGGGTGGGAATCAAACCCATAACCTTTCGCATATCAGCCAGGGTCACTAACAACTAGACCAACAGGCCAGTCGTCAAATTGACGATGACATGTAATGATTTGATCAATAAATATAATTAATATTTGGGGTTAAAATATGAAATTACGGTTTTTTAAAACGGGTTGCTTTGTAGTGTTATATCTTTGGATTGACTTGGAATTATAAAGTAGGTATGGTTGGCAACCCTAAACAACTGCTGTCGTAATAAAGCAATTATTTTTTTCTGAAAGATGTTTCATAATTCACATTGTATTGTCAACAAGTAAAAATCATTGAGAACGGTGGTGGCCGAGTGGTAACGGCCCCGACTTACGAGTTGTAGGTTGCAGGTTCAAACCCAGCCAGGCGCATTACTTTGTGTAATTTATTTCATCACCACTGCTCTCAAAACGATGAAGGAAAACATCGTGAGGAAACCGGCATGTCCTAGAACCTAAAATTAGAACATTATAAGGCCGACTATGCTAAAAATCATAAATTAAATTAAATGATAGTAAAGTCTCAGATACACTAGGGGACAGAATGTCCCCTAACATGACGCGCTACTCTGTCAAATTGTTCAACAACATGTCCTGCTTCACGAGAATGCATTGTAAAGTATTAAGGGGGCAAGTTGCGGGACACTGGGAAACGTTACAACCTCACGTAGACTGAGCATTACGCGTCATTTTAAGTTCGGGAGGTTCCTGCACCTGATGCGTGCTAAATCAAAAAAAAATCGCCCAGAGAATACGGTGGGCCATGCCGTGGAAGTGTGGCGCTAGTACAGACCATGGTCCGGAGCAAGGAGGAATGGCAGGCGGTCGCCTCCTTCTGTAAAGCAGTAATGCTAGCAAAGGAGGCGGCCGGACGCGTGAAGGAACGGCCTTCCTCACGCCCCAGCCGCCGAGATCCTAATCAGTAGCGTCGAAGCTTACTGGGGCCATGGGTTAGCTTCTGAAGAGAGATTGTGATAAGATTGTGAATCTTATCGAACAGCTCACGATTTAACGCATTATTTTTCGATAAATTGTAATATATCGAAGTTAAACTGTTATATTATCTGTCTATGTGTCCATAGTTGCTGCGGTATGTTTGTCTCAGTTGGTTAGTGTTGTGGTGCTGCATCTGTTTATCTCACAACGAGTAGGTACCTACCTGCAAACTTAGGGGTGATCAGATGTGGTCTTAGTTATAAACGAAATTCACGAGAATGTATTGCTGACAAACTGCTATGCAGTTTGGCAGATGTTGTAAATGATTCTTGATGTAACAAATTTGTAAAATAAATAATAAAAAAAATATCACAATCTATAGAGCGTTAAATTGTCAACTGTCCGAAGGCCGTCCCAGGTTGGTCGGCCTTTAAGCCATTCTGTGTCTATAGAGTTAGGAATGAAACACAGGTGTCAGTCAAATAAAATAAATGAACTTCAAGAATTGTGATATCAACTATTATTTCGACCGTCCCTAGGTAGACTCTCGAATCTGAAAAATTTGCATTTTTTTTTCTTTACAGGCTTAGCTTAGAGCTATTTTTGAATGTGAGTACTAAAAAGACGATAGTTATCAGTGCTTATTACTGTAAAATAATGCGGTAAATAGTGTGTTTTTGATAAGATTCACAATCTTTCGATAGTTTACAATCTTTCGATAGTTTACAATCTCTCGATATAGATTGCAATTTCACGGTATTTACAATTTTACGCCACGACACTTAAACTACACGATTTCATGAATCAAAATTCATAGGGTACTTCCCGTTGACCTAGAATCCTAAAATTTGGCATAAAGCATAGGTAAATAAATCTGAAAACATTTTTTTTTGTTATGTTACAAAAAGCATATATCTTGCGATTCGGAAAAATCTTTTAGACTATTCGAGAATTGAACTATTTACATAGATAAGTCTGCTCGGAACCCTGAGTGAGCGAGTCTGACACGCACTTGCCCAGTTTGTTTTTTAGATTTAATTACAAACAACAACTTCCAAACTCCGGGCTGCTACAGTACAGAGTAATACCTAATGGAAAAACTTAATAGGACCGTGAACTTCATCAAACTAATCATAAATCATTTATTTATTTGCAAAAATGAGTAAAAATATACATTGATGTTTTGTTTTTATATAAATAATAAAGTTCTCCGTGATTAACCATCTCATAGGTATGCAAATAATGAAAAGCAGGTACAAGCTAGAAAATTTTATATGTAAGCCTTGTCAGTCATAGTTATAAAATAATAATAATAATATTTACATGTTAAAAAAAAAATATATATAATTACAAACAAGTTTAAATTAAATTCAAAATATGTGATTGAAATAGCAATATATTTCAGTTCAAAATAATACAAATCAAATAAAAAATAATTAATTGATAATTCATACAACTTACGATTTTTTTCCTAATATAATAAATCGGATGTAGTAACTTAAGTGGCAGTGGGCAGGGCACATTGCTCGCAGAACAGATGGCCGATGGGGTCGAAAGGTTCTGGAATGGCGACCACGTACCGGAAGACGCAGCGTTGGAAGGCCACCCACAAGGTAGACCGATGACATGCGGGGTTACCATGACGTTCAAAGTAAGATTGTTTCATTCTTATTTCAGTGTGGGTAAGAGACAGAGCTATACAGGTTGTCTAGCGTCATCTCTTACCTACACTGGAAATAAGAATGAAACAATCTTACTTTAAACGTAATGTTACAGGTCATGGTTGAGGGTCGCGGGAATCCGATAGATGCGAGACGCACAGGACCGGTCATTGTGGCGACGCTTGGAGGAGGCCTATGTCCAACAGTGGACGTCTTTCGGCTGAAATGATGATGATGATTATGATGATGATGATAAATCGGATTCGGATTCTAATGAATACCATTAATATGCTTGTTCTTCCACAGTTGGTTCCGATGGTGCCTCTGGCTATTTGTGCTGGCTATGATCGCACTGTACCTGTATCTGGATGTACGACACGAGCCTGAGAGGCTCATCTCCATGCTGGGACTCTGTATTATAATGTTGTTAGGTGAGTAAATCCACTTCATGACAGATAATAATAACAGAATAGAATGGAATGGAATGTAATAGAATAGAATGGAATGGAATAGAATAGAATGGAATAGAATGGAATAGAATGGAATAGAATGGAATAGAATGGAATAGAATGGAATAGAATGGAATAGAATGGAATAGAATGGAATAGAATGGAATAGAATGGAATAGAATGGAATAGAATGGAATAGAATGGAATAGAATGGAATAGAATGGAATAGAATGGAATAGAATGGAATAGAATGGAATAGAATGGAATAGAATGGAATAGAATGGAATAGAATGGAATATAATGGAATAGAATGGAATAGAATGGAATAGAATGGAATGGAATAGAATGGAACGGAACAGGATAGAATAGAATAAACTTTATTGTACACCAAACTAGTAACAAAAATTTTACACAAACTAAAATCTATGCGTACAATGGCGCTAATAATAATATTTTTAGAAATATTTAGTAACATGATTTATATGAGTATTATAAAGAATAAAGAGATGATAATAATATTCCACAACTTTCACACAAAGTCATTTAATCCCAAATAAGCAGAGCTATGAGTATAACTGATAAACATACTTAAATATTTCTAAATACATACATATTATAGATAAATTACACCCAGACACAGAACAAAAGATCGTGTTTATCACACAAACTTCTTGTTTGGGAATCGAACCCACGACCTCCGGTATAGCAGTCAGGATGACTAACCGCCAGACCAACATGCCAGTCAAATATTGGAATAATTTAATTCCTGTTAAATAAATTATTAATATTATTATTATAATCTCGCCGACTGGTTGACTGCTGACTGGCTTGAGCTATTCTTATATCTTATACTGATTAGTGTTGCCAGGCCTCCCGGTTTGAGCGGGACGTCCCGATTTTCAGGTGGTTGGGGACACGTCGGGAGTTGGATGATTTCTTACCGCGAAAAAAAGAGATAATTAAAAAAAAAATGTCCCGATCTAAAACCCTAAATCCCGATTTGTTTTACCGTCTGTCCCGATTACAATCCAATCGGACCTGGCAACACTAGTACTGATGTTATCTCAAATAACCTTCATGTCCAGGTTTCGTATTCTCTGCGCACCCTGGGCGAGTCAACTGGCGGACGGTGTCCACGGGTCTGCTCATCCAGTTCGTGTTCGGCATCATCTTCATCAGGTGGACCCCTGGACGAGTTGCGTTACAGTGCTTCTCTGATAAGGTAAACTTGACAACTGTACTTTTAAGCGAGAACTACACTAGACAGACGCATACGTGAACCACGCCTGACTTGTACATGGCGGAGCGTTGCGTGGCGTAGATCTGGTGTAGCTCTGCAAGTCTTTTTGCCATATAAAACGTAAGGAGACCGATTCGCCAAGATCGGTGTACGTGGCCCACGTGTGCGCAGTCTAGGACCTGTACCATGATGTTTAAAGTAAGATTGTTTCATTCTTATTTCCAGTGTGGGTAAGAGATGGCGCTAGACAACCTGTATAGCTCTGTCTCTTACCCACACTGAAATAAGAATAAAACAAACTTACTTTGAACGTCATGGCAACCCTGTTATACTCTGTCCTGGTTAAAAGCTGGGTCTTGTTACGCGAAGTGACAAGTAGGTATTTAAATAGTTCTTTATATAATTTACTTAGAACCCGCCGCAACTTCGCACGGGTGCAATGCTGATACTACCGCAACCGCTATGTCCCTGCATTTTAAATCTATAATATGTTCGAAAATATTAATTTAAATTACATGCTTTAATGGGTCTTATTGATCTATATTAAAAGCACAATGTATTGGATAAGGATTAATGCTGTATTGCTTAAAATTATACATAAACCTTTGTCTTAAATCTCTCTATTTATTAAAAATAAAAACCGTATCAAAATCCGTTGCGTAGTTTTAAAGACCTAAGCACACACACACACACAGCGGACAGACAGCGGGAAGCAACTTTGTTTTATACTATGTAGTGATGAGCCGGACCAACCGTTTATTTCAACCCCAAACGGCTCCGAAATATAACGGCTAGTAAATAAGGTTGTTATATTTGAGGTTCTCGGCAGCAGCAGCTTGGCTATACTGAATTCCTATATTTCCTCAGGTAGCAACATTCCTGTCTTATGGAATTGAAGGTGCAGCTTTTACTTTTGGAGAACTGCTTGTGAGAACTGAAAAGGTCTTCGCGTTCAGCGTAAGTATTGTTTATTATTTCTTTAATTAGTGCATCCATCATCATCATCATTTTAGCCGAAAGACGTCCACTGGCTTATCCTACATATGCCTCCCCCAAGTGTCACCATAACGTACGGTGTGCGTCTCACATCCATCGGTTTGCCGCGACCCTCACCAGGTCATCGGTCCAACTTGCGGGAGGCCTTCTCACGCTACGTTTTGCGGTACGCGGTCGCTACTTCAGAACCTCAGTGCATCCGATTCTGTAAAAAGCCGATTTTAAGGTGCAGTACACCCTGTAATCTTCACTGTCTTGACTTGTTTGAGACTTTTGTTAAGCCATGGCGGTTACACAAGGATTCCAAGCACGCCCCAGCCGCCACTGGAGACGCTTCAGGCATGGGAAGTCGCAAGGCGATTCCTGGTCTTTTAAGATTCTGTTCTGTGAGAAATGTGCCCTGCTCACTGTCACTAAGTTTGGTATTTTTTCTGGCTACGTCGCTAGCCTTAGTTCTCCTGTGGATATCTTCATTTCTGATTCGCTCACGCAAGGAAACTCCGAGCATACCCCTTTCCATTGCCCTTTGGGTGACTTTGAGCATTCTGATGAGGTCCATTGTGAGAGCCCACGTTTCGGAACCATATGTCATCACTGGCAACACGCACTGGTCATAGACTTTCGTATTAAAACACTGTGGTATATTGGATGAGAAGACACCGCGCAGCTTTCCGAACGCTGCCCAGCCGAGTCGGATTCGACGATTGACCTCTTTCTCGAAATTAGATCTACCCAACTGGAAATATCTCTTACTACAAACATATCTTATCCTCCCTTCTTCCCTTCGCAGACCCTCCCGGTAATCTTCTTCTTCAGCATGCTGGTGGAGATGTTGTTCTACTGGGGCGCGCTGCAGTGGTTCTGCCTGAAGCTGGGACTGCTCCTCAGAACAGCTACCGCCACGACCGTGTGTGAGAGTGTCATCGCCGTTGGGAATGTATTTCTGGGAATGGTAAGTTTTAACGCTAACTATAGAACATAAAACACTTAACATATAGACACTAACTTATATATACACTTAAATAAAAAATCTAAAAGCTAAAATATGGCGTCAAAAAACTCCTCCGCATCGCTGTCGACTGGAAGTGTGCCCAAAAGGCTGGCGGCATTGCCATGTTGTATGGCAATGCTTAATCTCTGACCGAGGTATAAGCCAGCCCTTGGGTCACGCGAAGTGTCTACTAAGCGTTTGGATATTGTATTGATATTGGATATTTATGTATTGATAGATCTATATTAAAATAATTCACTATAGAACATGTAATATAAATAAACACACATCTTAAAACAAGGAGGGGCGCCGACGCCGTGGGTGCTCGGGGGCTCGAGCACCCATGAGAAATAAACCAAGGTGATGGCACGTGAATACATTCGTAAGAAATTGGTATAATCATCACAGCGATGATTTTTTGGATACGTTTTTCATAATAACATTGTTAATTTGTATGTATGTATCTAAGTATATATTTATTATTGTTTTCCTAATCTAGTTCACCATTATGTTGCACCTACCATGTTATATTTCTGCACCACCCTAAGGTCGATTGGTAGAAAATGCCTAAGGCATTAAGTCCGCCTTTGTACAGTGTTTCTTACTAGTGCATAAAGTTTTAATAAATAAATAAATAAAAATAAATAAACAGTGGGTGCCGAGCACCCCTGAGAATAGATATCAAGAAACAGATCAGTAATCGCCTTTTAGGTTACGTATAAATTATAATATTTCTTGATAATAAAATCTAGTTTTATTTTTATATAATGGTTTCATTTTTTATTTTTAGCAAACATAATTAGTAATTAATTACGCAGTATTTAAGTAGGACATTTATTTATTTGTCGGTCGATCAGTGTGCATTTCTCTTCTCACATTTCGCCACTTTTTCGAGTCTATCAAATGAGCATGAACACCCATGAGGTTTCCTAAAAGCCGGTGCTAACAAGTATGTTCAGAATTGGCTGCTGAATCCATTTCAACTATTTTAAATTAGGTTTTTTTGTTTATCCTAAAATAATCAATAATGAAGTGTTTTAGATTAAAAAAAATTACCTATTTTGATAATATCTTGATAAAGTTTGATAGCGTCACTAGCGTGTTTCTGTATGCGTGCCTTTAGATAGCAATATCGAAGCGCTACCATCCCCCCTAGCTAAGTTATAATTGTGTCGTTCGCGCCGAACGCCTCGAGTAAGCCACGCCTCCGTTTCCTTTGTTCTGACGTCATCTCAACGCTTTGTCACGTGGTCAGAACATAGGAACCGGAGGCGTGGCCTACTCGAGACGTTTGGCGCGAACGAAACGATTGTAACTTGGCTAGGGGGGCAGTGTCAGTGTGCACATTATTTGCCTACAATTAGGAAAGGAAAGGGTTCAGTGTCCTATTGTAGGGCATTGGAATAAGGTACACAGTTCGGGTGGTGTAATAAATAATGGTTTGACATAAAGGCATTTTATATGGAATTATATTCTGAATAAAAAAAATTAATAATAATAGTAAAATTATTATTCCGTTTATTCATTAAAATTAACATAGATATTTAAAAAGAAAAAAGATGTGTTAAGTACAACAAACTTCTTGCGTCACGGTCTATAAGTTATGTACCTACATATATGCATCTATTCTTTAAGAAAACAGACTTGAGCGCAGCGCTGACCGCAGCGATGAAATCCAAATACGTACATAGGATTAACAATCCAATTGCTCCGGAAAGCGCGGGCTTGTGGACGGCGAGCCACCCATTACTCGCCGTCCACAAGCCCGCGCCTACGGTGGCCGGAAATCAGGAATACATTAGATTGTTAATCTAATGTACGCTGCGCTCAAGGTTGTTTTCTTAGAGAATAGCACTGTTGTAATGGTATCTTCAAAGTGCTCACTTTTCAGACGGAGTCTGTGCTGCTGATAAAGCCGTACCTCTCTCTGCAGACCCCATCAGAGCTTCACGTCGTCATGTCTTCTGGGTTCGCTACTGTGTCAGGTAAAATAGCAATACCTAATATGTATTTTTCAACAAGACGCCTGAGGCCCTATCACCCTATACTACGAGCTCTTATCTTAAAGGGATGGAGCTATAGGGGTATAGCTCCATCCCTCTTTCTCGCTCGCATGTTTGACATTTTAAGCTCCATGCGCGGGCTTGCGGACGGCGAGCAATGGGTGGCTCGCCGTCCGATCGTCCGCTAACCGTCCGGGCCGAGCCCAAGTCGTCGACGGCGCGTACTGTTCCACACGCGCCTCAAGGAGATGTCAGTAAATCGTAAGGGCCAACAGGGTCGAAGCGTCCTGGGGCCACGGGTAGTGGGAAAGTAAACCCGTGGCCCTGGGTCGAAGGCAAAGAAGGAACAGGAGTAAATTTTTAGTCTGTAAAAGTCTGACACTATCTCTCCCTCCGCCCAAGAGTGGGACTTGTCATAAGATAATTTTCCCACCCAATAAAAAAAAAAAACCTTTTAAGGCGTATATTCTCGTGAACATATGGCTGCGGCCGGAATCAACAAACGTACAATCTTACCTATAAAACAGTTCAATTCCCGAATTGAGTTTTCCGAAGATTTTTCCGAATGGCAAAAAGTTTTTTTTACGTAACTACATATTTACAGTTTTCAGATTTTTTCTTATACTTGTGCTATGAGACCTTGCTTCATGCCAAATTTCAGGATTCTAGGTCAACGGGATGTACCCTATGAATTTTGATTCCCTTGAGATTGTTGAACTATAAGTTTTTTGGGATATAAACGGCCGTATCTTTTTTTTTTTCACTTTCAGTAAGTATATAAAAAAGTTTCTTTGGGAAAGTTGTTTGTAATCATGAGTACAATCACGTGTTTAAGTATCGGTCACTAATTACCAGTAACCCTATATATTGAGATAAGGGTGGACCATTATCCTAGTGAGGGTCGCGGGAATCTGATGGACGCGAGACGGACAGGACCGCTCGTTGTGGCGACACTTGGGAGAGGCTTATGCCCAACTGTGGACGTCTTTCAGCTGAAATAATGATGATGATGATAAATTGAGATATACGCAAGAGAATGATAAGGCTGGTGCAGTGGCGCTGCGTATCGCAGGTTCGATGCCCACACGAAACAAATATTTGTATAAATATTTGATTATAGTTTTATTTTTGTAAAACATATTAAATACGTTACCATACGAATGGTTATCGTGTTAACAGTTAGGCATTACATTGGTATTTGGGACAATAGATAACTGTAAGATATCAAAACCGGATAAAATAAGGTTTTAAAATATACATATATAAACTAGTGCTTGACTGCGATCCCACCTGGGGCCCAAGTCTGCTATATTTTATTTATAAATTCGTAATTCCAACTCCATACCATTGTCATTTTGCTAAAAGTTCGTAATCTGCTAATTCATAATGATCGATCATTGATCTGTCAATGGTCTCGTACTAGAGTTGTGGTAGAATGACAATATCGAACTTATTAAAAGCAATGACTGCACAATGACATTCTAATGGTAGGTCACTTATCAAAGGAACTGTCAAAATTTAAGCAGATTACCGCATACGTCAGATGTTCGTTTGTCTATATGTACGAGATTACCGTTCTATGTCACTTCTTTCAATGGAGTGTTGGTTGACCATTGGAAAGTCATAATGACGCCATTATATTATTAGATTACCAAACTTGTCAAAATAAACAATTATGAAATCAATGATAGACTATTCTGACACTATTGTAATAGCAGACTTGAGGCCCAGATGGTAAGCAGTGACGCAATCGTTGGTGGCGAAGCAGACTGGTTAATTATACAGAGTTCGTAAATATCGAACTATTTGATAAAATATAAGAAAAAATAATAATAATCGTTTATCGAAATGCCAAACAATATGGGCTCATACAGTGACGCGGAACTACTGATCCGATCAAGAAACGTGTTGATTGATTGTGATTGTAACTTACCTACCTTACTTTAATTTAAATAGGTAACAAATCAGAGGCTCAAGTCTGTTATTTTTACAAATTTGTCATTCCAACATGATCCCATTATCATTTTGCTAAAAGTTTGTAATCTGATAATTCATAAAGGTCGATCATTGATCAGTCAATGATCTTGTAGTAAAATGACAATATCGAGCTGTCTCGAAACCAATTAAAAGCAATGACGTTTTAATAGTAGGTCACTGATCAAAGGAACTGTCAAAATTTTGGCAGTTATCCGCATACGTCAAATAATCATTTGTCATTATGTACGAGATTACCATTCTATGCCATTTCTTTTAATGGAGTGTCAGTGGTTGACCATTGGAAAGTCATAATGACGCCATTATATTAGTAGATTATCAAACTTGGTCAAAATCAACAATTATGCAGTCAATGATAGACCATTCTGACACTATTGTAATAGCAGACTTGAGGCCCAGCTTTTTTTTTTCGGTGGGAAAATCATCCAATGACATCTACCGCTCTTGGGCGTACCGTGAGATAGTGTCAGACTTTTACTGACTAAAAAGTCACTCCTCTCACTCGTCTTCCTTTCGGAATCAGACCCTTGGCCCCAGTATGCTTCGACCCTGCTGGGCCCCTATGGTTGATATCTCCTTGAGGCGCGCGTGGAACACTGCGGGCCTACGGTGGCCAGAAATCGGAATCGGAATCCCGGCGGCTGAGGCGCGGGGCCATTGCCTCACGTGTGCACGTGCGGCGTCCTCCTTCGCTAGCATTATTGCTTCGCAGTAGGAGGCGACCGCCTGCTACTCCTCCTCGCTCCGGACCATGGCCTGTACAAAGGCCCGGCGCGAGAGATCGCTGCCGCCGATCGCCCCCACGAGGACACGGTGGTGCTTTACCCAGACGGGGCACGCCTCAACCGTATTCTCCACTGTGTCTTCCGGGAGGTCCACACAATGGTGACACCCGTGCGTTTCTTCTGCACGAATCCGGTGCAGGAATCTCCCGCACTTACCATGTCCGGTGAGAACCTACGTCATGCGGAAAGCAAGGACGCCGTGTTGCCTTTCCAGCCACTCCTCAAAGAAGGGACTTACCGCCATAATTATGGCGGGTCCAAATCAGCTATTTGGTAACAGACATGGTACCTAATTTTCGTACCTACCTCATTTAAGATAAATTTACACATTAACATCATAATTCAGGTCACCAAAGTCAGTTGTTTGCCACTTGTTCCAAAATGATAAAAAAAAAAAATGATGGATACAATTTAAGAGTGTCCATCCCGAAGTACATTTTCATACAACCGCTCTTACGTGATTATGACGTTATTACATTACCTTTCTCTACACATCTTGGAAACACAGATATCTTGTGGATATTATCTACGTTTCTGTTGAAATGAAAACATATATTAGTGTAAAACTTATCTGGTAAAGACCTCTGAAAATCTGCTACGAGTAATTTGCGTAAAATTTGGCCCTTCATAATAGCTATACCTACTCATAATTTAAAAAATATATGTTTATAAAAGAGCAGTGGTGGCCGAATGGTAACGGCCCCGACTTATGAGTTGTAGGTCGCGGGTTCAAACCCAACCAAGTGCATAACTTTGTGTAATTTTTTTCATCGCCGCTGCTCTCAAAAACGACATGTGACATGCACTAACCCTCACTGAACCCATGTGGTGGGTTACGGCCCATTCCCTCTCCTAGAGAGGAGGCCCGAGTCCCAACCGTGGGAACATTATAAGGCCGGCTATACTATGCTATATATATTTATAAAAACTTTGCACATTTCATCAAAATTGTGAATGACGTAAATTTCCAGTAACTTCTGGAACTAGTTTTGTGAATTAGTCGAGTCAATGACAGAATTACCAAATGCACCAGAGTGCTCAGACGTTATCTCTCTTTTTTCGCGTTGCTTCTTTATCAAACATTGCATTTGATGAACAAACAAGCTTTTAAACCATGCTCACGTTGACGATATTCGGGTCGGGAAAGGCCCTCTTAATTTAAAATTGTATACTTACATCTGATTGCAATGTATTACATAATCTATGTCACATAATCTTCTCTAAGTACACACACTTGTATTTTATCAGCACTCAATTTTTTGCTATCATACCGTTATCAAATAATAATGAAATACTATTCATATCTTAGCTAAGTACATCATAAATAAATAATTTTGTTTATAATCTTATCTAATCTATGTAATTATTTTAATTTTTAAATGCTTTTTTAAATTGTCTTGAATTGGTACCTATAATCTTAAGTTGTAGTCTATTGTTCTTATATTCAGTCAAAAAAGTATCGGGAATGGATGATTTGTTTATGGTTCCAAATTCAAATTTTGTTTTTTTTGTAGTTGTTAGATTGGCACAACTGTTTTCCATTTTGGCGCGGAGTTTGAGTTGCATCTGTTATTTATATTAAATACAGTGCTGGTTTTAGTAATATCATATATAGTGTGTATTGCGAATTTCATAATGGATAAAAATATCGAACAAAGAGTTTGTCTTAAATTTTGCATCGCCAATGGAATTTCGTGTTCGGAGTCACTGAAAATGTTACAGAAGGCTTACGGTGAATCGACTTTATCAAAAACTCGTGCTTAAGAGTGGTTCAAAGATCTTTTCCCGGTACTTTCTTGACAGAGTAGTATTACATATGTATATTACATAGTGGTGCATAGATCTAGGGAAGAGCGCTGATGTTTGAAATACGGATTTTATTATCTTGTTCAACACAGAGGTTCTTCACTAAACCATGAATCTTAAGTAGAATCTTAACAAAGTCTACAATAATTGTGTTTTGTATTTTGTTATTTGGAGACAATAAATTTATTATTATTATTATTCTACTAGCAAGATAGAAAAAAATTAAAATAAAACAATAATTACGATGAAATTCGGAACATTAACATTTAGATGAAAATCGGTACATTAGCATTAGATGAAAATTGGAACATTAGCATTTGGATGTAGTTCGGAACATAAGCATTTCTACGAAATTCGGAACACCAACATTTGGATGAAATTCGGTACGTAGGTACTTAGCATTTGGATGAAGTTCGGAATATTAACATTTGGACGAAAGTCGGAATATTAGCATTTAGATGATATTCAGAACATAAGCATGTGGAAGAAATTAGGATCATAAGCATTTAAATAAAATATGGAACTTAAGTAGACCATTCACCATAGCTTGGATTAAGAGCCCCTTTTGGTTATCTCGCGAGGCTCAGGGGATACCCCTTTATAGTATCTTCAGGGATATGCCCTAACAGGCTTAGCACAGAAGGGGTTCTGGAGTGGTCTCGTCTTAGCCGGTGTCTTCTAGAAGTAACGAACCCCCCCCCCCCTCTATGTGCTGAGTAGCGATCACCGGATTGGTTTTAGTGAGGTAAGAATCCCACACTCCCTGGTCTTTCTCCAAAAGTTCAGGTGCCATTTGAAGGTTTCCACCAAAAACTATATCAAATCGAATCAAAACAATACTTATAGAATCACAAGAAATTGCAATTAATTAGGTCGATGAAATTATTTTTTATTTTTATTTTAATTTATTTTATTACTCACGGTTGTAACCATACTATATCTAGATATGTACCTACATAAAAACTTAAATATTACCTAAACTATTTATACTAAATCCTAGCTATGTAGGTACATAAACATAACACAAAAATACAAAGTACACTCAGGCGTCGAAATATTGCTACATTGTATGGCAATGCTAATTCTTTGGGCGAAGAACGAACCAGCCCTCTGGTAACGCAGCGCAGTGTCGATCAGTCGGCATAAAATTTCCTAAAAAAATAGACGCGCGCTCAGCCCCACGACCGAAGCGTTTCGACCCCAATAATTAAATTAAATACAATTAAGATAAGTTGAATTAAATTCAATCGCCGTCCGACCGTCCGGTAACCGTCCAGACCGAGCCCAAGTCGTCGACGGCGCGTACCTCAAGGATATGTCAGCAAACCGTAGGGGCCCAGCAGGGTCGAAACCTACTGCGGCCAAGGGTCTGATTCTGCATAGTCATTGTTCTGAAAGGAAAACTCGGCCCTGGTATGAAAGGCAAGGAAGGAACAGGATTGGGTTTTTAGTCAGTAAAAGTCTGACACTATCTCCCACTCCGCCCAAGAGCGGGATTTGTCATTAGATGATTTTCCCACCAAAAAAATGTATATCAATTTTTTTTAATTTTATTAATAAGTTCTTTATTTACTATCATGAATTTATTTATATTTCATTGAAAGTTTCGTCGATTAGTTTTGTACTTACACGTGCACAAAACCACTGGCACGAGTTAGTTGCTTCAATTAAACAAAACCATGCTTAGAATGACCTCATTCTTAATCTGTAATTAAATCTAAAAAATAAAACTGGGCAAGTGTGAGTCGGACTCGCGCCCTGAGGGTTCCGTACAAACATACTTAAGTAAAAAGTTCAATTCCCGAATGGAGTCTAGAAGATTTTTCCGAATCGCAATTTTTTTTTTTTGTTGTGACTTAACCACAAATTTGCAGTTTTTAAATTTATTCCCATATTTGTGGATTATGGGTCAACGGGAAGTACCTATCCTATGAATTTTGATTCCCCCGAAAGTGTCGAAATATACGTTTTTTGCGACATAAACGGCCGTATGTTTTTCAGTTACTTTTACTTTTAAAATCTGATTTTTTTACAGCTTAAAGGGACCGCATACTATATATAGTTTTAATTTCAACTTGATACCTCCAAGCGTTCCCGAGATAAAGGATCTTGACAGATAGACATACAGACAGATGGACGGACAACCAAGTCATCCTTTAAGCGTTCCGTGTTTTTCTTTTGAGGTACGGAACCCTAAAAATGTGTTTTTACTTATCAAGGTAAAACAAGTAATAAGGTAATTACTCTTATCGTACAGTTTGACGTTTGTATCGATTATTATCTCAATCGAGAACATGATTAAATCATGAATTAGAACAATTGCTTATTGTTTATATTGTCACCTCAAAGTTAAACAGTGTTTTATTCGACTCAGTTACCTTAGATGTCTAAATAAAGATGTATTGGTTATATTTTCCATGAATTTTCATCTATATATAGGGTGACTGGTAATTAGTGACCGATACTTAAATACGTGATTGTACTCATGATTACAAACAACTTTCCCAAAGAAACTTTTTTATTTTTTGATCTAGTAGTTAACAACTGAAACGTAGGTACATACACTGATTACGTACACCGCTGGGTTTGCAAGCTGCGCGGGTGTTCTATCACTATTGCAGGTACGACGGTATCACGCGGCTAACAGCTGAGCGGTCGCTTGTCACAGGCGTGCGCGTATACAGCTTTAGATTTAAACAGCTGTTTTGTTATTGTAATAAAACTATTGAGTATATAAAAAAAGTTTCTTTGGGAAAGTTGTTTGTAATCATGAGTACAATCACGTGTTTAAGTATCGATCACTAATTACCAGTCACCCTATATAAGGTGTTAAAAAATTAACTTTAAGAATTTCGAGGGGACATTGTACTCCTTATTATGAAAAACTTTTACTATGGGACCAAACCTGAAATCGCGAAAAAATAATCAGATGCTCTACATTTATGTTCGCATAACTCGTCAACTAACTCAACAACTACTACTCTACTAACAACAACTACTCTGGCATGCGTTCAGCTGAACGCATGCCAGAGGGTCATGGCCATTCGGATAGTGCGGGGATATCGCACGGTTTCTCGTGAAGCGGCGAGCTTCCTTGCTGGTCAGTCACCATTGGATCTGGAGGCAACAGTTCTTGCACGTATGCACGATCTGCGCGTGGAGATGCAACGCCGGGGCGAAACTCCGCTGCCGCGCCAAGACGCGGCATGGCGGGAAGAGCTCCGGCGGGATCTAATGGTGGAATGGCGACAGCGACTGTCACAACCCAGTGCTGGGCACGCCACAATTATGGCGGTAAGTCCCCTCTTTAAGGAGTGACTGGAAAGACCACATGGCGTCCTTACCTTCCGCACAACGCAGGTCCTCACTGGACATGATAAGTTCGGGAGGTTCCTGCACCGAATTCGTGCGGAAGAAACTCCTGGGTGCCGCCATTGTGTGGATCGTCCGGAGGACACGGTGGAGCATACGGTAGAGGTGTGCCCCGCCTGGGCAGAGCATAAACTTGGATTAATGGTCATTGACCCTCCTCCATTTGATGACATTCTTAATTTAAAAAACGGAAATAAAGACATAAAGCTGTCTTGAGTTGACATCTATTGCGATTCTTTACACTTTTTAGTAATGAAAAACAGTTAATTGCTTGTTTTTCGGGTATCTACGCAGAGATATTAGGAAAGGTCAACGTACTTTATTTCACGTTTATCTGATACCTTGTATAATCACATTAGAACATGCCTTTTGCAAATTGACGGTGTTGCACGTGAAAGTATGAAAAATTTGCAATTAATGTTTTGATAAGACATCGATAAAACGATTTTTGGGGGCGGGGCTTAATGCGTGAGAGAAACCGGCATGTCCTAGAACCAAAAATTCGAAGACATGTGACATCCACCAACCCGCACTGGGCCCGCGTGGTGGATTACGGCCCATTCCGTCTCTAAGAAAGGAGGCCTGAGTCCCAACAGTGGGAACATTATAAGACCGACTGTGCTGTGTGGTGTGCTTTTGGATAATTTTGTGATGCCTTATCTCAATTTTTTAGTATTAATTGATACCTTCTAAAATAAAAAATAAAAATTTAATTACTTTTCTTAAAGTTTATACTTAATGTTTAAATTTGGAAGGTGATAAAAAAGTCTTGGTGTATGTTTTTTAATGACTGGTCTAGTGGTTAGTGGCCCTGACTGCTATGCCGGAGGTCTTGGGTTCGTTTTCCACCCAGGACAAATGTTTGTGCGATGAACACGATAATTTGTTCTGTGTCTGGGTGTAATTTATCAATAATATGTATGTATTTAAGTATGTTTTTCAGTTGTCTAGTACTCATAACACAAGCTCTGCTTAGCTTTGAACTAGACGGCGGTGTGTGATAGTTGTGGAAATTTACTTACTTATTTCTCTACGTTAGAACGGTTGAACGGATTTCGATGAATCTTGTAAAATCGTACATGGGTAGACCATGTTCCGGAAAAGGTAGGCCATATCCTGGAATAGCATATAGTATACTTTTAATCCTAGGAGTACCTATATTCCCTTGGAATAATTGGCATAATACACAAATAACAACCCCCAAACCTCTCCATCATCAGGCACAATCCTGGCCGCCTACATCGGTTTCGGCGCGGAGCCTGCTCACCTGGTGACAGCCAGCGTCATGTCCGCCCCGGCCGCTATCTGCTACTCCAAGCTGCTGATGCCGGAGACCAAGAGATCGTTGACTACCGTGGATAATATACAGCCTGTAGTTGTGTAAGTAGAAAGCTATTATCGACTTAAAATGAAATGTCATCTTGGTCCATAGATATAACCTTACAGACTTATGGGTGGGAAAATCATCTTATGACAAATCTCGCTCTTGGGTGGAGCGGAAGATAATGTCAGACATTTCCGTGTGTCACCATTGTGCGCCGTCCGGAGGAACCGTTTCCTGTAAGTGCATACGGGAGCACCGCCGTATCCTCGTGGGGGCAATTGACGGCGGCGATCACTCGCGCCGAGCGCTGATAAAGGCCATGGTCCGGAGCGAGGGGGAGTAGCAGGCGGCCGCCTCCTTCTGCGAAGCAGTAATCCTCACGCCCTAGCCACCGCGATCCCGACCCTGACTACCACGTGGATTGATATATCATCAAACTTTAACGTTTAAAACGATTTGGGGCCCAAGTCTGCTATTTTTATAAATTCATCATTCCAAGACGATCACATTGTCATTTTGCTAAAAGTTCATAATTTGATAATTCATAATGGTCGATCATTGATCGGTCAATGATCTTGTGGTAGAATGTCAAACCGAGCTGTCTCGAAAAAGAATTAAAAGCAATTCCTTTACAATGACGATCTAATGGTAGGTCACTGATCAAAGGAACTGTCAAAATTTTGGCAGTTATCCGCATGCGTCAAATATTCATTTGTCATTATGTACGGGATTACCATTCTATGCCATTTCTTTCAATGGAGTGTCAGTGGTTGACCATTGGAAAGTCATAAAGACGCCATTATATTAGTAGATTACCAAACTTGGTCAAAATCAACAAGTATGAAGTCAATGATAGACCATTCTGACACTATTGTAATAGCGACTATATATTAGACTTGAGAACGAGGCGGTTTAAAAAAAAATACCGTGAAGGCTAAGGCGTGAGCTCTGTTCCGTTCCACTCCCGCCTTCTAACGACACCTCCTTTCCTGCTTTCATCTTTTACACACGGCCAGTCAGTTTTAAAGAGTTAAGTGCCTACTACACTACGCGTTTTTCAGACAATCTTAGTCTATGTAGCGTCACACAAGAAAAAGAGCAACTTACGTCAATGTCGTGTAAAGGATGTAACAGAACGATGAGATACATAGAAATACATAGACTAAAACTGCCTGGGTAGCAAAGGGCACAGGTGGGATTTAGTCAGTAGAAGTCTAACACACCCTCTCGCTCCTCCCAGAGCGAGAAAGTCATCTGATAATTTCCCAACAAAACCATGATGTTACTGAAACAAAACGATACCATTTTTAATAATCAACGCCTTTTTTCCTTCCACAGTCAAGACCAATCAGTTCTGTCTGCGGCGACGAGAGGCGCCACCAACGGCATAGCACTGGTTCTGAACATCATAGCTAATCTCATCGCCTTCGTGGCCTTCGTAGCGTTCATCAACGGAGCGCTCGGCTACTTTGGAGGAATGCTCGGCAACCCGGACATCAACCTGGAGTGGATTCTTGGGAAGGTGTTCATACCGCTATGCTGGGTTATGGGTGAGTAAGAAAGAAAGAAAGAAAAGGTAGCTAACAAACAATAGCTAGGGAATATATGCGTCACATCCGCACAAAACGGCCGAACGCTCAGCATAAAGCTGCGGCCTCACGCATAATGCGATGAGCTCACAGCGCTGGTTTTCAGCGTGAGCCGGTGGCGGTGTCGACATAAAGAACGGTGCAGTGTACAAAAAGATTGGAATAGAGAAGAAGAGACTAAGGTCTTTTTAGGGTTCCGTGCCTCTAAAGGAAAAAACAGAACTCTTATAGGATCACTTTGTTGTCTATCTGTCTGTCAAGATCCTTTATCTCGAGAACGCGTGGAGTATCGAGTTGAAATTAAAACCGAATACTCAGGTCGGCGGTCCTTTAAACCTGTGAAAAAATCAAACTTGTGAATTAAAGAAAAAAAAAGATACGGCCGTTTATGTCGCAAAAAACGTCTACTTCGACTCTCTCAAGGGAATCAAAATTCAAAGGATACCTCCCGTTGACCTAGAATTCTGAAATTTGGCATGAAGCAAGGTCTCTTTAAAGCATAGGAAAAATCTGAAAACTGTAAATTTGTAGTTACGTCACAAAAAAATTTTTGCTTTAACTCAATTCGTAAATTGAACTGTTTTCATAGGTAAGTTTGTACGGGACCCTCAGTGCGCGAGTCCGACTCGCACTTGCCCGGTTTTTTTACATAGGATGCCAGCAGGACTAAAACAAATTTTTTAAAAATCTTTAAGATGGGAGAAAAGAATAGGTATGTAGCTACATCGGTATAGAATCGGAATAGGTATGTTCCCTCTCCTAGAGAGGAGGCCTGAGTCCCAACAGTGGGAACATTAAAAAAAAAAAAAAGGCTGATGATGATGATGATGATGATGATGTAGCTACATTGTATGCATCCGACAGCTGTCGCCCGCACCATCCCATTGCAATTGTATGTAGTAGCTGGCAATGGGCAATAACATACCTTCGGATCGACAGATATCGTCCTTACGGATATAGTGGTATAGATATCTGCTGGGTTTAATTTATCTGTAACTAGCGGGCGAAGCCGCTGGCAGAAGCTAGTATATATGTATATAGATAGGCGAGATATTATGTTATCTTCACAATGTTGGCATGGAGAGCCTGGTTTATGATAATTCGTGTAACACATAAAAACAACAATTCGATACGTTGTCTTTTGTATAAAAGGAAAAACAAACATTGGTAATAGAAATACATTATGTTTATTTATTATGTATTTTTATTGCTAAGACAAGGTGTATTTATTTCATTGTTAGGACATGAATGTGTTATTCAAATACTAATATTATTATAACTACATAATTATGTATACATACATTACCTAGTAACAATACTTAAGGATAATTTTATGATTTCACTGAAGCGTAACTGATTTCTTTTATTTTTCGTGTCATTGTTAGCCACTGAAAACTGAATTTTAAGTAGATGCTGTTACAAAGCTGTTTATTACCAAGTATTCAAAAGAATTATCTATACATACATACTTACATTCATACTACATACATATAAATAAAAAAAACCTTTTTACGATGGATTCGGAAGGTGGAAGGTAGACACAGGAACTTCATAATAAAACAATGTAACCTAACAATGAATTATCATGAGAAATAGGCACTCTGGTTATATATAAGTGTATCACAACCAAAAAGTGTGAAATTAACAACTTTTTACAAAAAAAAAATATATATCCGAGGTCACTAACAAAAAACACTAAAAGGATCAAAATAATTTTAATTTTGTAAGTCGGTTTTAAATAAGAAACAAACAATACCTACCGAGAAACACCGACTTCCGAAATTAAAGTTATTTTGATCGAAAAATTCATAGGGTATTTCCTGTTGATCCAGAATCCTGAAATGGTTTTAGTAAAGTCTTACAGCATAGATATAGGAATAAATCTGAAAACAGTGTTTATGTGTGTAATTTGTTGTTACGTCCCAAAAAAATAATACTTTTTTGCGATTCGGAAAAATCTTCGAGACTCCATTCGGGAATTGAGCTATTTACAGTATTTACATAGGTAGGTTTTTACGGAACCCTCAGTGCCCAGTTTTTTTTTCTTTTTAATAATTTTAACGTATGTCACGGTGACTGTTTCGAACTACCCGCAAGCTGTCGGGGCGTAAACATGTGATGTTATTATGTTATCCTAAAAATATTTTCATTTCGATTTCAGGAGTGCCTTGGGAGGAATGTGAACTGGTCGGCTCTCTAATAGGTCTGAAGACAGTCGTCAACGAGTTCGTGGCCTACCAGAGAATGGGGGAGATGAAGAGTGAAGGACTGCTATCGGTGAATATTTCATAAAATTTTTCATGCATTCAGATTCAAACATCAAAGAGTTTAGAAAGAGAATAATACTAAAATTTGAGACATACCATGTTGTTTAGATATTATTGTATCTCTGTGTGACTTGTAACTGTAATTTTTTCCCAATAAATATGTTTATTTATATATGTAAAAGAAGAAACTGACTGACATATCAACGCATAGCCGAAACTGCCGGGTCTAACAGCTTGAAATTTTGCACAAGGTTTCCTTTTATAATGTAAGCGAGCACTAAGAGAGGATTTTCCAAAATTCAATCCCTAAGAGGATGAAACGAGGCTCTAAAGAGTAGAGAGAAAACTATTATCACGCAGGTAATGCCGCGGGCTGAATCTAGTCGGCGATAAAATTCAAAAAGAGCCTTTTGTAAAATTTTTGAAATACAAGAAACTTTGGAGCTCCTACTGAAATTGTAAATAAAAGTTGAACTGCTATAAAAGGTGTTAAAAAATTAATAAGAATTTCGAGGGGGCATTGTACTCCTCATTATGAACAACTTTTACTATGGGACCAAACCTGTAATCGCGAAAAAAAAAATCAGCTGCTCCATACATTTTGACGAGTTATGCGAACATAAACGTAGGGAACAGCTGATTTTTTTTTGCGATTTCAGGTTTGGTCCCATAGTAAAAGTTGTTCATAATGAGGAGTACAATGCCCCCGCGAAATTCTTAAAGTTAATTTTTTAATATCTTATATAGAAAACTAGCGACCCGCCCCGGCTTTGCACGGGTGCAATGCCGCTACTAAATATACTACAGAATGATGTTTCTTGATAAATGAAGAACCGCTCGACCGATTTTGTGCAAACTTCACATAAACCATCTACTAAATAGTCCAAACAAAGCCTAAACATTTGGTTTGGATAGGTGAGCCCGTTCTTAGTGAGTTATAAAATTACAACGAAAAGTGGCATAGATTTATATATATATAGATTAGGTACTAAAATGAGGAGAGCAGTTAACTAACGAAGTCCAATGACGGTTGGCGCAGTGGTAAAGCGATTAGCTGTTGCTGCGTGACGCGGGTTCGATTCGCACTCGAAACAACTATTTATATGGCAATTTTTCCTTCAGTTGCCCTTTGCGTTCCGGCAGTCAGATAGTTTGTCTTGTGTATGTGAGTCAACATGTTCAGGAGTACCTAATTCCCAATGAAGGGCAACTTTTAAAAAAAGCGTCGGATAATTTTAGATTTCGAAGAACTATTCCAATAAACTCATCACACTATTCTATGTTTCCAGCCTAGAGCCGAGCTGATAGCCACATACTCTCTGTGCGGTTTCACCAACCCCGCATCAGCCGGCATCATGATCGGAGCCATCGCAGCCATGGCTCCCAACCAGAGAGAAGTTCTGTCCAGTGTGAGTACTGTATACCTACTATTCTATAGGCCTACAACTTGATGAAGGCAGGAGTTAGTTGTGATCTCCACATCTGGTGGTATGATCGGAGCCATCGTAGCTGTAGCGACATAATGTCACTTCATGGGAACTAAAATGAGTGAGTGAGAACCTCTCAGACAGAAATATATGTGTACAATTATGATAATGGTTACTTCTTTCTAGGTCCGATTTACTTTTCTTAATCGATTTATTGTATTTATTTTAATTTTGTTTTTTATTTTGTGTTGACATTCTCATTTAATTCTATAAATTTTTGTTTTTGTTCTGTGTTGACATTATCATTTAGTATGTATTAATCTCTGACAATATTACGTATCTTACTTAATGTTTTATTTTACTTTTTCTTAATTTACTACAATTTTGCATGCCTAATTTGGTAAAACACAATTAACTAGAGCATTCAAATGACATCAAGAAATGTATAACTTATTGTATTGTGTTCTGCAAAAAATATTTTAAATAAATAAAAATTCAAAATCCTGGGCCTCAAGTCTGCTATTACAATAGTGTCAGAATGAAGTTCCAGATCGCGGAAACTCTTCTGAACAATCCCGCAGCTCTGGTATGAAAGACCCTTTACAACGCATGTTGATATCCGTGACGTTGAGATTATATTCAATATTTTTTGTTCACAGATAGCTCTGAGAGCATTCTTCACTGGCTGCGGTATTTGTTTCATGACTGCGTGCATAGCAGGTTGGTATTATCTTATGCTAACTTTATTTTTTCTTTTTCTTTAAGATAAATCTTTACCCACGTGAACAGCCCCACGATACAGGAGTTATTCTTTAGTATTACTTAGTATGCGAGTCGTTCCAGCTCTGGGTGTCTTGTTTGTGTGAGTTTTCATGTTTTTGAACGCACCCATGAAACAGAAAATTACAAAATAAATTAGTTAGGAAGATTTTTCCGAATAGCAAACAGTTTTTTTTTGTGATGTAACTACAAATTTACCGTTTTCAGATTTTTTCATATACTTGTGCTATGAGATTTTACTTGGATTCCGTACCTCAAAAGGAAAAAAACGGAACCCTTAGAGGATCACTTTGTTGTCCGTACGTCTGTCTGTCTGTCTGTCAAGACCCTTTATCTCGGGAACGCGTGGAGTTTTCGTATCGTTACCTTGAAGCTGTGAAAAAATCAAACTACTACTTAGTATACGAAATAAACGTTTCTTTTTTTTTCGTTAAAAAAAAAGAAACGTTTATTTCGACACTTTCTGGGAATCAAAATTCATAGGGTACTTATTTTTGACCTAGAATCCTGAAATTTGGCATGAAGCAAAGTTTCATAGCACAAGTATAGATAAATTGTAAATTTGTAGTTACGTCACAAAAAAAACCTTTTTTGCGATTCGGAAAAATCTTCGTAACTCAATTCGGGAATTGAACTGTTTTCATAGGTAAGTTTGTACGGAACCCTCATGACTCAGTGTACGAGTCCGACTCGCACTTGTTTATACAATTTATCGCAGATTCTGACCAAATTCTTTTTTGTTACAGCTCTGCTGATGCCTGAAAATGCCTTCATATAGTTAAGTGATATTTATTAATTACTGTAAATACCTACTAAATTTTATACAATTGTTATTTATTTAAAATAAAAGATTTTTGTAATAAGTTTTGGGTTTTATTCTGTTGGAAGAGTCTGGATTCCTTTGCAGTCACATGAAAAGTCAGGTCGGCGCGAATAGAACAAACAATGATTGGTATTCTATTGCGGCGGCCTACGTGACCACCCGTCATCATCATCTTCCTGCCCTTATCCCGTGTTATTTGGGGTCGGCGCAACACGTTTTTTTCTTCCACTCTGCCCTGTCACTCGTCATGCTATCACTAACTTCCTTTTCTTTCATATCACTTTTCACACAATCCATCCATCTTTTCTTTGGCCTCCCTCTCCCTCTCCACCCATCCACATGTAAACTCATAACTCGTATGCCAATGCGCATGACCATACCAAGACAAACGATTCCTTTTCAACTTTTCAGTACGTGACCAGCCGTATACGTTACTTTATTAAGAAAATACAAAACACAAAAAATCCAAAAATACCTAATTTCGGAAAAAGAATAACGTACTTTTAATATAAAGTTTATTTGAACTTATAATTCCAAGTCAATCCAAAGATATAACACTTCAAAGCAACCCGTTTTACAACATGGCAATTTCATACTTTAACCCCTAATATATGCATATAAATTACTAGCTGTCCCCCGTGGTTTCACCCGCGTCTTTGGTTACTACTCCGTTTTCGTGGGTCGTAACGTGATGAAATGTAGCCTTCCTCGATAAATAGGTTATTCGTTTGTCTGTCACTAGTTAGATGAAATTTTCACAGATGACGTGATTTCAGTTACCGCTATAACTTAATACTTAAATACTTACTTAACAAGTATAAACAGAATACGTATAGTTTTGATCGACATTTGTTTACATTTAAAACGACCATCCCCGCTTCGACTTTAGAAGTAGATTGACAGACATGCTTTTTATTCGATCGACTTTAAAAGTAGATTGACAGACTTTAAAATCTTTTAAAGTTAACACTAAAATAATTTTTCAATTCGAACCATTACCTACTTCCCAATATTAGCGCGTTCAGACAAAGAAACAAATTTATAAGCTTTACAATTTTATCGGCCGCATATGCTTAGACTGGAAGCCGACTTCGAGGTCGGCATCCAGTCTAACTAATCGGAAAAAGGCTAGAGAGACGATTGTCTATATTTAGCGTTTAGCGTTTCGCTTCGTCGTTTATACCGCGTACATCGAAGGACTGGAACAATTTGCCTGCTGCGGTCTTCCCGTCCAACTATAATTTAGGTGTCTTCAAGGCTAGAGTGAATAGGCTCTTAATAAACTAGTGCGCCTGACCATCAATGATTGCATCTCCGCTTACCATCAGGTGGGATCGCAGTCAAGCACTGGTTTATATCAATAAAAAAAAAATAAAAAAAAATATTTATTAAAAATTCATGCAACACAGAGGTACTAAGGTAAGGCAAGGCCTTAATGCCTTAGGCATTCTCTACCAGTCAACCTTGGGTGGTGAAGAAAAAACATGGAAGGTGCATAAAAAAGAAATGATTTTTAAGAAAACGAGGAAAAAGAAAAAAACTAGGCAAGCGCGAGTTGGACTCGCGCCCTGAGGGTTTCGTACAAACTTAAATTACCTATGTAAAGAGTTCAATTTCTGATTGGTCGTCTCGAAGATTTTTCCGAATCGCAATCGTTACAGTATATACTTTTTTGCGACATAAACGGCTATATCTTTTTTTCTCGTTAACAAGGAAAAACAACAACAAATAAATATACTTATAATGTGATTAATTATACATAATTATATTATGATTGTTTATTATGTACTGTACAAACCATTATGGAATATATATTATTTTGTTCACTATGCGTTTTGGTTTATATTTTTTTAGGCCCATTCCAAACATATTAATATTAATTAATTATGTAATAGTTTCTCAGTAACGATGTTTCGCAATAGATTATCGAAGTCAAGTCGCTCCGTAGGTTTTCGCGGTAATGTGCATCGAAGATAAGTAGTATCGCAGTGAAAGTCTTTCGCGGTAATGTGCATCGAAGATAAGTAGTATCGCAGTGAAAGTCTTTCGCGGTAATGTGCATCGAAGTCAAGCAGTATCGCAGTGAAGATCTTTCGCGGTAACGTGCATCGAAGTGTAGTGGCTTCGCAGAGACAGTCTTTCGCCGTAACGTGCATCGCAATTTTGTAGCATCGTATTAGCATTTATCGATATTTTGTGCGTCGACATTCCGTATTCTACTCGTAGACCGCAGACTTTAGTCTATGGTTTTTATTTCAACTCGATATGTCCATGCAATCCCAAGATAAAGGGTCTTGCCAGATGGATAGACAGACAGACGGAAGGACAACAAAGTGATCCTGTAAGGGTTCCGTTTTTTCCTTTTGAGGTACGGAACCTTAAAAACATTGAAATAAAAGGCGAAACTGACTGACATATCAACGCACAGCCGAAACTATAGGGCCTACAGGTGACAATTTTTGCACAGTTTCTTTTTATGATGTAAACGAGCAATATGAGAGGATTTTCCAAAATTCACCGCTGGGAAGATGAAACGGGTGTCCAAAGTTTGTATGGAGAAACCTATGCGGTTCCATGTGGGCGAAGCCGCTGGCAGGAGGTAGTATTAAAATAGATTAAAAAAATAAATACCCAACTCCATAGTCCAGCCTATTTCTAATCCAGGCTGACCAGAAAATAAATTTCTAGAAATAAAAAAAATAAGAATTTTTTCAACTTCTTTCCGTTTTCAAACAAGAGGATGACGCCAAAAAAATGTCACTACACTATGCACCTATATGAAACAAGAATATATTATTTGAGAAACCTTAACTTTATAACTGTAAAGCGGAACAGTTATGATACCATATCGAAATTGCGAACTATTCGCTAGTGTAATTTTCTTTATTGTAATCAAAATTTTCTGTAGTTTGGCAATTTGGTATCGCGTTATGTATAAAAAACAACCGACATTGACGAGTATACCCGAACGAAACGAAGTCGAAGATGAGCATCTCACGAACAAATGGGTCCCGAAAAAGAAGCATGAGGTGCTCAAAGCTAAGTATAAATGTTTGAAAAAGCTCTTCCAGATTTACGACGCAAGCGTCATTGGCATTCTCCCTGAGTCTTACAGCCCCGATGGATATGTCGAAGAAGATACGAAGGTTACTAGTAAAAGAAAAAAACGCTCTCACCGAACGAAGACCGATGCGTGCGCCGGAACCACTGAGCCTTCAAGTGGTGACGTTTCTATCCACTCTGACGAGGAGAAGGATTCGATAGCTACGGCTGTCATCAGGGATTTGAAGATCAAGAAGTGTTTGTCGACGTCCACGCAGATGGAGTCGCAAGCGTCTAAAGAGTACAAGTACGCAGCTACTCAAGACTCGAGGGACAACTTGATGCTGGAAAGAAACATGTCCGCGGAAGGTAATTTATATTTTTAATAGCTACCAATCCGCACTGGACCCGCGTGGTGGATTACAGCCCTCTCCCTCTTCTAGAGAGGAGGCCTGAGTCCTAACAGTGGAAACATTATAAGGCCCACTATGCTATGCTAATAGTCTCAAATCATGCAGTTACTTATCTCTAAGCCTGGCTGCTGCTCACGACCTAAATGTTAAAACTTTCTTTCACCAGGCGACCTAGTCCGCGATCGTCAAGAATGCGAGTTCACACAAACCAGCGACCCTCATCCCCTTCCCTACCTCCTGGTCAACGAGAAAAGGGCGCGACTGAAGCCCACCCGCTTCCAATGCTTCATCCAACGGATCTTCGGGATCCGTCGGGAGAGATCCTATAAGAACTATGTTCTACCAAACGGTCATATCTACGCTGCAAGTGACAATAACATCTCTGATAGTTTTTGCGAAAAGCGACGTCGAAGAGGGCTGAGGTTTCGGAGGCTGCGGCGCCCTAAGAAGATACAGTCGGAGATCGCACTGAGAGATGTGAATAGCCCTGTGATCCTGACTTATGTGCAGTCGGTGCAGAGAAGCTGTTTGGCGGATACAACGCCTCGCCAATGTCCTATCTTGGGGTGTCTTATGATTTCCTATGGTGCGTATGTAGTTGGAAAAATATAGACAAGTGTTAAAACGAGCGCCTAACCGCCGAGCCTCGATTACGTCTGTGCGCTGAGTATCAGGTTTTTCAAGTCTGCCGTGTTTGGCTTTCTGATTGGTTAAGAGCTTTGAGCGGGCCAATCGGAGCGCCGATGTCATAACGTGTTGATCACGTTAACTTAAAATAAATTCGCTCTAGGCACTCTATTCAGAGTGTGATTGTAGCAGATAGACAGTCCTTAAGTACCGAAGTCTGGTGAATATTGTCTGCAAGAATACCTCACGGTTATGTTCCTAAATGAATGTCTCTCTTATTCCAAATCATCGCTGTCATTATTGACAGCGTCTGCCCACGGCCCGATATTGGTCCAGCAAATCGTTTTAATCCACTCGTTACGAAGAAGTCAGTCTTAGAGTTTGTGGATGAGCCGCATCATTGTCTCCTTTCTTTTTTCCGATTCTCATCTAAACTAAAATCTTTACCATTTCAGGGATAATAAACTACAACGACCATCTAAACCTCTGCCACTTCCCAGATAGGAAATTTATCTGTCACTACTGCCACGAAGGCTTCGAAAGCCAATACGACAAGTTTGTCCACGAGAACGAACACATTGGCATCTCTAAACTCGAAGGGACCAACATGTCTGCTCCATCCACCACGAGGCAATCCGTTAAAAAGGCCAGTAACACTCAAACGGAACCAGAAAATAACAAATGTGATGTCCCAGAAGATAAGCTGAAGAAAATCGTATCGTTTTTCGATAAGATCTCGGATCCGGAGCAGATGATTACGGAGATAAAGAAGAACAGGTTCTCCGAGTGTAACTTGCAGGGTTCTAAGACGGAAATTGATACAGCTGAGGAGTCCACGGACTCTTCTGATAAAAGGACTGTTAGCTGCGTGAATCTTCATCGGAAGATTGAGAAGAAAGCTTGTTCATCAGGGTCTGAGGTGACTTCGAGACTACCGAATTACGGATCACCTGTCTGTTGTCGCTTATGTGGAGAATCTTTTAATTACAGGTAAGTCATGTTTTGAAGTTTCATCGTAATCGTCACGGCAAGAGTGAGAGGACTAATATCTTCACGCCCAAGCCGCCACGACTTGTGTAATAGCCCCGACTTATCCGATTTAGGTAGCTAGGTACACGCGGTGCGTTCAAACTCAAGCAGGCTCTTAAGGACCGACGCTCACTGCAGGCACGGCACGGCATGCAAAGGATTTTATTACTAATATTTTGAATCTTATTTCAATAAGTTTAGAATTCATGTTATTTTATTTCTACGATGTCGTGAAATGAGGCGACGCGCTGCGGGTTGCTGCGGCATGACGTGTCATGCCGTTTCGTTCGTATCGCATC
Organism: Mythimna vitellina; assembly: GCA_949316375.1. Lineage (NCBI taxonomy): Eukaryota > Metazoa > Arthropoda > Insecta > Lepidoptera > Noctuidae > Mythimna > Mythimna vitellina. Next base: position 3,829,254 of record OX438711.1, on the reverse strand, counting down.
CCGCGAGAGACGTATGGGTCACTTTGTGTCGAGGAATTATGATTGCTAAGCTTGTTGAATTAAGGTCATTTAGGTGAATAGGGTGCAGTCCGGTCAGTGCGCGTAAGGGAGGGTTGCTGAATTTATCATTTGTAGATCTTCTTCTCCCACAAACTATGCACCCAGAATTGTCTTTTCGTCAAATTACCAGTTCTTATTTGTCTCTCTGCATCTTTAGCTAGAAGTGCTAGTAAATCCTGGTAAACTATAACGACACAAAGATCCACTTCGAATTCGCACGGAGCATAACTGATTGATACCCAGAGTGGGCTGGGCTTTCAACAGGATGCCGCAGCACAACCTGCCGTGCCACGCCATCGTTGAGCGCCGGCCCTTACTTCAATTTATTTTACCATCGCTGCACTCAAAACTGAAGGATAGCATCGAGGGGAAACCGGCATGTCCTAGAACCAAAAATTCGAAGACATGTGACATCCATCGATCCTCAGTTGGCCCGTGTGGTGGATTACAGCCCATTCCCTCTTCTAAAGAGGAGACCTTAATTGTAGCAGTTTCCCACTAAGACTAATAAAGCTGATGCTATCCCAGTGATGACTTATGGCTCTGAAACGTGGTCGCTTACAATGGGCCTCATCAGAAGACTTAAAGTCACCCAAAGAGCAATGGAAAGGGCTATGCTCGGAGTTTCCTTGCGTGATCGAAACAGGAATGAGGATATCCGCAGGAGAACCAAGGTCACCGACATGGCACGAAGAATCGCCAAACTTAAGTGGTAATGGGCAGGGCTCATTGCTCGCAGAACGGATGGCCGTTTGGGCCGAAAAGGTTCTGGAATGGCGACCACGTACTGGAAGACTTGGCGTTGGAAGGCCTCCTACAAGGTGGACCGATGACCTACGGTTGCGGGAGTCTGATGAATGCGAGACGCACAGGACCGTTCATTTTGGCGGCACTTGGGTGAAGCCTAAATCCAGCAATGGACATCTTTCGGCTGAAATGACGATGATGATGCTTATAATTATTTATATTTTATCTTTCAGACGACAACTAAGCCTTCACGTTGATTTAGAGCATCGTGTCCACGACAAGTTCTCCAAATTCCACAGCTGCGCTGGCATCCTAAACCATAGATCCCAGAACCGAATGGATATGGTCTCTGAAGATGGGAAGATCAACGTGCAGAGTATCGACAGGTCTCAAACAGGGATACAGAGATCCACCTCGTCCCTAAATCAAGACTCTTATACTGAGCTTTCCCGTCGGAGGTCGGAGGAAAGTTTAAGTTGCGATCCATCGACTAATATAGTCTATTATACCTCTATGGAAACTGTCAAAAAGCCGTCTATGGTAAACAATATCGTTCAGAAAGTTAGGAGCGGTATTAACAGTTACAAATGGGAGCCGGGTACAAAAATTATTCGTGTTTAGTCCGTGTATGTGCAGTGGCATTGTGTTTTGTCATTATAGTGAAAAGTCCAATTGGTTGGTTTTATTTTATCCTTTCCTTATTATCCTGTAGCTTTGCAGGGTTTAATCTAAAGGGCCGTGTCTCACTGGGACGCCATGGGGCCAGGTGAGGTACACACCATAGAGCCGCATGCATTATCTTGGTTGTGCGAACTTGCAGCGCCGCCATGCGGTCCCGTAGTGACACGGGCCAGAGTCACCACGGCTCTGGAACGCCGCTGATTAAGTCTGATGTGGAATCATAAGGTCACGAGGGCAACAGTCAGTAAAAGTCTGACACTACCTCTCGCCACAGCCAGAGACCCCGACCCCCAAGTTGAGGGATGCACTCAAACATGTGCGAAGAAGTTCCTTCAGTTCACTTAGACCAACCATCTTGCAGCGTGGGTGCATTCACAAACATGTAAGGCCGCTATCCCACTGGCGTTTTACGAGTGTTGGCGCTTCTCCAACGTCTGCGCAATGTTGTCGCTGCGCAGACGCGACATTAACTTCGCGAGTTTCTAGTCGCAAGCGTACATCCGCTAAACTCAACGTTAACGTCGCGTCTGCGCAACGTTGGCGCTGCACAGACGTTGGCGAAGCGTCAACGCACGTAAAACGCCAGTGGGATAGGGGCCTAAACTCACATACACAAGACACCCAGACCCGAAACAGTCTGTCTGTAATTCAAACACTTGTTCCGCACGGTAACCGAACCAACGACACGCAGCACAGCAGCCAATCATTCGACTACTTCGCTCCACAAGCAATCTACACTAATATTATAAAGAGGAAAACTTTGTTTGTTTGTAATGAATAGGCTCAAAAACTACTGAACCGATTTTAAAAATTCTTTCACCATTCGAAAGCTTCATTATCCACGAGTAACATAGGCTATATTTTATTTTGGAAAAAAATAGGGTCCCGTAAGATATTTGAGTTTTTCGGACACAAGGTGTAAGTCACCTAGAAAAGTTACTTATTTTGCGTACGCTGCCTAAACTATAAAAGATAGAACCATAAAATGTTCTAATTAATTGTAGATCTTATAAATATCTACCAAAGTTTGTTAGTAGAAACCTACTTTCACGCGGGCGAAGCCGCTGGCAGAAGCTAGTAGGGAATAAATCAACAAAATAAAACAGATATTATAAAAAAAAACCACACGTTTATTGTAGTTATTATTTTATATAATATTCCTAACACATCCCACGCAGTGAGATCGCCGCAAACAAACGTCTGGAAGCCAGAGAATAGTGTTACAGAAAACATAAATATGTTACAACTTACTCTATGATAACGTAAACTTATATCTAAATATACTATTGACCGTCCACACTGACATTAGGCAACATCTGAATAAAATTACCGTTGGATTTTCAACTCTCTGTGCAGAGGACTTATTCCGTTCTAATACCAAAAACTTATACCACTTGGTATTTGTTTGAAATCATTTTTTATTTTCAATTCTGTACGAATACCAACAACTTGAATTTGGTACAGACAGCTCAGTCAAACGTTATCAAAATAAATTGGTTTTCTTATTAGAAGTAAGTTTTTAGAAAAAAATTGCTGGTTAAAAATTAAGTCGGATTTAGATAACCATGATGTAAATAATATCTAAATCCGACTATTTCGTCATTTTCTTTTTCTCAATGTCGCTTAGTAATTTTTGCCTTCAAAGCATCGTTTTGATTACACACAAAGCATTTTTACTGACTGTACCTTTATATCTTTGGACGTGTTTTTAAAATATGAGTCGAAACCAATACCAGTGGTATTAGTTGTTGGTATTAAAATGGAATAAATCGCGTTGGAAATCTGTAAAACTCAAAGATTTGAGTTTAATTTCGATGTCATCTAGTATCAGTGAAAACGAGTGTATGTGTTAGCTGTCTATTACATAATACAATCTTATTTTTCCACATTTTGACTGAATAAAACAGAAATAACTTTTTTCTGATGAAGTTGGTTAACACATTCGGATTTAAATGTAAGCTTTAAAAAATATTTTATGAAAAATAAACAGTAAACCTTGCATACAAGAATACAATTAACAAGTATGTGAAATTAAGCATTTATAATGTGTAATAGACGATTAACAACATTCAACTACAATAAAAAGAGCCAGTTTTTATAAATATTTCAACTTTGCATACAGAGCATCAAAATTTTGCAGTTACTTTTTGTAATTATTTTTTTATATCCTTGATAGGTTCGCGCTTGACCGCCATCTCACCTGATGGAAAGCGACGATGCTGTCGACGATGGAACGCGCTTACCTAGAAGTAACTTACCGTTACTTCTAAAAAATCACACTAGCCCAAAAAATTTAGTTAGGCTGCCAATCAATTTGTAGTGAGTTCGAGTTAACTGCTTAAACTGCCTGCAATTATGCAGTAAGATCTGATCACCTTCAGTAACTGCAAAATATCATCACAACAATGCATATTTTCATAATTATTATTATGTAACTTAGAAAAATAACAAGCAAATTCGTTGAAAAGACAACAGTAATCACCTATTAAATTCCTTATTTTTATTTAAAAATAAAAACTCGGATTGAATGGTTTATATTCAAGAAAAATAATAATAGAAATATATTTAAAAAATAACATGTAACTTAATTTCTTCGATTTATTATTTATTTATTTAATTAACCAAATTTATACTGTTTTATTTTATAACAATAGGTTTTTAACCACTGACGGCAGAGATATTCAACCTTTTTCGCAGAGTCCCATAGATTATTTTCATAGACAATCAGATTGTCTTTTTAAAATTTCCAATAGCTGCCATTTTATTATAATTTTTATACAAATATACTATAAATTTTCCCTCAGGTTGAATACCACAGCTTTTCCTAACAAATCTTGAATAAGTGCTGCATTAAACAAAATTGTGCTTACCGCGTGTAAGTCTGTGTGTCACTGGAAGCGATCTCACTAAATCTCACGACTAACCAACCAATTAGCACCGTACCACGATATTTACCCTTACTTTGAGAATGTATTTTTTTTTTTTTAATTTAAAACAATAATAATTCGATTCCTACATTATTAAAATATTTTTGGTACATACGAAAACTACAAAGATTAAAAAGTAAAGAAATAGTAATTATGGAAGACAAATTATTGTATAAATTCGCAACCAGACGATTTCAATCCATGATTTGACCCTGCAACCGCTTCCGTCGGATTTGTCCGACGAATGTGTTCACGTCCTGTTCGCCAGGATCCTGTGTTTGCGACTGGGCACTTCATCTCGTTTAGCTCTTCAATCGCCATAGGTTACAGAAGAGCTGAACGAAATGGAATATTTGGGCGTACATGTGCGACCCTGGCAGAATAAACGCAAGAGTTTTTTGGAAAATGTTCAAGGTTCAACATGCATAAATTTTGTCTTACATATCTCGCTGCGACCTATAACTCAACCCATTCAACATAACAACACAATATAATTCATTGTTTAACCTTTTAACAGTCTACGTCGGATATATCCGACAAACACTCTCGCGTTTATTCCGCCATGGTCGCACATCCACGACAGCTCTTCGATCACCAATGAGGAATGAAGAGCTAAACGAGATGGAGTACCCAGTCGCAAACACTCGACCCTGGCGAATAGGACGCGAAACATTTGTCGGAGAAACCCGACGCAAGCGGTTAAAATTAATAATATTTAAAGACATAATTTCTGTGATACTGATTGAAAAACAATAATAATTCATAAAGCGATATAAAAATTCTAAAGATATACATTCTCACTATACTTTACTAAAGAAAAGACGGCGGTTTTGAAGTTGACCAAACACGTAAATAATTACTGACAAAATATTTTATGAATCGAACTGTCAAAACCGCTGTCATTCCTTGTCGACCCGCCAATCTATATTAAATTCCACTACTTATGGTACAAACGACAAAATTGATTGTATAACGGCAAGTAATGATAAAACTCGTGGAATCGTAATTTTTTTTTAATTTGATATAAACTAGTACTTGACTGCGATTCCAGCTGATGGTAAGCCGTGATGCAATCGTTGATGGTGAGGAGCACTAGGTTATTAAGAGCCTATTCACTCTAGCCTTGAAGACACCCAAATTATAATCGTATCCCAGTTATTTTTGTTAGCTCACTCGCCTGTACCTTATAGAGTTAACAGAGTATAAAATACCACAAACCTCCATGGAAAAGGGAGGATCCTCCGACCAGACGGATGTTGTGTCTGGCCCGGAAAAATGCCCTATAGTTGACGACCGACGACTTTCACGGAAAACTCTGATATCGCAATGAAGGATTTTTAGTTCCCATGTGTAGACACAGATGTCGCTACACGTCGCGTTGACGCTAGTCACTACGTTAGTTTCAACTATGGATATCGGCTCACTGTTTCCTACAGAAAGAAAATGTCTTCCCAAAAGTGGAAACATTATAGTTCGGAATATTTTGTTATGATTTGATCTCACATAGGCCTCGAGAGAGTAGAGCAAAAAATAATGAGTTTCCTGCATCTTCCACGAGCTTTTATCAGTCACCTACACACCAAACAATTTTGCCGAGTGTCCATATTAAAACACGTCGAAAATAACCTCTCTTTCAGCTTTTTAAAGTCAATATTAAATATATTATGTGCCATTACTTTCTACGTGCCAGGGGAAGTGTCTGCGAATCCCTGTCGCGTATTTCTCTTAGAAATAACATTGTCAACGGATTCAACGATGCCGCAAGATTTTTAAGTGGTAAATAAGAACATTTTGAGTAACCATCTCAAGCTGTATTCGTATCGTGGACTACGAACTGGCGTAGCTACCAAAGGGCAGGTACCGCCTCGCCCTTTGGCAGTTCGCGGGGCCCCCAAGCTTGGGGAGGCAAAACCGGATTAGTAAACCTCTTGTTGAACTAGTGAAAAACCTCCTTTGAAATCTAAATGACGTGCAAACTCGTAAAAATCTGACACTCCTTCTCGTTCCACTCAAGAGAAATCATTCGATGATTTCCTACGTAAAAAAGGGGCATCAGTTCTTTTTTTCGCCCCAGGGCCGTTTGTCACCCAGCTACGCCACTGGGACTACGGCTCACTCCCTCTCTTTCAGAGGAGTGGTCTATGGCCAAACAGTGGGAACAAGTTTTGAAAAACTGATTAATTGTTTTGCAGCACTTTAATCTTTTTTTCAGTGAGAAATAATCAAATGAGGTGTCATTTGATTTGCCAGTTCTTGATGGAGCAAGAAATGTCAGACTTTTATCGACTAAAACCTGCCCGTGTTCCTTCAGCTGACCTTTGCGTTCCAGAGCCGCAGTAACTAGACCCCGTCAAGCCCATATTCTCAAATAATAATAATATGTAATATAATAATGCCACTGCCCAACAAATTGTGGGCCAAAGAAGCACAAAGTTGGAACACTGAGACAGTGCGACGGGGTCACGGCAGAGCACGAAGGAGATTGCGGACCGAAATGAACAGATTTCGCCAGAACTGGCAAGAGGAAGTGCGGGCCCGCTAAAGCTGGAAGGACTGGTCGAAGGCCTTTGCCCAAAAGTGGGACAAAACAGGCTAACAAATACTTAAATGACTGTTTACAACACGACCATGATTGTTGACTCTAGGTTGCGCTACAACAAAAACATATTCGTGGAGACAACTTACCTCGTCTTTTTTTCTTAACAAATTTATATATTTTTGACATTGTCAAATCCGTCCACAATACACCGAAACGATTGTACAAACCTGTAGATAAATAACCTGCGATATAGACTACGATTATACAATATTTTATAGAAAAGAAATAAAAATCATTAAACGAAAATGTATTTACATTATTTTTTTATCTTACCCTCGTATGTTTTGTGTGAATTTCGAAGAAGACATTATTAAACTGTAAATTCTAATACATACAAGAATATTTCTTTACTTGATTTTTATTTATATTCGGTCGGAATTTTGGAATTTCTTTAAAGAAAGTTATCGCAAAACTTATGTGACATATTAATTGTCATCACAACTTTTTTTTAATAATCATTGTCTTTAACTAAAGCTAGAACTACACTGCGCACACGTGTACCACACACGCCGATCTGGGCGCGTCGGTCTCCATACATTTTATATGGCAACTAGACTTGTAGAGCTACACTAGATCCACGCCACGCGACGTCGTTCTACGTACAAATCAGGCGTGTTACACGTGGGCGCCGGTCTAATGTAGTTCTAGCTTCAGAAATTGCTCTTGTATCGTGGGCATGTTCACAATTATATAAACTTACATATATAAAACACCCAGCCCCAGAACAACGATGTGTAGTTCATACAAATATTTGTTCCGAAATATTGCGATTTTGCGATAATTTTCGCTAATATATAACAGTTTTCTATGAAAAAAGTGTCTTCTGTAGACCATATTACAGCATTTATTGAAAATCGCATTCTTAACCACCTGGGAGTCCTACCCGCATTCCCACAAAACATACAAGTCCACGCTAACCACACAACTATAGTTGACGAATAATAATAATAATAATAAAAAAACAACTATGTATACAATACATTGGTTTTCATAACAAAATAAACTTGATAAATGCACGATGCGATGGCGAAACTAATCGAATAGTAATATTTCTTGTAAAATAAGTTAGAATTGTTCGTTTTGATCACGTATTAATATAATATAAAACTTACGAAACTTACTTTGAATCGTTCTACTGAACACCAAGATTTGTGATAGTCGAAAAAGTGCGAGATTTTTTTTTTATTGCGTGGGAAAATCATCTTATGACAAATCCCGCTCTTGGGCGGAGCGAGAGATAGTGTCTAGTGATAGATAGTGACTTTTACTGACTAAAAACCCACTCCTGTTCCTTCTTTGCCTTCGTCCCAGGGCCCGGGTTTCGTTTTCACACTACCCGTGGCCCCAGTAGGCTTCGACCCTGCTGGGCCCCTACGATTTGCTGACATCTTCCTGAGGCGCGCGTGGAACAATACGCGCCGTCGACGACTTGGGCTCGGTCCGGACGGCTACCGAACGGTCGGACGGCGGGCTACCCATTGCTCGCCATCCGCAAGCCCGCGCCTTCGGTGGCCGGAAATCGGGATCGGAATCCCGGCGGCGGACAGGGCGTAAGGACCGTTGCCTCACGCGATCGGCCGCCTCCTTTGCTAGCATTACTGCTTCGGAGAAGGAGGAGACCGCCTGCCACTCCTCCTCGCTAAGTGCGAGGTCAAAATATTTAATTAGGGTCGCCACACACGGGCCACCAGCCACAGCCACAAAGAACGACGGCGAGGAAATTGGTAATGAAATTATTAAGTGGCTAATATTATGTCACCATGACAATATCTTTAATACGAGAATTCTATTAATAATTATGTCTAAGACAAAATAGTTTAATCTATAATATACTTTTGTATATTTTTCGTCATATGACACTAAAAAAATGTGACAGCAAATTTTATTCGGGACTGCCATCACTCTTTCCCTGTAGCTTTCATTTTTTTTTTAGGGTTTATTGATTTGGCTTGCCCATATCATGAAGTGCTCAGCGGGCAAGGTTCTCATTTTATGATATGGTCGAGTGGTTGGTTAAGTGATCAATCTAAGATCACTCCACTACTTTGATTGGCCTGTTGGTCTAGTGGTTAGTAGCCCTGACTGCTATGCCGGAGTTCGTGGGTTCCATTCCCACCCAGGACAAATGTTTGTGTGATGAGCACGATCATTTGTTTGTTTCTGGGTGTAATTTATCTATAATATGTATATATTTAGAAATCATCAGTATGTTTATCAGTTGTCTAGTACTCATAGCATAAGCTCTGCTTAGCTTGGGACTAGACGGCGTTGTGTGATAGTTGTGGAATATTATATTATACGACGATGGATATTGTAGCATGAAAAAAATTCCCTCTTCAAGCATCGTTAGATTCGTAAATTTTATATTATATCAACTTGCGATATTTGTAAAATGGTTAATTTTAAAATTTTATGCAAGGTTAACAGAAATAATTACGGTATAAAAAATGAGCTGTGCTTTTTTAAACCTTTTGAGTGCTAGTCAAAGCATAATGTGTCCAGCACGCCACGGTCACGATTACACGACAGACTTAAAACTCTAATAAATATTATAGAAAAGTATTGGTTTTCTTATTTGTGTTGTTAAAGGGTGAAATCGCCGAATAGGGAATTTGCATAATGTTCATTTTTAACTCTAGTAAATGATATTTTTTTTTTTAATCTGCACCAACAACATCTGCAACAAACTCTGTTTACAACAAGTTATAAACAGAGATCGGAATTAGGTAGAGTTAAACATGTACTTACACTGATTTCACACAGCGAATGAATAAAGTGGATATGCCTCAAATCCCGAGATTAATTTTAAAGAGCAGATTTTTTTATGACTATGATTAGATAACAAATAGTTATTTTCATGTATATTCCCGTGACGGTGGCGTTAAGAGCACGGCTTTTTGACGTAGCGATCAAAAGTTTAAACTGCATACTATTGACTACTCTTGCCAGTTAGCTTTACGAAACTTGAATCCAGTTTTATCCAGTTACCGTGGCTACGGAATACAAAGGGTATCTGAAAGAACACATGAGGGTTTTACTCAGTAAAAGTCTTACAGTACCTCTCGCTCTCACCTGTCACCTCAAAAAAATATATACTTTGGTTATTATTGCATGGTGGACTAAGGGTACAGTCAGGCAATAATATTGTATTGGATTTCTTCGTAAATGGCTGGTCAATACTTGATTTAAATTATGGGCCTCTACAAAAACTATTTTTTTTTTAATTCTTGATAGATTCGCGCTTGACCGCTATCTCACCTGATGGAAAGCGACAATGCGGTCGACGATGGAGCGCGCTTACCTAGAAGTAACCTATTCACTCTTGACTTACAAGATTCTTATTTATTTTATTTTATTAAGCTGTCTGGTAGACATCGCTGTCAGCGATAAGACTGCCTTTGTACCCATAGATTTAAGTTACTCAGTGTAAAAGTTTTGTTATTATATTTTGGTGTAGGTACAATACGTTTATTCTATTTTGTTACCATTGTGACCGAAATAAAATCGATATCACCAAAAAAATAATGGTCTCCAGTTACTCGGTTGTGAAGGTCGAATGGATTAGGAGCACAATGCCAAATTCGCAAAATGACATATTAACGCAAAATACCACATTCGGAAAATGTCTTTTCTCGATATGCCACACTAGCTAAATGGCACATTAGCAAAATGACGCATTCGCAAAATGTCTTTCTTTAAAATGCCACACTATCAAAATGACACATTAGAAAAGATACTGTGCCCGAAGTGACATTTTGGACATTATGCGAAAATGAAATTTGCTAATGTGACGTTTTGCAATATGACGTTTTGAGAATATGACGTTTTGAGAATATGGCATTTTGCATTTTTGGTGAGTCAACTTCAACTTTTCATTAATGGCATTTGTGGAAGAGACACCACAATTTTTCCAATTACACGTGCGAACTGTTAATAGACCATCAAACGCTGGAGAGTATTTAGCTTGAATTAACAATAAGTAAATATCATTAAATTCAAAATAAAAGAACTTCTTTGCAGACGCACCTCCCGCTCTGAATGGAATGACTGATTGATTGATGTTTTTAGCTTGGATACTAAGCCCTTTAAGCCATGTCTTCGTATGAATAATTAATTAGTTTGCCATTCGAATATGGATGTAGATATTGTAATGTTTTAGAAGTATTTGGCAGGCTAATGTATCAAGTTAACGTTCTCGGCAAACTTCGCTGAGGTAATCAACACTACAATAAAATTCTCATCTGCATTTTACAAAGATCGCGCCTGTTTCAATGATTCCACATATTGTGCAGTTGCGCAGACACTTGAGATACAAAACTACACCAATTTTACATCACAATATCCACTACGAATCAATTTGCGAATAATTAAAACAGACACTAAACTTCATTCGAAGAAATTCAGACTGGCAGAATTTTACTAACTAAAACCCAGTATTCTTCAGTTGCCCTTTGTTCCGCAGCAATGAGCATCCCGATAGATTGGAGGACGAGCATACATTAGTGGAAAAGCCTTGGCATGTGATGATAACATTAGTCAATAATATGCAAGATTAATTCACATTAGTTTTTATAACAAGACAGATAACTTCATCAACTGGTTACACTCCTTTTTTAAGATATTTTTATGTAACACGTGGGTTTGCAAAGCGATACGATGTTCTGTACTACGTGCGTGCGAAGTCGCTGTGCTTTAGTCGTCATTTATATAAAAGAAGTCACCGCACTGCAAAACTCGCGCGAAAATATCAAACCAACTGATCGCGACCGCATCGCTTCGCTCATCGCTCAACCTCACCCACGTGCTCTTGGTCACGTGGGTTACTACAATAGAATAACAAGCTTAATCATAGTGACCTAACTCAAAAAGAAGGCGTTTGAATCTGAAAACATATGTTAAATACATTTTTTTTTTTAGTTACGTCTTTTTTTTTTTAATTAGGCATGCGTTGTTAGCACACTGCGTAAGAGAGGTACCCAATTGATGCAGCTGTATGTACCTTGCATAAAGTATGTACTGTAGTTCATTTTTCCGAAACTAATACTCTTTGCACAGTAAACTATTTTATTAAAACATTTTTATGTATTGTTTATTATCAAATATAGCACGTGACGGTGGCACCAATGTTCATAGATTCCATTATACTTAGATTACCTTCATTATAAAATATCAGGGTTAGTTTCAATCATGAATTATTACAATAATTTTGTAGTTTATTAATATGTGATTCTCTTTTGTTCTGTGTGGTTGGTTCGACCATGTACTCCTTATCGCAAAACGCCTTAGACTCACTGTGCACGGACGCATAGCTTCATACACGCGTATTCGTGAGTATACAAAACTGTGAAATTCTGTCGACGAACGACATTGCGCTTCACACAGGTGTAAACGAAGCATATAATGACGAATACCCGTCTATAAAGCTATGCGTCCGTACCCTTGAGGTGAAAGCGTCAGGGTAGCCCACGAAACAGACCACTTAAACTCAACATCAATAAGGTTCAAATTCCTACTTCATGTAAAATCTACAAGACAGAACAGAATCTATGAACACTGAGACACCATCACTGTAAGCCTACGACTCAAAAATGGAGGTATTCATTGTTTTGAGCTAACTCTGTACATTTGTGGTGTGAGTATAACATATTATTGTTTTTTCTTTGCGAGGGGATCTGAAAGAGAGAGAAGATAATGGTTAATGCGCTGTTTCGATGTTTTTTTTTTTTGTTTTTTAATTGATATAAACCAGTGCTTGACTGCGATCCCACCTGATGGTAAGCGGAGATGCAATCATTGATGGTCAGGCGCACTAGTTTATTAAGAGCCTATTCACTCTAGCCTTGAAGACACCTAAATTATAGTTGGACGGGAAGACCACAGCATGTTTATTTATTTACAAGCACTTGTACAACGTTACAGAGGATGTCCAAGGCGTTGTACAGTAGAGAGTTACAAACTAAAAAGATACATTTAATAAAAACAATAATAACCTAATAACAAATCCATACATATTGAAGAAAAAAAATACTAACTAACATATAACTTAGAAATAAAAAGAAAATACATATACTTTATCCCTCAACACAAATGAAACAATGTTAACTTATTTCGTTGTTGCAAGCATCATGTTCCTGCCTTTGTCCCATATTACTTGGGGGTCGGCGCAACACGTTTTTTTCTTTCATTTTGTTCTGTCAACCGTCACACTATCACTAACTTCCTTTTCTTCCATATCATTCCTCACACAGTCAATCCATTTTTTCTTTGGCCTCCCTCTCCCTCTCCATGCAACTACATGTATACTCATAACTCGTTTAGTAACATGCATTTCATCCCTCCTCTTCATATGACCATACCATGTTTTATTGCTAACACATGTATTTAGTTAGCAAGTGCTTTTACAAGTGGCCACAGTGAGTGCGCGGCCGACGAGCGGCAACCCGCGCGGGAGCGGGGATCTCAAACTAGTTTGAGCCATGCTATGGCAACTCCGCTCCCCGCACCGCGCTGCCAGTGTAGCCAAGCAAATCGCGCGCGCTACTAGTCTAGCCGAGCACTAAGAAGCAAATCTAGCGGTTACTTCAGCACCCTCAGTAATGAGGAATACGAGTCGAGGAGGAGGACTCACCTACAAGATTACGACATAGACGAGCATGGCAGGCGCGGCGACCCCATCTGCGTGAGGACCCTGTCGAGCCACTGCAGCGGCCCGTTCAGGTGCAACTCGATCCAGCATGGCGTTGACGTTACTGTTTGACGTCTGTGGACAAACATGTTTGTTTTTCAACAAGTTCAAGAGCTAATTCGTAAGGAGTTACTAGGAGTTACATCCACATTCTAATGGCAAAAGTAACTACTACATACGACACATGGCTCAAAGGACTTTTTTTTTTATTGGGTGGGAAAATCATCTTATGACAAAACCCGCTTTTGGGCGGAGCGGGAGATAGTGTCAGACTTTTACTGACTAAAAACCCACTCCTGTTCCTTCGTTGCCTTCGTCCCAGGGCCCCGGGTTTCGCTTTCACACTACCCGTGGCCCCAGTAGGCTTCGACCCTGCTGGGCCCCTACGATTTGCTGACATCTCTTTGAGGCGCGCGTGGAACAGTACGCGCCGTCGACGACACATGGCTCAAAGGACTCAGTATCCAAGAAAAAAATATCTTGTCGTGTACTTGCCTGTACTCTGCGCCCCAGCCCTTGACGAAACTCATGCGTATGGTACACATGCGCGTCAGCTGGAACACCGCCTCGAAGCCCTGGGACACTGACTGCGATAGGAGCGCCGCGAATTCTTGATTGTTGAAGATTTTTAAGTTGCAGCCTGGATGAAAAAGAAAATTAACCATAATATGGTTATTTTCAACTCGATACCTCCACGCGTTCTTGAGATAAAGGGTTTTGACAGACAGACAGACAGACAACAAAGTAATCCTATAAGGGTTCCGATTTTTCCTTTTGATGTATGGAACCCTAAAAACATTTGAAAATATAAAAAATAGTAGTCCGCCGGTGTCGGGAGCAAGGTCCAAGCTACCGGTGGTTAGGGCTCCAGAGACAGGAACCTTCTCACAATGCGAGCCGTATCGAGGAGTACTGCCTTCTGTATCAGGCCCTTGATCCAACCGCGCAACGACTGATGGCCGTCGAAGCTTTTGGCTATAAGGCCATTAGCGGTCACGACAATCGGTACAATGACAGCCAAATCCACATACCACATGTCGACGACCTCGTTTATTATTATAAGCCCGTTGTGTCCCACAACAAGGCAAAGGCCTCCCTTTCATCGTTCCACTCTTTTATATCCTTAGCCACTTCTGGCCAATCCAAAGGAGTCCAAATCGTGACGCCATCTCCTTCAGCGCCTGCCGCGTGGCCAGCTCCTGCAGTTCGGGATCCAGTCAGTAGTTGCTTCCGACAACCCAGTTCCACTTTAGTTTGGAGGCTGAGTTACCTACGTCTGCGATTTGTGTTTCGGAACTAAGTATACTGTTCCTTAAGCGATCTGTTCTTTTTACCCCGAGAATACTTCGTTCCATTGCTCGCTGCCAGACTTCGAGTGCGAACTTTTGACATTTCGTCCGTCCGTCAATCAGTTTAAAGATTAATTAATTAATTCTATTTTGTACGCGACATCAAATGCCAACCACACACGAACCATAGACGGGTATTATGTCTGGTCCAGGGCAACTGCCCGATAGCTGATTTCGGGCTGTTGTATATATTCTAATCGAGCGAAGACCGCAAGTTGGGGGCCCTAAATGTCGCTACACTTACATATTTATAATATTAGGGCCAACGCTACGCCTACGCGGGCCCGTGCATGCTCCCGTCGCATGTGGTGTGCTCGGGTCCCCGTAGCGGAAACCGGATTATTACCTGACCAGTGTCACTAGTTCAACTTTAACGGAGTGCAAGTAGTCGTGTCGATGAAGAACTTTAATGTGTTAAAACGGGCACGGGAGCACTTTTGTATAGGACCGCGCGGGCGCCCGCGTAACGCAGCGTTCGGCCTTAGTGTGACATTATGTATGGCGACACTTGGGGGAGGCGTATGTCCAACAGTGAACGTCTTTCAGCTGAAGTGATGATGACGACGATGTCATGTACTGACCAGGCGGTATTTTGCAGACGGTGGCGGGGTGCCAGCCGTAGCGCTGGTTGCAGTTGGGACTCTGCACGAATATCGACGAGTCGCTCAGGCACTCCGCGAACACCTCGCCTGCAATTTGATACACAATTTTAGGCTGCGAAAAAAAGAGAGATAACGCCTGAAAAATCTGTTAGCATACAGTAATTCCGTGATTTACTCGAATATTTCACAAAACTTGTTCCAGGAAATACGTGTTTTTTTTTAAACCGAAAAAAAAAATCGTAATTTGGAATATCGATTAAATTTCGTGGACTACCCTGGAGTATTTACTAGATAAAAGTTCAGATAGAAATCTATACAAATAAAAGGAGAAACTGACTGACATATCAAAGCACAGCCGAAACTACTGGGACAAGGAGCGTGAAAATTTAGAAAGAGTAATAAGAGACGAATTCACTCCATGAAATGAAACAGAAGTCCATAGTTTATATGGACAATAAACTTATTTTTACACCACCTGCTCGATACTGACCTTTTATACGTCATATAACTATCACTAGCAAGTCATTTTATCCCTAGGGAGATAGTGTAGTATGAGCGATCCCTAGGAAATAATGAGATTTGAATTTGGAACGTCGAAAATCATTATTTGAATTAAAAAAAAAAAAATATTAACAAAAAACAAATGTAGCTACTGACGAGTTTCTAAAACAAAGTAATAAGAAAGCGCGGAAGCGTTACAAAAACTTAAAACTATAACATCATAGAGAAATAAATATTGTTTGTTTTAAATCTCAAAACATGTCGAGTGATAATTAAGATTAACTTGTAAATAATACTTGTATTTCTCTAATATATAATTTGTTTTAGTAAATTGTCTTTTAATTATCTCATAGATGGTGTAAAAAGTAGAATATCCAACACGGGGATAAAACTGTATTTGTCTTGGGCGACTTGAACTCGTCACTTCACTCGGGTTTCTATATCCCCTCGAAGGCCGATTGTACATACGTCTGTACAACTTTAATGACCTTGAAAAATGCTTAATTGTTGTTTTTACACACATTTGTACGATTTTTTTAACCGAAAATTTTGGTTTCTATATCTTTGTTTTTTATAGAAAAATCCAGAAAAAGTGTTTTTTTTATTTATTTGTTTTTTTTTTTTGGTGATTTACATAAAAATGCGCAATTACGTAATAATAATACCTCGGGGCGCCAAAGGGATATTCAAGCTTCCCTCGCGATGCTCGGGAGTTAATTATATAAATCCTAGCAACCTTCGTTTAAAACTTACCAACCTTCATTTCGTTCGGAATTCAACATGCTACCCGCGACTTAAAGACACTTCTTTATTCCCTAGTCACATAGTCTACTATTTTAAACAACTTACCACCAATATAATACAGTCTAACTCCCTTGCCGATGTGTCGACGCGTTTGTTCGACTACTTCGTTCCTATTCACGTTTGATAGGAGACCCAGGCAAAACCTGTGAAAGAAACAACATATTTCTTATAATAATATTATAAAGAGGAAAGATATCGATTTTAGTTTGTTTGTATGTTACGATTTAACTCAAAAACTACTGGACCAATTTTTAAAATTCTTTCACCAGTGAAAGCTACTTTATCATTGAGTAACATAGACCTATATTTTCTATTTTTACGGGCGAAGCCGCTGGCAAAAACTAATAATCTATATATATAAAAAGAGAAACTGACTGACTGGACATATCAACGCACAGCCCAAACTACTAGGAACGTGATTTTGCAAAAGGCTTCTTTTTATGTTGAAAGTGAGCACTAAGGGCTATATTTCACCAGGACACCATGGTGGCGCGACCAGTTGCGCCACCATGGTGTCCGTAAGCTACCAAACTAGACACTATACAGACTCCAGAGTCGCTACACCACACTGAGACGTTTCAAAATGAACCTTAAGTGCACGCGTCCGAGTTGGTCGCGCCGCCAAATTGGTTGCGCAAGCAAACGGACACCAGGTGAGTAACTCTCTATAGAGCTGTATTATGTCGTGGCCAGATCTTAGAAATTGATCACTTCATGATATAGCCAAGTAAAACTGGCCAGATCGTTTTAAACGTTAAAGTTTGATGATATTTCAATCTTCGTTTGGCCTATTTTCTATAGACCTTTTATTATCATTGAAATCCTACATCAATAATATGGCCAAACGAATTGAGAAGATTGGATTGGAGAATTGCATATCATCAAATATTAGCTTTCAAACGATCCAGTCTGGCCAGGTTTAGTTGGCCTTATCATGAAGTGATCAATTCTATGATCTGGCCACGACATATAAATTATGTTGGTAGCGGCAACTGGTCGCGCCGCCATGGTGTCCCGGTAAAATATACCCCTTAGAATAGAAGGGGTTTTTGAAAATTCGACTTTTAAGAGGGTGAAAAGAAGGAAATTCGTTTGTATGCACTATTTTATTCCTTGAGCCCATACACATACTTGAAACTTAGCATAAATAGTAATTCAAGTAAATTAAAAAGGTTTTCTTTATTTTCTTTTTATTAAACTACCCTTATTAACGGTGTTACGTATGTAGAGAAAAATATTGTAGTGTTTTATAATAAAAAAATAATGATATCGAGAACTCTTGGGCAACGTCATTGCGGTGAGCCTTACCACGGCGCAAAGATTAGAAAGAGACAGCGAATACGCACAGGGCGACGCGTGTCAAGGACGGCTCAAACAGTCGTGTCGAAACTCTCTTCCCGTGAGGCCGTGCACCCGATGGAGTGCCGAAGGCTCTCGAAACTGAACTGTTTTTCACTTAACGATTCTCTGAGTGCTGTGCGCAAGGGATGTTAAAGGTTGTATGGGAGAATTTAATTTATTAGGTTAATAAACACGAAACTTGACAATTTTTTATCGACATGAAAGAAAAAATAACGGCTGCCCTTATTAATTTTCAAAACTACCCCCGAAATATGGTTTGATAAATATGATGATTTACCTTTCACTGTTGCTAGGGTCGGTAAACCCATCCACGGTGATGGAAGGTTGTGAAGCGTGGAAGGTCTCTCCCACACGAGTGTTCAGCTCATAGTAGCTGATGCTGCACCAGAAGGCCGGCTCGTGGTACAGCACAGGGGCGGCTTCTGTCGTCAGCCCTGGGGGTGATGGGGTTAGGCGGGTTAGGTCTGTAACAGAAGGGGTAGTAGTCAATGAGGATCAATCACATAATAGTAAATCGGATTTTTACTAAGTACATCGTATGTGTATAATTTACTGAGCATTTAATTTTTTTTTACAATTAAAATCCGTCAAGAAATGGTGGATTTATTAAAGTTTTTCTGAACGGCTACTTGGAAACGCGCGCTCTCGCTGAACTTTTTACGATGACGTCATCTGTCATGATCCGTGCGACGAACGGCTTGATCGTATTCATTCGCCGGTGGAGACCGATCATGACAGATGACGTCACAGTGAGTCTCTTTATTCTCAGGCGCGTTCTGGTACTAATACACTAAAATTGCTGTATCTTCGTCATGTTTTGTCCGATTTAAATAATTTCTTCACAGTATTAACTGATTTTTTTCAATAGTAACAGGTTTTACTTAAAAACGGAATGACTTATGAAAAAATATACTATTTATTTTGTCCAAAAAAAATTAAATAAAACATTTAGGATTGATTTTTCAATGAACTGATAACTAGGAGCTCATACATACGAGCGGCATGTTGCCAACGGATAGTATTGCAATAGAACTCTGCTTCCGCTTCCGCTTCTGCTTCCACAAAATTTATAACAGAACTCTAAACTCCTAGTCTCCTAGTCACATTCAACAACTAAGCCTTAATAAATTCAAATGTTTTGAATTTATTAAGGCTTATTTTTTTAGTTTTTTAGTTGTCTTATTTTTCTCTTTTGTTTTATTTTCAATTGTGCTCTTTATTATTATTATTTTACAATTTGATATTGTAGATTATTTTTATTTTGCAATTTGACTTTATTTATTTTTATTTTGACATCAATATTTACTTTAATTATTAAATTACATTTTGTAAATTATATATTTACTTTTATTATTGTGAACGTGAGAACAATGTTGATTGCCTTTTTTTTTTCCTTTTCAGTAATTTTAACGTATGTCTGGCAATTTGAGTATATTCTGCGGCCTACCCAAATGTCCTTTCCTTGGTATTGTTCGTCAAGTCGTTGAGCTCCTTAGTAGTCCTGGGTTGAGCTTTGCGAATACTGACAAATGCTTGCACTGACTGGACAGGTCCACTCAAATCTGTATGGTTCTTTCTTCAAAAGACCATCTCAGACAAATCTGCACTGTTCTCATGTGATTTGACCATTACATATTAACTGTATGGACTTTAAAAGAGACTTTGACCCCTGAGTTTGTTTCGGTGTTTCTTCTCAGGGTAGTCAGCTAGGAAACACCGGCCTCATCTAGTTTAAAATGACAAAAAAAAAATTGACGTGTAAAAGTGTTTTTTTAAACCTACTTACAAAATAAATATCATTTATCATTTAAACGGAAGAAAAAATACAGCGAGGAGCGCGGGGGTGAGGGGCGCGTGGACGACTGGACACATCGGAAGAGGTGGGGAGGGAGACGTTTGTGTACCGCCGTACACAAACGTGACGCGACGAGTTTCTTTATTATTATATTTTTTTGGTTCATACTGCGCATCACTGCGCCTCGTGACGCGATTAAGACGTAATTCTTCGAAAAAATAAAATTGTGCTTTTTCTTCATAGTATTAATACTTCCGCATCCGCAAAGATTTAATTTTGACATCTGTTTCCGTTTCAGCTTCCGTTAAGACACTTTCCGTTGCATCACTACCAACGGCAGAGATAACTGCAGCCGTCGACCTTTGGAGGTAGGCGGAATAGAGTGTAAACTCCCGCAAACCTCCGTTGAAAAGGGAGGATCCTCCGACCACACGCGTGTTATGTCTGGTGGGCAAATGCCCGATAGATGATTTTGGGCTGTTCTATATGTTCCAATCGCGCGGAGAACTTTGATTGTGCGATGTAGGATTAGTTCTTTTGTAACGCCATAGATGTCGCTACAGTGACACTTGACACACACGTCGGCTACCGCTGATCTTCAAAGTTAGAATGTCGACGGACGCGTTGACGCGTTAACAGCTGCCGCCGAAGTATCGACGGTAGCAGTTACCTCTGCCGTTAGTAAAATGCCGCTCGTGTGTATAAACTCTACCGAACCACAGTTATTATGTTCCAAGGGTGGAATAATATTTTTTTATATTGAGTATTTTATAATGTTTGATAAAATAAAAACAGTATACTAAATAGCTTCTAAAATTATAACAGAATCAACAATAAAAACCGTCATTCAGTTTTTTTTTTCCAGGCCGAAGTATAAGGAATCAATTTGTATCAGACACAAGTTCTACTTTGGCCTAGAGTTAAAAATCGTAGAAGAAAATAGTATATATTATCTGTATATATAAAAACTAGCATCTGCCGGCGGCTTCACCCGCGTGAATGTGGGTTACTCCATACAAACTTTGAACCCCCATTTCCTCCCCTTAGGGGGTGAATTTCGGAAAATCCTCTCTTAATGCTCGCCTACGTCATAAAAGGAAACCTTGCGCAAAATTTCACGCTCATAGTCCAAGTAGTTTTGAATGTGCGTTGATATGTCAGTCAGTCAGTTTCTCCTGTTATACAGGGTGTTTAGTGGATCGTGTGCCAAATTAAAATGGTCGACGGGAGGGGTCATCTGCTATCCTTTCAGAACCCTAAACACTTCTCATGCCCTGTGGATTTTTTTTATCGACTTTTTATTGTTTTATAAAAATAAGACCTAAATTTTTCATTCAAAGACAAATTTAAAAATATATATCAGGCATAGACTCTGAATTTTAATTTTATTTAGATGTGTGTTGTATTAGAGTACTTTTATATTTAAAATTAGTGACATTAGCTATCTAGTTTTTTGTTAATTTACTTGCAAAGCAAATTAACAAAAAACTATTGGCACACGATGGACCAAACAGCCTGTATATGTAAGGTGTTAAAAAATTAACTTTTAAAATTTCGAGGGGACATTGTACTCCTCATTATGAACAACTTTTACTAAGGGACCAAACCTGAAATCAGAAAAAAAAAAAAAAACAGCTGCTCCATACATTTTGACGTGTTATGCGAACATAAACGAGGAGGGAGGATTAGGGTAGAGTAGAATAGAGTAGTCAGTTGACGAGAGCAAAGCCGCGGGCAAAAGCTAGTTGAAAATAAAAAGTAACAAAATTGTCAACAAACTCACTCATGTTGTCGTTATGGTCCATGGGGTCGCCGTCCTCGCTGATGTAGCCGGGCGGCGGAGTCTCCACTGTTGATGAGCTCCTGAGGACAATGAGTGTGGGATTGTAAATCTTGCGCTGTACGGAATAAGGGGTAAAATTGATTGAAGTGCTTTTGTTTCGCGACAAAAACCCAATAATAATGGGATTGCGTCTGAGAGGCATTTTTAATCGGTTACCTATTGATTCTTGAGTTCGGGACAAGCCTTATGAGAATGATAGCAGGCGTTTGACGAGCGCGCTCCACATTCTCAACCTCATCGCCAATGGCGTCAACATATTCTGTTGTGCCTTAAGAACATTGACTAGAATAGCTACATGTAGAATTTCCCGGTTGTCATTCGTAGATCTTTGACAGACGCCAGAAAGTCTGACCATCAGTCTATCCAAGGAATGTCGTGTTGCCCAGTAACTAGATTGTGGAGGTCAGCCCCCCTAGCCAAGTTACGATCGTTTCATTGCGATTCTCTTGGTTCGAACGCCTCGAGTAGGCCACGCCTCCGATTCCTTTGTTCTGACCATGAGACTGAGCATTGAGATGACGTCAGAACAAAAGAATTGGAGGCGCGGCCTACTCGAGGCGTTCGACGCAAAAGAGTTAAAACGAAACGGTCGTAACTTGGCTTAGGGGAAGATAGGTATTCAATCCTTGCAAAACACGGGTATTCCACCGCATCCAGCGACCTCAAATTAGTTGGGAACAAGGTTAGGGAGATGGAGAAGTATCAATGATTCGAGATAAGTGAAGATGAAGATATATAATACTTACACATGCACAGTGGTGTTGCCTGGCACCTGCTGGGCCAGCGTGGCCTCCAGGTACATGGCGCTGTGAGCACCCACGCCCACTCCGACCACGCCTCCCGTCTGCATCACACTGTAACAATATGGTACAATTTATTAGTAACAAAAAAAAAATACAATAGGAACTTAGAATTGCCACAGGGTGCCACAATTTGGCGATCCGCCCCGGTTTCAACCGTGTGCAAATTATATGTGTCGGTGAAGTCAATAGTACGGAAGCTTGAGAACGAATGAATGAGCTAGGTGGAAAGTGACAAATGTCACTTTGAAAGAATTCGGGCTGACGTTTGCACGAAAAGAGCAGATAACGGTTCCGACCGCAGAGGAGCGGTGCTCTTTCTTCTGTCGGCAGCCGTGCGAAAAACGTCTAGTCTCGGGGACTGTCTCACAGCTCGTTGTGTAAAGTGAATACCTTATTACTCTTTACCCAGTCATCGCCCACAAAACAGAGTCCCTGGACAGAACTTTTAATGGTGATTGGCATCTTGCACCGACATATACATAAACTTCTCTATAAACTGTATTTTGTGTGTGATATGTGGATAACAAGCAATAAACCAACTATTTATTTATTTTATAATTTATGTACACGCGAATAAAGAAAGAAGATACATTGTGATAAAAATTGTACAAAGGTACTGCTTATTTCCAATAAGAAATTTCTTCCAGCAGACCTGCGAAAGGAGAAATAAAAAGAAAAGTAGACAGTAATGTGTAGAAGTAATTGAAGAAGAGAATGTGAAATCTATGTGATTTATGATGTAGTCTTTAAGTATTCACTTACAAAGAGCCGTGAGACAGTCCCTAAAATACTTTTTGTTCATAAGGCCGACAGAGAAAAGAGTACCACGTGCCTGTGGTCGGAATTTTTATCTGTTCAGCTCGCTCGAACGTCAGACCAGATTCTGTCAAAGTGGTGTGACGTCGGCACCGCTTTCGACTCGTTCACTCGTTCTCAAGCTTGCGTACTATTGACTTCACCGACATACATAATATAAGTATGATTGTCTACAATCTCATCTGAAGGTAAGAGATCACATCATCTCCTGCAAGCATAGCATAGTTGGCCTTATAATGTTCCCACTGCTGGGACTCAGACCTCCTCTCTAGGAGAGGGAATGGGCCGTAATCCACCACACGGGCCCAGTGCGGGTTGGTGGATGTCACATGTCTTCGAATTTTTGGTTCTAGGACATGCCGGTTTCCTCACGATGTTTTCCTTCACCGTTTTGAGAGCAGTGGTGATGAAATAAATTACACAAAGTAATGCGCCTGGCTGGGTTTGCACCCGCGACCTACAATTCGTAAGTCGGGAGCGTTATCACTCGGCTACCACTGTCTCCCTCCCTCTATGTCTATGTCTATCTCCTGTCAAAATTAAGACAAAACAGCTGTATGCCATCATAATACATGACCGATACTACTCACGCGTCCGTATGATCGTGGTGCTGCTGGTGCGTGGGGTGCTGCGCATGCGTTTGATGCTGCGGGTGCGTCAGATGCTGCTGGTGCGGCTGATGTGGCTGATGCGGCGCGTGGTAGTCCGTGTAGGGCGGCGGCGCGCGCACCTCCGTGTCGCCGCACCGGGGGACTAGGATTGGTGGTAGCGCTGGAAAAATAGATGGTTCATATTTTACTGTTTTTCGCACCAGTGCGGAAAAGTGTTGATGCTCACTCCTGCCACAATATAATAGGTTTTTACCTATGAAATTGCTGTTTTTTAAAACGGGTTGCTTTGATATGTTATATCTTTGGATTAACTTGAAATTATAAATTCAAATAAACTATAATATATTAAAAATACGTTCTTTTTTCAACATTAGTTATTTATTGGTTTCTTTTTGTTTTGTATTATATATTGAAAGCTAATAAAAAAAGGTTTTTCATATTAAGAGTTCCAACATAGAAACTATGCATTTCAAAGGGAAAGCAATATCAATGACGTTTATCTATAACTTTCATCTAAATACCTATTATTACATTTATCGAATCAGGCTGGGCGCCAAGCAGCCCATACTACTCGCCAGGCAGACCCAGTTTATTTATTTCTTCGTAAGTGTATTGAAAAATGTTTTTGATACACTTGATTTGTCACTCAGCACTCGGCTCCATAACAGCCTTACCCTCGCCTGCGGGTCGGGCGAATTCCAACTCGGCCGCAATTCTAAACTTTTTGCACTTGCATCTCGTCAGAAGAAGGTTCTTACGAGAAGAAAAATTAAGAAAATTATGCAGACTATTACAGAAACCAACGAATTTTTTTTGTTTTTTTTTTTTTTTTATAACGCGCGATATAACCCCAGTGCTTGACTGCGACTATTTAATCTTTGATCGTTTGACAAATCATTGCTAAGACAGAACAAATTTCTGTCGGGTCAGCTAGTTAGATATACATTTATATTCAACTAAGTTTTTCCCGCAGCTTCGCTCCCGTCAACTGACTAATATATTCTTCTCTACCCAACTCTACTTTACTCGATGAAAAGTATCCTATATCAGTCTCCTAGTTCTAAGCTACATCCCCACCATTTTCAGCCGAATCGGTTCAGCCGTTCTCGAGTAATAAATAGTGTAACTACCACGACTTTCTTTTATATATTTATTTATTTAATTTAAACAGAACGGCCGAAGCCAATTACACCATTTAAACACATACAGAAAAAATATGAAACAATAATTAAAATCAGAAGTCAGAAGTCACGCAGGATTTTTATTGGGACCTATTTAATAAATATTACACACAGTCATTCATCTCACAAAATATATATATAGATTTATATCATATATCATCATTATTCATCATCATTTTTAAATTATAAATTAGAATGAAAGCTATTTTAGTGTGTCAGCCTGTAATTAACTGTCTAGATTGTAAGTCAATAACCTTTTGACAAGAGGTCATTGCATTTACATAAAAGGAACAAGTTTTTGGCATCAAATTTGCTTCATTGGTGACATTATTCTCCTGTAAAATCTTACCACAGGCCTTCACGTCTTTTATTCAAATGTCAAGATGTGGATGTTGGATTAGGTTACATGTTTGTGCATCTAGTTTTAAGGATTTTTTTTTTGTATTTTCTCTAGCATGTAACTGTTTTTTGTCCCCAATAAAATAAAATAAATTAAGTTTTTAATTAAGACTAGCTTTTGCCCGCGACGTATTAGATTTTTTGAGAAACGAAAATATGATATATTATTTATTATCTTCATCGCGTGTGATAGTGCATTGAATTGTATGGCGAGCGATATTGTATCTTAAGATAATATATTATAGTATCTTAGCCGTGTGCAGCGCCCCTTAGTGAACTCCACTGCGGGTGAAGTAACCTACGACAAACTTATTATTTGTGGTTGGTACAGTAATCGGGTGTAGGGATCGAACCGCAAAATTAAGTTTGTTTTTTATTGTATATACTTTTCCGGGATAAAAATGCCCAGGATATTAAATAGCAAGTGTAATAAGTGTTAATTATAACATCACCTTAGACTAATCTGTACACAGCACAGTTGTAGCACAGGTACAGGTATAAATCTTAATTTTTTTTATTACGTCACAAAACCAAAAGAATACTTTTTTTGCGATTCGGAAAAAAATCCAAATTGAACTAATTACATATGTAAGTTAGTACGGAACTCTTAGTGCACGAGTTCGACTCGCACTTGCCCAGTTTTTTTTTTAATGGTGTTGAAATAAACGAAAAAAATTATGAGTATACATGTGGATGGGTATAGGCCAAAGAAAAGATGGATGGATTGTGTGAACAGTGATATGAAAGAAAAGGAAGTTAGTGATAGTATGACGGTTGACAGGATAGAATGGAAGAAAAAAACATGTTGCGCCGACCCCAAATAAGATGGGACAAGGGCAGGAAGATGATGATGTGTTGAAATAAACGAACTAGACTTACCAGGCGAATCGATTTTATTGTAATGGTAAGGGTTGATGCAGACCTCGTCTTTCTTCAACTGGTATGCATATTCACAGTGATCAACTGGCTTCAATTCGTGCTGACTCTGAAACAGTTTTGTAAAATATAAAGACATTTTGATCATTTTTCAGGACCAACTGATTAACTGAAAAAATAATCATTTTGTTGTTAACAACAAAACTTATCTTATCTTAACCATCATAATCATCATCATCATCATTTCAGCCGAAAGTCGTCCACTGCTGGACATAGGCCTCCCCCAAGTGCCGCCACAATGAACGGTCCTGTGCGCCTCGCATCCATCGTACTCCCGCAACCGTTACCAGGTCATCGGTCCACCTTGTAGGAGGCCTTCCAACGTGTCTTCCAGTACGTGGTCGCCATTCCAGAACCTTTCGGCCCCAACGGCCATCCGTTATGCGAGTTTCTTAACCATTAATAAGATAAAACATAAATTTTGTTTTTTAAAAACATGACGTGTTCATTAGGGCCGGTGCTGACTGAAGTCACGGCACGGTACAACACGGCAGAGCGAACTTCGGCAGCTCTAAGGACGCTTTGGACGCCAGGTATCCACGATGTTCGCGAACTATGCTCCGCGCATCTGCAACCGCTCTGATGGAGACGGTACGCGCAACTCCATAAGGAACACGCATGCTCCACAGTCCCCTTGCGAATGTGTCTCATTTTTCATCCAACATTCCATTTATCCGAACATTGAGCGTTGTGTTTTGCTCGCGTCCACGAACAGACTGGGGAGCTCCCTTTATATTCGCCCAAAAATCGCCACCGATTGGAGCGCTGAGCGCGGAGCGCCCCTGTAGCACGCTCCAGGAACGCGGAAGTATCCACAATGTGGAGCAGTTGCAGGAGCGTGGAGCGCAAGAGGTTCACGAACATAGTGGTCACACCGCCGCACCCGTTTCAAACCTTATTTCAATTAGTTTAGGTGTCATAATCCTATGACCTAAGTGACTTTCGGGTCGCCACGGTGTGACACGGTGGCACACCGTGGAATGAAACGGCGTGTCACGACGTGCTGCGGTGTATTTGTATCGAAATAAAGTAATATGAATTCTGAAACGTTTAACGCTTACAATGAGCCTCATCAAAGTCTTAAAGCCACCCTAAATGGCAATGAAAAAGGGCTCGGAGTTTCCTTGCGTGATCGCATCAAGAATGAAAGACTTAGCACGAAGAATGGCAGAGGGCAGGGCACATTGTTCGTCGGTGGGGTCGAAAGGTTCTAGAGTGGTGACCGCGCACCGGGAAACGCAGCGTTGGAAGGCCTCCCACAAGGTGGAACGATAACCTGGTGAGAGTCGCGGAAATGCGATGAATGCGAGACGCAAAGGACCGTTCGTTGTGGCGACACTTGGGGGAGGCCTATGTCCAACAGTGAACGTCCTGATATGACGAATGATGATAATGAATTCTAAAACCGATGAAATAAGGATAAAAACAACTAGATCAAAAAAAAAATAACTGCCATGACGCGACCAGTGCCGGATTAAGCTGGCGCGGGGCCTATAGGAAATACGATCAAGGGGCCTCGTGTGTAGGCCTAAAGATAAATAAAATATTTTGCAAAATGATTTACCATAGACGTTATTTTCCTCATTTACCGCAACACTTTACACAATTACTTTATTTAAACGATACTGATTACCGATACCGATAATATTACTTTTGGAAAAACCTGGGTGATAATGGTTTTTTTTGCATACCTCGTGTGAACAAAAATTCTAAAAAACCGAAATGTTCTCGAAAATGTCCTAGGCGTCATTTCCTCCACCTCTCTAATCAAGAAATGGGATGCAAAATTTTAGCATTTTTCTCAGAGGGGTTTTTTTTGGGTGGGAAAATCATCTTATGACAAATCCCGCTCTTAGGCGGAGCGAGAGATAGTGACAGACTTTTACTGACTAAAAACCCACTCCTGTTCCTTCGTCCCAGGATTTCGTTTTCACACTACCCATGGGAAGATTCAGGCATTTTTTAATTGGGTTAATCTTTCTGAAAGAAATGATCTCATCAACATGTCATATATCGTTTCAGCCGGAAGATGTCCACTGCTCGACAAAGGCCTCCCCAAAGTGTCGCCAGAAAAACCCATCCTGTGCGTCTCGCATCCATCGGATTGCCGCGACTCTCACTAGGTTATCGGTTGACCTTGTTGGAGGCCTTCTAAAGCTTCCTCTTCCGGTACGCGGGCACCACTCTAGAATTTTTCGGCTCCATCGACCATCAGTTCAGCGAGCAATGTACTAAGCTCACTGTCACTTAGTTTATTGTCATTCCAGATTCGATCTCGCAAGGAAACTCCGAGAATAGCTCTACCCGTTGCCAAGCTATCTGATGAGAGGCCTATGGTGACCTACCACGTTTAAGAGTCATCAATGGCAACACTCACTGGTTATACGACTTTCGTTTTGAGACACTAGTTTGTCGGACGAAAAAATACCGTGCAGCTTCCCCAACGCTGCCCAGCCAAGTCGGATTCGACGATTAACCTTTTTGTCAAAGATAGATCTAGCTAATTGGACCGATTCTGTGATTGCTCGAGTGTATAGCCTCCGATCTTGACAAAAGGAGGGTACTTACTACATGGGTAAATACCCATGTAGTAAATACCAAAACTTTGGTTTTAAATATGTTCATTTTTAAAACCCACTCTTTCGGAAGCTCTATTGAGGTCATCGAGCGTTGTTATGGGCTCCTTCATAATTCAGCCATGACTAACATATCGTCGGCAAATCGAAGGTGAGTGATATACATTGAAATGAATGCCTAACCCTCTCCAGTCTAGACCCATGAAGACACCTTCTATTGCGGCTGTGAACAGTTTCGGAGAAATGACGTCTCCCTGCCTCACACCCCGCTGTAGGAGAACAGGTTTTGAGGTCTGGTCCTGAAGTCGGACCGACATGGTGGCGTTTTCATCCATGTAGCGATAGTCAATCTGGCATTATTAGAGGGACTGCAGTACAACCACAGACTCAATCGAATCGAAGGCTTTCTCGTAGTCTACAAACTTAAAGCAGAGAGGCAGATTATGATCTTCAGTCCTCTTTGCATGAAAACTACGATAAAGAGGGAATTCTAAGAGGACTTCTATTCTATAGACTTTTCATTGGAGGAAAGTCTGAAGCAAATTGACTATAAAGTGCGGGGCCCCCGTATGTGTGGGGCCTGTAGCATTTGCTACTCTTGCTACATGGCTGATCCGCCACTGGCTGCGACGTTAGTCGGCACCGGCCCTTAACAATCAGTTGGAACAATTACAAAAAATTAGTATATTACAGCAATCATACCTGTAGCTGCGGCCAGCGCCACAGCCTGCAGTAGACAACATGCGGCAAACCCTTGCGGTACTGACCATTTATCACGTTTTCGTTAGGTTTCACCCTGTGAAATAACAGAACAAAAATTAACTAAACACTTTCAGTGTCAACAACAAACATCTTCACACTTTTTTTAGTTGAAAAGTCTCATTTTGTTAAACCTTACAAAAAAAAAACTTGCAATGTGGTCCATTGCAAGTTTTTTTTTTTATTCGGTGGGAAAATCATCTTATGACAAATCTTGCTCTTGGGCGTTGCGGGAGATAGTGTCAGACTTTTACTGACTAAAAACCCACTCCTGTTCCTTCTTTGCCTTCGTCCCAGGGCCCCGGGTTTCGCTTTCACACTACCCGTGGCCCCAGTAGGTTTCGATCCTGCTGGGCCCCTACGGTTTGCTGATATCTCCTTGAGGCGCGCGTGGAACTACACGCGCCGTCGACGACTTGGGCTCGGTCCGGACGGTTACCGGACGGTCAGACGGCGAGCCACCCAATGCTCGTCGTCCGCAAGCCCGCCCCTACGGTGGCCGGAAATCGGGACCGCACTGCAGGTTAGGAACCACAGGAGTATAGGGTAGTTTAAAAAAAAAACTTGCACACTAGGAATTACTTCTGTATTGTGGGTACATTCACAAATAAGTAAAGTCATATATACATGACACCCAGACCCGGAACGACTTTTATTAATGTATTGGGCCTGGAAAACTTATCTATCATAGGCCATATAGATATTTGATCGAAATCAAACCCAAAACCTGCAGATCAGCCAATCTATCAACCACTGCTCTGCTAGGTTGTAGGTATGTAAAGGTTTTGTGAACTGTCATTAAGTGTGTTATGTAAAGTATTTATTCCAGAGACACTGATTGGAGCTTGAGCTACGCGTAAAAAACCTGTTCATGCCCAGTACCTGAGTATTATTGAGTTATTATTTATTTATTTATTTATCCATTGCTTGTTATACTTCCAGTATACACCAAACCGTATAGCAAGCCAACAAACCGACAATCTATGAACTAAATTTGATGCAAACATTTAATGCTATAAAAAAGTATGTCGAATTTAGGTACCGGAGCAATCAGGGCATTCAGCAGATTGATGCAACTCTGAGTATGCTTAATACACTTAAATTCTAGGTTATTGTACAAACCACAAGCCAATTATTGTACAAGGGTTGCACTACTCGCCCCCGCAGTTCACTTCATAGCACTAAAGAGACCCAATATTTCACTTCTGCGCAAGTGGAAGTCAGCGCTCAAAGTCCATGCCGGTATCTATACCACAAATTTACATGAAGCGAGTTCTGCCTATCTGATCATTTCAATTTCAATAGCCTTTTCTAGTTCCTGAATTAGATTCTGAAAACTCCTTTACTGTGGTACTTTTGATGTTGATTTTTTTTTACATTTAGGTTACGACAGGATCCAGATTTCAGTGAGCCTTTTGGCAAAGGCCTCGGACTTCTTTTTGCTTTCTGTCCTTTGCAACTTTTCTCCAGTTTGGAACTGCTGTAAGCTTAAGTTTGTCCTCTTAACTTTTATATTGTCAACCTCTATTTCTTTTACTGTTTCTAGGGTACCATTCTGTCAGCACTTTATTCCATTTGTCCTAGTTGTAAGTGAAGAGAAAGGAACTCATTTATAAGAACAAGGAAAGACATTGTCACTAAGAGACCTGCCTATCTCCACTTCATTTGGTCTATCCAAATAAAGTGGAGATAGGCAGGTCATATACTATGGAGACCACAGGACAAATGGAGCAAAGTCCTGATCTGTTCCCCAGCCAGCCCAGTAAAATTACCTTAGATCCAAGCCTATACTATTGAAGGAACCTAAATATTATACATAATATATTTGCAAATGCTTGTGTTTAAGGATTACTATCCACAATTTTCCATTAAAAGTCCTAAGGATATTTTAATTGGTAGGATTAGGTGTAGTGTAGTGTATCTGAGCAAATTTGGCTCGCCACAGATATGCCACTATTGTAACGGCCGATATAGCTTTTCAATTTTTGATAAAATCATTAGACAGCCAAGACACAATATCTGCAAAGCAACTGGCAAATTCATTGAAAACGAGAATTAAAGAGAGACGGCTCTACTGTTGTCGTTGCCTTACAATATTAACTCAACCCTAATGATTTTTTTAATTAGTTTATGTTGTTATCTTAATTATCAAAAGTTTATGTAGTAGTAGTAGTATAATGTTATATTAAAAATGATTACGTGAATTTATAACGGGAAAAATGACTGATACCTTTAAGTTTTGTTTATTATTTTAGTTGATTTTATTGTCATGCTGTGAATTAAGTGAATAAATACATATTTTAAATTATTTATGCTATTTATTTCAGTTATACTAAATTAACTTAAAACACTCAAATATTAGAAAAATCCGGATAATCTGGATTTTTATCGGATGTGAGTACAGAAATTCGGATTTCTAAAAAGTCCGGATGGGGTTGCGTATCCAAGTGGATAAAAATCCCGAATTCAATAAATGAAACAAAAAAAGTCTGGATTTTGCAATCCCTACTTGTGTTTATTTTTTATACAATATTTTCTACTACCAGCTTCTGCCATAAGGTTTGCCTTTCTCCATACAAACTTTGACCCCCTTATCATCCCATCAGGGGGTGAATTTAGAAAAACCCTCTCTTATTGCTCACTTTCATCATAAAAATAAACTTAGTACTAGCTTCTGCCAGTGGCTTATAAAGGAAAATAGGTTTCACCATACAAACTTTAGACCCCCATTTCATCCCTTTTGGGGTTGAATTTTGCAAAATCCTCTCTTAGTGTTTGCTTACGTCATAAAAGGAAACCTTGTGCAAAATTTCACACTCCTAGGCCCAGTAGTTTCAGCTGTGCTTTGATATGTAGTTACGTCAGTTTCTCCTTTTTTAATAGATAAAAAAAAAACACTTAAATAAAATCTCTTTCTGAAAACGGCATCAAAATCAGTTATTATATGAAGGAGCAATTACTAATTCCAGATATTGTTAGGAGGAAGAGCAGGGGCATGATGTGAATATCTCTTTTTGCCTGACTGCAAGAAAGGTTACGTTTTATACACACATAACCTAATGGTGGTGACCGAATAGAATAATTGCTTAGTATTAAACGGACTTAAACATTTCCTTCTATTTGCGATTTTTTAATATTGTTACTATTTGATACCAATTTCAATATCAGTATCTATTTTAACTGAGAACATGATAACAGGCACTAAACCCTGTGCTCAAGCTATTTTAAAATAGCTTAATTACATTGATCCTCAAGATTGAACATCTCCCATGTGTCCCAATGTGAGCATATCCCAAAAACTAACGGTTAATGATAAAGTATGACCCTGGTAAACAATAATATCGCATTATTATTAGCCCATATTGTCCCACAGTTGGGCAAACTGGCAAAGGCCTCCCTCCATAATACCGCATGTTCATTGAAAATTAACTACAAATAAATTTTATTTAAAAAATAAGTTTTGTCTGTATATAGTAAATTCGGCGGCAAATGATATCTATAAAGATCATCATGCATTGTCTAATCTAATTAATTATGCCTATGGCCATGTTATTCAAATCCTATAGGTTTCTTATTAGCACTAATGAATAAATAATAAATCTTTTTGGTTCCTAAAGATTCAAAATACATTTACATTCAAAAAACAACCCTTCGAAACGTATATTTATATCCAGGAACCGTAATTTTCGCGTAAATTAGCGTTAAAACTCATCCAACAACATAGAGGAAGCATTTGTGACGTTGTTACCTTCAAGGACGAATGGATTCACGGATGTCCTTCAAAACGAGCACTGAACACAGAAATAACAAAAACACACCCGTTTCCTTTTTATCCGATAAAGAATTTAGCAATTAAAAAATTGCAAGGTTCAAAACACGTCCGCCATATTGACATGGGATGGGGGATTCGATTTGTTTTGACGGTGTCTTGACCTTTCCGATTTTGCGTCCTGTATGCTATTATGCAACCAAAATGCGATGGTCGTTGCGATCTACCGGGTCAATGACTACGTGCGACCATCGAACTTAGGCGGGTAATAGAACCCACAGAAATAACCCGAGCACGAAAAATATATTCGTTCGTAAACTGATAAATTTGACGAAATTATATTTTAAAATGACAAAGACCACTTATTAAATTCTTATTTGATAGGATAATAAAATTTAAGATACCAGAATTTGGCAGCAGTTTCTTGACGAGATTTTCAAACGCCTCTTTGATTAGCTCAACAATTATTGCAATAAACGTGGTCGGCGAAAACAGCTTCTATTCTCACATAAATAAGGTTCAAAAAGATTGCAAGGATATATTAGCCACCGGAAACGTCATATTCCCAAATGATTGTTATCACGAAAAAATAAATCAATAATGAACTGACCTGGGAATTGTTACGCATTTAGTATGACTGTTCTGGCTTGAAATTGCCTTTTCTAATTCTTCAAGCGCTCCACTTTTCTTTAATTTCTTAACTAAACTCTTCACTGCCTTCTCGGACCATTTATCTTCGGCTGCAGATGAACCCTCAGGGCCCTTTTTCCACCCTAACAACCGTTTCACCACCGGTGGAGTTAAGGGAAACATGCCGCGTCACTTCACTCACTAAGTCATCAATATATACAAATTATCATTTGAATAGCAAATTATATATTCGCGCACAAATAATACGTTCCGTATTTAGGTAAACTAGCGGCCATATTGCAAATTAATGACAGTTCACTTGTCAATCAACAAATCAAGATAATTCTGTCTCGTTCACACTCGAGTTGACCCCGGTCTATTTGAGATAATGTGTCTATATCTGTCCTTTTCTTCGAAATTACTTTCTTGCAAAGTGCAAAACAAAGGGCATTTCCATAAACAAAAAATATTCAGCCTAATCTAATAATAGTTGCATTCAACCTTATTTTTTAATTTATATTCAATAAATTAATTAAAGAGTTATTTAATAAACAAAACTTACACTTAAATTAATTGTGGATACAAGAGATTAGGCTATGAAATCTATAACGTTTCAAAGTAAAAATAAACTTTATAGATCACACTGGGAATTTGAAATTATACTATTATTTTCATACAAAAAAATGTCACTAGGTTTCTAGAGCAACAAAAAGTAAAATAAAACGTGCACAAATAAAAGTTCTTCATATTTTTCCATTGATTTCAAAGATTAAATTAATGTTTTATACATTGCGGTATGAATAAACTTATACAAAAAACAGCAATGTACGACAAAATATGAATTGTTAAAAAGTGGTCACAGTGGTCTATGGTGTAAATTGGAATGTTTTTGTTTTGAAATTTGACACAAATGGCGAGAAAAATATTGTTTCATTTGTTTTTTTTCTAAAGAAGTGCCAGTTGTTCTAAGAAAGTGGCGATATTTGTGTTAAAAAAGAAAATCTGGTAAGAAATTTCTCGTTTACTTTTATTTGTTTATTTTTATCGTATTTTTGCCGTCCAAATAGTCAAAAATATGTGCCGGTAATAAAATTGTCACTGGCCATTTCATTTTATTTTATTTGGTGGCCAGTGTCAGTTTTCATAATCCCGCTTTGGTTTTCTAATGGCTAGGCTGGAAATGATTATTTCGAGGAACGATAAATAAATAAACTACTTGAAGAAAACTTTAATTTTTTAATTTCCCATTTTCATTTCCTACCTGAAACTTTTGATTTGTTTTGACGCCATAGTTTTTGTAAAATTTTTGAAATTATTATTTTCGGCTAGTTTTACTTATTATTGCCTTTTATTAGATTAAAGGTTCTTACTTAATATTGTTGAATATTTGCAGGGTTTAAATAGTTTAAAACTTTGTAATATTCAATATAATTATGATAGGTGTTATTAAATAAAAAATAATATTATGTAGCCTACCTGCCCAAAAATTATTTTTCTCATTTATAAGGTGACATCTTGCAAACTAGTCATGAAAAAAATATATTCTACATATTGTGTTTTGTTTATAAGACTTAGCTACCAAGAGAATTTAAAAAATGTTGATTATTTTCATTATGTTACCTGTTCACTGTAAGCGAGTATGATGTCATGATGGTTGCTATTGTCCTTCGCAGCTTGAATGGAACATTCACTGCCAGTCACTATTGTCAATCATAGTAGTTTTGAGGTATGCGGAACATGGTGTAAAGTCTCGTAAACCTCTTTTGAAAAAGGAGGATCCTCTAACTAGACTGTTGTTTTGTCTGATCTGGGCAATGGTCCGATAGATTATTTCGGGCTGTTGTATATGTTCAAATCGCATGGAGAACTGTAATTGCATGATGCAGAATTTCAATGTTTTTTAGTTTCTATGTGGTGCCATCTACTACTAGTGCTACCACAGCAACATCTGCTGCCATACCTTACTCAGACTTTGCAGACTTGTCAGACTTTTATTGTCTAAAACCCACCTGGGTGCCTTTTATGGCGGTAAGTCCCCTCTTTGAGGTGTGGTTGGAAAAACCTCACGGCGACCTCACCTTTCGCATGATGCAGGTTCTCACCGAACACTATAAGTTCGGGAAGTTTATGCACCGGATTCGTGCGGAAGCAACGCCCGGAGGACACGGTGGAGCACACGGTGGAGGTGTGCCCCGCTTGGGCAGAACAACGTCGTATCTTAGTAAGGGTGATCGGCGGCGCCGATCTCTCGCGACGGGCCTTGGTACAGGCCATGGTCCGGAGCGAGGAGGAGTGGCAGGCGGTCACCTCGTTCTGCGAAACAGTAATGCTAGCAAAGGAAGCGGCCGATCGCGTGAGGCATCGGTTCTCACGCTCCCACCGCTGCTGGGATTACGATCCCGATTTCCGGCCACCGTAAGCGCGGGATTGCGGACCTAGACATACCCAGACGTAGGCCCTTTCCTTCTTTTTTCTACCTTAGTTGTATATAGGAGGGGGGGGGGGGGGGGAACGGGGACGAGTGGGCCGTACCTACCCATCCTTGTATGGACAATCAGGCATTTCAGGGCCCAAACCACCTCTGAAAAGTAACCCTAGATACGACAATGCCCCTACTAGCACAGAGACAGTGAAACAGTGTCGCGATAGGCCTCGACAGAGATGACCAGACTAACTGGATAAGTTTTGTCCATGTCATCATGAAGGCTTAAAACAGCGTTAAGCGGGCGAACGCAACTGGCACCTGTTAAGCGTCTACGTGCGTGGTCACACAGACGAGTTCCTTGGAACCGCAACTGGGGGACAGTTGCGGTCCCAAGGAACTCGTCTGCGTCGTGGAGACCGGATAATTTTATTCGTGTATTGTCAACGACCACACCAGAGTGTCGTTTACATTTTTAGAGTTCCGTAACTCAAAAGGAAAAACAGAACCCTTATAGGATCACTTTGTTGTCCGTCCATCGGTCTGTCGGTCGAGACCCTTTATCTCAGGACAGTGTGGAGGTATTGAGTTGAAATTAAACCATATATATTCAGGTCTGCGTTCCCTCGAAGCTGTAAAAAAATCAAACTTCCAAGTTAACGAATAAAAAAGATACGGCCGTTTAAGTCGCAAAAAACTTTTATTTCAATACTCTCAAAGGAATAAACATTCATAGGGTACTTCCCGTTGACCCAGAATCCTGAAATTAGGCTTATAGCAAGGTATTATAGCATAGGTATTAGGAATAAATCTGAAAATAGTAATTTTGTTGTTACCTACGTCAGAGGCAAAAATCCTTTTTTGCAATTCGGAACAATCTTCGAGAATCCATTCGGAAATTGTAGTTTGTACGGAACCCTCAGTGCGCATGTCCGACTCGCATTTGCTCAGGTTTTTTTTTTAACCACACACAGCCGACGCGTAATAAAATAATTCGTTCTGTTTTGACCTTTAACCTTTGGAATACCGTAATTAGAGACACAATAGAAAGACAATGAGAGAGCGAGTGTTCGCATGGGGTTTAATAGTTAAAAATATTTTTGAAACTGCCCCCGTGCGGTCGTTTTGTGCGCAGAGGTGGGCTACGATGTACGGGCGCAGGGACCGCCTGTTCGCAATGAATACCCGCGCGGGTGTCCGCAATGGTGTCGTGGCCACTTTTGTATGGAACCGCGCGGGCATCCGCTTTATACAGTTTTAGGCCTAAGACCGAGGCCAATGAGTAGTGCTGTAACTAGGGCGGTGCCAGGCTCGGGGCGCAGTCCCTGATGGGATGTAGAAAATGATCAAATCAAGGCCAAATTTTTCATTAATTTCATCAGGAGAGAATCTCCTGGTGAAATAAGAAGAAAAATGATGCAAAAGTTTCTCATTTCCTCTCGCTCCATACAATCGCCTGAACCTGGGCCGGACGATCCTGTCACCGCGATCGATATATACTTCAGCATGTGCTCTGGGCGTTCCGGACAATGGTAACACTCGAGCGTTTCTTCCCTCCAGATCTGAAACAGGCCTTAAAAGTCCTTCCGAAACACTCATGTCCTATGAGGATTTTTTTTAGGGACATGCAGTTACAGAAAGTGACACCGAGTGTAGAAAAGACTAGTTACG
Source organism: Mythimna vitellina (assembly GCA_949316375.1). Taxonomy (NCBI): domain Eukaryota; kingdom Metazoa; phylum Arthropoda; class Insecta; order Lepidoptera; family Noctuidae; genus Mythimna; species Mythimna vitellina. The sequence goes on along the minus strand of OX438711.1, from coordinate 3,790,726 downwards.
GCACTGCTGGTGAGCTCGTTTTTTGGAGCATTCGGTACTAACTTAGTTAACGTCTTAGACATTAAGTTTTTGTTCTGATCTCCTAGTGGAGTGAGCTATAAAATTGGAATATCCTATCATATAATCATTTATTCCTTAACTATGCATCACCAAGGTTCTGGATAACATGTTACAAATTTTTACTCACGTCGGAGCCTCTGAAGCTTGGGGGCCCCGTATCATTGATACGACGGTAGCTACACCCCTGATTCTATGGCCGTGGTAACTTGGTTATTTGAACAATCCTGCAGCCTTCTGTTCACAGCGAGGTACTACAGCAACCACTTTTTTTTTACAGCAAAGACAATAATGGCGGAACCGCAGCCACCTCTAATCCTCTGCATGGAAAATGCAACAGGCGAGGAAGTGGCTCTCAGAGTAGAACCCGGAGATAACTTCCAGATGTTTTTAGATAAGGCCAAGTAAGTTTTGGATCCAGCTTACTTCTTCTAGAGGTACCATCATTTTACAATAGATACAGTGAAACCTGGATGACTTAAGGGGTGACCAGACGATTGCAAACTAGCATTCCAACCAAGGTGACCTTGGTTTATGTGTTTGTTTTGTATTGCGGCTACATGGATGTAATGTAAACCACGCGCCAACACGTTCGGTGGTTGGGAAAACGTGCTTCCCAACCAAGGGCGTTGAAGGGTTTACAACTGTTTTCTACACGGACCCTTAGAACCACCACCCCTTCGGTCACCCCTTTAAGCTCCCAAGGGACCTAGGATTTTAATCATTTGTAACATGATTTAATTAAAGACTTGTTGCTACCTGTACTGAGCAATATTTTAAATACTCAAATATTTATTTACTATCTCACTTGCTGAAGCTGTTAAGGTCGAGGCCGAGCACAAACGTACGAGCCGAGCTCAAATTCGTGTAGTGTGGAACGGCTTTAGAAGAGCCAACACTATTTTAAATAATGATTAATTCATATGATTTAAAAGAGTGTCAATGAAGTTTCTTGCACGTTCTTCTCGATAGAGATCTACGCTTTGAAACGTGCATGTACCCGTGTGGGTCCTTTTAGAAAACTATTAATAGTAGATTAAAATGGCTCCCATTGCACCATGATGTTTAATCCCTTATAATTTTACCATTTCAGGCTACTCTTAGGCTACGACGTAGATATAAATTCTATAACCAGAAACCAGCCCGTCTCGCTATCAGAAAACATTTATCAATTTCTAGTAAACGCCGAACAGAACTTACAGGCAGACGATCTAACGCAAAACTTTGACCAAATGTTGGACAACAACGATGGAGCCAATGATTTGGTGTACATCTTGGACGATGGCACGCAAATCCGTGCCTCGCAAATACATTTTGATAACGACGACCCTTTAGTTGATCTAACAGCTGAGAAAATACCCTTCGTCAAATACGCCGACGATGTTAATGATATCGAATTTGATGACGTTATCGTTCAAGAAACGAAAAAGATTAACATTGTCGAAAGTCCTGTATCTCGTTGGTCTAGCAAAAATTCCAGTCCAAAATGCAGTTTCGTCAACTCTTTACCTTTCAAACTAGTGTGCAATAACACCTCTGGATTCGAAGCGCAATTCACGAAATATTTAGAGGCAAACACAGCTAAAACATACGCTACTCTTAACCCAGTGACAACTAGAAATAAATCTCCAAAGAGTTTGATCAAAGATAATTTTAAGAACTACGATGATAGTTATCAGAGAAGCGACAATTTGTCTTACACAAGAGAAGAGATTTTGAACATGTTCAAAGATTCTCCAATGACGTCATTACCATATGACCAGGGTTATAGTGAACGGAGACATGTTAGGAAGACGGATCCTTCAAGACTGGTTCATAAGCCTTGGAGTAAACCGCTCTCCTATGTTGATATTGATGGAGTGCTGATAGGAGAAAGTGAGAGCCAGATATGTTTTATTTGCGGGAAACATGTAGATAATAACGTGGATAAACTTTATCTATTTGATAATGAAGACCAAAGGCTGTACAGATGTTCTCCACAGAAGAAAATGTCGACCCAACTGAAGATTATCTGCGTGTGTTGTCTTAATGATAATTTTACGCCATGTCGAATGAAAAGCGCCAATCAATTCTTAAATCCTGATGAATATCTCGTAATAAGAAATAATCAACAATATATCTTTCAAAAAATTAAAAACTTCAATTTCGCGCACCTAGGCAAAGCTAAAGACATCATAAACAAGATAGAGAAGAGAACAGACAAGGAAGAGTTTGTTAAAGTCGAAATTGGTTCTGATGGTGAAATTATTACAAAGCCCATAGACAATCGGTCTGATGACGTCGTTATTGTTAAAGATGAGAAAAAGGAGGGTAGTTCGAGTGACGTAGAGATTGTGGAACCGGATCCGGAAATAGATCATATCATAGACAATTTGGAGGAAGCTGATGAGGAGGTTAAGGAGTTTTTGGGAAAATATCAGCGAGATGACAGTGAAGTTACTGAGTTAAAATGCAGGTAAATCTGTTTATGTAATGTTAAAGGCGGAATACACCAATAAAACTAATCGCGTTTTAACGTTTGGCTCGCATAATCGCGTTTTAACGTTTGGCTCGCATAATCGCGTTTTAACGTTTGACTCGCATAATCGCGTTTAGCCGCTGTCACTAGTGTCACTTGTAAAAATACAACAAAAGAAAAATACAGACAAGTGACACTACCGACAGCGGCTAAACGCGATTATGCGAGCCAAACGTTAAAACGCGATTAGTTTTATTGGTGAATTCCGCCCTTAGTCGAGTAAAGACTGCTGTAACGTGACATGCAATGTAACAGGCTATGAAAAAAAATTGCCGTCCACATTGTCGCTATAATAATATATCATGTAATGTAAAAGAATTCCCATAGTGTGGACAGTTTGCGCTCGCGAACCATACACACTGAGCGTGAACCGAGCATTTCAACTATGTGAGTGGGTACAGTCAGGGATCAAAAGTGAAAAGTTGCACTCTACCAATGCTAAGAGAAAAAGAAAGAAAGAAAAAGAATTTATTTGGTTACAGTACAAGGCACAAACACAATATAGGGTAAACACAAAACAAAAAAAAAAAAGAAGCAAAATGTAGTTGTGTGCCTCACGGCTGCGCCATAATATTATTATGAGAGCTGCCCTGGGCAGCTCTCATAATCTCAACCTTCGAGCATCCAAAAACATACTTCTTCATATTCCTTCTCACCGTACTGGGTTTATGGCTAATTCTTACACTGTTTCTACCATAAAACTCTGGAATGTGCTTCCCCTTGACATCAAAAAAGCTGAAAGTAAATTTTCATCCAAGCGTAAAATTCGGAACTACTACTTGAAGTTCTCTCAATCTTAGTTTGGTCTTCGTCATAATTGCTATATTTTAAGTTCTCTTAATTAGAATGATTTCTTGTGTATCAAAGTATTTATTAGTTTATTATATTAGCCTATATACGTATTTTATTATTATAAGCCACTTAATTTAATGATACTACATTCTATTTCAAAAATATCTGTTATTTATTTATTGTGCACACCTATCACAGTGTTGTCTTTTTAACCCAATGGTTGACTGGTAGAGAATGCTTTGTGGCATTAAGTCCGCCTATGTACCACCACTGTACATGAAGTTTAAATAAATAAATAAATAATAGGTCCAGTTCAGCATGAATGTCAGACAACTAGTGTCTGATGCTGGTTTTCAACTGAACCGGTGGTTGTGACGCAACGGACGTAAAACAGTTTTGGAGTGTAATATATATGTATCGGTGATGCATACTTAAATAATATAAACCATCAAAATAGTGTTGTGTTAATTATGATAAATATGTGTAAGATAGTGTGTTTGTTTAAAGTTTGAAAAATAAATAATAGACGAATAGAACAAAAGTTGCCAGTGTCTAAAATTTCTTTGTTGTAGAAGTTCAATAGTCCAAAACTAATTTATTCAATACTTTAGATTCTATGCTACCAATTAAATCAGTCATGTACTATTGACCCTCTTCTACAAAGAAATTTTAGATATTTTAGCATTGGTAAGGTGGAACTGCACTTTTGACCTCTGACTGTACATTTTCGTTTCGTGCGGGCTCTGTGTCCACTCTTATATGCTCCTTTTATAGCTTGCTTGTTAAGTTACAACAGTCAGTACCCGGCTTTATATGAATCACTAGCCTCGACCAACGGCTTCGCCTGCAATATGGGTGATTCTCCAAGGTAACCAGCAAAATTCAAATATATTTTTTCGAATTTTGTATGTCAGTATCAAGTTATGGTTGGTGAGTGTAATACGAATTTATTTGCGGAATTATAATTATTAAAATCTACGCAGCGTTGGAAGGCCTCCCACAAGGTGGACCGATGACCTGGTGAGGGTCGCGGGAATCCGATGGATGCTAGACGCACAGGACCGGTCATTATAGCAACACTTGAGGGAGGCCTATGTCCAACAGTGGACGTCTGTCGGCTGAGATAATGATGATGATGAATTCTTGTTCTGCAGATTCTGTGAGCAAGTCTTCCCGGATCTGGTGGCCGTGTCGGACCACTGTGAGACCCACAAACATGACCTGGAAGACGGCGAGGTATTCCCGTGTCCTCTCTGCAACTATGGTAAGCTCTGTAGTGCTATTTACGTTATAAATCTCACCACGATAACTTCAGTGGGCTTGTGGACGACGAGCAATGGGCAGCTCGCCGTCCGGTAACCGCTGTACGGTTACCGCGCTCGAGTCGTCGCCGGCGTATAGTGTTCCGGATTACCTAAAACTATAGGGGCCCAGCAGGGTCGAAACCTACAGGGGGCATTGGTTTTCTTCTGAAAGCAAAACCTGGGGCCCTGGAACGCAAGTCAAAGAAGAAACATAGGAGTGGGATTTAGTCAGTAAAAGTCTAACACTCCTTCTCGTTCCCCCCAAGAGCGCGAGAAGTCATTAGATGATTTCCCACTTCAAAAAATGAATACCTTTATTTCGACAGGTTATGCAAATTTGAAATATTTGAAAGCTCATGTGAAGGCAGCTCACGAGAAGAGTGAAACTCCTAAGATGTTAAATGAAGGAAATGAACCTGTCAATGAGGATAACAAAGGTAAATAATTTACATCTATACTCGGCAAAAGTTGTTCTGCCATAGAATAGAATAGAATAGAATCATTTATTTCTGAGTACATGGATACCTCCACGCGTTTCCGAGATAAAGGGTCTTAACAGACAGACGGACAACATAGTGATCTTATAAGGGTTCCGTTTTTCCTTTTGAGGTACGGAACCCTAAAAATGGGGGTAGTGACGGGTAGGGCTAAATAACCTACGACCTATTTTCAAAGCTACACACATCATATACACAAAAATTTCATAAAAATCGGTCACGGTGCCGTTTTGGAGGAGTTCGACAACAAACACACGAGAATTTTAAATATTAGGTTTTATAGAAGAAAGACTTGTATTTTATTTTTGTGATATGGATCACTAAAAAGTTCAGTAATACTACTAGACCAGTTTAAAAAAAAATTCACTAGTACAGATACCGTCAGGAATCTTGAGCGCTCGGCGAAAGAGCAGGGATCGCTTTGTGCATCGTACACATCAGCGAGCCAATCACTGTACAAGGATTGCACTCCCCACCTCCGCGTCTCACTTCATACCACTATAGAGACCCGATATTTCACTTCACTCAAGATCCCAGTGACATAAGCTATGTATATAGAAAATGATCACTTCATGAAATGGCCGAGTAAAAACGGCCAGATCATTTTAAACGTTAAAGTTTGATGATGTTTCAATTTTCATGTTGCCTACTTTCTTTAGACCTTTTATTATCATTGAAATCCTACAATACTGATTTGGCCAAATGAGGATTGACATATCATCAAATGTTAACGTTTATACGATCTGACCAGTTTTAGTTGGTCATATCATGAAGTGATCAATTCTAAGATCTGGCCACGAAATATATATATATATCTATATAAGCTAAATACCACTCACTGATTAATCACGAAATCTCAGAAACTATAACACCTACAAACTTAAAATTAGGCAAGTAGGTTCCTTATAGGGTGTAGACATCCGGTAAGAACGGATTTTACGAAACTTCACCCCTAAGGAAAACGGGGGTTGAAAGTTTGTATGGAGAAACTTATTTTCACGCGGGCGAAGCCGCTGGCAGAAGATATTATTCTCTATTTTCATGCGGGCGAAGCCGCTGGCAGAAGCTATAGTCCACTTGGAAATAACAAAATAAATGAACTTTTGTAATTTTAGATGTTGAACCAGGTCAGACTAAAGCTTCATCGCCTATTGCAAAACGGACAAGAAGTTCTAGTAGAAAGGGAGATGGTGATGGAAAAGGTATATATTGCTTTTGAACTTAACTCATCATCATCATCCTGCCCTTGTCCCGTGTTATTTGGGGTCGGCGCAACACGTTTTTTTCTTCCATTCTGCCCTGTCACTCGTCATGCTATCACTAACTTCATTTTCTTTCATATCACTCTTCACACAATCCATCCATCTTTTCTTTGGTCTCCTTCGCCCTCTCCATCCATCCACATGTAAACTCATAACTATTTTAGTAACATGTATTTCATCCCTCCTCTTCACATGACCATACCAAGACAAATGCTTCTGAACATAACAACTGAAATAAATATATTTTGCTGCAACCTGTTGGTTACATTGCTCGTAGAACAGACAGTCGATGGGGCCGAAAGGTTCTAGAGTGGCGACCGCGCACCGGAGAACGCAGCGTTGGCGCAGCCTCCCACAAAGTGGACCGACGACCTGGTGAGAGTCGCGGGAATGCGGTGGATGCGAGACGCACAAGATCGGTCGTTGTGGCGTCGCTTGGGGGAGGCCTATGTCCAACAGTGGACTTCTTTCGGCTGAAATGATGATGATGAATGATGTTGAGGTTCACTCTAGTGCTTATACTCCGTTCGAAATATGATTAGACATTTGAACAAAACTTTTTTTTATTGTTCGTTCAACCGATTTTGACCTTTATTGCGTTGGTGGCATGATAAATGGCGGGTGCAGTAAATAGTTGGTTTTGTAACCACTGTTTTGCTTTTAATGCTATCCTTATGTCTGCGGGATAAAGTCGAAATCGGCAAAATCGATAGAACAGATAATGGCAGAGAAAGTTATACCATATCTGTAGGCCCTAATGCAAGTGTGTGAGGGATTACAGAGGTGTCTTTTAGTCAGCATGAATCTGGCAGACCTCCGCCCACTCCAGGACAGAGGACTTCCATACAGTCAAACTGGGTGAATAGAAACGTAGGGGTGAATGGAAACAAAACTTTGATTAAGATTTTTACTTAGATATGGGATCATATTTTTAGTTTCAATAATGTGTTTTAACATACTATTTCTATAATTTTGAGTGCTCAAATACTGCAAATAAATTTTCAATCACGTGACAATTAAAGTTTTGTTTCTATTTACCCCTGCGTTTCTATTCACCCCGTTTTACGGTAAGGACTTTCACCCTCAAATAAAAAACTGGCCAAGTGCGAGTCGGACTCGCGCGCGAAGGGTTCCGTAACGTCCGTAAAATCGTTTGTTGCAAGGGAGCCCCACTTAAATATTTATTTTATTCTGTTTTTAGTATTTGTTGTTATAGCACCAAAAGAAATAGACCATCTGTGAAAATTTCAACTGTCTATTTATCACGGTTCATGAGATACAGCCTGGTGCCTGACGGACAGACAGACGACGGCCGGCGCGGAGTCGTAGGAATAGTTTCCCGTTTTACGCTTTGGGTACGGAACCCTAAAAGGGTGGCCAATAATAAATATTATTTTTACGATTACCTATTTCATAATTTAATTATTCAATACAATTTTAGACAGTGAAAAGTCTTCAGAAGAAATAAAAGCTGATTCAAATACAGAGGCGGTTTGTTTACTTTGAATTGTCATTTATTTTCAGAATCATAGTAACAGTTTTCTTTCATTTTATGAAGGTTTTTTTAGTAACTAAGCTTTGAGTACCATTTAGTTAAGATTTTTGAGTCGTTGTAGGTACCTCCGATTTCTGAATTAATCATTTGAATTTAAGTACCTATATTATGTATTAAATATTTTTTAACAATAATTATACTTTAACTATAACTATAGTTTAACAATAGCTTTTGTTTAACAAAAACTATAGTTTAACAATAGTTTTATAATAAATGTAGTCAATTATATTTTAGCCTGTAAACCTAACATCATTTGGCATTAAAGTAGGATTTGACACATCCTTGGCTTCAAAAACTCAAATCAGAAACTGGCCCTAAGTAGATTGAATTTCGTTAAAGACATACGTAATTACCATAACATAAAAATCATGTATATGTAGATAGTTTGCTTCATCAATTCTGTTGTTTCGAACTCGCAATTGGTACAGGTACATTCAATCATAATGGCGGCTCTTAACATGACGCTAGTAGCTGCGTAATAACAAATTCATGTAACGCTGGTGTAGGGGGGGTACTGCGCAGAGAAAAGGTTACTTCAGAGCTGTCATTACGTTTGAATCGACCTGAACCTTGCAGGCAAATAAATAAATAAAATCTCAACAGTCGGAGCCGCCCATCATAAAAACGGAGGTAAAGCAAGAATGCCTGGACAGCAGTGAAGATGAGATTTGGATCGTTCAGACCGCTGATGCTGAAGCTTCTCAGGAGCTGCAGAAACTACTCTGTAGTGCCAAGGTAACAAACTAGAAGAGTAGATACATATATGTAAATAGTACACCACGAATTACCTGCCTATCTTTTTTTTCTTTCTCCGTCAAATCCGTCCAAAGTTTGTCTGTAAAAATAGTTTTTATAAATTCGTCATTCCAACACGATCCCAATGTCATTTTGCTAAAAGTTCGTAATCTGCTAATTCATAATGATCGATCATTGATCGATCAATGATCTTTTGGTAGAATGACAATATCGAGCTCTATCGAAACAGATTAAAAACAATGACTGCACAATGACGTTCTAATGGTAGGTCACTGGTCAAAGGAACTGTCAAAATTTTGGCAGTTATCTGCATACGTCCAATATTCATATGTTATGTACGAGATTACCATGCTATGCCATTTCTTTCAATGGAGTATCAGTGGTTGACCATTGGAAAGTCATAATGACGCCATTATATTAGTAGATTACCAAACTTGGTCAAAATCAACAATTAAGAAGTCAATGATAGACCATTCTGCCACTATTGTAATAGCAGACTTGAGGCCCAGGCGGTTCGCTCAATTGTAACACCCAGGCGTTTCTCCCGCACGAATCCGGTGCAGGAACCTCCTGAACTTATCATGTCCGGTGAGGACCTGCATAATGCGGAAGGTGAGGATGCCGTGACATCTCTCCAGCCACTCCTCAAAGAGGGCAGCCTACGGCCATGATTACGTCGTGTCCAATATAGGTTCTATGCTATTTACTTCTTCGAACGTTAGGTAAATATACTCTACCTATTCCGATCTCTGGTCATTTATCTTCTCTTAACTCTTGGTTTCAGACTAAAGAAGATGGACAGGACGGTAGAACTGAGAAAGCTCCAAAATGCTTTAATTGCAGGTAAGCAAATTATTATTATAATTACATATTCAACAGTTAATGTACACACACACATGAAGAAAAAAAATAAAGTAACATTTAAATTAATATTTAAAAAAAAAACTGGGCAAGTGCGAGTTGGACTCGCGCACTGAGGGTTTCGTACAAACTTACCTGCGAGTATGTAAACAGCTCAATTCCTGAATGAATTATGGAAGATATTTCCGGGTAGCAAATTTTTATTTTTTTGACGTCACTAATTTACTGTTTTCAGATTTATTCCTATATCTGTGCTATAAGACCTTACTTAATGAATTTTGATTTCTTTGAGAGTGTCGAAATATACGTTTTTTAGTGACATAAATGACCGTATCTTTTTTTTCGTTAACTTAGTAATTTGATTTTATCACAGTTCCAAAGGACCACAGACCTGAGTATATGGTTTTAATTTCAACTCGATACCACCGCGCACTCCCGAGATAAAGGGTCTTGACAGAAAGACGGACAACAAAGGGTTCCGTTTTTTTCATTTTGAGGTACGGATCCCTAAAAATGCAAAAGGCAACTTTAGTCAGAAAAAGACTTCGTGGACGTGAGTTTTAGACGACGAGCAATAGGTAGTTCGCCATCCGGCCATCCGGTAACCATCCAGACTGAGTGTTCGACGGCGTCTAGTGTTCCACGCGCGTCAAAGACATGACTGTAAAATCGCAGGGGCCAGCAGGACCGAAAGCCTACTAGGGTCATAGGTCGACTTCTGAAAAGGTTACCTAGAACGCAATGGCAACTGAAGGAACATAGGTATGGTTTAATTCAGTGAAAATCTGACACGCCCTCGCGCACCTTCCTAGAACGGGACAAGTCATTAGATGATTTCCCACCTTAAAAATAAGTCAGAAAAAAATGACACTCTCTAGTTTCACCCAGACCTGGAGAAGGTACTTGATGATTTCCCACTTAAAAAAGGAGGAAATTAACAGGCTATGCTCTTGATTGTGGACTTTAATCCTTAGATAAATTTTATTCCAAACAGCCAAATCTTCCCTAACGCCGATGGCCTGTCCAGCCATCGCTGCAGAAGACGCACTCGTAAGCGGAAGTCAAAAGACTTGGGCAACCTCATCTGTATACCTACTGAGGAAGACTTTCTGAAGGTATGTAGTCTTCTTCCTGGTGACTAGTGATGATGATGATGAGATGACCTCCTCGGCTTTACACGAGTGCAAATTATACACCATGTCTCAGACATCGACGGACAAGCTTGTACCATGCATCCAGTATGTCCCTTCTTTGAGATGTGGCTGGACACGCGTCACGGCATCCTCATCTTTCTCATGACGCAGGTTCTCATCGGACATGGTGAGTTCGGAAAGTTTCTGCATCGGATTCTGTCGGAAGAAACGTCCGGGCATCTCCATTGTGCGGATCACCCGAAAGACAAGGAGGAGCATACAGTGGAGGCGTGCCCCGCTTGGGCGGAGCCCGTGACCGCTCGTTACGCTAACGCACGCGGGGATGCCTACGTCCAGCTGTAGAAGTCTGCAACCTGAAATGATAACCGTTTTTTTCTTTCTTTTTTTTCTTTCAAGGTGATGTCAGCAAACCGTAGGAGCCCAGCAGGGTCGACGCCTACTGGGGCTAAGGGTCTGCTTCTAAAAGGCAGATTCGGTTCTGGTAGTTTCTTAGTCAGTAAAAGTTGACACACCCTCACGCCCCGCCCAAGAGCGCGGGATGTCATTGGATGATTTTACCAACGAAAAAAAAAAACAGACTCCTGTCAGCGTTTTAGATCGCGTGAAGGGAACATATCCTAGGGATAAGAGCATTCTATGTCCTATTTTAGGTTCGGGTATGACCTTCATAAGGCCATTGGTTTGCTTTTCAGAGGACCAACCATGATTGCTAGTCTAATACAATTATATTTTGGCACAGAGAGCTCAGGGACGCCCCCGACCAGTTGACACATCTATAGACAACGATCTGCTGGTTATGGTGAGTAGAAAGCAAAAATGTCTCTTCTTATCTTTGGAGTCTGCCAGATACAAGCTTGATGCGCTTGAGTCATTGAGAAGCGAGCCAAGATCATTGAATTTGAATAGGTAACATCTAGGCAAGCGTATACCGTTATAAACCACATCGTCGCTTTTCCATTAAGTGAGATAGTGATCTCATCTCTGATGACGAGCAATGGGTATCTCACCGTCCGGTCGTCCGGTTACCATCCTGACCAAACTCGAGTCATCGACGGTGCGTAGTGTTCCAAGTGCTCCTCAAAGATATGTCAGCAAAACCGTTGGGGCCCAGCAGGGCCATGTCCATGGGAAACCCGCGGTCCTAGAATGCAAAAGGCAACTGAAGGACCCAGGTGTGATTTTAGTCAGTAGAGGATTGACACGCCCTCCCACTTCGCCCTTGAGCGAGAGAAGAAGTGTTGGATGGTATCTCACCACAAAAAAAAACTGCAATATTCTCAAGATACGTGAAGATTGCGAAATTGTTCAAAAGATTCACCATCCTGGCGCACAAAGGGCAACTGAAAGAACACAGGTGGATTTTAGTCAGTTGAAGTCCACGACACAAACCACTCCCTCTCGCTTCAACTACCGAGAGAAGTCTTTTGATGATCATAAAAAAATGGGATATCTTTCACCCTAAAAAATAAATGGGCTTGCGGACGGCGAGCTACTTATTGCTCGCCGTCCGCAAACCCACGTCCGGACCGGACCAGAGCTGTCGACGGCGCGTAGTTTTCCACGCGCGCCTCAGAGGCTCAGCAGGGTCGAAGGGTACTGGGGCCTTGGGTTGTGCGAAAGAGAACCCCGGGGCCCAAGAACGAAGGCAAAGAAGGAATATAGGAGTGGTTTTTAGTCAGTACAATTACACACCCTCTCGCCTTGCCCTAAAGCGGGGGAAGTCATTAGAATATTTCCGACCTAAAAAAAAAAAACTAAAAAATAAAAGCGGCTCTTCAGAATCTCACATGTTTTTAAAAACACATCTACAATATTTGCAGCGTCCTCGAAAACGCCGCAGCCGGGAACCGACTTCCAATCCTCAAGTGGTGACCTGCCACAACTGCAACGAATCTTTCACTTCTAAAGTGAGACTCAAATTTCATATGTAAGTATTTTATGTAAAACTATCTAGCTTCTCTCAAAATATTTATAGCAGAATGTCTCTAGTATAGCTAGTGTAAAGAGGTCCCTTCCCGACCTGTCTATCGTAAACCTGCCCACCTAGCCAAGTTACAACCGTTTCATTTCGATTCTCTTTTCAATGATCGCCTCAAGTCTTTCGCCTTTGTTCTGACCACTTGACTAAGCGTTGAGATGACTTCAGAACGGAGTCGGAGGCGTGGCCAACTCGAGGCGCTCGACGAAAGAGAATCGAAACGAAACGGATGTAACTTGGCTAGGGGGCTGTAGTTTTTGTAACGTTATAATCACGTAAGTGCGTTTGTATAAAAAATAATGAAAATGTATCTCGGGTTGGACACTCTTAAGGTTCTCTGTCTAGGTTTACCCGCAAAATTTAAATTTATTTGCGTTGTTTGCATTTTGCTTGTCTTTGTCAAATTGTATGTTGATTACAATATGATTTGCGACCGTAACAAATAAGACTTTCCTGATTAATAGTCATTAAAATCATTGTTACAACTCTCTCAGTTCGTCCTACCCTACTGAATGGCTATTTCATAAAATAGCCACCACAATTTCATAAAATGTCAATTTTTTTAACAAGGTTTTCGACAGCCCGAAAAATCGCCAAACTTAAGTGGCAATGGTCAGGATACATTGCTCGCAGAACTGATGGTCGATTGGGACAAAAGATTCTAGAGTGGCGACCACGTAACGGAAGACGCAGGAAGGTCTCCCACAAGGTAGACGGATCCGATCCGAATCCAATGGATGCGAGACGCACTTGGGAGAGGCCTATGTCCAACAGTGGACGTCTTTCGGCTGAAATTAAAATGATGACAATTTCTTCCATTTCTTAGGCAGTTCCACGAGACCTCCAACCAAGCCCGCTCCGACGGCCGCTACTCTTGCTCGGAGTGTGACGATGCAACCTTCTCGACGGAAACTGAACTCTTCGACCACGTGCACTTCCAGCATGACAAGCAGAAACGATGGCAGTGCCCCGTTGACGGCTGCGGGAAGACCTTCTTCCTCAGGTAAGATCAGCTTAGGGAAGGACGGGCTGGTGGCTAAGTAATACATTCCGGGAGGAAATTAAGTACCTATTTAAAGGCTTCAGGAAGACTTTATGCCTCAGATAAGTAACTGTAAACATGGCGTAACCGGGGTTATTTTTTAGGGGTAGATGGGGGGGGGGGGCTGGTTTCTAACATACCTGATTTTTGTGTGAAGTCATCCAGCCGTATTTTGGCGTTCACCATTGGATTTGGAATTGGTAGCACAACAATATATACAACATTATTTTTAGTATAAGCGAAACCTGAATATAGTTTGTTCAGAATCAATAACTGAATCGATTCCAATCATTTTTACACCATGTTATATTTTTTCCCAAAAATATTAAAAAGTCACAAATGTCAAGTTGGACACCACCTACACACCACCTCTAAGTTCACGGCAGGTCATTGTGGCCATTAAGTTTCAGCGCACCCCTCACGTCGCCGGGATAGTCCGGTGACTATGTATTTGTGCGGTCATAACTTTGTGAGTTTTCATAATACAGTTATGAAACTTTGTACATAGATTCTTTACATAAAAATACTAGACACGAATTTCGGGTTTCGCATATAGTATATGTACTGAAACGAATGTTATTTAAACATAAACCTTTTCTGGTAATACTTCCATTGTGCACACAGCAAGAGTTGAATTCGCTGTCGAAGTTTGTGTTTCCTAGTAGCTACAACTTAGGGGTATTTAAGTCTAAGAGTAAATAGGTTACTATTAGGTAAGCATCTCCAACGTCGGCTATATTATCGTTTACCATCAGGTGGGCCAATTTGCGTTTGACCATTAGTCAAACGCAAATTGGTCCATCATAATAAATCCCCCTAGATTGTCGCTAACAGGAAACAGACTCCGACAAGGAATTTCACTCCTTAACTATACGAACAAAAACATTTAAAAGACCTTTATTAAATTAATGTGATAGGACGTAGATCATATTTTTACTCATCTACTTCTTTGACTGGCCTGCTGGTCTAGTGGTGGGGTTCGATTCCCACCCATGACAAATGTTTGTGTGATGAGCATGATCATTTGATCTTCGTCTGGGTGTAATTTATCTATAATATGTATGTATTTAGAAATATATAAGTTTGTTTATCAGTTGTCTAGTACTCATAGCACAAGCTCTGCTTAATTTGGGACCATCTAGTAGAGATGGCGTTGTGGAATGCCACTCCTTGACTATAAGCACATTTAATGAAAAACATTGAAAACCAGCTTTTGCCCGCGGCTTCGCTCCCAATCAATTTGCTATTCTATTCTGCTCTACCCAACTCTACTCCACCCTGCTATACCATACTCTACCCTACTACCAATTTTTAATTTTTTTTCTTTCATAAGAACCTTCTCCTGACAATAACAAACACAATAAAAAAAATACCGTGAAATCGGTCCAGCCGTACACGCGTGATGGCGTGACCAAGGGAAATAGGGATTCATTTATATATGTATAGATTTGACCTATATTAAATTCGTGTGATTGGCTGTAGGTAGGTCTTATATTTACATACTCATCTACTTCATTAATCGATCCTTAATAAACAAAAACATCTCTTTGACAGGGCAACTCTAACAAAACACAGTCGCACACACACAGACACGCGTCGGTATGTGTGCGTGACATGTGACAAGCGGTTTTTGGACAAACAGACTCTAGATGAACATGGAGTGACACATTTACAGGTAATGATACTGTTTTATTTATCATTATTTCAATTTTTTTCTATATATACATATTATATAAGGTCTTAAAAAATTAACACCTTATATAATTTTATATTATATTTTTATAATTTTAGGGAACAGCTGATTTTTTTCCGCGATTTCAGGATTGGTCCCATAGTAAAAGTTGTTCATAATGAGTAGTACAAAGTCCCCTTGAAATTCTTAAAGTTAATTTTTTAACACTTTATAGACATTTTTAAATATTTCTTTCGAAAACTATATTAAATATATATATATATAAAAAATTGTAGCCCACCGGCATCGGGAACAGGGTCTAAGCTACCGGTGGTCAGGGCTCTTGAGAGAGGAATCTCCGAACAATACGCGTCGTGTCCAGGAGTACTGCCTTCTGGATCAAGCCCTTGATCCAACTGCCTAACCCGAGCCTCCTTAGGTGTTGGTGAGGCTCTTGGCTATTATGCTATTGACCGTCACGACTATCCACTTCCCACATGTCGAAAACCTCGCGAGCTAAGTCAAGATACTTTAATTGTTATTTATACTGAAGGAGCTCGTGGCGGGGCTGCAGGATTTTTCGAAAGCCAATGCCGTAGCCCTGGAGCATCTCGAGTTGCAGGGTGATCGTAGGCACGGGCTTGCGGACGACGAGCAAAGGGTAGCTCGTCGTCCGATAACTGTCCGGACCGAGCCCGAGTCGTCAACGGTACGTAGTGTTTCCACGCGTGCCTCAAAGAGATTTTAGCAAATCGTAGGGGGCAGGGCCCATGCCTGCGAAGGCCGCGGGGATTTTCTGAAAAGGAAACCCGTGTAAAAGTAAAAGTCTGACACTGGAGTTATGTGACGATTTCCCACCACATAAAAGCGCATGGTTCGACCTCCAAGGTTAAGGAACGCCTGCTAAGGTTGGTCTGTGGATGGGTGACCATCTTAACATACGGAGATTCCTCCGTGCCTCGGAAAGCACGTTAAGCCGTTAGTCCCAGCTGTCATTTGTAGATCTTGGACAGTCGTTATGGATAGTCAAAGCCAGGAAATCTCTGACACCAGTCTTGCTAAGAAATATAAGAAGTTTTTAACTCAATTACTGGCTTGTGGAGATCAGATAGGCAGTCGCTCCATGTAAAATGCTAGTATTCAGCTGCTCACTCCGAAATGGCAGAAACTTCGTCAAGCGGACGCCCGGGATAGGCACGGGTTGCGTGACGTTGCGCGTATTCACACGGACGGTCCCCGTCGCGGAAACTGGATTATTACCTGCGCAGTTTCGCAGTTCAACTTTAACGGTGTTCATGTAGTCGTGTCGAAGGAGAACGCACAGGCGAGGGGTGCGCGAGCCGCGACGGGTGCCAACTTATCGGATCACTGTATGGGACCGCGCGGGCGTCCGTTTTACACAGTTTCAGCCTTTAAGCGTATCAAACCAAGTTCAAGCCAAGATTTCTTCCTCCAGATCAAACCCTTCCAATGCCACATCTGTCTGAAGCAGCTAACCCGTCGCTCCCGCCTGCGCATGCACGTGCGCGCGCACGAAGAAGAGTTGGCGCCACGTCTCGTGCGAGTCTGTGCGGTTTGCACGAGGGCGTTCAGAGATCATCTGCATGCACAGGTCAGTCGTTGTGTTTTGAGGAGTTATTTTGATTTTCGACATTATAATCGGCCTTATAATGTTCTCGCTACTGGGATTCATGCCTCCTATCTAAGAGAAGAAATGGGCCGTAATCCACCACGTATGCTGTCATGCAGGCCAGTTTCCTCACGATGTTGTCCTTCACCATTTTGAGAGCAGTAGTGATGAAATTAATTACACCAAGTATTAGTCTGAGGTTTGAACTCGCGACGTGCAACTTGAAACTTGGTACCATTACCAATGGGTCACTACTGCTCTCTGACAGAAACAATGGCAATAGCAGCGCCTTGATGTGAATTATTATAGAGCTCCTTAGTAGTCCTGAATTGTGCTTTGCGAATACTGACAAATGCTTGCACTGACTGGACAGGTTCACTCAAATCTGTATGGTTCTTTCTTCAAAAGACCATCGCAGACTTCAATCTGCATGGTTCTCATATGATTTGACCATTACATATTTACTGTATGGACTCAAGTCAAAAGTCAAAAGTTTTTTATTTCACATAGGCCTACATGGGCACTTATAAAACGTCAGAAGCTGGTGCAGACTTTGTGTAGACTTTAAAAGAGACTGACCCCTGAGTTTGTTTCGGTGTTTCTTCTCAGGGTAGTCAGCTAGGAAACACCGACCTTATCTTATATAATCTGACGAAAGAGAAATTGGTGTGTAAAAGTGTTTTATAAACCTATTTGCAAAACAAATATCATTTATGCAATTCCGACGCACACTCCCCGAGCTGTGAGCAGCTGATCTGTGTACCTTTCAACATTTTTTTTAAGCTATTTAAATTTTTATTCAGTCTTTACATGGAACTGTTGTGTGAGCAACTCGTGGTTAAATAATATCAGCCGCATGGGTCGATCTCCGAGGTAAAGCAACGCTTGTCGAGGTCGGTCTGTGAATATGTGACCATCTTATCATGCCGAGACTCTGCCATGCCTCGGAAAGCACGTTAAGCTGTTGATCCCGACTGTCGTTTGTCAGATCTGTAGCGACATCTATGGCGTCACATAAGAACTAATCCGGCATCGCGCAATCAAAGTTCTCCGCGCGATTAGAACATATAGAACAACCCGAAATCATCTATCGGGCAGCTGCCCACCAGAGATGTAGCGACATCTATGGCGTCACATAAGAACTAATTCTGCATCGCGCAATCAAAGTTCTCCGCGCGATTAGAACATATAGAACAGCCCGAAATCATCTATCGGGCAGTTGCCCACCAGACATAACACCCGTCTGGTCGGAGGATCCTCCCTTTTTCAACGGAGGTTTGCAGGACTTTACTCTCTGTTCCCCATACCTCCAAAGATCTTTAACTGTCGTTGCGGATAGTCTGAAGCCAAAAATCTGACCCTAGTCCTGCCAAGGTTTATCGTTTTACCCAGTTACTGAGCTGTGGAGATCAGATAAGCAGTAGGGTTGAAATCTTGATACCACTCATGCATAGTGCTCTTATACCAAAAAAAAGATCCAAATGAAAATCGAAAAAACATGAAACACCCTAATAAGCAGTCCCTCTATGTAAAATACTGTATTTGTAGAAGAGGGTCAATGTTTGTTTTTTTTTATTGATATAAACCAGTGCTTGACTGCGATCCCACCTGATGGTAAGCGGAGATGGTTTATTACAGGCGCACTGGTTTATTAAGAGCCTATTCACTCTAGCCTTGAAGACACCTTAATTATATGACTGATTTAATTTGTAACATAGAGCCTAAAATAATACTCAACACCTACTCAATACTCAATTGTTTATTGCATTCCACAATGTACGTGCATGCATAGATGGTAAATAACATTTTGATAATGGACACAATTGTGGACCCTGTTGGGCACAGCAAAAGACTATGTAGCATAAACTCTTATGGACTAACTTATACTACGTACATTAATCGTTAAACATTTGAAACATTATATTATTTTTATTTTTACATTTAATAAGTATATTAATCAGTCATTTCATATATTTTTCCATCGTGATTCATAATTATATAAAATTTAAATCAAAACAATGAAATAAAACATTTAACAAGAATTCATATTAATAATTAAACTAGTTGTAGACCATTGAACGTATACTAAAAAGAAGTCTTAGACAATTTAGCATTAGTAGAGTGCAACTGCACTTTTTTGACCCCTGACTGTACATAAATTTTTCCCTCGTTTGCTAGGAACATGCATCAAAATCGACGGAATGTATCGAAGCATTCGCGAACGAGCTGAAGGAAGAAGCAGAAGAGGTGTCAGTACAGCTGTCTCCCACCAGTGGGCTAGTCAGGCATACTGTGCAGATTGTTGGTGAGTTTACCATGGTTTTTTAGGGTGCCGTAACTCAAAAGGAAAAAACGGAACCTTTATAGGATTACTTTGTTGCCCGTCCGTCTGTCTGCCTGTCTGCCCGTCAATACCCTTTATCTCGAGAACGCGACGAGGTATCGAGTTGAAATTAAAACTATAAAACTCAGGTGTGCAGTCCCTTGAAGCTATAAAAAAATCAAATTTCTTAATTAAAGAAAAAACTAACGATATTGCCGTGTTATTTGGGGTCGGCGCAACACGTTTTTTTCTTCCACTCTGCCCTGTCACTCATCATGCTATCACTGACTTCCTTTTCTTTCATATCACTCCTCACACAATCCATCCATCTTTTCTTTGGTCTCCCTCTCCCTCTCCATCCTTCCACAAGTAAACTGATAAATCTTTTAGTAACATGCGTTTCATCCCTCCTGTTCACATGACCATACCAAGACAAACGATTCCCTTTCAACGTTTCAGTCACTGGCGCCACTTTCAAACTTCCCCTAATATACTCATTTCTGACTTTATCCATTCTCGTCACACCTGCCACACAACGTCTTCGCCCCTGTAATAGTAGAAAATTATCCCAAGGAAATATATTCTTGAAATAAATAATATCCTATGTACACGCGTAGGACATTTCCTGGAAAACCAGGAAATGTCCTACGCGTGTACCAATTTTCATCGAAATCCTCATTTTCCATTAAGACAATAATTGCC
The DNA here is from genome assembly GCA_949316375.1 of Mythimna vitellina. Lineage (NCBI taxonomy): Eukaryota > Metazoa > Arthropoda > Insecta > Lepidoptera > Noctuidae > Mythimna > Mythimna vitellina. Next base: position 3,770,623 of record OX438711.1, on the reverse strand, counting down.
ACTTACATGGGACCCACAAAATAATGAAGTTTAATATTTGGTATCGTTAATATCATTTTTATTCAATTATATTATTTTTCAATATTTTAATTCCGTTTAAAATTATAATATTGTAAAATCTATCTATCTTCTATATATCTATTTATATAAAAATCAATGCCACTTTCCGTTGTAATTTTATAACTCAAGAACGGGCTCTCCTATCTAAACCAAATGTTTAGGCTTTGTTCGGACTATTTAGTAGATGGTTTATGTGAAGTTTGCACAAAATCGTCGAGCGGTTCTTCATTTATCACATTATTAGGCGATACGACGTTCGTCGAGTCAGCTAGTAATAGAATAAAACTTTATTGTAAAACAAGATAGTAACAATTCCACAGAAACTTAAATATATGGGTACAATGGCGGTCTTATCGCCAAATCGCCGCTACTTCGGTCGGTTGCTAATTGACGATTTCAAACTTAAAAAAAAAGTCTTTAAAGTTTAAAATATGGTTAAGGATCACTACCTACCAATACTTTATTAGTTTATGTAAAGTATATATGTATTGACCACGAACTACCTGCGTATCTTATTTTCTCCTCTGTCAAATCCATCCAAAGGTTGTCTGTAAAAAATCGCTTTTAGCGATAAGACCACCCATTGTGACACCCTACTAATTTTAAGTTCCTAATGTAATTTGTATTTTTGGTGAACAATAAATAATATCAATCTATCTGTCTTTACTGAAACTTACTTTTAACATGTTTTCTTCCCCAGAATCCCCAAAACTATCGAAGCCAATAAAACGCCAGGTATCGAACGAAGTCGGGGAGCCACTTCTGTCTCAGCTAGCTGATGAGGCGAGGGCCTTGATCAGGGTCGTCGAGATCGAGAAGGCGTTCCGATGCGAGTACTGTGAAGAGTTAGTATGATATTTTTTTTAACTAAACTAGTCATATTTAAATCATTTTTCATGCAGTCTATTTGGACTCCATTCACAGTAAGATTAGTTAACTAAACAAACATTTTTAGAGTTCTGTACCTCAAAAGGAAAAACGGAGCCCTTATAGGATCACTTTGTTGTCCGTCTGTCTGTCTGTCTCTCTGTCATGCCCTTTATCTCGAGAATGCGTGGAGGTATGAAATTGAAATTAAAACCTCCGGAGACTCAGGTCTGCGGTCCCTTGATGCTGTGAAAAATCAAAAATAAAAAAAAAGATAAGGCCGTTTATGTAGCAAAAAAACGTGTATTTCGACACTCTCAAGGGAATCAAAATTCATAGGGGAGTTTATTTCCCGTTGACCTAGAATCCTGAAATTTGGCATGAAGCAAGGTTTTATAACACAAGTATAGGAACGAATCTGAAAACTGTAAATTTGTAGTTACGTCACGAAAAATCATTTTTTGCGATTCAGAAAAATCTTAATTCTTTATTGTACACAAAAATATACATAGTACACGGAGATAATACAGTTTATGTACAAAGGCGAGCTTAACTCAACAATGAGTTTTCTCCCAGCAAATCTTTGAGTTAGAGAGTGAGAACACATATTATATTAGCATATATATGTATTTTATTATTATAAGCCACTTAATTTAATGATACTACATTCTATTTCAAAAATATCTGTTATTTATTTATTGTGCACACCTACCACAGTGTTGTATTTTTAACCCAATGGTTGACTGGAAGAGAATGCTTTGTAGCATTAAGTCCGCCTATGTACCACCACTGTACATGAAGTTTAAATAAATAAATAAATAAATAAACACATTCGAGGGTAGGAACCTGTGCACTTCTCATCTTCATTACTCAATTGTGGGTGGCTTTGTTGCAGTGTGTTTTACCTGGAAAGCGGCCTGAACACGCACCGGGCGATACATAAAGGAGTCAAGAATCCATTCACTTGCCACATATGTAAAGTTAGCTTTGCGACTTATTCCAGGTTAGTTTTTATCTTTTTAGGGTTCCGTACTTCAAAAGGAAAACACGGAACCCTTATACGATCACTTTGTTGTCCGTCAGTCTGTCTGTCTGCCTGCCTGCTTGTCTGTCTGTCAAGACCCTTTATCTCAACGCGTGGAGGCATGGAGTTAAAATTAAAACCGTATTCTCAAATCTGCGGTCCCTTGAAGCTGTGAAAAAAATTTAACTTCTAAGTAAACGGAAAAAAAAGATACAGCCGTTTATGTCGCAAAAAACGTACATTTCAACACTCAAAGGAATCAAAATTCATAGGGTACTTCCCGTTGACCGAGAATTCTGAAATTTGGCATAAACCAAGATCTTATAGTATAAATATAGTAATAAATCTGAAAACTTTAAATTTGTAGATACATCACAAAAAAAAACTTTACAAACCGGAAAAATCTTCGTAACTCAATTCGGGAATCGAACTGTTTTCATAGGTAATTTTGTGCAATACCCTCAGTGCGCGAGTCCGACTCGAACATGTCCTATTTTTAGGATTCCATACCTAAGTCGGCAAAAATCACTTTTTTGTCCGTCTGTTAAGACCCTTTTTCTGAGAAACGCGTGAAGATACTAATAGTCTGCTACAAATCTGTGATAAGACCTGTCATACTGTATGGATCAGAATGTTGGACTGTGAAAAAGACTGATGTGTCGGCGTACAAATATACCAGTGTCACAATTATCTTCCCATTTACTCCCTACAGATGCACAACTCACAAAACGACCCACGGCTTCTACAAACGCTCTCTAGCGGACGCTAAAAAACAAGCCGACGCCAAGAAACAAGCTGATGGCCCTTCACAAACTGAAGCCGACGGCTCTGCTCGGTCTGCAACCGGTATACTGGGATACGGTGACTTTCCTGTCGTCAAACACTTTTTGTGCGAGGTAATAATGTTAATTCAATTCAAATAGGCGAGACTACGATAAGTTTACCAACTTAGCCGCCTGTCGGTTTTCTACCGGTTGCATTTCGGGGAGTGTGCGTTGGAATTGTGTAACCTAATTCCCCCCGCGCCCGTTCCATCATCGGACCACCAGGATACGGCAACGCGCCACCGGTACATTGTGGACATCCCACCTATACGCACAAAACGTTTTGGGAACACATTCATTGTACGTACAGCTAAGGAGTGGCATTCCTTGCCAGAATCTGTGTTCCCTGATAGCTACAACCCGGGAATCTTTAAGTCAAGAGTGAATAGGATACTTCTAGGTAAGCGCGTTCCATCGTCGACCGCATCGTCGCTTTCCATCAGTTGAGATAGCGGTCAAGCGCGAACCTAGCAAGAATAAAAAAAAGTAAGAATGTAATTATCTGAAGAAATAAAAAGGTGTATTATTTTAAGGTGTGTATTATTCTTTGAATAAGTTGGGGGGCGTCCATAAATTACGTGAGATGTTTAAGGGGGGGAGGGGGTCGAGTCAAATCTCATCTAGTCTTACGTTGGCGAGGGGGGGGTCTCGGCAAATATCACGCAATTTTTTCTGATTGAAACAAAAAAATATATACTATTTTGGTCCATTTAATACAGATTGTACATGCTTAAGATTTAATCTTAAGCGTAATCATAATACGATTAAGATCATTCACTAATTCGTTCGAAAGTAAATAATGGACTGAATTAGAGTAGATATTCTTTTTTAATCACAGTAGTTACGATGTAAGTATTCTATTGTTAAATTTTTATTACACTTATTGTATAAGTGTAATATTTTTTTTTTTACTATATTGATTAATAGTCTTAACTAGTCGTAAATAAAAGCACGAACAATTGTTTTTTTTCTTTTTACAATAACAATCCAACGCGTTTACGTAAGAAACCCACATTTTGAAAAATCTCACGTGAGATTGGGGAATGGGGGAGGGGATTGAATAAAATCTCACGACATCACCAAGGGGGGAGGGAGTGACAGAAAATTCAAAAATACACCTCACTTAATTTATAGACGCCCCCTTGTCTTACCAAATTCCTTCAACCGGATAGCTTGCTTGTACTTTATATGTCCTAACCCCATTGATACTCTGATAAAATACTACATAATATACATATACTTATTTCTTTACAACAGGACTGCGGCCGCTCCTACCTGCACTGGACGTATCTACAAGTGCACAGACGTATGAAGCATGCCAACGAAAACTTTCTATACAAATGTAACCAGTGCGAACTTACATTTCCCAACAGGTAAATATACGTTTAATAACGTAAATGATTATTACTACTAGCTCGTTTTTTAGGGTTCCATATCTAAGCCGGAAGAAATGGAACCCTTATTGGATCACTTTGTTGTCCGTCTGTTAAGATTTTTTCTATGGAATGCGTGGAGGTATTATGTAAAATTAATATTAAATACTTCGGATCTGTTATTCCAAGAAGCAGGGAACAAATTAAACTTTTAAGTCAACGCAATCTAAAGTTAAGACCGTTTAATTTTTACTCTAGTATGAATACGCCTTTACTTTGCAGTTGTACTGATAGCGTCACTATTTTCTTAACGTGAATATAGTATAGTAAGTTTACTGCTGACTACTTATACTCCATTCACAATAAGTTTAGACATAATAAACCTTTTTTTCTGTAAGTCCAACCGATTTTGACAAATGGCGGCTACAGTAAATAGTTGGTTTTATAACCACTTTTTTGCTTTTAATGCCATCCTTGTGTCCTACGGAATAGAAGTCAAAATCGGTTGAACGAACAGTAAAAAAGGTTTGTTTAATTAAATATCTGATCTTATCTATGTGTGAATGGAGTATAACAAAGCTCTATACAGTATTCCCAAATTAATAATGCGCATGCAGATCTTCCAATCTGCTCCGACTTTCGGTACCTCGGGTCGCTTATCCAAGCAGATGGCGAGGTAGACCGAGACGTATCACATCGGATCAATTCAGGATGGATGAAATGGCGACAGGTCACTGGAACAATTTGTGACCCACGGATGCCCCCCAAGTTGAAGGGTAGTGTGAACAGTGACATGAAAGAAAAGGAAGTTAGTGATAGCATGACGGTTGACAGGATAGAATGGAAGAAAAAAGCGTGTTGCGCCGACCCCAAATAAGATGGGACAAGGGCAGGAAGATGATGATGAGATCTTCGCTAATTGTCGTATTCCCGGAAACAACTGAATCATTGAACAATTAATTAATTGAATTATGTATGAAGAAAATGCACTTAACCACTCTATATACATATCGTTTTCCGACGCTTGCCGACCGTTGCCGAACAGTGACGAAGATTTCTATGCGCATTATCACTTCGGGAAACCTGTACTTATAATGGGAGAATGTTGAACGACAACGTTGCAAAAAATATTAGCTTCCAGACATATTTTTAAGGGTGTCGTAAGAGGCGACTAAAGGACATCTTTGAGACTGTGTGTACTGATAAGCACCTCAGGTCACCGCGTGGTGGCGGGTAAACCACCAGCAACAGCATTCCCAAGGAGGGTTAGTGTCAGGCAGGCGGCCGACTGTAAAACAATAGCCATATCTTTTTGCAACATGTTGAGCTTAAATGAAATGCGCGATAGGGTTAGGGCGTACCCCACAGGCGACGCGCAGGGGCAGCACCCGGCTCCTGTGGGAAATGGACTAGGGTTGTTGCACCATCCCGGGCGGGGGCAACGTAAGAAGCTAGCTCGGGAAACGAGATTGAGGTATGCAAGTTGGAATGTAGGGACAATGACTGGAAGGGCCAGAGAGTTAGCGGATGTATTAAAAAGAAGACGAATAAACGTGGCGTGCTTACAAGAAACAAAATGGAGAGGAACTAAAGCGAGAGAAATTGGTGAGGGATATAAGTTTTATTACTGTGGAAGTGATGGTAAAACAAATGGTGTAGGAATAGTGGTAGACAGCAAATTAAAAGAAAGCGTGATGGAAGTACAAAGGATTAATGATAGGCTTATAGTTGTGAAGACTATGTTAGAGAATGTAATGTTGAATGTAGTTAGTGTGTATGCACCACAAGTAGGATGCGATGAAACGGTGAAAGAGAAGTTTTGGGAGGATTTTGATAGAGCTTTAATGGCCATCCCTGTACATGAGGAATTGATTGTAGGAGGTGACTTTAATGGACATGTGGGAAGAATGAGAGGTATTTACGAAAGAGTACACGGAGGATGGGGTTTTGGAAGTCCGAATAGTGAAGGGGAGACGCTGCTGCAATCTGCTACTGCATTTGACCTGGCAGTAGCTAATACTTGGTTCCAGAAAGGAGACGAACACCTGATCACGTACAAAAGCGGTAACCACAATACACAAATCGATTAAATCCTGGTTAGGCGTAATCAACTAAAGCACGTCAAAGACTGTAAAGTGCTACCAGGAGAAGACCTAGTCTCACAGCACAGGCTCCTGGTTATGGTGTCAGTAGTCAAGCTCCATAACAAAAAAAGCAAAGAGCGTCCCCCTCCTAAAATAAAATGGCATATGCTAGAGAAGAGTGACTGTGCGAAGAAGTTCAGGGAGCGAGTGGTGGACAGAATGATAGAGATGGGAGACATGAATGATCGAAGTATAAATGAAAGCTGGAATGAGATTGCTGAGTGTATTAGACATGCAGCGAAAGATATTTTGGGAGAGACGAGAGGAAAGGGTACAATAGATAGGGATACATGGTGGTGGTCGATAGATATACAGAATGTGTTGAAGGAAAAAAAGAGGAAATTTAAGGAATGGCAGCGTATAGATCCGGAAAACACTAGCTTTTAAAGTCTGCGAAAAAAAGTGATTATGATGCTTTAAAGAAAAAAGCCAAAAAAGCCGTGGCAATAGCGAAAGCAAAAGCACAGGACCAATTATACGATACACTGGATAGTCCGGCAGGCCAGAAAGATCTATACCGACTTGCTAGAGCAAGAGAGAGAAGTTTGTCAGATAAGATGTATAAGGGATGAAACTGGAATGATTCTATCAGAAGATGAAAAAATCAAAGAGAGGTGGAAGGACTATTTTGAAAGACATGAATGAGGAAAATAACTGGAATGGGATTTTAGAGAGCAAACCAGTGAATTTGGGTCTAGTGAGAATGATTAATATGGATGAAGTCAGGATAGCTGTAAATGGAATGAAGAATAGTAAGGCAATTGGTCCAGACGGAATACCAGTTGAAGTGTGGAAGTTGCTGCGAGTGGATGGATGGATGTGGCTAGCTTTGTTCTTCAATAAGTTGTTGCGGGAAGAAGCCATACCTGATGAGTGGTGCAACAGTTCCCTGGTGTCCATCTTTAAAAACAAGGGTGATGTGCTTGAATGCAACAATTATAGAGGAATAAAGCTAATGTCACATACTATGAAAGCCTGGGAGAAAGTTATTGAAAGAAGGCTGAGAGAAGAGAGTGAAATTTCACAGAACCAATTCGGTTTTATGCCTGGTCGGGGTACAACGGATGCCATTTTTTCTATACGCCAGCTGTGCGAGAAATACAGAGGTGCGCATAAAAACTTGCACATGATATTCATCGACCTCGAAAAGGCATACGACCGGGTACCTCGTGAGGTTCTGTGGTGGGCCCTTAAGGAGAAAGGTGTGCCTGGGAAGTATGTGCAGTTGATTCGAGCGATGTACAGTCGATGCAGTACCCAAGTCCGGTCTACAGTGGGCACCACTGGCAGCTTCAATGTGGCTGTCGGCTTACATCAAGGGTCGGCTCTCAGCCCTTACCTCTTCCTGATGATAATGGACGCTCTGACTTCGAACATTCAGGAAGAGGCTCCCTGGTGTATGCTGTTTGCCAATGACATTGTGTTGGTTACCGAGAGTGGCCTAGAGGTCCAGAACAGATTGGAAGTGTGGTGGCACAGACTGGAGAGTGTTGGCCTGAAATTGAGTAGAACCAAAACGGAATACTTGTTCTGCGATTTCGGTGGTCTCTCCGGTCCTATGCCCTTAGCTCTCGCTGGAACGCCCATACCAATCTGCTCCGACTTTCGGTACCTCGGGTCGCTTATCCAAGGAGATGGCGAGGTAGACCGAGACGTATCACATCGGATCAATACAGGATGGAGGAAATGGCGACAGGTCACTGGAACAACTTGTGACCCACGGATGCCCCTTAAGTTGAAGGGTAAAATCTATAAGTCCGTGATAAGACCTGTCATACATCCATACAGGATCAGAATGTTGGGTTGTGAAAAAGACGCATGAAAACAGATTGCATGTAGCGGAGATGAGAATGTTTAGATGGATGTGTGGTGTGACGAGAATGGATAAAGTAAGAAATGAATATATTAGAGGAAGTTTGAAAGTGGCGCCAGTGACTGAAAAGTTGAAGGGGAATCGTTTGTCTTGGTATGGTCATGTAAAGAGGAGAGATGAAACACATGCTACTAAAAGAGTTATGAGTTTACATGTGGATGGGTGGAGAGGGAGAGGGAGGCCAAAGAAAAGATGGATGGATTGTGTGAACAGTGATATGAAAGAAAAGGAAGTTAGTGATAGTATGACTTTTGACAGGATAGAATGGAAGAAAAAAACGTGTTGCGCCGACCCCAAATAAGATGGGACAAGGGCAGGAAGATGATGATGAGATGATGATGACATCACGAATGGATGGAGCAGTGGGGGCGAGTGGTAACGATCCCGACTTACGAGTTTTAGGTCGCGGGTTCAAACCCAGCCTGGCGCATTACTTTGTGTAATTTACTTCATCACCACTGCTCTCAAAACGGTGAAGGAAAACATCGTGAGGAAACCGGCTTGTCCTAGAACCAAAAATTCGAAGACATGTGACATTCACCAATCCGCACTGGGCTCGCGTGGTGGATTACGACCCATTCCCTCTCCTAGAAAGAGGAGGCCTGAGTCCCAGCAGTGGGAACATTAAAAGGCTGATTATGCTTATGCTTACATCACGAATAACGCTAAACATTATTCTGTGTCTATCATCTTCAAACATCGAATGTATACAATATCTTTTTGTTGATAAATTCGTCTAGCACATTCTAGTTACAAGCGGGCCTTAATATTCTTACACTCTATTTGACTTCAGTTGGAGCCTGGCGTACCATCGTAAGAAGGTCCACGGTAAGAATGGAGCTGATGACCCCGGAACAGCCGCCAACAAGAGCAACAGGGAAGATTACAGGTATTGTAGTCCTTATATTAATTGTATAAATTATTATATAAAATGCATGCAGAAGTAACAAACATACTCATATATTCGAACTTTCGATTTTATAATATTAGTATGATTATACTATAGTTAGATACCCATTGTCTTCTAGGATACCATGTCGCGATTGTGAGGAAGTGTTGCCGAATAAAACGGCTTTGTACAAGCATCGTAAGAAGGAACATAGTGATGGAAGCACACGCTCTTATACTAAACCAGGTAGGAATGTAGCCTTAGGGACTATATTCCACCGGGACACCATGGCGGCGTGAACAGTTGCGCCACCATGGTGTCCCGGTGAAATATAGCCCTTTCATTAGATAGATTTTCATCTTACATACTGTTTGGTGGGGGCGTCACTGCCGGCCGGACTGGCGTCCGAGCTGGTTGCACCATCAAATTGGTTGCGCAACCAAACGGACACCAGGTGATTAACTCTCTATAGAGCTGTATACATTTTGTTGGTAGCAGCGACTGGTCGCGCCGCCATGGTGTTCCGGTGAAATATAGCCCTAACTTTATAACAACTGGGGATCTAGTACTGTTACGTGGTCAATACTATAAGGGGTGAATAATTGCGGGCTTGCGGACGGTGAGCAATGGGTAGCTCACCTTCGAGCTAGAATCGTCGATAGTTTTCTAACACAGCCACATGCTCTTTGTTTAGTCCAGATGAGCTGTTGGTCTATGCAGGATGGATGTTTGAAACGGGTCAGTATGGGCAAGTACCTTAACCTTTATAGTTACTGGAAAGCACTCATAAGAGACTATCCGTAACTTTTAAGCTATTTTGAACTGCAGTCGCAGATTTTGAAAAAAAAAATATAATTAGCAAACAAAAATAAATTGTGTTCGGTCCTATTTCGCGTAGGATTCAAGACTATGGGACCATTAAAGGCATGAGTACTAAAAATGTCAGAAACTGCTAGGTTTTTTTTTTGTCATTTTAGCCTTTTTTATTTTAATGACTATATTTTTTACCAAAATCTGAGAATGTAATTCAGGACATCTTAAAAAGTTAAGATTGTCTCCTAAAAACATTTTCCTGTAACTATAACGGTTAAGGGTAGGTACCTTACCGTTATAAATACTGACCCGTTTCAAAAATCCACCCTGTATGAACGCCAAGACTCCTAAGTACCTTATATGTTTTCGACTCGCTCGAACGCGACGCTAGATGTTTGAAAATGTGATAACTCATACTTTCTGTTTCACAGGCATGTATCCGAATGCAGAGTCAGAATCTTCAGGCGGGGCGTGTCCTCACTGTCCCGCCACGTTCACGCACACAACCGACCTGCACAAACATGTAAAGTAAGTCCTCAGCATGCTTTGATAGCCATCAATAACAATCAGACTAGGATTTACCATTATAGGATTTCTTGCTTTTTCAAACAATAGTGGTCTTGGGTTCAAAATCTAAGCAGACATGGGTACCTATTAATTCTCTTAGGGTTTTACCCTATTGAATAACTTTGGGTACGCCATAATTATATCGGTAAGCCCCTCTTTGAGGAGTGGCTGAAATAACGTCACGGCGTCCTCGTCTTCCTCATGACGCAGGTCCTCACTGGACATGGTAAGTTGGTGAAGTTCTTGCACCGCATTCGTGTGGAAGAAACGCCCGGATGATACGTTGGAGGATACGGTGCAGGTGTGCCCCGCTTGGGCGGAGCATCGCCGTGTCCTCGTAAGGCGATCGGTGGCAACGAACTCTCGCGTAGGGCCCTAGTACAGGCCCTGGTCCGGAGCAAGTAGAAGTGGCAGGCGGTCGCCTCCTTCTGCGAAGGAGTAATGCTATCAATCGAAGCGGCCGCTCGCCTAAGGGGATAGGGTAAAACGTACTGAGAAGGTAGTTTTGATGATTTTAATAAATATTATTCCATAAATAAATATGTATTACGGCCTCCAATCATATTTTTATTATGAACAACATTATGAACAAATTACAAGTACTTCTTGACACTGACCTGCAAAATGCAAAAACTGTAAGAAAATATGAATTTTGCGAGCTACCTTGGTGCTTTCTTCTTAATTAATATATTTAGTTACTGTATCTGTAAATACATTCAACTTTTTTCTAAACTAGAGAAATCCACGGCAAAGACGACGACTCATACGCATCGTGCAACAAGACGTCCGCGGACTCGTCGTGCCCGCGCCGGCCGCATGTGTGTCCCGTGTGCGGACACGCGTTCCGCACGCTGTCCATGCGGAACGAGCACCTGCGCGTGCACACGGGGGAGCGACCCTTCCCTTGTGATGTGTGTGGAGTAGCCTTTAGACGGTAAGCAACTAGGTTCTTGAGGTCAGAACAATAAACCACGGCAAAGACGACTTCTCGTATGCATCGTGTCCGAGACGGCGATGTGGATGGGAAACAAAGTGTGTGATGGTATACGGTAAAGGAAAACATCGTGAGGAAACCGGCATTTCCTAGAAAAAAAATTCGAAGGCATGTGACATTCACCAACCCGTACTGGGCCCGCATGGTGGATTATGGCCTATTCCCTCTCCTAGAGAAGAGGCCTGAGTCCCAGCAGTGGGAACATTACAAGGCCGACTATACTATGCTATGTGGATGGATGGACGAGGGAGAGGGAGGTCAAAGAAAAGAATGATGGATTGTGTGAAGAGTTATGATGATAACGTGACGGGTAACAGAATAGAATGGAAGAAAAAAACGTTTTGCACCGACCGCGACCCCAAATAACACGGGACAAGGACAGGAAGGTGATGAATTAGGTAGAGTTAAATATGTATTTACACTGATTTCATACAGCGAAAGTATAAAGTGGATATGCCTTAAATTCCGAGATTAATTTTAAAGAGCAGACATTTTTTTATGACAATCAGTAATGCTTAATGCTTGCACTGACTGGACAGGTCCACTCAAATTTGTATGGTTCTTTCTTCAAAAGACCATCTCAGACAAATCTGCACTGTTCTCATGTGATTTGACCATTACATATTAACTGTATGGACTTTAAAACAGACTTTGACCCCTGAGTTTGTTTCGGTGTTTCTTCTCAGGGTAGTCAGCTAGGAAACACCGGCCTCATCTAGTTTAAAATGACAAAAAAAATTGACGTGTAAAAGTGTTTTTTTAAACCTACTTACAAAATAAATATCATTTATCATTTATCATTTATCAATATAGCAGAAAAAAAATCTTTTTGCATTAATGACGAGGAGGCGGAAGTGTATAAATTTGTTAACCGTACCTCAGTTGACGTAGGGAAATCTTTTTCCATGAAAAATACTAATAAAAATTGCATGTTAATTATCTTTGTTTTATTTGTTTCGTCTTTCTCTGAGGGTTTTATTAATATTTATTTGTAATATTGTTGGCCACACAGGATTTTTGATTAGAAATCCCGGGAAGATCCATATTTATATCAACATTTCGATGCAAGTACATGAATAACGCTACCTAATTCCGAACCCTGCTTATTAATAAAAACTGGGCAAGTGCGAGTCGGACTCGCGCACAGAGGGTTCCGTACAAACTTACCTTTGAAAACCGTTCAATTCCCAAATTAAATTACGAACATTTTTGCGAAATGCATTTTTTTTTAGTGACGTAAATACAAATTTACAGTTTTCAGATTTTTTCCTATACTTGTGCTATGAGACCTTGCTTCATCCAAATTTCAGAATTCTAAGTCAACGGGAACGAAATACACGTTTTTTACGACATAAGTAGCCGTATTTTTATTTTCGTTAATTTACAAGTTTGATCTTTTCACAACTTTAAGGGACCGCAGACCTCAATCTATGGTTTTAATTTCAACTCGATACCTCCTTGCGTTAAAAGGGTAAAGGGTCTTGACAGACAGACAGATGGACAACAAAGTGATCCTATTAGGGTTCCGTTTTTTTTCGTTTAGAGGTATAGAACCCTAAAAATCAAATTAAAAAAATCTTTTGCCCCCAGGTCGACAGCCATGCGCAACCATCGCCTAATCCACACCGGAGTGCGCGCGTGGGCTTGTGGCCGTTGTCCCAAGCGCTTCCGCATCCGCTCAGATCTTCGCACGCATCTTAGGCTTAAGCATCCTGCTACTATCGTGGTCGTTGAGGTAACTTATTAACCTATTAACCGCCTACGTCGGATATATCCGACAAACACTCTCGCGTGATTACCTCTAGGCAAGCGTGCTCCATCGTCATTTACATCATCGCTTACCATCAGGTGAGATAGTGGTCAAGCGCGAGTCTATCAATAATAATTTTTAACCCATTAGGAAATGTTGCCACTGCAATCTAAAGCTGTATAAATGTAGCATTAGGCCTGTCCATGGACGCGTAGCTTCATAGACGGGTATTCGTTATTATACGCTTGGTCCTGGCCTGTGTGAAGCTTACATACAAAACTATTGCCTACTGAAACTTTGAAACTGTGTCGCCCAAGCGGCAGTGTCGTGCCTTCGTGTCGCGTCGTATTTAGTTTATTACGTAAGCTTCACGCAGACGCACACCAAGTGTATAATTACGAATACGCGTCTATGAAGCTACGCGTCCGTGGACAGAAGGCCATAGTTTGGTATGTAAGCTTCACGCAGCCGTACATCAATTGTATAGTGACGAATACGCGTCTATGAAGCTATGCTTCCGTGAACAGTAGGCCATAGTGTTGTATGTAAACTTCACGCTGGCGTACACCAAGCGTATAATGACGAAAACGAGTCTATGACGCTACGCGTCCGTGGACAGTAGGGCATAGTTTTGTATGTAAGCTTCACGCAGGCGTACTCCAAGCGTATAATGACGAATATGCGTCTATGAAGCTACTCGTCCATGGACAGTAGGCCTAACATACAAAACTATGAAACTCTGTCGACGAACCGACAACGTCGTGGCGTCGTGTCATTGCCGCTTCGCTTGGTTTTTTTATAACTGACTAATTACTTTCAGATGGAAGGCTTGAACCCGTCGTCTGAGGAAGTACTGAAGGCGCTGGCAGCACAAAATGTTCCACACGACAAACTTATAGATATTACTAAGATGTCTTTTACCAAAGTATGTTAAATGATAAATGATATTTATTTTGTAAGTAGGTTTAAAAAACACATCAATTTATTTTTCGACATTTTAAACTAGATGAGGCCGGTGTTTCCTAGCTGACTACCCTGAGCAGAAACACCGAAACAAACTCAGGGGTCAAAGTCTCTTTTAAAGTCCATACAGTTAATATGTAATGGTCAAATCACATGAGAACCATGTAAATTTGTCTGAGATGGTCTTTAGAAGAAAGAACCATACAGATTTGAGTGGACCTGTCCAGTCAGTGCAAGCATTTGTCAGTATTCGTAAAGCTCAACCCAGGACTACTAAGGAGCTCAACGACTTGACGAACAATACCAAGGAAAGGACAATTGTTATTTTATGAAGTACTTCGATAACGTTCATATTTTTCTTAATATTATTCCACAAAAAATGATTTAAGTAAAAGAACTAAATGGATCATTTTTTTACCCTTGTCCCGTGTTGTTTAGGGTTGGCGCAACACCTTTTTTCTTCCATTCTGTTCTGTTAAGTACCCATCATGCTATCAAATTTAGTAATATTTTGGGATATAAACAAACTCTCATAACTTTGTTGTTTATAAATATTATTTTTTGAGACTTTACTAAAATAATAAGAAGGCTTTTCCTATTAAGCCCTTTAAGTATATGGCTCCATCCCTATTTTTCGAACGCACTCCTCGTCGATACTACACGTTAGGCTCCTGGTCTTATCACGGACTTGTACTCTGTACTCTCTCGCTACTACTAAAATAAAACTTGTCATCGCACCACAAGAGTTCGCGCAATAATATTAGACCAGGATCGTGATCGCTTCGCTCTGTGCTGCACCGCACCCACGTGTGTTTTGTCACGTAGGCCAGTGTTCCGCTACACACTAGTGCACCGTGGTAAATAGTTGGTGTACCTCGGAAAATTACGGCTATCTATTTAAGTTAACATAAAAAATGCAGAAAAATGTAGAATCTAACTATAGATTGGGTTCGAAATTCATCCTCACGGGGGATTATTTTTTTGTGGAACTATATACGTAGGCCGCCGCATTAGAGTATCAATTGTTGGTTCTATTCGCGCCGCATCGCTTAGCGACCATGTTAAATCGCTTTCGTAGGAACCGCGTAAGAACAAAAAAAATTGCACAATAACAACAAACAATTATTTATGTTATTCGCAGGGCTCCACGAGTGTGATCCCATCATGCGTGCGTGCACTCTCCGCGCTCAACAACGTGCCACGCACGCACGTCGCCTACATCAAGCCCACGCCTGCACGTATGTGTATGTATGCTACTATAAACATAAGCTACACTGTGTGCTTTCAACAACGTGCCACGCACGCACGTCGCCTACATCAAGCCCACGCCTGCACGTATGTGTATGTATGCTACTATAAACATAAGCTACACTGTGTGCTTTCAACAACGTGCCACGCACGCACGTCGCCTACATCAAGCCCACGCCTGCACGTATGTGTATGTATGCTACTATAAACATAAGCTACACTGTGTGCTTTCAACAACGTGCCACGCACGCACGTCGCCTACATCAAGCCCACGCCTGCACGTATGTGTATGTATGCTACTATAAACATAAGCTACACTGTGCTTTCAACAACGTGCCACGCACGCACGTCGCCTACATCAAGCCCACGCCTGCACGTATGTGTATGTATGCTACTATAAACATAAGCTACACTGTGTGCTTTCAACAACGTGCCACGCACGCACGTCGCCTACATCAAGCCCACGCCTGCACGTATGTGTATGTATGCTACTATAAACATAAGCTACACTGTGCTTTCAACAACGTGCCACGCACGCACGTCGCCTACATCAAGCCCACGCCTGCACGTATGTGTATGTATGCTACTATAAACGTAAGCTACACTGGCCTCGCTCAACAACGTGCCCCACACGCACGTCGCCTGCATCAAGCCCACGCCTGCACGTATGTGTATGTATGCTACTATAAACAAGCTACACTGTGTGTGCTCAACAACGTGCCTCGCACGCACGTCGCCTACATCAAGCCCACGCCTGCATGTATGTGTATGTATGCTACTATAAGCATAAGCTACACTGTGCTTTCAACAACGTGCCACGCACGCACGTCGCCTACATCAAGCCCACGCCTGCACGTATGTGTATGTATGCTACTATAAACATAAGCTACACTGTGCTTTCAACAACGTGCCACGCACGCACGTCGCCTACATCAAGCCCACGCCTGCACGTATGTGTATGTATGCTACTATAAACATAAGCTACACTGTGTGCTTTCAACAACGTGCCACGCACGCACGTCGCCTACGTCAAGCCCGCGCCTGCACGTATGTGTATGTATGCTACTATAAACATAAGCTACACTGTGCTTTCAACAACGTGCCACGCACGCACGTCGCCTGCATCAAGCCCACGCCTGCACGTATGTGTATGTATGCTACTATAAACAAGCTACACTGTGTGTGCTCAACAACGTGCCTCGCACGCACGTCGCCTACATCAAGCCCACGCCTGCATGTATGTGTATGTATGCTACTATAAACATAAGCTACACTGTGCTTTCAACAACGTGCCACGCACGCACGTCGCCTACATCAAGCCCACGCCTGCACGTATGTGTATGTATGCTACTATAAACATAAGCTACACTGTGCTTTCAACAACGTGCCACGCACGCACGTCGCCTACATCAAGCCCACGCCTGCACGTATGTGTATGTATGCTACTATAAACATAAGCTACACTGTGTGCTTTCAACAACGTGCCACGCACGCACGTCGCCTACATCAAGCCCACGCCTGCACGTATGTGTATGTATGCTACTATAAACATAAGCTACACTGTGCTTTCAACAACGTGCCACGCACGCACGTCGCCTACATCAAGCCCACGCCTGCACGTATGTGTATGTATGCTACTATAAACATAAGCTACACTGTGTGCTTTCAACAACGTGCCCCACACGCACGTCGCCTACATCAAGCCCACGCCTGCACGTATGTGTATGTATGCTACTATAAACGTAAGCTACACTGTGTGTGCTCAACAACGTGCCCCACACGCACGTCGCCTGCATCAAGCCCACGCCTGCACGTATGTGTATGTATGCTACTATAAACAAGCTACACTGTGTGTGCTCAACAACGTGCCTCGCACGCACGTCGCCTACATCAAGCCCACGCCTGCATGTATGTGTATGTATGCTACTATAAACATAAGCTACACTTGTCCGCGCTTAACAACGTGCCACGCACGCACGTCGCCTACATCAAGCCCACGCCTGCACGTATGTGTATGTATGCTACTATAAACATAAACTACACTGTGTGCGTTTAACAACGTGCCACGCACGCACGTCGCCTACATCAAGCCCACGCCTGCACGTATGTGTATGTATGCTACTATAAACATAAACTAGCACGTAATATTATAAAGGCGAAAGTTTGAAATCAACAAATAACTTCTCCCGCTCTGGGTGGAGCGAGAGGGAATGTCGAACTTTTAGTGACTAAAATCCGCCCGTGTTCCTTCAGTGACTCTTTCGAATAGCGCTTTCTATTAAGTATTTCGAGATAAAAAAAAACAATTATAGTTTGTCAGACCCAGGCAAGACGTAGCTGGCAGGCAAGACAAGGCGAACCGATGACTTGGTGAGGGTCGCGGGAATCCGATAGAGGCGAGATGCACAGGACCGGTCATTGTGGCGACACTTGGGGGAGGCCTATGTCCAACAATGGACGTCTTTAGGCTGAAATGATGATGATGTTGAGACCCGGACACCGGAAAATGTGGGAATCGAACCTCACGACTAGCAGTAACGCTTGCTACCACTAAACTGGGAATTTGCTTTAATTAATATTAAAAATAATTCCAGTGGATGAGTTACCGGCTCGTCGAGGTCGCGGCATCGCCAAGAATCCGCGGCGACCCAAGATACTGCAGCGAGGAGAAGTGGACTCGCAAGACAACGCTGACTACCCAATCGATGGAGGCGAGGTGACTATTACTTAATTATGAGGTTGACCAGAAGGGGCGAATTCGCTACGAAACGGTTTGCAGCGAGATACTAAGCGCCAATAAAATAAAAACATTTATTTCAGGCAAAGATTCATATTAGAGATCATCCATATAAAGTAATTAGCTTAAAATCAATACATTCCAAAAAATACAATAAATTTCCAATAAATTAAACCAAATAAAATAAAAAAAATACATCACTCACACACACACAAAAATACGTCCACAAGCATCGCGCGAATACAAAATACACGTGTAAAGCGCGTGCACTTCGCTAGACTAAATTCAAATATTTTTATTTCACATGGGCACTTAAAAAACGTCAGAAGCTAGTGCACGGTTCAATTGGTCGTTTCCAAGAACCAGCAAGAAACTCCATGGTTATTTTTTTTTTTAAACTGGACAAGTGCGAGTCGGACTCGCGCCCTGTAGGTTCCGTACCAAACTTACCTATGTAAACGATTCAATTCCCGAATGGAGTCTCGAAGATTTTTCCGAAACGCATTTTTTTTTCTGTGTAGTAACAATAAATTTACAGTTTTCAGATTTATTCCTATGCCTGTGCTATAAGATCTTGCTTTATGCAAAATTTCAGGATTCTGGGTCAACGATCCCTATGAATGAAGAACCCTATGAATTTTAATTTCCTCGAGTGTCGAAATAACGTTTCTTGAGACATAAACGGCCGTATCTTTTTTTTCGTTAACTTGATTTTTTCACAGCTTCAAGGGATCGTAAACCCAATTAAGTATATAGTTTTAATTTCAACTCGATACCTCCACGCGTTCCCGAGATAAAGGGTCTTGACAGACAGACAGAAGGACAACAAAGTGATCCTATAATGATTCCGTTTTTTCCTTTCGAGGTACGGAGCCCTAAAAACAGACCAAAACAGCTGATTTATTACCACATAATTATGAAATGTCATTGTAGATTTTTTTTTTTCATAATTATCAGTAGCAGTCACCAGCGGTTGCGCCCACGTCTTAGGTTCTTTCCGAGTATTGGCCGTAACGTGATGTTATATGTCCAACACTAAAATATTTTTTTCAATTCTGACCAGTAGTTCCTGAAATTAGAGCCTACAACCAAATAAACAAATAGAGTATTCATCTATAAGCCTCAGACAACGTGCAACGTTGTCAAATGGTCCAACTGGTCCCGGGTCACATAAATGCGTTGTAAAATTTAGGGGGGCAAGTTATTGAGGGCATTGGGCAACTTTGCAGAGTCCCGTAGATTGAGTTGCGTTGCGCTTCATGTTTGGGGACACTTTGTCCTCTAATGTATCTGAGGCTTTGTAATATTACTAGCTCAACTAAAAAGGTTTTTTATACTAACAAAAACTTAAAATAAAAATGTTTTTGTATTTAAAAACTGATGTTAATTATAAGTATCAGTCTTTCGACTAAACAAATAATAATTGAAAAAGCAAAAAGCCAACGTCACGCGGTGTTCCCAGGCGGTCACCCATCCAAGTACTGACCGCGCCCGATGTTGCTTAACTTCGGTGATCGGACGAGAACCGGTGTATTCAACGTAGTATGGACGTTGGCGATAGCGAGTCTGAAATTGCCGAACTGTATCCTCATGGAGGTAGGCAGAGATAATAGAATCATTTAGTTAAAACAAGTCACTTTTCAAGGAGTCAACTACAACGTTACATTGTGGCAACTAGGAAATCCAATCCCGCATCAAAATTGCAAGCCCGCGGATTGAAGGGTGCAATCCCTCATTATTTATTGCTTTATATTGACACACCATCGACTCATTCACTGGTATCTATATATACAAAAATGAATAGCTGTTAGTTAGTCTCTAATTAAAATGTCTTTATAAAATGAATTATTTTGTTTTCGTAATGCCAGTAGATGGTGTTATTCTTACAGTTAGGCGGTACGAAGTTTGCCGGGTCAGCTAGTAATATAAGAAAAAAAAAAATTGCAAATAATAAAATATTATAGTGAATTTGTCACTTACAGGCGTGCACAGCATTTGTACAGTAAATTATATGTTAAAAAAAAGTTGTGATCATATAAAAATAATAAAATTGAATATATACATTATAATACATTAAAACTAATTGAGAAATTGAGGATTGCATTGAAATAAAATAAAATTAAAAATTACATCGATATGTCAGCTTAAAAAAAATGCATTGAGATCAATTACATTTTCAATATAAATTACAAGAATAAAAATGAAATTTAATTAATCAAAGTCTGTTGTTAGCTACTCTGGCTTGGATATAATGTTTAAATTCATTCAAACGGTTTGAAAATACTGTTGTTGAATATTATTTAATTGTTTTAGAGGTATGAACAATCAATTTCTTTTAAGGAACGGTATACTAAAATATTTAACGTTACTTTTTTTTAGTATTTGAAAGATAGAGGGATTACGTTTCGTTCCATACATACAGGACTCGCAAAACATAATATAAAAATTCATTTATTTAGCTGTAAGGTAACAATTGAAAAACAAAATTATTTCCCATAGGTACAAATTCTATAGAAAAGGCACGAATCCCATGGAAAGTTGTTAAATCGCTTGTTTATGAGGCTATGATGAGTCTTATAATTAATATAATCAAACGGGTGGTGCGTCGAAAAAATCTCAATCCCGCAAACGCGCGGGATCCCGCATAAGTGATCCCGCATTTCCCTATTGACCAACCATACCATATTGTCTCTTCACCACCCTAGGTTGACTGGTAGAGAATGCCTAAGGCATTAAGTCCGCCTTTGTACTTTATGTTGCATGAAGTTTAAATAAATATTGACTTCCCTAGTGACAAAATTTTGCTGTGCCCAACAGAGACCATATTGATCTTTCGTTTCTTGACAATTTTTTAATACCATCTATGTACTAAAGTAATAAAATATTGAATATTGAACAAAAGCCACCAACGATGCCAATATACAGAAAGAACAAAATTTTAAGAAATACTAATTTTTTTTTTCCGGTGGGAAAATCATCTTATGACATCCCGCGCTCTTGGGCGGAGCGAGAGATAGTGTCAGACTTTTACTGACTAAAAACCCACTCCTGTTCCTTCGTTGCCTTTCGTACCGGGGCCGAGTCTTCCTTTCAGAATCAGACCCTTGGCCCCAGTAGGCTTCGACCCTGCTGGGCCCCTACAGTTGCTGACATCTCCTTGAGGCGCGCGTGAGACAGTACGCGCCGTCGACGACTTGGGCTCGGTCCAGACGGTTACCGGACGGTCGGACAGCGAGCTACCCATTGCTCGCCGTCCGCAAGCCCGCGCTTACGGTGGCCGGTAATCGGGATCGGAGTCCCGGCGGCGGTTGGGGCGTGAGGACCGCTGCCTCACGCGATCGGCCGCCTTCTTTGCTAATAAATATTGGAACAGGAATAACATGCTGTTGCGGGAGGACACTAGTCGTGATTTATGGTAACATTTATAGAGGCATTGTCAATGTTAATCTGGGGCAACGTGTTTGGTTTCCGGGTTTCGCACGAAGAGAAAATAAAAAATACTAATTACACTGAACAAGACTTTTAATTATGTCTGAGACAAAACACATGCCATTTTCACTCTCGTCAATTATTACAAACACTCGTCATTCAGTCATATTTTGGCGGGATAGAAAAGAATAGAATAAACTTTATTGTACACCAACATAGTAACACAACTTAAACATAAAAAGATGTGAAGTGAGCAAATTAAGTTTAATGGTTATTTTATTTTATGCCTGGCCATATTTATTAGATATTTTTAGGTCATATTTATTGGATATATTTTATAGCAGTCAGGGCCACTAACCACTAGACCAACCTAGTGGTTAGTGGCCCTGACTGCTATGCTGGAGGTCGTAGATTCGATTCCCACCCAGGACGAATCCTTGTGTGATGACAAATGATCGTGCATTTGTTCTGTGTCTGGGTGTAATTTATCTATAATATGTATATAATTAGAAATATATAAGTATGTTTATCAGTCTAGTACTCATTACACAAGCTCTGCTTTGCTTGAGACGGCGTTGTGTAATAGGTGTGGATTATTATAGTTGATTTTTTTTCGCAAATTGATTCTTTGTGCGTATGGTATAATACTTTATATCTCAAGTGTCTGCACAACTGCACAATATGTGGAATAATTGGAACAGGCGCGATATTTGTAATACGTAAGCTCAGAATCGTATTAGTAACTTTGTGATTATCCCTGTCTACCCCGATATAGTTCGGAAATTTCAGCCTCGCTATCGCCAACGTCCATACTACGTTGAATACACCGGTTCTCGTCCGATCACCGAAGTTAAGCAACATCGGGCGCGGTCAGTACTTGGATGGGTGACCGCCTGGGAACACCGCGTGACGTTGGCTTTTTGTTATTTCAATAATTATTTGTTTAGTCGAAAGAGTCTTTAAACACAAAAACATTTTTATTTTAAGTTTTTGTTAGTATAAAATACATTTTTAGTTGAGCTAGTAATATTACAAAGCCTATTTAACATATTTTTGAAACGAAGAAGTGAGTATGATGAGCGACAAGGCTTTCCTCTCGGAACAAGATACTCGAAGCGTTCACATAGATACAAGGGGATATTGGGATTACAATCCTGGATTTAACTAAAATAAATGCCACCAACGATCGCAATATTAGAAAGAACTAAACCCAAAAAGCAAATAACTCAGTGGACAACGGGGTGTGGACGAACGGGAACAACCCATTTAAAAAAAGTAGATAACAACGTAATTAAACAAAAAATTAGAGCTAAATAAAAGCCTGCAATGTAATAAAAAATATGTTAAAACAGCAAAAAGCCAACGTCACGCGGTGTTCCCAGGCGGTCACCCATCCAAGTACTGACCGCGCCCGATGTTGCTTAACTTCGGTGATCGGACGAGAACCGGTGTATTCAACGTAGTATGGACGTTGGCGATAGTGAGGCTGAAATTACCGAACTGTATCGGGGTAGACGAGGACAATAGAAGAAAAAGAAAAAAGCGGAAGAAACGCCCGTGTCACCATTATGTGGATTGCCCGGAGGACAGGACATTACATTGCAGACTTTTATTTAACTTTATTTTTTTGTTTAATTACCTTGTTATCTCCTTTTTTTTAAATGAGTTATTTGGATGTTGTCTGGCAGATATCGATGTCAGCGATAAGACCGCCATTGTACTCATAGATTTAAATTTATGTATAATTTGTGTTACTTTTTTTGTGTAAATAAAGATTGTTCTATTCTATTCCCTCTTGTATTGGGTACGCTATAGTCGCGGCGGTAAGTTCCCTCTTTTAGAAGTGGCTGGAGCGGCAACACGGCGTCTTTACCTTTAGCATGACGCAGATCCTCACCGAACATGGCAAGCTCGGGAGGTTCCTGCATCAGATTAAGGCAGAAGAAACGCCTGGGTATCACCATTACGAGGACTGCCCGTAGGACACAGTGGAGGTGTACCCCGCTTGGGCGGAGCACCGCCCTGTCCTCGTGGAGGCAATCGGCGGCAGCGACCTCTCGCGCCTCGCCTTTGTTCGGGCTGTGGTCCGGAGCGAGAAGAAATGGCAGGCAGTCGTCTCCTTCAGCGAAGCAATAATGCTAGCAAAGAAGGCGGCCGCACACATGAGACAACGAACGTCCTCACGCCCCAGCCGAAATTGCAACCCCGTCTACCCGCGTCTAGCTTGCGGACGTCGAGCAATGGGAAGCTCGCCATCCGGCCGTCCGGTATTGGATGATTTCCTTCCTTGAAAAATAAAACCCCTTGCGACTTTGTGAACGCTTCGAGTATCTTGTTCCGAGAGCAAAGCCATGTCGCTCATCATGCTCTCTTCTCCTTCATTTTCCCCCTCTAGTCGGTACAGTGGATCTTTCTCTGTTCGAGCTGTGCGCCTTTGGAATTCTCTTCTACACATATTAAGGACTACCCCTCGGAGGTTTTCAGGGGAAGAATTAGGGAACATTTCCTGTCAACTTGACCCGTAAATATGTATATAGTATGTTTATGTATTGTGTGCTGTGCACACATTTGTGTAGTTAATTTTTTGTTTAAGTATGACTTAATTTATGTTAGTTTAAGTTATGTTCTGTATTTATATATTAGTTA
This sequence comes from Mythimna vitellina, assembly GCA_949316375.1. Classification (NCBI taxonomy): domain Eukaryota; kingdom Metazoa; phylum Arthropoda; class Insecta; order Lepidoptera; family Noctuidae; genus Mythimna; species Mythimna vitellina. The sequence continues at coordinate 3,746,422 of OX438711.1, read as the reverse complement.
TCCTTATGTGTAAAATTACTCTTTAAATATATAATACCTAATGTTTACTGTAAGAAAATCTAATTGTAGGTTAAGCTCGCCTGTGTACATTAGCTGTCTTATTTTTATTATTTGTAAAAGTTGCGTACAATAAAAAATATCAGAATTGGATGTCACCAACTGCACCTGACTGCTTCAAAAGTGACTTGCTTTGACTAAATCAATGTTCCATTATTTGCTGTCTGCCCCTATGCGGATACAGTTCGGTAATTTTATAATAGTTTTCGCCAACGTCCATACTACGTTGAATACACCGGTTCTCGTCCGATCACCGAAGTTAAGCAACATCGGGCGCGGTCAGTACTTGGATGGGTGACCGCCTGGGAACACCGCGTGACGTTGGCTTTTTGCTGTTTTAACATATTTTTTATTACATGCAGGCTTTTGTTTAACTTATAATTTTTGTATAATTATTTTAGTAACTACTTTTTTAAAATGATCTAATTGCTTTTTTGGATTTTGTTCTTTCTATTGCGATCGTTGGTCGCATTTATTTTAGTTCAATCCAAGATTGTAATCCCAATTCCCCCTTGTATCTATATGAACGCTTTGAGTACCTATCTTGTACCGAGAGGAAGGCCTTGTCGCTCATCATCCTCACTTCTTCGTTTTCCTCCCTATTCCTCTCGTCGGTACAGCGGATCTTTCATTGTTTGAGAATTCAAAGGCGCACCTTTGGAATTCTCTTCCACACACATTAAGGACTAGCCCCTTAAGCTGAAGCTACACTGGCCAGCGATTTGAGATGCGACTGGAATAGCGAAACGAGTTAAATATCGTGTGGCTACACTAGAAGCGAATGTTTCCAGAAACATTCTTTGAATAATACAAGAACGCACTTGTACTTCGGACACAAACAATACAACGTCCATTGTAGTCAAAAATGTTCTTTCGACGAGCGATCAAAACAAACTGATTTGAACGCGTCGCCGCGACGTGAGCGCCATCTTTAGCGTGATAATGTAGCCTCAAGACAGCGAACCCTCTAAAACTGTTATTTTGAATTTTACGCAAAAAATTTGCTCCTTGATTTAAATTCGCTCAAGTAATGTAGACACATAATATTACTAACGAGATTATATATCCGAGAAATTATCTAATAAATTTCGCTTTCGCTGATAATTTGATGTAGCCGGCGATGCTATGATTACAGTACTTTAATTGTTCCAATCGCTTTCAAAAATCAAATATACTCGTAGTTACATTACATTTGGCGTATAGTGTAGCGTGTACGTGTATAAACGTGAATTTCTATTATTTGTTTTAATCGCTCATGTATCGCCGGTCGCATCGCGGTCTAGTGTAGCCTCAGCCTTAGAGGTTTTCAGGGGAAGATTTAGGGAACATTTTCCGTCAACATGACCCACAAATATATATCTATCGGTTTTATTTATAACATAATATAGTATGTTTATGTATGTTGACTGAAAAGTCTTTTTAGAAGATACAAAAAAAAAAAACAAGACCTTTTCATTTAATTTAAACATGCTCCTACGTGTTTTATTCTAATATAATATGGGGATACAGTTCTTTAATTTCATCGTTGCTATCGCCAACGTCCATACTACGTTGAATACACCGGTTCTCGTCCGATCACCGAAGTTAAGCAACATCGGGCGCGGTCAGTACTTGGATGGGTGACCGCCTGGGAACACCGCGTGACGTTGGCTTTTTGCAATTTTAACATATTTTTTATTACATTGCAGGCTTTTATTTAACTTATAATTTTTGTATAATTATTTTGGTAACTACTTTTTTAAAATGAGTTAATTGCTTTTTTGGATTTTGTTCTTTCTATTGCGATCGTTGGTCGCATTTATTTTAGTTCAATCCAAGATTGTAATCCCAATTCCCCCTTGTATCTATATGAACGCTTTGAGTACCTATCTTGTACCGAGAGGAAGGCCTTGTCGCTCATCATCCTCACTTCTTCGTTTTCCTCCCTATTCCTCTCGTCGGTACAGCGGATCTTTCATTGTTTGAGAATTCAAAGGCGCACCTTTGGAATTCTCTTCCACACACATTAAGGGCTAGCCCCTAGAGGATTTCAGGAGAAGATTTAGGGAACATTTTCTGTCAACATGGCCCATAAATATGTATCTATAGGTTTTTTTTCTCCAAATCACCCATACCGCGGACACTCTCTGCACTTAATGCTCTCCTAGACAAAAACACCGATTTTGATGTTTGGTGAAGAATGGAAGATGATACTGTCAGAATGTATGAAATTTTGTGAGATGAATGTATGACTGTGTGTAATATTTATTAAATAGGTCCCAATAAAAGTCCTGCGTGACTTCTGACTTCTGTTTTTTAATTTTAATTATTGTTTTATATTTTTTTTCTGTATGTGTTTAAATGGTGTAATTTTGGCTTCGGCCGTTCTGTTTAAATTAAATAAATAATATAGTATGTTTATGTATGTTGGCTGAAAATTTAAATGCTTGAGAAGGTGCAGAAAACTTTCTTGAGATTTCTATTTCAAAGGTTGTACACTTTCTTTCCCTACATGTACCCCACCAATTTTCTTTTGGGGATGCTGGGTTTCAACTCGTTAGAGGTGAGAAGGGGCTTCGATCAGCTCGTAGTAGCTTGTAAAATCCTGAGCGGACGTATTGACTGCCCTGAGCTCCATGACCTCTTCTGTCGGCTGTTTGTGCCAGATAAATACATTGGACACCGTCAGAGCCGCCGTCACAATCTATTTGCACTTCAGCCATCTAGAACTGTCGCTAGAGCCGAATCCCCAGTGTGTCGTACTTTAAAAATGCTTAACGCCCTCCTGAATGCTGACCCTGAATGTGATGTGTTTGCGGACGATTGGAATAAAATAAGACGTGTTTGTCTGGTGTTCTGTGAGAGGCAGTATGCGAGGGTAATTAATGTAAGTGGGTGTACCGTTTTAATTGACTATAAATAAATAAAATAAAATAAAAATAAATAAAATAAATATTTCGCAGTCACGAGGTATTCACTATAATACCTCGTGACTGCGAAATACGTAACTTTTCAGAAGGTACAAAAAACCAAATAAGGTCTTTATTATCATTTAATTTAAATGTGCTCCTACAAGTTTTATTCAAATATCCCATAACGGGATACAGTTCTGTAATTTCATCATTGCTATCGCCAACGTCCATACTACGTTGAATACACCGGTTCTCGTCCGATCACCGAAGTTAAGCAACATCGGGCGCGGTCAGTACTTGGATGGGTGACCGCCTGGGAACACCGCGTGACGTTGGCTTTTTGTTATTGTAACATTATTTTTTTGCAATTTTTCAAATGTTTGGTATTTTTTCAATCCATCTATCTCGTTATACACATACGCGCTTTTAAGTTAACAGGACTCCTCAAAAGTAACCCAAGAAATTCAAATTTTTGACTTGTTCATGTAATTTGTGTGTATGTGCCATTCAATGGGTGAGACGAACTGAACCCTCTCAGTTCATCTTAACTTGTTGATTTTTCGTCATTTAAGTGTTGCCACGCATAGGCCACATGCCACAGCCACAACTGCCGCCACTTTAAGCCACTTGTGGCCAGTGGCTGCTACTTTTTTTAACCCATGCATGCAGTATCATAATGAAATCTGACGAAGAAGGTTTAAATGCGCGAGTGGCGTGTGACGGCGTTTAGTGTCCAGTGCGGGCCACAAGAAGCGAGCTGCGGCGATTTGTAGCGTGTGGCGGCCCCCGGCGTCAACCGTGTGCGGCAAATCTATACTTACAATAAATCTGTAGAAGTGAAAATTCTGTACATTGAAAATATCAAAAAAATAAATAGCAGGGTGTGTTACTAGACCGACACCGAAACCAAAAATGTTATTAAAAAAATTTTTGTCTGTCTGTTTGTTCAGGCACCACGCAAAAACTACCGGTTCGATTACCATGAAACGTGTTATTATTATTCTTTAATATCCTGGGCACCACACTGGGTACTTTTTATCCCGGAAAAGTATATACAATAAAAAATAAACTTAATTTTGCGGTTCGACCCGATTACTGTATCAACCTCAAATAATAAGTTTGTCGTAGGTTACGTCACCCGCAGTGAAGTTCACTAAGGGGCACACGGCTAAGATACTATAATATTTTATCTTAAGATACAATATCGCTCGCCATACAATTCAATGGACTATCAAAAACGACGAAGATAATAAATAATATTTTCGTATCTCAAAAAACCTAATAAAACCATTTTCGACTTCTATGCGGATGAAGTCGCGGGCAAAAGCTAGTCCATAATAAAATGATGAAACCTATAGGAAATAATTATGCCGGTGGCGGCGTTTTGTGGTTGTGGCTGGTGGCCCGTATGCGGCGACCCTTATATTGATGATTTTTAAGATTCCGTACGTCAAAAGGAAAAAACGTAACCCTTATAGGATCACTTTGTTGTCCGTCCGTCTGTCTGTCTGTCGGTCCCTTTGTCTCGGGACCGCGTGGAGGTATCGAGTTGAAATTAAAACCATATACTCAGGTCTGCGGTCACTTGAAGCAGCAAAAAATCAAACTTGTAAATTAACGAGAGAAAAAAAGATAATTCAGTTCATGTGGCATAAAACGTACATTTCGACACTCTCGAGGAAATCAAAATTCATAGGGTTCTTCCAGTTGATCTAGAATCTTGAAATTTGGCATGAAGCAAGACACAATTATAGGAAAAAATCTAAAAACACAAAAAAAAATACTTTTTTATTACAAAAAAAAATATACTTTTTTGTGATTCGGTAAAATCTTCGTAACTTAATTCGGGAATTGAACTGTTTTCATAGGTAAGTTTGTACGGAACCCTCAGTGCGCGAGTCCGACTCGCTTTTGTCCGGTTTTTATGATTATAATTCCGTGTTGTGGCCGCTAATCATATTTCATTTTTAGTAAGGTGTATGTAGTGAGTGCGGGTGCGTGGAAATAAAAGTCACTGCAGCTATGGTACTCACGGTTTACTAGGTCCATACACTATATGTACACGTAACACATAGAAGGAGAACAGACAGAAGAGACACACAATAGTCACAGCACAATACAGCAGTACACAAGACAATAACAATTCACGTAACGATATATAAGCGAGTTAATCACGGGCGCGGCGCAGGCGGATCGCGGTAAGGTCTACGACCGACTGACCCACATAAAAATAAAAGTAACGGTTGAGCCAGGGGCGCTCAACCGCCGCGTGCGCTGGCCCGCGCGCTAGGGCAGCCGACACCATCCGACATTATAATGTTAAACATTATAAATGCCGTGAGTGTTGAGTAGTGTTATTGATATACATAAATGATAATAATACTGTGGCTGTGTTTATGTATGTGTTTTAACTGTGGTGTCTTGTGTGAGTTTATCATAAACGTAAATAAACTATGTGGTAGGGGTGAACCCTACATCACCCCCCTCCAGAGACCGTCAAGGGCGATAAAAATCCGGGAACCTGACATGACGGCCAGAGCGTGTGGTGTACTCCTTGCTACTGCTAGGTGGAGTGACTTCCTCTGGGTCAGCTTTGTCTGCCAAAATATAAGCTGGTTTTAGGCGGTCGATTGAGACCGTGACCTCTCTGCCCTTGAATAATATCCTGAAGACTTTGTCTCCCCTTTGCAGAACTTTGTGAGGACCTGTGTACGCTGGTTGTAGGGAGCCACGTAATGCGTCTTCACGAAGGAACACGTGATCAGTGGTCTGCAGATCCTTGTAAACAAAAATGCTGGTCTTGTTGTGACGGGATGCTGGAGTTGGTTGCAGGTTTTGCGCAAACTTGCGTATGCGCGCTGTGAAGTCTGTGACGTCGGTCGTTCCTTCGTCACTAGGTGCGAAAAATTCACCTGGGAGCCTTAGTGGTTCGCCGTAAACGAGTTCGGCTGAAGATGCTTGGGCATCCTTCTTGTATGCGCTCCGTATACCAAGCAATACCCACGGCAAGGACTCCGTCCATTTGTCATTTGCATGACACATGATGGACGCCTTGAGCTGGCGGTGGAAACGCTCCACCATACCATTGTTGTCCGCTTGTGCTGAAAACCAGCCAATTTAGACAATTGTTCGAACAGGGCCGACTCGAACTGTCGTCCCCTGTCCGTAACAATATCTGTTGGACAGCCAAACCGGGCAATCCATCCGGATAGCAGCGCTTTAGCTACTGTCTCGGCAGTTATGTCGACGATAGGTATGACCTCTGGCCACCTAGTAAAACGGTCGACTGCCGTCAGACAGTACCTAAAGCCTTGCGAAATTGGAAGCGGGCCCACCAGGTCAATGTGGACAGTGGTGAACCTTGCACGTGGGAGGTGATACGACCTCTAAATTTTCATATATTTAAGAACTGTACTGTACATACCTATGATCCACAATAAAATTTGATTGATTGATTGATTGATTGATTGACCCTAATGGCGCAGAAACGTGTCGGTTCACTTTGGCCCGCTGGCACTCAAGACAAGCTCGAGCCCACTCCCTGCAGTCTCTCCTTATGCCTGGCCAAACGAAGCGCTCTGCAATTAATTTGGCAGACGCTGAGACACCAGGATGGCTGAGGGAGTGCAAGCTGTCGAAGACTTGCTTTCGTAGCATTACAGGCACAAAGGGTCTGGGAGGCGTTGTACTGACGTCACAGTACACAAATGTACGCTCCCCTGGGACCTGCACCCTCTCCAAAACCAACGATGATCCTCCCTGGAGTAGTCGAGACAGCTCCGGATCCGAAGTTTGCAATTCCGCGAGAGTGTCGAAGCTGACCGGTACATTTAGCGCTTCCACGCGAGATAAGGGATCGGCTACGACGTTGTCCTTGCCGGAAATGTGCCTTATGTCGGTGGTAAACTGGGCAATGTAGTCTAGGTACCGGAATTGCCTGGGCGAGCAGTTTTTCTTCCTCTCGTGGAATGCAAAACTGATCGGCTTGTGGTCCGTGTAGACGACGAAGTGTCGAGCCTCAAGCATGTGGCGGAAGTATTTGATGGCCTCGTAAATGGCCAGCAGTTCCCTGTCATAGGGAGAATACTTTGCCTGCGAAGGGCTGAGCTTCCTGGAAAAGAAAGCTAAAGGTTGCCAGCCATCATCGCTAAGCTGCTGTAACACCGCGCCGATTGCGGTATCCGACGCGTCAGTAACTAACGCGAGTTTGGCATTGCAATCGGGGTGAGCTAAAAGAGCAGCGTTAGCTAAGCTTGCCTTGCAGTCCTCAAATGCTTGCAAAGTATTTTCCGCAAGACATATGGGCTGCGAGCCCTTTACGTTGCCAATCAAGAGGTTGTGAAGCGGCGCCTGGATCTGAGCTGCGTGGGGTATGAAGCGTCGATAATAATTGATCATACCCAGGAAGCGGCGCAACTGACGAACATCTTTGGGAGGCGGGAAGTTCTTGATCGCCTCGACCTTGGAGTCTAGTGGTTGGGTGCCCTTCTCGGAGATGTGGTAACCTAAAAAGTTACCTCCGGGACACCAAAAACGCACTTAGAGGTGTTGATCAGCATGCCGTAGTCCTTCATCCTGCCGAAGATAATACGGAGGTGCTCCTCATGCTCCACCTGCGTCCTAGAAAATATAAGGAAGTCATCCAAATAGCTGTAGCAAAAGTCCAAACCTCTGGTCATCTCGTCCACAAAACGTTGGAACGTTTGGCCTGCGTTACGCAGACCGAACGTCATGTACGGGAACTCGTACAGGCCGAACGGTGTGGTGATTGCCGTCTTCGGAATGTCTTCCGGACTGACAGGGATCTGATTATAGGCTTTCACTAGGTCTATGGTGCTGAAGACCTTGCAACCAGAGATGCTGTGTGCAAAGTCGTGAATGTGCCTAATCGGATACCTGTCAGGGATGGTCCGGGCGTTGAGCATGCGGTAATCACCGCAGGGTCGCCATCCGTTGTCCTTTTTAGGAGCGAGGTGCAGTGGTGATGCCCATGGACTCTCCGACGGTCTGGCGGTTCCATTGGCGAGCATCAGCTGGAACTCCTGCTGAGCAATTTTTAATTTGTCTGGCGCTAGGCGCCGAAATGGTGATGATACTGGTGGACCTGGGGTGGTGCGGATGTGGTGTACGGTGTTGTGAGGTGTGTTGCGTAGTGTACCGGCGGGTCGGGTGATGTCGGGAAACCCGTCTAAAATTCTATGGTACCTCGAATCACCAGAAGTTATTTTTACAGAAAATAAAGATGAATCTGTGTGATTCGAGGCAATGGTAAAAACATTCGTACTACTATCGACTAGTCGTTGATTACGACAGTCAACGACTAGCGAGTAAAAACTTAAAAAATCTACGCCGATAATTGGTTTTGTCACCTCAGCGACCACAAAACGCCACTTAAAGTCCCTACGGAGTCCTAAATTTAAGTTTAATTGTACATACCCATATGTTTTGATGGGCGTGCCATTCGCGGCCACTAAATCATAGTTTGTGCACTCGCGACGGTCACTAAGTAGACGGCGGGGGTAGACGCAGAGGTCGCTACCTGTATCGACCAGGAACTGCGTCTTCGTGCTCCGGTCCGTGACGAACAGGCGACCAGTCGAGGGAGGGCAATCGTTTGTCGCCATCACCGACTGCCCGCGGCGTTTCCCTGCCGGTAGTCGCAGGGCTTGACACAGCGCTTCGCCTTCTCCCCGTGCATGGCGTGGTACCAGCACACGGGGTGCTGCCGGTAGCTGGAGTCCGAGCGGGTGGAGGACCGGTGACGTGAGCGCCGTCGCGCGTCTCGACCACGACTGTGGGAGCGGTTGCGCGAACGGCTGTCACGCAGCTGCAGCGTCAGGTCCTTCACTGCCCGCTTCAGTTCGGCGATCTCGGCGGCCATCTCGCTTGTCGAGGATCCTGCTGCCGAGGCTGCTGCGACGTGGCTTGCTGGCGCGACGATGTCCTGGACGCGGTCTGCCAGCTCGGCTAGCGCGCCCAGGGTGCTGTGGGGCTGCGATGCCAAGAGGGGCTGGACGTTGGTGGGGAGTCGGCTGCACCAGATGGTGCGCACGAAGTCCTCAGGCACTGTTGGGCCTGCTAACCCCTGTAGGTGGCGGAGGAACTGCGACGGCTTCCGGTCGCCCAGCTCCTCATGCATCAGCAGCTGTTTCACCTTCCGCTCTTGGGACGCTGAGAGCCTCCGCACCAACTCCGTCTTGAGCTTCTCGTACCGATCGCGCGCTGGGGGGGACATAATTATGTCCTTCACCTCCTTGGACTGCTGGTGGTCAAGATGTCCAACGACGTAGTTGTATTTGGTGACGTCGTTCGTCACCCCTGCGTTCTCGAATTGCGCCTCGATTTGCGCAAACCAAATTTCGGGCTCCTCGGGCCAAAATGGGGGTAGGCGTAAAGCGACGCGGTACACCTCGGCCGGCTCGACCTTTGGAACCGAAAGGCGTTTGGCCTTGCGCGCACGGTGCTCGACATGATTGTCGGGCTGCGATGACGCTGTGTGCTCGGTCTCACTGTCACTCATGATTTTTTTTTTATACTGTGTTCTTTGTCGAGGGTCACCAGTTTAGTAAGGTGTATGTAGTGAGTGCGGGTGCGTGGAAATAAAAGTCACTGCAGCTATGGTACTCACGGTTTACTAGGTCCATACACTATATGTACACGTAACACATAGAAGGAGAACAGACAGAAGAGACACACAATAGTCACAGCACAATACAGCAGTACACAAGACAATAACAATTCACGTAACGATATATAAGCGAGTTAATCACGGGCGCGGCGCAGGCGGATCGCGGTAAGGTCTACGACCGACTGACCCACATAAAAATAAAAGTAACGGTTGAGCCAGGGGCGCTCAACCGCCGCGTGCGCTGGCCCGCGCGCTAGGGCAGCCGACACCATCCGACATTATAATGTTAAACATTATAAATGCCGTGAGTGTTGAGTAGTGTTATTGATATACATAAATGATAATAATACTGTGGCTGTGTTTATGTATGTGTTTTAACTGTGGTGTCTTGTGTGAGTTTATCATAAACGTAAATAAACTATGTGGTAGGGGTGAACCCTACACATTCACCAGTAGTGTCCCAGTGGTAACCAGTGTGCCACCACAGCTCAACTTAATATTAATAATGGATTTTCTTACATTTTCAGGAGCTATCCGACCTCAACGTGCAACTGTTACTCCGTGACGGAGTCCTAGTCAACGGCAATCAGATGGTTCAGCTGCAGTTAGATGACCCTATACTGATGGAGTATCCACCGGATAGGGGGACCTAATGATAATATTAGTGAGGATATTATATTGTATGAAAATTGTCGTAGACTTAAGTAGGTATATAATGAAAAGCCTTGTACGCACGTACGAACATGAACATTGCGAACACAATCATCAAACTTAAACATCATGGTTCGTTCGAACACAACCGCGAACATAATTCGAATCGAGTTCGCGTACAACATGGATGCAACTCGACATACATTTTCACTGTTTTTCATGCAACCGCTCTTACGCGATTATGACGTTATTACACATTGTTCGTTAGATATTTTGGAAACACAGTATCTAGTGGATATTACTTAGGCTTCTATTTTGGATGAACTTTGACATTCGTAATTTACTCAAATATTATAAAGTCGAAAAGTATAACAATAAAAACCTTGCAAATTTAATCAAGATTCTGAATGACGACAATTTTATTTCAAAAACTTAAGGGTTTAAAAAACACACGTTTTGTAAAATATTCAAGTAAATCACGGAATTACCGAATGCTAACAGAGTTTTGCAAAAAAACCATTATCTAGGTTTTTACGTGAACTTTGGCCCTCCATAATGGCCATGGCTCCATTATGGAGGGCCAAAGTTCACGTAGGATGGCTAATTTTCAGACTAGATTAATTATAAACAAATTTATGTTTTGTTTTCTATAGAAGCCTAGATAATATCCACAAAATAGCTGTGTATCCAAAATATCTAGAGAAAGATGTGTAATAACGTCATAATTACGTAAGAGCGGTTGTATGAAAATGTACCTCGAAAAGGACGCTCTTAAAGTTAAAATTCTAAAAAACCGAAGTGTTCTCAAAAATGAAGCTCAGGAGGACATTACGTTTCCTTTTGATAAATAATACAGAAAAAGGAAATCTTTGTGAATTTATACAGAAAATCTGAACCAACTTGTATAATTTAGAAAATCCTTTTTGCAGCTAACTTCACAGAAACACGACCAGTGAGTGCAAATATGTACACATTGTACAGATGACAATACAACAATAAATTAAAATATCTTTAGAACCACATTTACTATGGAGCTAACACTAAAATCAATTATCAAAATCCTGTAATATAAAAAACAATTTTCCCATGCATTTGTATGCGGAACTCGACAAAATGTTTTGAATTCTCTTTTTTTTTAAATATATGACAAATCTTCGTTCATACCCTGATACTAGTTGATAATTTCAGTCTTGCTATTGCCAACGTCCATACTACGTTGAATACACCGGTTCTCGTCCGATCACCGAAGTTAAGCAACATCGGGCGCGGTCAGTACTTGGATGGGTGACCGCCTGGGAACACCGCGTGACGTTGGCTTTTTGCTTTTTTTAATGATATTGCATGAAAATTGTTAAGTAACTAGGTACTGGAGCTTAGTTAATGAATTTAAATACTATATTCTTAAGGTACATAATTATAAAACAGTCCGTAGATCTGTCAAAAAATACTGAAAGGATTTTCTGTTGATTTTCACCATTAGACTTAAAGCTTATGTAATAATTCTTGAAACCAGGTTAAGATTTGGTATATTTTTCTTACCTACTCACAGTTAAGGAAGGTAAAGCTACAACTACACTGTGCACACGTGTGCCACACACGCCGATCTGGGCGCGTCGGTCTCCATACATTTTATATGGAAACTAGACTTGTAGAGCTACACTAGATCCACGCCACGCGACGTCGTTCTACGTACAAATCAGGCGTGTTACACGTGGGCGCCGGTCTAGTGTAGTTCTAGCTTAATTCTTATGGAAGCTTTAGGTGTATATTATAGTAGAGACAAGACGAGAATTTCAATTATTTCCATTAACCACGGTGCGTAGCTGGGCAACTGACACCGATCCGGGGTTTTAGTCAGTAAAAGTCTGACACTCCCTCCACCTAAACCGGGAGGCATTATTTCGCACGGTTGATAATAAACAGACCTAAGTCAAAATTTATTTATTTATTTAAACTTCATGCAACATAAAGTACAAAGGCGGACTTAATGCCTTAGGCATTCTCTACCAGTCAACCTAGGGTGGTGAAGAGACAATATGGTAGGAGCATAAAAGAAAATTAAAAAAAAATCTGGTAGTTGAAAGTTGAATCTTAACTCATATATTTTGTCTTAGGTCTTTTTGTGATAAAGCGTGAGATTTGATGATTACCCTACTCAGAAACGAAGCGATTTTTTTTAGATTTAGAGGAAAAAAGATTGCATGTAGCGGAGATGAGAATGTTATATGGATGTGTGGTGTGACGAGAATGGATAAAGTGAGAAATGAATATATTAGGGGAAGTTTGGAAGTGGCGCCAGTGACTGAAAAGTTGAAAGGGAATCGTTTGTCTTGGTATGGTCATGTGAAGAGGAGGGATGAAACGCATGTTACTAAAAGAGTTATGAGTTTACATGTGGATGGATGGAGAGGGAGAGGGAGACCAAAGAAAAGATGGATGGATTGTGTGAGGAGTGATATGAAAGAAAAGGAAGTTATTGATAGCATGACGAGTAACAGGGCAGAGTGGAAGAAAAAAACGTGTTGCGCCGACCCCAAATAACACGGGACAAGGGCAGGAAGATGATGATGATGATGATGTACAGTAGTGGTACATAGGCGGACTTAATGCAACAAGGCATTTTCTACCAGTCAACCATTGGGTTAAAAAGACAACACTGTGGTGGGCTTGCATATTAAACAAATAACATAATTCAAAAAGAAATAAGAAAATAAAAATAAATTATTTATAATAATAAAATACATATATATGCTAAAATAATAATAATAGTATTGATAGTGACCTCGGTTTAGAAGTAGGTATGTGTATTATATGATTATTCTTATCGCTTCAGGAAATACAGGCAGTACCTACCTGTTTCCTTGTTGCAATGTCTTTATCAAGATACATTGAAAATGGTTTATGCTTACCTAGGTCCATATCAAATTTTGCAAAAATATTTTTAATTATTCAAACATATGATATAGTAAACGCACATTCTGAAAGTGGTGTTTAGAATCGAATGCTGAATCGATTCCAGTATTTTTTTTATAACAGACAATCTTTTATCCTAAAATAATTAAGAATTGTTTTAACAATACATAAACAAGTTTTTTAAATTTCTTAGTTTACTGAAAATTTGAAATTATATTTGATTTTTAAAGTGAGTACAAAAATCAAACTGGTTTCGATAAACACTTAGGGCTGAAACTGCGTCTGCGTGGACGGCCGCGCGGTCCCAGTGCACCGTTGCGGCACGCCGTGTGACCATCCGCCGCGCCCCCTTTTTGCTACTTAATAAATAATAAGTTCTTCTTCGACACGACTACATGCACACCGTTAAAGTTGAACTAGGAAAACTGCGCAGGTAATAATCCTGTTTCCGCGGCGGGGACCCGAGCACACGACACACGCGCATTCGGCCCTTATAAAGGTCCATTGAATCTAAATTTTCGATAATCGCTTTTCAAAGTTATAAGGCTAGCTTCTGCCAGCGGCTTCGCCCGCGTGAAACTAAAGATATATAATACTAGTTGCTGGCAGCCGAACTTATTAACCAATAGAAACACAGTAAACACAGTTTCTCATATTCCTATTGGTTAATAAGCTTGTGCCAAAGTTATACCCCAGGGCCTAAGTTACCCCACTTTACTCAGTATCCCTTAAGGACTATAAATTTCAGGACATGGTCTATCCTTATACCAAGTTTCGTCGAA